>CM046004.1:85358819-87858819 GCA_025175895.1 Wurfbainia villosa
CCTAGTGGGGACGAACACATAGATCATATCCTGAACCAAGTGGGTATAGGATGAGTAAAAAGAACAAGACACGAACAACTGTAGCTGTTGAAGGGTTCAGAAATATTCTGGAGTCAATTTAGACTTTTCGGTTAATTGGGGGTCATGATGTACTACTATGTGTCACTCATAATCTATTCATAATTAAGGGGTTAATTATGAATGACCAACATAACTGGGTACCTATTGGGTCACACACACCACAGGAGATCTTGAGATGTAAAACAAGTTTGAGAATGAGATTCTTGATGAAAGAGGATATATCTGGTTAGACCAAACCAAGGGAGTGCGAAACGGAGGCTATGGAACCTCCTATGGCATTGTCGGACTTAGCACGGCTATATCACACTTAAACGAATTCAAACGGACTATACAGAGCCTCACACGGTCATGCCTAACCTGGCACGAGTCGTGCCTGGCTCTGGCCCAAAATGACAAAAGTCTGGGTTGCACCCAGAATGACACACGGCCAGGCCATGTGAATTCACATGGCTAAGTGAATCCACACAGCCAGGCCATGTGAAAACACACAGCCATGTGAATCCACACGGCCAGGCCATGTGAATCCACACGGCCATGTCGCGTCTCCATCGATTTTGGAGATTTGGCTTATGGAAGTATCTTGGGTTGTTCTTACCTTAATTATGGGATAATTATGGTAAGGTATGTTCCGTTTAAGCCTCCTAAGATGACTTAATCAAGAGTTCTATAAAAAGATCCCTTGATAATCTTTGGAGGAGGGTTGTTCCTTTAGGGTTTTTCTAGGTAGTCGTCTTCCTCTCTCTTCTTCTCTTCTCCTCTTGTCTCCACCGATTGGCTAGCACCAATCAAAGGCAAAGGCTTATTGCTCTAGGAGTTGTCTCAAGCCATCCCAGTATGGATACTGATAGAGGCAAGGCCCGTTGGTCTTGCTTGTGGTTTCAACGGATTCGAAAGAATCTCGAAGGTATAACTTCTCTTTCTCCTCTTGTGTTTTCATGTGATTATGCCAAAGAAAGTTTTCCTAGCCCCCAGGGGTTGTCTGGGATGTAATAAAAATTATTTTATTCACTTTATTCTACTGTGCATGATCTCTGAATCTCCAACAAGTGGTATCAGAGCCACCTTATTTATTTCGCATAGATTGCATGTTGTAGGAGAATATTTAAAGCATGTTTGATGTTTCAATATACCTGTGCCATGTTTATCTATATGATAGATTAGAGTATGCTTGATTTTACATATAAGGATATGTTTATAACCAAAAGAGAAATATTGAGGATGCGCCTAGAAACACCAAAGGTGTTAGTCGCATCGTTAGAGCCTAAACATTGACTAGCCGTGCGTTTGGTAATAGATTCGCGTATGTAATTCCTAAAATGGCATGTGCATCAATTGTTGGGCTCATGTTCACATCGGGAAATTTATTTCCTAATGTGACCTTGATTTTTCCATATTCAGGTTTATTTCCTATTATAGATGAGACTAAATATAACATGAAATCTCTCGTGTAAATATTAGGGCTAACACCTTCCATTAATATGATTGAACCAGAGTTCTTTTTCGTGTTTGGGTTGTTAGACTCTCTTTAAGCCTGGCATGACATCGAGCATGTTCAATTCATATGAGATTCGATGTTTATTTTAAATGGTAAGGACCAGAGGTCAATTTTAAGTTTGGATTGTTGGACTCTCTCCAAGCATGACTTGTAAATTGGATGTGTTCAAACTATTTAAATTCGATCTCACGATTATTGGGTCGGCCCTAACTAAAAACATTGATTTGTTGGACTCTCTCCAAGGTCAATGTAGACAGAGGTACAATTAGGTGATATGCATTGGATGTATATATGTTAATGAGTTAACAACCTAATGTATATGTGAACATTCAAATAGTTGATAGCATAAAGTGATAGTTATATATTTGATATATAATGGGTACTGTTGATACATAACATTATGACCATGAATGGCTTGTTGACTCTCTCCAAGGTTGTTCTTAGTCATAATGGATATCAACCCACTCGGAGATAACCTACCATCTCTCGAATTTAAAGTGAGGGCTATTGAATTTGATAAAAAAAAAAAGTGGGAGTTTCTTGTTAATGTAAATTGTTTACATTGCTATAAGTTCATCTCTCTTATACACCTCTTTTTGTATGTCTAGGTACTAATTAGAACAACATGTCAACCTCCATTAATTTACGTTCTATTTTGGACAACAACAAATTGATTGGGCCAAACTTCTTGGACTAGCTTCGCAACCTGAGATTTGTTCTCAAGGCTGAAAAGCGAGCTTATGTCCTTGAAGAGGTTCTTTCCAAACCTTCTGCAGACAATGCAGCTGGTGACCAAAAATTGGCTTACCAAAAATATGTTGCTGACTCTGAGATGACGAATTGCATTATGCTAGCGTCGATGTCTCCTGAGTTGCAGAAGCAACATGAGCATATGGATGCTAATACAATTGTCTTTCATCTTCGAGAGTTGTTCGATGAGTAGGCACGATCTGAAAGGTTCGAGGTCACCCAGCTCTTTTTTCGTTTGAAGATGCAAGAGGGTTCATCTGCAGTGCAGTTTGCACTAAAGATGAATAACTATATTGAGTGATTGGGATCATTAGGGTTTTTCATGGACGATGAATTAAGCATTGACTTAATTCTTCATAATCTGACTAGTAGCTATTCACAATTTATGATGAACTATCAGATGAATAAGATTGAGTTCACAATTTCTGAATTGATCAATATGCTCAAAATAGTGGAGTCATCTGTTGCTAAAGAACAGAAGGCGGTGATGCTGGTTGACTCCTCAAAGAAAGGTTCTAAGAGGAAGTCAAAAACTAAAGCCAAAGGGAAGAAAAATGCAAAGAAGGAAGAATCAACTCCCAAGGGCACCTGCCATCATTATGGCAAGGATGGACATTGGAAGAGAAACTGCAAGCAATATCTGGAGTCATTGAAGCAAAAAAAGATATCTGATTCCCAATCTACTTCAGGTATATTTGATAGATAATCGATTAACCTCGCAATTATAGCATTATCGTCTTGGTCATATAAGCAATGAACGCATGTCCAAACTGCATAGGCTTGGCATTTTGGAGTCTTATGAACCAGATTCTTTAGACACATGTGTTTCATGCTTAAAAGGAAAGATTACTAAGCTATCTTTTAGAGGAAAAGGTGAGCGTGCAATTGAGGTATTGGGCCTTATACATACCGATGTATGCGGACCAATGTAACTCATGCCATAGGAGGTTATAGCTACTTTGTTACCTTTGTCGATGATTATTCACGATATGGGTATTTGTATATGTTGAGATACAAATCTGAAGTCTTTGAAAGGTTTAAAGATTTTAGAAAAGAAGTAGAGAAACAACTTGGGAAAGGTATTAATGTACTTCGATTGGATCGAGGTGGTGAATACCTAAGCCAAGAGTTTCAAGATTATCTAAGGGACAATGACATCTTGTCCCAAAGGACTCCAGCTTACACACCACAACATAATGGTGTAGCTGAAAGGCGAAATCGAACCTTGTTGGACATGGTTAGGTCAATGATGTAACATGCAAGTCTTCCAAAAACCTTTTGGAGTTACACACTAGAGACCGCTGTTTACTTGTTAAATAGAGTCCTGACTAAGGCAATATTTACTACTCCATATGAGATGTGGAATAGTAAAAAATATCACTTATCTTATTTGAAGATATGGGGTTGTCCTGCTTATGTGAAGAGGACAGTATCAGACAAGCTGGAGGTTAAGTCTGATAAGTGTCTATTTATTAGGTTACCCTAAGGAAACGAGGGGTTATCAATTTTATCATCCCTTGGAACAAAAGGTGTTTGTTTTAAGGCATGTTGTATTTCTAAAGGAGTTTCTCTTACAGGAAAATAGTGGGAGTGAGGTTGAACTAAGCGTAGTTCAAGAGACTCCAATAGACACAGAAGAGATGTCTAGTCAAGAACCACAACTGATTACTCATACGGATGAGGAAGTAGCTGAACCTGATGATACACCACCTCCTTGTAGATCTAGTAGGACACGTAGGATTCCTGAGAGATATGGATTTCTCATAAGTGAATCTAATGACGTGTTGCTCATAGATGATAAGGAACCTACTAGTTACGAAGAGGCATTGAATAGTTCAGACAGGGATAGATGGCTAATAGCCATGAAGTCAGAAATGGATTTCATGTATGAAAACCAAGTTTGAAACTTGGTTGACCCACCCGAAGGCATAATGCCTATAGGGTGAAAGTGGGTTTTCAAGAAGAAAATCAACATGGATGGTAATGTAATTACCTATAAAGCTAGGTTAGTGGCAAAAGGCTATCGTCAAAGATAAGGTGTTAACTATGACGAAACCTTTTCACCAGTGGCTATGCTTAAATCCATTCGGATACTCCTTGCCACAGCGACTCATTTTGATTATGAGATATGACAAATGGATGTAAAAATAGCTTTCCTTAATGGAAACCTATCTGAGGATGTATATATGATACAACCTGAGGGTTTCACATCCATTGACAAGAACAAAGTATGCAAGCTTCAATGATCTATTTATGGATTGAAGCAAGCATCCAGAAGTTGGAATATCTATTTTGATGATGAAACCAAACAGTTTGATTTCTCACAAAATTCTGAGGAGCCCTGTGTGTATAAGAAGATTAGTGGGAGTGCGATTGTGTTCCTAGTATTGTATGTCGATGACATATTAATTATAGGAAACGATATTCCTATTTTGCAAACAGGCAAAGTCTGGTTGTCCAAAATGTTCTCCATGAAAGACATAGGAGAAGTAACCTATATTTTAGGGATTAAGATCTATAGAGATAGATTGAATCGATTGCTTGGTCTTTCGCAATCTACATACATAGACAAAGTGATAAAAAAGTTTAGCATGGAAGAATCCAAGAAAGGTTTTATTCCCATTAGGCATAGGATTCACCTTTCGAAGTCTATGTGCCCACGCACTAAAGACGAGAGGATTTGCATGAGTCATATCCCATATGCGTCTGCTATAGGATCGATCATGTATGCTATGTATAAGGCCTGATGTATCGTATGCTTTAAGAGTTACGAGTAGATACTAGTCGGATCCTGGTATGAACCACTGGGTGGTTGTCAAGACAATCCTTAAGTACTTGCGAAGGACTAAGGATTTGTTCTTAGTATATAGAGGAGGTGATATGATAGTAAGCGGGTATACTGATGTCAGCTTCTAGACAGATAAGTATGATTCCAAATCTCAGTCTAGATACATATTCATCTTGAATAGAGGTGCGGTGAGTTGGTAAAGTTCCACACAAGACACCGTTGTCGATTCTACTACGGAGGCAGAGTACATTGCAGCTTCTGAAGTAACAAAGGAGGCAGTCTAGATCAAGAAGTTCATTATTGAACTTGGAGTTGTTCCGAGCATTGTTGAAGCATTACCGATTTATTGCGACAATAATGGCATCATTGCACAGGCGAAGGAACCACGGTCTCATCAACGATCCAAGCACGTACTACGCCAATACCATATGATCAGAAAGATCATAGGTAGGAGATACGTACAAATAGAGAAAGTTCCCACTGATAGGAATCTAACGGATCCTTTGACAAAGCCTCTTCCCGAAGAAAAATTTGAGAGGCATATAGAAGCCTATGGTATTAGTTACCAAGGTGATTGGTTGTAAGCCAAGTGGGAGTCTGATGTAAATGAGAGGTGTCCTAAGGCAATCGCCTTAGAAGAGATTAATAAAATTCACTATTTGAGTATATATTATCTATGTATATGATTGGATCTTAAACTCATGTACTGAAGTCCACAATACGATACATAGCATGGGAGAAATTATGATTCAATCACAATTAGTAGGTATCTCATCATATGTAAATATGCACGTATTGAAACTATCCCTAGTCGATGAATTGATGAGATTAGACATCATCAATTCTGTGAGACTAGCACATGTTATACTTCTTGATTTATCCAAACATTTGGTACTCACTGAATGGAACCATAGGGATGCTGAGAGTGAACATGTGGATGCTAGTTATGGTAACAAGTTCATTGGAGTGACCTACTATGAGACTTTATATGATTCTTTATGTCGTTAAAGATCTCATTGCAACTTGAGTGCGAACTTCCTTAGACTTGAGGTATTTAAGTCATCTTAATCAAGATGCCTTATACTTTGACTTCTTTGTAGCCATCTACATAGTAGGTGTAACTCCAGGATGATTGGGTATGAGCCAAAGTGATCGAAGATGTTTGAATAGCCCGTAGAGGATTCACCACTCCTAATAAAGGAGATGTATACCCTAGGCCTCTTGTCAGGATTGTTACTCAGAAGTATCTGGCCAGAGCGAATATGTTAAGAAGAAGATCTTCTTGGGAACATGTAGGAGTAACTTGAATCCCTAGGACAAGGAAACTAACTTAGACTAGGTATGACGTAGTCAGTCTAGTGGGGACAAACACATAGATCACATCCTGAACCAAGTGGGTATAGGATGAGTGAAAGGAACAAGACACGAACAACTATAGCTATTGAAGGGTTCAGAAATGTTTAGAGTTGATTTAGACTTTCCGATCAATTGGAGGTCATGATGTACTGCTAGGTGTCACTCATGATTTATTCATAATTAAGGGTTTAATTATGAATGGCCAACATAACCGAGAACCTATTGGGTTACATGCACCACGGGAGATCTTGAGATGTAAAATAAATTTGAGAATGAGATTCTTGATGAGAGAGGATATATCTGGTTAGATCAGACCAAGGGAGTGCGAAACGGAGGCTATGGAACCTCCTATGGCCTTGTCGGACTTAGCACTGCTATATCTCACTTAAATGAAGTCAAACGGACCATACAAAGCCTCACATGACCGTGCTTAACCTGCCACGGGTCGTGCCTGGATCTGGCCCAAAACGGCAAAAGTCTAGGCTACGCCCAAAATGACACATGGCCAGGTCATGTGAATCCACATGGTCAGGCCATGTGAAAACACACGACCATGTGAATCCACATGGCCAAGCCGTGTGAATCCACATGGTTGTGTCGCGTCTCCATCGATTTTGGAGATTTTGCTTTTGGAAGTCCCTTGGGTTGTTCTTACCTTAATTATGAGAAAATTATGGTAAGATATGTTTCATTTAAGCCTCCTAAGATGACCTAATCAAGAGTTCTATAAAAAATATCCCTTGATAATCTTTAGATGAGGGTTGTTCCTTTAGGGTTTTTCTTGGTAGTCATCTTCCTCTCTCTTCTCCTCTTGTCTCCACCAGTTGGCTAGCACCAATCAGAGACAAAGGTTTGTTGCTCTAGGAGTTGTCTCAAGTCATCCCAGCTTAGATACTGATAGAGGCAAGGTCCGTTAGTCTTGCTTGTGGCTTCGACGGATTCGAAAGAATCTTGAAGGTATAGCTTCTCTTTCTCCTCTTGTGTTTTCATGTGATTATGACAAAGCAAGTTTTCCTGGCCCCTAGGGGATGTCTGGGATGTAATAAAAAATATTTTATTCGATTTATTCCACTGCGCATGATCCCAAAATCTCCAACAAAATACATGACATATGACAAACAAATCATGACAAATAAAATGTAAAGGAATAATAATACCTAGATTTTAGTGTTAGTTGTCATTTTTTGGGATTAATTTTATTTTTCTATATTACTACTTATCTCCCAAGTGTGCCAAAAATCTAAAATGACACACTATGACCTCTAAGACCTAATTGTGTCAATTTGATCAATTTTTTAAACTTCTCAAATTTAATTGGCACACCCTAAAATCTTTTAGAATTAAATCCAAACTTATTTTCAAAGTATCCCATTACCTTGGAAATGACCTAAAGTGTCAACTTTGCTATGGTTAGGTTAACTACTCATCCATTCAAGGTTGACACAATCTAACCCATCTAGCGTGAAGGGATCACGCTCCTAGGAACCAAAATCTATTAGAGCTCCTTGGGTTAACTAGGTATTCACTAGGGATGACCTCCCTTGATACCTTCCTAATGACCCTCCTAGGCTTAGAAGCCTTGGTCATTTGGATCTTGCCTAGGTTAACTCTAGAGGTAACTCCCCTTGTAACCTTCTTAGTGACTTTCCTAGGTTTCCTTGAAACCTTAGCCACTAGGCACACACCATGGTTAACCTTAGGGATGACCTCCCTAATAACATTGGTTTTCCTAGACCTAGGTTGAGTTCCATAATCGAATGAAACATTGTGGTAGGTCTCCTTAGGCTTAGTTTTGTGACCCAAACCTTTCTTGCCCTTGGGTGGACCTTGCCTCCTAGACCCTAGGATTTGACTCCTTGATCCTAAATTTTGACCATTTGACCCTTGCATTTGATTTTGCATTTTCCTAAGGGACTTCTCCAATTTCTCAAGCCTTGACCTCAAGGCTTGGTTCTCTAATTCTAATTTTTCCAATTTTGATTTTTCATTAATCTTTTGGGAATGACACTTCCTAGGCATATGTCTACTCTTCTTAGGGTTAATTCCTAGATGATTCTTTACCTTCCTAATGGACTCCCTAGGTAGAATGGGTCTAGAGTTGTTGTTTCTATAGTTGTCCTTAGGTACAATTGTTTTAGAGATATTAGTTTCAAATGTCTCCTCAGTTCTAAAATTATCACTCTTAGTACCTAGGCAATAAAATTTATTTCTACTAGCATCTTTTGACTTTTAATCAAGGAAAGAGCATAATTAAAGGTTACCTTAGGGTTTGTCTTAGCTCCCCCTACATTTGTAACTCCTCTCATGTCCTTGATTTGCTTCCTCCCCCTAGGGTATTGACTTCGATAGTGTCCCCATTGATTGCACTAGAAGCACACCACATGCTCCTTGCTCTTACTAGTGGGGACTCTAGCATCCTTTGAATTTGTGTTGACCTTTGGTGTCGGTGCTTTCTCCTTGGCTAATTTTGGGTATTTGCTCTTGTAATGACCTTTCTCCCTACACTCAAAGTAAATTATATGATATTTATTTTTAATTAAATTGCTTGAGTTACCTAGGGTGGTAGTAGGAAGAATTTGGTCCAATTCTTCATGGTTTCCGGAGGTAGATGCTTCTTCTTGTTGCTCCGATATTGAAGATGGTTGTTAGAATATTGTAAATATGGCTAGAGATAATTTGTTATCCCTAAATATGGTTAGGGATAATTATTTTCTAGGATAGAGTTTAATTTATTCCTTAGGATATGGTTTGGTTTATTTCTTTGAATAGGTTCTAAATTTGCATATAAATAGGGCTTCTTTCATGTAATAGAAGTAGTTCTTTTTTATGAAATAACATAGTATTAGAGCAAACCATTTTTTTTTAATATCATCTTTTATTGTTGTTATTTCATCAATCGCATGCCTTCTTCTACTTTACAGGGTCAAATACCTCATCATGTACTTTATTCAAATCAGTGCCTTCATCCTTTACCACCTAGGGTCTTTGGTTCTACATGTTTTGCTCATGCTCTTGATCCTAGCATTGATAAACTCTCTCCTCGGTCGCATAAATGTGTTTTCCTTGGGTACCCACGGTCTCAGAAAGGGTACAAGTATTATTCTTCTACTCTCTGATGGTATTTCATCTATGTTAATGTCACGTTCTTTGATTCGGTTCCTTTCTTTGGATCTTCAGAGTCATCATCTGAGTTTCCTCCTTTTATGTCTGTGCCAGTCTTTTATCCTCCGAAGGATTCTCAATCACCCCCAGCCCCAATTCCTCCTTCGTTGCAGGTTTATCAGCGTCATCCTCATCCTGCTTTGTGATCGCCCAACACTGACTCTGCCATGGAATCATCTCTGGAGCCAAGTCCTCCACTCCTTCCTCCGGTCCAGTCTTCTGAATTTGATATTCTCATAGCACTTCAGAAAGGTATACGTTCCACTCGTAATCCTTCTCCTCATTATGTTTTTTTGAGTTACCATCGTCTTTCTCCTTCCTATTATTCTTGTCTTTCCTCCTTGTCGTCTTTTTCTCTTCCGAAGACTGCAGGAAATGCATTTGCCAATCCAGGATGAAAACAGGCTATGCTGGACAAAATGAGTGTCTTACAGAGTTGTGGGACTTGGGACCTCGTTCCTCTACCACCCGGAAAGTCAGTTGTTGGTTGTCGATGGGTATATATGGTGAAGGTTGATCCAGACGGACCGGTTGATCGGCTTAAGGCTCATCTCATTGCTAAAGGTTATACTCAAATCTTCGGATTGGATTATGGGGACACCTTTTCTCCTATTTCCAAGATGTCCTCTATACACCTATTCATGTCCATTGCTACAATTCAACACTGGTCTCTTTATCAGTTGGACATCAAGGATGAATTCTTACATGGTGACCTACTCGAAGAGGTCTACATAGAGCAACCTCCGTATTCTTTTTCTTAGGAGGAGTCTTCTGGTCTTGTGTGCCACTTGTAAAAATCTTTATATGGTCTCAAGCAGTCACCCAAAGCATGGTTCGGTAGATTCAGTATTGTAATTCAACAGTTCGGTATGACTCGGAGCGAGGCTAACCATTTTATCTTTTATCGTCACTCATCTACTGGTTGCATCTACCTAGTGGTTTATATTGATGATATTGTCATCATAGGTAGTGATCATCTTGGGATCTCACAGGTGAAACAACATATTTTCAAACATTTCCATACAAAGGATCTTGGCAGACTCAAATATTTCTTGGGGATAGAAGTAGCACATTTCAGAAATGAGATCATTATATCCAAAAGGAAGTATACAATGGATATTCTAGAAGAAATAGGAATGTTAAACTCAAAGATAGTTGACAACCCTATGGATCCTAATGTCAAGCTCCTACCAAATCAGGGGGAGCCTCTACCATATCCTAAATGATACAGGCGATTAGTAGGGAGACTAAGTTACCTTACTATTACTCGTCTAAATATCTCATTTGTAGTAAGTGTAGTAAGTCAGTTTCTCAACTCTCCATGTAAAGAACATTGGGATATTGTGATTCGCATTGTTTGATATATTAGAGGCGCTCTAGGAAAGGGTCTTTTATACGAAGACAAAGGACATACTCGAGTCATAGGGTATTCTGATGCAGATTGGGTAGGATCTCCCATTGATAGGAGATCTACTTCTAGTTTTTGTATATTTGTCGGAGATAACCTTATTTCTTGGAAAAGCAAAAAAGCGGAATGTTGTGGTAAGATCCAGTGCAGAGGCAGAGTATCGAGCTATGGTCATAGCCAGTCAAGAGCTTATATGACTCAAACA
This sequence comes from Wurfbainia villosa, assembly GCA_025175895.1. NCBI lineage: Eukaryota > Viridiplantae > Streptophyta > Magnoliopsida > Zingiberales > Zingiberaceae > Wurfbainia > Wurfbainia villosa. The sequence goes on from CM046004.1 coordinate 85,370,065, forward strand.
GTTGCTTCAGAAGCTAAGGTTTAGAGATGTTACACAAATGTCACTTATATGTGATAACCAGGTCACCAAGCGTATCGCCTCAAATCTAGTTTTTCATGAGAGGACAAAGCATATTGAAGTTAACTGCCACTTTGTCAAAGAAAAAGTCATATATGGAGAAATATCTATTAGTTTTGTTAACTCACATGATCAACTAGCTGATATATTTACTAAGTCATTGAGAGGTCCCCGAATTGACTACATATGTAACAAGCTGGGTGCATATAATTTATATTCTTCAGCTTGAGGGGGAGTGTTAGAATATTATAAATATGGCTAGGGATAATTTGTTATCTCTAAATATGGTTAGGGATAATTATTTCCTAGGATAGAGTTTGATTTATTCCTTAGGATAGGGTTTGATTTATTCCTTTGAATAGGTCCTAACTTTGCATATAAATAGGGCTTCTTCCATTTAATAGAAGTAGTTCTTTTTTATGAAATAACAATGGTCTAATCTCCTCCCCCTCAATCCTAGAGGTGGAGGCTTCCTCTGATTCTTCTACTTCTTCCTCCTCCGATGTCGAACATCTCTCGACCTCCGACTCCTCACTTTCTTGTGAGGATGAGCTTTCTTCCATATCCCCTAGGATCGATTGAGGCTTCTCATGAAATTTTGCCAATTTGCTCCAAAGCTCCTTGGCATCCTTATATTCACCTAAACTACACAAAATATCATGAGGAATTAAATCAACCAAGAATTTTATTGCCTTCTTGATTTTCTTAAATTCTTGGAGTTGTTCCTCGGCCCATTTCTTCATCTTGAAGAATCCTCCCTTTGGCCCTCTTGGATATTCAAATTCATCCATCAAGGCAGACCAATCTTCGAAGTCCCTCATCATTATGAATTTTTCAATCCTTCCCTTCCATTGATTGAAGTCTTCTCGTCCATAGAGGGTGTATGGAATTAGCATGTTGATGTCTCATCCAAGTCCATCATTCGGCAACTCCATCCTCTAGCGTGTTTGCTCCTGATTGTTAATCCATAGAACAGCTCTAGCTCTGATACCAATTGTCACGCCCCGAGAGTATGCTGAGCCAAAAAGAAAACGGACAGCATCTCCCCTGTACGTGGCAACATATCTTGTTTATACAAGCCTTTCAGCCACAACCACAATAACATATACAAATGTAAATATAACAAAGCACAGCGGAAACTATCACAATGACATAACAACTACACACAGTGCATACCGGTATGACTAACACAACATAAAGAAAGCATCGTCAAAACCCGAATCAACAAGTGCGTACATCAACAACGTCAAACACAACATCCACCATATAAATCTGAATCGATATACGAAACATCCGAAAACAAAAGGAAACATAAATCCAAGTCAGGACCCTTGGAAGTGAGATGAGAGGTTGCCAGCCAGCATTGCTCCAAGATGTCACCAAGACTTTTACCTGTTACCTGGGCGACAAGAAAACCCAGGGTTTATGGTGGTGAGTATAAACTCAACGGTAATATGAAAGAACATGTATATATCAAATATCACATGTAATTCAACAATATACCTAAAGGTACATCAGGTATACACCAGTATAGTGTATATATATATACCAACTAAACAAATGAACAATGTAAAGTGCAGACATATCTGAAAGTCTGCTACGCTACACTCATCCAACCTGAGCATATATCCACAATATACAATAATAAATCTGGTCTAACTCATACTACATCATGATACTGGTCAAAGATATGCAATAGTCCGACCAACTCATACACAGGTATCCCACACACACCATATAGCAAATGTAAGTATCATGTATGATGATGTATAAACAAATGCAGCAAACATAACACAGACAAATGCAACATCACAATAGCCATACATATAGACTGCATATATGTCAATATGCAAAACGTCATAAGAACACGGCAATGCAGAATGCATGGTCATACCTGCTCACCCTAACCGCCACCACGACCCCAGTGTGGGCTAGGTGGCTCAACATGACAACTGTCCCAACTCAACACCAACCACTACTCTCGAGTAGCCGAGTGGACAGTATGAATAAGTAGCATATAAGCATAAAGAGCTAGCTACACAATGGGGGGTCCCTGCTATTGGCCACTCCGACAGTCACTACCCATGAGTGGTCAAGTGTCACACACGCATGACAATTGCACGCAACTCTAACTACCACCGTCTAAAGTGGTAGAGTGTGGCACAACAAATGCTCTGTCCTCATACCATCTACTACTACCACGAGTAACCGCGGAGGCAGGATGACTGACGACTCTCTCGACCACAAGGGAGACCAAGTCGCCAGCATGCATGTAAATGACATGAATGCATAGTCACACATACAGACATCCATCACAGACTCTCTATTCTACAGAGAGACATACTAATCTGATCAACACACTCTCTATCCTAGAGAGAGTCATACTCAATTGATCACAACTAAGCTAGGACCACTGGTCCATAGCGACGCTCTATCCACAATCCACGTGACCATACATAAACACATAATTAGAAATGGGTACACAACATAAGGATTTATCATAAGATTCAATTCTATGTTCAGGACATTACCCACTCCCTCGGATGACCTTTTATCCCATTTACAAATCAAGTCTTCATCCGTACTCTACTAAATACACCTAATTGAACAACTATAGGCTTACATACATTACATCTATAACTCATAATCCTGATAAAGGAAAATGTGATAACAACAATAGAGTATTTTAAAAGGGCAAAGACTAAGTATCAAGCATTAGAAAAACTAGAGTGGAGTCAAGGTCAAATTGACAATAATATGAAGTTATATACTTTAGGGTTTAGCTACTACCTGACCAGGGTAGGAAATTACCCACCTATTAAATAGCTCCACTAGCTGTCCATGCGTACAAGCATCTGTCACTTACCAAAGTCCTGCAAGACAACATGAACTACGATTAAGTTCTAACATGACCAAATCGAATCCTACATTGATCTCATATTCGAATCCATTATCCAAATACTAGTTAAAGTCTCGATCACACATCCTACATCACCTTTATATCACGATCATCTAGTTGAACAACTTCCTCCATTAGCTCTTAATCAGTAAACCAATAATAAGCTAACTATAGATCAAACATTCGCATCCATAGCACTTAAATCACAACTCACCTTGATTAGTTTCACCCGTACAACTTCTTGCCCCAATCCCAGGATCCCATATATCAATCCCAATAATAGGACAATAGCCAACAACCTTACTGCAAAACCAAATCCAGGTTTATCGCAATATAACCAAACTCTCAGCTCAGCCCCGCTCCATCACTCTTCTCAATCACAGCCGATAATTCTTCAACACCAAACCACTCCACAGAACACGCACAACACACAAACATGATAAATTCATAGATCAACACAAACCTTGCCTCAATAGAACAACCTCCTTCACAACCTCACCCACTCGACCATCAGAGTTGGCAATGGCCATCAGCTGACTGGAGAAAGCCCACCCACAGCTCAAAATCATCGGCAGACAACAAAAATCAACCAACAACAAATGAAGGGAATGAACAACGGGGCTATACCTGCACTTGGGATCCACCGACGGTATTCCCCCAAACTGCCTTGTTCGTCGGAAAGACCCTTGCTGCCCTAGCTTTGGTAGAGATCACGAAGCAGCTCCCAAACACCTACTGCGACCCAATGAAAACCATGAGATCAAAATCAAGAACTCAGATCTCATCCAAGATCAGAAGAGGAGCAGTTCTTACCTTGCTCAGCAAAGATAGAGCAGCTCACAATCGGAAGGGCAAGATGCACCGGCATGGGCTGTGGGCGCCAACCGTTGCGTGCAAGGGCGCCTACGATGGAAGGGAGAAGAGGGATCGGCTAGCGGCGTTCAGAGAAGAGAAGGGAACCAGCCGACAGAGATCGGGTGGAAAAGAGGGCGACGACTAGTACAATGCTCCATTGAGAGGGCAGCAGCTCTGGCGCCGGAACATGAACAGGGCACAGTGGGAGGATGAGATCCCCTGCTCCAAGTCACAGTCCAGCTATAGTCGGCTCTCCTCCGTGCTCCGACGAGGCCAAGATCTCGGTGATCAAATGGACAGCTGCTGCAGAGATCGCGAGAAGAATAGAAACGATAGAAGAGAAAGTTTGGCACACAATGAGAAAGGAAAAAAGATCGGGAAAATAGGAGGAGTTGCAATCGAGAATGAGGGAAGAGCTCCCGGAAGGAAGAAAGAAAAATGCTTGGGAATAAAGAGCGACGGCGAGAAACGCAATAACTTGGCGTTAAGAAATGAAGCAAGTCGGGTTTGAGAAAGTGGGTCGGGTTTTGCAAACGAGTCAGATTTCAGACCCTAAAAGATTAAACCCTTGGTTCAATTAAATCTAGGTTAATTAAACCATGAAACTGTTAAGCTAGATTAGGTTTAATTAACCCCTAACCATCCCTCAAAAATTTTTAATTAACCCACTAATAATATTACCCCTTTAGCCATCTATTTGCGGTATTTTACACCAATTGTAGGAACTTCGATGAGCACTAGAGGGGGGTGAATGGTGCATTTTCGTTCGTCAATGGAATTCGATTGTGCTTGCATGCTTGTCTACAATACTCATTAATATGCACAACAAAAATAATAATAAACCATAAATGAAATACACAAGCACACAATACACAAGATATACATGGTTCGGAATCTTAGGATTTCTACTCTACGGGGCGAGCTCAACGAGCTCTAGATCAGTACACACCACTAATAAATCTCCTTCTCGACAACAAGTCGGAGGTGGAGAAACCTCGTATAAGCGTTTACAATAATAAATAGGAAATACAAGCAAATACAAGTAAACTACACAAATACAAGTAAAGAAAACTTTACAAATGTGCTTTGAATGTTTGCTTGGTTGATCACTTGAGCCGCACTTGAAGACCCTGATTTGGACAAGCAAATCGCCCAAGAAATCGCTGTGGAAATTCTCCCCGTCGAGCTCCTTTTATCCTTCTGTGCGACCTGGATTTCTATCTGGCAGTCGATTGCTAAAAGGTCCTAGTCGATTTCCAACAATATCGTTGTCTCACAATGGACTAGATCCACATTGGCATTCAAGCCAACGGATACACTGACAGTTGACTGTCATTTCCAACAGTCAACTTCCAAAGCCCATAGCCAACTGCTCAGTCATCTACCGAGATTTCTAGCCTCGCAACCAACACCGAGAGTAGTCGATCGCTCAAGGCCGCCGATCGCCCACTCGCAAGCGATCGCCAAGGTCGCACGATCGAACGTCGATCGACTCACTAGTCGATCGTCATAATCTCAATCAACTGCTCAGTGTCGACTCGGCTGTCAAGTGTCAAAATACTTGACCAGTCAACTGGTCTATAACCCTAATAGACTATTTTACCTCAACTATGAGGTTTACCCCAAGTATGATGCTCTCATACTTGCTAGACCACCCTTAGCCTAGACCTAAGCTTTCTAGCCACCTCCATCAGCCTCACGCCTATCGGATCCCTCCAACTTGAGTTTGGTCAATCGTGACCTAGGCCGATTGCACCAACAGCAATGAGGCGACCAAAAACTACTACTGGTAGCCATGCAGGTCAATCTCCATCTGCCACAACTCTTCTAGAAGCTGCCCAAGGCCAGGGATGTGCAGTAGAGGTGGGGTTGATCACCAACACTGCTGAGGTGGCTGTGGTGGTCTAAATGGCTCTTGGTTTAGAGACAAACGCTGATTTGGAAGCAAGGGTTGAAGTGGCACATGCTGACGTGAAACAAGATGGGTTGGGCACTGATGTGGATAAGCATGCTGATTTGGAAGCAAGTTCAGGCTTGACACAGGCTAACAGGGTAGCACGACCTGTGTTGGTGACAGTGGCAACTGAGCTAGCGGGAGCTGATGTGGCCCTAGCGGATGCAACGGAGCAAACTGAGACAGCAACAGGGGCCCGATGATGACCGAGCAAAGACTCGTGGGGGATGACAAAGCCCCACAGGAGGTAGATAGAGCCTCGTGGGCTACCAGTGACACAAGGCAGGCAGACGGTGGCTCACAGGGGCCAAACAAAGCCCCGGGGGTGAGGGCAAACGAAGGCACTCAAGGGCAAATCGGGCCCAGAATAGTGTGTACAGTGGCAAGAAGTGGGCAAACCTCTTCAAGGACAACCAAAACACATCTGTTGCACCCAAGCTTGATCAATTAGGGAGAATAGGAAGGTCAGTGTGCATCAACTATGCAGGCATTGATACAGTGGAGTGTGCGCTAGGGCATGCTTGGTAAGATGTTTTATGGGGCGGCATCCGGGCCATCAAGGAGTTGAGCTCATTTCACGGCGATGGGAAGTGCAGAGCAGCTATCACATGCATAGGAGTGGTTGGGTCATCTATAAGTTTGACAAGCTGGAAGATCGTGACCGTATAGTACTCAGGGGCCCATACTTTGTGTATGGCATCCCATTATTCTTGAAGCATATGCCATTGTGCTTCTTGTTTGCGAAATATGGGTGGCATGTATCGATGTGGATTCAAATTCATAGCCTTCTGTCGGATTGTTGGATGTTGAGGATCCTTTGTATGGCTAGAGGGGGTGAATAGTCTCTTTCGATTTCTACAAGGATGTTAGCAGAAGCAATAACAAAAGTAATACTAGAATTGAAATCTAAAGACAATGCTAATAAAGTATTTAACATGGTTTGAAGATGAAGCTCCTATTCCACAGTAATCCTTGAGGTGGATCACTCCTTGCAAGCCTTCACTAAGAACTCCTTTGAAAGAACCCAAGGTAGAGAAACCTTTTCTTACAATGAACACTCTTCTTCTTACAATATTTGAAAGAAAAGCTTAGAAGAAGAGATTAAAAGCTTAAGAACTTGGAAAAAGGCTTGGGGAGCTTAGAGTATGAGAATTTCGTGGGTAAGCATTAGCCTCCTCAAGCTCCCAAGTCTCCCCTTATATAAACTTTCAGGCATCAGCCCGTTGAGGGTTTCACTAGTCGACTTATGCATACCGACAGTCGATTGGTGCCACTATTGACCGCATCCAACGGCTTCTGACGAAGCCTAATCACGATCGTTACCACTTAATGACCACCTAATCAGTAAACTGCTCATACCAGTAGTCGACTGCTCCAAGTGGATAGTCGACTCGGAAAGCTTTTGTGCTTGTGTCCATTTGAACTAGTCAACTGTCCATCCATGACAGTCGACTGCTAGTGACCAGTCGACTGGTATACCACACCAGTCAATTGCTAGAGTCATAGTCAACTACTCAACTAGTTAATTAGGTTATAACTCCAATCGACTTCTCGAGTCAATCTGAGTTCTCGGGTGTCAAACACTCGATACCAGTCGACTGGTGTAAGAGCCAATCGACTATTATACTTCAAGTATGACTATTGCATACTTGAAATCAACCCTAAGTCTAAAATAAACCTTCAAGATCCTCCATCAACCTTGTGCCTCTAGGATCCCTCTAAGTCCACGACTACTTCATCCTTGCATTTGCCTTCAAAAGCTTCGTTGGGTTTTGTCATACTTTTGGTTCTCTTTGCCAAGGTTCATTTGGACTTATGTCGTCAAGACTATATGTTTAGATTTTACGCTGCCAAAAACTTTGCCCTGTCAAGTATTCAAACTTGGACTTTCATGCCAAGACCATGCTTGGACTTTCCATGCCAAGACCATTCTCGGACTTGCCATGCCAAGTGTTCAAACTTGGACTTCCCCTCGAGTCTCACTCGAGTTTGGTCAACTTTGACTCGAGGTTGATTGCTCCAATAATCTACCCCTTAAACAAACTCTCCCATATATCCTTGGATGTCCCAAACATTCACTTGTCATATGGTCAAACTCATATAGTCAACCGTATTGACAAACATCAAAATACTACTCGAGTCTCACACGAGTCTGATCAATCGTGACCTAGGCTGATTGCACCAACATTAGACACATTGGGTTCGTAGTCTCATTGGCTCGGAGATTGGTCGACCCTTATATACGGACAAGCTCATCCGCACATAGAAAAGGTTCACCTATGCGCGACTTCTTGTTGAGGTGGACGTGACGGGGTTGAAAGTGAAGAGTGTGCTCGTAGACCTCCCGATAGGGGCAAGCATTAAGCTACGGATTATGTATGAGGTCACAACGAATTATTGCATCGAGTGCCAAAGGATAGGGCACCTACAAGGGATATGCCACGCAAACATTGCTCAGTAGGGATAGGCCACAGACAGGGTTATGCCTAGCTCGGTGCAGGCCATTGCTCAGCAGAGGCAGGGCATGGGGGCACTGCGCCAGGGCTACGATTGGCCAAAATGTGGAAAACACTGGTGGGACGAGCAATGTGGAGGCAGCTGTTGGAATTAGCTAGGAGGAGGGGCTGCCATGCTAGGAGGAGGGGCAGACAGACCGCTCCCGCACTAGGTAGCGATATCGCACATGGACTCAATGATGGAGTGACATGCGGAGTGTCGATGAGGGGTTCCTGAAGGGTACGAAGGCAACATTGGTCGTCGTTGAGATGTCGATGCCCATTGCCATGGTACCCGCATGTGGTGCAACACTTGCCCAGACAACATGCAGCGACATCCCCCATATCTGGCCAAACGGGCAGTGCCCCGCAGGGGGGATGGCAGTTCCCAATGGGGGGTTATCAACATCGAACAACAACAAGTTCGAAGCAACACCCAATGACAGACAGGCAGTGGCCCACAGGGGGCTAGCAGTGCTCCATGGTGGATCGCTGACAACGAGCAACAACAAGCAGGCAACGACGCCCAATGGCAGACAGACAACAACCCATGAGTGGTTGGTAGCACCCGGTGCAGGAAAGATGGCAACATGGCAAGGGAAGACGGGGGACATGACGAATGCCCCCCCCCCCTCCCCCCGATAGACAACATTCCCCAAAGTGTGACACTGGACTCAACGGACACCAGAGTGGACACTGATGGAGAATGCAGTGGTCAATCTACCTCCCTAACCTTCTAACCTCTACCGCTATTGGGGAGGCAATTTGGCAACCAATGGCACAACCACACGAGGGTATACGGCGGGTGCGAGCAGCTCAAACCCGTCGCCAATGAAGGTGGCCACTTGGAACATAAGGGGCTTCCACAAGCTACTCAAGCATGGGAGAGTCCAACACCTCCTTCATAACAAGAATATCTAAGTGTTGGCTTTGTTGGAAATGAAACTTATGGAGAATCGCCTCACTTCCATTGTGTGGCATCACTTTGCGGGTATGCAAGTGGCTCATAAATTTGATGTCTAATCGTGGGTGCATTTTGCTTCTTTAGGACTCGCAGTGGGTGTCTATGGATGTTCTTGAGACGGGGGAGCAATTTATGCATTTCTGTCTACATTTCCATATCACAAAGTGGACCTTCTTGGCAACCTTTGTCTATGACTTTCATTCGATTGTCACTAGGCGACCACTTTGGAGTGCTCTCATGCGCCTCGAGGAGACTATATTGGAGCCCTGGATTCTTATAGGGGATTTTAACTCATTTCTATCGATGGAAGACAAGGAGGATGGCCAACCAGTCATGAATTACGAGATGCGGAATTTCGACTTACTTGTGCAAGCTTGTGGATTGGTGTGCCTTTGCTCCATCGAGTGCTGCCTAACTTGGACCAATGGTATTATATCTTCGAAACTCAATCATTGTGGAGTTCACGTCGCCGGGATGCTTTTTGGACCACTCGTGTTGCATAGTTTCGACTTTGGCAAGGGAGCATAGCACCAAGCGATCTTTCACGGAAAAAGGTAAATATATAGTGTGGGCAAAAGCCCCATCATACAACCCAACATTATGCACCCCTAGACATGGGGTACACACGCCCCCAAATCCCCACACACAACACACATCATACCATAGTAACCTCTAGACATGAGGTTTTGAGGTTTACACCCATACCAACCCCTCACCCAACACACATAACATAAGAACACATGTAACATAGAAACCCAACATCAACACATTTCATACACACCAAACCAAGTAAAAGAGCCAACAACGCCACTCTCACCCATCCATGAAGCGATGAACATGAATTTTCACCTTCCGCAACATCCTATCCATATCCGACACCATCCCCTCATAGCGGCATCTGTTACGAGCCTCCCACAAGACATATCATACAAGAAACCCCCAAGTACCGGGCTCTCATCTTTCGGCTCGACTCCTTGTAGCATTGCTCTAGAACTCTAAAGAGGGCCTCCAACGTCCTGATGTCATAACCAATCTCCAGGTAGCGCTTCACCTTGCTCCATAGAGCCCATGCAACCGGACACTCAAAAGAATAAATGGTCATTTGACTCCTCGCAGCTCCGACAAAACACACACTCCTTGTTTGGCTCATAATCCATACAATCCACAGTTTGTAACCTTCCATGCGCAAGCAGCCAAAGCATGAATCGGTGCTTTGGCATGATCTCCAACCTCCAAACCACAGGCGCCCAAGACACCATCGAACCCCTTGCCTTGAATAACTCATATGCATTTGTAGCCCCTTTCCGCGCCACCGCAAACCACTTAATCATTCGCATATTGGTTGCACCATTTCCCTCGCCTGCCCCTTGAATCTTTCTCCTAACCTCCACAAGCCACTTGATAAGAGATGAGTCCAACAGCTTAGCCTCCCAACACCAAAAATCAACCCCCTTAATGTGATGATGGCACACCCATTTGACCCACATTGAGTCCCTCTTGGATTGTATGTCCCACAACATTTTGCTTAGTAGAGCATCATTTCATGATTAAAGATCCCGAAGTCCATATCCACCCTAACTTTTAGAAAGACATATAGTACTCCATGCTACAGGCAGATGCTTAGAAGACCATACAAATGCTCGACATACGACCTTTCAAATTCTACAATATGTGGGCATTGCATAACAAATTCCACAGCTTGGTGGAGGCTTCTTGGGGATGTCCGATTTGGGGCTATGTTCAATTTGTCCTCAAAGCCAAACTCATAAGGCTTAAGGGGCGATTGAGGAACCTTGATCGGTGTCACTTCAGCCATATCTCTGAGTGGATGAAGCATACGAAGGAGATGCTAGAGGCGGAGCAATGTGCACTGCTTGGCATTGGCATGGGCCTGGACAATGGTCATGGCACAGTTGTGCTCAGACAAGCAATGACCTGCGGGGTGCAAATGACCCTGCAAGGAGCAGGCGGAGACATGTGCAGATTAGGCAGTGCCTTTGGCATTGCCCTGACACAGGCAGACAGTGGGGGGTAGACAGTGCCCCGTAGGAGGTGGAGGAAGGCATGCACAAACTAAGTAGTGGCCTTGGTACTGACTTGGCACAGGCAAATAACACACCATGGGGGGCAGATGGTGCCCCCGTAGGGGCTAGACAAAGGCAAGCACGGAGCAGACGACGCGAAACCAATGGGTGTCGACTATGCGGAGGCATGCCATGTTGATCATTGATGTAGAGCAGCTCTTCTACCAATAGCGGGCTCACGGGGCATACCTTCGTAGCAGTGACCGATGCACACAGTTCTTCCATTACTTGGTGAAGCACAACAACAAGAAGAACTCGATAATCAACATTGCCAAGCCATCTAGAGAGCATATGACCAGCATGGGCAAGGTTACGGAGGTATTTGTGGCACACTTTTACAGCCAACTTGGCACAGCGGAGCACTACCGCTCGCTGGACAGTGTGGGTTTGCCTGGGCAACGCCTCACAGCTACACATGCAGCAGATTTGGTGTGTGCAATCACTGACAACGAAGTTCGAACTGCCTTGTTTGACATTGGTGGTGACAAAGCGTCAGGGTCGAATGTATACAACTCCAAATTCTTCACCTCGACATCGAATACGGTGAGACAAGATCTTATTGTTGGATATTTTTTAGACGGGACAGCTGCTTAAAGAATGGAATCATATGCTTATAGTATTGGTTCCCAAGTCCAACCATGCCTCGACGGTCAACGACTATTGACCTATCTCATGTTGCACCGTATTATACAAGATCATCTCAAAGGTCATGGTGGCGCAGCTAGCGGACGTGATAGATGACTTATTGGATCCGGCTCAAGCGACCTGTATTAAGGTCACTCGATTGGGGAGAATATACATTTTGCTCAAAAGCTCCTCCGGAAGTATGCTCGAAAGCGGATATCACCCCTATGCATGATCAAGGTGGACCTTCGAAAGACATTTGATACGGTGGATTGGAATTTCCTTATGGAGGCTCTTTTTTTGTTGTAGTTTTTCCCAACAATTCATCGATTGGATCTACGTGTACATCTCCACCGACACTCACTCCATTAGCATCAATAGTGCGATGTACGATCATTTTGGTGGGTGACATGGATTAAGGCAAGTTGACCCCTTATCCCCCTTGGTTTTTAGAGGTGTTTTCTCGACATTTGAAGGTAGCAACACAAAAACCCAAATTCCACTACCATCCTATGTGGGAGGTGTTGGTGCAACAATGCTCCAAGCATTTATATGTTTTGATGTTTGGCTAATCATCTAAGTTAGGCAATATCTTGTGATCTAATTACGAATGTGTTTAAGTGACAGGGAAATCCAAGGATGAAGTACTTGGTAAAAGGAAGTCCAAGTATGATCTTGGCAAAGGAAGTCCAAGGGATGGACTTGGCGGCATAAGACCAAGCTTGTAGTCTTGGCAGTATAAAGTCCAAAGTGAACCTTGGCAAAGGAAGTCCAAAGTAAAGTCTTGGCAGCATAAGTCCAAGCTTGTAGTCTTGGCGGCGTAAAGTCCAAGCATTTGGCAACCCAAGACATGACGAAACCGAAGGAAGCTCTTGGAAGCAAAGTGCAAAGGATGAACAAGTCGCGGACTCGAAGGGATCCTGAAGGCGCAAGGCTTATTAAGGAGCTAGAAGGTTAAGTCTAGGTCTAGGGTATAAAATCAAGTATGAATTACTCATACTTGATGAGTATCGATCGGCCCGATATCGATGTATCGATCGGCCCAGTCGACGTTCGGTGGTCGAGGTGAAACCACGACCATCGATCGTACCTTGATCGAGCGATCGGCCCGATCTGCGATCGATCGGTGAAAAGGGCATCGGTCGGTGATCGAGAAATATCGCCACAGAATGCAGTCTCACTCGACTGCTATCTTGGTCACTCGACTTATCACCCCATCGGTCGGATCGATGGAGGATCGATCGTGATCACAGCCATTGAAATTACGGCTACGAATCTCCGCGGAGATTGCGTTTTGTCGTTGGCGGCGGTCGGCCCGATGGCATGCATCACCGACCGATCGACATAGCAGGAAAAAACAGCCTCTTCTATAAAAAGGGGCCATGGGGAGCTTGGTGAGGCTAGTGCTCTAAATCCTAACTACATCCTCGTGCTCACCAAGCTTCCTAAGTGTTTTTAGTGATTCAAAACCTCCTCTTCTCTTGTTCTTGATCATCCATCATTGTAAAGAAGAGGAGATCATTGTAAGAAAGGTTTCTCCACCTTGGCTCATTCAAAGGAGAAGATAGTGAAGCTTGGCTAGGACTAATCCACCTTACGGATTGCCGTGGAGTAGGAGCGTCATCTCCGAACCACGTAACATCGGGTGTTAGCATTGGTTTCGTATTACTTATTCGTATTCATCTTCGTATTTGTATTGCTTCCGCTAACTTGTTTGTAGAATCGAAGAAACGCTAATCACCCCCCCTCTAGCCGTTCCAAAGGGTCCTAACAAGTGGTATCAGAGCCCGGATTGCTTGGAAGATCTCACCATCAACCAAGGCATCAATGGCTCTTCAAGAGGGATATAGCATCGCCAAGCCACCACTCTTCGATGGGAGTCACTTCGCATATTGGAAATGTAGGATGAAATACTATTTAATGAGTAATATTGAAATTTGGCATAGTGTTGTAGATGGCTTCAAGGAACCGGTGGATGAACGTGGAAACCCTATTCCGAGCAAGGATTGGACAAGAGAAATGAATAGGAGTTTCGAGTCAAATGCAAAAGCGGTACTCACCATCCAATGTGGGATTACCATGGAGCAACTTAACAAGGTGGGACCTTTCGAATCCGCCAAGGAATTATGGGAAAAGCTCATTGAGCTAAATGAATGTTCGAAGGAATCAATGTGTGCCTTGAATGACCTATTGATTGGACAACTTCAAGCCTTCAAAATGAAGATGCATGAAACCGTAATTCAAATGCATGGAAGTTTCAAAGAATTTGTTAACGGACTCCATATCATAGGTGAGCGTGTTGACAATCGGGATTTAGTGGTATATTTTACAAGCATTTCCTAGAAATTCTTTATGGACTTCTATAGTTGATGCAATTAAGGTAACTAGAGATTTATCTCAAATTAAAATTGATGAATTATTTTGTGAGTTTGAATTACATGAGCAAACTAACATGTCCTCTAAGGAAAATGGTTTAGCTCTATTCGTTGAAAAGAAGGACAAGAAAGAAAAGAAGAAGAAGGAAAGAAAAGAAGCATCATCATCATCTGAGTCGGAGGATGAGTCAAGTAGTGATGGAGACTCATCTAGTGAAATGGCAAATTTTGTCAAGAAGCTTTATAGGAAGTCTAGAGAGTTCAAGAATAGAGAAGCAAGGAAGGGGTCTCATTCCTCAAAAGGTAAATTTAATGGTAATTCAAGTTTTAATAATAATGTGATTTGCCATGCTTGCAACAAGAAGGGGCACATAAAGCCGAATTGCCCGGAGCTAAAAAAGAAGGAAGAAAAAGAGAAGAAAAAGAAGGATAAAAAGGAAAAGAAGAAGAAGGAGGCCATGGTGGCTCAAACCACATGGGACACACCAAGCATTGAAGATTCTTCCTCCGATGATGAGCTTTGCCACATCACACGCCATGTGGCACTCATGGCCCTAGGAGATGATTCGAGCATCTCAAGCAAAGAAGATTCCTCAAGCGATGAATCGTCATCTAGTGACGATGAGGTAATAAACTCTCCTAAGGTTAAGATCCTTTATAAATCAATTGTCTATCTTAAAGAAACTCTAGATAAGTCAAAATCTAAGGTTAAAAGCATGAAGGTAGAACTAAAAGCCATTAGAAATTAAAAACCCTCACATATTGACTCTTGCATGCTTAAAGAAGAAAATGATAAACTTAAGGATGAGGTTAGTGAATTAAAAGCATGTTTAGAAAAATTTTCAAATGGCTCAAAGTGTCTTGACATGATTCTTAGTAGGCAAAGAGCCGTTTATAACAATGCCGGTTTAGGATATAAGCCAAAAGAAAAAGAAGTTGCTTATATTTCATTAATTAATAGGAAAGCAACCATTAAGGGTAAGGTTAAGAAAGCTTGGGTACCTAAGAAGTTTTTACTTAATGTTACCGGTCCAAATGTTTGGGTACTAAAAGCTTGTGTTTTTCATGTGATTTAGGTAGGAGAGCGAGGTATGTGGATTGTGGATAGCGGTTGCTCAACACATATGATCGGGGATGTGAGCAAGTTCTCCACAATTAAATATGTGAAGAAGGGAGCGGTGTCTTTTGGGAATAGTGGAAAACTTAAGATATTAGGTAGAGGTACAATTGAGGTATCCCCCAAAATTATTATTCACAAAGTCTTGCTAGTTGAAAATATAAAGTTTAATCTATTGAGTGTTAGTCAACTTTATGATGCAAACTATCATGTTTCCTTTGAATCCTCTAAATGCATGATTAGACACAAGGAATTAAATGATTGCATGTTAGTTGGATATAGGAAGTCAAATATCTATTATGTTGATCTTTCATATGCTTCTAACATTTCTACTAAGTGTTTTGTTGCAAAAGAAGAGGAATGTTGGCTATGGCATAGAAGATTGGGGCACATCAACATGAAAAACATAGCCAAGGTAGCCAAGATGGAGTTGGTCAAAGGGCTACCAAAGATCAAGTATGTCAAGAACAAATTGTGTGATGCATGCCAAGAAGGAAAACAAACAAAGGCATCACACAAAGGTAAAACTCAAACTAACACATCTTTACCATTAGAGTTATTGCATCTTGACTTATTTGATTGTCATAGTACTCCATCTCTAAATGGTAATAAATATTGCTTGGTTATAGTAGATGATTTTTCTAGGTATACTTGGGTCTATTTTATGAAACATAAGGATGATACCTTAGAAATAATCATAGGATTTAGTAAAAGGGTTGAAAATGAAAAGAGTCTCAAAATCAACCGGATCCGTAGTGATCATGGTGGTGAATTTGAGAACTCAAAATTTTCACAATTTTTTTTAGAACAAGGGTACAAGCATGAGTTCTCTTGTCCAAGAACACCCCAACAAAATGGGGTGGTGGAAAGGAGAAATCGTGCCCTACAAGAGGCCGCTAGGACCATGCTTAATGCATATTCACTTCCTAGCTACTTGTGGGCGGAAGCGGTGAATACCGCTTGCTATATCCAAAATAGGGTTCAAATCCATAGGTTTTTAGGAAAAACACCTTTTGAACTATGGAATGGAACTATTCCCACAATTCACTATTTCAAAGTCTTTGGGTGTAAAGTTTATATCTTAAATACCAAAGATAACTTAGGGAAATTTGAATCTAAAGCGGATGAGGGAATCCTAGTTGGATACTCATCCACAAGTAGAGGATATAGAGTCTATAATAAGAGAACCCAAGGGATTGAGGAGTCCTCAAATGTTAAATTCGATGAAACCACTAGTACCTACCCTAGAAAGTCCTCCATTGATAAGGATATTAATGACAATAATCAAGACATTACCCAAAAACTTCAAAATTTGACCATTAGGGGTAATGATCAAGGGGGAGGAAGAGGAGACTCCGATGATGAGAGAAGGGTGGAAGATAACAATGATCAAATTGAAACCCCTTCTAGAAACCTAAGAATTCATCAAGATCATCCACTTGACCAAGTAGTAGGAGATCTATCTCAAGGAGTAAGAACTAGGTCATTTCATAGACCTCCTACTAGTCAAGTTGCTCTTATCTCACAAATTGAGCCCAAATCGATCAATGATGCATTACATGATCCGGATTGGATTTTGGCAATGCAAGATGAATTCAATTTGAGAGAAGTCAAGTGTGGGAATTAGTGCCTAGACCCAATGATAGCACCATAATTACTACAAGATGGGTCTTTAGGAATAAGCTAGATGATCAAGGAAATATCACTAGAAATAAGGCTAGGTTGGTTGCTAGGGGATTCAATCAAGTTGAGGGGCTTTACTATGATGAAACTTATGCCCGGTTGTTAGAATCTATTAGGATACTCTTAGGGTATGCTTCCTTCATGGGATTTAAACTTTACCAAATGGATGTTAAATCGGCATTCTTAAATGGTTTTATTAAGGAGGAAGTATATATAGAGCAACCACCCGGATTTGAGAACATAGATTATCCAAATCATGTATGTAAGCTTAGGAAAGCATTATATGGGTTAAAACAAGCTCCCCGGGCATGGTATGAAAGATTGTCATCCTTCTTAATTTCTAAGGATTTTAGAAGAGGCCAAGTAGATCAAACCTTGTTTATAAAGTCAACATTAAAAGATATATTCATAGCCCAAGTATATGTTGATGATATCATTTTTGGGTCAACAAATGATGATCTTCTTCAAGACTTTATAAAAAATATGGAAAATGAATTTGAAATGAGTTTGGTTGGAGAGCTTACCTTTTTCCTAGGTTTACAAGTCAAACAAACCAATGAGGGTATTCATATTTATCAGACCAAATATGCAAATGAAATGATCAAGAAATTTGGTTTGGAAAATGCCAAAATTGTAACCACTCCTATGGCCACTAGCACTAGGATTGATAGTGATCATGAAGGTAAATCAATTGATCTTAAACTTTATAGGAGTATGATTGGTAGCTTACTATACCCAACCGCTAGTAGACCCGACATTTTATTTGCGGTAGGTATGTGTGCAAGATACCAATCTTGTGCCAAAGAATCACATTTGGTAGCCGTCAAAAGAATATTAAGGTATATTAAAGGCACCCTAAATGTAGGACTTTGGTATCCTAGGACTAGGTCATTTGAATTACTTGGTTATAACGATTCCGATTATGCCGTGTGCAAATTGGATAGGAAAAGTACTAGTGGTGGATGCAAATTTATTGTGTCCTCACTAGTTAGTTGTAGTATTAGGAAGAAACATTTTGTTGCTTTATCAACCACCGAAGCCGAATATGTGGCTATGGGTGGTTGTGTAGCTCAATTACTTTGGATGAGGCATACACTTGTGGACTATGAGCTACACTACTCTAACATTAAAGTTTATTGTGATAATGTGAGTACCATCAACTTGACCAAAAATTCGGTACATCACTCTAGGACCAAGCACATTGAAGTGAAACATCACTTCATAAGAGATCATGTGGCAAGAGGAGACATTGAGCTTAATTATGTAGAATCTAAGTCCAATCTTGCGATATCTTCACCAAAGCTCTTCAGAAAATGAATTTTCATCTTTAAGGAGAGAGCTTGGTATGTGCTCAGAGAGTAAAATTCTAGGTTTGCATGATCCCATGTTTATATGTTATCTTTATACCTTGATACATCTCACAAAAAGCCTTAAGAAACCTTGATTTTTGTATTGAGACACTTAGAACCATGTGAGATGATAGGGAAGGTGTACTTGGCTCATCATGCTTGTTATGATGCATTACTATGAGTCAATGACACACCTAGAGACATAAATACCTTATGGACCAACCATTGGGAAGGCTTGTATTCAAGTAATGAGTACATAGCTCTAAGAACATGGTTGGAAATTCCAAATCATATATATTTTAAACTATGTTCATTATATTTTGGAAAACAGTTTTCAAGTGAATCACAAAAGTGATACAAAGGTTGAAAATTCTTTAGAACTTTTGTAAGTTTCCAAATTTGTATCAATCTTGGAATCTGGAAAACATATATTTTTAAAATTATTTTTCCTTAATAAAGTATGATTTCATAAATGTGTACGCAAAATTTCGTGATTTTTCGAGATTTCTGGAATTTTTACCGCATTTTTGAAAATGGGCTGAAAATGCTGAAATTTCGATTTAGTAGTGATCTGGAGTTCGAGATACCGACGTGATACACTAGGTTTTCTGATAATAAGCTCCATTTTCTGATATTTGGTGTATTTTTGATGTCCTAACACTCTAGTATGATACTATTGCGTATAAACGAGTTTTAGAATTTGCTCAATCTGATGGTTTTGGGGGAGTTTCAATAAATTCTATCCTTTTATCCCCAAAACCATTGTTGGTGCAAAGTTAGGATTTAACTTTTGAATTTTAGATTATGCTTTGCTTAAAATGTAATTTACATCCTATCTTGGATTAAGGGGGAGCTTAATTTCAATCTAATACCTTAGTCCAAGATCCAACATTCTTAATTCTTTCATCCTTCTCTTTTTGATGTATGTCAAAGGGGGAGAAGGAATGCTTAAGTTAGATGATTATGTGTGTATCTTTAAAAACCTAACTTAAATGATTGTCAAACATCAAAAAGGGGGAGATTGTTGGTGCAACAATGCTCCAAGCATTTATATGTTTTGATGTTTGGCTAATCATCTAAGTTAGGCAATATCTTGTGATCTAATTACGAATGTGTTTAAGTGACAAGGAAATCCAAGGATGAAGTACTTGGTAAAAGGAAGTCCAAGTATAATCTTGGCAAAGGAAGTCCAAGGGATGGACTTGGCGGCATAAGACCAAGCTTGTAGTCTTGGCAGCATAAAGTCCAAAGTGAACATTGGCAAAGGAAGTCCAAAGTAAAGTCTTGGCAGCATAAGTCCAAGCTTGTAGTCTTGGCGGCGTAAAGTCCAAGCATTTGGCAACCCAAGACATGACGAAACCGAAGGAAGCTCTTGGAAGCAAAGCGCAAAGGATGAACAAGTCGCGGACTCGGAGGGATCCTGAAGGCGCAAGGCTTATTAAGGAGCTAGAAGGTTAAGTCTAGGTCTAGGGTATAAAATCAAGTATGAATTACTCTTGGATCGTGATCACGATGTATCGATCGGCGACCGTCGGCGTTCGGTCGAGTGGTGAAACCACGGCCATCGATCCGGCCGCTTTGATCGAGCGAATGATCGATGCTGCGATCAGTCGACTGAAAATGACATCAGTCGACTGATCAAGAGAAATATCGCCACAGAATGCAGTCTCACTCGACTGCTATCTTGGTCACTCGACTTATCACCCCATCAGTCGACTGATGGAGGGATCAGTCGACTGATCACCTGGCCATTGGAAATTACGGCTACGAATCTCCGCGGAGATCGCGTTTGGCCGTTAGCCGGCGGCACGATCCGATGGCATGCATCAGTCGACTGATCGACGCCCAACGGGAAAAACAGCCCCTCTTCTATAAAAAGGGGCCATGGGGAGCTTGGTGAGGCTAGTGCTCTAAATCCTAACTACATCCTCGTGCTCACCAAGCTTCCTAAGTGTTTTTAGTGATTCAAAACCTCCTCTTCTCTTGTTCTTGATCATCCATCATTGTAAAGAAGAGGAGATCATTGTAAGAAAGGTTTCTCCACCTTGGCTCATTCAAAGGAGAAGATAGTGAAGCTTGGTTAGGACTAATCCACCTTACGGATTGCCGTGGAGTAGGAGCGTCATCTCCGAACCACGTAACATCGGGTGTTAGCATTGGTTTCGTATTACTTATTCGTATTCATCTTCGTATTTGTATTGCTTCCGCTAACTTGTTTGTAGAATCGAAGAAACGCTAATCACCCCCCCTCTAGCCGTTCCAAAGGGTCCTAACAGGAGGAGGTGGAAATCACTCACTTAGCTTATGCTGATGACTTATTGATGTTTGCTCGGGGTAGACTCCACCACACTCACGAAGATATCGTAATGTTTGTTATACTTTGGAGACATGGTTGCCCTTCGGGCTAATCCTTTGAAATCCAACATATATATGACCGAGGTGGACAATCGAGTGAAGGCGGATCTCCTCCGGATTACAAGCTTCCAATAAGGTGTCTTCCCCTTTCAGTACCTTGGGATTCCCTTGGCGGCGGAAAAGCTCCGGATTGCCAGCTATGCACCATTGATAGATGTGATGGGGCGCAAGATTGTGAGATGACCCAAGCACACTCTCTCATATGCGGTGTAGAGTGCTATTGACTATCTATTCTTCCAATCCCAAGCGGCATAGTGGACAAGTTATATGACATTCGCCGCTCTTTTACGTGGTCCACCAAGCATCCAGTGGTATCTTGGGCTACACTATGCTTTTCCAAGGAGGAAGGCGATTATGGCTTATGGGACTTGCGGACTCGGAACTCCGCCTTGTTGTGTCGAACCCTATGGAACTTACAAAGCAAGGCAAATTCACTTTGGGTCAAGTGGATCTATCGCCGATACCTTAGTCAGGCAAACTTATGGCATTGGTGGGGGTGAGTCTCCGACTTGTCGCTGATGAAGAGGCTAAGGCAGATTCGAGACGAGCTCCTACAACGGACAGGAGGTGCAGCCAAGGCAAGTGCACTGCTTGACAGTTGCTTTGTGGAGTGGAGCAAACGGATGACAGCATCCCCTTGCAGCATATAGATTCTTCTAGGCGTAGGGGACTGCTGCACATTGGGCGACAACAATTTGGAAGTTGGACATTCTACCCTAGCACATATTGGCTACTTGCACGGGTCAAGCTACAGAGTGTGGACATCATGTCGTATGGGCTATAGAAATTGTACAGCTTGTGCAATTAGGAGAAGAGCAACAACCATCTTTTCTTTTGCTACGGAGTCACACAACAAGTGTAAGACATGGAGTGGGAGTGACTACACAACAGCACAACTCTTTCAAGCGTTTGACCGTGAGTTGCACAGCAAAGAGCATATATAGAAGGTACTCGACTTAGCTATTTCATGTATGATTTTCTTAATATAGCAAGCTCGTAACAAATGTTTTGAAGGTTACTAGTCTAGTATCGAGAGAATGTTCCTCAAATTACAAACTCGATCTCTACCGCTTTATAAACACATAAATTGTATACATAGTTTTTATCATCTATATATTTACCGTTCTAAAAAAAAAAAAAAGGAAGCACAATAAAGCAACCCGGTAGCTATCATCTTGAACCAAAGATATAATAAAAAACAGAGGAATAAAATTTGTTTGTACTTGAAAAGGGTGCGAAAAGAACAAAAACATCGAACAGATATAATAGAAAAACGCTCGCAACATGAGCGAACTAAACAACTAGCCAATCAAGTTTTAAACAAACAACTTTGGACCTCAGTAGTTCCTGAAGCAAATGAAACATAATCCAAAAACTGCCCTATTAACTCCGATATCGACACCAGCAATATGACATTAGACAATAGCATTTGCCGCACTAGCAATTCTTGGCCACAGATCCGCACATTCTTTTCCAATTGGTCCAGTAATTGCAGATCCTGTGAAAAACATGAAGACCAGCAAGAGTTTTAAGCCTTGTTTGCTGAGTTTTATTCACTCGGGTGGATAAATATACAAGGTAGAAATGCAAGGGAACAGGAAAAGTTGTTTTTTTTTTCTTTTGCTTCCTTTCACTTCCCCTTTTCCAACCGACTAATCCACTGAGGTAACCAACTCATGCAGCCCAAGCAATAACAGCATGAAATGCAACTCATAGTCTAAGTAATATCAGAAACGGCAAAGACTTGACAAAAAATTCACTACACTTTGACTACTAATACTGGAAAATAGATTTTTTTTTTCCCTACTCCATGTCTTGCTTACCTTTCATTTCACCCTTCGGATTGACAATCACTCCCGCATTATCTACATAATTTGAGTGATAAAGTGGTTAGACTCGTATACAAACATAAACAGATGTAAGAAAACATATGAAGAGAACTTCTAGTTGTTGCTTTGTCAAAAGTGATGAGAACAATCATGGAGGGAAATTCTATATCAAACTAATGGAAATGATTCTTCCATCTAATGGAATACTGTTATGTTGAACCTGGTACATACAATAAATAATAACATATGTTGAAATTCGACACTAGGAACACAAAAGAACATAACATATGTTGAAATTTGACACTAGGAACACAAAAGAACCACCCATCTAGGTCAAGTTTGTGGACAGTGACATGACCACTTATAATGAGGCTAACGCAAAAAAGACATACCAATTGCTGAAAGATTTATAATAGTCATCTAAAGGTCAAACTACAGCTTATTGGATACTATATTAGGACAGTCCAATGCACGAAGCTCCTGCCAAAGCAAAGTCCTGAAGAAGGATCTATTGTATGCAATTTTACCTTGCTTTGCAAAAGACTATTTTCATGACTAGAACCTGTAACCTCTACATCAATGGCAGCAACTTTACTGTTGCATCAATGCTCCTCTTCTAGCCACTATATTTTGGAAGAGGAAAAGCAAAACAAACCAAAAATCTCAATAGAAGAAATGAGTAATCAAGGATTTTGGACAATATTTGCACACACAAATAAGAAATGGATTATTTCTTAAGAAGGCAAAATTCAACAACATTAATTAATTAGTTACGAGTAGTAATACAAGTATTATTTTATGAAAAGTTGACTGATGATAAGGTAATTGATGTGCAGCATAACCATACATAGAGCTTAATGGAGATGTGAGATCCATGTACCCAACTCCAAACGGTTGGAACAAACACACTCCTAGAAATTTTTGTCAAAGAGGACAAACAGTCCTCATTCCCATCTTTTATCATTATAAGAAACTCAATAACTTATCGAAATAGAGCATGAAAGATAATATACATTTTTGTATTGTGGTAGCCACAACATTGTAAAGATAACATACAAGACATTTTAAGACCAGAAAAATAAGACTTTCAGACAATTTGTTTTCCATAAAATTTAGTAACACTTGCAAGGAAATACAAGGAATTTTAAGAGCACAAAAATAAGGCTTTCAGACAAATTCTTTTCCACGAAAATTATTAACACTTGCAAGATAGGGGGCATTCTAAGGGCTGGATATGGTGATGTCAGGAATGTACCATTCAAAGATTTTCATGTCCTCAACATTGTATTTCAGCTACTGACTAGTTAGTAGAGATTGAGGATGATGTTCATGAAAATATAATATCAAGAAAACTGATCCTAACAAACCTCTTTGAAAGTTAAGATGGCAGTCATTCTAAAATGAAATTAGCCTTCAAGCAGCAAGCAACTATATGAAAGTGAACAGACCTTGAAAAAAAATAAAAGCGCCTTGAAAGATAAGTAATCAGACTACCATGAGCGATGTATAGGTCAACAATAGATACAAGAGGGAATTTTTTTCATAACAATGGAAACCCTAGACTGAAATGTATTAAGGGCCCACCTATTTCCAGTTCAAAGCAATCAGTTACAGCACAAATCAATCTTCTAAGCTTCTTTTGAACAGTGATATGTGTTACCTAAGCAAGCCTTAAGAGATCAACTTGAACAGAATGAGACTGTAATTCACTACATGCAAAACTACTTGAACTGGGTCGGACAGCTATCCACTACTATGAAATCTAACTCTAACTGATCTCATCATCGTACATCGGTTGCATTTACATAATTCTCAAAGAACTTGAATGAAATAACCTGCGATGAGATACAAAGTGGAGACGCACGATTACGGGAGAACACGAGAGAGAAAAAATCAATTTGATAATGGGAAGATACAACCTTCAAAGTACATGTAAACACCGTCCTTTCGGCGCCAAGGCTTGCGCTGACGGACAATGACGGCGGGCATGACCTTCTTCCGGAGGTCAGGCTTCCCCTTCTTGACGGTTGCCATGACCATGTCCCCGACGCAAGCGGACGGCAGGCGGTTGAGCCGGCCCTTAATCCCTTTGACGGAGATGATGTAAAGGTTCTTAGCCCCGGTGTTGTCGGCACAGTTTACCGTCGCTGCCACCGGAAGGCCGAGAGACATGCGGAACTTGTTCCCTGCCGTTCCTCCGCGGCCTGTAAACTCCAATGCAGCAGATCTATATCAAACCCACAAACCCCACCACGACGGAGTATTAAAAAACAAGAGGGAACGAATTACCTCGCTTCGACATCTTGGAGGTGCGGAGCTGACAGCGCCGCTCTGGGAAGAAGCAAGAAGCTCTAGGGTTTGGGTTGGTAGGAAATTACGAGTTCCTTAGGCCTTTGGGTATAAGAAAATGGCAATTAGTGGGCTTGTACTTGTTGACACTAAAATGTGGCCCAATCATTAGACCGGCAGTAACTTCCTTCGTTTGGATAAAACAATATCTTACTGTGGAAAGTAAATCTAGGGTAATAAAATTTATAACTATAATATAACTTTATATTTACCAAACGGCAACAGGCCTATTAGCTCAGTTGGTTAGAGCGTCGTGCTAATAACGCGAAGGCCGCAGGTTCGAGACCTGCATGGGCCATATTTTATAATAACTAGCCATTTTTTTCAAGATATTTGCTGACGGGCTGCACCAGTTTTGTGGGTCATTACGAAAACTAACGCCCTTATTAAATGGGCTGCTTCTTCGACATCAGGCTGCATTATTTTTTTGGGCTTTTATAAAAAAATTAACGGTCATAGTAAATGGGTTGCTTCTGACCCCCTTAAATGCTACACAAAATTAATTATACTCTTAATAATGTTTGGATATCATTAATCATTTTAAATTAGTTTTTCCTGTAAAATACAAAAAAAAAATATTTTATGACATTTTTTTATTAGCTATGGTTATTCAGGAGGAAGATTAAAAAAAAGTACCTCGTAATTGTTCTCATCAAGCTCAATCAAGGAGAAAAGTTAGAATTTTTTTCCTTATAAATAATAGTTAACTACAACGTACACATTATATAGTTTTTTAATCATCTGATTTTTTAAATTAATATTAGCTCGTATATAAAGTTATTTATTCTCACGTATGTGTACTAAATAAACGCGTGCCCCTTGAAGGTCAATAAATAAACCCATAAAGAAAATTCTACGAGCAAGCTGAACCGTGAAAATTAGCCTCATTTTTCCATTATTTTTTTTCCTAGCCCCAAGAATCTTGTGAATTGTCGACCCTGTTTCATGCAGAGCTGATCCTGGAGAGACTATCGCCCAACGTATAAATTTTTTTAAAATTAAATGCTCAAGTTTTAAGATCAAATATTTAAATTGTATAGTAAAAATAGAATTTAATTTTTAAATTTCGTTCAAGATCTCAATTTTCAAATTAGAACCACTCTGATCTCATGAATATCTAATGAGATGTTAAATAATTTCTAAGTAAAATATATTCTATCAATTATTAGAATAAAATTAAGAAGTACTCATATGAATAATTTGTAGCAATTTATCATTCTATTTAAAAAAATTATAAATATATTATATTTAAAAATGGAATCATGAATATCAAAGTTGAATATTCGACTACTGTTTAAACATCCTCACTTTCGGTGCCATCGATTGCCCTTTTGTTGTCCCCATAAGGATGACCTGATGGCTAAGACATGGCGGTACTTGCGGATAAGACATGGGTCAATTCTGGAGAAGGTCTAAAATTTTTTCCTGGATTCAGATGACCCTCATGTGTCTTGGCCACTACGTCAAGACTCATAGGCCCCTCCTGTTAGAATTATTGCATCTATTGCATGAATTTAAATGACAGAAAATAATATTGTAAATACGGAACTTACAGCGATTCGTCAGATTCTTCGTGCTTCCCGGATCTGTAGGGATGAAGATCTCTCGATCGTTTACTCACTGTCTGGAAGATAATTACGTATGAAAAGTCTCCTCTGATCCACAAACCAAGATCCAACCGCGCCTTAATATTCTCAAGATCACTCCGTTCTCTTCGACAGAGCTTCTGCAGCGATCCACGGATCACACGCAAATTTCAACAACCTTTGCGTTGCTCACAACCTCACACACTCTAGCCTTCACCTCTTGCCTACACACCTTGCACTAGTACAAGCACATTCACTTGGATTGCACTTCACTTGTACATCACCTATTTATAAGTGTTTGGCAGCCACAAATGCACTGCTCTCAATGCATCATGCACACGTTGCACGTGTGTAGTTTCTGATAACTGCAAATGCAGTTATCAAAACTGCCTTCATCTCTCATTCGTCCAAGTTATGCCACATAGGCAAATGATCACATAGACCAATAAGAGGTATTTAGTCACATAGACTAAATAGAATCGGAGTCCATAGTCACATAGACTAATAGAACAGAGATCAATAGTCACAAAGACCAATAGAACAATCAATTTATACTTAGGAAAATAGTTCGTACGACAGCAAGCACAATGAGTAATCCAATGCTAAGAAAGTTGTTACACCTTACATAACTGCTCATAGAGCGATCAATGCTAAAAAAATTTGTTACGCTTAACTTAGTCGCTCCCTACAATGGTACATAACCATTCTTTGAATGACACATAGTCATTCACCTGATGACACAAAGTCATCCTCCAAGTGGCACACAGTCGTTTTCCAGGTGGTACAAAACCATTATCCTAGTGGTATATAACCGTTCTCCTGGATACATCAATGTCTTGCTATTTACTCAGATTAAATAATCTTCATTTACATCAATATGAACATCTTTAATCCCCTCATAATGTCCATCATGTCAAGAGCATATTTCATATTCTCAATATTCACAATTATTTCTATACATAACAGGAATGGGTCGACCAGTGAATAATTTTCAAAAGATGTAAATTTATTTAATCTTCCTTTTTAGCTTAAATCCATTCATTTTAATCAATCGCTTTCCTAGTCATGTTTCATAGATCGAATCATCCATAGTCAATAGGTTTACATGCTAAAGTAGCAGATCCTAATTAAAACTTCAAGTAGACAGCTAAATAGTCATAAAGGGCAAATGATGAGATTAACATATAATCTCAAAGGGCTCACATAGTATAGAAGTAGGGATCCATTCTCCTACTACCCTCATTGTTGCTTTAGCACATGTGGTATGAATCACATACTACAATGTTATTCTCTTTACTAATAAAGAGCGCATGTTTTTCTCAACATCGTACAAATTTTGATCTAGACATTCCAAATGTCTAATCCTAAATTCAACATATGAATTCTAATCTGGCTCCAAACAGGTATAATAAATGGTGGGAGCATTTACTTCGATCATTATTCTTAAATGATCTTATCTTGATACAAATATCAAGACGACCCCAACTTATATGTATGTATCTCTATACATATAGCTTCCAAAGTTATCCTATAAGTAATGGTCATACCCTTATTCGTACATAACAAATAGAGATGATTGTCCATGTGAGAGGACCAATCACTACCTGCCAACATGCTCATCGAGATCTTATTATAATGTAACATTACATATACTGAATAAATTATGGCTAGCATTTTAAACAATCAAATTATAATATCCGATTATCATTACAAAATTGTTACATTCTACGAAGTCCCAAAGACTTTGCATGCTCATTAAATGACTCTCTAGTCATTGGCTTAGTAAAAGGATCTGCAAACATAGCTCGTGTAGAGATATATTCAAGAATCACCTTCTTCTTAGCAACAATATCCCTTACAAAGTTATACTTTATAATTATATGCTTGCCCTTGCTGTGATATTTGAGATCCTTGAAAAAAGCTAGAGCAGCTTGACTATCACAGTAGACGGTCATTGGACTCTCACTGTTCTCAGCAATCTTCAGATGCTTCAAGAATCTCCTTAACCAGACTGCTTCTTGCACAACTGCTGAACATGTCACATATTCAGCTTCCATAGTAGACAAGGCCACACAGGCCTGTTTCTTGTTGTTCCAGGAGATGACACAACCATTCAACAAGAACACATAACCCGATGTGGATTTTCTATTATCCAGGTCTCCAGCCTAATCTACATCTGAATAATCCTTCAGGCTCATATAACCTGTTGTCGCTTTCAGATATCTGAATATCCTTTTCACTGCCTTCCAGTGTCTCGGTCATGGGTTTGACTGTAATCGACTGACTAAGCCAACAACATAGTTGATATCGGGATGAGTACACAATAGTGTACATCAAACTACCTACAACACTGGCATATGATCTTTTATTCATCTTGGATTTCTTCAAGAGTCTTGGGACTCATACTCTTGCTCAGAATAACATTTTTCATCATAATAGGTGTATGTTCATTGTTGTAATCAGACATGCTGAAAATGTTGTAACATCTTATTTATATAAGACTCTTGAGACAAACTCAAAA
Source organism: Wurfbainia villosa (assembly GCA_025175895.1). NCBI lineage: Eukaryota > Viridiplantae > Streptophyta > Magnoliopsida > Zingiberales > Zingiberaceae > Wurfbainia > Wurfbainia villosa. The sequence goes on from CM046004.1 coordinate 85,399,221, forward strand.
GTCTGTTAGATCGATTCCTGATGATCTTAACTCCTAAGATGTATTTAGCTTCTCCCATATCTGTTGTGTCAAACTGTGATGAAAGCCACTATTTAACTTCTATCATAAAATTTTTCATTTCCTACTATCAGCATATCATCAACATATAATAATAAAATGATATACTTTCCCTTTTCTTTTTTCAAGAAAACGCAATGATCCTCATTGATCATTTCGAAACCATAAGATAAAACCACTTCGTTAAATCTTATGTTCCACTGTCTTGATGCTTGCTTTAGCTCATATATAGATTTCTTCAATCTATATACCTTTTCTTCTTGGCCTTCAGCAATGAAACCTTCTGGCTGAACCATATAGATTTCCATATCAAGCTCACCGTTAAGGAAAGCGATTTTTACATCCATCTGATGTAACTCCAAGTCATAATGTGCCACAAAAGACAAAATGACTCGGATTGACACAAACTTAACTATAGGAGAAAATGTCTCTTCAAAGTCTATACCCTCCAATTGAGTAAATCCTTTTGCAACTAAACGAGCTTTGTATTGGTTAATCGATCCATATAATTTCCTCTTTATTTTGAGAATCCATTTATTTCTAATAGCCCTTCAGCTAGGAGGAAGATCGACTAACTCCCAGACATGATTTTGAATCATTGACTCCATCTCTTCAACCATTACATTTTTCCATTTTTCTCTAACACTATATCTCATAACTTCATCAACTGATTGAGGTTCATCATCATCAACTTGGAGTGTCATCATTGTCTCATTCTCAATATCAAACCGTTTCTTAGGTTTAATCTTACGAACACTTCTTTATAAGTTGGGCTCCTGAGAAGTCACCCCGTGACTAGGTAAATTACTCCCACTAGATTGACTAGGTTCAGGTATCCCACTTGACATATGTCTTGTTTATAATGACTCATCCTCCTTAAATAGAGGAACTATCTTATCAACCTCACCTCTAGCTGGGAACTCAGTTTTGAGAAAAGTAGCATCTCTCGAATCAAATTCAGAGATGATTCCATCTTGTTGCTCACCTATGAAAATATAACCTTTGGAGGTCTCAGAATATCTTATAAAGATACATTTCTTACCTCTAGATCATAATTTTTCATACTTGTGAGAACTATCATGAACATAGACAGTTGACCCCCAAGGTCTCAGATCGCTCAAATCTGATTTTCTGTCTGTCCAATGCTCATATAGGGTAGATGAAACTGACTTTGAAGGAACTTTGTTAAGTATATAAGTCGTAGCTAGTAATACATCTCCCCAATAGGAGATCGACAAATTAGCCTGCGCCATCATAGACCTAATCATTTCTAGAAGAGTCTTATTTCTTCTTTCAGCAACCCCATTTTGCTGTGGAGTTTCAGGGATTGTCAGTTGTCTAATAATCCCCTTATCATTACATATTATCTTGAATAGATCAAACAAATATTCTCCTCCACGGTCAATGCATAAAGTCTTAACTTTATGTTCCGTTTGATTCTCAATTTCGCTCATATAATGAATGAAACAATCCAATGCTTCAGATTTATGAGAAATCAAATACACATGACTGAAACTAGAGAAATCATCAATAAATGTAATAAAATAGGAAGATTCATGTCTAACCTTCACATTCATTGGACTATAAATATCCGAATGAATTAATTACAATGGTGACTCAACCCTAATAGGCTTACCGAATGGTTTCCTAGTTGCTTTTTCAACAAGACAATGCTCACACATAGACAAACTAATCTTAGCATGAGAGCCCAAGAAACTCTCTTTAGCTAATCGATTAATGCAATCTTGTCCTATATGTCCTAATCTAGCATGCCAACATCATCAGTTATATCTGCATCACTAATAAGAGCAATGTTTGAAAAATAACTATCAACCACACAATTGATATTTGGTTCCATATCAAGAACTATAAAATCATTCGTTAAAAAACCATATCCGATTAACACGGAGTCAATCTTGAGTTCTACACACCGACTGTAAAAATTAATACGGTACCTTAAATCAAGAAGACAAATAATAGAAATAAGATTCCTTCGAATCTCAGGAGCATACAAGACATCATATAGAAACAAAGTACTTCCACCCGGAAGGTTAAGTTTATAAGTACTGACTCCTTTGACTTCAACTCTTGCATTATTTCCTACATAAATTCATTTATTGCCAACTGGTACCTGTTGGTGCAATCGGCCTAGGTCACGATTGACCAGGACTCGAGTTTGACTCGAGTGATGTTTTGATGTTTCGACAAAAACATATGACAATGTAATTGTCATGGGAAAGTCCAAGTCTTATGTACTTGGCATGGAAAGTCCAAGTGGAACACTTGGCACATGGTAAAGACCAAGTGGAACACTTGGCATTTGGTAAAGTCCAAGTCTTGAGTACTTGGCATGAAAAGTCCAAGTGGGACACTTGGCAATGGAAAAGTCCAAGCATGGGTCTTGGCAATGTAAAAGTCCAACATGGGTTGGCAAGGGAAAAGTCCAAGCTTGAGTCTTGGCATGAGAAGTCGAAGGGGTTTGATATTGGCAGCGTAAAGTCCAAGCGGAGTCTTGGCGGCGTAAGTCCAATGTGTCTTGGCGGTGTAGACACCGTTAGCATAACATAGCCGAGGGAAGCACTTGGAGGCTAGCGCGATGGATGGACAAGTCATGGATGACTTGGAGGGATCCGAGAGGCGTGAGGCTGATGGAGGTGGCTAGAAGGCTTAGGTCTAGGATAAGGGTGGTCTAGCAAGTATGGGGGCACCATACTTGGGTTTAAACCTCATGTTTGAGGTTGGCAGTCGACTGACAATATGGCCGGTTCGACTGCCGTGAGTCGACTTGAGTTCGACCGCGATCGCCAAGGGCCTGCCGATCGCTAGTTCTGTGGTCGAGCATAAACGCCGTCAGAGCCGATCGACTACCGACACGGGCGCTGGCGCCGATCGCCAATGTTGGCCCGATCGCCATAAGAGTCCCGTTGGAACTTGTCCAACGTGGATTGAGTCGTTATCTCACAACTACAGTGTTGGCAGTCGACTGGGGACTTATGGCAGTCGACTGCTAGGCGGAAATCCAGCCCGATGGAGGATAAAAGTAGTTGTTCGTGGAAGGCTCAAGCATCAGTTCTTTGGGGGCTTTGGTGAGGCGATTTGAAGGCGATTTGCAGGTGCATTTCAGGGTCCTTCATGTTGGTGCAATCGACCCAGGTCACGATTGACCAGGACTCGAATTTGACTCGAGTGATGTTTTGATATTTCGACAAAAACATATGACAATGTAATTGTCATTTGGTAAAGTCCAAGTCTTGAGTACTTGGCATGGAAAGTCCAAGTGGGACACTTGGCATTGGGAAAAGTTCAAGCATGGGTCTTGGCAATGTAAAGTCCAACATGGGTTGGCAAGGAAAGTCCAAGCATGAGTCTTGGCAATGTAAAGTCCAACATGTGTTGGCAAGGAAAGTCCAAGCATGGTCTTGGCAATGTAAAGTCCAACATGGGTTGGCAAGGAAAGTCCAAGCATGGTCTTGGCATGGAAAGTCCAACATGGGTTGTCAAGGGAAAGTCCAAGCTTGAGTCTTGGCATTTGAGAAGTCCAAGGGTTTGATATTGGCGGCGTAAAGTCCAAGCGGGAGTCTTGGCAGCATAAGTTCGATGGTTGGCGGCGTAAAGTCCAAGCGGAGTCTTGGCGGCGTAAGTCCAATGTGCCTTGGCGGTGTAGACACCGTTAGCATGACATAGCCGATGGAAGCACCTGAAGGCTAGCGCGATGGATGAATAAGTCATGGATGACTTGGAGGGATCCGAGAGGCGTGAGGCTGATGGAGGTGGCTAGAAGGCTTAGGTCTAGGCTAAGGGTGGTCTAGCAAGTATGGGGGAACCATACTTGGGTTAAAATCTCATGTTTGAGGTGTGCCGGTGACCGTGGTGCCATGTGGCGGGCCGATCGACCTACCAACTAGGGTTCGACCGTGGGTTATGGCCAGCAAATGATCGCTAGAGGTGGGCACGATCGATGAGCTGAGCGGATCGATCGTGTGATCACCGATCGCGGTGCTTGAGAAATCGCCACGTATCGGAGTCGAGACTCGATCGTCGAGTGAGGACTCCATCGGGCCGATCGATGGTCACAATCGGCCGATCGATGAAGGTTCCGCTGACTTATCCAACTGGATTCAGCCGTTGTCTCAACAAAGTGGCATCACCGATCGATGGTCCCGATCACCGATCGATCGACTTTTTCCAGCACAGGTTGAAGCTATATATGGAGCTCGTGATGGAAGAAAAGAAACCGATTTTCTTGGACATTTTGAAGCAATTTGCTGCTGCAAATCAGGACTTTCAAGTGCTAGTCCAAGGCAATCAACAAACAAGCTTCTAAAGAGTTTTTGTAAAGTGTTCTTTACTTCTCTTGTTTTATTTCTTCTTATATTTGCTTGTTGTATTTAGATTATTGTTGTAATCTTATTGTAAGAGGTTTCTCCACCTCCGACTTGTGTCGAGAAGGAATATTTGTGATTAGTGAGTGCGTGTGCATCACTAGGGCTCTTTAGAGCTCGATTCGTGGAGTAGGAACCGTGCGGTTCCGAACCACGTTATATCCTCGTATTGTGCTTGCGTTTGTAATTGTCTATTTCGTTATTGTTATTATTATCTATATTCCGCTGTGCTAACGAAATTGTAGACACGATCGCGATCAAATTCTATCATACGGGCAAAACGCTATTCACCCCCCCTTCTAGCCATTCTGAAATATCCCCAACAAGTGGTATCAGAGCCCGGGGCTCTTCTACGGATTAACAACCCGGAGCTAAGACAAAAGGCTGGAGGGTGAAGATGGAATTCCAAGACAAGCTTGGATGGGACATCAACACACCGGTCCCTTATTCATTCTATGGACGAGAAGGTTTCAATTCTTGGAAGGCGAGAATTGAAGAGTTTTTGATGATGAGAGACCTTGAGGAATGGTCCGCCTTGATGGAAGGATTTGAATATCCTAAGGGACCAAAGGGAGGATTCCTCAAGAGGAAGAAGTGGAGTGAAGATCAACTCCAAGCCTTCGAGAAAAACATGAAGGTAGTAAAATTTATTCTTGATTTGGTCCCTAATGAGATTGTGTGTATGGTAGGGGACTATATGGATGCTAAGGAGTTGTGGAGTCAAGTGGCAAAGCTCCATGAAAACTCATCATTGGTCCAAGAAGAAAAAGAAGAAGAAGAAGAAGAAGAGTGCTCATCCTCTCAAGCTCAAAAAGAAGCAAGTACATCTTCATCCAAAGAGCTTGAGGATTCGGAGGTTGATAGGGAATCAACATCTGGATCGGAAGAGGTGAAGGAAGGGGAAGAAGCATCCACTTCTAGGATTGAGGAGGAGATTAGAGTTTCCTTAACATCGGAGCATCAAGAAGAAGCTTCCATATCCGGTCAAGATGAAGAAGTTTCAATTCCAACACCTTCCACCACTATAGGTAACTCAAACATGTCAATTTGTAATAAAAATCATATCATATGTTTTAAGTGTAGGGAAGCCGGGCACTACAAGAGCAAGTGCCCAAAAAAGATTAGGAAAGCTCCACCGGCACCAAAAGTCAAGGATGCCGGTTCCCCAACACCTAAAGGCAAGGAGCACATCATATGCTTCAAGTGCAATTCAAAGGGGCATTATCGGAGTCAATGCCCTAGGGGGAAGAAGAAGGGGCAAGGAGGAGCATCACAAGTAGGGAGAGCTTCTATAGCTAACCCTAAGGTATATTTTAATAATACACCTTCAAAATTTAAAAGTCAAAAGCATGCTAGGAATTTTAATTCCCTTGCAATTCATAAAGAGCATGCTAGAAGTAAGGAATTTTGGTTAGATGCTAAAAATGTTTACCTTAGGAGTAAGGAGAAATTTGGGACTAATGTCCCTAAAAATATATTACCTAAGGAAAGCATTAAGAAAATAGGAGAACATCTAGGCTTTAATGCTAAGAAATATAGACATATGCCTAGAAATAAAAATATCTCAAGAGAAAATGAAAAATAAAAAATTGAGATATTAGAAAAGGAAAATCAAGCCTTGAAAAACTTGAAAAGACCCTTAAGGTTATGCAAAATCAAATGCAAGGGTCAATTAGTCAAACTTCTAGGTCCAAAAGTCAAAGTCAACACCTAGGACCTAAGAGTCAAAAGTCAACCAAGGGCAAGCAAGGTTTGGGTCACAAACCTAAGTCTAAGGTGGCTTACCATAGTGTTCCATTTGATTATGGAACACAAACTAGGTCTAGGAAGACTAAGGTCAATAGGGAAGTCATCCACCAAAGGGTGTGCCTAGTGGCTAGGGTTTCAAGGAAACCTAGGGTGGCCACTAAGAAGGTTGCAAGGGGAGTTACCCCTAGAGTCAACCTAGGTAAGACCCAAATGACCAAGGCTAACAAGCCTAGGAGGGTCATTAGGAAGGTATTTAGGGAGGTTATTCCTAAGGAATACCTAATTAGCCCTAGGAGCTTAAATCGGTTTTGGGTTCCTAAGAGCGTGATTGATTCACGCTAGATGGGTTAGGGTGTGCCAACCTTAAATGGATGGGTAGTTAACTCAACCATGGCAAAGGTGGCATTTTAGGTTATTTTCAAGATTATGGATACCTTGGAAATAGATTTGAATTATCATCCTAAAAGTTTTTAGGGTGTGCCAATATTATTTGAGAAGCTTGATAAAATGGTCAAATTGGCACAATTTAGGTTTAGAGGTTAGTGTGCCATTTTGGGTTTTTGGCACACTTGGGAGAAAAATAGAAATATAGCAAAATATAATTAATTATATGAAATGGCAATTAATATTAAAAATTTAGGTATTACTATACCTATATATTTTATATGTCATGCTTTGTTTGCCATATAACATGTCATAACATCATGTTTATGTTCTATCATTTATATGTCATGAGTATGCTTAGGGATTAAGTATAAATGTCATATGTTTTTAGATTTCATATTATGCCATGACATCATGATCATTGCCCATGCTTAATTATTGCTATTATTCTGTCATGATCATACATTCATGCATTAACTTAATTAAAATTGATTTAAGGACTATGGCATGACTTGAAGTCCCATTTATAAGGGAATCAAGTAGAGTTGCTTTAGAAGATGCATGAAACCCTAGTTTAGGGAGAACAAAACCCACATCTCACATCTAATTGACATGTATGTGTATTTATACACCATAGATACATGTGAGATGCTAGGATATGAGTTAAGTTCAAGGTGCATAGTTTTTGCATCTAGATGAACTAAAACTCATTTAATTCTATTTGTGGATCATTGGGAAAGCTTGTGTACAAGTCATGTACATAGAGCCCAAGGAATATGATCCAAAATAAGGTTTTGAAAACATTTTAAAATCATTTTGAAAAACCTTGGTGAAGTCTATCTTTTGATAGCAATCACCATTTATGAAGTTGATACAAAATAGGGCCAAAACATTGAAAATTTCAATGGTTTTGAGTTTTGTATCAAATTCACTATTTTATGGGTAAAATAATTTTAAAATATTTTTCACCCATTGTATTGGTCATAGGTATTATACGTACCAAATTTCGTGATTTTTCGATATACGTATAATTATTTATGATTTTCCAAAACTCGATTCTGATAACTGAAATTCGGAAATTTCAGTTATCAGTCGACTGCCCTGAGTGGCAGTCGACTGATGAGTGTGGCAGTCGACTGGTAGCTGACAGAGTTGACTGCCAAGGCTGATTTAGAGAAAACTAGGTTTGGTTAGCCCGTGTTCAGCCATGGTAAAGGTCCCTAACCACTCCTAACCCTAGGATATGCTTTGGGAAGCATAATGAAGGGTGAAAATCCATTGGATATGGATTAGGAGAAGTATTTAGGGTTTATATCAATTTTAAGGTGTTGGAAAGTTCTATATTGAATTTCTAACCTTAATTTTGATGGTTTAGAGTTCCTATTAGCTTAGGGACTTCCCAAGGACATTGTTGGTGCAATGGTCAAGGGGGAGCAAGCCTTTAGGGGGAGATATCCATCTTGGGATGATGGATGTGTTTTTCTCCTTGAAGGGGAGAATGTTATCAATTTGGGAAATTGATGGATCTTTAGAAACCCAATTTGGAAATTGGGAGAGTGTTTAGGATTGCCTCTCTTAAGTGATATTGGACTTATCACTAGGAAGATGGTAGGCATTCTAAGTATCTTTGGACCAAGGGAGAGATTGTAAGATCTCATTGGGACATGAGACATTGACCCTCTTGGGGAGAAAACCTTTTTGATGTTAGTCAAAAAGGGGGAGAATGTTTGGGGGAGAACATTTGGAGAGTATTTACCAATTTGGGATAATTGGTAAGGGATTTGAGTTAGTGTTCTAACTCAATGTTTTGTTTGGTTTTTGTCAAACATCAAAAAGGGGGAGATTGTTGGTGCAATCGGCCCAGGTCACGATTGACCAGGACTCGAGTTTGACTCGAGTGATGTTTTGATGTTTCGACAAAAACATATGACAATGTAATTGTCATTTGGTAAAGTCCAAGTCTTGAGTACTTGGCATGGAAAGTCCAAGTGGGACACTTGGCATTGGGAAAAGTCCAAGCATGAGTCTTGGCAATGTAAAGTCCAACATGGGTTGGCAAGGAAAGTCCAAGCATGGGTCTTGGCAATGTAAAGTTTAACATGGGTTGGCAAGGAAAGTCCAAGAATGGTCTTGGCAATGTAAAGTCCAACATGTGTTGGCAAGGAAAGTCCAAGCATGGTCTTGGCAATGTAAAGTCCAACATGGGTTGGCAAGGAAAGTCCAAGCATGGTCTTGGCATGGAAAGTCCAACATGGGTTGGCAAGGGAAAGTCCAAGCTTGAGTCTTGGCATTTGAGAAGTCCAAGGGTTTGATATTGGCGGCGTAAAGTCCAAGCGGAGTCTTGGCGGCGTAAGTCCAATGTGCCTTGGCAGTGTAGACACCGTTAGCATGACATAGCCGATGGAAGCACCTAAAGGCTAGCGCGATGGATGAACAAGTCATGGATGACTTGGAGGGATCCGAGAGGCGTGAGGTTGATGGAGGTGGCTAGAAGGCTTAGGTCTAGGCTAAGGGTGGTCTAGCAAGTATGGGGAAACCATACTTGGGTTAAAACCTCATGTTTGAGGTGTGCCAGTCGACTGGTGCCATGTGGCAGTCGACTGGACCGAGTCAACTAGGGATTGACTGCGGGTTATGGTTTCAGCAATGATCGCGAGAGGTGGGCGATCGATGGGAGCAAATCGGCGATCGATCGTGTGATCACCGATTGGTGCTCGAAATCGCCACATAATGGAGTCCGCACTGATCGTCGAGTGAGGACTCCATCAGTCGACTGATGGTCACAATCAGTCGACTGATGAAGGTTTCGTTGGACTTATCCAGCGTGGATCTAGCCGTTGTCTCACGACAACAGTGGCATCAGTCGACTGATGGTCCCGATCAGTCGACTGATCGACTTTTTCCAGCACAGGTTGAAGCTATATACGGAGCTCGTGATGGAAAAAAAGAAACCAATTTTCTTGGACGTTTTGAAGCGATTTGCTGCTGCAAATCAGGGCTTTCAAGTGCTAGTCCAAGACAATCAACAAGCAAGCTTCTAAAGAGTTTTTGTAAAGTGTTCTTTACTTCTCTTGTTGTATTTCTTCTTATATTTGCTTGTTGTATTTAGATTATTGTTGTAATCTTATTGTAAGAGGTTTCTCCACCTCCGACTTGTGTCGAGAAGGAGTATTTGTGATTAGTGAGTGCGTGTGCATCACTAGGGCTCTTTAGAGCTCGATCCGTGGAGTAGGAACCGTGCGGTTCCGAACCACGTTATATCCTCGTGTTGTGCTTGCGTTTGCAATTGTCTATTTCATTATTGTTATTATTATCTATATTCCGCTGTGCTAACGAAATTGTAGACACGATCGCGATCAAATTCTATCGTACGGGCAAAACGCTATTCACCCCTCCTTCTAGCCGTTCCGAAATATCCCCAACACTTCAAGCTCATCCAAGCAACCGACAAGCAAGCGCTCAAAACCCTAGTTTGTAAAGTGTTCTTTACATTTTCACTTGTATTTTCTTGTTTACTTTGTATTACTTGTTGTAATTCATTGTACGAGATTTCTCCACCTCCGACTTGTTGTCGAGAAGGAACTTTATTGCTTAGTGGTGTTTGTGGCATCGCTAGGGTTCGTATGAACCCAATCCGTGGAGTATGAACCGTTACGGTTCCGAACCATGTTATATCGTGCGTGTTGTGATTGTATCTTGTGTTTGTATTTGTTATTGTTTATTCCGCTGCGTACTAACAAGATTGTAGACAAGCAACGCGAACGAATTTCATCTACGAACAGTCAAACGCTATTCACCCCCCCCCCCCTCTAGCGGGCGTCAAATCTCCAACAAGTGATATCAGAGCAAGGTTGCTCTTCAACGGATTAACAACCGGGAGCAAGACGCTAGAGGGTAAAAGATGGAAGTCCAAGATCAATTAGGTTGGGACATCTACACCCTATACGGACGAGAAGGATTCAATTCTTGGAAGGGAAGAATTAAGGATTTTATTATGATGAGAGACTTTGAGGAATGGTCCATTTTGATGGATGGATTTGAATATCCAAGAGGACCAAGAGGTGGATTCCTCAAAAAGAAGAGATGGACCGAAGAGCAAGTTCAAGCATCCGAGAAAAATGATAAGGTGATAAAATTTTTAATTGATTTAATGCCTAACAATATCTTGTGTATGTTAGGTAATTATGTAGATGCTAAAGAGTTATGGAGTCAAGTGGCAAAGCTCCATGAAAACTCATCATCGGTCCAAGAAGAAGAAGAAGAAGAAGAGTGCTCACCCTCTCAAGCTCAAGCAAGCACATACCCATCTAAAGAGCTTGAGGAGTCGGAAGTTGATAGGGAGTCGACTTCCGAATCGAAGAAAGAAGAGGTGGAAGAAGCATCCATCTCAAGGATTGAGGGGGAGGAGATAACTTCCACACCGGAACATCAAGAAGAAGCTTCGACATCCGGTCAAGATGAAGAAGCCCAAAGTCCAATTCCGGTCTCCATTAACCAAGGTAACTCAAACATATGTGTTAATAATAAAATGCATATAATATGTTTTGAGTGTAGGGAAACCGGGCACTATAAGAGCAAGTACCCAAAGAAGAATAGGAAAGCTCCATCGGCTCCAAAGGTCAAGGATGTCGGTCCCTCAACACAAAAGAGCAAAGAACAAGTAATTTGCTTCAAGTGCCGACAACCGGGACATTTTCGGAGTCAATGCAAGAAGGGGGACAAGAAGACTCAAAATGGAGCATCATATGTAGGGGGAGCTAAGGCAAATCCTAGGGTAACTTCTAATTTTTCTCCTTCTTCAATTTACAAGCAAAAGCATGCTAGGGATTTCAATTCACTTGTAATTTATGAAAAGCATGCTAATAGGAACAAGTATTTTTTTCTTAGGAGCTAAGAATGTCTACTTAGATAATAGGGAGAAATTTGGGACTAATGTCCCTAAAAACAATTTACCTAAGGACAAACCTAAGTCAAATAACTCAAGATCAATTTTACCTAGGGAGACAATTAGGAAGGTACAAGAACATCTAGGTCTAAACCCTAAATGGACTAGGCATATGCCTAGAAAGTTCCATGCCCAAGAATTTAATCAAAAATCAATTGGGCAATTGAAATTAGAAAACCAAGACTTGAGGTCAAGGCTTGAGAAACTAGAAAAGACCCTTAGAAATATACAAAACCAATTTAAAGGGTCTAATGGTCAAAGTCAAAGGTCCAAAAGTCAAAGTCAACACCAAGGACCTAAGAGTCAAAAGTCAACCAAAGGCAAGCAGGGTTTGGGTCACAAACCTAAGCCTAAAGTGGCTTATCATAGTGTTCCATTTGACTATGGAACACAAACTAGGTCTAGGAAGACCAAGGTCAATAGGTAAGTCATCCCTAGAGTTGACCAAAGGGTGTGCCTAGTGGCTAGGGTTTCTATGAAACCTAGGGTGGCCACTAAGAAGGTTGCAAGGGGAGTTACCCCTAGAGTCAACCTAGGTAAGACCCAAATGACCAAGGTTAACAAGCCTAGGAGGGTCATTAGGAAGGTATCTAGGGAGGTTATCCCTAAGGAATACCTAATTAACCCTAGGAGCTCAAATCGGTTTTGGGTTCCTAAAAGCGTGATTGATTCACGCTAGATGGGTTTAGGGTGTGCCAACCTTGATTGGATGGGTAGTTAACTCAACCATGGTAAAGGTGGCACTTTAGGATATTTTCAAGGTTATGGTTACCTTGGAAATAGATTTGAATCAATATCCTAAAAGATTTTAGGATGTGCCAATGCACTTTTGAAATTAAGAAAAATCAATTAAATTGGCACAATTTAGGTTTAGAGGTTAGTGTGTCATTTTGGGTTTTTGGCACACTAGGGAGATTAATGATAATATGGCAAAATATATCTAATTATATCAAATGACAATTAATATTAAAGTTTAGGTGTTACTATACCTATATATTTTATATGTCATGCTTTGTTTGCCATATAACATGCCATGACATTATGTTTATTTTAATCATTTTATATGTCATGTTCATGTTTAGGATTAAGGTTTCAAATGTCATGTGTTTTTAGATTTCATCTTATGCCATGACATCATGATTATGAGCATATGCTTATTTATATCATTTCTAATGCCATGATCATTCATGCATTTAAGACAATTGGTTGAAATTGATTTAAGGACTATGACATGACTTGAAGTCCCATTTGTAAGGGAATCAAGTATGGTTGCCTAGGAAATGCATGAAACCCTAGATAAAATGAATCAAAACCCATATCTCACATCCAATTGACATGTATGTGTATTTATACACCCTAGATACATGTGAGATGCTAGGATATGAGTTGAGTTCAAGGTGCATAGTTTTTGCATCTAGATGAACTAAAACTCATCTTGTTTCATTTGTGGATCATTGGGAGAGCATGTGTACAAGTCATGTACATAGAGCCCAAGGAATATGATCCAAAATAAGGTTTTGAAAACATTTTAAAATCATTTTAAAAAACCATGGTGAAGTCTATCTTTTGATAGCAATCACCATTGATAGAATTGATACAAAATAGGGCCAAAATATTGAAAATTTCAATGGTTTTGAGTTTTGTATCAAACTCACTATTTTATGGGTAAAATAATTTTCAAATATTTTTCACCCATTGTAATGACTATAAGTAATATACGTATCAAATTTTATGATTTTTCAAATTATGTAGAATTACTTATGCTTTTCCAAATCTCGATTCGATATTTAAATTGAAATTTCAGCTATCACGATCGCCTTGGTGGCGATCGATATGGGTGGAAGTCGATCGACATCAGAGTCGATCGCCAGTCTGATTTCGTTAAGTTTGTTTAGCCCGTGTTCAGCTATGGAAAAGGTTCCTAATCACTCCTAACCCTAGGATATGCTTTAGGAAGCATTATAAAGGGTGAAAATCCATTGGATATGGATTAGGAGCTGTGTTAGGTCAAAGTATCAAATTTAGGGTGAGTGAAAGTTCTATGTTGAACTTAAAACCTTAATTTTGATGGTTTAGAGTTCCTATTGGCTTAGGGGCTTCCCAAGGACATTGTTGGTGCAATGGTCAAGGGGAAGCAAGCTTTTAGGGGGAGGTATCCATCTTGGGATGATGGATGTGTTTTTCTCCTTGAAGAGGAGAAGTTATTGGGAGAGTATCATCAATTGGGAAAATTGATGGGTTTTTTATACCCAATTTGGAAATTGGGAGAGAGTATAGGATTGCCTCTCTTGAGTGATATGTGAATTATCACTAAGAAGATGGTAGGCATCCTAGGTATTTATTTTTGGATCAAGGGGGAGATTGTAAGATCTCATTGGGACATGAGACATTGACCTCCTTGGAGTGAAAACCTTTTTGATGTTAGTCAAAAAGGGAGAGAATGTTTGGGGGAGAACATTTGGAGAGTGTTTACCAATTTGGGATAATTGGTAAGGGATTTGAGTTAGTGGTCTAACTCAACATTTGGAGAGTGTTTACCAATTTGGGATAATTGGTAAGGGATTTGAGTTAGTGGTCTAACTCAAATGTTTTGTTTGGTTTTTGTCAAACATCAAAAAGGGGGAGATTGTTGGTGCAATCGGCCCAGGTCACGATTGACCAGGACTCGAGTTTGACTCGAGTGATGTTTTGATGTTTCGACAAAAACATATGACAATGTAATTGTCATGGGAAAGTCCAAGTCTTGTGTACTTGGCATGGAAAGTCCAAGTGGAACACTTGGCACTTGGTAAAGACCAAGTGGAACACTTGGCATTTGGTAAAGTCCAAGTCTTGAGTACTTGGCATGAAAAGTCCAAGTGGGACACTTGGCAATGGAAAAGTCCAAGCATGGGTCTTGGCAATGTAAAAGTCCAACATGGGTTGGCAAGGGAAAAGTCCAAGTTTGAGTCTTGGCATGAGAAGTCCAAGGGGTTTGATATTGGAAGCGTAAAGTCCAAGCGGAGTCTTGGCGGCGTAAGTCCAAAGTGCCTTGGCGATGTAGACACCGTTAGCAAGACATAGCCGAGGGAAGCACCTGGAGGCTAGCGCGATGGATGACTTGGAGGGATCCGAGAGGCGTGAGGCTGATGGAGGTGGCTAGAAGGCTTAGGTCTAGGCTAAGGGTGGTCTAGCAAGTATGGGGGCACCATACTTGGGTTAAAACCTCATGTTTGAGGCTAGCGATCGATCGACAATATGGTCGGTTCGAACCATCGTGAGTCGACTTGAGTTCGACCGCCAATTTAGAGCCGAATTGCTCAGCAAATGACCGCTCATCGAGCAAGCGATCGATGTTGATGTCTCTGCAGCTTGATCGCCAAGGGCCGCGATCGACTGCTAGTTCTTTGTCGAGCATAGAACGCTTCGTAGCCGACTGGCCAGTCGACTACGGGCCTTGGCAGTCGACTGCCAATGTTGGTAGTCGACTGCCAAGAGTCCCGTTGGAACTTGTCCAACGTTGATTGAGTCGTTATCTCACAGCTACAGTGCTGGCAGTCGACTGGGGACTTATGGCAGTCGACTGCTAGGCGGAAATCCAGCCCGATGGAGGATAAAAGCAGCTGTTCGTGGAAGGCTCAAGCATCAGTTATTTGGGGGCTTTGGTGAGGCGATTTGAAGGCGATTTGCAGGTGCATTTCAGGGTCCTTCAAGCTCATCCAAGCAACCGACAAGCAAGCACTCAAAACCCTAGTTTGTAAAGTGTTCTTTACATTTTCACTTGTATTTACTTGTTTACTTTGTATTACTTGTTGTAATTCATTGTACGAGGTTTCTCCACCTCCGACTTATTGTCGAGAAGGAGCTTTATTGCTTAGTGGTGTTTGTGGCATCGCTAGGGTTCGTACGAACCCAATCCGTGGAGTAGGAACCGTTACGGTTCCGAACCACGTTATATCGTGCGTATTGTGATTGTATCTTGTGTTTGTATTTGTTATTGTTTATTCCGCTGCGTACTAACAAGATTGTAGACAAACAACACGAACGAATTCCATCTACGAACGGTCAAACGCTATTCACCCCCCCTCTAGCGGGCGTCAAATCTCCAACAGTACCCTATGGTACTCTATATATGTAACTAGCTCATGAGTTATATGGTTGGTTGCTCCCGAATCTATAATCCACAAGAATCAGCCAACAACATAGAACTAGCAACAAAATGCTCAGAGGATAGACTTGAAGTTACCTTTTTCGGCTCAGTACACTCCCCAGCGCAGTGACCCTTTTTGTCACAATTAAAGCAAGTCACCTTGATTTTAGGTTTCTTCTCAGTCTTTTTGTTCTTCTTCTTCTTGATTGGGCCTTCCCCAACTACAACAGTAGCTTCCTTCTTCTTTCCCTTTCCCTTCTTAATTCATTTCTTTTTCTTGGATCCAGATGATCTAGCAAAATCAATAACCAAATAGGCTTGGCCAGAAATCCTTGCGAATTCTACTCTCTCCGCCTCCAGTTCAACATGGCGTGAGACGTTAGTGAAAGTCTTAATATTCTCAATGTGAGTTAAGATTTGCTTCATGGTTTTTTCAAGAATTTGGAAGGGAATGAATAACCGCATGAACCTGTTGTTCATTAGTCAGCTCATGACCAACAGTTTTAAGCTCTCGAATCATGTTCGATATTTCCCTGAGATGTTGAACCATTAAAACATTCAGTGTTTATTGTAGCTGTCGAATTTGATCGTCAGCTGCCGAAGCTTGCTCAGACTCATTCCACTGTATTTATTCCTAAGGGTTACCCAGACTGCATGAGCCATAGGATATGACTCATACTCAAAAATTAGGTCATCTATCATTGAACTTATCAATATATCCTTAGTAGTGGAATCCTTCTTTTTTCCATGCCTTGTAGGCATCAAGGTCACGTCTGTGTTGTGTCGTGGGACCCTTAATAGGTTCTTCTATAACTTGATGTACAACCTCCAAAACTTCTTGTTCCTTAAGTACATACTGTATCTTGAGGTGCCAAATTTTGTAGTTATTCCCATTTAATTTTTTACCCTTATTCAATTCAGTTATGATGTTCTTCATTGTCATAATTTATCATAAATAAATAAATTATTTAGTGATTTAGTGTATGTCTTTATGTATATAATCTATAAATTGATTCAATATAAATCTGATTTAGTTTATAAAAATCAAGTGACAACTACGTTCCCACTCACTATTTGTATATGCCAATCTAATTTATATTGACCTATTCTATTACATACATCTCATATAATGAACTTAATCATTACATAATCATGATATTTAACACTAAATAAACTGATCATTTATACTCATAATGAACTAATCAAGGAGTGTATTGCAATATCATGTATCATGTAGAGTAAACAATATAAAATGAACAGATCATTAAAATAAATATGTTGTACATTGTTAACAAATAACAAGACTCTACTAAGAATGTTACATATAGCATTCTTCCTACTCATAACCTAAACAACTCCTAATAAACTAGATAAGCAATTACTACTCCCACTAGGACAAACCCTAGCAATAGTAATCCAAAAATGTCCTATCTTTTTAGGTTGAACTAGGACATCTTCTGCTGGGACGCTGTCAAGACACAGAATCATGTAAAGAGCCCACCCTCAAAGAGCCCACAAAAAAGTGCTCTTTAGGGTCTTCTTCTGAGTTAACTTCACAGTGAACTTTACAATCTTCGTAGTGAAGCAACTCAGCGCACAATTGGGTATATGAGACGCGCCTATTGTAGCGTCTCTATATCTAATGTGCAATATCACTCAGATTCTCAAGCAGTGAACGGATCAAAGCCCAGATCTTGTAGTTGTCCAAAATTGAAAACTTCTGCATCTCAAGTCTCCAAAACAACCTATTAAGTCTCCTGATGTGTCACCCGACTCTATGAGCTGAGTCATACTCTATCTCCTGAATAGCCTCCCTCAGCTGATTACGCAACATATCACGTCGAGTTATAGTAGTAATCGTCCGTGCCATCTGAAAAAATTAAAATTAATTAAGTCAGTACAAAACCGATAAACCAGTACAAATACCAGCTTAATTCAATTTACACAGACATAGAACCAACACAAAAAATCAAGAATAAATTTTCTTGATTTGTTGGAGAATAGTCGATTGATCCACTTAGACCAGTCGACTGGTACTTTTACCAATCGACTGTTATCTAAGTTCAGTTGATTAGAACCATAAAGACTCAACTTGACAGTGAATTCGTGAGAACCCGAACACCATCTGATTTTCTCCGAGCACCCTAGGCACTCGAGCAACATGTATGATATTCTGTCTTCTCATCGTCCCCATCCACCAATCCTAGTTGACTAAGCCTATTATTAAGTTGTTTATGTCGAGTCCTAATTGTTCCAAACAACTACTCGACAATCAAGTTATGAGTTAAGTTGACCATAGTCAACTATGACAGGTTAACCAATGTCGACCAACATATGGTGTGGCAAAGCACCGTATGTGCTAGTCCACCACCATTAGGTCTAGGCGAGCACCAAGTGTGCAAGCTGACAACTATTAGGTCTGGTCGAGCACCAAGTGTGCAAGATGACCACTATTAGTATTGGTGTAGGGGCACCAGATAATCGAATATGTGTTTTGATTATGGAAAAGACACAAAGTTAAGTTTACATCGTTATCTCACGAGCTGAATCAAGTGTGCAGGAATGTTAAGATAAGCGGAAGGTCAGCGACACTCGGAGGGAACCGTGGTGGTTGGGCAACACCGGGAGGACTTTGGAGGGAGCCGAAGAAATCAGGTAGAGACCGGAAGCAAAGCTTCAAGGGTAAAGGTTGAGGTAAGCTCGTGTGAGTGAGTGTAAGTAAGGTTGTGTTCTCCGTACGGGGACATCCTTAGGCGACGATCCAACTAAGACTTCCCATGTAAGGTCTAAGTCGAGATCGGACAGTTGGTAGCTATCGAAAACACTTATTTCAATGTCATTTTCGAGCTAACTCTTGATATAGTTGAAAATCCTGGCCATCAGTTCAACCGGCTAGTTCAACCGGGCCAGTTCAACCAGCCAGTTCAACTGTTGTTTGAATTACAGCTTCGAGGAGAGTCAAAACTCATCCCTTTCTTCAAGGGTGAGGTGGCTTTAATGATAGGATCTTCATCTTGAACATTGAGGGGGTTCTAGGGCTATAAAAGAAGGGGCATTCCACTCCTTTTTCATCAGTCCAAAGCTCTCCAAGTGCTTCCAAAATGCTGCGACACTCCGACGATCCTACGACGATGAAGTGCTGCCAAAACGATGACAACCTGAGCTCCAACTATCATCCCTTAAGTTATCGGTAAAGGTTTTACTTTAAGTATATTTCAAACATTGTATTCTTTCTTTTTATCGGAGCTTTAATCGTAACGAGGAGAGGAGGAGTGTCCCTCTACCTCGAGTTTTATCATTTTATTGTAACCGTTCACTCCTACCTCCAACGAGGAGGAGTATTTTAGTGATTTGTCCTCTGTACACAGTCTAAGACCATTAGGGCCTTGGATTAGCAGCTAAAAGATTGTGAACCAAGTAAAATTGCATTTGTCTTGTTTTATTTTTTGATGCACTTTACTCTTCTTGCTTATCGAATCTATGAACGAATGAAAAGTTTTTGTGCGCTATTCACCCCCCTCTAGCGCTTATTTCAATCCAACAATTGGTATCAGAGCCGAGGGCGCTATGATTTGGTGAAACCACCAATCTAGCAACTCTTTACAGAATTTTCTTGTTTATTTTTGGGTTTTCAACTTTTTCGTTTCATTTGATTTCGTTCTCTCACACTACTAATCCAAGATGAAAAGTCTTGGTACATTTGGTTGTTTTTGTTTTTGTGAGTTATTGTTTTTTGTCTAAATGGCCCATCTCGAAGGGTTTAGCACCGTCCGACCTCCATTTTACAACGGAGATGACTTCCGTTACTGGAAGGGTATGGAGTACTTCCTAAATACCAAATCGAGATGTGGATCGTAATCCAAATCGGATTCACGCTTCCTACTAATGAAGTGGGCAAATCGTTGGATTACGATCAATGGATGAACGCCATGAAAAGACAAGTGGAAGCCGATGCCAAGCGACCCAAATCCTTCAATGTGGCTTATCCAAAGAGGAGCTAAACCGCGTCAACCCCTTCATCAGTGCAAAGGACCTTTGAAACAAGCTCGTAGAGCTACACGAAGGAACCGACGACACGAATGTGTGTAAACACGACTTACTTTTCAATAAGTTGTATAACCTTAAGATGCAGGAACATGAGACGACAACACAACTACACACTCGTATACAAGACATCGTCAACAGCCTGCACTCCATCAGACAAAAGGTCGAGAACCGAGACCTTATAAGGTATGCACTTAATGTCTTTCCTAGAACTACCTTGTGGGCATCCATGGTCGATGCCTACAAGGTTTCTAAGGACCTCTCTAAAGTTAGAATAGATGAATTATTTTCGGAATTCAAACTTCATGAACAAACTAACGTGGTTCGGGCCAAGAAAGGAGTTGCCTTACTTGCAGGTCAAAGAAGAAAAGGAAAGAGCAAGCCACCTCTCGAGCAAGAAGATGAATCCGAACCCGAAGGCGAATCCGAGTCCAAATCCGAAGAGGAGGCTACGATAGTGAACATGGTGTGAAGGATTGTTCGAAAAGAAAGAGAGCTATCAAAGAAAAAAAGAGGGCGCAATTCAAATCAAAGCAAAAAGGAGCAAAGAAAATCTTTCGTGCAACTTGGGACAACGAAGAAGAAGGCATCGGCAAAGCATACATGGCAAGACTAGAAGAGTCCGAGTTAGAGTTCGAAGCCGAGTATGAATCCAACTACAACTACAACTCCGACTCCTACCCCGAAGACTACTTCGAGAAGAGACTCAAAGCCGGGCCGAAAGAGAAAGTCAATGTTAGCCGTTCTTTAATTAGTACGCTTTATCATACAATTAAAATGCTAACTAGGAAATTAGCTAAGTCCGAGTCTAGGGTTGAATCCTTGCTTGAGGAGGTTGAACCCCTCAAGCAAGAGGCCACCCTAACCTCTTCGACTAGTCAAGTTCAAGAGGAGGACTCAACTCGAGTTGAAAAACTCGAAGGTGAGAACTCACTCTTGAAAGGACAAGTCCAAGAGCTCGAGGCTCGATTGGACAAGTTCTCAACAGGATCCAAGAATCTTAACCGACTTCTTGGAACTCAGAGAGCCATGTATAACAGAGCCGGACTTGAGTTTAGTCCAAAGACTACAAATTGATCATATATGTCTATCGTAAATCGAAGTCATCAACGAGTCCAAGCTTGGGTCCCGAAGACTCTCTTAAATTCACATATAAGGACCAATAGGTATTGGATTCCCCAGGATCAAGTCTATTTTTTGGATAGACCATATTGGTTCAATGGTTCAGGGGGAGCTAATACCAAAATAGTATACCCGATACCTTAGCATCATCAATCTTTTTGTTTTACCTTTTAGAATGGCTAGATAGGACAAATAATTAGTCAACTCTTGACAACATAGTATCAGGACGTGGCGAGATGATAGTACGTTAGGGAAATAAAGTCTCGTATATTCGAGCTAGATAAGGCGTATCTAGCTTGGTGCACTTGACCGAGTGGAACTAGCTGAAGCTACCTCGTCGTATCTTAAACTAGTTAGACCAGAAAGTAGTCTTAAGTGACTCAAGTTATTATTTTCCTGAACTTGGCTTTGTCTAAGGAAGTGGTCGTTGTTCTGATCAAAGAAGGCCCCTGTGCCTTGCCACGACCTGAAAGCCAATTTCTCAAAAAGGTTACTTGACAAGCTTAGGGTTAAATCCGAATCTAATCCAAGGTTGACTAGCTTTAATTAAGTTTAAATCATCTTACAAAACATATAAGGCGAACAAATTCTGAGACACATAGAATGAGTGAGATGATTAAGGAATAATTATAATATACATAACTTTTTTCAAAAGCCATATATTTTTTTAACTATAGCGCTTAAACAAATAATTATAATCGGGCAATATTAACTAATAAACTCTCTAGGTCAAAGTTTAGCGCCCCCTAACTCTCTTATACCTCATATACTTGACTAAGGGAGAGAGCAAACTAACCTAAGGGATATAAATCTTTAAAGTTATTCTTGAAAATTAGCTTATAAGTATTTTGAAAATCAAAGCTAAGTTTCAAAAAACTTATTGTTGGTGCAGAGGGATATTCCTCAAACCAATTTACTTAACCAATTCGAGACGCATGTTTGGACTCATACTCACTTTTTTATGCATGCTATAATATTATGCATTTTAAATCCTCTTATTTTTTATAAACCCCCGACCTTATTTTTGATTCATGGCAAAAGGAGGAGAAGAACGTAAGTTAAGGGGGAATATCACAAAATTTAAATTTAAAAAATTAATGTATTTCTTTCAAAACTCACCTAGGTTAAGGGGGAGTTCTTTTAAGTGAGTTTATTGTTTACTTTACTTATTTTCATGCTTTAAATTTCCCTTAATTTTATGTTGGTTTGCCATAGATCAAAAAGGGGAAGATTGTTGGTGCAGGGGCACCAGATAATCGAACCTGTGTTTTGATTATGACAAAGACACAAAATTAAGTTTACATCATTATCTCATGAGATGAATCAAGTGTGTAGGAATGTTAAGCTAAGCGGAAGGTCAGCGACACCCGGAGGGAACCGTGGTGGTCGGGCGACACCGGGAGGACTTCGGAGGGAGCCGAAGAAATCAGGTAGAGATCGGAAGCAAAGCTTCAAAGGTAAAGGTTGAGGTAATTAAGCTCGTGTGAATGAGTGTAAGTAAGGTCGTGTCCTCTGTACGGGGACGTCCTTAGGCGACGATCCGACTAAGACTTCCCATGTAAGGTCTAAGTCGAGATCGAACGGTTGATAGTCGTCGAAAACACTTATTTCAATGTCATTTTCAAGCTAACTCTTGATCTAGTTGAAAATCTTGGCCATCAGTTCAACCAGCCAGTTCAACTGCTGTTTGAATTACAGCTGCGAGGAGAGTCAAAACTCATCCCTTTCTTCAAGGGTGAGGTGGCTTTGATGATAGGATCTCCATCTTGAACATTGAGGGGGTTCTAGGGCTATAAAAGAAGGGTTATTCCACTCCTTTTTCATCAGCCCAAAGCTCTCCAAGTGCTTCCGAAATGTTGTGACACTCCGACGATCCTACGACGATGAAGTGCTACCGAAACAACGACAACCCGAGCTCAAAATACCATCCCTTAAGTTGTCGGTAAAGGTTTTACTTTAAGTATATTTCAAACATTGTATTCTTTCTTTTTATCGGAGCTTTAATCGTAACGAGGAGAGGGGGAGTGTCCCTCTACCTCGAGTTTTATCATTTTATTGTAACTGTTTACTCCTACCTCCAATGAGAAGGAGTATTTTAGTGATTTGCTCTCCGTACACGGTCTAGGACCGTTAGGGCATTGGATTAGTAGTCGGAAGGTTGTGAAACAAGTAAAATTGCATTTGTCTTGTTTTATTTTCCACTGCACTTTACTCTTCTTGCTTATCGAATCTACGAACGAACGAAAAGTTTTTGTGCACTATTCACCCCCTCTAGCGCTAATTTCGATCCAACAATTAGGTCCGACCAAGCACCAAGTGTGAAAGCCGACCACTGTTAGGTCCGATCGAGCACCAAGTGTGCAAGCCAACCACCATTAGTGCTAGCCGAGCACCTGTGCTCTGGCTGAGCTATTAGTTATATATGAGAGGTGTCCTAAGGCTATCGCCTTATGATTGTACCATTTATTTGATAAATGAAGATTCACTATTTGAGTGTACATGTTTTCACGTATTTGATAAGATCTTAAACTCATTTACTGAATGTCCACAATACGATTCACAACATGAGAGAATTTGTAATTGGATCACAACTAGTGAGTATCTCTACATGTGTAATTGTGATGTATTGGAATTATCCCTAGTTGATGAATTGATGCATTCGGACGCCATCGATTCTGTTGAGACTAGCACGAGGTGTACTCTTTGGTTTATCCAAGCAGCTGTTTCTCACTGGCTAGAGACATTGCACTACAAAAATAATGGTTTTTGGCGACGAATTTTGCAACGAAATTTGCAAAAATATTCGTAGCA
Organism: Wurfbainia villosa; assembly: GCA_025175895.1. NCBI lineage: Eukaryota > Viridiplantae > Streptophyta > Magnoliopsida > Zingiberales > Zingiberaceae > Wurfbainia > Wurfbainia villosa. The sequence goes on from CM046004.1 coordinate 85,422,844, forward strand.
AAATTTTTTCGCAACGAAATTTGCAACGAAAAAATTTTCGTTGCAAATAATTCGCCGCTAAATTCTGCAACAAAAAAATAAAATTCGTCGGCAAATTGCAACGAAAAATTTTTCGGTTGCAAAATTCGTCGCCAAATTTGGCGACGAATAAATGTTTCGTCGCCAATTTGGCGACGAAAATAAGATTCGTCGCAAATTTTTGTGACAACTAATACTTTTCGTCGTCGAATTCGGCGATGAATAATTATTATCGTCGCCGAATTCGGCAACGAATAATTATACTTTCGACGCCAAATTAGCGACGAATAAATTTTTTCGTTGCCGAATTTGCGACGAAATATTTATTCGTCGCAAAACTCTCGTATGCATCTCCACTAAATATAATGAAATTTGGCGACGAATATTTTTTCATCGCAAATTTGGCGATGAAATATTTTTTTCGTCACAAAATTTACAACAAAAAAAATATTCGTCACCAAAATCTCATGAACATAATTAACGAATAAAATTAAATTTAGCGATGAATTTTTTTGTTGTTGCAAATTTGGCGACAAAAAGAAATATTCGTCGTTTCATTTCATCTATCGATCGTGATGTATTCATCACCGATCGATCGCGGCAACCAATGACTAAGCACGGCTACGTTACGCTCGAATTGCTATAGATGGCAATGATCGATCATATCCATCACCGATCACAAGTGAGTAGTCAAGTCGGGCTTAGGCTTACGGCATTATGTAAATCAGCTATGATATCACGATCGATAATGTTTACCAGTTGACTGATGCCCAAAATAATTGGGGATTGCGCAGTTTCTCAAGTATCAGTCTACTACTTGTTTACATCAGTCGACTGATACATATAATTTTGCAACGAAAATTGTATTTTCGTTGCAAATCTGGAGAAAAATGAAAAAATATATTTAAATTATTCTTTTTTTCCTATTTTACAACAAACACATAACAATATTAACAAAATTATACAACAAACATTAATATGGACATCAAACAAATTTATACATATAACAAATACATCCAAAGGTCTACCATTATCATCAGGTAACATTTAAATACAACAAACTTATAACAACATAAATATTGTATATGTCATAAGTCAAGTAGTTAAAAATTAAACTTTCACAAATACAGTCAAAGATAACCACCATCATCACCATCGTCATCAAAAAATACATCATCATTATCTCCATGACAGGGATTAGGCGGAGGAGGAGCAGAGCCAGAAGGAGGAAGTTGATTTGAGCTAGACGTTAACTGAAGATGTTGCATAATAAATATTTGTTGTCTTTGAAATTTATTCATCTTTTCATTTAAGTCTTGAACTTTCTAAGCGTTCTCTCTCGATTCAGTTTCCTTCTGCGCTAGTAACTCTCTCAAATGATTAACCTCTTCGGTTAATTGAATTACTTGGGCTTTTGATGCTGGAGAGGATGAAGAAGAAGCACCAGAGACTCTATAGGATCGGCTCAAAGAGCCGAGTCTAAGTATTCTTCCACTTTTTGGTCCTCTAGATGCTTCGAGCCATAAATTTATATTGCTAACAGATGGCTCCGATTCGACTCCATCATCACTTGCACCTAAATTTCTTTGTGAAAGTTCATCGTATTTCTCCTATTGTGAAAGAAAAAAAAAATAGTAACATAAGAAATTAAATTTTTACAATTACACACCTTTATCGTTCTAGCTCTTTCCCCACTCCATGTTTTATCCTTTTTTGGAATGTACGGGTGAAAGTGTCAATAAATAATGGCTCAGTTCCCGTCTCCTTGGCCTAAATAAATTAAACAGTTAATATTTATAAATTAGTGAGTATTAGATTACAAAATAATAAATTGAAAATACTCACCAATCGATGTCTATGCTCATCGATATTTATGGATCCTCCCGCATACGTGGTAGACATAACGCCGGAGTAACAATTTTAATTTTGCTTATTCTGTTCACTCCTCCATTTACTTTCCTCAGATCCCTAATGCATAATAATTTTATTCCAATTCTCCTCAATTATACAGTGCGGTTTCTTATTTCTAGTTTTGGCATGTTTAGTATGTTTCTAATATGATCACCACACTTTTTCTTAAAAATTCTCCTAATCTCTAGTGTTTGACTCTCCTCCCAAATAAATACCCGCTGCAGTAGAGAAAAATAAAAATTTATTATATTAACTTGAATTTCATATACTAAATGATTGAAATAAGTTACCTTGAACTCATTCCACCACAGAACTTTAATTTCTTCCGGCGTGCTTGTATAAGTCATAGAAGTGCCGCCCCAATGGTTATTCACTATTTTATTCACCTCGTGAATAACATGTACAGAATTTGTAAATCTAACATAAATAAAAAACAAACCCCGTTATATACTTATAAAAAAACATATTGTATTAAAAATTAAATATAGATATTCTAAAACTTGAATACTTACGAATCTCCGCGCGAAGGTATAAACTCTCTCGTATCTTCCCTCTCCACAAGTGATTGTTGTACCGAGGAAGACACATTAGTAGGTATATGCTGAGAATCAGAGGATCCTGCAACTGGGGAAGAGGTGGAGGGCACATTTCCTGCAAGAGCATCAGAATGTGCGGGTGCTGAAGCAGAGGAAGACTGTGATCTTCCATCACTACTACGTCTATGACTGCCACATCAAAACTAACAATCATGATTATTAACAGAATATTACAGAAAAAAATACAGTTGCATATCGAATTTTTAATAGGAACAATATGAAAATATTACCATATTCATAGCAACTGGATGACCCTTAAAAAAAAGAATTCATTAGTATATCAAATATATAGAATTTCGAATTACACAGTGAATTAAAACATAATTGGTACTTAAATAAAAGTAAATTACCAATAATTAGATATCAAAGTCTGCAGTAAATTTTTTGACCTGGTAATACGTCTAATCATCATCGTCATCGTCATCCTCATCCCCATCCTCATCATTGAAATTTTCATCTTCATACTCATTTAGTTCACTTGCATCAATGTCTATTACTATGCCGCTGGGATCTCGTAACGTTGAAATATTATACTCTTCGATATAAAATGTATTGACAACTTTATCTTGTTGATACGCTATGTCTTCCCAATGTTCCTCAATTTTATTACGTGCTTTTGTTTTACAAACTGCCCACCAATCACTTTTGTCTCGTCTCAGACTAGGATATGAAGCATAAAATACTTAAATCGCTTGCTGTGCTAATACAAATGGTTTGTACCTCTTGTATATTTTTTTGTAGTTAATTTTAACCAAATTAAACTGTGGATGCACCCTCATGCCTTTGATAGGGTCAAACCAATGACACATAAATAAAATAACTCGCAAATCTGAGCCTGGATACGTTACCTCTAAAATTTCATCTAGTAAACCATAAAATTCATTCCTTGCACCCCCATCAATAGATGACTGAACATAAACTCCGCTATTCATTGTAGTTTTTCCAGTTCCATAAGCTTGAGTATGAAAATTATATCCGTTTATGAAATATGTCGGCCAAGTTTTAACCATTGAATTTGGACCCCATGACAAATGTTTTATTAGATCTTGCTCAATGTGACCGTGATTATCAAGAACTTAAAGTAAAATAAATATGTGTCATCAGACAAGATGTATCAAATTTACTATCATGTACTACTTACATAATTTTTGAACCATTGTGCAAATTCTTCATCACAGAAATTATTAAACTCATGCTCCGGAAGCTCCGAATATAGAGTTTGAAAAATCCTACAATATAATTAAATAAAACATGAATAATATTTTATGATATACGAAATGTTTAATATAACTATTATATACTTACTCGAAATACGGCGTTACTTCTTGACAGTTCAATAAAATATATGTATGGGTTGCCCGCCACTCCGGACCAGTTAAGTATCTACTTGTACAAGATCTACTTGGTCGACCAAGGTAATTAAAAATTGAGAATGCCCTCAAATTTGGATCAACGGAACCCTCATCATTTCTTCCTGCTTTTCGACTCTTACATTGAACATGAGGTTCAAAGTAATATGATGCAAAAGTTGTAACTTCCTCCACAATATATGCATTAACAATAGAAGCTTCAACATGAGCCTTATTTTTCACTTTCTTTTTCAAGTGATAGAGGAATCTAAGAGTAATATAATAAAATTTATTAGCAAATAAATTTGACTAAATTTGACCAAATGAAATAACAATGAGAAAAAAGTCAAAAAAATTCACCTTTCAAACGGATACATCCATTAAAATTGAACAGGACCTCCAACTTTAGCCTCATATGGCAAGTGAACCAAAAGATGTTCCATTGAATCAAAAAATGTCGGTGAAAATATCCTTTCTAAGTTACACATAATAATCAGAATGTCTCTCTCTAATGTCTCCATGTGTGAATGACTCAGTACTGTCGAGCAGATATCATGAAAGAAAATACTTAATTCCGTAATTGTACCCCAAACAAAATTTGGTAACAGTTCCTTCAAAGCAATAGGAATTAATCTTTCCATGAATATATGACAGTCATGACTTTTAAAACCCATAAATTTGCATTCCTTCAAATCAACCCATCTACCAAGATTTGAGACATAACCATTAGGAAATCTCAATGATTTCAACCATTCACAAACAATCCGTTTCTGATCCTTATTCAATGTATAAACTGCTTTCGGTTTTGGTCCCCTACTATTTGCATCAACATCAAGGGTGGGTCGTTTACATATGAGACGCAAATCTTTTCTTGCATTCATATTGTCTTTTGTTTTTCCAGTTATATCCATCATCGTATTTATCAGATTTTCAAAAATATTCTTCTCAATATGCATTAAATCAAGATTATGACGAATCAAATTACTCTGCCAATACGGTAAATCCCAAAAGATACTCCGTTTTGTCCATTTATGCATAATTCCATAGTCATATGTTGTAACATTTGGGTCTTCAATAACAGATGGAAAGTTAACAACTCTTTGCCATAAAATTTGATCGGTGAATCTCAATGGTGGAGGTGTTCTTTCAATTCTATTATTAGTAAATTATTCTTTATTTCTTCTGAATTTATGATTTGGCGGTAAAAATTGTCTGTAACAATCAAAATAACTCGGTTTCTTTTCGTGTTTCAATCTGAATGACTTTAATCTCTCCATACATATTGGACATCCTAAAATCCCCACAGTACTCTAGCCCGATAACATCCCATAAGCAGAAAAATCATTTATGGTCCAAAAAAGTGCAACTCTCATTGTGAACAACTTATTAGTATGGACATCATATGTGGAAACACCCACGTCCCATAGTTGGATCAACTCGGCAATCAACGGTTGCATGTAAATATCTATTAACTTCTTCGGATTATGAGGGTCAGACACAATCAATGTTAAAAACATATAAGGTATTTTCATACACATACTAGGAGGAAGATTGTATGGAGTTACGATAATTGGCCAGCAAGAATACGTTCTTCCTGATTTGCCAAATTGAGCAAATCCATCAGCACATAGTCCCAACCTGATGTTTCGAGTCTCATTTGCAAACTCAGGATATGTTCGATCAAAATTTTTCCACGCCTCTGCATCAGATGGATGACACATTAGCCCATTCTTTGTTTCATGATTTGCATGCCAAGTCATGTGTTCAGCAGTCACCTTTGAAGCATAAAGCCTTTGCAATCTGGGAGTTAAAGGCAAATAGAATATTTGTCTGAATGATTTTAATCGCTTATTACAATTTGATCTCGTGGTAGTCTTGTGCCTGCATTGACTACAGAATTTGCAAGTCTCTAAATCTGCATTATCTCCCCAATATAGCATGCAACCATTTCTGCAAACATCAATCTTTGCACCGGAAGACCCAAATCTTTCACAAGTTTTTTCATACTGTAAAAATCATTCGGCATTATGTGATCATGCGACAATACTTCTCCAATAACTTGAACAAAATTATTAAAATATTCTTCGGACACATTATGCCCAGCTTTAACATTCAATAATCTTGCGGTGAGAGATAATTGTGTGTGACTGTCACAATCGGACCAAACGGGTTCATCTGCAGCTCCCAATACTTCTTGAAATTTTATATATGGCTCATTGTACACATTTTCATTACTACTAGTAATTTCTACCTCCTCCAACGGTGTTGAATAATTATTATACATGTGTTCATATTGAAACGACCCAACCTGATACCTAAATATAGACACTTAGTTCGACCCCTCATAATAACATAACCACATACACATGATTGAATAATCCTCTTTATTTTATTCAATTTCAAGTAAAAGTCTCAAATACAGCCTTTACACTCAGCACCTCTCTGAAGTATTTCATCCCTTTCCACCCTACTCACTCAGACAGTCCATCAATCATTAAAGTCCCGGACAGTGTGTGACATGCTCATCATCATCTCCTCAGTTACATCACCCCAGCGTCTCCCAATTCTGCTTGAGAAATCAGTTCTCTACCTGTAAATATTTAGTGACATCATGAGTTCACAGCCCAGTAAGTAAATCAAGATAAATACACGACGTAGAGAGAGAATAAAAAAAAAAGAAATCAAACATGAATCGTAAAGTTATATATATATATCTAGCGTGCAACTCCAGCCTAGCATCAATAACTCATAATAAGACATGCAAATATTACACCATGGTAGTGCAACCAATTCTTATAAAGGGACATGTAAATATAACAAAGCAGTAACCCAATTTATGCTTTTCTATCATGCTAACTGTATATAACATAAATCTTCGTGGTACCTCACATTTTTTGCATTTCTAAATGCGGAGCCAGTAAAAAAAAACCTTATTTTCTTGTGCAATCCTGAGGTACCTCTAGAAAGAACTAAGGGAATCAATCATCAGTCATCAATCATCTTAATTTGGGTGGGCCCTTCCCGGAGCTCATCCCGGGAAGCCCAACCCGTCCAGGCACCACTAATACTCATGTACATACAATTAGCTAGATAAAGGAAGTCTACCATTTCTTATCATAGTCCATCATATCTGTCACTTCATATACAGTTGAACAATTTAAGCTAGCACTTAACTCAGAATACAGATGGATGATATCACAGAACATTATGAAGTAGCACCTAATCTCATACACTGGTAGATGTTAGTTATAACTGATTCACATAACAGATAGGCATTTGAAAGCTTTGATGAACAATGAACTAAAATGATAACATGGCACATCATGGATGATCATAAATATCTATACATAGCATCTAACCTCATACACAGGTAGATGGTAATTACACACATTTACATATAGCATCTACACTCATACACAGATAGATGGTAATGACACCCATTTACTTATAGCATCTAACCTCATACACAGGTAGATGTTAGTTATAACTGATTCACATAGCAGATAGGCATTTGAAAGATTTGATGAACAATAAACTAACATGATTACATGGCACATCATGGATAATCATAAATATCTATACATAGCATCCAACCTCATACACAGGTAGATGGTAATTATAACATCTTACTTAGCATCTATAGCATAAGGAAAAATCTTCTGAACAGTTAGCTAAGCATGTAAAGGGATAAAGAATATAACAGAATTCCTCTACTAACATTGAAGCCTCATCTATAAATCAGCAATTCCCCCCTTTCCCATGACTCCAACATTTATACTAACAATGAGCTCCTACCTAAAGCGATTTCACTGTTATATCCATCGGTAGAGCTAAGAGAATTTCCAGGAAACATAAAACAGCCCCTCCGAGACCCTTGGTATGGTTGTCCTACACCATAGCTTCTGGCCGGTTTGCACCCTCTTCCATCTCGCGAGGCTCCAACAGATTCGTTCAATCACAAACGCCGATCACCAATGCAGAAACACCTGTGCCGATCCCCAATCCAACCCGATGGCAAGATTCCTCCCGTTTCCACCGTCCCCTCTGTCCCTAAACCCATCCGGTAATTCCTAACCACACTAAGCAATCCCTCCCTGAAAACGCCCAGCGTCAACCCACGCAACCAGCAAAAACATCCGATCGAAAAACCCCCATCTCAAGCGCAAACAAAACCTAAAATCCCCTATTCAAACACCATGTAATCAGCCCTCTAGAACCGATCTACAACCCTAACCACACCAAGCAATTCATCCCTGAAAACGTCCAGCGTCACCCCACGCACTTACCGGAAATCCCTAGCTCAGTTAACACCAGTTTAAATGCCTAAAACTAGCTGCCTTCACCCAGAAATCCGATCGAAAACCCCAATCTCAAGCGCAAACAAACACCACGGATTCAACCCCCTAAAACCGATCTACATCCCTCCATCGCCAGTCATTTTCTAGAGATTTACTTACCGTACAGCCGAGGGAGGATGATCGGATGGCCGCCGGCAGCTTTGTGACGATCTTCGGTGGAAGAAATCGCCGAGCAACGCTTATCCGGGAGCTGGCGGCGAGGGCGACGAGGGGAGTAGCGCGCGGAAGCAGAGGGAAAGAATTGGATCGGGCATGTGGCTTATAGGCACTGTTTCTTTAGGGTTAAGCCAACTCAAGTTAAGTCCATGCTAGCCCAATTTAACCTAAGGCTAACCTCAATTAATCCAAACACCCCTTCAGGCCCAAATCTTTTCCCGAAACGATCATATGAACTCCGTTTGAACTCAGACTTCCCATTCCGACTATACATACCCGTTTATTTCTGTTATTGTTATATATATATATATATATCTAGATATTTTATTTATTCATTTTTTTTTGAGACCTGACAACTCTCCTCCCCTTAGAAGAATTTCGTCCTCGACATTCGACTTACCAAATAATTCGGGGTAACGGTCACGCATGTCCTGCTCGGTCTCCCAGGTAGCTTCCTCCTTTTGCTGATTTCTCCATAAAACTTTCACCATTCTGATTTCCTTATTTCTCAGCTTCCGCACTTGATGATCCAGTATCTGTTCTGGTATTGCCTCATAAGATAGGTCTGGGGTCCACTGTATGGCCTCATGCCCAATTACATGTGCAGGGTTGGATAGGTACCTCCTGAGCATGGATACATGGAACACATTATGAACTCTGCGATTGGTGGTAGTGCAACCCGGTATGCCTGTCCCAATCCGCCTAGAATCTCAAAAGGCCCAATATACTGACCGAGTTTGCCCTTCCCGCCAAACCTCGCACTCTTCATAGGTGACACTTTGAGAAATACATGGGCTCCCACTGAACTCCAAGTCCCTCCTTCGACATCCTGCGTAACTCTTTTGGCGACTTTGGTGCCGATACATGCTCTCGGATCTTTGCCACCAATTCCTGATTTGTGCCACAATCTCCTGACCAACCAGCCTTTCTCCTACCTCTTCCCAATGCAATGGAGTTCTACACCTTCTTCCGTATAGCGCTGCATAGGGAGCCATACCGATGGTGGCTTGATAACTATTATTATAGGTGAACTCCACCAAGGGCAATTTAGACTCCCAGCTCCCTTTAAAATCTATAATGCAAGCTCGTAGCATATCTTCTAAAATCTGAATTACTCACTCAGATTGACCGTCTGTCTGGGGATGGAAAGCGGTGCTGAAAGTAAGTTTCGTACCCAATCCCCGGTGCAAGCTCTTCCAGAATCTGGATGTAAATTTTGGATCTCTATCTGACACAATCTGATCCGGAATTCCATGTAACCTTACTATTTCCCGTATATACAGCTCTGCGTATTGTACCATAGTGAAAGTGGTTTTCACTGGCAGGAAGTGTCGATCCACAATGACCCACACTGCATTTGATCCCTTAGTCGAGATCGGTAATCCTACCACGAAATCCATGGCAACATTTTCCCACTTCCAGATGGGTATCGGAAGCGGTTCAAGCAATCCAGCGGGCCTCTGGTGCTCAGCTTTCACCTGTTGACAGGTAAGGCACTCATGAACCATCTTGATTATGTCTCTCTTCATGCCCGGCCACCAATATAATAGCTGCATATCTTTATACATCTTCGTGCTGCCGGGGTGAACCGAGTACGGAGTAGTGTGGGCTTCCATCATGAGATTCTCTCTCAGAGATCCTTCTTTAGGCACCCATATGCGGCCCTTGTATCTCACAATCCCATCAACCACTGAGTAGATGGTTCCATCCTTTGCTTCATCTCTGCGTTTCCATTCCATTAACTGTTGATCCGATGCTTGTTCTGCCCGAATTTGATTCCGTAAGTCCGATTTAACCGTCAGTGCCGCCAATCTAGCCTGCTCACCTGGTGCTATCACTTCCACCTCAGCTGTTGGAATTCCGATATCAACCTTTGCTGGGTAGTCAATCAGATACGCTAACTTCATACTGCGCATCCGCCACCACATTTGCCTTACCCGGGTGATAGTTAATATTGCAATCATAATCCTTTACCAATTCCAACCATCGTCTCTGCCGCATATTCAATTCCTTCTGAGAAAAGAGATATTTTAAGCTTTTATGATCTGTGTAGATCTCGCGTTCTCGTAAAGATAGTGTCGCCAAATCTTCAAAGCAAATATAATCACGCTAATTCCGGATCATGTGTAGGATAATTCGCTCATGCACCTTCAATCGGCGGGATGCATAGGCGATGACCTCTCATTCTCGCATCGGCCTTTCTAACCGGTGTTGGAGGCATCGGTGTACACCACAAAGCGCTTGTAATCATGCGGAACCGCAAGCATCAACCTTTCCTTTAACTCCATAAAACTCCTCTCACACCGAAGCGGTCCATTCATACCTCACCCCTTTTGGTCGTGAAGTCGGGGTAGTAGCGCAATCGTGAAATTTTTAATGAATCTGCGATAAGGCTAGTCCCAGAAACTCAATTTACGTAACATTTCTTGGGGTAGCCCAACTCTGGGGTAGCCCAACTCTGGATTGCCTCCACTTTGACTGGATCCACCTCTATTCCCTTCTCTGAGACTATGTTCCCTAGGAATGATATCTGCCTCAACCAAAAATCGCATTTGCTGAACTTAGCGTATAACCGCTTATCCTTCAAAGTTTGCAGCACCAGTGTCAGATGTTGTCGGTGTTCTTCCCGACTTCGGGAGTAAATCAGTATATCATCAATAAAGACAATCACAAACTGATCCAAATATGGCTGGAAGATCCAGTTCATCAAATCCATAAAGGCTGCGGGGGCATTAGTAAGCCCAAACGACATAACTAGAAACTCGTAATGGCCATATCGAGTTCTGAACGCAGTTTTATGAACATCTTCTCCTTTCACCCGCAGTTGATGGTACCCCGACCTCAAATCAATCTTTGAGAATACGGTTGCTCCCTGTAGTTGATCAAACAGATCATCGATTCTAGGCAACGGGTACTTATTCTTAACGGTAACCCGGTTCAACTCTCGGTAGTCAACGCATAGCCGCATCGACCCGTCCTTCTTACGGACGAATAACACTGGCACTCCCCATGGTGACACACTGGGTCGGATGAAACCCTTATCCAATAGTTCTTGTAGTTGCTCCTTCAGTTCCTTCATTTCAGTAGGTGCCAGGCGGTACGGTGCTTTAGACACAGGGGTGGTTCCCGATATTAGTTCTATCCCAAACTCGACTTCCCTGACAGGGGGTAAACCTGCAATGTCCTCCGGAAACACCTCGGGAAAACTTCGAACTACCTCTACTTCCTCCAGATTTGGTCTATGGGCCTCAGCACTACTCATTATGTTGACTAGGAATCCGTTACACCCCTTACTCAACATTTTCTGAGCTTTACATACGGACACAATATGAGGAAGACCCAGGGTGGAGGTTGCATTGAAGATGAAAAATTCATCATTTTGTAGTTTCAGTTTAACCGTCCTTTGTCTGATCTACATAATTGCCTCAGACTGTCACCAATCCATACCCGTAATCACATCAAGTCCACCATTTCCAACACAATAAGGTCACAGACTCGTAGAGTTCTACATCTTCATCGGACAGTTCCTCACTATTCTATTACTGGGCAGTTCCTCCCCAGAAGGCAAGGACACGCGATAGCCGGTAGCCATCCAATCACATGAAATTTCCAGTCTTGCAACATAAGCCACGGATATGAAAGAGTGTGTAGCTCGAATCAATTAAGGCATGCGGGTAGATTGACAATAGAAATTCTACCGTGATAATGGTCGAACTGGATCCACCGCTCTCGTGTCATGGCATACACCCTTCCTCCGTTGGCTCGTGTGAGTCGGGCGCTTCACAGCAAAGTGCCCGACTTCTTACACTTGTAGCACGCCTGCACTACCACTAAACATTGACTTGCATGAGCCTTCTCACACTTGGGACACTGAATTTTTCTATCGCCTTAGAAACAGATGGTCAATCGGTCGGGTTCCTGGGTCATTGTCGGCGTGCTCAGAGTCCGTGGGTCGCTTGCCTCAAACCGGGCAGCGCAAACTTCTTCTCGACTCGATGCCCGAGGTTCCTTCCTCGTAACTCGGTCTCTTGTTCTGCAGACCTCCCTTATCATGTCATTCGCCCTCTCGACATTAGACGATCCACAGCCTCCCCTCGAAGGTGGTAACTCGGCTCACTCGACATCATGTCGAATCACGCCCTCTCCCTCAAGAAATGTTTCAGACTCCTCTCTTGGTTGACTTGCAATCATAGGTACAAAATACCGCCTTCTCGAATTCTCGACATACTCACCACTGTCGGTCCTTGGGCGAAGCTCTAGGAATTCCCTAGCCATTCGAAGTTCGTGTCGTGAAGTGAAATATTTACCATAGAATACCTAGAGCTAGGTCCAGCTCACATGCGTGCCCCCTCCCACCATATCCGAGCATCGCCACGCAACATTAAAATGGCGCACCTCACCTTGTCGATCCATAAGTCGCATGAAGTATATCGTCTCCAATGATCGAATCCATCCTTCTGCAGCGATAGGATCTGTATTTCCCTTAAACTCCGTCGGACCAAGATCCTTGAACTGCTTGTACACCGGGTTCACACTGGCTGTAGGCCCCCTGTGCGCATTTCCTTGCTCCCTGGCTCTCAACAGCTGTTGGATTTGTTCTCCCTGAATCCGACTCTGTTCCTGCATGATTGCAAAGAAGCTCGTGGCCGACTACTCTGCCCAACTTCCCCATTGTTCCTTCGACCCGCCATTCCCTACAATGCAATACCTGCACCGTTATCTCCAGTTTTGTACATAACCTCAAACATGATTACATTAAAATTACTACTTGAAAAGTAAGTATAAAACCTACAACCGCGGGGATGAATGTATCCGGGTCCTTGATGAGATGGCATGCCAACACTGTCCTTTGGAATCGAGGCTCTGATACCAACTGAAATGACCCAACCTGATACCTAAATATAGACACTTAGTCCGACCCCTCATAATAACATAACCACATACACATGATTGAATAATCCTCTTTATTTTATTCAATTTCAAGTAAAAGTCTCAAATACAGCCTTTACACTCAGCACCTCTCTGAAGTATTTCATCCCTTTCCACCCTACTCACTCGCATACCATCAATCATTAAAGTCCGGACGGTGTGTGGCATGCTCATCATCATCTCCTCGTTACATCACTCTCCCAATTCTGCTGAGAACTGGTTCTCTACCTGTAAATATTTAGTGACATCATGAGTTCACGGCCAAAGAAGTAAATCAAGGTAAATACACGAGAGAGAGAATAAAAAAAGAAATCAAACATGAATCGTAAGTTATATATATATATCTAGCGTCAACTCCAAATTTAGCATCAATAACTCATAATAAGACATGCAAATATTACACCATGGTAGTGCAACCAATTCTTATAAAGGGACATGTAAATATAACAAAGCAGTAACCCAATTTATGCTTTTCTATCATGCTAACTGTATATAACATAAATCTTCGTGGTACATCACATTTTTGCATTTCTAAATGCGGAGCCGATCAAAAACCTTATTTTCTTGTGCAATCTCGAGGTACCTCTAGAAAGAACTAAGGAATCACCATCACCATCATCAATCATTAATTTGGGTGGGCCCTTCCCGAGCTCATCCCGGAAGCCCAACCCGTCTGTGCACCACTAATACTCATGTACATACAATTAGCTAGATAAAGGAAGTCTACCATTTCTTATCATAGTCCATCATATCCGACTTCATATACAGTTGAACAATTTAAGCTAGCACTTAACTCAGAATACAGATGGATGATATCACAGAACATTATGAAGTAGCACCTAATCTCATACACTGGTAGATGTTAGTTATAACTGATTCACATAACAGATAGGCATTTGAAAGCTTTGATGAACAATGAACTAAAATGATAACATGGCACATCATGGATGATCATAAATATCTATACATAGCATCTAACCTCATACACAGGTAGATGGTAATTACACACATTTACATATAGCATCTACACTCATACACAGATAGATGGTAATGACACCCATTTACTTATAGCATCTAACCTCATACACAGGTAGATGTTAGTTATAACTGATTCACATAGCAGATAGGCATTTGAAAGATTTGATGAACAATAAACTAACATGATTACATGGCACATCATGGATAATCTTAAATATCTATACATAGCATCCAACCTCATACACAGGTAGATGGTAATTATAACATCTTACTTCGCATCTATAGCATAAGGAAAAATCTTCTGAACAGTTAGCTAAGCATGTAAAGGGATAAAGAATATAACAAAATTCCTCTACTAACATTGAAGCCTCATCTATAAATCAGCAATTTCCCCCCTTTCCCATGACTCCAACATTTATACTAACAATGAGCTCCTACCTAAAGCGATTTCACTGTTATATCCATCGGTAGAGCTAAGAGAATTTCCAGGAAATATAAAACAACCCCTCCGAGACCCTTGACTGTAGTTGTCCTACACCATAGCTACAACCGGACTGTACCCTCTTCCCATCTCTGCCAAGGCTCTAACAGATTCGTTCAATCACAAATGCCGATCACCAATGCAGAAACACCTGTGCCGATCCCCAATCCAACCCGATGGCAAGATTCCTTCCGTTTCCACCGTCCCCTCTGTCCCTAAACCCATCCGGTAATTCCTAACCACACTAAGCAATCCCTCCTCGAAACGCCTACAACCCACGCAACCAACAAAACATCCGATCGAAAAACCCCATCTCAAGCGCAAACAAAACCTAAAATCCCTATTCAAACACCATGTAATCAGAAACCGATCTACAACCCTAACCACACCAAGCAATTCATCCTCGAAACGCCCAGTCACCCCACGACTTACCGAAAATCCTAGCTCGTTAACACCGGTTTAAATGCCTAAACTAGCCTTCACCCAGAAATCCGATCGAAAACCCCAATCTCAAGCGCAAACAAACACCACGGATTCAACCCCCTAAAACCGATCTACATCCCTCCATCGCCAGTCATTTTCTAGAGATTTACTTACCGTACAGCCGAGGGAGGACGATTGGATGGCCGCCGGCAGCTTTGTGACGATCTTCGGCGGAAGAAATCGCCGAGCAACGCTTATCCGGGAGCTGGCGGCGAGGGCGACGAGGGGAGTAGTGCGCGGAAGCAGAGGGAAAGAATTGGATCGGGCGTGTGGCTTATAGGCGCTGTTTCTTTAGGGTTAAGCCAAATCAAGTTAAGTCCATGCTAGCCCAATTTAACCTAAGGCTAACCTCAATTAATCCAAACACCCCTTCAGGCCCAAATCTTTTCCCGAAACGATCATATGAACTCCGTTTGAACTCAGACTTCCCATTCCGACTATACATACCCGTTTATTTCTGTTATTGTTATATATATATATATATATATATATATATATATCTAGATATTTTATTTATTCATTTTTTTTTGAGACCTGACACATATGCTTGAGGATAACTAGAACTTGTCGCGTTTGGTTCGCTATTCAAATTATGACCAACTGCATCAACTATCATCCTCTGGTACAGATTGAATTGATCTTAATATACTTGCTCTCCACTAACTGTCCTTTGTATGTTTCGTCCAACCTCTTGATCGGATATAAACAGTTCACCATGACAAGTCCAATTATAATAATTTGGCGTAAAACCAAATCTACAAAGATGTTCTCGAACTTTATCACATTGGAAAAATTTACCATTATGACATTTTTTGCATGGACACCTTAATTTATTCTCATCCATAAACTCAACATTATTATTAGCAAATCTCAAAAATTGTTCCAACCCAATTATAAATTCATCGGTTAAACCACGACGTTCTGGTAAATTCTTTTTATACATCCAACTTTGTTCTCTCTCCATCGATCTTGTTTTCGAAATTATATCAACGATTAATTTTAATTTCTTCCAAATTAACTTCATCCATATATATATATATCAATCTAACCATAAATTTATACTCAACATTAATTAAATTTTTCTAATACTAAATATGATTTTGTGTGATATTTAATTGCAAATTATAATATCATTTCGAACAATTATGATCTATTAATAGTAATTAAATTATTTAAAATCAAACATTAAGAATAAAAATTATAACAGAATTAATAATACTGTAATTAATGTTACAAACACGCGTACCTGTCCAAATGGAAACAACGTGCGGATGAGCTCACGGGTAGATGAACAATTGACGAACACCTTCAAAGTAGGACAACCTATGAAAAAAAAATATTGTATTTAGATTACAACACACTATATATATATATATATATATATATATATATATATATATATATATATATATATATATATATATATATATATTGATTTATATAATTAATTTAAATAAGCAACTTAAGCTACAGTACGCGAGCGAGGGCACGCACGCGACGGCCGTGAGCGCGAGGATATGCGCGCAGGCACGCATGTGGCGACCGCGAGGGCACGTGCGCAGTGGCCGCGTGGACAGGCGTACGACGACTACGTATAATGTCGCCACACTAGGGCATGTGGCGACTACCGCAAGCACGCACGTGGCGGCTGCCGCGACCACGCCGCTAGGCGGAGCGCCGCCGCGAGCACGCTGGTCGCTAGCGGCCCGCGAGCTCAGCCGACTCCCGCTAGCCACGCGCGATCTTACAAGAGCTGCCGATGCCGGTGTACGACGATAACACCTACCGCCGCCACGGAGGTGCCGCCGCTTAGCTCACGGCAGGCACGACCTCGCGGCGGCCGATGTCGTTGCGTGCTCGCGGTAGCACCTGCCGTGTGTATGCACGGCAGCGGTGGCACCTACTGCGAGCTCGTAGCAGCAGTACCTGCCGCGAGCAAGTATGCGGCAGCAGCCGCGTACGCTGGCTGCAAAGAATCGCCGCGAAGCGCCGGCAGCAGAGCTGCCGCCGCCCGACGACGCGCGGTGCCAGAAGGGAGAGTTGGAAGGGAGGGAGACGTACGAATGGGGGCAGCGGGAGGAGGACGAGCGCGATCGCGGAGGAAATGGAGAGATTGGGTGTGGCGAGATAATTAGGGGAAATTTAGCGATGAATATTTTTTCGTCGCTAATTTCGTCGCCAATTTGGCGATGAATCCTATATTCATCGCCAATTTGGCGACAAATCCTATATTCGTCGCTAATTTGGCGACAAATCCTATATCCGTTGCAGAATCTGCAATAATTTTTTTTCGTTGCAGAATCGACAACGAATTTTGAATTTATTGCAAAAATCTACAACAGAAAAAAAATTCATTGCAGATATTTGCAACAAAAATATTTTTTTATTGCAAATTGGCGACGAAAAATATTTTCGTCGCCAATTTGTGACTAATTTTGCAACGAAAATTAAATGTTAGAAATTTTAAAAATTTTGTAACAATTTTTTTTGTTGGAAATTTCGTTACAAATTTGCGACGAGACATAAAATTCGTCGTAAAATTCGTTGCAGATTTGCAACGAACTATTTTCGTTGTCAAAGTTCGTCGCCAATTTCATGTTTTTTTTATAGTGTTGGGATGTCCGGAGTTGATCGTGGATGCTAGTTATGGTAACTAGTTCATTGGAGTGACCAGCTGTAAGACTTCATATGGTTCTTTACATATATGAATATGTCAATGAAGTTCTTACTGTAGCTTAAGTGTGATGTTCCTTTGACTTATGGTATTCAAGTCATCTTGGTCATGAAGACTTATGCTTTGACATTTTAAGCAAGCATCTTTGAGGAGATGTGGACCCGGGATGATTGGGTATAAGTTGAAGTGGCCGAAGGTGTTTGAATAGCCTATACAGGATTCACCACTCCTTGTGAGGAGATATATACCCATGGTCTCTCGTCGGATTGTTACTAAAGTCTTTGGCCAAAGCATTACATGTTTAGAGTAAGGTACTCTTGGATACATATGCAGTAACTAGAATCCGTAGGACGAGGAAATGATACTTGGGCTAGGTGTGACGTAGTCAGCCTAGTGAGGACTGACACTATAGACCATGTCCTAAACCAAGAGGGTATAAGATAAGTGAAGGGAATGGGGCACGATTCATTGTAGCTGCTAAAGGGTTTCAGAAATGGTTCTGGATTAACAGCTGATTTTTCGGTTAATTGGGGATCGTGATGTACTACTAGGTGTCACTCATAATCGTTCTATAATTAATGGTTAATTATAGACAACCAACATAAATCGAGAACCTATTTGGTCACACGCACAATGAGCATAATCTGAAGGATTTAAAACGAGCTCGAGAATGAGATTCTCATATTGAGAGAAACTAGGTTTGGTTGGACCAAACAAGGAGCGAGCATGAAATTGTTTCAGTCGCAATTGAAGCATGGATGGGCCGAGTCTTATGAAGACATGATGGATGAACCAAATTGATTTGGTTCTAATCCAATGGTGGAGAATAAACCAAAGGGGTTTGGTTTGTTTTAAACGAATGAACCAAAGTTGGTTCGGTTTGTTTTAACTTAAAATATACCAACTCGGTTCGGTTTATTTTAAGTTAAGTTATTGGAGTGGATTAACGGATTTTGGTTGTGAACCAATAACTCTAAGGAGAAGGTTTCTTAATGGTTAAGAAACACGCGCTCAATAAAAGCGCGGCTAGAGGTTTGGAGAGCCCTAAGGTTTTTATTTTTGGAAAACTCTCATCCTCTCCTCTCCCTCTCTTCTCCTTGCCGTCGCCCAAGGAAGCTAGCCCAGCTTTTGTTCCACCGTCCACCCTAGCTGTCGGCATCCAGCTGCTGCCGGACACTCCTCCGACGACCCTCCGGTGATCCACCTTGGCTATGGTGACCAAGGATCAGCCGACCATCTCCTTTAGCCGGCGCCAAGTCCTCCACCAAGCTGTCTAGTTTTTGGACAGCTTATTTCCTTCTTGTCAGAGCATCATTTGGACCGCGTTTGGAGCTCCGACAATGACTTCCTTACTGGGGATTGGATATCCGGTAATCCTCATAGGTGGAGGACAAAGGATTCGTCAATCGGTTGACGAATACCTCTTCGGAGAAGCGAGTTTTGGGGACTCGTCTTCGAATCCAAATTTTGATTCGGATTGTGATCTTCTCTCGATCACATCGTCTTCGACGCGAGGCTAGTGACTCCTACGAAGACGAGGCTCGTAGCTTGGCGAAGCTATCCTGACGGTACTCAGCGTGGATACGGATAGAGGCAATTCTAGCGAGACTTGCTCTGGTTGATGTCATTCCCACTGCACGTGATACGTCACATATAACTAGTGTAATTTTCTTTTATTACAAAATTTGAAACTGCAATTATGTCTACACATGTTGTACTATGCATGCATGTGATGTGTGTGTTGTAATAAATTAGATTTATTACTTTTTAATTCTTTCGCTGTGCATATGTTTACGAAACATGTTCGAACACACACTCGCCGCGGTGTCAGAAACCCAACAGTGGTATCATAGCCCAGGTTGTGTTTCGACATAATCGTAAAATTGTTTAACGATAGTCATAATTGTATTTATGGAAAATTTTCTAATTTTGGAAAGTTTAAAAGTATTTATGAAAATTTTCTAATTTTGGAAAGTTTATAAGTGTTTATGGAAATCTTCTACTTTTGAAAAGTTTAGAAGTATTTATGGAAATTAACACTTTCCATAAATAAAATATATGATTAGATTTGAAAATTTGTTTCCTAATTTAATCATGATTTGATTTGGAAATCAAATCTAAAACATATTTTATTTTCATAAATAGTTTTGACAATTTAGGAAATTTGTTTCCTAAATTAAATTTGATTTTCTTTAATTAAGACTTTCTATAAATAAAATATGTTATTAGATTTGGAAATTTGTTTCCTAATTTAATCATGATTTGATTTGAGGAATCAAATCTCAAACATATTTTATTTCCATAAATAGTTATGATATATAAGGAAATTTTGTACATGCCATAATAGTATGTCATGTAATTACATTAGATGCATATCATTATGTCATGCGTGTCGTGACATGTAGATGTATGTCATGTATGTCATGTCATGTAGATAATAATTATTTGCATGAAAAGAGGATGAGACAATAAAACCCTTACACAATATTAAAGCCTACAACTTCCATTAATATAGTTGGAACCAGAGTTCCGTTTCTTGTTTGGGTTGTTGGACTCTCTCCAAGCCTGACTCGAACTCGAACATGTTCAAACCATGGAATAGTTTAATACTAATATGGTAAGAGTCAGAGGTCAATCGTTAGCTTCGGTTGTTGGACTCTCTCCAAGATGGGCTAATTGGTTGAATGCACTCTAACCATATTAAAACTATTTCTCGATTAATGGGTTGGCTTTAACCTGGGGCATCGGCTTGTTGGACTCTCTCCAAGGTCGATGTGAAGGGAGATGAAGTTGGGTGTTATGCATATGATGCATACTTGTTAATGAGTTAACAACCCGATGTATGTGTGAACATTCAATTAGTTGATAGCACATTGTGATAGTTGCATATATGTGATATGCAATCGGTATTCTTGATATCTACCATTGTAGCTATGAATGACTTGTTGGACTCTCTCCAAGGTTGTTCATATCTATGTTGGATATCAGTCTATTCGGAGATGGACCTACGATCTCCCGAAGTGATTTTGGGGTTTTTAAATTCGAAAAATGAATGGGATTTGTAAATGTATGTTGATGCATTTTTTCATCTTTCTCATATATGCTCGATTTTATATTTCTAGGTTAATCGATTGATCATGACGTCTTTGAATTTGTGCACTATTTTGGATTCGAACAAATTGACTGGGCCTAACTTCTTAGACTGGCTTAGAAATTTGAGAATTGTTCTCAAGGCAGAAAAGCTCATGTATGTCCTCGAAGAGCCTCTTCCCAACCGTCCTAAGGATGACGCAACTCCAGATCAATTGTTGGTCTATAAGAAACATGTGGTTGATTCTGAAATGGTGAGTTGCATCATGCTAGCAGCGATGGTACATGAGCTGCAAAAGTAGCATGAACATATGGATGCTAATATCATAGTCTTCCATCTTCATGAGTTGTTTGATGAGCAAGCGAGATCCGAAAGGTTCGAAGCCTCTAAGCTTCTCTTCACCTCTAAGATGAAAGAAGGTTCATCTGTAATGCAGTTTGTGCTAAAGATGAATGGGTACATCAAGCGGCTAGCTACCCTCAGGTTTGTGATGGATCATGAATTAAGTATTCACTTAATTCTGCATTGTTTGCCCAAGAGTTTCTCACAATTTGTGATGAACTACCGGATGAACAAACTCGAATCCACTATTCCTGAGCTTCTCAATATGCTGAAGACTGTGGATCCTTCTGTGAAGCATGAGGAGAAGGTGGTTCTGTTAGTTGATTTCTCAAAGAAAGGTTCTAAGAGGAAGTCAAAGGAACAGATGAAAGGGAAGAAGAAAAAGGCTAAGAAGGCAGAACCAGCACAAAAGGGCACTTGCTATCATTGTGACAAGGAGGGCCACTGGCGAAGAAATTGTAAGATTTATCTTGAGTCTGTGAAGAAGAAGAAGGCATCCGATGCCCCATCCTCTTCAGGTATCTTCATTATTGATTGTCATTCTATTTTCTTAGACACTTGGGTATTGGATACTGGGTGTGACTAACATATATGTAATGACATACAGGAGCTAAGAAATAGAAGAAGACTCGTCAGAGGGGAGTCAAATTTGCGAGTTAGCAATGAAGCAAAGGTTGCTACGGTCGCCATTGGAACTTATTTACTGAAGCTCCCTAGTGGACTAGTCTTAGAACTGGACAATTGCTATTATGTTCCTTCTCTAATAAAGAACATTGTTTCTATTTCCTGCTTAAATAGAAATGGTTACCATTTGACGTTTAGTAACAATTGTTGTTATATAACTTTGAATGACATACTTTATGGGACTGGAACTTTGAGCAATGATATTTATACGTTGGACGTATCCAGTGACATTTTCAATATCGAAGCGAGCAACAAACGTGCTCGAAAGGATAATCAATTAGACTCCTACATGTGGCATTGTCGTCTTGGCCATGCAAGCAAGAAATGCATGTTCGAATTACACCGATGTGGAATTCTGGAATCGTTTGAATTGGATTCATACGATACATGTGAATCATGCTTAAAAGGCAAGATGACTAAGTTACCTTTTACAGGAAAAGGTGAACGAGTGGGAGAGTTGCTTGGTCTAATACATACTAATGTATGTGGACCTATGTCAACTCAAGCTCTAGGAGGCTATAGCTACTTCATTACCTTCACCGATGATCACTCATGGTTTGGGTATGTATTCTTGATGAAATACAAGTCTGAAGCCTTTGAAAGATTTAAAGAATTCAGAAATGAAGTAGAGAAACAACATGACAAGAGTATTAAAATACTTCGATCGAATCAAGGTGGTGAATACTTAAGTCAAGAGTTTCTAGATTATCTAAGAGATAATGGTATATTGTCTCAATGGACTCCACCGTATACACCGCAGCATAATGGTGTATCTGAGAGGCGTAACCGAACTTTATTGGACATGGTCAGGACGATGACGAATCATGTGAATCTTCCCAAGTCCTTTTGGGGCTAAGTACTTCAGACTATTGTTTACTTGTTAAACAGAGTCCCGACCAAGGTAGTCTCTACTACTCCATATGAGATATGGAATAGTAAGAAACCTCATTTATCTTACTTGAAGATATGGGGTTGTCCTGCTTATGTGAAGCGAACTGTATCAGACAAACTAGATGCTAAGTCTGATAAATGTCTATTTATTGGATACCCTAAGGAAACGAGGGGTTACCAATTCTATCATCCTGTAGAACAAAATGTGTTTGTTTTAAGGCATGTTATGTTTCTAGAGAAAGAGTTTCTCTTGTAAGAAAATAGTGGGAGTATCGTTGAGCTTGAGAAGGCTCAAGAGACTCCAATAGACATTGATAAGATACCTAGTGAAGCACTACAACCGATAACTCATAGTGATGAGCCATCAGCTAGACCTATTGTGACACCACATCTTCGTAGATCTGGTAGAACACATAACATTCCTGAGAGATATGGATTCCTCGTAAGTGAATCGAACGACGTATTACTCATTGATGATGAGGAGCCTACTAGTTATGAAGAAGTTCTTAAAAGTTCAGAAAGGGATAAATGGCTTAACGCCATGAAGTCAAAAATAGATTCTATGTATGAAAATCAAGTTTGGAACTTAGTTGACCCACCTGAAGGCATAAAGCCTATAGGGTGCAAGTGGGTTTTCAAGAAGAAAATTGACATGGATGGTAATGTGATTACCTATAAGGCTAGATTGGTGGCGAAAGGGTATCGTCAAAAGCAAGGTATTGATTATGACGAGACCTATTCACCTATTGCTATTCTTAAATCCATTCGTATGCTCCTGGCCATAGCGGCTCATTATGATTATGAGATATGACATATAGATATGAAAATAGCTTTCCTTAATGGAAACCTACTCGAGGACGTGTATATGATACAGTCTGAGGGTTTCACATTGGTTGATAAAACCAAGGTATGCAAACTGTGACGGTCTATATATAGACTGAAACAAGCATCCAGGAGCTAGAATATCCGTTTTGATGAGACAATCAAAAGGTTTGATTTCTCACAAAATTCGGACGAACCTTGTGTGTATAAGAAAGTTAGTGGGAGTACAATCGTGTTCCTAGTATTTTATGTCAATGACATATTACTTATAGGAAACGATGTTTCTATCTTACAGTTAGTTAAAATTTGGTTGTTTAAGATGTTCTCCATGAAAGACCTGGGAGAAGCAACCTACATCCTCGGGATTAAGATCTATAGAGATAGATTGAATCAGATGCTTGGCCTTTCACAGTCTACATATATAGACCGAGTGCTAAAGACGTTTAGCATGTCGGAATCCAAGAAAGGTTTCCTACCCATCAGGTATGGGATACACTTTTCGAAGTCTGTGTCCGCGCATAGAAGACGAGAGGATTTACATGAATAAGATTCCCTATGCATCAATAATAGGATCTATCATGTATGCTATGTTATGTACAAGGCCCGATGTATTGTTGCTATGAGTGTCACGAGCAGATACCAATCTGATCCAGGAATGGATCATTGGGCGGCTATTAAGACGATCCTTAAGTATTTAAGAAGAACTAAGGATATGTTCCTAATATATGGAGAAGAAGACATGGTGATACACGGGTATACGGATGTCAGCTTCCATACATACAAGGATGATTCCAGGTCTCAGTCTGGGTACGTGTTCACCTTGAATGGAGGTGCAATAAGTTGGAAAGGTTCCAAGCAAGACACTATAGCGGATTCTGCCACTGAGGCAGAATACATTGCAGCTTTGGAAGCAGCAAAGGAAGCGGTTTGGATCAAGAAGTTCATCTCTAAACTTGATGTGGTCTCATCAATGATCCAAACATGTGCTTCGCCGCTATCATTTGATCAGAGAGATCATAAGTAGGAAGAAAATACAAATCGAGAATATTTCCACTGAAAGGAACTTAGCGGACTCTTTAACTAAGGTCTTATCTCAAAGTAAGTTTGAGGGTCATGTTAGAGCTTATGGTATTCGATACCGTGGCGATTGACATTAGGCCAAGTGGGAGTTTATTAGTTATATATGACAGGTGTTCTAAGACAATCACCTTATGATTGTACCATTTATTTGATAAATGAAGATTCACTATTTGAGTGTACATGTTTTCATATATTTGATAAGATCTTAAACTCATTTACTGAATGTCCACAATACGATTCACAGCATGAGAGAATTTGTGATTAGATCATAACTAGTGAGTATCTCTACATGTGTAATTGTGATGTATTGAAATTATTCCTAGTCAATGAATTGATGCATTCGGACACCATCGATTCTATTGAGACTAACACGAGGTGTACTCTTTGATTTATCCAAACAGTTGTTTCTCACTGGCTGGAGACATTGGGATGTCCGGAGTTAATCATGGATGCTAGTTATGGTAACTAGTTCATTGGAGTGACCAACTATAAGACTTCATATGGTTCTCTGCATATATGGATATGTCAATGAAGTTCTTACTGCAGCTTAAGTGTGATGTTCATTTGACGTGCGGTATTCAAGTCATCTTGGTCATGAAGACTTATGCTTTGACATCTTAAGCAAGCATCTCTGAGGAGATGTAGACCTGGGATGATTGAGTATAAGTCGAAGTGGCCAAAGGTGTTTGAATAGCCTATAAAGGATTCACCACTCATTTCGAGGAGATGTATACCCATGGTCTTTCGTCGGATTGTTACTAAAGTCTTTGGCCAAAGCATTACATGTTTAGAGTAAGGTACTCTTGGATACATATGCAGTAACTAGAATTCGTAGGACGAGGAAATGATACTTAGGCTAGGTGTGACGTAGTCAGTCTAGTGAGGACTAACACTATAGACTATGTCCTGAACCAAGAGGGTATAAGATGAGTGAAGGGAATGAGGTACGATTCATTGTAGCTACTGAAGGATTTCAGAAATGGTTCTAGATTAACCGTTGATTTTTCAGTTAATTAGGGATCATGATGTACTACTAGGTGCCACTCATGATCGTTCTATAATTAATGGTTAATTATAGACGGTCAACATAAACCGAAAACCTATTTGGTCACACGTACAACGAGCGTAATCTGAAGGATTTAAAATGAGCTCGAGAATGAGATTCTCAGATCGAGAGAAACTAGGTTTGGTTGGACCAAACAAGAAGCGAGCATGAAATTGTTTCAGTCGCAATAGAAGCATGAATGGGCCAAGTCTTATGAAGACATGATGGATAAACCAAATTGGTTTGGTTCTAATCCAATGGTGGAGAATAAACCAAAGGGGTTTGGTTTGTTTTAAATGAATGAACCAAAGTTGGTTCGGTTTATTTTAACTTAAGTTATTGGAGCGGGTTAACGGGTTTTGATTATGAACTAATAACTCTAAGCAGAAGGTTTTGTAGAGGAAATGTTGACCGCTAGAGGGGGTGAATAGCGTCGTGCTAGTACGTTGATGGAATTCGTTCGCATTCGTCTACAATTTTCGTTAGCGCGCAGCAGAATAATAATAAAGCAATAACAAAATAGACAAACACGCAAACACAACTATATAACATGGTTTGGAACCGAACGGTTCCTACTCCACAGATTGAGCTCTAAAGAACTCTAGCGATGTCAATCACACACCACTAATAAAACACTCCTTCTCGACACAAGTCGGAGGTGGAGAAACCTCATACAAATGATTACAACAATAATACTAAATACAACAAGCAAATACAAGTGAATATAACAAAAGATATGCAAAGAAAACTTTACAATCGATCTTTTGGAAGTTTGCTTAGTTGGTTGGTTGAGTGACACTTAGAGACCCTGAATTACACCAGCAATTCACCCCAAAAACTCCTCAAAGAACCATGTTGATTTCCTCCTCCACGAGCTCCATTTAAAGCTGCTGCCTGGGCTGGAAATCGCCGATCAGTCGACTGGTCGGGACCATCAATCGACTGATGACACTGTTGCTGTGAGACAACGGTGTAATCCACACTGGAAAAATCCAACGGATAGGACATCACCGATCGATCATGACCATCACGACCGATCGACGAGCCTTCACTGATCGCTAACCCCAGAATGAGTCCGACTCCATTCTCAGGTCCGGTAATCGAGATCAATCGACCGATCACACGATCAATGATTGTTGGCTCCAAAGCAATGATCGCCGACACTTCCCGCAGTTAAACCCTAGTTGACTCATACCAGTCGACTGCCATATGACACCATTCGACTGACACACCTCAAACATGAGGTTTAACCCAAGTATGGTGCCCCCATACTTGCTAGACCACCCGTAGCCTAGACCTAAGCCTTCTAGCCACCTCTGTCAGCCTCGCGCCTATCGAATCCCTCCAAGTCATCCATGATTTGTTCATCCATACGCTAGCCTTCAGGTGCTTCCATCGGCTATGTCATGCTAACGGTGTCTACACCGCCAAGGCACATTAGACTTACGCTGCTAAGACTCCGCTTGGACTTTACGCCGTCAACCATTTGACTTATGCTGCCAAGACTCCCGCTTGGACTTTACGCCGCCAATATCAAACCCTTGGACTTCTCAAATGCCATGACTCAAGCTTGGACTTTCCCTTGCCAACCCATGTTGGACTTTCCATGCCAAGACCCATGCTTGGATTTTTCCTTGCCAACCCGTGCTTGGACTTTTCCATGACATGGTCAACTCCAGTCAACTATCAAAATCCCCCTCGAGTCAAACTCAAGTCCGGTCAATCATGACCCAGGTCGATTGCTCCAATAATCTCCCCAAAATAATATCAGACATAATGTCAAACATCGATGTCAAACTTCCATGTCAAACATCAAAATATCACTCGAGTCAAACTCGAGTCCGGTCAATCGTGACCTGGGCCGATTGCACCAACAATCTCTCCCTTTTTAATGTTTGACAAAAACACATACCTTTGAGTTAGAACACTAACTCAAATTTCCTTACCATTATCCCAAATTGGTAATCCCAAGCATTCTCCCCAATTCTCTGAATTAATAATTGATAACACTCTCCATAACATTCTCTCCCAAAACATTCTCCTCCTTTTTGACTAACATAAAAAAGGTTTACTCTCCAAGGAGGTCAATGTCTCATATCCAATGAGATCTTACAATCTCCCCCTTGGTCTAGAAATACCTAGGATGCCTACCATTTTCCTAGTGATAAGTCTCATATCACTCAAGAGGGACAATTCTATACACTCTCTCAATTTCCAAATTGGGTATCTCAAAATTTTATTTTTCCCCCTCATGAGGAAAAATACCATCCATCATTCCATGATGGATACCTTCCCTAAAAGCTTGCTCCCCCTTGACCATTGCACCAACAATGTCCTTGGAAAGTCCCTAAGCCAATAGGAACTCTAAACCATCAAAAATAAGGTTCAAAGTTCAAACATGAACTCTCCACACCTTAAATTTGATACATCATCCTAACACCTCTCCTAATCCATATCCAATGGATTTTCACCCTTTATAATGCTTTCTAAAGCATATCCTAGAATTAGGAGTAGTTAGGGACCTTTATCGTAGCTGAACACGGGCTAAACAATCTTATTTTTCCCGAAATTAACTCTCGAGAGTCCTTCGTAAATCGCTGATCATTATCTCCATCACGATCGCCACAATAGAAGTCGATCGATAACTAAAATTTTCGAATTTCAGTTATCAGAAACGGATTTTGGAAATTTATAAATAATTATACGTAATTCAAAAAATCATGAAAATTCGTACGTATAATACTTATGACCAATACAATGGGTGAAAAATATTTGAAAATTATTTTACCCATAAAATAGTGAAATTGACACAAAGTTCAAAACTATTGAAATTTTCAATGTTTTGGCCCTACTTTGTATCAACTTCATCAATGGTGATTGCTATCAAAAGATAGACTTCACCAAGATTTTCTAAAATGATTTTAAAACATTTTTGAAAACTTATATTGGATCATATTCCTTGGGTTCAATGTACATGACTTGTACAAAAGCTTTCCCAATGATCCACCTTTAGTTAAAGATGAGTTTTAGTTCATCTAGATGCAAAAACTATACACCTTGAACTTAACTCATATCCTAGCATCTCACATATATCTAGAGTGTATGAAAATACATACAAGTCAATTTAGATGTGAGATGTGAGTTTTGTTCTCCTATTCTAGGGTTTCATGCATTTTTTCTAAGGCAACCCTACTTGATTCTCTTATAAATGGGACTTCAAATCATGCCAAAGTCCTTAACTCAATTTTAGTCAATTTAGATGCATGAATGATTATGACATTAATGATGGTATAAATAAATACATGCTCATAATCATGATGTCATGACATAAGATGAAATCTAAAAACACATGACATTAAACCTTAATCCTAAACATGATCACAACATATTAAATGATAAAAATAAATATGATGTCATGACATATTATATAGGTAAACAAGGCATGACATATAAAATATATAGGTATAACAATACCTAAATTTTAGTATTAATTGTCATTTGATATAATTAATTATATTTTGCCATATTGCTACTAAACCCCTATATGTGCTACAAACCCAAAATGATACACAATGACCTCTAGACCTAAATTGTGCCAATTTAATTGATTTTTCATAATTCCAATAATGTATTGGCACATCCTAAAATCTTTTAGGATCAAAGATCAAATCTATTTCCAAGGTACCCATGACCTTGAAAATGACCTAAGGTGCCACCTTTGCCATGATTAGGTCAACTACCCATCCATTTAAAGTTGGCACACCCTAAACCCGTCTAGCGTGAATCAATCACGCTCTTAGGAACCCAAAACATATTTGAGCTCCTAGGGTTTACTAGGTATTCCTTAGGGATAACCTCCCTAGATATCTTCCTAATGACCCTCCTAGGCTTAGAAACCTTGGTCATTTGGGTCTTGCCATGGTTAACTCTAGGGGTGACTCCCCTTGTAACCTTCTTAGTGGCTACCCTAGGTTTCTTCGAAACCCTAGCCACTAGGCACATTCCTTGGTAAACCTTAGGGATGACTTTCCTATTAACCTTGGTCTTCCTAGACCTAGTTTGTGTTCCATAATTAAATGGAACACTATGATAAGCCACCTTAGGCTTAGGTTTGTAACCCAAACCCTTCTTGCCCTTGGTTGACTTTTGTCTCTTAGGTCCTAGGTGTTGACTTTGAGATCTAAACCCTTGACTTTGACCATTTGACCCCTTAATTTGATTTTGCATAATCCTAAGGGTCTTTTCATGTTTTTCAAGCCTTGACCTTAAGGCTTGATTTTCAACCTCTAATTGCCCAATTTTAGAATTTTGATTTAATCCTTGGGCATGATTCTTCTTAGGCATATGCCTAGTCCATTTTGGGTTAAAACCTAGGTGCTCTTGTACCTTTCTAATTGTCTCCCTAGGTAGAATTGGTCTAGAATTATTTGACCTAGGTTTGTCCTTAGGTAAGATATTTTTAGGGACATTAGTCCCAAATTTCTCCTTATTTTCAAAGTGAATATTCTTAGCTCCTAGGAAAAAGTATTTGTTATTCCTAGCATGCTTTTCATGAGTAATTGCAAGATTACTTAAGTTATTTCTAGCATGATTTTTGACATTTAAATTAGAAGGAGCATTACTAAAATATACCTTAGGGTTAGCCTTAGCTCCCCCTACATGTGATGCTCCATTTTGGGTCTTTTTGCTCCCCCTAGGGTATTGACTCCTATAATGCCCCGGTAGTCGACATTTAAAGCAAATCACTTGCTCCTTGCTCTTTTGCGCTGTGGCACCGGTCTCCTTGACCTTTGGCACAGGTGGAGCCTTCTTGACTCTTTTTGGGCACTTACTCTTGTAGTGCCCGGATTTCCTACACTCAAAACAAATTATATGATTTTTGTTTAAAAACAAATTGCTCGAGTTACCTAGGGTGGTGGTGAGGTTCTCTTGAGCTTGCTCTTCCTCTTTACCGGATGTAGATGGCTCATCTTGAGATTTCTCCAGTGTGGATGGTCTTTCCTCCCCCTCAATCCTTGAAGTGGAGGCTTCTTCCACTTTTTCTTCCTCTTCCACCGATTCGGAGGTTGACTCCCTATAAACTTCCGAATCCTCACTCGCTTGTAAGGATGAGGATTCATCTTCGACCTCCTCTTCTTGAGCCGGTGATAGGTCTTCATGGAGCTTGGCCAATTCCCTCCAAAGCTCCTTGGCATCCATGCAATCACCTAGGCTACACAAGAAGTCATTATGTATCAAATCAAAAATAAATTTGACTACCTTCTTGTTTTTCTCGAATTGTTGGAGTTGCTCCTCACTCCATCTCTTCTTTTTGAGGAAGCCACCTTTTGGTCATCTTGGGTATTGGAATCCTTCTATTAGGATGGACCACTCCTCTATATCCCTCATCATCAAAAAATCTTCAATCCTTGTCTTCCATTAGTTGAAGCTCTCTCGTCCATAGAAGGCATACGGGACCAGTGTATGGATGTCCCATCCAAGTTGTTCTTCAACTTCCATCTTCACCCTCTAGCGTCTTTGTCTTTGCTCCCGGCGGTTAGTCCGTAGAAGAGCCCCGGGCTCTGATACCAATTGTAGAGGAAATGTTGACCGCTAGAGAGGGGGTGAATAGCGTAGTGCTAGTACGTTGATGGAATTCGTTCGCGTTCGTCTATAATTTTTGTTAGTGCGCAGCGGAATAATAATAAAGCAATAATGAAATAGACAAACACGCAAACACAACTATGTAACGTGATTCGGAACCGTTCCTACTCCACGGATCGAGCTCTAAAGAGCTCTAGCGATGCCAATCACACACCACTAATAAAACACTCCTTCTCGACACAAGTCGGAGGTGGAGAAACCTCGTACAAATGATTACAATAGTAATACTAAATAAAACAAGCAAATACAACAAAAGAAATGCAAAGAAAACTTTACAATCGATCTTTTGGAAGCTTGCTTGTTTGGTTGGTTGAGTGACACTTGAAGACCCTGAATTACACTAGCAATTCATCCCAAAAACTCCTAAAAGAACCATGTTGATTTCCTCCTCCACGAGCTCCATTTAATCGAGACCATCACGAATGATGACATCGGGAGACAACGGTGTAATCCATGCTGAAAAAATCCAACGGATATGACATCAGTCGACTGATCATGACCATAAGTCGACTGATCGAGCCTTCACTTGATAATGAGTCCGACTCCATTAATGATCGATCACGATCGATCCGATTATCGACCAAAGAATGATCGCCTCACCGGCACGATCACGACACTTCCCGCAGTCAAACCCTAGTTGACTCACACCAGTCGACTGTTATATGACACCAGTTGACTGACACACCTCAAATATGAGATTTTAACCTCAAACATGAGGTTTAACCCAAGTATGATGCCCCCATACTTGCTAGACCACCCGTAGCCTAGACCTAAGCCTTCTAGCCACCTCCGTCAGTCTCGCGCCTATCGGCTCCCTCCAAGTCATCCATGACTTGTTCATCCATACGCTAGCCTTCAGGTGCTTCCATCGGCTATGTCATGCTAACGGTATCTACACCGCCAAGGCACATTGGACTTACGCTGCTAAGACTCCGCTTGGACTTTACGTCGCCAACCATTGGACTTATGCTGTCAAGACTCCTTCTTGGACTTTACGCCGTCAATATCAAATCTTTTGGACTTGTCAAATGCCAAGACTCAAGCTTGGACTTTCCCTTTCCAACCCATGTTGGACTTTCCATGCCAAGACTCATGCTTGGACTTTTCCTTGCCAACCCGTGCTTGGACTTTTCCATGACATGATCAACTCTAGTCAACCATCAAAATCCCCCTCGAGTCCGGTCAATCATGACCCGGGTCGATTGCTCCAACAATCTCCCCAAAATAATATCAGACATCAATGTCAAACATCGATGTCAAACATCAAAATATCACTCGAGTCAAACTCGAGTCTGGTCAATCGTGACCTGGGCTGATTGCACAATAGGTTTCTTAATGGTTAAGAAACACGCGCTCTATAAAAGCGCGGCTAGAGGTTTGGAGAGCCCTAAGGTTTTTATTTTTGGAAAACTCTCATCCTCTCCTCTCCCTCTCTTCTCCTTGCTGCCGCCCAAGGAAGCCAACCCAGATTTTGTGATGCTGTCCACCCTAGCTACTCACGTCCAGCTGCTGTCGGCCACTCCTCCAACGACCCTCCGACGATCCACCTTGGCACCGGTGACCAAGGATCAGCCGACCATCTCCTTTGGTCGGCGCCAAGTCCTCCACCAAGCTGTCATTTCCTTCTTGTCGGAGCGTCATTTGGACGGTGTTTGGAGCTCCGACAGCGACTTTCTTACTGGGGATTGGATCTCCGGTGATCCTCATAGGTGGAGGACTAAGGATTCGTCAATCGGTTGACGAATACCTCTCCGGAGAAGCGAGTTTTGGGGACTCATTTTCGAATCCGAATTTTGATTAAGATTGTGATCTTCTCTCGAACATCATCTTTGACGCGAGGCTAGTGACTCCTACGAAGACGAGGCTCGTAGCTTGGCGAAGCTATCCCGATGGTACTCGGCGTGGATACGGATAGAGGCAATTCTAGCGAGAGTTGCTCCGGTTGATACTATTCCCGCTGCACGTGATACATCAGGTATAACTAGCATAATTTCCTTTTATTGCAAAATTTAAAACTGCGATTATGTCTACACATGTTGTACTATGCATGCGTGTGATGTGTGTATTGTAATAAATTAGATTTATTACTTTTTAATTCTTCCGCTGTGCATATGTTTACGAAACATGTTCGAACACACACTCGTCACGGTGCCGGAAACCCAACACGAGTACCTCGGGCGTCGAGCGCGACCGCCTCTATCGCTCGACTACCACATGTCCAGCTTGAACACTGTGCATTTACCTAGCGGCTAAGTACTCCCGAGCACACAACCCAGAAGATTCATCGCTCGACTTACGGTGCCGAGCACCGCTTGCTCGGGCGCTTTGTGCATGCCGCAGTGCTGAGCACCCAGTGCTCGAGCACTGCGCGCCCAAGCACCCTCGCGCTAGGGAGTTGCACTTTGTTGCGGTGCCGTGAAGCCAATGCATAACCACCGCGTGCTCGAGCACCACATGCTCGGGTGTTGTGCACCTGACACGGTGCCGAGCACCCAGTGCTCGTGTACTGCACACCCGATTTATTCTCGTTGAGTGACCCAAGCGTCTATTGTTTCCCACTTGGGAATTGTCGCTCGACCATTGGGAAATCGCTGAGTGCTTCGCGCTCTTTGTCACGAGCACAGAAAATGCTTGTGTAACCGCATTTCCTAGTCGGGTTCAACTCGATAATTTCACCGTTCATCATTTTCGTGATGAACTGTGAAATTTTCAATCTAAATTATTACGAACAGATGCAAACCAACGTTTGCTCTAATACCAATATTGGAATTATTGCATCTATTGCATGAATTTAAATGACAGAAAATAATACTGTAAATACGAAACTTACAGCGATTCGTCAGATTCTTCGTGCTTCTCGAATTTGTAGGGATGAAGATCTCTCGATCGTTTACTCACCGTCTGGAAGACAATTATGTATGAAAAGTCTCATCTGATCCACGAACCAAGATCCAACTGCGCCTTGATATTCTCAAGATCACTCCGTTTTCTCCAGCAGATCTTTTGCAACGATCCACGGATCATGCGCAGATTTCAACAGCCTTTCGACGTTGCTCATAGCCTCATACACTGTAGCCTTCACCTCTTGCCTACACACCTTGCACTAGCACACGCACATTCACTTGGATTGCACTTCGCTTGGATGTCACCTATTTATAGGTGTTTGGCAGCCACAAATGCACTGCTCTAAGTGCATCGTGCACACGTTGCACGTGTGCTGATAATTGCAAATGCAGTTATTAGAATTGTCTTCATCTTCGTGATTTATCTTTTTCGTAATGATCGTGAAATAGATTAATGGGGGACGCTAGATTGGCGATTTCAACCTTTACGGATTGTCCTTTTGTTCGTAATTCATTAATTCATATTTGAATTAGCTGCATTCATTTTTAAAAAATCGATTATTTTTTATAACGAATTAACTACGATAATTGCAAGTGGAATCGAGTTAGAAAATCATAAAAATATAAAATAAATGCATTATAAAAATAATTAAATTATTATTATTTTTAAATCGGGAAAAAGTTTGAAATATACAAATAAAATAAAATAAAATAAAATACACAATAAATAGAAGTATCAGCTTGTCTTTCCTTAATCCGACAAAGAATCAGGCCAGCGCTGGCGAGGAGAGAAGGGATGCAGATCTTCGTGAAAACCCTAACCGGGAAGACGATCACCCTCGAGGTCGAGAGCAGCGACACAATTGACAATGTCAAAGCCAAGATTCAGGTGTTCTTTCCGTGGATCTCAACCTCTTGTTGGTTTCATCTTTGTTCGTCCAATCTAGGGTTTTCTTGAGCCGGCGGTACGCAACTCGGCTGCTGTAGGGTTTTTGTTCTAGGGTTCTCCTTTATGCTTTTCTTTTCCAGTTGCTTGTTCCACGGCTGCATAGCGGAGGATTGATAAAGTTTCCGCCAACTAGTATTGTAGCTTTTATGGTTGGGCGTGGACGAAAATTTAATTCTTTGGCCGCAAAACAGTTCGCAGTTCGCAAAAACTTCTGCAACGCGTTATTTGATCGAGCACGCGATTTTACAATTTTGAAATCAACGATCACACGGCATTCATCATTTGATATTTATTCTTAGGTTTTAGTTGGGGCTGACTAACCTTTCAAGTTGATTCGGCCTGAAGTCATAATGATTAAAAAAAAATTAGCATCGACAATTATTTAGGTTTGAACTTCTTTGCTGATTAACCACTCTAAAAATATTCCTGAATGATCGCTTATTGATGATGCAGGACAAGGAAGGCATTCCACCAGATCAGCAGAGATTGATTTTTGCAGGGAAACAATTGGAGGATGGTAGAACTCTTGCAGACTACAACATTCAGAAAGAGTCAACACTTCATTTGGTTCTCAGGCTTCGTGGTGGAATGATGATCAAGGTGAAGACCTTAACTGGGAAAGAAATTGAGATTGACATTGAGCCCACTGATACAATTGATAGGATCAAGGAAAGGGTCGAGGAGAAAGAAGGGATCCCACCTGTCCAGCAAAGGTTTGTTTGCTTTTCTGTTGAATGGTAAATTTAACGAGATTGAATTTATTTGACAATTTCGGATTTATTCTAACGTGTTAAAATCATCTGTGAGCTTCACACTGTTTTCAGAGGATTTTACTTGGATGGTTTCTTTTTAGAGTTGGATTGTCGAGTGAATTGGTTTGACCTCCATTTCGTAGAAATTACAATTTAATCAGTCCAACTCTGAAAAATCGATAATAAAAAGATATGGCTGACAATCTTGACACCGAATTTTATACATTTTGACCTTAGTTGATCCACTGAACCTGCTTACCTGCTAGTGTCTTTTCCTTATCAAAACAGTGCTTAGAGGAAATAAACTCGTTTCTTCATTTCCTTATCATATGCTTAGAACATCATGTTCATTTTGTTAGAAAATTTCAATTTAGTTATAATCTTCTACTTTGATATGTAGATAGTTCAGTATTTTTTAGACAGACAACCTGTGGAATTGCAAGTATCATTTTGGAAGAAAATGTTTTGATTTTAGATATCAATTGTCAAAGCGACCATGAAAGAAAAAAAGAATTATTGGCAAAGAGACTTGGATCACTGGATATCTTATGTGTTAAAACCTATGTGATTATATAAGCTTATGTTTGAAATTGTGTCCCACTTCTGTATTTGTTGCCCTTGCAAGATTTTGGATTCGAAGATAAAATTGCTGGCAGAAGCTTCAAATGTAGTAGTTTTTTTTTTAATCCTGACTTACTCATTGTTTAAATTTATTAAATTTCTTTCGAACATGGCCTCTATTGATGTTTTAATGCGGGAAGTTTGTCCGTTAGTTTGTTGCCCCATCTGTTAAATATCTTTTTATGATACTAACTGGATTTAGGTGCCGTTTTACTAATCCTGATCTTGCTATGGATGCCAATTGTTGGTCACTGTGTGGAGCTTCTGACATGTCATATAATTCTGGGAGTTCTAGTATTATTTTGTCCTTGTTAGTGGGTTCACAGCTATCTTTTGTTGTTTCGGTACAGACTTATATATGCTGGAAAACAGCTAGCTGATGACAAGACTGCTAAGGAATACAATATTGAAGGTGGCTCTGTCCTCCACCTTGTGCTTGCTCTAAGGGGTGGCAATTACTAATTCCAGTATGCTGGGGATGTGTTATTTGTGACTCTCGACATTAAACGGGGATGTTTTGGATATATTTTACGATATGATAATCTTCAATCTAAGTGGCTCTGCTATTAGGCATTCTTGTCATCAGTGAAGTCTATTCCAAAGACATACCTTAAATTGCGTGGTAATGTTTCTCGAGCTAGTTGGCTTTGATCTTCATAATTCTTTGACATCAAAGATATTTATTTAAAGCTTGGATTGTAAAAGAAGAAACAATGTAGTTAATTTTTATTTTGCAAACTATA
Organism: Wurfbainia villosa; assembly: GCA_025175895.1. Taxonomy (NCBI): domain Eukaryota; kingdom Viridiplantae; phylum Streptophyta; class Magnoliopsida; order Zingiberales; family Zingiberaceae; genus Wurfbainia; species Wurfbainia villosa. Next base: position 85,460,283 of record CM046004.1, read on the forward strand.
AGGGTAAACCATATTTCAAACGATAGGGTGTAAAATGAAAAAGAAGATTCAAATTTCCGCGATCTTAATGGGTACACAGAGTTGTCGGAGAGTCCAACGGGGCCCGATCATCTGAAGATTTGGAGGCCCAATTTTGCCCAACTGAAGCTTGCCTCTGAAATAAAGCGTTAACTATCTGCCCCTTCCTTTTACTGGCGACGGTCTTCGATCCTCAGATTTCGTTTGGCTTCGCCTGTTGCTTAGTTGTACCGTCTCCGAAACCCGGCGGGAGCCTTGAAACCCTAGGATCGATGGGGCAGGGAACCCCCGGTGGGATGGGGAAGCAGGGACACCCTGGCGATCGTAAGAACGACGGTGATAAGAAGGACAAGAAGTTCGAGCCGGCGGCACCGCCATCTCGTGTCGGCCGCAAGCAGCGCAAGCAGAAAGGTCCCGATGCTGCTGCACGAATTCCCACTGTTACGCCACTCTCGAAGTGCCGTCTCCGCCTTCTCAAGCTCGATCGCATCAAGGACTATCTCCTTATGGAGGAGGAGTTCGTCGCTAATCAGGAGCGCCTTCGCCCCCAGGAGGAGAAGAACGAGGAGGACCGATCCAAGGTAGACGACCTGCGGGGTTCGCCCATGAGCGTTGGGAATCTTGAGGAGCTTATTGATGAGAACCATGCCATCGTCTCCTCGTCCGTCGGGCCGGAGTACTACGTCAGCATTCTTTCCTTTGTCGATAAGGACCAGCTGGAACCTGGTTGTGCCATCCTTATGCACAATAAGGTCATTCTTTTTCTTGATCTCTTCTCCATTTTAGGGTTTTTGTTAGCACTTTTTTCCCTCGTACGATTGACGCTAACCTTTTGTATTTTTTTATGAGAAATTTGAGGCTGCTATCGTCGAAAAGAATGATAAAATGCCTTGTCCCTTTGTTGGATCAGAACCTCTGCTTAAATGAACACCTAGAAATGGCTCGTTCTGCAATCACTAAATTTGTCTTTTCCTTATATGCAAGTCGTGGAACTAGCAACCAGCATGTTCTCTATTCACTATTCCACCTTTTCTACGATCATGCGGCTCTTAGGATAGTTTTGTTTGCATAAACGATTTCTTAACTTTTTATGGTCATATGGACCAGCTCAAGGCGCCAGATTAAACAGAACTTGGATGAAAGGAACAAGTAGGCTAGAGACGATGAACAGGTGAAGATGACCTCTTTGGAGTAGGCATGGAACTGGAAGAAGCCGTGTAAGAAGTGGGAGGGGAAGGAGAGTGTGGATAGGAAGAAAAATCTGACTTTTTGTTCATATTTCATTAACGATCCTCATTCATGTAATTATAACTTGAATTCTGATGCTCATTGTGCTACCTTAGAATTTTCTCTTTAAACCATTTTAATTACTTATTCTTATGTATTTTTTTGATACAGGATGCAAAAGTTCATGTCTATCCAATAAAATAAGAAAATTCATTTAGTGTGTTACCAATCTTGTTTAAAATCTGAAAAAAAAAACCTGTAGAGAATTATTGACGTGTATCACTGTGTTGCAACTGCACTATCTGTATTTCTTTTCTTTGCAATGAAAATCTATTTCAAGTTGGTGGGATATCATACTTTGTACTTGTTTAACCATCTAATTGTAAACAAAAAATTCATGCTAGTAGCTATATAGCTGTCACTATGAATGCACTAGCTTTGTTTGTTTTTTTGAAGCGAGAATCATGACCACCCGATATTATTATGTTTCCTGTGTATCTATTGTTAATTAATTTAGAATGCCTTCTGCAGGTCCTATCAGTTGTTGGTCTTCTTCAGGACGAAGTTGATCCTATGGTTTCTGTTATGAAAGTTGAAAAAGCACCTTTGGAATCATATGCTGATATAGGTGGCTTAGATGCTCAAATTCAAGAAATTAAAGAAGCTGTTGAACTTCCTCTGACACATCCTGAGCTGTATGAAGATATTGGCATTAGGCCCCCTAAGGGTGTCATATTATATGGGCAGCCTGGAACTGGAAAAACTTTGCTTGCCAAGGTAAGAGATTTTATTATTTTGATTTTGTTCAATTCAGCGGCACACAAATTATCATGTCATTGCAGTGCTTGGATCTTTCCATTGGCCTTTTCTTTTTATTTTCTCTCTATGTTTTACTTTTTGCCGATAATTTTGTGCAAGTATATTTGCATAATCGATTGGTTCTCTTTGACAAACTTGCATCTCCATCATTTTTCATGAGCTGAATAGAACATTATCAACATTTAAAGTTGTGTTTTGAGGTGGTTTGGTTGTCTTTTATCAAAAATAAACCACACTGATGTCGTGCCGAACGACACCGAATGGGCTGGGGAGCTGCTGCAGAATGTTAACAGCATGACGAGGAAAAGGAGGTGCGGAGCAACTTCCAAACCATAGCAGCATGATGTTGATGAGGAGGAAGAGGAGCATGAGAAAGAAAACCAACCTAGAAGTTTGCTGGAGCCATCACCATTGAAATTGTTGCCTTTTGGTCTTTGGCCTGTGCTGGTGTCTAGCCATAGGAATGGAACACGATGTCTCACCATTACCCTTATTAGTATAATTCTCAGCTTTTGCTATGGATAACAATACATGCAGAGGTATGATCATAGGAATGAATATAACCATCGGTATAATTTATTGCAATGGAACATGACGTCTCCTCGTGCTAATTTATTACCTATCAAAAATTGTATTGTACTTATATTTTCTTTTATACTCAGTTTGGTGGCTGAAATTGTTATACTCTTCTACACCTTTTTTGGCTATGTAGATTGTGTGTTTAGTCATTTTAATGGTATGATTGACAACATCTGTAACTCTATCATGGACAAATTGCAGGCTGTGGCTAACTCAACATCAGCTACTTTCTTGCGTGTTGTTGGTAGTGAATTGATTCAAAAATATTTGGGTGATGGTCCAAAACTTGTTCGAGAATTATTTAGAGTAGCAGATGAACTTTCTCCTTCAATAGTGTTTATTGATGAGATAGATGCTGTTGGAACCAAAAGGTAAAATTAAATGGGAATTAAAAGTCTGCACTTCTTTTTCTGTATGAGTAAAGATGATGTTTAATTTTTTTTATTATTTTTCTAGATATGATGCTCATTCTGGTGGCGAGCGTGAAATACAGAGGACTATGTTGGAGTTGCTGAACCAGTTAGATGGGTTTGACTCAAGGGGGGATGTTAAGGTCATTCTTGCCACTAACAGAATTGAAAGTCTGGATCCAGCCTTGCTCCGTCCAGGTCGGATAGATAGGAAGATTGAATTCCCACTGCCAGATATTAAAACAAGGCGGCGAATTTTTCAAGTGTGTTATTTCTCTTGGCTAATTATAGAGCTATGATTCAATGCAATATGCTTATTTCTGCACATGGCCCTATTTTTGGGACCTGCTGATCTTTTTGCCATCAATTGCTTAGATACATACTTCTAGGATGACACTGGCAGATGATGTCAACCTGGAGGAATTTGTCATGACAAAGGATGAGTTTTCTGGAGCTGATATCAAAGCAATCTGTACTGAAGCTGGTTTGCTTGCTTTAAGAGAGCGTAGAATGAAGGTAAGTTATGCTTCTAGTGATTACTATTTTACTTGAAAGTAAAGCAAGGGGAATGTTTATAGTCTGGTGTCACTAGATACCTTTGTTTCCATATGTAGGCATGTTTTTAATTTATCAGTTGAAATAGTTGCCACCTGTTTCTGCAAGAGACCATGAGTTTTTCTTTCTGCTTATATTCAAGATTTCCAAACCTAATCATCCTGATACATAATTGATACACATTACATTTGGAGATTTTTTGCAGAGAAAATTTACATAGTTGGGATCATGTTCATTTGAAATATCTCGCAAATCAAAACCAACTTCTGCCAATTGCATTTGTTGATCTTCATGAAGTATGATGAGTCAAATTATGTAGGGTCTTCTTGAGAAACCATAGAAGTGACGACACATAGGGAAAGTTTGCCAACTGGATTCCTACATAGCATTCTTTCATTAACTTGCTGAGTGCTAGCTATCCATTAGTAACTCTTTATGACATCATCTTTTCCCAGGTCACTCATGCAGACTTCAAGAAGGCCAAAGACAAGGTAATGTTTAAAAAGAAAGAAGGAGTACCAGAGGGACTCTACATGTGACGAACTGATTCTCTTGGACTAGAAGGTTAATCTTTTTTGTAGCTTTCTATCATTCTATTTCAACCTTTTAGCTTTTCTCATTAACCTTGATATCTGCAAATGTGTAAATAAACAGCTTCAATTGATGGCCTTGCTAGAAAATTTTGGTGATTTTCTTTGTCAAGCTGCAAATGTATACCTTCATTTGAGAGTGACAAGACTATGTCATGGGAGTTCTTGCTGATGTCCTAGCTGCTATAGTTGAACAACTATAGTCAATTTGGTGTCTAAGAGAGGATGAATAAGAAATACAGACTATATGGTAGATGTTGCATCCTCTCTTAAACATAAAATTAACTATAGTCAATTTGCCGTAGAGTTTTTCTGTTTCTCATTGCATCAACTATAGACATCAGGAACCACTTCTAGTATTGATTGTATGCGAGAAGAGTGCTTTCATTTCTCATGTGTTCCATTGTTTTGTTGTTAATATAAGTGGCCAATTAATCAGCATTTTCTGTATCTATGGTATGATTCAAGCTTAGTAGAAGTGAGACTATTAGATGTTTTATCCTCGTTGGCAAACTATATGCTCTGGGCTATCAAAAATATTTTCCCGTGGCAGAGCAATGAATACAATTCATCATTTCTTTGCATTTAAATAATTTTCTTATATATTGTTTGCATTATAGGATGAAATTAACAAGGAATGAAATGGTTATTCTTAGGGAATGAGTGTGAATGGAAGAGGAATATGTAGTCTTATTTTGGTTTGTTCATGGCATGAAATAACTTAGATATTGAAGGAGTCCTTTATACCTTGGTTCATAATTTTCATCATTTGGTTTGTTGAAATTGTATAAGTAATTGACAATGAATAGTCTCCATAAAGCAAAATAAGGAATATTTTGTCCAATCCAGTGGGTTTCATTTGCCCCGACTTGGATATCCTTGTCTTTTACTATAGGCCTTCGATTGTAGGATCCTTATTGTGAAACGAAGCAGCTGGAACATTCAACTTCTTTTGTCGCAAAGAAATTTAACATCTATTGATTTTTCAGCACTTCGGCTGCAGGTAGGAGACTCCCCACACGTGGAGCAATGCCGTTTGCAAGGGCATCCCCCCTCTGATGCCTTACTAAATGTATTTCAAATCCTCTGAATTTTTAATTGTACTCGTATTTCGACGAATGAACTTGTTTATGTATATTTGCTTATATTTGATAAGGAAACTTCAAAAAGGCCTTCTGAGGCAAAGAGGGATTGATTTTTATTTTTTTTTTGTTTTTCAAATATTGGACCGTGATTAAACCAAATAGCCAAGGAACTGTGGGTCAAATCGGAGCCACCAGTTCTACTTTGAAAACACTCCTTTACATGGTTTTTTTTGTTTGATTAATAATTGTAACTACAATGGAAGCCTTTGTTCTTGTTTTTATTCCATGAAAATTTAAGGGAGCATTTGGTAAGTAGAAAATTTTAAATTTTTTATTTTTAGAAAATAAAAAATAATTTTGTTTTGTATTTTTTAGTTTTTCAGAAGCTATTTTTTTTTATTTTTTAGAAAACGAAAATTGAAATATAAAATGTTTTTTTTTGTATTTTTTGATTTTTTTTAGAAAATAATTTTTTATTTTTTGAAAAATAAAAATAGAAAATGTCAATTAAATATCATTTTCTGTATTTTTCATTTTCTTAAAAAATAAAAATAAAAATAAAAATGAAAAAAAATTTACCAATCAAACGCTATCTAATTGGTTACTCTACAGAAATTCTCGAATCAAGTAAAATTTTGCCTTAGAATGGCAGGTAATTTTCTTTCTTTTAATTAAGATATTGGCAGCAATGGTGAGACCATGTAAAATGGGTTTGTTCAAAATATAAAGGAAAACTTAATCAGAAAGGGAGACCGAAAATTGGTGGTGGTCTTCAGGGGGAAAAAAAAAATACATGGCAAGCTTGTGCTAGCATAAACAACCAACTATAACAAAAGATGATTAAATTCGTTTTTCATCGTCGATCTCTCGATGATTGTGAAGGGAGGTGAATCATAAGAGGAATATGCTCCTTGATCCGTTGACTAGAATAGCAGAGAACTTCCGAGTTCATATGAAGATTTTAAATTTCGTGTCGCAAATCGATCCTATCTATCTATAGCAGCATTTGTATTGCTTCTGATGTGCTCTAATCAATGGATCGTTCATGCATAAACAACCAAGATCGTCAAAGAACTCTCCGTCGCTTCCTCCCCTCCAACTTAGAGAGAGAAGCTCTCCCTTCTCTCTAGGATTTCCTTAGAGGGAGAGTGGTTGGCGGTTGATTAGGAGGCTATTTCGAGGGCTTTTGCCAGCCCGACGATCTTCTCAGGGGCTAGCACTGGTTCCCTGTGCTATGGCACACATTGAGGTGGTGTTTTCCGACCAAAGGTGCGCACCAAGCTGGGTTTGCTTGTGGGCGGAGCTGTGCTCACACTTTGCGAGGGCTAGGCGCGTGCACTGAACTGCCTGGTGTGGGCGCAGCGCCCTTGGATAGCAAAGGCGCGGTTGGTCAGGGGTTGGCGAGCTCTGGTTCTGCGGTGCTTGGGGCGAGAGGTGAAGGCGCGGTTGGTGCAGGAGGAAGTGCGCGGTGCAGCCTGCACTCACGCCAGGAGGCTGTGCGATTTTTCCTAGATTTTTCGACGAGTTCCTGGGCTTTTTCGGCGTGCTTGAGGTGTTTTCTCATTGGCTGGAGGTAGGGGAAGACTCACTAGAAGACAATGTGGTAGGTGGGAGCAGCAGGCTTCAGGACAGCGGCCGGCAGCTTGACAGTGCATGCGGGTCTATTCCTGGTAGGGGCAACCTGCATGCACTGTTGTTTCCTATTCCATTCATCAAAATGGCAAGGAACAAGCATAAGCGAGCAACAAACAGGGATCTCAACAAATTAGATGAAAGCACCTCCCTTCCAGAAGCTGCAGGCGTCCTTGAGGTTGCAGGAGCTGTAGGTGCGTCATCTAGCCAAGCAGTGATGGCGCAACTGACCCAAGTGGCGCTGACATGGCAAAGGCAGCGGGAAATGTGGACATGGAATCTGCTGGCATGGAAAGAGCTGACGTGGCACGTGCTGATGTGGCAAAAGAGGCGGATGTGGTGGTTGAGGTGGTTGGTACGGAGAAGGCAGTAGTTGATGGGCCTGTGCAGGGCAGTTCTGCTGGACAGCTGACGGACGGTGCTGTTGAGGGGGCTCCGACCAAAGAATGGGTCAATCTCTTTCACGATAATCGACATGCCGCATTGGCGATACCTCTAGAGCAACATGTGGTGATGGGCAAGGCTGTGAAGATTGATTTCAAGGACATTGACACAGTCGAGCGCGCCATGGGGTTTTGTCTAGTGGGGTGCTTCATGGGGCGGCATCCGCGGCGTAAAGGGATAGAGACGGTTATCAAGAATTGGAATGCGGCATGTACCCCACTTGCATAAGAGTGGATGGGTCATCTTCAAGTTTGACACGGCGGAGGATCGTGACTCTATCTTGTCCGAAAGCCCGCACTTTGTATATGACATCCCGCTTTTCCTCAAGAGGATGCCACTTTGCTTTTTGTTTGAGGAGGACAAGCATTTTGCCCCGATGTGGGTACAAATCCATGGGTTCCCACTCGATTGTTGGATGACAACGGTGCTTAGTCACATTGGCTCGGAGCTTGGATGATTGCTTTACACGGATAGGCTCACCTGTACGCGTGAGCGCGTCGCTTATGCTCGGTTGCTAGTGGAGGTAGATATGATGAAGGATAGGATAATTGGGGTTCTGGTGGACTTGCCGATGGGAGTGCGTGTTGATCTTGCAGTTGCATACGAGGTAATTCTGACATTCTGCAGGATATGTCAGCGGCTAGGGCACTGGCAAGAGCTGTGCAAGGTTGCGGCTCGTGCAACAGGTTAGTCTCAAGGTGGTGAGCCTTTTGCGCAGCAAGGTGAGGCCCCTAAAGGGGTTGAAAGCTCCCCACAGGCGCCTAATGGTAGTGACTAGCAGGCACCAACGCCCCTTGTGGTGTCAGCAGAGGTCGCCCCCACCGCAGGCCAAGTGTAGGGCAGCCTGAGCGCCACGCAGCAGAGCCGACACGCGAAGGACCGCAGAGTGCATCGCAGACCGCTTGGATGACATTGGCGCGTTGGTGGCACCTAGCCCTGTGCCGATGGGCCTCCAGCAGACTGCGCCTAGTGCAGAGGATGACCACACCGCTCACCGTTAGCAAGGCACAAATGGTCGACGACTGCCAGCGGTGGCGAAAGCAGACAACCCCCCACAGGGTGCTATTGACAGTGCCCATGGCGAGCCACAGAGTGCTTCCGGCAGCAACGACACTACTGCCCAAAGAGTGACATTGGGCTCGACAGACACGAGGACAACGGAGGATGGTGCGAGCAGTAGTAAGGCAACCTCCCTAGCCCTGGACAGCGGGGGTGGGGCTATTTGGCAATCGGTGGGGCGACGACGGGCGCGAGTTGTCACGCCCCGAGAGTATACCGAACTGAAAACAAACAGACAACATCTCCCCTGTACATGACACCATATCCTATTGATACAAGGCTTTCTACCACAATCACAACAACATATACATATATGTATAACCAAAATCACAGCGGAAATCACCACAATAGAGTAAAAAAATTCGACATCACTGCATACCGGTATGACTAACACTAAAATGAAAAAGTACCGTAACAAAATCAGAAAGAACAGGTACAACACCAACAATGTCCAACACTACAAACCATCATATGAAACCAAGTCCATAACAAAACACCCACGATAATCCAAAAGCCAAGACCCTCGGAAGTGAGATGAGATGATGTCAGTCAACGTTGCTCCAAGCCCATCACGAAGTCGGCTATCTATTACCTGGACGACAAGAAAACCCAGGGTCTGTGGTGGTGAGTACAAAACTCAGCGGTAATAAGAATAGAAGTGCATACATAATATATATATCACATGCGAGTCAATAATATACTGTCTAAAGGTATAACGAATATACACTAGTATGATATAACTACTGTATAACCAACTGATCAACAATAACAACATAAGATACTGACATATCTGAAGATCGACAACGATGCAACTCATACAACCTGAGTATAAGTACCATAATACAACACCTATAACATGGTAGAGTAATACTAACTCTATAATAAACAAAATCGCTATACTAACATTCTATGACAAATACAACAATGAATCGGGTCCATCCTGTTGGTGCAATCGGCCCAGGTTGACTCGAGTTTGACTCGAGCAGTACCTTAATAGTATTTTGATGATAGACAAAACTCATGACATGGGATTGTCATGGGAAAGTCCAACATGGGGTTGGCATGGAAAATCCAAGCATGGAGCTTGTGGAAGTCCAAGGGGGAAGCCTTGGCATGGGAAAGTTCAAAGCATTGCGAAGCCATGCGCTTGGTGCTTGGTAAGAAATGTATTGCGAAGCCGTGCGCTTGGTGCATTTGGGAAGTCTTGAGATCTTGGTAAGTTCACTAGGCTCGGGTCCTTAAGTCGGTGAAGGATGTCATTGCAAAGCCGTGCGCTTGGTGCATCCGAGGGACCACCGGACGGGGAGCGAATGGAGTGAGCCCAAAGGGAAGCATACTTCTAGGGCATGAGACGCGAAGGATGGCGTTGCGAAGCCGTGCGCTTGGCGCATTCGAGGGACGTAGGCCGAGGGAAGAGAGCTTCGGTGGGGAACTCCATGTGGGATAAGGTGGACTTGACCAAGTGGCTAAGACTGAGTGTCGGAGGCTCAAACATCGTTATGTTTGAGGTTTTGGCCGACATCACCGATCGCATAGTGCCGATCGCTTCTAGGTCATATGGGTTCGACCGGGTTCGATCAACTAAGTTCGTTGATCAATCGCCGAGGGAGGGCAATGATCGTTGGGAGGATCACCGACCGCCGAGGGATGATAGCTTGATCGATGACACGCACGGCAGCACGAAGTCGAAGCTCGCCAAAGACTGATCGATGGATGATCACGATCGATGGGTGCCATCACGATCGATGTGTGATCCGCTGGAACTTAACTAAACGTGGATCGGGCCGCTGTGAGACAACGGCACGGACCCGATCGATGGGCGAAAATAGCTTGATGTAGGTTATAAAAGGAGCACGAGTTGGAGGATTTCGCCAAGCCTTTTGTGGAGCTATTGGAGGGGAATTGCTGTTGCATTCCAGTCCTTCGAGAGCCATCTAAAGCAAGTAACAAGCAAAGTGATCAAAGCAATCGGTGAAAGTTTTCTTGTGTATTGTATTTGTGTATTTGCTTGTATTTCTATATTACTGTTGTAATTGCTTGTGAGAGGTTTCTCCACCTCCGACGTGTAGTCGAGAAGGAGTTTGAGTATTGCCGTGTGCATCTCTAGAGCTCGAGGAGCTCGCCCGTGGAGTAGGAACCATTCGGTTCCGAACCACGTATATCGTGTGTGTTTGCGTGTGCTTATTTGTTGTTAGTATTATTATTGTTTTTATTGTTTCCGCTGCGCTAACGACAATCGTAGACAAGCAACGCAACGAGAAAGAACGAATTACGACATCCAACGAACGAGGGCTATTCACCCCCCTCTAGCCGGTCAATCGATCCCCAACAAATGGTATCAGAGCCGAGGTTGCTCTTCAAGGACTAACCGCCGCAAGAGCACTACAAGATGGCCGGCTACAACCTCCAACCACCAAAATTCGAAGGAGATTTTGCTTGGTGGAGAAAACGGATGGAGGTATATCTCGAAACCAATTTTGATTATATGATTATTATAGAAAATGGTTTTGAGATGCCTAGGGACAAACACAACAAGCCCATTGAAAAATCAAAGTGGACCTAAGACCAAATCAAGAACTTCAAGACAAATCTCGAGGTAATTAAATTGATTAGTGATTTGTTACATAACACTATTTGGTCTAGATTGGGTGATTATAGGGATGCAAGGGAACTATGGAATAAGATAATAAATTTCCCAACCGGCACAAGTAGAAGAAAATGCCGAGGAAGAAGAACCCACAACATTTGAAGATGTTGATGACTTGGTGGAGACCTCCACCTCTAGCATTGAGGGGGAGGAGAGACAATCTTCCATCCCGGAGCAAGAACAAGAAGCATCCACATCCGGGAGAAGTGAAGATCGGGAAGAGGCCTCCACCACCTCCCTAGGTAACTCAAGTGTTATTATTTTAAATAAAAATCACATAATATGCTTTGAGTGTAGGGAGAAAGGACATTATAAGAGAAAATGCCCTAAATTGGCTAAGAAGAAGGCATCGACACCAAAAGTCAACCCAAAGTCAAACGATGCCGGTGTTCCCAAAATCAAGAGCAAAGAGCACATTGTGTGCTTCAAATGCAATCAAAAGGGACACTACCGAAGCCAATGCCCTAGGGGGAGGAAGAAAGGGCAAGAAGGTGCAACTCATATAGGGGGAGCTTCTAAAGCTAATTCTAAGGTACATTTACTTAATGCACCTTTAATTCCTAGAGTTAAAAAGCATGCTAAGAATTATTTTAGCTCTCTTGCTATTATCAATGAAAAGCATGCTAAGAGAAATAATAAGGTTTATTGTCTAGGTGCTAAACATGTTAGTTTCTCTAAGGACAAACCTAGGACTCAAAACACTAGATCTATTTTACCTAGGGAGTCAATTAGGAGAATTGAAAAAAACTTGGGTGTTAATCCCAAGAAATCTAGGCATATGCCTAAAAGGAAAAACATTTCCCAAAAGATAAATGAAAATTCAAAATTGGGAAAATTAGAGATAGAAAACCAAGCCTTGAGGTCAAGGCTAGAAAAATTGGAGAAGACCCTAGCAATAATATCAAACTCGGTTAAGGGGTCTAATGCACAAAAGTCAAGACCTAGGAAACAAGAAACATCTAAGGGCAAGAAAGGTTTGGGTCACAAACCTATGTCCTACCATAATGTTCCATTTAATTATGGAACCACATCTAGGTCTAGGAAAACCAAGGCTAATAGGGAAGTCATCCCTAAGTCTAGCCATGGTATGTGTTTAGTGGCTAACACCTCAAAGAAATCAAATGTAGCCACTAAGAAGGTCAATGGAGGAGTCACCTCTAGAGTTGACCTAGGAAAGACCCAAAAGACTATGGCTTCAAAGCCTAAAAGGGTCATTAGGAAGGTATCAAGGGAAGTTATCCCTAGGGAATACCTTGTTAACCCAAGGAGCTCTAATAGATATTGGGTTCCTAAGAGCGTGATTGATTCACGCTAAATGGGTTAGGGTGTGTCAACCCTAAGTGGATGGGTAGTTAACCTAGCCATTGTGAGTTGAAACATTAGGGTGTGCCAATAGGGTTTGAGAAGTTAAAAATGATTTAAAATTGGCACAATTAGGTCTTAGAGGTATTTGTGTGACATTTTGGGTTTTTGGCACACTAGGGAAATGAATGGTTTAAGGCAAAGTGAATTTAATCCCTAAAAATGGCAAATTGATTTTCACACTTAGGTATTCTATACCTTAGTATATTTTACTTGCCATGATTTGTTTGCCTTACCATGTCATGACATCATTTTCATTTTTATCTATAAAATGTCATGATCATGTTTAGAATTATGTTTAGATGTCATGAATGCCTAGATCTCATTTACATGCCATGACATCATGATATTGGCATATGCTTTTACTTATATCATATCTATGCCATAATCATATCATGCATATAAATAAAATGAAATTATGGACTATGACATGATTTGATGGGAATCAAAGAATATTGCCTTAGAAATATGCATGAGAACATAAACAAAACAAAATCCACATCTCATAAAAATTTGACTTGTATGTGTTTTACACATCTAGATATTGGTGAGATGTTTAGGAAAAAGAAAATAAAGGTTTGAAAAACATTTTGAAAACATTTTGAAAAACCTTGGTGAAGCCTATCTTTTGATAGCTATCATCATTGAATGGGATGATACAAAGATGACTCTTTATTGAAGCTTTTCTTAAATTTTGAACTTTGTATCAATCTCCTAATTTAATGGGTAAAATAAATTTTCAATATTTTTCACCCATAGTGTTTAGGATAAGTATTATACGTATGTATTTTCAAGATTTTTAAAATTATGTATATTTACTTATGGATTTCGTAAGTTATCAATGACCGCATGTAATGGCAATCGATCGATGGTAAGTCCAATGATCGTGATCCGATTGAGTCGACTGACACAGGCTGATTTCGGGTAAACTTGATAGTTAGGCCCATGTTTAGCCATGTTTTGGTCCTCTAACCACTCCTAACCCTAGGATATGCTTGGGAGAGCATTAGAGAGGGTGGAAATCCATTGGATATGGATTAGGAGTTGGGTTGAGGGTGAGTATCAATTTTAAGGTGGAAGAGAGTTCATTGTTGAACTTTGCCTTAATTTTGATTTGGTTAATGTTCCTATTGGCTTAGGGACTCTCCAAGAACATTGTTGGTGCAATGGTCAAGGGGGAGCAAGCCTCTAGAGGGAGATATCCATCATGGGAAGATGGATGTGTATTTCCTCATGGGAGGAAAATTGGGTTGCCTCTCTTTAAGTGATATGGGATCACTAGAAAGATTGTAGGCATGTGATCTCATTGGGATATGAGACATTCATACCCTTGGGGAGGACCTTTTTGATGTAATGTCAAAAAGGGGGAGAAGTTACCAAGTTACCAATTAGGGTTCGTTGGAATTCTCATTGGGATATGAGAATTGCCAATATGGGAGAATTGGTAGACTTGAGATGGTAGTTTTGTCAATCATCAAAAAGGGGGAGATTGTTGGTGCAATCGGCCCAGGTTGACTCGAGTTTGACTCGAGCAGTACCTTGATAGTATTTTGATGATAGACAAAACTCATGACATGGGATTGTCATGGGAAAGTCCAACATGGGGTTGGCATGGAAAATCCAAGCATGGAGCTTGGTGTGGAAGTCCAAGGGGGAAGCCTTGGCATGGGAAAGTTCAAAGCATTGCGAAGTCGTGCGCTTGGTGCTTGGTGAGAAATGCATTGCGAAGCCGTGCGCTTGGTGCATTTGGGAAGTCTTGAGATCTTGGTAAGTTCACTAGGCTCGGGTCCTTAAGTCGGTGAAGGATGACATTGCAAAGCCGTGCGCTTGGTGCATCCGAGGGACCACCGGACGGGGAGCGAATGGAGTGAGCCCAAAGGGAAGCATACTTCTAGGACATGAGACGCGAAGGATGACATTGCGAAGCCGTGCGCTTGGCGCATCCGAGGGACGTAGGCCGAGGGAAGAGAGCTTCGGTGGGGAACTCCATGTGGGATAAGGTGGACTTGGCTAAGTGGCTAAGACTGAGTGTCGGAGGCTCAAACATCGTTATGTTTGAAGTTTTGGTCGACATCAGTCGACTGGCATAGGTGCCAGTCGACTGCTCTAGGTCGTATGGGTTCGATCAACTAAGTTCGGATCACCGACCGCCGAGGAGGGCGATCGTTGAGGATCGACTGCCGAGGGATGGCAGTCGACTGATGACACTGTGCACGGGCACAGAATGGAGTCGAGCTCGCCAGCACTCGACTGATGGATGATCAGTCGACTGATGGGTGCCATCAGTCGACTGATGTGTGATCTGTTGGAACTTAACCAACGTGGATCGGGCCGTTGTGAGACAACGGCTACGGGACCAGTCGACTGATGGTCACGATCAGTCGACTGATGGGCACGAAAACAGCTTGATGCAGGTTATAAAAGGAGCACGAGTTGGAGGATTTCGCCAAGCCTTTTATGGAGCTATTGGAGGGGAATTGCTGCTGCATTCCAGTCCTTCGAGAGCCATCTAAAGCAAGCAACAAGCAAAGTGATCAAAGCAATCGGTGAAAGTTTTCTTGTGTATTGTATTTGTGTATTTGCTTGTATTTCTATATTACTGTTGTAATTGCTTGTGAGAGGTTTCTCCACCTCCGACGTGTAGTCGAGAAGGAGTTTGAGTATTGTCGTGTGCATCTCTAGAGCTCGAGGAGCTTGCCCGTGGAGTAGGAACCATTCGGTTCCGAACCACGTATATCGTGTGTGTTTGCGTGTGCTTATTTGTTGTTAGTATTATTATTTTTTTTATTATTTCCGCTGCACTAACGACAATCGTAGACAAGCAACGCAATGAGAACGAACGAATTACGACATCCAACGAACGAGGGCTATTCACCCCCCTCTAGCCGGCCAATCGATCCCTAACATATCCCGTATCACCTCAAGGTACGGGTCAAAGGTATACAACAGTATGACCAACTCAACACTGGTAATTCACACACGACCATATAGAATATGCAAGTAGAATGCAAGATGATGTACAATCAAATGCAGCAAGCATAGCTCAAACAAATGCAACATCACAATGATCATATATATAGACTCTATCTATATATATTCTCAGCACACTCAACTATATATATATATATATATATATATATATATATATATATATATATATATATATATATATATATATATATACGCCATCAACCACGACAATGCAGATGCATGGTCATGTTTGTGCACCTTACTAGCTACCACGACCCCAGTGTGACCTAGGTGGCACAACATGACAACTGTCCCAACTCAATAACAACCATCGCTCTCGAGTGGCCGAGTGGGCAGTATGAACAAGTAGTATATGAGCGTAAAGAGCTAGCTACACAATGAGGGTCCCTGCTGCTGGCCACTCCGACTGTCACTATCCATGAGTGGTCGAGTGTCACACACCCAGGATAATTGTATGCTATTCCAACAACTATTGTCAATAGTGGGATGAGTGCGACACAACAAATGCTCTGCCCTCACACCAGTTACTCCTCCACGAGTAACCTGGGAGGCAGGATGACTGACGACCCTCTCAACCACAAGAGAGACCAAGTCGTCAGCATGCATGTAAATGACATGAATGCACAGTCACACATACATACATCCACCACAGACTCTCTATCCTATAGAGAGTCATACTCAACTGATCAACACACTTTCTATCCTGTAGAGAGTTGTATTCAACTGATCAACACACTCTCTATCCTGCAACGAGTCATACTCAATTAATCACAACCAAGCTAGAACCATCGGTCCGTAGCGACACACAATCCACAATCCACATGACCATGCATAAACACATGATCCGAAATGGATATGTGATTCATAACCGTCATACCACATAAGGAATGTAATATGACAATCAACTCTATATCTAGGTCATCACCCATCCCCTGGATGAATTGTCTAAATTTCACAATTCGGATCTACAACCGAATTTAGCTACGTACACATAGGTAAACCACTATAGGTCAACTTACCATAACCTCTATAATTTATAACAATGATGAATGAATAGATAACAACAATGACAGAGCATTTAAGTGCAAAGGCAAGTATCAAACATTAGAAAAATTAGAGTGGAGTCAAGATCAAAGTGACAATAATATGCAATCACATGCATCAGGG
The DNA here is from genome assembly GCA_025175895.1 of Wurfbainia villosa. Lineage (NCBI taxonomy): Eukaryota > Viridiplantae > Streptophyta > Magnoliopsida > Zingiberales > Zingiberaceae > Wurfbainia > Wurfbainia villosa. The sequence continues at coordinate 85,476,868 of CM046004.1, forward strand.
TTTAGCTACTACCTGACCAGGGTAGGAAATTACCCACCTGCTATGAAGCTCGTAATAATAATATCTTCATGGCCACGGTCCTGTCTCGTATCCACGTCCTACAAATGTCATCAACTATAATTAAATTCAAGCACACGACAACATACTAATTTACTACTCTGTCGTTCCTATATTCGCATCCTTCTATCGAATACGAATTAGAAACCCCCATTATCATGGTCAATTCACCACAATCGAATTCCCCATTGAGCCCTCAACTTCTACATCATCCCTCTACCATCAATTCACATTTAACACATTCACAACCCTTCAATAACAGGGCACGAACAGAATATCCCCATACACTTACATCCACTGCATCAACCTCCGATTGCCAACCATGGGGCTGATCTCTCAAACCCATCGTTACAACCCTCACAACCATCATAACAGAACACCAACATGACATCACAAATAGACCTCCAATCACACCATAAATCACCTTATCTCCTAAATTCAATTACCCAACAAGTAGCATAAAGATAACTGAACTCACCCTTCAATCACTTGGTCACAATCGCTTAGATCCACACCAAATAGGGGAAAAACAATCAGCGATATTCATTGAAAACTGATAAGCTCAATCACGTCAGTGAACCGAGATGATTCATGCTTAGTTATCACAATTAGGAGACCTTGCCAAGTAATTTATCTCACACACAACAACAACAGGTTTCTTAACAATGATCGTTATGTAATCCCCCCTTCCCAATCCAATCTGCTCACAGCTCCATCATGAGCATGAACAGAACATCACCAGCAAATCTCCAAACATCCATGCTGAAACCTAATAACAAACAAACTGAACAACATCTAAAATCAAAGCTGTAAATACAGCTTACCTTACCTCGTCTCCTCTGTTCACAGCCGCACAAAAACTCCAACTCACATCCCCACAACCAATTCCACCGCAAGAAATCCACCCCACAGATCACACCTAAGTTCGATTATCTGGTGCCCCTGCACCAACAAGATGCACAACGTAAGTGTATATGATACAACAATCGACTCCACCATCAAAATCATCACCTAACCCTAGATGTAACACGATGAATAAAGTTGAATCCACAATTGTGCCCTAGTAACATTCACATAAATGAACTGTTAGGGCAATCTCTTGTCGTGATATGATTTTGATGTGTGTAGCAAAGGGTTTAAGTTAGAGTGTTATTATGATTTGATATGTGCGTTGAAGTCTTGCATGGCTTAGTAATTCACACATGGAGCCCTGGAGAGTTTCACCTCTCATGACTCGGTCCTTGAGTTGGTGAAGGATGGCTTTGCGGAAGCCGTGCGCTTGAAGCATCCGAGGGACCGCCGGACGAGGAGCTTGGAGTGAAGCCGGAGGAAGTAGACTTTAGGGCAAAATGCGAAGGATGGCACTGCAGAGCTGTGCGCTTGACACATCCGAGGGACGTAGCCGGACGAAGATAACTTCAAAGGCGAGGGACTCCAAGGGATGAGTGTGAGCGAATGTAACCCGGGAAGGGGTAGTAGCTCTTAGGTGAAACTTGGCCATTTGGCTAAGTGTCGGATGAGATTTCCCGACATCAGTTGACTACCATATTAATGGTAGTCGACTACTCTAAGTCGATGGTGACTCGACTAGTATTCGAGTCCGGTTCAAGTGCCAACAGTCGACTGCCATGGAATGACAGTCGACTGCGAGACCACCAGTCGACTGATGAAGGCATCAGTCGACTGGTCGCAAGTGTTTCGGGCACAGAATGGAGTCGAGCTCACGGAGCACTCGACTGATCGAGCATCAGTCGACTGATGGCAATATCAGTCGACTGATGCCAGTGCCGTTGGAAGGAATCCAACGTGGAAAGCAGCCGTTATTGGGCAGCACTACAGGACGATCGTGATAGGGACATCAGGAAGAAACCCTCTTCCTCTATAAAGAGGAATGGTGTGGGGCTTTGGGAACCTAATGTTTTAACTCATAACATCTCCCAAAGTGCTCTAAGGGTTTTTCCACTCTTCTTCTTGTGCTAATTCTCATTCAATTGTAAGAAGAGGGATTGTAAAGAGGTTACCTCCACCTAGCTTGGTGCAAAGGAGAGACTTAGTGGATTTGGCAAAGGAGTGATTCACCTTGGACGAATCAGGATCGTGGATTAGCGACGTAGCCGTGAACCACGTTACGACTTTGTGTTAGCATTGTTTGTTTCCTTTGTTTTGTCTTTATTTGCTTGATTTGCTTGTCTCGTTATTTCCGTTGTGCTAATCTTGTTTGTAGACGAGCAAATTCCGTTATCCAACGAAAGAGGGCTATTCACCCCCCTCTAGCCGGCCGATCGATCCCCTACAAGTGGTATCAGAGCCAAGGAAAGCTTGTCGAGGACTAACCGCCACAACAAGCACATTCAAGGATGGCCGGCTCAAACATTCACCCACCAAAATTCGAAGGCGAATTCTCTTGGTGGAAAAAGAGAATGGAGGTATTCTTTGAAACCGACTTTGAAATTTTATTAATAATGGAAAACGGTTTCGAGATGCCTAGGAATGAAGATGGGGAGTCATTGGAAAAATCAAGATGGAGCAAGAGGCAAAGGGAAGAATATTTGGCAAATTCAAAGGACAAACACCACCTCTACAATGTACTTCCCCAACAAGAAGTGAATAGGATAGGGGAATGTTCTAGTGCAAAGGAGATGTGGGAGAAGCTAGTAGAGCTTCATGAAGGCACCTCGGAGGCCAAACTTGCAAGGAGAGACCTCCTCCGCTCCCAACTATCCAACATAAAATTAGAAAAGGGAGAAAAGGTAACCTCATTGAATTCTAGGTTTAAAGAAATTTTAATTGGGTTGACAAGTGTAGGTGAAAGGCTCTCCAACCGGGATATGGTAATGAAGGCCATAGATGCCTTTCCCCGGTCCTCAAGATGGAGCTCTATGGTGGACTCATTTTACATCTCTAAGAACTTAGAAGTAAGCAACTTGGAGGAGTTCTTCTCAACAATGGAGCTCCACGAAACGAGGCTTAAAGGAATACAAGAAGAGCCAAAGTTTCAACCTTCAAGAGGAGTAGCCTTGATGGCACACAAGGGGAAGAAGAAGATAGAGATCTCCTCCTCCTCCGATGAAGCATCTTCCTCCTCCTCCATGGATAGCACGGAAGAAGCCTATATGGTAAGGAGGGTAAGGCGTGCATTAAAAGGTTTTAGATTTAATAAATCTAATGATAGGAGTAGAAGACCAAGGGGGAAAATTATTTGTTACAATTGCCAAGGAGAGGGACACATAAGGGACAATTGTCCTCTCCTAAACAAGAGCAAAGAAGAAAGGAAGAAGAAAGAAAAAAAAGAAGAAGAAAAAGGGGAGCAAAAAGAAGGAAGAAGAGAAGAAGGTCAAAGAAAAAGGGAAGGCCAAGGCATTCAAAGCAAAGACTTGGGATGACCCATCCTCCTCCTCATCATCATCATCCGAGGAAGAAAATGCTTTTGTCACAAATTTGGCATTGATGGCGTTTGACGACTTGGATTGCTCCTCCTCCGAAAATGAAGGATCAAGCTCAAGTGGAGAGAGCTCTAGTGAAGGGGGAGCCTCATCATCCTCCTCATCCGAAGAAGAGGACATGAAAACTATGGTAACTAACCTTTCACCTAGTAAAATAGTTTCTATGATTTCTAGTCTTACTAAGGATTTATTTAGAGCAAAGAAGAAAAATAAAACTATGCTTGATCAAATTAAAGATTTAGAAGAAAAATTAGAAAAAGCATGCTTAAATGATAATGATAATATTTCTTCTAGTTTAAATGATGCATGCTCACATGAATATATGCCTTTCAATGTTGATGATGCATGCATAGAAGAAAATAGGGTTTTAAGGGAAAAGGTAGACCACTTGACCAAAGCCCTAGAAAAATTTACAATAGGCTCAAATACCCTTAACATGATCATTGGGAGCCAAAGGGAAAGCTTCAACAAGAAAGGCCTAGGTTATAAAGAAAAGAAAAATGAAAAAGCCTATAAATGTCTAATAGCTAGGGGTCAAGATAAAAAGAATGTAATAGCTAGAAAATAGATCCCTAAAGAATTTTTAGTGAACCCCATAGGAAAAAACTTATATTGGGTTCCAAAATTCATCCTTAAGGGTTAGGAAAACCCTAGGATAGTCAACCATATGGACTTTACCTATATCATATTTTTGGTTGACTTAGGATGGCGGGACAACATTTTTGAAATAGTGTTAGGTGATGATAATGCACCTATAAATAGATAAATCATGCTTTAGGTGATATTTTCTTTATTATCATGATATAATACCTAATGCATGATCACAATTTGATGAATACATGTGTTTCATGATCATAATGTGAAATTAATTCATATACATCTTTATGATCATGTGGAATGATAGGATGATACTTAACCTTGATAGAATTGCATGAAAATAATGGTTAAGTATATACAAATACCTTTAGGATACATCTCACACTCATCATAGGCTACCTTGATTGAAAACTTAGCATGAGTGAGATGTTAGGATGATACAAATGTCCACTAGTGCCTATGACATTTAGATGGTCATTTAAGGTATCAAAATAGCAATAATAGACCAATCATGGGGAAGACTTATGTTTAATTCATAGACATATTTCCCGAAGATCATGGTTGGATATTTCATATGTTTTAAAAACAATTTCTTATTTTAAAATTTGTGTATTCGTGTTTTGAAATAATTCAATGCAAGACTAGGTGTTAAAATGGATACTAACATGTTCAAAAACCTAGTGGTTTTTAAAGCTTTTGGATTTTTGGAAAATACTTGAAAATATAATGATTTTTCATGGAAAACTATTTTTCATTGATAAATATATCTACAAGAAATGTGTTCCCCAAATTTCGTGATTTTTTGAATTTTATTGAATTTTTTACGCATTTAAATTCACCTGAAAATCGAAAAATCCATGTCATGTGCCAATGACCGTAGTCCGAACTATGATCGGTAGCCTGATAATATGCCCAATAACCTTTTGTATCAAATTTTAAGGCATGTTTTGGCTTTTGTTTACCTTTAGACTTGATGTCATGCTTGTATAAACATTGTTTATTACTTTTGATGGTGTCAAAGGGGGAGAAATGTTATGTTTAAGTAAGGAAGAATAGTTTAAGTAAGAAGGAATATATGTAGGGGGAGTTTCATGTATTAAGTGGGAGAGTTGCTAATCATGTTTACTTACATACTTTCCTCTCTTAATAGTTTTATCAAATATTTTTACCTAACTTAAACAGATTGTCACACATCAAAAAGGGGGAGATTGTTAGGGCAATCTCTTGCCGTGATATGATTTTGATGTGTGTAGCAAAGGGTTTAAGTTAGAGTGTTATTATGATTTGATATGTGCGTTGAAGTCTTGCAGGACTTAGTAATTCGCACATGGAGCCCTGGAGAGTTTCACCTCTCATGACTCGATCCTTGAGTCGGTGAAGGATGGCTTTGTGGAAGCCGTACGCTTGGAGCATCCGAGGGACCGCCAGACGAGGAGCTTGGAGTGAAGCCGGAGGAAGTAGACTTCAGGGAAAAATGCGAAGGATGGCGCTGTAGAGCCGTGCGCTTGGCGCATCCGAGGGATGTGGCCGGACGAAGATAACTTCAAAGGCGAGGGACTCTGAGGGATGAGTGTGAGCGAATGTAACCCGGAAAGGGGTAGTAGCTCTTAGGTGAAACTTGGCCATTTGGCTAAGTGTCGGATGGGATTTCCCGACATCAGTTGACTACCATGTTAATGTTAGTCGACTACTCTAAGTCGACGGTTACTCGACTAGTGTTCGAGTCCGGTTCAAGTGCCAACAGTGGACTGCCATGGAATGGCAATCATTCGCGAACCATGATCGATGAAGGCATCACCGATCGGGTCGTAAGTGTTTTGGGCACAGAATGGAGTCGAGCTCATGGAGCACTCGACTGATCGAGCATCAGTCGACTGATGACAATATTAGTCAACTGATGCCAGTGCCGTTGGAAGGAATCCAACGTGGAAAGCAACCGTTATTGGGCAACGGCTACAGGACCAGTCGACTGATAGGGACATCAGTCGACTGCTCCTGTGTCAACGGGAAGAAACCCTCTTCCTCTATAAAGAGGAATGGTGTGGGGCTTTGGGAACCTAATGTTTTAACTCATAACATCTCCCAAAGTGCTCTAAGGGTTTTTCCACTCTTCTTATTGTGCTAATTCTCATTCAATTGTAAGAAGAGGGATTGTAAAGAGATTACCTCCACCTAGCTTGGTGCAAAGGAGAGACTTAGTGGATTTGGCAAAGGAGTGATTCACCTTGGATGAATCGGGATCGTGGATTAGCGACGTAGCCGTGAACCACGTTACGACTTTGTGTTAGCATTGTTTGTTTCCTTTGTTTTGTCTTTATTTGCTTGTCTTGTTGTTTCTGTTGCGCTAATCTTGTTTGTAGATGAGCAAATTCCGTTATCCAACGAAAGAGGGCTATTCACCCCCTCTAGCCGGCTGATCGATCCCCTACATGAACCTCTACTGGTCAACTTACAATAGAGTCTATAATCTATAACAGCGATGAATGAACTATAAGATAATAACAACGCATCTCAAAGTATAAAGGCTAAGTAACAAGCACATGATTAAATAAGAGTGGAGTCAAGGTAAAGGTATCGTCAACATAAATATCATGCATAAGATATATCAACTACCTGACCAGGGTAGAAAATTACCCACCTAATATGTAGAACACCAGTTGTCTTCAAGTTTGAGAACTTTGCCTCAAATCAAAGTCCGAGCATATAACTCATGCTAGCATAACCAAACAGTAGGAATAAGAATCTAATCCAATCTTAATCCCTGATTAATTAACCAAATAATCTAATACTATAAGATGAACCAACTCATATATTTGTATGCATCCGTAAACATCTAAATCTGAACTTACCTTACACCGCATCAATTTCCATAGCTTATCTGGAAGAATAACCCTCTTCCAAAATCATCCAAATTCTTGATTCACAATGAACTGATCCTCCCAACCTTGTTTCAGTCATCCAAATCACATAACCAGTTACACCTAACACTGCCAATTCAAATCCAACTTTCCCAGTTCAACTTCCAAATAGCAACCCAAGAATCAACGATCTACCTGTCTCGTATCAAATTCTTTTATGAACCTTCTTTAATTCAGGCCATTCAAGCCATTCTTCTCATGATTTGATATTAAACATCTCATCAAAATATGAGTCACTGGCATTGTAACCTGGCCGCTTGTTGCTAACCTTCCAAACTGAACTTCGATACCTTGATGCTTTAGTAATCCAAGCATTTGCCCTCTGCTTGTTCTTCGAGACTCCGCAGCCATTCTGGTACATTAGGCCAGCAAGAAACTTGCATTGCTACATCGTCGACCTTTGCCTCCTTGAGCACATCCTGGAACCACCGACGGGTGCAGTCCACTACCCCGTCCTTGAGAGGCACGCGGTCCTCTCACATCTTTCGTTCGTCCATCTCCCACAGAATCCGCCTAAAAGGGTGGTAGTGGTAGCGAGCTCCTCTCTAACCGAAGACAACCCCCCTTCGTTCTCAGGATACTCTCGACCGCGACACAGGCGAAACTCTTTATGATCGTTGGCACTGATAGTCGTTTGCCGATAAAACGAAGGAGAAGCTTGGGTGGCGGCGAAGAGGAGAAGAGGTTGCGCGTGAGAAATCGGGAGGAAGAGAGAAAGCTGCGTCGGGTAGAATCGTGGAAATAAGGGAAATTAAACTTAGGTTTATCTATTTAACCTTAGGTCAATAACACATATTAACTACCTAATAAACAAGCTTTACCAAAGTCTATTTACTTTATCCCTATGAAATATCAAATAAACTCCATTTAAATCCATAAATATTTCTAAAAATTCATAGAAAATTCCACAAGACAATTTATTAATTAACTAGCAGTATTTTATTATTATTTTTTCTCGATATTTTACATTCTCCCTCACTAATAAAAATTTGGTCCCTACATTTTCAACTCAAGTACGAGTAAGCAATGTCACACCAATCAACTCAAATACTTGAGAAAAATCACACATCTCAAGTAACTAAGTGAGGCATTTAGCTTGACTATTATTTTCTAGCTCTCCAAAATCTATCACACATGCTTTCAACAACCTTTCTAAAGTATAAATAGTACTTTTATATTGACCATCTATTAAAAGTTAAATAACCGTACCAGAGTGGAGCTCTATATCCATGGCTTGTCGGAGACTTTTTTTAGAATTCGTAAGGTAAATCTTGAATCACTATCAGATATGATACCCAAGGATACTCCATGGATATAATTCCATCAAGCGATTCAACGAAATCCCTCTTACGACTCGGAAGAAAATGAGCAGACTTGACTAATCGATTATCGATTACCCCAAATCGCATCAAATCCTTTCTGAATTCTAGGTAATCTCCCAATGCTTTCCATCGTACTAGGCTCCCACTTCCATCTCGGTATGTAACTCTACTGGTCACTAATATTTTGCCTTTACTAGTTGACACACTGAACACCAGGCTACGAAATCAACTATGTCCTGCATGTCATTCCACCACAAAGAACGTTTCAACACTCATTTTTGTTGGATCCACTCCGAATAAATCACCGATCTCGAATGACGAGTCTCCTGAAATAACTCTTTCTAATTCGAATGCAACTCTGTAAACCGCTATCCTCCTCAAAGACAAAGAATTATTCTCTCGTAAGAGAAATCAATCTACTGTCCAAAATCCACTCTATCGCACAGAACTGTAAGTGATTGGGAGATTATAATGACCAATCTCCCTTGTTATATCTATCCATGTTCTAGCAACTCTATGCAGCTACCTAGCAGCTAGCCAAACTCCATGAGCACTCTTGCTCCATACATCTACAATCCCTCAGCTGTCGTAAGCCTAGGATACGTCCCATTCAACTGCATCAAAATCGGTCCGATCCCTGTAATGATGCATTTGCGTACAATATCCTTCCATCCACCCTGGAAGGATTAACTAATACTCGTGCAAAACTTAACCACCATCTAGGTCCTGAAAACTGGGTTCACAAGATTTTGACCAAGTGAATGTCATCACCATCCTGGTCCAACAAGTCAGTAGTATAGTATCGCTAGAAACATCCCATCCACATCTACGATAACAACCAAATCAATCTAGGGAAACCACAACTTCCCCTAAGATCATGAATATATCCAATAATATCGTCTAAGACAACAACCGATAACTGGTCTAATCGCTTCCAGAATACTCGATTGCTCAAGTCCATGAACGACTAAATCATCAATAAGTCTAACAACATAATCAAAAGCTCATAAAATTCATACTAAGTATGAAATGTTGTCTTCTACACACCCACATCCTTTTTACTCTAAGCTGATGATATCTCAATCATCACACTGACAATGATAGTTGTATGACACCACGTCACTACAATATTAACATTCCAGTCATAAACCAATCCTAGAGTATACACAAGTGTCCTTAGCTGATCTAAACAGATCATCTATCTACAATGAAGGATATTCATTTTCAATAACTACTACATACCATCATCGATAATCAATGCATAACCTCAAAGGTCCATCTCTCTTTCAACAAAGAGTTCTGGATCTTCTCAAGAAGAAATACTTGGACAGATGAATATCCCATCCAACACCTTCTATAATCGCAACTTACGTTCTTCCAATTTTCATAGTGTTTAGCAACATTGATACCAATAAAGTTATCTCCTGGTAAAATCATCATTCAAATAAATACCTCTTATGCATCATCAACCATGCCAACTTTGCAAAACCCAAATAAAGTTGTCACCCGATATGAGATCTCAATACCAAAACTATTCCCGAAATCACTCCGATCGCATACTCCACTTGCCTATGCAGTGGCAAGCATGGGAGTTCATCCGAAACTACATCCGAATACTCTCGGATTATACGCACATCCGAGAGACCTATCATACCATAATTTCAACAATTTAACCATATGTGAGGATATATCTATAGTAAAGGTATGTCTATCAAAGTCTAAAGGCATCCCTTGACTTCTTAATCACCGGTCAAGATCTCACCTGGTAGTAGAGATACCACCAACCCACAAGTTGATGTATAGGAACCCTTCTAATCCTATCTAAGAATGTTCTAAACATAGATACCTATAAACTACCAATATCTCTCGTTATATCAGCAAATAGGGTAACCTAAAGTAATACCTAAAAGTATCAATCCTTCGGCTCGCTATGTCTCTTCTCGTGTAATCAAGTAAACTCATCCAACTTCTATTCTTGACTGTTGAGTCTTGCAGGTGCAAGAGACTACCGTAGAGGCACTGAAATCTACTGCTTAGACTGAGATACAAACCAAAACAACTGCAATGGAGGTGGTAAACACTGTTGCATTGGTAAAGAGCACACCACCGACTTTAAATACTGAATAATTGCCATTATCATGGCATGCTTCATACTCTGCAAATTGTATAGCTACGCCTGAGAAGGTAACAATTACTGATGTCTAGACATTTGAGTCTTCTGAGATGTCTTCTGCTGATGCTGCTGAGTAAATCACTTCCCCTGGAGGGAAGTATCTAGGAACTCCAACTATGTCTAAGGTAGCAGATCGCTGTTGATGTGCTAACCCAATCTTCTGTGATGACCTCTGCTGTCGAGATTGTGCATCATCCTCCTGGAATAACCTTTATAGTCTTCAACTAGGTCTTCGAAGTACACTTTCTCTTCATGTGTACTGGTTGCTTACAATATTAAAAGATGAACTGATCCAACGGGTAATCCGACTTTGCGTGTCTTCGTGATCCGCACTGCATGCACATAATCTGGAGTCTTTCCTCTGATTTCGCAAATGTCCACGAGAACATCCTGATGATCTGCGGTTGGTCTTCTCTAATCGGAAAGTAGCTCATAACCCATGACTCCGATCTTACTACTTTTGTCCAAGATTCGGAGACTTCTAATTCCAATAATTTGACTTGCAATGTCTGTTAATCGATCATCAACTTCTAATGCACTTGCTACGGAGTCATTTCCATACACATGACTCAGTCTAATGCTTTCTGGTAAGATCTAATAGAAGGTCCATACATCCTAATCCGAATGTAAGCAAATAAACCGTGGGTGGCTTAAAACATCCATTCTCATTCTTGAGTTATTAGGTGGGCGTAAACCCTGCAAGTATAACAACTCTGCATGGTACTCCATTACCAAACAATCACCCTACTTGATGCCCAAGAATTCCCTGACAATGTGTCAAAAAAATGATGCGAGGAATTACTCTCTCTCAACATCACTACACCATGACCAAGTGATGTGTTATTCTCTGAAGGTTATTTCCTATATCTTCCACCATGTATCGGCTTGATCATGATAATGGTATACAACTAATTCTACTTTCTCTATATAACACGAGTTAAGTACTCAAAAGTACCTTCAAAGTTATACAACCCAACACGACCAACTCAGGGATAAAAATTCCTATGAAACACCATATACTAGTCCTCTATCGTCTGCATCAATAATAGTATACTCGTTTGTCCATTACCCCACGGGTAATGATCTAACTAGCATAAATAGGTGAAAATCCCTAAGACTGCAAATGTTGATCTCCATAAGAAATGTGACTACTTGACCTCTGCTATCCGACTCAGTATCAGTCGGCTCTCAAAAGAAATTCACTTTTTTGAAAGCAGGTACATGTCTAATAAACTCAACCACGGTTACGAATAGCAACTAACATACTACATGTCATTCCCTATTATAAACAACTAAATGTATAGCCAACAAAAGAATATGTGATAACAGTTATCATACCTTAACTTTGTAGCTCGGAGAGGTCCTGCTATAGCCAGATCCCAAACCTCACAAAACCAAAATTGAGTAAAATAAAACTCGATGTCTGAACGAAATAAAATTTGAAAGTGGACTCGCAACATGGGGCTCTGATACCAATAAAATTATCACGCCCTAAGAGTATGCCACTAAAAAAATAAGTAAATTTGCCGATGAATTTTGTAACGAATTTTGGAAAAAAAATTCATTGTAAAAATTTTTTGCAATGAAAAAAATTTTGTTGCAAATAATTCGTCGCCAAATTCTGCAACAAAAAATAAAAATTCGTTGCCAAATTGCAACGAATAATATTTTTGTTGCAAAATTCGTCACCAAATTTGGCGATGAATCTTGATTTTCGTTGCCAAATTTGGCAACGAATCTTGCTTTTCGTCGCCAAATATGCGACGAAAAATAAATTCGTCGCCAAAATCTAATAAACATATTTCCACGAATAAAATTAAATTTAGCGACGAATTTATTTTTCGTCGTAAATTTGGCAACAAAAATCAAGTTTCGTCGCCAAATTTTTCAAGATCAGTCGACTGACGAATACATCAATCGACTGAATATACGACCAGTTTGACTGATCGGTCGGCTACCAAAGGTTCTGTGACATGCTACAGTAATGACAGTCGACTGCTCAGTAGGCTACGAAATATTCTATAAGCTGCTATAGTATCATCAGTCGACTAATGTTGAAAATCTATTTTGAAGTCGCAGTTTTTCATGTATCAGTCGACTGATGCATCTATTTTTGCAACGAAAATAGTATTTTCGTTGCAAATCTGGAAAAATAAATTTTTTTTATAGATTTTTCTTTTTTCCCTATTTTACAACCAACACACACAATAATATTAACAAATTTAGACATCAAACTTTAATACAAAATTAATATATACATAACAAACCTAAATAAACTTACAAATACATAAATATCATATGTCATAAGTCAAGTAACATTTAAATACAACAAATACATTCAAAGGTAACCACCATCATCACCATCATCATCAAAAAATACATCATCATTGTCTCTGTTCTTTTATAAAAAAGAACTACTTTATTACATGGAAGAAACCCTATTTATAAAATATAGGGCCTATAGATCAAACTCTATCCTAATAAAATAATGGATAAAATTCTATCTTAGGAGATAAAATAATTATCCCTAGAATATTCTAACACTCCCCCTCAGGCTGGAGCATATAAATTATATGCACCCAGCTTGTTACATATGTAATCAATTTGAGGACCTTTCAGAGACTTAGTAAATATATCTGCTAGCTGATCATGTGAGTTAACAAAACTGGTAGATATTTCTCCAGATATGACTTTCTCTCTGACAAAGTGATAGTCGACTTCAATATGCTTTGTCCTCTCATGAAAAATTGGATTTGACGTGATATGCATAGCGGCCTGGTTATCACATATAAGTGACATTTGTGTAACATCTCCAAACCACAGCTCCTGAAGCAATTGTTTTAGCCATATAAACTCTTGACTGGCTATGACCATAGCTCGATACTCTGCCTCTGCACTAGATCTTGCCACAATATTTTGCTTTTTGCTTTTCCAAGAAACAAGGTTACCTCCGACAAATATATAAAAATCGGAGGTAGATCTCCTATCAATGGGAGATCCTGCCCAATCTGCATCAGAATACCCTATAACTCGAGTATGTCCTTTATTTTCGGACAAAAGACCTTTTCCTGGAGTGCCTCTGATGTATCGAACAATGCGAATCACAACATCTCAATGTTCTTTACACGGAGAGTTGAGAATCTGACTTACTACACTTACTGCAAATGAGATATCTGGACGAGTAACAGTAAGGTAGCTTAGTCTCTCTACTAATCGCCTGTATCATTTGGGATCTGGTAGAGGCTCCCCCTGATTTGACAGGAGCTTCACATTAGGATCCATAGGGTTGTCAACTGTCTTTGAGTTTAACATTCCTGTTTCTTCTAGAATATCCATTGCATACTTCCTTTAAGATATAATGATCCTATTTCTGGATTGTGCTACTTTTATCCCCAAGAAATATTTGAGTCTGTCGAGATCCTTTGTCTGAAAATGTTTGAAAAGATGTTTCAACTGTGAAATCCTGAGATGATCACTGCCTGTGATGACAATATCATCAACATAAACCACTAGATAGATGCAACTAGTAGATGAGTGGCGATAAAAGACAGAACGGTCAGCCTCGCTCCGAGTCATACCGAACTATTGAATTACAATACTGAATCTACCAAACCATGCTTTGGGTGACTGTTTGAGACCATATAAAGATTTCCGCAAGCGACATACAAGACCAAAAGACTCCCCCTGAGCAACAAAACACGGAGGTTGCTCTATGTAGACTTCTTCGAGCAGGTCACTATGTAAGAACGCATTCTTAATGTCCAACTGATAAAGAGACCAGTGTTGAATCGCTGCAATGGACATGAATAGACGTACAAAAGACATCTTGACAACAGGAGAAAAAGTGTCCCCATAATCCAATCAAAAGATCTGAGTATAACCTTTAGCAACAAGACGAGCCTTAAGCCGATCAACCGTTCCGTCTGGACCAACCTTCACCGTATATACCCATCGACAACCAACAACTGACTTTCCTGGTGGTAGAGGAACGAGGTCCCAAGTCCCACAGTTCCGTAAGGCACTCATTTCGTCCATCATAGCCTGTTTCCATCCTGGATGGGCAAATGCATCTCCTGCAGTCTTCGGAAGAGAAACACACGACAAGGAGGAAAGATAAAAATAATAGGAAGGAGAAAGACGATGATAACTCAAAGATACATAATGAGGAGAAGGATTACGAGTGGAGCGTATACCTTTCCGAAGTGCAATGAGAATATCAGATTCTAAAGACTGTACCGGAGGAAGGGGCGGAGGACCTGACTCCAGAGATGATTCTATGGCAGAGTCAGTGTTGGGCGACGACAAAACATGCTGAGGACGACGCTGATAAACCTGAAATGGAGGAGAAATTGGGGTTGAGAGTGATAAAGAATCCTTCGGAGGATAAAAGACTGGTGCAGGCATAGAAGGAGGAAACTCGGACGATGACTCTGAAGGCCCAAAGAAAGGAACCGAATCAAAAAATGTGACATCAGCAGAGATGAAATACCGATGGAGAGTAGGAGAATAACACTTGTTTTCTGAGACCGTGGGTACCCAAGAAAAATATATTTATGCGATCGAGGAGAGAGTTTATCAATACCAAGATCAAGAGCATGAGCAAAACATGTAGAACTAAAGACCCTAGGTGGTAAAGGATAAAGTGACAAATTTGGATAAAGTATATGATGAGGTATTTGACCTTGTAAAGTAGAGGAAGGCATGTGATTGATGAGATAACATGCAGTAAGTACAGCGTCGCCCCAAAAACAAAGAGGAACATGAGAGTGGAGGAGAAGAGTCCGGGTGGTCTCAAGAAGATGGCGATTCTTGCGTTATGCAATTCTATTCTATTGGGGGGGGGTATGAGGATAAGACATTCGATGTAATACGCTGTAAGAGGCCAAGAAGGTCCGAAATGGAGTAGATAGATACTCACGTGCATTATCACTCTGCAAGGATCGAAGAGTAATACCAAATTGTGTTTTGAATTCATTAAAAAAAGATTGGAAAATAGGAAATAATTCTGAACAATCCTTCATCAAATATAACCAAGTACAACGAGAAAAATCATCTATAAAGGTAACAAAATATCGTGACCCAAATGTAGAAGAAACACAACTCGGACCCCAAACATTGGAATGAACCAAAGCAAAGGGAGACGTAGCCCAATTTATAATGTGAGGAGAAAACGAACTACAAATATACTTACCTAACTGACATGACTCACAAGATAAAGACTCTAAGTGAGAAAGACTATAATGTAATTGTTTTAACTTATCAAAACCAGAATGTCCCAACTGAGCATGAATAACAAGCGGAGATGCCGCCGCCGAACCAACAAGAGAGGCTTGGTGAAGTCGATATAGACCATGAGACTCACTTCCAAAGCCAATCATCCTCCCCATACTTCGGTCCTGTAATGACACAGAAGATTTAGTAAACGAGATGACACAATCAAGAGATTGAGTAAGCTGACTTATTGATAACAAATTAAAGGGAGCTCCGGGAACATAAAGAATATTATGAATGGAAAGAAATGGAGAAGAATGAACAACACCAATACCTTCGGACTGAATTTGAGAACCATTTGCCATGATGACAAAAGGTAAATAATCGGATGTAGATAGTGAAGAAAAAAGAGATTTATTACCAGTGATATGATTGGTGGCCCCAGAGTCAAGTACCTAAGGACTCGAAGAGTGAGATATGCTAGCAAAGGAATTACTAGCTTGTGTAACAGCAGTAGGGGTATTAGAATCCCGTCGATCCTCATACCATTTCAGAAAGTCATCGTAGGAAGGTGGTGGAGTCGGATCCAGTGTCAACTGGGAAGTGGAAGCTGAAGAAGCGGACAAACTCTGGGCGATCTGAGCAACACGAGGAGGTCGACCACGGAGACTCCAACATTTATCAATCGTGTGTCCTGGTCGGTGACAATGATCACACCAAGGACATCTTTTTTCACTGTTACGAGGTGGAGGTCTGGAAAAGGGTGATTGAGAGGTAGGCGACCTTCCAAATGGCTGAGATGTAGGGGGACCTACAAACGCGTTGTCGACTACGGTGGCGATGGCGGGGACTGTCCCGATCCCCGTGACGATGATGATGGCTAGCTCCGCATGCTGCAGGAGCCACCGGATGGTCTCACCGTTCGACTTGTGACCTAGCTCACGGGCGAACTGGAAGATCCGAGTAGCGCAGGCAGCCGACATCATCCTGTTCCTCTTCCACTGGACTCCTCGCGCTTGCTAAAGAAACAGAAGTTGCGATGAAGACGACTGTCAGTTGCGATGACAAGATGAGCTTACGGAGAGGAGTAGCAGTCTGCGCGTGGAGGTTAAGAGGAAGGCATTCCAAGCTTTTGATCCGGATTGTTGGTGCAATCGGCCCAGGTCACGATTGACCAGGACTCGAGTTTGACTCGAGTGATGTTTTGATGTTTCGACAAAAATATATGACAATGTAATTGTCATTTGGTAAAGTCCAAGTCTTGAGTACTTGGTATGGAAAGTCCAAGTGGGACACTTGGCATTGGGAAAAGTCCAAGCATGGGTCTTGGCAATGTAAAGTCCAACATGGGTTGGCAAGGAAAGTCCAAGCATGGTCTTGGCATGTAAAGTCCAACATGGGTTGGCAAGGAAAGTCCAAGCATGGTCTTGGCATGTAAAGTCCAACATGGGTTGGCAAGGAAAGTCCAAGCATGGTCTTGGCATGAAAAGTCCAACATGGGTTGGCAAGGAAAGTCCAAGCATGGTCTTGGCATGGAAAGTCCAACATGGGTTGGCATTTGAAGTCCAAGGGGTTTGATATTGACTGTGTAAAGTCCAAGCGGGAGTCTTGGCAGCATAAGTCCAATGGTTGGCGGCGTAAAGTCCAAGCGGAGTCTTGACGGCGTAAGTCCAATGTGCCTTGGCGGTGTAGACACCGTTAGCATGACATAGCCGATGGAAGCACCTGAAGGCTAGCGCAATGGATGAACAAGTCATGGATGACTTGGAGGGATCCGAGAGGCGTGAGGCTGATGGAGGTGGCTAGAAGGCTTAGGTCTAGGCTAAGGGTGGTCTAGCAAGTATGGGGGAACCATACTTGGGTTAAAACCTCATGTTTGAGGTGTGTCAGTCGACTGGTGCCATGTGGCAGTCGACTGGACTGAGTCAACTAG
Organism: Wurfbainia villosa; assembly: GCA_025175895.1. NCBI lineage: Eukaryota > Viridiplantae > Streptophyta > Magnoliopsida > Zingiberales > Zingiberaceae > Wurfbainia > Wurfbainia villosa. The sequence continues at coordinate 85,494,522 of CM046004.1, forward strand.
GGTTTGACTGCGGGTTATGGCCTAGCAGTCGACTGCCAGAGGTGGGCAGTCGACTGATGGCTCGAGCAGTCGACTGATCGTGTGATCAGTCGACTGGTGCTCGAGAAATCGGCCACAGAATGGAGTCGAGACTCGACTGGTCGAGTGAGGACTCCATCAGTCGACTGATGGTCACAATCAGTCGACTGATGAAGGTTCCGTTGGACTTATCCAGCGTGGATCTAGCCGTTGTCTCACGACAACAGTGGCATCAGTCGACTGATGGTCCCGATCAGTCGACTGATCGACTTTTTCCAGCACAGGTTGAAGCTATATATGGAGCTCGTGATGGAGGAAAAACCAAGGTTTCTTTGAGGCGATTTGGGGCGATTTGCTGTTGCAAATCAGGGTCTCCAAGTTGATATCAAGCAACCAAGTGATCAAGCATTCAAAGAGCATTTGTAAAGTGTTTTCTTTACTTGTATTGCTTTGTATTTCATTATATTGCTTGTATTCATCTTGTATTACTGTTGTATACATTGTACGAGGTTTCTCCACCTCCGGATTGTTCCGAGAAGGAGTTATTTTATAGTGGTGTGTGATTGGCATCGCTAGGGCTCATTTGAGCCCAATCCGTGGAGTAGGAACCGTGCGGTTCCGAACCACGTTATATCATCGTGTTAGCGTGTTGTATATTTCGTTATTGCTTTCATTATCTATATTCCGCTGCGCTAACGAAATTGTAGACACGAACGTGAAAGAATTCCATCGACGTACGGTCAACGCTATTCACCCCCCCTCTAGCCGTTCCGAAATTATCCCCAACAAGTGGTATCAGAGCCCGGGGCTCTTCTACGGATTAACAACCCGGAGCTAAGACAAAAGGCTAGAGGGTGAAGATGGAATTCCAAGACAAGCTTGGATGGGATATCAATACTCCACCTCCATATGATCCAGAAGATTTTCCGGCGTGGAGAGCAAGAATGGAAACATTCTTGATGATGAACATAGAGGATTGGTTCATCCTCGTTGAAAGCCTTGAACCCCCTAGGGATAAGAAGGGAAATGTCCTAAAATTGAAAAAGTGGACCCAAGAGCAACGCCAAAAGCTCAAGACCGAAATTAAGGTAACGAAACTTTTGGAAGATTTAATCCCTAATGATGTTTTGTGCAAGCTAGGGGATTACATGTATGCCAAGGAGCTATGGAGAAAATTGGCAAGATTCCATGAGGAGAGTTCATCCTCAAGTGAAAGTGAGGAATCGGAAGTTGAGATGGAGTCAACTTCCGGATCGGAGAAAGAAGAAGTAGAAGAGATGGAAGAAGCATCTACTTCTAGGATTGAGGAGGAGAGACCATCCTCTACACCGGAGCAACCTTAAGAAGAGCCTTCAACATCCGATCAAGATGAGGAAGCTCAAAATTCAACTCCGGCACCTACCACCACCCTAGGTAACTCAAACACTCAAGGTTCAAATAAAATTCATATCATTTGTTTTGAGTGTAGGGAATCCGGACACTACAAGAGTAAGTGTCCAAAAAGGGTCAAGAAGGCTCAACCGGTTCCAAAGGTCAAGGAGACCGGTCCCCCAACTATCAAAAGCAAGGAGCAAGTCATTTGCTTTAAATGCCGGCAACCGGGACACTACCGGAATCAATGTCCTAAGGGGAAGAAAAAGACCCAAGAAGGAGCTATACATGTAGGGGGAGCCTCCAAGGCAAACCCTAAGGTATATTTCAATATTGCATCCTCTAAATTTAAAGGTCAAAAGCATGCTAGGAATTTTAATTCTCTTGCAATTTGCCATGAAAAGCATGCTAATAGAAATAAATACTTTTGTTTAGGAGCTAAGAGTGTTCACTTAGGAAATAAGAAGAAATTTGGGACTAATGTCCCTAAAAATATATTACCTAAGGAAAGCATTAAGAAAATAGGAGAACATCTAGGCTTTAATGCTAAGAAATCTAGACATATGCCTAGAAATAAAAATATCTCAAGAGAAAATGAAAAATCAAAAATTGAGATGTTAGAAAAGGAAAATCAAGCTTTGAGATCAAGGCTTGAAAAACTTGAAAAGACCCTTAAGGTTATGCAAAATCAAATGCAAGGGTCAATTAGTCAAACTTCTAGGTCCAAAAGTCAAAGTCAACACCTAGGACCTAAGAGTCAAAAGTCAACCAAGGGTAAGCAAGGTTTGGGTCACAAACCTAAGCCTAAGGTGGCTTACCATAGTGTTCCATTTGATTATGGAACACAAACTAGGTCTAGGAAGACTAAGGTCAATAGGGAAGTCATCCCTAGAGTTGACCAAGGGTTGTGCCTAGTGGCTAAAGTTTCTAGGAAACCTAGGGTGACCACTAAGAAGGTTGCAAGGGGAGTTACCCCTAGAGTCAACCTAGGTAAGACCCAAATGACCAAGGCTAATAAGCCTAGGAGGGTCATTAGGAAAGTATCTAGGGAGGTTATCCCTAAGGAATACCTAATTAACCCTAGGAGCTCAAATCGGTTTTGGGTTCCTAAGAGCGTGATTGATTCACGCTAGATGGCACCAGTCGACTGGCACACCTCAAACATGAGGTTTTAACCCAAGTATGGTTCCCCCATACTTGCTAGACCACCCTTAGCTTAGACCTAAGCCTTCTAGCCACCTCCATCAGCCTCACGCCTCTCGGATCCCTCCAAGTCATCCATGACTTGTTCATCCATTGCGCTAGCCTTCAGGTGCTTCCATCGGCTATGTCATGCTAACGGTGTCTACACCGCCAATGCACATTGGACTTACGCCGCCAAGACTCCGCTTGGACTTTACGCCGCCAACCATTGGACTTATGCTGCCAAGACTCCCGCTTGGACTTTACGCAGCCAATATCAAACCCCTTGGACTTCTCATGCCAAGACTCAAGCTTGGACTTTCCCTTGCCAACCCATGTTGGACTTTCCATGCCAAGTACTCAAGACTTGGACTTTACCTTGCCAAGACCCATGCTTGGACTTTCCATGCCAACTCATGTTGGACTTTCCATTACCAAGAACCATGCTTGGACTTTACCAAATGCCAAGTGTCCCACTTGGACTTCCCATGCCAAGTACTCAAGACTTGGACTTTCCCATGACAATTACATTGTCATATGTTTTTGTCGAACATCAAAACATCACTCGAGTCAAACTCGAGTCCTGGTCAATCGTGACATGGGGCGATTGCACCAACAATCTCCCCCTTTTTGATGTTTGACAAAAACCAAACAAATCATTGAGTTAGAACACTAACTCAAATCCCTTACCAATTATCCCAAATTGGTAAACACTCTCCAAATGTTCTCCCCCAAACATTCTCCCCCTTTTTGACTAACATCAAAAAGGTTTTCTCTCCAAGGAGGTCAATGTCTCATGTCCCAATGAGATCTTACAATCTCCCCCTTGGTCCAAAAATATCTAGGATGCCTACCATCTTCTTAGTGATAAGTCCCATATCACTCAAGAGAGGCAATCCTATACACTCTCCCAATTTCCAAATTGGATTTCTAAAAATTCATCAATTTTCCCAATTGATAACATTCTCCCCTTCAAGAAGAAAGAAAAACACATCCATCACTCCAAGATGAATACCTCCCCCTAAAGGCTTGCTCCCCCTTGACCATTGCACCAACAATGTCCTTGGGAAGTCCCTAAGCCAATAGGAACTCTAAACCATCAAAATTAAGGTTAGAAATTCAACATTGAACTTTCCAACACCTTAACATTGATACAAATCCTAAACAACTCTCCTAGTCCATATCCAATGGATTTTCACCCTTTATAATGCTTCCCAAAGCATATCTTAGGGTTAGGAGTGATTAGGGACCTTAACCGTAGTTGAAATCGGGTTAAGCAACCTTGGTTACCCCGAAATTAGGCTACCAGTCGAGTGATTCAAACATCAGTCGACTGGCACCTCCATCAGTCGACTGCCAACTGATAACTGAAATTTCCGAATTTCAATTATCAGAATCGAATTTTAGAAAATCATAAATAATTATACGTATATCGAAAAATCATGAAATTTAATACGTATAATACCTATGACCAATACAATGGGTGAAAAATGTTTGAAAAATATTTTACCCATAAAATAGCGAGTTTGATACAAAATCCAAAAGTGACTAAAAACTTCAAAGTTTAAGCTCACTTTGTATCAATCTCATCAATGGTGATTGCTATCAAAAGATAGGCTTCACCAAGGTTTTCTAAAATGATTTTAAAAAGTTTTCAAAACCTTATTTTGGATCATATTCCTTGGGCTCTATGCACATGACTTGTATACAAGCTTTCCCAATGATCCATCATTGAAACAAGATGAGTTTTAGTTCATCTAGATGCAAAAACTATGCACCTTGAACTCAACTCATATCCTAGCATCTCACATGTATCTAGGGTGTATAAATACACATACATGTCAATTGGATGTGAGATGTGGGTTTAGTTCTCCCTAATCTAGGGTTTCATGCATTTTTCTAAGCCAACCCTACTTGATTCCCTTATAAATGGGACTCCAAGTCATGCCATTGTCCTTAAATCAATTTCAATCAAATTATCTTAAATGCATGAGTGATTATGGCATTAGAGATGATATAGATAAACACATTCTCATAATCATGATGTCATGGCATAATATGAAATCTAAAAACACATGACATTTAATCCTTAATCCTAAACATGTACATGACATATAGAATGATTAAAAATAAGTATGATGTCATGGCATATTATATGGCAAACAAAGCATGGCATATAAAATATATAGGTATAGTAATACCTAAATTTTAATATTAATTGTCATTTCATATAATTAATTATATTTTGCCATATTTCTATTTTTCTCCCAAGTGTGCCAAAAACCCAAAGTGGCACACTAACCTCTAAACCTAAATTGTGCCAATTTTGATCATTTTATCAAACTTCTCAAGTAATATTGGCACATCCTAAAACTTTTAGGATTAAGACTCAAATGTATTTCCAAGGTAACCATAACCTTGAAAATATCCTAAAGTGCCACCTTTATCATGGTTGAGTTAACTACCCATCCAATCAAGGTTGGCACACCCTAACCCCATCTAGCGTGAATCAATCACGCTCTTAGGAACCCAAAACCTATTTGAGCTCCTAGGGTTAATTAGGTATTCCTTAGGGATAACCTCCCTAGATACCTTCCTAATGACCCTCCTAGGCTTATTAGCCTTGGTCATTTTGGTCTTACCTAGGTTGACTCTAGGGGTAACTCCCCTTGCAACCTTCTTAGTGGCCACCCTAGGTTTCCTAGAAACCTTAGCCACTAGGCACAAACTATGGTTACTCTTAGGGATAGCTTCCCTAGTAACTTTGGTCTTCTAAACTTAGTTTGTGTTCCATAATCAAATGGAACACTATGGTAAGCCACCTTATGCTTAGGTTTGTGACCCAAAACCTTGCTTGCCCTTGGTTGACTTTCGACTTTGAGGTCCTAGATGTTGACTTTGAGATCTAGACTTAGACTTTTGATCATTAGACCCTTTAAATTGAGTTTGTATATTCCTAAGGGTCTTTTCTAGTTTCTCAAGCCTTGACCTCAAGGCTTGGTTCTCCAATTCTAATTTCCCAATTTTTGAGTTTTGATTTAAACCATGGGCATTGTCCTTTCTAGGCATATGCCTAGTCCATTTAGGGTTAAAACATAAGTGTTCTTGTATTTTCCTAATAGATTCCTTAGGTAAGGTTTTTCTAGAAACATTAGTCCCAAATTTCTCCTTATTTCCTAAGTGGACCTTTTTAGCACCTAAACAAATATGTCTATTACTTCTAGCATGCTTTTCATGTACAATAGCAAGAGAATTAAATCTTCTAGCATGCTTTTGCCTATTAACTGAGGAAGGTGCATTATTGAAATATACCTTAGGGTTTGCCTTGGAGGCTCCCCCTACTTGTGATACTCCTTCTTGGGTTTTCTTGCTCCCCCTAGGACATTGATTTCGGTAATGTCCTGGTTGCCGACATTTGAAGCAAATGATATGCTCCTTATCTTTAGATGATGGAGAACCGACATCCTTTGACTTTTGTTGACTTTTAGGCACCGAAGGAGTCTTCTTAACCTTCTTTGGGCACTTTCTCTTGTAGTGCCCATACTCCCTACACTCAAAACACAATATATGGCTTTTATTTGAAATTGGAGTGTTTGAGTTACCTAGTTCAGTGGTGAGGGTCTCTTGAGCTTGTTCTTCCTCTTGACCGAATGTAGATGGTACTTCTTGTTGCTCCGGTGTTGAGGATGCTCTAATCTCCTCAATCCTAGAAGTGGATACTTCTTCCACTTCTTCCACCTCTTCTTCTTCCTCCGATCCGGAGGTTGACTCCTCACTTTCTTGTGAGGATGATGAAGCTTCCTCTTCGGTCTCCTCCTCTTCCAAGTCTTCTTGGACCGATTCGGGATTGTCGTGGAACTTGACCAACTTGTTCCACAACTCCTTGGCATCCCTATAGCTTCCTAATCTAGACAAAATGTCGTTAGGTATCAAATTAATTAACATTTTTGTTACCTTAACGGTTGTCTTGAATTTTTGCCGTTGCTCCTCGGTCCATTGCTTCATTTTGAGGATTTCGCCGTTCTCTCCTCTCGTAGCATCAAAACCTATAATCACGGCAAACCAATTTTCTATGTTCGTCATTAGAAAATATTCCATCCTACCTTTCCAATACGCAAAATGTTCGCGGTCGAAGGAAGGCGGAACGTTGATGTCGTCACCCAATCTCTCCTCGAACTCCATCTTGTTCCTCTAGCGTCTTGACTCCGGGTTGTTAATCCGTAGAAGAGCCCCGGGCTCTGATACCAATTGTAGGATATTTGACCCCGCTAGAGGGGGGTGAATAGCGGGTGTTCGTTCGTCTATGGAATTCGTTCGCGGTTGTCTCTACAATTTCGTTAGCGCAGCGGAAATAGAAAGATAATAATGATAACAAAATATACAACACACAAACACAAATATTTAACGTGGTTCGGAACCGCACGGTTCCTACTCCACGGATCGAGCTCTATGAGCTCTAGTGATGCACACACACTTACTAATCACAAATACTCCTTCTCGACACAAGTCGGAGGTGGAGAAACCCCTTACAAGTAATCTTACAACAATAAGATACAAATACAAGCAATTACAATAATGAAATACAATGCAAGTAAAGAAAACTACTTTACGATTGCCTTTGGATTGCTTGGTTGCTTGAAATCACCTTGGAGCCCCTGATTTGCAACAACAAATCGCTCCAAAACCCTCAAGAAAACTGATGCCCAATTCCTCCATCACGAGCTCCTTATAAAGCTTCAACCTGTGCTGGAAAAACTCAATCAGTCGACTGATGCCACTGTTGTCGTGAGACAATGGCTAGATCCACGTTGGATAAGTCCAACGAATCTACCATCAGTCGACTGATCAAACCTATCAGTCGACTGATGGTGTCCTCACTCGACTGCTGGTCCCAGCGGTCGAGTGAGACTACACTCTGTGGCCGAATTCCCGAGCACCAGTCGACTGCTCGAGCCATCAGTCGACTGCCATCCTCTGGCAGTCGACTGCTAGGCCACTTCCCGCAGTCAAACCCTAGTTGACTCGGTCCAGTCGACTGCCACATGGCACCAGTCGACTGGCACACCTCAAACATGAGGTTTTAGCCCAAGTATGGTGCCCCCATACTTGCTAGACCACCCTTAGCCTAGACCTAAGCCTTCTAGCCACCTCCATCAGCCTCACGCCTCTCGGATCCCTCCAAGTCATCCATGACTTGTTCATCCATTGCGCTAGCATTCAGGTGCTCCCATCGGCTATGTCATGCTAACGGTGTCTACACCGCCAAGACACATTGGACTTATGCCGCCAAGACTCCGCTTGGACTTTACACCGCCAACCATTGGACTTATGCTGCCAAGACTCCCGCTTGGACTTTACGCAGCCAATATCAAACCCCTTGGACTTCTCATGCCAAGACTCAAGCTTGGACTTTCCCTTGCCAACCCATGTTGGACTTTCCATGCCAAGTACTCAAGACTTGGACTTTACCTTGCCAAGACCCATGCTTGGACTTTCCATGCCAACTCATGTTGGACTTTCCATTACCAAGAACCATGCTTGGACTTTACCAAATGCCAAGTGTCCCACTTGGACTTCCCATGCCAAGTACTCAAGACTTGGACTTTCCTATGACAATTACATTGTCATATGTTTTTGTCGAACATCAAAATATCACTCGAGTCAAACTCGAGTCCTGGTCAATCGTGACCTGGGCCGATTGCACCAACAATATATAAGGTGTTTTCATACACATACCGGGTGGAAGATTATATGGAGTTACGATAATTGGACAACAAGAATAAGTTCTTCCTGATTTGCCAAATGGAGCAAATCCATCATCACATAGACCCAACCTGATGTTTCGAGTCTCATTCACAAACTCAGGATATATTCTATCAAAATTTTTCCACGCCTCTGCATCTGATGGATGACACATTAGCCCATCCTCTGTTTCATGATTTGCATGCCAAGTCATGTGTTCAACAGTGACCTTTGATGCATAAAACCTTTGCAATCTAGGAGTTAAAGGCAAATAGAACATTTGTCTGAATGATTTTAATCACTTATTACGATTTGATCTCGTGGTACTCTTGTACCTGCATTGACTACATAATTTACAAGTCTCTAAATCTGCATTATCTCCCCAATATAGCATACAATCATCTCTGCAAACATCAATTCTTTGCACCGGAAGACCTAAATCTTTCACAAGTTTTTTATACTGTAAAAATCATTCAACATTATGTGATCATGCGGCAATACTTCTCCAATAACTTGAACAAAATCATTAAAATAATCTTCGGACACATTATGCTCAGCTTTAACATTCAACAATCTTGCTGTGAGAGATAATTTAGTGTGACTGTCATAACCAGACTATACGGGTTCATCTGCAGCTCTCAACACTCCTTGAAATTTGAGATATAGTTCATTGTATACATTTTCATGAACACCAGTTACTTATACCTCCTCCAACAACGATGAATAACTAGTATACATGTGTTCAAAAGTTTGAGGATAACTAGAACTTGCAGCGTTTGATTCGGTATTCAAATTATGACCAACTGCATCAACTATCATTCTTTGATATGAATTGAATTGATCATAATATCTTTGATCTCCACTAACTGTCCTTTGTATGTTTCGTCTAACCTCTTCATCGGATATGAATGGTTCACCATGACATGTTCAATTATAATAATTTAGAGTAAAATCAAATCTACAAAGATATTATAGAACTTTATTACACTGGAAAAATTTACCATTATGATATTTTTTGCACGGACACCTTAATTTATTCCCATCCATAAACTCAACATTGCTACTAGCAAAATTCAAAAAGTATTCCAGCCCAATAATAAATTCATCGGTTAAACCACGACGTTCTAGTAAATTCTTTTTATATATCCAACTTCGTTCTCTCTCCATTTATCCTGTTTTCAAAATTATATCAAGGAAAATTTTTACTTTTTTCCAAATTTCATCCATATATATCAATCTAATAATAAATTTATACTCAAAATAAATTCTTCTAGTACTAAATATGATTTTGTGTGATATTTAATTGCAAACTATAATATCATTTCGAACAAATATTATATATTTACAGTAATAAAATTACTTTAAATCAAACATTAATTATAATTAATATAAAATAATAATACTACAATTTTATAAATATACAATATTTATACGTACCTGTCCTGATGGAAACAACGGATGAGCTCACAGCTAGCTGAAGACTTCACGAACACACCGAACACCTTAATGACAGTACGACAAACCTATGAAAAAAAAATTGTATTTAGATTACACATTATACTGATTTATATAATTTGAATAACATTTAAATTTTAACTCTATTATTATGGCGATAAACGACTAGTTGGGATGACGATTAACCACCCAAACCGTGCCCCATGTCAAATTATCGCTTTGCCGGTGGTGCCCATGAAAGTCGGCGGCCGAGATGCCCGACCTCGCGGCGGTACTGCTCACAAAATATGGCGATTGCATGAGTGTAGCAGCGGCCGGCGCCAGAATCGACCTCGCGACAGCAGAAATTCACGAGGGCATGTGACAAGCGCGAGGGCCGCGCGCCTGTATCCAAGCTGCCGCCGCGTGGCTGGCGGCGGCAGTGTGAGTCGGCCGCTCATGCAGCTGCAGTGAATCGCGTGGCGTGGCAAGCGTGCGATCGTCGAGTCGACTACGCGGCGGTGCCGCGAGAACCTTGCGGTAGGCTGCCGCGTCTTGTCGCGACCTCGGCGGAATCGCCGTCGATGTGATGGCGAGAAGAAGAAGAAGCGGGAGGGCATATCGGGATCGGGTCGGGGAGGGATAGTCGCGTGATTCGATTGGGAAAGTAAGGGAGAATAATTAGGGAGAAATTGGTGATGAATCCTATTTCGTTGCTAAATTTGTCGCCAATTTGGCGACCAAATTTATTATTCGTCGCCAAATTGGCGACGAATTTATTTTTCATCACCAATTTTACGACGATATTTTAGATTCGTTGCTAATTTGTAACGAAAAAAATTTCGTTACAAAATTTGCAACGAATTTATGAAATCATTGCAAATGTTTGCAATGAAAATTTAATTTGTTGCAGAATATGCAATGAATTCAAAATTCGTTGCAGATTCTACGACGAATTAAATTTTCGTTGCAAACATTTCCAACAAAAATGTTTTTTTGTCGCAAATTGGCAACAAATTTTAAATTTTTGCTGGAAATTTAAATAATTTTGCAACAAAAAAATTTTTGTTGGAAATTTCGTTACTAATTTGCGACGAAATTTAAAATCCGTCGCAAAATTTGTTGCATATTTGCAACAAATTTTTTTCGTTGCCAAATTTCGTCGCCAATTTGATGTTTTTTTGTAGTGATGCCGAGCTCGAAAATCAGACAGCATCTCCCTTGTACGTGATACAATTTCCTATTGATACAAAGCCTTTCAGCCACATCCACACAACATAATGAAATTACACTACCAAATAATACAACCACAAAGACACAAAGATGCGCACCGATGCGACTCTAACACACTAAACAAAATATGATCAAATCCGACATCCCAACCAAAAGCATAATAAAAACCAAATACAACACTTCACATACATGATCATAATCCAAAAACAGCAGCGACACAAATATGAACTAAACTCCAAATTCTCAGTGTGAGATGGGATCAACTGGCGGAGCTCCGAGCATCCTAGGAATCTTCTACCTGTTACCTGAGCAACAAAAAAACTCGGGGTCTGTGGTGGTGAGTATAAAACTTAGTGGTAAAAATTAGATAGTGCATGAACTAAATAAATGTAAGGAGATCAACAAATATACAGTCTAAAGGTACAATAGATAATCACCAGTATAATATAACCCATGCGTATACTAATCAACTGAACAACATAAGGTACTGTCATACCTGAAGTTCTGCAACGCTACAACTCATACCACCTGAGCACATATACCACAATATGACACATACAATATGGAAGAACAACACTGCCTCTGTAATCTACAAACTACCCTATGGACGTTCTATAACAAATACAACAACATACCTGATCCATCCTGTATCACATCATGATACTGGTCAAAGGTGTACAACAATCCGACCAACACGTACACTGGTATCCCACACACAACCAACATAGAATATGCAAATAACATGCAAGATGATGTACAACCAAATGCAGCAAACATAGCACAAATAAATACAACAACACAACAAACATATATATAGACTGTATCTATATACATTGCTCTCTCTCTCTCTCTCTCTCTCTCTCTCTCTCTCTCACACACACACACACACACACACACACACACACACACACACACACACACACACATATATATATATATATATGCAAATGTCCTCACACATGGCAATACAAATGTATGGTCATGCCTGCACACTCTACTTGATACCATGACCCCAGTGTGGCCTAGGTGGCACGACATGCCAACTGTCCCAACTCAACAACAACCACTGCTCTCGAGTGGCCGAGTGGGCAGTATGAATAGGTAGCGATAAGCTAAAGAGCTATAAGCTACACAATGGGGGTCCCTGTTGCTGGCCACTCCGACTGACACTACCTATGAGAGGTCGAGTGTCACACACCCAGGACAACTGTACACCACTCCAACTACCACTTTCAATAGTGGTCGAGTGTGGTACAACAAATGAACTACTCTCACACTAGTTACTATTACCATGAGTAACCGTGGAGGCAGGATGACTAACGACCCTCTCAACCACAAGGAAGACCAAGTCGCCAATATGCATGTAAATGGAATGAATGCACAACTACACACACATACATCCACAACACACCCTCTATCCAACAGAGAGTCATACACAACTGACAGTCAACCATGCTAGGACCACCAGTCCATAGCAACCCACTATCGACAATCAACCATACATAGATCCATGATCCATATTAGACACACAACGTAAAGGGTTACAACACGATAAACCACTCCACATACCGACAACAACCCACTTATCTATGCACCGATGACTAGATCCACCATAGATGTGTTGGATCGAAAGCGTCGCTAGAGGGGGGAGGGGTGAATAGCAAGCATAAAATCTTTTCGTTCATTCGATTAAAACACAGAGATACACAGTGGAAAAATAAATAACAAAAGTTTATTTTTACTTGGTTCACAATCCAACGGTTGCTAATCCAAGGCCCTGTGATCCTTGACCGCGTACGAAGGAGTAATCCACTATAGAGTCTCCTCCTCGTTGGAGGTAGGAGACAACAATCACAAAAACCGAAAGCACGAGGATGAGGCAACAAACCTACCTCACCTTGTTATGATTAAACCACGAATACAATAATTAAATAAAAACAAACTTGCTGTTGTAGATGAAGAAGTTGTAAGCTTGGCGTTGCATCGGCATTATGACGGCGTTAGAGCTTTAGCATTGTAGGACCACTTGAGAATAAGATTGATAATCCTTAGGTTGGAGTCCTCCCCTCCTTTTATAGATTTGTTCCTTGGAATAAGTCTAGATGCAGATCCTCAACTTTTGAAACTTATCACGAGGTGGCAACTTATCTTATCGCGAAGTGGCATCGTCAAACGTTATCCATTTTGACCTAGCGCACAAGGCTGATTCGTCGTCATCAGTCGACTGATGTGCAGCAGTTGACTGCCAATAGCCAGCAGTCGACTGCCAACCTGGCCACTTCCCTACAGTAAGAGGTTAGCACAGAATATGGTAAATATGACGGTTCCTTACCATCCGTTCTCGACCTAGACCTTCCACTGGAAGTCTTAGTTAGATCGTCGCCTACGGTCGTCCACATATAAAGGACACGACCTTACCATCTCTCTTCACACTCGTGTTTATCTCTGGTCCTTTATGACCTGTCGCTTTTCTTCCGGTCTTCACCTGGGTTCTTCGACTCCCACGAGTTCTACCGGTGTCGTCCGACCACCATGGTTTTCTGACTCGGGATTCTCTGGGTGTCGCTGACCTTCGACTTAGCTTAACCATTTCCTACACACTTAATTCAGCTCATGAGATAACAATATGACCTTAACTTTGGATCTTTGCAATAATCAAAACCTAGGTTTGATTATCTAGTGCCCCTGCACCAACAAGATGCACAACGTAAGTGTGTATGATACAACAATCAACTCCACCATCAAAATCATCACCTAACCCCAGATGTAACGCGATGAATAAAGCTGAATCCACAACTGTGCCCCAGTAACATTCACATAAATGAACCTCTACAGGTCAACTTATAATATAGTCTATAATCTATAACAGCGATGAACGAACTGTAAGATAATAACAACGCATCTCAAAGTACAAAGGCTAAGTAACAAGCACATGATTAAATAAGAGTGGAGTCAAGGTAAAGGTATCATCAACATAAATATCATGCACAAGGTATATCAACTACCTGACCAGGGTAGGAAATTACCCACTTATATATAGAACACCAGTTGTCTTCACGTTCGAGAACTCTGCCTCAAATCAAAGTTCAGGTATATAACTCGTGCTAGCATAACCAAACAGTAGGAATAAGAATCTAATCCAATCTTAATCCCTGATTAATTAACCAAATAATCTAATACTATAAGATGAACCAACTCATATATTTGTATCCATCCGTAAACATCTAAATCTGAACTTACCTGACACCGCATCAATTTCCATAGCTTATCTGGAAGAATAACCCTCTTCCAAAATCATCCAGCTTCTTGATTCACAATGAACTGATCCACCCAACCTTGTTTCAGTCATCCAAATCACATAACCAGTTACACCTAACACTGCCAATTCAAATCCAACTTTCCCAACTCAACTTTCAAATAGCAACCCAAGAATCAACAATCTCCCTGTCTAGTATCAAAGTCTTTTATGAACCTTCTTAAATTCAGGCCATTCTGCTCATGATTTGATATTAAATGTCTCATCAGAGTCTGAGTCACTGGTATTGTAACCTGGCCACTTGTTGCTAACCTTCCAAACTAAACTTCGATACCTTAATGCTTTAGTAATCCAAGCATTTGCCCTCTGCTCGTTCTTTGAGACTTCGTAGCCATTCTGGTACATCAGGCCAACAAGAAACTTGCATCAGTGCATCGCCGACCTTTGCTTCCTTGAGCGCATCCTGGAACCACCGACGGGTGCAGTCCACTACCCCGCCCTTGAGAGGCACGCGATCCTCCCACATCTTCTGTTCGTCCATCTCCCACAGAATATTCCTAGAAGGGCGACAGTGGCAGCGGGCTCTTCTCTAACCAAAGACAACCCCCCTTCATTCTTCGGATACTCTCGGTCGCGATGCAGGCGAAACTCTTTATGATCGTTGGCACTGGCAGTCGTTTCTGATAAAACGGAGGAGAAGCTTGGGCGACGGTGAAGAGGAGAAGAGGTTGCGTGTGAGAAATCGGGAGGAAGAGAGAAAGCTGCATCGGGTAGAATCGGGGAAATAAGGGAAATTAAACTTAGGTTTAGCTATTTAACCTTAGGTCAATAACACTTATTAACTTCCTAATAGACAAGCTTTACCAAAGCCTATTTACTTTAACCCTATGAAATATCAAATAAACTCCATTTAAATCCATAAAAAATTCTAAAAAATTCTACAAGATAATTTATTAATTAACTAGGAGTATTTTATTATTATTTTTTCCCCGATATCTTGCATAAGGGGCTTTCACAAGCCCCTTGAACACGTGGGGGGGGGGGGGGGAGGGGGTGCAACACCTCCTCGCAAGCAAGAATGTACATGTCATCGCGCTTCTTGAAACAAAGCTCACGGCGGAGCAACTTCCTCCTGTACTCCATCGGCATTTCAATGGTATGAATTTTGAGCATAATTTTGGAACTTCTAACCATGGTCGTATCTTGATCTTATGGGACACACAACGGGTGACATTGGATGTCCTTGAGGTGGCAGAGCAATACATCCATTGCCGACTCCATTGCATCGTCACCAAAAGGACTTTCTTGGCTACATTTGTATACGAGCTTCACTCTATTGTTGGGCGGCGCCTACCATGAGACTCCCTCTTGCATCTTGGAGAGAAAATTATTGAGCCTTGGATCCTCTTGGGCGACTTCAACTCCATTCTATCTATCGAGGATAAAGAAGGAGGATTACCAGTGACTAATTATGAAACTAGGGATTTCGGAGCATGTGTATAAGTGTGCGGGTTGGTGGACCTCCATTCCATAGGATGTCGCTTGACTTGGACCAATGGTATCACATCTTTCAAACTTGATCGTGCTTTGGTTAACACTTATTGGTTAATTGATGACTATGATAGCATTGCGGAGTTCACACCCCTGGGATGCCTCTCGGATCACTCATGTTGTATCGTGTCCACTATGGAATGAGAAAATGGCCCCAAGCGGCCGTTCAAATTTTACAACATGTAAACACTTCATACGGATTTCCATGACTTGGAGGCAGACTCTTGGAGGGAGTCGGTTGGGGGGTATGCTCAATTTAGCCTCAAAGCTAAGCTCACAAGTCTTAAGGGGTGGTTGAGGGCCCTTGATCAGGAGCATTTTAGTCATATTTCTGAGCGGGTGCGACGAGCGAAGGAGTTGTTGGAGGCTGAGCAGTGCACGCTGCTTGGTGGTGGGAGTGGGCTGGGCGGTGTGCATGGCATAGGTGTGGCTCGAGCAGACAACGCACCAGACATGGCAGATTATGCGTCGCAGGATGAAGCATGCAAAACACTTGGAGGTGAACATGGCACAGGCATGGCTTGAGCGGATAGTGCACCTGACATGGCAGAATGTGCACCGCAGGATGAGTCAGGCAGAACACTTGGTGATGCTCATGGCACAGGCATGGCTCAAGCAGACTGCGCACCACGCATGACAGATTCTGCACCGTAAGATAGACAAGGCAGAACAACTAGTGGAGCTCATGGCACATGCATGGTTCGAACATATAGTGCACCATGCATGGCAGATCGGGCGCCGCAGGAGGGACCAAGCAGACCCCTTGATGGTGCTCGTGGCACAGGCATGGCTCGAGCAGACAGTGCACCATGCATGACAGATTGTGCGTTGGCAGAGAGATAAGGCGGAACACTTGGCGGTGTACATGACACATACGTGGCTCGAGCAGACAGTGCATCATGCATGGTAGATTTTGCATTGCAGGACATACAAGACAGACCATCTGGCAGAGCTTATGGTACATGCGTGGCTCGGAAAAACAGTGCACCACATGAGACGGACGGGGTTGCTGCCTATGCGGATTTACGACGACTCACCACTTTGCTTGCTGATGCAGAGAGACTCTTCTAGTAGCAGTAGGCTCATGGCGCATACCTCCGAGGCAGCGACCGCTGCACATGATTTTTCCATGACTTGGTGAAGCGGAATAACAAGAGGAATTGTTAGGGCAATTAACCCATGTATGATGTGGTTTTGATGTGTGTGGCAAAGGGTTTAAGTTAGGTTGTTATGTGATTTGATGTGTGTGTGTTTAAGTTGTGTAGGACTTAAGTGAATCACACATGGATTGGCTTGATGAAAGCATTGGTGAGTTCACCATCTCATGGCTCGGGTCCTTGAGTCGGTGAAGGATGATATTGCGAAAGTCGTATGCTTGGTGCATCCGAGGGACCGCCGAACGAGGAGCGTATGGAGTGAAGCCAAAGGAAGTAGACTTCAGGGCGAGACGTGAAGGATGACATTGCGGAAGCTGTGTGCTTGGTGCATCCGAGGGACGTAGCCGAACGAAGAGAGCTTCGAGGCGAGGGACTTCATGGGAGATGAGAGTGAGCGATTGTAACCTGGGACGGGGGTAGCTCATAGGTGAACTTGGCCGAATGGCTAAGTCAAGTGTCGAACGCTCAAACTTAGGTTTGAGGTTTTACCCGACAAGTCGGACACTCAAACTTGTGTTTGAGGTTTTACCTGACGTTTGGATAAGTCAGATGCTTAAACATGAGTTTGAGGTTTCTACCCGACGAATGGAAGTGTCGGATGCTCAAACAAGTAGTTTGAGATTTACTCAACCATTGGATGCTCAAACAAATGGTTTGTTTGAGATTTTACCCAACACCCAATCGCTTCTAGATACTCATAATCGCTTCTAGGTCGATGCCACTTGACCGGTGCTCACCAATGTTCGATCGCTTGGTTTCTCGCCCAAAGAATGATCGCTAGTGTTTGACACTCAATCTATTTACCATCCCACGCTAAGGACAACAATGATCGATGAAGATGAAGGTGGTCGTGGGCACAGAAGGTTTGAAAGTCGACTGATTGCCTGGATCACTCGACTAATGACTCGATCAATCGACTGATAGGCTGATCAATTGACTGATGAAGGAGCAATTGGATGTGACACCCACAATTCAGTCGGGTAGAAGCCGTTGGAATGACCAGTAGTCGACTGATGCATGAATCAATCGACTACCGCCTGCCCAATGGGAAGAAACCCTTCTTCTCTATAAAAAGAAGGGTTGGGTGGCTTTGGGAGGCTAATGCTTCACTCATAATCATACTCCCAAGTGCCCAACATGTTTTAACACTCCTATTCTTGTTCTTATTTCTATCTTATTGTAAGAGGGAGTGATTGTTGTAAAAGAAGGTTACCTCCACCTTGCTTGGGCTAAAGGAGAGACTAGTGGATTGTTGAGGGAGTGATTCGCCATACGAATCATCCGTGGACTAGCGACAAGGGCCGTGAACCACGTTACATCTTAGCGTTAGCATTTTCTCTTCTTTACTTCTTTATATTATTTTAATTGTCTTTGTTTTAGTATTTTCGCTGCGCTAATCACTTTGTAGACAATTTAGAACGATCAAATTCCATCTACGACAACGAGGGATATTCAACCCCCCTTCTTGCCAGGTCACGATCCTCCAACAAGTGGTATCAGAGTAAGGAGCTTGTCGACGGACTCATCGCCAAAACAAGCATGACAATGAAATGGCTGGCTCGAACATTCATCCGCCTAAATTCAAAGGTGACTTCGCTTGGTGGAAAAAGCGAATGGAGGTATTCTTCGAGACCGATTTTGATATCATGCTTATCATGGAAAACGGTTTCGAGTTGCCTAGGGATGAAGAAGGGGAGTCATTAGAGAAGTCAAGATGGACTAAGAAGCAAAGGGAGGAGCACCACACAAATTTGAAAGCAAAGCACCATCTATTCAACGTGCTCCCTCAACAAGAAATCAACTAGATTGGCGAGTGCTCTAGCGCCAAGGAGATGTGGGAGAAGCTAGTGGAGCTTCATGAAGGCACATCCGAAGTCAAGCTAGCAAGAAGAGATCTCCTCCGCTCTCAATTAAACAACATCAAGCTTGACAAAGGGGAGAAGGTATTATCTTTGCATTCTCATTTTAAAGAAATAATTAATGGTCTATCAAGTGTAGGAGAAAAGCTCTCCAATCGGGACATGATCATGAAGGCAATAGATGCATTCCCTAGATCATCCAAATGGAGTTCTATGGTGGACTCATTCTACATCTCAAAGAATCTAGATGTAAGTACTCTAGAAGAATTTTTCTCTACCATGGAATCGCATGAAACTAAGCTTGAAGGCATAGTTGAAGAATCAAGTACAAAATCAAGGGGAGGAGCACTAATGGCTGACAAAGGAAAGAAGAATAAGAAAACTCCACCCTCCTCAACGGATGAAGGATCATCCTCTTCAATGGATAGGAATGAGGAGGCATACATGGTAAGAAAGGTGAGACACGCTCTTAAGAGTTTTAAATTTAACAAGTCTCATGATAGGAGAAGGCCAAGAAGAAAGGTTATTTGCTACAATTGCCAAGGAGAGAGACACATGAGGGATGAGTGTCCCTTGTTGAACAAAGCAAAAGAAAATAAGAAGAAAGACAAGAAGAAAGGGAAGAAGAAAGAAGAAAAGAAATCAAAAGAAAAGGAGAAGTCAAAGCCTCAGAACCTAAAGGCTATATGGGATGATCCATCATCATCGGAAGAAGAAGAAGCATTCACAAGCCTTGCACTTATGGCGATAGAAGACGTAACTTCCACCTCATCCGAACAAGAAGGAAGTACAAGTGAGGAGGAGAGCTCAAATGTAGGGGGAGCATCATCATCTTCATCAGAATCGGAAGAAGAAGATATGATAAGTATGGTAAGAAATATCCCTACTCAAGAAATTGTTTCCATGATTTCAAGTCTTACTAGAGATTTATTTAGAATTAAAAAGAAAAACAAATACATGCAAAATGAAATTAAGGATCCAGAAGAAAAACTCAAAAATGCATGCTCACATGATGATTGTATTTCTTCTAGTGTTAATGATGCATGCTTAGAAGAAAACAGGGTTTTAAGAGAAAAGGTAGATTCTCTTACTAAGGCTCTAGAAAAATTCACAATTGGCTCCAACACCCTAAACATGATAATTGGGAGCCAAAGGGATAGCTTTAACAAGAAGGGCCTAGGATATAAGGGATCTAAGAATGAAAAAGTTTACCATTGCTTAATTGCTAGGGGTCAATCTAAAATAACAATAGTAGCTAGAAAATGGATCCCTAAGGAGTACTTGATGAACCCCATTGGAAAGAATCTATATTGGGTTTCCAAGTCAATCCTCAAGGGTTAGGAAAACCCTACGATAGTCAACCATAAGTGAATTTATCTTATATTATGTTATTTGGTTGACTTATAAGCATGGTGGATGATTTGGGTGATATTTAACTTATGATTTAGTGATAATACTTGATTTATGATCATGATATGCAATTATGATAATGTTTGTGTTATGATCATGTTGGTTATTTTAGATAATACTTAACCTTGGTAGAAATTGCATGAAATCGATGGTTAAGTATAATACCTTAGGTACATCTCACACTGACTATAGGCTAACTTGATTGGAAACATAAAAATGAGTGAGATGTTAGGTTGATACAAATGACTCACTTATGCTTATGACATTTTGATGGGTCATTAGGAGTATCATAACATAGTAATCATAGACTAACTATGGGGAAAGCAAATGTTTAATCAATGGACATATTGTCCATAGATTATAGTTGGATATTTTAAATGTTTTAAAATCATTTTATGTTTTATAAACCGTGAGTTCATGTTTTAAAATGTTTCAAGGCAAAACTAGGTTTTAAAGTTGATACAAAATTGAGACATTTTACAACTTTTGAGTTTTTACCTCATTTTTCATAAGAAATATTTTCCCTAAATTTCATTATTTTTTTGAATTTTCTATAATTTTTAATGTATTTCTGAACTTGGGTTCAAAAATTAGAAAAGGCTGGAATTCAGTTGCCAGTCGACTAGCATTCTGACGTAGTCATCTGATGGAACTGTGCACGGGCAAAGTAGCCTGCTTTCTGGGTTTTTCAGGATAATTTTGGTATTTTTCTTCCTTCAGACCTTGATGCCATGTTGTATAACATATGTTAGATGTTTTTTCTGGTGTTAAAGGGGGAGAAATATTGAGTTTAAGTTAATCATGCTAGGAGGAGAATTAGCATGTGTTAAGGGGGAGTTGCATGTATTAAGGGGGAGTGTTTTGATACTCATATTATTTTACATACTTTCTTTCCTTATGTATTTTGTTAATGTTTTACCTAACTTAAACGGATTGTCACACATCAAAAAGGGGAAGATTGTTAGGGCAATAAATCCATGTATGATGTGGTTTTAATGTGTGTGACAAAGGGTTTAAGTTAGGTTGTTATGTGATTTGATGTGTGTGTTTAAGTTGTGCATGACTTAAGTGAATCACACATGGATTGTCTTGATGAAAGCATTGGTGAGTTCACCATCTCATGGCTCGGGTCCTTGAGTCGGTGAAGGATGACATTGCGGAAGTCGTGCGCTTGGTGCATCCGAGGGACTGTCGGATGAGGAGCGTATGGAGTGAAGTCAAAGGAAGCAGACTTCAAGGCGAGACGTGAAAGATGGCATTGCGGAAGCCATGCACTTGGTCCATCCGAGGGACATAGCCGGACGAAGAGAGCTTCGAGACGAGGGACTTCATGGGAGATGAGAGTGAGCGATTGTAACCCGGGACGGGGTAGCTCATAGGTGAATTTGTCCGAATGGCTAAGTCAAGTGTCAGACACTCAAACTTAGGTTTGAGGTTTTACTCGACAAGTCGGACGCTCAAACTTGTGTTTGAGGTTTTACCCGATGTTTGAATAAGTCGGATGCTCAAACATGAGTTTGAGGTTTCTACCCAACGAATGGAAGTGTGGAATGCTCAAACAAGTAGTTTGAGGTTTACCCGACCGTCGGATGCTCAAACAAATAGTTTGTTTGAGGTTTTATCCAACACCAATCGACTGCTACTATAGCAGTCGACTACTCTTGGTCGATGGCACTCGATTGGTTCTCGACCGGTGTTCGACTGTTTGATTTCTGGACCAACAGTCGACTGCTTCACCATCAGTCGACTTTCAAGGGACGACAGTCGACTGATGAAGGTGGTCGCGGACACAGAAGGTTTGAAAGTTGACTGATTGTCTGGATCACTCAACTAATGGCTCGATCAGTCAACTGATAGGTTGATCAGTTGATTGATGAAGGAGTCGTTGGATGTGACACCCACGATTCAGTCGGGTCAGAAGACGTTGGAACGACCATCAGTCGACTAATGCATGAATCAGTCGACTGCCACCTGCCGAACGGAAAGAACCCTTCTTCTCTATAAAAAGAAGGGTTGGGTGGCTTTGGGAGGCTAATGCTTCACTTATAATCATACTCTCAAGTGCCCAACACGTTTTAACACTCCTCTTCTTGTTCTTATTTCTATCTTATTGTAAGAGGGAGTGATTGTTGTAAAAGAGGTTTACCTCCACCTTACTTGGGCTAAAGGAGAGACTAGTGGATTGTTGAGGGAGTGATTCATCATACGAATCGTCCGTGGACTAGCGGCAAGGGTGGTGAACCACGTTACATCTTGACGTTAGCGTTTGCTCTTCTTTACTTCTTTGTATTGTTTTAATTGTCTTTGTTTTAGTATTTCCGCTGCGCTAATCACTTTGTAGATGATTAAGAACGATCAAATTCCATCTACAACAACGAGGGCTATTCAACCCCCCTTCTAGCCTGGCCACGATCCTCCAATAGGAATGTCATACTTAGCATTACTTAGCATCACCAAACCATCCAGGGAGCTGACAGACAGCATGACTGAGGTTGCAGAGGTGTTTGTGGACCATTTACGCAATCTTTTGGGCACCGCTGAGGACTGTAGGGCGCTGGACAACGCTGCCCTACCTGGACAGTGCCTCACTTTGGTGCAATCTGCAACTTTGGAGGAGCCGGTCACTGCTGAGGAGGTGCGAGCTGCCCTATTTGATATTGGTGGGGACAAAGCGCCGGGCCCGGATGGATATAGCTCCAAATTCTTCACCTCGACATGGGATACAATAAAGGATGATTTTATTGCAGTCGTGCAGGAATTGTTTCACACGGGACAACTTTTAAAGAAATGGAACCACACCCTTATAGCATTGGTCCCAAAGGGCGATCGTGCCCCGACGGTCAATGACTATCGACCCATCTCCTGTTTCACTGTCTTCTACAAGGTCATCTCCAAAATCATGGCGGAGCGACTATCGAAGGTGATGGATGATTTATTGGACCTAGCTCAAGCGTCTTTTGTCAAAGGTCGCTCGATCGGGGAGAACATACATTTGGCTCAAGAAATCCTTCAGAAATATGCACGGAAGCGGATATCCCCTTGTTGAATGCTCAAGGTGGATCTTCGGAAGGCCTTCGACACGGTTGATGGAGACTTTTTTATGGCGACGCTTGTTGGTTTTGGTTTTCCCCAACAATTCCACCAATGGATATATGCATGTGACTCTACCGTCTCCTATTCCGTTAGCATTAATGGGGCGATGTATAATCATTTTAGCGATCGGCGAGGACTTCGGCAAGGTGATCCTTTATCTCCTTTACTTTTTGGGTTATGTCTTGAGGTTTTCTCCCGAAATTTGAAGGTGATAGTACAACGACCCGGTTTTCTCTACCACCCCATGTGTGGGGAGGTGGGGGTCACTCACTTAGCATATGCGGATGACCTATTATTGTTTGCTCGGGCGGACTCTACCTCTCTCATGGAGATCTCTCATTGCTTGGCGGACTTTGGCGATATGGCAGGCCTTCGAGCGAACCTCTTGAAGTCCAACATATATATAGCGGGGGTGGATGATCGAGTCAAGGTGGACCTCCTCCGTATAACGGGTTTCCAAGAAGGCATATTCCCTTTTCGATATCTTGGAGTGCCCTTGGCGGTGGAGAAGTTACGGATTTCTAGTTATGAGCCCTTACTTGATGTGGTGCGGTGCAAGATAGTTGGATGGCCGAAACACACTTTATCTTATGCAGGGTGGCTTGAGCTTGTGCGGTTCGTGCTCTAAGAGGTGGAATGCTATTGACTCTCCATCCTTTAGGTTCCGAGCGGCGTGGTGGATAAGGTTTATAACATTTGCCGCTCATTTGTATGGACAACCAAGCACCCCCTGGTGTCATGGGCGACTTTGTGCCTTCCCAAGGAGGAAGGGGGCTATGGTCTACGAGACTTGCATGAATGAAACTTGGCTTTACTTTGCTTAGCATTATGGAATCTACAACGCAATGCAGACTCCCTTTGGGTGAGATGGATCCATCATCAATATCTCAAGCGCATGGATATTTGGCAATGGCAAGGCCACCCCTCCGACTCACCGTTGATGAAGAAGTTAGGGCTACTCCGTGATGCCATCTTATAGCGAGCAGGAGGTGAGCATGAGGCCAAAGTGCTGCTGGACAATTGGTATTCTGAGGCTAACAACCCCTATGATGGGTCGTGGTGCCGTTGGACGATGCACCAAGGGGATGCTGATAGGCAACACGCAGACAACTTTGACGGTGGCTCGTGATGTGGCCTGGCTGAGCACCATGGGATTGCAGACTGGCACCAGGCAGACAGTGAGTCGGGCAGTGTGCATGGCACTACGGTGGCTCGAGCAGACAACGCACCGCGCATGACAAATTGTGCAGCGCAGGATAGGCCAAGCAGAACCCTTGGCGGTTCATGTGGCACAGGCATGGCTCGAGCAAGCAGCGCACCACGCATTGCAGATTGTGCGCCGCTAGACAGACAAGACAGAACACTGGGCGGTGCATATGACACAGGTGTGGCTCGAGCAGGCAGCGTACCATGCATGACAAATTATGCGCTGCTGGACGGACAAGGCAGAATACTGGGTGGTGCACATGACACAAGTGTGACTCGAGCAGGCAGCGCACCACGCATGACAGATGGTGCACCGCTAGACAAACAGGGCAGAACACTTAGCGGTGCACATGCATCACACCACAGGGGCAATGGCACCATGCATCGCAACACACTTGGCACTGGGTGGACAGGCGAACCTCCATGGGAGGCTAGCAGCGCCCTGTGGTGCAGACCGCCAGTGCACCATGGGGCATATGGCACTGGGCAGACATGCAACTCCAGTGGGCTGCTGACGGTGGGCTGTGGTGCGGTCGTTCAACGCACCACAACACACGTGGCACTGGGCGGACTGGCGAACCTCCATG
Organism: Wurfbainia villosa; assembly: GCA_025175895.1. Taxonomy (NCBI): domain Eukaryota; kingdom Viridiplantae; phylum Streptophyta; class Magnoliopsida; order Zingiberales; family Zingiberaceae; genus Wurfbainia; species Wurfbainia villosa. The sequence goes on from CM046004.1 coordinate 85,519,621, forward strand.
GGAGGCTAGCGATGCCCCGTGGTGTGGGCCGCTAGCGCACCACGAGGCATTTGGCACTGAGCGGATCGATAGACCTCCGTCTCATAGAAGGCAGGCAGTAGCAGACATGACATACATATTTTTTCAGTTGTGAGGTGCTGCGGTGCCTTGGGCAGTGGTAGTGTGGCGGCAATACATTATGCCTAAGCACCGCTTCACATACTGGCTAGCAGCGCATGGGAGATTACACACGACGGACCGCATGTCGTATGAGTCGAGGAAGGAATGTGTACTATGTCATTCTGCGGAGGAATCCAACGCTTACATCTTCTTTCGCCGCTCCTTCACTAGGCGGCTATGGGATATGATGCGGAGATAGCTACACATATAACCCCATATATACACGGTGCCTCACCTCTTCCAAGCTTTTCGACGTGAGTTGTGTAGGAAAGGATGGGTGAGGAAGGCACACGACTTGGCTATTTTCTGTATGATATTTTTTGTATGGCAGGTCCATAATCGGAGCCGTTTTGAGGACCATGAGTCTAGTATTGAAAGGTTGTTCCTCAAGATACAGACTCATGTCCATCACTTTGTAGAAGCGTAGCTTCTATACTTTTTCACACTTTCATATATACATATTTACCATTCTAAAAAAAACAACCAAGATCATATTGATTGAGGCACAAAATTTCATTATTCGTGGCACAAAATTTCATTATTCGAAGTAAAATACTAAGATAATGTAAATAAAGTGGAATCGCCACATTAACGATTTCTTTCCGCTGTCATTATCGATAGAGGAGATAATTCAGAATCTCAGATGACAAATGCCAAGATAATATAAATAAAGTTTGTCTACCTTAATGGATATAGAAAGGCATATGAGAGGAGCTGCTCCTCATAGTTTTAGAGTCAAGTCGAGCTCCTCTACTAGCTCCTCTCCATTACTCGTCTGAGTTTCCACTACAACTGGAGAGCCTGCCATGGCAGATGGTTGTGGAGACTTATCACACATGGCGACAACTATCGCCCTTCTCAACCTGCTATTTTTCCTCTCCTGCTTATGCGCATTCTGATGACCGCCTAATGCCTGAGAGCTGAAGAACCTTCGCGGGCAGTAGCTGCAGGTGAACATCCTCTCAGGATTCTGTGGATTCAACTCTGCATCCATATTCAAGTTATCGTTGTTATTCCTCTTGCTTTCAAGCTCCATAGGTTCAATGAATGATAGTATATATATATATATATATATATATATATATATATATATATATATATATATATATATATATATATATATTGACTTGGAATGAGAATTCAATGCATCACCTCCTGATCCTTTTCCTCACGCTTTTAATGTGCTGCACATTTTTATCCTCTTGATACATCTGTTTTGTTTTACTCTGCAAATATTCTCTTGTTTAAGAATGTGTATACACTAACCAACCGCTCGAGAAAGCAAACTCCTGGCACATGGAAATCCACAAGTCAAATAATGCCCCGCTAGTAAAACTCATGATGTTCGCGTGGTTTTTGTTGGTGACAAACCTGACTAACACACTTCAGCGTCGCCTGATATGTTTTATAATCTAGTGGTTCAATAGTCAAATTCTTGAGCATGCCCCTGTGCAAGGACGTCACGTATTAACTCTAAAAAACAAAAACAAAAAAATGATCTAATTTTTGTTAGCCCTTGGGCCCCATATAGACCGACAAAAAAGACTATCCATCTCTGTCAACTTGCAGCCAGCCCTATTAAACAGGCACAGCAGCCACATGAAAATTTGATATTATTATTTGTCGATGTGCAGACAATTTAGGGAGACATGTAAATTGTGCTCCAAATAGCATATCGATTTGATGTTGTAGATAATTCCATGTATCTATCGCAACTCGGAGGACTACAATATTCTATCATATCTAGTGGCAAGTAACAACCGAACAAGCATACAAACTTGACATTCTGGAATTCCTTTCATCTCAGCTTTTGGAACAATTCCCTTGGACTAACTTTGGTATCTGCAATGCATGCATTTGAGAGCTATGCTGATACACCAACCAATTAGTAAGAGCTGATCCTGTTGGGAGGATGCAATGCATGCACGAGGTTAATTGCAACCTGCCTTTATGCGCCTGCCAAGTGGACTTAAGTTAGGGAAACATACAAGCTAATCATCACCATCAATATGGCTATCATCATCAAACTGTATTTGTTCCAACGACTACAATCTGAAGGCTAATGGCAGGTGGGAATGGAATTGTCAAATTCAATCTTAAACAAAAATAATAATTTTACTTATTTATCTATAACATACCAAAAAAGAAAAAACTGCCCAAGGCACATGAGTTACTTAAAAATAAATATAAATGCACTTATCCAGAAGAATTAATTGTTGAATTTGATTTTCTAATTCGATAAATGATGCGGCAGAGATTTTTTCGCTCCTTGATCTAGTGCCACCGAGGAAGGGGTCCTCTCCGACCGCATCAATAAATTTGTCCTGAAAAAGTTAACATGTGTTAAACCGCCACTGAAGAAGGGGTCCTCTCCAACCGCATCAGTAAATTTATCTTGAAAAAGTTAACATGTGTTAAACTGCTTGCTGACCTACCCGACGACGACACTCCGATGGTTAAGTTAAGTCGGACATATATGAAAGAAAATATATTAGATGCAGTAAAAGTAATGTAAAAGAAGAGGAAGAGAACTTATCTCATATGCAGTTAGAAAAATACGAGAATCTCCTTAGCTAATTCCAAATTCTCAATTCTTAACAATGCATTCAATAAGTCTTCTAATGCTCCATATTAAAGTGTGGTATAGTGACCGCTTGTTCGTTTGCATCAGACACCACATGAGAACCACCACTTAACCAAAGAAATACTAACTCCATTAACAGCAGATATTTTGCCAAACACCAAGCGAAATTAATACAAAAATAACCCCCAGTAATTAACATGCAGAACAAGATAACGGAAACTCTCGAAGGAACAAGGCAGAAAGAGCTACAATGAAGGAAGGCTCACTTGCCTTTACTGCATGAGTGACTGAAATAGCTACCTTTCCCAGACTCATATGAGTAGAACATTTATCAAAGTGTGAGTAATAGCCAAGGGAAGAATTGCAACAATCTGTTTATCTTAGGCTTCTCATATAGATATTAGTGAACCACATCAACAATATAGGAACATTCCCAAAGGTTGAAGTGAAACGCAGTGATGTTCACTGGGAACGAATATACCTTCAGAACCTTGTTAACCTCTCTCCATGAGGAAAGAAACCTCCGAGGCTGTCAGAGGCGAAGTGAGCCAGGGTGCGGATGGGTCGTGGTTGTGATACAAAGAAATGCAACTCAACACCGGAAGAAGAGTTAGCCACAACCGCCGAGGAAGAGGAGAAGAAAGTAGATTCTTTTTTCTCCACGATGGCCAAGGATCCGACCTCCAGAAGGTAGGCCACACCCAATCCAAGTAGGTTATGCATCGTGGATGATTGGCGGATAGAGCAGATGCCCGCCCTGGAGTGCAAGTGAAGAGATCACCTGGAGAGAAAGGAAACCCATAGGTTGCAGGACGATGGTAAGGTGGGAGGAGAAGATGGCCTCAACCCCCCTTCCTGGACGGTAACAACCGCGGGCCCTCGGAGAAGGCATGGACCAGAAAACTCCCAATCCCCCCTCTTCTCCTCCCAAAGGAAACGACGGTTCCTTCGTATTGGTCATCGACAGGTCGAGAGCAAGGAGGCAACCCAAGTAGAATGGAACGGAACAAAAAACTAGAAAGAAAAGATCCCCCTACTCTAAACCCTAGGAATCCTTTTATATCCTTCTCGTAATTGGTCGAGTTCTGTCTCTAATAAATGGGACAATATTTTCCCATATCAATAAATTTACATGTTATTTTTGTAATACATCCAATTATGGAATATTGATTCAAATCGGTTTAAGTGATTTATTTGATTATTTATGGATTTTGGATTATAGAATGTAAGTTTTCATATATAGAATTCACTAACTCGAATCTGTTAATGATGATAAACTAACTGATAACGGATTCGGCTTGATATATTTATATACAAGATGTGGTCCCTGTAAGGCTAGACACTCTAACAGATCTCTATGCATCCTAGCAGCAAGGAGGGATTCGACATTGTCGCCCCAGTATCCTACAGAAGATCCGTTTATGCTTTTGCTGTAGGATTTTCAGATTTTGTAGACAACGCTATGATGATGGCTATTCTGCTATAATTGTGTTTTGTTTATATTTCCTACCATCATTTTATACCTTTCATTCACAGTAAAACCTAGATAAAACTAGATTTGTATCACGAACATGATGTGTTTTATTCAGTTTTGAATGCATGCTTTAGATTCGTGATCCCATTAAGTGGTATTAGAGCCCAAGTCATTTTGCCGATAAGATTGCTATTTTTCATCTTTTTTGTTAGTTTTGTGCAAGATATTGATTTATTATGGAAAGATGATGTGTCAAAAATATGAGTAGAAAACCTAGATTTAGTCGCTAGATTTGAATTCCTCGATTTTTTTTGGTAAAGAACAACGACAAAAAATATTGTACCCGATGTTGTTCATAGAGAAATCGTTGTATTTGATCTAAAAAATTTATGTTGAGTCACCATTAGTTGACTGTTTTAATGAATCAGTCGATTGATGTATATAAATTTGTATACAAAAGCTTTGTAAGTCTACTATGACACCCAACTGGTCTCATATCAATTGATTGCCATAAGGAATCTGTCGACTGCTGCGCCTCTATTCATGAATAGAAAGTTTTGTAGTCGATTGTGGTACTCAATTGAGGAATTAGTTGATTGTCACATGCTCTAGTCGATTGATGAATTAGAGTTTGCACACAATAGCTTTGCAACTTGATTGGGTACTTGATTGCTTTTAGCAGTCGATTGCTGAAAACCCCAGTCGACTGATATAGGGCACAAAAAATTTTCTAGTCAATTGATCAATCTATTGTTTATCTCAGTTGATTAGTGTACTCTACTGTTGTTCATAGGAAGTGATAGTGAGTTAAGCAGTCAATTGATGCCTTTGTATCAATCAACTACTTCAAGTCAAAAGTCAACGATTGTTTGTTGATCAGTTTGCCTAGGTTTCATATTGAATCTATCTATACGTATGTGACTATTTTGAACTAATACTATCATCAAAGTAAGAACTATTAAGTAGAATTAGTGCATTATGTATAGTTAGATGTATATTCATGCTAAACATAATTGGGTCAAAGAAAGAAAAGTTATGTTTAAACCAAATATATATGGTTAATAATGATTTACATATAAAGAACAGATTATGTTAATTAAGGGTCGGATTTCAACCCAAAGAAAGCATATGATAGATTAAGGATTCATAAGTCATAAAAGTAGGAATGTCGATGAGCGCTATGTTAGGGATCGTTTGGAACACTAGAGGGGGGGGGGGGGGGAGGTGAATAGTGTCAATGGAATTCTTTCGCGTTCGTGTCTACAATTTCGTTAGCGCATCGGAATATAGATATAATACAATAACGAAATGGACAAGCACACACAAAGACACGAAGATTTAACGTGGTTCGGAACCGCACGGTTCCTACTCCACGGATCGGGTTCGTACGAACCCTAGCGATGCCAATCACACACCACTATGAAATAACTCCTTCTCGACACGAGTCGGAGGCGGAGAAACCTCTTACAATTGTTTACAACAATAAACAAATAGCTACAAGCAAATACAATGAAATACAAAGCAAAACTAGTAAAGAAAACACTTTACAAATGCTCTTGAATGCTTGATCGCTAGGTTGATCGAGTAGCACTTGGAGACCCTGAATTGCAGCAGCAACTCGCCCCAAATCGCCTCAAAGAACCCTTTGTTTTTCCTCCATCACGAGCCCATATATAGCTTCAACTCAGGCCAAAGTCGATCACCGATCCGCCGACTATCACGATTGATCACATCGCGCGCGTTGTCGTGAGACAACGGTGCTAGATCCACGCCAGATAAAATCCAATCCTGGCTAGACATCAATGATCCGACGGCCTAGCGATGGCGCGATCGGCGCTACCACCACGATCCAAACCCTAGTTGATTTCCCCACCGATCGCCACATGACACCGACCGCACACCTCAAACATGAGATTTTAACCCAAGTATGGTTCCCCCTGTTGGGGTTGATCCGTGAGGGGAAACTTCGCTTCCCCTTCGCCTCGGTTGCTTGACCATGGTGATCCCTTCGATGTCCCCAGATTAAAAATTTAATCCTAGACAAAAGGGATTCCCAAAGCAACCAAGTCATCGTCGTGCTATTCGTTTAGAGAGGTCACTTGAACAAACTAGTTGTTCAAGCGACCATCCTCTATTCTACGAGTAGCCGCGGACTAGACGATGTCCGGATCGCCGATTTTTGTGTTTATACTCGGGATCCAAGTATTATTTAGCCATTTACAGAAATATAACATGCTCATAAATCAAAAATAAATACAAGCAATGAATAAATGAGAAAGAAGAATAGGTATACCTCCTAGTCTTCTAATGTATGACCTTCCTCCTTTTGGACGTCGTGTGGGCGACGATCCACCAAAAGTTGAAGCTCCTAGATCGCAACACTTCCTTCCTTGCTCTTCCAAAGCAAGAGAAAGAATAGAAACAAGGATATTTACCTCCCTAAAACCAGCCAACAAGAAGCAAGGAGTATCCTTGCCGCCGGCCAACAAAAGAAGGAAAGAGAAGGAGTTTTGGGTGTGGCCGGCCAAAAGCTCCAAGGGAAAACCCTAAACCTTTGTTCCACCGGCCAAGGAGAAGGAGAAGGCTTGTTTTGGACGCTGGCCAAGGTCTGGAAGGAAGAAGATGGGCGCCGGCAGCTTGGGGAAGAAGAACAACTAAGGAAAGACTTTCCTTAATAGGTGCCGCCCAAGCTCCAAACCCTAATTCCTAACCTTGCCGCCAACTCCAAAAACCCTAGCTCTCTTCAATTGTTTTCCACACCAACTCCATGCCATCCTTTTATAGAGTTAGGGATAAGCCATGAATTAATCTCATCCATTGGTTCTAGGGATTTAATCTCAACCGTCGGATCTAGAGTTTTAATCTCAACCGTCGGATCTAGAGATTTAATCTCTACCTTTGGATCTCGAGATTTGTTTCTATCCTTTGGATCTAAGCATCATGAGGTGTTAATAGGCTACATTAGGGACCATGAGGAGGAGTTGGGTCTTGGCCACCCATGGATCAAGCCCACATAAAGTCCGATCCACTAATGATGATCCAATCCACTAAAGGTCCATCATTGATCTACCTCACCAACCCCCATTTGATAATATGGGCTCCATATATTATTTGTACATTTTCTCCCCGTGTTTAAGATCTCGAATGTCCATCAATTAATTAATTTACTGACCATTAATTAATCGACATCTAACTCCATGAGTAGTACCACTCAACCTTTTCATCATGCCGGACCAAGTCCACCTGCAGGGTTTACATGATGAACCTTATGAGCTCCTCAAGGGGACATCATCATCCTAATATATAGGACACGGTTTCCTCCTATAATCAACGGCACACCATATAAATAATATCATCTCCCAACTTACCGAGTCTATCGATTTAATCTATAAATCTCGCCCATTGGTAAATCAAAGAGATGAGTACCAAGTATATGTGCCCGTTATTATATCGGGATTAAGAGCATGTACTAAATAATATCCGAGGTCCGATTCGATTATGTAGTCGTAATAAATCGAATCACCTGCGTGTCGTCTCCCGCTCAATACACACAAAGTGCACTAGTGTGATTCTATGGTCAAGACAAACCAATACCAAATCACACTACAACCATTCCGATGGTTTGTCCAAAGCCATCTCGGTTGTGAGCCTTTACTTATACTTTACAAGGAGCCGATAACATGATCTCCCGTGTGACACCACACACCATGTTATCTACAATGTAAGGTATTAGACAATATTGCATAACCATAAAAATATGCAAACAATGATCATGTGATTCTTATTTCAAAATAAAGATGTTCATACAAAAAATAGACTTTTAAGTATACATCCCTACACCCCCATACTTGCTAGACCACCCTTAGCCTAGACCTAAGCCTTCTAGCCACCTCCATCAGCCTCACGCCTCTCGGATCCCTCCAAGTCATCCATGACTTGTTCATCCATCGCGCTAGCCTTCAGGTGCTTCCATCGGCTATGTCATGCTAACGGTGTCTACACCGCCAAGGCACTTTGGACTTACGCTGCCAAGACTCCGCTTGGACTTTACGCCGCCAACCTTTGGACTTATGCTGCCAAGACTCCCGCTTGGACTTTACGCCGCCAATATCAAACCCTTGGACTTCTCAAATGCCAAGACTCAAGCTTGGACTTTCCCTTGCCAACCCATGTTGGACTTTTCATGCCAAGACCCATGCTTGGACTTTTCATGTGCCAAGTGTCCCACTTGGACTTTCCATGCCAAGTACTCAAGACTTGGACTTTACCAAATGACAATTACATTGTCATATGTTTTTGTCGAAACATCAAAACATCACTCGAGTCAAACTCGAGTCCTGGTCAATCGTAACCTGGGCCGATTGCATCAACAATCTCCCCCTTTTTGATGTTTGACAAAAACCAAACAAATTATTGAGTTAGAACACTAACTCAAATCCCTTACCAATTATCCCAAATTGGTAAATACTCTCTAAATGTTCTCCCCCAAACATTCTCCCCCTTTTTGACTAACATCAAAAAGGTTTCCTCTCAAAGGAGGTCAATGTCTCATGTCCCAATGAGATCTTACAATCTCCCCCTTGGTTCAACAATACTTAGGATGCCTACCATCTTCCTAGTGATAAGTCCAATATAACTCAAGAGAGGCAATCCCATTTACTCTCCCAATTTCCAAATTGGGTCTCTCAAAAGTCCCATCAATTTCCCAATTGATGTCATATTCTCCCAATAACTTCTCCTCTTCAAGGAGAAAAAAACACATCCATCATCCCAAGATGGATACCTCCCCCTAAAGGCTTGCTCCCCCTTGACCATTGCACCAACAATGTCCTTGGGAAGTCCCTAAGCCAATAGGAACTCTAAACCATCAAAATTAAGGTTAGAAATTCAACATTGAACTTTCCAACACCTTAAAATTGATACAAACCCTAAATACTTCTCCTAATCCATATCCAATGAATTTTCACCCTTTATAATGCTTCCCAAAGCATATCCTAGGGTTAGGAGTGATTAGGGACCATAATCGTAGCTGAAATCGGGTTAAACAACCTTGTTTACCCCGAAATAAGGCTACCAGTCGAGTGATTCAGAAATCAGTCGACTGGCACCTCCATCAGTCGACTGACACCAATGGTGATCGATAATCGAATTTCCGAATTTCAATTATCAGAGTTGAATTTTAGAAAATCATAAATAATTATGCGTATATCGAAAAATCACGAAATTTGATACGTATAATACCTATGACCAATACAATGGGTGAAAAATGTTTGAAAAATATTTTACCCATAAAATAAAGAGTTTGATACAAAACTCAAAACCATTGAAATTTTCAATATTTTGGCCCTATCTTGTATCAACTCTATCAATGGTGATTGCTATCAAAAGATAGACTTCACCAAGGTTTTTCAAAATGATTTTAAAATGTTTTCAAAACCTTATTTTGGATCATATTCCTTGGGCTCTATGTACATGACTTGTACACAAGCTTTCCCAATGATCCACAAATAAAATTAGATGAGTTTTAGTTCATCTAGATGCAAAAACTATGCACCTTGAACTTAACTCGTATCCTAGCATCTCACATGTATCTAGGGTGTATAAATACACATACATGTCAATTGAACGTGAGATGTGGGTTTTGGTTCATTTAATCTAGGGTTTCATGCATTTCCTAGGCAACCCTACTTGATTCCCTTATAAATGGGACTTCAAGTCATGTCATTGTCCTTAGTTTAATTTTAATCAATTAATTGCATGAAGTGATCATGGCATAAAGAAAGCAATACTTAAGCATGGCCAGTGATCATGATGTCATGGCATATGATAAAATCTAAAAACACATGACATTTGAAACCTTAATCCTAAACATGAACATGACATATAAAATGATTGAAATAAACATGATGTCATGACATGTTATATGGCAAACAAAGCATGGCATATAAAATATATAGGAATAATAATACCTAAATTTTAATATTAGTTGCCATTTGTTGTGATTAAATATATTTAGCTACATTATCACTAGTTTCCCTAGTGTGCCAAAACCCAAAATGGCACACTAACCGCTAAACCTAAATTGTGCCAATTTGATCACATTATCAAAACTTCTCAATTAATATTGGCACATCCTAAAATCTTTTAGGATATTAATTCAAGTCTATTTCCAAGGTAACCATAACCTTGAAAATATCCTAAAATGCCACCTTTACCATGGTTGAGTTAACTACCCATCCAATCAAGGTTGGCACACCCTAAACCCATCTAGCGTGAATCAATCACGCTCTTAGGAACCCAAAACCGATTTGATCTCCTAGGGTAAATTAGGTATTCCTTAGGGATAACCTCCCTAGATACCTTCCTAATGACCCTCCTAGGCTTATTAGCCTTGGTCATTTGGGTCTTACCTAGGTTGACTCTAGGGGTAACTCCCCTTGTAACCTTCTTAGTGGTCACCCTAGGTTTCCTAGAAACCCTAGCCACTAGGCACACCCTTTGGTCAACTCTAGGGATGACTTCCCTATTGACTTTGGTCTTCCTAGACCTAGTTTGTGTTCCATAGTCAAATGGAACACTATGATAAGCCACTTTAGGCTTAGGTTTGTGACCCAAACCTTGCTTGCCCTTGATTTGACTTTTGACTCTTAGGTCCTTGGTGTTGACTTTGACTTTTGGACCTTTGACTTTGACTATTAGACCCTTTAAATTGATATTGTATCTTATTTAGGGTCTTTTCAAGTTTTTCAAGCCTTGACCTCAAGACTTGATTTTTCTTTTCTAATTGCCCAATTTTAGAATTTTGATTTAAATCTTGGGCATTGGACTTCCTAGGCATATGCCTAGTCCATTTAGGGTTTAGACTTAGGTGCTCTTGCACCTTTCTAATTGTCTCCCTAGGTAAAATTGATCTTGAGTTATTCGACCTAGGTTTATCCTTAAATAAGTTGTTTTTAGGGACATTAGTCCCAAATTTCTCCCTATTTCCTACATGGACTCTCTTAGCTCCTAAGCAAAAATATTTATTCCTATTAACATGCTTTTCATAAATTGCAAGAGAATTAAAGCTCCTAGCATGCTTTTTAGCATTTAAATTAGAAGATGCATTACTAAAATGTACCTTAGGGTTAGCCTTAGCTCCCCCTACTTGTGATGCTTCTTCTTGGGTCTTTTTGCTCCCCCTAGGACATTGATTCCTATAATGTCCTTTTGAATTGCACTTAAAGCATATGATGTGCTCCTTGCCTTTAGGTGTTGGGGAACCGGCATCCTTGACTTTTGGTGCCGATGGAGCTTTCCTAATCTTCTTTGGGCACTTGCTCTTATAGTGCCCAAATTCCCTACACTCAAAACACATAATATGATTTTTATTGGAAGATAAAGTGTTTGAGTTACCTAGGGTGGTGGTAGGTGCCGGAGTTGAATTTTGAGCTTCCTCATCTTGATTGGATGTTGAAGGCTCTTCTTGAGGTTGCTCCGGTGTAGAGGATGGTCTCTCCTCCTCAATCCTAGAAGTAGATGCTTCTTCCACCTCTTCTACTTCTTCTTTCTCTGATCCGGAAGTTGACTCCATCTCGACTTCTGATTCCTCACTTTCACTTGAGGATGAACTCTCCTCATGGAATCTTGCCAATTTTCTCCATAACTCCTTAGCATACATGTAATCCCCTAGCTTGCACAAAATATCATTAGGGATTAAATCTTTCAAAAGTTTCGTTACCTTAACTTCAGTCTTGAGCTTTTGACGTTGCTTTTGGGTCCACTTTTTCAATTTTAGGATATTCCCCTTCTTATCCCTAGGGGGTTCAAGGCCTTCAATGAGGATGAACCAATCCTCTATGTTCATCATCAAGAATGTTTCCATTCTTGCTCTCCACGCCGGAAAATCTTCTGGATCATATGGAGGTGGAGTATTGATATCCCATCCAAGCTTGTCTTGGAATTCCATCTTCACCCTCTAGCCTTTTGTTTTAGCTCCCGGCGGTTAGTCCGTAGAAGAGCCCCGGGCTCTGATACCACTTGTTAGGGATCGTTTGGAACACTAGAGGGGGGTGAATAGGCCGAGATGGAATTCGATTTCGCTTCTACAATTTCAAGTAGCGCAGAATGGAATATAGAAATAATAAAAGCAATAACGAAATGCACAACAAAGCTAACACAACGATATACGTGGTTCAGAACCGCACGGTTCTTACTCCACGGATCGGGTTCGTACGAACCCTAACGATGCCAATCACACACCACTATGAAATAACTCCTTCTCGACACGAGTCGGAGGCGGAGAAACCTCTTACAATTGTTTACAACAATAAACAAATAGCTACAAGCAAATACAATGAAATACAAAGCAAAACTAGTAAAGAAAATACTTTACAAATGCTCTTGAATGCTTGATCGCTAGGTTGATTGAGTAGCACTTGGAGACCCTGAATTGCAGCAGCAACTCGCCCCAAATCGCCTCAAAGAACCCTTTGTTTTTCCTCCATCACAAGCTCCATATAGCTTCAACTGTCTTTGGAAAAAGTCGATCGATCATTGCTCGGGACCATCGATCGATCACACTTCTTTGTGAGACAACGGTGTAATCCACGCTGGAAAAATCCAACGGCTAGGACATCAGTCGACTAATCATGACCATCGATCGCTCGTCTCGAATGAGTGAGACTCCATTCTGCGGCGAAAATTGAGCATCGCCGATCGATAACATAATCGCCGATTTGCTCGTCCATCGATCGACCGCTTATGGCGATCGATCGCTAGGCCACTTCATGATCAAACCCTAGTTGATTTCGATCCGGTGATCGCACATGGCACCGGGCCGACTGGCACACCTCAAACATGAGGTTTTAACCCAAGTATGGTTCCCCCATACTTGCTAGACCACCCTTAGCCTAGACCTAAGCCTTCTAGCCACCTCCATCAGCCTCACGCCTCTCGGATCCCTCCAAGTCATCCATGACTTGTTCATCCATCGCGCTAGTCTTCAGGTGCTTCCATCAACTATGTCATGCTAACGGTGTCTACACCGCCAAGGCACTTTGGACTTATGCTGCCAAGACTCCGCTTGGACTTTACGCCGCCAACCATTGGACTTATGCTGCCAAGACTCCCGCTTGGACTTTACGCCGCCAATATCAAACCCTTGGACTTCTCAAATGCCAAGACTCAAGCTTGGACTTTCCCTTGCCAACCCATGTTGGACTTTTCATGCCAAGACCCATGCTTGGACTTTTCATGTGCCAAGTGTCCCACTTGGACTTTCCATGCCAAGTACTCAAGACTTGGACTTTACCAAATGACAATTACATTGTCATATGTTTTTGTCGAAACATCAAAACATCACTCGAGTCAAACTCGAGTCCTGGTCAATCGTGACCTAGGCCGATTGCACCAACATGCTAGAGGGGGGGGGGTGAATGGCGGTTCGTTGCTCGATGGAATTCGTTCGTGCTTGATCGTCTATAACACTTGTTATGCACAGAGGAAATAAAGATAATAAAGAAATAACAAAAACACAAGCACACAATTACACAATCGATATAACGTGGTTCGAAATCTTAGGGTTCCTACTCTACAGATTGAGCTCAAATGAACTCTAGCGATGCAAAACACCACTACTAATCAACTCTCCTTCTCGGAAAACACTTCGGAGGTGGAGGAAACCTCTTTCAACAGATTACAAAAGTAATACAAGATAAAACAAGCAAATACAAAGTAAATACAACAAAAGAAGTAAAGAATACTTTACAAAAACTCTTTTGAATGCTTGTTTGTTTGATTTCTTAAGCGGAACTTGAAGACCCTGACTTGCACCAGCAAATTGCTCCAAATCGCCTCAAAGAACCATGCCAAAATCCCTCTCCTCGAGCTCCTTTTAAAGCTACAACTCGGGCTAGATTCCGCTTAGCAGTCGACTGCTCACGACCATCAGTCGATTGCTCTTGTAGTTGTTGTGAGACAACGACTTAATCCACGTTGGACAAGTTCCAACGGATAGACCATCAGTCGACTGATCATACCCATCAGTCGACTGATCATGCCTTCACTCGACTGCTAAACTCTAGCAGTTGACTCGGAGACATTCTGTGCTCATGTCCTCGACCATCAGTCGATTGACCTCCACGTCAGTTGACTGATCAAGCCATCAGTTGACTGCCAAGGCCATGCGGCCGCAGTCGAACGTCAGTCGACTCCCGGCCAATCGACTGGTCATAATCTCAGTCGACTGCTAAGAGTCAACTCGGCTTCCAAGTGTCAAAACACTTGACTAGTCGACTGCTATACCTCAACCATGAGGTTTACCCCAAGTATGATGCCCTCATACTTGCTAGATCACCCTTAGCCTAGACCTAAACCTTCTAGCCACCTTCGTCAACCTCATGCCTATCAGATCCCTCCAAGTCATCCATGACTTTTTCATCCATACGCTAGCTTTCAGGTGCTTCCATCGGCTATTGTCATGCTAAGCTGGTCTATACCGCCAAGATACATTTGGGCTTACGCTGCCAAGACTACTGCTTGGACTTTACGCTGCCAACCATTAGACTTATGCTGCCAAGACTCCACCCTTGGACTTTACGTAGCCAATATCAACTCTTGGACTTCCCCTGTCAACCCATGTTGGACTTTCCATTTACCAAGACTCAAGCTTGGACTTTCCCTTGCCAAGACCCATCCTTGGACTTTCCATGTCAACCCATGTTGGACTTTCCAATTTCCAAGACTCAAGCTTGGACTTTCCCTTGCCAAGACCCATACTTGGACTTTCCATGTCAACCCATGTTGGACTTTTCAATTGCCAAGACTCAAGCTTGGACTTTCTATGCCAAGTACTCAAGACTTGGACTTTTCCATTGCCAAGACCCATGCTTGGACTTTCCATGCCAAGTGTCCCACTTGGACTTCTCTATCATATGGTCAACCCCATGTCAACCATATAGTCAACTCATTGTTAAATAATGGTCAACTCATCATCAAACATCAAAACACTACTCGAGTCAAACTCGAGTCTGGTCAATCGTGACCTGGGTCGATTGCACTAACAATAAACTCAAAAAGAAATAGCTCATATAAAGTATAATTTTATTAGTTATGCACATGATGTGTCAGTCCAAAGGAAGGCACATTGTGTCACCAACAAAGATTATCATAATTGTAATTTGAGAGTACAACTAACAAATCACTTTATAGTTCAAAGACTAAGTATGCTATTGTATTTCGTATTTCGTATCTCGTTCATTATCCATACATAATCATACATGCATGTTATATGCATTAGTTATTATAATCTCTTTTGTTCTTGATAATAACATAAGTTGTTGTTATTTTCTCTTTCTTATTCAGTGCATTTAGTAGCTATCAATCGAAGCAACACTTCTACATTCACTAAAACTATTAGAAGCTCAATCATTGAACAATAGAATGTCAAGGTTTTCTTAAATCAATTGGCAAACTGATTCATATCAAATGAAAATTTTGAGACAAGTACACTTTTATCAAAGCTTGTATTCAGCGATATAAAGGAAAGGAAAACGTTAGATAGTATATCATAGAGATGTCTAACCAGCTACAAAACTCCAGGCACTAAAGATAGAAATGTCTGAATGTATATTAATGTATTTTGTCTTGTTATCTCTACTTGCATAGTTCATTTCCTTCAAAATAAACTACAATACTCAGCAGTAGTGGGCATTGAATGAGCCTATAACTTAGTGTGTGCAACAAGAGGAAAGACTGAGGTGAGAGACATTTGAGAGTGCTCATCTAGTATCCAATTCTTAGAGTACCAATAAGAAGAGAGAAAG
The DNA here is from genome assembly GCA_025175895.1 of Wurfbainia villosa. NCBI lineage: Eukaryota > Viridiplantae > Streptophyta > Magnoliopsida > Zingiberales > Zingiberaceae > Wurfbainia > Wurfbainia villosa. The sequence goes on from CM046004.1 coordinate 85,535,642, forward strand.
GATCAATGCCAAAGATAAAGCTAAGCAAACTTCAAATAGTAGAGCATTTAGCCAAAAGGAGCAAGAGAAACAAGATAAGGTATTCACTTGTTTCGTTTGAAAGAAGAAGGATCAAGTCAAAAAAGATTGCCTTAGATATGTCAATTGATGTATGAAGAGAGGTAACCTTTTTTAATTTTGTAACTCAATTTGACTATTGTACCTATATACACTTAGTGGATAGATATTGATATATCTACTCACATTAGTATCACTATGCAAGGTTATTTCAGGAGTCAACTGTCAGGTAATGGTGAAAGACACATCTTTATTGGAAATGATGAGAAGGCTAGAATAGTAGTAATAGATATTTTTTTCTTTTGTTTAGGGAATAATATCTATTTGAATTTGAAAAATATATTTGATGTACCATCTTTTAGATAGAATTTCAGTTTTATTCCTTATTTGGATAAATATGGTTGTTTTTATTCATTTAGAAATGAAATTTTTAGTATATTTGAAATTCAATGTCGAATGGAAAAAGTTCTTATTGATAAGCAATACATACTAAGACATTACACACATACTAGCAAAGCAATAAGGCATAGTATAAGTACCAAGCCTGATTAACAAAAATTCATCCATGATGTGGCATATGCATTTGAGATATATATATATCTAAACAACTCTTAGAAAAGTTAATATCATAAGGAATTCTTGATTTTCTTGATAAGTTAGACTTTGATTTTTTCATAGAGCATGTCAAAGTGAAGTTGACTAGTAAAAGGAATAAAGGTGCAAGCTAATGAAGAAGTGTCTTAGAGTTGATTCATATAGGTATATGTGGATCATTACCTAAAACATCCTTGAATGGTTAGAAATATTTTATCAATTTTATTGATGACTACTCATAATATGCTTACTTGTACTTTCTATATGAGAAATCATAATCCTTGGATATGTTCAAGGTCTTCAAAGTTAAAGTTGAAAATCAATTGGCCAAGAAGATCAAAGTTGTCAAATCTGACTAAGGAGGTGTATATATTATGATTGATATGATATATCAGGTAAACAATGTCCTAGAGTTTTTACAAATTACTTTTTTGACTGTGCTATAGTGGTCCAATATACAATGTCTAATTCTTCTCATCATAATAGTGTGGTTGAATGAAGGAATCATTCTAAAGAATATGATTAGAAATATGGCGACCTTCAATTCTTTACTTGAATCCTTGTGGAATGAAATACTCAAGATTGCAATTTACCTTTTTAATAGAGTATCTTGCAAGGTAGTGATCAAAATTCTATTAGGCATTTACTCATCTAGAGTTATCTGTAAACTGTCATTTTATAGGATACTTTGAAAAACCAAAGGCTTAATACACCTCTTAAATAGATCCTTCTTTGAGTCAAGAAATGTCAGCTTTATTGAGGACAATCATAGAATTAAACTCAATGAAATGTCGTTTAAAGAGAAAAACATTGGCAATCGTACTAGGGTTATTATAAGTGCAATCAATAGTGTTATGATATCCAACCCTATGGAATTAAAGTTGCATATCCAGTAGGAGTAGTATATCATAATGTCCCTGTGTCCTCTCTAATGTAATTGCTCAATTTGAGGGATTCTCTCCAACAGTTGAGCAGGTGCCCCAACCACCTTAGGTATAAGTACCATTAAGAAGATCTACTAGGGAAAGGAGATCCATGGTTTTTCATAATTTTGTCTATCTCCAAGAGCATAAGTTTGATATAAAATTGGAATATGATCACATATCTTTCCAAGAAGTCAAAAAAAAAAAAAATACTCTAACAGTATTTTTTTCTCATGGTACACTACAAAAATACATCAAAATAGCGATAAAATTTGGCAACGAAAATAATTCATTGCAAATTTGCAATAAAATTTGCGACGAATTACAAATTTCGTCGCAAATAAGTAACGAAATTTCCAACAAAAATTTTTTTATTGCAAACTTATTTACATTTACAACAAATTAAATATCGTCGTATTTTATTTTACAACAAAATATAAATTCGTCATAGAATTTGCAACGAATTATGAATTTGTTGCGAAATTTTGCAACGAATTATATTTTCGTTGTAAATTTGCAATAAATTTATAATTCGTTGCAAATTTTTTGATAAATTTGGTGAGAAAGATTTTCATCGGACATTTTCAATTATTTGACAAAAAAACAACGGTGGAAATTAAGAAATTAACGACGAATTTAATTTTCGTTGCAAAATTCTACGATGAAAAATAAATTTCGTCATAGAATTTGGTGACAAATAGAGTATTCGTCGCCAATTAAAAATACCAATGAAAAAATTTTCGTCGCTAAAATTATCGCAAAATTTACGACAAAATATAAATTCATCGTAGAATTTGCAACGAATTATGAATTCATTCCAAATTTTACGACGAATTATATTTTCGTTGCAAATTTGCAATGGATTATATTTTCGTTGAAAATTTGCAATGAATCTATAATTCGTTGTAAATTTTTCGACAAATTTGGCGACAAAAGATTTTTATCGGCCATTTTCAATTGTTTGGCCAAAAAACCAATGGCGGGAATTAAGAAATTTGCGACGAATTTAATATTCTTCGCTCATTTAGCAACGAATTTAATTTTCGTCGCCAATTTTGCTACGAAAAATAAATTTTGTTGTAGAATTTTGCGACGAAATGTAAATTCGTCGCAAAATTTGCAACAATTTAATAATTCATTGCAAAATTTGTGATAAATTTAGCGATGAAAATTTTTGCATTGGTATTTTTAATTGGCGACGAATACATTATTCGTCACTAAATTTTTTTCATTGGTATTTTTAATTGACGATGAATACTGTATTCATCACCAAATTAGCGAAAAATATTGCAACAAATTAGAAATCATCGCCGATTTACCCGTAATTACCATCCCCTTTCTCCTTTCCTCCCTCCTCACGCGCTCATCCCCGCTCGATCGGTACGTCTCCTCTCTTCCCCTCTTCCACTACTCCGCTCACGCTCATGCGCGGCAGACGACATCGTTGCGCAAGCTCGCACAGCCCGGCCCGGGCGTGGCCGCTCGCAAGCTCGTCCTAAATGCGGCGCCGCGGCGGCTTTGAGCTCGCGGCAAGATCCACGTGACCTCGCGGCAGCGATCGCTATCTCTCGCGGTATCGCGGTAGGTGCCGATGGCCTTGCGGCTCGATTCTTGCGCGGGCACACGTCGTAGGAGCATGACAATGCGGTAGAGGGGGTTCATCGCTGTCCCCTGGATCACGCACCTGGGTGGTTCATCGCTGCTCCAACTAGAGCATTTGTTCCAGGCTCCAAACGACCTAGTTGGGTGGTTCATCGCCGCCCTGGATCGCGCACAATTGTTGTGCGAACCCTGTCCCTCCACATCATGTACTCGACCATAGTAGAGTCAACATGTTATTCAAATTAAATCAGTAATGTGTAATATAAATACAAAACTAATGTTTTATTTTTCATATGTTTGTCGTACTTCATCCTTCAGGTGATCCGTGTGTTCGTGAAGTCTTCAGCTGTGAACTCATTCATTGCTTCCACCAGGGCAGGTATATTGTATATTCAAAAATTTATAGCATTATCATTTTATAATATATATAATTAATGTTTGATTTTAAGTAACTTTTTTACTGTAAATATATAATATTTGTTCGATATGTTATAGTTTTCAATTCAATATCATACAAAAGTACAGTAAGCACTAGAAGAATTTATTTTGAGTATAAATTTATTGTTAGATTAATATGGATGAAATATGGAAAAAATAGAATTAACCGATGAGAGAAAGAAGTTGGATATATAAAAAGAATTTACCAGAACATCGTGGTTTAACCGATGAATTTATTATTGGGCTGGAATAATTTTTGAATTTTGTTAGTAGCAATGTTGAATTTATGGATGGGAATAAATTAAGGTGTCGGTGCAAAAAATATCATAATGGTAAAATTTTTCAGTGTAATAAAGTTCGAGAATTTCTTTATAGATTTGATTTTACTCTAAATTATTATAATTGGACATATCATGGTGAACCGTTCATATCCGATGAAGAGGTTAGACGAAACATACAAAGGACAGTTAGTGGAGATTAAAGATATTATGATCAATTCAATTCATATCAGAGAATGATAGTTGATGCAGTTGGTCATAATTTGAATACCGAATCAAACACTACAAGTTCTAGTTATCCTCAAACATTTAAACACATGTATACTAGTTATTCATCGTTGTTGGAGGAGGTATAAGTAACTGGTGTTCATGAAAATGTATACAATGAACCATATCTCAAATTTCAAGAAGTGTTGAGAGCTACAGATGAACCCGTATAGTCTGGTTATGACAGTCATACTAAATTATCTCTCACCGCAAGATTGTTGAATGTTAAAACTGAGCATAATGTGTCCTGAGATTATTTTAATGATTTTGTTCAAGTTATTGGAGAAGTATTGCCGCGTGATCACATAATGTCGAACGATTATTACAGTATGAAAAAACTTGTGAAAGATTTAGGTCTTCCGGTGCAAAGAATTGATGTTTGCAGAAATGGTTGTATGCTATATTGGGGAGACAATGCAGATGTAGAGACTTGTAAATTCTGTAATCAATGTAGGTACAAGAGTACCACAAGATCGAATCATAATAAGCGATGTAAATCATTCAAACAAATGTTCTATTTGCCTTTAACTCCTAGATTGCAAAGGCTTTATGCATCAAAGGTCACTACTGAACACATGACTTGACATGCAAATCATAAAACAAAGGAGGAGCTAATGTGTCATCCATTAGATGCAGAGGCGTGGAAAATTTTTTGATAGAACATATCCTGATTTTGCGAATGAGACTCGAAACATCATGTTGGGTCTATATGCTGATGGATTTGCTCTATTTGGCAAATCAGGAAGAATTTATTCTTGCTGGATAATTATCGTAACTCCATATAATCTTCCATCTGGTATGTGTATGAAAGCACCGTATATGTTTTTAACATTGATTGTGCCTGACCCTTATAATCCCAAGAAGTTAATAGATATTTACATGCAACCACTGATTGTCGAGCTGAAACAACTATGGGATGAGGGTGTTTCTACATATAATGTTCATACTAATCAGATGTTCACAATGAGAGCTACGCTTCTTTGGACCATAGATGATTTTTTTGCTTATGGTATGTTATCAGGATGGAGTACCATGGGGATTTTAGGATTTCCAATATGTATAGAGAGATCAAAGTCATTTAGATTGAAACATGGAAAGAAACCGAGTTATTTTGATTGTCATAGACAATTTTTACGGCCAAATCATAAATTCAAAAGAAATAAAGAAGAATTCACTAAGAATAAAATTGAAAGAACACTTCCACCATTGAGATTCACTGGTTAATTTTTATGACACAGAGTGCTTATCTTTTCATCTGTTATTGAAGAACCAAATGTTATAACATATGACTATGGAATTACGCATAAATGGACTAAACGGAGTATATTTTGGGATTTACCATATTTGCAAAGTAATTTGATTCATCACAATCTTGATGTAATGCATATTGAGAAGAATGTTTTTGATAACCTGATAAATACGGTGATGGATATTACTGAAAAAACAAAAGATAATCTGAATGCAATAAAAGATATGTGTCTCATCTATAAACAACTCGCCCTTGATGTTAACGAAAATAGTAGAGGACTAAAACCAAAAGCAGTTTATAATTTGAATAAGGATCAGAGACAGATTATTTGTGAATGGTTGAAATCATTGAGATTTCATGATGGTTATGTCTCTAATCTTGGCAGATGCGTCGATTTGAAGGAATGCAAATTGATTGGTTTGAAAAGTCATGACTGTCATATATTCATGGAAAGACTAATTCCTATTGCTTTTAAGGAACTATTACCAAATTTTCTAAGGGGGTGCAATTACGAAATTAAGCATTTTTCTTCATGATATTTGCTCGACAGTATTGAGTCATTCACACATGGAGAAATTAGAAAGAGACAGTCCAATCATTTTGTATAACTTAGAAAAAATATTTTCACCTGTGTTTTTTGATTCCATAGAACATCTTTTGGTTCACTTGCCATATGAGGCTAATGTTGGAGGTCCTATTCAATTTCGATGGATGTATCCGTTTGAAAGGTGAACTATTTCTTTTTTTTTTATCATTGTTAGTGAATTTGATAAATTTTAGTATAAATTAATTTTTAATACATTTTGTTTTATTACTATTAGATTTCTCTATCACTAAAAAAAAAAGTAAAAAATAAGGCTCATGTTGAGGCTTCTATTGTTAATGCATATATTGTAGAGGAAGTTACTGTAGGGACCGTTGGTGACTGCTAGAGGGGGGTGAATAACGTGTCGTACGTCAAAGATGGAAATCGATCACGCTTGCATCTACAATTGTTATTAGCGCAGCGGAAACAAAGAAAATAAAGTAATAACAAAAATACAAGCACACAAACATAATACTATAACGTGGTTCGGAACCTCAAGGTTCCTACTCCACGGGTTGGGCTTGAATGAGCCCTAGCGATGTTAAACACCACTAATAATCAAATACTCCTTCTCGACAACAAGTCGGAGGCGGAGAAACCTCGTACATTGATTCTTACAATAATAAGAAATAATAAACAAGAAAATACAAATGAAATACATAAAATAATGTAAAGAACACTTTACAAATGATCTTTTGGAAGCTTGCTTATTGATTGCTTGAGCCGTGCTTAAAGACCCTGATTTGCACCAGGAAATCACCTCAAAATGCCCAAGAAATCATTGTAGAAATCCCTTCCGTCGAGCTCCTTTTAAGCCTCCTCGCGACCTAGATTTCCGCTTAGTAGTCGACTGCTATAAGTCCCCAGTCGACTGCCAACAGTACCATTGTGAGACAACGACTTGATCCACGTCGGCATTCAAGCCAACAGTTACACTGGCCGACGACTGACATAGCCCAATAGTCGGCTACTGAGCATTTTGCTCCTAAAACCCGACCAGCAGTCGACTGTCGTCCATGATAGTCGATTGTCATCAGTCGACTGCCAAGTTATTTTATCGTAGTCGAACCCTAGTCGACTCACGGCAGTCGACTGCTCATAACCCCAGACGACTGCCAAGAGTCAACTCAGCTGCAAGTGTCAAAACACTTGACCAATCGACTGGTCCAAAGCCCAGTCGACTGATAAACTCAACCATGAGGTTTAACCCCAAGTATGATGCCCTCATACTTGCTAGACCACCCTTAGCCTATACCTAAGCCTTCTAACCACCTCCGTCAGCCTCACGCCTATTTGATCCGTCCAAGTCATCCATGATTTGTTCATCCATACGCTAGCCTCCAAGTGCTTCCATCGGTTATTGTCATGCTAAGCTGGTCTACACCGCCAAGGCACATTGGGCTTACACTTCCAAGACTATCGCTTGGACTTTACGCCACCAACCATTGGACTTATGTAGCCAAGACTCGCGCTTGGACTTTACGTCGCCAATATCAACCCTTGGACTTCCCTTGCCCACCCATGTTGGACTTTCCAATTGCCAAGACTCAAGCTTGGACTTTCCCTTGCCGAGACCCATGCTTGGACTTTCCATTGCCAACCCATGTTGGACTTTCCATGTTGCCAAGACTCAAGCTTGGACTTTTTTTTGCCAAGACCCATGCTTGGACTTTCCATTCCAAGTACCCATGACGTGGACTTTCCAATTGCCAAGTGTCCCACTTGGACTTTCCATGCCAAGTACACAAGATTTGGACTTCTCCATCATATGGTCAACCCCATGTCAACCATATAGTCAACCCATTGTCAAACAATGGTCAACTCCCTTATCAAACATCAATGTCAAACATCAAAACACTGCTCGAGTCAAACTCGAGTCTGGTCAATCTTGACTTGGGCCGATTGCACCGATAATTTCTCCCTTTTTGATGTTTGACAAAAACCATAAACACCTTTAGTTAGGCCACCTAACTCAAATCGCCTTACCAATTCTCCCAAATTGGTAATCTCAAATTCTCCCATAACTTCTCCCGTTAATTCTCTCCCTTTTTGACATACATCAAAAAGGTTCTCCCCAAGGGTGTTAATGTCTCATATCCCAATGAGATCTTACAATCTCCCCCTTGGTCCAAAAACGCCTAGGATGCCTTCACTCTTCCTAGTGATAAGTCTCATATCACTCAAGAGAGGCAATCCTAAAAACTCTCCCAATTTCCAAATTGGACATCTCACATTCTCAAAATTCTCCCTCTCATGAGAAAGAACACATCCATCATCCCATGATGGATAACCTCCCCCTAAAGGCTTGCTCCCCCTTGACCATTGCATCAACAATGTCCTTGGAGAGTCTCTAAGCCTATAAGAACACTAAACCATCAAAATTAAGGTTAAAAGTTCAACCTTGAACTTTCACACACCTTAAAATTGATACACACCCTAAACAACTCTCCTAATCCATATCCAATGGATTTTTCACCCTTTCTAATATTTTCTAAAGCATATCCTAGGGTTAGGAGTAGTTAGGGTAGCTTAACATAGCTGAAATCAGGCTAAACAATCTTTTGATGCTTGATCATTTTGACCGCCATGTTTGATAGCGCGATCTTACTTATTTATGCAAATGTAGAAATTCAGTTTCAGAAATGAGTTTCAGAAAATCATAAGTAATTATACATAAATTGAAAAAATCACAAAAATTCATATGTATAATACTTATGTCAAATATTATGGGTGAAAAATATTTGAAAATTAAATTACCCATTAAATAGTGAGTTTGACACAAAGTTCAAAATCATTGAAAAGTTCAATGTTTTGGCCCTACTTTTTATCAACTCTCTCAATGGTGACTCCTATCAAAAGATAGACTTCACTAAGGTTTTCTAAAATAATTTTAAAATATTTTTGAAAACCTATATTGGATCATGATCAATGGGCTCAATGCACATGACTTGCACACTAGCTTTTCCCATGATCCACCCATGGTATAAGATGAGTTTGAATTCATCTAGATGCAAAAGTTATGCACCTTGAACTTAACTCATTTCCTAGCATCTTACATGTGGCTAGGGTGTATCAATACACACACATGTTAATGTAATGTGAGATGTGGGTTTTGTTCATCCTAATCTAAGGCCTCATGCATTTTCTAAGGCAACACTACTTGATTCCCTTATCATGGGACTTCAAGTCATGCCATAGTCCTTAAATCAATTTTATTAATGCATAAAATATGATTATGGCATAAATGATGACATAAATAAAGCAATACCAATAATCATGAGGTCATGACATATGATTAAATCCTAAACATACATGACACTAAAACTAAAACCTAAGCATGATGCGGGAGGTGCCAGGTTCGAGCCCTCCTCAGCAACAATTCACCAGTAGGTGTTGTTGACTGAGATACTGGGCCGGCCCAGTGTTGCTCTTATCAACATTGTGGTACTGTGTCTCCAAAAATCCCTTCGGAGGTTTCTGATGAGGGGCCACTTCGACGGTGGGGTCGGTCACGTTAAAAAGTTTACCACCACAGTTTTTTACCGAAGCGTCTTATCCCAAGTGGTAAGCGTGGAGATACATGTTGCGGGAGGTGCCGAGTTCGAGCCCTCCTTAGCGACAATTCACCAGTAGGTGCTGTTGACTGAGATACTGGGCCAGCCCAGCGTTGCTCTTATCAACATCATGGTACTGTGCCTCCAAAATTCCCTTCGGGGGTTTCTGATGAGGGGCCGCTTCGGCGGTGGGGCTGGTCACGTTAAAAAGTTTACCACCACAATTTGCCCCCAAGGCAACGGTGCGAAGGTAACTCACGAGGCTCCCCTCTGCGCTTCCAGGGGTCGATTCTGCCCTAGCAGCGAACGCTGTGCAGGTGGAGGTGCGCGGTGCCCCCTCGGCCCAGTGCGGTCGACCCTTCTGGTGTAGCATGGGTTCAAACGTGCTCTGGCCATCCGTCACCCTAATTTACCCTCGTTGACCGGTGGGGACTCTAGTTGAAGGTCATGGGGCAGGGCCGATCAGCCATCAGGACTAGTAGGGAAGAGAAATCATACTTGATACCTGATGTAAATAAAAAAAAAGCTAAGCATGATCATGACATATTATTTGATAAAAATAAATATGATGTCATGACATGACATATGACAAATCAATCATGGCAAAAAAATATAAAGGTATAACAATACCTAAATTTTAATATTAGTTGTCATTTGTTGGGATTAAATTCATTTGGCATATAATCACTTATCCCTCAAGTGTGCCAAAAATCCAAAATGACACACTATGACCTCTAAATCTAATTTGTAGCAATTTGATCATATTTTCATAATTCTCAAAATATATTGGCACATCCTAAAATCCTTTAGGATTTAAATTCAAACTTATTTCCAAGATACTCATAACCTTGAAAATGACCTAAAGTACTACCTTTACCATGGTTAGGTTAACTACTCATCCATTTAAAGTTGACACACCCTAACCCATTTAGCGTGAATCGATCACGCTCCTAGGAACCTAAAATCTATTTGAGCTCCTTGGGTTTACTGGGTATTCCTTAGGGATGACCTCCCTAGATACCCTCCTAATGACCCTCCTAGGCTTGGTAGCCTTGTTCATTGTGGTCTTGCCTAGGTTAACTCTAGGGGTGACTCCCCTTGTAATCTTCTTAGTGGTCTCCCTAGGTTTCTTTGAAACCTTAGCCACTAGGCACCTACCATGGTCAACTCTAGGGATGACTTCCCTTGTGAACTTGGTTTTCCTAGACCTAGGACTAGTTCCATAATTGAATGGAACATTGTGATAAGTAGGCTTATCTACCTTGGACTTAGGCTTGTGGCTCAAGCCTTTCATGCCCATAGATGAGCCTTGCCTCCTAGACTCTTGACTTTGACCCCTAGACCCTTGAATTTGATTTTGTATATTTCTAAGGGTTTTCTCCATCTTCTCAAGTTTTGACCTCAAAACTTAATTTTCTAACTCTAATTGCCCAATTTTTGAATTTTGATTTAGTCTTTGGGCATTACCATTTCCTCTAGGCATATGCCTACCCTTTTTAGTGTTAATGCCTAAATGGTTTTCTACCCTTTTAATGGACTCCCTAGATAGAATGGGTCTAGAATTATTATTCCTAGGTTTGTTCTTAGATAAATTAACATGCTTAGCACCTAGACAATAAAATTTATTATTTCTAGCATGTCTTTCATTTACAATAGCAAGTGAATTAAAAGCATACTTTTTAAAACTAAAATTCGAAGGTGCATTATTAAAATATACCTTAGGGTTAGCTTTACAAGATCTCCCTACATGTGATGCTCCTTCTTGGCTCTTCTTCCTCCCCCTAGGGCATTGACTTCAGTAATGGCCCCGTTGATTGCACTTGAAGCACACAATGTGCTCCTTGCTCTTACTAGTGGGGACTCCGGTATCCTTGACCTTTGGTGCCGGTTGGGCCTTCTTGCCCTTCTTCGAACACTTGCTCTTGTAGTGTCCGGCTTCCCTACACTCAAAATATATTATATGAATTTTATTACTAATGCATGTATTTGAGTTACCTAGGGTAGTGGTGGAATTTTGATCTTGTCCTTGGCTCCCGGAGCTAGAGGCTTCCTCTTGCTCTTGCCCTTGCTCCAGAGATCTAATCTCCTCCCCCTCATTCCTAGAGGTTGAGGCTTCCTCTACTTCTTCCTCTTCCACCGATCCGAAAGTTGACTCCTTCTCAACTTCCGACTCCTCACTTTCTTATGAGGATGAGCTTGTTTCTTCGGCCTCCTCCGATTGAGCCGATGAACATTCCTCGAGCTCCTCTATTTCTTGAGCCATTGAGGGCTCTTCATGATATTTCGTCAATTCGCTCCAAAGCTCCTTGGCATCCTTGTATTCACCTAATCTATACAAGATATCATTAGGAATCAAATCGACCAAGAATTTAATTACCTTATTACTTCTTTCGAATTCTTGAAGTTGTTTCTCGGTCCACTTTTTCACTTTGAGAAATCCTCCCTTAGGCCCTCTTGGAAATTTGAATCCTTCCATCAAAGTGGCCCATTCTTCAAAGTCCCTCATCATGATGAAGTCTTCAATCTTTGTGTTCCATTGATTGAAGCTTTCTCATCCATAGAGTGCATATGGGACCGGAGTGTTGATGCCCCATCCCAAATTTTCTTCAAGCTCTATCTTCTTCCTCTAGCGGTGCTCTTTTAGTTATCAAACCTTGAAGAGCGACCTCACTCTGATACCAATTGTAGGGATCATTGGTGATGGCTAAAAGGGAGAGGGTGAATAGCATGTCGTACGTCGAAAATAGAAATCGATCGCGCTTGCATCTACAATTGTTATTAGCACAGCAGAAACAAAGAAAATAAAGTAATAACAAAAATATAAGCATACAAATACAACAATATAATGTGGTTCGGAACCTCAAAGTTCCTACTCCATGGGTTGGGCTCGAATGAGCCCTAGCGATGCCAAACACCACTAATAATCAAATACTCCTTGACAACAAGTCAGAGGCGAAGAAACCTCGTACAATGATTCTTACAATAATAAGAAATAATAAACAAACAAATACAAGTGAAATACACAAAATAATGTAAAAAACACTTTACAAATGATCCTTTGAAAGCTTGCTTATTGATTGCTTGAACCGTGCTTGAAGACCCTGATTTGCACCAGCAAATCACCTCAAAAATGCCCAAGAAATCACTTTAGAAATCCCTCCCATCAAGCTCCTTTTAAGCCTCCTCGCGACCTGGATTTTCGCCTGGCAGTCGACTGCCATAATTCCTCAGTCGACTACCAACAGTACCGTTGTGAGACAACGACTTGATCCACGTCGGCATTCAAGCCAATCACACCGGCAATGATCGCCATAACCCAAAGCTAGCCGATCGCTGTGGTCGAGTCGACTAACCGGCTTGGCTATCGAGCATTCTCGCTTCCCGTAAACCGACCAATAGTCGATCGCCATCACCGATCGTCAATGCTAGCGCAATGACTACCAAAGTATTTTGTCGCAGTCGACTGCTCATAACCCTAGTCGACTGCCAAGAGTCAACTCGGCTACTAAGTGTCAAAATACTTGACCAATCAACTAGTCCAAAGTCCCAGTCGACTAATAACCTTAACCATGAGATTTAACCCTAAGTATGATGTCCTCATACTTGCTAGACCACCCTTAGCCTAGACCTAAGCCTTCTAGACACCTCCATCAGCCTCACGTCTATCAGATCCCTCCAAGTCATCCATGACTTGTTCATCCATACGCTAGCCTTCAAATTCTTCCATCGGCTATTATCATGCTAAGCTAGTCTACGCCGCCAAGGCACATTGGCCTTATGCTTCCAAGACTACCGCTTGGATTTTACGCCGCCAACCATTGGACTTATGCATCCAAGACTCCCTCTTGGACTTTATGACACCAATATCAACCCTTGGACTTCCCTTGTCAACCCATGGACTTTCCAATTGCCAAGACTCAAGCTTGGACTTTCCCTTGCCAAGACTCAAGTTTGGACTTTCCTTTGCCAAGACCCATACTTGGACTTTCTATGCCAAGTACCCATGACTTGGACTTTCCCATTGCCAAGTGTGTCACTTGGACTTTCCATGCCAAATACACAAGACTTGGACTTCTCCATCATATGGTCAATCCCATGTCAACCATGTAGTCAACCCATTATCAAACAATGGTCAACTCCCTTGTCAAACATCAATGTTAAACATCAAAACACTACTCGAGTCAAACTCGAGTCTGATCAATCGTGACCTGGGCCAATTGCACCAACAATTACAACTTTTACATCATATTATTTTGAACCTTACATTCAATGAAAAAGTCGGAGAGCAGGAAGAAATAATGAGGGTCCTATTGATCCCAATTTGAAGTCATTCTCAATTTTTAATTACCTTGGTCGATCGAGTGGATTTTGTACAAATAGATACTTAACTGGTCAAGAGTGGCGAGCAACCCACACATATATTTTACTAAACTATCCAGAAGTAAAGTCGTATTTCGAGTGAGTATATAAATGTTCTCTTATATATTTCATATATCATAAATTATTATTCGTGTTATATTTAATTTTATGGTAGGATTTTTCAAACCCTATATTCTGAGCTTCCGGAGCATGAGTTTGATCATTTATGCGATGAAGAATTCGTACCATGGTTCAAAAAATATATAAGTGGTCTATGATAATAAATTTGATAAATCTTGACTTTAAAAAATACTTATTTGACTTTAGGTTCTTGATAATCATGCTCACATTGAGCAAGAATTAGTAAAGCATCTATCATGGGGTCCAAACTCAATAGTGAAAACTTGGCCGATATATTTCATAAACGGATATAATTTTCATACTCAAGAATATGGAACTGGAAAAGCTACAATGAATAGTGGAGTTTGTATTCAGTCATCTAATGATGGAGGTACAAGGAATGATTTTTGTGGCTTGCTAGATGAAATTTTAGAGGTAGTGTATACATGCTCATATTTGTGAGTTATTTTATTTATGTGTTATTGGTTTGACCCTATCAAAGGCATGAGGATGCATCCACAGTTTAATTTGGTTGAAATAAATTACAAAAAATTATACAAGAGGTATGAACCATTTGTGTTAGCACAATAAGTGATTCAAGTATTTTATGCTTCATATCCTAGTTTGAGATGAGACAAAAGTGATTGTTGGGTTGTTTGTAAGACAAAAGCACATAAAAAAATTGAGGAACATTGGGAAGACATAGCATATCAACAAGCTGAAGTTGTCAATATATTTCATATCGAAAAATATAATATTTCAACATTACGAGATCCTAGCGGCATAGTAATAGTCATTGATGCAAGTGAAATGAATGAGGATGAAGATGAGGAATTTAATTTAGATGATGACGATGACAATGACGATGACGATGACAATGACGATGATGATATCGAATAGACGTATAACTAGGATGAAAATCACAATGCATAATTTGATTTATAATTATGGGTAACTTTTATTCAATACCAATTATGTTTCAATTTACTGTCTAATTCTAAATTTCATATATTTGATATATTAATGAACTGTCCTTTTTTGTAGGTTATCCAGTTGCTATGAATATGGTAATTTTTTTCATATATTATAAATTCGATATGAAAACGTAATTCTTTTTTTACTATCATATTCTTTTAATAATTATGATTGTTAGTTTCGATGTGGCGGTCATAGATGGAGTAGCGATGGAAGATCACAGTCTTCCTCTGCTTCAGCCCCTGCACAGTCTGATGCTCTTGAAGGAAATGTGCCCTCCACCTCTTCTCTAGTTGCAGGATCTTTTGGTTCTCAACAGATACCTACTAATGTATCTTCCTCAGTACAACAATCACTCGTTGAGAGGGAAGATACGCGAGAGTTGATATCTCCGCGCGAAGATTCGTAAGTATTAAAGTTTTAAATTATCTATATTTTTAATACGATATGTATTTTTATAAGTATCTAACATGGTTTGTTTTTATTTTATGTTAGATTTACAAATTCTATACATGTTATTCACCAGGTGAATAAAATAGTGAATAACCATTGGGGAGGAGCTTCTATGACTTATACGAGCACGCCGGAAGAAATAAAAAGTTTGTGGTGGAATGAGTTCAAGGTCAATTATTTAAATCATTTTGTATATAAAATTGCAATTAATATAATCAATTCAATTTTTCTCTACAGCAGCAGTTGTTTACTTGGGAGGAGAGTGAAACACTAGAGATTAGGAGGATTTTCAAGAAAAAGTGTGGCGACCATATCAGAAACATACTCAATCATGCGAAACCCAGAAATAAAAAGACACACTGTATAACCGAGGAGAATTGGAATAAAATTGTTGCATATTGGGGATCTGAGGATAGCAAATGGAGGAGTGAGCAGAATAAGATAAATCAATATTGTAATTCTAGCGTTATGTCTGCCGCGTATACGGGAGGCTCAATCAATATCGATGAGCATAGACATCGATTGATGAGTTTTTTCAAATCCTAATTTTGTAATCTAATACTCACTAATTTATAAATTATAACGATGTTTCTTTAGGCCCAAGAGACAGGGACTGAGCCATTATTCATAGACACTTTCACCCGTACATTCCAAAAGAAAGATAAGACGTGGAGTGGGGAGAGAGCTAGAACAATGAAGGTTTGTAATTTAAAAAGTTTTGCCATCTTTTGTTATTATTTAACTTTTTTTTTCTAAAACAGGAGAAATATGATGAACTTGCACAGATAAATTTAGGTGCAAGTGATGATGCATGCGACTGATAACGGTTGTTTGTCATGGTACCGTTCCAAATTAATTACCAAATTCTCTCTATGCTAATATAGCATAGTGAACGGCTCGGATCGTTTCCCAACGAGTGTAATTTATAGAATAGTAGTCTTAGGATTATTAATTATTGCTTTGGATTTTCTATTATAATGGGGTTTGGAATTTAAAAAACTAATCCTACTGAATAAAAGATAATGCGGGTAATCAAAATTCAAATCTAACTAACAACCAAATGAAATAACCAATGCATCAACGAAATATAATGCATGAACATGATTAAAAGAAAGCAATTGAACTAAATGACATTGCAAAGAAATCATCCAACTAAAAATCCTAGCAAACTAACAATGCAACAAGAATCATAACTGACAATTAAACTAACTGAACTGCAAAACTAGAACATCAATTCAATAAACACAAAGTAAGCTTGATTAAATGTAGGCAGTGTTAACAACTTGATAACAAACATAATGAAACCATTCAAACACCAAGAAAATAATTGTTAGAAATTGTTGCTCGGAGGAACTGTGATGGTGGCAGAGCAAAGGTGGCTGCCGGAGTTGTGGAGATGTTGGCCGGAGCTGGAATTGGCTGGATGGAAGATGAGCAACTGTCGGAGCTGTGGAGATGCTAGCGAAGGTGGAACAGCTGGTCGGAGCTAAAGATGAGGGGAATCTCCTCTCCGATGGTTGTAGGCGCCGGAAGGAGTGTTGTCGGCGCTAGAAGTTGCTGGATGAAAGGGCTGCGAAGGCTAGCCGGCGGTGGGATGGAGGAGGGATTGATGCGGCGGAGATGGAGGAGACCACCGCTGACCTTGGCGGAGGAAATGGATGGTCGACGGTGCTTGGGGGTGAGGAGTCGGCGGAAGCAGTTGGCTGCGGCGCGTGATCGGGAAGATGAAGCTTTGTTCCATCAGTCCCCCCTGTCCCTTTGTAATCTCATCTTAATTAAAACCCAAACCTAGATCTCATCCAACGACCCAGAATGCTCCGATCTAGAATAGACAAATTTGATCAATCTAAATGGACGATCACAATCAAACCGATCTGGATGAAAGACTAGAATGTCTAGATTTGAATGTATGGACCGGATCTCTCAAGATATGGATGGATGGCTCAAAATTAATCGGATCTCATTGGACGATCTAGATTACTCAGATTTGAACCCTTGATTAAACTGCTTTTGATCTTAATGAAGAGCTCAGATTCTTCCAGCTTAAAATGTCCATTATGACCCTAGATGAAGCCATATTTGATCCAACTCGAGTCAAGTCCATTGGCTCATCTCGATCTCCTACAATTAAGATGTAAAATTTATATATAAGTCCAAAATTTAGGAGAATTTACAATAAGGTCCAAAAATAGATCCAACTCATAAAACATGCAAATAATCGATAATTAATCACTCGAGAGGATAAAAATAGTGAAATTAAGGACCAAAAGAATATGATAAAATGGTAGTTATCAACGACTCTGAGCTCTATTAGCAATATCAATTTATGACTCGAAGCAACTGGAGGGCCAAAAAGTGGAAGAATTTTTTACCTCGGTTCTTTGAGCCGAACCTATAAAGCCCCTGGTGCTTCTTCATCCTCACCGATAGTAAGAGAAGAAATAAATCAATTGACAGAAGAGGTTAGTCATTTGAAAGAGTTACTAGCGTAGAAGAAAAATGAATCGAGACAAAGAGATCAAGAAGTAAAGGAATTAAATGAACAGATAAACGAATATCGGAGGCAACATATGTTAATTATGCAACATCTTCAATTAACATCTAGTGCAAGTCAACTTCCTCCTCCTTGATCTGGTCCTCTTGCTGATCCCTGTAATGACAATGATGATATATTTTTTGATGATGATGGTGACAATGGTGGTTATATTTGAATTTATTGTATGTAAATGTTACTTGACTTATCATATTTAATATCCATGTCTTGTAAGTTACGTTTATGTTTGTTATGTAGATATTAATTTGGTATTAAATTATTTCCATTTATTAGATGATTATGAAATTCGATATGTGAATTAGTTTATATTGTTGTATGTGTTTGTTGTAAAACAGAGAAAAATAAGTAAAATTTATCATGATATTTTTTTAATTTTCCCAGATTAGCAACGAAAAAAAATTTCATCACAGATTTTACATTGCAGATTTTACAATGAAAAAAAAATTCGTTGCAAAAATATAAGCAACAATCGATTGGTATACTAGCGGTCGACTAATCAGTCGACTAAAACACATTCTGTGACCTGCTTCTCCATCACCAGTCGACTGATGCCCACCATCAGTTGACTGATGCCCACCATCAATCGACTGATACATGCGAATTTGTGACAAAAAAAATTTTTTGTCACAGAAATTGCGTCAAAAAAAAATTATCGCAGATTATCCATTAGCAATTGACTGATCAACATGATCAGTCGACTGATATTACTGTAGCAGCTTCCAGAACCTTTGGTAGCCGACTGCGTAGTCGATTTTTCACTCGTCAGTTGACTACTATTACTGTAGCAACTTACAGAACCTTTAGTAGCCGATTGACCAGTCGAACTTGTCACGCCCGAGAGTATGTCGTGCCGAAAAGCAAACGGACGGCATCTCCCCTGTACGTGGCAACATCTCGTGTTAATACAAGGCCCTTGGGCCCACAATAAACATAAAATATGACAAATATAACCATAATAACACATAAAAACACAGCGGAAACAACACAACAATAATACCATCCCACACACATGCATACCGGTATGACTAATACCAAAACTAAGAACCACCATAACAAAATCAAAAAAAAAAAAGATACAACAACAATAGTCACAACTACAATCATCACATAAAACCAAAGACATATCAGAACACCAACGATAACCCAAAAACTCGGACTCTCGGAGTTGAGATGGGACGATGCTAGCCAGCGGTGCTCCAAGTCCATCACGAAGTTGGCTGCCTGTTACCTGGGCGACAGAAAAACCCAGGGTCCATGGTGGTGAGTAAAACTCAGCAGGTAATAGAAAAACATGTATATATCAATATCACATATATTTCGATAGATAAATCTATAGGTATCACTAGCATGATAACATATTCATGTATATACCTTCTAACCAAAAGTCAATATAAAATGCAGACATACCTGAACGTCTGCTACGCTACACCTATCCAACCTGAGCACATATCCACAATATATACATGTACAGGAAGTCTGCTCTAAACCATATAACGACATAAATACAGGTCAAAGAATATAATAGACAATCCAACAACTATACAGGTATCCTACACGACTGTATAAGCAATGCGGGTAGCATGTATGAAGATGATGTACAACCAAATACAACAAGCATAGTACAATCAAATGCAGCATCTCAATAAGAATATATATATATATATACTGCATCTATATATGTATACTAATCACAATCATCCATATATATATATATACATGCATATATGTATATATATGGCAATATGCAAAAATGTCATAAGTCGGCAATGCAGTATGCATGGTCATGTCGGCTCACCCTAAAGCTACCATGACTCCAGTGTGGCCTCGGTGGCTCGAGCATGACAACTGTCCCAACTCAACACCAACCACTACTTTCTAGTGGTCGAGTGGGCAGTATGATCGAGTAGCATATAAGCGTGAAGAGCAAGCTACACGATGGGGGTCCCTGCTGTTGGCCACTCCGACAGTCACTGCCCATGAGTGGTCGAGTGCCACACACACAGAACTACGATATACAAATCCCACTACCACCGTCTATAGTGGTAGAGTGTGATACCACAATGCTCTGCCCTCACACCAGTTACCCCTCCTATGAGTAACTGTGGAGGCAGGATGACTGGCGACCCTCTCAACCACAAGGGAGACCACGTCACCAGCGTGCATACAAATGACATGAATGCAATGTCTCACATACAGACATCCACCATAGACTCTCTATTCTACAGAGAGTCATAACAATCTGATCTACGCACTCTCTATTCTGCAGAGAGTCATACTCAACTGATCATAACACTCTCTATCCTGTAGAGAGTCGTACTCACTGATCGACGCACTCTCTATCTTGTAGGGAGGCATACCAATCTAATCGACGCACTCTCTATCCTACAGAGAATCGTACTCAACTGATCATAACAATCTCTATCCTGTAGAGAGTCATACCAATCTAATCGACGCACTCTCTATCCAGTAGAGAGTCGTACTCAACTGATGGACGCACTCTCTATTCTGTAGAGAGTCGTACCTATCTAATCGATGCACTCTCTATCCTACAGAGAGTCATACTCAACTGATGGACGCACTCTCTATCCTGTAGAGAGTCGTACCCATCTAATCGACGCACTCTCTACCCTGTAGAGAGTCGTACTTACTGATCGATGCACTCTCTATCCTGTAAAAAGTCGTACTCAAACTGATTATATCAAGCTAGGACCACCGGTCCGTAACGACACACTAAATACCACTCATCTGATCATTTACACAATACATGATCAGTGGTAAACATGCAACCTTAGGGTACTAGAATAACCCTAGGTTCAAGACATTGTCTACCTACGGATGACCTCTTTGACCAATTTACAATTAGGTTGTCATCCAGACTTTACTATTTGCACTTAACTAAACAAATTCTAGGTTACTTACATCACCTATATATATAACTCCTAATCATGATAAAATCAAACATGATAGCAGCAATGGAGTTAATAGCCAAAGGTAAAGTATCAAGCGCAAGAGTAAATAGAACAGAGTCAAGGTAACATGATCATATAAGATGATCATGCATCTAAATCTGCATGCATTAAAACTACCTGACCAGGGTAGGAATTACCCACCTGTTAAATAAACCATAACTGTCTTCACGTCCGTGAACTCGACGCGCATCAAAGTCCTGTACACCAAGGAATGCAACATATATCTAAGTTATACTGTCAATCTAATAGTAGAACCAAACCAATTCCTTAACCCTATTGAAACCTATAGAATACTGTCATCTCCAAAATACCCAAACACTGTATATAATCTACAAATGGAACCAACGAATTAACCCACAGTAAATCCATAACCTTACCTCCATTCTCTTGCATGCTACGGTAGGAAGAAAAACCTGCCAACTTCAATCACTTAGCCCCTTCAATCACGTTTAAGATATCAACTTGTTCCAATCATTTTGAGCAGGAAAACAAACCTTGCTCACATCGCCTAAAACCCATTACAAACCTTCATGAAACCTACTCCTTGCATCCATAATTCAAGAACAGAACAAAAAAAAACATCAAAGCTGTAGATACAGCTTACCTATCTTAGAAGTCTCTCGGCAGTCCCCCCCCCTTCCTCAATTATTCAGCTTTCAGCTTCCACAGCAGCATCCAAAACATTCTCCCCCTAGCCTTGCCTCCCCATTCACAGCTTTACACCTGCACTTGAGGTCAACTTGGAAGACGATGATGAAATGGGGAATAGCGATGTCGATCGAGCACAATGATGCCCTCATCGATCTAAACTCACGCGAATAAGGGAGTCAAGGGGCAGCCACATAGTGAGTGGCGACCGACGTCGCTGCTTGGGGTGCAGAGTCAGCCGAAGATGCCCTACGCTTGCTGAGATCGGGAGGTGGCGGCGTGCAGCGAGACGCTCCAAAGGCAATGGGACGGTCGTCTCTTGCAGAAGAGAAAGGGCACAATCGTCGGGGCGACATCAGGCGATCTAGCGTGACGAGGTGAGATGAAGAAACAGCGCCGACAGGGCGACGGTGAAGAGGAGAAAGAGAAGAATGCGATCAGGAGAGGAAACGAGATAGTGGCGATGGAAGGGAAGCTAGGGCACGGGAGATGGACCAAGAGAAATGGGCGTGCGGCGGTAGAAATTGGGAGAAGAAACGCGATCGGGGAGAGGAAAAGGAAACACTGAACTCGCGATGAGAAACGGAAGAAAACGCTCGGCCTTAATGGTAAACGGGTTGGGTTCTAAATAGCGGGTTGGATTTAAGTCTTATATAAGTCATTCACTTGTGGTTAAGCTAACCTAGGTTAAATTCAAGCTAGCCCAACTTGATCCAACCACCTGTTTAAACCCCCAAATAACTACTTAGGTATTTAATCCATATACCTAGTTATTTATTTATTTATTTATTTTATTTTATTTTATTATTTTTTTTTGTATCTTACAGAACTGGTTAGACGTCAGTCGACTGATGGTATTCTTCAGTCGACTAATCTTGAATATTTTACAACAAATTTTTTTTTCGTCACAGATTTGGCGACAAAAAAAAATTTGTCGCCAAATTTATTTTTATTCATGAAAATATGTTTATTAGACTTTTGCGACTAACTATGTTTTCATCGTAGATTTGGTGACGAATATAACTATTCGTCATTAAATTTGGTGACAGTATTTATTTTCATCGCCAAAATTTAGCGATGAATAGTTATTTTTGTCACCAAAATTGGCGACGAATACTTATTTTCGACGCTAAATTTTTGCGACGAACTATTTTTTTCGTCGCAGATTTGGCAACGAACTATGTTTCGTCACCAAATTTGGCAATGAGCCAATGACTAATTATTTTCGTCGCCAAATTTGACAATGAATTTTGCAACAAAAATTTTATTAGTTGCAATTTTTGTGATGAATATTTTTTTTCGTTGCAAAATTTAGCAGCGAATTATTTACAACGGAAAAAAATTCGTTGCAAAAAAATTTTACAATGAATTTTTATTCAAAATTTGTTGCAAAATTCGTCGCCAAATGGGTCATTTTTTATAGTGGTAGACAATAACGTATAGGACCTTGTCAAATTGCCTAAAAGAGTGAAATTTATTGGTTGTAAATAGATTCATTGGGAAATATCGAAAAGCATAGGGTATGTCTTGAATCAAAGGGTTCACTCAAAAGGATGAAATCGATTATAAGGAGACTTTCTCACTTATATCGATGAATGACTCCTTGAGAATAATCATAGCGCTTGTAATTCATTATTACTTAGAGCTACATCAGATAGACATGAAGACTACTTTTGTCAATGGGGACATTGAGGAAATAAATACACGGTATAATCAGAGAACTTTGAATCTGATGATTCAAAGCACATAGTATGTAAATTCAAGAAGTTCATTTATAATTTAAAATAGACATCCCATTAATTGTACTATAAGTTTAATCAAGTGGTTACTTCATTCGATTTTAGATAACCTCATTATTGTTGGGGATCTTTGGAAGGCTAGAGGGGGGTGAATAGCCTCTCTTGAATTATACAAACAAAGTTAGCGGAAGCAAAGACAAATACTAAAGAAAACAAGAGAAACAAACACAAGTGCTAACAAGAATGATTTTACGTGGTTCAGAGATTAAGCTCCTACTCTACGGCGATCCTTAAGGTGGATCAACCCAAGTGAATCTCCATTAAAAAAGCTTTCTTTACACAACACTCCTCTTCTTACAAAAGATGAAGAGGAGGATTAAAAACATTTAGAAAGCTTAAGAAAACATGGGGAGCTTGAGAGTAAGTTTGGAATATAAGCACTAGCCTCCTCAAGCACCCCATGCCTTCTTTTTATAGAGAGAGGGATGATTTTCTAGTTGAGCCTCGATCAGTCGACTGATGTACACCATCAGTCGACTACTGCTATAGCTGTCGCCATCCAACGACTTTTGACGAGCCGGATACGCGATCGTCACTACCCAACAGAAACCTGATTAGTCGACTGATCATACCATCAGTCGACTGATTGAGTAACCAGTCGAGTGCTCCAAGTGATCACTTGATTAGAGAACCTTCTGTGCCGAAGTCCACTTATAACAGTCGACTGCTAGGGTATAGCAGTCGACTGATGATGGACCAGTCGACTGCCAAACCCTAGCAGTAGACTGATGGCCACAAAACTTAGCCATCTTCAGTCAAGTGACTGATCAGTTGATTGAGACAAAGCTCCAGTCGACTGATACTTCAAGTATGATTAAATCATACTTGAAATCAACTCCCTAGACCTAGACTCAACCTTCTAGCTCTTCCTTCAGCCTTGTGCCTCTGGGATCCTTCCGAGTCTGCGACTTCTTCATCCTTGCGCTTACTTCCAAGAGCTTTCCTCAGTTTCTTCATGTCTTGGGTTTCTCTTTTGCCAAAGGACCGCTTGGACTTTACGCCGCTAAGACTACATGCTTGGATTTACGCTGCCAAGACCTTGCCTTTGGTCTTCTTTTGCCAAGGTCCGCTTGGACTTTACACCGCCAAGACTACATGCTTGGTCTTACACCGCCAAGACCTTCCCTTGGACTTCCCTTGACAAGTTCATACTTGGACTTTCCTTTACCAAGTCTTCACACTTGGATTTTTCTGTCACTTGACATATTCATAGTTAGATCATAAAACATTGTCTAACTATAAATGATTATCCAAACATCAAAAGACATAAATGCTTGGGGCATTGTTGCACCAACAATCTCCCCCTTTTTAATATTTGGCAATCATTTAAGTTAGATCTTAACATATGCACATAATGAAAAACATCATATTTCCAATATGAATTCTAACTTAAATTTTCCTTCTCCCCCTTTGACATACATCAAAAAGAGAAGGATTCATACAAGATAAGTTCATGAAAGAATTAAATTGGTTATGTCTTGAACTAAAGTATAAGATAGATATGGGACTCCCCCTTAATCCAAGACATGGTTTATGATGTGTAAAGATAATGTTGAGCAAAGCATGAAACAAGAAGTATGAAAATATTTCCTAACTTTGCACCAACAATATAGATTTTAGAGATAAAAAGATTAAGTCATGAAGCTTCCCCTAAAACAATGCATCAACCAGTCCTACACCCTCTTAATTACTACTATTATCATACCATAGGGTTAGGATACTTTAAGATTAGGCTGATTTGTAGAAAAATCAGCGTGGCAGTCGACTACCACACCTGAAATGCCTTTTTCAGGGTTTTCAGCCCAACTTCAAAAATACGCCAAAAATTCAAGAAACATCGAAAAATCATAAAATTTTGTATACACATTTCTGAAATCATTTTATATCAAGGAAAAATAATTTGAAAAATGTATGTTTTCCAGATTTTGAAAATGATACAATTTTGAGAACTAGCAAAAGCTTTAGGTTTTTGAAGACTTTGTATCACCTTTGCTTATCAATTGAAAATTATTTTGCAAAATATAGTAAACATAGTTTAAAATATATTTTGTTTGACATTTCCAATCATGTTCTTAGAACTATATGCACATCAATTGTACATAAGTCTTCCCAATGATTGGTCCAATTAAGGATCAATGTCTCTAGATGGCACCTTAATTCATAGTAATGCATCAAAACAAGCATGATGAACCAAGTGCATCTTCCTAACATCTCACATATTGTCTAAGTGGCTCAATACAAAAATCATGGTTGTTTAGGTTATTTT
Source organism: Wurfbainia villosa (assembly GCA_025175895.1). Taxonomy (NCBI): domain Eukaryota; kingdom Viridiplantae; phylum Streptophyta; class Magnoliopsida; order Zingiberales; family Zingiberaceae; genus Wurfbainia; species Wurfbainia villosa. The sequence continues at coordinate 85,561,333 of CM046004.1, forward strand.
GTGAGATGCTTAGAGGTATAGTCCTAGATTTTCTATAGGATCATGCAAGACTAAACCTCTACTCTACTAAGCACATTCTAAGTTCTCTCTTAAGTGATAAAAAATCCACTTCGGGGAGAGCCTTGGTGAAAATGTCAGTTAGGTTGGACTTGGATTCTATGTAATTGAGTTCAATGTCCCCCTTGGCCACATGATCTATAATGAAATAATGCTTCACTTCAATGTGCTTTGTCCTAGAGTGATGCACTGTATTTTTGGTCAAATTTATGGTACTCACATTATCACAATAAACCTTGACATTGGAGTAAGGTAGCTCAAAGTCCTCTAGAGTGTGTCTCATTCAAAGTAATTGAGCCACACAACCACCCATAGTCACATATTCGGCTTCGATAGTGGACAAAGCAACACAAGGTTGCTTTCTACTACTCCAACTAACTAGGGAGGACCCAAGAAATTGGCATCCACCACTAGTACTCTTTCTATCTAACTTGCAACCCGTATAGTCGGAATCGGTGTACCCAACCAAATCAAAAGATTTTATCCTAGGGTACCAAAGTCCTACATTTAGTGTGCCTTTGATATATCTTAAAATTCTCTTAACGACTACTAAATGGGACTCTTTGGCACAAGATTGGTATCTTGCACACATATCTACCACAAATAAAATTCAGATCTACTAGCGGTTAGGTATAGAAGGCTACCAATCATGCTTCTATAAAGTTTTGAGTCAATTATTTTACCTTCTTGATCATTATCTATTTTTATATTGGTTGTCATAGGAGTTGAAACTACCTTAGCATTTTCCAAACCAAATTTCTTGATTATTTCTTTGGCATATTTGGTTTGGTATATATAAGTTCCTTCATTAGTTTGTTTGACTTGTAATCCTAAGAAGAATTTTAATTCTCCAACTAAACTCATTTCAAACTCATTCTCCATATTTTTGATGAAATTTTAAAGGAGCTCATCATTTGTTGACCCAAAAATGATGTCATCTATATATACTTGGGCTACAAAGATATCCTTTGATTTTGACTTTATGAAGAGAGTTTGATCTACTTGATCTCTTCTAAAACCGCTTCCGCCCACAAGTAGCTAGGTAATGAGTATGCATTAAGCATAGTTCTAGCCGCTTCTTGTAGGACACGATTTCTCCTTTCCACCACCCTATTTTGTTGAGGTATTCTAGGACATGAGAATTCATGCTTATACCCTTGTTCTAAGCAAAATTTGGAGAAATTAGAATTCTTAAATTCTCCACCATGATCACTACGGATCCGGTTGATTTTGAGATTTCTTTCATTCTCTACTCTTTTGCTAAAACCTATGATTATTTCTAGGGTATTGTCCTTATGTTTCATAAAATACACCCAAGTATATCTAGAAAAATCATCCACTATAACTAAGCAATATTTACTACCATTCAAAGAAGGAGTACTATGACAATCAAATAAATCTAAATGAATAAGCTCTAAAGGTAAAGAAGTTCTAATTAAATTTTTACCCTTGTGTGATGACTTTGATTGTTTCCTTCTTGGCATGCATCACACATCTTGTCTTTGGTGTACTTCACTTTTGGCAATCCCTTCACTAGCTCCAATTTAGTTACCTTGGCTATGTTCTTCATGTTGATATGCCCTAATCTCCTATGTCATAGCCAACTTTCTTCTTCTTTTGCCATGAGACACTTAGGGGAAATGTTAGAAGCATAGGATAAATCAACATAGTAAATATTGGATTTCCTATATCCTACTAACATGCAATCATTTAATTGTTGGTGCAGGGGCACTAGATAATCGAACCTAGGTTTTGATTATGGCAAAGATCCAAAGTTAAGGTCATATTGTTATCTCATGAGCTGAATTAAGTGTGCAGGAAATGGTTAAGCTAAGCCGAAAGTTAGCGACACCCGGAGAATCCCGAGTCAAGAAACCGTGGTGGTCGGGCAATATCGGGGAAACTTCATGGGAGTCGAAGAACCCAGGTGGAAGATTGAAAGCAAAGAGACAGGTCATAAAGGACTAGAGGTAAGCACGAGTGCGAAGAGAGATGGTAAGGTCATGTCCTCTGTATGGGGATGACCGTAGGCGGCGATCCGACTAAGACTTTCAGTGGAAGGTCTAGGTCGAGATCAGATGGTAAGGAACCATCATATTTACCATTTTTCATGCTAACCTCTTACTGCAGGGAAGTGGCCGAGCAATCGATCAGCTAGTCATTGGGCGATCGGTGATGGAAGGCATCGGTCGATGATGGCGAATTAGCCGATAATGTTTGATGCAACCACTTCGCGATAAGATAAGGAGCCACCTCGTGATCAGTTCCAAAAGTTGAGGATTTCTATCAAGACTTATTCCAATGAAAAAGTCTATAAAAGGAGGGGTGGACTCCAACCCAAATATCAATCATCTTGCTCTCAAAGTACTCCCGCAACGCCAAAGCTCCAACACCGTAATGCCGACTCAACACCAAGTTCAGAATCTATTCGTCGGCAGCAAGTATTATTTTTATTTACTGTATTCGATCGTGGTTTTAATCATAACGAGGTGAGGTAGGCTTGTTGCCTCATCCTCGTGCTTTCGGTTTTGTGATCGTTGTCTCCTACCTCCAATGAGAAGGAGACTTTATAGTGGATTGCCCCTTCGTACGGGTCAAGGATCGCGGGTCCTTGGATTAGCAGTCGGTGGGATGTGAACCAAGTAAAATTAAATTATGTTATTTATTTTTCCACTGTACTTTCTCTTATCGAACGATCGAAAGAAAGTTTTACGCTCGCTATTCACCCACCCCCTCTAGCGACGCTTCTCGATCCAACAATTGGTATCAGAGCGGGGGTGCTAAGATTTGGTGAAACCACCAATCTAGCACTTTTTGGCTTTCTTTTCATATTTTTTGATTCATGTTTTTTTAGGTTCTTTTTTCTCCAGGACTACTAATCCAAGACGAAGTCTTGGTACTCTTCTTTTGGTTATGTGTTTGCAAGTATTTGCTTTTGGAGTAGCCGACGGTAAAACGACCATAACTTTTTGTACAAGTGGACCCACGAAATGTGCTACCTACCAAATCGAAGCTCTCTGAGAGATCTACACTTCTTATGAGGTTTTAGCCTTGTAACAAGTTTTCTTCATCCATAAAAACTAACATTTAGTACCCTTTCGGGGACATCGAAGGTCGTAAGTTTCTAGTTTTTGTTCATTTCTTATTCTTCTTGTTCATTTCTGTTTATTTCTGTTTATTTCCCGCATTACTAATCCAAGACCAAGTCTTGGAATTCCTTTTGGTTTTTATTCATGTTTTGCAAGATATTTAATGGCTCACATTGAGGGGTATAGCACCACCCGACCTCCGTTCTTTAACGGAAATGATTTCCGTTATTGGAAAGGTCGGATGGAGTGTTTCTTGAAAACACAAGTCGAGACTTGGATAATAATCTAAACCGACTTTGCTCTACCCACCAATGATCAAGGGGAGCCCTTGGATTTCGACAAGTGGACCAATGCAACCAAGAGGCAAATCGAAGTCGATGCAAGAGCAACCCAAATGTTGCAATGCGGCTTGTCCAAGGAGGAGCTCAACTGAATTGGACCATTCATTAGCGCCAAAGACCTCTGGAACAAATTAATTGATCTATACGATGGGACGTCCGATGCTAAGGTATGTAAAAGAGATTTACTTTTAAATAAACTGTATAATCTAAAGATACAGGATCATGAGACAGCTTCACAACTCCATGCGCGGATCCAAGACATATTGAACGGCCTACATGCCATCGGACAAAAGGTAGTCAATCGGGATATAATAAGGTATGCTCTTAATTATTTTCCTAGGACCACCTTGTGGGCATCCATGGTTGATGTCTACAAGGTATCTAAAGATTTATCTAAGATTAGGTTAGACGAATTCTTTTCGGAATTTGAGTTACATGAACAAACTAACGCGGTCTCGGTCGAGAGAGGTGTTGCTTTACTTGCAGGACAAAGAAAAAGGAGAAGAGCAAGCCACCTCCCGAGCAAGAAGATGGATCCAAACCCGAGGACGAACTCGAATCTGAATACGAAGAGGAGGCCACAATAGTCAACATGGTACGGAGAATAGTTCGACAAGAAAGAAGGCAATTGAAGAACGAGAACAAAGAGCAATTCAAGTCAAGGAGGCGACCAAAGCAAAAGGGAGTAAGGAAAGCCTTCCATGCAACTTGGGACAACGGAGAAGAAGGCGTCGACATAGCTTACATGGCAAGACCGGAAGAGTCCGAGTCAGAATTCGAAGTCGAGTCCAACTACAACTCCGACTCCGACCCCGAAGACTACTTCGAGAGGAAACTCAAAGTCGGACCAAAAGGGAAAGTCAAGGTTAGCCGCTCTTTAATTAGTACACTTTACCTTACAATTAAAATGCTTACTAGAAAATTAACTAAGTCCGAGTCTAGGGTTGAGTCGTTACTTGAGGAGGTTGAAATCCCCAAGCAAAAGGCTACTCTAACCTCTTCAACTAGTCAAGTTCAAGAGGAAAACTCAACCCAAGTTGAAAAATTTGAGGAGGAGAATTCTCTCTTGAAAGACCGAATTCAAGAGGTCGAGGCTAGGTTGGAAAGGTTCACGTTGGGATCTAAGAATCTTAATCGGCTACTTAGAACCCAAAGAGCCATGTACAACAAAGTCGGACTCAGATTTAGGTCAATGACTACGAATATATCTTACATGTCTATTGTGAATCGTAGTCATCAAAGAGTCCAAGCATGGGTCCCAAAGGTTTTATTGAACTCACATATAAGGACTAATAAGTATTGGATTCTCCAGGATCAAGTTCACTTTGTGGATAGACCATATTGGTTCAATGGTCCAGGGGGAGCTAACACTAAAATAGTATACCCACTTCCTTAGTAGAACCATTGCATGATTAGTTATTTTATTTAATTTTTAGAATGGCTAGATAGGGAAATAGTTAGTCAACCTTGATAACATAGTATCAGGGCGCGGTGAGATGATAGTACGTTAGGAAAATAAAGTCTCGTGTATTCAAGCTAGATAAGGCGTATCTAGCTTGGTGCACTTGACCGAGTGGAACTAGCTGAAGCTACCTCGCCGTATCCTAAACTAGTTAGATCAGGAAGTAACCCTAAGTGACTTAAGTGATATTTTCTTAAATTTGGCTTTGTCTAAGGAAGTGGTCATTGTTCCGATCAAAGAAGACCCCTGTGCCTCGCCATAACCTGGAAACCAGTTTCTAGAAAAGTTACTTAATGATCTAAAGGTTAAATCCGAATCTAACCCAAGGTTGACTATCTCTAATTAAGTTTAAATCATCTCACAAAACATATAAGGTGAACACAATCTGAGACACATTGAATGGGTGAGATGTTAAGGATAATTGAAATACACTTAACATAATTTTTTTAAAAATGCTACCTATTTCCTCAACTATGATACTTAACGAATATTTACAATTATCTAGGCCAAATTTTAGTACCCCCTACATCTCTTATACTTCATATATTTGACTAAGGGGGAGAGCAAACTAACCCTAAGAGTTATATTACAAACCTTTAGATTATTGGTGCAGAGGGACACACCTCGAACCAATTTATCTAACTACTGCTAAATGCATGTTTGGGCTCATAGTTGATTTATCTTTTCTAGACATATGTTGTTTTTAAACCCCTATTTTATATAAAAACCCCGACACCTTTTTTGATTTATGACAAAAGAGGGAGAAGAGAGAAAGTTAAGGGGAGTAATAGAAATTTAAATTTTTTTTAAAAAAATCAAAGTATCTCATTCAAAACACACCTAGGGTTAAGGGAGAGTTTTTGAAAGGACGTTTATCATTTACTCTTGTTTTATGCTTTAATCTTTCCCTTAACTTTGTGTCAGTTTGTCATAGATCAAAAAGGAAGAGATTGTTGGTACAGGGGCACTAGATAATCAAACCTAGGTTTTGATTATGGTAAAGATCCAAAGTTAAGGTCATATTGTTATCTCATAACTGAATTAAGTGTGCAGGAAATGGTTAAGCTAAGCCGAAGTCAGCGACACCCGGAGAATCCTGAGTCGAGAAACCATGGTGGTCGGGCGACATCGGAGAAACTTCATGGGAGTCGAAGAACCCAGGTGGAAGATCCGAAGCAAAGTGACAGGTCATAAAGGACTAGAGGTAAGCACGAGTGCAAAGAGAGATGGTAAGGTCGTGTCCTTTGTACGGGGATGACCGTAGGTGGCAATCCGACTAAAACTTCCAATGGAAGATCTAGGTCAAGATCGGACCGTAAGGAATCATCATATTTACCATTTTCCATGCTAACCTTTTACTGCAGAGAAGTGGCGGGCTAGCGGTGATCGATGCACATCGATCGGTCGATGGAAGGCATCACGATCGATGGCGAATTAATCACCTTTGTGCTAGGTCAAAATGGATAATGTTTGACGCGGCCACTTCGCGATAAGATAAGGAGCCACCTCATGATCAGTTCCAAAAGTTGAGGATTTCTATTAAGACTTATTCCAATGCAAAAGTCTATAAAAGGAGGGGAGGACTCTAACCCAAATATCAATCATCTTGCTCTCAAAGTGCTCCCGCAACGTCAAAGCTCCAACATCGTAACGCCGACGCAATGCCAAGTTCAAAATCTATTCGTCGACAGCAAGTATTATTTTTATTTACTGTATTCGATCGTGGTTTTAATCATAACGAGGTGAGGTAGGCTTGTTGCCTCATCCTCGTGCTTTCGATTTTGTGATCGTTGTCTCCTACTTCCAACGTGGAGGAGACTTTATAGTGTATTGCCCCTTCGTACACGGTCAAGGATCGCAGGGCCTTGGATTAGCAGCCGGTGGGCTATGAACCAAGTAAAAATAAATTGTGTTATTTATTTTTCCACTGTGCTTTCTCTTATAACGAATGATCGAAAGAAAGTTTTACGCTCGCTATTCACCCCCCCCCCCCTCTAGCAACGCTTCTTGATCCAACATTAATTCCTTGTGTCTTATAAGGCATTTAGTAGAAGTAAATTCAACACTAAAGTTGGCATCACATAATTGGCTAACACTAAGCAAGTTAAATTTCATGTTGTTGACTAAAAGGACTTTATGAATAATAAGATTTGGGGATACCTCAATTGTGCCTTTACCTAGGATTTTGAGTTTACCACTATTCCCAAAAGACACGGTCCCCTTTCTTATATAGTTGATTGTGAAAAATTTGCTCACATCTCTGGTCATATGTCTTGAGCATCCACTATCAACAATCCACATACCTGGTCCACCTACTTATACAACATGAAAAACACAAGCCTTAGGTACCCAAATTTTAGGACCGGTAGCATCGACTAGAAATTTCTTTGGAATCCAAACCTTTCTAACCTTGCTCCTAAGTGTTGCTTTTCTACTAATTAGGGTGGCAAAGGCTACTTCCTTTTCCTTAGGTTTATATCCTATTCTGGCCTTATTGTAAATAACCCTTTGGTCCCTAAGTATCATGTCTAGGTATTTTGAGTCATTTGTAAATTTCTCTAAACATGCTCTTAGTTCACCTATTTCTTTTTTAAGTTCATCATTTTCATCCTTAAGTGAGCATGCATCATTACATAAAGGTTCTACATTCTTAATTTTCCTAACTTCTACTTTCAAGTCCTTAATCCTAGATTTTGATTTATTTAAAGCATTTTGAAGGCATGCAATAGTTTTATAAAGTAATTCTATCCTAGGAGAGTCTTTTACCTCATCACCACTAGAGGACGATTCGTCGCTTGAGGATGATGATGACTCCTCACTTGAGCTTCCGGCTTCATCCTCCATGGCCATGAGTGCAAAATTACGTGTGACGTGGCAAAGCTCCTCCTCATCCGATGAATCTTCCAAGATTTGTGTATCCCACGTTTGTGCTACCATGGTTTCCTTCTTTTTCTTCTCCTTCTTGTCCTTCTTCTTCTTTTCCTTTTCCTCCTTTTTCTTTAGCTCCGGGCAATTTAGCTTGATGTGCCCCTTTTTGTTGCAACCATAGCAAGTAACATTAGGAGTAGAAATTGAACTACTAGAAGATTTACCTTTTGAGGATTGGAGCATCCTCCTCACATTCTTCTTGGTGAGCTTCCTTGATCTCCCACCAAATCTCTTCACATAGTGAGCCACCTCACTAGCCGATAACTCCTCATCACTACTTGAAGACTCTTCCTCCGACTCGGATGATGAAGAGACTTCCTTCTTCTCCTTCTTCTTCTTGTCCTTCTTCCCTACAACAAGAGCTATACCTTTTCCTTTCGAAGAAGTGTTAACTTGCTCATGTAACTCAAATTCACAAAAAAAATAATCTAACTTAACTAAATAAAGGTCCCTAGAAACCTTATAGGCATCTACCATTGATGCCCATAAAGTTGTTGTAAAATACCTCAAATAAATTTCCTATAGAATAATATCTCCATTATTCTTTAGATAGAGATCTTATTATTGGGTAAATTAAATTAATGTTGGATGGTTAGGGATTTATTTAAGTCTAACCTAAGTTAAATTTTATGGAGTTAAATAAAGATAACCTAAGTTTAATCCTATTAAAGTGGATCGGTTCTTTCCTTTAAAACTGACCCGATTGCTTCCCAAACCCGACCCATTTGGACGAGCGTTTCATTCTTTTTCTACATTTTTCCGTTGATCTTTAATTTCGAGCGGTTTCTTCCTTCCTTCCGTGACTTCTCGTTCTCACCTGATTCCTTTCTCTTCCAGCTATCGCACTTCCTCTTCTTACGAGCGCATGCCACCGTGCCTACCTAGCTGCCGCCTCTGCCCCTACGATCGACGTCAACTGCTTGCTCTGTCAACCTCACCCTGCCAGGGGCCGATCACGACCATTCACCGACCATTTCTGCAAGCGTCCAGCGCAGAGGATAGGGAGGAGATGGACCTCGTGATCTGTCGGCTGTGGTGTGCAAACAACAATGTCGGTGTCGACAGATGACTTTGTTGGCGATTCCACCGAGGGATCAGAGGATTGATCCCTATTTCTCTTGCTTGTGCTCTGTCAGGGTTGTGCACTGCCTTTTTCGTTGTTTCCTCAGCCTCCACTCATTTTGATGCTCAGCTCTACTGATCACCAGCTGCACTAAGCCAGTCTTCTTCCGAGTCATTATTTGTGGGGTTGTTGCAAGGAGGAGGAATGTTGTTTCTAGAGCTCACTATGGGAGGAGGGATTCGAGCTAGGTGATCGAAGTTTAGGTGGTTCTGTTCTTACACAATTCCTAGTTAATGCCTATGGTAATTGATCGGTTCTTTCAGTTTCTATTTAGCTTCATTGTTGACCTACGATGAGTATGCCTAATCTAGAACTTTGGTGTTTCATCTTCAAGGGGAGCAAATTCTACAAGTGTGTTGATTCTCGTATCATCATAGCTTATGATGGGCTAAGGCAAATCTACGAATTGGATAAGGGAAGGTAAGCTTTGATTTGGTATATTATCAGGTAGGTGGTGTTATAGTTGTACAATAGATTATGGTTATAGGTGATCTTGGGGGAAGATCAACAGCGGGTTGCTGTGCAGATCCACCATAGTAAATTAGAGGACTTTGAGGTAAATGTAGTCTAGGTGTTTATGGATGTAGTAGTGAATTACAGCTTATGTGAAATTAGTAGGTTGGATTAACTATTAATATCGGAATTAATTGTGGGTTAAAGACAAGTATCATGTGTTTGAGTGGATGGAATATCAAGTGAATTCCATTAATTGATTTTAGTGAATCAATTAGGGATTAGGATTGAGTTAGATTCTTACAGCTTGCTTATATTCGTGTTTGGTTATATTCTGTGTTATATACAGGATCTTGATTCGAGATAGATTCACGGATGTGAAGACCATCAACTAGTCTACATATCAGGTGGGTAATTTTTTACCCTGGTCAAGTAGTTGTTGATGCATGCAAATTTAGATATATGATCATATTACCTTGACTCCACTCTTATTTATTCTTGTGCTTGATACTTTGTTGTTGGCCTTATATGCTCTGTTGTTGTTATCACATTTTCCCTCATCATGATTAGGAGTTACAGATGTGATGTAAGTAAACCTATAAATGCTTAGTTATGTGTAAATAGTGGAGTACGGATGATGACCTGATTTGTAAATTGGGTAAAAGGGCATCCGTGAATAAGTAAGGTCCTGAACGTAGGATTGATTCCAATACCCTTATGTTGCATGTTTACTACCGATCATGTGTTGTGTAAATAGTCAGGTGAATTGTGATTAGTGTGTCGCTACGGACCGGTGGTCCTAGCTTGTTATGATCAGTTGAGTACGACTCTCTGCAGGATAGAGAGTGCGTTGATCAGATTGGTATGACTCTCTGTAGAATAGAGAGTATGTGGTGGATGTTTGTATGTGTGACTGTGCATTCATGTCATTTGCATGCATACTGACGACATAGTCTCCCTTGTGGTTGAGAGTGTCGTCAGTTATCCTGCCTCCCAGGTTACTCATGAAGGAGTAACTGGTGTGAGGGCAGAGCATTTGTTGTGTCACACTCTACCACTATAGACAATGGTAGTTGGAGTTGTGTGCAGTTATCCTTGGTGCGTGGCACTCGACCACTCATAGGTAGTGTCAGTCGAAGTGGCTAGCAGTAGGGACCTCTATTGTGTAGCGAGCTCTTTACGCTCATATGCTACTCGTTCATACTGCCCACTCGACCACTCTAGAGCCATGGTTGGTGCTGAGTTGGCACAGTTGTCATGTCGTGCCACCTAGGCCACACTGGGGTCGTGGTAGCGAGTAGGGGTGTGCAGGCATGACCATGTATGCTGCATTGTCGTGTCTTATGGCGTTTTACATATTGCCATATATATACATATATGTATGTATATATATATATGGATGATTGTGATTAGTATATATATAGATGCAGTCTATATGTATGCTTATTGTGATGTTGCATTTGTTTGTACTATGTTTGCTGCATTTGGTTGTACATCATCTTCATACATGATACTTGCATCTATTATATGGTTGTGTTGGATACCTGTATACTTGTTAGTCGAACCATTAAATACCTTTGACCTATATCATGATTATAGTGTGAGTTAGTATTACTCTTCATGTTGTATATTGTGGATATATGCTCAGGTTGGATATATGTAGTGTAGCAGACTTCCAGGTATGTCTACACTTTACACTGTTCATTTTATTTTGGGAGTATACGCATGTATTTATATACTATACTGGTGTATACCTGATGTACCTGTAGGTTATATTGTTGAATTACATGTGATATTTGATATATACATGTTCTCTCATATTACCGTTGAGTTATACTCACCACCACAGACCCTGGGTTTTTTTATCGCCCAGGTAACAGGTAGAAGTCTTCGTAACGGCTTGGAGCATCGCTGGCTGGCATCGTCTCATCTCAACTCTGATGGTCCGAGATTTTGGGTTTATTGTAGGTGTTTCGTTATGGATTTGGTTTTATATGATGATTTGTAGTGTTGGACACTGTTGTTTTTGTATCGTTCTTTCTGGTTTTGTTACGGCATTTTATTAGTTTGGTGTTAGTCATATCGGTATGCATGGTGTGTGGTTTGTATTGTAGTTGTGTTAGTTCTGTTGTGCTTTGTTATGTTATGTTTACATTTGTATATGTTATTGTTATTGTGGCCCAAGGGCCTTGTATAAATAGGATATGTTGTCACGTACAGGGGAGGTGTCGTCCGTTTGCTTTTCGGCTCGGTAAACTCTCGGGGTGTGACAACTTTAGTGGTATCAGAGCCCTAGGTTCTGCAATGCTATACAATGTTGTTTTTGTGTCAAGTCTTGGATGTTTGGGAGTCGATTTATTTCGGTTTTGGTTTTGTGAGATGAGATTGACAGCGGCATGAGCTCCGAGCAGCACGAAGTAAGAATTCCTGATAACTTATATTCTATTTGGATACTTATCTAAACTTGCTTAACAGGTGTATACAGACAGAGTGATAACACCTGTATAGACTCGTAGTAGGGGTCATCCACCGAGGCGACCAGCCGGAGTTGCCTTTAAGGGTTTATACTCTCGGTTTTATTGGCTATGCTTTTAATGTTTATAACAGGGAATAATAGGTTGTGCGTTGGTTATTCTTCGTAATCGTGGTTTGAGTTGACCATGGAAATGACCTGTTGAGTCTGTGAGTCTTGAACCTGTGTCAAAAAGGTGAATTTCCTTTGAGAGCCGATTGATACCGAGTCGGAAAGCAGGGGTCAAGTCGTCACATTTCTTGTGGAAATCAAAGACTACAGTCTTAGGGATTTTCACTAATGGTGCTAGTCAGATCATTACTCATGGGGTAATGGACTAGGTGTGTATACTATTATTGCTATAGCAAACGAAGGGTTAGTATAAGGTGTTTCATAGGGATTTTGATCTCTGAGTTGTTCTTACTGGCTTGTATAACTTTGAAGGTACTTTTGAGTACTTAACTCGTGTTATACAGAGGAAGTAGAGTTATTTGCATGTCATCATCAGGATCAAGCCGGTATTTGATGGTAAATGCAGTAAATAACCTTCAGGGAATAATATATCACTTGATCATGGTTTAGTGATGTTGTGAGAGGGTATTTTCCCTATGTTATTCCTTTGACTCATTGTAGGGAATTCTTGAGATTTAAGTAGGGTGACCGTCGGTAATGGGAATACCATGCAGAGTCGTTAGACTTGCAGAGTTTACGCTCACCTAATAGCTCAAGAGTGTAAATGGATGTCTTGAGCCACCCAAAGTTATTGGCTTGCAGTTGGATTAGAATGTTTGGATCTTCTATCAGATCATGCCGAAAGACATTGGACTGAGTCAGGAGTTTAGAAATGACTCCGTATAAGTGTTTAAGAGTTGGAGACAGATGAGCAGATATTGCAGGTCAAATTATTAAAATCAGAAGTCTCCAAATATTGGACAAAAGGAGCAAGATCGGAGTCATAGGCCACAAGCCACTATTGGAGAGTTTTTCTTATCATAGAAGACCAACCGCAGATCGTCAGAACTATATGATGTTATCAACGAAATCAGAACAAAGACTCCGAAGGGATTATGTGCATGTAGTGCGGATCACAAAGACACGCGAAGTCAGATTATCCGTTGGATCAGTTTATCTGTTGCTATTGTAAGCAACCAGTACAACTGAGGAGGTGTATTTTGAAGACTCAGTTGAAGACTATCGATGGTGTTCCGGGAGGATGATGCACTGTCTCGACAACAGAGATCAGCATAGAAAATTGGGTTATCTCATCAGCAATGACCTACTACCTTAGGCGTGGTTGGAGTTCCGTGATACTCCCCTTCAAGGGAAGTAATTTACTCAGCAGTATCAGCAAAAGACATCATAGAAGACTCATGCAGACAACAACAACAGTTACCCCCATATGTGGATTGGCTTTGTACAGAGGAGAGAGTATATAACGATGGTCGTATCTATTCTGTATTCTACAGATGCAGCTGGTAGTATTTAAGTGATGGGATCAGATGATCTGGGAAAATCCCCGAGGCATTCGTCGCAGAAATGCGACCCCTTTGTCACGGACTGTTGGATCTGATCCCGTTCTCTTCGGGGAAAGACCGAGACCTGCATGGAGCCTTTGGATCGGATCGGCATCATTTAGGGTATTACTTTAGTTATCCTCTAGGTTAATATATTGAGAGATGCTTGTAGTTTATAGGTATCTTTGTCTAGAACATTCTTAGCTCGGATTAGATGGATTACATCGACTTGTGGGTCAGTGGTATCTCTACCGTCAGGTGAGATGTGAACCAACAATTAAGAAGTCAAGGGATGCCCTTAGACTTTGATAGATATACCTTTACAGTAGACATAACCTTACAAATGGTTAAATTATTGAGATTATGGTATGATTATGTCTCTCGGATGTGCGTATAATCCGAGAGCACTCGGATGTGATTTCGGATGAACTTGAAGGCTTGCCACTGCATAGGCAAGCGGAGTATGCGATCGAAATGATTGCGGAGATAGTGTCGATATTGAAGGTCTCATACCGGGTGATAATTTTATTGGTATCAGTATTTCTAAACACTATGGGAATTGGAAGAATATAAGTTGATATTATAGGAGGTATTAGATGTGATATTTATCTGTCCCAATATTTTTCTTGGGAAGATCTGGAATTATTTGTTAGAAGAGAGACAGACCTTTGAGATTACGCATCGATTATCGATGACGGAATGAGATAGTTGTTGAAAGTGAATATCCTTCGTGTGGATAGATGATCTGTTAAGACCAGCTAAGGATACCTGTGTATACTCTAGGGTTGGTTTACGATTGGAGTGTTGAGATTGTAGTGACATGATGTCATATAATTATCATTGTTGTTGTGATGATTGATATATCATCGGTGTAGAGTAAAGGGGATGCAGGTGTGTAAAGACGACAATTTCATATTTGGTATGAATTTTATGAGTTTTGATTATATTGTTAGACTATTAAACGATTTAGTCATCCATGGATTTGAGAAATCGTGTATTCGAGATATGATTGGATCAGTTTGTGGTTGTTGGAGTTGTGTAACTTGGCCACTATTGATTATGATAGTTAGAGTTGCGCACTTGACCACCGTAGATGGTGGTTTCCTTGTATGATTTGGTTAATACTGTAGATGTGGATAGAATGTTTGGCATTACTATACCACGGATTTGTTTGACCAACAGAGTGATGGAATTCACTTAGTCGGAAGCTGGTGAAACCAATTTACAAGATCTAGACGGTGGTTAATTTTTGCACGGGTATTAGTTAATCCTTCCGAGGTGGATGAAAGGATGTTGTACGCAGATGCATCAATTCAGGGATCGGAGCGAATCTGATACAGTTGCATGAGGCGTATCTTAAGCTAATGACAGTTGAGGAACTGCGAGACAAGCTGTCATACATATGACATGGACTTAGTGGATGTTATCCTGATTTGTGGATGTATGGAGCAGGAATGCTCATGAGATTTTGACTAGCTACTGGGTAGCTACCATAGAGTTACTGAAACACGGACAGTTGCAACAAGGGAGATTGGTCGCTATAGTCTCCCATGCACTTACAGAGTGTGTGGTGGAGTGGATTTTGGATGGTAGATGGACTTCTCTTATGAGAAGATAATTCCCCGTCTCTAATAAGGATAGTGGGTTCCAGAGTTGAATTAGTTTAAGGAAGAGTTTATAGGAAGCACATCATTTGAGACTTGCTATGCATCCTGATGGTACTCAGATGTACCGAGATGTGAAACGTTTATACTAGTGAAATGGTATAAAGAGATATATTGCAGACTTTGTTGTTCGATGTTTACTATGCTAGTAAGTAAAGGCTGAACATCAGAAACCCATTGGGTTGCTTCAGAAAATTTCGAGTTCGGAATGGAAGTGAGAGCATATCACTATGGGTTTCATTACGGGATTGCCTAAAACCCGTAAAGGATATATTGCGATTTGGGTAATCGTGGATCGACTAACCAAATCCGCTCACTTTCTGCCTATCTGTGGGACGGACTTGTTGAACTGTCTGGTAGAGTTATACTGTCGAGAGATTGTCAGATTGCACGAAGTTTCTTTGGGTATTATATCTGATAGAGACCCGCGATTTACCTCACGATTTTAGCAGAGTCTGCAGCAGGCTATGGGCACAGAGCTTCGACTCTATACAACATTTCATCCACAGACAGATGGACAGTCTGATCGTACCATTCAGACTCTGGAGGATCTATTAAGATCTTGCATCATGGATTTGGAGGCAGTTAGGAGGATCACATTCCTTTAGTGGAATTTACCTACAATGATAGTTATCACTCCTCCATTCAGATGACTCCGTTCGAAGTCTTATACGATAGACCCTGCAGATCTCCTGTGTTGTGAGAGGAGGTTGGGGAACGATAGCTATTGGGGCCATAGACTATCCAACACGATGTAGAGTCGGTGCACGTCATCAGACGACGATTATTAGAGGCACAGGATCGATAGAAGAGTTACGCAAATGAGAGCAGAAGACCTTTGGAATTCTCAGTAGGGGATCATGTATTTCTGCATATTTCACCTACGAAAGGGGTGAAACGATTTGGGCTAAAAGGAAAATTAGCTCCACGCTATATTGGCCCATTTGAATTATTGGAGCGGATTAGGGGTGTAGCTTACTGATTGGCTTTACCTCCGACACTTGCGGGTGTTCATAACATATTTCATGTCTCTATGCTGAGGAAATACGTGTCGCATTATGATCATGTTCTGAACAAGGTTCCGATTTCACTTCAGGCGAATGCGACTTATGAGGAGATTCCAGTGTTGATTGTTGGTCGCAAGGAGCGTCAGTTGAGGAACAAAACCATCTGACTGGTAAAAGTTGGATGACAATAGCATATTGATGAGGAGGCTACATGGGAGTTGGAGAATACTATTCGAGCTTGATACCCTCATCTTTCACTTGAGGTGTATGACTTTTCTCCAGATACTTGAGATGGTTGTTGTGACATTTTGTACTCGTATATGAGTCAGAAATTTGGGGACCAAATTTTATTAAGTGGGGGAGAATGTAAAATACCTCAAATAAATTTCCTATAGAATAATATCTCCATTATTCTTTAGATAGAGATCTTATTATTGGGTAAATTAAATTAATGTTGGATGATTAGGGATTTATTTAAGTCTAACCTAGGTTAAATTTTATGGAGTTAAATAAAGATAACCTAGGTTTAATCCTATTAAAGTGGATCGATTCTTTCCTTTAAAATTGACCCGATTGCTTCCCAAACCTGACCCGTTTGGTCGAACATTTCATTCCGTTTCTGCATTTCACCGTCGCTCTTTAATCCCGAGCGGTTTCTTCCTTCCTTCTGCGACTTCTCGTTCTTGCCCGATTCCTTTCTCTTCTAGCCGCCGCACTTCCTCTTCTCACGAGCGCATGCCACCGCGCCTACCTAGCTTCCGCCTCTTCCCCTGCGGTCGACGTCGACTGCTTGCTCCGTCGACCTCACCCTGCCGGGGGCTGATCATGACCATTCGCCGACCATTTCTGCAAGCGTCCGGCGCAGAGGACAGGGAGGAGATGGACCTCATGGTATGTTGACTGTGGTGTGCAAACAGCAATGTCGGTGTCGAAAGATGACTCTGTCGGCGATTCCACCGAGGGATCGGAGGATCGATCCCTATTTCTCTTGCTTGTGCTCTGTCGGGGTCGTGCACTGCCTTTTTCTTTGTTTCCTCAGCCGCCACTCGTCTCGATGCCCAGCTCTACCGATCACCAACCGCACCAAGCCGGTCTTCTTCCGAGGCATTGGTTGTGGGGTTGTTGCAAGGAGGAGGAATGTTGTTTCTAGAGCTCACTATGGGAGGAGGGATTCGAGCTAGGTGATCGAAGTTTAGGTGGTTTTGTTCTTACTCAATTCTTAGTAATGCCTATGGTAATTGATCGGTTCTTTCAGTTTCTATTTAGCTTCATTGTTGACCTACGATGAGTATGCCTGATCTAGAACTTTGGTGTTTCATGAGTCAAGCTGGGGTTCAAGGGGAGCAGATTCTACAAGTGTGTTGATTCTCGTATCATCATAGCTTACGGTGGGCTAAGGCAGATGTACGAATCAGATAAGGGAAGGTAAGCTTTGATTTGGTATATTATGAGGTAGGTGGTGTTATAGTTGTACAATAGATAATGGTTACAGGTGATCTTGGGGGAAGATCAACAACGGGTTCCTGTGCAGATCCACCGTAGTAAATTGGAGGACTTTGAGGTAAATGTAGTCTAGGTGTTTATGGATGTAGTAGTGAATTACAGCTTATGTTTAATTAGTAGGTTGGATTAACTATTAATATTGGAATTAATTGTGGGTTAAAGACAAGTATCATGTGTTTGGGTGGATGGATTATTAAGTGAATTCCATTAATTGATTTTAGTGAATCAATCAGAGATTAGGATTGAGTTAGATTCTTACAGCTTGTTTATATTCGTGTTTGGTTATATTCTGTGTTATATACAGGATCTTGATTCGAGATAGATTCACGGATGTGAAGACCATCAACTAGTCTACATATTAGGTGGGTAATTTCATACCCTGATCAGGTAGTTGTTGATACATGCAGATTTAGATATATGATCATATTACCTTGACTCCACTCTAATTTATTCTTGTGCTTGATACTTTGTCGTTGGCCTTATATGCTCTATTGTTGTTATCACATTTTCCCTCATCATGCTTAGGAGTTATAGATGTGATGTAAGTAAACATATAAATGCTTAGTTATGTGTAAATAGTGGAGTACGGATGATGACCTGATTTGTAAATTGGGTAAAAGGGCATCCGTGGATAAGTAAGGTCTTGAACGTAGGATTGATTCCAATACCCCTATGTTGCATATTTACTACCGATCATGTGTTGTCTAAATGGTCAGGTGAATTGTGATTAGTGTGTTACTACGGACCGGTGGTCCTAGCTTGTTATGATCAGTTGAGTACGACTCTCTGCAGGATAGGGAGTACGTCGATCATATTGGTATGACTCTCTGTAGAATAGAGAGTATGTGGTGGATGTTTGTATGTGTGACTGTGCATTCATGTCATTTGCATGTATATTGACGATATAGTCTCCCTTGTGGTTGAGAGGGTCGTCAGTCATCCTGCCTCCTAGCTTACTCATGGAGGAGTAACTGGTGTGAGGGCAGAGCATTTGTTGTGCCACACTCTACCACTATAGACGGCGGTAGTTGGAGTTGCGTGCAGTTGTCCTGGATGCGTGACACTCGACCACTCATAGGTAGTGTCAATCGGAGTGACCAGCAGTAGGGACCCTCGTTGTGTAGCGAGCTCTTTATGCTCATATGCTACTCGTTCATACTACCCACTCGGCCACTCTAGAGCAGTGTTTGGTGTTGAATTGGGACAGTTGTCATGTCGTGTCTTTTAGGTCACACTGGGGTCGTGGTAGCGAGTATGGGTGCGCAGGCATGACCATGCATGTTGCATTGTCGTGTCTTATGACGTTTTGCATATTGCCATATATATATATATATATATATATATATATATATATATATGGATGATTGTGATTAGTATATATATAGATGCAGTTTATATGTATGTTTATTGTGATATTGAATTTGTTTGTACTATGCTTGCTATATTTGGTTGTACATCATCTTCATACATACTACTCGCATCTGTTATATGGTTGTGTCGGATACCTGTATACTTGTTGGTTGGACCATTAGATACCTTTGACCTGTATCATGATTATAGTGTGAGTTAGTATTACTCTTCGTGTTGTATATTGTGGATATATGCTCAGGTTGGATATATGTAGCATAGCAGACTTCCAGGTATGTTTGCACTTTATGTTGTTCATTTTGTTTTGGGAGTATATGTATGTATTTATATACTATACTAGTGTATACCTGATGTACCTGTAGGTTATATTGTTGAATTACATGTGATATTTGATATATACATGTTCTCTCATATTACCACTGAGTTATACTCACCACCATAGACCCTGGGTTTTTCTGTCGCCCAGATAATAGGTAGAAGTCTTTGTGACGGCTTGGAGCATCGCTGGCTGGCATCATCTCATCTCAACTCTGAGGGTCCGAGCTTTTGGGTTTATTGTAGGTGTTTCGTTATGGATTTGGTTTTATATGATAATTTGTAGTGTTGGACACTATTGTTGTTGTACCGTTCTTTCTAATTTTGTTACGGCATTTTCTTAGTTTGGTGTTAGTTATACCGGTATGCATGGTGTGTGGTTTGTATTGTAGTTGTGTTAGTTCCGCTGTGCTTTGTTATGTTATGTTTACATTTGTATATGTTATTGTTATTGTGGGCCCAAGGGCCTTGTATAAATAGGATATGTTGCCACGTACAGGGGAGGTGTCGTTCGTTTTCTTTTCAGCTCGGATACTCTCGGGGTGTGACAGTTGTTCTAGGGAATGCTTGAAGAACATACCTTACAAGGTCCCGATTTTCGACCTTCTCACCTATTATATGTAATCCATTGACTATCTCCTTGAATCGACCATGCATTTGACTCACGGTCTCGTTGGTCTTCATGGTGAAGCTTTGGAGTTGACCCATCAATAAGTCTCTTTTAGCTCTTCTTGTCTCTTTTGACCCTTCGTTGAGTTCGATGAGCTTCTCTTAAAGCTCTTTTGTGGATTTGAAGGGTCCGACCTTGGATAGTTGCTCCTTGGATAGACCACATTGAAGTGTGGTCGTTGCTTTTGCGTTGGCTTACACTTTCTTTGCCATCTCCTTAGTACAATCCTTTGTTAGTATTGGCGCTCCATATTCGTCGACTGACTTCTCGAATCCATCTACAATGTTAAACCAATTTTCAATATCGTTCATAAGGTAGTATTCCATCCTACCTTTCCAATAGTTGAAATTATTGCCGTCGAAGAATGGAGGCCTCGCCGTGCTATATCCCTCTTGAAATGTCATCATGCTCCGGTTGATTGTTAGATCTTCCGATGTGATCCAGACTTTGATACCAATTGTTAGAATGTTGGTTCCCGCTAGAGGGGGAGGGGGTGAATAGCATTTCATTTCGTCTATGGAATTCGTTCGTGTTCGTCTCTACAAAACTTGTTATGCGCAGCGGAATATATATAATAACAAAAACAAAAATAAAGACAAACACAAATACACCAAGATGTAACGTGTTTCAAAACCTCAAGGTTCCTACTCCACGGATTGAACTCAAACGAGCTCTAGCGATGCGAACAACACCACTAATCAAATACTCCTTCTCGACAACAAGTCGGAGGCAGAGAAACCTCTTACAAGAGATTACAACAGCAATACAAATGAACAACAAATATACAAGTAAATACAACAAAAGAATATAAAGAATACTTTACAAAAGATCTTTTGAAAGCTTGCTTGTTGATTGCCTTAGATTAACCTTGAAGACCCTGATTTGCACCAGCAAATCGCTCCAAATCGCCTAAGAAAATCTTGCCAAATCCATCTTCACAAGCTGCTTTTATAACCTGCATTCGGGTTGGATTTCGCCTAGCAGTCGACTGATCGAGACCATCAGTCGACTGCTCCTATAGCCATTGTCTCACAACGACTTGAGCCACGTTGGATAAATTCCAACGAATAGATCATCAGTCGACTGATGATGCCCATCAGTCGACTGATCGAGTCATCACTCGACTGTCAAATCCTAACAGTCGACTCGAAAACTTTCTATCTTCGAAAACTCAACCATTAGTCGATTGATCACCATATCAGTCCACTGCTCAAGCCATCAGTCGACTGTCCCAATGCTGGCAGTCGACTGCTAGGTCATTTCCTGCAATCAAACACTAGTCGACTCACATCAGTCGACTGACCATAATATCAGTCGACTGATAACCTCATCCATGAGGTTTTAACACCAAGTATGATGCCCTCATACTTGCTAAACCACCCTTAGCCTAGACCTAAGCCTTCTAGCCACCTCCGTCAGCCTCACGCCTATCGGATCCCTCCAAGTCATCCATGACTTGTTCATCCATATGTTAGCCTTCAGGTGCTTCCTTCAGCTATTGTCATACTAAGCTGGTCTACACCGCCAAGGCACATTGGACTTACGCTGTCAAGACTCCCTCTTGGACTTTACGCCGCCAACCATTGGACTTATGCTGTCAAGACTCCACCCTTGGATTTTATGCCGCCAATATTACTCCTTGGACTTCCCTTGCCAACCCATGTTGGACTTTCCATTTACCAAGACTCAAGCTTGGACTTTCCCTTACCAAGACTCATGCTTGGACTTTCCATGCCAAGTACACAAGACTTGGACTTTCCATGCCAAGTACACAAGACTTGGACTTCTCCATCATATAGTCAACCTCATGTCAACTATATAGTCAAACCATCATCAAACATCAAAATACCCTTCGAGTCAAACTCGAGTCCGGTCAATCATGACCCGGGTCGATTGCACCAATAATCTCCCCAAATCATTGTCAAACATTAAAACACTACTCGAGTCCAACTCGAGTCTGGTCAATCATGACCTGGGCCGATTGCACCAACAACTATATGCATATATGTTAAGTTTAGTGGGAGGAAGTTTATTGTACTTGTTCTATATGTAAACAATATTTTGTTAGCTATAGTATCCATAACTTGAACTTTCAATGAAAAAAATATAAATTTATCTTTATGTTTTGGTTGTGGGGAGTCTTGTGTATGCACAAGTTTATATGCATTTGGATAACATATTTCTCTAATATACATAATAAGAATGTTGGGCAAACACTAAAGTAACCCTAGATAAGTGCACTGAAAGGACGTAAATAGAATCATGCAGTATTTGTAGAAAAAATTTTATGCACGTGTATTGAAAATTTGACCACATGAAGGTGACCAAATATTCAGACTCTATTTTTTTATAGATACCTGAATAGTAGGAGGTTTACATTAGGTCATGTCTTTATGTTATAAAGAGGAGATGTCTTTTGGAAAAACATCAAACATATACTTATAGTCATCTCAATAATGGAGACTGAATTAGTAGTTTGCTATGAAGCATCCAATCATGGAATTTAACTGTGGAATTTTGTCACAAGATTACGGATTTTGGACGACATTGTTAGGCCATTAAAGGTTTACTGAAGCTACATAATTTAATGTCAAGAACCATAACTCATCAAAGTCAAAGTGCATCGACATAAAGTATTTGGTGTTAAAAATAAAGTTTAGACTGATCAAGTATTAATAGAGTATATTTGGATAGACTCTATATTGACGGATCCATTATCATCATGGGCTAAGAATGCAAGGTCTTTCATATGAATGAAGTACTTATTCAATGAGAGTCTCTATTTATTATTTTGGATGTTCTATGTAATAAAGACATGTAAATTTTAGTTATCGTTTGAATTTAATTTTTTTTTTACATGTGTATATTTCATTTGACACTCTGAATAAAACTATTACAATTTACTAATACAGTTTAGCATATGATATTTGTAATGTAATATAGGACTCCATTTGGAGTCATAAAATATGATCATAGTTTGCTACTACGGATTAGCATATGATACTTGCAAATATGATTGAGATCCTATTTTGGGTCATAAGAATGATTAGTTTGGAACTAGCATATACAGATCACATTACATCAAATTATCATTCTACACATCCGCATCTGATTTTATATCATTAACGATATTAATTAGTATTATTATTACTAATGGATCTGGTTACAGATTATATATATATATATATATAGCGCCTGCCTTATGTGCCCAGGAGATCGCCTGCCTGTGAACAGCACGTGCACAGTGCACTACACTGTGCAGTGCAAGCAGGCGCACGCCTAGGTGCCCAGGATAGCGCGCATGTATATATATATATAGTAATTATCATAATTTTATTCTTATACCAATGAAGTTGATGAACAATATTACATTTTGACCTCAATTAAGAATTTTTTTTTTATTTACATCAAGTATCAAGTATCAGGTACGATTTCAAATTGTCTATGTTCGAACTAATATATCACAATCAAATGTATAACGGAAAATATGTAAGCTTTTCGAATTGAGAAATCAAATCAAACAATCTCTCACTTGAGTTATATGTGATTTTGTATATAACATCAAAATGTCATCCAAAATTTGATGGGCAAGTCTACAAGCTAGCACATCAAAGACATTTACAGAAAGTCCACAACATAGATAATTTGATGGGCATCTAACTCAGAAGGCATCTATTTTTTTTTCTCCATAGAAGACATCTACTTTATCTCCACTCAAGCAAAAAGAAATTACTATATTCTCCACTTACTTGACAGAAGGCATCCGTTTTATAGAAGGAATCCACTTTATTCTCTACTCACTTGACAAAAGGCATTTACTCTCAACTCAGTAGAACGTTTTTTTTCTTGGAGTGTCGATTAGTTTCTCTTATATATATAGAAAGATTCACTTGTTCTTTTACTACAAGATCTTCGAATTTCATAAATGACGCTACAATGATGGCTATTCAACCACAATCAGATTCTATTTATTTTTTTTACCATCATTTTTATATCGATAAAACTAGAACTACATCATGAACATGATGTGTATTCTATTATATTTTGAATGTATACTTTAGATTCTTGATCCCATCACTAATTAAATTAATAATATATTTATATTTATTAATTATGGTGTATATTACAACTCATTTGGTAATTGGCGGTGGTAAGGTGAGGGGAGTTAACCTTATTGGATATGGTGTCAAATGAACAACTGAAAAGGGGGAGATAACCTTCTTTTATATTACAAAAATATAAAATATAAATTTGAAAATTGAAGTGTAATTTTCTTGTCAGAGAAGAAAGATAACCTTATTGGATAACGAGGGGAATAGGCAACGAATAGTGTGGGAGAGGTGCAATAATTTCTTTATTTTTGTCACACGTGGCGGCCCTTGGTGTTTGCCGTCTCTCCGATTTTGACATTGTATTTTGCCTCGACCCGGCTTAACCGAACTTTGACCTGACCTTGATCGGGACAAATGATATTGGTGTTTATCTTACCCCTAAATTCTCGAACTCTAATTTTTTGTAAAAAGATATATTTTTTAAACATATATTATACGATGTTATTTTTTCCATAAAAAATATATATCAGTGTTGATAATTAAAGGTAAAAATAATTAAGGGCTTAAAATTAATGTAGGCAATGAATATTAAATTCTCTGCGATCAGCTTCACGCGATTGGTTTCTTTTCCAGCGTCCGTTGATTTGGTTCGCTTAGTGGTTCGAGACGGAGGCGGCGGCGGCGGTTTCAGTTACAGGACGGTGATCTCGAAGTATGCCTCTTGAGGAAAGGAGGACACACCGAGCGGCGGGCCGGGCAACGGGAGGAGCATCCTCGCTGTGGCAGTGCCCCCCTCGCGGTGGAGAGCGAGCGGGCTGCTCATGCTGCTCCTCCTCCCTCTCGGATGCAGCCTAACCGTCTGCGAGAACTCCGACGACCCCGGCGGCACCTCCCAGTTCGTCTCCACGATACCGCCATTGTCGCAGGCGGCGCACATCCCCCAGGCACCCGGAGCCGCAGCATCCGCCGGCTGCCCGCCTTTAAACACGAAGCGTGACCAGCCGTGCTCCACCGCCTCCACCACCGGCCGCGGCTGCTCGTCCCAATTGAACCTCGCCGGCGCCTGACCGCCAGATTCGTAGTCGTGGTGGAAGTGGTGCGAGAGGAAGCTGGGCTTGCGGCCGGTGCTGGAACGGTAGGGAAACTGCAGCTTGGCGGTCCCGGCATGGAGGCTCTGACTTCTGACCTTGCTTGCTGATTGAGGCAATCGGGGGCCGTCCGGAGAGGAAAGGAAATGCCTGCGGCGGCGGCGTCGGCGGCACCACAGAACTACGATTGCGAGGAGGAGAGCGGCAGCGATCGCCGGAAGTAGAATTTTGATCCATACCCTCATCTGTTTTCCTGCTGATAGAAAAGTCGGCGTTGAAGAAGAAGAAGAAGAAGAAGAAGAAGAAAGCCGGCATGGTTTGGTAAGGCGTCTATCTTTAGTTGTTATTGCGAGGAGAAGAGAATTGGCGTGCTTAGAAGAATAAGAATGACCGACTCAAGGAACGAATGGAGAGAGGATTGTTTCAAAAGAACGCCAATTATTTTTAGTATAACTAAAAGAACCTTAAATGTTAAAAAAATATCAGAGCTAATTTTTCATTTAAATTATCTCCCTAATCTATTTTTCATATAAAATGTTTACCCTTTCTTATTGTTTGCAAATATACGATTACATTTTATTTCGCCCATTTAAGTTTATATTCATTTTTAAAATATTTTTAAAAAAATTATAAATAATTGATTGGACTTTCCATATAAATTAGAGGTTCGAATCTCTATAACAATAATATCAAAGAATATAATAAAAGACTTTTAATTTTATTACAACTATTTTAAATTTATATAATTTTAGCGAGAACAACTTATAGTATTACACAAATATCGTCACTTTATTTATCTATTAAATAAATTTAAAATTAAAGTTCTTTCTTAAATTCAGATAACTCCTGTATATTTTGATCATCATATTAAGATTCATAAAAATTTTCGTGATTTATCTCCTTCACAATAATCCTAGAATAGATCGGTATGCGCTGCTAAATTGACGAATTTCAACCTTTACATATACCTATCTATTAATTACGAATAAATTTTTTTTTTTGTTGTAATTGTCAATTGAATTAGTTCTGTAGGCTTAAATAAGATGTGGATTGCATAGGCAAAAAAAGTCGGTATAAATGAGCAGAGCAGAGAAGTTAAAACTAATTTGTGCGCCCGCTAACACACACGAAAACATAGCAAGCCTAACGAACAACTAAAGCAGAAGCAAGCAACGCAACAGCCTAAGCCAAATACAGTCACACAAACACACTTCACGTTGGCACGTACACTACGAGCATCATTTCTTCCTTCCCTGTGAAAACAAACACCAACATCGGCAGCATCATATCGTTAATTAAACTGCCACATCAATGGCCCACTCCTCGATCTCCTGGTCCATGTCCAGGATTAGTCGGTTGGGCACACCCATCTTCCATATTATTGTTCTTGTTCTTGACTTCTAACATCTCTCCGGGGCGGGGAACATTCATGTTTCATCTTAGCTAAGGTGCATGATGATGGTCCAGGAATCTTGCCTCGCAAAAGCAAAGCAGCTGCATGAGAAGAACGACAGTGGTGATTACTCTTGCAAAGTGGAGGACAGTCTTCGTGCCATGGTTGACCAGAAATCTTAGGACATTCTTAGTGGATGGGGATTAGAGGTAACTGGCGGTAAGCTTTTAACTTATAGAAGAGAAGACTGAAGACGACTAGCTCCTATATTTATGGAATTGAAGAAAGGTGCATGCACATTTCACCAAAATTAAAATCAAGTTCCCTTTATATCAGTTATTTATCCAATTGTGCCTTTATGATTTATATTTTACCCCCAAGAGTGCTTCGTATCTGTTTATCTTATAATATCCCTGGCAATAATCTTCCCATTCAAAAGTTGTTCGAAGCATTGCGAATTAGTTTCGCTGTAAAATCTTGAGACTCACGAGTGTTATATTTTTCAGTATAATTATAAATCCATTTACAATCCTTTTTTTTTCACCGTCCAAATCAACTCGTATGAATCATAAATTTATCTCATGTTTAATCGTTATACATTCTAAGTTATCGATTCAAACTTTTAAATGGCTCAAAATATAATTTTAGTGTATAGAGATAAATTTATCACGAATTAATTGATAAATTAATCTATCGCAATTTCTTATAGCCAGAGTATTATGGGAAAATGCCTCTGCCATTCGTCACGCGTACGTCCGAAAATTTCGAAGCCATAGCATTTTAGGGGTGGATTGTATGCATATGCTCCCCAATACATCTGCACGTTTTGTGCAAACGTGATA
This sequence comes from Wurfbainia villosa, assembly GCA_025175895.1. Classification (NCBI taxonomy): domain Eukaryota; kingdom Viridiplantae; phylum Streptophyta; class Magnoliopsida; order Zingiberales; family Zingiberaceae; genus Wurfbainia; species Wurfbainia villosa. Next base: position 85,588,714 of record CM046004.1, read on the forward strand.
GTCGCCCTGGGTAACTCTCAAGGTTAATCTAATTGATAAATATAAAGGGATAATTTTTAAATAGATAAAGATCGATTTTTGAAGAGATCATGACTCTAAATTATTGATATCTCCTTTGCACTTGCCACATAGATTCCTAATTTATCTCCTCCATCGGTAGAGACAGCCGGAGGAGACCGTTAATATGACGGTTCCATTTTTATTTTATTTTATTTTTTGTGATAAGCGATTATACCTTTTATATATGCGTCCAAGTCATGATCATACAAAGGGATGATGATGCTTGAAGTGTAATGTGAGAATAGAGAGGGGCTTGTGGTGTGAGTAGTTGTGGAAGCTCTGTTGATTTCCTTCCGAGGCTTTGTGTCTCATGATCAAAGAGCATCCAAGGAGTAAGAGGAACTTGGTTTGTGGAATCGTAAGAGTAATTCATTTTCGTGATCATCCTTTAGACATTGAGCACAGGATCAAAAGATCTACTTCTCCACATATCAGCAAGGTTCGAAGGAATCGACGAACTTACTATAAGTGGTTACAATATTTATATCCAACAGTTTTTATAAATTCATGCTATGTTTAGTTTCATATTTCTACGTTGGTATCAGAGCGAGGTTCGAAATGAAAATCGAAAATAAAAAGTTCTATTGCATGAATTTACTTTTATATTTGTCGATTTAACAAGTTCATCGTGGAGAGGATGACGAACAATGAATGTTATCGAGTGTTGTCCGACTGCAAAAAGTGTCACCTGAACACTTTAGGTACTTGGGACATAGGAGTGAGAAGCACTCGATTTTTTCTCCAAGATCTCCCGAGTAAGAATCGAGCAATCCCGAGAGAGAATAATGCGTGCTCGAGTGAGAAATCGCACAACTCTTGAGTGAGAAGCCACATTACTCGAGTGGGAATAGTGTTGCCGCGAGATCTACCTCGGTCGAGAACTTTAAGTGCTCGACACAAAGAATCAGAGTAGTGCTCGGCGTTCTGGGGGTGATCGGGATTTTCTCAAGCACTCAAGAATCGCATTGAGTGGTGCTCGAGATTTAATGAAAATAATTTGTAGCAAATTTGCAACACATTTGATGACGAATACTTAAATCATTGCAAATTATTAACGAAATTTGCAACAAAATAAACTTTGTCGTAAACTTAACAAAATATATATTTAATGCTAAATTTGCAACAAATTAAATTTTTTAGCAAATATCGTTGCTAATTTTACAACAAATTTAACTTTCGTTGCCAAATTTACGATGAAAATTAAATTCGTCGTAAATTTTAGCAATGAAATAAAAATTCGTCGCAAAATTTACAACGAATTCTGGATTCGTTGAAAATTCTACGATGAAAATTAAACGTCGCAAATTTTAGCGACGAAATAAAAATTCATCGCAAAATTTGTAATATTTGGACTTATGCCGCCAAGACAAATGCTTGGACTTTACATCGCCAAACATTGGACTTATACCGCCAAGACTATTGCTTGGAATTTTCGCCACCAATATCACACCCTTGGACTTTCCAATTGTCAAATATCCATACTTGGACTTTCAGCGTCAAAGTTCACTTAAACTTTATGTCGTCAATACTACACACTTGGACTTATGCCGCCAGACTATACCTTTGGACTTTCCATTTCCAAATACCCATGACTTGGACTTTACCATTGCCAAGTACACATGACTTAGACTTCTCACGCCAAGTACTCATGACTTGGATTTTACCATTATCAAGTGTACATGACTTAGACTTTTCACGTCAAGTACCCATAACTTTGACTTTACCAATTGTTAAGTACCTATGATTTGGACTTTACCCTTATCAAGTACACATGACTTGGACTTCTTAAATGTCAAGACCATTCTTGGACTTTCCATGACAATCACATTGCCAATCGTTTTGTCAAACATCAAAATACTACTCGAGTCAAACTCGAGTCTGATCAATCGTGACCTAGGCCGATTGCACCAACAATCTCTCCCTTTTTAATATTTGAAAAAACCTTTGAGTTAGGCTACCTAACTCAAGTCATCAATTCTCTCCCCTTTTGACATACATCAAAAAGGCTCATCCAAGGGTATCCATATCTCATATCCCAATAAGATAACTCAATCTCCCCTTTGGTCCAAAAAAATCATTAATGTCTTCATTCTCCCTAGCGATACTCCCTTGTCACTAAATGCAAGGCATTTTCTCCATTCTCCAACTCTCCCCCTTTGAGGAAAAACTCATCCATCATCGCATGATGGACAACCTACCCCTAAAGGTTTACTCCCCCTTGAGCATTGCACCAACAATATCTTTGGAGAGTTCCCAAGTCAATAGGAACACTAGACCATCAAAATTAAGGGCAAAAGTTCAAACATGAACTTTCACACACATAAAAATTTGGTTCTCCACACAAAACAACTCTTCTAATTCATTTACAATGGATTTTCACCTTTTCTATGTTTTGCAAAGCATATCCTAGGGTTATGAGATGTTAGGGTATCTAGGGATGGCTGAAAATGGACTAAACAAACTTTGTTTACTCAAGAAGGCCGATCATTATCATTGCCATCAACATCGACCATCGACTTCAAGCGTGATCGATTTCAAACGCAGAAAACAATTTTCAGAATTGATTTTTCGAAATGCATAAATAAATATACGTAATTTAAACAATCTTGAAATTTCATACGAATATTACCTATGTCAAATACAACAACAACAACAACAATAACAACAACAAAGCCTTATCCCACTAGATGGGGTTAGCTATATGGATCCTTCTACGCCATTGAACTCTATCCCCTACTATATCATCATCTATATTTAAATAAATTTTATCTTATTTTATTATTGCTAACCAAGTCTTTTTTTGTCTTCCTCTTCCTCGTTTTTGTTGGGAATTAGACGTCACTAGAGGGGGGTGAATAGCGTGTGGTACGTCGATGATAGAATTTGATTGTGCTTGCTACAAAATGATTAGTATGCAGCAGAAATAGAAAATGCAATAATGAAAGACGATAAACACAACCACAACACGCAAATATAATGTGATTCGGAATCTTAGGGTTCCTACTCCACAGATTGAGCTCAACGAGCTCTAGTGATGCACTCACCATTAATAAATACTCCTTCTCGGAACAATCCGGAGGCGGAGAAACCTCGTACAAATGATTACAACAGTAATACGAAATACAACAAGCAAATACAAAGTAAATACGAAAGACAAGTAAAGAAAAACTTTACGACACTTTGCTTTGAATGCTTACTTGTTGATCGCCTTGGGCTAGCCTTGAAGGTCTGGATTGCGGTAGCAAATCCCCTCTAAATCGCCAAAGAAAATCATTGCCAAATCCTCCCATCCGAGCTGCTTTTACAACCTTCGTCGAGCTGATTTCGCGTCTGGCAATCGACTGCCAACAGTACCTTTGTGAGACAACGACTTAATCCACGTCGGCATCCAAGCCAACGTTACACTGGAACTCGACTACGATTACCCAGTAGTCGACTGCCAAGGTCGTAGCCGAATGACCAGTCGACTACCCATCATTCTTCTCCTATAATCCTGACTAGCAGTCGACTGCTTAAGCCATCAGTCGATTGCCCAATGCTGGCAGTCGATTATCAGGCCATTTCCTATAGTCAGACACTAGTCGACTCTGAGCAGTTCGATTGTCCATAATCCCAATCGACTGCCAAGAGTCAACTCGACTGTCAAGTGTCAAAATACTTAACCAATCGACTGGTCCAAAGCCCTAGTCGACTGATAACCTCAACTATGAGGTTTAACACCAAGTATGATGCCCTCATACTTACTATACTACCCTTAGCCTAGACCTAAGCCTTCTAGCCACCTCCGTCAGCCTTATGCCTATCGGATCCCTCCAAGTCATCCATGACTTGTTCATCCATACACTAGCCTTCTGGTACTTCCATCGACTATTGTCATGCTAAGCTGGTCTATACCGCCAAGGCACATTGGACTTATGCTGCCAAGACTCCACCCTTAGACTTTACGCCGCCAATATCACCCCTTGGACTTCCCTTGCCAATCCATGTTGGACTTTTCATTTGCCAACCCATGTTAGACTTTTCAATTGCTAAGACTCAAGCTTGAATTTTCCCTTGCCAAGCCCCATGCTTGGACTTTCCATGTCAACCCATGTTGGACTTTCCAATTGCCAAGACTCAAGCTTGGACTTTCCCTTGCCAAGACTCATGCTTGGACTTTCCATGCCAACCCATGTTGGACTTTCCAATTACCAAGTGTCCCATTTGGACTTTCCATGCCAAGTACACAAGCCTTGGACTTCTCCATCATATGGTCAACCCATGTCAACCATATACTCAACCCATTGTCAAACAATGGTCAACTCCATTGTCAAACATCAAAACACTACTCGATTCAAACTCAAGTTTGGTCAATCGTGACCTGAGCCGATTGCACCAACAATCTCCCCCTTTTTGATGTTTGACAAAAACCACAAACACCTTTGAGTTATGTGGCCTTTGAGTTAGGCCACCTAACTCAAATCTCCTTACTAATTCTTCCAAATTGGTAATTCCAAATTCTCCCATAACTTCTCCCATTAATTCTCCCTTTTTTTGACATACATCAAAAAGGTTCTCTCCAAGGGTGTCAATGTCTCATATCCCATGAGATCTTACAATCTCCTCCTTTGTCCAAAAACATCTAGGATGTCTTCACTCTTCCTAATGATAAGTCTCATATCACTCAAGAAAGACAATCCTACAAACTCTTCCAATTTCTAAATTGGGCATATCTCATTCATAAAATTCTCCCCCTCATGAGGAAGAACACATTCATTATCTCATGATGGATACCTCCCCTAAAGGCTTTCTCCCCCTTGACCATTGCACTAACAATGTCCTTGGAGCATCCCTAAGCCTATAGGAACACTAAACCATCAAAATTAAGGTTAAAAGTTCAACCTTGAACTTTCACACACCTTAAAATTTGATACACACCCAAACAACTCTCCTAATTCATATCCAGTGGATTTTCACTCTTTCTAATGCTTTCCAAAGCATATCCTAGGGTTATGAGCAGTTAGGGTAGCCTAACATAGCTGAAACATGGGCTAAACATCCTTGTTTACCCGAAATTAGCTCTGGCAGTCGACTCTTACAATCACCAGTCGATTGTCGTTGATGCCAGTCGACTGCCATAAGCGGCAGTCGACTGATTTCTACAAATGCAGAATTTCAGTAATCAGAATCTAAATTTCGAAAATCATAAGTAATTATACATAAGTCAAAAAATCATGAAAATTCATATATATAATACTTATGTCAAACATTATGGGTGAAAAATATTTGAAAATTAAAATACTCATAAAATAATGAGATTGACACAAAGTTCAAAACCATTGAAAAGTTCAATATTTTGGCTCTACTTTGTATCAATTCCATCAATGGTAATTGCTATCAAAAAATAGACTTCACCAAGGTTTTCTAAAATGATTTTAATTTTTTTTTTAAAACCTATATTGGATCATGATCAATGGGATCAATGCACATTACTTGGAAATTAGCTTCCCCATGATCCACCATGGTATAAGATGAGTTTGAGTTCATCTAGATGCAAAAACTATGCACCTTGAGCTTAACTCATTTCCTAGCTGTTGGTGCAATCGACCCAGGTCACGATTGACCAGGACTCGAGCTTGACTCGAGAGATGTTTTAATGTTAGACAAAAACATATGACAATGTAATTATCATGGTAAAGTCCAAGTCATGGGTACTTGTCATGGAAAGTCCAAGTGGGACACTTGGCATTTTGGGAAGTCCAAGCATGGGTCTTGGCAAGGTAAAGTCCAAGTCATGGGTACTTGGCATGGAAAGTCCAAGTAGGACACTTGGCATTTGGGAAAGTCCAAGCATGAGTCTTGGCATGAGAAGTCCAAGGGGTTTGATATTGGCAGCGTAAAGTCCAAGCAGGAGTCTTGGCAGCATAAGTCCAATAATTGGCGGCGTAAAGTCCAAGCGGAGTCTTGGCGGCGTAAGTCCAATGTGCCTTGGCAGTGTAGACACCGTTAGCATGACATAGCCGATGGAAGCACCTGAAGGCTAGCGCGATGGATGAAAAAGTCATGGATGACTTGGAGGGATCCGAGAGGCGTGAGGCTGATGGAGGTGGCTAGAAGGCTTAGGACTAGGCTAAGGGTGGTCTAGCAAGTATGGGGACACCATACTTGGGTTAAAACCTCATGTTTGAGGTGTGCCAGTCGACTGATGTCATGTGGCAGTCAACTGGCATAGTCAACTAGGGTTTGACTGCGAGAATTTTCTAGCGATCATCGTCATAGGTCGCGGTCGGTGATTGATAGCGCGATCGACCGATCGTGTGATCAGTCGACTAATGCTCGGATTTTGGGGCACAGAATGGAGTCTCACTCGACCACTGGGATGAGGAGTCGAGTGATGCTTGATCAGTCGACTGATGCTTATGATCAGTCGACTGATGTCCTAGCCGTTGGATTTTTCCAGCATGGATTACACTGTTATCTCACAGCAACAGTGTGATCAGTCGACTGATGGTCCCGAGTAGTCGACTGATCTACTTTTTCCAGCACATGTTGAAGCTATAAAAGGAGCTCGTGATGGAGAAAAATGGATCCGGTTTTTGAGAGCTTTAGGGGTGATTTGTTGTTGCAAATCAGGTCTCCAAGTGCTAATCAAATAACCAAGCATTCAAGCAATCAAAAGCAAGAGTTGTAAAGTTTTTCTTTACTTGTCTTTCATATAAATTGTTGTAATTGCTTGTTTTAGTTTCTTACTATTGTAAGATTACTTGTAAGGGGTTTCTCCGCCTCCGATTTGTGTCGAGAATGAGCGTTTATCATAGTGGTGTGTGATTGGCATCACTAGGGTTTGTACGAACCCAATCCGTGGAGTAGGAACCATTCGGTTCCGAACCACGTTAAATATTTGTGTTTGCATTGTTGTTTATTTCGTTATTGCTTTCATTACTATTCCGCTGCGCGCTAACGAAATTGTAGAGACAACCACGATCGAATTCCATCTATGAACAAACACGACGCTATTCACCCCCCCTCTAGCGGCTTCAAATATCCTACAATTGGTATCAGAGCCTGGGGCTCTTCTACGGATTAACAACCCGGAGTCAAGACGCTAGAGGAACAAGATGGAATCCCAATACAAGATTGGATGGGACATCAACACTCCATCGCCATATGATCGAGAAGACTTTTCGGCGTGGAGAACAAGAATGGAGACATTCTTGATGATGGATATAAAGGATTGGTTCATCCTCGTAGAAGGTTTTGAACCTCCTCGGGATAGGAATGGACAAGTCCTCAAGTTGAAGAAATGGACTCAAGAGCAACGACAAAAATTCAAAACCGAAGCCAAGGTAACAAAACTTTTAGAAGATTTAATACCTAATGATGTTTTGTCTAGGCTAGGTGAATATCTTGATGCCAAGGATCTATGGGACAAATTAGCCAAGTTCAATGAGAAGCCCCACTTGGCACAAGTAGAAGAAGATAAGGAAGAGGATGAAGAGAGTTCATCATCCTCAAGAGCAAGTGAGGAATCGGAAGTTGAAGAGGAGTCAACTTCCGGATCGGTGGAAGAAGAAGTAGAAGACACCTCCACCTCTAGGATTGAGGGGAAGGAAAGAATTTCCACTCCGGAGCAACAAGAGGAAGCTTCGACATCTAGTCAAGATGAAGAAGCTCCAATTCTGGCACCTACCACCACCATAGGTAACTCAAGCATGTCAATTGTAAATAAAAATCATATAATATGCTTTGAGTGTAGGGAATCCGGACACTACAAAAGTAAGTGTCCAAAAAGGGTTAAGAAAGCTCCTCCGGCACCAAAAGTCAATGAAAAAGTCAAGGATGCTGGTGTCCCAACCAAGAAGAGCAAGGGGCACGTGGTTTGCTTCAAATGCCGACAACTGGGACACTATAGGAGCCAATGTCCTAGAAGAAAGGAGGGAGCTTCATAAGTAGGGGGAGTCTCTAAGACTAACCCTAAGGTATGTTTTCATAATGCTCATTCTTTAAATTCTAAGCAAAAGCATGCTAGAATTAATTCAAATAATTTTGCTATTACTCATGAATCAAAGAATGTTAGGAATGATAACTCTAAGTCTATTTCAAAGAAGGAGAAATTTGGGACTAATGTCCCTAGAAATGTCATTCCTAAGAAAACAATTAAGAAAATCGAAAACCATTTAGGTATCAATCCCAATAAGGGTAGACATATGTCTAAGGTGAATGGTAATGCCCAAAAACCTAATCAAAAATCATTTGGGCAATTAGAGTTAGAAAATCAAGCCTTGAGGTCAAGGCTTGAGAAATTGGAAAAGACCCTTGCAAATATGAAAAATCAATTTAAAGGGTCAAAGTGTCAAACTCTAGAATCTAAAAGTCAACAAAAAGGGTGTAAGAGGCAAGAATCATCTAGGAGACAAGGTTTGAGTCACAAACCTATGTCTAAGAAAGTAATGCCTACTTATCACAATGTTCCATTTGATTATGGAACTAAACCTCGGTCTAGGAAGACCAAGGTCAATAGGGAAGTCATCCCTAAGGTTGACCAAAGGTTGTGCCTAGTGGCTAGGGTTTCAAGGAAACCTAGGGAAGCCACTAAGAAGGTTGCAAGGGGAGTTATACCTAGAGTTAACCATGGCAAGACCCAAATGACCAAGGCTAATAAGCCTAGAAGGGTCATTAGGAAGGTATCTAGGGAGGTTATCCATAAGGAATACCTAATTAACCCTAGGAGCTCAAATAGATTTTGGGTTCCAAAGAGCGTGATTGATTCACGTTAAATGGATTAGGATGTGCCAACCTTGATTGGATGGGTAGTTAACTCAACCATGGTAAAGGTGACACTTTAGGTTATTTTCAAGGTTATGGTTACCTTGGAAATACATTTGATCTTTAATCCTAAAAGATTTTAGGATGTGCCAATATCTTTTTGAAATCATGAAAATCAATAAAATTGGCACAATCTAGATTTAGAGGTCATAGTGTGTCACTTTGATCTTTGGCACACTTTAGGAATCAATGTATCAAGAGAAGTGTGTTTAAGGTGTAGAAGTTACATCAAGAGTGATACTCAAGTGCCACACACCTTGATGTCTTGCACTTACCATGCTTCATGTGTTTCACCATGTGTTTGCATGGAAGGAATGTCTAGGGTGGATTGTATCTCACAAAACAAGTCTTTTAACTTGATTGTGTATTATAACACTTAGAAAGGTGAGATGCTAGGATTTTAAAATCATTGGATGTTAATGTTTGCTAAAATGAAATAAAATATCAAAATACATGAACGAATACATGAACATAAGCATAACATCAATATATTCGATATACAAGATTAAACATGAGAAAATGAAATAAGTTGGATAAAGAAATCGATTTTCGAATTTGAAAATCCGATTATCGATTGGTGATCATCATAGATCACGATGCATCTAGTCTTTGTTTCAGACTCATCGCTTGCACATCAATCGTGATGGGATACATCGATCGATGGTATCGCTTTATCAAGCGAGAGGATCATCACCGAGTGCTCGGCGATCAGTGGTGATCTCATCGATCGGATCGATGTTACCGTAGCCACGACGAAGACTCGTGATCGATTGTTGAGCGAGCGAGCGATCGGTATCGATTCGTAAAATCGCACATAAGCGCGATCGGCCGGCGATGTTGCACATCGATCGGCCGTGTCGCGATTTTATAACGCCGAACCGCTAGGGTTCGGCATCTTCACGCGTCGATCCTTCGCTTCTTCCTCCTCTCCGGTCGCCGCTGCCTTCTCCGACCAGTGTTTCCGACCGCGCCGGTCACCCAAGCCTTAGGTTTGATAGCTAAACTATTTCACTCACGTTTTTAGCATCTCATAACTCTAATCCACTCACTTCTCTGGCAATTTCTCTTCTTAGATTAGGGTTTCGGCGATCCATTGCTCCGACGAACTCTCCGGCGATCTTTTCAGTGGTGTCTGAGTACCCTCTCATCATCACTCTAAATGGTGCTAAAGTAAAATTTTCTTACTCCTCTAAAACCCTAATTTTTTCTTTCCATTATAATCTATTATAATCTAATCGTGCATTTGTGCCTTTGTATTCCATGTCATTGCATTACATTCATATAGGCGATCCCGTAGAAATGACCCACCCGAGGTTGAATCACGATTGTACCAAACCATGTTGGTTAGGTATATCGATAGGGACTTCTTTACACATTACTGTAGTGACGTCATGGACATATTTGTATATTATCATCTCATGAAAATAGTATTATGCACACATGCCATCAATGATGATCTCCTTAAGGAGTTCTATCAGAATTTAAAGAAGGTAGACGATGGCCCTACCTACACTACTCGCGTTGTAAAATGCAATTTAGAGTTCACTCCTGCGATATTGCAGGAGTTTCTTGAGTGTAAGCCATCGACTGACACCTTCATTTTCTACCCTACCTTCGATGCCCCTTTACCCGAGCCCTTTGACCATATCTCTTTGGACTCCATGCATGATCATGTTTTTGGCCATCCTCGTCCACCAACTCAGAACTTATTTTCTATTACTGAGCTATCTGCACCTGACAATGTACTCTACAAGGTCATTGTTGGGTGTTTTCTTCCGATTGTGACTCGGGGTCTGGCCAAGATTTGGCCTCCCCATATCTTTTTCCTATACGCCATGCGTCATAGATTAGACATAAACATTGCATTAAACATGTTTCATTGCATTGTACATTTCATATCCCCTGTACAAGGGAAAGTGCATATTGTTGGATCGATCGGATCGCTAGAGGGGGGGCTGAATAGCGATAGAAACTTTTTAGTACGAATTCATTTTTAAAAAAAAAACTTATATGCAGCGGAAAGATAAACAAAACAAAAAGTAAAGGAGACAATAGACACAAGAGATTTACTTGGTTCATAGCCGAAGGCTACTACTCCAAGGCCCTAGTGGTCCTTGACCACGTACGGAGGGCAAACTACTAAAGAACTCCCCCTCGTTGGAGGTAGGAGTTAGACGGATACAAAAAGCCCGAGGTAGAAGGACACTCCCCCTCTCCTCGTTATAATGAAAGCTTTACTAAAAGGAATAAACTGAAATACAATTTAGAACTTTCGTTACCGACGACTTTAAAGGTTGGAGGTTGAAGCTCTAGTCGTCGTCTCGGCAGCGCTTCGTCGTAGGGATGTCGGAGAGTCGGAGCATATCAGAAGCACTTGGAAGCTTTTGAATTGATGAAAAACCCTAGGTTTGGCCCTCCTTTTATAGCCTTTGAGCCCCTCATCGAATGGGTCTTTAGCCAATCACAAATGGGCACAAAACCCCTTAAAAAATGGTGATAACTCTTGACTACTCGAGGCTGATCCTTTGACCAGCCGATCGATGGCCATCATCACCGATCGATGGCAAGATATCGATCGATTCGACCTTCGGCCGATCGCTTGACGGCAATGAGTCCTCCAAGCCGGGCAATGACCGATGCTAGCTGCAAGGCAAGGTTAGCTCAACAAAAACATAATTTCGATGGTCGTCGACCATCCGATCTCGACCTAGACCATCTATAAGAAGTCTTTGGTCGGATCTACGCTTAAGATCATCCCCGTAAAGAGGATACGACCTTACTTACGCTCGCACACACGAGCTTACCTCAGTACTTACGTGTTGCTTTTGCTTCCGGCCTTCCACTCAATTCCTTCGGCTCCCTCCGAAGTCTCTTGAGTGTCGCCCGACCACCGCGGCTTCCTCCGAGTGTCGCTAGCCTTCAGCTCCAGCGTTGAGACTTTTCTGCACACTTGATTTAGCTCATGAGATAACAATATATTCTTAACTTTGTATCGTTTGCTATAATCAAAACTTAGGTTCGACTTAGGTGCCTACTACACCAACAATCTCCCCCTTTTTGATTTATGGCAAACCCACATACAAAGTTAAGTAAATAGCAAGCATGAAGAGTAATAATGTGCATGAGAAACAAAAATATGAAGATTAAGTTGGAGTAGTAAGGATTTTCTCCAAGTACTCCCCCTTGAGGAAACCTCCCCCTTGACCGAGGGTGAGTCTTGAAGAAAGACCTTAATCCTCCCCCTTGAGGGTTGCTTTAAGTAATTGACATTACTTAAAGTTGGCCTTAGTAAAACGTTTTAGTTAAGCCCTTTCTCCCCCTTAAGTAAAACATTAACGACATAAAAAATAAATTTAAGTAAAGAATTCTTTGGCCTTTTGGTAAAAGTTAACTAAGTTTTAACTTTTGGTTTAAATATGAAGTAAGAGTTAAGTTATCAAAAAAAAAATTTGACCCCTTAACTTTGGCCTTTTTCTCCCCCTTTTGTCGTATATCGAAAAGAGTAAGGGGTGTGTGGAAAACAAAATAAGTGTTAAATTTAAGGTCCAAGCATGTTCCCCATTTTTTTATAAAAAAAATATACTGAAAATAAGCTCATTTATAAAATGTTCGACTCATATTTGGCTTGATTGATATGTAAGATCAACCAGTCCTGGTCAGAGTCAGTTAGTATGTATGATTATACTCCGTGGTTCATAGCGATGCACTAGTTCTACATCTGGAACCAGGAGTAAGGTCCTAACATCTCACGCCCATCTACGTGGCTAAGTACACAAACACATTAGTCCTATGTGTTGTGAGATGTACTGGCTCCTTAAATCTATAGGTGCATGATATCTAAGGTATGTCCTATGCTAGTTCCATAAAAATGAAATTAAAGAAATAGTAGTAAGAACATATAATTTGCATGTACCTATTCTATTACGCACATGCCCAATTTTCGTCTTAATAGACTAAATTCGGCTTCGGGTAGGGGTTTAGTAAATAGATCTGCCAAGTTAGACTTCGATTCGACGTATTCGAGGTGTATGGCTCCGTTGGCCACATGTTCTCGAATGAAATGGTGTTTGACCTCTATATGTTTGGTCCTAGAGTGACATATCAGATTCTTTGTAAGATTAATTGAACTAATGTTATCTACGTGAAGTTTAGTATTCAGAAGTCTAACTTAAAGTCGCGGAGAGTGTGCTTCATCCAAAGAAGTCGTGACACACTCACCCATCGCTTCGGTGGTAGATAAAGCAACACAGTGTTGTTTCCTACTGCACCAACTCACTAGACTCGAGCCGAGAAGTTGACAACAACCACTCATGCTCTTTCTATCGAGCTTACTACCGGCATAATCCGAATCGGAGTAACCGATTAGTTCGAACTCCGTAGATCTAGGGTACCAAATACCAACGTTAAGTGTACCCTTAAGATATCTAAGGATACGCTTAACTAGGGTTAGGTGAGACTCCTTAGCACAGGTTTGAAACCTGGCGCACATACTCTATGCGAATAGGATGTCGGGTCGATCATAGCTTAAGTATAGGAGACTCCCTATTACGCTCCTATAGTATTTTAAGTCAATGGACTTACTTTCTAGGTCTTCTCCTATGTTAACATTTATCTCCATTGGGGTGTTTATTACCTTAGCGTCTTGCATTCCAAATCTTTTAATTAACTCCTTAGTGTATTTTTGTTGATATAGGTATATACCATCCTTAGTTTGTTTAATTTGTAGGCCTAAAAAGAAACTCAACTCGCCTACCAAGTTCATTTCGAACTCACTTTCCATGAGTGAAACGAACTCGTTTAGTAAGGATGAGTTAGAGGTTCCAAAAATTATATCGTCTACGTAAATTTGAGCTATGAATATTTCTTTACCTAAGGTTTTTACGAAGAGAGTTGGGTCAACTAAGCCTTGGTTAAACCCTTTTGACTTAAGATGGATTGAAAGTCTCTCGTACCAAGCTCGAGGAGCTTGTTTAAGTCCATAGAGATCTTTCTTAAGTTTTAGAACATGGTCGGGTTTATCTAGATTTTCGAATCCGAGGGGTTGGCTAACATAAACTTCTTCTTTAATGTATCCATTTAGGAATGCCGACTTAACATCCATTTGAAACAGCTTAAATCCTCGATGTGCGGCATAAGCTAGCAACATTCGAATGGATTCGAGTCTAGCTACTGGGGCATAGGTTTCGTCGTAATCTAAGCCTTCGACTTGGCTAAACCCTTTGGTGACTAACCTAGCCTTGTTTCTAACTACTTCACCTTTATCATCAAGCTTATTTCGAAACACCCACCTTGTTCCAATTATCGTTTTATCTTTAGGTGGTTGTACTAATTCCCACACTTCATTCCTAGTAAATTGAGCTAGCTCTTCTTGCATTGCAATAATCCAATCGGGATCAAGAAGAGCTTGTTCAATTGATTTGGGTTCTATCTTTGAAATTAAGGAAATTTGACTAAGGTTCCTATAGGATGCTCTAGTTCGAACTCCTAGATTAGGATCTCCTATCACTTGATCGATAGGGTGGTTAGTCTGAATCCTAGATTGGGTTGGGTTTGTATCACCTAATGCTTGATCAATGGGGTGACTTGGTTGAACACTAGTTTGACTCGGATCACTTGTCACTTGGTCAACAAGAGAAGTTGGTTGATGTGGATTAGACTCGATCTCAGGGTCGGAGACGAGTTTGGTATCAGTGGGCTCAACACTTGGGGTCATTAAGGGTTTTGTAGGTTTGGGTACTTCATCAAATACTACGTTGATAGTCTTCTCGATTCTAAGGGTGTCGTGGTTATATACTCTATAAGCTCGACTTGTAGTCGAGTATCCTAGAAAGATTCCGGTTGTGATTTTGGATGTAAATTTCCCTAGGTAATCCTTAGTGTTTAGGATATGTACCTTACACCCAAATATCCTAAAGTACTTGATGTTAGGTATTTTATCGTGATAAATCTCATACGAGGTCTTAAGGTGCCTTTTTACCATAAGGATCCTATTTTGGACATAGCATGTCGTACTCACGGCTTCTACCCAAAACCTATTGGGTAGGTCGTATTCGTTCAACATGGTCCTAGCGGCTTCTTGTAGAGTTCGGTTTTTCCGTTCCACTAGGCCATTTTGCTGAGGGGTCCTAGGGCAAGAGAATTCATGGTGGTATCCATTTAGGTTACAGAAGTTGGTGAACCTTTGATTTTCGAATTCACCACCATGATCGCTTCTAAGTCTTTTAACCTTAAGGTCTTTTTTATTCTCGATTAATTTGAATAGATTGATTAATTGATCTAGGGTATCATTTTTATGTTTGATGAACCTAACCTGTAAACTGGAGTAGTCCGCCAATTATGACTAAGCAATATTGACTTCTATTGAGTGACTTGGCTCCATGTGAATCGAATAGATCCATATGCAGGAGCTCAAGTACACTTGAGGTTCGTTCTTGGTTAGTTAACTTGTGTTGTGTCCTAGGTTGTTTTCCTTGTTGACAAGCATTACAGATTTTATTAACCAAGTTGTTGAGATTGGGTAAGCCTCTGACTAAGCCACTCTGACTCATCTTGTGGACGAGTCTTGGGTGCGAGTGACCGAGTCGTCGGTGCCACAACCATGATTCCTCTTCCTGTGTCATAAGACATTTGGCTGAGGATTTGATTAAGTTAATTGTGTAAATGTTATTTGTCCTAGTTCCTTTGAGTATTGTTTTAGCTGTTTTATTTGTTTTAATTACACATTCATTTTCTAAAAATACGACCTTATAGTTATTGTCACATAATTGGCTTACGCTAAGCAGGTTATATTCAAAATTCTCTACAAGTAATACATTTTTAATAACAAAATTCGAGTTAAGCTCGATATCACCTGATCCGATGATTTTGAGCTTGCCGTTATTCCCAAAGGCTACCGATCCTTGTCATTTGAATCGAAGCTTTGTGAATTTGAGTTGATCCCCGGTCATGTGTCGGGAGCAACCGCTGTCCAACATCCATTGATCCTACACACAAGGTGGTTGGATTGGATGTTAGAATTTTTTTTTTTAAATTGGTTGTAAGTTGTTAAACCTAGGTCATCTCACCTGTGTTTATATGATCAATCATGTTATACTTATGTGTTTTTTTGTGAGATGACTTCCAATTAAGTTAATTAAGTGTATTTAGGTTCAAGTAATTTTATGTTAGATTTGGATTTAAACCTAGGCTTGTCAAGTTTACCTTTTCAAGATCATGGCTTCCAGGTCATGGCGAGGCACAGGGGCTTTCTTTTATCGGATCATCGACCACTTCCTTAGACAAAGCCATTTTCAAGAAAATGATGACTTGACTCACCTAAGACTATCTCCTAGTCTAACTGGTTATTTTTTAAAAGAGGCTCCCCGAGGCTCAATCTTTTCGAAGAATTTTAGTTGGTTATGTTTTTGAAAAGAGGCTCCCCGAGGCTCAATCTTTTCAAAGAATTTTAGTTGGTTATGTTTTTGAAAAGAGGCTCCCCGAGGCTCAATCTTTTCGAAGAATTTTAGTTGGTTATGTTTTTGAAAAGAGGCTCCCCAAGGCTCAATCTTTTCGAAGAATTTTAGTTGGTTATGTTCGTGTTCTAAGTGAGTTCACAAGTTTTAAAGCACAAATTTTCTAAGTTAAAGCATGCAATTTCTAAGTTAACGCACACACTTTCTAAGTTAAAGCATGCAATTTCTAAGTTAAAGCACAAACATGTTTTGTACTGGCTCCCCCTAGACCGTTGAATCGGTTCGGTCTATCCACATAGTGGATTTGGTCCTTGGGAATCCAGTACGGGTTGGATCCTAGAGTTGAAATCAAAAGGTTCTTAGGGACCAATGCTTGGACATGTTTCCTATGTCGACTTACAATCGACATATACGACCTATTAGTCGTGTTTGAGTTAAACCCTAGTCCAGCCTTGTTGTACACGGCCCTTTGAGATCCAAGTAGGAGGTCAAGTCCTTTGGATCCCGAAGTGAACCTTTCCAACGTGTTCCTAAGATCTTCGACTTGACTTTTCAAGAGAGAGTTCTCAACTTCGAGCTTTTCAACTCGAGTTGAGTCCTTCTCTTGAACTCGACTAGTCAAAGAGGTTAGGGAGACCTCGTGTTTGAGGAGTTTAACCTCCTCAACAAGGGTCTCGACCTTGGACTCGGACTTAGCTAACTTCCTAGATAAAAACCTAACCGTATTATGTAAAGTATTAAATAAAGTTCGACTTACTTTAAGGGTATCTTTTGAACCGGATGCGTATCTATGGCTTGACTTGAAGGTAGCTTCGTAGTCCGAGTCATCCTCAGGTTCCGACTCAAGTTCAGGTTCGGTCTCCGTATCTGACTCAATCGATTTCGCCATGAAGACGTGGTCTTCGTCTTCTTCGGATGACGCTTCTTCTCATGTCGCGTTGAGGGCCTTCTTGTGCTTAGGTGCTCGGTGGTTGAGATTGGGGCACTCGGACTTGATATGTCCAAACCTGTTACACTCATAACACCTAATATTAGAACTTTTAGGCTTACCTTGGTTGGGTCGAGTTGTGGTTCGCTTTCGTCCCTTGGCTATCCTTCGAGCTAGGTTCATTAGTTCGGCAGTCAACTCCGAGTCAACTTCTTCTTCGGACTCGTCTTCCTCCTCGGTTGGTGGTGGCTTGCTTGCGATTTTCTTCTTCTTTGATCCTGCAAACAAGGCTATACCCCTCTCGGGTTCCGAGTTGGACTGCTCATGTAATTCGAAATCGGAAAAGAGTTCATCTAACCTAATTTTAGAAAGATCCTTGGAGACCTTGTAGGCATCGACCATGGATGCCCACAAGGTAGTCCTCGGAAACGAGTTTAGAACATACCTTATAAGGTCGCGGTTTTTGACCTTTTGCCCGATTGCGTGTAGGTTGTTGACTATGTCCTGGACTCGGGCGTGAAGTTGGGTCACAGACTCGTGTTCCTGCATTTTTAGGTTATATAGTTTATTGAAAAGAAGATCACGCTTACATACCTTGGCTTCATCGGTCCCTTCGTGTAGCTCCACTAGTTTCGTCCAAAGATCTTTTGCGCTTATGAAGGGGCCGACGCGATTTAGCTCCTCCTTGGATAGGCCGCATTGGAGGATTTGTGTTGCCTTGGCGTCGGCTTCGACTTATCGTTTTGTCGCAATGGTCCATTGATCATAATCCAAGGAGTCACCTACTTCATTAGTCGGAAGTGTGAAACCCGTTTGGATTATGATCCACATATCGATTTGGGTTTTGAGAAAGCATTCCATCCGACTCTTCCAATAACGGAAGTCATCTCCGTTGTAAAACGGAGGTCGGACGGTGTTAAAACCCTCGAGATGGGCCATTAGAACAAAAGACACAAATAGACGGAGACGAAGAAACTAACAACGACAAAAACACGAAAACAAGTACCAAGACTCGCGTCTTGGATTAGTAGTGCGGGAGAAAAACTTAACAAAGCGAAATAAATAAAAAAAACAGAATTAAAAGAAAAATAAATCTGTAAAAAGGCTAGATTGGTGGTTTCACCAAATCTTAGCAACCCCCGGCTCTGATACCAATTGTTGGATCGATCGGATCGCTAGAGGGGGGGGTGAATAGCGATAGAAACTTTTTAGTACGAATTCGTTTTAAAAAAAAACTTATATGCAGCGGAAAGATAAACAAAACAAAAAGTAAAGGAGACAATAGACACAAGAGATTTACTTGGTTCGTAGCCGAAGGCTACTACTCCAAGGCCCTAGTGGTCCTTGACCATGTACGGAGGGCAAACTACTAAAGAACTCCCCCTCGTTGGAGGTAGGAGTTAGACGGATACAAAAAGCCCGAGGTAGAAGGACATTCCCCCTCTCCTCGTTATAATGAAAGTTTTACTAAAAGGAATAAATTGAAATACAATTTAGAACTTTCGTTACCGACGACTTTAAAGGTTGGAGGTTGAAGCTCTAGTCGTCATCTCGGCAGCGCTTCGTCGTAGGGATGTCGGAGAGTCGGAGCGTATCAGAAGCACTTGGAAGCTTTTGAATTGATGAAAAACCCTAGGTTTGACCCTCCTTTTATAGCCTTTGAGCCCCTCATCGAATGGGTCTTTAGCCAATCACAAATGGGCACAAAACCCCTTGAAAAATGGTGATAACTCTTGACTACTCGAGGCTGATCCTGACGTGATGGCCATCATCACGATCGATGGCGAGATCGCCGATTGTCGACCTTCGATCGATCGCTTGACGGCAATGAGTCCTCCGTCGTGGCAAATGATCGATGCTAGCTGCAAGGCAAGGTTAGCTCAACAAAAACATAATTTCGATGGTCGTCGACCATCCGATCTCGACCTAGACCATCTATAAGAAGTCTTTGGTCGGATCTATGCTTAAGATCATCCCCGTAAAGAGGATACGACCTTACTTACGCTCGCACACACGAGCTTACCTCAGTACTTACGTTTTGCTTTTGCTTCTGGCCTTCCACTCAATTCCTTCGGCTCCCTCCGAAGTCTCTTGAGTGTCGCCCGACCACCGCGGCTTCCTCCGGGTGTCGCTAGCCTTCAGCTCCAGCGTTGAGACTTTTCTGCACACTTGATTTAGCTCATGAGATAATAATATATTCTTAACTTTGTATCGTTTGCTATAATCAAAACTTAGGTTCGACTTAGGTGCCTACTGCACCAACACATATGTCTTATGGCCATATCATCACTGCATGGTTAGAGTTAGTAGGCATCAACATTAACAGGGGATCGCTGAGGGCGCTATCTGAGGTGTACGACTGCATATCAGTTCGTAACTTCTCGTTGGCGAAGCTGCGGATGGGACAGGGGCAGATGGAACTGGCACCTCGACTTCCGCCCAGGGCACGTGGGGAGCCACCTCTAGTGCCTAGAGAGGCTGCAGAGGACTATGAGGACCTTGATGCTACTGATGAGGACGATCAGATACCTGCATATGCATCAGCAGCAGGTCCATCAGATAGGCTTGGAAGCTGGAGGCCAGATTTCAAGCGTACCAGCAGACAATGGACTTCAGACTGGATGAGATTCTAGCAGGGCAGGGCCGCATTGAGCAGTGCCAGCTCGACATATATGAGATGATGCGAGCCTGGACCTTGAGCCAGCAGCCTCCTCCACCTCCACCTTCTGTAGATGATTAGAGCTAGAGGATGTTAGGATTTCTATTTTCAGTTTTTGTAGTGAGATTGAGCGTCTCAAATCTCTATTTTGGATGTAAAAAAAAACTGAAGTTTTATTAATTGAATGAAATATTCTGTTTATGAAAATCACTTGTGTCTGATTGTGTGTTTGTATTAATTTATTGGTTTATGGAAAATTGTCATATCATGACATGAAATTTCATCTTATCATATAACATGTCATGCTATTGTTTAGGATTATTTTAGATATCATGTTTGTTTTTAGATTATATCATATGTCATGCCATCATGATCATTGGCCATGCGTTATTATTGATATCATTTATGCCATGATCATTTCATGCATTTAATTGTTTAAAATTGATTCAAGGATAATAACATGACTTGGAGTCTCATTTATAAGGGAATCAAGTAGAGTTGCCTTAGAAAAATGCATGAAACCCTAATTTAGGGAGAATAACTCCACATCTCACATCACATTGACATGTATGTGTATTTATACACCCTAGATACATGTGAGATGCTAGGATAATAAGTTAGGTTCAAGGTGCATAGGTAGTGCATCTAGATGAATTTAACTTATTTCAATCATCACTAAGAATTATGAGAAAAGCTAATATACAAGTCATGTATATTTAGCCAATAAATCATGGTTCAAAATAGGTTTTCAAAAACATTTTAAAGTCACTTTAGAAAACCTTGGTGAAGTCTATCTTTTGATAGTCATCATCATTGTAGAAGTTGATACAAAGTAGATCAAAAACTTTAAAGTTTTAATAGTTTTTGAACTTTGTACCAATATCCTATTTCAATGGTAAAAATATTTTTCCAAAATTTTTCACCGATTGTATGTGTGATAAGTAATATACGTATCAAATTTCGTGATTTTTTGATTTACGTAGAATTACTTATGAATTTCCAAAAGTCGAGTCCGAGATATCAAAAAATCGTTTTGACCGATCGCTTCAAGGCAAATGATCGATGGGCGATCTTGACTCGAATGGCAGCGCAATATCACTCGATTGTTGCTTCGTGCCAATCGACTGATGAGCACATCAGTCGACTGGTAGCTGACAGAGTCGATTGTCACTACTGATTTCGGGAGAACTAGGGTTGTTTAGCCCGATTTCAGCTACGGTTAAGGTCCCTAATCACTCCTAACCCTAGGATATGCTTTGGGAAGTATTATAAAGGGTGAAAATCCATTGGATATGGATTTGGAGAGGTGTTTAGGGTTTGTATCAAATTTAAGGTGTTGGAAAGTTCAATGTTGAATTTCTAACCTTATCTTTGATGGTTCGGAGTTCATATTGGCTTAGGGACTTCCCAAAGACATTGTTGGTGCAATGGTTAAGAGGGAGCAAGCCTTTAGGGGGAGGTATCCATCATGGTATGATGGATGGTGGTTCATGGGGAAGAAAAATGAGATTTTCACATACCCAATTTGAAAATTGGGAAAGTATAGGATTGCCTCTCTTGAGTGATATGGGACTTATCACTAGGAAGATGGTAGGCATCCTAGGTATTTTTGAACCAAGGGGGAGATTGTAAGATCTCATTGGGACATGAGACATTGACCTCCTTGGAGGGATAACCTTTTTAATGTATGTCAAAAAGGGGGAGAACATTAAATCACCAATTTGGGATAATTGGTAAGGAGTCTATGAGTTAGATGGTCTAACTCAAATGGTTTATTTTGTTTGGTTTTTGTCAAACATCAAAAAGGGGGAGATTGTTGGTGCAATCGGCCCAGGTCACGATTGACCAGGACTCGAGCTTGACTCGAGAGATGTTTTGATGTTAGACAAAAATATATGACAATGTAATTGTCATGGTAAAGTCCAAGTCATGGGTACTTGGCATGGAAAGTCCAACTGGGACACTCGACATTTTGGGAAGTCCAAGCATGGGTCTTGGCAAGGTAAAGTCCAAGTCATGGGTACTTGGCATGGAAAGTCCAAGTGGGACACTTGGCATTTGGGAAAGTCCAAGCATGGGTCTTGGCATGAGAAGTCCAAGGGGTTTGATATTGGTAGCGTAAAGTCCAAGCGGGAGTCTTGGCAGCATAAGTCCAATGATTGGCGGCGTAAAGTCCAAGCGGAGTCTTGGCGGTGTAAGTCCAATGTGCCTTGGCGGTGTAGACACCGTTAGCATGACATAACCGATGGAAGCACCTGAAGGCTAGCGCGATGGATGAAAAAGTTATAGTTGACTTGGAGGGATTCGAGAGGTGTGAGGCTGATAGAAGTGGCTAGAAGGCTTAGGTATAGGCTAAGGGTGGTCTAGCAAGTATGGGGACACCATACTTGGGTTAAAACCTCATGTTTGAGGTGTGCCAGTCGACTGATGTCATGTGGCAGTCGACTGGCGTAGTCAACTAGGGTTTGACTGCGGGAATTGCCCTAACAGTCGACTGTCATAGGTTGGCAGTCGATTGATTGGACGAGCAATCGATTGATCGTCTGATCAGTCGACTGATCGTGTGATCAGTCGATTGATGCTCGGATTTTGGGGCACAGAATGGAGTCTCACTCGACCGCTGGGATGATCAGTCGAGTGATGCTTGATCATTCGACTGATGCTTATGATCAGTCAACTGATGTCCTAGCCGTTGGATTTTTCCAGCGTGGATTACACCGTTGTCTCACAGCAACAGTGTGATCAGTCGACTGATCGACTTTTTCCAACACAGGTTGAAGCTATAAAAGGAGCTCGTGATGGAGAAAAATGGATCCAGTTTTTGAGAGCTTTAGGGGTGATTTGTTACTGCAAATCAGGTCTCCAAGTGCTAATCAAATAACCAAGCATTCAAGCAATCAAAAGCAAGAGTTGTAAAGTTTTTCTTTACTTGTCTTTCATATAAATTGTTGTAATTGCTTGTTTTAGTTTCTTACTGTTGTAAGATTACTTGTAAGGGGTTTCTCCGCCTCCGATTTGTGTCGAGAAGGAGCGTTTATCATAGTGGTGTGTGATTGGCATCGCTAGGGTTCGTACGAACCCAATCCGTGGAGTAGGAACCATTCGGTTCCGAACCACGTTAAATATTTGTGTTTGCGTTGTTGTTTATTTTGTTATTGCTTTCATTACTATTCCGCTGCGCGCTAACGAAATTGTAGAGACAACCACGATCGAATTCCATCTACGAACAAACACGACGCTATTCACCCCCCCCTCTAGCGGCTTCAAATATCCTACACTAGCATCTCATATGTGTCTAGGGTGTTTGAAAACACACACATGTCAATTTGATGTGAGATGTGAGTTTTGGTTATCCTAATCTAAGGTCTCATGCATCTTCTAACGCAACACTACTTTATTCCCTTATATATGAGACTTCAAGTCATGTCATAGTTCTTAACTCAATTTTAATTAATGCATGAAATATTATCATGGCATAAATGATAGCATAAATAAAGCAATGCCAATAATCATGATGTCATGGCATATGATTAAATCTTAAACATACATGACACTAAAACTAAAACCTAAGCATGATCATGACATATAAAATGATGAAAATAAATATGATGTCATGACATGGTATATGACAAATCAATCATGGCAAATAAAATATAATGGTATAAAAATACCTAAATTTTAATGTTAATTGTCATTTGTTAGAATTAAATTCATTTTGTCATATTACTACTAATTCCCCAAGTGTGTCAAAAATCCAAAATGGCATACTAAGACCTCTAAACTTAGTTTGTGCCAATTTGATTGATTTTTCATAATTCTCAAAATAATATTGGCACATCCTAAAAACCTTTAGGATTATGATCAAACTACATTTTCAAGGTACCTACAACCTTGAAAATGACCTAAGGTGCCACCTTTACCATAGTTAGGTTAACTACCCATCCATTTAAAGTTGGCACACCCTAACCCATTTAGCGTGAATCAATCACGCTTCTAGGAACCCAATACTTATTGGAGCTCCTTGGGTTTACTAGGTATTTCTTAGGGATAACTTCCCTAGATACCCTTCTAATGACCCTCCTAGGCTTGGTAGCCTTCGTCATTATGGTCTTGCCTAGGTTAACTCTAGGAGTGACTCCCCTTGTAACCTTTTTAGTGGCCTCCCTAGGTTTCTTCGAAACCTTAGCCACTAGGCACACTCCATGGTCAGACTTAGGGATGACTTCCCTAGTAACCAAGGCCTTTTTAGACCTAGTACTAGTTCCATAATCAAATGGAACATCATGGCAAGTAGGCATTACCTTCTTGGACATAAGCTTGTGACCCAAACCTTGCCTCCTAGATTGTTCTTGCCTCTTACACCCTAGGTTTTGATTATTTGACCCTTTAATTGAATTTTGCACCTTCCTAAGAGTCTTCTCCAACTTCTCAAGCCTTGACCTCAAGGCTTTATTTTCAAACTCCAATGTTTCTAATTTAGTGGACCCATTATTTCTTTGAATTGATTTGTTCTTTCTAGGCATATGTCTAGAATTCTTGGAGTTAAAACCTAGATGGTTCTCTATCTTCTTAATAGACTCCTTAGGTAGAATTTTTCTAGGGACATTAGTCCTAAATTTCTCCTTATTTCTAAAGTTGACATGTTTAGCTCCAAAGCAATAAAGCCTATTTTTACTAGCATGTTTTTCATGAGTAATAGCAAGAGTGCTAAAAACATGCTTTTAAAACCTAGAACTAGAAGGTGCATTAAAATATATCTTAGGGTTTGCTTTGGAAGCTCTTCCTACTTGTGTAGCTCCTTCTTGTGCCCCTTCTTCTTCCCCTAAGAATATTGACTCCTATAATGTCCTCTTTGGTGGTACTTGAAATACACCACGTACTCTTTGCTCTTAATGGTTAGGGCTCCAACATCCTTAGTCTTTTCTTGAGGTTTTGGTGTCGATGGAGTCTTCTTGACCTTCTTAGGGCACTTGCTCTTATAGTGTCCATATTCCCTACACTCAAAACACATAATATGATTTTTATTATTAACACATGTGTTTGAGTTACCTAGGTCGGTGGTGGAAGCCTCTTGAGCTTGCTCATCCTCTCGATTGGAGGTTGATGGTTCCTCTTGAGGTTGCTCCGGTGTAGATGATCTAATCTCCTCTCCCTCAATCCTAGAGGTGGAGGCTTCCTCTACTTCTTCCTCTTCCACTGATTCGGAAGTTGACTCCTTCTCAACTTCCGACTCCTCACTTTCGTGTGAGGATGATGAACTTACTTCTTCGGCCTCCTCCGATTGAGCCGATGAGCATTCCTCTTCTTCCTCTTCTTCTTGGACTGGTAATGGGTTTTCATGATATTTCGCCAACTTGCTCCAAAGGTCCTTGGCGTCTTTACAATCTCCTATCTTGATCAAAATATCATTAGAAATTACGCTAAGTAATATACCCATTACCTTATTATTTATGTTGAAGTATCGGAGTTGCTCTTTGCTCCAATTCTTCTTCTTGAGTTTTCTTCCTTCTTCGTCCTTTGGAGTGTCAAAACCTACTATGACACTAATCCAATTATTAAAATCGCACATAAGAAAGTGCATCATTCTACCTTTCCAATATGCAAAATCTTCGCGGTTGAAGGATGGTGGAATTTTGATGTCGTCATCCAATTTCTCTTGATGATCCATCTTGCCCTCTAGCGTGCTCCCTTGGCGGTTAGTCCAAATGAAGAGCGGTCTCGTTCTAATACCACTTGTTGGGAATTGGACGTCGCTAGAGGGGGTGAATAGTGTGTGGTACGTCGATGATAGAATTTGATCGTGCTTGCTACAAAATGATTAGCACGCAGTGGAAATAGAAAATACAATAATGAAAGATGACAAACACAACCACAACACGCAAATATAATGTGGTTCGGAACCTTAGGGTTCCTACTCCACAGATTGAGCTCAACGAGCTCTAGCGATGCACTCACCACTAATAAATACTCCTTTTCGGAACAATATGGGCGCGGAGAAATCTTGTACAAATGATTACAATAGTAATATGAAATACAACAAGCAAATACAAAGTAAATACAAAAGACAAGTAAAAAAAAACTTTACAACACTTCACTTTGAATGCTTGCTTGTTGATCGCCTTGGACTAGCCTTGAAGGTTTGGATTACAAATCCCCTCTAAATCACCAAAGAAAATTGCTACCAAATCCTCCCATTCGAGTTGCTTTTATAACCTTCGTCTGGCTGATTTCGCACCTGACAGTTGATAGCTGCATTTTATATTGCGCTATTTTTACTTGTTGATTAGATCTTTTAGGCTCTTTGATGGGATAATTATTGTTATTCGGGATGTTTTTACATATTGAGCCTATTTGCGATTAATTACATTAATTCCTATAAATTCAATATTTTTCATGAATTTCATGTGATTTTGTAGGAACATCTAATGAGGATCTAATTGGAGCAATCGCAGCCGTCGATCCGGATCAGATCTGAGCATTATGGACCGTCCAATGAATATAGCTGATTTGAAGCCATCTATTCAGATCTGGAGAGATCCCGTCCGTACATTTTGATCTGAACATCTGAGCCCTTCCTCCAGATTCGACCGATCGGAATTATCATCTCAGATGGATCAGATCTGTTCATTTGAAATCAGACTAATCACAGCCGTTGGATCACAGCATGCTTAGGAGATTAATTGGATTCATTTAACCTAGCTATATTTGGGCGGCTGAGATTAGATCTGGCACAATCGGACGGCTCAGGAAAATCACTTAATAATCCAACTTCTTCCCAGCTGCGAAACAACGCGCGACAGAAACCTTCGAGCGGCGTCTTCTTCCTCTCGCGAGCGCGGCGACCGACGACTACACGAGCGATCGACGGCAGGCCGGCAGTATTCCGGCGAGTTCCCTCCGACAGCTGGCGACGATCCCATCCAATCCTTGGTGGCGGATCCAGATGTCGTGATTCGGGCAGCTGATCCAAAGCGAGGCGAGGCGGGATTCCGGCGAGTTCATCCTTCACCGGCATTCTCCTTCATTCCGGCGACTGGGATAGGCCGTTCCAGATTCGCCGGAGTCACCCGCAGGTTGTGCCGATTGGACAATCCCATCTTCACCGCCGGAGAAGATTTCCAGTTCACTGTCCGGTGAATCCAGATTCGTCGGAGCAGTGATCGCATTCATCCATCTTTCCTTCCTTCCTGTTGTGCCGATTGGACAGCTTCGCATTCACCGCCGGAGTGGTTGTTCGGTTTGTTGTGACCGCCGTGTGGTTACCGGTTGTATTTTATTTGGATTATGGTACTGAGTGTGTATGTGTTAAACACTCGGGAGTTCATGTTATTTACATTCTGCATTTTATTCCAGTCAGTTATGCAATTATTAGTAGTTGATTATGTTTGTTTCGGTTAATTGTTGATTTGTTTACATGCAATGTTATTTCTATCGGTTTGTTATGCTTAGTTGTTTAATTCTTTTCATTGTGCATTTTTATTAGAGTTAATATTGGTGTTCGTTATTTAGTTGTAGGTTAGTTTAATTTCTTGTTGCTGATGTACTAACCCCATCAATTAAAATTGTCCAATCAATGCATTGTATAGTGACAGTATGGTGTTTTGGTTAGAGTGCTTTCATTATTAGGTTAGATTTCCTTTACATTCGACCAGTTGCCGTATAGTGACAGTGCGGTGCCTGGTTGAATTGCTTTCGTTTATTGCATTTCGTTTATTGCAATTTTTAGTGACTGTTTGACTACTGTGTCGTATAGTGACAGTGCGGTGCATGGTTGAATTGTTCACATTTGTTTGATCATTGTACCGTATAGTGACAGTGCGGTGCGTGATCACTTACTTTTGCGCATTAGGATAGTTGCTTGTTACTTTTTGCATTTGTTCTTGCATTAGGTTAGCTTTCCGGGAATTAATAATTGGTAGTTAGGTTTACTTTTTGCATGTTTAATTCTCATGTTTGCATTTGATTTTGCATTTTAATTGTTTTGATAATTATAAAAACCCCCAGTGTTTACTTCTGTTTAAAAACAAACGTCCAGCCATTAGGTTCGTTGGGAGATGACCTGAGTCAGTCCTATACTGCATTAGTGTAGTTAGGGGGTTCAGTAAATAATTTGGGAACGGTATCACGACATAATTCACCGCTCTATCAAATTTTGGCGTCGTTGTCGAGGACCTTTAATGGGTTCGTTTGTCTTTAAATTGTAGTAGTTTGTTTTGTTTTGTTATTGGTGTCTTTCCTATTTTTTCTATTTATACTCATTGTATTTGTTTGTGTGGATGACTAGGTCTTCAGGCGATAATTCACTTGAGTTTTATGTAGCAGTTTTTCTCTTCCCTCAGAGGCCCAGCCTAGGAAGAGGGTTATTGAAGAAAAGGCTAGGGAATTCTAGGAGCTAGTAAATTTCCAAGTATGCCGAGGGATATGGAAGATGTAGGGACTTGCACGCTTCGGGTGACACCCCAAGAATCACTTCCATCATATGTTTGTGAGTAATGTAATTTCATGGTCGAGCATGGGATATCTTAGGTTATATTATCTCTATGTATGGTATTGAAGTAGATCCTGCTACAATTCATGTTATATCTTCTTTATCTTACCCCGCCTTGGTCGGGAAGTTTGTCTTTTCTAGGTTATGCGAGTTTCTCTGGACTTTTTATCGAGACTTGATGATTGCCTTGCCCTTGACCAACTTGTTGCAGAAGGAGGTGGTATTTCAGCTTGACTAGGATTGTGATGGAGATCGAGTCCACCCCCATAGCAGCTTCTTTTCCAAATGAGCAGTTTTTCACATGTAGGGTAAGATATCATGGTATGCAGATCTTTCTATTTATTTAGTTGTCATGTCGTACCTTCATTTTTTACTCATGCACAAGTCCAGAAATTGAAATGTGATGCTAAGTATTATGTATGTGATGATCTTTATCATTGAGAATTTTGTAGGTATCAGATTATTAGATGATGTGCACTTTATTATGAGTTTCATTTCATACGTACTTACTTTTTGTTATTCTCTGGCTTGTGGGGGGGGGTATTTTGGACCCCAAAGAACTGCTAGAAAAGTTGTATAGTCTAGTTTGTATTGACCCACCTTATTTCATGATGTCTTTGAATTCTACAAGTCTTGTGAGCGATGTCAACGAACAGGGAATATAGAACGTAGAAATGAAATGCCTCAACCACTTTTGTTATTTGGTGAGATTTTCGATATTTGAGGTATTGATTTTATGGGTTCTTTTCCTGTATCTTTTGGATTTCCATATATTCTGTTGGCATATGATTATATTTCTAAATGGGTGGAGGCCATCCCCACCAGGACTGATAATTCTCTAGTTGTTGTGGATTTTGTTAGGTCTCACACATTTTGCAGATTTGGAGTACCCAGGGCGATCACACTTTCGTAATAGACGCAGGCCATTTTAAGCAAAGAGATCAAGTCTATACTAGAGAATACGGTGGGGCCAGACATGACGATGTTTCTTCTCCGACATGACAGGGGAGTGTGTTCTTTTGTTTACTGTATTTTCTTCCTTCCTCTCATGTTCAGAAATAATTGGTTGTTTAATTGTTTAGTATTTGCCTATTTGCCTAGGTTGTTTAGTTGTTTTCGTTGAGTCAAATAATATTCCCCTATGCATGCCTTAGTATCATTTCAGAGGTGGTAAAAAATTAGTTAAGTTTGATCATCAGATTGTGGATTTTTGTGTATGATAGGAGACTTCACTTGCATGCGGTCACTTGTTATGATGGTGAATTTTTGTCAATAGACCAAGCTTGATTTTTATTCACCTAGTGAGGTTGTAAGCCATTTTCATCATTTACCCACTTTGGTGTGATAACACGTGTGATACTTGTTACTCTAGAACTTGCTTTGAGTCTTTTCAAAACTGCAAGAACATTTATTTGCATGAATATAATGAAGGATTTCACTCTTGATTCTTTTCCTTACTTGAATTGCTTGTTTAATTCACTTGATATTTTCATGTTGTCGTACTTGTCATTCCTATTCATTTATTTTCCATTGTCTTGTGGATTACCTCTACCATCTTTTGTTCTCACATTGGAAGAATAACTTGATAAGTTGCATTGTCCGAGATGGACAAAATTTCTAAGTGTGGGGGAAGAGATATTGTTTGTTTGAAGATTGACACAGTTTGAAGCATTCTGACCAACATTTTTTCAAAATGGAGAAATTGGAGTATGGAAGATGCTGAATCAGATAGGTTATGTTTCTGCTGGTGGTTGGTTATAATCTTGAACACAAGGGCTATGTTGAAGTCAGTCTATACCACCATTAGAGCTATTAAAATTCTGAAAAAAAAAAATCTTACCAAAGCTCCGAGCAAGGATTCAAAAACTGGATCTAGCAAAGAAATACTTTCTGTTGGAGCAGGGAATGATGGAAACAAATTATATGCGGAATCTACCTTCATGATAATTGTGTTTTTACTCAAGCTACAAGCGGCTATCAAAAGGAAGGGCAACCTTGGTTCCAATATGACAACTAATCACAAGCTTCAGTTGGCAAGTGATCATGAGAATACAAAGATCAAATTAAGAGAACAGGTTGGAACTGCCCGGAATTTCAGTTGTAATTGATTTTGAACTTGCAGATTTAGGACAGGACTATTGGGAAGAAAGTTTGCAGAAAAGCTGAGCTAGTTATCGAGCAAGAAGTTTGAACAAACATGACAACAGAAAAGCTTAGAAAGTGCAAGTGCTACCGGAATTGGAGTTGAAACTTTTGAAATCAGCTAATGCAATGTTAGATTAGAAGAATCACAGCAATTGGAGGTCAACCACGTTTGCTGTACAAAAGTATATCACAGGCTTTCAGATAACAAGAAAATTAGGGATAACTGCAGAGCAATATGGCTGTCCAAATTCATGGATTAAATTGATGCAGTCTAGACCGGTTGGAGACTTTGGAAGGATGCAGGAATTGCTGCTTTGAGTAAGAAATTGGAGTCTGGTGCAACAGTAGAGAAGGCTAGTCTGAGGAGCAGTATCAATGGACTGAAGGTAGAGATTGCAAGTATTTCTAATGGAGAATAAACAGAGCAATTAAAGAGGGAGATAAAAGAAGGAATTTCTTTAGTGCTCGATCTGAATTAAGCCTGCACATTTCTGCTTCAGACACAAGTTCTTAAGTTTTAGAGCAATGCACTACAAGAGAGCACCTGGGCTGTTTAGAAGGTTTAGAAGGTTGTCAGTTTATGGAAATTGAATTGATTGCTTTGTGAATCTTAGTTTTGAATCTGAAGAAGTCAAGGGGGCAACACTATTGGAAGTGGAATTTCTGAATCACCGTCTGCAGAATATTCTGAGCATTCGATTTCTGAAAAGAGAAAAGATGATAGATGCAGTCTGATTTAAAGTGCATGAGTCACTAAAGATCCAAGATGTTGTGTGCTTACACGTGGATTGGATATTTTTGCCAAGTGCAGCACCTGCCAGTGTAGAGACAACCTGCATGTTGACTTCATTAAAACCTGCAAAATGTCAAAGAGTTGTAACCTTGGAGAAGCTGCACGTGGAAGGGTAGAGGAGTTAGTTACAGTCTGAAAAAAAAATTCTGGAGTAATGCATGAATAACCAAGCTCTAAAATACTGTGTTTACACGTGGATTCAAGGATCAGATCTTCAGAATTCAAGGACAGTTGGGATGGCTCTACTTAAATCTGAGAAGTTGCCTATAACTTCTGTCGAGGCCATCAAACTGGATCAGATCAATCTTTGGATTAAGGAACCTTCGTAAATGTATACGTCTGACAAGAACTTAGGTCGATGATGTAGTCGATGATCAGCAAACAAGGAAATTTGGGTAACTCACAACTCCTGTTGGTGGAATTCCAGTTGTGTTGGATTGGTTGAAGCTGCTGAAACTCCACAACTGCTCGATAGTTTATCAGCAGCTATTTTGCGAGAAAATTGTGGATTGCTGCCATGTTTCAAGTTAAAGTTTGAGCAGAGATTTCAGCACAATTGATGAAACAAATTCTGCAACAAGATGTTGATGTTCTTAGTTACACTATGTTGTTGTCGGAGCCTTGTGGAGACCTTTGAGCTCTACTGATTTGAATGGATGTAGGTAATGCTTAGCCACCAGAAAACACACTTGTCGTGTTCTTGTTTGCGTGCCATGAGAAGATGTACATGCAAGCTTAGAGGAAAATCAGAATAAACTGGAAAGGATGATGCACCGGTTTTACTTCCTCTCCCTAATTTTTTTACTGTATCAGAGGAAGCAACCTTGTTGCTCTGAGTAGGAGCTAGGAGCCATGGCCTGGGCTTGTGTTGGTTCAACAGATGTTGGACTAGCTATACATCCAAGACTTCAGGAATTCCTGCAGAGTTCCTTAACCATCTACTCCACCGAGGAATTGTTATGGGCAGTTCAAGAATAGGCAAGATGATTTAAGTCCAATCGGCAGAAAAAAAATTGCAGCATTATCAGAACTCAGAAAATTGTTTGCTGGGAAATTGCTATCACATGGAGGAAAAAAAAACTGCACAAGTGGCCAGCAATCCACTCAAATATGACATGGGAATTGAGTTTTGATTTGCTGAGAGCTCCGGAATCTGATCAACCTACAATTTTTTTTTGATGATAGTGCAATTTAATTGAAGACCACACACAGAACTGGTGCTTTAAGCTGCAGCAGAACTTGTAAAACAATAGCAAAGAAATTTTTGGTCTGTGTCATAGAAGCAAATGCCTTCCTTAGAATATTAACTGGAGTTCGATACAAAGGATGCAAGTGCAGCTTGAAAATAAATCTGAACAGGAGTATCAGCAGGAAATTGGAGTATGCTAAGGAGGAAATTGACTTGATGAATTGAGAATGCTTAATCAACAACCCGGGCATCAAACTGCTGAAGCTGATAATTTGTAACTGCCACTGCCATGTGAATTCAAATTCTATTTTCTTAGAACCACAATTCTCCTTACCTGCAGTTTTTGTGTTACCTGCTCTTTGCTCGGTAAAAGGATTGTTATATCTGAACCCATCTAGATATGAGGACAAGTTTTGGGATTTCAGATATATGCAGTGAGAAATATTTTAGGGAATGGTATCAGCTGCTTTCTCGTATAATTTTTGGCAAGGGTGCTCTTCTTTTTACTACAGTTGGCACTAATTCAACTTTCCAGCCCAACTCCAATTCAGTATACCAAACAGAACATCTTTCTTATTTCAAAATTGTTGGTCGTTTGGTTGCCAAAGCATTGTTTGATGGTCAACTATTGGATATGCATTTTACACGGTCAATTTCCAAGCACATTCTTGGAGTAAAAGTCACTTATTATGACATTGAGGCTGTTGATCTAGATTACTATAAAAACCCCAATTTAGAATTTAGAATGGAGATGTTGTGAGTGTTATTTTCTTGGATCGTATTGGAAATCTCCACACACCACTCCTAATTGCAACTAATCAGGTTTATTCTTCCAATTCTTCTATTGTTGCTTGTTCATTATATCTTGATCTTCTGGTATGTTTCTTTTGCAGTCTACATCTGATCTTGTTTTGATATTCGATAAATCCTTTTGATTCATGTATGGAATGTATTGATAGCGGTGGAGAAGTAGATGATAAGCAAGCATATGGTAGGACAAGATTACATGATGTTTTGAGGGTATCCCACTCCTACGATCATTATGTGAGCATGAGTGCATATATCCATTTGGGAGGTTTTGTATTTGGCTTGGTTTATTTGATTTGACTGTAAACCATCATACATATTGACTGTTGTAGGAGTCGGATCTTTTGAATACCCTAGATCCTGATGAATTTGGTGATCCTAAGTAACTTATTTTTTCTGTCTCTGAATTATTGATCTAGGTATTGCTAGGGGAATGAGTTAGGGAGTTAGTGTGTCTTTATTTTTGTTATTGCACGGGACGCGCAAAAATAAGTGTGGGGGAATTTGATAGCTGCATTTTATATTGTGCTATTTTTACTTGTTGATTAGATCTTTTAGGCTCTTTGATGGGATAATTATTGTTATTCGGGATGTTTTTACATATTGAGCCTATTTGCGATTAATTACATTAATTCCTATAAATTCAGTATTTTTCATGAATTTCATGTGATTTTGTAGGAACATCTAATGAGGATCTAATTGGAGCAATCGCAGTCGTCGATCCGGATCAGATCTGAGCATTATGGACTGTCCAATGAATATAGCTGATTTGAAGCCATCTATTCAGATCTGGAGAGATCCCGTCTGTACATTTTGATCTGAACATCTGAGCCCTTCCTCCAGATTCGACCGATCGGAATTATCATCTCAGATGGATCAGATCTGTTCATTTGAAATCAGACTAATCACAGCCGTTGGATCACAGCATGCTTAGGAGATTAATTGGATTCATTTAACCTAGCTATATTTGGGCAGCTGAGATTAGATCTGGCACAATCGGACGGCTCAGGAAAATCCCTTAATAATCCAACTTCTTCCCAGCTGCGAAACAACGCGCGACAGAAACCTTCGAGCGGCGTCTTCTTCCTCTCGGGCGGCGACCAAGCGACTCGACGGCGATCGGACGGTAGGCGGCGATATTCCGGCGAGTTCCCTCCGACGGTGGCGGCGATCCCATCAATCCTTGGTGGCGGATCGGATGTCGTGATTGAGCGGTGATCCAGCGAGATGAGGCGGATTCCGCAAGCGTTCATCCTTCATCGGCATTCTCCTTCATTCCGGGGATAGGAGTTCGGTCGCCGGAGTCACCCGCAGGTTGTGCCGATTGGACAATCCCATCTTCACCACCGGAGAAGATTTCCAGTTCACTGTCCGGTGAATCCAGATTCGTCGGAGCAGTGATCACATTCATCCATCTTTCCTTCCTTCCTGTTGTGCCGATTGGACAGCTTCACATTCACCGTCGGAGTGGTTGTTCGGTTTGTTGTGACCGCCGTGTGGTTACCGGTTGTATTTTATTTGGATTATGGTACTGAGTGTGTATGTGTTAAACACTCGGGATTTCATGTTATTTACATTCTGCATTTTATTCCAGTCAGTTATGCAATTGTTAGTAGTTGATTATGTTTGTTTCGGTTAATTGTTGATTTGTTTACATGCAATGTTATTTCTATCGGTTTGTTATGCTTAGTTGTTTAATTCTTTTCATTGTGCATTTTTATTAGAGTTAATATTGGTGTTCGTTATTTAGTTGTAGGTTAGTTTAATTTCTTGTTGCTGATGTACTAACCCCATCAATTAAAATTGTCCAATCAATGCATTGTATAGTGACAGTATGGTGTTTTGGTTAGAGTGCTTTCATTATTAGGTTAGATTTCCTTTACATTCGACCAGTTGCCGTATAGTGACAGTGCGGTGCCTGGTTGAATTGCTTTCGTTTATTGCATTTCATTTATTGCAATTTTTAGTGACTGTTTGACTACTGTGTCGTATAGTGACAGTGCGGTGCATGGTTGAATTGTTCACATTTGTTTGATCATTGTACCATATAGTGATAGTGCGGTGCGTGATCACTTACTTTTGCGCATTAGGATAGTTGCTTGTTACTTTTTGCATTTGTTCTTGCATTAGGTTAGCTTCCCGAGAATTAATAATTGGTAGTTAGGTTTACTTTTTGCATGTTTAATTCTCATGTTTGCATTTGATTTTGCATTTTAATTGTTTTGATAATTATAAAAACCCCCAGTGTTTACTTCTATTTAAAAACAAACGTCCAGCCATTAGGTTTGTTGGGAGATGACCCGAGTCAGTCCTATACTGCATTAGTGTAGTTAGGGGGTTCGGTAAATAATTTGGGAACGGTATCACGACATAATTCACCGCTTATCAACAGTCGACTACCATAAGACCTCAGTCGACTGCCAACAGTATGTGAGACAACATCTTAATCCACATAGGCATCTAAATCAACGACATTGGCGATTGGTTTGTCATTATCCGGTGATCGACTACGAGCGATGGTGATTGACCCGATCGGCTACCAAGCATTCTCGCTCGTAACCCCGACCAGCGATCGATTGCCATCCATGGAAGTCATTGCTCGCAAATCATCGATCAGTCTCAATGTTGGCGATCATGCCCATTTCTGATCGAACACCAGTCGACTCCGAGAAGTTCGACTATCAATAATCTCATTCAACTGTCAAGTGTCAAAACACTTGACCAATCAACTGGTTCAAAGCCCCAGTCAACTGATAACCTCATCCATGAGATTTAACACCAAGTATGATGCATTCATACTTGCTAGACCACCCTTACCCTAGACTTAAGCCTTCTAGCCACCTCCGTCAGCCTCATGCCTATCGGATCCCTCCAAGTCATCCATGACTTGTTCATCCATACGCTAACCTTCTGGTGCTTCCATCGGCTATTGTCATGCTAAGCTGGTTTATACCACCAAGGCACATTGGACTTACGCTGTCAAGACTACCGCTTGGACTTTACGCCGCCTACCATTAGACTTATGCTGCCAAGACTCCACCCTTGGACTTTACGCCGCCAATATCTCCCCTTGGACTTCCCTTGCCAACCCATGTTGGACTTTCCATTTGCCAACCCATGTTGGACTTTCCAATTGTCAAGACTCAAGTTTGGACTTTCCTTTGCCAAGACCCATGCTTGGACTTTTCATGCCAACCAATGTTGAACTTTCCAATTGCCAAGACTCAAGCTTGGACTTTCCCTTGCCAAGACCCATGCTTGGACTTTCCATGTCAATCCATGTTGGACTTTCCAATTGCCAAGTGTCCCACTTGGACTTTCCATGTCAAGTACACAAGACTTGGACTTTCCATGCCAAGTACACAAGACTTGAACTTGTCCATCATATGGTCAACCCCATGTCAACCATATACTTAACCCATTGTCAAATAATAGTCAACTCTTTTGTCAAACATCAATGTCAAACATCAAAACACTACTCGAGTCAAACTCAAGTCCGATCAATTGTGACCTGGATCAATTGCACCAACAGTTTGATGTGTATATTTGGCATAGTTTCACATCACCTAACTGGAGCATTTATTGGTCGTCTAAGTACATGCCCGTACCACCTTAAACGTGTCTCTTAGAGCTTTCCTTCAATAGATGCAACACCAACTTTTTCTCTAATGCTCTCATTTCTTATTTTGTCCATCCTCGTATATCCGCACATCAACCTTAACATCCTCATCTCTGCAACTCTCATCTTTTGCTCATATGCTCTAGTCATACCCCAACATTCATCTTTATATAACATAGCAGGTCTAATTGCCATTTTGTAGAACTTTTCTTTAAGTTTAGAGGCACTTTACGATCACATAAAACACCCGACGCTTTTTTCCATTTCAACCATCCTGCTTGTATTCTATGTAAGACATCTCTCTCAATCCCTCCATCATCTTGCAAAAATGATCCCAAATATTTAAAGCTCTCAGTTCTAGATAATTTGTCATCTCCTATCTTAACATTTATCTCATTACGTCTAATATTGCTAAATTTAAATTTCATATATTCTGTCTTTACTCTACTAAGCTTAAAACCTTTCACTTCTAGTATTTTCCGCCAAGATTCTAGTTTAGCATTTACTCCTTCACGTGTCTCATCTACCAAAATAATATCATCTACAAACAATATATACCAGGGTACTGTGTCTTGAATGTGTCTAGTGAGTTCATCCATGATTAGTGTAAAAAGATAGGGACTTAAAGCTGATCCTTAATGTAACTCTATCTTTATTGGAAATACTTCAGTTAATCCACCTGAAGTCTTTACTCTGGTTGTTACTTCCTTATATATATCCTTAATTAGTTCAATATATGTTACACTAACACCTCTTTTTTCTAAAATTCTCTATATTATTTCTCTTGGAACTCTATCATAACCTTTTTCTAAATCAATGAATACCATGTGTAGATCCTGCTTTTTCTCTATATACTTTTCAATTAGTTGTCTAAGAAGATGTATAGCTTCTATTGTCGACTTATGTCAAATACAATGGGTGAAAATAGTTTTAAAATTAAATACCCATTTAATTGTGAGACTGATATAAAGTTCAAAACAATTTATAACTTCAATGTTTTGAGACTACTTTGTATCAACTTCATCAATGGTGATTGCTATCAAAAGATAGGTTTCACCAAGGTTTTCTAAAATGATTTTAAAATATTTTTTAAAACCTATTTTGAATCATGGTCTATGGGCTAGATGTGCATGACTTGTACATTAGTTTTCCTCATGATTCATCATTATTATTTAATGAGTTCTAAGTTCATTATGATGTATTAAATAATCACATGAACTTAATTCATTTCCTAGCATCTCACATGTATCTAAGGTGTATCAATACACACACATATCAATTTAATGTGAGATGTGAGTTTTGGTTATTTTCTAGTCTAAGGTCTCATGTATTTTTCTAGACAACTCTATTTGATTCCCTTATCATGAGACTTCAAATCATACTATTGTCCTTAAATCAATTTTAATTAACCTAAATGCATGAATGATGATCATAGCATATAAGATAGCATAATTAAGTATATGCCAATGATACATGATGTCATAACATAAGATTCTATCCTAAGTACAATTATGACATTAAAATAAAACCTAAATATTATCATGACATTTTCAATAATAATATGAAGCATGATGTCATGACATGTATTATGACAAACAAAGCATGATAAATAAAATATAAAGGTATAAGAATACCTAGATTCTAATATTAATTGTCATTTGTTATGATTAAACTCCAATTTTACCATGACAACCAAATTACCAAGTGTGTCAAAACCCAAAATGGCACACTATGACTCTAAACCCTAATTGTGTCATTTTTGATCAATTTTTTATACTTCTCAAAATCTATTGGCACATCCTAAAATCTATAAGATCAAAAATCAAGATTATTTCCAAGGTATCTCATAACCTTGAAAATGCCTTAAAGTGTCAACTTTGCTATGGTTAGGTTAACTACCTTACCAATTCAAGTTGACACACCCTAACCCATTTAGCGTGAGGGAATCACACCCCTAGGAATCCAATACCTATTGGAGCTCTTTGGGTTCACTAGGTACTCACTAGGGAGAATTTCCCTTAGTACCTTCCTAATGATCTTCCTAGGCTTTGAAACCTTAGTCATTTGAATTTTGCCTAGGTCAACTCTAGGGATGACTTTCCTTGTGACCTTCTTAATGGCTTCCCTATGTTTCTTTGAAATCTTGTCCACTAGGCACCTACCATGGTTAACCTTAAGGATGACTTCCCTAGTAATCTTGATTTTCCTAGACCTATGGGTGGTTTCATAGTCAAATGGAACACTATGGTAGGTTGACATAACCTCTTTGGACTTAGGCTTGTGACCTAAGTCTTTCCTATCCTTGGAAGACTCTTTCCTCCTAGACCCTAATTTTTTATCAATAGACCTATTAATTGAATTTGTTATTCTTCTAAGGGACTTCTCCATTTTCTTAAGTCTTGACCTCAAGGCTTGATTTTCTACCACTAATGCCTTAAATTTTGAATTTTCATTTTTTCTTTGGGCATTGTTCTTCCTTTCAGGCATATGCCTATCCTTTTTAGGGTTAATGCTTAAATGGTTCTCTATCTTCCTAATAGCTTCCTTAGGTATGATAGTTCTAGAGTTATTGGCTATAGGTTTGTCCTTAAGTAAATTAACATGTTTGATACCTAGGCAATAATATTTATTATTTCTAGCATGCTTTTTTCATGAGTAATAGCAAGGAAATTTTAGCATGCTTCCTATCATTACGTAAAATAAGAAGATTATTTAAATTTACCTTAGGGTTTGCTTTAGAAGCTCCCCCTACATGTGATGTTCATCCTTTGCTCTTGGTTTGCTTCCTCCCCCTAGGGCATTGGCTTCTATAGTGGCCCCTCTGATTGTATTTAAAGCAAATAATATGCTCCTTGCTCTTAATTATTGGGGCTCTAACATCTTTAGTCTTTGGCACAACTTGTGCCGTCTTCTTGACCCACTTTGGACACTTACTTTTGTAATGTCCATTTTCCCTACACTCAAAATACACAATATGATTTTTATTACTAATATATGTATTTGAGTTACCTAAGTCGGTAAGGAAATTTTGGTCTTGTCCTTGGCTCTTGGAGGTGGATGACTCATCTTCTTGCTCCGACATTGAGAATGGTCTCTTCTCCCCCTCAATTCTAGAGGTGGAGACTTCCATACTTTCTTATACCCCTTCCTCGG
This sequence comes from Wurfbainia villosa, assembly GCA_025175895.1. Lineage (NCBI taxonomy): Eukaryota > Viridiplantae > Streptophyta > Magnoliopsida > Zingiberales > Zingiberaceae > Wurfbainia > Wurfbainia villosa. The sequence continues at coordinate 85,628,811 of CM046004.1, forward strand.
ATGTTGAGCATCTCTCAACTTACAATTCTTCACGCTCTTGAGAGGATGATGAACTTATTTCCTTGGTCTCCTTCTCTATTTGGGTCGATGAAGGGTTTTCATGAAGTTTGGCTAGCTTACTCCATAGTTCCTTAGCATTCTTAAACTCACCTAATTTTGTCAAAATATCGTTAGGTAACACATTAATCAATATACTCGTTATCTTATTGTTTATGTTGAAATATTGGATTTGCTCCTTGCTCCACTTCTTCTTCTTGAGTATTTTTCCCTTTTCATCCTTCGGAGCATTGAACCCTACTATAACACTAATCCAATTATCATAATCACACATAAGAAAATATATCATTCTATCTTTCCAATATTTAAAATTCTTGCTATTGAAGGTAGGCAGAACTGTAACGTCATCACCCAATTTTTCTTGAAACTCCATCTTCTTCTCCTCTAGCGCTTTGATCCCTTAGTTGTTAATCCTTAAAGAGCGACCTGCCCTGATACCACTTGTTAGGAATGTTGGCGTCGCTAGAAGGGGGGTGAATAGTGATTCTTCATTTTCTCTCTCGATCGCGTGCGTGATTGTCTACAATGATGGTTAGTTCGCAGCGGAAAATAAAAGCACAAATACAACCACAAAACACACACAAACATGAGGATATAACATGGCTCAGAACCTAAGATTCCTACTCCACGGGTCAAGCTCAAGTGAGCTCTAGTGATGCACACCACCACTAATAAACTCCTTCACGGTGACACACCGGAGGTGGAGAAACCTCTTACAATGAATTACAATAGTAATAATAAAGATACAAGCAAATACAACAACAGTGTAAAGAAAACTTTACAAAAGATCACTTTGAATGTTTTGCTTGTTGGTTGCTTGGACGAGCTTGAAGGACCCTGAAATGCACTAGCACTTCGCCTCAAATTGCCCCTAGAATCGCTGCCAAAATCCTCCCCATCGAGCTCCTTTTAAAAGCCTCCACGTGACCTGAATTTTCGCCTGACAATCGACTGCCCAAAAGAACCAGTCGACTGCCTACAGTGTCGTTGTCTCACAACGAACATAATCCACGTTAGCATTCTAGCCAATGGATACATTAGTAATCGAATGCCCTTACTAGCAGTCGAATGTTGCCTAGTAGTTGACTATCGAAGCTTCTGTGCTCGTGGCCTCTTAAACCAGTTGATTTCCATCCATGGCAGTTGACTTCCCTACCCAAGGCTGGTAGTCGACTGTCAGAGCTTCACTCGAGCAGTTGAAGCTCAGTCGACTACTCGACTAATTGACTGGTCATAATCTCAGTTGACTACTCTGAGTTGACTAGGTTGCCAAGTGTCAAACACTCTGCCAGTCGACTGATAAACCTCAAACATGAGGTATAACTCAAGTATAATCTCCTCATAATTGATAGACTACCCTTAGCCTAGACCTAAGCCTTCTAGCCACCTCTATTAGCCTCACGTCTATCGGATCTCTCCAAGTCCTCCATGACTTGTTCATCCATATGCTAGCCTTCAAGTGCTTCCATTGGCTATTGTCATGCTAACCGGGTCTACTTTGCTAAGTTACATTTGGACTTATGCCGCTAAGATAAACGCTTGGACTTTACGCCGTCAAACATTGAACTTATGCCGCCAAGACTACAACTTGAACTTTACACCACCAATATTATACTCTTAGACTTCCCAATTGCCAAGTATTCATACTTGGACTTTCACCGCCAAAGTTCACTTGAACTTTACGCTGCCAAGACTACACACTTGGACTTATGCCATCAAGACTATACCTTTGGACTTTCCATTGCCAAGTACCCATGACTTAGACTTCTCACGCCAAATACCCATGACTTGGATTTTACCATTGCCAAGTGTACATGACTTGAACTTCTCACGTCAAGTACCCATGACTTGGACTTTACCATTGCCAAGTGTACATGAATTGGACTTCTCACGCCAAGTACCCATGACTTGGACTTTACCAATTGCCAAGTACTCATAACTTGGACTTTACCCTTACCAAGTACAAATGACTCGGACTTCTCAAATGCCAAGGTCATTTTTGGACTTCCCATGACAATCACATTGTCAATCATTTTTTTAAACATCAAAATACTACTTGAGTCAAACTCGAGTCTGGTCAATCATGACCTGGGTCGATTGCACCAACAAAAAGTTGATTTAGAAAACACTTATTTGACTAATCTAAAAGCTAAACTTGAATCTAACCTAAGTTTAAAACCTTTCAATATTCATTGAAGTAATATTTGAATAGTCATCTTGTTGGAGATTTGACGCCCGCTAGAAGGGGGGTGAATAGCGTTTGACCGTTCGTAGATGAAATTCGTTTGTGTTGCTTGTCTACAATCTTGTTAGTACGCAGCGGAATAAACAATAACAAATACAAACACAAGATACAATCACAACACGCACGATATAACGTGGTTCGGAACCGTAACGGTTCCTACTCCACGGATTGGGTTCGTACGAACCCTAGCGATGCCACAAACACCACTAAGCAATAAAGCTCCTTCTCGACAACAAGTCGGAGGTGGAGAAACCTCGTACAATGAATTACAACAAGTAATACAAAGTAAACAAGCAAATACAAGTGAAAATGTAAAGAACACTTTACAAACTAGGGTTTTGAGCGCTTGCTTGTCGGTTGCTTGGATGAGCTTGAAGGACCCTGAAATGCACCTGCAAATCGCCTCACCAAAGCCCCCAAAGAACTGATGCTTGAGCCTTCCACGAACAGCTGCTTTTATCCTCCATCGGGCTGGATTTCCGCCTAGCAGTCGACTGCCATAAGTCCCCAGTCGACTGCCAGCACTGTAGCTGTGAGACAACGGCTCAATCCACGTTGGACAAGTTCCAACGGGACTCTTAGCGATCGGCTAGCGCCCGTAGTCGGCGGCGGTTGGCTCTGGCGTTCATGCTCGACCGCAGAACTTAGCGATCGGCTGACCCTTAGCGATCGATTACGCGTAGACATCGATCATTGCTCAATAAGCGATCATTGTCGAGCTAATTCGGCTCTAAATTAGCGATCGAACTCAAGTCGACTCACGCCCGATCGAACCGGCCATATTGCGGTCAAACATGAGGTTTTAACCCAAGTATGGTGCCCCCATACTTGCTAGACCACCCTTAGCCTAGACCTAAGCCTTCTAGCCACCTCTATCAGCCTCACGCTTCTCGGATCCCTCCAAGTCATCCATGACTTGTTCATCCATCGCGCTAGCCTCCAGGTGCTTCCCTCGGCTATGTCATGCTAACGGTGTCTACACCGCCAAGGCACATTGGACTTACGCCACCAAGACTGCGCTTGGACTTTACGCTGCCAAGACTCCGGCTTGAACTTCTCATTTGCCAAGACCCATGCTTGGACTTCTCATGCCAAGTACCCATGACTTGGACTTTCCATGCCAAGTACCCATGACTTGGACTTTACCTTGCCAAGACCCATGCTTGGACTTTCCCACAATCACATGGTCAACCCTGGTCAACCATCAAAGTCAATTATAACCTGGATCGATTGTATAAACAATCTCCCCAACACACTAACCGACATCAATGTCAAACATCAATGTCAAACCACTTTGTCAAACATCAAAATATCACTCGAGTCAAACTCGAGTCTGGTCAATCGTGACCTGGGCCGATTGCACCAACAATATCCCCTTTTTTGATGTTTGACAAAACAAACCTTGAGTTAGGCCACTAACTCAAATTTCCTTACCAATTATCCCAAATTGGTAATCCCAAATACTCTCCCAAAACTTCTCCCCCTTTTTGACTAACATCACAAAGGTTATCTCTCCAAGGAGGTCAATGTCTCATTGTCCCAATAAGATCTTACAATCTCCCCCTTGATCCAAAAATACCTAGGATGCCTACCATCTTCCAAGTGATAAGTCCCTTATCACTCAAAAGAGGCACTCCTATACTCTCTCCCAATTTCCAAATTGAGTTTCTCAAAATCCCATCAATTTTCCCAATTGATGATACTCTCCCAATAACTTCTCCCCCTTTCAAGAAGAGAAACACATCCATTATCCCAAGATGGATAACTCCCCCTAAAGGCTTGCTCCCCCTTGACCATTGCACCAATAATGTCTTTGGGAAGTCCCTAAGCCAATAGAAACTCTAAACCATCAAAAATAATGTTCAAAGTTCAAACTTGAACTTTCCACACCCTAAATTTGATACTTTGACCTAACACCTCTCCTAATCCATATCCAATGGATTTTCACCCTTTATAATGCTTCCCAAAGCATATCCTAGGGTTAGAAGTGGTTAGGTACCTTTACCATGGTTGAAAATGGTATAAACAACCTTGTTTTCCCGAAATCGGACACAGCGATCGACTCTGACGATGTCGATCATTGCCATCCATATCAATCAGCGCCACCAGAGCGTCGTGATAGTTGAAATTCAATTTAATCAGAATCGAGATTTGGAAAAGCATAAGTAATTCTACGTAATTTGAAAAGTCATAAAATTTGATACGTATATTACTTATAGTCAATACAATGGGTGAAAAATATTTGAAAATTATTTTACCCATAAAATACCAAAATTGATACAAAACCCAAAAGTGACTAAAAACTTTAAAGTTTAAGCTCACTTTGTATCAATCTCATCAATGGTGATTGCTATCAAAAGATAGACTTCACCAATGTTTTTCAAAATGATTTTAAAATATTTTCAAAACCCTATTTTGGATCATATTCCTTGGGCTCTATGCACATGACTTGTACACAAGCTTTCCTAATGATCCACTAATTGAAATTAGATGAGTTTTAGTTCATCTAAATGCAAAAACTATGCACCTTGAACTTCACTCATATCCTAGCATCTCACATGTATCTAGGGTGTATAAATACACATACATGTCAATTGGATGTGAGATATGGGTTTTGATTCATTTTATCTAGGGTTTCATGCATTTCCTAGGCAACCCTACTTGATTCCCTTATAAATGGGACTTCAAGTCATGTCATAGTCCTTAAATCAATTTCAACCAAATTATCTTAAATGCATGAATGATTATGGCATTAGAAATTATATAAATAAGCATATGCTCATAATCATGATGTCATGACATATGATATAAAACTAAGCATATATGACATTAACCTAAAACCTAAGAATACTCATGACATATAAAATCATAGAAATAGGCATGATGTCATGACATGACATATGACAATCAAAACATGACATAGAAAATATATAGGTATAGTAATATCTAAATTTTAATATTAATTGTCATTTGATATAGTTAGATATATTTTGCCATATTATCATTAATCTTCCTAGTGTACCAAAAACCCAAAATGGCACACTAACCTCTAAACCTAAATTGTGTCAATTTAATTTATTTTTCTCAATTTCAAAAATGCATTGGCACATCCTAAAATATTTTAGGATATTGATTCAAATCTATTTCCAAGGTAACCATAACCTTGAAAATATCCTAAAGTGCCACCTTTACCATGGTTGAGTTAACTACCCATCCAATCAAGGTTGGCACACCCTAAACCCATCTAGCGTGAATCAATTACGCTCTTAGGAACCCAAAACCGATTTGAGCTCCTAGGGTTAATTAGGTATTCCTTAGGGATAACCTCCCTAGATACCTTCCTAATGACCCTCCTAGGCTTGTTAGCCTTGGTTATTTGGGTCTTACCTAGGTTGACTCTAGGGGTAACTCCCCTTGCAACCTTCTTAGTGGCCACCCTAGGTTTCCTAGAAACCCTAGCCACTAGGCACACCCTTTGGTCAACTCTAGGGATGACTTCCCTATTGACCTTGGTCTTCCTAGACCTAGTTTGTGTCCCATAATCAAATGGAACACTATGATAAGCTACCTTAGGCTTAGGTTTGTGACCCAAACCTTGCTTGCCTTTGGTTGACTTTTGACTCTTAGGTCCTTGGTGTTGACTTTGACTTTTGGACCTTTGACTTTGACCATTAGACCCTTTAAATTGGTTTTGTATATTCCTAAGGGTTTTTTCTAGTTTCTCAAGCCTTGACCTCAAGGCTTGGTTTTCTAATTCTAATTGCCCAATTGATTTTTTATTAAATTCTTGGGCATGGGACTTTCTAGGCATATGCCTAGTCCATTTAGGGTTTAGACCTAGATGTTCTCCTATTTTCTTAATTGATTCCTTAGGTAAAATATTTTTAGGGACATTAGTCTCAAATTTCTCCTTACTCCTAAGGTAAACATTTTTAGCACCTAAGCAAAATTCTTTACTTCTAGCATGCTCTTTATGAATTGCAAGGGAATTAAAATTCCTAGCATGCTTTTGACAATTAAATCTAGAAGGTGCATTATTGAAATATACCTTAAGGTTTGCCTTGGAGGCTCCCCCTACATGTATAGCTCCCTCTTTGACTTTCTTACTCCCCCTAGGGCATGAATTCCTAAAATGCCCCGATTGTTGACACTTGAAGCAAATGACGTGCTCTTTACTTCTTCTAGTGGTGGCACCGACATCTTTTGATCTTTCTTGAGGTTTTGGTGCCGGAGGAGCTTTTCTGATCTTCTTTGGGCACTTGCTCTTATAGTGCCCGATTTCCCTACACTCAAAGCAAATTATATGATTTTTATTTAAACTTAAATTGCTTGAGTTACCTAGGTTAATGAAGACCGGAATTGGACTTTGGGCTTCTTCATTTTGACCAGATGTCGAAGCTTCTTCTTGATGTTCCGGTGTGGAGGTTCTCTCCTCCCCCTCAATCCTTGAGGTGGATGCTTCTTCCACTTCCTCCACCTCTTCCGATCTGGATGTTGATTCCCTATCAACCTCCGAATCCTCACTTCCGTGTGAGGATGATCTCTCTTCTTCACCCTCCTTATCTTCTTGAATTGATGGTGAACTTTCTTGAGCTTGAGAGGGTGAGCACTCCTCTTCTTCTTCTTCTTCTTGGACCGATGATGAGTTTTCATGGAGCTTTGCCACTTGGCTCCATAACTCTTTAGCATCTACATAATTACCTAACATACACAAGATATTGTTAGGCATTAAATTAATTAGAAATTTTATCACCTTATCATTTTTCTCGGATGCTTGAACTTGCTCTTCGGTCCATCTCTTCTTTTTGAGGAATCCACCTCTTGGTCCTCTTGGATATTCAAATCCATCCATCAAAATGGACCATTCCTCAAAGTCTCTCATCATAATAAAATCCTCAATTCTTCCCTTCCAAGAATTGAATCCTTCTCGTCCGTATAGGGTATAGGGCACCGGTGTGTTGATGACCCAACCTAATTGATCTTGGACTTCCATCTTTTACTCTCTAGCGTCTTGCTCCCGGTTGTTAATCCGTTGAAGAGAAACCTTGCTCTGATACCACTTGTTGGAGATTTGACGCCCGCTAGAAGGGGGATGAATAGCGTTTGACCATTCGTAGATGGAATTCGTTCGCGTTGCTTGTCTACAATCTTGTTAGTACGCAGCGGAATAAACAATAACAAATACAAACACAAGATACAATCACAACACGCACGATATAACATGGTTCGGGACCGTAATGGTTCCTACTCCACGGATTGGGTTCGTACGAACCCTAGCGATGCCACAAACACCACTAAACAATAAAGCTCCTTCTCGACAATAAGTCGGAGGTGGAGAAACCTCGTACAATGAATTACAACAAGTAATACAAAGTAAACAAGCAAATACAAGTGAAAATGTAAAGAACACTTTACAAACTAGGGTTTTGAGCGCTTGCTTGTCGGTTGCTTGGATGAGCTTGAAGGACCCTGAAATGCACCTGCAAATCGCCTTCCTCACCAAAGCCCCCAAAGAACTGATGCTTGAGCTTTCCACGAACAGCTGCTTTTATCCTCCATCGGGCTGGATTTCCGCCGCGATCGCCATAAGTCCCCGATCGTGCGGCCATAATGCGTGAGACAACGGCTCAATCCACGTTGGACAAGTTCAGCGGGACTCTTGAGCGATCGGCGCCAATGGCGATCGGCGCATTCGTACCGTGGCTGATCGGCCCGCCGGCTCGATCATTCGTGACTCGATTGGCGGTCGAACTCAAGTCGACTCACGGCGATCGAGCGGCCATATTGCGGTCGGCCAACCTCAAACATGAGGTTTTAACCCAAGTATGGTGCCCCCATACTTGCTAGACCACCCTTAGCCTAGACCTAAGCCTTCTAGTCACCTCCATCAGCCTCACACCTCTCAGATCCCTCCAAGTCATCCATGACTTGTTCATCCATCGCGCTAGCCTCCAGGTGCTTCCCTCGGCTATGTCATGCTAACGGTGTCTACACCGCCAAGGCACATTGGACTTACGCCGCCGAGACTCCGCTTGGACTTTACGCTGCCAAGACTCCGGCTTGAACTTCTCATTTGCCAAGACTCATGCTTGGACTTCTCATGCCAAGTACTCAAGACTTGGACTTTCCCAAATGCCAAGTACCCATGACTTGGACTTTCCATGCCAAGTACCCATGACTTGGACTTTACCTTGCCAAGACTCATGCTTGGACTTTCCCACAATCACATGGTCAACCCTGGTCAACCATCAAAGTCAATTATAACCTGGATCGATTGTATAAACAATCTCCCCAACACACTAACCGACATCAATGTCAAACATCAATGTCAAACCACTTTGTCAAACATCAAAACATCACTCGAGTCAAACTCGAGTCTGGTCAATCGTGACCTGGGCCGATTGCACCAACACATCTTACAAAACTTAAGGTTAACTTAAATTGAGAACCCAGATTGGGTGAGATGAATAAGGTTAAATGAATTAACTCAACCAAAACAATGACTTCTTTACTGATGTCATTTTAAGGGGAGCCTAAGAAAATTTATTTTGAAAAAATATTCAAAATTGTACGTTCAAAATATTTTGTTCAAAATTATTTTCTTTACAAAGTGTTTATGTTCAAATGATTTTTAAAATGAAGTTTAAAATGTTAAATTCAAGATCATTTAGATTGGTCAAAATTATTAAAAATATTTTTAAAACTTAGATTAATAATCTTTAAAATTAAAATTGTTTGAAAATTAAAATAGATTTAAGTTGAGAACTTGGATGTTGAATAAAAATTAAAAAGTATATTAGTGAAATGTTGATGTTACTTTAAGGGGGAGAGAGAAATTTAAGAATTGAAACTTAAGCAATTTAATAGATTAGATTTTTCCATCTAAGCTACTTAATCTTGAACTAATTTTTATTCTAAATAGCTTAGTAAAAAATTTAGAAAATAAACATTCGAAAAGAAAGTTAAAAGGGGAGTTAGCTTAGTTAAAATTAAACTTAAAATATTTACTTAAAAGACATATCACAATATAAGTCAGGAACCATGATAGAAAAGTCATTGTCCTTCAATAAAAGTACATATTATAATTGTCTGGTCATACTTGCATGAATAATTAATAAGAGACATAGGAGGAGAAGTTAGAAAAATTATATTATTTTCAAAACAAAAGATTTTTTTGGGTTTAAGGTTTTGAAAAGAGCTTTTAGTATTTTACAAAATTTTATAGATTAGGATTACAAAAGAAAGTTTTTGAAGAATGTTTGAGAAGTTAAGGATTTATTTTAGCTTAAAAATTGTTGTCTTTAAAATTACCACCTTGAAAACTTACAGAACTTATTGTTTTAAAAATTACTATGAGCATGAGTTAAGAGGGAGAGTTTAACTTAAAAGATTTATTTTGAAAATGGAAGCATGTTTTAAGAGTGAGATTGTAGTGTTAAAAATTCTTTCAAAAGAATTATGTAGGTTTGAAAATTTGAAAGTTTAAAGTGTTACGATTTCATTAAGGTTAGAGAAAATATGCTTAAAGTTAAAAGAAATTTTATACCTAAGTGAGATAGTGTTTAAAAAACTTAGATTTCTAAACTTCTTAAATTTGAAAGGGTATACTTTTAAAGAAGTTAAGTGTTCTTCTCAAAAGAATTATCTTGAAAATTTTTCATGTTGTAAAAGAGAGCAACATTTTCAATGACTTAGAAAACTTATGGGAAATTTATAATAAAAGCCATTATCATTTACATGTTTTATTTAAACACCTTGGCATAAAATATGTTTTTATGTTTTGATATATGTCAAAGGAGGAGAGAGTGTTTAAAATAAAAACTAAGTTTGGAGAGATGAGAAAAAATACAGTGCATGTGCATGTCATTTTTATGGTTAAAAATTTGGTATATCTACACCTAACTTTAAACGCTTATCATACACTAAAAAGGGGAAGATTGTTGATGCTGGAAGCATCACTCCTATGTTTTGATATATGAGCAAGGTTTAAAGTTAGGATAAGCTTGTGATTTGATAAATATGTTAAGTGTGCAGGCTTAACAAGAAAATTCTAATAGGTCAGGTTGACCAGATACTAGATATTGTTGGAAGTCCTAGTAGGTCAGTAGACCAGATACTAGGCAGAAGTCTTGATGGATCAAGAGGACCGGACACCAAGCAAGAAGTACATATGGGTCAGAGAGGACCAAACATTTGGAAGAAGACCAGTTGGGTCATGATGATCGAACAATTAGCAAAAAGACCAGCTAGATCAGGAAGACTGAACAGCTGATAGGAAGTCCTAGTGGGTCAAGATCGAACGTCAAGCAATGTAAGTCCAAAACGAGATATTTAGTAGGTAAGCTCTAGAGTGGATAGGTAAGACCGAGTCCTCGGTTGAAGACAAAGATAAGCGTCGATTCGATGGAGGGTTAGAGTTGGACTCCGAAGTCGAGATCGAATAGTATTACTACTGCCAATACATTTTATATTATGCTTGTGCTAATTTTGTGTCGCAGGTCTCCAAGGGACTGGACAAGATCCAAGCAACTCAAGTCCAATCAATTAGACCAGGCGACTGGGATGCTGAGTTGGCAAGGTAAGCTGGCACTCGCTGGAGATGTGTGACCAAGATGGAAGGTGTTGGTGCAATCGACTCAGGTCACGATTGACTAGACTTGAGTGGGACTCGAGTAGGGTTTTGATGTTCGACAATGGTTTATAATATGGTTTGACCATATGACTAGTGGATGGTATGGGACATCCAATGTCATATGAGAGAGATTATTAGAGAAATCTAAGTCGGTCAAGATTGACCGGACACTTGGTGTGGAGAAGTCCAAGTTTGGTGACCTGACAAGAAAAAGTTTAAGTATGGATACTTGGCAAGGGAAAATCCAAGTCGGTCAAGGGAGACCGGACACTTGGTGTTGGAAAGACCAACGGAGAGATGGCGAGTGAAGTCCTGGCAGGTCTAGGAGACAAGTAAAGTCCCGGACGAGGAGTTTTGGCAGTGAAGTCCCGGAGGTGTGACCTCTTGGCAGTGAAGTCAAAAATGAAGAGTTTTGGCAGTGAAGTCCCGAAGACGTGGCCTTTTAGCAGTGAAGTCCCGGACGAGGAGTCTTGGCAAGGGAAGAACCAACTGATCAGGGAGATCGAGCTTGGCAAAATAGGAAGTCCCAGAGGTGAGACCTCTTAGCAAAGGTAGACCCTAGGGCATGATAATAGCCGATGGAAGCACTTGAAGGCTAACGCAAGGATGAAGAGTCACAGACTCGAGGGATCCGGGAGGCATGAGGCTGATGGAAGTGGGTTGAAGGGTTAGGTCTAGGCCTAGGCCTAGGGTGAGTATCAAGTATGAAGGGATCATACTTGAGGTGTTAAACCTCAGTATTGAGGTATAACAATCGACTGCCAGTTCGGTTCATCCAACTGGGCTTCGTTTTAGGCAAATAGAAGCAAGATGACCTCGACCAGTGCCTCGATTGGTTGTAGTCGAGGCAACCCCTCGACTGGTGAGGTGGAGTCGGGCGGTAAGACTTGGGAAGTCGAGATAGTGTTATGGAAGCACTCGACTAGCGCCTCGACTAGAGTCTAGTCGAGGTGGCACCTCAACTGGTCGTTCTGATGGAGGCACAGAAGCAAGGTGCACTCGACTAGCGCCTTGACTAGGAGCTATTTGAGGTGGTGCCTCGACCGGATCACTCGATTGGTGCCTCGACTGGTTCCAGCACAGGCATGAAAATAGCTGCTCAGAAGCAAAGCAAACTCGACTGGCACCTCGATTGGGGTATCAGATGAGGTGGCGTCTCGACTGGCGAAGCGACCGTTGCATTGCAACGTTCAGAATCGCGAGCTTCGATAGGAGGCATTGGAGGTTTAGAAGGGGCTTATAAGAAGGAGGCTTATGGACATTTTTGGGGCGCCGATTCTTGGAGGAAAAGAGGGCAAAGTGTTGTTGCATTCCAACCTTCTAGGGTTTCTCCAACACAACCAAAACAAGCAATCAAGCAAAGACATTTGTGTAAAGTGTTCTTGTTTCTTCATTTCAATTACATCTTGTATTTGGTTGTTATTATTGTTATCTCTATTATAAGAGGTTTCTCCACCTTCGGATTGTTTCCGAGAAGGAGAAGATTTAGTGGTGGTGTGCATCACTAGGGCTCGGTCATGGAGTAGGAACTAGGGTTCCGAACCACGTAAAATCTATGTGTCGTGGTGTATTGTGTGCATTGTATTTGTATTTGTACTTGTATTTCCGTTGTGTGCTAATGAATGTAGACAAGTATGACGAATTTCATTAACAAAATCGACGAATTGCTATTCACCCCTATCTCTAGCAACGCCAACGGTCCTACAAGTGATATCAGAGCCCGGTAGGCTCTTCATTTGGACTAACTGCCAAGGAGCTAAAGCTAGAGGCGATGGAGTTTGAAGACGGATTTGGGTGTGACATTCGATTTCCACTACCCTATGGATTCGGAGGATTTGCTCAATGGAAGACAATGACTGAATTTTCTTCCAAATGAACATTGAGGAGTGGTTCGCATTGATGGAAGGTTTCAAGACTTTAACGGACAAGAAGGGGAGAACTCTCAATCAGAGTAAATGGATTGAGGGAGAAGTACAAAGATTTGAGGCTAATGATAAGGTAATGAAGATTTTAGTTAATTTAATACCTAATAACATTTTGTGCAAATTAGGGAAGTTCAAGGGTGTTAAGGAATTATGGAGCAATCTTGCTAAGCTCCATAATGAATCTTCAATGATCCAAGATGATGACAAGTCCAAAGGAGAAGAATGTTCATCATCCCAAGCTCTTGATGATTCGGAGGTTGAGAAGTGTTCAACTTCTGAGATTGAAGAAAGTGTAGAAGTCTCTACGTCAAGGATTGAGGGGGAGGTTAGATCTTCGACCCCGGAACAAGAGCAAGAGGAGGAGCCATCTACTCTGAACGTGAAGAAGAAGACCAAAATTCACCTACCTTTCAAGAAGGTAACTTAGATGCAATTGTTAAAAATAAAAATCATATAACATTCTTTGAGTGTAAGGAAGTAGGGCATTATAAGAGTAAATGTTCAAAAAGAGTCAAAAAGACTCAACCGGCACCAAGGGCCAAAGAAAAGTCAAAGGAAGTCGGAGTCCCAATTCGCAAGAGAAAGGAGCATATAGTATGCTTCAAGTGCAATGAAAGGGGACATTACCAGAGTCAATGTCCTAGGGGGAGTCATCCTCGGAAGGGCAAAGGAGAGAGCTCAAATGTAGGGGGAACTAAGGTAAATTTTAATAATGCTCGTAATTTATGTAATGATAGAAAGAATGCTAGGAATGGTTTTAATTTACTTGCAATTGTTGATGATTATAAGAAGCATGCTAGTAGTAAGCCTAAGGATCAATCTAAAAATAAGTATTTTTGTTTAGGTGTCAAACATTGTAATCTTAGGGATAAGGTTGAGACCCCATCTAATAACTCTAAGAAATTTAGGCATATGCCTAGGAAGAAAAATATCTCAAGAAACAATGGAAATTCAAAAATTGAGGTATTAAAAAAAGGAAAATCAAGCTTTGAGGTCAAAGCTTGAGAAAATGGAAAAGACCCTAAGGAAGATGGAAAACATGATTATAGGCTCAAATGGACAAAACTTAGGTGTTGGTAGGAAAGATTTAGTTAAGGGCAAGGAAGGTTTGGGTCACAAGCCTAAGCCCAAGAAGACCATACAAACTTACCACAATGTTCCATTTAATTATGGAACTAGTACTAGGTCTAGAAAAACCAAGGTCACAAGGGAAGTCATCTCTAGAGTTGACCATGGTAAGTGTCTAGTGGCTAAGGTTTCAATGAAACATAGGAAAGCCACTAACAAGGTTACAAGGGAAGCAATCCCTAGGGTTAACCTTGACAAGACCACAATGACCAAGTCTTCCAAGCCTAGGAGGGTCATTAGGAAGGTACTAAGGGAAGTTATCCCTAGTGAATACCTAGTAAACCCAAGGAGCTTCAATAGATATTGAGTTCCTAGGAGCGTGACACCCTCACGCTAGAAGGGTTTAGGGTGTGTCAATCTTGAATGAATAGATAGTTAACCTAACCATGATAAAGGTGACACTTTAGGACATTTTCAAGGTTTTGGGGTTCCTTGGAAATGAGGTTGAATTATGTCCTAAAAGATTTTAGGATGTGCCAATGAATTTTATGGAAGTTAAAAAATTGATCAAAATTGACACAATTAGGTTAAGGGTCAATAGTGTGCCATTTTTAGATTTTTGGCACATTTGGGAGACTTGGTTTATCATGGCAAAATGAGGTTTAAATCTAGAAAATGATAATTTAATTCAAATCTTGGGTATTTTATAGCTTTATATATTTGCCATGTTTTGCTTGCCATAGATGTCAAGTCATGACATCATGCTTCATATAATCATTTTAAATGTCATGATAATACTTACGTTAATTTATGTCATGCTTACACTTAAATTATTTTTTATGTCATAACATCATGATTATGTTAGGGGTATGGGGAATACAATCAAAGTCTCACATTGATAAGACATGAAAAAGATCATGTGTTTATAAGATAAAAAGATATCTCCATTGGTACGAGGTCTTTTTGGTAAAGTCTAAAAATAAAATCATGAGAGCTTAGGTCCAAAGTGGACAATATCATGACATTGTGGAGATATATGGATCTTATCGGCACTAACAATTGGTATCAAAATCATGGTGCATGTCAAGCCATGAACCTCGAACGAAGGAAGTGGAGCTCCTATGTCCGGATCAAGAGAACCAGACACCAGGCAGAATGTCTAGTTGGGTCGGGAGGACTGAACAACTGGCAGGAAGTCCAGTTGGACCAGAAGGGCTAGACAACTGGCAGGAAGTCCAGCTGGGTCAGTAGGACCAGATAGTTGGTAGGAAGTCCTAGTGGGTTGAGGATCGAACATCAAGTAGAGGAAGTCCTTCAAGGATGGATAGGCTTGAGGAGGGCTCAATGTGGTCCTTCGTTTGAAGGGGGATTGTTGGGAGTATGGGGAATACAATCAAAGTCCCACATTGGTAAGACATAGAAAAGATCATATGCTTATAAGATAAAAAGATATCTCCATTGGTATGAGGCCTTTTTGATAAAGCCCAAAAATAAAACCATGAGAGCTTAGGCCCAAAGTGGATATTATCATATCATTGTGGAGATATATGGATCTTATAGGCACTAATAGATTATTGGAAAATGCTTTTAAATTATGCACATTCTTATGTTATGATCATCATTCATGCATTTAGGATAATTAAAACCAATTTAAGGACAATGACATGATTTGAAGTCTCAAGATAAGGGAATCAAATAGTGTTGCCTAGAAAAATGCATGAAACCCTAAGAACCTAGATCCACATCTCACAAGAACATTAGATTGACATGTGTGTGTATTGATACACCCTAGATACATGTGAGGTGTTAGGAAAATGAGTTAAGGTCAAGGTGCATAGATGTTGCATCTAGATGAACTCAAACTCATCTCAATTATAGGTATAAATCATGAGGAAAACTAATATACAAGTCATATATACTTAGCCCATAGACCATGATTGAAATTAAGGTTTTGAAAACATTTTGAAAACATTTTAAAATCATTTTGGAAACCCTTGGTGAAGCCTATCTTTTGATAGCAATCACCATTGAGAAGATTGAAACAAAGTTGGCTAAAAATATTGAAGGTTTCAATGCTTTTGAACTTTGTATCATTCTTTGAATTTAAAAGTTATCTTCACAAAAAATTATTTTCCCCCTATAGTATTTGGCATAAGTAATGTGTGGTTGAAATTTCATGATTTTTTGAATTTTCTAAAATTATTTATGCATTTCTGAAGTTCATCCGAAAATTCGATTTTAGAAAATTCAGAAACCAGTCGAGACGACGCCTCGACTGGAGATGTTGAAACTCGACTGGAGCTTTCTCAATTGACTATTATCACTGTTTGTGGCTTACTAATGTTGGTTTAAGCCATCTGACCATAACCCTAGGCTAGATAACTACTTCTACACCTCTAATATGCTTAGACAAACATTGAAAGGGTGAGATGTTCATTGGAAATGAATTGGAGAGTTAAGTAGGGTAAAAATCAGATTTTTAGAGAGTTAAAGTTGAAGTTTGAACTTTTATCTTTCTTTTTTATTGTTTAAGATTCCTATAGGCTTAGGAACTCTCCAAGGACATTGTTGGTGCAATGGTCAAGGGGGAGTAAGCCTTTAGTGGGAGATTATCCATCTAAATATGATGGATGATGGTTTATAAAAAGGGGGGGATAGAAGATTGCTTTTCATTTAGTGATAGATCATTAAGGAGAATGAAGACATTCAAGATAATTTTTGACCAAGGGGGAGAATAAAGAATCTCATTAAAAATGAGATATGGTAAACCTTGGTAGACTTTTTGATGTATGTCAACAAGGGGGAGAAATGGAAGGGGTTAAGTTAGGATCTTGAGTTAGGATCAACCCTAATATACACTAAACCCCAAAAATTTCAAAAATTTAAAATTCTGAATTGGGAACACTTCGTTATGCTTTGGCATAAGAAGCGTCAAGTTGGGTTATGGGATAACCTAACTTAACGGTATTGTCAAACATCAAAAAGGGGGAGATTGTTGGTGCAATCGATCTAGGTCACGATTGACAAGACTCGAGTGGGACTCAAGTAGGGTTTTGATATTCAACAATGGTTTATAATATGGTTTGACCATGTGACTAATGGATGGTATGGGACATCAAAGGTCATATGAGAGAGCTTATTGGAGAAATCCAAGTTGGTTAAGGTTGACCGGATACTTAGTGTGGAGAAGTCCAAGTATGGTGACTTGTCAAGGAAAAGTTCAAGTATGGATACTTAGCAAGGGAAAATCCAAATCGGTCAAGGAAAACCGGACACTTGGTGTTGGAAAGACCAACGGGAAGTTGGCGAGGGAAGTCTCGGCAGGTCTAGGCAACCGTGCTTAGCAAGTGAAGTCCCGGATGAGGAGTCTTGGCAGTGAAGTCCCGGAGGTGTGGCCTCTTGGCAGTGAAGTCCCGGACGGAGAGTCTTGGTAGTGAAGTCCCGGAGGCGTGACCCCTTGGTAGTGAAGTCCTGGACGAGGAATCTTGGAAAGGGAAGACCCGGTTGATCAGGGAGATCGAGCTTGGCAAATGGGAAAGTCCCAGAGGCAAGGCCTCTTGGCAAAGGTAGACTCTAGAACATGACAATAGTCGATGGAAGCACTTAAAGGCTAGCGCAAGGATGAAGAGTTACGGACTCGAGGGATCCGGGAGGCGTGAGGTTGATGGAAGTGGGTTGAAGGCTTAGGTCTAGGCCTAGGGTGAGTATCAAGTATGAAGGGATCATACTTGGGGTGTTAAACCTCAGTGTTGAGGTATAACAGTCGACTATCAATTCGGTTCAGCCGACTGGGCTTTGTTTGTAGGCAAATAGAAGCAAGGTGACCTCGACTAGCACCTCGATTGGGTTGTAGTCAAAGTGGCACCTCGACTAGTGAGGTGGAGTCGGGCGGTGAGACTTGGGAAGTTGAGATAGTGCTATGGAAGCACTCGACTAGTGCCTTGACTAGAGTCTAGTCAAGGTGGCGTCTCGATTGGACCACTCGACTGACCCCTCAACTGGTCATTTTGATGGAGGCACAGAAGCAAGGTGCACTCGACTGGCATCTCGACTAGGAGCTAGTCGAGGTGGCGCCTCAACTGGATCACTCAACTGGCACCTCGATTGGTTCCAGCACAAGCATGAAAATAGCTGTTCAGAAGCAAGACATACTCGACTGGCGCCTTGATTGGGGTATCAGTCGAGGTGGCGCCTCAACTGGCGAAGCGACCGTTGCGCTGCAACGTTCAGAATCGCGAGCTTCGACATGAGGCGTTAGAGGCTTCGAAGGGGCTTATAAGAAAGAGGCTTATAGACATTTTTGGGGCGCTGATTCTTGGAGGAAAAGAGGGCAAAGTGCTATTGTATTCCAACCTTCTAGGGTTTCTCCAACACAACCAAAACAAGCAATCAAGCAAAGGCATTTGTGTAAAGTGTTCTTGTTTCTTCATTTCATTTACATCTTGTATTTGGTTGTTATTGTTGTTAGCTCTATTGTAAGAAGTTTCTCCACCTCCGGATTGTTTCCGAGAAGGAGAAGATTTAGTGATAGTATGCATCACTAGAGCTCGCTAGGGCTCGACCGTGGAGTAGGAACTAGGGTTCCAAACCACATAAAATTTGTGTATTGTGGTGTGTTGTGTGCATTGTATTTGTATTTGTACTTGTATTTCTGCTGCGTACTAATGAATGTAGACAAGCACGACGAATTCCATCAATGAAATCGACGAATTGCTATTCACCCCCCCCCTTTAGGTACGCCAATGGTCCTACAACAAGTACTCCAGTCAACTGAATTGGGTCCAACGTCTAGGATCAGAAAATTCTAGAATTATATCGGAGCAGATAAGGGTGACAGAGATTCGCCTGGACCATGTCCAGGCGTTTGGGAAGGCTGAGTTGGTGTTTCAAGAGGTCAATGTATATGCAAATGGGAGGTGGTCCAGGCGCCTAAAATTGGCTTATAAAAGAAATGTGGTGGCAGCTCGGAAAAGAATGAACTATGATTCATCCATTCACTCCGTGTGTGCTTCATCGTGTTTTGCTATCTGCAAGAGCTCCATCGCACCGACACTCTGACACTACGTACCTCATCTTCGAATCCCCAAGTGTATGCATAAATTTAATGTATTTTGTTTCGTTTTATTGTACTTAATTTAGAGGGAAGGTAGTGTGTTACGTTACCCTCTCATTCTTAGAAAAGCAAACCCCTCTAAAGTCGAGAGTTCTCGAGTCGGAGGAATTTTAGTGATTGTCCGATGAGGTAGTCCTAGGAAGGGTTATAGGCTTTAGAGTAGCAATCCGACTCGAACTGCGAACCAAGTAAAATAACTTGTGTCATTTACATTTCCACTGCATATTAGCTTAGTTTTAAAAGATATAAAGAAAAGTTTTTTTAATTAATAAAAGAAATTTTCTATTCCGAGATTCACCCCCTCCTCTCTCTGAATCTTCGATCCTATATTCATTGGATATTATTTTTGTTTTATATCATTTTACTATTATCTTTGTTCAGAGATCTGCTTTATGGAGCATAGATTATAGGGAACATGCTCTAGCCGTGTTCCAAGACACGGGTGTGTTCCCTGAAGCGAAACGGATTAAAATTGAGCATATAGTGTGAAACATAGGGGGGTCGTGCCTCAAGGCACGACCATGCCTCGTGACATGGGGGGTCGTGCTTTTAGGCACAGTCATGTCCCGTGGGGTCGTGTTTTGCCACACGATCGTGTCTTGCCCGACTTAGCTTCAAACTGTGACACAGTAGGGTCGTGCCTGGAGGCATAACTGGGTCGTGCCTGGAGGCATGATCATGTTCGAGTAGTGATGATTTCGAGGAAACAACGATTTTTGAATGTCTATATAAAGGAAAAAACACGAGGAAGAGATAGGATTGCGAAGGGGGCTAGCCAAGGTCCCCCAAACCCCGAAGCGGGTCATCCAAGGGCCCCCAACCCCTAGAGGATATCGTCCAAGCCTCTTTCTAACTCCAGAGATTGGATCAGAAGGGATTTTTGTCACCGCCACTCCAGATTTGAACGTGAGATGCAGCCGAGGACACTCCTCAATCGAGACTAAGCTCTCTTTACTTTAACTGTTTCAAGTTTAATCTTTCTTTTGGGAATGTCCTATGGTTGTAACTCTATCTTTATTGTGTAGATTCCTGAGATTTTAGGATGAGGGAGTAACCTCCTTGATTTGTAAACATTGTTATGCAATGAATCAATGTTGTTTACATTGTTTTCATTTGTTATACATCTATATTTGCTTCTTGTTTGAAGATATAATTGTTAGTGGTCCAGATCTATTGCGTTTATCCAATCTAGATGCCAAAAGCACTATATCATATCCAAGGGGTGTGGGGATGGACCAAAAGGTGAACTCAATCCTCTGATCTATAGAGAATTGAGACGTGGAGGAATCGTCTATGAAAGTAGACCGATTTGCCACGAGAACTCATAGGTTATCATAGAACATAATAGATTTATTTCTCCTTGAGACCACACAGTAGGAAAAGACAACTCGGGAATTGTGAGACCATGTGATAGGTGTCTCCTTGAGAAAGCGACCTCTTAGGTTTATCTCTCTAAACGAAGATGTCGGTTAGAGTAGATATACTGGTGTAGTTTCAAAAGTTCACATCGGATAAAATAGAATAGTCTACCTATATGAACACCCATTTAGAATTAAGAACAAGACATAGACTTGATATTTATAATTATTTAAGTGAAATTGAAATCTTAGAATCATCATTCAATTCTGAATTCCCTTTCCTTCTGCTCTCGATCTCTCAATTCTGACTTCTTATTTCCTCTTCTCTTATTCTCTAAATTCTTAGTTCTCTCTTTCTCAAACTCTATGTTCCTTCTTCTAAATGCTTTATTTTCTCAACCAGTTGATTTGATCTAGATAATATATATTTACTTAGTAGATTAGTACATTGATCTACCCGTCTTTGTGAGATTGATAATTTTGTATTACTTGACGACGACCGTGCATTTATGATTTATACAATAGAAGACTAATAAGTTTATTATATACAATCTCATTTTTAGAGTGATTGTCCTTATGCTTACTCTTCTTGTTTCTACTGCTATTACAGAATGATCATTTTCTACGATGAATATCGTAAAAACAAGACTTCGGAGCAAAATGCAAGATGTTTTTTTCTTAGATACGTTAATGGTATATATTGAGAGAGAAATTGTTAAAAAATATAAGTATAGAAGTTATGATTTCAAAATTTTAAAAGAACATCAAATTCCTTTTAATTAGAGAATAGAATTTGGTACTTAATTGAATATATATCTTTTAAGGAACTTTTAATTTTATTTTTTAGTTTTTGATAATATATTATTATTAATTTTGTTTACTCTATTTATTATTTTAATTATTATGTTTTTATTATTAAAAATTATATATAATATATAATAATTATTTTCGTTACTTTAATACGTTCTTCGAATCTAAAATTCTGAATTAGCCCGGGACATTTGTCTATTACGAAGACGTTTTTTTAGTAAAATAGCAAAGAAAGATTGAGGAGGAGACCCTCTGTCCAATGGAGAAATTCTATTGGGTCCCTGTGTCCCGTTGCGCCTTTTTTTTCTTTTTTTTTTTCTTCTTCTTCTTCTTTAATTGTTTGAAGTGACTATAGTGGCCTATTTATTGAATGATTAGTGATCCTTCTATTTATCTAAGTGATTAATTGAATGGGATTATCTAGAACGTGGATGCGATTTGATTTGTTGAGTTACAAAAAGTTAGTGCATTCACGTATTTTAAGACAAAAAAGTGATGTTGATAATGATAAGTTCAGTGGTTTTACGGCTCCAAATCCACCATAAAAGTGTATTTTAACTATCTCAAGCCTGTTGTTTGTTAACAAGTGTGTGGACGTGGTATTTGCTGAATCCAAAAAGTGCAGCATAACAAAGGTCACAAAGGGATGTTTTTTTTTTAAAGCAGAAATGTGATTTCAAATCTACCTACGCGAAGAAAAGACAAAAATAACATAGGAATTCAAATTTTAAATAAAATAAATATTTTAAAAATCAACTTTTAAATATTTATAAATTGAATTTTAAATTTATTTAATAGATAAATCAGAAGAAAAAAATTATCTATCTCTAAAATTAATCCAGCAAAACTTAACCACTTAAATTATATATAAAAAAAAGTAGGGCACTAAATCAGCTTCAATTAATAATTATATATAATAGAGGTCAGTCCAATGGACCGAATTGGTATTCAAATAATAGAAGTGATGCAATGTATAATACGGGTCGGCTTTTATTATATGAAATTTAAAATGGACAAAAAGCTCTGTGAGACATTTGCATACAGAAATATTCAAATAGGGAATATTTTGACGGTAAAATCATTTCATAAATAAAAGATAATTCTTAAAACTTTCAGATAGCAATTGAAACGTGGAATAAACATTTTGGAAAAAAGAAAACTAAACTTTAAGGACTAGAAACCTTCAGTATGGAAAGATTTATCATTACATTAACAAACAAGATCTTATGTAGACTTTCCTGCAAAGAATGAGTCAACATCACTGGATTAGCTTAATAATCATTTTTGTCAATACATTCAATCGAGAATTAGACATATAAATTAAGAGGCAATTGCGCAGCCATGCCTCGGCACAAGAGGAAGCTGGTTTATCAACTTAAATAGTGAGCACATTGTCACAGGCACGCGAAACCTAAGGTGGTTGATTTTGACATCAGTCTAACTAAAGCCAGTCAGCTGAAAAAAAAACTGTAAATTTGGGTTACATACTAATCAGGTATGCATACAGGTCATTCAAGGTTAGGCTTAAATCTCTGTCTGCCCTTGGTCTGTTTTAGCTGCTTGTGCAGCAGAATCCAAGTTCTGTTTCGAGTTCTCATCTACAAAGCCTTGTTCCTTTCTGTCAGCACTGTGATCACCTGCACCTTGCTCTGCTTCGCCGAGCTTTTCCTGAAAGATTTGGCTTGACAATCAGTAATTGCAACAGGTTGCAGGGCGGGCATTTGTAGACACAATTGAGGAAGATTAACCAAAACACCTTAAGCAATGCATTTCGGGAAACAAGTCGCTCATATTCATTCTTGATCCTTGTCAGCTCTGCCCTCAAGTTGGCATTTTCCTCTCTATAAGTCTCAGCTCGCTGTGCCAGCTCTTCGTACTCAACCTGCCGTCGTTAGCTACCAATGTAACTTATCTTCATAAATTTAAATAATCATTTAACACAAGAAAGCTAAATTTTGAAACAAACTTACCTGCTTACGTAGTCTGGATCTACGTGCAGATTCCCTATTTGATTGCTTTCTTTTCTGCCTTTTAAGTTCTCTCTCGTCCTGAAAATGCCAAGGAAAGTTAACTGAAACATCAAGAACACCAATGTTAACTCTATCTTTTTTAGTTTAAGAGAGCAAGTAATGTGAGACAAAGCCCCGGTTCATTTGAGAATGCTTAATGCCAATGATAAATGGAATAAATAGGCAAAGATGTGCAAAGAATAGAGGTAAAAAACTAAAATCTTTAGCAAAGAGCTTTAAAATAGCCTGCTGTTACTTGTAGCATTTTCTGATTTATTTCCAACAATCTTTATAATATCTTTTTTTCTTTTTATTTGAAAAAGATCGAGTATCTTTTGTGCAAAAAATAAACTGTTCCTGGAAAACAAAAAACAAAAAACCAAAAAAGGAAAGTGGAAAAATTTTACCAATCAAACATACACACACCCACAATAGGAAGAAAGACAGACATTGTAGTTAGAATGTAAATCTTTGAATTTGATTTTCCGAGCATTTTTGGTCTGTCATAGGCAAGGATTGTAGAAATGATAATTAACAAGCTCAGTAGTAATAAGTCTCATATCCCCTGGGACAAAGCTGTTTTCAACAGCCTATAAAACTAAAAGGCCAGTTGTCAGGATCCTTCACTTGTGGACCTTGTTCATCCTTTTCGATGAAGCTGTTTTGATGTCACAAAACCATGACACCTGTAGACTAGCTCTGACAAGATCAGGTCTCCAAGGCATACTGAGCATCAACTATTCAATATGCAACTTCAAAGAACTGTTGCAAGAGGGTTTGTACCTTTTATTTATTACTTTATATATCCTAAGTGGCTTTCTGCAATACATGTTTGTCTATGAATGTAATGTAAAACACTGAAGCGACCAAGGAAAAATGGATAGGTGAACAGAATTATCAAGGATAGTTTACTGGTCTATAGCACCAAAAGTATGAGTAGAGAAATTTTGGCAAGTCTGGAACAAGGATATGACAGTTGTTCATGACATAACAATTAAGTGGGATATAAATTATCATACTTTATGGGGTCATATCATCACTCAAATATGAGTTGATGACAAATCTAATGGAAGGATAATCCTAGGACTTAAATATGTTAGGAAAAATTGTTTAAATTAATTTAAATCTGGGCTTTATACAAAGCTCCTACAACATTTCAGTGCATAGTTGCATGCAAAAAACATTGGAGCTGGTGAACATCACCATGGGTTGCAAAACTGATCACGTTACATATAACTCTCATTATTCAGCATCTGCAACCGTATTAGTTTTTCAGGTAGTAAAGTTTAACCAGTGTTAGTTACTCTCAAGACATTTTTATTTCACATCCAAAACAAAAGAATGGAGCTATTTAGTATCAAAGCAATTGTTATTTTAGTAACTCAGCTTAGTGATCATTTTATTACCAATTCCAACATAATGACAGAGTGTCCACTCAGGTAGCATCTATTGCGCAGGAAATTATCCTCCTAATCAAGTCAGTGGTGCCTTCATAAGAATTACATGAGTTGTGTTTCAACCTTTAAGAATTGGCATTCAAACTCGAAACATTGTGCATAGCAGTGAAAAGGTAGCAGGAAATCTCATGAGGACGATAAATTTGTCCAAAGTTACTTCCTCTACTTGCCGAGAACCAATTCATCCATGCAATTTACACCAATCAGATAATGAACTTAACACACACGCACAAGCGCCAACACACACCAACAAGATACTAATGAATTAAAGCTAGCCCAAAACAAAATTTTGCAAAACACCATTAAATGGAGTGTCAGTGAAAACCTGCAACCAAAGATCTGAGGGAGCACCAGGAGCTGCAGCCCCTCCAACTGCGGTTGCGGGAATTTTTCCATGTAATGGAACAGCTGATGAACTTTGAGCACCCCAATAATCCATTCCTATATTTAAGTTTGTGGTAGGACCAGCTATTGCTCCAGGCGGCAGTGCAGGCAAAGGCACTATAGCCATTTGATGACTCAACATTGCCTGTGATGGAGTTCCAGTAACACCATTCTGAGATCCACCAGCAATGCCGCTCTGGGAAACCTCTGCTATAGTGCAAAATGAAAAGTGAGGAGCATAAACATAAAAATTACATATTTTTGCATTCACATACCACCAAGAGATTCATGCCCACGAGTTGTCTTTGTGTGTGAGTCCTGTGAGACATCATTTAATGAATGCCCTCAGCTAGTAAGTCATAACAAAATCGAACCTCAAAATCATATTTATATTGCAGATAAATATTTCAACTGAAGGGGAGCTTTGGCGCAATGGTAAAATTGTTGTCTTGCGACCTAAAGGTCACGGGTTTAAATCCTGAAAATAATCTCTTGTAAAGTAGGATAAGATTGCATACAATAGACCCTTTTTTGGGACTCCACATGGCAGGAGCTTAGTGCACCGAACTGTCCTTTTTATAAATATTTCAACCAAGGCAAAGTGGACAACTAAAAAATTGTTATCCGTGGATCTTCAGATCTTTGAGGATCAAGGCTTCTAATAGGAAAGCCAAGAACAACAAATATCACAAATTTACAAATTGGTGGGGTACATAAGAATATCAATTGTAGAAAATTCTATTTATAACTTTATTGAAGTGAATTATACAGAGATAAGTATCTTTTTAAGGGTGTTAAAGGTGTTGTGATCTGGGGTCAAGAGATTCTATCTACAACTAGATATCATACCATCTTCAACACAATTTAACACCTATTAGCCTACATAGCCCATCGAATTGGCCCAGTTCCCTTCATCCCATAGTCAATAGCTCTGACACCAATAAAGATGTGGTGAATCTTTAATGTCAATAAACACCTATCGACTAACATAACCATTGGCTCAATCACCTTCATCCGATCTGTTAAGGCTTGATTCGCTTGGAAGATAACACGATTTGGATAAATGAGCAGACTATTTAGAAATAAAGTTAAATTTAAGTTCTCTCATCAGTAGAAAGTTTGATGAATAACTTATTAGTATAAAGCACTTAGTGATACCAAAACCAAGATATGCAACACCAAACTAGGAGAAGAGGGTAAACAGTGACAAAAGCAACATCATCAGTTTCAATCATTCAACATTAGTAATTTTATTCCAAAAATACGCCTTATACAAGTAATCACACATTCTTTATTGCATGTATGTTGAATAGGAATGGCGCATATCAACTTGGTAAATATGACATAGGGTTAGTTCTCTTGTCCTCCCTCCACTCCTGCTCCATCCCAACTCGCTCATCTCACTCCTACCATTTGGCTGCTCCCTTTATTATTCTTCACATGTTTCTCCATTGTTTTATTTGGAATGCAAAATATCTCAAAGTAAATACCATAGAGATATCAAAATATGATTTGACCAAATCCTAACATTATTCAGCCAATTCAGAATTGTCTTATTCGGAACAAGTCCCAGTTATTCAAATGTATTCCATTAGCCATCGGGAGACAAGTTGTCACAGGTCAGTTGATAAGAAGAATAAGATTTGTCAATTTTAGAAATGAAGATATCAAATCGACCATTTTCATGATGGCCAACGAATCATATACAAATTTAAAAGGCCTAATCCAGTGGCTCTCTCCACTATTCGAAGATTATAAGTGTAACAAAAATAAAATCCATAAAAAAGAATATGATAGAAATTTTTATGCTGCTTTTGGTTAAAATAAATTCTTACATTTTGGGAATTGGCGTCACTCCCTTCACTTGAACTATCACTTCCACTTTCACCACTAAAAAACCATGTGCTTTTAGTCCATAGACAATATTACACCAAGGTGTGGCTCTGAATACAGTAAATAACTCAAGACGGCCGGTCTAGATTTTGAAAATACCTCTGCGAAAATGTTCCATTGGTTGGTTGCCCTGATGTTTTACCTGGCTCGCTGCTGTTCTTTCCTGTAATCATATTCAAACTGCCTAAACTTCCTTTGGATCTTTTTATGGCACTTCTTTCCATACCTTCGGATGACTTACCATCTACTTCTGTACCAGCAATGGCTCCCTAGAGACAGGATATATGGTAAATGGTGTTGATATGCCACATGCTTAGTAAAAGAAACTAATATAAGGTAGTATGGGAGCAGCAACTCACAGAAGCCTCAACATTGCTGTTTGGCGAAGTCATTGCATAGGGGTTGAAAGGGTGTGCTCCCTGTTCATCATTGGCACAATCAAAAGTAGCATAAGTTACATTTGAATTAAAGTATTTACAAAAAGTAATTGCAAATTAAATTTTGATTAACATACAGGAGGCATAGATGGATATAACCCTCCAGGAGGATACATCACATACGGGGGTGGTGGAGTCCCATATGGTGGCATAAGGTGCTGCAGATAAAGGATTAAGAATGAAGGTTTCATGGAAAGGTTGGAAAACATAGATCCACCATAATGAACTTCAATACATAAAAAAACCACACAGACATTGTACCAAAATTGTCATTTTATATCACAAAAGCATTTTCAACAAATGTATCGATGTATGATCATTCCTATGAGATTTTCCACATCTTATTTTGACCTCAGGATGGATAAGCGAGTGCAAGGATTGTGAAGCTGGAATGAGAATTCAGATCTCACTGTATGACTCACCTAATCACCTGGTTAGTAGATGGATTACTACAGTGTAAGGAACTAATAAAATCTATGTATTTTTATGACTATCCAATGAAAATTCCATCTCATTTCCATCTTTTCTTGGCTCCAGTAACAATTCTAATCTATTGTAACGAGTATGTGTTCATGCCTCACTAAGCTTTCCTTCTGAAATGTCCAAAAACATTCAAAAGAATAATTATTTGACAAGCAAAAAACATTCAAGATAATCTTATCAAACATTTGAATAACAAAAAACACCTGAGGTCCCCACATGTAAGGATGGGGCTGAGGACTAGATGCCACAGGAGAATGAAAGAATCCATGTGGGGGAATTGGTGAATATGCCTGTCAGAATAAGTGACAACTTGATGAGCCTCCCCAAGCATAGGCATAATCTACAAGTAACAACCTTCATGACAAAAATGGTGAAAGAGTTAATTCACAGAAATAAGGTATGCCACCTGAAAGCTTGACCAGTCTGGATAAACAGTCACAGCAGGGGTGGAGCTAGTAGCAGGGGTTTGCTCCTAACACAAGAAAACTCGAGAAAATTTGATTTATTTTTTTTCTTCCAAGAATACAAACTAAAACAAAATACAAAAAATCTAAACTCATGATGACTTAATGGATGGTAAATGGATAGCCAAGTACCTGAGCAACGGATGTCCTTGGAGTCTTTGCAGATGCATCAGCTTCACTACTGCCCATAATACAACGCCTCTCCAATGTCTACTGCAAGCTCGCCTCCCTACCAATGGCTTCTGGGGCGCATGTTAAATATAGAATAAAAGGATGAGGACAATACAAACTCCACTGATGATGCAAATCGGAAATCCACTGCAAAGATGCCCACAATAAAAAAAGAGGGAGAACTGCATAAACTGAGCTCCAAATAGGAGATGTTTAATTGACGACGACAACAACAACAACAACAACAAAGTCTTATCCCACTAGATGGGGTCGGCTAGATGTTTAATTGACACAAGGCTAAAAATTCGTTGGAGAAATAAAAAAAAAATCTGCATTTGCTTAGGCAACACCTAGTTGAAGTGATCGTCTTATCAAGATTTGAGGCGCTTGATTGGTCCTTGCTTGATTTTTACAGGCACGTGCTGACACGAACACCTTTTTGATAAAATTGACAATTTCATGACTTTATGTATAAGCAAGAAACATGAGCACTAATACTACGAGGATTGAAATAAATTATGCATATTAATTTCTTTTCTGTTCATTTTATTTTTTCTAAACAAATAAGTTATTTAGCAACATTTTCTCTCTCTCTAACACACTCGAACAAGGGAAGAGAACTTGAAATCTTTGTATCCTCTCCTTTCTTCCTCCTTTCTCTTTCTTCCCCTCCCTCCTCTTTGGATAAACATTCCTTCCTTTATCTTTCACATTTTCTACTATAACACACCATAGACTTTGTTGAATAGAAACACTAAAGACGAATAATGTTGATTGAAAAGTAAGGGACAAAGCCATTCATTCACATTAATCAATCACCAAGACCCTAGCTACCATGAAAAAGGACCCTTTTCATGCACTTAGTCTTATATATGCACACAAAATCCACCTCAAGATGAATAGTATTTGTCATATTGTCCAAGCATGAAACAAATGAAAATAACTCTAGGACCTATCAGTGATTTAGTAAGAAAAGCATAAGTTAATTGCTGGAAGCTATAGGTAACATTAAGCTGTATAACTTCTTGGGATTGCACCTTTTCTTCTCACAGCATGAAAGTTGATTAATTCATATTTAGTGTGTTCAAGAAACATTAAATTCGACTACATTGTGTCAGACCACCACGTTACATTTTCTTATGCTCAGCTTGTTGAACTTCAATTCAGATAAAATCATCCAGCAAAATCTCTTTTTAAAGTGGCCAATTTCCTACGATTCTTCCTTGGATCTGACTTAACCACCATATTGTTCATTTTTCTTTCATGAGGACATGATATCCAAAAATTTACAAAATAAGTTAATGTGTACAGAAGATGACCTATCTCATTCTTCATATGAAAGCCAACAATATGCAAGATGACAATTAGCTTTCCTCATTTGAACCTCGCCATTAATGTTAAGGCTATGTCATCCTAAGGTGCTACTAAATAGAAGGATCTTATCAACGTCCATGAATGATAAATCATAGATCGAATTGCCAGATTGGAAAAATTGGATGCTATCATAGTATTAGCTAAGTTCATGGGCTAAAGATAAGCATACTCAAATAGCTGACGTCTGCCACAAGATAAACCACCACCTCTTGGGCCTCCCCGACTGATTCTACCATAGAGGCCAACGATAGACAATAACTTCCCTCCAAACACAGCTTACGATTTCATCGTACTGTGCTCTCCAAAGAGCAACTCTTCTCAAAATCTCAAAAGGTGATGAGTTGGATTCAACAACCTTATTGTTAAAGCCCTTTGGGATACCTCAGATAACGGCAGTTGCTTTCCAATGAGAGTCTAGGAGGGGCTCCAAAAATTTACTAACTACATATAACCTGAGAGCCTAGGCCCTCTAGGTGCTCTGTAGGCGGCTTTTTAAAAGGGCCTCCTAGCTATTAGGCAAAGAGATCAATAGCCGAAACCACCTAGGTGTCCTCCTAGGCTGCCTTTTAGAACTATGCAAATATGCAATCTAGTACATCAACCATTTTTGATACATTTAAATACAGGAACTGTTTCCTCTCTCTTGCTACCACTATTGCCCCATCCTAAGGACCGAACTGCAGTATCAAGGCATTCTTGCCAATGTTGTGGTGGAGCTACTTCCAGCCTTGTAGCCATAGCCATAGTCATAAGAGAGAGGAACAGGAGGGAGGACGGGGAAATTTTTTAATTATTTTAGAAAATTATCCTATGAATTACAAGAATTGTTTGGGTGGCTTGACATTTTCTCATCATATTCTGTTGATGACAGAATGTCAAAACTGACCATTTACAAAATTCACTTATGTAGTTGGATGAAACCAGAAGATTGGGTACTAGACTGTAACATAACCATAGTTCGTGTATGTTAAACATTTACCCTAAAATCCACTGCTGTTTGTCTCCAGATTGAGGAATGATTTTCTTTTACCTTTCAGCTTTAAAATAGCAAATTATTCTCTCTTTCATTCATTTGTCTGCATCAAAAATCACAGATTCCCTAAGCTATTCCTAATCAAGGAAACCAATGCTTTCTATCTCCTTTCCTTCTTCTCATTTCCTTTCTGATTCAAAATTGTTAAGCTACAAGCACTGGTTTGGGAGTAACAAATCCATCCTTACGGGAAACATATTATAAGCTACCAAAAATAGTTGTGGAAATCATTCCTATTGTCATTACAAAAGTAGTTAGTATTTTAGGCTTTTAAAAAAAGTGATAATTCATTCAGAAAATTTGCTAGAACCACTGTTTCACTAGTGCATTCTGTATTATCTTACATTTTCATTTTACACGGTGATGACAAAGTAATAACAAAAGGTAAGGGGTAAAGAATGCATTCTTCATATCAGTTGCCACTGGTATTTCTGGATATAGCTAAATCAATTCATAAAAATAAACATGGAAAACTAAACATCCCCTTTTACAATCTGATCCGCCAGAAAATAGCAATGATACAAGCATATCCAGGGGAAACAGTTTTCAGTCCTCCCAAAAGCATTTAGATGGACTTATTTGTCAAATTGAAGCTCAAGAATAAAAACTAATGAACAACATGCGATGAAAGAGTTATTTCTCCAGTGTTTCTGTCTTCTACCTAAATCTCGGGAGACACAAATGGAACATCAATCAAGAGAGGTGCAGATCGAGATATTCAAGAACGGAAGGAGAACAAAATCGAAGGAGTGTACTGAGTGACAAAAGTTGCAGCCTTCCGGAATTTCTTGCTCAAAATTCAGGAAGCAAAAGACAAATTAGACTCAAGCTCTTTCTTCCTCCACCTTGAACTTTGAAGATCCAAGAAGGTGGTGACCAAACAGATCGAGACAGAGATGACATACAGAGAGAGGAGAAGAGGCGAAGACGAACCTGAGAAAGGGAGGGAGAGCAGAGATTAGGAGGCAGTGGGAGCCGGGAGGGAATCCAGAACCGGCCCCGGCTTTGCGTGTGTGGACGCCACGGGAGAAAGAGAAAGGTGAGGACGTAACAGCTAGGGCAATTGCAATGTAACCAATTTGATGCTCACTCGCCAGGTCCGCCTAGTAAAACAACTGACGTTTTTTCCGGTGAGCTAAGTAAAATTTTTCTTACTCTTGTTTATATTTGGATTCAATTTTTACATATTTTTTTTTAAGATTTGTTGCCTGACAATCATCTATTTTAATTTTAACTCCATGTAAAATTGAATTTTTATTTTTATCCTTATTATTTACATAGATTTGATTAATTTTTTTCATCCATCTTCTCCCACGGATTCATCTTGCAACAACCCATCTTCTTCCCTCCTCCTAACGGAAACTCTCGGTTGATCCCGACCACACCATTTGCTTGCGCCTTTGAAAATCATCGGCTCTCCTACCTTGACCACTAGTGATCTGCGGCAATAAATGTGATAGCAGCGATTTTCTTCCTAATAAGTCATCGTCTTCCCTCCCCCAACGGTAATCCTAAACACTTGATTCATCCCTCACTTGACCAAACTGTTTGCTCGCCCCCTTAAAAATCATTTTGTCTCTCTTATTTCAACCACTAGCGACCCACGACAGCAAACAAATGCGATAGGAGTGAGCAAGGAGAGCAACGAGCAAGTGTGTAAAAAAGATTAAACAAGATAAATATGCTTGATTACATACAATTTTGGATAATTTTTTTTATGATAATTACATAACTTTTTTTATTAATACAAAGAGTATCTAATTTTAGTCCATATGTATTTGATCTTGTACTTGAAATATTCTGATTTGATTTTTGGGATGTAAAAAAATTATACTTTGAAGTTAATAATAATAGCTTTTGTTTGACGTTCATGAAGTAAAAATATGATACCTAAATTATTACAAAAGATTTTGTACTTAATGTGAGTCAATAGATACTTATTTTAGCTCATTAAATACCCTAATTCGATTATTAGTGGTGTTATTCATGAAATAAAATAATGATACCGAAATTTGTAGAAAAAAATACTTAATGTTAGTCAATCGATACTTGTTTTGGATTTAAATACCAAAATTTAATTATTTGAGGATGTCAAAAAAATTATTTAAAAGTTAATATTAAGTGACTTATGTTTGTGGCCTTCGTCAATCAGTTCTTATTGTGGTACTGATTTTACATACAATTTTGAGTAAAATTTTTGTGATAATTATTTTTTTTTATTGGTACAAAGAGCATCTAATTTGAGTCAATATATATTTGATTTTGTGCCTAAAATATTCTGAATCAATTTTTGATGTTGTAAAGAAATTATACTTTGAAGTTAATAATATTGGCTTTTGTTGGATGTTCATGACGTAAAAATATGATACTTAAATTGCTACAAAAGATTTTTATATCTAATGTGAGTCAATATGTACTTATTTTGGCTCATTAAATACCCTGATTCGATTATTATTTGTGTTATTCATGAAATAAAACAATGATACATAAATTGATAGAAAAAGTATTTAATGTTAGTCAATCGATACTTGTTTTGGTCATTAAATATCAAAATTCAATTATTTGAGGATTTCAAAAAAATTATTTAAAAGTTAATATTAAGTGGCATATATTTGTGGTTTTCGTCAATCGATACTTATTGTGGTACTGATTTTGCCCTATATTGCTTAATATATTACCTAGATTAATATGTCATGTTGTATTTCTTATTAACTTATTTTATGGAAATATTTATTGAAATTATTGTTAATTAAGTTTTTTATGAATTAGAAATGACAAGGACTAAAAAATATACGGATGATAATGATGGAGATGTTGGACCAAGTGGAAAAGAAGGTTACTTAAGGTGTTCCCCAATAAAATTTATGTCAGTTATGGAACAATTAGTTCCCAAACTGGGTGAACTACAATTAAAGAAGATTAAGGCTTCACCTCTTGCACCTTGGTTGAATATTCAAAAACTTTCTATAAGCACATCAAGAGTTTATGCATTGCTTAAACGCTTTGAAGTAGAGACATGCAGCTTTTGTTTTGGAAGCAATATCACAGTGTCATTCACTTCTAGGGAGTTCTCAATCGTTATAGGTTTACCTAGCGTTGGTCAATCAGTTAACATCGATTTGAAATTGGATTCTAACTTCCTTGAGTGACATTTCAAGGGGATGATATGTGTTAAGAGAAATGTTCTCATAGAGAAGTTATTTGTGTTGACGGACAAAGAATTAGAAATTAATGATTTTTTTAGTTTTTTTATTTTGCTACTTTTTAATTGTGTTATATTTCCTATTAGCAATTTTGGTACACCTAGTTTTATTTTCCTATACTTAGACAATTTGGAAATATTTTTTGAGTATGGTTGGGGAGATACAGCTTTTAGATTTTTGCGTGCGAAAATTGAAGACCATCTTGGATACTCTAAAGTGGACAAAAAAGAGAAAACATATATGGGAGGTTGCATAGTTGGACTGATGGTATTATTTTCAACATATATGTATTATTTGTTGAGTGAGTAAATGCTAATCATTGTATTTATATAGGGTTGGGTTTATGAAAGAGTTCCTATGCTTGGTCAACCTCGTGTTTTACATTGCTTTCCTCGATTATTCAAGTGGGAAGAGAGCAAAATTTCTGTTAATCCTAAAGGTGCAGAGGCTGCATTAATGGTGGTGAGGTCAAATAAGGTTAGCGTAATTTATTCATTATCATTGTATAATTTGGTTTAAATGTGTTATTGAACTAAAAATTTATCTTTTTTACTTTTAGATTGTGTCAATCAAGCCATTCTAGGAGGAAAAAGTACTTGTTAATGATATAGAGAGGTTTGATGAGGTAACAATTTTTAATCCAAGATAACAAATTTATTAAGAGTCTAATATTCAACCAATTAGCATGCTTAATTAACATTTCTATTTCCAGGTTGATTCTCGACTCAGTGATTCAGAATTATTGGATCACATAAAAAGGCTTGAAAATGAGATTAAAGTGTTAAAGGAAAAAAAATAAAGTGGTTGAAGAGGATACAATCCAATATGGCTTTAAGGATGCCCCACATATGTAGACCTGGCCACGGTCTGGGTCCGGATCGAAACCGCCGGGTCCGGGTTGATAAAATACCGACCCTTAATCGGCCCGCTCGTGGCCGGTTACGGTCCGGGTTGTGGAACCGCCGGTTCCGATTCGGGTCCGGGTCCGGGTCCGGGTCGGGTCCGGGTCGGGTCCGGGTCCGGGTTCGGGTCTGATTCGGTTAATCGTCGTCTTAGTTAAATAAATAAAAAAATTAAAGAATGATGTAAATAATTAAAATAAAAAAAAATTGCACAATTAAACTTATAAAAACTCTATCAAATATTTCATTATCTCAATAAAAAATATATTACATCTTGGACTTAAATAAAAAAATCTATTACAATAAAAAAATCAAATACATTTCAATTTTCATTATATTCAATCAATTTCGATCAGATTCGTGATTTCCTCCCGTCTTCGTAGTTCCGGATGTTCCTTCTGTTTCGTCTTGCTCTTTTTCGTCACTTTTAATATGTGGGGCTCGACTTTCATCTTTTGACCAATCATTGAGTAAACATTGCGCTCCAAATTTTCCTACTTAAGCTAGAACGCTCTCGTCCAATGTATTTCCTCCGATACTAAAAGCTTATTCCATCGCAACCATTAAACCGACAAGCTAGAATTTCTTTTGCCATTATAGATAAGATTGAAAAATATTTGAGTTCTTCATGACCACCATTTTAGAATGTCGAAGCTTTCTTCATCCGCATCACTAAAATCAAAAGAAGTGGTAAAATAATCAAGTTCCCGATCAAAACTTGAGGATCCTCGTGGACGTTTAGTCCGTTGCCTTAATAACAATTGTGCTTTAGTGAGTTTAGAAGTAATAATACTAGTTGTAGTGGATTGATGTATTTCATGTTCAATAGTTTGTTTACCATATTTAATGTTATATTCATTATAAATATCATGTAAATGAGTTTTAATATTAAACAAAATCAAAGGAATATTAGGAGTAGTTTTGATAATAGGGCTTAAAGATTCATAATATAATGCTAACATATCTTGCAAACCATCTAATTTAAATCTAGGATCTAAAACAAAAGCACATAAAAATATTTCAGGAATGTTTAAGAAATATTTTTTCCATTTTTCTTTCATTACATAAATACATTGAGATAAATAAGTATCATTTGATTGAATATGTTCATTAAAAATACATGCAATATTACAACAATGTGTTAAAACTAAATATAAAGTTTGATAATAAACACCTGATAATTAGTCACTAGCATCATTAAAAACTTTTAAAATTTCACAAATACTAGTGCATATATTCCATTGATTTGAAAATAAATAAATATCACGTGACTGAACATGTTGATGAAAAAACATACATAATAAATCTTTATATTCAAAAGTAGATAACAACAATTTATAAGTAGAATTCCAACGAGTTGGAACGTCACGTGCAAACCGTTTAGGCTTTATACGATTTATTTTACAAAATTTTCTCCATTCTTTCATAACTTGAGGATGTGTCCATAAATAATGAATTGCACTCCTAATTGGTTGAATATGTGATCATAAATTTTTAAGTCCATCTTGAACACACGAATTTAAAATGTGACATGTACACCTAATATGAAAAAATCTTCCACCTATTGATGGTTTACATATATCAATAAGTTCACTAATACTAGAGGTATTTGCACTAGCATTATCAAAATAAATTGAAAAAACTTTAGAAGTTAGACCATATTCTTCTAAAATAACAAAAATAAGTTGTGAAATATTTTGTGTCGTGTGTGTTTCGTTAAAACATCTATATGCTAGTAATCTTTTTTGAATGTCCCAATTATTATCAATCCAATGACAAGTAATACCCATATATGAACAATTTTGCCAATGATCACTCCAAATATCGGAACACAAAGAAACTTTATTGTTTAAACTAGAAAATTCTTTAATCAATTCTTTTTTTTGTTCTAAGACTAATTTTAAAAGTGTGCGTTTTAGAGTATTTCTTGGGATACATTTAATAGAAGGATTTGCACTTCTAGAAAGCCAATTTTCAAAAGATAATTTATCACTAAAACTAAAAGAAAGTTGTTCAATTGCACAAAATTTAACAGTTTCTTCTCTAAATCTAGTTTCGTCAAATTTAAAGAGTTTAGATTCGTTACCCCAACCTGATTGAGAAGAGAATGTCAGAATTTGAGTTTGAGAACGATCAATACCAATTTCCACCGGATGATTTCTCTCCACATGTCGAGTAAGGGTTCCGTACCTCCTCCTTGTTGAAATTTGTAATATTTCGAACAATATTTACATTTTGCTTGCATATCATCGGAAGGGAGCGTTACTTTTTCGAAATGTTTGGTGAAGATATCGGATGCGGGCCGAGGCACTCGAGTTGATCTTGTAGCCGTAGAACCCGCCATCGTACTGGATGTATTGCTCCTACTTTCTTGACTTTGATGATGATGACGTATTTGAAATTCATCACCAGAAATATCAAGATCATAGTCGCCGATATCGAATTGAGGTGAATCGCCGCCTTGCTCGAACTCGAACTCGGGCGGTGGTGGCATTATGTTGTTTCCCTTTCTAGCACCGGCCGCACCCTTACGACTTAATCCGGCTCCAGACATTTGTAAAAATATGACTTGAAAGTTGAGACTTGAAAGCAAATGAGTGAATGAGAATTAGAGAAGAGAAGTTGTGATTTGTGAAAAAAAGGGAATGGAGGTGTATTTATAGAAAAAAAAACATAAAAAAAAAAAATCCAACGGCCGACCCGACCCAGCGGGTCGGCCATTGCACAACGGCCACGAAATTGTGGCCGTTGATGATCAACGGCCACGAAATCATGACCGTCGTTTTTTTTTGTTTTAAAAAAAAATGGTGGACCCGCCGGGTCCGGGCCGAGCCGACCCGGTGGGTCACCCGTTGCACCACAACGGCCACGAAATAGTGGCCGTTGATGATCAACGGCCACGAAATCGTGGCCGTTAATTTTTTTTTTTTAAATCGCCGGTTCATTTTTTTTTTCGATTCGGTTTTTTAAAAAACCAGGACCGGACCGCCTAATAGCCGGTCCGGTCACGGGTCCGGGTCAAACCCGTTGACCCGGTTAACCGGACCGTTGACCACGGTCTGGTTCCGGGTCGGGTCCGGGTTTGACCCGGACCTTGGCCAGGTCTACACATATGCATGATGAAGGTCATACCGAGAGAGATGTAGTTGTGGATGTTGATCCTAGTGTTGAAAGTTTGAACAAAGTTGTTGACGACAAAGTGCCAATGAACACAAATGACAAAGTTAAGTCGAAGAGTTTTTTTAAAGTGATTATAGATGAAGTGCAAATGAACACAAATGCTAGAGATAATGATAACGTAGGTAGCAACACCGAAAAAGGTAAAGAGATGATTATTTATAATCCAAAATCATCTATTGTGAACATTGTTCAGAGAAGAACAGATAGATTGAAAAAAAAGAAACATCCGGACTACATGACATCCCCTGGTACTGCCCCAAAGCGAAAGAGTAAACGACATTTAACCCAAGTCGTGGATGAGGTAGTTTCAGTAAATATTTTTTACAATACCTGCATATATTTTATATATTTGACGAGTATTGTAGTGTTTAATTTTTTGATTGAATTTTGTATTTCTATATTTTATTGTTTCTATATAGGATGATATGAGTATAGATATTCAAGATATTGCTGATAGTGTTGTAGAGAAATCTCTACAGGAGTTCCGAGAAAGATTAGACTTTCATGGGCATGATAAAATATCAACGGAAGAAAAAAATATTATTGAGAAGTACATATGCGGAGATATTTTGGGGTAAAAATATTTTATATTACTTTAATGTTTCTGAAATCTTATTTTGCTATTTTATTTTTTGAGTTGGTAAGTTTGGTATTTTGGCTTTGTAGTGGTGTAGTCTGGCAAGATGATGACGTATTATTGTATGGGTATAAGTTATTGCAGTGTTTGTTTGGCACCGAACTACGATCTGACTTCATTCATGGCTATTTCAAAATTTTGAGCAACAAAGAAAATAACTATGGGCATGAAATATATTACATGTCTCCCAATGTCCTGGTACATAGGGTTGTAAACGAGCCAAGCTAAGCCAAGCTTTGTAGTGTTCAGACTTGTTTGATAAGATAACCAAGCCGAGCTGAGCCAAGCCTAAAATTAACCAAGCTACTGAAAAACCTGTTCAAGCTTGGCTTGGTATTTTTTTTTTGAGCTTGAGCTTGGCTTGAGCTTGGCTTGTTTAATGGATATCAAGCTTCTAATCAAGCTTGATTCAAGCTTGAATCAAGCTTGATTAAAGCTTGTTTAAATTTGATTTATTTAAATGTTATCAAACTCTTAAGTCAAACTTGTTTGTTTATTTAAAATTTTATTAATTTAATCCTGATTTATAAATGAGTATAAATAAATTCAAAAATAATTTTTAAAATAGTATAATCATAAATCGCCTTGTTAATGTTCATGAACATTGTTCACGAACGCTGTTCACGAACATTAACAAGCTGAACACATACGTGTTCAAGCTTGTTTATTTAATTTATCAAGCTGTTCAAGCTTGTTTATTAATTGACTTTGATGCATATTGAACGAACGTAAACGAGCTCTTACCGAGTCGAACACCAAGCTCGTTCATGAATGCTAGGTTCGTTTACAGCCCTACTGGTACATACTCTTAATAGTATTTGATTTATATTATCATCATAGTGATAGTTAATGATTAATTTTTAAATTTTTATAGAATGATGTGATTACTATGCTCGAAAATGCCAAGCAGAAAAAGATTACAGATAACAATTTTTCAGTATTTTTATCAAAGTTGACCAAGAGTTCATTGGTCAAGCTGTCAGAGCTAAAGAAAGAGCTCCTAGAACGTTGTAAACACATACTTTTCCCTATGCATTATAAAGCACATTGGTTCTTGCTCGTGTATACTCCAAGCGAAAAATCTTTCACGCTGAAAAATTCTATTAGTAGCCCTATTTACAAATGTGCAGCGAAGAAATTTGTAAGTTGGATAAAAAAATAAGTTACTTTTATTTTTTAAAAATTTGTACACATCTTTTATGATTGATTTGATAAATATGTTTGTTTGAATTGGTTGTGTAGGCAAAATTTTTGTCGAGATATCTTTAGAATGTGGAGCAATGTGATATTGGCATAGGTGAAGTAATTGCTGTAAAGAGTCGGCAACAAGGAAATGATTTGAATTGTGGTGTTTATATTTGTCTATGGGGTGAATGCTTTGCCCGAGATAATCCAACATTTTGAAAAGAAGAATGGGACACATCAATCGAAGGGTATAGAGCTCGGATTGCTTCGACCATTTTGTCTGATAAACGAGGCTTGTTCAAAGGATTGAAATGACTTATCAATGCGTTGTGAGTGCTTCGACGATCTTGTCTGATAGTTGTTATGTATTGGTGATGATGGAGATATAATTATGTTTTAAATTGGTGTCCTGATATTATGAATTTGTAGAACAGTATTTTGGTGGGATGATAATTTCATGTTTGATGTATGAATTGACTTTTGAGTGTTGGATTTATGGTATTAGTCTTGCCCTTTTCTTCTTCTACTTTTGTAGTGATGGTATGTTATTCGTGCGTTAAGATCATGTCGATTTTTTTAATATTTAAGGGGTCAAAATAAGTACCAATTGATTAATATTAAGTACCTTATACCTATTTAGGTATTATATTTTTATTTCACGAATCACACACACAATAATCGAATCAGGTTATTTAATGGGATAAAATAAGTATCCATTGACTAAAATTAGGTATCATTTTTAACAATTTATATATCATATTTTTACTTCATGAATGTCAAACAAAAGTCACTAATATTAACTTCAATGTATATTTAAGGGGTCAAAACAAGTATTGGTTGTTGGTGCAATCGGCCCAGGTCACGATTGACCAGGACTCGAGTTTGGCTCGAGTGATGTTTTGATGTGTTTTGATGTTTCGACAAAAACATATGACAATATAATTGTCAAGGAAAGTCCAAGCATGGGTCTTGGCAAATGGAAAGTCCAACATGTGTTGGCAAGGAAAGTCCAAGCATGGGTCTTGGCAAATGGAAAGTCCAAGCATGGTCTTGGCATGGAAAGTCCAACATGGGTTGGCATTTGAAGTCCAAGGGGTTTAATATTGGCGGCGTAAAGTCCAAGCGGTAGTCTTGGCAGCACAAGTCCAATGGTTGGCGGCGTAAAGTCCAAGCGGAGTCTTGGCGGCGTAAGTCCAATGTGCCTTGGCGGTGTAGACACCGTTAGCATGACATAGCCGACGAAAGCACCTGAAGGCTAGCGCGATGGATGAACAAGTCATGGATGACTTGGAGGGATCCGAGAGGCGTGAGGCTGATGGAGGTGGCTAGAAGGCTTAGGTCTAGACTAAGGGTAGTCTAGCAAGTATGGGGGAACCATACTTGAGTTAAAACCTCATGTTTGAGGTGTGTCAGTCGACTGGTGCCATATGGCAGTCGACTGGACCGAGTCAACTAGGGTTTGACTGCGGGTTATGGTTTAGCGATCGCCATAGGTCGGGCGATCGATGGATCGAGCAGCCGATCGATCGTGTGATCGGTCGATCGGTGCTCGAGAATTCACCACGTATCGGAGTCGAGACTCGATCGTCGAGTGAGGACTCCATCATCGATCGATGGTAGTTCCGCTTGGACTTATCCAACGTGGAACTAGCCGTTGTCTCACGACATGGCATCACCGATCGATGGTCCCGATCACCGATCGATAGATTTTTCCAAAGACAGTTGAAGCTATATATGGAGCTCGTGATGGAGGAAAAAGGAATCGGTTCTTGAGGGCTATTGGGGCGATTTGTTTGTGCAAATCAGTCTCAGTGCAAGCAAGCAACCAAGCATTCAAGCAATCAAAACAAGTGTTGTAAAAGTCTTTTCTTTACTTGTATTTCATATTCATTATTGTAATTGCTTGTATTTGTATCTGATTGGTGTAAGATTACTTGGAAAGGGTTTCTCCACTCTTGACTTGTGTCAAGAAGGAGTTTTATTGGTTCGTGGTGTTTGTGGCATCGCTAGGGTTCAG
Organism: Wurfbainia villosa; assembly: GCA_025175895.1. Lineage (NCBI taxonomy): Eukaryota > Viridiplantae > Streptophyta > Magnoliopsida > Zingiberales > Zingiberaceae > Wurfbainia > Wurfbainia villosa. The sequence goes on from CM046004.1 coordinate 85,670,848, forward strand.
ATTTAACCCAATCCGTGGGAGTAGGAACCGGTTCGGTTCCAACCACGCTATATGCTCTTGTTGTGATTTGTGTTGTGTCCATTTCGCTATTGCTTTTATCATTATATATATTCTAAATTGTAGATTAACGAGATTGAATTCCATCCACGATCGGGCGAGACGCTATTCACCCCCCCTCTAGCCGTTCCAATATTCCTAACAAGTGGTATCAGAGCCCGGGGCTCTTCTACGGATTAACAACCGGGAGCTAAGGCAAAAGGCTAGAGGGTGAAGATGGAATTCCAAGACAAGCTTGGATGGGAAATCAACACTCCACCTCCATATGATCCGTAAGATTTTCCAAGATAGAGAGCAAGAATGGAAACATTCTTGATGATGAACATAGAGGATTGGTTCATCCTCATCAAGGTCTCAACCCCTAGGGATAAGAAGGGAATGTCCTAAAATTGAAAAAGTGGACCTCAAGAGCAACGCCAAAAGCTCAAGACCGGGTTAAGGTAACGAAACTTTTGGAAGATTTAATCCTAATGATGTTTTGTGCAAGCTAGGGGATTACATGTATGCCAAGGAGCTATGGAGAAAGTTGGCAAGATTCCATGAGGAGAGTTCATCCTCAAGTGATAGTGAGGAATCGGAAGTTGAGATGGAGTCAATTTCCGAATCGGAGAAAGAAGAAGTAGAAGAGGTGGAAGAAACATCTACTCCTAGGATTGAGGAAGAGAGACCATCCTCTACACCGGAGCAACCTCAAGAAGAGCTTTCAACATCCGATCAAGATGAGGAAGCTCAAAATTCAACTCCGGCACCTACCACCACCCTAGGTAACTCAAACACTTTATTTTCAAATAAAAATCATATTATGTGCTTTAAATGTAGGGAGTATGGGCATTACAAGAGCAAATGTCCAAAGAGGATCAAGAAAGCTCCTCCGGCGCCTAAAAGTCAACAAAAGTCAACGGACGCCGGTTCTCCAAGACAAAAGAGCAAGGAGCATGTCATTTGCTTCAAATGTCATTACTGTAGTCAATGCCCAAAGAAGAAGAAGAAGGGGCAAAGGGGAGCATCACAAGTAGGGGGAGCCACTAAGGCAAATCTTAAGGTATATTTAAATAATGCTCCGTCTAATTTAAATATTAAGAAGCATGCTAGAACTAATTTTAGCAATTTTGTTATGTATCATAAAGAGCATGCTAGAAGTAACAAACATATTTATTTAGGAGCTAAGAATGTTCACCTTAAGAATAAGGAGAAATTTGGGACTAATGTCCCTAAAAATATATTACCTAAGGAAAGCATTAAGAAAATAGGAGAACATCTAGGCTTTAATGCTAAGGAATCTAGACATATGCCTAGAAATAGAAATATCTCAAGAGAAAATGAAAAATAAAAAATTGAGATATTAGAAAAGGAAAATCAAGCCTTGAGGTCAAGGCTTGAAAAACTTGAAAAGACCCTCAACATTATGCAAAATCAAATGCAAGGGTCAATTGGTCAAACTTTTAGGTCAAATAATCAAAGTCAACAAGTAGGATCTAAAAGACAAAAGTCAACCAAAGGCAAGAAGGGTTTGGGTCAAAAACCTAAGCCTAAGGCGACTTACCATAGTGTTCCATTTGACTATGGAACACTAACTAGGTCTAGGAAGACCAAGGTCAATGGGGAAGTCATTCCTAGAGTTGACCAAGGTTTGTGTCTATTGGCCAAGGTTTCGAAGAAACCTAGGATGGCCACTAAGAAGGTTATTAGGGAGGCAATCCCTAAGGTTAACCTAGGCAAGACCAAAATGACCAAGGCTAATAAGCCTAGGAGGGTCATTAGGAAGGTATCTAGGGAGGTTATCCCTAAGGAATACCTAATTAACCCTAGGAGCTCAAATCGATTTTGGGTTCCTAAGAGCGTGATTGATTCACGCTAAAATGAGTTTAGGGTGTGCCAACCTTGATTGGATGGGTAGTTAACTCAACCATGATAAAGGTGACACTTTAGGTTACTTTCAAGGTTATGGTTACCTTGGAAATATCTTTGAGCCGTAATTTTAAAGAATTTTAGGTTGTGTCAATATATATATTGAAAACATGAAAATCAATAAAATTGATACGATCTAGATTTAGAGGTCATAGTGTGTAACTTTGATTATTGGCACACTTTGGAAGGTCATGTATCAAGAGATGTGTGGTTAAGATGTAAAGGTAACATCTAGAGTGATACTCAAGTGTCACACAACTTGATGTCTTGTACTCACCATGCTTCATATGTTTTACCATATATTTGCATGGAAGGAATGTCTAGGATAGATTACATCTCACAAAACAAGTCTTTTACCTTGATTGTGTATTTTAACACTTAGAAAGGGTGAGATGTAAGGTTTTGGAAATCATTGAATGTTAATGTTTGCAAAAATGAAATAAAACATTAAAATACATTAACAAATACATGAATAAAAGTATAACTTCAATACATTCGATATACAAGACCTAACGTGACAAAATTGAATAATTAAGATGATGAAATCGAGATCCTCTGATTTTGAATCGAAATCGATATCACCAATCGATAGCTTATCACGATCGATAACATAGCTGACGATACGATACGACCATCAGTCGAGTGCTAGCTTCATGACTCGACTGATTGAACATCAGTCGACTGATGAGGTTCATTAGTCGACTGATGGTACTGTTCACCGAGGCCGAAGGCCATCAGTCGAGTGCTCGACGAGCAGTCGAGTGATGTGCACATCACCGATCGATGGGCAACATCACGACCGATGCATCGTAGCACGCTACGGTTCTAAGGTTCGACGATTGCCGAGCCGATCGATGGCTCGCAGAAACCCGGTAATAAAATATCACGATCCGATGCTCCACATCACCGATCAATCGATTTATAACATAACGCCGAACCGCTAGGGTTCGGCGTCTTCACGCGACGAGCTCTCTCTTCTCCTTTCCTTCTCCGATCGCCGTCTCCCTCTCCGACCAACTCTTCCTAGTGCAACCTCCCAAGTGTTAGGTTTGATAGACGCCTCTCCTCTTCCATTTTCCACCTATTTGGAGCCCTAGTTCACACGATTTAGGGCTTATTTTTCCTTGTTCCGATTAGGGTTCCGGCGTCTGAAGCTCTCCGGCGACTTTTCCGGTGATCCCCAGCAACATTTGAGTCTTCCTTCCAAGAACACATTCAAATGGCGCCTAAGTAACGATTTTTCCTCGAGCCCTAATTTTCATCTCCATTACAATTTAAGTTTATCTAATCGTGTATTATTGTCATTGCATGTCATATCATTACATTGCATTCATAATAGGAGAGCCCGTAGGAATGATCCACCCGAGGGTGAATCTCGATTGTACTCAACCTATGTTGGTTAGGTACATCGATAGAAATTTTTCAATCGACATTGTAGTGATGTCATGGAATTAATTGCATACTACAATCTAATGAAAATCGTCTTATGCACGCATCCAATTAATGATGACCTTGTTAAGGAATTCTATCAAAACCTTAAAATGGTGGATGACGGCCCTACTTACACTACTCGCGTGCAAAACGCGAGTTAGAGTTCACCTCGCGACATCGCAGGAGTTTCTCGAGTGTAGGCACTCAGATGACACATTTATCTTTTACCCTGCCATGGATTTTCCTTTACCTGAGCCTTTTGACCACATCTCTATGGAGTCCATGCATGAGCATATCTTTGGTCATCCTCGTCCACCTACTAATCTATTTCCTATCACCGAAATTATCAGACTGACAAATGTCCTTTACAAGGTCATTGTTGGGTGTTTTCTTCCCATCGTCACTCGGGGTTTGGCCAAGATTCGGCCTCCCCATCTCTTTATTCTATATGCCATGCGTCATAGGTTAGACATTAACTTTGCACTAAACATGTTTTATTGCATTGTGCATTTCACCTCCCCTGTACAAGGGAAAGTGCATATGCCATTTGGTCATATCATCACAGCATGGCTCGACTCCGTAGGCGTCAACATCCACAGGGGCTCTCTGCGAGCGCTATCGGAGGTGTACGACTGTATATTAGTTCGTAACTTCTCGTTAGCAAAGCTACGGATGGGCGCTGGATAGATGGAGTTGGCGCCACGACCACCACCCAGGGCACGCAGACAGCATCCTCCGGTACCCAGAGAGGCGACAGAGGACCACAAGGATGCGGATACCACTGATGAGGATGACTAGATACCGGCAGACACATCAGCGGCGGGTCCATCAGATCACCGTGGCCGGCTGGAGTCCAGATTTCAGAACTATCGCCAATGGCCGACGCTTAGGTCGCCGAGCTGGCAGCCGAGCTTCCTTCTACAGACGCCTCCGATAGGATGGAGGAGACCTGTGGTGCGACAGAGCAAAGATCATCTCGATGTGCTAGAGATGATGCGGGCCTGGACTCTGAGTCAGCAGCCTCCTCCACCGCCACCTCCTGCGGACGATTAGAGGATATTAGATTTTTTTTGTGGTTGTCAGTTTTTGTAGTGAGATTGAGCATAGCCAATCTCCATTTTGGATGTAAAAGACAAGTTTTAAGTTAAATGAAATCTTTGTTTCTAAAAAACCTTGTGTGTATGGATGAATATTTGTAGAATTGTATTGCATCCTATCATATACTATGTCATGACATTGTTTAGGGTTATTTTAGATGTCATGCGTTCTTCAATCTCATCATATGTCATGACATCATGATCATTGGCCATGTTTTAATAATGCTATTATTTATGTCATGATCATACATTCATGCATTAACTTGATTAAAATTGATTTAAGGATTATGGCATGACTTGGAGTCCCAGTAATAAGGGAATCAAGTAGAGTTGCTTTAGAAAATTCATGAAACCCTAGTTTAGGGAGAACAAAACCCACATCTCACATCTAATTGATATGTATGTGTATGTATACACCCTAGATATATGTGAGATGCTAGGATATGAGTTAAGTTCAAGGTGCATAGTTTTTGCATCTAGATGAACTAAAACTCATCTAATTTTAGTTGTGGATCATTGGGAGAGCTTGTGTACAAGTCACGTACATAGAGCCCAAGGAATATGATCCAAGATAAGGTTTTGAAAATATTTTAAAATCATTTTGAAAAACCCTGGTGAAGTCTATCTTTTGATAGCAATCACCATTAATGAAGTTGATACAAAGTAGGGCCAAAACATTGAAAATTTTAATGGTTTTGAACTTTGTACCAATTTCACTATTTAATGGGTAAAATAATTTTCAAACATTTTTCACCCATTGTATTAGTCATAAGTACTATACGTATCAAATTTCGTGATTTTTCGATATACGTATAATTAGTTATGATTTTTCAAAACTCATTTAATCAAAATCGATTACATATCACCGATCGCCTTGGGTGGCGCCGATCGATGAAGGTTCCAATGATCGATTTCTGAATCACTCAACTGGTAGCCTGATTTCGGGGTAAACAAGGTTGTTTAACCCGATTTCAAATACTACTACTGGTCCCTAATCACTCCTAACCCTAGGATATGCTTCAGAAGCATTATAAAGGGTGTGAATCCATTGAATATGGATTAGGAGAAGTATTTGGGGTTTGTATCAATTTTAAGGTGTTGGAAAGTTCAATGTTGAACTTCTAACCTTAATTTTGATGGTTTAGAGTTTCTATTGGCTTAGGGACTTCCCAAGGACATTGTTGGTGCAATGGTCAAGGGGGAGCAAGCCTTTACATCAATTGGGAAACTGATGGGGACTTTTGAGAGACCCAATTTTGAAATTGGGAGAGTAAATAGGATTGTCTCTCTTGAGTGATATTGGACTTATCACTAGGACGATGGTAGGCATCCTAAGTATTTTTGGACCAAGGGGGAGATTGTAAGATCTCATTGGGACATGAGACATTGAATCTTGGGAGACAACTTTATGTTAGTCAAAAAGGAGAGAATGTCTGGGGGAAAACATTTGGAGAGTATTGACCAATTTGGGATAATTGGAAAAGGATTGGAGTTAGTATTCTAACTCAATTATTTGTTTGGTTTTTGTCAAACATCAAAAAGGGGGAGATTGTTGGTGCAATCGCCCAGTCACGACACCAGACTCGAGTTTGGCTCGAGTGATGTTTTGATGTGTTTTGATGTTTCGATAAAAACATATGACAATATAATTGTCAAGGAAAAAGTCCAAGCATGGGTCTCAATGGAAAGTCCAACATGTGTTGGCAAGGAAAGTCCAAGCATGGGTCTTGCAATGGAAAGTCCAACATGAGTCTTGGCAAGGAAAGTCCAAGCATGGTCTTGCATGGAAAGTCCAACATGGGTTGGCATTTGAAGTCCAAGGGGTTTAATATTACGAAAGTCCAAGCGTAGTCTTGGCAAAGATAAGTCCAATGGTCATACAGAAAGTCCAAGCGGAGTCTTGGCGGCGTAAGTCCAATGTGCTCAAGGTGTAGACACCTGCTAGCATGACATAGCCGACTTTTAAGCACCAAGGCTAGCGCGATGGATGAACAAGTCATGGATGACTTGAGGGATCCGAGAGGCGTGAGGTCATGGAGGTGGCTAGAAGGCTTAGGTCTAGGCTAAGGGTGGTCTAGCAAGTATGGGGAACCATACTTGAGTTAAAACCTCATGTTTGACATGTGGCGCTTGATCCGGACCGAGTCAACTAGGGTCGATTGCGGGTTATGGCTCAGCAATGACTACCATAGGTTGGCCGATCGATGGATCGAGCGCCGATCGATCGCGTGATCGCTGACCGTGCTCGAAGTCGGCCGCGCGATCGGAGTCGAGACTGATCGTCGAGTGAGGACTCCATCGGGCCGATCGATGGTCACAATCGGGCCGATCGATGGTAGTTCCGCTTGGACTTATCCAACGTGGAACTAGCCGCTGTCTCACGACAATGATGGCATCGATCGATGGTCCCGATCGACCGATCGATAGACTTTTCCAAAGACAAAGTTGAAGCTATATATGGAGCTCATGATGGAGGAAAAAGGAATCGGTTCTTGAGGGCTATTGGGGCGATTTGTTGGTGCAAATCAGGTCTCCAAGTGCAAGCAAGCAACCAAGCATTCAAGCAATCAAAACAAGTGTTGTAAAGTCTTTTCTTTACTTGTATTTCATATTCATTATTGTAATTGCTTATATTTGTATCTTATTGTTGTAATATTACTTGTAAGGGGTTTCTCCACCCTTGACTTGTGTCAAGAAGGAGTTTTATTGGTTAGTGGTGTTTGTGGCATCGCTAGGGTTCGTACGAACCCAATCCGTGGAGTAGGAACTGGTTCGGTTCCGAACCACGTTATATGCTCTTGTTGTGATTTGTGTTGTGTCCATTTCGTTATTGCTTTTATCATTATATATATTCCGCTGCGCTAACGAAATTGTAGACATGAACGAGATTGAATTCCATCCACGATTGGGCGAGATGCTATTCACCCCCCCTCTAGCCGTTCCAATATTCCTAACATTGGTTGACTAATATTTAGGTTTATTTCATGAATCCCACAAACAAATTAAAGTCACTCAATAATTGAATCAGAGTATTTAATGAGCCAAAATAAGTATCCATTGACTAAAATTTGGTATTTTTAAAAATAATTTAGGTATTATATTTTGTTTATTTCATTGTCTGGAACATTTATACTCAGCACTCCCAAATTTGATTCTCTCATACTCGGATCTTGGGTTTCCGTACTCGGCCAGATGCTTCTATAGGCATCCCACCAATTTCCCGAGTATGAGGAACCTTGGCCGAGTACCATTTGTTAGGACCTGTGCGCCCGCTAGAGGGGGGGGGGGTGAATAGCGACGTGACCGTACGTAGATGGAATTTGATCGTGATCGCGTCTACAAATCGTGTTAGCGCAGCGGAATAATGATAGTAAAAACAATAACACGAAACAAATGCGAACACACACACAACACGAAGATATAACGTGGTTCGGAACCGAAACGGTTCCTACTCCACGGATTGGGTTCGTACGAACCCTAGTGATGCCACAAACACCACTAAGCAATAAACTCCTTCTCGACAATAAGTCGGAGGTGGAGAAACCTCATACAATGGATTACAATAAGTAATACAAGCAAAATACAAGGAAATGTAAAGAACACTTTACAAACTAGGGTTTGAGCGCTTTGCTTGTTGGTTGCTTGGATGAGGTTGAAGGGCCCTGAAATGCACCTGTAAATTGCCTTCAAATCGCCTCAAGTAAGCTCCCAAAGAACTGATTCTCGAGCCTTCCATGAACAGCTGCTTTTATCCTCCATCGGCCGATTACCGGGCAATGATCGCCATAAGTCCCGGCCGATCGCCAACACGTAGTTGTGAGACAACGGGCTCAATTCATGTTGCCAACATTGGCAATCGATCGCACGGAGCATTCTCGTTTCGACACTCACCGGCAATGATCGCCGTCTCCTGGCGGGCCGATCGCCATCGACATCACCGATTGCTCATCGAGCAATGACCGCTGTGAGCAATTCCAGCTCTAAAACGGCAAATCGAACTCGTCGACTCATGACAATGAACCACCATAATGCGCCGATCATTGTCAACCTCAAAAATGAGGTTTTAACCCAAGTATGGTGCCCCCATACTTGCTAGACCACCCTTAGCCTAGGCCTAAGCCTTCTAGCCACCTCTATCAGCCTCACGCCTCTCGGATCCCTCCAAGTCATCCATGACTTGTTCATCCATCGCGCTAGCCTCCAGGTGCTTCCCTCGGCTATGTCATGCTAACGGTGTCTACACCGTCAAGACACATTGGACTTACGTCGCCAAGACTCCGCTTGGACTTTACGCCGCCAATATCAATCCCCTTGGACTTCTCAAATGCCAAGACTCAAGCTTGGACTTTCCCTTACCAACCCATGTTGGACTTTCCATGCCAAGACCCATGCTTGGACTTTTCCTTGTGCCAAGTACTCAAGACTTGGACTTTCCCAAATGCCAAGTGTCCCACTTGGACTTTCCATGCCAAGTACCCATGACTTGGACTTTCCCTTAATCACATGGTCAACCCTAGTCAACCATCAAAGTCTCCCTCGAGTCAAACTCAAGTCTAGTCAATTATAACCTGGGTCGATTGCTCCAACAATCTCCCCAACATATTAACCGACATCAATGTCAAACCACTTTGTCAAACATCCTATGTCAAACATCAAAACATTCTCGAGTCAAACTCGAGTATGGTCAATCGTGACCTGGGCCGATTGCACCAACAATCTCCCCCTTTTTGATGTTTGACAAAATAAACCTTGAGTTATTCCCCTAACTCAAATTCCCCTACCAATTTTCCAAATTGGTAATTTAATCTTCTCCCCCTTTTTGACATATATCAAAAAGGTTATCTCTCCAAGGAGGTCAATGTCTCATGTCCTAATGAGATCTTATAATCTCCCCCTAGGATGCCTACCATCTTCCTAGTGATAAGTCTCATATCACTCAAGAGAGGCAATCCTATATTCTCTCCCAATTTCCAAATTGGGTCTCTTAAAATCCCATCAATTTTCCCAATTGATGATACTCTCCCAATAACTTCTCCCCCTTCAAGAAGAGAAACACATCCATCATCCCAAGATGGATAACTCCCCCTAAAGGCTTGCTCCCCTTGACCATTGCACCAACAATGTCCTTGGGAAATCCTTAAGCCAATAGGAACTTTAAACCATCAAAATTAAGGTTCTAAGTTCAACATAGAACTTTCACTCACCCTAAATTTGATACTTTGACCTAACACCGCTCCTAATCCATATCCAATGAATTTTCACCCTTTATAATGCTTCCCAAAGCATATCCTAGGGTTAGAAGTGATTAGGAACTTTTACCATAGCTGAACACGGGCTAAACAACCTTGTTTTCCCGAAATCAGACCTGGCAGTCGACTCTTGACAGTAACCACCGATCACATCATATCACCGCCACCACTAGGCAAGGGCGACTAATAGCTGAAATTTCCAAATTTCAGCTATCAGAATCGAGATTCAGAAAATCATAACTAATTATATGTATATCGAAAAATCACGAAATTTTATACGTATAATACCTATGACCAATACAATGGGTGAAAAATATTTTAAAAATATTTTACCTGTAAACTAGCAAAATTGATACAAAATCCAAAAGTGACTAGAAACTTAAAAGTTTAAGCTCACTTTGTATCAATCTCATCAATGGTGATTGCTATCAAAAGATAGACTTCACCAAGGTTTTTCACAATTATTTTAAAACATTTTCAAAACCTTATTTTGGATCATATTCCTTGGGCTCTATGCACATGACTTGTACACAAGCTTTCCCAATGATCCACTAATCATATAAGATGAGTTTGAGTTTATCTAGATGCAAAAACTATGCACCTTGAACTTAACTCATATCCTAGCATCTCACATGTATCTAGGGTGTATAAATACACATACATATCAATTGGATGTGAGATGTGAGTTTTGGTTCACTTAATCTAGGGTTTCATGCATTTCTAAGGCAACCCTACTTGATTCCCTTATGAATGGGACTCCAAGTCATGTCATAGTCCTTAAATCAATTTTCAATCAAGTTAATGCATGAAATGATCATGGCATAATAATAGCAAAAATAAATTATGGCCAATGATCATGATGTTATGGCCAATGATCATGATGTTATGGCATATTATGAAATCTAAAACACATGACATTAATCCTTAAACCTAAACATGAACATGACATATAAAATGATTAAAATAAACATGATGTCATGGCATGTTATATGGCAAACAAAGCATGACATATAAAATATATAGGTATAGTAATACCTAAATTTTAATATTAATTGCCATTTGATATAATTAGATATATTTTGCCATATTATCATTAATCTCCCTAGTGTGCCAAAAACCCAAAATGGCACACTAACCTCTAAACCTAAATTGTGCTAATTTAATTGATTTTTCTTAATTAAAAAAAAATGCATTGGCACATCCTAAAATCTTTTAGGATATTAATTCAAATCTATCTCCAAGGTAACCATAACCTTGAAAATATCCTAAAGTGTCACCTTTACCATGGTTGAGTTAACTACCCATCCAATCAAGGTTGACACACCCTAAACCCATCTAGCGTGAATCAATCACGCTCTTAGGAACCCAAAACCGATTTGAGCTCCTAGGGTTAATTAGGTATTCCTTAGGGATAACCTCCCTAGATACCTTCCTAATGACCCTCCTAGGCTTGTTAGACTTGGTCATTTGGGTCTTACCTAGGTTGACTCTAGGAGTAACTCCCCTTGCAACCTTCTTAGTGGTCACCCTAGGTTTCCTAGAAACCCTAGCCACTAGGCACAATCTTTGGTCAACCTTAGGGATGACTTCCCTATTGACCTTGGTCTTTCTAGACCTAGTTTGTGTTCCATAGTCAAATGAAACACTATGATAAGCCACCTTAGACTTAGGTTTGTGACCCAAACCTTGATTGCCCTTGGTTGAATTTTGATTCTTAGGTCCTAAGTGTTGACTTTGAGATTTGGACCTAGACTTTTGATCATTTGACCCTTTAAATTGGTTTTGTATATTTCTAAGGGTCTTTTCTAGTTTTTCAAGTCTTGACCTCAAGACTTGATTTTCCTTTTCTAATTGCCCAATTTTTGAGTTTTGATTTAAACCATGGGCATTGTCCTTTCTAGGCATATGCCTAGTCCATTTAGGGTTAAAACCTAAGTGTTCTTGTATTTTCCTAATAGATTCCTTAGGTAAGGTTTTTCTAGGGACATTAGTCCCAAATTTTTCCTTATTTCCTACATGGACTCTCTTAGCTCCTAAACAAAATTCCTTACTTCTAGCATGCTCTTTATGATAAATAGCAAGACTATTAAAATTATTCCTAGCATGCTTTTGACTATAAGAATTAGAAAGAGCATTACTAAAATATACCTTAGGGTTAGCCTTAGCTCCCCCTACATGTGATGCTCCTTCTTGCCTCTTCTTCTTCCCCCTAGGGCATTGACTCCGATAATGCCCCTTTGAGTTGCACTTGAAGCATATGATATGCTCCTTGCTCTTGATATTTGTGGAACCGACATCCTTGATCTTTGGCGCTGGTGGAGCTTTTCTTACTCTCTTTGGGCATTTGCTCTTGTAATGCCCACTTTCCCTACACTCAAAGCAAATTATATGATTTTTATTTAAACCTAAATTGCTTGAGTCACCTAGTTCGGTGGTAGGTGCCGGAGTTGTATTTTGAGCTTCTTCATCTTGATCGGATGTTGAAGCTTCTTCTTGTTGCTCCAGTATGGAAGTTCTCTCCTCCCCCTCAATCCTTGAGGTGGATGCTTCTTCCACCTCTTCCTTCTCCGATCCGGAAGTCGACTCCCTATCAACTTCCGACTCTTCAAGCTCTTTAGATGGGGATGTGCTTGCTTGAGCTTGAGAAGGTGAGCACTCCTCTTCTTCTTCTTGGATTGATGATGGATTTTCATGAAGCTTTGCCACTTGGCTCCACAACTTCTTAGCATCCATATAGTCCCCTATGTTAGTGAAAGCCCTAGAGCCAATCATATGATGATTGTTGTATGGACTTTATTGTATCATATTCCTATTTATTAAGGCATGGTTATTATATTTACTTGTATTGGTGCCAAATAACTAAATATAATAATGTCCTTGAGTAGTAGGTTCTTATCTATATCAATCGATTGGTTGAATCGATAATGAGATGATATAGAGAACACTACTCTTAATCATTCCTAGTCGAGTATTAACATTCAGGGACAATGTTAATGCGTATAGACTAGCATGTAGGTCAACAAGATGACTTGATGTCACAAGTCATGGATATGAGATATCAAGTTGACACATGGGTATGCATTGGAGAATGTATACTGAATGACCCGCCATGAGAAAGTATCATGGATCGTTATATGAGTGTCATATACTTTCTCATGTGGCTATTAGTATGACTATTAGTCCTTAGACCTGAAGTCACCATGGTTCCCTACATAACGAATTGCATACTTTGGCTTCGTCAAACGTCACCCGTAAATGGGTGGACTATAAAGGCGATTACTGGGTATGTAACGAATTATGCGGAGGGATGTGAGTGATGTAGATGGGATCTATCCCTCCTATATGACGGGGGTGACATCGATATTCTTGATAGAGTGAGACCACGAAGTGCATGGCCATGCCCAAATGAGTCAATATGAGATATTGAGCTCATTTGATTAGAGTGAGTCTACTTGGAGTTCAAGATTTAGATTATGCAGGGATGACACGGTCTATGCCTCGATTGGTCAATCTAGATGTCAAGGATAGAGGACATTGTCACATATTGTGAGAGTCACAATTAGTAGTCACAAAGGTGATGTTGGAGCTCAACATTCTTGTAACTTGGGTAGCAATGATGTGTTGCTAGATACCGCTCATTGCTTATGTTCCTAAATCGGTTTAGGGACATTGCCAGCGTTACAAGAACCTATAGTCACACACATAAGAGCAATTAGATGGAGATTAGGTTCATATGATGAACCATGAGGATTAGGTTCATGGGATGAACCAAATTGGATTAAGAGTAATCCAAATTAGACTAATTGAGTTAGACTCAAGTTGATTCAAGTGTTGAATGAGTCTAATTGAGATTTGATTAATCAAATCAATTTAAATTAATGAATAAAGATTCATTAAATTAAATTTACTTGAGTCAAGTGGTTAGATTTGATCAACCATGGGAGATTAGAGGTCAAGTTTGACTTGACTTGAGAGGGAAGATGAAAGGTCAAGTTTGACTTGACCAAATGCCATGTCATGGTGATGACTTGGCATGGCAATGATGATGCTCCACATCATCATTGACTTTGTCAATTGATGCCACATCATGAGGAGATCAAGGGTCATGGGAGTTACATGCATGCATGTAACCCCCCTCCATGAAGTGGCCGGCCACTCCATTAGATGGTGTATTGATTTTTGGTGGCTATTTGACTTCATCTTCAACCTTGGAACTTTTCCTCTCAAGCTCTCCCTCTCCTTCCTCTCTTTGGCCGAACCAACCAAGGAGTGCTAGCACACTCAAGGTTGAGTTTTCTTCCACCTATTGCTTGTGTGGATACCATAGAGGAGTGTGCACTTGACACTCTCGAGTTCCGGCGGACTTTGGACGAGCGGGATTTGCGAAGGGCATCGCATCAAGGGTAACATCCTTATCTCTTAGTTCTAAGGTAGATCTAGAGGATTTTGTAAGCACATACATGTCATTAGTTTTAATACTTCTTGCGGATCCGTGGCGGGACTTCCGGGTTTCCAATGCAGCGGTTTTGCGGCGGAAAAAGCCCAATGATGGTATCGAGCCACGTGCGGAGCATGTATGTGTTTCGTTTTGTAGTTTTTATATTAGATATAAAAAATTACAGATTTATATGTTTCTGTAAATTTTCTTATTTTATAGAATTTTTGGGTATTTTTCTCGTAGAAATTGAAACAGCGAGTGTTGGGACACTCGTAGGCTTCAACGAGAAAAACTCTCGAATCGGTGAGTTCTCGCTTTAGGTTTTGGGACAGCGACTTAAGTCGCTGTAAGATCATTATAGGGACACTCGCAAAGTTTATTTTGTAGGCGCTGCCCCTATCCCCTAAAGGGGCCATGTCCCGCGATCGCAGAAACCGCTTAGCGGACCGTTCTGAGAGTTGACTCATAAATTCGAAATAAATTAAGAAAAATTATAGAAATTTCTGTAAAAATACATAATTTAGAATTATGTATAATTCTGTGATTGTCATGGCCCAATAACCCAATTGGATTGGATTAAGTGTGTTGTAATTCATAATACGGCCTGCCGCTGTTTTGTGGTTGTCGTGTTGTAGAAGTGTTTTGCGACTGCGTCGCACCTATTCTTTAATATTCTAGTTATAAATAGTTTTAGACTCGAATGTAACTCGAGTTTCGTGATTTGTAATGTACAAAAATGGAGCGTGGAAAGTCCACTTGAAGACGAGCTTACGAGAAGGGTGACGACGACACATGGCGGTCAAAGGAAGCGCTTGGAGAAGCCGCTAGCCTTAGGTTGACCGTCCGATCTTCTCATTGGCTTGAGAAGATCGTAGTAGGGCCATGACTATATCACATTTAATGATATATATATATGTTGATATATATATATGTATATTTAATTGATTTTGCTTGTATGTATGTGATGCATGCTAGTAGAAACATGTTTGTATGTATATGATGCATGCTAGGTTAATTTTCTTGTATGTATATGATGCATGCTAGAATAATTAATGTATGTATATGATGCATGCTAATATAGGATAATAAAGCCCTAAATGCGATAAGATACACATTACGATTAGATTAGATCATAATCGAATCAACTCAAAATGCCTACCAAGCCTTGATACCCATCACTACCTCGATCATTTGTTGTTGCTGAATCGCCAAAGCAGAGCAACGCATATTATCTTGGTAGGGTGCGGAGGGACAATCTTGGTCCCGCCTATCACTACTCGGGTTAGAGTAAGCTCAATTAGATTGAGCAAAACTAGTTAACTCAATTGGATCGAGTAGAACTATAGGCATATTCCAATCGTTGGAAAGATAGGTTAAGATCGCATTTACACTAAATCTTGGGCGATTTAGCCAAAGCTAACTCAAGGTCTTTTGTAAATGTGGGTCTTAATCCTATAAACAAGAGTTGCATAGAGATGTAATCGTAATGTGTTACCTGACCGATCATTTTAAGTCTTGGGCGATTTAGCCAAAGCTAACTCAAGGCTTAGTATGATGTGGATCTTGTCCAAGAATTATAGCTAGTTTGTATGAATCTAGTAAAAGTGGTTTGACCACATCCATAACTCGATTCTACAAAATTCCTATAATTTAGTGGGAGCATCATTTGATTAAAGGCCTAATTAAATGATAAAAGGAATATGATATTAATCCTCTGCATTGTATGTTGTAGATTACTATGTCAAACAACACGAACACTCTCTCTCGCGATCCGCCTTGAGAAGGACAAGCTCAATGGAGCAAATTTCGGATCGTACAGAACTCGAGAATTGTTCTCACCCAAGAAAGAAAGTCAGACGCCCCGAGCACCATTCCAGAGGCACCTCCGCCATCGCCGGATGACAAAGATGCTTACAAGAAGCATCAAGATGATGCATTAGATGTGTCATGTCTAATGCTCGCGACCATGAACTCTGAGCTTCAGAAGCAACATGAGTTCATGAATGCTTATGATATGGTTGGACATCTTCGTCAACTATATCAAGGACAAGCTAGGCATGAGAGATATGAAGTCTCTAAAGCACTATTTGGGTCTAAAATGCAAGAAGGGACTCCAGAGGTTCATATGTACTCAAGATGATTGGGTACGAGAAAACCTACAAAGGCCGGGATTCCCACTTGGCCAAGAGCCGCCACGACCTAATCTTGCAATCTTGCCAAGAGCCTTCGATCAATTTGTCATGAATTATAACATGAATGAAATTGATAAGCCATCGTCAAATGCTCAAAGATGTTGAGAATCACGAGCTTAACCTTAAGAAGGGTAAATCGACACCATTTTGATGGTGCGTAAGAAGAAAGGCAAGGGCAAGCCTAAAGGTAAGGGAAAGTCCTGCCAAGGGCAAAGGCAAAGAACTTAAACCCAAAGGAGGGGTAGCCAAGGAAGGGGCTTGCTTCTTCAGGAAGCGGGACACTTGGAAGCGTAAGCTGCAAGGCATACAAAGATCTTAAGAAGAAGAAGTGAGACTTCTACTTGGTATAAATGTTATAGAAGTCAATCTATCTATTTCTTCATCATGGGTATTAGATCTGGGATGTGCATCTCACATTTGTACCAATGTGCGGTGAGAAATAGCGGGGCATTGACAAAGGCGAGGTGGACCTACGAGTAGGCAATGGAGCAAGGGTTCCTATTCTTTGTAGGAACTTATGATCTATCTCGCCCTCACTGGGCTTGTACTAGAATTAGATGAATGTTGTTATGTACTGCTTTAACTAAGAACATCATTTGATTTCTTGTTTGGACAAGAAAGGTTTTTCATTTATAATAAAGAACAAATGTTGTTGGTTTATTTAAATGATATGTTCTATGTAGTGCACCTCTAATGAGCGGACTCTACTTTCTAGACTTAGAGCCTATCTATAACATAAGTACCAAGAGGTTCAAAGTCGAATGAGTTGAACGAAACCTATCTCTGGCATTGTCGCTTAGGTCATAAATGAGTAAACATCTCGGCTCCATAAGGATGGGAAATTTGCTAGACTCATTTGATTTTGAATCATATGAGACATGAGTCTTGCCTTTTAGGCAAGATGACCAAGACTCCTTTAGTGGACATAGCGAAAGAAAAGCATTTGTTAGGACTTATACATAGTGATGTATGTGGTCCTTTGATATTCTTTGCTAGAGAGTGGATTCTGGTACTTCATTACATTTCTTGATGACTTGATAGATATGGTTATGTGTATCTTATGACACATAAATCGAATCCTTTGAAAAGTTCAAAGAATTCAGAATGAAGTACAAAACCCGGCTTGGCAAGAGTATTAAGATACTTGATCGGATCGAGGTGGTGAATACCTTAGCCATGAGTTTACGTGACTATCTGGCGAGTGTCTCACTCCTCCCGAACACCACAGTGGAATGGTGTATCCGAAAGGAGGAATCGTGACTTATCGATATGGTACGATCTATGATGAGTCACACAGATCTTCCTATATCCTTTTGGGGATATGCTTCCGACACGCAGCCTTTACCCTTAACCGTACCATCCAAGGTCGTGGTAAAGACACCATATACGATATGGACAGGGAAAAATCCCAAGATGTCTTTTATGAGGATTTGGGGTTGTGAGGCTTACGTTCGACGTCAAGTCTCAGACAAACTGGGACCCAAATCCGATAGGTGCTATTTTGTTGGATATCCCAAGTCTACAAAGGGATATTACTTCTACATTCCCAGTCAGCACAAAGTGTTTGTGGCAAAGACTGGGGTTTTTCTAGAAAGGGATTTTGTTTCTAGAAAAACTAGTGGGAGTACCTTCGATCTTGAAGAAATTCAAGATAAGGACCATAGCACTGAGGCCTTGATGGAGGTTGAACAGGAACCACAAAGTGTTGTGGGTGAAGAGGTTGTTGCACAAAGAGTTGTGGAACAACCACCTGTTCAAGTAGACCTACCTCTTCGCAGGTCTGATAGGGTACGTCGTCAGCCTGAGAGATACTCATTTCTCTTGTCTGACCATGATGACGTTATGCTCATTGAGAATGAGCCTACCTCCTATCAGGAAGCTGTGATGAGCCCAGATTCTGAGAAATGGCTAGACGCCATGAGATCCGAGATGGAATCCATGTACACTAACCAAGTATGGACTTTGGTTGATCCACCTGAAGGGGTCAAACCCATTGGGTGTAAGTGGGTCTTTAGGAGAAAGACTGACATGGATGGACTTACGCATACCTATAAAGGCCGATTGGTGGCTAAAGGTTTCAAGCAAATTCATGGTATTGACTATGATGAAACCTTTTCTCCAGTGGCGATGTTTAAGTCCATTCGGATCTTTCTTGCTATTGCAGCATACCACGATTATGAGATCTGGCAGATGGATGTCAAAACCGCGTTTCTGAATGGAAACTTACTCGAGGATGTGTACATGACACAACCTGAGGGTTTTATAGATCCACAGCATACTGGGAAGGTATGCAAGCTGCAAAGGTCCATTTATGGGCTAAAGCAAGATTCTCGGAGTTGGAATCTTCGATTCGATGATGCGATCAAACAGTTTGGTTTCATCAAGAATGAAGATGAACCCTGTGTCTACAAGAGGGTTAATGGGAACACAGTTGTGTTCCTTGTATTCTATGTGGATGACATACTACTCATTGGGAATGACATCCCTTTGCTACAGTCTGTGAAGACTTGGCTCGGGACGTGCTTCTCAATGAAAGACTTAGGTGAAGCAGCCTGTATTCTAGGCATCAAGATCTATAGAGATAGATCTAAGAGATTGCTTGGCCTAAGTCAGAGTACATACATTGACATGGTATTACTTCGGTTTGCCATGCAGAATTCCAAGAAAGGACTTCTGTCGATGTCACATGGTGTGAGTCTTTCGAAGACTCAAAGTCCCTCTTCTAGAGAGGAGAGAGACCGCATGGATAAGATCCCTTACGCATCTGCTATAGGATCTATCATGTACACCATGTTGTGTACTCGTCCTGATGTCTCGTATGCTTTGAGCATGACGAGTAGATACCAGTCAGATCCAGGTGAGCGTCACTGGATAGCAGTCAAGAATATTCTTAAGTACTTGAGAAGGACTAAAGAATATTTCTTGATATTTGGAGGCGATGAGAGGAGCTAGTCAGAAGGGTTACTGATGCTGCCTTCCAAACCACTGTGATGATTACAGATCGCAATGTGGTTCGTGTTTTGCTTGAATGGTGGCGCCGGAGTGGAAGAGTTCAAGCAGACACGCTTCCGATTCTACAACAGAGGCCGAGTATATTGCTGCATCTGAGGCAGCAAAGAAGGCAGTTTGGATCCGCAAGTTCATTACTGAGCTTGGGGTGGTTCCTAGCATTGCAGATCCTATAGAGCTCTATTGTGACAACAATGGAGCGATTGCACAGGCTAAGGAACCTCGCTCACACCAGTGACCAAACACATACTACGGCGCTTCCATCTCATTCGAGAGATCATCGATAGAGGAGATGTGAAGATTTGCAGAGTACCCACAGAGGCTAACATCGCAGATCCCTTGACCAAGGCTTTGGCACAGAAAAAGCATGATGGTCACACTAGGTCATTGGGTATTAGATACTACGGTGATTGGCACTAGTGCTAGTGGGAGATTGTTAGTGAAAGCCCTAGAGCCAATCATATGATGATTGTTGTATGGACTTTATTGTATCATATTCCTATTTATTAAGGCATGGTTATTATATTTACTTGTATTGGTGCCAAATAACTAAATATAATAATGTCCTTGAGTAGTAGGTTCTTATCTATATCAATCGATTGGTTGAATCGATAATGAGATGATATAGAGAACACTACTCTTAATCATTCCTAGTCGAGTATTAACATTCAGGGACAATGTTAATGCGTATAGACTAGCATGTAGGTCAACAAGATGACTTGATGTCACAAGTCATGGATATGAGATATCAAGTTGACACATGGGTATGCATTGGAGAATGTATACTGAATGACCCGCCATGAGAAAGTATCATGGATCGTTATATGAGTGTCATATACTTTCTCATGTGGCTATTAGTATGACTATTAGTCCTTAGACCTGAAGTCACCATGGTTCCTACATAATGAATTGCATACTTTGGCTCACAAACGTCCACCCGTAAATGGGTGGACTATAAAGGCGACATCGGGTATGTAACGAATTATGCGGAGGGATGTGAGTGATGTAGATGGGATCTATCCCTCCTATATGACGGGGTGACATCGATATTCTTGATAGAGTGAGACCACGGCGCATGGTTATGCCCAAATGAGTCAATATGAGATATTGAGCTCATTTGATTAGAGTGAGTCTACTTGGAGTTCAAGATTTAGATTGTACCGAGGATGACACGGTCTATGCCTCGATTGGTCAATCTAGATGTCAAGGATAGAGGGACATTGTCACATATTGTGAGAGTCACAATTAGTAGTCACAAAGGTGATGTTGGAGCTCAACATTCTTGTAACTTGGGTAGCAATGATGTGTTGCTAGATACCGCTCATTGCTTATGTTCCTAAATCGGTTTAGGGACATTGCCAACGTTACAAGAACCTATAGGGTCACACACATAAGAGCAATTAGATGGAGATTAGGTTCATATGATGAACCATGAGGATTAGGTTCATGGGATGAACCAAATTGGATTAAGAGTAATCCAAATTAGACTAATTGAGTTAGACTCAAGTTGATTCAAGTGTTGAATGAGTCTAATTGAGATTTGATTAATCAAATCAATTTAAATTAATGAATAAAGATTCATTAAATTAAATTTACTTGAGTCAAGTGGTTAGATTTGATCAACCATGGGAGATTAGAGGTCAAGTTTGACTTGACTTGAGAGGGAAGATGAAAGGTCAAGTTTGACTTGACCAAATGCCATGTCATGGTGATGACTTGGCATGGGCGGCCAATGATGATGCTCCACATCATCATTGACTTTGTCAATTGATGCCACATCATGAGGGAGATCAAGGGTCATGGGAGTTACATGCATGCATGTAACCCCCCTCCATGAAGTGGCCGGCCACTCCATTAGATGGTGTATTGATTTTTGGTGGCTAATGGACTTCATCTTCAACCTTGGGAATTTTCCTCTCAAGCTCTCCCTCTCCTTCCACTCTTTGGCCGAACCAACCAAGGAGTGCTAGCACACTCAAGGTTGAGTTTTCTTCCACCTATTGCTTGTGTGGATACCATAGAGGAGTGTGCACTTGACACTCTCGAGTTCCGGCGGACTTTGGACGAGCGGGATTTGCGAAGGGCATCGCATCAAGGGTAACATCCTTATCTCTTAGTTCTAAGGTAGATCTAGAGGATTTTGTAAGCACATACATGTAATTAGTTTTAATACTTCTTCGCACGGATCCGTGGCCGGGACTTCCGGGGTTTCCGCAACGCAAAAAGCGGCCATGTCTTAAAGCCCAACAAAGGGTATCAGAGCCACGTGCGAAGCATGTATGTGTTTCATTTTTGTAGTTTTTATATTAGATATAAAAATTACAGATTTATATGTTTCTGTAAATTTTCTTATTTTATAGAATTTTTGGGTATTTTTCTCGTAGAGTCGAAGCAACGAGTGTTGGGACACTCGTAGGCTTCAACCGTCGAGAAAAACTCTCCGAATCGGCGAGTTCTCGCGTTAGGTTTTTGGGACAGCGACTTAAGTCGCTGTAAGATCATTGTAGGGACACTCGCGAAGTTTATTTTATGCAGGGGCGCTGCCCCTATCCCCGAAAGGGGCCATGTCCCGCGATCGCGCCCGGAAACCGCTTAGCGGGACCGTTACGGAGAGTTGACTCATAAATTCGAAATAAATTAGGAAAAATTATAGAAATTTCTGTAAAAATACATAATTTAGAATTATGTATAATTCTGTGATTGTCATGGCCCAATAACCCAATTGGATTGGATTAAGTGTGTTGTAATTCATAATACGGCCTGCGTGCCGTTTTGTGGTTGTGCGTGTTGTAAAGTGTTTGCGACCTGCGCGTCGCACCTATTCTTTTAATATTCTAGTTATAAATAGTTTTAGACTCGAATGTAACTCGAGTTTCGTATTTGTAATGTACAAAAATGGAGCGGTGGAAAGTCCACTTGAAGACGAGCTTACGAGAAGGGTGACGACGACACATGGCGGTCAAAGGAAGCGCTTGGAGAAGCCGCTAGCCTTAGGTTGACCGTCCGATCTTCTCATTGGCTTGAGAAGATCGTAGTAGGGCCATGACTATATCACATTTAATGATATATATATATGTTGATATATATATATGTATATTTAATTGATTTTGCTTGTATGTATGTGATGCATGCTAGTAGAAACATGTTTGTATGTATATGATGCATGCTAGGTTAATTTTCTTGTATGTATATGATGCATGCTAATATAGGATAATAAAGGCCTAAATGCGTATAAGATACACATTACGATTAGATTAGATCATAATCGAATCAACTCGAAAATGCCTACCAAGCCTTGATACCCATCACTACCTCGATCATTTGTTGTTGTTGAATCTGCCAAAGCAGAGCAACGCATATTATCTTGGTAGGGTGCGGAGGGACAATCTTGGTCCCGCCTATCACGGCTCGGGTTAGAGTAAGCTCAATTAGATTGAGCAAAACTAGTTAACTCAATTGGATCGAGTAGAACTATAGGCATATTCCAATCGTTGGAAAGATAGGTTAAGATCGCATTTACACTAAATCTTGGGCGATTTAGCCAAAGCTAACTCAAGGTCTTTTGTAAATGTGGGTCTTAATCCTATAAACAAGAGTTGCATAGAGATGTAATCGGTAATGTGTTACCCACCGATCGTACTAAGTCTTGGGCGATTTAGCCAAAGCTAACTCAAGGCTTAGTATGATGTGGATCTTGTCCCGCAAGAATTATAGCTAGTTTGTATGAATCTAGTAAAAGTGGTTTGACCACATCCATAACTCGATTCTACAAAATTCCTATAATTTAGTGGGAGCATCATTTGATTAAAGGCCTAATTAAATGATAAAAGGAATATGATATTAATCCTCTGCATTGTATGTTGTAGATTACTATGTCAAACAACACGAACACTCTCTCTCTGCGATCCGCCCTGAGAAGGACAAGCTCAATGGAGCAAATTTCGGATCTGATGCAGAACTCGAGAATTGTTCTCACCCAAGAAAGGAAGTCAGACGTCCCGGAGCAGCCCATTCGGAGGCACCTCCGCCATCGCCTCGCGAGTGACAAAGATGCTTACAAGAAGCATCAAGATGATGCATTAGATGTGTCATGTCTAATGCTCGCGACCATGAACTCGAGCCGTATAAACATGAGTTCATGAATGCTTATGATATGGACATCTTCACAACTATATCAAGGACAAGCTAGGCATGAGAGATATGAAGTCTCTAAAGCACTATTTGGGTCTAAAATGCAAGAAGGGACTCTGTGAGGTTCATATGTACTCAAGATGATCGTAGAAAACCTACAAAGGTCCGGGATTCCCACTTGGCCAAGAGCTGGCCACTGACCTAATCTTGCAATCTTGCCAAGAGCCTTGATCAATTTGTCATGAATTATAACATGAATGAAATTGATAAGCCATGAAATGCTCAAAGATGTTGAGAATCACGAGCTTAACCTTAAGAAGGGTAACTGACACCATTTTGATGGTGCAAGAAGAAAGGCAAGGGCAAGCCTAAAGGTAAGGGAAAGTCCCAAGCCAAGGGCAAAGGCAAAGAACTTAAACCCAAAGGAGGGGTAGCCAAAGGAAGGGGCTTGCTTCCACGCAAGGAAGGGACATCGGAAGGAATCGCAAGGCATACCCGAAGATCTTAAGAAGAAGAGAAGTGAGACTTCTACTGTATAAATGTTATAGAAGTCAATCTATCTATTTCTTCATCATGGGTATTAGATACTGATGTGCATCTCACATTTGTACCAATGTGCAAATGAGAAATAGCAGGTGGCATTGACAAAGGGCGAGGTGGACCTACGAGTAGGCAATGGAGCAAGGGTTCGTTCTTTGTAGGAACTTATGATCTATCTCTCGCCCTCCGGGCTTGTACTAGAATTAGATGAATGTTGTTATGTGCTGCTTTAACTAAGAACATCATTTGATTTCTTGTTTGGACAAGAAAGGTTTTTCATTTATAATAAAGAACAAATGTTGTTCACTTTATTTAAATGATATGTTCTATTGTAGTGCACCTCTAATGAACGGACTCTACTTTCTAGACTTAGAGAGCCCTATCTATAACATAAGTACCAAGAGGTTCAAGTCAAATGAGTTGAACCAAACCTATCTCTGCATTGTCGCTAGGTCATATAAATGAGAGTCGCTTATCTCACTCCATAAGGATGGGTCGTTAGACTCATTTGATTTTGAATCATATGAGACATGCGAGTCTTGCCTTTAGGCAAGATGACCAAGACTCCTTTAGTGGACATAGCGAAAGAGCAATGATTTGTTAGGACTTATACATAGTGATGTATGTGGTCCTTTCAATGTTGCTAGAGGTGGTTAAGTACTTCATTACATTTATCGATGACTTAGATATGGTTATGTGTATCTTATGACACATAAATCAAATCCTTTGAAAAGTTCAAAGAATTCAAGAATGAAGTACAAACCACTTGGCAAGAGTATTAAGATACTTCGATCGGATCGAGGTGGTGAATACCTTAGCCATGAGTTTCGTGACTATCTAGCCGAGTGTGGGATTCTATCCCAACTCACTCCTCCCGAACACCACAAAGGGAATGGTGTATCCGAAAGGAGGAATCGTGACTTATTAGATATGGTATCTATGATGAGTCACACAGATCTTCCTATATCCTTTTGGGATATGCTCGACACAAAGCAGCCTTTACCCTTAACCGTACCATCCAAGGCTGTGGTAAAGACACCATATACGATATGGACAGGGAAAAATCCCAAGATGTCTTTTATGAGGATTAGGGGTTGTGAGGCTTACGCTCACGCCAAGTCTCGCATAAACCGGGACCCAAATCCGATAGGTGCTATTTTGTTGGATATCCCAAGGATACAAAGGGATATTATTTCTACATTCCCAACAAAGACAAAGTGTTTGTGGTAAAGATCGGGTTTTTCTAGAAAGGGATTTTGTTTCTAGAAAAACTAGTGGGAGTACCTTCGATCTTGAAGAAATTCAAGATAAGGACCATAGCACTGAGGCCTTGATGGAGGTTGAACAGGAACCACAAAGTGTTGTGGGTGAAGAGGTTGTTGCACAAAGAGTTGTGGAACAACCACCTGTTCAAGTAGACCTACCTCTTCGCAGGTCTGATAGGGTACGTCGTCAGCCTGAGAGATACTCATTTCTCTTGTCTGACCATGATGACGTTATGCTCATTGAGACTGAGCCTACCTCCTATCAGGAAGCTGTGATGAGCCCAGATTCTGAGAAATGGCTAGACGCCATGAGATCCGAGATGGAATCCATGTACACTAACCAAGTATGGACTTTGGTTGATCCACCTGAAGGGGTCAAACCCATTGGGTGTAAGTGGGTCTTTAGGAGAAAGACTGACATGGATGGACTTATGCATACCTATAAGGGCCGATTGGTGGCTAAAGGTTTCAAGCAAATTCATGGTATTGACTATGATGAAACCTTTTCTCCAGTGGCGATGTTTAAGTCCATTCAGATCTTGCTTGCTATTGCAGCATACCACGATTATGAGATCTGGCAGATGGATGTCAAAACTGCATACCACGATCTGAATGGAAACTTACTCGAGGATGTGTACATGACACAACCTGAGGGTTTTATAGATCCACAGCATACTGGGAAGGTATGCAAGCTGCAAAGGTCCATTTATGGGCTAAAGCAAGCTTCTCGGAGTTGGAATCTTCGATTCGATGATGCGATCAAACAGTTTGGTTTCATCAAGAATGAAGATGAACCCTGTGTCTACAAGAGGGTTAATGGGAACACAGTTGTCTTCCTTGTATTGTATGTGGATGACATACTGCTCATTGGGAATGACATCCCTTCGCTACAGTCTGTGAAGACTTGGCTCGGGACGTGCTTCTCAATGAAAGACTTAGGTGAAGCAGCCTGTATTCTAGGCATCAAGATCTATAGAGATAGATCTAAGAGATTGCTTGGCCTAAGTCAGAGTACATACATTGACATGGTATTACTTCGGTTTGCCATGCAGAATTCCAAGAAAGGACTTCTGTCGATGTCACATGGTGTGAGTCTTTCGAAGACTCAAAGTCCCTCTTCTAGAGAGGAGAGAGACCGCATGGATAAGATCCCTTACGCATCTGCTATAGGATCTATCATGTACACCATGTTGTGTACTCTTACTGATGTCTCGTATGCTTTGAGCATGACAAGTAGATACTAAATGATCCAGTGAGTGAGCCATCGATAGAGCCAAGAATATTCTTAAGTACTTGAGAAGGACTAAAGAATATTTCTTGATATTCGAGGCGATGAGGAGCTAGTCAGAAGGGTTACAATGATGCCAGCCTTCCAAACCGACTGTGATGATTATAGATCGCAATGTGGTTCGTGGTTTTGCTTTGAATGGTGGCGCTGGTGGAAGAGTTGAGCGAGACCACGATTCTTGATTCTACAGAGGCCGAAAAGTATCGCGCATCCGAGGCGTGAAAGGAAGCGATTTGGATCCGCAAGTTCATTCGAGCTTAGGGGTGGTTCCTAACATTGCAGATCCTATAGAGCTCTATTGTGACAACAATGGAGCGATTACCTGAAACTAAGGAACCTCGCTCACCCGGACCAAACACATACTCTGGCGCTTCCATCTCATTCGAGAGATCATCGATAGAGGAGATGTGAAGATTTGCAGTACCCACGAGGCTAACATCGCGAGATCCCTTGACCAAGGCTTTGGCACAGAAAAAGCATGATGGTCACACTAGGTCATTGGGTATTAGATACTACGGTGATTGGCACTAGTGCTAGTGGGAGATTGTTAGTGAAAGCCCTAGAGCCAATCATATGATGATTGTTGTATGGACTTTATTGTATCATATTCCTATTTATTAAGGCATGGTTATTATATTTACTTGTATTGGTGCCAAATAACTAAATATAATAATGTCCTTGAGTAGTAGGTTCTTATCTATATCAATCGATTGGTTGAATCGATAATGAGATGATATAGAGAACACTACTCTTAATCATTCCTAGTCGAGTATTAACATTCAGGGACAATGTTAATGCGTATAGACTAGCATGTAGGTCAACAAGATGACTTGATGTCACAAGTCATGGATATGAGATATCAAGTTGACACATGGGTATGCATTGGAGAATGTATACTGAATGACCCGCCATGAGAAAGTATCATGGATCGTTATATGAGTGTCATATACTTTCTCATGTGGCTATTAGTATGACTATTAGTCCTTAGACCTGAAGTCACCATGGTTCCCTACATAATGAATTGCATACTTTGGCTTCGTCAAACGTCACCCGTAAATGGGTGGACTATAAAGGCGATTACTGGGTATGTAACGAATTATGCGGAGGGATGTGAGTGATGTAGATGGGATCTATCCCTCCTATATGACGGGTGTGACATCGATATTCTTGATAGAGTGAGACCACGAAGTGCATGGCCATGCCCAAATGAGTCAATATGAGATATTGAGCTCATTTGAATAGAGTGAGTCTACTTGGAGTTCAAGATTTAGATTGTACCGAGGATGACACGGTCTATGCCTCGATTGGTCAATCTAGATGTCAAGGATAGAGGGACATTGTCACATATTGTGAGAGTCACAATTAGTAGTCACAAAGGTGATGTTGGAGCTCAACATTCTTGTAACTTGGGTAGCAATGATGTGTTGCTAGATACCGCTCATTGCTTATGTTCCTAAATCGGTTTAGGGACATTGCCAACGTTACAAGAACCTATAGGGTCACACACATAAGAGCAATTAGATGGAGATTAGGTTCATATGATGAACCATGAGGATTAGGTTCATGGGATGAACCAAATTGGATTAAGAGTAATCCAAATTAGACTAATTGAGTTAGACTCAAGTTGATTCAAGTGTTGAATGAGTCTAATTGAGATTTGATTAATCAAATCAATTTAAATTAATGAATAAAGATTCATTAAATTAAATTTACTTGAGTCAAGTGGTTAGATTTGATCAACCATGGGAGATTAGAGGTCAAGTTTGACTTGACTTGAGAGGGAAGATGAAAGGTCAAGTTTGACTTGACCAAATGCCATGTCATGGTGATGACTTGGCATGGGCGGCCAATGATGATGCTCCACATCATCATTGACTTTGTCAATTGATGCCACATCATGAGGGAGA
The DNA here is from genome assembly GCA_025175895.1 of Wurfbainia villosa. Lineage (NCBI taxonomy): Eukaryota > Viridiplantae > Streptophyta > Magnoliopsida > Zingiberales > Zingiberaceae > Wurfbainia > Wurfbainia villosa. Next base: position 85,699,360 of record CM046004.1, read on the forward strand.
TCAAGGGTCATGGGAGTTACATGCATGCATGTAACCCCCCTCCATGAAGTGGCCGGCCACTCCATTAGATGGTGTATTGATTTTTGGTGGCTAATTGACTTCATCTTCAACCTTGGAACTTTTCCTCTCAAGCTCTCCCTCTCCTTCCTCTCTTTGGCCGAACCAACCAAGGAGTGCTAGCACACTCAAGGTTGAGTTTTCTTCCACCTATTGCTTGTGTGGATACCATAGAGGAGTGTGCACTTGACACTCTCGAGTTCCGGCGGACTTTGGACGAGCGGGATTTGCGAAGGGCATCGCATCAAGGGTAACATCCTTATCTCTTAGTTCTAAGGTAGATCTAGAGGATTTTGTAAGCACATACATGTAATTAGTTTTAATACTTCTTCGCACGGATCCGTGGCCGGGACTTCCGGGGTTTCCGCAACGCAAAAAGCGGTTTTTGCGGCCCGGAAAAGCCCAACAGTGGTATCAGAGCCACGTGCGGAGCATGTATGTGTTTCGTTTTTGTAGTTTTTATATTAGATATAAAAAATTACAGATTTATATGTTTCTGTAAATTTTCTTATTTTATAGAATTTTTGGGTATTTTTCTCGTAGAGTCGAAGCAACGAGTGTTGGGACACTCGTAGGCTTCAACCGTCGAGAAAAACTCTCCGAATCGGTGAGTTCTCGCTTTAGGTTTTTGGGACAGCGACTTAAGTCGCTGTAAGATCATTATAGGGACACTCGCGAAGTTTATTTTGCGAGTAGGGGCGCTGCCCCTATCCCCGAAAGGGGCCATGTCCCGCGATCGCGCCCGGAAACCGCTTAGCGGGACCGTTACGGAGAGTTGACTCATAAATTCGAAATAAATTAAGAAAAATTATAGAAATTTCTGTAAAAATACATAATTTAGAATTATGTATAATTCTGTGATTGTCATGGCCCAATAACCCAATTGGATTGGATTAAGTGTGTTGTAATTCATAATACGGCCTGCGTGCCGTTTTGTGGTTGTGCGTGTTGTAAAGTGTTTGCGACCTGCGCGTCGCACCTATTCTTTTAATATTCTAGTTATAAATAGTTTTAGACTCGAATGTAACTCGAGTTTCGTATTTGTAATGTACAAAATGGAGCGGTGGAAAGTCCACTTGAAGACGAGCTTACGAGAAGGGTGACGACGACACATGGCGGTCAAAGGAAGCGCTTGGAGAAGCCGCTAGCCTTAGGTTGACCGTCCGATCTTCTCATTGGCTTGAGAAGATCGTAGTAGGGCCATGACTATATCACATTTAATGATATATATATATGTTGATATATATATATGTATATTTAATTGATTTTGCTTGTATGTATGTGATGCATGCTAGTAGAAACATGTTTGTATGTATATGATGCATGCTAGGTTAATTTTCTTGTATGTATATGATGCATGCTAGAATAATTAATGTATGTATATGATGCATGCTAATATAGGATAATAAAGGCCTAAATGCGTATAAGATACACATTACGATTAGATTAGATCATAATCGAATCAACTCGAAAATGCCTACCAAGCCTTGATACCCATCACTACCTCGATCATTTGTTGTTGTTGAATCTGCCAAAGCAGAGCAACGCATATTATCTTGGTAGGGTGCGGAGGGACAATCTTGGTCCCGCCTATCACGGCTCGGGTTAGAGTAAGCTCAATTAGATTGAGCAAAACTAGTTAACTCAATTGGATCGAGTAGAACTATAGGCATATTCCAATCGTTGGAAAGATAGGTTAAGATCGCATTTACACTAAATCTTGGGCGATTTAGCCAAAGCTAACTCAAGGTCTTTTGTAAATGTGGGTCTTAATCCTATAAACAAGAGTTGCATAGAGATGTAATCGGTAATGTGTTACCCACCGATCGTACTAAGTCTTGGGCGATTTAGCCAAAGCTAACTCAAGGCTTAGTATGATGTGGATCTTGTCCCATAAAATTATAGCTAGTTTGTATGAATCTAGTAAAAGTGGTTTGACCACATCCATAACTCGATTCTACAAAATTCCTATAATTTAGTGGGAGCATCATTTGATTAAAGGCCTAATTAAATGATAAAAGGAATATGATATTAATCCTCTGCATTGTATGTTGTAGATTACTATGTCAACAAACACGAACACTCTCTCTCTGCGATCTGTCCTTGAGAAGGACAAGCTCGATGGAGCAAATTTCTGGTGTGTGCAGGAACACGAGAGTATTGTCTCACCCAAGAAAGAAAGTATGCGTCTGGGCGGCCCATTCGAGGCACCTCCTGCCTTGCCTGCGGTGACAAAGATGCTTACAAGAAGCATCAAGATGATGCATTAGATGTGTCATGTCTAATGCTCGCGACCATGAACTCTGAGCTTCAGAAGCAACATGAGTTCATGAATGCTTATGATATGGTTGGACATCTTCGTCAACTATATCAAGGACAAGCTAGGCATGAGAGATATGAAGTCTCTAAAGCACTATTTGGGTCTAAAATGCAAGAAGGGACTCCTGTAGGTTCATATGTACTCAAGATGATTGGGTACGTAGAAAACCTACAAAGGCTGGGATTCCCACTTGGCCAAGAGCGCCGACCTAATCTTGCAATCTTTGCCAAGAGCCTTGATCAATTTGTCATGAATTATAACATGAATGAAATTGATAAGCCATCGTTTACTGAAATGCTCACATGTTGAGAATCACTGAGCTTAACCTTAGAAGGGTAAATCGACACCATTTTGATGGTGCGTAAGAAGAAAGGCAAGGGCAAGCCTAAAGGTAAGGGAAAGTCCCAAGCCAAGGGCAAAGGCAAAGAACTTAAACCCAAAGGAGGGGTAGCCAAGGAAGGGGCTTGCTTCGCAAGGAAGCGAGGACATTGGAAGCGTAAGCTGCAGGCATACGGAAGATCTTAAGAAGAAGAGAAGTGAGACTTCTACTTGGTATAAATGTTATAGAAGTCAATCTATCTATTTCTTCATCATGGGTATTAGATGGATGTGCATCTCACATTTGTACCAATGTGCGAGGTGAGAAATAGCGAGGCATTGACAAAGGCGAGGTGGACCTACGAGTAGGCAATGGAGCAAGGGTTCTTCTTTATTCTTTGTAGGAACTTATGATCTATCTCGCCCTCTGGGCTTGTACTAGAATTAGATGAATGTTGTTATGTACTGCTTTAACTAAGAACATCATTTGATTTCTTGTTTGGACAAGAAAGGTTTTCATTTATAATAAAGAACAAATGTTGTTGGTTTATTTAAATGATATGTTCTATTAGTGCACCTCTAATGAGCGGACTCTACTTTCTAGACTTAGAGAGCCCTATCTATAACATAAGTACCAAGAGGTTCAAGTCAAATGAGTTGAACGAAACCTATCTCTCTGCATTGTCGCTTAGGTCATATAAATGAGAGTCGCTTATCTCACTCCATAAGGATGAATGTTAGACTCATTTGATTTTGAATCATATGAGACATGCGAGTCTTGCCTTTTAGGCAAGATGACCAAGACTCCCTTTAGTGGACATAGCGAAGAACAGCAGATTTGTTAGGACTTATACATAGTGATGTATGTGGTCCTTTCAATGTTCTTTGCTAGAGGTGGTTCTGGTACTTCATTACATTCTTGATGACTTGATAGATATGGTTATGTGTATCTTATGACACATAAATCTGAATCCTTTGAAAAGTTCAAAGAATTCAAGAATGAAGTACAAAACCGACTTGGCAAGAGTATTAAGATACTTGATCGGATCGTGGTGAATACCTTAGCCATGAGTTTCGTGACTATCTAGTGAGTGTGGGATTCTATCCCAACTCACTCCTCTGGAACACCACGGTGGAATGGTGTATCCGAAAGGAGGAATCGTACCCTATTGGATATGGTACGATCTATGATGAGTCACAGATCTTCCTATATCCTTTTGGGGATATGCTCTGACACAATGACCTTTACCCTTAACCGTGTACCATTCAAGGTTGTGGTAAAGACACCATATACGATATGGACAGGGAAAAATCCCAAGATGTCTTTTATGAGGATTTGGGGTTGTGAGGCTTACGTTCGACGTCAAGTCTCAGACAAACTGGGATCCAAATCCGATAGGTGCTATTTTGTTGGATATCCCAAGTCTACAAGGGATATTACTTCTACATTCGATCGGCACAAAGTGTTTGTGGCAAAAGGCGGGGTTTTTTTTCTAGAAAGGGATTTTGTTTCTAGAAAAACTAGTGGGAGTACCTTCGATCTTGAAGAAATTCAAGATAAGGACCATAGCACTGAGGCCTTGATGGAGGTTGAACAGGAACCACAAAGTGTTGTGGGTGAAGAGGTTGTTGCACAAGAGTTGTGGAACAACCACATTCAAATAGACCTACCTCTTCGCGGTGCGATAGGGTCGTCGTCGGCTGAGAGATACTCATTTCTCTTGTCGACCATGATGACGTTATGCTCATTGAGAATGAGCCTACCTCCTATCGAGTGTGATGAGCCCAGATTAGAAATGGCTAGGCGCCATGAGATCCAAGATGGAATCCATGTACACTAACCAAGTATGGACTTTGGTTGATCCACGAAGGGTCAAACCCATTGGGTGTAAGTGGGTCTTTAGGAGAAAAGGGACATGGATGGACTTACGCATACCTATAAAGGGCGATTGGTGGCTAAAGGTTTCAAGCAAATTCATGGTATTGACTATGATGAAACCTTTTCTCCGATGGCGATGTTTAAGTCCATTCGGATCTTGCTTGCTATTACGACATACCCACGATTATGAGATCTGGCGGATGGATGTCAAAACCGCGTTTACGAATGAAACTTACTCGAGGATGTGTACATGACACAACGAGGTTTTGTAGATCCACGACATCGGGAAGGTATGCAAGTTGCAAAGGTCCATTTATGGGCTAAAGCAAGATTCTCGAGTTGGAATCTTCGATTCGATGATGCGATCAAACAGTTTGGTTTCATCAAGAATGAAGATGAACCCTGTGTCTACAAGAGGGTTAATGGGAACACAGTTGTCTTCCTTGTATTGTATGTGGATGACATACTACTCATTGGGAATGACATCCCTTGCTCTGATCTGTGAAGACTTGGTAGGGCGTGCTTCTCAATGAAGGACTTAGGTGAAGCGACTGTATTCTAGGCATCAAGATCTATAGAGATAGATCTAAGAGATTGCTTAGCCTAAGTCAGTACATACATTGACATGGTATTACTTGGTTTGCCATGCGAGAATTCCAAGAAAGGACTTACCGCGATGTCACATGGTGTGAGTCTTTGAAGACTCAAAGTCCCTCTTCTAGAGAGAGAGACGCATGGATAAGATCCTTACGCATCGCTATAGGATCTATCATGTACACATCTTTGTGTACTCGTCACGATGTCTCGTATGCTTTGAGCATGGCGAGTAGATACCGATCGGATCGGTGGCGTCAGCTGGATGGCGATCGAGAATATTCTTAAGTACTTGAGAAGGACTAAAGAATATTTCTTGATATTTGGAAGCGATGAGAGCTAGGCGTAAAGGGTTCTGAGATGCGGCTTCAAACTGGCCGGGATGATTATAGATCGCGGTCGGGGTTCGTGTTTTGCTTGAATGGTGGCGTGTGGTGGAAGAGTTGAGCGAGACACGATTCTTGATTCTACAACAGTAGAGTATATCTGCATAAAGGAAGGAAGCGATTTGGATCATGAGTTCATTCTTGAGCTTGGGGTGGTTCCTAGCATTGCAGATCCTATAGAGCTCTATTGTGACAACAATGGAGCGATTACTGGACTAAGGAACCTCGCTCACACCGGACCAAACACATACTCGGCGCTTCCATCTCATTCGAGAGATCATCGATAGAGGAGATGTGAAGATTTGCGAGTACCACGAGGCTAACATCGCAGATCCCTTGACGAGGCTTTGGCACGAAAAAGCATGATGGTCACACTAGGTCATTGGGTATTAGATACTACGGTGATTGGCACTAGTGCTAGTGGGAGATTGTTAGTGAAAGCCTAGAGCCAATCATGTGATGATTGTTGTATGGACTTTATTGTATCATATTCCTATTTATAAAGGCATGGTTATTATATTTACTTGTATTGGTGCCAAATAACTAAATATAATAATGTCCTTGAGTAGTAGGTTCTTATCTATATCAATCGATTGGTTGAATCGATAATGAGATGATATAGAGAACACTACTCTTAATCATTCCTAATCAGTATTAACATTCGGGGACAATGTTAATGCGTATAGACTAACATGTAGGTCAACAAGATGACTTGATCTCACAAGTCATGGATATGAGATATCAAGTTGACACATGGGTATGCATTGGAGAATGTATCTTGAATGACGCCATGAGAAAGTATCATGGATCGTTATATGAGTGTCATATACTTTCTCATGTGGCTATTAGTATGACTATTAGTCCTTAGACACTGAAGTCACCATGGTTCCCTACATAAGAGTTGCATACTTTGGGCCGTCAAGCGTCACCCGTAAATGGGTGGACTATAAAGCGATTCTTGGGTATGTAACAAATTATGCGGAGGGATGTGAGTGATGTAGATGGGATCTATCCCTCCTATATGGCCAGGGTGACATCGATATTCTTGATAGAGTGAGACCACGAAGTGCATGGCCATGCCCAAATGAGTCAATATGAGATATTGAGCTCATTTGATTAAGTGAAGTCTACTTGGAGTTCAAGATTTAGATTGTACAGAGGATGACACGGTCTATGCCTCGATTGGTCAATCTAGATGTCAAGGATAGAGGGACATTGTCACATATTGTGAGAGTCACAATTAGTAGTCAAAAAGTTGATTTTGGAGCTCAACATTCTTGTAACTTGGGTAGCAATGATGTGTTGCTAGATACCGCTCATTGCTTATGTTCTAAATCGGTTTAGGGACATTGCCAGCGTTACAAGAACCTATAGTCACACACATAAGAGCAATTAGATGGAGATTAGGTTCATATGATGAACCATGAGGATTAGGTTCATGGGATGAACCAAATTGGATTAAGAGTAATCCAAATTAGACTAATTGAGTTAGACTCAAGTTGATTCAAGTGTTGAATGAGTCTAATTGAGATTTGATTAATCAAATCAATTTAAATTAATGAATAAAGATTCATTAAATCGCTGGGGGACAGCTTAAGTCGCTGTAAGATCATTGTAGGGACACGGTTTATTTTATGTGGGCATCCCCTAAAGGGGCCATGTCCCGCGATCGCGCCTTAAAAACCGCTAATGGACCGCTTTGAGAGTGACTCATAAATTGAAAAAATTAGGAAAATTATAGAAATTTTGTAAAATACATAATTTAGAATTATGTATAATTCTGTGATTGTCATGGCCCAATAACCCAATTGATTGGATTTATGTGTTGTAATTCATAATAATGGCCTCCGCTTTTTGTGGTCAGGCGTGAAAGTGTATGCACCTGCTGCGCCGACCTATTCTTTAATATTCTAGTTGTAAATAGTTTTAGACTCGAATGTAACTCGAAGTTTCATATTTGTAATGTACAAAATGGAGCGTGGAAAGTCCACTTGAAGACGAGTTACGAGAAGGGTGACGACGACACATGGCGGTCAAAGGAAGCGCTGGAGAAGCCGCTAGCCTTAGGTTGATCGTCCGATCTTCTCATTGGCTTGAGAAGATCGTAGTAGGGCCATGACTATATCATTTAATTTATATATATATATATATATATGTTGATATATATATATATATATATATATATGTATATTTAATTGATTTATTGATTTATGTGTATGTGATGCATGCTAGTAGAAAATGTATGTATATGATGCATGCTAGGTTAATTTTCTTTGTATGTATATGATGCATGCTAGAATAATGAATGTATGTATGTGATGCATGCTAATCTAATCAAGGCCTAAATGCGTATAAGATACACATTACGATTAGATTAGATCATAATCTAATCAACTCAAAAATGCCTCGAGCCTTGATACCCATCACTACCTCGATCATTTGTTGTCATGAATCGCCAAAGCAGAGCAACGATATTATCTTGGTAGGGTGCGGAGGGACAATCTTGGTCCCGCCTATCACGCTGGGTTAGAGTAAGCTCAATTAGATTGAGCAAAACTAGTTAACTCAATTGGATCGAGTAGAACTATAGGCATATTCCAATCGCTGGAAAGATAGGTTAAGATCGCATTTACACTAAATTCGCATTTAGCCAAAGCTAACTCAAGGTCTTTTGTAAATGTGGGTCTTAATCCTATAAACAAGAGTTGCATAGAGATGTAATCGTAATGTGTTACCCACCGATCGTATTTTAAGTCTTGGGCCATTTAGCCAACGCTAACTCAAGGCTTAGTATGATGTGGATCTTGTCCCGCAAGAATTATAGCTAGTTTGTATGAATCTAGTAAAAGTGGTTGGACCACATCCATAACTCGATTCTACAAAATTCCTATAATTTAGTGGGAGCATCATTTGATTAAAGGCCTAATTAAATGATAAAAGGAATATGATATTAATTCTCTGCATTGTATGTTGTAGATAACTATGTCAAACAACACGAACACTCTCTTCGCGATCCGCCCTTGAGAAGGACAAGCTCAATGGAGCAAATTTCCGGATCGTACAGAACCGAGAATTGTTCTCACCCAAGAAAGGAAGTCAGTATCGGAGCCCATTCCGAGGCACCTCCCCGCCAATGCTCGCGAAATGACAAAGATGCTTACAAGAAGCATCAAGATGATGCATTAGATGTGTCATGTCTAATCGCATACCATGAACTCGAAGCTTCGTAAGCAACACGAGTTCATGAATGCTATGATATGGTTGGACATCTTCACAACTATATCAAGGACAAGCTAGGCATGAGAGATATGAAGTCTCTAAGGCATTATTTGGGTCCAAAATGCAAGAAGGGACTCAGAGGTACATATGTACTCAAGATGATCGGGTACGAGAAACCTACAAAGGCCGGGATTCCCACTTGGCCAAGAGCCGCCATCGACTTGCAATCTTGCTACAAGCCTTCAATCAATTTGTCATGAATTATAACATGAATGAAATTGATAAGCCATCAAATGCTCAAAGATGTTGAGAATCACGAGCTTAACCTTAAGAAGGGTAACTGACACCATTTTGATGGTGCGTAAGAAGAAAGGCAAGGGCAAGCCTAAAGGTAAGGGAAAGTCCCAAGCCAAGGGCAAAGGCAAAGAACTTAAACCCAAAGGAGGGGTAGCAAGGAAGGGCTTGTTTTCCACTCCGCAAGGAAGCAGACATTGAAGCGTGAATCGCAAAGGCATACCGAAGATCTTAAGAAGAAGAGAAGTGAGACTTCTACTGTGTATAAATGTTATAAGTCAATCTATCTATTTCTTCATCATGGGTATTAGATAACGGATGTGCATCTCACATTTGTACCAATGTGCAACCGAGAAATAGCAGGCATTGACAAAGGGCGCAGGTGGACCTACGAGTCAGGCAATGGAGCAAGGGTTGTCACGCTGTCAGAGGAACTTATGATCTATCTCGCCTCCGGGCTTGTACTAGAATTAGATGAATGTTGTTATGTGCCCGCTTAACTAAGAACATCATTTCAGCTTTCTTGTTTGACAAGAAAGGTTTTTCATTTATAATAAAGAACAAATGTTGTTCACTTTATTTAAATGATATGTTCTATTGTAGTGCACTCTAATGAACGGACTCTACTTTCTAGACTTAGAGAGCCCTATCTATAACATAAGTACCAAGAGGTTCAAGTCAAATGAGTTGAACCAAACCTATCTCCGCATTGTCGCTAGGTCACATAAATGAGAGTCGCTATCTCACCATAAGGATGGGGCTAGACTCATTTGATTTTGAATCATATGAGACATGCAGTCTTGCCTTTTAGGCAAGATGACCAAGACTCCCTTTAGTGGACATAGCTGAAAGAGCAACAGATTTGTTAGGACTTATACATAGTGATGTATGTGGTCCTTTCAATGTTGTCGCTTAGAGGTGGTTAATGTACTTCATTACATTTATCGATGACTTCAAGAGATATGGTTATGTGTATCTTATGACATTATAAATCAATCCTTTGAAAAGTTCAAAGAATTCAAGAATGAAGTACAAAACCAAATTGGCAAGAGTATTAAGATACTTCGATCGATCGAGGTGGTGAATACCTTAGCCATGAGTTTCGCGGACTATCTAGCCGAGTGTGGGATTCTATCCCAACTCACTCCTCCCGAACACCACAGCTGGAATGGTGTATCCGAAAGGAGGAATCGCACTTATCGATATGGTACGATCTATGATGAGTCACATGATCTTCCTATATCCTTTTGGGGATATGCTCGACACAAGCAGCCTTTACCCTTAACCGTACCATCCAAGGTCAGGTAAAGACACCATATACGATATGGACAGGAGAAATCCCAAGATGTCTTTTATGAGGATTTGGGGTCATGAGGCTTACGCTCGACGCCAAGTCTCGCACAAACCGGGACCCAAATCCGATAGGTGCTATTTTGTTGGATATCCCAAGGATACAAAGGATATTATTTACATTCCCACAAGACAAAGTGTTTGTGGTAAAGACCGGGTTTTTCTAGAAAGGGATTTTGTTTCTAGAAAACTAGTGGGAGTACCTTGATCTCAAGAAATTCAAGATAAGGACCATAGCATCGAGGCCTTGATGGAGGTTGAACAGAACCACAAAGTGTTGTGGGTGATGAGGTTGTTGCACAAAGAGTTGTGAACAACCAATTGCTCAAGTAGACCTACCTCTTCGCAGTCCGATAGGGTACGCCGTCACCGAGAGATACTCATTTCTCTTGTTCCGACCATGATGACGTTATGCTCATTGAGAATGAGCCTACCTCCTATCGTGAAGCCGATGATGAGCCCAGATTCTCGAGAAATGGCTAGACGCCATGAGATCCGAGATGGAATCCATGTACACCAACCAAGTATGGACTTTGGTCGATCCACCAAGGGGTCAAACCCATTGGGTGTAAGTGGTCTTTAGGAGAAAGATCGACATGGATGGACTTACGATACCTATAAGGGCCGATTGGTGGCTAAAGGTTTCAAGCAAATTCATGGTATTGACTATGATGAAACCTTTTCTCCAAAGGGCGATTGTTTAAGTCCATTCGATCTTGCTTGCTATTGGCAAAGATACCACGATTATGAGATCCGCAGATGGATGTCAAAACCGCTTCGAATGGAAACTTACTCGAGGATGTGTACATGACACAACCTCGAGGGTTTTGTAGATCCACAAAGATATCGGGAAGGTATGCAAGCCGCAAAGGTCCATTTACGGGCTAAAGCAAGCTTCTGAGTCGAATCTTCGATTCGATGATGCGATCAAACAGCTTTGGTTTCATCAAGAATGAAGATGAACCCCGTGGTCTACAAGAGGGTTAATGGGAACACATTGTGTTCCTTGTATTGTATGTGGATGACATACTACTCATTGGGAATGACATCCCTTCGCTACACGCGGAAGACTTGGTCGGGACGTGCTTTCAATGAAAGGACTTAGGTGAAGCACAGTATTCTAGGCATCAAGATCTATAGAGATAGATCTAAGAGATTGCTTGGCCTAAGTCGAGTACATACATCGACACTATTGATACTTTGGCCATGCAGTAATTCCAAGAAAGGACTTCGCCGATGTCACATGGTGTGAGTCTTTCAAGACTCAAAGTCCTCTTCTAGAGAGGAGAGAGACCGCATGGATAAGATCCCTTACGATCCGCTATAGGATCTATCATGTACGCCATGCCGTGTGTACTCTCCGATGTCTCGTGATGCTTTGAGCATGACGAGTAGATACCAATGATCCGTGAGCGCCATCGATAGTAGCCAAGAATATTCTAAGTACTTGAGAAGGACTAAAGAATATTTCTTGATATTCGAGGCGATGAGGAGCTAGTCAGAAAGGGTTCTGGATGCGGCTTCAGCGGACCGGGATGATTACGGATCGCGATCGAGTTCGTGTTTTGCTTGAATGGTGGCGTTTGTGGTGGAAGAGTTGGCGAGACCGCGATTCTTGATTCTACAGCAGGCGAGTATATCGCGCATCGAGGCGTGAAGAAGCGATTTGGATCCATGAGTTCATTCTTGAGCTTGGGGTGGTTCCTAACATTGCAGATCCTATAGAGCTCTATTGTGACAACAATGGAGCGATTGCCTGACTAAGGAACCTCGCTCACACCGGACCAAACACATACTACTGGCGCTTCCATCTCATTCGAGATCATCGATAGAGGAGATGTGAAGATTTGCGAGTACCCACGAGGCTAACATCGCAGATCCCTTGACCAAGGCTTTGGCACAGAAAAAGCATGATGGTCACACTAGGTCATTGGGTATTAGATACTACGGTGATTGACACTAGTGCTAGTGGGAGATTGTTAGTGAAAGCCCTAGAGCCAATCATATGATGATTGTTGTATGGACTTTATTGTATCATATTCCTATTTATAAAGGCATGGTTATTATATTTACTTGTATTGGTGCCAAATAACTAAATATAATAATGTCCTTGAGTAGTAGGTTCTTATCTATATCAATCGATTGGTTGAATCGATAATGAGATGATATAGAGAACACTACTCTTAATCATTCCTAGTCGAGTATTAACATTCAGGGACAATGTTAATGCGTAGAGACTAGCATGTAGGTCAACAAGATGACTTGATGTCACAAGTCATGGATATGAGATATCAAGTTGACACATGGGTATGCATTGGAGAATGTATACTGAATGACCCGCCATGAGAAAGTATCATGGATCGTTATATGAGTGTCATATACTTTCTCATGTGGCTATTAGTATGACTATTAGTCCTTAGACACGAAGTCACCATGGTTCCCTACATAATGAATTGCATACTTTGGCCGTCAAGCGTCACCGTAAATGGGTGGACTATAAAAAGCGATTCTTGGGTATGTAATTATGCGGAGGGATGTGAGTGATGTAGATGGGATCTATCCCTCCTATATGGGGTGACATCGATATTCTTGATAGAGTGAGACCACGAAGTGCATGGCCATGCCCAAATGAGTCAATATGAGATATTGAGCTCATTTGATTAGAGTGAGTCTACTTGGAGTTCAAGATTTAGATTGTACCGAGGATGACACGGTCTATGCCTCGATTGGTCAATCTAGATGTCAAGGATAGAGGGACATTGTCACATATTGTGAGAGTCACAATTAGTAGTCACAAAGGTGATGTTGGAGCTCAACATTCTTGTAACTTGGGTAGCAATGATGTGTTGCTAGATACCGCTCATTGCTTATGTTCCTAAATCGGTTTAGGGACATTGCCAGCGTTACAAGAACCTATAGGGTCACACACATAAGGGCAATTAGATGGAGATTAGGTTCATATGATGAACCATGAGGATTAGGTTCATGGGATGAACCAAATTGGATTAAGAGTAATCCAAATTAGACTAATTGAGTTAGACTCAAGTTGATTCAAGTGTTGAATGAGTCTAATTGAGATTTGATTCATCAAATCAATTTAAATTAATGAATAAAGATTCATTAAATTAAATTGACTTGAGTCAAGTGGTTAGATTTGATAAACCATGGGAGATTAGAGGTCAAGTTTGACTTGACTTGAGAGGGAAGATGAAAGGTCAAGTTTGACTTGACCAAATGCCATGTCATGGTGATGACTTGGCATGGGCGGCCAATGATGATGCTCCACATCATCATTGACTTTGTCAGTGATGCCACATCATGAGGAGATCAAGGGTCATGGGAGTTACATGCATGCATGTAACCCTCCTCCATGAAGTGGCCCACTCCATTAGATGGTGTATTGATTTTTGGTGGCTAATTGACTTCATCTTCAACCTTGGAACTTTTCCTCTCAAGCTCTCCCTCTCCTTCCTCTCTTTGGCCGAACCAACCAAGGAGTGCTAGCACACTCAAGGTTGAGTTTTCTTCCACCTATTGCTTGTGTGGATACCATAGAGGAGTGTGCACTTGACACTCTCGAGTTCCGACGGACTTTGGACGAGCGGGATTTGCGAAGGGCATCGCATCAAGGGTAACATCCTTATCTCTTAGTTCTAAGGTAGATCTAGAGGATTTTGTAAGCACATACATGTAATTAGTTTTAATACTTCTTCGCACGGATCCGTGGCGGGGCTTCAGGGTTTCCTTAGCGCAAAAAGCGGTTTTTGCGGCCCGGAAAAGCCCAACAGTGGTATCAGAGCCACGTGCGAAGCATGTATGTGTTTCGTTTTTGTAGTTTTTATATTAGATATAAAAATTACAGATTTATATGTTTCTGTAAATTTTCTTATTTTATAGAATTTTTGGGTATTTTTCTCGTAGAGTCGAAGCAACGAGTGTTGGGACACTCGTAGGCTTCAACCGTCGAGAAAAACTCTCGGTGAGTTCTCGCTTTAGGTTTTTGGGACAGCGACTTAAGTCGTTGTAAGATCATTATAGGGACACTCGCGAAGTTTATTTTGTGAGTAGGGGCGCTGCCCCTATCCCCGAAAGGGGCCATGTCCCGCGATCGCGCGAAAGCAGCTTAAGCGGGACCGTTCGGAGAGTTGACTCATAAATTCAAAATAAATTAGAAAAATTATAGAAATTTCTGTAAAAATACATAATTTAGAATTATGTATAATTCTGTGATTGTCATGGCCCAATAACCCAATTGGATTGGATTAAGTGTGTTGTAATTCATAATACGGCTGTGCGTTTTGTGGTTGTGCGTGTTGTAAAGTGTTTGCGACACTGTGCGTCGCACCTATTCTTTAATATTCTAGTTGTAAATAGTTTTAGACTCGAATGTAACTCGATTTTCATGTACAAAAATGGAGCGGTGGAAAGTCCACTTGAAGGCGAGCTTACGAGAAGGGTGACACGACACATGGCGGTCAAAGGAAGCGCTTGGAGAAGCCGCTAGCCTTAGGTTGACGTCCGATCTTCTCATTGGCTTGAGAAGATCGTAGTAGAACCATGACTATATCACATTTAATGATATATATATATGTTGATATATATATATGTATATTTAATTGATTTTGCTTGTATGTATGTGATGCATGCTAGTAGAAACATGTTTGTATGTATATGATGCATGCTAGGTTAATTTTCTTGTATGTATATGATGCATGCTAGAATAATTAATGTATGTATATGATGCATGCTAATATAGGATAATAAAGGCCTAAATGCGTATAAGATACACATTACGATTAGATTAGATCATAATCGAATCAACTCGAAAATGCCTACAGAGCCTTGATACCCATCACTACCTCGATCATTTGTTGTTGTTGAATCGCAAAGCAGAGCAACGCATATTATCTTGATAGGGTGCGGAGGGACAATCTTGGTCCCGCCTATCACGACTCGGGTTAGAGTAAGCTCAATTAGATTGAGCAAAACTAGTTAACTCTATTGGATCGAGTAGAACTATAGGCATATTCCAATCGTTGGAAAGATAGGTTAAGATCGCATTTACACTAAATCTTGGGCGATTTAGCCAAAGCTAACTCAAGGTCTTTTGTAAATGTGGGTCTTAATCCTATAAACAAGAGTTGCATAGAGATGTAATCGGTAATGTGTTACCCACCGATCGTACTAAGTCTTGGGCGATTTAGCCAAAGCTAACTCAAGGCTTAGTATGATGTGGATCTTGTCCCGCAAGAATTATAGTTAGTTTGTATGAATCTAGTAAAAGTGGTTTGACCACATCCATAACTCGATTCTACAAAATTCCTATAATTTAGTGGGAGCATCATTTGATTAAAGGCCTAATTAAATGATAAAAGGAATATGATATTAATCCTCTGCATTGTATGTTGTAGATTACTATGTCAAACAACACGAACACTCTCTCTCTGCGATCTGTCCTTGAGAAGGACAAGCTCAATGGAGCAAATTTCCTGGACTGGTACAGGAACCTGAGAATTGTTCTCACCCAAGAAAGGAAGTCATGCGTCTGGAGGCGGCCCATTCGAGGCACCTCCACGCCCTTGCCTCGCGAGCTGACAAAGATGCTTACAAGAAGCATCAAGATGATGCATTAGATGTGTCATGTCTAATGCTCGCGACCATGAACTCTGAGCTTCAGAAGCAACATGAGTTCATGAATGCTTATGATATGGTTGGACATCTTCGTCAACTATATCAAGGACAAGCTAGGCATGAGAGATATGAAGTCTCTAAGGCATTATTTGGGTCCAAAATGCAAGAAGGGACTCCCGTAGGTACATATGTACTCAAGATGATTGGGTACGTAGAAAACCTACAAAGGCTGGGATTCCCACTTGGCCAAGAGCTGGCCACTGACCTGATCTTGCAATCTTTGCCACAAGCCTTCAATCAATTTGTCATGAATTATAACATGAATGAAATTGATAAGCCATTACTGAAATGCTCGGCATGTTGAGCTATGAGCTTAACCTTAAGAAGAAAATCGACACCATTTTGATGGTGCGAAGAAGAAAGGCAAGGGCAAGCCTAAAGGTAAGGAAAGTCCCAAGCCAAGGGCAAAGGCAAGAACTTAAACCCAAAGGAGGGGTAGCGAGGAAGGGGCTTGCTTCTTGCAAGGAAGCGAGGACATTGGAGCGTAAGCGCAAGGCATACAAGATCTTAAGAAGAAGAAGTGAGACTTCTACTTGGTATAAATGTTATAGAAGTCAATCTATCTATTTCTTCATCATGGGTATTAGATCTGGATGTGCATCTCACATTTGTACCCAATGTGCGGTGAGAAATAGCGGGGCATTGACAAAGGCGAGGTGGACCTCTGAGTAGGCAATGGAGCAAGGGTTCTTTCTTTATTCTTTGTAGGAACTTATGATCTATCTACGCCCTCTGGGCTTGTACTAGAATTAGATGAATGTTGTTATGTGCTGCCTTAACTAAGAACATCATTTGATTTCTTGTTTGGACAAGAAAGGTTTTCATTTATAATAAAGAACAAATGTTGTTGAGTTTATTTAAATGATATGTTCTATTGTAGTGCACCTCTAATGAGCGGACTCTACTTTCTAGACTTAGAGAGCCTATCTATAACATAAGTACCAAGAGGTTCAAGTCAAATGAGTTAGACGAACCTATCTCTGGCATTGTCGCTTAGGTCACATAAATGAGAGTAAACATCTCGGCTCCATAAGGATGGGGCTAGACTCATTTGATTTTGAATCATATGAGACATGCGAGTCTTGCCTTTTAGGCAAGATGACCAAGACTCCCTTTAGTGGACATAGCGAAAGAACAGCAGATTTGTTAGGACTTATACATAGTGATGTATGTGGTCGCTTTGATATTCTTTGCTAGAGTGGTTCTGGTACTTCATTACATTTCTTGATGACTTGGTAGATATGGTTATGTGTATCTTATGACACATAAATCTGAATCCTTTGAAAAGTTCAAAGAATTCAGAATGAAGTACAAAACCCGACTTGGCAAGAGTATTAAGATACTTGATCGGATCGAGGTGGTGAATACCTTAGCCATGAGTTTCGTGACTATCTAGGAGTGTGGGATTCTATCCCAACTCACTCCTCTGGAACACCACGGTGGAATGGTGTATCAGAAAGGAGGAATCGTACCCTATTGGATATGGTACGATCTATGATGAGTCACCAGATCTTCCTATATCCTTTTGGGGATATGCTCTGGACACGGACCTTTACCCTTAAGCAGTGTACCATCCAAGTGTGGTAAAGACACCATATCTGATATGGGCGGGGAAAAATCCCAAGATGTCTTTTATGAGGATTTGGGGTTGTGAGGCTCGTTGACGTCAAGTCTCAGACAAACTGGGACCCAAATCCGATAGGTGCTATTTTGTTGGATATCCCAAGTCTACAAAGGGATATTACTTCTACATTCCCAGTCAGCACAAAGTGTTTGTGGCAAAGACTGGGGTTTTTCTAGAAAGGGATTTTGTTTCTAGAAAAACTAGTGGGAGTACCTTCGATCTTGAAGAAATTCAAGATAAGGACCATATGAGGCCTTGATGGAGGTTGAGCAGGAACCACAAAGTGTTGTGGGTGATGAGGTTGTTGCACAAGAGTTGTGGAACAACCACTGTTCAAGTAGACCTACCTCTTGCAGTCGATAAGTGCGTCGTCGGCTGAGAGATACTCATTTCTCTTGTCGACCATGATGACGTTATGCTCATTGAGAATGAGCCTACCTCCTATCGAGGAAGGCTGTGATGAGCCAGTTACGAGAAATGGCTAGGCAGCCATGAGATCAGATGGAATCCATGTACACTAACCAAGTATGGACTTTGGTTGATCCACGAAGAGTCAAACCCATTGGGTGTAAGTGGGTCTTTAGGAGAAAAGACATGGATGGACTTACGCATACCTATAAAGGCGATTGGTGGCTAAAGGTTTCAAGCAAATTCATGGTATTGACTATGATGAAACCTTTTCTCGATGGCGATGTTTAAGTCCATTCGGATCTTGCTTGCTATTGCGGCATACCACGATTATGAGATCTGGCGGATGGATGTCAAAACCGCGTTTACGAATGAAACTTACTGAGGATGTGTACATGACACAACACGAGGTTTTGTAGATCCTGACATCTTTGGGAAGGTATCAAGCTGCAAAGGTCCATTTATGGGCTAAAGCAAGCTTCTCGGAGAATCTTTGATTCGATGATGCGATCAAGCAGTTTGGTTTCATCAAGAATGAAGATGAACCTGTGTCTACAAGAGGGTTAATGGGAACAGTTGTGTTCCTTGTATTCTATGTGGATGACATACTACTCATTGGGAATGACATCCCCGCTACGATCTGTGAAGACTTGGCTGGGGACGTGCTTCTCAATGAAGGACTTAGGTGAAGCAGCCTGTATTCTAGGCATCAAGATCTATAGAGATAGATCTAAGAGATTGCTTGGCCTAAGTCAGAGTACATACATTGACACGGTATTACTTGGTTTGCCATGCGAGAATTCCAAAAGGACTTACGATGTCACATGGTGTGAGTCTTTGAAGACTCAAAGTCCCTCTTCTAGAGAGGAGAGAGACGCATGGATAAGATCCCTTACGCATCGCTATAGGATCTATCATATGCACCATCTTTGTGTACTCGTCACGATGTCTCGTATGCTTTGAGCATGGCGAGTAGATACGGATCGAGATCGGTGGCGTCCTTTGGATAGCGATCGAGAATATTCTTAAGTACTTGAGAAGGACTAAAGAATATTTCTTGATATTTGGAAGCGATGAGAGCTAGGCTGTAAAGGGTTCTGATGCGGCTTCAAGCGGCGGGATGATTACGGATCGCGATCGAGTTCGTGTTTTGCTTGAATGGTGTGGCTGTGGTGGAAGAGTTGGCGGACCACGATTCTTGATTCTAGCGAGGCGAGTATATCGCGCATCGAAGGCGTGAGGCGATTTGGATCCATGAGTTCATTCGAGCTTGGGGTGGTTCCTAGCATTGCAGATCCTATAGAGCTCTATTGTGACAACAATGGAGGCGATTACCTGAAACTAAGGAACCTCGCTCACAGGCGGACCAAACACATACTCTGGCGCTTCCATCTCATTGAGAGATCATCGATAGAGGAGATGTGAAGATTTGCAGTACCCGAGGCTAACATCGCAGATCCCTTGACCAAGGCTTTGGCACAGAAAAAGCATGATGGTCACACTAGGTCATTGGGTATTAGATACTACGGTGATTGGCACTAGTGCTCGTGGGAGATTGTTAGTGAAAGCCCTAGAGCCAATCATATGATGATTGTTGTATGGACTTTATTGTATCATATTCCTATTTATAAAGGCATGGTTATTATATTTACTTGTATTGGTGCCAAATAACTAAATATAATAATGTCCTTGAGTAGTAGGTTCTTATCTATATCAATCGATTGGTTGAATCGATAATGAGATGATATAGAGAACACTACTCTTAATCATTCCTAGTCAGTATTAACATTCGGGGACAATGTTAATGCGTAGAGACTAACATGTAGGTCAACAAGATGACTTGATCTCACAAGTCATGGATATGAGATATCAAGTTGACACATGGGTATGCATTGGAGAATATCTTGAATGACCCGCCATAGAAAAGTATCATGGATCGAGTGTCATATACTTTCTCATGTGGCTATTAGTATGACTATTAGTCCTTAGACCTGAAGTCACCATGGTTCCCTACATAATGGAGCATACTTTGGCCACAACGCCACCCGTAAATGGGTGGACTATAAAGGCGACATCGGGTATGTAATAAATTATGCGGAGGGATGTGAGTGATGTAGATGGGATCTATCCCTCCTATATGACGGGGGTGACATCGATATTCTTGATAGAGTGAGACCACGAAGTGCATGGCCATGCCCAAATGAGTCAATATGAGATATTGAGCTCATTTGATTAGAGTGAGTCTACTTGGAGTTCAAGATTTAGATTGTACCGAGGATGACACGGTCTATGCCTCGATTGGTCAATCTAGATGTCAAGGATAGAGGGACATTGTCACATATTGTGAGAGTCACAATTAGTAGTCACAAAGGTGATGTTGGAGCTCAACATTCTTGTAACTTGGGTAGCAATGATGTGTTGCTAGATACCGCTCATTGCTTATGTTCCTAAATCGGTTTAGGGACATTGCCAACGTTACAAGAACCTATACGGTCACACACATAAGAGCAATTAGATGGAGATTAGGTTCATATGATGAACCATGAGGATTAGGTTCATGGGATGAACCAAATTGGATTAAGAGTAATCCAAATTAGACTAATTGAGTTAGACTCAAGTTGATTCAAGTGTTGAATGAGTCTAATTGAGATTTGATTCATCAAATCAATTTAAATTAATGAATAGAGATTCATTAAATTAAATTGACTTGAGTCAAGTGGTTAGATTTGATCAACCATGGGAGATTAGAGGTCAAGTTTGACTTGACTTGAGAGGGAAGATGAAAGGTCAAGTTTGACTTGACCAAATGCCATGTCATGATGATGACATGGCATCCAATGATGATGCTCCACATCATCATTGACTTTGTCAATTGATGCCACATCATGAGGGAGACCAAGGGTCATGGGAGTTACATGCATGCATGATGAAGTGGCGACTTCATCTTCAACCTTGAACTTTTTCCTCTCAAGCTCTCTCTTGGCCAACCAACCAAGGAGTGCTAGTCAATGAGTTTTCTTCCACCTATTGCTTGTGTGGATACCATAGAGGAGTGTGCACTTGACACTCTCGAGTTCTGACTGACGGCGGATAAGGGCATCGCATCAAGGGTAACATCCTTATCTCTTAGTTCTAAGGTAGATCTAGAGGATTTTGTAAGCACATACATGTAATTAGTTTTAATACTTCTTCGCACGGATCCGTGGCCGGGACTTCCGGGGTTTCCGCAACGCAAAAAGCGGTTTTGCGCAAAAACCCAACAAATATCGATGAGCCACGTACATGTATGTGTTTCTGTTTTTGTAGTTTTTATATTAGATATAAAAATTACAGATTTATATGTTTCTGTAAATTTTCTTATTTTATAGAATTTTTGGGTATTTTTTGAGAGTCAAGCAAAGTGTTGGGACACTCATGATTCAAATCGAGAGAAAAATCAGATCGTGAGTTCTCGCTAGGTTTTTGGACTAAATGATATTGTAAGATCATTATAGGACACTCGCAAGTTTATTTTTGTGAGTAGGCGCTGCCTATCCCTAAAGGGGCCATGTCTTGATCGCATAAAACGCTATATCGCCATGAGAGTTGACTCATAAATTCGAAATAAATTAAGAAATATTATAGAAATTTCTGTAAAAAATACATAATTTATAATTATGTATAATTCTGTGATTGTCATGGCCCAATAACCCAATTGGATTGGATTAAGTGTGTTGTAATTCATAATACTACTGCGTCGTTTTGATAACAATGTGTTATCAAGTGTTTATGACTGCGTACACCTATTCTTTTAATATTCTAGTTATAAATAGTTTTAGATCTAATGTAACTCGAGTTTCGATTTGTAATGTACAAAAATGGAGCATGGAAAGTCCACTTGAAGACGAGCTTACGAGAAGGGTTACGACAATGGCCAAAAAGCGCTGGAGAAGCCGCTAGCCTTTTTTATTGATCCGATCTTCTCATTGGCTTGAGAAGATCGTAGTAGGGCCATGACTATATCACATTTAATGATATATATATATATGTTGATATATATATATGTATATTTAATTGATTTTGCTTGTATGTATGTGATGCATGCTAGTAGAAACATGTTTGTATGTATATGATGCATGCTAGGTTAATTTTCTTGTATGTATATGATGCATGCTAGAATAATTAATGTATGTATATGATGCATGCTAATATAGGATAATAAAGGCCTAAATGCGTATAAGATACACATTACGATTAGATTAGATCATAATCGAATCAACTCGAAAATGCCTACCAAGCCTTGATACCCATCACTACCTCGATGTGTGTTCGATCATGTTTCGTAAAACATGAATACAGCAAGCAATAAAAATAATAAATCTATATTATCTTGGTAACACACAACACACGCATGCTATTACAACAAGTGTAGACATAACCGTAAATTAAAATTTACAATAAAAGAAATTTATCTACGTTATACCTTTCGTATGACATGTAGCGGGAACGACATCAATCGGAACGATCCTCGTAAGAATCGTCTCTATCCGTATCCACGCCGAGCTCCTCGGGATGACTTCACTAAGTCACGAGCTTCGTCTTCGTACAGGTTACTAGCCTCGTGTTGAAGACAACGTGATCGAGAGATGATCACGATCCGAATCCAAATTCGGATCCAAAACCGAGTCCTCAAAACTCGCTTCTCCGGAGAGGTATTCACAACCTTGACGAATCGCCCCTCCACCTAGAGGATTACCGAGATCAAATCCTCGTAGTTAGCCGCTGTCGAGCACTCAACCGCCGCCCAAACGACGCCCGACGAGAGAGGAAAAGCTGTCCAGAAAACTGGACAGCTGGTGGAGGATATAGGCGCCGCCAACCAAGGAAAGAAAAGCCTCACCTTGATGAGGAGCTTAGGGTCAAGGGCGGCAATCAAGTCAAGGCCAACAGGAGAGGCAAGGGTGGGGCGGCAATACTCAAGGTTAGGTTTGACTAGATTAGGTTTAACAATTAGCCCTATTTTATAGAGAACTAATTCTCTTAATGGTTAATGGATCATATCCATAAAGCCCGCTAACCCGCCTCCATTAAGATAAGTTAAAATAAACCAAACCATGATGGTTTATTTTAAGTTAAAACGAACCAACCAACCTTGGTTCATTCGCTTAATATAAACCAAACCCTTTGGTTTATTCTCATCCATTGGATTAGAACCAAACCATTTTGGTCCATCCATTATGTCTTCATAAGACACGCCCATCCACGCCCATTGCATCAAACAATTTCATGTTTCGCTTATGTTCGTCCAACCAAACATAGTTTCTCTTGGTCCGAGAATCCCATTCTCAAGCTCGCTTTTAAATCCTTTGATTACACTCACAGCGGTGACCAAATAGGTTCTCGGCTTATGTTGGCCGCCTATAATTAACCATTAATTATAGAACGATCATGAGTGGCACCTAGTAGTACATCATGATCCCCAATTAACCTAATTGATCCGTAACTATTTCAAACCCTTCAAAGAGCTCGAATGAATCGCGCCCCATTCCCTTCACTCATCTTATACCCACTTGGTTCGTGACATGGTCTATTGTGTCATTCTCACTAGGTCGACCACGCCAATCCAGACATTATGATTTTGATTCTAGTTACTCCACAGATCAAGGAGTAGCAATACGTAAATCGAACGAATGCTTTGGCCAAAGACTTTAGTAACAATCACGAGAGGCCATGGGTATACATCTCCTGCGAGTGGTGAATCCTTTATAGGCTATTCAAACACCTTGATCACTTGACTTATACCCAATCATCCGGGTCCACATCTCCTTAGAGATGTTTGCTTAAGATGTCAAAGCATAAGTCTCCATGATCAAGATGACTTGAATACCGCCAAGTCGAAGAACATCGCACTTAAGCTACGAGTAAGAACTTCATTGACATATCTATATATGCGAGAGAACCATATGAAGTCTTACGGTGGTCACTCGATGAACTAGTTACCATAACTAGCATCCACGATTAACTCGGACATCACAATGTCTCCGGCCGGTGAGAATCGGTGCTTGGATACACCAAGGAGTATACCTCGTGCTAGTCTCGGCGAATTGATGGTGTCCAAATCCATCAATTCATCGACTAGGATAATTAGATACATCACAATTACACATGTAGAGATACTCACTAGTTGTGATCAATCACAAATTCTCTCATCTTTGTGAATCGTATCGTGGACATTGATAAATGAGTTTAAGATCAATCAAATACATTAAACATGTATACTCGAATAGTGAATCTTCATTTATCATATAAATGGTTCATACATAAAGCGATTGCCTTAGGACATCTCTCATATATTACTAACGGACTCCACTTGGCCTAATGCCAATCGCTACGGTATCCAATACCATAAGCTCTAACATGACCCTCAAACTTACTTTGAGGTAATGCTTTAGTCAAAGGATCCGCTAAGTTCCTTTCAGTGGGAATTTTCTCGATTTGTATTTAGTTCCTACTTATGATCTCTCTGATAAGATGATAGCGGCGAAGCACATGTTTGGATCGTTGATGAGACCTTGGCTCTTTCGCTTTGTCACGATTGCTCCATTGTTGTCGTGATGAGCCGGTATTGCTTCAACAATGGCGAATCACACCAAGTTCATGAGCGAACTTCTTGATCCAAACCGCTTCCTTTCTTTGCCAGAATATATTACTGCCTCGATGGTAGAATCGCTCTGATCTCTTGTTTGGAACTTTTCCAACTCACTGCGCCCCCATTCAAGGTGAACACGTATCGGTGAGACACGGAATCATCCTTATGCATGCGGAAGGGCATCCGTATACCGCGTATCACCATGTCCCCTTCTCCATATATTAGGAACACATCCTTAGTTCTTCTCAAGTACTTAAGGATCGTCTTAACAGCCGCCCAATGATCCATTCCTGGATCGGATTGGTATCTGCTTGTGACACTCAGAGCGTACGATACATCGGGCCTCGTACATAACATAGCATACATGATAGATCCTATTGCGGATGCATAGGGAATCTTACTCATGAAAATCCTCTCGTCTTCTGTGCGCGGACACATAGACTTCGAAAGGTGTACCCCATTCCTGATGGGTAGGAAACCTTTCTTGGATTCCGACATGCTAAACCTCTTTAGCACTCGGTCTATATATGTAGACTGCGAAAGACCAAGCAACCGTTTCGATCTATCTCTATAGATCTTAATCCCGAGGATGTAGGTTGCTTCTCCTGTGTCTTTCATGGAGAATGTCTTGGATAACCAAACCTTAATCGATCAGTAAGATTGACACATCGTTTCCTATAAGTAATATGTCATCGACATACAATACTAGGAACACGACTGCACTCCCACTAACCTTCTTGTACACACAAGGTTCGTCTGGATTTTGTGAGAAATCAAACTTTTTGAGTGTCTCATCAAAACGGATATTCCAGCTCCTGGATGCTTGCTTCAATCCATAAATGGATCGTCGCAATTTGCATACCTTGGTTTTATCAACCGATGTGAAATCCTCAGTCAGATCATATACACGCCCTCGAAAGGTGTTTCCATTAAGGAAAGTTGTTTTCACATCCATCTGCCATATCTCATAATCATAATGAGCCGCTATGGCCAGGAGCATCCGAATGGATTTAAGCATAGCTACAGGCGAATAGGTTTCGTCATAATCAACACCTTGTTTTGACGATATCCTTCGCCACCAATCTAGCCTTATAGGTAATCACATTACCATCCATGTCGGTTTTCTTCTTGAAAACCCACTTGCACCCTAGCGGCTTTATCCCTTCAGGTGGGTCAACCAAGTTCCAAACT
This sequence comes from Wurfbainia villosa, assembly GCA_025175895.1. Classification (NCBI taxonomy): domain Eukaryota; kingdom Viridiplantae; phylum Streptophyta; class Magnoliopsida; order Zingiberales; family Zingiberaceae; genus Wurfbainia; species Wurfbainia villosa. The sequence goes on from CM046004.1 coordinate 85,725,319, forward strand.
TGGTTTTCATACATGGAATCCATTTCCGACTTCATGGCACCAAGCCACTTATCCCTTTCTGAACTTGTCAGCACTTCTTCATAACTGGTAGGCTCCTCATCATCAATGAGTAACACGTCGTTCGATTCACTTACGAGAAATCCATATCTCTCAGGAATATTGCGTGTTCTACCAGATCTACGAAGATGTGGTGTTACAATAGGTCCAACCGATTGCTCATCACTATGAGTTGTCGGCTGTTGTGCTTCACCAGGTATCTCATCAATGTCTATTTGAGTCTCTCGAGCCTCCTCAAGCTCGACGACACTCCCACTGTTTTCTTGCAAGAGAAACTCTTTCTCTAGAAACACAACATGCCTCAAACAAACACCTTTGTTCCACAGGATGATAGAATTGGTAACCCCTTGTTTCCTTAGGGTATCCAATAAATAGACATTTATCAGACTTAGCATCCAGTTTGTCTGATACAGTCCGCTTCACATAAGCAGGACAACCCCATATCTTCAAGTAAGATACATGAGGTTTCTTTTTAGCCCATATCTCATATGGAGTAGTAGAGACTACCTTGGTAGGCATTCTGTTTAACAAGTAAACAGCTGTCTGAAGTGCATAACCCCAAAAGGACTTGGGAAGAGTCGCATGATTCATCATTGACCTGACCATGTCCAACAAGGTCCTAAGACCTCTCGATACACCATTATGTCTGTGGTGTATAGGCGGAGTCCATTGAGACAATATGCCATTGTCTCTTAGATAATCAAGAAACTCTTGACTTAAGTATTCACCACCTCGATCCGATCAAGTATTTTAATACTTTTGTCATGTTGTTTCTCTACTTCATTTCGAATTCTTTGAACCTTTCAAAGGCTTCAGACTTGTGTTTCATCAAGAACACATACCCAAACCGTGAGTGATCATCGTGAAGGTAATGAAGTAGCTATAGCCTCCTAAAGCTTGAGTTGACATAGGTCCACATACATCGCATGTACTAGACCTAGTAACTCTCCCACTGCTCACCTTTTCCAAAGAAAGGTAACTTAGTCATCTTGCCTTTTAAGCATGATTCGCATGTATCGTATGAATCCAATTCAACGATTCCGAATTCCACATCGGTGTAATTCGGACATGCGTTTCTTGCTTATATGGCCAAGACGACAATGCCACATATAGGAGTCTATGTGATTATCCTTTCGAGCACGCGTGTTGCTCGCTTCGATATTGAAAATGTCACTGGATACGTCCAACGATAAATGCCATTACTCAAAGTTCCATTCCCATAAAGTACGCCATTCAAAGTTATATAACAACAATTGTTACTAAACGTTAAATGGAAACCATTTCTATTTACAGAAATAGAAACAATGTTCTTTATTAGAGAAGGAACATAATAGCAATTGTCCAATTCTAAGACTAGTCCACTAGGAGCTTCAACAAATAAGTTCCGATGGCATGAAGAACCTTTGCTCCATTGCCAACTCGCAAATTTGACTTCCTCGACAAGTCTTCTTCTATTCCTTAGCCCTGTATGTCATTACATATATGTGAGCTACACCCAAAGATCCAATACCCAAGTGTCTAAGGAAATAGAATGACAATCAATAACTAAGATATCAAGAGGATGGGGCATCTGATGCCTTCTTCTTCTTCATGGACTCAAGATAAATCTTGCAGCTTCTTCGGGCCTTCCTTGCCACAAGATAAGTGCCCTTTACCGGGTTCCGCCTTTCTTGCCTTTTTCTTTCCTTTCTTCTCGCTCTTTTGCCTTCCTCTTAGAACCTTTCGAGGAATCAACTAATGTAACCACCTTTCTCTCATGCTTCATGTAAGGCTCCATTTCAAAGATATTAAGGAGCTCTGAATGGTGGATTCCAATTTGTTCATCCGATAGTTCATCACAAATTGCGAGAAGCTCTTGGGCAAACAATGCACTAAGTCAATACTTAACTCATGATCCATCACAAAACCGAGGGTAGCTAGCGCCGATGTACCCGCTCATCTTTAGCACAAATCGCACTACGCATTTAACCTTCTTGCATCTTCGTAGTGAAGAGGAGCCTAGAGACCTCGAACCTTCTGGATCTCGCTTGCTCATCGAACAACTCATGAAGATGGAATATTAGCATCCATATGCTCATGCCGCTTACCATCGCCGCTAGCATGATGCAACTCGTTCGTAATCGCCACATGTTTCGAGACCAACATTTGGTCCTGAGTTGCATCGCCCTTAGACGGCCAGAAGAGGCTCTTCAAGGACATATGCAAGCTTTTCCGCCTTGAGAACAATTCTCGTGTTTCTAAGCCACCGAAGTTAGGCCTACTTTGTTCAATCCAAAATAGTGCGCAAATTCAAAGACGCTATGATCAATTTATTGACCTAGAAATACAAAACGAGCATATATGAGAAAATGATTTTAAAATGCATCAATATACATTTATAAATCCCATTCATTTTTCGAATTTCAAAACCCCAAAATCACTTCGAGATCGTAGGTCCATCTCCGAATGGTGATATCCATCATAGATAAGAACAACCTCGAGTGAGTCCAACAAGCCATTCTTAGCTATGATGGTGGGTATCATATACCGATTACATATCATGTATATGTAACTATCACAATGTGCTATCAACTAATTGAATGTTTACACACATACATTGGGTTGTTAACACATTAACAAGTATGCATCATATGCATAGCACCCAACTTCACCTCTCTTCACATCGACCTTGGAGAGTCCAACAAATCGATGCTCGTTAAAGCCACCCATTAATCGCGAAATAGTTTTAATATGGTTAGAGCGATTCAACCAATTAGCCCAGCTTGGAGAGAGTCCAACAACCCAAAGCTAACGATTGACCCGACTCTTACCATATTAGAGTTAAACTATTCCAATGATTTCAACATGTTCGTGTTCGAGCCGGCTTGAGAGAGTCCAACAACCCAAACAAGAAACAGAACTCTGGTTCTAACCATATTAATGGAAGGTGTAGGCTTTAATATTGAGTTAGGGTTTTTATGTCTCATCCTCTTTGCATGCAAATAACTATTATCTACATGGCATGGCATACATGGCATACATCTACATGTCACGACACGCATGGCATAATGTTATGCATCTAATGCAATTACATGGCATACAATTATGTCATGTATATAATTTCCTTATATGTCATAACTATTTATGGAAATAAAATATGTTTAAGATTTGATTCTCCAAATCAAATCATAATTAAATTAGGAAACAAATTTCCAAATCTAATCACATATTTTATTCATGGAATTATTTGATTAAGGAAAATCTATTTAGGAAACCAATTTCCTAAATCATTAAAACTACTTATGGAAATAAAATATTTTAAGATTTGATTTCAAATCAAATCATGATTAAATTAGGAAACAAATTTCCAGAATCTAATCAAATATTTTATTTATGGAAAATATCAATTTCCATAAATACTTCCAACTTTCCAAAAGTGGAAGATTTCATAAATACTTCTAGACTTTCCAAAATTGAAAAATTTCCATAAATACTTCTAAATTTCCAAAATTAGAAAATTTCCAGAAATACATTATGACTATCGCAAAACCATTTTACGATTATGTCAAACACAACCCGGCTCGATACCATCAAGGTTTCCAGACCACAAGGCAGGTGTTCGATCATGTTTCAGAAACATGAGCACAATGAAGCAATTAAAATAATAAATCTATATTTATTACAACACACACAACACACGCATGCTATTACAACAAGTGTAGACATAACCGTAAATTAAAATTTGCAATAAAAGGAAATTTATCTACGTTATACCTTCGTGATGACGGTAGCGGAACGACATCAACCGAACGATCCTCGTAGAATCGCTCTATCCGATCCACGCCGAGCCTCGATGACTTCGCTAAGTCACGAGCTTCGCCTTCGTGACGGGTTACTAGCCTCGTGTTGAAGACGACGTGATCGAGATGATCACGATCCAATCCAAATTCGGATCCAAAACGAAGTCCTCAAAACTCGCTTCTCCGAGAGGTATTCACAACCAATTGACGAATCCTTCGCCCTCCACCTAGAGGATTACCGGAGATCAAATCCCGTAAGTTAGCCGCTGTCGGAGCACTCAACCGCCGCCCAAACGACGCCCGACGAGAGGAGAAGAAGCTGTCCAGAAAACTGGACAGCTTGGTGGAGGATATAGGCGCCGCCAACCAAGGAAAGAAAAGCTCACCTTGATTCACCGAGGGTCGCCGGAGGTTCACCGCTGAGCTTGACGCCGCAAGGACTTGGACGGCACAAAAGCTGGGCGGCAAAGGGTTGGCGCCAATAACTCTTCAAGGGGGTGGGCGGCAACAACTGGGCGGCAAAAACTAGATTAGGGTTTTGGATTAGGGTTTAAGCCCTATTTTATAGAGAACTAATTCTCTTAATGGTTAATGGATCATATCCATAAAGCCCGTTAACCCGCTCCATTAAGATAAGTTAAAATAAACCAAACTATGATGGTTTATTTTAAGTTAAAAGGAACCGAACCAACCTTTGGTTCATTCGTTTAATATAAACCAAACCCTTTGGTTTATTCTCATCCATTGGATTAGAACCAAACCATTTTGGTCCATCCATTATGTCTTCATAAGACACGGCCCATCCACGCTTCCATTGCGATCAAACAATTTCATGCTCGCTTATGTTTGGTCCAACCAAACATAGTTTCTCTCCCGAGAATCCCATTCTCAAGCTCGCTTTAAATCCTTTGGATTACACTCACAGCGTGGTGACCAAATAGGTTCTCGGTTTATGCTGGCCGCCTATAATTAACCATTAATTATAGAACGATCATGAGTGGCACCTAGTAGTACATCATGATCCCCAATTAACCTAAAAGATCAACGCTGATCCGTAACTATTTCAAACCCTTCAAGAGCTCGAATGAATCGTGCCCCATTCCCTTCACTCATCTTATACCCACTTGGTTCAGACATGGTCTATTGTGTCACCTCACTAGGTCGACTACGCCACACCTAGCCCAAGTATCATTTCCTCGTCCCACGGATTCTAGTTACTCCACATGTATCAAGAGTACCTTACTCTAAACATGTAATGCTTTGGCCAAAGACTTTAGTAACAATCCGACGAGAGGCCATGGGTATACATCTCCTCGCAAGGAGTGGTGAACCTTTATAGGCTATTCAAACACCTTCGATCACTTCGACTTATACCCAATCATCCCGGGTCCACATCTCCTTGGAGATGTTTGCTTAAGATGTCAAAGCATAAGTCTCCATGATCAAGATGACTTGAATACCGCAAGTCAAAGGAACATCGACTTAAGCCACAAGAAGAACTTCATCACATATCTAGATATGCGAGAACCATATGAAGTCTTACGGTGGTCACTCCAATGAACTAGTTACCATAACTAGCATCCACGATTAACTCGGACATCACTATGTCTCCGGCCGGTGAGAATCGGTGCTTGGATACACGAGGTATACCTCGTGCTAGTCTCGCGAATTGATGGTGTCCAAATCCATCAATTCATCGACGATAATTAGATACATCACAATTACACATGTAGAGATACTCACTAGTTGTGATCAATCACAAATTCTCTCATCTTGTGAATCGTATCGTGGACATTGATAAATGAGTTTAAGATCGATCAAATACATTAAACATGTATACTCGAATAGTGAATCTTCATTTATCATATAAATGGTTCATACATAAAGCGATTGCCTTAGGACATCTCTCATATATTACTAACAGACTCCCACTTGGCCTAATGCCAATCGCTACGGTATCAATACCATAAGCTCTAACATGACCCTCGAACTTACTTTGAGGTAATGCTTTAGTCAAAGGATCCGCTAAGTTCCTTTCGATTGGAATTTTCTCGATTTGTATTTCGTTCCTACTTATGATCTCTCGATAAGATGATAGCTGAAGCACATGTTTGGATCGTTGATGAGACCTTGGCTCTTTCGCTGTGCAATTGCTCCATTGTTGTCGCGATGAGCCGGTATTGCTTGACAATGGCGGAATCACACCAAGTTCATGAGCGAACTTCTTGATCCAAACCGCTTCCTTTCTTTGCCGAAGGCGCAATATATTACGCCTCGATGGTAGAATCCGCTCTGATCTCTTGTTTGGAACTTTTCCAACTCGCTGCGCCCCCGTTCAAGGTGAACACGTATCGGTGAGACACGGAATCATCCTTATGCATGCAGGCGGCATCGTATACCGCGTATCACCATGTCCCCTTCTCCATATATTAGGAACACATCCTTAGTTCTTCTCAAGTACTTAAGGATCGTCTTATGACGCCCAATGATCCATTCTGGATCGGTTAGTATCTGCTCGTGACACTCGAGCGTCACGATACATCGGGCCTCGTACATAACATAGCATACATGATAGATCCTATTGCGGATGCATAGGGAATCTTACTCATGCAAATCCTCTCGTCTTACGTGCGGCGGACACATAGACTTGAAAGGTGTACCCCATGCACGATGGGCATAACCTTTCTTGGATTCCGACATGCTAAACCTCTTTGCTTTTCGGTCTATATATGGCTGCGAAGACCAAGCAACCGTTTGATCTATCTCTATAGATCTTAATCCCAGGATGTAGGTTGCTTCTCCCAGTCTTTCATGGAGAATGTCTTGGATAACCAAACCTTAAGTTGTAAGATTGACACATCGTTTCCTATAAGTAATATGTCATCGCCGACATACAATACTAGGAACACATTGCACTCCCACTAACCTTCTTGTACACACAAGGTTAAATGCGGATTTTGTGAGAAATCAAACTTTTGATTGTCTCATCAAAGCGGATATTCGACTCTGGATGCTTGCTTGATCCATAAATGGATCGTCGCAATTTGCATACCTTGGTTTTATCAGCGATGTGAAACCCTCGGTTGTATCATATACCGTCCTCGGCGAGTTTCCATTAAGGAAAGCATTTTCACATCCATCGCCATATCTCATAATCATAATGAGCCGCTATGGCGGGAGCATCGAATGGATTTAAGCATAGCTACGGTGAATAGGTTTCGTCATAATCAACACCTTGTTTTTGGCGATATCCTTTCGCCACCAATCTAGCCTTATAGGTAATCACATTACCATCCATGTCGGTTTTCTTCTTGAAAACCCACTTGCACCCTATAGGCTTTATGCCTTGGTGGGTCAACCAAGTTCCAAACTTGGTTTTTACATGGAATCCATTTAGACTTCATGGCACCAAGCCACTTATCCCTTCTGAACTTGTCGGCACTTCTTCATAAGCTGGTAGGCTCCTCATCATCAATGAGTAACCGTCGTTCGATTCACTTACGAGAAATCCATATCTCTCGGGAATATTGCGTGTTCTACGGATCTCTGAAGATGTGGTGTTACAATAAGTCATAGGATTGCTCATCACTATGAGTTGTCATTTGTTGTGCTTCACCGGTATCTCATCAATGTCTATTTGAGTCTCTCGAGCCTCCTCAAGCTCGGACACTCCCCTTTGTTTTCTTGCAAGAGAAACTCTTTCTCTAGAAACACGGCATGCCTTGAAACAAACACCTTTTGTTCCGCGGGATGATAGAATTAGTAACCCCTTGTTTCCTTAGGGTATCAATAAATAGACATTTATCGGACTTAGCATCCGGTTTATGCGATCTGATCCTTCACATAAGCGAGACAACCCCATATCTTCAAGTAAGATACATGAGGTTTCTTACCATTCCATATCTCATATGGAGTAGTAGAGACTACCTTAGTAGGCATTACATTTAACAAGTAAGCGGTATGCGAAGTGCATAACCCCAAAGGACTTGGGAAGAGTCGCATGATTCATCATTGACGACCATGTCCAACAAGGTCGATTCGCCTCTCGGATACACCATTATCTTTGTGGTGTATAGGTGAGTCCATTGAGACAATATGCCATTGTCTCTTAGATAATCAAGAAACTCTTGACTTAAGTATTCACCACCTCGATCCGATCAGTATTTTAATACTTTTGTCATGTTGTTTCTCTACTTCATTTCTGAATTCTTTGAACCTTTCAAAGGCTTGGACTTGTGTTTCATCAAGAACACATACCCAAAGTAGTGATCATCGGTGAAGGTAATGAAGTAGCTATAGCCTCCTAATGCTTGAGTTGACATAGGTCCACATACATCAGTATGTATTAGACCTAGTAACTCTCCAACTCGTTCACCTTTTCCAGTAAAAGGTAACTTAGTCATCTTGCCTTTTAAGCATGATTCGCATGTATAATATGAATCCAATTCAAACGATTCCAGAATTCCACATCGGTGTAATTCGGACATGCGTTTCTTGCTTATATGGCCAAGATGGCAATGCCACATGTAAGTCTATGTGATTATCCTTTCGAGCAGCGTGTTGCTCGCCGATATTGAAAATGTCCTTTGGATCGTCAGCGTATAAATGCCATTACTCAAAGTTCGGTTCCATAAAGTCGCCATTCAAAGTTATATAACAACAATTGTTACTAAGCGTTAAATGGAAACCATTTCTATTTAAGCGGAAATAGAAACAATGTTCTTTATTAGAGAAGGAACATAATAGCAATTGTCGATTCCAAGACTAGTCCACTAGGAGCTTGACAAATAAGTTCCGATGGCGTAGCGGCAACCTTTGCTCCATTGCCAACTCAAATTTGACTCCCTCGACAAGTCTTCTTCTATTCCTTAGCCCTGTATGTCATTACATATATGTGAGCTACACCCGTATCCAATACCCAAGTGTCTAAGGAAATAGAATGACAATCAATACGAAGATACGAAGAGGATGGGGCATCGGATGCCTTCTTCTTCTTCATGGACTCAAGATAAATCTTGCAGTTTCTTCGCCCGGTGGCCTTCCTTGCCAGATGATGGCAAGTGCCCTTTTCTTAGTTCGCCTTCTTTGCCTTTTTCTTTCCTTTCTTGTTCTTTTGCCTTCCTCTTAGAACCTTTCTTTGAGGAATCAACTAATGAACCACCTTCTCCTCATGCTTTACGAAGGCTCCACAGTCTTGACATATTAAGGAGCTCTCGGGAATGGTGGATTCAATTTGTTCATCAGATAGTTCATCACAAATTGCGAGAAAGCTCTTGGGCAAACAATGCAGAATTAAGTCAATACTTAACTCATGATCCATCACAAAACCGAGGGTAGCTAGCGCTCGATGTACCCGTTCATCTTTAGCACAAAGCACTCTGAGCGAACCTTCTTGCATCTTCGTAGTGAAGAGGAGCCTAGAGACCTCGAACCTTTCGGATCTCGCTTGCTCATCGAACAGCTCATGAAGATGGAAGACAATAGTGTTAGCATCCATATGCTCATGCTTTGCTTTTACTCGGGTACCATCGCCGCTAGCATGATGCAACTCGCCGGCATTTCGAGAATCGCCATGTTTACGATAGACCAACATTTGAGTGCAGGTTGCATCGTCCTTAGGACGGTCAGGAAGAGGCTCTTCAAGGACATATGCAAGCTTTTTCGCCTTGAGAACAATTCTCAGGTTTCTAAGCCAGTCCAGGAAGTTAGGCCCAGTCAGTTTGTTCGAATCCAAAATAGTGCATAAATTCAAAGACGTCATGATCAATTTATTGACCTAGAAATACAAAACGAGCATATATGAAAATGATTTTAAAATGCATCAATATACATTTATAAATCCCATTCATTTTTCGAATTTCAAAACCCTTAAAATCACTTCGGGAGATCGTAGGTCCATCTCCGAATGGGCTGATATCCATCATAGATAAGAACAACCTTGGAGTGAGTCCAACAAGCCATTCTTAGCTATAATGGTGGGTATCAAGTATACCGATTACATATCATGTATATGTAACTATCACAATGTGCTATCAACTAATTGAATGTTTACACATACATTGGGTTGTTAACACATTAACAAGTATGCATCATATGCATAGCACCCAACTTCACCTCTCTTCACATCGACCTTGGAGTGAGTCCAACAAATCGATGCTCTAAGTTAAAGCCGACCCATTAATCGCGAAATAGTTTTAATATGGTTAGAGTGCATTCAACCAATTAGCCAGGCTTGGAGTGAGTCCAACAACCCAAACTAACGATTGACCTCTGACTCTTACCATATTAGAGTTAAACTATTCCCATGATTTGAACATGTTGAGGTTTGGCCAGGGCTTGGAGTGAGTCCAACAACCCAAACAAGAAACAGAACTCTGGTTCTAACCATATTAATGGAAGGTGTAGGCTTTAATATTGAGTTAGGGTTTTATGTCTCATCCTCTTTGCATGCAAATAACTATTATCTACATGGTATGACATACATGGCATACATCTACATGTCACGACACGCATGACATAATGTTATGCATCTAATGCAATTACATGGCATACAATTATGTCATGTATATAATTTCCTTATATGTCATAACTATTTATGGAAATAAAATATGTTTAAGATTTGATTCTCCAAATCAAATCATAATTAAATTAGGAAACAAATTTCCAAATCTAATCACATATTTTATTCATGGAATTATTTGATTAAGGAAAATCTATTTAGGAAACCAATTTCCTAAATCATTAAAACTACTTATGGAAATAAAATATTTTAAGATTTGATTTCCCAAATCAAATCATGATTAAATTAGGAAACAAATTTCCAGAATCTAATCAAATATTTTATTTATGGAAAATATCAATTTCCATAAATACTTCCAACTTTCTAAAAGTGGAAGATTTCCATAAATACTTCTAGACTTTCCAAAATTGAAAAATTTCCATAAATACTTCTAAATTTCCAAAATTAGAAAATTTCCAGAAATACATTATGACTATCACAAAACCATTTTACGATTATGTCGAAACACAACCTGGGCTCTGATACCACTGTTGGGTTTCCGGCACCGCGGCGTGTGTGTGTTCGATCATGTTTCGTAAACATGAGCACAGCGGAAGCAATTAAAAATAATAAATCTATATTTATTACAACACAAACAACACACGCATGCTATTACAACAAGTGTAGACATAACCGTAAATTAAAATTTGCAATAAAAGAAATTTATCTACGTTATACCTTTCGTATGACGTGTAGCGGGAACGGCATCAACCGGAACGATCCTCGTAAGAATCGTCTCTATCCGTATCCACGCCGAGCTCCTCGGGATGACTTCACTAAGTCACGAGCTTCGTCTTCGTACGGGTTACTAGCCTCGTGTTGAAGACAACGTGATCGAGAGATGATCACGATCCGAATCCAAATTCGGATCCTAAAACGAAGTCCTCCTTCGCTTCTCCGGAGAGGTATTCGTCAACCAATTGGCCAGAATCGCCGTCCTCCACCTCAGAGGATTACCGGAGATCAAATCCCGGTAAGTTAGCGCTGTCGGGCACTAACCGCACCGTCGTCCAAGCGGCGCTCCGGCGAGGAGAAGCTGTCAGAAAAACTGGACAGCTTGGTGGAGGATATAGGCGCCCGGCCAAAACAAGGAAAAGCCTCACCTTGATGCCAAACCTATAGGGGATCACGGAGGGTCGCGGTGTTCACCGGCTGAAAGCTTGCGCGGCAAGGACTTGGGCGGCACAAGGCTGGGCGGCAATGAAGGTGTTGGCGCCAACCTTCAAGGGTGGGCGGCAACTAGGTTAGGGTTTAAGCCCTATTTTATAGAGAACTAATTCTCTTAATGGTTAATGGATCATATCCATAAAGCCCGTTAACCCGCTCCATTAAGATAAGTTAAAATAAACCAAACCATGATGGTTTATTTTAAGTTAAACGAACGAACCAACCTTTGGTTCATTCGTTTAATATAAACCAAACCCTTTGGTTTATTCTCATCCATTGGATTAGAACCAAACCATTTTGGTCCATCCATTATGTCTTCATAAGACCGGCCCATCACGCTTCCATTGCATGAAACAATTTCATGCTCGCTTTATGTTTGATCCAACCAAACATAGTTTCTCTCGGTCTGAGAATCCCATTCTCAAGCTCGTTTTAAATCCTTTGGATTACACTCGTTGTGCGTGTGACCAAATAGGTTCTCGGTTTATGTTGGCCGTCTATAATTAACCATTAATTATAGAGCGATCATGAGTGGCACCTAGTAGTACATCATGATCCCCAATTAACGAAAGATCAGCGGTTGATCGAACTATTTCGAAACCCTTGATGCTTCGAATGAATCGTGCCCCATTCCCTTCACTCATCTTATACCCACTTGGTTCGAGGACATGGTCTATTGTGCCGATCCCCACTAGTTACTCGTCACACCTAGCCCAAGTATCATTTCCTCGTCCTACAGTTCTAGTTACTCCACATGTATCGAAGAGTACCTTACTCTAAACATGTAATGCTTTGGCCAAAGACTTTAGTAACAATCCGACGAGAGGCCATGGGTATACATCTCCTCGCAAGGAGTGGTGAATCCTTTATAGGCTATTCAAACACCTTGATCACTTGACTTATACCCAATCATCCGGGTCCACATCTCCTTAGAGATGTTTGCTTAAGATGTCAAAGCATAAGTCTCCATGATCAAGATGACTTGAATACAAGTCGAAGGAACATCGCACTTAAGCTCGATAGAACTTCATTGACATATCTATATATGCGAGAACCATATGAAGTCTTACGGTGGTCACTCCAATGAACTAGTTACCATAACTAGCATCCACGATTAACTCGGACATCACAATGTCTCTCGGCCCGGTGAGAATCAATTTGCTTGGATACACCAAGGAGTATACCTCGTGCTAGTCTCGGCCGAATTGATGGTGTCCGAATCCATCAATTCATCGACTAGGATAATTTAGATACATCACAATTACACATGTAGAGATACTCACTAGTTGTGATCCAATCACAAATTCTCTCATCTTTGTGAATCGTATCGTGGACATTGATAAATGAGTTTAAGATCCAATCAAATACATTAAACATGTATACTCAAATAGTGAATCTTCATTTATCATATAAATGGTTCATACATAAAGCGATTGCCTTAGGACATCTCTCATATATTACTAACAGACTCCCACTTGGCCTAATGCCAATCGTACCATAAGCTCTAACATGACCCTCAAACTTACTTTGAGGTAATGCTAGTCAAAGGATCCGCTAAGTTCCTTTCGGTGGGAATTTTCTCGATTTGTATTTCGTTCCTACTTATGATCTCTCCGATAAGATGATAGCGTGACACATGTTTGGATCGTTGATGAGACCTTGGCTCTTTCGCTTTGTGCAATTGCTCCATTGTTGTCATGATGGCCGGTATTGCTTCAACAATGGCGGAATCACACCAAGTTCATGAACGAACTTCTTGATCCAAACCGCTTCCTTTGCTGCTTCCGAAGCTGCAATATATTCTGCCTCGGTGGTAGAATCCGCTACAGTCTCTTGTTTGGAACTTTTCCAACTCACTGCGCCCCCATTCAAGGTGAACACGTATCCAGACTGAGACCTGGAATCATCCTTGTCTGTCTGGAAGCTGGCATCCGTATACCCACGTATCACCATGTCCCCTTCTCCATATATTAGGAACACATCCTTAGTTCTTCTCAAGTACTTAAGGATCGTCTTATGGCCCAATGATCCATTCCTGGATCAGATTGGTATCTGCTTGTGACACTCAGAGCGTACGATACATCGGGCCTCGTACATAACATAGCATACATGATAGATCCTATTGCGGATGCATAGGGAATCTTACTCATGCAAATCCTCTCGTCTTCTGTGCGCGGACACATAGACTTCGAAAGGTGTTCCCCATGCATGATGGGTAGATAACCTTTCTTGGATTCCGACATGCTAAACCTCTTTGCTTCGGTCTATATATGTAGGCTGCGAAAGACCAAGCAACCGTTTGATCTATCTCTATAGATCTTAATCCCAAGGATGTAGGTTGCTTCTCCCAGTCTTTCATGGAGAATGTCTTGGATAACCAAACCTTAGCATTGTAAGATTGACACATCGTTTCCTATAAGTAATATGTCATCGACATACAATACTAGGAACACATTTGCCTCCCACTAACCTTCTTGTACACACAAGGTTAAATGCGGATTTTGTGAGAAATCAAACTTTTTGATTGTCTCATCAAAGCGGATATTCGACTCTGGATGCTTGCTTGATCCATAAATGGATCATGCGCAATTTGCATACCTTGGTTTTATCAGCGATGTGAAACCCTCGGTGTATCATATACCGTCCTCGGCAGTTTCCATTAAGGAAAAATTTGTTTTCACATCCATCTGCCATATCTCATAATCATAATGAGCAGCTATGGCGGGAGCATCCGAATGGATTTAAGCATAGCTACAGTGAATAGGTTTCGTCATAATCAACACCTTGTTTTTGGCGATATCCTTTGCCACCAATCTAGCCTTATAGGTAATCACATTACCATCCATGTCGGTTTCTTCTTGAAAACCCACTTGCACCCTATAGGCTTTATGCCTTGGTGGGTCGACCAAGTTCAAACTTGGTTTTCGTACATGGAATCCATTTCGACTTCATGGCACCAAGCCACTTATCCCTTTCTGAACTTGTCGCACTTCTTCATAAGCGGTAGGCTCCTCATCATCAATGAGTAACACGTCGTTCGATTCACTTACGAAATCCATATCTCGGGAATATTGCGTGTTCTACGGATCTACGAAGATGTGGTGTTACAATAATCGTAGATTGCTCATCACTATGAGTTGTCATGTTGTGCTCACCGGGTATCTCATCAATGTCTATTTGAGTCTCTCGAGCCTCCTCAAGCTCGGACACTCCCCTTTGTTTTCTTGCAAGAGAAACTCTTTCTCTAGAAACCACGGTGCCTTGAAACAAACACCTTTTGTTCCAGGATGATAGAATTAGTAACCCCTTGTTTCCTTAGGGTATCAATAAATAGACATTTATCGGACTTAGCATCCGATTTATACGTCTGATCCTTCACATAAGCGAGACAACCCCATATCTTCAAGTAAGATACATGAGGTTTCTTACTATTCCATATCTCATATGGAGTAGTAGAGACTACCTTGGTAGGCATTACATTTAACAAAGTAAGCAATTTTATGCGAAGTGCATAACCCCAAAGGACTTGGGAAGAGTCGCATGATTCATCATTGACTGACCATGTCCAACAAGGTCGATTCGCCTCTCGGATACACCATTATCTTTGTGGTGTATAGGCGAGTCCATTGAGACAATATGCCATTGTCTCTTAGATAATCAGAAACTCTTGACTTAAGTATTCACCACCTCGATCCGATCAGTATTTTAATACTTTTGTCATGTTGTTTCTCTACTTCATTTCTGAATTCTTTGAACCTTTCAAAGGCTTGGACTTGTGTTTCATCAAGAACACATACCCAAAGCCGTAGTGATCATCGGTGAAGGTAATGAAGTAGCTATAGCCTCCTAAAGCTTGAGTTGACATAGGTCCACATACATCGGTATGTACTAGACCTAGTAACTCTCACTCGTTCACCTTTTCGGTAAAGGTAACTTAGTCATCTTGCCTTTTAAGCATGATTCGCATGTATCGTATGAATCCAATTCAAGCGATTCCGAATTCCACATCGGTGTAATTAGGACATGCGTTTCTTGCTTATATGGCCAAAACGACAATGCCACATATAGGAGTCTATGTGATTATCCTTTGAGCACGCGTGTTGCTCGCCCGATATTGAAAATGTCCTTTGAATCGTCCAGCGTATAAATGCCATTACTCGAAGTTCGGTTCCATAAATCGCCATTCAAAGTTATATAACAACAATTGTTACTAAGCGTTAAATGGAAACCATTTCTATTTAAGCGAGGAAATAGAAACAATGTTCTTTATTAGAGAAGGAACATAATAGCAATTGTCGAGTTCAAGACTAGTCCACTAGGAGCTTGACCAAATAAGTTAGATGGCGGCCGCGGACCTTTGCTCCATTGCCAACTCATAAATTTGACTCCCCTCGACAAGTCTTCTTCTATTCCTTAGCCCTATGTCATTACATATATGTGAGCTACACCCAGTATCCAATACCCAAGTGTCTAAGGAAATAGAATGACAATCAATAACGAAGATACCTGAAGAGGATGGGGCATCGGATGCCTTCTTCTTCTTCATGGACTCAAGATAAATCTTGCAGTTTCTTCGCGGTGGCCTTCCTTGCCTGATGATGGCAAGTGCCCTTTTCTTGTAGTTCGCCTTCTTTGCCTTTTTCTTTCCTTTCTTACATTCTTTTGCCTTCCTCTTAGAACCTTTCTTTGAGAATCCAACTATGACGCCTTCTCTCATGCTTCTGAGCTCCACAGTCTTGACATATTGAGGCGCTCGGGAATGGTGGATTCAATTTGTTCATCAGATAGTTCATCACAAATTGCGAGAAAGCTCTTGGGCAAACAATGCAGAATTAAGTCAATACTTAACTCATGATCCATCACAAAACCGAGGGTAGCTAGCGCTCGATGTACCGTTCATCTTTAGCACAAAGCCTCTGAGCAGACCTTCTTGCATCTTCGTAGTGAAGAGGCCTAGAGACCTCGAACCTTTCGGATCTCGCTTGCTCGTGACAACTCATGAAGATGGAAGACCATAGTATTAGCATCCATATGCTCATGCTTTTTGCGGCTCGGTACCATCGCCGCTAGCATGATGCAACTTCGCCGGCTCGAGAATCGCCACATGTTTACGATAGACCAACATTTAGTGCAGGTTGCATCGTCCTTAGAAGATCGGGAAGAGGCTCTTGAGGACATATGCAAGCTTTTCCGCCTTGAGAACAATTCTCAGTTTCTAAGCGATCCGAAGTTAGGCCCGGTCGGTTTGTTCGAATCCAAAATAGTGCAAATTCAAAGCGTCATGATCAATTTATTGACCTAGAAATACAAAGCGAGCATATATGAGAAAATGATTTTAAAATGCATCAATATACATTTATAAATCCCATTCATTTTTAATTTCAAAAACCCAAAATCACTTGGAGATCGTAGGTCCATCTCCGAATAGGTGATATCCATCATAGATAAGAACAACCTTGGAGTGAGTCAACAAGCCATTCTTAGCTATGATGGTGGGTATCAAATATACGATTACATATCATGTATATGTTACTATCACAATGTTCTATCAACTAATTGAATGTTTACACATACATTGGGTTGTTAACACATTAACAAGTATGCATCATATGCATAGCACCCAACTTCACCTCTCTTTACATCGACCTTGGAGTGAGTCCAACAAATCGATGCTCCAAGTTAAAGCCGACCCATTAATCGCGAAATAGTTTTAATATGGTTAGGCGCATTCAACCAATTAGCCCAGCTTGGAGTGAGTCCAACAACCCAAACTAACGATTGACCTCGGCTCTTACCATATTAGTTAAACTATTCCATGATTTGAACATGTTGAGTTGAGGGCTTGGAGTGAGTCCAACAACCCAAACAAGAAACAGAACTCTGGTTCTAACCATATTAATGGAAGGTGTAGGCTTTAATATTGAGTTAGGGTTTTATGTCTCATCCTCTTTGCATGCAAATAACTATTATCTACATGGCATGGCATACATGGCATACATCTACATGTCACGACACGCATGGCATAATGTTATGCATCTAATGCAATTACATGGCATACAATTATGTCATGTATATAATTTCCTTATATGTCATAACTATTTATGGAAATAAAATATGTTTAAGATTTGATTCTCCAAATCAAATCATAATTAAATTAGGAAACAAATTTCCAAATCTAATCACATATTTTATTCATGGAATTATTTGATTAAGGAAAATCTATTTAGGAAACCAATTTCCTAAATCATTAAAACGACTTATGGAAATAAAATATTTTAAGATTTGATTTCCCAAATCAAATCATGATTAAATTAGGAAACAAATTTCCAGAATCTAATCAAATATTTTATTTATGGAAAATATCAATTTCCATAAATACTTCCAACTTTCAAAAGTGGAAGATTTCCATAAATACTTCTAGACTTTCCAAAATTGAAAAATTTCCATAAATACTTCTAAATTTCCAAAATTAGAAAATTTCCAGAAATACATTATGACTATCATAAAACCATTTTACGATTATGTGAAACACAACTGAGCTCTGATACCCTTTGTTGGGTTTCGCATGGCGTGTGTGTGTTCGATCATGTTTAGTAAACATGAGCCGCAGTGAAGCAATTAAAAATAATAAATCTATATTTATTACACACACACAACACCGCATGCTATTACAACAAGTGTAGACATAACCGTAAATTAAAATTTGCAATAAAGAAATTTATCTCGTTATACCTTTTGTATGGCGTGTAGCGAGAACGGCATCAGCGGAGCGATCCTCGTAGAATCGTCTCTATCCGTATCACGCCCGAGCTCCTCGGGATGACTTCCGCTAAGTCACGAGCCGTCTTAAATGCGGGTTACTAGCCTCGTGTTGAAGGCGGCGTGATCGAGAGATGATCACGATCCGAATCAAATTCGGATCAAGCGAGTTCTCAAAACTTCGCTTCTCGGAGAGGTATTCGTCAACCAATTGGCCAGATCGCCGTCCTCCACCTCAGAGGATTACGGAGATCAAATCCCGGTAAGTTAGCCGCTGTCGGGCACTAACCGTCGTCCAAGCGGCGCTCCGGCGAGAGGAGGAAGCTGTCAGAAAAACTGGACAGCTTGGTGGAAGAGATATAGCGCCCGGCCAAAACAAGGAGAGAAAAGCCTCACCTTGATGCCAAACCTATAGGGATCACGGAGGTGTCGCGGAGGTTCACGGCTGAAGCTTGGGCGCCGGCAAGGCTTGGCAAGGCGGCACAACAAGGTGGCGGCAGCTTAGGGTTAGGCGCCGAAAACTCCAGGCGGCAACTAACTAATTCTCTTAATGGTTAATGGATCATATCCATAAAGCCCGTTAACCGCTCCATTAAGATAAGTTAAAATAAACCAAACCATGATGGTTTATTTTAAGTTAAAGCGAACGAACCAACTTTTGGTTCATTCGTTTAATATAAACCAAACCCTTTGGTTTATTCTCATCCATTGGATTAGAACCAAACCATTTTGGTCCATCCATTATGTCTTCATAAGACCACGGCCCATCCACGCTTCCATTGCAGTGAAACAATTTCATGCTCGCTTTATGTTTGAGTCCAACCAAACATAGTTTCTCTCGATGCGAGAATCCCATTCTCAAGCTCGTTTTAAATCCTTTGGATTACACTCGTTGTCGTGTGACCAAATAGGTTCTCGGTTTATGTTGGCGTCTATAATTAACCATTAATTATAGAGCGATCATGAGTGGCACCTAGTAGTACATCATGATCCCCAATTAGAAAAGATCAGCGGTTGATCGAACTATTTACGAAACCCTTGATGGCTCGAATGAATCGTGCCCCATTCCCTTCACTCATCTTATACCCACTTGGTTGGGACATGGTCTATTGTGCCGATCCCACTAAGTGACTACGTCACACCTAGCCCAAGTATCATTTCCTCGTCCTCACAGTTCTAGTTACTCCACATGTATCGAAGAGTACCTTACTCTAAACATGTAATGCTTTGGAAGACTTTAGTAACAATCCAGACGAGAGGCCATGGGTATACATCTCCTGCGAGGAGTGGTGAATCCTTTATAGGCTATTCAAACACCTTGATCACCGACTTATACCCAATCATCCGGGTCCACATCTCCTTAGAGATGTTTGCTTAAGATGTCAAAGCATAAGTCTCCATGATCAAGATGACTTGAATCTGCAAGTCGAAGGAACATCGCACTTAAGCCCGCAGTAAGAACTTCATTGACATATCTATATATCGAGAGAACCATATGAAGTCTTACTAGGTCACTCCAATGAACTAGTTACCATAACTAGCATCCACGATTAACTCCGGACATCACAATGTCTCGTGAGAATCACCGCTTGGATACACCAAGGAGTATACCTGCGTGCTAGTCTCGGCGAATTGATGGTGTCCAAATCCATCAATTCATCGACTAGGATAATTAGATACATCACAATTACACATGTAGAGATACTCACTAGTTGTGATCCAATCACAAATTCTCTCATCTTGTGAATCGTATCGTGGACATTCAGTAAATGAGTTTAAGATCCAATCAAATACATTAAACATGTATACTCAAATAGTGAATCTTCATTTATCATATAAATGGTTCATACATAAGGCGATTGCCTTAGGACATCTCTCATATATTACTAACAACCCCTTGGAATTTATCTCGGAATTTTTGTTGTGTGATTCCTGCCGAATAATGCACCATCTATTGAATATGAATATAATCATTTTCTTCAAGCTCTAATTCTTCAATTGCAGCTGCAGCAGGGGCAAACGACAGAGTATATATGGTTGTCAGATTTTTATAAAAGGTTACTGAGTTACCTTCAATCATGACTCCTTGCATTGCTCGTATAAAATTACAACCCAGTATCATCTGGATATTTTCTCCGAGCCTCATAGGAAACGCATAGGTATAAGGAATTCTAAAACTATTTTCCCCAATGATCATCTTTCCTCCTTTGAGCTTCATGTTTGCTGTTACTTTATACGTAATGCTACTAAAGTGAACCACAAAAGGATTTTCCTCCAAGGCTGCCTTTGGTACTGAGTCTTGATTAATACAGCATGTGGTGGCACCTGTATCCAGAATAACATTTACTAAGAAGGGTGGAATACTTGAGCTTTTCTAATAAGTATTGTGAATGAATACTAACGAGTATTATAAATGAATACTCATAAGTATGATATCGAATTACGTATTGTGGATGATTACCAATAAATATTATAGATGAATACAAATAAATACGATATCGAATTACATATCAAATTCAAGATTAAATTTTAAGTGTAGTTTTTTAATCGAATTCGAGTAGTTAAAGGGTCATAACAAGTATCACTTGATGAAAATTAGATATTTATTGTATCACTTTAGGTATGCTATTGTTATTTAAGTGTTTAAGGGGTCACGTCAAGTAGCACTTGATAAAAATTACATACTCGTTGTATCACTTTAGATATCTTATGGTTTATTTGATGAATGTCAAATAAGTCATTCAAGATTAAATTCTAAGTATAGTTTTTTAACCGAATTCGAGTAGTTAAAGAGATATAATAAATATCACTTGATAAAAATTAGGCATTTTTTGTATCACTTTAAGTATTCTATTGTTATTTAATTATTTAAGAGGTCACATCAAGTACCACTTGATAAAATTAGATATTCGTTGTATCACTTTAGATATTCTATAGTTTATTTGATGAATGTCAAATAGTCATTCAAGATTAAATTCTAAGTGTAGTTTTTTAACTAAATCGAGTAGTTAAAGGGTCATAACAAATATCACTTGATAAAAATTAGATACTCGTTGTATCACTTTAGGTATTCTATTATTATTTAAGTGTTTAAGGGGTCACATCAAGTAACACTTGATAAAAATTAGATACTCGTTGTATCACTTTAGATATCGTATAATTTATTTGATGAATGTCAAATAAGTTATTCAAGATTAAATTTCAAATGTAGTTTTTTAAGCAAATTCGAGTAGTTAAAGGGTCATAACAAGTATCACTTGATGAAAATTAGGTATTTGTTGTATCACTTTAGGTATGCTATTATTATTTAAGTGTTTAAGGGGTCACGTCAAGTAGCACTTGATAAAAATTACATACTTATCGTATCACTTTAGATATCCTATGGTTTATTTGATGAATGTCAAATAAGTCATTCAAGATTAAATTCTAAGTGTAGTTTTTAACCGAATCGAGTAGTTAAAGGGGCATAACAAGTATCACTTGATAAAAATTAGGTACTCATTGTATCACTTTAGGTATTCTATTATTATTTAAGTATTTAAGGGGTCACGTCAAGTAGCACTTGATAAAAATTGGATACTCGTTATATCACTTTAGATATCTTATAATTTATTTGATGAATTTCAAATAAGTCATTCAAGATTAAATTTCAAATGTAGTTTTTAAATTGAATTCGAGTAGTTAAAGGACCATAACAAGTATCACTTGATGAAAATTAGGTATTTATTGTATCACTTTAGGTATGCTATTGTTATTTAAGTGTTTAAGGGGTCACGTCAAGTAGCACTTGATAAAAATTATATACTCGTTGTATCACTTTAGATATTCTATAGTTTATTTGATGAATGACTTATTTCAAGTGTAGTTTTTTAACCGAATTAAAGTAGTTAAAGGGCCATAAGAAATATCACTTGATAAAAATTAGATATTTGTTGTATCACTTTAGATATTCTATTATTTATTTTATGAATGTAAAATAAGTACTTACTCATATTCTATGGTGAGTGAAGAACATGTTTCTTTTAAAAATTAAATAATTGAGTACTTTTTCAAATAATCATAAAATTGGATATCACTTAGGGTAAATTAAGTTCCGAGAGCCTAATATTGAGTACTTTTTTAAACATTTCTAGGAAAAATTTACCAAGGTGCATTTGTAGTTGTATGAATCCACAACATATAACAACATATATGAAATTACCATTAAACACAATAGTTTAATGATTAATGCATAAATCACTTCATAAAGCATCTCTCAGTTGCAATTACATAACCAACATCCAACTTTTAACCACTTTTAACCACATAAATGGATCATTAAAGTCTTATATATAAGTAACAAAGTTTTATACCAACACTAGTTTTGTTTAATACAAATCACAAAATGTCACTAGATCTTATAGCTATTTTTTAACAACCTTCAGAACTGCTTTCTTGGTTTAGCAATTGCTTATGTCTGCAAGAAATTAAAACAAAAAAATAAGATGTTAGTCTGACATTTTGAAAATAAATAACAAACAACACAACAAAATTAGTTTAATTATATGAAACGATATAGTATTAATGTCTATGTGACTCATACCAATTATGACACTGATTCTTTGCATGTTCGTCTATTATGCCCTCGCCCATGACATCTCCCACATGTTGTCACACGTTGTTCAACTTGAGAAGGTATCCGCTTAGTCCTTCTACATCCTGGTTGGCTACGAGTTGTAGGAGCGTAAATGGTATCTCCATCATTGAGATAGCCCTTGTACATGTCAAATGTTGGAATGAGATTAATAATTCCTTTGTAAGCTTGCCGGTACATGTCTATCTTAAAATATCTATTACAGAATTGATAAACCGACAGGGATTTTGATTCTATGCAAGAGCAAGCATGCTTGCATGGTAGTCTATAGATTTGCCAAGCTCGACAAGAACAATGCCATGAATTCAAATCCACTGCAAAACTTTTGTCCCCATCTATGACTTCAAACCGAACTCCACAAGACTTGTGCACCTTTAAGGTTCGATATTTACTATATGCAACTGACATTTCCTTCTCCATTTTTGGACTTAGTTCTTGTGTCATCTCCAATATTTTTTTCGCCTTTGGTGCATCATGGTCATAATTTGAATGTGTATATTATCTACCATAGCCACAATAGGTAGATAGCGAGAAGGTTTTATCCAATTGTTCTATCTTTTAGCAATATTATTATTAATGACACCCCATCGATCACCCATAAACAGAGCATTGACCCAATTTTCATGGGACGAGTTCACAAGAAACTCCTGGGCAAGTGGCATCGAATTAGTTATGCTTAACATATGTTGAGTAAACTCATATCTTGATGGAGCGTATGCAGCTTTCTTCAAAAATCCTTGCATACACCCCAAAATATCCCCGCAGATGTACTTCTCAATAATATTTTTTTCTTCCGTTGATATTTTATTATGCCCATGAAAGTCTAATCTTCATCGGAACTCCTGTAGAGATTCCTCTACAGCACTATCAGCAATATCTTGAATATCTATACTCATATCATCCTATATAGAAACAACAGAATATAGAAATACAAAATTCAATCAAAAAATTAAACACTACAATACTCATCAAATATATAAAATTTATGCAGGTATTGTAAAAAATATTTACTAAAACTACCTCATCCATGACTTTGGTCAAATGTCGTTTACTCTTTCACTTTGGGGCAGTACTAGGGGGTGTCATGTAGTCTGAATATTTCTTTTTTTTCAATCTATCTGTTCTTCTCTGAACAGTCTTCACAATAGATGATTTTGGATTATAAACAACCATCTCTTTCCCTTTTTCAGTGTTGTTACCTACGTTATCATTATCTCTAGCATTTGTGTTCATTTGCACTTCATCTATAACCACTTTGAAAAAACTCTCCAACTTAACTTTGTTGTCAGTGTTCATTGGCACTTTGTTGTCAACAATTTTGTTCAAACTTTCAACACTAGGATCAGCATCCACAACTACATCTTTCTCGATATGACCTTCATCATGCATATGTGGGGCATCCTTAAAGCCATATTGGGTTGTATCCTCTTCAACCACTTTATTTTTTTTCCTTCAACACTTTAATCTCATTCTCAAGCCTTTTTATATGATTCAACAATTTTGAATCACCGAATCGAGAATCAACCTGGAAATAGAAATGTTAATTAAGCATGCTAATTGGTTGAATAATAGACTCTTAATAAATTTTTTATCTTGGATTAAAAATTATTACCTCACCAAACCTCTCTATATCATCAACAAGTACTTTTTCCTCTTGGAATGGCTTGATTGACACAATCTAAAAGTAAAAAGATAAATTTTTAGTTCAATAACATATTTAAATCAAATTATACAATGATAAAGAATAAATTGTGCCAACCTTATTTGACCTCACCACCATTAATACAGCCTCTGTACCTTTAGGATTAACAGAAATTTTGCTCTCTCCCCACTTGAATAATCGAGGAAAGCAATGTAAAACATGAGGTTGACCAAGCATAGGAACTCTTTCATAAATCCAACCATATACAAATACAATGATTAGCATATACTCACTCAACAAATAACACATATATGCTAAAAATAATATCATCAGTCCAACTATGCAACCTCCCATATATGTTTTCTCTTTTTTGTCCACTTTAAAGTATCCAAGATGGTCTTCAATTTCAGCACGCAAAAATCTAAAAGCTGCATCTCCCCAACCATACTCAAAAAATATTTCCAAATTATCTAAGTATGGGAAAATAAAACTATTAGGATCTGTGCGCCCACTAGAGGGGGGGGTGAATAGCGCATCGACGTTGCTTGATGGAATTTGATCGCGTTCGTCTCTACAACACTTGTTAACGCAGCGGAATATATAATAACAAAAGCAAATACAACACAAGCACAAGAGACAATACGATATAACGTGGTTCAAAACCGAATGATTCCTACTCCACGGATTGGGCTCGAATGAGCCCTAGCGATGCCAATCACACACCACTATTAAATAACCCCTTCTCGGAACAATCCGAAGGTGGAAAAATCTCGTACAAGGATTACACTAAGTAATACAATGGATACAAGCAACTATAAATATGAAATGCAATACAAGTAAAGGAAAACATTTTACAAAGAGCTTTTGATTTCTTGATCTTTGATTGCTTGATCTTTGATTGCCTTGGACTAGCCTTGAAGGACTGAAAAGCACCAACTATTCCCCTTCAAATCGCCCAAAAGAACTATGACAAAAACCTCCTCCACGAGCTGCTTTTATAACCTGCATTCGGGTTGATTTTCACCTAGTAGTCGACTGATCGGGACCATCAGTCGACTGCTCCTGTAGTCGTTGTCTCACAATGGCAAGAGTCACGTTGGATAAGTTCCAACGGATAGACCATCAGTCGACTGATCATGCCCATCAATCGACTGATCGAGCCTTCACTCGACTGTCAAACCCTAACAGTCGACTTGAGAAGCTTACGTCGAATTCGACCAGCGATCATTTGCTCGAGCCGATGGTCGATCGCCCAATCTTTGGGCAATGATCGCCGTGCCATTTCTTGGCAGTCGAACTCCGGTTAACTCACATTAGTCGACTGACCATAGTCTCAGTCGACTGATACACCACAAACATGAGGTTTTAACCCCAAGTATGGTGTCCCCATACTTGCTAGACCACCCTCAGCCTAGACCTAAGCCTTCTAGCCACCTCCGTCAGCCTCACACCTATCGGATCCCTCCAAGTCATTCATAACTTGTTCATCCAAACGCTAGCCTTCAGGTGCTTCTATTAGCTATTGTCATGCTAATGTGGTCTACACCACCAAGGCACATTGGACTTACACTGTCAAGACTCCGCTTGGACTTTACGCCGCCAACCATTGAACTTATGCTGCCAAGATTCCACCCTTGGACTTTATGCCACCAATATTTCCCTTGGACTTCTCAATTGCCAAGACTCAAGCTTGGACTTTCCCTTGCCAACCCATGTTGGACTTTCCATGCCAAGACCCATGCTTGGACTTTCCTTACCAAGACTCATGCTTGGACTTTCCTTTGCCAAGACTCATGCTTGGACTTTCCTTGCCAACCTATGTTGGACTTTCCATGTGAAATACAGAAGACTTGGACTTCTCCCATGACAATGGTCAAACCATCATCAAACATCAAGTATGACCTGGGTCGATTGTACCAACAATCTTCCCAATACATTGTCAGACATCAATGTCAAATATCAAAACACTACTCGAGGCAAACTCGAGTCTGGTCAATCTTGACCTAGGTCGATTGCACCAACAATCTCTCCCTTTTTGATGTTTAACAAAAACACCCTTGAGTTAGGCCCCTAACTTAAATTCCCCTACCAATTTTCCCAAATTGGTAATTCTAACATTCTCCCCCTTTTTGACATACATCAAAAAGGTTCTCCCAAGGAGGTCAATGTCTCATATCCCAATGAGATCTTACAATCTCCCCCTTTGTCCAAAAATATCTAGGATGCCTACAATCTTCCTAGTGATAAGTCCCATATCACTTAAGAGAAGCAATCCTACACACTCTCCTAATTTTCAAATTGGGTATCTCAAATTCCTATTTCTCCCCCTCATGAGGAAAAATAACATCCACCATCCCATGATGAATACCTCCCCCTAAAGGCTTGCTCCCCTTTAACCATTGCACCAACAATATCCTTGGGAAGTCCCTAAGCCAATAGGAATACTAAACCATCAAAAATTAAGGTCCAAAGTTCAACACTTTCCCACACCTTAAAATTGATACATCAACCTAACAACTCTCATAATCCATATCCAATGAGTTTTCACCCTTTCTAATACTTTCCAAAGAATATCCTAGGGTTAGGAGTGGTTAGGGAACCCTAACATAGCTGAAACATGGGCTAAACATCCTTGTTTACCCAAAATCAGCTCTGGCAGTCGACTGATAACTGAAATTTCCGAATTTCAATTATCAGAATCGAATTTCAGAAATTCATAAGTAAATATACGTAATTTGAAAAATCGTGAAAATTCATAATACTTATAACAAATATAATGTGTGAAAAATATTTGAAAAATAATTTACCCATAAAATAGTGAAATTGATACAAAGTTCAAAAGTGAAGAAAAACTTCAATATTTGAGCTCACTTTGTATCAACATCATCAATGGTGATTGCTATCAAAAGATAGACTTCACCAAGGTTTTTCAAAATGATTTTAAAATTGTTTTAAAATCTTATATTGGATCATATTCTTTGGGCTTAATGTACATGACTTGAACATAAGCTTTCCCAATGATCCACCCATGATTTTAGATGAGTTCGAGTTCATCTAGATGCAAAAACTATGCACCTTGAACTTAACTCATATCCTAGAATCTTGCATGTATCTAGAGTGTATCAATACACATATATGTCAATGTAATGTGAGATGTGGGTTTTGTTCATTCTAAACTAGGGTTTCATGCATTTTTCTAAGGCAACACTACTTGATTCCTTTATATAATTGTCCTTAAATCAATTTTATTAATGCATGAATGATCATGGCATAAATGATGATATAAATAAAGCATGGTCAATGATCATGATGTCATGACATATGATTAAATTTAAATCTACATGACATTAAAAGACAAACCCTAAACATAATCATGACATTTATATGATTTAAATGAATATGATGACATGACATGTTATATGGTAAATCAAGCATGACAAATAAAATGTAAAGGTATAATAATACCTAAAATTTGATATTAGTTGTCATTTGTTATTATTAAACTCATTTTGTTATATTACCACTAATTCCCCAAGTGTGCCAAAAATCCAAAATGACACACTATGACTTTAAGACATAAATTATGCCAATTTGATTAATTTTTTATAATCTTCAAAATATATTGGCACATCCTAAAAACCTTTAGGATTAAAATTCAAACCACATTTTCAAAGTACCAATAACCTTGAAAATGATTTAAAGTGTCACCTTTATTATGGTTAGGTTAACTACCCATCCATTCAAGGTTGGCACACCTAAACCCATTTAGCGTGAATCGATCATGCTCCTAGGAACCCAATACCTATTGGAGCTCCTTGAGTTAACTAGGTATTCACTAAGGATAACTTCCCTAGATACCCTCCTGTTGGTGCAATCGGCCCAGGTCACGATTGACCAGGACTCGAGTTTGACTCGAGTGATGTTTTGATGTTTGACAAAGTGTTTGACATTGATGTCGGTTAATATGTTTTGGAGAGATTGTTTATACAATCGACCCAGGTTATAATTGACCAGACTCGAGTTTGACTCGAGGGAGACTTTGGTGGTTGACTAGGGTTGACCATGTGTTTATGGGAAAGTCCAAGTCATGGGTACTTGGCATGGAAAGTCCAAGTGGGACACTTGGCATTTGGGAAAGTCCAAGTCTTGAGTACTTGGCATGGGAAGTCCAAGCATGGGTCTTGGCAAATGAGAAGTCCAAGCATGGGTCTTGGCAAATGGAAAGTCCAAGCATGGTCTTGGCATGGAAAGTCCAACATGGGTTGGCAAGGGAAAGTCCAAGCTTGAGTCTTGGTATTTGGGAAGTCCAAGGGGATTGATATTGGCGGCGTAAAGTCCAAGCGGAGTCTTGGCGGCGTAAGTCCAATGTGCCTTGGCGGTGAACACACCGTTAGCATGACATAGCCGATAGAAGCACCGGGAAGCTAGCGCGATGGATGAACAAGTCATGGATGACTTGGAGGGATCCGAGAGGCGTGAGGCTGATGGAGGTGGCTAGAAGGCTTAGGTCTAGGCTAAGGGTGGTCTAGCAAGTATGGGGGCACCATACTTGGGTTAAAACCTCAGAGCTTCATGGGAGCAGCCGATTCGATGCCGACTTTAGCCGATCGCCAAGGATGGCGATCGACCGTCGGCAGCGGTCGACCGATCGCGAGCAAGATGCGAGCGCCCGTGAAGCGTCGACTACGGCGTTAGCGATCGCCAATGTTGGCGATCGGTGAGAGTCCCGTTGGAACTTGTCCAACGTGGATTGAGCCGTTGTCTCACATCTACAGTGTTGGCAGTCGACTGGTGATTTATGGCAGTCGACTGCTAGGCGGAAATCCAGCCCGACGCGAGATAAAAGGAAGCTGTTTGTGGAGATTGCGGGATCAGTTCTTGGGGAGCTTTCTTGAGGCGATTTGAAGGCGATTTGCAGGTGCATTTCAGGGCCCTTCAACCTCATCCAAGCAACCAACAAGCAAAGCGCTCAAACCCTAGTTTTGTAAAGTGTTCTTTACATTTCCTTTGTATTTGCTTGTATTTCCTTAGATTATTGTTGTAATCTTGTGTACGAGGTTTCTCCGCCTCCGACTTGTTGTCGAGAAGGAGTTTATTGATTAGTGATTGCATTGGCGTCGCTAGAGCTCGTTAGAGCTTGATCCGTGGAGTAGGAACCGTTACGGTTCCGAACCACGTTATATGCTTGTGTTGTGATCGTGTTGTGATTGTGTGTCTTGTTATATTTATTTGTTATTACTATTCCGCTGTGCTAACAAGATTGTAGACGATCGAACGCGAAAGAATTTCATCTACGTACGGTATCACGCTATTCACCCCCCTCTAGCGGGCGTCAAATTCCCAACAAGTGGTATCAGAGCCTGGTGGCTCTTCAACGGATTAACAACCGGGAGCAATACGCTAGAGGGTAAAGATGGAATTTCAAGACAAGCTAGGTTGGGACATCAACACACCGGTCCCGTACTCATTATATGGACAAGAAGGCGATTCTTGGAAGAGAAGAATTGAAGATTTTTGATGATGAGGACTTGAGGAATGGTCTCTATTAATGGAAGGATTTGAGTATCCTAGAGGACCAAAAGGTGGTTTCCTCAAGAAAAGAGATGGAGTGAAGATCAACTAAAGATTCGAGAAAAACAAGAAGGTAATCAAATTCATTTTTGATTTAATTCCAAATGAATTCTTGTGTAGCCTAGGTGAATGCATGGATGCTAAGGAGCTATGGAGCGATTTGGCAAAGCTCCATGAAAGCCCATCAATGGTCCAAGAGGAAGAGACCAAGAGGCTAATGCATCATCTTCACAAGGAAGTGAGGACTTGGAGGTTGAGAGATCATCAACATCCAAAGAGGAAGAGGAAGTAGAATCGGAAGTTGATAGAGTCAATTTCCGGGTTGGTGGAGGAAGTGGAAGAAGCATCCACCTCAAGGATTGAGGGGGAGGAGAGAACTTCCATACCAGAGCAACAAGAAGAAGCTTCAACATCCAATCAAGATGAGGAAGCTCAAAATACAACTCCGGCACCTACCACCGAACTAGGTAACTCAAACACATCAATCTCAAATAAAAATAATATCATGTGCTTTGAGTGTAGGGAATTTGGGCACTACAAGAGCAAGTGCCCAAAGAAGATTAGGAAAGCTCCACCGGCTCCAAAAGTCAAGGATGACGGTTCCCCAAATATCAAGAGCAAGGAGCATATCATATGCTTCAAGTGCAACTCAAGGGGACATTATAGGAATCAATGTCCTAGGGGAAGCAAAAAGACCAAAGAGGGAGCTACATATGTAGGGGGAGCCTCTAGGGAAAACCCTAAGGTATATTTCAATAATGCACCTTCTTTAGTTAATGGGCAAAGGCATGCTAGGAATTTAAATTCTCTTGCAATTTATGAAAAGCATGCTAATAGGAATAAATATTTTTGCTTAGGAGCTAAAAGTGTCCATTTTAGTAATAAGGAGAAATTTGGGACTAATGTCCCTAGAAAAACCATACCTAGTGAATCTATTAAGAAAATACAAGAACATCTAGTTTTTAATCCAAAATGGACTAGGCATATGCCAAGAAAGTCAAATGCCCAAGATTTAAATCAAGATTCTAAAATTGCGAAATTAGAATTAGAGAACCAAGCCTTAAGGTCAAGGCTTGAAAAACTTGAAAAGACCCTTAGGAATATACAAAATCAATTTAAAGGGTCTAGTGGTCAAAATCAAGGGTCCAATAGTCACAGTCAACACTTAGGACCTAAGAGTCAAAAGTCAACCAAGGGCAAGAAAGGTTTGGGTCACAAACCTAAGCCTAAGGTGGCTTACCATAGTGTTCCATTTGATTATGGAACACAAACTAGGTCTAGGAAGACCAAGGTCAATAGGGAAGTCATCCCTAGAGTTGACCAAAGGGTGTGCCTAGTGGCTAGGGTTTCTAGGAAACCTAGGGTGGCCACTAAGAAGGTTGCAAGGGGAGTCACCCCTAGAGTCAACCTAGGTAAGACCCAAATGACCAAGGCTAACAAGCCTAGGAGGGTCATTAGAAAGGTATCTAGGGAGGTTATCCCTAGGGAATACCTAATCAACCCTAGGAGCTCAAATAGATTTTGGGTTCCTAAGAGCGTGATTGATTCACGCTAAGTGGGTTTAGGGTGTGTCAACCTTGATTGGATGAGTAGTTAACTCAACCATGGTAAGGTGGCACTTTAGGATATTTTCAAGGTTATGGTTACCTTGGAAATAGATTTGAATTAATCCTAAAAGGATTTTAGGATGTGCCAATATTAATTATGAAGTTTGATAAAATGACCATTTTGGCACAATTTAAGTTTAGTGGTTAGTGTGCCATTTTGGGTTTTTGGCACACTAGGGAGAAAAGTAGAAATATGGCAAAATGTGATTAATTATATCAAATGACAAGTAATATTAAAATTTAGGTATTACATACCTTTATATCTTATTTGTCATGCTTTGATTTGCCATATGCCATGACATGACATCATGTTCATTCTCATCATTTATATGTCATGTACATGGTTAGGATTAAGGATTAAATGTCATGTGTTTTTAGATTTCATATTATGCCATGACATCATGATTATGAGCATGTGTTTATCTATATCATCTCTAATGCCATAATCATTCATGCATTTAAGATATTTTGATTGAAATTGATAATGGCATGACTTGAAGTCCCATTTATAAGGGAATCAAGTAGGGTTGCCTTAGAAAATGCATGAAACCCTAGATTAAATGAACCAAAACCCACATCTCACATCCAATTGACATGTATGTGTATTTATACACCCTAGATACATGTGAGATGCTAGGATATGAGTTGAGTTCAAGGTGCATAGTTTTTGCATCTAGTTGAACCAAAACTCATCTAATTTTATTGGTGGATCATTGGGAAAGCTTGTGTACAAGTCATGTACATAGAGCCCAAGGAATATGATCCAAAATAAGGTTTTGAAAATATTTTAAAATCATTTTGAAAAACCTTGGTGAAGTCTATCTTTTGATAGCAATCACCATTGATGAGATTGATACAAAGTGAGCTTAAACTTTAAAGTTTTTAGTCACTTTTGGATTTTGTATCAATTTCACTATTTTATGGGTAAAATATTTTTAAAACATTTTTCACCCATTGTTTTGGTCATAAGTATTATACGTATCAAATTTCGTGATTTTTCGATGTACGTATAATTATTTATGAATTTTTGAATTTCGTTCTGATAGTTGAAATTCGAGAATTTATTACGATGATTGCCACTTGGTGGCATGACGTGATGAGAGTGGCAATGATCGATTCTAAGTCGATGCCAGTCCGATTCGGGTTAACAAGGTTTGTTTAGCCCGTGTTCAGCTATGGTAAAGGTTCCTAACCACTCCTAACCCTAGGATATGCTTTGGGAAGCATTATGAAGGGTGAAAATCCATTGGATATGGATTAGGAGTTGTGTTAGGTCAAAGTATCAAATTTAGGGTGAGTAAAAGTTCTATGTTGAACTTAGAACCTTAATCTTGATGGTTTAGAGTTCCTATTGGCTTAGGGGCTTTCCAAGGACATTGTTGGTGCAATGGTCAAGGGGGAGCAAGCCTTTAGGGGGAGGTATCCATCTTGGGATGATGGATGTTTTTTATGGGGAGAATGTCATCAATTGGGAAAATTGATGGGTGTTTGATACCCAATTTGGAAATTGGGAGAGTGAGATAGGAGTGCCTCTCTTGAGTGATATGGGACTTGTCACTAGGAAGATGGTAGACATCCTAGGTATTTTTGATCAAGGGGGAGATTGTAAGATCTCATTGGGACATGAGACATTGACCTCCTTGGAGAGAAAACCTTTTTGATGTTAGTCAAAAAGGGAGAGAATGTTTGGGGGAGAACATTTGATTTACTTTTTCACTTGAATGTTTAGGGAAGAACATTTGGTGAGTGTTTACCAATTTGGGATAATTGGTAAGGGATTTGAGTTAGTGTTCTAACTCATGATTTGATTGGTTTTTGTCAAACATCAAAAAGGGGGAGATTGTTGGTGCAATCGGCCCAGGTCACGATTGACCAGGACTCGAGTTTGACTCGAGTGATGTTTTGATGTTTGACAAAGTGTTTGACATTGATGTTTGACATTGATGTCGGTTAATATGTTTTGGAGAGATTGTTTATACAATCGACCCAGGTTATAATTGACCAGACTCGAGTTTGACTCGAGGGAGACTTTGGTGGTTGACTAGGGTTGACCATGTGTTTATGGGAAAGTCCAAGTCATGGGTACTTGGCATGGAAAGTCCAAGTGGGACACTTGGCATTTGGGAAAGTCCAAGTCTTGAGTACTTGGCATGGGAAGTCCAAGCATGGGTCTTGGCAAATGAGAAGTCCAAGCATGGGTCTTGGCAAATGGAAAGTCCAAGCATGGTCTTGGCATGGAAAGTCCAACATGGGTTGGCAAGGGAAAGTCCAAGCTTGAGTCTTGGTATTTGGGAAGTCCAAGGGGATTGATATTGGCGGCGTAAGTCCAATGTGCCTTGGCGGTGTAGACACCGTTAGCATGACATAGCCGATGGAAGCACCTGGAAGCTAGCGCGATGGATGAACAAGTCATGGATGACTTGGAGGGATCTGAGAGGCGTGAGGTGATGGAGGTGGCTAGAAGGCTTAGGTCTAGGCTAAGGGTGGTCTAGCAAGTATGGGGCACCATACTTGGGTTAAAACCTCATTCTTGAGGTTGTGACGGTCGACCGGCATTATGGCGGTTCATTGCCGAGTCGACTTCGAGTTCGACCGCCGCTTTGAGAGCTTTTAGAGACTCTGGCGTGCTCATGGAGCGATCGTGATGTCGGCACGACGGCATCGCCGAGGATGGCGTGATCGCGGTCGAAGCATGAAAGACGCTCCGTAGCCGTAGGCGATCGATTACGGCGTTAGCGATCGCGCCA
This sequence comes from Wurfbainia villosa, assembly GCA_025175895.1. Lineage (NCBI taxonomy): Eukaryota > Viridiplantae > Streptophyta > Magnoliopsida > Zingiberales > Zingiberaceae > Wurfbainia > Wurfbainia villosa. Next base: position 85,759,840 of record CM046004.1, read on the forward strand.
ATGTTGGCAATGATCGGTGAGAGTCCCGTTGGAACTTGTCCAACGTGGATTGAGCCGTTGTCTCACATCTATGTTAGCGGCAATGGTGATTTATGGCGATCATCGCTGGCGAAAATCCGGCCGACGCGAGATAAAAGGAAGCATTTGTGGAGATTGCGGGATCGTTCTTGGGGAGCTTTCTTGAGGCGATTTGAAGGCGATTTGCGAGTGTGCATTTCAGGCCCTTCAACCTCATCCAAGCAACCAACAAGCAAAGCGCTCAAACCCTAGTTTTGTAAAGTGTTCTTTACATTTCCTTTGTATTTGCTTGTATTTCCTTAGATTATTGTTGTAATCTTGTGTACGAGGTTTCTCCGCCTCTGACTTGTTGTCGAGAAGGAGTTTATTGATTAGTGATTGCATTGGCGTCGCTAGAGCTCGTTAGAGCTCGATCCGTGGAGTAGGAACTGTTACGGTTCCGAACCACGTTATATGCTTGTGTTGTGATCGTGTTGTGATTGTGTGTCTTGTTATATTTATTTGTTATTACTATTCCGCTGTGCTAACAAGATTGTAGACGATCGAACGCGAAAGAATTCCATCTACGTACGGTATCACGCTATTCACCCCCCCCTCTAGCGGGCGTCAAATTCCCAACACCTCCTAATGACCCTCCTAGGCTTAGAAGCCTTGGTCATTTGAGTTTTTCTTAGGTCAACTCTAAAGGTAACTCCCCCTTTGACCTTCTTAGTGGCTTCCCTAGATTTCCTTGAAATCCTAGCCACTAGGCACCTACCTTGGTCAACCTTAGGGATGACTTCTCTATTGACCTTGATTTTCCTAGACCTAGGTTATGTTCCATAATCGAATGGAACATTGTGGTAGGTTTCCTTGGGCTTAGGTTTGCCCTTGATTGGACCTTGCTTCCTAAAACCTAAGTTTTGACTCTTAGACCTAGATTTTTGATTATTTGACCCTTGCATTTGATTTTGCATAATCCTAAGGGTCTTATCCATTTTCTTAAATCTTGACCTCAAGACTTAATTTTTCTTTTCTAATATCTCAATTTTTTATTTTTCATTAACTCTTGAGATATTTTTATTTCTAAGTATATGTCTAATCCAGTTAGGGTCGATGCCTAGGTGATCTTCTATCTTCCTAATGGTCTCCCTAGGAAGGATAGGTTTAGAATTGTTTGATCTAGATTTGTCCTTAGATACAATTTTTTTAGGGACATTAGTCCGAAATTTCTCCTTAGTTCTAATGTTGGCATTCTTAGCCCCTAAACAATAAAACCTATTTCTAGCATACTCTTTATGATAAATAGCAAGATTACTCCTAACATGCTTTTGCCTATTAATTAAGGAATGAGTAAAATTAGAAGTTACCTTAGGGTTTGTCTTAGGTCCCCCTACATGTGTAACTATTCCTTCATGAGTCTTCTTCCCTCTCTTTGGGCATTAACTCCTATAGTGCCCCTTTTGATGACACTTGAAGCACACCACGTGCTCCTTGCTCTTCTTGGTAGGGACTCCGGCTTCATTGGTCTTTTCGTTGACTTTTGGTGCTGGAGGACTTTTCTTGACCTTCTTTGGGCACTTGATCTTGTAGTGCTTAGATTCCCTACACTCAAAGCATATTATATGATTTTTATTATAAATTGAAATGCTTGAGTTACCTAGGTCAATGGTGGTGATTTGGACTTCTTCTTTTTCTTGATCGGAGGTAGATGGTTCATGTTCTTCTTGCCCCGGTATTGAGGATGATTTAATATCCTCCCCCTCAATCCTAGAGGTGGAGGCTTCCTCCAATTCCACCTCCTCTACCAATTCAGATCCGGATATTGATTCTCTATCAACTTCCGAATCCTCACTTGCTTGTGAGGATGATGTGCTTGCTTCTTCGATCTCCTCCGATTGAGCCGATGAGCATTCCTCTTCTTCCCCTTCTTCTTGGACCAGTGATAGACTTTCATGATACTTTGCCAATTCGCTCCAAAGCTCCTTGGCATCCTTGTATTCACCTAAGCTACACACTATATCATTAGGAATCAAATCAACCAAGAATTTTATTACCTTTTTGTTTATCTCGAATTCTTGGATTTGTTCCCCGGTCCACTTCTTCATTTTGAGGAAACCTCCCTTTGGCCCTCTTGGATAGTTAAATCCTTCCATTAATGCGAACCATTCTTCGAAGTCCCTCATCATAATAAAGTCTTCAATCTGTGCACTCCATTGCCTAAACCCTTCTTGTCCATAGAAGGTATATGGGATCAGAGTGTTGATATCTCATCCTAATTGTTCTTCAAACTCCATCTTCTTCCTCTAGCGGTGCTCTCTTGGTTGTTAATCCTTGAAGAGTGGCCTGACTCTGATACCACTTATTAGGACCTGTGCGCCCGCTAGAGGGGGGGGCGGTGAATAGCACGTCAGCGTTGCTTGATGGAATTTGATCGCGTTCGCCTCTACAACACTTGTTAACGCAGCAGAATATATAATAACAAAAGTAAATACAACACAAGCACAAGAGACAACACGATATAACGTGGTTCAGAACTGAATGATTCATACTCCACGGATTGGGCTCAAATGAGCCCTAGCGATACCAATCACACACCACTACTAAATAACTCATTCTCGGAACAATCTGGAGGTGGAGAAATCTCGTACAAGGATTACACTAAGTAATACAATGGATACAAGCAACTATAAATATGAAATACAATACAAGTAAAGGAAAACACTTTACAAAGAGCTTTTGATTGCTTGATCTTTTATCGCCCTGGACTAGCCTTGAAGGACTAGAAAACACCAACTATTCCCCTTCAAATCGCCTAAGAGAACCATGGCAAAAACCTCCTCCATGAGCTGCTTTTATAATCTGCATTCGGGCTGGTTTTCACCTAGCAGTCGACTGCTCCTGTAGTCGTTGTCTCACAATGGCAAGAGCCACATTGGATAAGTTCCAACATATAACCATCAGTCGACTGATCATGTCCATCAGTCGACTAATCGAGCCTTCACTCGACTGTCAAACCCTAATAGTCGACTCGGGGAAGCTTTTGTGCCCGAATTCCCAACCAGCAGTCGACTGATCTCCAGATCAGTTGATTGCTCATGCCAGCAGTCAACTGCCCAATACTGGTAGTTGACTGTGAGGCCATTTTCCGGCAGTCGAACTCCGGTCGACTCACATCAATCGACTAACCATAGTCCCAGTCGACTGATACACCTCAAACATGAGGTTTTAATCCCAAGTATGGTGCCCCATACTTGCTAGACCACCCTTAGCTCGACCTAAGCCTTCTAGCCACCTCCGTCAGCCTCACACCTATCGGATCCCTCCAAGTCATCCATGACTAGTTCATCCATACGCTAGCCTTCATGTGCTTCCATAAGCTATTGTCATGCTAATGTGGTCTACACCGCCAAGACACATTAGACTTACACTGCCAAGACTCCGCTTGGACTTTATGCGTCCAACCATTGGACTTATGTTGTCAAGACTCCACCCTTGGACTTTACACCGCCAATATTCCCCTTGGACTTCTCAATTGTCAAGACTCAAGCTTAGACTTTCCCTTGCCAACCCATGTTGGACTTTCCATGCCAAGATCCATGCTTGGACTTTCCTTGCCAAGACCCATGCTTGGACTTTCCTTTGCCAAGACCCATGCTTAGACTTTCCTTGCCAACCCATGTTGGACTTTCCATGCGAAGTACACAAGACTTGGACTTCTCCCATGACAATGGTCAAACCATCGTCAAACATCAAGTATGACCTGGGTCGATTGTACCAACAATCTCCCCAACACATTGTCAGACATCAATGTCAAACATCAAAACACCACTCGAGTCAAACTTGAGTCTGGTCAATCGTGACCTAGGCCGATTGCACCAACAAAAACTAGGTGTACCAAAATTGCTAATAGGAAATATAACACAGTTAAAAAGTAGCAAAATAAAAAACCTAAAAAATCATCAATTTCTAATTCTTTGTCCGCCAACACAAATAACTTTTCTATGATGACATTTCTCTTAACACATTTCATCCCCTTGAAATGTCGCTCAAGGAAGTTAGAATCCAATTTCAAATCGATGTTAACCGATTGACCAACACTAGGTAAACCTATAACGATTGAGAACTCCCTAGAAGTGAATGACACCATGATATTGCTTCCAAAACAAAAGCTGCATGTCTCTACTTCAAAGCGTTTAAGCATTGCATAAACTCTTGAGGTACTTATAGAAAGCTTTTGAATCTTCAACCAAGGTGCAAGAGATGAAGCCTTAATCTTCTTTAATTGTAATTCACTCAGTTTGAGAACAAATTGTTCCATAACTGACATAAATTTTGTTGGGGAACACCTTGAGTAACCTTCTTTTCCACTTGGTCCAACATCTCCATCATTATCATCCGTGTGTTTTTTAGTCCTTGTCATTTCTAATTCACAAAAAACTTAATTAGCAATAATTTCAATAAATATTTCCATAAAATAAGTTAATAATAAACACAACATGACATATTAATCTAAGTAATACATTAAGCAATATAGGACAAAATCAGTACCCCAATAAGTATCGATTGACGAAAGTCATAAACATATGCCACTTAATATTAAATTTTAAATAATTTTTTTGACATCCTCAAATAATCGAATTTTGATATTTAAATAGCCAAAACAAGTATCGATTGACTAACATTAGGTATTTTTTCTACCAATTTAGGTATCATTATTTTATTTCATGAATAACACAAACAATAATTAAATTAGGGTATTTAATGAGCCAAAATAAGTACCTATTGACTCACATTAGATATAAAATCTTTTGTAGCAATTTAGATATCATATTTTTATGTCATGAACATCAAACAAAAGTCAATATTATTAAATTCAAAGTATAATTTCTTTACAATACCAAAAATCGATTCAGAATATTTTAGGCACAAAATCAAATATATATTGACTCAAATTAGAAGCTCTTTGTACCAATAAAAAAAATATAATTATCTCAAAAAATTTACCCAAAATTGTATGTAAAATCAGTACCACAATAAGAACCGATTGACGAAGGCCACAAATATAAGTCACTTAATATTAACTTTTAAATAATTTTTTTGACATCGTCAAATAATCAAATTTTGGTATTTAAATAGCGAAAACAAATATCGATTAACTAACATTAAGTACTTTTTTTATAAATTTTGGTATCATTATTTTATTTCATGAATAACACAACTAATAATCGAATTAGGGTATTTAATGAGCTAAAATAAGTATCTATTGACTCACATTAGATACAAAATCTTTTGTAACAATTTAGGTATCATATTTTTGTTAGGGCAATCTCTTGCCGTGATATGGTTTTGATGTGTGTGGCAAAGGGTTTAAGTAGGTTGTTATTATGATTTGATATGTGCGTTGGAGTCTTGCAGGACTTAGTAATTTACACATGGAGCCTTGGCGGGTTCACCACTCATAACCTCGTGCTTGAGTCGGAGAAGGAACATTGCAGAGTCGTGCGCTTGATGCTACCGAGGGACCGCCGGACGAGATGACTTGAAGCGAAGCTAAGGAAGCAGACTTCGGAGGCAAGAGGCGCGAAGGAGCATTGCAGAGCCGTGCGCCTGATGCTGCCGAGGGACGTGGCCGCGAATGAAGAGAGCTTCGGCGAGGGACTTCGAGTGAGATGAGAGAATGAGTGAATTGTAAGTAGCTCATTAGGTGAACTTGGCTGAATGGCTAAGTGTCGGATGAGTTTTTTCGACATCAGTTGACTGCCATGAAATGATAGTCGACTGCTCTGAGTCGAACGTGGTTCGACTGGTATCCGACTAAGTGGATTATGGCCCGTGATCGATTGCCATATGCGTGATGATTGCCAAGACCGATATTAGTCGAAAGCGGGCGTGATGAGTAGTCAAGAGGTTTAGACGAGAATCGCTCGTAGCCGACTGGGCAGTCGACTACGGAGGCAACAATCGACTGATGGATCCATCAGTCGACTGCCAAGTGTTCTGTTGGACTACAACGGTCAGGATCCGACATGTTCAGAGGCCGTTGAAGTGGCGTCATTGATCGCCAAGGCGTGATCGTAGTGGCGCGGCAGGAAGAAATCAACCCTCTCTATAAAAAGATAGGGTGTGAGCTTTTGGATGGCTAATGCTTATGCTCTAAGTGACCATCCAAGTGCTCTACAAGATTCAAACTCCTTCTCTTAGTTTTCTTTTATATCTATTGTAAAAGAAGGAGTGTCTTTGAGTTGTAAGGGTTACCTCCGCCTAGCTTAATGCAAAGGAGAGATCGATAGTGATTTGGTTGCGGAGTGATTCACCGGGGACAAATCGGACCGTGGATTAGCGGCGTAGCCGTGAACCACGTTATATTTCGGTGTTAGCATTGTTTGTATTCTTTATTGTTTATTTGCTTGTCTTTATTAGTATTCCGCTTGCGCTAACAATTGTGTAGACGAGCAAATTCCACCATCTAACGACAAAGGGCTATTCACCCCCCTCTAGCCCGCCGATCGATCCCCTACAAGTGGTATCAGAGCCAAGGAAAGCTTGTCGAGGACTAACCGCCACAACAAGCACATTCAAGAATGGCCGGCTCAAATATTCATCCGCCAAAGTTCGAGGGGGAATTGTCTTGGTGGAAAAAGAGAATGAAGGTATTTTTCGAGATCGATTTTGAAATTTTATTAATTATGGAAAACGGTTTCGAATTGCCTAGGAATGAAGAAGGGGAGCTATTGGAGAAATCAAGATGGAGTAAAAGACAAAGAGAGGAGTACTTGGCGAATTCAAAGGCCAAGCACCACCTCTACAATGTACTTTCCCAACAAGAGGTGAATATGATAGGGGAATGCTCTAGTACAAAGGAGATGTGGGAGAAGCTAGTAGAGCTTCATGAAGGTACTTCGGAGGTCAAACTTGCAAGAAGAGACCTCCTCTGCTCCCAACTATCAAACATCAAATTAGAAAAGGGAGAAAAGGTAACATCATTGCATTATAGGTTTAAGGAAATTTTGATTGGACTAACAAGTGTAGGAGAAAGGCTCTCCAACCGGGACATGCTCATGAAAGCAATTGATGCTTTTCCCCGGTCATCAAAATGGAGCTCAATGGTGGACTCCTTCTACATGTCCAAGAACCTAGAAGTGAGCACCTTGGAGGAGTTCTTCTCAACAATGGAGCTCCACGAAACGAGGCTTGAAGGAATACAAGAAGAGCCAAAGTTTAAACCTTCAAGAGGAGTAGCCTTGATGGCACACAAGGGGAAGAAGAAGATAGAGATCCCCTCCTCCTCCGATGAAGCATCTTCCTCCTCCTCCATGGATAGCACGGAAGAAGCCTATATGATAAGGAGGGTAAGGCGTGCATTAAAAGGTTTTAGATTTAATAAATCTAATGATAGGAGTAGAAGACCAAGGGGGAAAATTATTTGCTACAATTGCCAAGGAGAGGGACACATAAGGGACAATTGTCCCCTCTTGAACAAAAGCAAGGAGGAGAAGAGAAAGAAGGAAGAAAAGAAGAAGAAGGGGAGAAAGAAGAAAAAGGAAGAAGAAAAGAAGGCCAAGGAAAAAGGGAAGGCAAAGGCATTAAAAGCAAGGACTTGGCATGACCCTTCTTCCTCATCATCATCATCATTTGAGGAAGAAAATGCCTTTGTCACAAATTTAGCATTGATAGCGTTTGATGATCTCTCCACCTCCTCCTCCGATGGTGAAGAAGCAAGCTCAAGTGAAGGGGGAGCCTCCTCTACATCCTCATCATCGGAAGAGGATTTGGTAAGTGAGGTAACGAATCTACCCCCTAAGCAAATAATGTCTATGATTTCTAGCCTCACTAAGGATTTATTTAGAGCAAAGAAAAGGAATAAATGCATGCTTGAGCAAATTAAGGATTTAGAAAAAAAATTAGAAAAAACATGTTTTAATGATGATAATGATGATGCATGCTCACATGATAACTATATGCCTTTGGATGTTAGTGATGCATGCATAGAAGAAAATAGGGCTTTAAGGGAAAAGGTAGACCACTTGACCAAGACCCTAGAAAAGTTCACAATAGGCTCCAATACCCTTAACATGATAATTGGGAGCCAAAGAGCAAGTTTCAACAAGAAAGACCTAGGTTATAAAGAAAAGAAAAATGAAAATGCCTATAAATGTCTAATAGCTAGGGGTCAAGATAAAAAGAAGGTAATAGCTAGAAAATGGATCCCTAAGAAATTTTTAGTGAACCCCATAGGCAAGAACTTATTTTGGGTTCCTAAATCCATCCTAACGGGTTAGGAAAACCCTAGGATAGTCAATCATAAGGATTTCATCTATATCATATTTTGGTTGACTTAGGATGGCGGGACAACATTTTTGAAATAGTGTTAGGTGATGATAATGCACCTATAAGTAGATAAATCATGCTTTAGGTGATATTTGCTTTATTATCATGATGTAATACCTAATGCATGATCACAATTTGATGAATACATTTGTTTAATGATCATAATGTGAAATTAATTTAATCATGTGGAATGATAGGATGATACTTAACCTTGATAGAATTGCATGAAAATAATGGTTAAGTATATACAAATACCTTAGGATGCATCTCACACTCACCATAGGCTACTTTGATTGAAAACTTAGCATGAGTGAGATGTTAGGATGATACAAATGTCCACTAATGCCTATGACATTTAGATGGTCACTTAAAGTATCAAAATAGCAATAATAAACCAATCATGGGGAAGACTTATGTGTAATTCATAGACATATTGCCCAAAGATCATGGTTGGATATTTCATATGTTTTCAAAATAATTTCTTACTTTAAAATCTGTGTTCATGTTTTGAAACAATCCAAAGCAAGACTAGGTGTTAAAATGGATACTAACATGTTCAAAAACCTAATGGTTTTTAAAGCTTTTGGATTTTTGGCAAATCTCTGAAAATATGATGATTTTTCATGAAAAACTATTTTTCATTGATAGATATACTTAAAAGAAATGTATTCCCCAAATTTCACTATTTTTAGAATTTTTTGAAATTTATAGTGCATTTCTGAAATTCATCCAGAAAATTAGAATTTCAGAATTTATTGTGCCAGTTGACTGCCATACTGATAGCAGTCGACTGCTCACCTGAAAAACAGCCCAACAATTTCTGATACACGATTTTAAGGCATGTTTTTTATTATGTTTTTCTCTAGACTTGATGTCATACTGTATAAACTTTATTAATCTTTTTTATGGTGTCAAAGGGGGAGAAAACTATATGTTTAAGTAAGGGGGAATATATTTAGGGGGAGTTTCATGTATTAAGGGGGAGAGTTGCTAATCATGTTATTTACATGCCTTCCTTTCTTAATATTTTAACAAATGTTTTTACCTAACTTAAACGGATTGTCACACATCAAAAAGGGGGAGATTGTTAGGGCAATCTCTTGCCGTGATATGGTTTTGATGTGTGTGGCAAAGGGTTTAAGTTAGGTTGTTATTATGATTTGATATGTGAATTGGAGTCTTGCAGGACTTAGTAATTCGCACATGGAGCCTTGGCGGGTTCACCACTCATAACCTCGTGCTTGAGTCGGAGAAGGAGCATTGCAGAGCCGTTCACTTGATGCTGCCGAGGGACCGTCGGACGAGACGACTTGAAGCGAAGCCAAGGAAGTAGACTTCGGAGGCAAGAGACGCGAAGGAGCATTGCAGAGTCGTGCGCCTGATGCTGCCGAGGGACGTGGCCGCGAACGAAGAGAGCTTCGGCGAGGGACTTCGAGTGAGATGAGAGAATGAGTGAATTGTAAGTAGCTCATTAGGTAAACTTGGCCGAATGACTAAGTGTCGGATGAGTTTTTCCGACATCAGTCGACTGCTCTGAGTCGAACGTGGTTCGACTGGTATCCAACTAAGTGGATTATGGCCCAACGATCGGTTATATGGCGGCGATCGACGCCAAGACCATCGATCGGCCGAAGGCGTGAGTCGATCGTCAAGAGGTTTGGACCAGAGCTCGCGTAGCCAGCCAGGCGGTCGACTACGGAGGCAATGATCGTGATGGATCCATCGGTCGACCGCCAAGTGTTCCGGATTGGACTACAGCGGTCGGGATCCGACGTGTTCGAGGTCGTTGAAGTGGCGTGATCGCCGATAAGCGTGAATGATCGCCAATGGCGCAATGATCGGTGGCGGCCAATGGGAAGAAATCAGCCCTCTCTATAAAAAGAGAGGGTGTGGGCTTTTGGATGGCTAATGCTTATGCTCTAAGTGACCATCCAAGTGCTCTACAAGATTCAAACTCCTCTTAGTTTTCTTTCACATCTATTGTAAAAGAAGGAGTGTCTTTGAGTTGTAAGGGTTACCTCCACCTAGCTTAGTGCAAAGGAGAGATCGATAGTGATTTGGTTGCGGAGTGATTCACCGGGGACAAATCGGACCGTGGATTAGCGGCGTAGCCGTGAATCACGTTATATTTCGGTGTTAGCATTGTTTGTATTCTTCATTGTTTATTTGCTTTTCTTTATTAGTATTCCACTTGCGCTAACGATTGTGTAGACGAGCAAATTCCACCATCCAACGACAAAGGGCTATTCACCCCCCTCTAGCCGGCCGATCGATCCCCTACAATTTTTACTTCATGAACGTCAAACAAAAGTCATTATTATTAACTTCAAAGTATAATTTTTTTACATCCCAAAAAATCAAATCAGAATATTTCAAGCACAAAATCAAATACCTATTGACTCAAATTAGATACTCTTTGTATCAATAAAAAAATGTATATAATTATTATAAAAAAATTATCCAAAATTGTATATAATCAAACATATTTACCTTGTTTAATCTTTTTTATGCACTTGCTCGTTGCTCTCCTTGCTCACTCCTATCGCATTTGTTTGCTGTCGTGGGTCGCTAGGGGTTGAAATAAGGGAGACAAAATGGTTTTCAAGGGGGCGAGCAAACGGTTTGGTCAAGTGAGGGATGAATCAAGTGTTTAGGGTTACCGTTGGGGGGACGGAAGACGATGACTTATTGGGAAGAAAATCGCTGCTATCACATTTGCTGCCGCAGGTCGCTAGTGGTCAAGGTAGAAGAGCCGATGGTATTCAAGGGCGCAAGCAAATGGTTTGGTCGGGATCAACCGAGAGTTTCCATTAGGGGGAGGGAAGAAGATGAATTGGTGGGAGAAGATGGATGAAAAAATTAATCAAACCTATGTAAATAATAAGGGTAAACATGAAAAATTCAGCTTTATAAGGAGTTAAAATTAAGATGGAATGGTTGTCAGGTATCAAATCCTAAAATGAATATGTAAAAATTGAATCCAAATAAATAAGCCCTTAACCAAACCAGAGCTAAAGGAGTTAATAACCAGTATTACTAAACAACCTAGACTTGTTGATGAAGAAGCTTTACGGATTACTTTCAATCTGAACCTCAAACTCCAAAGGATAGAAAAGCTCCTTGAAAAGGTGGAAGGCTTCATGCGTGGATGAACTACGTTACAACCAAAGGAACATAATCTTATACCGAAGCCATTCAAGCAGTTGAAAATATTGAACCTCCAGCACTTGGATTTCTCAGACCAAGTGATTTTCAAGGCGTAGCAAGCACCACTGGTGCTCTTATTAAGCAAAATAATTTGCAAATTCAATTGTTAACACAGATAGCTGAGGAAGTAAAAGGCATCCGCGGTGATTTGAAAACTCTCCTGGAGCGACAACAAGCAAGTACCGGAGTTCTTCCTGAAGCAGTTTTCCCCAAGTTTCATAGGAAAAGAATAGGTATAAGGAATTCTGAATGTATTATATCCAATCATCATTTTCCCTCCTTTTAGCTTCTTATTGGCTATAGCCTTTGAGGAAATACCGTTGAAATGAACAACGAATGGATACCGAGCAATCCACCACATTAAACTGGAGGAATACCGAAGATGCTCCACTCGGCGCAATTGGTATGGTGACTAGCTACCCGTGATCCAGCAACAGGACAAACAACTGGAAGATGCTTTGGCTTTAGTGATGGACACCGCCCACAGAGCAACAAGCTTTGGCTTCTAACTACTTTCTGTCACCTTGAAAGGGATCTTCTAATTTGAACACCATTCGAATCTGAGATAAAATATTTTGCGTGCCTCCTGCTCCATCAGCGTTGTTAAGAAGAAGTTGATATTCTTCAGGAAAGCTCATACGCCATTGTATCCAGGCTAATTTTTCAGCTTCCCCTAATAAATTTTCAATAAATTCAACTTTGGTCTGAGTATCTGTGAAATTTTGGAGAGATACTAAATTTTTGGTAATAGATTCTCATCGCATAAATACCCTTTGAGACACAAAGTGATATGGATGGCTCCCCGGGGCTCAATCCATGTCACTAGCACACTGTAGATAATGTAGCTCACACTGGTCCTATAGTACAATAATGCAGCTCACACTGGTCCTATAGTACAATAATACAGCTCACACTGGTCCTATAGTACAATAATGCAGCTCAGGATATGACAGAAAGTAGTTAGAAGCCAAAGCTTGTTGCTCTGTGGGTGGTGTCCATCACTAAAGCCAAAGCATCTTCCAGTTGTTTGTCCTGTTGCTGGATCACGGGTAGCCAGTCACCATACCAATTGCGCCGAGTGGAGCATCTTCGGTATTCGTCTAGCAGCTTGCTGAGCGTTGTAGATTCTTCGTTGCCCTCATCTGTAATCACGAATTTGATCTTCAATCAAGGGCGTTGGAGCAACCGTTCCAGTTGATGCATTGTTAATCATTTTCGAGCCTTTTGTTTTTCTTCAGCAAGGATCTTTAGGGGATCTTTGAAGACCAGAATTTTCCCTCTTGCTTCTTTAGGAGCTTCTTTTGGTCCAAGTGTCAAATTTTGGAGTTTTGTTAATACTGCTTCAGAAAGAACTCCGGTACTTGCTTGTATTCAAAGTAGAACTTACAGGACTTCAAACTTTGAACTCAAGTAAGACTTCAGTGAACGACTGATGCCCTGCAAGAGTAGAAGGCAAGGGAATTTATAGAGTGAGGATGAAGGGATAAGAACCGGGTGCACAGGGGGCCCCATCGCATTCTTATCTTCATATCAATCATTTAGATTCCCTTTGAGACACAAAGTGATATGGATGGCTCCCCGGGGCTCAATCTATGTCACTAGCACACTGTAGATAATGTAGCTCACATTGGTCCTATAGTACAATAATGCAGCTCATACTGGTCATATAGTACAATAAATCAAAAGTAGAGGGATTTTACTGTAACTCACCCTTTGTTTACACTTGATTAATTCCATCTATAATAAGTTACTTTTATCATATTTTAAATATAGTAAAATTTATTTAAATATAATAAAGAATAGAATTTAATGGAATATGAGATAAATTTTGCTTGTTATTTTGTTTACAATTTACCATACGTTTGATAAACTAAAACAACAATCGATTGCAGAGGGTTCTCCAGCGGAAATTGTAGGAAGGATCCTGCGATCAAGGGAACGTGATAGAACCACCACTCTCCTGTGCTCCCGAAGTAGACTTAAGAGCCGCCCACAGAAGCGAAATCGTGATGGCTACAAGACCCAACCAAACGAAGACGACGGTGGGCGTCTTCCCCTTCCTCCCCATCAGTCCCTTGGCAAACGGATACAGATGAATCATCACCCAAAAGCTAAAGAACAAACCGGCCAAGAACTCGCTCCACTTGGGCGAGGAGCTGTGAATGGTTCGGCTGACGCCGATTGCGACGGCGATCAGGTTCGCCGCCATGATGGTGATCGGGGGAACCATCAGCCACGTCCACCGCACCGCATACAGCTGAGCGAACTCCTCGTCATCGTCGTCGTCGGCGGACGACTTCTTGGCCGTCGGCGAGAGCTCGATCTCGGTGAAGACCCTCAATGGTCCCTGGAGCAGCGCTCCGAGGTGAGCACTTGTTCCCCCGATCACCCACATCTGCTCATTGCGCCACCAGTCCACGAATTGCGTGCCCGACCACTTGATGTCGAGCAGGGTGAGGATGCAGTGCATGACGGTGAGGACGAGGACGTAGGCGATGAACGTCACGGAAATAGATTGCACGATGAACTGCCCCGACAAGAGGCAGAGCGCCGGGAGGAAGCAGTAGGCCGTGAGGAAGACAGATGTGACGGGGTTTGCGGAGTGGTTGAGGTAGGCGAGTCGCTGCAGGGCCCTCATGTTGGGGGAGACGAGCAGAGGGTTCCGGTGAGAGAAGAACATCTCCACGGAACCCGTCGCTCGCCGGAGGATCTGGTTCAGCCGGTCGGTGAGGTTGATGGGTGCCGCGGTACTGCGGAAGGCGTCGCGTTCCGTGGGCGCGCAGTAAACGGAGCGCCAACCCTGGTTGTGCATGCGGTAGCCCGTGGCGACGTCCTCCTTTGCGGAGCCGTAGATCCACCCGACGCACTCGCCCCATTTTGTCTTGTCCTCGTAGCTACAACTGATCGCGCTCAACGCCTCGGCGACCGAGGGCAGAGTAACGGGGCCGCGAGGAGCCGCGACGGTCTCCTGCGGGCGGTCGTACAGAGGTCGGCTTTGGAACTCGGCAACAGGGATGGAGTCGATTAACGACGTCGAGTTCCCAAATCTCTTAGAATATGTGGAGAGAATCTTTTGATCACTCTGCTCCTCATTGGAGGCGTTGGGCTGCCACCGGCGCTGCAGCGACGCTACCGGTGGGTCGAAGCCATAGACCGCCATGCGCCGGAAAAGGCAACATGAGCCCAAATTGAAAGGGCCTTGGATTCCGTCGAGCGCTCGCATGTTCACATCGAAGAAGACATTGTTGTGGTTGGCGTAGCGGTCGGAGGGATCGACGCCGTCGAGTCGCAGCGGGAATTGAACGAAGCAGACGCGCTCACTGCCGTCCATCATGTAGCAAATGCCCTCTCGGAAGGCACGCGAATCGTGGACGTAGTTGTCGTAGTCCAGGTTGAGGAGGAAAGGGCCGTTGGAGATAATGGCGGAGGCGCGCGCCAGAGCATTCAAGGCACCGGCTTTCTTGTGGTCTTCAAATCCGGGCCGCTTCTCGCGGGCAATGTAAACAAGCAGCGGTAGCCTCATATTGACTCCGGTGAGGTCCATGGATGGCGCCGACCTACCGACTTCCTTGTTTCCCGTCAGTGCAGGCTTATTGCTCGGAGAGTTGAGCATCACCTGAACGACCGGAGGATGGTCGTCGTAGCGATGGCCAGGCAAAGGGTTGATCCAAGTCGCCGGCCAATAGCAGCCATCAGCCATCCACGTCGCCGGCGGAGGAGCCTCGGCCGACACCTTTCTCTCTTCCAGAGCATTATACGCATAGGATCGCCTGCGGACGGCGTCTCTCAGAGCATTTATGCGGACCTTGAACTCGTCGTACTCCCTCTTCATCCTCCTCCTGTCCTTGACGAAGTCAGGGCGAATCTTGTTCCAGTAAGGATCTTTCTTCAGGTTGAAGTAGCTCTCCGGGCCTCGTGGCTCGACGTCGTGTTTCCGGCAGAAAGGGACCCACACGGCAGCGAAGCTACTGACTTCAGCCATGGCCTCGAACGTCAGGAGAGAACCGGCGTCATCGGAAATATAGCAAGTCAACTTCTCAACAGGGTAGTCGGCGGCGAGGACGGAAAGCACAGTGTTCGCCGTGACCAGAGGCGATTCTTTGTCCTGGTCGGCAGCCGTGATGAAAACGTCGATGGCCGGCAGTTCTGAGTTTAGAGTCCGACTAGATGGAGCTTCGAACTCGTCTTCGAGGACCCCAAGATCGGCGACGCGTTTAACCGGATTAAACTTAGAGAGCTGCTCCAGAAGCCATGAGAAGCTGAACCAGATCTCACAGACGACGGAGATTCCCCATAGCCACATCGCGTCTTCGTTCCTGTGCTTGATTCTCCATGCATGATAAAGCCCCAAAACAATTATCCGGAACAAGATCAAGAGCCTGGGCAAGTGCAAATTCGAGAAGGCATCAAATCCAATGACTCGATTCGATCAAACTTCTGTACGTGTTACCTGTACGGTGCGAGGATTGCAGTAGGAAGATGGATTTTGCGAGACATAGGCCTGTTCTGTTTGTTTTTAAGCCCATCCTCACCGGCATTCTCCTTCGAACTCTCTTTCGCTTCTAAATTGTTTCTTCTCGTCTCTTCTGTTACTAGTAGAGAAAGAGCTCCGGCACCGTTGACTGCCTTCGTCTTCTCCAGCAGCTTAAACATCTCTCTGCATCTCGGACAGAGTACGTCCTGTCCTGGCGTGAGTTCGCCCGAAACGGAGCACTCGACGCATCTCTCTTCAGAGACGGAGGCCCGAGGAGGTTCCATCTTCTCTCCCACCGGCAAGATCTAATCTTTGCTTGTTTGCCGGCGAAGTTGACCGGAGGACATGGTTCTATACATCCTTCGAAATCATTTATACCGTGTCTAAAACCATCTCTTATAAAAAATAAAATATCTTCTAATTTAATATTTATTTTTAAATATTAAAAATAAATTCACAGGCATCTGGTGCAATTGAGTGACCCTGGATGCGCCGCCGGCGGCCGTCCGTCGGCTCTCCATAAAAGGTTATCGTCTATAGCGCCAGAAATGAAAACCGATAATCGACCGAGTTTCCTCCAATTGGCTCGTTTATCACGATTTTTACCGGGTATTAATAAAAGGATAAAACTTACGTCAAGCAAAGATTTAATAAATTAGTTTTATTTTAATACAATATCAGAGTTCAAGTTCGTAATGTAGAATCAGATCGAATCGTTGCACGGTGCATTTTACTTTGCCATGCAAAGTAAATTACAGAGATTGACCGATAAATAACGCAATAACAGTAAGATGAAGAAGGAAGACCTGCTGCTCCACGTGCATGCAGCTGCGGCTCTGAAGACCCGAAATTGAAGGCAACGGGAGCATCGTCCCTCGCTCGACGCGAAACTCGTTTCTCCTCATCACCGACGTCCTTCCATTCGATCGATGGCTCGATCTCATCTCGCCCTCTATAAATAGGAGGTCAACCTCCATCTCCCTCATCATCCGCTGATCGCCCTTTCTCGTATTCAGTTAACTAGTTGCGAACATGCAGTACTTTCTCTTCTTCCTCTCCCTCGCTCTTTTCCTCTCCGTGCACCGCGTATCCACCACCAGCCCTCCGCCGACCTGCGCCAGCCCCACCAACGTCAAGGAAGCCTGCAGGCTAGTCGCCGACAAGCACCCCGCCGTCGGCTACGACTTCTGCGTCAAATCCCTCGAGAAGTCCGCCTCCGGCGACGTCCACGACCTCGCCTTGGTCGCCACGCGCACCGCCATCACCCAAGCCACCAGCGCCGAGGCCGAGATCGAAGAGCTCATGGAACTGGAAGTAGACTCCGCCGACAAGAACAGCTTCGACAAATGCCTGGACGCGTACGCCGACGACGCGGACCACTTGCGCAACGCGGCGGACAACATCGCCGCCCGCGTGTACAAGAAGGCGGCGCAGCAGCTCGGGGCCGCCACGTCCGCCGCGAAGAAGTGTGAGGCCGCGTTCGCGGGCGCCGACAACAAGGGAGAGGTGCCGGGGGCGGCGAGCAGTGACTACGCCAAATTGGCGAACATTGCTCAGGCCATGATCGCGTCGCAGTGAGCTATATACATAGTCCTGTTTTTTTATTCCTGATCTCTCCGCTCCAATTTGGCCTTTCATTTGTTTTCGTGCTTCATTTTGATCCATTTCGTTTAGCGAACTCGTTGTTCTTAGGCTAGGAAGCATTTCCAATGAATCCGTAAATAATAAATCCATGTAAACTTTTCCCTTCGGGCGTTTCCAAAAATTTGAAATAATGCACAAGGAAACAAATGTTCGAGCATTTGATACCTCAATATTTGTGAGCGATGGAATTTCATTTCAATTTTATCCTCCTTATATTCTTTATTTTTGTTGCTTTACCGTCGAGTTTCTCTTCTTTCTTTCTTTCTTTTTTTTTCTTCTATAAATCTTCATTTCGATGGGACGCATTTACACGCAGAACTTTAGTAATAATTTTTAAGGGATTTAACAGCGTTGGAAGGTCTACGAGATGAATGAGTGTGCCATGAGTGACATAAAGTATAAGTAACATTAACATAAACGGAAATAAAGAAAAAGAAAATTAACAAATAAGGAAACTGTACCTCCTCGGAGGATATCGATTTAGTCTCTTTTGGGAGCGTTGGATTGTTAGAGCATCTTAAAAGTAGAAAAGAACTTTACTCTTGGTCCCACGTTGACAATTTAATCGTGAGAAAAAAAATATATAAATGGGATATTTATGTGCCTGTCTTAACAATTTAGGTCAGATTTTAGACTTCTGCAGTAAGTCGTTGTTTCTATAAATTTGACGAATTTGGATTATGCATGATACCGATTCTCAAGGCATGTATACTTAATCTATGTAGAATGATGTGATTATTAAAGTATAATGATATTTATAAAAATGATATAAATCGATTTTGAAAGATGTCTAAAATTCTTTTTTAAATTCAGATGATTATCATGTCAAAACTTATAAGATCTTTTATAATTTATCTCCTCATACTAATCATAAAATAGATCAATAAAAATTATTAGACTAACTATTCTAATCTTTACAGATATATACTTAATGCATAAAGTAATGCAATACATATTTTTAATAAGTAGTAAAGACAGTTCTATTCTAAAGTTGAGCCTTTAGCATGCGAAAAGTCCATGACATGAGTTCTGTCTTCTCTGTATCTAATGAGATAATTTCCTGTACTTTTACAATCGTCACATACCATATTACTGTCTATTTTTCTCTGAGAGAATTATTTTAAATTATTCTAGATTGGGCCTGGCATTTGATGCATTATTTCTAACAAATTATGTCAATGTTACAATTTAAGAAAAATGGGAAGGAAGAAATTGGGTCGGATAAACAAATAAATTTCCATGCCTAAAACAACCAACTTCTCCAAGGAAATACACCCTAAGCTTGTGCACAAAATACGATGGCAAAGCATTTCTCATAATAACCAAGTGTGGTTCTTCTTACAACATCAAGAACAACCCTTGCTACAATAAAAATAATCAATAATTAGTGCTGTGAAAACAGATACAACAAAACAATACAAAAACATCGGCAGCAGTTTGCCTTCGAATCAAAAAAAAAAAAACTAAATAGAAACCACGAATTACCAATTGGCAAACCAACAATAACATGAATAAATTGAAAGCGCAATAAATTGTGAACACAACCAGAGCATTTCACGTATTCTTTTTTTTATACCAGAAAGCTCTGCAGTGAAATGCCTCGCGTCCAACACAATTTACGATTCAGGAGACTACTAGAGCACCCGATCTAATAATAAACAGAAGTCGTGATCATCTCTGCGTGATCATTGATCTGGGAGTTTGTCTTTGAGATATTTGAGAATAGCTTTAGTTCCTCGATCTAAGATAGTTCGTCTAATGCTGCAAAAGAGAAAAATAAAATCTTAGACAAAGCAGAAAAGAAGAGGATAAAAAAAAAAGGGAAAAAATCCAACTACTGTTTTGCCATCTCAAAAGTTAGATCATGGTATATCTATTATAAAAAGAATGACACCTAAAAGATGAAATCTCTCCATGTCACAAGAAAGAAAAAATTATGCAATTCTAAGCTAGATTTGGTCCATTTACTTGACTGAAAACCCTACCCAGATTTCATCATCTAGTAAAAAGCAAAAGATAGAATGCAAAAGGGACAGTGGTTGAAGTAGAAAAACATATTTGAGCACCACAGTTTCTTCTAGGTGGGACAACTTTAATCCTGATAATAAGAATATTTTACTTTGTGATATTTCTATGTTGTTTGAACTTTGAAATACCAAATCAGCATAATAATTACTCCAAATACTGAGAAATAGGATGGGGCGATGCTGGCACCTTCTCAGCGGATTGCCATCAAGTTTCAGCACTTGTAAGGTTGGCTCGAGCAGTCCCTGACAGACACAAAAGAGAAGATTTTTTTATCATGTGTGCTTCTCATGGCTAGCAGAAAGTTTATGGTTCAAACCCAGTGGACATACTCCATCTATATTGACATCCCTTTCTCGAGAATTGAACATAGCAATGTTTAAGAACAATAATTCTGTAAAGCTAGTTTCATGTAATAAAACGATCTTGAATTTTTGTAATTTTCATGTCCCTTTTGTTTCTTAGGTCAGCATTACACTGGGCTGAAGATATGTATGCGAGTGTGTACATAAATATACATATATAGAGAGATAATTAGTTCTAAATCCAAGATAGGATGAATTTGTAAAAGTTTGAGTTTCAAGCATTTTTTGGATGTTTTAATCACTCATTTTATGATAATGTTCTTGTTTTATTCCACAATATTAGAATGTAAAAGCAAACATGTAAGCAAGAAAGCAGTACAGTTGCTTCATTTAAATTTACCACGTCATTTTATTTCGACTGATGCTATCTTATTATGTCTTATTCATCAACAATATGAATGCCTTTTCTTTTTCACAAGTGATATTCTTGACCGCATATTTTTGGGATACTACCCTATAGAGTTGACCAAAATTTGTCTGTCTTTATTTTTTATTCTTCCCATTTTTAATTTTAATTTTTGTTTCTTCTGCTCCTATTCTATATGCTCTCTTGTACCTACTTTGTCTACTAAATCCATGAGATAATTGTACTATTCTATTTCCTCAGTTGATACACAGAAACCACAACTAAATGACTCTCGGAGATGCTCTCAGGAGTTTTCACATGTACTATTGTACTCCTCCAATCTCTATTGTGAGCTTATCACCCCACTGCATATTACCCACATGTAGCTTTTCATAAAGGTAAATAATAATTACTGCCTATCACATAATTCCTCACTATGCTACCTGTGATTTCTTATTTCCTATTTACATTGCCTTTATGTCATCATTTTTTTTTTCTACAATGGCACCGAAGGTCCTCAATCTTCTGGTTGGAGGTAAACTATATTAGATATGTCATATTAGTTAAGAGTCCTGAAAATAGTCTCATGCAAAACAGACTAAAGTTGCATACAATAGATCCTTCTCTGAAACCCCATATTAATGGGAGCTTCGTGCATCGGACTACCTTTTTATATTGATATATGAGATATGGACTCTAGTACCTCAGCAAGCTTCCTTGTTATATAACCTGAAAACCATATTGATTGATTTAAAGCTATACCAACTTAAGGGAGTGCTCGACGTATATAATTGAGGATTTAAAGGTAAATAGAAGCTAGAACTGCTTTCTAGATGTCATATGACTGGTTTAACCATAACATATATGTTGGAACAATATCTATTGTTCAATTGTGAATTTGATCCATGAAGCTAACCTTAAATAGACAAAAATTACAACTTATGTTCATTGCTTGCAGAAATGCACGATAACTTATTGGTTTCCAATTCTCTGAAAAATAAAGTTCTTCACCATAATGTGGCCTAGCAAATTAAAGTGTACATTTTGGAAAAAGAAACTTATTTATAAGTAGATCAAATTAGTTAAATTAATGTATTGAAAATCTTGCATAAACTACTAAATGATACTCAAAGAAAGCAGCCAGACCATTTCCGAAGGAAGCACAGGTATGTTGTTGTCAGAAACATCAAGCTCAATAATGGAAATTAAGCCCTTTATTTCCTGTTTCAATCCCAACAAATATACTGAGTTATGTATTTACCGTAGATTGTAGGAAGAGAACAAAGTGGCATAGCCTAACCAAATCCGATTTCAAGAAAGACTTCTTTTCTGTATATATCCAGTCAATGATTACCTGAGGCACTGAGACAAGATTATTCTGGCTAAGATCGAGAATCTTTAGCCGCTGTAAGGTCAACAGTCCTGGAGGGAGTTCACTCAGTTGCATTCGCCTGAAAATTAGAAAATGATTCATACTGTTGTATTGTGTCCTAGGAATTTAAAACAATTTAACAAGTCAATTAAGACCTTAGGTAAAGTTCCTCCAATTGTGGTAAGCTGGAGAATGAAAAAGATTCTGGCAAGGATGACTTGTTGCCACTTAAATCCAAAATTCTAATTGTGGTGAGGCATTCAAGACCATCAGATGGAATCTGTCAGAGAGGTGCAGTAAGCTTTTCTCCTAACATAATCATGAGCAGCTAGTGCTTCTTGTCACTAACAAGTATGGTTTATAAAGGCAGAATTTGTAGAACCACACACGTACACACACACACACATAGCATGTGAACATTTACCGGATCTGTTAATTGATCACATCAGCTGTTATGCTCAAAAGACAATTGATTACATGCAGTAATCATGTTATGTATGTGGCTAATCTACACCTTTTCCAGGTAACAGTATGGAATTATATGACCACTAAGAAGCAATGATAAACCACAGAACAAAGTCTAGTTTCCACTCTCCAGCTTATGTAAATTCATCACTACTGATTATACCTGTGATAATGGATTGTTGTCCAGTTTCAAACAAGAGAGGTTAGGAAGAGCAGACAACACTGCACCAGGCCATTCTCTTATCTTGTTTCCAGAAAGAATCAAAGTCTGCAGATAAAAACTTAAAATAAGATAAGAGAGGATTAATAAATTCAATAACATATTAATGCTAAAAAGCAAGAAAATTCTTTCTCTCTCCTCTAGAAATTTAGAGACCTGGTGACCAGGGTTTGGAATCTCATTCTGTCTACCAAAACGAGTGAGAAACCCATCACTTGTAGAACAAGGTGACAGTCAACAGTTATTTGACCATCATATTGCCATACCTGAAGTGAGGAACAAGTTGATAGTTCACTTGGTAGTACTTCAATTGAATTCCGGGAAATATCAACTTTCATCAGTTCTTCTGTCTCCCATACAGAAGATGGGACAGCGGTCAATCCTAAACCACTTAATGTTAACTCCTGAACCAGTAGAAGAAACAATTAGCAGTTAATTGTACTGTAAGGGGACATCTACTTAATTTCTGATTGAAAATTGATATCCATTAAATTCAGAGAGAAACATTGGAGGTGGAACAAGGATGACATAAATGACCTAACGATCAGGACTAGGGATGCCGAACAAGCTGGGCAACCTGCAGCAGCATGACCAAATTTATATGGGATGGGCCAGACCCTATACAGAAACAATTTGGATGAAGCAGGGTGTGACCTTGCAAATCCACATGGCAAGCTTGAGATGGTCATTGCGTTAAACATGTCAGAGCATGGACCCATCCTACCAATAGTGAAACAACCCGCACCCCCCCCCCACACACAATCAAACCTCTCTCTCCTGACCCTGCCACTCGTGAATGGGCTTTGGGAATTACCATGAGCTCTACCCATAAGCGAGCCTATTCTGACGGATTCCATTAAGCTCTCCCGATCGGAATTCCATATAAAAAAAGAGTCCCAGTCAAAGGACAAGTCAATATAAAAGCCATGATAGTCAGCAGCCCCTCAAGGGGTAGAAAAAGGCACAATTTTGAATACAAACATTTCCTCATATTCTGCTAGGCTAGACTCCTATGTACATATGCTTTAGAGCCACCCCTTGGGGATTTGGCTCTTTGCCTATGCCCTAGGGCTAGGGCTCTTTTTATATATGGAATTTTAAATTCCATATATAAAAAGAGCCCTAGCTTGAGAGTAAGCCAGTATAAAAGCAAGATGGCCAAGGCCCCCTCAAGGGATAGGGAAGGCAGTTTTAAATATAGACATTCCCTCAGGTTCCCCTATGATAGGCCCCTATGTTATATGTGCTTTCGAGCCACCCCATAGGGACTCGACTCTTCACATAGGGGCAATAGTGATCATTTAACTGTAAAATTACTAAAATAGCCACAAAATTTTGACAAAAATTATTTTTTTTTCAAAATTTTCCTATTAGTGCCCTCCCGCCTCACCCCTCATCAAGACAATCTTGTTCTCATCTCCAACTCTCAATAACAAAATATTGTAATTAATTTTGATAATTGTCCTGTTTTAAGTGGGGAAAGTTTTGTATCTTTTGTTTTGATAATATAGTCCTTTATTTTAGGATTTTAATAAGATCTCTGTCTCTCTCAATTAGTGTTATTTCTTTTCTGGTTCAGTTGCTACTGGGTTTATAAAACTGTTGTGTCCCATGTAATATGAAGCTTTTGATAAATAAAATTCTATCTCAATTCTCTATTGATAATTTTCCTCTATGTGAAGTTTTTTTGTTTGTGTGACCGTTACACAAGCATGGACATCATCTTCTCCCTAAGGCAAACTAAGATATTTTCCTAATGATTGGAAAAGGGAACAGAAAGAAAGAACACCAATTTCTTGCATCTAAAGAAAAAGAATAATAAAGAAATACTGCTAAATAAAGTTGATAAAGGAATTGTTCTATATGTATGGAAATAAACGATACAAGAAGAGATGCCAACAATTTGCATACAACCCAGTTCTCTCAATAGGTGAGAAAATGATGCACATAAGAAAAAAAAATCAATTTGAATTCTAAATTTGCAATTAATTTTGGTAATTATCCTATTTTTAATGTGGAAAGATTATTATCTTTCTAAAATAGTTATATTTCTTTCCTAGTTTAGTTGGTATTGAGTGTATAAAAGTGTCGTGTCTCTATGTAATAAGTAGATTTTGATTAATAAATTTATCTTTCAATTCTTTGTACGAAATTTCTCTTATGTGAGGTTCCTTTTTTTTATGTGAGACCTGATGCAGGTGCATCCATCACAATATGACATGCTCGTACCCCTTAATACAAGTGTGCGTCATTCTGGACTAAAATAGGGCATAATGGAGCTCCAGCAGTCCATGTATGAGGATGGCTACAATGAAGACAACATACCAGTTGAAGAAGATATGAGCATAGCAATTAAAGGAGAAATAACACCTATGATGAAGACGACATATTGGTTGGAGAATACATGGGCGTCTACGATGATGATGAGGTGTTTTATGGAGATGACCACAAGATACTAATTGCTCAAAAGAATCTTCTCTTCCCCAAGGTTGAAACAATAGTCGCATGCTACATATTATTGGACCCACCTTGACAAACACGATCGCAAGGTTATCGAAGATGAATGGAAGAACATTTATGTTAAAGGCCAGAAGATTGAATTAGCATCCCGGCGAGAGGATCTCACTCTTATTTTGGTATCTTCCTCTCATTTCCTTTCTATGTCCAGGCAATAGGTGATAAAGCTAGTCGATCAAGGATACACCCAAGAGAGCATGATTTTTTATGCCAAAAAGAGGAATAGCATTGGTTCGATCTCGAGGTTGAGTTCTTTTCGACCCCGGGGGACTGATGCAAGCGCATCTAGCATCTTGATCAACTTTTATCATAAGATACGATCCTACCTTCCTCTAAGTCATGACAAGGAGAAATTGAGCCCTAAAATAAAATTTTCAATGCCTTCATGGCCCCCCTACCACGACCTACCCATGGTCGCCACCACGAGCGTGGATCATTCCATGGCTCGACATGGGACCTCCGGTAGGGATCATGGCCTGCCCGTATTCCCCACCACAGTCGTGGTCCTCACCATAGCCTAACTATGGACCAGTCCACGACTGTGGTTCCTATCACGGCCTAACCGTGGACCAGACCACGACCATGGCACACTGCCGCTGCTATTTAGGATTTCATTAATATTTTATTATTAATTTTATTTGGTTCGAATTTTCTATTTAATTTTAAATTTTTTAGTTTTAAAATTGTTATATTTACTTTTCTGTTTCATTAATAAATTTTTGTTTTAGTTAGTTTATTTTTTTTAGCTTTCTTACTTGTTAATAAATTTCTGTTAAAGTTAGTTTATTTTTTTAGCATTAAAAAACCTTCTCTTTCTAAGCCTATTTAAACATAGGTTTAGGCTCTTGTAAGAATTCAATTTCGATTAATAATATTCCTTTTTATTCAAACAAAGAGGTGTTCCTCTTTTATTGGCGAATTCCCGTTCTCCTTCGATTCTCTCTACCCCTCTATCCTAACCTCACATATGGATGGTTTTTAGTGCTCACTCTGCTGCCCCACCTGCGTCAGTTGATATCAGAGCCCTAGATCCATGAAGGGACATTGTGGTCATGGTCATGGCCGTGACAGACAAGTTCCGATTGAGGAAGCCACACCCCAGGATCAAAGTACTCACGAGCTTATTGATCTACAAAGACCAATCATAGAGTTATCTCGGCGATCCATGAATGGTTATCATGGTCATGGTCATGGTTATGATTATGAACGTGATCGGTAGGTTCCGATTGAGGAAGCCACACCCCAGGATCAATGTTCCCAAAAAACCATCAGGGATCTACAGAGACAAGTCGCAGAGTTATCTCGACGTCTATATCTTAAAGATCATAAGGTATTTAATCGACACACTACTTTGAATTTTGAACAACAGTATCATCGAGATCACTGTAATCGTAAAGAATAATATGAAGACCTTGTTTTTTGGATCAAGCTTCCTGAGTTTTCCGACGCATTACATGCAGAAAATATTATTGATTGGATTGACGAAGTCGAATAGATTTTTTATTTCGAAGAAGTTCTCGATCATGCTAAAGTAAAGTTGGTAGCCATGATGCTTAAGAGAGAAGCCTTCACTTGATGGTTACAATTGAAACACTCTTGCAAGAAACAGGGCAAGACCAAGATTACAGATTGGGAGAAGATGAAAAAGAAGACGAGAGATCATTTCCTTCCTCTTAGCTATACACAGTCATTATTTAATCTTCCTATCTTGAGACAAGACACCCAAATAATCAAGGAGCAATCTCTATCGATTAATGAAACAAGAGATCGTGCATAGATAATGACCCCGACTCGAAGTCGAGATTGAGTTCTTTCCAAAATGGGGCGAAGGATGGAGGAACATTACTTTATTAAAGAAGGTACGAGAGACTCTATCTACGATGATGATGAAGACACTGAAGATTCTATCTACGACGAGGAAATTAAAGAAGATGTCGAAGACTCCGTCTACGATGATGATAACATAGACGAGGAAATTAAAGAAAACATAGAAGACCCTGTCTACGACATTGACGAGGTCATGGGCGACCCCATCTATGACGACTATGACGATGATGAGGTATTTTACAAAGATGGCCACGAGACATCGCTTAAGGATGAAATGAGGGATGATTGGTTGATGACGACAAACACTCATGTGAAAGGACAAAACATTGTACTAGCACCCCGTAAGAGGATTTTACTTCTCTTTTGGTATCTTCTATTTCTCTTCTTTCTATGTCCAGGCGTTTGGTCACATATGCCCTACCACTTCATCCGAGCAGCATCTTCGACTCAAGTCCAGATTTCTCCACTAATGATCAAGCCTACCTAATCGGAATTCGAAGACGAGTTCTTTTCAACACTGGGAGTCTGATGCAGGTCCATCCATCATAACATGACATGCTCGTACCCCTTAACACGAGTGTGCATCATTCTGAACCAAAACAGGGCATAATGGAGCTCCAACAGTCCATGTATGAAGGATGCTTACAATGAAGACAACATACCAGTTGAAGAAGACATGAGCATAGCGGTTAAAGGAGACAATAACATCTATGATGAAGACATATTGGTTGGAGAATACATGGGCATCCACGATGATGATAAGGTATTTTATGGAGATGCCCACAAGATGCTAACTGCTCAAAAGAATCTTCTCTTCCCCAAGATTAAAGCAATAGTCGCATGCTACATATTATTGGACTCACCTTGGTAGCACGATCGCAAGGTTATCCAAGATGGATGGAAGAAGATTTATGTTAAAGGCTAGAAGATTGAATTAGCATCCCGGTGAGAGGATCCTACTCTTATTTTGGTATCTTCCTCTCCTTTCCTTTCTATGTCCAGGCAACAAGTGATAAAGTTAGTCGACTAAGGATACACCAAGAGAGCATGATTCTTTGTGCCAAAAAGGGAGATAACATTGGTTCGAACTCAAGGTCGAGTTCTTTTCAACCCTGGGTGACTGATGCTGGCACATCTAGCATCATGATCATTTTTTATCATAAGATGCGATCCCACCTTCCTCTAAATCATGACAAGGAGAAATTGAACCCTAAAATAAAGATTTCAATGCCTCCATAGCCCCCTGACATGGATATCCTTCATTTTAAATCAAGATGAGGTGTAAAGGAGTTCCTAGAGACTACCACGGCCTACCCATGGTCACCACCACTAGCATGGATCATTCCATGGCTTGACACGGGACCTCCAGTAGGGACCACGGCCTGCCTGGGTTCCCCACTACAGTCGTGGTCCTCACTACGACCTAACTGTGGACCAGTCCACGATCGTGGTACCCACCACGGCCTAACCGTGGACCAGACCACAATCATGGTGCGCTGCCATCGTTATTTAGGATTTTAATATTTTATTATTAGTTTTATTTGATTCGAATTTTCTATTCAATTTTAAATTTTTTAGTTATAAAATTTTTATATTTACTTTTCTATTTCGTTAAGAAATTTTTGTTTTAGTTAGTTTATTTTTTTTAGCTTTCTTACTTGTTAAGAAATTTCTATTAAAGTTAATTTATTTTTTTTAGCATTAAGAAACCTTCTCTTTCTAAGCCTATTTAAACATAGGTTTAGGCTCTTTTAAGAATTCAGTTTTGATTAATAATATTTTTTTTCGTTTAAACTAAGAGGTATCCCTCTTTTGTTTACGAATCCCTCCTTCTCCTTCGATTCTCTCTGCCCCCTCTATCCTAACCTCACGTATGGATGGTTTTTAGCGCTCACTCCGCTACTCCGCCTGCGTCAAGACCCCTTTTGCTTTGTCCAGACAATAATATAACTCTCACATTTGAATTATTAATAAGCAATTTTGTAAGCAAGATTAAGAAAAAATATAACAAATATAATATTTACCTTGGAAGACAGGGACAACCTAGCTGCTCTTGCAATTTGATCATCTTTCATAGTTTTACTAGTTCCCGACCTAGATTCTATACACAATCATACATGGAACCATGAACTTTAGTAATGGTAGAGATGATAAATAAATTCAGTCAGCGATTTAAACTAAACATATAAACAAAGATTTAAGAACTTTAATCATCAAGGAAATGTTCAACTATTACAAATCAAAGTTTAGAAAAACATATGCAAGAAGAATAATTGAATTACCACACCACATAGTGCATACAGATCAAGCAAGCAGATATTCAGATGCATTATATCCAATTGTTAGTAAGAAAAAAATTATTAAAAAAAAATAACACTTGCCACAATGACTAACCAATGCAAAAAACCAAAAATGCCTTTAGCACTTGCGCATATACAGTGCTGATGCAAAACAGAAAAAAGATATCTTTTTTCAAATAATTAAATAACCATTCATTTATAACTTTCGCATATCACATCCCTTTTTTGCTCAAGAGATCTCCTCCCTTCTTATTTTGTTGTTTCTTTATATGTAGATTAAATTAAATGTAAGCTAACTGGCAATCATTTCCTCATGTAGTAGATATTTCATAGTTAACAAGGATGGTAGAACAAGTAATCTAGTTTAATCTACATTAAATCAATTGAATATTATAGCAAATAGAATAAGCAACTACAGTGAACCAATGCATATGCATGTGGATCTATGGAACACTGTCGATCACAATTGTGACAAATAAAAATAATCAACTATATATGAGAAAGGGCATTACCTTCATCAGCAGAGAGGCGACTTCGAAGATACTTCAGCAGCACTGGTGTTGGTCCAGATACTAGAGAGCTAATACAAAATGGGTTCAATTATTAGAAAACGTGGAGTTTCCAATCAAAACTTTAAAGACATTTAAATGAAAAAACTAGTGACACCTTCGAAGAGTTCTCATGGGATTCCCAGTCAGCAAAAGTTTTCTCAGAGTAGTCATCGTACCTTGAATTGATTTGGAAATTCAAGTGAATGACATTGAAACTAGAAATAAGACAGCCCCAAATGGTTGAATAGATTGCTGTAGATTTTTTTTTCTATGGAAAAATATGATCAAAGTAGAGAGAGAGAGAGAGAGAGAGAATCATGAAAAGGCCTACACTGCTTCATTGGGAAGCAGTGGAGATTGGAGAACCATTTTTGCAGATATGGCCTGTTTATTCAAAAAAAGTTTACATATTTGAAATTACCACATTTTTATCAACGAAAAGGACAAACTTAAGGTAATCCACGCTAGAAATTGAGCAAAATAAGAGGAAACAAAGATCTCCATCCAGCCTAAATCACACAACAATAAAGTGCAGAAAAAAATGATGTCTCGAGCTGCTCATTTATAATGCTCCAGATCTCATCTTGTTTCTTGTAGCCATTTTTATGATACCAATGATACAGGTTGAAAATATAGCATCCGATTTTTCCAACAATTGTATAATGACAAAGAAAGTTGAAGAATGTTAGAGAATAAATAAACAAACGTGTAGGGTTTAAGACTTTGATATACTGGTTTAAGTTCATCCTCAAACTAGTTTCTTTCTTATTTGAACCTAGTGATGGAATAGGGAAATGCCTGCTATCCCAGTGCCACGGACAAGTGCCAGAGCAATACTACGCAGAAGACATGCCAGAATTGAGTTAGAATGTATAGGATGTACAGGATGTGCCTCACCTGCCTTGGTGGGTTTTGCTTAACAGTATTAAGTCATTAACAAATACTCCTACTAACATGGTAACACATAGATTTACTTGATTTATCCAAGTTTCACTTAAACTATATTTAAAACTAACAATTGTTTTAAGGATTAAAAAAATTGTGCAAATAAACTGCATGGATTGAGGCTAGTTTTGGCTGATCTGCTCCAATTGGTGCCAATCTGTACCTAGTAGACTGATCTAAAACCATGGATATCTGTACTATTATCCTTGCCTATTGTTTCATATCTTTATATATACAATTCTTATAAGCATTCACATCTTAATCACAACAACATAGTTCAAGGGGAATTGGAATACATTAACCTCACCTATCTCAGCTGGCAAGCCAGATAAAGCGTTATTGGAGAGATCCAGGACAGAGAGTTGCAGTCTGCAGGCTTCCACAGGAAACTCCTTCAACTAAAAAAGTAAAAGCATATCAACAACAGAGAGAAACTTAAGTTCTACACTAGTAACTCTAGTCAATCAATTAAAGCCAAGTGATCATATAGTCATATTGAAAGGAATACAAGCCACATGTTAGAGTTTTCTATCCTAGTTGTTACATTTACCACATTCATATGAAATTGCCAGTTGTACCCTCATTCAATGCCACTCTTGAAATTTAAGGCCAAAATTAAATTTTATCATTGTCTTTTCTGAACCAAC
The DNA here is from genome assembly GCA_025175895.1 of Wurfbainia villosa. Lineage (NCBI taxonomy): Eukaryota > Viridiplantae > Streptophyta > Magnoliopsida > Zingiberales > Zingiberaceae > Wurfbainia > Wurfbainia villosa. The sequence continues at coordinate 85,791,073 of CM046004.1, forward strand.
AGTTTAATCATAAAATATATTAGCTTCAAATGGAGAAGATTATCTTTCTTGTTTATCTTCCAAGCCCCCTCCTTCATATGGTTGTCTTCTAAACTCTTTATATCATTGACGGTATACTTTCCCAAATTTACTACACTTCTGAAAAATGCTTCAAGAATATTGCAGTGTATTTTTCATTTAATGCATAATACATATTAAGTGATCATCCTATTTCTACACAAACAACAATTCTTCTTTAAGAATTTAATTGAATTTATTTCAAATTAATTTGCTTTGTTTTTCTTTAGATGAGAAATTGAAAGAGTACTTCATTTTCAAATTTGTTTACTTATTAAAAGAGGCACAAAATGGGATGGGACATCTATTGTCACAGCATAGTCTTTGTATTTGTTTTCTATTAAGAAACCAAAGAACATCGGGAAGGCAAAATGTTTGGTAACAGCGATCATGTAATGGCAACCTTCAACTTCCAACAATTAATATCAACATTGTATAATGACAAGATTGATTTTTCACAACTCAACTAATAATATAAATCCTGCTTTCAACTGGCGATGTTCTTTCATCAAGAATCCGAACTTCATAAAAGTAATCAAACTAGCAATATGCTTTGTTCTGCAAAGGTCAGGACAAAATAATTTTTTTTAAAAAAAACACACACACATTTGTTACCTGGTTTGCATGAAGATCCAAAGTTCCTAAACGAGAAAGTGCTCCAATTTCTGCTGGCAGAGTTGACAGTAAATTTGTCCTGCATTTCAAGACAAACAGTCATGTGTCACTAAATACACGGAAGAGTTCTTATGAGGAAGAAACTATAAATCCTTCTAGAAATTAACTGAACTCACCCCATATAAAATTCAGCAAGTAAACAACAACCCATAATTGAAGATGGAATTGATGAAATTTCTAGAAAAGATTCGAAGGAAGGCGATCAGAAAGCTCTAAAGAAACGAAGAAAAGTTTTGGCTAAAACTATATATATACAAATTTGCTAAATGTACTTACTATTTTGATGAAAATCCAGACGGATAAGTTTTGTGAGGAGACCGATGCTATGTGGAATGCTGGTGAGATGATTTTTAGCTTTAAAGGACCAAGAGAAGAAATTTAGCAAACTGGTACCATTCAAGTAGCCCCTAGAATAATGAATTAAAAAAACTAGGAGAGCTCCACTTTAAGCGTAAAAGCTAACTCAATCTCACATACCAGCATTGAGTTCTGTCAATGAAGTCCATGAAATTAGCATGTTCTCAGTGAATGATGTCAACTTGTTCCCCTTAGATTATATCACTCCATTAGGAGTATAACTACGAAATTTTTTATCACTGCGCAAATAAAAACTAACTTTTGAAGGACCTTTAAATTAGTAATAATTGTACCTCAACATCCAATTTAATCAACTTTGAGCAGTTGGCAAGTTCATCTGGAAGTTCTGCCAAGCAGTTATTTGAGGCCTAATATCATGTGAAAAAAATATATAAATATCAACATGCAGAACTCTAGTGACATTGAGAATCCACAATATGTTTCAACATAATGTCAGTCCATAGTCCTAATCTAGATAAGAATGACAGAGAAATGAATCTAGTAAACCCACTGTGAAATACCTTAAGTTCTGATAAGTCTAAGCAATTTCCAAGGCTGCAAGGGAGTTTCCTAAGTTGGTTATTTGAACAATCAAGCCTGCATGAAAAATAAAATATGCATGAATTTATGATTTAGTCACACTATGATGGCCACGTTCAGTATAATGTACAGTGAGAGGGCCTACTTGACCAGAGATGTTGCGCTGCCAATCTCTTCAGGGATACTAGATATCATGTTAAACGACACATCCAATGCCTTCAACGAAGTAAGCCTGATGAGCGAGATATCAGGAGCCAGGAGCAAATGCCACATGGTCACAAATTTAGACACCATTTCAGAATTAAAAACAAAGGAAAAGCACAGGAACTTACTCGCCGACGGCTGCTGGTAGTGAACAAAGTTTATTGTGACTGACATTTAAGACGGTTAACATATTCAAATTTTTTAGGTCCTCTTTCAACATCTCAAGGTTGTTATGAGCCAAAATAAGCTTTTGCAGATCCACGGCCTGAAAAGAAATGCAGGGCGAGGCATCGCTATCAAACAAAAGAACTTCAGCTGCCAAACTTGGTAACTAGCTAAAAGACACTTTTTGGAAAAGCCAAAGAATTTTTTTTTTACCTCCCACCACTTATCATCCTCCGCGTTCGATTCCAAATTTCTGTAAATCTCATCGGGCAACGCCCTGTGAAACGAACCAATAAGGCCAACTCACAAATTTAAGAAACAGAAGGAAATGAATCCGATCATTCCGAACTACAAAATTTATGCGAAAGGGTAGTGAGAACGTCAATAAAACTCCGCGATGCCTATTTCAGAACCAAATCTGCCAGACAAAGTTAAATCATCCTCAAAGAGGAACCAATTACTCGAGGGATCGATTGGAGAGATTGAGGGATCCCGACGAGCGTGCGGATTTCAGAAGACGATCCATCGTAGCCCGCCTTTGATTGGCTCCCTACTTCGCTTTCGTCTCCATCACCTTCTACGGCGTCGGAAGGATTCTCTCCATTGAAGGCCAAATAGTTGGGCAGCCTGGATCCCAATCACATCAAAAGTGACGATAAATGGTACCCACGATTTCCGCTGGTGAGCTCTTTGTTGACGAAGGATCTCCACCGTCCAATGTCCAGCGAGCGCCCCTCCCCGATTTTTCTGAAAAACATCTCCAATTTTTAATCGCTTAGATATCGGCAAAGGATCTCCACCGTCCTTTGTTGCGCTCGACGCAGGTTCTCCCTCCGGACCCCGAACGGCAAATACCCCATCTGGTGCTTCCACCCACCGGGGACACGGTCCTCCTCCAACCTCTCCGGCCTGAACTCGTCCGCATTATCGCCCCACAGCTCCGGGTCGTGGTGCATGCCCACCGCGTCGACCCACATATTAGTCCCCTAGAGAACCGCCTTGCACGTTCGGTGCCGGCGAGTACAGCCGGAGCACCTCGTTCCAATCCACACCCACCCCATCTGCAATTACTTGCACCATCAAATCTTCTCATTTTAATTTCCTCTAACAAATAATGATTTGCCTCTGTTAACTTGGAGAGCACGTCGGAGTCAAAAGGCCGGCCGCCAGAAACTCACTCGATTTCTTCCCGGAGAATGCTCTGCCGTTCCGGGTGCAGATCCAGCAAGAGCAAGGCCCAACAGAGGGCCAACGCGGTGGTCTCGTGGCCGGCGAAGAAGAAAGTTTTATACTCGTCCATGAGGTCCCTCGCAGTCAACTTCCTCTTTCTCCCGTCTCGATTCTCGGCCTCGGGGAGCTCTCCGAGGAGGTCACGCTGCTACTCCGCCTCAGAGTCACCCTGTTCCCGTCTGGAACAAACGATGTCATGGAGAAGCTTATCAATGTCCTTACCCAGCCTCCACGCTTGACGCTTGGTAGCACTTGTCGGCGCACAGGATCTCGCCGACGAGGCCGCAGGACCGGAACAGCGTCTGCAGCTTCTTGAACACTCACTTCCCCTTCTCTTCGCTGATGACGAAGCTGGTCTTGGCGATGATTGTAGGAAATTCTCTCCGACAATACGATTTGTATGAATTTAAAATACGGTAGGTAAGATTGTAAATAGGTTCATCAAATTTTTCGCTCTTCCGACGATAAATAACTTTTGTGAGAGATCTTTCGATCTCATACTTGTCGTCTAAATTCGGCATCTTGGATGTTCTCCAACCTGTTCTCCAACCTCAATACAGAGTCTCGGCAATTTCTCTTTTCTTTAATCTTTCACTCACACTCTGCCTCTTGCCTTCTCTCTTGACACCAACGCTTGGATGCACATTCCCTTTTAGAGCTTGTTTGAGAGGAGGTGAAGGAGGTGCAAGTAATGAAAAGGTAAAAGTAAATAAGAAAGAAAAAAAATTACTCTTTAAAAAAAAACCGCCACATTAGCGGCCCCCTCCGACTGTCCCTACCGATGGAGGAAATAAATCAGGATCCAAATGGCAAGTGCAAAGGAGAGGATCTATCGATGGCCCAGAGTCATGACCTCAGAATTGACTACCACTACTCTTGTTTGGGAAGAAGTGAGAGATGGAGAAAGAGAGGAGAATGAAGATGAATTTATACCCCTCCTCATAAAAATTGAATTTTTCTTACACTCCAACTTGAGATGTAAACCTCCTTTTCCCTCCCACCATTCCTCTTCCATTACTTACACTCCCCTCCCCTCCTCCCAAATAAGGCCTTAGAGGGGTCTTGATATGCACACGAAGTGTATTTCATGCACAACATCACATGTTTATCGCGTAAGCAGTTAAAAAACTACCTACATTTCTCACTCGTCCAAATTAAGCCACAAAGATAAATGGTCACAAAGATCATATAGAAGTTATTAGTCATGGAGACTAGATAGTCACAAAGACTAACATATAGAGATCATTAGTCACATATACTAAGCGATTAATGGTCACATCGACCAATAAAAAAACATCCAATTCATACTTAGGAAAATGGTTCGTACGACAGTAAACACACTGAGCATTCAATACTAAAAAAGTTGTTACACATTACATAGTTACTCACAGAAAGATCAATGCTAAAAAAATTATTACACCTTACTTAGTCGCTCCCTTAATAGTACATAATCATTCTTTGAATGACACATAGTCATTTTCCAGACGGTATACAATCGTTCTCCTAGATATATCCATGTCTTGCTATTTACTCGGATTAAATAATCTTCATTTACATCAATATGGACATCTCTAATCCATCATAATGACCATCATGTCAAGAGGATGCTCTATATTCTCAATATTTACAATCATTTTTATACACAATAAAAATGGATTAACCAGTGAATAATTATCAAAAGATGTAAATCTATTTAATCTTCTTTTTTAGCTTGAATCTATTCATTTTAATCAGTTATTTTCCTAGTCATGTTTAGAGTCGTACCTGTGTTAGACGGGATCTGAAGCGAATAATAAAAAAATAGATTCTTTTATTATGATAAATTACTATAAAATTTAATTTATAAATAACAAATATAATAAATACATAAATAAATCAGAAATAATATATTACACCAATAAAAAATAATAAATATTTAAAATAATTATATAAACACCAGTCATTTAGCTTTCATAGACTTTTATTCCTTTCCTTCGTCTCTTGGATATTTGAATTATTAAAAACAAAAATAAAATACCATTTCTTAAAATCAAATAAATTCAATTTTTTCTCTTGCTAATATATTTTTGCATATTTTTGTAAAAAAAAATTAAGAAATGTTTGTGTATAAAATAATATTAGTTCTTAAATACACATTGTTTTGTAAAATAATAATAACTTTATAATAATAAAAAAAGAGAAATTTAAAATTAATCATGATAATTTGCTCAGTATAATATTTATAAAATCATTTTCCAAGTGCTCTTTAAAATTAAATCTACTTATAAATCATGTCATGACTTTCAATTTCTCTCTTACACTTCGTTGAAATCAAACAAGTCACTCGGTCAATTTTTTTATTAAATAACTAATGTTCTATCAATTCTAAAATTAAATTTAGCTATCAGAGAAATTTATATATCAGTAGAAGGATGATACGGATGAAGTATTCTACTTAAAATTGAGAATGTTGAATATATAGATTCTTAGGAATTAGATTAAGAATATCGATTCTATTTGTCAGTAAATATTGAATTATTTAAATGCAAAATATATTTTTAGGAATTAGGATTAAGAATATAATAACTAACAAAGTCATATTTCTTCTGTAAAATAAATTATCGTTCAAGATTAATTCCACCTTAAATCCTCAATGATCAATTTAATATGAAGTGAGAAGATGACGATGTTAGCAATCGCGGTCCGATCGTACAACGATAAGTAATGTCGGCGACGATAATGATACTGGCAATGACGACGATGATAAAAAAATTGATAGGGAGATGAATTAAAATTTAATAAAAATTTTAGGATTAAAAATAGAGGGAAAAAGTAAAGAGGTCGACGGAAGAAGATATTGCGAAGTATGAAGGGGAGGAAGAGGTCAGTCCGTACCTTTTAATTTTTTTTGATAATATTATAAAAAAAATCCTCATAATATTTTAAAAATTATGATTAAGCCTTTTAAAATATTTTTTCTATAAAAAACGAAAGTTTTTTAATCAGTTGTGAAAGAGAGTAGGTTTATTATGCACTTTAATTATTTTTTATAATATTTTAAAAAAAACTCCATAATATTTTAAAAATTACGATTAAACCTTTAAAAAAAATTTCTATGGGCCCTTTTCTAAGTCGGGCCCTGAGACGGTTGCCTCTTTGGCCTCTTGAAAGTTACGGCCCTGGTCATGTTTCATAGACCGAATCATTCATAGTCAATAGATTTACATGCTAAAGAAATAAACCTTAATTAAAACTTCAAGTAGACAACTAAATAGTCAAAAAGGGCAAATGCTAAGATTAATATATAATCTCAAAGGGCTCACAAAATAGAGAAGCAGGGATTCATTCTCCTACTACCTTTATTGTCGTCTTAGTACATGTGGTATGAATTACATGTTATGCTGTTATTTTCTTTACTAATAAAGAACGTATGTTTTCCTCAAATTAACATCGTATAGATTTCAATCTAGAGATTCCAAATGTCTAATCCTGAATTCAACACATTAATTCAAATCTGACTCCAGACAGATATAGTAAATGGTGGGAGCATTTACTTCGATTATTATTCTCAAATGATCTTATCTCGATACAAGTATCAAGACGACCTTAGCTTATAGATATGTATCTCTATACATATAGCTTCCAAAGTTATCCTATAAGCAATGGTCTTACCCATATTCGTACTTAACAAATAGAGATGATTGTTCATGTGAGAGAATCAATCACTATCTATCAACATGCACACTGAGATCTTGTCAGAATGTAACATTATATACACTGAATAAATTATGGTTGACATTTCAAACAATCAAATTACAATATCTTATTGTCATTATAAAATTGTTACATTCTACGAAGTTCCATAGACTTTACACGCTCATTAAATGACTCTCTAGTTATCGACTTAGTAAAATGATCTGAAAGCATAACATGTGTAGGGATATAATTCAAGAATCACCTTATTCTTAACAACAATATCCCTTACAAAGTTATACTTAATAACTATATGCTTGCCCTTGCTGTGATATTTGAGATCTTTGGAAAATGCTATAGCAACTTGACTGTCACAGTAGACGGTCATTGGACTTCCACTGTCCTCAGAAATCTTCAAATGTTTCAGGAACCTCCTTAACCAGACTGCTTCTTGCACAACTGTTGAACATGTCACATATTTAGCTTCCATTGTTGATAAGGTCACACATGTCTGTTTCTTGCTGTTCCAGGAGATGACGCCACCATTTAGCAAGAACGTATAGCCTGATGTAGATTTTCTATCATCTAGGTCCCCAACCCAATCTGCATCTAAATAACCCTTTAAGCTCATATCTGATTCTTGATAATAGAGACTATAACCTATTGTCTCTTTCAGATATCTGAATATCTTTTTCACTGTCTTTCAGTGTCTCAGTCCTAGGTTTGACTGGAACCGACTAACTAAGCCAACAACATAGCTGATATTAGGACAAGTACACAATATAGTGTACATCAAACTACCTATAGCATTGACGTATGATTTTTTATTCATCTCGATTATTTCTTCAGGAGTCTTAGGACTCATACTTTTATACAGAATAGTACCTTTCACAATGAGTGTATATTCACTATTGCAATCAGACATGCTGAAATGTTGTAACATCTTATTTATATAAGACTCTTGAGATAAACTCAAAAGTCTCTTAGATTGATCCCTAATGATCTTAACTTCTAAGATATATTCAGCTTCTCCCATATCTGTTGTATCAAACTGTGATGAAAGCGCTCTTTGACTTCTATCACAAAACCCATGTCATTCCCTGTTATCAGCATATCATCAACATATAATGATAAAATGACCTACTTTTCTTTTTCTTTTTTTCAGGAAAATGCAATAATCCTCATTAATCATTTTGAAACCATAAGATAAAACAACTTCATTAAATCTTATATTCTATTGTCTTGATGCTTTCTTTAACCCATATATAGATTTCTTCAATCTACATACTTTTTCTTTTTGGCCTTTAGCAATGAAATCTTCTGGCTGAACCATATAGATTTCTTCATCAAGCTCTGTTAGTAATATATGAGAGATGTCCTAAGGCAATCGCCTTATGAATGAACCATTTATATGATAAATGAAGATTCACTATTTGAGTATACATGTTTTATGTATTTGATTGGATCTTAAACTCATTTACTGAATGTCCACGATACGATTCACAGCATGAGAGAATTTGTGATTGGATCACAACTAGTGAGTATCTCTACATGTGTAATTGTGATGTATCGGAATTATCCCTAGTCGATGAATTGATGGATTTGGACACCATCAATTCTGTCGAGACTAGCACGAGGTATACTCCTTGGTGTATCCAAACAGCTGATTCTCACTGGCTGGAGACATAGTGATGTCCGGAGTTGATCGTGGATGCTAGTTATGGTAACTAGTTCATTGGAGTGACCAGCTGTAAGACTTCATATGGTTCTCTGCATATATAGATATGTCAATGAAGTTCTTACTGTAGCTTAAGTGCGATGTTCCTTTGACTTGCGGTTTTCAAGTCATCTTGATCATGGAGACTTATGCTTTGACATCTTAAGCAAACATCTCTAAGGAGATGTGGACCCGGGATGATTGGGTATAAGTCGAAGTGATCGAAGGTGTTTGAATAGCCTATAAAGGATTCACCACTCCTTGCGAGGAGATGTATACCCATGACCTCTCATCGGATTGTTACTAAAGTCTTTGGCCAAAGCATTACATGTTTAGAGTAAGGTACTCTTCGATACATGTGGAGTAACTAGAATCCGTAGGACGAGGAAATGATACTTGGGCTAGGTGTGACGTAGTCAGCCTAGTGGGGACTGGCACTATAGACCATGTCCTGAACCAAGTGGGTATAAGATGAGTGAAGGGAATGGGGCACGAATCATTCGAGCTGCTGAAGGGTTTCAGAAATAGTTCTGGATCAACCGTTGATCTTTTCGGTTAATTGGGGATCACGATGTACTACTAGGTGCCACTCATGATCGTTCTATAATTAATGGTTAATTATAGATGACCAACATAAACCGAGAACCTATTTGGTCACACGCACAACGAGCGTAATCCAAAGGATTTAAAACGAGCTTGAGAATGGGATTCTCAGACCGAGAGAAACTAGGTTTGGTTGGACCAAACATAAAGCGAGCATAAAATCATTTCAGTCACAATGGAAGCGTGGATGGGCTGTGTCTTATGAAGACGTAATGGATAAACCAAAATGGTTTGGTTCTAATCAAATGGAGGAGAATAAACCAAAGGGTTTGGTTTATTTTAAACGAATGAACCAAAAGTTGGTTCGGTTCGTTTTAACTTAAAATAAACCATCATGGTTTGGTTTATTTTAACTTATCTTAATGGAGCGGGTTAACGGGCCTAATGGTTATGATCCAATAACCATTAAGAGAATTAGTTCTCTATAAAAGAGGGCTTAATGGATAATTAAGCCCTAATCCAAAACCCTAGCTTGGAGTTGCCGCCCAACCTAGTTGTGCCGCCCAACCTCCATTGCCGCCCAGCTTGTTGTGCTGCCGTCTAGCTCCTTGCCGGCATCCAAGCTTCAGCCGGTGATCCTCCGGCGACCCTCCGGTGATCTTCCTAGGCTTCGGTAAAAAGGTGAGCACTTGGCTTCCTTGTTTTGGCCGACGCCTACTCCTCCACCAAGCTGTCCAGTTTTCTGGACAGCTTCTTTTCCTCTCGTCGGAGCGTTGTTTGGACGACGGTTAGAGCTCCGACAGCGGCTAACTTACCGGGGATTCGATCTCCGGTAATCCTCTGAGGTGGAGGATGAAGGATTCGTCAATTGGTTGACGAATACCTCTCCGGAGAAGCGAGTTTTGAGAACTCGTATTAAGATTCGAATTTGGATTCGGATCGTGATCATCTCTCGATCACGTCGTCTTCAACACGAGGCTAGTAACCCGTACGAAGACAAAGCTTGTGTCTTAGAGAAGTCATCCCGAGGAACTCGGCGTGGATACGGATAGAGACGATTCTAGCGAGGATCGTTCCGGTTGATGCCGTTCCCGCTACACGTCATACGAAAGGTATAACGTAGATAAATTTCCTTTTATTGCAAATTTAAATTTACGGTTATGTCAACACTTGTTGTAATATGCATGCGTGTGTTGTGTGTGTTGTAATAAATGTAGATTTATTATTTTTATTGCTTCCGCTGTGTTCATGTTTACGAAACATGATCGAACATACACACGCCGCGGTGCCGGAAACCCAACAAGCTCACCATTAAGGAAAGCAGTTTTTAGATCCATCTGATCTAACTCCAAGTCATAATGCGCCATAAAAGTCAAAATGACTCAGATTGACACAAACATAACTACAGGAGAAAATGTCTCTTCAAAATCTATACCCTCCCATTGGGTAAATCCTTTTGCAACTAAACGAGCTTTGTATCGGTTAATCGATTCATCTGATTTCCTCTTTATTTTGAGAATTCATTTATTCCCAATAGCCCTTCGGCCACGAGGAAGATCGACTAACTCTTAAACATTATTTATTTTCATCGACTTCATCTCTTCTTCCATTGCATTTTCCCACTTTTCTCTAACTCTACATCCCAAAGCTTCCTCAACAGATTGAGGTTCATCATTGTCAATTGGGAGTGTCATCACGGCCTCATTCTCAATATTTAACTTCTTCTTAGGTTTGATCTTACGAACACTTTTTTGTAAGTTAGACTCCTAAGAAGTCACCCCGTGACCAAACGTATTACTTGTTGGTGCAATCGGCCCAGGTCATGATTGAGCAGACTCGAGTTTGACTCGAGTAGTATTTTGATATTTAACAAAACGTTTGACAATGTGATTTTCATGGAAAGTCCAAGAATGATCTTGACAATTAAGAAGTCCAAGCATGGGTCTTGGCAAAGGAAAAGTCCAAGCATATGTCTTGGCAATGGTAAAGGTCAAGTCATGGGTACTTTGCAAGAAAAGTCCAAAGGTATAGTCTTGACGACATAAGTCCAAGCGTGTAGTCTTGGCGACATAAAATCCACGTGAACTTTAGCGATGAAAGTCCAAGTATGAATACTTGGCAATTGAGAAGTCCAAGGGTGTGATATTGGCGGCGTAAAGTCCAAGTTGTAGTCTTGGCGGCATAAGTCCAAAGTTTGGTGGCATAAAGTCCAAGCATTTGTCTTGACGGCATAAGTCCAAATGTACCTTGGCAAAGTAGACCCGGTTAGCATGATAATAGCCGATGGAAATACCTGAAGGCTAGCGTATGGATGAACAAGTCATGGAGGACTTGGAGGAATCCGATAAGCGTGAGGCTGATGGATGTTGGTGCAATCGACCTAGGTCACGATTGACCAGACTTGAGTAGGGTTTTGATCTTCGATAATAGTTGACAATATGATTTAACCATATGACCAGTGGAGGTCGTATGAGGGAGATTATTGGAGAAATCCAAGTTGATCAAGGTTGACCGGACACTTGGTGTGGAGAAGTCCAAGTTTAGTGACTTGGCAGGGAAAAGTCCAAGTATGGATAATTGGCAAGAGAAAATTCAAGTTGGTCAAGGGAGACCATACACTTGGTGTTGGAAAGACCAATAGAGAGTTGGCGAGGAAAGTTTGGCTGGTCTGAGAGACCGTGCTTGGCAAATGAAGTTCCGGACGGAGAGTATTGGTAGTGAAGTCCCGGACGAGGAGTCTTGGTAAGGGAAGACTCGACTGATCAGGGAGATCGAGCTTGACAAAAGGGAAGTCCCAGAGGCGAGGCCTCTTGGCAAAGGTAGACCCTAGAGCATGACAATGGCCGATGGAAACACATGAAGGCTAGCGCAAGGATGAAGAATCGTAGACTCGAGGGATCTGGGAGGCGTGAGGCTGATAGAAGTGGGTTGAAGGCATAGGTCTAGGCTTAGGGTGAGTATCAAGTATGAGGGGATCATACTTGGAGTGTTAAACCTCAGTGTAGAGGTATAACAGTCGACTTTCGGTTCGGTTTAGTCGATTGGGCTTCGTTTGTAGGCAAACAGAAGCAAGGTGACCTCGACTAACGGCTCGATTAGAGGCTAGTTAAGGTGGCACCTCGACTAGACCACTCGACTGGTGCCTCGACTGGTTGTTCTGGATGGAGGCACAGAAGCGAGGCGCACTCGACCAGTGCCTCGACTAGTGGATAGTCGAGGTGGCGCCTGTTGGTGCAATCAGCTCAGGTCACGATTGACCAAACTTGAGTTTGACTCGAGTAATGTTTTGATGTTTGACAAAGTAAGTTGACATTGATGTTTGACATTAATGTCTGTTGATGTTTTGGGGAGATTGTTTATACAATCAATCCGGGTTATATTTAACTGGACTCGAGTTTAATTCGAGGGAGACTTTGATGGTTGACTAGGGTTGACCATGTGATTATGAAAAATCCAAGTCATGGGTACTTGGCATGGAAAGTTCAAGTGAGACACTTGACATTTGGGTAAGTCCAAGCATGGGTCTTGGCATGGAAAGTCCAAGTTTGAGTCTTGGCATTTGAGAAGTCCAAGGGGTTTGATATTGGCAGCGTAAATTTCAAGCGGGAGTCTTGGCAGCATAAGTCCAATGGTTGGCGGCGTAAAGTCCAAGCGGAGTCTTGGCGGCATAAGTCCAATGTGCCTTGGCGGTGTAGACACCGTTAGCATGACATAGCCGATGGAAGCACCTGAAGGCTAGCGCGATGGATGAACAAGTCATGAATGACTTGGAGGGATCCGAGAGGCGTAAGGCTGATGGAGGTGGCTAGAAGGCTTAGGTCTAGGCTGAGGGTGGTCTAGCAAGTATGGGGCAACCATACTTGGGCTAAAACCTCATGTTTGAGGTGTGCCAGTCGACTGGTGTCATGTGGTAGTCGACTGGACTGAGTCAACTAGGGTTTGACTATGAGAATTGCTCTAGCAGTCGACTACCATAGGTGGGCAGTCGACTGGTGGGCTGAGCAGTCGACTGATATTGTGATTAGTCGACTGGTGCTCATGAAATCGGACACAGAATGGAGTCGAGACTCGACTAGTCGAGTGAGGCTCCATCAGTCGACTGATGATAGATCCGTTGGACTTATCCAGCGTGGATCTAGCCATTGTCTCACGACAACAGTGACATCAGTCGACTAATGGTCCCGATCAGTCGATTGATCGACTTTTTCCAGCACAGGTTGAAGCTTTAAATGAAGCTCGTGATGGAGGAAAAACCAAGCGATTTCTTGAACATTTTTGAGGCGATTTGCTGCTGCAAATCAGGGTCTTCAACCACGGTTCAAGTGATCAACAAGCAAGCAATCTAAAGGCATTTGTAAAGTGTTTTCTTTACTTGTAGTGCATTGTATTTCATCTTATTTGCTTGTTGTTATTAGTTTATTGTTGTAAACTATTGTACGAGGTTTCTCCGCCTCCGGATTGTTCCGAGAAGGAGTGTTTATTAGTGGTGTGTGATTGACATCGCTAAGGCTAATTTGAGCCCGATCCGTGGAGTAGGAACCTTGAGGTTTTGAACCACGTTATATGACCGTGTTGTGATTGTGTATCTTGTTATATTTATTTATTATTACTATTCCGCTATGCTAACAAGATTGTAAACGATCAAACGCAAAAGAATTCCATCATCGTACCATCACGCGATGCTATTCACCCCCCTCTAGCGGCCTTAAATCACTTGCAATTGGTATCAGAGCCCGGGGCTCTTCTACGGACTAACCGCCAAGAGCTAAAGAATCTAGAGGGAAGATGGAAGTTCAAGAGCAACTAGGATGGGATATCAACACACATATCCCTTATATCTTCTATGGACAAGAAGGGTTTAGACAATGGAAGGCAAGGATCGAAGACTTCCTAATGATGAGGGACTTCGAAGAATGGTCAATTTTAATGGAGGGATATAGCTATCCAATAGGACCAAAGGGAGGGTTCCTCAAGAAAAAGAGATGGACCGAAGAACAAGTCCAAGCCTTCGAGAAAAATGATAAGGTATTGAAGTTTTTAATCGATTTAATACCTAACAATATCTTGTGCATGTTAGGAAATTATGTAGATGCCAAGGAGCTATGGAGCCAAGTGGCAAAACTCCATGAAAGTCCATTACCGGTCCAAGAGGAAGGGACCGAAGAGGCAAACACGTCATCCTCATAAGGAAGTGAGAACTTGGAGGTTGAGAGACCATCAACATCCAAGGAGGAAGAGGAAGAGGAAGAATTGGAGGAGACCTCCACCTCAAGGATTGAGGGGGAGGAGACTAGAGCATCCTCAACACTGGAACAACAAGAAGAACCATCTACATCCGGTAGAGAGGAAGAGCAAGCTCAAGAGAGCCTCACCTCCACCCTAGGTAACTCAAACATGGTAATTCAAAATAAAAAATCATATAATATGCTTTGAGTGTAGGGAATCCGGACACTACAAGAGTAAGTGTCCAAAAAGGGTCAAGAAGGCTCAACCGGCTCTAAAAGTCAAGGATGTCGGTGCCCCAAGTCAAAAGAGCAAGGAGCATATCATATGCTTCAAGTGAAACTCAAAGGGGAGTCAATGCCCTAGGGGGAAGAAGAAGGGGCAAGAAGGAGCATTACAAGTAGGGGGAGCTTCTATAGCTAACCCTAAGGTATATTTAAACAATGCTTGTTCTTTAAATTCTAGTCAAAAGCATGCTAGGAATAATTTTAATAGTCTTGCTATTTATCATAAAGAGCATGCTAGAAATAGAGAATTTTATTTAGGAGCCAAAAATATCTACCTTTCAAAGAAGGAGAAATTTGGGACTAATGTCCCTAGAAACGTTCTTCCTAGGGAGTCTATTAGGAAAATAGGAGAACACTTAGACCTTAATCCTAAATGGACTAGACACATACCTAGGAATTCCCATGCCCAAAGACCAAATCAAAATTCTAAAATTAGACAATTAGAATTAGAGAACCAAGCCTTGAGATCAAGGCTTGAAAAATTAGAAAAGACCCTCAAAATTATGCAAAATCAAATGCAAGGGCCTAATGGTCAAAGTCAAGGGTCAAAACCTCAAAGTCAACATCTAGGACCCAAGAAACAAAAGTCAACCAAGGGCAAGAATGGTTTGGGTCACAAACCTAAGCCTAAGGTGACTTATAATAGTGTTCCATTCGATTATGGAACACAAATTAGGTCTAGGAAGACCAAGGTCAATAGGGAAGTCATCCCTAGGGTTGACCAAGGTTTATGCCTAGTGGCTAGGGTTTCTAGAAAACCTAGGGTGGCCACTAAGAAGGTTGCAAGGGGAGTTACCCCTAGAATCAACCTAGGTAAGATCACAATGACCAAGGCTAACAAGCCTAGGAGGGTCATTAGGAAGGTATCTAGGGAGGTTATCCCTAAGGAATACCTAGTAAATTATAAGAGCTCAAATAGGTTTTGGGTTCCTAAGAGCGTGATCGATTCACGCTAAATGGGTTTACGATATGTCAACTTTAAATGGAAGGGTAGTTAACCTAACCATGGTAAAGGTGGCACCTTAGGTAATTTTCAAGGTTGTGGATGCCTTGGAAATAGTTTTGAATTAT
Organism: Wurfbainia villosa; assembly: GCA_025175895.1. Taxonomy (NCBI): domain Eukaryota; kingdom Viridiplantae; phylum Streptophyta; class Magnoliopsida; order Zingiberales; family Zingiberaceae; genus Wurfbainia; species Wurfbainia villosa. The sequence goes on from CM046004.1 coordinate 85,806,814, forward strand.
GATCCTAAAAGATTTTAGGATGTGCCAATATTATTTGAGAAGTTTGATAAAATGATCAAATTGGCACAATTTAGGTTTAGAGGTCATAGTGTGTCATTTTAGATTTTTAACACACTAGGGAGAAAAGTGAATATATAGCAAAATATATTTAATTATGTCAAATGACAATTAATATTAAAATTTAGGTATTCTTATACCTATACTTTTTATTTGCCATGATTTGTTTTTCATATGCCATGACATGACATCATGTTTATTTTCATCACTTATATATCATGATCATGTTTAGAAATTAGGATTAAATGTCATGTGTTTTAGTTTTATATCATATGCCATGACATCATGATCATTGGCCATGATTTATTTTGCTATCATTATGCCATGATCATTTCATGCATCTAAATTGATTAAAATTGAGTTAAGAATAATGACATGACTTGAAGTCCCATTTATAAGAGAATCAAGTAGGGTTGCCTTAGAAAATACATGAAACCCTATATTAAATAAACTAAAACCCACATCTCACATCTAACTTGACATGTATGTGTATTTATACACCCTAGATATATGTGAGATGCTAGGATAGTAGTTGAGTTCAAGGTGCATAGTTTTTACATCTAGATGAACTAAAACTCATTTAATTTCAATGGTGGATCATTGGGAAAGTTTGTATACAAGTCATGTACATAGAGCCCAAGGAATATGATCCAAAATAGGTTTTCAAAAACATTTTGAAATCAATTTAGAAAACTTTGGTGAAACCTATCTGTTGATAGCAATCACCAATGATGAAGTTGATACAAAGTGAGCTAAAACTTAGAAGTTTTTTTTTCACTTTTGAATTTTCTATCAATCTCACTATTTTATGGGTAAAATATTTTTCAAATATTTTCCACCCATTATATTGCTTATAAGTAATGTACGTATGAATTTTCACGAATTTTCAAAATACGTAGAATTACTTGTGACTTTTCAAAATTCGATTTTGATAGCTGAAATTCGGGAATTTCAGTTATCAGTCGATTGCCACTTGTTGGCAGTCGACTGATGCAAGGGTAGTTCAACTGTTTCTGTCAAGAGTCGACTGCTAGGCTAATTTCGGGAAAAATAAGATTGTTAGCCCGTGTTCAGCTATGGTAAAGGTTCCTAACCACTTCTAACCCTAGGATATGCTTTGGGAAGCATTATAAAGGGTGAAAATCCATTGGATATGAATTAGGAGAAGTGTTAGGTTGATGTATCAAATTTAAGGTGTGGAAAGTTCAAGTTTGAACTTTGAACCTTATTTTTGATGGTTTAGAGTTCCTATTGGCTTAGGGACTTCCCAAGGACATTGTTGGTGCAATGGTCAAGGGAGAGCAAGCCTTTAGGGGGAGGTATCCATCATGGGATGATGGATGTGTTTTTTCTCTTCTTGAAGGGGAGAAGTTATGGGGAGAGTGTCATTAATTGGGAAAATTGATGGGTTTTTGATACCCAATTTGGAAATTGGGAGAATGTATAGGATTGCTTCTCTTGCGTGATATGAGACTTATCACTAGGAAGATGGTAGACATCCTAGGTATCTTTGGACCAAGGGGGAGATTGTAAGATCTCATTGGGACATGAGACATTGACCTCCTTGGAGAGTACACCTTTTTGATGTATGTCAAAAGGGGGAGACCATAAGATTACCAATTTATGAAATTGGTAAGGGAATTTGAGTTAGAGGCCTAACTCAAGGTTTGTTTTGTCAAACATCAAAAAGGGGGAGATTGTTGGTGCAATCGGCCCAGGTCATGATTGACCAGGCTCGAGTAATATTTTGATGTTTGACAAAGTAAGTTGACATTGATGTTTGACATTAATGTCCGTTGATGTTTTGGGGAGATTGTTTATATAATCAACCCGGATTATGTTTAACTGGACTCGAGTTTGACTCGAGGGAGACTTTGATGGTTGACTAGGGTTGACCATGTGATTATGGAAAATCCAAGTCATGGGTACTTGGCATGGAAAGTCCAAGTGGGACACTTTGGCATTTGGGAAAGTCCAAGCTTGAGTCTTGGCATTTGAGAAGTCCAAGGGGTTTGATATTAGCGGCGTAAAGTCCAAGCGGGAGTCTTGGCAGCATAAGTCCAATGGTTGGCGGCGTAAAGTCCAAGCGAAGTTTTGGCGGCATAAGTCCAATGTGCCTTAGCGGTGTAGACACCGTTAGCATGACATAGCCGATGGAAGCACCTGAAGGCTAGCGCGATGGATGAACAAGTCATGAATGACTTGGAGGGATCCGAGAGGCGTAAGGCTGATGGAGGTGGCTAGAAGACTTAGGCCTAGGATGAGGGTGGTCTAGCAAGTATGGGGCGACCATACTTGGGCTAAAACCTCATGTTTGAGGTGTGCTAGTCGACTAGTGCCATGTGACAGTCGACTGGACTGAGTCAACTAGGGTTTAACTGCGAGAATTGCTCTAGCAGTCGACTGCCATAGGTGGGCAGTCGACTGGTGGGTTGAGCAGTCGACTGATATTGTGATCAGTCAACTGGTGCTCATGAAATCGGGCACAGAATGAAGTCAAGACTCGACTGGTTGAGTGAGGCTCCATCAGTCGACTGATGGGTATCATCAGTCGACTGATGATGGATCCGTTGGACTTATCCAGCGTGGATCTAGCCGTTGTCTCACGACAATAGTGGCATCAGTCGACTGATGGTCCCAATCAGTCGACTAATCGACTTTTTCCAGCACAGATTGAAGCTTTAAATGGAGCTCGTGATGGAGGAAAAACCAAGTGATTTCTTGAACGTTTTTGAGGCGATTTGCTGCTCCAAATCAGGGTCTTCAACCACGGTTCAAGCGATCAACAAGCAAGCAATCTAAAGGCATTTGTAAAGCATTTTCTTTACTTGTAGTGCATTGTATTTCATCTCATTTGCTTATTGTTATTAGTTTATTGTTGTAAACTATTGTACGAGGTTTCTCCGCCTCCGGATTGTTCCGAGAAGGAGTGTTTATTAGTGGTGTGTGATTGGCATCGCTAGGGCTCGTTTGAGCCCGATCCGTGGAGTAGAAATCTTGAGGTTCTGAACCACGTTATATGACCGTGTTGTGATTGTGTATCTTGTTATATTTATTTGTTATTACTATTCCGCTATGCTAACAAGATTGTAGACGATCAAATGCGAAAGAATTCCATCATCGTACCATCACGCGATGCTATTCACCCCCCTCTAGCAGCCTCAAATCACTTACAGCGCCTCGACTGGTCCCAGCACAGGTATGAAGATAGCTGCTCAAAAGCAAGGCGACTCGACTGGAGTTCTAGTTGAGGCGGCGCCTCGACTGGCGAAGCGACCGTTGTAGATCGGGAAGCTTCGATGGAGCTCTATAAGAATAGGTTTGAGGGCTTCTTCGAGCAAGGTTTTGCAGGGGCATTTAAGGTGAGGTGCTGCTGTATTTCAGGGCCTTCAAAGTCATCCCAAAGCAACCAACAAGCAAAGATTCAAAAGCCCTAATTTGTAAAGTGTGCTCACTTGCTCTTCCTTTTGCTTTTATTTTTGTTGTAGTTGTTTGTTGTATTTCATTCTTATTGTTATGAGAGACTTGTAAGAGGTTCCTCCACCGTTGGTGTGTCACCGAGAAGGAGAAGTTTGATAGTGGTGGTTTGCATCACTAGAGCTCGCTAAGGCTCAACCATGGAGTAGGAACTAGAGTTCTGAACCATGTTAAATCCGTGTGTTGTCGTGTGTATTGTGTCTTGTGCCTGTATTCATATTTGTATTTGTATTTCCGCTGCATACTAACGATTGTAGACAAGCATGATGAATTCCATCATCGATCGACGCGGATTGCTATTCACCCCTCTCTAGCGATGCCAACGGTTCAACAAGTGGTATTAGAGCAAGGTGCTCTTCTCCGGATTCACAACCGCAAGAGCAAGCTCTAATGGCGATGCAAGAAGGCTACAACCCAAACAAACCTCCCTTCTTCGATGGAACCAATTTTCAATACTGGTGAAGCTGAATGGAGTATATCTCATGACTGAGATAGATATGTGGTTCTTTGTGACTGAAGGCTTCACACCACTAATGGATGCAAAAGGTAGGATACTCAAATCTGTGCAGTGGACTGTAGAACAAAGACGCAAGGCGTAAGCAAATTCCAAGGCCACCGTAACTCTGCAATGTGGCTTAGCGAAGGACCAGCTCAACAAAATTGGTCCGTTCAGCAGCGCGCGAGATCTCTAGAACAAATTGATAGAACTCAATGAAGGCACAAGGGACTCAAGAATAGCGAAACGAGACCTCTACATGAACCAGATGCAGAATTTCGCTATGAGGGACGGCGAGACTATTGGTGAACTGCACGGAAGGTTCAAGGAGTTGCTAAATGGTTTGCATTCGGTTGGAGAAGATTTAGAAAATCGATGAATTGCTATTCATCCCCCCTCTAGCGGGCACATAGGTCTCAACAAGTGGTATCAGAGCGAGGTCGCTCTTCAAGGCTTAACAACCAAGAGAGCATGCTAGAGGGAAGAAGGAAGATGGAGGAGCCAAATTTTGATTTGGGATGGGACATCAATGTGCCTCCTTCATATGAACTCTATGGAGCTAAAGAATTCGATTAATGGAAGGTAAGGATGGAACATTTTCTAATGTGTGAAATAGAAAATTGGTTTATTTTGATGCAAGGAGTTAAAGTTCCTATGGACAAGAAGGGTAAAATATTCAAGAAAAAGAAATGGACAAAGGAGCAACTAGAATAATTCGAAAAAAAATGATAAGGTAACGCAATTGTTATTAAATTTATTACCTAATAAGATTGTGTCTAGATTAGGTGAGTTTAGGGATGCTAAGGATTTATGGAGCAAGGTAACCAAGCTTCATGAAGATTCCTCTTCCACACAAATAGAGGAGCCTCAAGAAGAAGAAAGTCCATCTTCATCCCAAGCTCATGTAGACTCGGAGGTTGATAGATGTTCAATTTTCGACGAAGAGGTGGAAGAAATAGTCGAAGCCTCCACTTCAAGAATTGAGGGGGAGCTTAGATCTTCAACCTTGGAACAAGAACAAGAACAAGAGGAGGAGCCTTCTACCTCTGAGAGAAATGAAGAAGAAGTTCAAAATTCTCTAATCATTCAAGAAGGTAATTTAAATGCAATTGTTAAAGATAAAAGTCATATAACATGCTTTGAGTGCAGGGAAGTAGAGCACTATAAGAGTAAATGCCCAAAAAGAGTCAAGAAGGCTCAACCGACACCAAGGGCCAAAGAAAAGTCAAAGGAAGCCGGAGTCCCAATTAACAAGAGCAAGGAGCATATAGTATGCTTCAAGTGCAACAAAAGGGGATACTACCGAAGTCAATGTCCTAGAGGGAGGCACCCTTAGAAGGGAAAAGGAGAGAGTTCAAATGTAGGGGGAGCTAAGGCAAACCCTAAGGTAAATTTAAATAAAGCTCTTCCTTTATCTAATGTTAGAAAGCATGATCATAATTTTAATGCACTTGCTATTTTTCATGAAAAGCATGCTAGAAATAGATTTTATTGCTTAGGTGCTAAGCATGTTAATTTACTTAAGGACAATGCTAGATCAACCTTATCTAAGGGTAGGAAGGTAGAAAACAATAATTTAGGCATTAATCATAAATGGACTAGACATATGCCTAAGAAGAAGAATGTCTCAAGAGTCAATGAAAAATAAAAAATTGAGGTATTAGAAAAGGAAAATCAAACTTTGAGATCAAAGCTTGAGAAAATGGAGAAGACCCTAAGGAAGATGGAAAATATGATTTTAGGGTCAAATGAATGGAACTTAAGTGTTGGTAGGAAAGATTTAGTCAAGGACAAGCAAAGCTTGGGTCACAAGTCTAGGTCCAAGGTAGCTAAGCCTACTTATCATAATGTTCCATATAGTTATGGAACAAGTTCTAGGTCTAGGAGTGTCAAGGTCACAAGGGAGGTCATCCCTAGAGTTGACCATGATGTGTGTCTAGTGGCTAAGGTTTCTATGAAATCTAGGAAAGCCACTAACAAGGTTACAAAGGAAGCAATCCCTAAGGTTAATCTTGACAAAACCAAAATGACCAAGGCTTCCAAGCCTAGGAGGGTCATTAGGAAGGTACCAAGAGAAGATATCCCTAGTGAGTACCTAGTTAATCCGAGGAGCTCCAATAGGTATTGGGTTCATAGGAGCGTGATCCCTTCACACTAGATGGGTTAGGTTGTGTCAACTTGGATTGGTGGGGTAATTAACCTAACCATAGCAAAGTTGACACTTTATATCATTTTCAAGGTTATGAGTACCTTGGAAATAAGTTTGATCATAATCCTAAAGGATTTTAGGATGTTCCAATATCATTTAAGAAGTTTGAAAAATTAATCAAATTGGCACAACTTAGGTCTTAGAGTCATAGTGTGCCATTTTGAATTTTTGGCACACTTGGGAGATAAGTAGTATCATGGCAAAATTGAATTTAATTCTACAAATGACAATTAATACTAAAACTTAGGTATTCTCATACCTTTATATTTTATTTGTCATGATTTGTTTGTCATTTACCATGTCATGAAATCATATTTATTTTTAATCATAAATGTCATGATTTTGCTTAGGTTTAGTTTAATGTCATGTATGTTTAAATTTCATTTATATGCCATGACATCATCATTATTGACACATATTTAATTCTGCTATCATTTATGTCATAATTATCATTCATGCATTAATGAAATTGAGTTAAGGATAATGACATGATTTGAAGTCCCATTTATAAGGGAATCAAATAGAGTTGCCTTAGAAAATACATGAGACCTTAGTATAGGTATAATCAAAACCCACATCTCATATCAAATTGACATGTTTGTATATTGATACACCCCAGACACATGTGAGATGCTAAGAAATGAGTTAAGTTCAAGGTGCATAGTTTTTGCATCTAGATGAACTCAAACTCATCTTATACCATGGATGAATTATGAGGAAAGCTAGTATACAAGTCATGTATACTTAGCCCATAGACCATGATTGAAATTAAGGTTTTGAAAATATTTTAAAATCATTTTGAAAAACCTTGGTGAAGTCTATCTTTTGATAGCAATCACCATTGAGAAGATTGAAACAAAGTTGACCTAAAATATTGAAAGTTTCAATGCTTTTGAACTTTGTATCATTATTTGAATTTAAAAGTTATTTTCATAGAAAATTATTTTTCCCCTATAGTGTTTGGCAAAAGTAATGTATGGTTGAAATTTCATGATTTTTTGAAATTTCTAGAAATATTTATGCATTTCTGAAGTTGGTCTGAAAATTCGGTTTCATAAAAGTCAGAAACTAGTCGAGGCTCGAGAAGTCTTGCCACTCATTGAGAGATTTCTCGATCATTATCACTCCTTTTTTGGCTTACCAATGTTGGTTTAAGCCATTTTACCATAACCCTAGGTTAGATAACTACTCCTACACCTCTAATATGCTTAGACAAGCATTGAAAGGGTGAGATTTTCATTGGAAATGAATTGGGGAGTTAATTAGGGTAAAAATCATTTTCTAAAGGAGTTTAATGTTCAAGTTTGAACTTTTATCCTTATTTTATATTGTTTAAGGTTTCTATTGGCTTAAGAACTCTCCAAGGATATTGTTGGTGCAATGATCTAGGGGGAGTAAGCTTTTAGTGGGAGATTATCCATTTAGGTATGATGGATGATGGTTTATAAAAAGGGGGAAAATAGAAGATTGTTTTTCATCTAGTGATAGATCACTAAGGAGAATGAAAGCATTCAAGATGAATTTTGACCAAGAAGGAGTAGGAAGAATTTTATTGAAAATGAGATATGGTAAACCTTGGTGGATTGTTTTTTGATGTGTGTCAAGAAGGGGGAGAAATATAAGGGGTTAAGTTAGGTTTTAACTTAGGATACCCTAATTTTACACTAAACCCCAAAAATTTAAAATTCTGAATAGGGAACACTTCGTTATGCTTTGGCATAAGAAGAGTCAAGTTGGGTTATGGGATAACCTAACTTAACGGTATTGTCAAACATAAAAAAGGGGGAGATTGTTGGTGTAATCGACCTAGGTCATGATTGACCAGACTCGAGTGGGACTCGAGTAGGGTTTTGATCTTCGACAATAGTTGACAATATGATTTGACCATATGACCAGTGGATGACATGGGACATCCAAGGTCATATGAGGGAGATTATTGGAGAAATCCAAGTTGATCAAGGTTGACCGAACACTTGGTGTGGAGAAGTCCAAGTTTGGTGACTTGCAGGGAAAAGTCCAATTATGGATACTTGGCAAGAGAAAATCCAAGTTGGTCAAGGGAGATCGGACACTTGGTGTTGGAAAGACCAATGGGAAGTTGGCGAGGGAAGTCTCGACAAGTTTGAGAGACCGTGCTTGACAAATGAAGTCCTGGACGGGGAGTCTTGACAGTGAAGTCCCGGAGACATAGCCTCTTGGCAGTGAAGTTCCGGACGAGGAGTCTTGGAAAGGGAAGACTCGACTGATCACGGAGATCGAGCTTGACAAAAGGGAAGTCCCAGAGGCGAGACCTCTTAGCAAAGGTAGACCCTAGAGCATGACAATGGGCAATGGAAACACTTGAAGGCTAGCGCAAGGATGAAGAGTCGCAGACTCAAGGGATCCGGGAGGCGTGAGGCTGATAGAAGTGGGTTGAAGGCATAGGTCTAGGCTTAGGGTGAGTATCAAGTATGAAGAGATTATACTTAGAGTGTTAAACCTCAGTGTAGAGGTATAACAGTTGACTTCCGATTCAATTCAGTCGACTGGGCTTTGTTTATAGGCAAACAGAAGTAAGGTGACCTCGACCAGTGCCTCGACTAGAGGCTAGTCAAGGCAGCGCTTTGACTGGACCACTCGACTGGTACCTCGACTGGTCATTCTGGATGGATGTACAGAAGCGAGGTGCACTCGACCAACGCCTCGACTAGAGGCTAGTCAAGGCGGCGCTTCGACTGGACCACTCGATTGGTACCTCGACTGGTCGTTCTGGATGGATGCACAGAAGCGAGGTGCACTCAACTAGCGCCTTGACTAGTGGACAGTCGAGGTGATGCCTCGACTGGATCACTCGACTAGCGCCTTGACTGGTCCCAGCATAGGTATGAAGACAACTGCTCAGAAGCAAGGCGACTCGACTGGCGCCTCGACTGGCAAAGCGATCGTTATAGATCGGGAAGCTTTGATGGAGCTCTATAAGAATAGGTTTGAGGGCGTCTTCGAGCAAGGTTTTGAAGGGGCAATTTGAGACGAGGTGCTGCTGCATTTTAGGGCCTTCAAAGTCTTCCCAAAACAATCAACAAGCAAAGATTCAAAAGCCCTAATTTGTAAAGTGTGCTCACTTGCTCTTCCATTTGCTTTTATTATTGTTGTAGTTATTTTTTGTATCTCGTTCTTATTGTTATAAGAGGCTTGTAAGAGGTTCCTCCACCTCTGATGTGTCACCGAGAAGGAGAAGTTTTATAGTGGTGGTTTGCATCACTAGAGCTCGCTAGGGCTCGACCATGGAGTAGAAACTAGGGTTCCAAACCACGTTAAATCCGTGTGTTGTTATGTGTATTGTGTCTTGTGCATGTATTTGTATTTATATTTGTATTTCCACTACATACTAACGATTGTAGATAAGCACGACGAATTCCATCATCGATCGAAGCGGATTGCTATTCGCTCCCCCTCTAGCGACGCCAACGATCCAATAATAGAGGTGGCTAAAAGGCTAAGGGTGGTCTATCAAGTATGAGGGGATCATACTTGAGTTAAACCTCATATTTGAGATTTATCAGTCGACTAGAGTTATGGATCAGTTGACTAGCCAAGTATTTGACACTTGACAACCTAGTTGACTCGGAGCAGTCGATTGGGGTTATGCCCCAGTCGATTGGTCAGGGAGTCGACTGAGGTTTGACTGCTAATCTGTGGCTTTGGCAGTCGACTGATTTAAGCAGACATGAGCATAGAAGCATTGGTAGTCGACTACCAGGCATTAATTGACTACTGATAAAGGTAGTTGACTGATGTGGTATCCGTTGGAGTTTTTCCAACATGGATTGAGTCGTTGTGAGACAATGATACTATGAGCAGTCGACTGGTGCCTTTTGGTAGTCGATTATTAGGCACGAAATCAACTCGATGTAGGTTATAAAAGGAGCTCAAGATGGAGGATTTTGCATTAATTTTTGGGGAAATTTTGAAGGAGAAGTGTGGTTACATTCCAGACCTTCAAGATTAATCCAAAGCAAGCAACAAGCAAGGCAATCAAAAGCACTCTCTTGTAAAGATTTTCTCTGCATTTCATTTGTATTCTTGTAGTTGATTGTATCTTGTTATTGTATTACTGTTGTATTCACTTGTAAGAGATTTCTCCACCTCCGAAGTGTTTTTCAAGAAAGAGAGATTTGATAGTGGTGGTGTGCATCACTAGAGCTCACTTCCCGTGGAGTAGGAACCCTAGGTTCCAAATCATATTACATCTTGTGCATTTGTGTTTGTTGTATTTTGTTATCATTATTTGTTTCCGCTGCGCTAATAAGTCTTGTAGACGGACATGATCAAGTGAATTCCAAGCGACGAAGTGAGAATGCTATTCACCCCCCTCTCTAGGGGTGTAAACGAATCGAGCCGGTTCACGAGCTTTTCGAGCCGGTTCGAATAATATTCGATTCGAATTCGAAATTATCGAATTCAAGCCAAACTCGAATATGTACAAATATTTTTCGAATCGAACTCGAGCCGAAATAATACTGTTCGAACTGTTCGCGAACTTTTTTTTTTAAAAAAAAATTCGAATATTAAATCGAGTATTAATTTTCAAATATCAAACTGAGCCTCATTCGAATATTAAATCGAGCCTCAATTTCGAATAGTAATCGAACCGTTCGAATTAATATTCGAAAATTTCGAATCGAATCCGAACTCGAGCTTTGATTCGAATCGAATTCGAGTCCAAAATTATTAAATTTTTGAATTTCGAATCGAATTCGAATATCTCAATTCGAACTTCGAATCGAACTCGAATACTAAATTTTTTTAAAAATTCGATTCGATTCGGTTCGTTTACACCCCTACCCCTCTCTAGCGACGCCATCGATCCTTAACAAGTGGTATCAGAACAAGGAGCTCTTCTATGGACTGACCGCTGAGGGAGTAATGCTAGAGGGCAAGATGGAACCAAAGCTTGGATTAGGTTGTGACATCAACACTCCACCACCCTATGGATTTTATAGATTTGAGGGTTTGATAAATGGAAGGAAATTATAGAAACCTTCCTCATGATGAATATCGAAGATTGGTTCATCTTGATGAAAGGATTTGAAGACTCTACAGATAAGAAGGGAAGAGTTCTCGAAATCAAGAAATGGACCAAGGAGCAATGCCTAAAATTCAAGACCGAAGTTAAGGTAACAAAATTTTTGAAAAATTTAATACCTAATGATATTTTGTGCAAGATAGGGGATTACATGGATGCCAAGGAGCTATGGAGAAAGTTGGTAAGATTCCATGAGAAGCCTCAACCGGTCCAAGACGATAAGGAAGAAACAGAGGAGGAATCCAAGGAGAAGTGCTCCTCATCTCAAGCTCAAGAAGACTCGGAAGTTGAGAGATGCTCCACATCCGAAGAGGAAGAATTATCATCATCCTCACAAGAGCTTGAGGCATCGAAGGTTTAAAGGCCATCAACATTCGAGGAAGAGGAAGTTGAAGAAGCCTCCACTTCAATGATTGAGAGGAAGGATAGAGCTTTAACATCGGAACAAGAAGTGGAGGAGAGACCTTCCACTTTGGAGGAAGAGCAAGAAGAAGCTTCGACATCCAGGAGAGATGAAGAACAAATTCAAAATTTCGGCTTAGGTAACTCAAGCACAATGAATAAAGATAAAAACCATATTGTGTATTTTGAGTGTAAGAAAAATGGGCATTACAAGAGTAAGTGTCCAAAGCGGATTAAGAAAATGACACAAGTTGTGCCAAATACCAAGGAAACCGAAGCCCTCACTAGGAAGAGAAAGGAGCACGTGGTCTACTTCAAATGCCAACAACGAGGACACTATCGTGTTGGTGCAATCGACCCAGGACTCGAGTTTGACTCGAACTATATTTTGATGTTAGACAAAATGTATGACATGGGATTGTCATGGGAAGTCCAACATGGGTTGGCCATGTAAATCCAAGTGTGTAGCCTTGGAGGTGAAAAGTCCAAGCATGGGGCTTGGTGTTGGAAAAATTTAAGCATAGGGCTTGGTGTTGGGAAAGTCCAACATGGGTTGGCCACGTAAGTCCAAGTGTGTAGCTTTGGCGGTGAAAATCCAAGCATGAGGCTTGGTGTGGGAAGTCTTGAGGACTTGGCAAGTTCACTAGGCTCGGGGTCCTTGAGTCGGTGAAGGATGACATTGCGAAGCCATGTGCTTGGTGCATTTGAGGGACCGTCAGATGGGGAGTGAATGGAGTGAGGCCCAAGGGAAGCAGACTTCTAGGGCAAGAGACGTGAAGGATGACATTGCGAAGCCGTGCGCTTGGTGCATCCGAGGAACGTAGGCCGAGGGAAGAGAGCTTCAGTGGGGAACTCCATGAGAGGATGAGGTGGACTTGGCCAAGTGGCTAAGACTGAGTGTCGAAGGCTCAAACGTGGGGTTTGAGGGTTTACTCGATGATCGGATGCCCAAACAACTTGGTGTTTGAGGTTTTACCCGACATCAGTCGACTGGTATACCAGTCAACTACTCTAGGTCGATTGGACTTGACCAATGTTTGACTGACCAAGTTCTTACCGAACATTTAACTGTCGAGGGAGGATAGCCGACTGTCGACACCATCAGTCGACTGATGATGGAGATCAGTCGACTGATCAGGGTGTTTTCGGGCTCAGAACACTTTCCAGTCGAGTGATTGCGTCGAGCACTCGACTGATGGGGTTACCAATCGACTGATGGGTATGATCAGTCGATTGATGGTTATCCATTGGGTTTTTGCCTACATGGATTCGGCCGTTGTGAGACAACGGCTATAGGAGCAGTCGATTGGAGGCCAGGAGCAGTCGACTGATCAGCGAGAAATCAGCCCGAGACAAGCATAAAAGGAGGAGCTTGGGGAGGATTTCAACAAGACTTTTTGGGGAGATTTTGAAGAAGAATTGCTGCTGCATTCCAGACCTTCAAGAGCCAAACCAAAGCAAGCAACAAGCAAAACTGATCAAAGCCATTTGTGTTCTTTGTATTTGCTTGAATTTTTATATTACTTGTGTAATTGCTTGTACAAGGTTTCTCCACCTCCAACTTGTAGTTAAGAAGGAGTTTTGTTAGTGCCGTGCACATAACTCGAGCTTGTTGAGCTCACCCCGTGGAGTAGGAACCCTAAGGTTCCGAACCACGTATATTATTGTCTCTTGTGTGCTTGTGTGTATTTGTATATCTTGTTAGTATTTGTTTTATTATCATTCCACTGCGCATTAACAAGAATTGTAGACAAGCACGCGAAGAGTGATCGAATTCCACTGCACATGCAATTAGGGCTATTCACTCCCCTCTAGCCGGCCACCGACGTTCCAACAAGTGGTATCAAAGCCAAGGAGCTTGTCGTGGACTAACCGCCAATACAAGCACGATAAGATGGCCGACTACAACCTCCAACCATCAAAATTCGAAGGATATTTTCAATGGTTGAGAAGAAAGATGGAGGTATATATCGAAATCGATTTTGATTTCATGTTAATTATTGAAAATGGTTTTGAAGTGCCTAGGGATAAGGAAAACAAGCCAATAGAAAAATCAAGATGGACCAAGGAACAAATCAAGGATTTCAAGACAAATATCGAGGTAATAAAAATGCTAAATGATTTGATTCCTAACCATATTTGGTTTAGATTAGGTAATTATAGGGATGCAAAGGATTTATGGAATAAAGTGATCAAATTCAATGAACATCTCGAACCGGCACAAGTAGAAAAGGAAGCCGAGGAAGAAAGCCCATCAGCATTCGGATCCGAGGATGTTGAAGAATCGCCATCTACATTTAAAGATGTGGATGACTTGGAGGAAACCTCCACCTCTAGCATTGAGGGGGAGGAGAGGTCTTCCATTCCGGAGAAAGATTAAAACGAAACATCTACCTTTGGAAGAAGTGATCAAGAGGCTTCCACCACCTCCCTAGGTAACTCATGCATTATAATTAAAGATAAAAAACACATAATATGCTTTTAGTGTAGGGAGCAAGGGCACTATAAAAGTAAGTGTCCCAAGAAGATGAAGAAGGCTCAATCGGTACCAAAGGAGAAAGATGCTGGTGTCCCCACAATTAAAAGCAAGGAGCATATTGTGTGCTTCAAATGCAATCAATGGGGACATTATAGAAGCCAATGCCCTAGGAGGAAGAAGAAAGGGCAAGAAGGTGTATCTCATGTAGGGGGAGCTTCCAAAGCTAACCCTAAGGTAAATTTAGTTAATGCACCTTCAATTTCTAGGACCAACAAGCATGCTAAAACTATTTTAGTTCACTTGCTATTATTAATAAAAAATATGCTAGTAGGAATAAGTATTTTTGTTTAGGTGCTAAGCATGTTAGTTTACCTAAGGACAAACCTAGGACCAATAACACTAGACCAATTCTACCTAGGGAGTCCATAAGGAGAATAGAAGAAAATTTGGGTATTAACCCCAAGAAATCTAGGCATATGCCTAGGAAGAGTCCTTCCCAAAAGATTAATGAAAAATTAAAATTGGGAAAGTTAGAATTAGAAAATCAAGTCTTGAGGTCAAGACTTGAAAAATTAGAAAAGACCCTAGCAAAAATGACAAATTCATTTAAGGGGTCTAATGATCAAAATGTAAGACCTAGGAGATAAGAAATGTCCAAGGGCAAGAAAGGTTTGAGTCACAAACCTATGTCCTACCATAATGTTCCATTCAATTATGGAACTATTTCTAGGTCTAGAAAAACCAAGGTTAGTAGGGAAGTCATCCCTAAGACTAGCCATGGTGTTTGTTTAGTGGCTAAGGATTCAAGAAAAACTAAGGTAGCAACTAAGAAGGTCAAAGGGGGAGTCACCTCTAGAGTTGACCTAAGGAAGACCCAATTGACTAAGGCTTCAAAACCAAAAAGGGTCATTAGGAAGGTATCTAGGGAAGTTATCCCTAGTGAATACCTTGTTAACCCAAGGAGCTCAAATAAATTTTGAGTTCCTAGAAGAGTGATCAATTCACGCTAGATGGGTTAGGGTGTGTCAACCCTAAGTGAATAGGTAGTTAACCTAGCCATGGTAAGTTGATACATTAGGATGTGCCAATGTGGTTTGAGAAGATGAAAAATGATTAAATTGACACAATTAGGTCTTAGGAGTAATGGTGTGCCATTTGGGCTTTTGGCACACTAGGGGGATAAATGGCATTAAGGCAAAATGAATTTAATTTTAAGAAATGACAATTTGAGCTTAACACTTAGGTATCTTATACCTTAGTATTTTATAATTGCCATGCTTTATTTGCCTTGACATGACATGACATCATATTTATTTTTATCATATAAAATGTCATGATCATATTTAGAGTTATTTTTGTATGTCATGTATGTTTAGAATTCATTCACATGCCATGACATCATGATTTTGGCACATGCTCTTATCTTTGTATCAATTATGCCATAATCATCATTCATGCATAAATGAAATGGATTTAAGGACTAAGACATGATTTTAAGTCCCATGCATAAGGGAATCAAATAGTGTTGCCTAGAGATATGCATGAAATCCTAAATAACAAAGACCCCACATCTCACTAATACTTGACTTGTATGTGTTTTACACATTTAGATACAAGTGAGATGTTTAGGAAAAAGGAATTAAAAATTTAAAAACATTTTAAAAATATTTTTAAAAACTTTGGTGAAGTCTATCTTTTGATAGCAATCACCATTGAATGGGATGATACAAAGAGGGCTCAATATCGAAACTTTTCTCAATTTTTGAACTTTATATCAATCTCACTATTTTGTGGGTAAAATAATTTTCTAACATTTTTCACCCATAATGTTTGTGATAAGTAATGTACGTACAAAATTTCATGATTTTTCAATGTACGTATATTTACTTATGAATTTTGGAATTTAAGTTCTGAAAACCTGATTTCTGCATTTGCAGTTATCAGTCGACTGCCATTCATGGCAGTCGACTAATGAGGGTAGCAGTCGACTACCAAGCTGATTTCGAGTAAACCATGGTTGTTAGGCCCATGTTCAGCTATGTTTTGGTCCCCTAACCACTCCTAACCCTAGGACATGCTTGGGAGAGCATTAGAAAAGGGTGGAAATTCATTGGATATGGATTAGGAGAAGTGTTTAGGGTGAGTATCAATTTTAAGGTGGATGAGAGTTCATTGTTGAACTTTGCTTTAATTTTGATTATTTAAATGTTCCTATTGGCTTAGGGACTCTCCAAGGACATTGTTGGTGCAATGGTCAAGGGGGAGAAAGTCTTTAGGGGGAGGTATCCATCATGGGAAGATGAATGTATCTTTTTCCTCATGGGAGAAAAATTTGGGATTGTCTCTCTTAAGTGATATGAAACTTATCACTAGAAAGATTGTAGGCATGTTTGTTCATCCAAGGGAGAGATTGTAAGATCTCATTGGGATATGAGACATACATACCCTTGGAGAGGACCTTCTTGATGTATGCCAAAAAGGGGGAGAAGTTATCAATTGGGATAGTTGGAATTCTCATTGGGATGTGAGAATTGCCAATTGGGAATAATTGGTAGACTTGAGTTTGAGGTTTTGTCAAACATCAAAAAGGGGGAGATTGTTGGTGCAATCGACCCAGGACTCGAGTTTGACTCGAACTGTATTTTGATGTTAGATAAAACGTATGACATGAGATTGTCATGGGAAGTCCAATATGGGTTGACTACGTAAATCCAAGTGTGTAGCCTTGGTGGTGAAAAGTCCAAGCATGGGGCTTGGTGTTGGGAAAGTCTAACATGGGTTGGCCACGTAAGTACAAGTGTGTAGCCTTGGCGGTGAAAATCCAAGCATGAGGCTTAGTGTGGGAAGTCTTGAGGGCTTGACAAGTTCACTAGGCTCGGGGTCCTTGAGTTGGTGAAGGATGGCATTGCGAAGCCGTGCACTTGGTGCATCCGAGGGACCACCGAACGGGGAGTGAATGGAGTGAGGCTCAAGGGAAGCAGACTTCGAGGGCAAGAGACATGAAGGATGACATTATGAAGTCGTACGCTTGGTGCATCCGAGGGACGTAGGCCAAGGGAAGAGGGCTTCGGTGGGGAACTCCATGAGATGACGAGGTGGACTTGGCCAAGTGGCTAAGACTGAGTGTCGGAGGCTCAAACGTGGTGTTTGAGGGTTTATCCAACGGTTGGATGCTCAAACAACTTGGTGTTTGAATATCAATCGACCATAGGTACCGGTTGATTAGACTGATCGGTTCGATCGACCAAGTTCGAACAGCTTGACTTCCGAGGGAGGGCGCCGATTACATCGGCACCATCACCGATCGATGATGGAGATCTTGATCGATCGGGCCTCCGGCACGTAACACTTTCACCGAAAGTGATTGCGCCGAGCACTCGACTTATGGGGTTACCAGTTGACTGATGGGTATGATCAGTCGACTGATGGTTATCCGTTAGGTTTTTTCCAATGTGGATTCGACCATTGTGAGACAACGGCTACATGAGCAGTCGATTGGAGGCCAAGAGTAGTCAACTGATCGACGAGAAATTAGCCCGAGACAAGCATAAAAGGAGGAGCTTGGGGAGGATTTTAACAAGACTTTTTGGGGAGATTTTGGAGGGGAATTGCTGCTGCATTCTAGACCTTCAAGAGCCAAACTAAAGCAAGCAACAAGCAAAAGTGATCAAAGCCATTTGTGTACTTTATATTTGCTTGTATTTTTATATTACTTGTTTAATTGCTTGTATGAGGTTTTTCCACCTCCGACTTGTAGTCGAGAAGGAGTTTG
This sequence comes from Wurfbainia villosa, assembly GCA_025175895.1. Taxonomy (NCBI): domain Eukaryota; kingdom Viridiplantae; phylum Streptophyta; class Magnoliopsida; order Zingiberales; family Zingiberaceae; genus Wurfbainia; species Wurfbainia villosa. Next base: position 85,824,771 of record CM046004.1, read on the forward strand.
GTTTGTGTCGTGCGCATAACTCGAGCTCGTTGAGCTCACCCCGTGGAGTAGGAACCCTAAGGTTCTGAACCACGTATATTGTTGTCTCTTGTGTGCTTGTGTGTATTTGTATATCTTGTTAGTATTTGTTTTATTATCATTCCGCTGCGCATTAATAAGAATTGTAGACAAGCACGCGAAGAGCAATCGAATTCCACCGCACACACGATTAGGGCTATTCACCCCCTCTAGTCGGCCACCGACGTTCCAACATATCGGACCCAATGTCCTAGGGGGAGTCACTCCAAGAAGGACAAGAGAGGAGCTACAAATGTAGGGGAGCTTCTAAAGCAAACCCTAAGATATCATTTATTAATGAACCTTCAAGTTTTAGTATCAAGAAGCATGCTAGGAATAATTTTAATGCTTTTACTATTGTTCATAATAATCATAAAAAAGCATGCTAGTAGCGATAAATATTTTTGCTTAGGTACTAAGTATGATAATCTTAGGTCTAAGGATAATTCAATATTTAGATCACCTAAGAAAATCAACAATCTAGGCAATAATCCCAAGAATTATACACATATGCCTAGGAAGAACAATTCCCAAAAGATGAATGAAAATTCAAAAATTGAGAAATTAGAATCAGAAAATTAAGCTTTGAGGTCAAAGCTTAAGAAAATGGAGAAGACCCTTAAGAAGATGAAAAATATGATTCTAGGGTCTAATGGACAAAATCTAAGGGTTAATAGGCAAGGTTCATCTATGGGCATGAAAGGCTTGAGTTACAAACCTAGATCCAAGGTAAATAAGCCTACTTATCACAATATTCCATTTGATTATGGAACCCCCCATAGGTCTAGAAAAACCAAGGTTGCTAGGGAAGTCATTCCCACGGCTAACCATGGTAAATGTCAAGTGACTAAGGCTTCGAAGAAGTTTAGGAAAGTCACTAGCAAGTTTACAAGGGGAGTTACCCCTAGAGTTGATCTTGATAAGACCCAAATGACCAAGGCTTCAAAGCCTAGAAGGGTCATTAGGAAGGTACTAAGGGAGGATATCCCTAGTGAGTACCTAGTTAACCCAAGGAGCTCCAATAGGTATTTGATTCCTAGGAGCGTTATTCCCTCATGCTAGATGGGTTATGGTGTGTCAACTTGAATTGGTAAGATAGTTTACCTAACCATAGCAAATTTGGTATTTTAGGACATTTTCAAAGTAGTGTGATACTTTGGAAATGAGGTTAGAATTTTGTGATCCTAAGAAATTTAGGATGTGCTAATAGAATTGAAGAAGTTTGAAAAATTGATTAAAATTGGCACAATTAGGGTAGAGGTATGATGTGCCAAAAAGGTTGAGGATTTGATACACTCAAAGGGTTTAATTGTCATTATATCAAATTTGGTATTTGGCATAATCCTAGATAATGAAAATTAGAATTATGGCTTAGATAATCTTGTTGCATTTCATCCACTTGTCATGCTTCATATGTCATATCGTATGTTTGCATGAAAGATGTGTTGTGATATATCGCATCTCACAAAAATATAAGGCTTATCTTGATTGTGCATTTCAATTTCTAGAAAGGGTGAGATGCTAGGAATAAAATTTTTGGTTATTAATTCTTGTGAAATGTCAAAACACATTAACAAATACACAAATACAAGCATAATACTGGTATAACTGGTACACATGCGACAAACACCCAAAATGAAACAAAATTGAGTTGAACAAATCAATCCTAAAAAATTTCAGTCGAATATTCAGATATCAATCGATTGCTTCAGTAGAGCAGTCGATTAAAGTTATTGTAGCATGACACGGAGAGTTAAGTAGTCAACTACTGAACCATAGCAGTTGACTGCTAGTGTTGTAACACATCCACAGAAAGGCAAGAAGTCGACTACTGAGGGGCAATAGTCGACTGATGACTGCGATTTTATAACCCCAAACCCTAGCGATTAGGCTTCTTCACGCGAACCCTTCTCTTCTACAACTCTCGTCTTCTTCCCATCAGAGTTTCTCCGATGATTTTGGCCTTCGATAAGCCCTAAATCTCCAAACCTAGGCTTTTTACACTACTCTTTCGGTCTATCAAGATAATGGAAGCCCTTTCCTCATCCTATTTTCATCAATTCTGGGCAAACTAGGTTTCTAGGCTCAAGGGATCACTTCTGACTATCCTTCTTCGACATTCTTGTGCTTCGTTTACGGTCTACAACCTCACATCCAAGATGACACAAAAGTAACCCTAAAACCCTAAACCACTAATTATGCATGTTTTGTCATGATCTAACCAATTGTTGTGCATTCATGATCATTTGCATTGCATACATTTAGACAAAAGCGTAGGATAGAGGTCGGTGACGGATCCCGGGCTCCATCTCGGACGTGTTAACCTATTGCTGTGCGTTATCTAGATGAGCCATTTTTTAGGTCTTACTGTGGGGATGTCATTCAACTAAGCATGCATTATCAGTTAGCGAAGCTAGTATTTTGTACACATCCCATTAACACATATCTCATTACTAAATTTTACACAAATCTCAAGAAGGTTGGAGATGGTCAAATATACTCCACTCGCATTGCAAAATGTGATTTAGAGTTCACTCCTGAGATCCTATAGGAGTTTCTAGAGTGTGTCCATCTAACGACACTTTCATCTTTTATTCTACTCTTGATGAGCCTCTTCCAGCCCCGTTTGACCATGTCACTATAAAGTCTATGCACGAGTTCTTTTTCCATCGACCTTGTCCTTTGGGTCAAAATCTCTTTTCGATTAATGCTTTATCTGCCCCTAATAATGTGCTTTACAAAGTCATTGTTGGATGCCTTTTACCTATAGTGACCCGGGGTCAGGCCAAGATCTGTCCTCCCTATCTATTCTTGATGTACGCTTTGTGTAATCTGCTTGATGTCAATATTGCGTTGAATGTCTTCCATTGCATAGTTCATTTTGCCTCTCCGGTCCAAGGGAAGATTCACATGTCCTTGGGTCACATTATCACTGCATGCCTGACATCCATTAGCATCAATATCTCCAGGGGAGTTTGAGGCTGCTATCAGACACTTATGACCGCATCACCCTGAGGCACTTCCATTAGCTGGCATGCGAATAGGCTATGGACAGATGGAGTGGTCAGTGGCGCAACATCAGCCACCTAAGGAGGCAGAGGGAGAGGCAGCACAGGATCTAGAGGGAGAGTATTTTCTGAGGACCCAATTGTGTTTCAGCAGCGTACGTCAGCTCGTCTTACATGCATTGAGTCTCAGCTAGAGGAGAAACATGAAACTATAGCCACACACTTTGAGGAGCTTCATCTTGAGCATGCTGAGATCGGACAAAGTCAGATAGAGATGTATGACATGCTGCGTACATTTATCCAGAGTCAGCAACCTCCACCGCTTCCACCACCTCTAGCCGACAATGGTGGTCATTGGTAGTTCTGCAGCCATAAGAGAGTCTTGTGTCTTTATTGTAGGATGATGGTGTTTTGTTTCTTTTTATGTTGTCATGGGAAAATCTTGTATGAACACTTTTTGAAAATGAATGAAATCATTTTGTGTCACTTAAGTGTTTCTATTATTTACCCTATATTGTTTGGTTGTGGTAATGTATGTTGTATTGCTCATTACATGTGTTGATGTGTATGCTCATTCATTACTCTTATTGTTGGATCGAAAGCATGCTAGAAAGGGGGGGGGGAGGGGTGAATAGCGAGCATAAAATCTTCTTTTCATTCGATAAAACTAAAGCAACGTAGTGGAAAAAGTAAATGACATAATTTTATTTTTACTTGGTTCACAACCTAATGGTTGCTACTCTAAGGCTCCGCGATCTTAGACCGCGTACGATGGGGCAATCCACTAACTAAGTATCCTTCTCGTTGGAGGTAGGAGACGAATACAAGGAACAAAAGATTGGGGAAGAGGAACAATCCCACCTCTCCTCTTTACAATGAAAGCACGATAAAGAAAGGCTCGAATACAAATGTAAGACAACAAAAATACAACTACCGATGTTTAGAAGGTGGCGTGATGTCGACATAGTGGCGATGTAGCATTGTCGTAGACCTTCGGAGTTGTGGGAGCGCTTTGAGAGAAATTAAGATGACCTAAAGAGGTGAAACCCCCTTCTTTTATAGCCCTTCAACCCCCTATATGTCGAGATCCAAATCCTATCAAAAAGGCCACCTCACCTCAAGATAAGGGGATATTGTTTGACCTTCATCGAAGTGGGTAGTTTGAATATCAGTCGACTGATGCCACCAGCAGTCGACTGCCAATAGCCAACAGTCAACTATCAGCTTGGTTATTCAACTGCAACACAAAGTTAGCACAAGACAAATGAAAGATAGTAAATATGACAGTTCATTACCGTCCGATCTCGACCTAGACCTTTCACTAGAAGTCTTAGTCGGATCGCCGCCTACAGTCATCCCCGTACGGAGGACATGACCTTACCATCTCTCTTCGCACTCGTGCTTACCTCTGGTTCTTTTTGACCAGTCGCTTAACTTTCGGTCTCCACCTGGGTTCTTCGACTCCTACGAAGTTCTCCCGGTGTCGCCCGACCACCATGGTTTCTTGACTCGAGATACTCCAGGTGTTGCTGACCTTTGGCTTAGCTTAATCATTTCTGCACACTTAACAGATCATATGAGATAACGATAAGACCTTAACTTTGGGTCTTTGCCATAATCAAAACCTATATTCGATTATCTAGTGCTACTGCACCAATAATTTTCTTCTTTTAATCTATGGCAAACCGACACAAAGTTAAGGGAAAATTAAGTGTAAAATAAGACGAGTAGTAAATGTGAAACACAATTAGCATGAGTATAAAAAAAGCATGAACATGAAAGAAGCATGAATATGAAATAATGCATAACTTATGTGAAAAATTAAGTTAGTATGAGTTGTTGGGTTTCCTCGAGCACCGACGTGGGTGTGTGTTCGAACACGTTTCGTAAACATGCACACAACGGAAGCAAAAAAATAAGTAATAACTAATTTATTACAACACACACATCACACGCATGCAAGGATACATCAAGTGTATACATAATCGCCATTTTAAATTTTACAATAAAGGAAAACTACTCTAGGTATACCTGACGAATCACGTGTAGCGGGAATGACATTAACCATAACGACTCTCACTAGAATCACCTCTATCCGTATCCATGCTGAGTATTGTCGGGATAGCTTCACAAAGCTACGAGCCCCATCTTTGCAAGAGTCACTAGCCTCGTGTCGAAGTCGTTGTGGTTCAAGAGACGATTACAATCCGAATCAAATTTGGATCCCAAAAATGAGTTTCGCAGACTCGCTTCTCGGAAGCGGTTTTCGCCAACCAATTGACGAAAACTTAACTCTCCGCCTATAAGGATTGCCAGAGATCCAATCCCCGGTAAGTAGGTCGCTGTCGGAGCATAAAATGTCGACCAAACGACCTCTCCAATAAGAAGATAACAAGCTGTCTAGAAACTGGACAACTTGTTTGGTGGAAGAGATGGTCGGCCAATCAATTAGTCGGTTGCTCCTTGGTCGTCGGTGGTCAAGGGAGGATGGCCAGAGGTGTTGCCGGAAGCTGGTGGGTTGCCGGTGGCAAGGAGGAAGAGGCGGAAGCAACTTGGGCAGCAACTCTTGGTTGGGCGATAATTCCTCTTGGGCGGCAAGAAGCAAGGAGGAAGAGAAGGCTTGGGCGGCTAGGGTTTCCAACACAAAAGTTGATTATTATTCACAAAACCCTTAAGTTGTGTTTTTATAGAGAACACATTCTCCTAACGGTTATTGGTTCATAACCAAAATCTGTTAGCCCACTCCATTAACTTAAGTTAAAATAAACTAAACTGCATTGGTCTATTTTAAGTTAAAACGAACCGAACCAATTTCGGTTCATTTGTTTAAAACAAACCAAACCACTTTGGTTTATTTTCCACCATTGGATTAGAACCAAATGGATTTGGTTCATCCATCATGTCTTCATAAGACTCGGCCCATCCATGCTTTCGATGCGACTGAAATAATTTCATACTCGCTCTTTGTTTTTTTCAACCAAACCAAGTCTCTCTCGATATGAGAATCCTATTCTCAAGATCATTTTAAATCCTTCGGATAACACTCGTAGTACGTGTGACCAAATAGGTTCCCAATTTATGTTGGTTGTCTATAATTAACCATTAATTATAGAACGATTATGAGTGGCACCTAGTGGTACATCATGATCCCCAATTAACTAGAAAATCAACGATTGATCCCAAAATGCTTCTGAAACCCTTCAAAAACTACAGTGAAACGTGCCCCGTTCCCTTCACTCATCTTATACTTACTTGGTTCAGGACATGGTCTATGTGTCAGTCCCTACTAGGCTGACTACGTCACACCTAGCCCAAGTATTACTTCCTCATCCTACGGATTTTAGTTACTGCACATGTATCCAAGAGTACCATACTCTAAACATGTAATGCTTTGGCCAAAGGCTTTAGTAACAATCTGGCGAGAGGCCATAGGGTATACATCTTCTCACAAGGAGTGGTGAATCCTCTGTAGGCAATTCAAACACCTTCGGCCACTTCGACTTATACCCAATCATCCCAGGTCCACATCTCCTCGAAGATGCTTGCTTAAGATGTCAAAGCATAAGTCTCCATGACCAAGATGAATTGAATACCGCAAGTAGAAGGAACATCGCACTTAAGTTGCAGTAAGATCTTCATTGACATATCCATATATGCAGAGAACCATATGAAGTCTTACAGCTAGTCACTCCAATGAACTAATTACCATAACTAGCATCCATGATTAACTCCGGACATCCCAATGTCTCCAGCCAGTGAGGAACAGTTACTTGGATAAACCAAAGAGTATAACTCGTGCTAGTCTCAACAAAATTTATGGTGTCCAAATATACCAATTCATTGACTAGGGATAATTCCAATACATCACAATTACACATGTAGAGATACTCACTAGTTGTGATCCAATCACAAATTCTCTCATGTTGTGAATCGTATTGCGGACATTCAACAAATGAGTTTAAGATCCAATCAAATACATGAAAACATATATACTCAAATAGTGAATCTTCATTTATCAAATAAATGGTACAATCATAAGGCGATTATCTTAGGACATCTCTCATATATCACTAACAAGAGCGGCAAGGAAAAGGAGCAGCAACTCCAATGGGCGGTGACACAAGGAGCTTGGGTGGCAACCACACCTCTCCTAGGGTTGGGCGGCAACAATAAGGGAGGAGAAGATAAAAACGGCTAGAGTTTCCAAAACCTTGAATCGATTCTCTCATGCTGTGAATCGTATTGCAGACATTCAGTAAATGAGTTTACGATCCAATCAAATACATGAAAAACTTAGTAAGTTAGCATAAGTAAGAGCAAAGATTCTTTTTCACATCCTCCCCCTTGAGGTAACCTCCCCCTTGACCTTAGGTGAGCACTTGAAAAAAAACTTAGCTCTCCCCCTTAACGTTTGCCACTAAAAAGATTAAGTAAGTTAAGTAATCAAGATTACTTAACTTTGTCCTGAACGTTTTAAGTTAAGTTATCAAAAAATAAAGATTACTTAACTTTGGCCTGAATGTTTTAAGTTAAGTTATCAAAAAATAATTTTTGATCCCTTAACTTTGGCATTTTTCTCCTCCTTTTGCCATAAATCGAAAAGTATGGGGGTTTGTACAAAAAACACTTTATAATTTGTAAGTCCAAGCATGTCCCGTATAGATTTTGAAAATAAATAATTTCAAAATAATCTCAACTAAAAGTATGTTCAACTCTTTGTGACTTAATTGATATAAAGTTATCAATAAGTCCTGTATAGAGTTGGTTATTTTAAATAATTATACTCCATGGTTCATATCGATGCACTGGATTTACATTTGGAACCAGAAGTAAGGTCCTAACATCTTACGCCTATCTACGTGGCTAAGTACACAAACACATTGATCCTATGTGTTGACTCCTTAAATCTATAGGTGCATGCTTGCTAAGGTAAACCCTAAGCTAGTTTCATGTAACATGAAAAAAATAGCAATAGAGTATATAAGAAAAATAAGAGTTGAGTCCTACTTTATTACGCACATTCCTAATTTCCGTCTAAGCAGACTAAACTCTGCTTCGGGTAAGGGTTTGGTGAAGATATTTGCTAGGTTTGATTTGGACTCAACATATTCGAGTTGAATTGTTCCATTTGCGACGTGTTCTCAAATGAAATGGTGTTTAACCTCTACGTGTTTAGTCCTAGAGTGACAAATTAGGTTCTTAGTTAGGTTAATGGAACTAATATTGTCGATGAAAAGTTTAGTGTGATTAAAGTTTAATTGAAAATCTTGGAGAGTATACTTCATCCAAAGAAGTTGAGCCACACACTCACCCATCGCAACGTACTTGGCTTCGGTGGTAGATAAGACAACACAATGTTACTTTCTACTACACCATCTAACTAGACTTGAGCCGAGGAGTTGGCAACAGCCACTCGTGCTCTTCCTATCGAGTTTACTACCGACATAATCCAAATCGGAGTAGCCGATTAGTTCGAATTCATTAGACCTAGGGTACCAAATTCCTACGTTTAGTGTCCCTTTAAGGTATTGGAAGATGCATTTGATTAGCATTAGATGCGACTCCTTAGCGTAAGATTGAAATCTCGCACACATACTTACTGCGAAGAGTATATCAGGTCGACTCATAGTTAAGTAAAAAAGGCTACCAATCGCGCTCCTATAGTATTTTAAATCAATTGGTTTTCCTTCTAAGTCTTCTCCTATATTCACATTAGTTGCTATTGGTATGTTAATTTCCTTAGCATTTTGCATTCAAAATCTATTAATTAATTCCTTAGCATATTTTCATTCGTGTAGGTAGATACCTTCTCTAGTTTGTTTAATTTGTAAGCCTAAGAAAAAGGTCAATTCGCCCACTAAGTTCATTTCAAATTCACTTTCCATTAGTGAAATGAACTCATTTAGTAATATTAAATTAGTTGTTCCAAAGATTATGTCATCTACGTAGATTTGGGCAATGAAGATCTCTTTTCCTACGAATTTTACAAATAAGGTTGGGTCAACTAAGCCTTGATTAAAACCCTTAGACTTAAGATAAATAGAAAGCCTTTCATACCAAGCTCTAGGAGCTTGTTTTAGTTCATATAAGGCTTTTCTAAGTTTAAAGACATGGTCGGGTTTGTCTAGACTCTCAAATTCGGGTGGTTGGCTAACGTAAACTTCTTCCTTAATGAATCCATTCAAAAACGCTAACTTAACATCCATTTGAAATAGCTTGAATCTCGATGTGCAGTGTAGGCTAATAACATTCTAATCAATTCAAGTCTAGCTACGGGTGCATAGATTTTGTCATAGTTTAAGCCTTCAACTTGGCTAAATCCTTTAGTGACTAACCTAGCCTTATTCCTAACTACTTCTCCTTTATCATCGAGTTTGTTCTGAAATACCCACCTTGTTCCAATTATCATTTTTTCTTTAGGTGGGGGTACTAATTCCCAAACTTGACTCCTAGCAAATTGAGCTAACTCTTCTTGCATAGCTATAATCCAATCGGGATCAAGAAGAGCTTGTTCAATTGTTTTGGGTTCAATTTTTGAGATAAGTGAAATTTGGCTTAGGTTCCTATAGGATGCTCTAGTTCAAACTCCTAAATTGGTATCACCTATTACTTGATCGATAGGATGATTTGTTTGTAACATAAATTGATTTGGGTTATGATTTACACTAGATTCATTTTGTGAGTTAGATTCAGGTTTAGAATTAGGTTCAAGTCTAGAGTTAGGTTTATTAATCACTTCTAATCTGGGTTTTGTAGTTTCGTTTCATTCATCAAATACTACGTTAATTGTTTCTTTGATTTTTAGGGTTTCATTGTTATACATCCTATAGGATTTACTAGTGGTTGAGTATCCTAGGAATGTCCCGGTAGTTGTTTAGGGGTGAATTTCCCTAAGTAATCCTTAGTGTTCAATATATGCACCTTACAACCAAAAACCCTAAAATACTTAATGTTTGGCAATTTTTCGTAATAAATTTCATAAGAGGTTTTAAGGTGTCTTCTAACTAGGAGGATCCTATTTTGAATATAGCAGGCTGTATTGACCGCTTCTGCCCCAAACCTATTAGGTAAGTTATACTCATTCAACATGGTTCTAGCGGCTTCTTGTAATGTTCGATTTTTACATTCGACAAGACCGTTTTGTTGAGGAGTTCTAGGGCAGGAAAACTCATGGTGGTATCCGTTTTGGTTGCAAAAATCGGTAAACCTATGGTTTTCGAATTCACCACCGTGATCACTTGTAAGTCTTTTTTACCTTAAGATTCTTTTCATTTTCTATTAATTTACATAAGTTGGTGAGTTGCTCTAAGGTTTCACTTTTATATTTTAGAAACCAAGTGAACCTAGAGAAGTCATCGACTATGACTAGACAATATTGACTTCCATTTAGTGACTTGGCTTCATGAGAATCAAATAGGTCTAAATGTAGGAGCTCAAGTACACTTTTGGTTCTTTCTCGGTTGGTTAGTTGATGTGAGGTCCTAGTTTGTTTACCTTGTTGACAAGCATTACAAATTTTATTTTTCATGTGATTAAGGTTGGGCAGACCTCTGACTAAACCACTCTGATTCATTTGGTGTACAAGTCTTGGGTGAGAGTGGCCAAGTCGCTGGTGTCATAATCAGGATTCCTCTTGCTGTGTCATAAGACACTTGGTTGAGGAGTTGGGTAGGTTGATTGTGTAAATGTTGCTATTCTTAGTTCTTTTAAGTATTATTTTTGAGGTATCATTAGTTTTAATTAAACATTCATTTTGTAAGAAGGTAACCTTATAGTTGTTATCACACAATTGACTTACGCTAAGTAAATTAAAATCGAAATTCTCAACTAAAAGTACATTACAAATTATAAAGTTAGAGTTCAACTCAATATCACCTGAACCGATGATTTTGAGCTTCCCGTTGTTTCTGAAGGCTACCGATCCTTGACTTTTGAATCTAAGCTTCGAAAATTTTAGTTGGTCTCCGGTCATGTGTCGGGAGCACCCACTGTCCATCATCCATTGATCCTACACATATAGTAGTTGGATTAGACATTGGAATTCTAAGAGTTGGTTGAAGGTTATTAATCCTAGGAATCATCTCACCCTTACTACATGATCAAACATGTTAACCTTATGTGTTCTGTGAGATGACTTCAATTTTACTTGATTAAATTTAGTGTCTTGAAACTAATCAACCTTGGGTTAGATTCGGATTTAACCTTTAGCTCGTCAAGTAAACTTTTCGAGAAATTGGCTTCCAGATCATGGCGAGGCACAAAGGCCTTCTTTGATCGGAAAAATGACCACTTCCTTAGACAAAGCCAAATTCAAGAAATTGATTACTTGAGTCACTTAAGATTACTTTCTGGTCTAACTAGTTTAGGATACGGTGAGGTAGCTTCATCTAGTTCAACTTAGTCGAGTGCACCAAGCTAGATATGCCTTATCTAACTTGGACACACAGGACTTCATTTCCCTAATGTACTATCATCTTGCCGCATCCTGATACTATGTTGTCAAGATTGATTGGTTATTAACCCTATCTAGCCGTTCTAAAAATTAAAACAAAAATTAACTAAGCATGCAAGTCTAATTCAAGAAATAAAACAAACAAGTTTAGTACTAGCTCCCCCTGGACCATTGAATCAATTTAGTCTTTCCACGTAGTGGATTTGGTCCTTGGGAATCTAGTACTTATTGGATCCTAATTGTGAAATTAAAGCAGTCTTAGGGATCCATGATTAGACTATTTGTCTATTTCGATTCACGATTGACATATACGATTTATTAGTCGTGGTTGATCTAAATCCTAGTCCGGCCTTGTTCTACATGACCCTTTGTGATCCAAGTAGTAGGTCAAGCCCCTTGGATCTCAAAGTAAACCTTTCCAATGTTTGCCTAAGATCTTGGACTTGTCCTTTCAAGAGAGAGTTCTCTTCTTCAAGTTTTTCAACTCAAGTTGTACTCGACCAGTCGAAGAGGTTAGGGAGACCTTATGTTTAAGGAGTTTCACCTCCTCAACTAAGGTCTCGACCTTAGACTCAGACTTAGCTAACTTTTTAGTTAAATACTTAATTTCATTGTAAAGAATATCAATTAAAGACCGACTTACCTTGATCGAATCTCTTGAATCGGATACGAATCTGTGGCTTGTCTTGAATTGAAGTTCATCATTGGATCCGGAGTCGGACTCGGTCTCGGACTCATCACTTGCCTTGAGTTTGGACTCATTTTCGGGCTCGATCGACTTTTCCATGAATGCAATGTTGTTGAGCTCGTCTTCCTCCTCCTCCGACTCCTCCCATGTTGCATTGAGTGCCTTCTTCTTGGATTGAGATTGTTTGTTCTTTAGTCTTGGGCAATTCGATTTGATGTGGCCCATCTTGTTGCATTCGTAGCACCTATAGTTGGAACTTTGCTTTTCCTTGGATTACTTGATCGAGCATTTTCGACTCTTGATCATCTTTCGAACTAGATTCACTAGTTCGGTCTCCATCTCATTGTTCACCTCGAATTCGTACTCCTCTTCTTCTTCTTCGGGAGGTGGTTTGCTCTTCGTCTTCTTCTTTCGACTTGCAACCAATGCAATACCTTTCTCGGCCAGGACCGCATTAGATTGTTCGTGCAATTTAAATTCTGAAAAAAGTTTGTCTAATCTAATTTTAGATAGATCTCTAGATACCTTGTAGGCATCAACCATGGATGCCCACAAGGTGGTCTTAGGAAAAACATTTAAGGCATACCTGATAACATCTCTGTTTTTGACCTTTTGTCCGATCGAGTGGAGGCCATTCATAATGTCTTGTATTCTTGCATGCAAGTGTGTAGCAGTCTCGTGTTCCTGTATTTTTAAATTAAATAACTTATTTAATAAAAGACCTCTCTTGCATACCTTAGTATCGGTGGTTCCTTCGTGAAGCTCGATGAGCTTATTCCATAGGTCTTTTGCGCTTATGAATGGTCCGATCTGGTTGAGCTCCTACTTGGAAAGACCACATTGTAGGATTTGGGTTGCCTTTGCATCGACCTCCACTTGACGCTTCATGGCATTCGTCCACTTATCGCAATCTAGGAACTCGCCGTCTTTGTTGGTAGGTAGCGAGAATCCAGTTTGAATCACAATCCACATCGCTACTTGGGTTTTTAAGTAACACTTCATCCGACTGTTCCAGTAACGAAAGTCATCTCTGTTGTAAAATGGAGGTCGGGCGATGCTAAACCCTTTGAGATGGGTCATCTAAACCAAATCTTACACACAAACAAAAAGACACGAAAAAAGTTCCAAGACTTTGCCTTGGATTAGTAGTGTGGGAAAAATAGTAAAGAAAAAATGAAATGAAAAAACAATATGAAAAGAAAAGAAAATCGCTAGATTGATGGTTGCAGCAAATCATAGCGCCCTCGCTATGATACCAATTGTTGAATCGAAAGCATACTAGAGGGGGGGGGTGCATAGCGAGCGTAAAATCTTCTTTTCGTTCGATAAAACTAAAGCAATGCAGCGGAAAAAGTAAATGACACAATTTTATTTTTACTTGGTTCACAACCTAATGGTTGCTACTCCAAGAGCCCGTGATCCTAGACCGCGTACGATAGGATAATCCACTAACTAAGTCTCCTCCTCGTTGAAGGTAGGAGACGACGAATACAAGGAACAAAAGCTTGGGGAAGAGGGATAATCCCACCTCTCCTCTTTACAATGAAAGCACGATAAAGATGTTGGATCGTAAAGCGTCGCTAGAGGGGGGGGGTGAATAGCGATCGTAAAATCTTCGTTTCTTTTCATTCGTTCGATTAAGACAAAGTTATGCAGCGGAAAAATAAATAAGACAATTTATTTTTACTTGGTTCACAACCCAACGGTTGCTACTCCAAGGCCCCACGATCCTTGACTGCGTACGAAGGGGCAATCCACTATAGAGTGTCCTCCTCGTTGGAGGTAGGAGACAACAATCACAAAAACCGAAAGCTCGAGGATAAGGCAACAAACTTACCTCACCTCATTATGATTAAAATCATGAATACAATAAATAAAAACAAACTTGCTGCTGTCGACGAAGAGGTTGTGAGCTTGGCGTTGCATCAGCATTATAATGGCGTTAGAGCTTTGGCATTGTAGAAACACTTTGAGAGCAAGACGGATGATCTTAGGGTTCGAGTCCTCCCCTCCTTTTATTGACTTGTGCCTTGGAATAAGTCTAGATCCAGATCCTCAACTTGTGGATCTTATTACGAGGTGACACCTTATCTTATCACGAAGTGGCGACATCAATCCTTATCTTTTTTGACCTTGTATATTTGGCTGATTCGTCGCCATTAATCGACTGATGCCCTTCATCAGTCTATTGCTGGGCATCAGTCGACTACCAATAGCCAGCAGTAGACTGCCAGCTTGGTCACTCCCGTGCAATAAGAGATTAGCATGGAATATGGCAAATATGATAGTTCCTTACTGTCCGATCTCGACCTAGACCTTCCACTGAAAGTCTTAGTCAGATTGCCTCCTACGGTCATCCCCGTACAGAGGATATGACCTTACCATCTCTCTTCACACTCATGCTTACCTCTGGTTCTTTATGACCTGTCGCTTTGTTTTCGGTCTTCACCTGGGTTCTTCGACTCCATCCAAAGTTCTCTCGGTGTCGCCTGACCACCATGGTTTCTCGACTCGAGATTCTCTAGGTGTCGCTGACCTTCAGCTTAGCTTAACCATTTTCTGCACACTTAAGAGTAGCTTATGAGATAACAATAAGACCTTAACTTTGGGCCTTTGTCATAATCAAAATATAGATTCGATTATCTGGTGCCCTTGCACTAACAATCTCCCCCTTTTTGATCTATGGCAAAATGACACAAAGTTAAGGGAAATTTAAAGCATAAAACAAGTAGAGTAAATGATAAATGTCATTTCAAAAACCCCCCCTTAACCCTAGGTGAGTTTTGAAAGAGATACTTTAATTTTTAAAATTAAATTTTGTGTTACTCCCCCTTAACTTTCGCTCTTCTCCCCCTTTTGCCATAAATTAAAAAAGTGTGGTTTATATAATATAGGAGTTTAAAAACAACATGCATCTAGAATTATCAAAGATAAATCAATTATGAGTCTAAGCATGCGTCTAACATTAGTTAGATAGATTGGTTTGAGGTGTGCCCCTCTGCACCAATAATTTAATAAGTTTTTTTTTGAAACAAAATTAATTTTCAAAATACTTATAAGTTTATTTTCAAAAAGAACTTTTAAAGGTTTGTAATATAACCCTTAGGGTTAGTTTGCTCTCCCCCTTAGTCAAATATATGAGGTATAAGAGATTTAGGGGGCGCTAAACTTTGGCCTAGAGAGTTGTATACTTAGTATTGGCCAATCAAAGTTATAATTATTCGTTAAGTGCAATAGTTGAGAAAATAGGTAGCATTTTGAAAAGGTTATGTTTTGTGTATATTATAATTATTCCTTAACATCTCACCCATTCTATGTGTCTCAAAAATGTGTTTGCCTTATATGTTTTATGAGATGATTTTAACTTGATTAAAGTTAGTCAATCTTGGGTTAGATTCGAATTTAACCCTTAGTTCGTCAAGTAAACTTTTTAAGAAATTGGCTTTCAGGTCATGGCGAAGCACATGAGCCTTCTTTGATCGGAACAACGATCATTCCTTAGACAAAGTCAAATTCAAGAAATTGATTACTTGAGTCACTTAAGATTACTTTCTGGTCTAACTAGTTTAGGATGTGGTGAGGTAGCTTAAGCTAGTTCAACTCAGCTAAGTGCACCAAGATAGATACGCCTTATCTAGCTAGAATACATGAGACATTGTTTCTCTAATGTAATATCATCTCGCCGCATCCTGATACTATATTGTCAAAGTTGACTAACTATTTGTCCTACCTAACCATTCTAAAAAGTAAAATAAAATAACTAATCATGTAATGATTTTGCTAAGGAAACGGGTATACTATTTTAGTGTTAGCTCCCCCTGGACCATTGAACCAATATGGTCTATCCACAAAGTGGACTTGATCCTGGGGAATCCAATACTTATTGGTCCTTATATGTGAGTTTAAAAAAACCTTTGGAACCCATGCTTGAACTCGTTGATGACTATGATTTACGATAGACATATAAGATTTATTCATAGTCCTTGAACTAAACTCGAGTCCTGGTTTTATTGTACATGTTGGTGTAGTAGGCACCAAAATCGAACCTAAGTTTTGATTATAGCAAAGACACACAGTTAAGCTCATATTATTATCTCATGAGCTAAATCAAGTGTGTAGGAATATTAAGCTAAGCTGAAGGTTGGCGACATCCGAAGGTTCTCGTGTTGAGAAACCATGGTGGTCGGGCGACACTGGGAGGACTTCGGAGGGAGCCGAAGAAATCAGGTGGAGGCCGGAAGCAAAAGCTACAAAGGTAAAGCTTGAGGTAAGCTCGTGTGAGTAAATGTAAGTAAGGTCGAGTCTTCAGTACAGGGACATCCTTAGGCGACGATCCAACTAAGACATCCCATGAAAGGTCTATGTCGAGATCGAACGGTTGGTGGTCGTCGAAAACACTTAGTTTTATATGATTTTGAGCTAAATTTTTATTGCAGTTGAAAACTCTAGCTAGCAGTTGACTGATGGCTTGTAGCAGTCAACTGCTGGGTATCAGTTCGACTGATAAGGGTGACAGTTGACTACTGTTCAAATTCCAACCTCGAGGAGAGTCAAAACCTCATCCCCTTATCTTAGGGTGAGGTGGCCTTTGATGATAAGACTTGAGCTCAACGTTTAGGGTTCTCAAAGGCTATAAAAGGAGTGTTCTTCACCATTTTTATGAATTCAAACCTCTCCAAACGCCTCCGCAATGTCGCTACTCTCCGACGATCCTACAATGACGAAGCATGCCGAAACGATGACAACTCGAGCTCAAAACTCAAATCTTCAAAGTTGTCGGTATTAGCTAAAACTTAAGTTTTATTTCTAAAGCTTTGTAGTTTCTTTATCGAGCTTTTATCGTGACGAGGAGAGAGGGATTGTCTCTCTACCTCAAGTTTTCTCGAGCTTTGTAATCATTAACTTCTACCTCAAACGAGGAGGAGTGTTTTTAGTGAATTACCCTTCGTACGTGGTCTCAGACCACTAGGGCCTTAGATTAGTAGCCAAAGGCTGTGAACCAAGTAAAAATAAACCTGTGTTCTTTTATTTTCCGCTGCATTACTCTTGTTTTATTAAACGAATGAAAAAGAAACGAAAGTTTTACGCACACTATTCACCCCCCTCTAGTGCTCATTTCGATCCAACAATATACGACTCTTTGGGTTCCAAGAAGTTGGTTAAGATTCTTAGATCCCAACGTGAATCTTTCCAACCTAGTCTCGAGCTCTTGAACTCATCCTTTCAAGAGAGAATTCTCCTCCTCAAGCTTTTCAACTTGAGTTGAGTTTCCCTCTTGAACTCGACTAGTTGAAGAGGTTAGATTAGCCTCTTGCTTGAGGATTTCAACCTCCTCGAGTAATGACTCGACTCTAGACTCAGACTTAGTTAATTTCCTATTTAACAACTTAATTTCATGATATAAGTTGGCTATTGATGAATGACTTACCTTGATTTTTTCTTTTGACCTGGCTTTGAGTCTTTTCTCAAAGTCGTCCTCGAAGTCAGAGTCGGAGTTGGATTCGTATTTAGCTTCGGACTCTGACTCGGACTCTACCAGTCTTACCATGAATCCATGAATTTATACTTTGTTGATTCGGACTCTGACTCGCCTTCTTCTTCGTCATCCCAAGTTGCTTGAAAGGCCTTCTTCGATCCCTTTTGCTTTGGCTTCATTTTTGATTTAAAGTGCCCCTTCTTCTTGTTTTTTGACATCTCCCTTTCTTTTCGAATTATCTTCCGCACCATGTTTACTATCTTGGCCTCTTCTTCCGATTCAGACTCGGATTCTCTCTCGGGTTTGGCTCCTTCTTCTTGCTCGGGAGGTGGCTTACTCTTCTCGTTTCTTCTCTAACCTGCAAGCAAAGCAATACCTCTCTCAGTCCGGACCGCATTAGTTTGTTCGTGAAGTTCAAATTCTAAAAAGAGCTCATCTAACCTAATTTTAGATAGATCTCTAGAAACCTTGTAGGCATCAACCATGGATGCCCACAAGGTGGTCTTAGGAAAGGCGTTGAGAGTGTACCTTATTATATCTCAATTGTCTACCTTTTGTCTGATGGCGTGTAGGCCGTTCAGGATGTCTTGGATCCGTGCATGGAGTTGCGAAGCGGTCTCGTGATCCTGCATCTTTAGATTATACAATTTATTCAATAATAAATCTCTTTTGCATACCTTAGTATCGGATGTCCCTTCGTGTAGCTCTACTAACTTGGTTCAGAGATCTTTGGCGCTACTGAATGGTCCAATCCGATTGAGCTCCTCCTTGGACAAGCCACACTGCAACATTTGTGTTGCTTTTGCATCAGCCTCGATTTGCCTCTTGGTTGTGTTGGTCCATTTGTCGAAATCCAAAGGCTCCCCTTGATCATTGGTGGGTAGAGCAAAGCCAGTTTCGATTATTATCCAAGTCTCGATTTGTGTTTTCAAGAAACACTCCATTCGACCTTTCCAATAACAGAAATCATTTCCGTTGAAGAACGGAGATCGGGTGATGCTATACTCCTCAATGTGGGCAATTAATTATCTTGCAAAACACAACCAAAAGAAGAGTACCAAGACTTCGTCTTAGATTAGTAGTGCGGGAGAAATAATAAGAAGAAAGCTTAAAATAATTTACGAATCGAAAAATACGAAAAGAAATCCAAAAAGTGCTAGATTGGTGGTTACACCAAATCTTAGCGCCCCCGCTCTGATATCAATTGTTGGATCGTAAAAGCATCAATAGAGGGGGGGGGGATGAATAGCTATCATAAAATCTTCGGTTCTTTTTGTTTGTTCGATTAAGACAAAGTTGTGCAGCAGAAAAATAAATAAGATAATTTATTTTTACTTGGTTCACAACCCAACGGTTGCTACTCCAAGGCCCCACGATCCTTGACCGCGTACAAAGGGGCAATCCACTATAGAGTCTCCCCCTCGTTGGAGGTAGGACACAACGATCACAAAAACCGAAAGCTTGAGGATGAGGCAACAAACCTACCTCACCTCATTATGATTAAAACCACAAATACAATAAATAAAAACAAACTTGCTGCTGCCGACGAAAAGGTTGTGAGCTTGGCGTTGCGTCGACGTCATGATGGTGTTACGGCGTTAGAGCTTTGGTGTTGTAGGAGCACTTTGAGAGCAAGACGGATGATCTTAGGGTTTGAGTCAACCCCTCCTTTTATAAACTTGTGCCTTGAAATAAGTCTAGATCCAGATCCTCAACTTGTGGATCTTATCACAAGGTGGCACCTTATCTTATCACGAAATGGCAGCGTCAATCGTTATCTTTTTTGACCTTGTATATTTGGCTGATTCGTCGCCATCAGTCGACTGCCAATAGCTAGCAGTCGACTACCAGCTTGGTCACTCCCCTGTAATAAGAGATTAATACATAATATGGTAAATATGATGATTCCTTACCATCCGATCTCGACCTACACCTTCCACTGGAAGTCTTAATCAGATCGCCGCCTACGGTCATCCCCGTACAGAGGACATGACCTTACCATCTCTCTTCACACTCATGCTTACCTCTGGTCCTTTATGACCTGTCGCTTTGCTTTCGGTCTTCACCTGGGTTATTCGACTCCATCTGAAGTTCTCCCAGTGTCGCCCGACCACCACGATTTCTCGACTCGAGATTCTTCGGCTGTCGCTGACCTTCGGCTTAGCTTAATCATTTCCTTCACACTTAAGAGTAGCTTATGAGATAACAATAAGACCTTAACTTTGAGCCTTTTCCATAATCAAAACCTAGGTTCAATTATCTGGTACCCCTACACCAACAAAAGAAAGGCTCGAATACAAATGTAAGACAACAAAAATAAAACTATCGACATTTAGAAGGTGGAATTGTGGCGTGACATCGGTGTAGTGGCGGTGTAGCGTTATCGTAGACCTTCAACGTTGTGGGAGCACTTTAAGAGCAATTAAGATGACCTAAAGGGGTGAAACCCCCCTTCTTTTATATCCCTTCAACCCTCTAGACGTTGAGATCCATATCCTATCAAAAAAGGCACCTCACCCCAAGATAAGGGAATCTTGTTTAACCTTCATCGAAGTGGGCAGTTTGAATATTAGTCGACTGGTGGCCCTTCATCAATCGAATGATGCCACCAGCAGTCGACTGCTAATAGCCTACAATTGACTGTTAGATTGGTTATTCAATTGCAACACAGAGTTAGCACAAGACAAATAAAAGATAGTAAATATGACGGGTCCTTACCGTTCGATCTCGCCCTAGACCTTCCACTGGAAGTCTTAGTCGGATCGCCACCTACAGTCGTCCCCATACGGAGGACACAACCTTACCATCTCTCGTCGCACTTGTGCTTACCTTCGATCCTTTCTGACCAGTTGCTTAGCTTTCGGTCTCCACCTGGTTTCTTCGACTCCCATGAAGTTCTCCCAGTATCGCCCGACCACCACGATTTCTTGAATCGAGATTCTCTGGGTGTCGCTGACCTTCGCCTTAGCTTAATCATTTCTGCACACTTAACAGAGCATATGAGATAACGATAAGACCTTAACTTTGGGTCTTTGCCATAATCAGAATCTAGGTTTGAATATCTGGTGCCACTGCACCAACACTTATGTCATGCCATCATGAATAAGCAATAGTCTTCTTTCAACAATGAAATCAATGTATATCATGATATCATTATTCTTATGGTATTTTAATATGTCATGATCATATTTCTGCTAATGTCATGTCTGTACTTAGGTTTGTATTTTTATGTCATGACATAATGCATCATTGTCTTATGCTTTAATTTATGCATTCACTACTATGTCATGATCATTCATGCATTTAAGTTAATTCACATTGATTTAAAGACAATAACATAATTTGAAGTTCCATGATAAGAGAATCAAATAGAGTTGCCTAGATAAAATGCATAAGCCCTTAGAATTAAGGAAGAACAAAAACTCGCATCTCAAAAGGATCTTAATTTGACAAGTGTGTGTATTGATACACCCTAGACACATGTGAGATGTTAGGAAAATGAGTTAAGTTCAAGGTACATAGATGTTGCATCTAGATGAACTCAAACTCATCTCAATCTTAGGTATAAATCATGAGGAAAGCTAGTATATGAGTAATGTATACTTAGCCTATAAACCATGATTGAAAATAAGATTTTGAAATCATTTTAAAATATTTTAAAATATTTTAAAAAACCTTGGTGAAGTCTATCTTTTGATAGCAATCACCATTGAAGAAGTTGATACAAAGTAGGTCAAAAACATTGAAAATTTCAATGGATTTGAACTTTGTATCAATCTCACAATTTAATGAGTATTTTATTTTAAAACTATTTTTCACCCATCATATTCTATACAAGTAATGTACGTATGAATTTTTAAGATTTTCCAAAGTACGTATATTTACTTGTGCATTTTTAAAAATCATTTTAGCAAGTCTGATTTCTGGAAATTAGGCGTCAGTTGACTTCCTCAAATTGGCAGTCGACTATTACTATCAGCAGTCGACTGTTTGTTGACCATGTCGACTGCTGGGCTGATTCGGGTAAACAAAGTTTGTTTAGCCCATTTTCAGCCATCCCTAGGTACCCTAACGTCTCCTAACTAGGAAATGCTTTGGAAAACATTGAAAGGGTGAAATATTGTTGAAAATGATTAGGAGAGGTGTTTAGGGTGAAAATTAAATTTTAAGGGAGGTGAAAGTTCAATGTTGATTCTTTACCCTTAATTTCGATTGTTTAGAGTTCCTATTGGTTTAGGGTCTCTCCAAGGACATTGTTGGTGCAATGGTCAAGGGGGAGCAAGACTTTAGAAGGAGGTTATCCATCAAGGAATAATGGATGGATTTTTCCTCATACGGGGGAAGTTGGAGAATTGCCTCTCATTTAGTGATATGTGATTTATCACTAGGAAGAGTGAAGACATCCAAGATGATTTTGGATCAAGGGGGTGAATGTAAGATATCAATGGTATAAGAGACATTGATACCCCTGGTAATCTTTTTGATGTATGCTAAAGGGGGAGATGTCACACCCCGGGGGCATATTCATCATCAAAAGACGGAGGATCCCCTTAGTGACAATATTCCGAAATATATTACTGAAACCAGATATGGAAAACAACTTTGAAATAATCGGAAATATAAAATATAATTATTTTATTAACTGCATGCATGCACGACTAAAATATAAATCAATTAAAAATAAAATAGATTTATGACACCAAATCAAATTGTGACAAAATCCAAAGTGCATACACAAAATACAATAACAATAAAGAAAATAAAACGACATCTCGACGATGCAGTGGGACCAGCACGGTAAGGGGCTCTCTGAGTGACGCGAAGGTAGGTTAACAGGACAATCCTCTATCAGCTAACCTAGAGCCCAAAAAAAAGAGAGAGTGAGTACAAATCATTCAGTGGGTGTATAGAAGATAGTGCATAATAATATAAACATAATGGAGGTCAAAGGAAGTAAACTCAAGTAACCCAAACCTTAGAGTACCAGTATCAATCTGCAACTAACCTGGTCAGCCATATAATAAATGCACCAGTTGTTGGGAGCATGAGGAATACAATTAAAGTCCCACATTGGTAAAATATGGAAAAGATCATGTGCTTATAAGATAAAAAAAATATCTCAATTGGAATGAGACCTTTTGGGTAGAGACCAAAAATAAAACCATGAGGGCTTAGGCCCAAAGTGGACAATATCATACCATTGTGGAGATATATAAATCTTATAGGCACTAACAATTGGTATCAGAGTCATGGTCCATGTCAAGCCATGAACCTCGAATAAAAGAAGTTGAGCTCCCATGTTCGGATCAAGAGAACCAGACACCAGGCAGGAAGTCCAGTTGGGTCGGGAGGACTGAACAATTAGCAGGAAGTCCAATTGGGCTAGAAGGGATGGACAATTGGCATGAAGTCCAGCTGGGTCAGTAGGACTAGACAGTTGATAGGAAGTTTTGTGGGTTGAGGATCAGACATCAAGTAAAGAATTCCTTCGAGGAAGGATAGGCTTGAGGGGGCTCAATGTGGTCCTTTGTTTGAGGAGGCGATTGTTAGGAGTATGAGGAATACAATCAAAGTCCCACATTGGTAAGACATGGAAAAGATCATGTGCTTATAAGATAAAAAGATATCTCCATTGGAATGAAACCTTTTGGGTAGAACTCAAAAATAAAACCATGAGGGCTTAGGCCCAAAGTGGACAATATCATACCATTGTGGAGATATATGAATCTTATAAGCACTAACACTAGTGAAATACACCAATAACTGCAAACCTGCAAGCAATAAATATCCAGATACCATAGCAAAGTCTCATGGCTCTCATGGTAATACCAAAGAACACTATCTGCGGGCAACAATATGCTACCATGAACGGGACTCATGGGCAGATAGGCAATATACAGAGCACTGTCTACGTGCAACCACATGCTACTACGAACGAGACTCGTGGGTAGACAAATAATATAAAGACTCAATGTATGTGGGCAACGACATGCTACCATGAATGAGTCTCATGGGCAGACAGAGTATATAACTATCTAGCTATTGACTTCACGCAACAACATGCTAGCACGAATGAGTCTCGTGGGCAGTCGATTATCCTAGGATGTTAAGCCTAGGGTTATCCAACACATATAGCATGAAACATCTATCAAGGTCGATGAAGATCATCAATCTACTAATAAGCATGTCGAGGTGGTTAAGCCTAGGGTTCCAACCCATCTAACATGAAATTCCTATCAAGGCCGATAAAGATAATAAATCTACTAATAAACATGTCGATTCCAATACATCTAACATGAAACTTCTATCAAGGCCGATAAAGATCATAAATCTACTAATAAGCACGTTGGTTCCAACACATCTAATATGAAATGCCTATCAAGACTGATAAAGATCATAAATCTACTAATAAGCACGTCAGGATGGTTAAGCCTAGGTTCCAACACATCTAACATGAAACACCTATCAAGGCCGATAAAGATCATCAATCTACTAATAAGCACATCACGGTGGTTAAACCTAGAGTTCCAACCCATCTAACATGAAACGTCTATCAAGGCCGATAAAGATAATAAATCTACTAATAAGCATGTGTTCCATAAATATTGTTTCATTCCTTACATTCCCTTCTATGAAATAATCTTGTCTAAATTATACTATTTCTACCAGCTCAATCATACACGTAACAACATGCTACCAAGAACATGTCTCGTTGGTAGTTAAGATGTAAAGTAGCTATCTAGCTACAGACGACACACGAAACCAACTATCACTAACTCCGAATGGGTAGTCCAAGAGTATAACTCTATAGTAGATTCTCTCAACCATGAATGGGAGGCATGATCGACCACAGGTATACCTAATTCGAAAGTAAGGAAACTCTACTGCAGGCTCTCTCAACCACGAATGAGAGACATAGTTGACAACCGATCTATGAGAAACGTTATATACCTTCTAAGAATTAATCTCATTTTAATCATATTGTCTCTACTAGTCTAATCACAATATCAACCGAAATAACAAAATAGATAAACATATATCAGTAGCATCTACCAATTTATACTGAAGCAATAAATAAGCATATAACAGTAATATCCATCAAACACTAGAATAGATAACTACATATTAATGATGAGAGACAACTCATAAACCAACTATACTATAAAAGGTCAAACAATTATAAGGTCAAAGCAATACTAGAAAGAACATAGAGTGGAAAATTAATATAATCTAAGTAAACAACGTAACCAAAATAATCATGCAATAAAATCTAAAGAGGTCAAAGAAGGAACCACCCACCTAATAAGTAGATCGCGCTGATGGTCTTCGCGCCCGCAAATCTGTCTTGAATCAAGGTCCTTACAATTGCTTCAATTACACAACTCCTTGAAAGTTTTAGGATAACAAATCTATATCAATCAAGCTGAAACATCTCCTACTCATATTGCCTTCAACACCTAGCCGAATTCAATCATCCACAACCTATTCGAAGAACACATCTGCTACTGATCACCTCTCCTTCTCCGGCGGCAACAACATCAACATAATCCTCCTACCCATCCATCTCCAAACTCTAATCCACTGCAAACAACAAGATCTACCTAGCTATTAGCCAAATTTGGTGTGTAATGATCTGCAGGTTCGCCCTTGAACCACAATGCGATGTGCGATCTGGAGAGGCCGACAACAGCTAGCCTAGAGAAAATCAACAGAAATCAGGTGGTGCTGCATCCTTCCAATGGAAATCGACGATGGTATCGTACATGAGGAAGAGGCCGATGAAATGATGGCTCGATGTAGTGGTTGGACTCACGACCATTGGCTGTGACATTGGGCTCATGTCGATTGGCGACAACATGCGAGCAAAGGAATTGACGGTGGAGTTGTTGTTGTGCACTGGAAGGAAAGGGTAGCAGCAGTTGATTCTACTCGCAACGGGAACAGGCTGCGAGAAGATGCTACTCACGGTCGAGGCAAGGATCGGTGGCAGGCGGAGCTGGCCACGGTGGTCGTGGGGCTTGCTGAGGCAGTTGATATAGGCTGACAGGGACAGAGATGCTACTCGTCGTGGCACAAGAAAATGGGGCGACAACAATGGTGAATGACCATGGGAAGGAAGAGGGGCAATGGAGCAACAATCGACCACTAAAAGAACGGGGCGCCAGAGTCGCGTGTGGGATGAAGGTAGGTCGCGACGAAGTAGTGTCACGTGTGGGGCGGCCGTAGCACGGTGCAAGCCATAGCAGTGGAGGCAACCTGTCAGGGTGGGTGCGTGAGTAGGAGGGGAGGTGGCTGGTGCGGCGTGCGGAGATGGGGCATGGGGAAGAAGGCGGCGACAGAAAGGAGAGTGCATGGGGGAGAGACGAAAAGAATATAAACTTAGGTTTTAAATTTTCAACTTAGGATTTTATTTATAACCTAAGTTGATTGAAACAATAAACTCCATTGGATAAGACCAATTAGACTTAGTCAAAGCCTAATAAAATTATCCCAAAGTTTCTAATAAATATTTAATAACTAAATTCCATTTTAATAAATAAATAAATTTATTTTATTTAGTTCGTTTGAAATTGTAGGAACGTCGGTGAGTGCTAGAGGGGGTGAATGGAGCGTTCGTTGACTTCATGGAACTCGATCGTGCTTATCTACAATTTTCGTTAGTGTAGCGGAAATAATGATAACAAAGCAATAACAAAAATACAATCACAGAAACACAACGATATAACGTGGTTCAGAACCTTAGGATTCATACTCCACGGATTGAGCTCAAATAAGCTCTAGCGATGCAACCACCACCACTAATCAAATACACTCTTTCTCGATAACAAGTCAGAGGCGGAGAAACCTCTTACAATAGATTACAAAAGTAATACAATGAATACAAGCAAATACAAATGGAATACACAAAAATACGTAAAGAAAACTTTACAAATGCGCTTTTGGATGCTTTCTTGTTTGGTTGCTTGAGCTGCACTTGGAGACCCTGAATTGCACAGCAAATTGCCCCAAATCGCCTCAAAGAACCATGCCAAAAATCTTCTCCTCGAGCTCCTTTTAAGGTTGATTCCGCGCTTGACAGTCGACTGCCAAAAGTGTCGTTATCTTACAATGGACTTAATCCACGTTGACATTCAAGCTAACAGATGCACTGACAATCGACTACCAATACCCATCAGTCGACTACCAAGCTCGTAGTTGACTAATCAGTCGGCTACCGAGCTTTCTATCCCGATGTCTACGACCAGCAGTCGAATGCCCTTAATGGCAGTTGACTACTGAAGACCAGTTGACTGCCCATACATGGAAGTGTTGGGATGTATACTGAAAAGTCTATCTTTTGTATGAACATCTTTATTTTTGAAATAAGAATCACATGATCATTGTTTGCATATTTATGGTGATGTATATTATCTAATACATTACATTATAGATAACATGGTGTGTGGTGTCACACAGGAGATCATGTTATCGACTCCTTGTAAAGTATAAGTATAGGCTCACAACCGAGATGACTTTGGACAAACCATTGGTATGGTTGTAGTGTGATTTGGTATTAGTTTGTCTTGACCATAGAATCATACTAGTACACTTTGTGTGTATTGAGCAGGACCGACTTAGAGGTGATTCGATTTATTGCTGACTATATAATCGAATCGGACCTCAGATATTATATTGTACATGCTCTTAATCCCTATATAATAACTAACACATATACTTAGTATTCATTTCTTTGATTTACCAATGAGCGAGATTTATAAATTAAATCGATAGGCTCGGTAAGTTGAGAAATGATATTATTTATATGGTGTGTCGTTGATTATAGGAGGAAACTGTGTCCTATATATTAGGATGATGATGCCCCCTTGAGGAGCTCATAAGGTTCATCATGTAAACCCTGCAGGTGGACTTGGTCCGGCATGATGAAAAGGTTGAGTGGTACTACTCATGGAGTTATATGTTGATTAATTAATGGTCAGTAAATTAATTAATCGACGGACATTTGAGATCTTAAATATGGGGAGAAAATGTACATATAATATATGGAGCCCATATTACCTTATGGGGGTTGGTGAGGTAGATCAATGATAATCCTCTAATGGAATGAATAATCATTAATGGATCGGACTTTATGTGGGCTTGATCAATTGGGTGGCCAAGATCCAACTCCTCCTCATGGTCCCTATTGTATCCTATTAATACCTCATGAAGCTTAGATCCAATGGATGAAAATAAAACTCTAGATCCAAAGGTAGAAATTAAATCTCTAGATCCGACGGTTGAGATTAAATCTCTATATCCGATGGTTGAGATTAAATCCCTAGAACCAATGGTGGAGATTAAAACAAGGCTTGAGCCCAACTCTATAAATAGAGGATTAAGGTGGGCGGCAAGGCTTGATGGCTTAGGGGATTAGGGTTTGCTTCCCTTGGGCGGAAAGCAATCCTAGTTAGGTTAGGATTAGGAGTGGGCGGCTAGGGTTTTGGGTGTTGGAGTAGGCGGCAACAAGAGGAGAAGCTCCTTTCTTCTTCTTCCTAAGGTGTTGCCGGCAACCTATCCTTCTTCCCTTTGTTTTGGCTGGTGCTCAACCTATCCTTCTTCCCCTCTTCTTTGGCCGGCAATTAGGAGAGCTAGGGTTAGAGTTTTGGGCAGCTACAAGGAGAAGGGTTGGTTTATTTTCTCTTCTCCAAGTGTTGGCCGGCGCCCATGCTCTCATTGATTCTCCTTTGGCCAGTTCCCATGCTCCATGTTCTCTTCCTTGGCCGGTGGCAACATCGAGTCTATTGACTTGGTGGCCGGTTCTAGAAAGGAAGAAGAGTTTTGTTTTATGATCTTCTTTTGTTCGGAGTGAACAAGGAAAGGAAGATTGGTGATCTAGGAGGCTTCGACTTTTGGAAGATCATCGCCCACACGATGTCCAAAAGGAGGAAGGACATACAATAGAAGATCAAGAGGTATAACAAGAGGTATAATCTTGTTTATTTTGATTAGTGTTCTTTTGTATTATGTCTATAATTGTTTTTCAATTATGTGCATGTTGTATGTGGTTGTTTACTTTATGTATGTGGCTAATATAACTTGGACCCCGAACATAAACACAAAAGCCGGCGATTCGTACATCGTCTATTCCGTGACTATTCGTAGAATAGAGGTTGGTTACTTGAACAACAAGTTTGTTCAAGTGACTACTCTAATCGAATAGCACGACGATGAAATGGTTGCTTGGGTGATCCCTTTTGTCTAGGATTATTATTTTTTAAATCCAGGGACATCGATGGAATCGCCATGAACAAGCGACCGAGTTGAAGTGGGAAGCAAAGTTTCTTCACCTTCATGTGGAATAAGAGCTTCGGTTCCGGGACAAAAACCCCATCAGGCAGTTGACTGCCAAGGCCATTTGGCCACAGTCGAACATAGTCGACTCACATCAGTCGGCTGGTCATAATCCCAGTTGACTGCTATAAGTCGACTCGGCTGTCAAGTGTCAAAACACTTGACCAGTCGACTGACAAACCTCAAATATGAGGTTTAACCCCAAGTATGATTCCCTCATACTTGCTAGACCACCCTTAGCCTAGACCTAAGCCTTCTAGCCACCTCCATCAGTCTCATGCCTATCAGATCCCTCGAAGTCATCCATGACTTGTTCATCCATACGCTAGCCTTAAGGTGCTTCATCGGCTATTATCATGCTAAGCTGGTCCACACCGCCAAGACATATTTCGGCTTATGCTGCCAAGATACACGCTTGGACTTTATGCTGCTAAACCATTGGACTTATGCTGCCAAGACTCTCGCTTGGCCTTTACGCCACCAAACCATTGGACTAATGCTGCCAAGACACATGCTTGGACTTTATACCGCCAAACAATTAGACTTATACTACCAAGACTCCTACTTAGCCTTTACGCTGCCAAACCATTGGACTTATGCTATCAAGAATCCCGCTTGGACTTTACGCCACCAATATCAACCCTTGGACTTCCCAAATGCTAAGTACCCATGACTTGGACTTTCCTTGCCAACCCATGTTGGACTTTCTAATTGCCAAGACTCGAGCTTGGACTTTCCCTTGTCAAGACCCATGCTTGGACTTTCCATGCCAAGTGTCCTACTTTGGACTTTCCATTGCCAAGTGTCCCACTGGGACTTCTCCATCATATGGTCAACTCCAAGTCAACCATCTAGTCGACCCATTGTCAAACAACGATCAACTCCTTTGTCAAATATCAATGTCAAATATCAAAATACTACTCGAGTCCAACTCAAGTCTGGTCAATCGTGACCTGGGCCAATTGCACCAACAATCTCTCCCTTTTTGATGTTTGACAAAAACTAAATACCTTTGAGTTAGAACACTAACTCAATCCAATCATCCCAATTGTCCAAATTGGGAATCTCAACTTCTTCCCTTTTTTGACATAAATAAAAAAGGCTCTCCCTAAGGGTGTCAATGTCTCATATCCCAATGAGATATTACAATCTCTCCCTTAGTCCAAAAAAATCTAGGATGCCTTCACTCTTTCTAGTGATAAGTCCCATATCACTCAAGAGAGGCAATCCTCACTTCTCCAAATTCTCCCCCTCATGAGGAAGAACACATCCATTATCACATGATGGATAACCTCCCCCTAAAGGCTTGCTCCCCCTTGACCATTGCACCAATAATGTCCTTGGAGAGTCAGCCAATAGGAACACTAAACCATCAAAATTAAGGTTAAAAGATCAACTTTGAACTTTTACACACTTTAAACTTGATACACACCCAAACAACTCTCCTAATGCATATCCAATGGATTTTCACCCTTTCCAATGCTTTCCAAAGCATATACTAGGGTTAGGAGCAGTTAGGATAGCCTAACATAGCTGAAACATGGGCTAAACATTCTTGTTTACCTAAAATCAGCATTGGCAGTCGACTTTGTTAGTCAGCAGTCGACTGCCCTTGATGCCAATCGACTTCCATAAGCGGCAGTCGACTGATTTATGCAAATGCAAAATTCAGAAATCCAAAAATGAAATTATGAAAATCATAAGTAATTATATGTAATTTGAAAAATCTTTAAACTTCATGCACATAATGCTTATATCAATCATAATGGGTGAAAAATATTTGAAAAATAAATTACCCATCAAATAGTGATTTTGACATAAAGTTCAAAACCATTGAAAAGTTCAATGTTTTGGCCCTACTTTGTATCAACTCTATCAATGGTGATTGCTATCAAAAAATAGACTTCACCAAGGTTTTTCAAAATAATTTTAAAATAGTTTTAAAACCTTATATTGAATCATGGTCTATGGGCTTAATGCACATAACTTGTACATAAGCTTTCCTCATGATTCATCCATGGTATAAGATGAGTTTGAGTTCATCTAGATACAAAACTATGCACTTTGAACTTAACTCATTTTCTAGCATCTCACATGTTTCTAGAGTGTATGAATACACATACATGTCAATGTGATGTGAGATGTAAGTTTGTTCATCCTAAACTAAGGTCCCATGCATTTTCTAAGGCAACACTACTTGATTCCCTTATACATAGGACTTCAAGTCATGCCATAGTCCTTAAATCAATTTTATTAATGCATGAATGATGATTATGGCATAATTGATAACATAAATAAGCATTGCCAAAAATCATGATGTCATGACATATAAATAAGATCTAAATATACATGACATAAAAGATAAATCCTAAGTATGATCATGACATTTCATATGATTAAAAATAGGAATGATGTCATGACATGTTATATGACAATCAAGGCATGACAAATAAATATAAGACATAAGAATACCTAAATTTTAATATTTGTTGTTATTTGTTAGGATTAAGTTCATTTTGCCATAATAACACTTATCCCCCAAGTGTGCCAAAAACCCAAAATGCCACACAATGACATCTAGACCTAATTTGTGTCAATTTGATCAATTTTTTATAATTCTCAAAATATATTGGCAAATACTAAAATCTTTTAGGATAAAATTTCAACCTCTATTTCCAAGGTATCCATAACCTTGAAATGTTTTAAGATGCCAACTTTGCAATGGTTAGGTTAACTACCCATTCATTCAAGGTTGACACAACCTAACCCATTTAGCGTGAATCGATCACGCTCCCAGGAACCCAATATCTATTAGAGCTCCTTGGGTTTACTAGGTATTCCTTAGGGAAAACTTCCCTAGATACCCTCCAATTGACCCTCTTAGACTTAGAAGCTTTGGTCATTGTGGTCTTTCCTAGGTTAACTCTAGGGGTGACTCCCCTTTTAACCTTCTTAGTGGCTTCCCTAGGTTTCCTTAAAACCTTAGCCACTAGGCACACACCTTGGTTACCCTTAGGGATAACTTCCCTAGTAACCTTGGCTCTCCTAGACCTAGGTTGAGTTTCATAGTCGAATGAAACATTATGATAGGTCTCCTTGAGCTTAGGTTTGACCCAAACCTTTCTTGCCCTTGGGTGGACCTTGCTTCCTAAATCCTAGGTTTTGACTCTTAGACCCTAAATTTTGATATTTGACCCTTGCATTTGATTTTGCATCTTTATAAGGGCCTTTTCCAAATTTTTTCAAGTTTTGACCTCAAAACTTGATTTTCCAATTCTAATTGCCCAATTTTTGGGTTTTCATTTAGTCTTTGGGCATTACCATTTCTCCTTCTTAGGGTTAATGCCTAAATGGTTTTCTACTTTCCTAATAGTTTCCCTAAGTAGAATTGTTTAAGGGATATTAGTCCCAAATTTCTCTTTATTTCTAAGATTTACATGTTTAACCCCTAAGTAATAAAATCTATTATTTCTAGCATGCTCTTTATGATAAATTGTAAGATTACTCCTAGCATGATTTTGCCTATTACTTAAAGAAGGTGCATTACTAAAATATACCTTAGGGTTTGCCTTAGAGACTCTTCCTATATGTGATGCTCCCTCTTGAGTCTTCTTCCTCCCCTAGGGCATTGATTCTTATTGTTGGGATGTATACTGAAAGCCTAGCCTTTGTATGAATATCTTAATTTTGAAATAAGAATCACATGATCATTGTTTGCATTTTATATATGTTCATATTGTCTGATACTTTACATTATAAATAACATGGTGTGTGGTGTCACATAGAAGATTATATTATCAGTTCCTTGTAAAGTATAAGTAGAGACTCACAACCAAGATGGTTTTGGCCAAACCATTGTCATGGTTGTAGTGTGATTTGGTATTGGTTTATCTTGATCATAGAATTACACTAGTACACTTTGTGGGTATTGAGCAGGACCGATTTAGAGGTGATTCAATTTATACTGACTATATAATTGAATCAGACCTCAGATACTATGGTGTACATGCTCTTAATCCCGATATAATAACGTGCACATGTACTTAGTATTTATTTCTTTGATTTACCAATGGGCGAGATTTATGGGTTAAATCGATAGGCCCGGTAAGTTAGGAAATAATATTATTTACATGGTGTGTCGTTGATTATAGGAGGAAACTGTGTCCTATGTATTAAGATGATGATGTCCCCTTGAGGAGCTCATAAAGATCATCATGTAAATCCTACAGGTGGATTGGTTCAGCATGATGATGAGGTTGAGTGGTACAACTCATGGAGTTAGATGTTAATTAATTAATTGTCAGTAAATTAATTAATTAAGGGACATTCGTTATCTTAAACATGGAGAGATATTTGAACAAATAATATGTGGAGCCCATATTTATTTATGGGGGTTGGTGAGGTAGATCAATGATAATCCTCTAGTGGAATGGATCATCATTAATGGATTGGGTTTGTGTAGTTCGGATCCATTGGGTGGCCAAGATCCAACTCCTCCTCATGGTCCCTATTGTAGCCTATTATAAATAACTTATGAAGCTTAGATCTATATAAGAGAGGGAAGAGGCTTGGAAAAAAAAATGGCTAGGGTTTGGAGTTGGTTTTGGGCGGCGGCAACAAATGGAAGAGTAAGGGTTTTTGTTTTCCACTCTTCCTAAGGTTTAGCCGGTGCCACTTCTTCATCTCTTTAGGGCCGGCGCTCCTTCCTTCAAGCAAAGACCGACGCTTCATCTTCCTCCTCTCATAGGGCCAACGACAACAAAGGATAGGGTGCCTTCTTCTTTTTTTCTTGGTCAGTTCATCTACTCCCTCTCCTTGGCCGACGACAACAACCAAGCAAGGAGGCTTGGTGGTCGGCGCTAGATAGGAGAAGAAGGGAGTTTGTATCTTCCTTTGTTCGGAGAGAGCAAGGAAAGGAATACACATGATCTAGGAGGCTTCAATTCTTGGAAGATCATTGCCCACACATTGTCCAAGAAGAGGATAGGTCATACAATAGAAGATCAAGAGGTAAACATGAGGTATAATTCTTGTTTAGTTTTTTTTTCTTGTTCTATGTAATTGGATTATAATTGTATGATCATGGATCCCGAAGTTAAATGCAAAAACCGATGATCCGTACATCATCTATTCTGCGGCTAATCGAGGAAAATAGTTAGGTTGTTTGAAAAACAAGTTTGTTCAAACGACTACTCAAATCGAATAGCATGATGATGGATCGGTTGCTTGGGTAATCCATCTTCATCTGGATTAATTTTTAATCTGAAGACATGTGATAGGATCGCCATGCACAAGCGACTGAAACGGGGGTAGCAATGATTCCCCTTCAAGTGGTATCAGAGCCATGGTTTCCAGTTTTGTGTGTTTTGGATTTAGTTACTTTTATGCATTTATCATATATTATATGTGTCAGATAATAATAAGATGTGTGTAGGCTAAATTTTTGCTTGCAGGCATAAGATCCAACTATTATGGCCATATGTGGTTGTATGTGATTGTGTGTATAATTGTAATATTATTTGAATCCTCGGGGTTGACAAGGTTAGTATTTAATTTTTGTAATTAAGTACGACATTGTTTAGCCACTCTTTTATTTTAGTTTACTTTCGATCTAGATTTCACATACACTCCTTTATGGAGTATAGGATCGATGGATGTAAATTAAAATAATTTTTCTCAGCTTGGATCCCCTTCGAAAAGATGGCTTGTACATGGCATAGGGAGGAGCGGATGAGGTACCAACACGACTGGAGGCATATTGGAGAGCAAAAGCCATAATAGTTAGAAAATTTGTTATTTTTCATATTTATTGCTTTTGATTTATATGCTTGTTGTGCTTGCATAGTTAAAATTCCTCAATTTTAAATTACTAAGTGGGAGAGGGATATTGCTTAAATTCCCGCGGTCTCCATTACATTTTGACATGTGATGCCAACAAACTTGTGCGTTGGCTCTGAGTGCCTTCCTCCATATCGGATGAGTTTATTTTGCAGATCACTAGGTCAAATATGGTTATAGGAAGTTATTTAGGAGCGTGTGTACTTCCCCATCGGAAGGCACATAATCCGAGATAATTGCCTTAGTATTGGGTAATAGTAAACACTTAGATGCAAATAAAAGTATCCTCCCCATCGGAGTCACTGCTTTTATTTGTAGGGCCGAAGAAGAACAAACTATTAATTTTATTTGTCAAAAAGAAAGGTTGACAGAATAATAAAATTAATGGGTAAAATCTCATCTTATAAATGTAGAATTCGTATACGTCCACACTATTGTGGCATACGATATTCTCGGTGTTTTGAGGTGTTGGTTGATTTTAAAATTTTATTGTTTGAGGAATCAATAAATTTTTGAAATCTAATGTTTTTGATTTATGTGATTCTTAGGTTTTTCAAAATGACTTTCAATCCACTTGCTATGATTCTGAAAGAAAACAAACTTACTATGTTGATTGGAAAAGGAATCTTAACATTGTCTTAACTGCTGAGGAGTACAAATATGTACTCTTCGAAGAGTGTCCTCCTAAGCCTATGGATGATTCTGGTGAAAAGGAAAAAGAGAGTTATAGGAAGTGGATCAAGGCTGATGAGATGGTGCGGTGTTACATTTTGGCTTCCATGTCAAATGTATTGCAGCATCAACATCAAGCTATGAATACTGCCTATGACATGATGCTCAATCTCAAGAAACTTTTCGGATGCCAGAATCGGGATTCTAGGCAGGAAGCTATGAGGAACTTGATGACGACCACCATGGTTGAGGGAACACCCATGAGGGATCATGTTTTCAAGATGATGGCTCATTTGAATGAGCTGGAAGTCCTTGGAGCGGAGATCGATGAAGAAACCCCGGTCGATATCATTCTTCAATCTCTATCTAGGAGTTTTGAGAAGTTTTGCCTGAACAACAACATGAATAAGAGATTGTATTCATTGGCGAAGATTCTAATAGAACTCCAGGCAGTAGAGGGGCTTTTTCCTCAGAGTTCTCAGGCTTTGGTTGCTTAGAAGGTTTCTACTTCTAAGCCGAAAGGCAAGAAGAAGAAGAAACAAGGTGCAGCAAAGGTGGTGGGAGGATCTCAGGGAGGAGTGAAGAAGCTGAAAGGCAAGTGCTTCACTTGCAAGCAGATTGGACATTTGAAGGTAGACTGTCCAAATTGCAAACAGAACAAAGGTATATCTTTTGGTCTAGTCGTTGAAACATGTTTAGTGGTGTTTTCTATCGGTACATGGTGTGTAGATATGGGAGCCATTGATCATGTCTGCAACTCTTTGCAGGGGTTCCAGGAAACTAGACGACTAGCTGAGGGGGAGATTACTATCTACATGGGCAATGTTATGAAGGTGGCGGCTATTGCAGTGGGAGATGTTTATTTATCTTTTGATAGGAATAAAACTTTGGTTCTGAGAAATTGCCTTTATGTACCTTCATTTAGAAAGAATTTAATTTCAGTTTCTAAATTATTTTTGGATGGATATTCTATTTCTTTTAATGACAACGTTGTTATAAAAAGGAATAAGGAGATTATATATTCTGATGCATTGGTAGGAAATTTATACACTCTTGAACCAAAAGCTCCCACGATGCAAATAGAAATAAATAACTCGTCTTCTAAATCTAATTAGAGAAAAAAACCTTCGAAAATGAACCAAACATATCTTTGGCATTTAAGGTTAGGTCATATTAACTTGAGTAGAATTCAAAGGTTGATAGCTGATGGACCTTTGAGTTCATTAGTGGTGGAAGATTTCCCAACCTGCAAATCTTACTTGGAAGGTAAAATGACCAAGGGACTTTTAAGGCCAAGGGGTATAGAGCCAAAGATGTGTTGGAATTGGTTTATATGATTTGTATGGTCCTATGTCTATCCAGGCTAGAGGTGGTTTTGAATATTTCATCTATTTTATAGACGATTATTCAAGATATGGATACACTTACTTGATACACTGCAAGTCTGAATGCTTTGACAGATTCAAAGAATTCAAGGCTGATGTGGAGAAACGTCAAGGTAAAAGTATCAAGACACTACAATCTGATCGTGGTGGTGAGTACCTCTTGGGAGAGTTTAGGAGTTACTTATCAGAGGCTGGGATTCAATCACAACTGTCAGCACCTGGTACACCCCAACAGAATGGCATGGCAGAGCGAAGGAATAGGACTCTTATGAAGATGGTTAGATCAATGATGAGTTATTCTAAGTTACCAGATTCATTTTGGGGGTATGCTCTAGATACAACAGTGTATATTCTGAACTTGGTACCATCTAAATCAGTACCTTCTACTCCCACAGAATTATGGACTGAGCAAAAGCCTAGTCTTAGACAAATTCAAATTTGGAGTAGTCCAACACATGTGTTGAAGGGAGATGTTGGTAAGTTGGAACCTCGTACAGAAGTGTGCTTGTTCGTAGGCTATCCTAAAGGAACGAAAGGTGGTTTGTTCTATAGTCTTAGAGATTAGAGGGTGACCGTTAGCACGAATGCCCGATTTTTAGAGGAAGACTATGTGATGAACCACAAGCCCATGAGCAAGATTTTTCTAGAGGAGTTAAGAGGGGAAGTCTCTACTTTAGTACCAACGGTACAAGAGGATATACCACAAGTGACTGCACCGCGTGTCACAGAGGATACACAGGTGATATCTCGTCGTAGTGGGAGGGTTGTTAGACAACCTGAGAGTTTTATGTTCTTGGGAGAATCTTCTTATTTGGTCCCTAGCGAATATGAGTCTGATCCCTGGACATATGACGAGGCAATCCAAGATAAAGATGTGGTATCTTGGCAAAGGAAGATGAATTCTGAGATAGAATCTATGGATTCAAATCAGGTCTGGGAGCTAGTAGAACCACCCAATGGTGTAACTGCCATTGGATGCAAGTGTATCTACAAAAGAAAGAGAGGAACAGACGGGAAGGTTGAGACCTTCAAAGCAATGCTTGTTGCGAAAGGATATACTCAGAAAGAGGGTATCGATTATGAGGAGACCTTTTCATCGGTAGTCATGCTTAAGTCTATCCGGATTCTCTTATCTATTGCTGTTCATATGGATTATGAGGTTTGGCAGATGGATATCAAGACAACTTTCCTTAATGGAAGTCTTGAAGAAAATATCTATATAGAGCAACCAGAGGGATTCATTGCAAAGGGAAAAGAGCATCTTGTGTGCAAGCTTAATCGGTCCATCTATGGATTGAAGCAAGATTCAAGATCTTGGAACATCCACTTTGATGAGGTAATCTAGTCATATAGATTTATTCAAAGTCCGGATGAGTCTTGTGTATACAAGAGATGTGATAGAAACGTAGTGGTATTTCTTGTACTATACGTAGATGACATTTTACAAATTGGCAACAATGTCAAAGTGTTATCAGACGTAAGGGTATGATTGTCCAAACATTTTGATATGAAGGACTTGAGAGAAGTGGGACACATCCTTGAGATCAAGGTTATAAGGGATCGCAAGAAAAGAATGTTGTGCTTATCTCAAGCTTCATACATAGACACTATTTTGACCCGTTTTAGCATGCAGAACTCCAAGAAAGGTTTTCTACCTTTTAGGCATGGAGTACCTTTATCTAAATAGATGTGTCCAATAACATCAAAGGAGATAGAGGAGATGAAGGTGGTTCCTTATGCTTCTGCTATAGGAAGCCTCATGTATGCTATGTTATGTACGAGGGCGGATATCTACTTTGCCATGGGCATGGTTAGCAGATATCAGAGTAATTCAGGACAGGGACATTAGACTACGGTAAAGCATATATTGAAGTACCCGAGAAGGACTAGGGATTTTATGCTAGTATACCAGGCAGATCAATTACTCCCTATGGGTTACACAAATTCTGACTTCCAATCAGATAGGGATAACAGTAAGTCTACCTCGGGTTTTTTGTTTACCTTGGGAGGTGGAGCCATTATATGGAAGAGTGTCAAGCAGAAATGCATGGTGGACTCTACCATGGAAGTTGAGTATGTGGCAGCATCTGAGGCAGCCAAAGAAGTTGTATGGCTCAGGAACTTCTTGATGGACTTGGATGTGATTTCTGGTTTTCCCAGAACTATAACAATTTATTGTGATAAAAGTGGTGCAATTGAAAACTCGAAGGAACCACGAGCCCATAAGGCAAGTAAATACATAGAGCGCAAGTACCATCTGATACGAGAGATCGTAAAGCAAGAAGAAGTTGTCGCCAAGATTGCATCAGAGGATAACCTGGCAGACCCTTTCACTAAGGACCTTCCAGTGAGAGCTTCTAATAGGCATGTGGAGGGAATGAGAATCAGATGTATGACAGTTTGATGGCAGCATAGTCTTTTAGTATAAGTGGGAGATTGTTGGGATGTATATTGAAAGTCTAGCCTTTGTATGAACATCTTCATTTTGAAATAAGAATCACATTATCATTGTTTGCATTTTATATATGTCCATATTGTCTGATACTTTACATTGTAAATAACATGGTGTGTGGTGTCACATAGAAGATCATGTTATCAGTTTCTTGTAGAGTATAAGTAGAGGCTCACAACCAAGATGGTTTTGGACAAACCATTGGCATGGTTGTAGTGTGATTTGATATTGGTTTATCTTGACCATAGAATTATACTAGTACACTTTATCTGTATTGAGTAGGACCGATTTAGAGGTTATTTAATTTATACTGACTATATAATTGAATCACACCTCAGATATTATGGTGTATATGCTCTTAATCCCGATATAATAACGGGCACATGTACAAAGTATTTATTTTTTGATTTACCAATGGGTGAGATTTATGGGTTAAATTGATAGACCCGGTAAGTTGAGAAATAATATTATTTACATGGTGTGCCATTGATTATAGGAGGAAACCGTGTCCTATGTATTAGGATGATGATGTCCCCTTGAGGAGCTCATAATAATCATCATATAAATCTTGCAGGTGGACTTGGTTCAACATGATGATGAAGTTGAGTGGTACTATTCATGGAGTTAGATGTTAATTAATTAATTTTCAGCAAATTAATTAATTAATGGACATTCGATATCTTAAACACGGGGAGATATTTGTACAAATAATATGTGGAGCCCATATTTATTTATGGGGGTTGGTGAGGTAGATCAATGATAATCCTCTAGTGGAATGGATCATCATTAATGGATCGGGTTTGTATGGTTCGGATCCATTGGGTGGCCAAGATCCAACTCCACCTCATGGTCCCTATTGTAGCCTATTATAAATACCTTATGAAGCCTAGATCTATATAAGAGAGGGAAGAGGCTTGGAAAAAAAAAGTGGCTAGGGTTTGGAGTTGGTTTTGGGCGGCGGCAACAAGTGGAAGAGTTAGGGTTTTTGTTTTCCTCTCTTCCTAAGGTTTAGCCGGTGCCTCTTCTTCATCTCTTTAGGGCTGGCACTCCTTCCTTCAAGCAAAGGTCGGCGCTTCATCTTCCTCCTCTCATAGGGCCGGCAACAACAAAGGATAGGGTGCCTTCTTCCTTTGTCTTGGCCGGTTCATCTACTCCCTCTCTTTGCCCGGCGGCAACAACCAAGCAAGGAGGCTTGGTGGTCGGTGCTAGATAGAAGAAGAAGAGAGTTTGTATCTTCCTTTGTTCGGAGAGAGCAAGGAAAGGAAGATACATGATCTTGGAGGCTTCAATTCTTGGAAGATCGTTGCCCACACATTGTCCAAGAAGAGGATAGGTCATACAAAAGAAGATCAAGAGGTAAAAAAGAGGTATAATTCTTGTTTAGTTTTTTTTCTTGTTCTATGTAATTGGATTATAATTGTATGATCATGGATCCCGAAGATAAATGCAAAAATCGACGATCCGTACATCATCTATTCGGCGGCTAATCGAGGAAAAGAGTTAAGTTGCTTGAACAACAAGTTTGTTCAAGCGACCACTCACATCGAATAGCACGATGATGGATCGGTTGCTTGGGTAATCTATCTTCATCTGGATTAATCTTTAATCTGGGGGCGTGTGATAGGATTGCCATGCACAAGCGACCGAAACGGGGGTAGCAATGATTCCCGTACAAGTGGTATCAGAGCCACGATTTCCAGTTTTGTGTGCTTTGGATTCGGTTACTTTTATGCATTTATCATATATTATATGTGCCTGATAATAATAGGATGTGTATAGGCTAACTTTTTGCTTGCAGGCATGATTTCCAACTATTATGGCCATATGTGGTTGTATGTGATTGTGTGTGATTGTGTGTGTATAATTGTAATATTATTTGAATCCTCGGGATTGATGAGGCTAGTATTTAATTTTTGTAATTAAGTACGACATTGTTTAGCCACTCTTTTATTTTAGTTTACTTTCGATCTAGATTTCATGTACACTCCTTTGTGGAGTATAGGATTGATGGATGTAAATTAAAATAATTTTTCTTGGCTCGGATCTCCTTCGAAAGGATGGCTTGTACATGGCGTAGGGAGGAGCGGACGAGGTGCCAACACGACTGGAGGTATTTTGGAGAGCAAAAGCCATAATAGTTGGAAAATTTGTTATTTTTCATATTTATTGCTTTTGATTTATATTCTTGTTGTTCTTGCATAGTTAAAATTCCTTAATTTTAAATTACTAAGTGGGAGAGGGATATTGCTTAAATTCCTGCGGTCTCCATTACATTTTGACATGTGATGCCAACAAACTTGTGCGTTGGCTCTAAGTGCCTTCCTCCATATCGGATGAGTTTATTTTGCAGATCACTAGGTCAAATATGGTTATAGGAAGTTATTTAGGAGCGTGTGTACTTCCCCATCGGAAGGCACATAATCCGAGATAATTGCCTTAGTATCGGGTAATGGTAAACACTTAGATGCAAATAAAAGTATCCTCCCCATCTGAGTCACTGCTTTTATTTGTAGGCCCGAAGAGGAACCAACTATTAATTTTATTTGTCAAAAAGTAAGGTTGATAGGATAATAAAATTAATGGGTAAAACCTCCTCTTACAAATATAGAATTCGTATACGTCCACACTATCGTGGCATACGATATTCTCGGTGTTTTAAGGTGTTGATTGATTTTAAAATTTTATTGTTTGAGAAATCAATAAATTTTTGAAATCTAATGTTTTTGATTTATGTGATTCTTAGGTTTTTCAAAATGGCTTTCAATCCACTTGCTGTGATTCTGAAAGAAAACAAACTTACTGGACCTAACTATGTTTATTGGAAAAGAAATCTTGACTTGTCTTAACTGTTGAGAAGTACAAATGTGTACTCTTAGAAGAGTGTCCTCCTAAAACTATGGATGATTCTGGTGAAAAGGAGAAAGAGAGTTATAGGAAGTGGATAAGGCTGATGAGATGGTGTGGTGTTACATTTTGGCTTCCATGTCAAATGTATTGCAGCATCAACATCAAGACATGAATACTGCCTATGACATGATGCTCAATCTCAAGAAACTTTTCAGATATCAAAATCGGGCTGCTAGGCAGGAAGCTATGAGGAACTTGATGATGACCACCATGGTTGAGAGAACACCCATGAGGGATCATGTTCTCAAGATGATGACTTATTTAAATGAGTTGGAAGTCCTTGGAGTGGAGATCGATGGGAAACCTAGGTCGATATCATTCTCCAATCTCTACCTAGGAGTTTTGAGCAGTTTTGCCTAAACTATAACATGAATAAGAGGTTATATTCGTTGGCGGAGCTTCTGATAGAACTCCAGGCGGCAGAGGGGCTTTTTCCTCAGAGTTTTCAGGCTTTGGTTGCTCAGAAGATTTCTACTTCTAAGCCGAATGGCAAGAAGAAGAAGAAACAATGTGCAGCAAAGGTGGTGGGAGGATCTCAGGGAGGAGTGAAGAAGCTGAAAGGCAAGTGCTTCACTTGCAAGCAGACTGAACATTGGAAGGCAGACTGTCCCAACCACAAATAGAACATAGGTATATCTTTTCGCCTAGTCGTTGAAACATGTTTAGCGGTGTTATCTACCGGTACCTGGTGTGTAGATACGGGAGCCACTGATCATGTTTGCAACTCTTTGCAAGGGTTCAATGAAACCAGACGACTAGCTGAGAGGGAGATTACTGTCTACAAGGACAATGCTACGAAGCTGGCAGCTATTATAGTGGGAGATGTTTATGTAGCTTTTGATAGGAATAAAACTTTGGTAGGATAATAGTGGTGCAGTTGCAAACTCGAAGGAACCACAAGCCCATAAGGCAAGTAAACACATAGAGCGCAAGTACCACCTGATACGAGAGATCGTAAAGCGAGGAGAAGTTATTGTGGCCAAGATTGCATTAGAGGATAACCTGGCAGACCCTTTCACTAAGGCCCTTTCAGCGAGAGCTTTTGATAGGCATGTGGAGGGAATGAGAATCAGATGTATGATAGTTTGATGGCAGCATAATCTTTTAGTATAAGTGGGAGATTGTTGGGATGTATACTGAAAGCATAGCTTTTGTATGAACATCTTCATTTTGAAATAAGAATCACATGATCATTGTTTGCATTTTATATATGTGCATATTGTCTGATACTTTACATTATAAATAATATGGTGTGTGGTGTCACACAAAAGATCATGTTATCAGTTCCTTGTAGAGTATAAGTAGAGGCTCACAACCAAGATGGTTTTGGACAAACTATTGGCATGGTTGTAGTGTGATTTGGTATTGGTTTATCTTGACCATAGAATTACACTAGTACACTTTATGTGTATTGAGCAGGACTGATTTAGAGGTGGTTCAATTTATACTGACTATATAATTGAATCGGATCTCAGATATTATGGTGTAAATGCTCTTAATCCCGATATAATAATGAGCTCATGTACTTAGTATTTATTTCTTTGATTTACTGATGGGAGAGATTTATGGGTTAAATCGATAGACCCGGTAAGTTGGGAAATAATATTATTTACATGGTGTGCCGTTGATTATAGGAGGAAACCGTGTTCTATGTATTAGGATGATGATGTCCCCTGGAGGAGCTCATAAGAATCAGCTTATAATTCCTGTAGGTGGACTTGGTCCAGCATGATGATGAGTTTGAGTGGTACTACTCATGGAGTTAGATATTAATTAATTAATTGTCAGTAAATTAATTAATTAACGAACATTCGATATCTTAAACATGGAGAGATATTTGTACAAATAATATGTTGAGCCCATATTTATTTATAGGGGTTGGTGAGGTAGATCAATGATAATTCTCTAGTGGAATGGATCATCATTAATGGATCGGGTTTGTGTGGTTCGGATCCATTGGGTGCCCAAGATCCAACTCCTCCTCATGCTCCCTATTGTAGCCTATTATAAATACCTTATGAAGCCTAGATCTATATAAGAGAGGTAAGAGGCTTGGGAAAAAAAGTGGCTAGGGTTTGGAGTTGGTTTTGGGCGGCGACAACAAGTGGAAGAGTTAGGGTTTTTATTTTCCTCTCTTCCTAAGGTTTAGTCGGCACCTCTTCTTCATCTCTTTAGGGTCGGCGCTTCTTCCTTCAAGCAAAGGCCGATGCTTCATCTTCCTCCTCTCGTAGGGTCAGCGGCAACAAAGGATAGGGTGCCTTCTTCCTTTGTCTTGGCCAGTTCATCTACTCCCTCCGTGCCCGGCGGCAACAACCAAGCAAGGAGGCTTGGTGGTCGGCGATAGATAAGAGAAGAAGGGAGTTTGTATCTTTTTTTGTTCGGAGAGAGCAAGGAAAGGAAGATACGTGATCTAGGTGGCTTCAATTCTTGGAAGATCGTTGCCCACACAACGTCCAAGAAGAGGATAGGTCATACAATAGAAGATCAAGAGGTAAACAAGAGGTATAATTCTTGTTTAGTTTTCTTTCTTGTTCTATGTAATTGGATTATAATTGTATGATTATGGACCCCGAAGATAAATGCAAAAATCGGCGATCCGTACATCATCTATTCTGCGACTAATCGAGGAAAAGAGTTAGGTTGGTTGAACAACAAGTTTGTTCAAGTGACCACTCAAATTGAATAGTATGATGATGGATCGGTTGCTTTGGTAATCCATCTTCGTCAGGA
The DNA here is from genome assembly GCA_025175895.1 of Wurfbainia villosa. Taxonomy (NCBI): domain Eukaryota; kingdom Viridiplantae; phylum Streptophyta; class Magnoliopsida; order Zingiberales; family Zingiberaceae; genus Wurfbainia; species Wurfbainia villosa. The sequence continues at coordinate 85,869,767 of CM046004.1, forward strand.
TTAATTTTTAATCTGGGGACGTGTGATAGTATCGCCATGCCAAGCGACCGAAACGGGGGTAGCAATGATTCCCCTTCAAGTGGTATCAAAGCCACGGTTTCCAGTTTTGTGTGTTTTGGATTCGGTTACTTTTATGCATTTATCATATATTATATGTGCCGGATAATAATAGGATGTGCGTAGGCTAACGTTTTTCTTGCAGGCATAAGATCCAACTATTATGACCATATGTGATTGTATTTGATTGTGTGTGTATAATTGTAATATTATTTGAATCATCGGGGTTGACGAAGCTAGTGTTTAATTTTTGTAATTAAGTACGACATTTTTTAGTCACTCTTTTATTTTAGTTTACTTTCGATCTAGATTTCATGTACACTCCTTTGTGGAGTATAGGATCGATGGATGTAAATTAAAATAATCTTTCTCGGCTCGGATCCCCTTCGAAAGGATGGCTTGTACATGACGTAGGGATGAGCGGACGAGGTGCCAACACGACTGGAGGCATATTGGAGAGAAAAAGCTATAATAGTTGGAAAATTTGTTATTTTTCATATTTATTGCTTTTTATTTATATGCTTGTTGTGCTTGCATAGTTAAAATTCCTCAATTTTAAATTACTAAGTGGGAGAGGGATATTTTTTAAATTCCCATAGCCTCCATTACAATTTGACATGTGTTGTGAACAAACTTGCGCGTTGACTCTGAGTGCTTTCCTCCATATCGGATGAGTTTGTTTTGCGGATCACTAGGTCAAATATGGTTATAGAAAGTTATTTAGGAGCGTGTGTACTTCCCCATCGGAAGGCACATAATCTGAGATAATTGCCCTTGTATCGGGTAATGGTAAACACTTAGATGCAAATAAAAGTATCCTCCCCATCGGAGTCATTGCTTTTATTTGTAGGGCCGAAGAGGAACCAACTATTAATTTTATTTGTCAAAAAGTAAGGTTGACAGGATAATAAAATTAATGGGTAAAACCTCCTCTTACAAATGTAGAATTCGTATACATCCACACTATTGTGACATATGATATTCTTAGTGTTTTAAGGTTTTTGTTGATTTTAAAATTTTATTGTTTGAGGAATCAATAAATTTTTAAAATCTAATGTCTTTGATTTATGTGATTCTTAGGTTTTTCAAAATGACTTTCAACCCACTTGCTGTGATTCTGAAAGAAAACAAACTTACTGGACCTAACTATGTTGATTGGAAAAAGAATCTTGACATTGTCTTAACTGCTGAGGAGTACAAATATGTACTCTTCGAAGAGTGTCCTCATAAGCCTACTGATGATTCTAGTGAAAAGGAGAAAGAGAGTTATAGGAAGTGGATCAAGGCTGATGAGATGGTGCGTTGTTACATTTTGGCTTCCTTGTCAAATGTATTGCAGCATCAACATCAAGCCATGAATACTGCCTATGACATGATGCTCAATCTCAAGAAACTTTTCGGATACTAGAATCGGGCTGCTAGGTAGGAAGCTATGAGGAACTTGATGACGACCACCATGGTTGAGGGAACACCCATGAGGGATCTTGTTCTCAAGATGATATCTCATTTGAATGAGTTGGAAGTCCTTGGAGAGGAGATCGATGGGGAAACCTACATCGATATCATTCTCTAATCTCTACCTAGGAGTTTTGAGCAGTTTTGCCTGAACTACAACATGAATAAGAGATTGTATTCATTGGCAGAGCTTCTGATAGAACTCCAGGTGGCAGAGGGGCTTTTTCCTCAGAGTTTTCAGGCTTTGGTTGCTCAAAAGATTTCTACTTCTAAGCCGAATGGAAAGAAGAAGAAGAAACAATGTGCAGCAAAGGTGGTGGGAGGATCTCAGGGAGGAGTGAAGAAGCTGAAAGGCAAGTGCTTCACTTGCAAGCAGACTGGACATTGGAAGGCGGACTGTCCTAACCATAAATAGAACATAGGTATATCTTTTCGCCTAGTCGTTGAAACATGTTTAGCGGTGTTATCTACCGGTACCTGGTGTGTAGATACGAGAGCCACTGATCATGTTTGCAACTCTTTGCAAGGGTTCAATGAAACCAGACGACTAGCTGAGAGGGAGATTACTGTCTACAAGGACAATACTACGAAGCTGGCAGCTATTATAGTGGGAGATGTTTATTTAGCTTCAAGATCTTAGAACATCCACTTTGATGAGGTAATCCAGTCATATGGATTTATTCAATGTCCGAATGAGTCTTTTGTATACAAGAGATGTGACGGAAATATAGTGGTATTTCTTGTACTATACATAGATGATATTTTGCCCATTGACAACAATGTCAAAGTGTTATCAGACGTAAGGGTATGGTTGTCCAAACATTTTGATATGAAGGACTTGGGAGAAGTGGGACACATCCTTGGGATCAAGGTTATAAAGGATCGCAAGAAAAGGATATTGTGCTTATCTCAAGCTTCATACATAGACACTATTTTGGCCCATTTTAGCATGCAAAACTCCAAGAATGGTTTCCTACTTTTTAGGCATGGAGTACCTTTATCTAAAGAGATGTGTCCTATAACATCAAAGGAGATAGAGTGTTGAAACGTATGTGGCCGGCTAGAGGGGGGTGAATAGGCCTAAGTCATTGTAGAATGGAATTCGATCATTCGTTTGTCTACACGTTAGAGTTAGCACAACGGAAATAAAACTAAACAATAATAAAGATAAAACAAGATAAAAAAAATTCTAACAAAGAGATATAACGTGGTTCATGGTCCTATGCCACTAATCCACGGTCCGATTCGTCTCCGGCGAATCACTTCGAAACCAATCCAATATGGTCTCTCCCTTTAGCCAAAGCAAGGTGGAGGTAAACCTTCTTACAACACAAAAACACTCTTTCTTACAATGGATTTGAAATAAGAATAAGGGAAAGAGTTTAAAGCTTGTGGGGCACTTGGATTATTAATTGAAGCATAAGCATTAGCCATCCCAAAGCCCACACCCTCTCTTTTTATAGAGAGGGTTGATTTCTTCCCGTTGGCCGCCCATCAGTCGACTGCTGCCTTTGGCAGTCGATTATCATTGTTACAATGACTTTTAAACACGTCAGATCTCGACCATTGTAGTCCAACGGGAGACTTGTCAGTCGACTGATATATCCATCAGTCGACTGATGCCTCCGTAGACGACTGATCAATCAGCTACGGGAGGTTCTGTGCCCGCAACTGCCTTCATCAATCGACTGCCATCCTTGGCAGTCGACTGATGGTCTGGCAGTCGACTGTCATTCTTTGGCAGTCGACTGCTGGGCCAAAAACCTACCAGTTGAACACCAATCTAACCTAAGTCGACTTGGAGCAGTTGACTAATTCTGGGTAAACCTCAAACTTCACATCCGTTTGAACCCCCGATGGTCGGGTAAAATCTCAACCCTCACGGTTGAGCATCCGACACTCCACTTCGTCGGGTAAAACCTCAAACCATTGGTTGAGCATCCGACTTGTCGGGTAAAACCCCAACCAAGTTGGTTGAGCATCCGACTTAACTAAACATGTCGGGTATAACCTCAACCAACTCGGTTGAGCCTCCGACACTTAGCCATTTCGGCCAAGTTCACCTAATTAGCTACTTATATTTCACTCATTCTCTCATCTCACTTGAAGTCCCTCACTGAAGCTCTCTTCGTTTACGACCACGTCCCTCGGCAACACCAAGCGCACAGCTTTGCAATGCTCCTTCGCGTATCTTGCCCTCGAAGTCTGCTTCCTTGGCTTCGCTTCAAGTCATCTCGTCCGACGGTCCCTCGGATGCATCAAGCCCATGGCTTCGCAATGCTCCTTTTCCGACTCAAGCACGAGGTTGTGAGTTGGTGATCTTACCAATGTTATTCATCATATGTGTGAATTACTAAGTCCTGCATGACTTCAACACACATATTAAATCCACAATAATATCCTAACTTAAACCTTTGCCACACACATCAAAATCATAATCCAACCCATAACTTGGGTCGATTGCCCTAACATAGAGGAGATGAAGGCGATTCCTTATGCTTCGGCTGTAGGAAGCCTCATGTATGCTATGTTATGTACGAGGGCGGATATCTTCTTTGTCATGGGCATGGTTAGCAGATATCAAAGTAATCCAGGACAGGGACATTGGACTGCAGTAAAGCATATATTGAAGTACCTAAGAAGGACTAGGGATTATATGCTGGTATACCAGGCAGATCAATTACTCCCTGTGGGTTACACAGATTCTGACTTCTAATTAGATAGGGATAACAGTAAGTCTACCTCGGGTTTTATATTTACCTTGGGAGGTGGAGCCATTATATAGAGGAGTGTCAAGCAGAAATGCGGGCAGACTCTACCATGGAAGCTGAGTATGTGGCAGCGTCTGAGGCAGCCAAAGAAGCTGTATGGCTCAGGAACTTCTTGATGGACTTGGATGTGATTCCTGGTTTGCCCAAAACTATCACAATTTATTGTGATAACAGTGGTGCAATAATAAACTCTAAGGAACCACAAGCCCATAAGGCAAGTAAACACATAGAGCGCACGTACCACCTGATACAAGAGATCGTAAAGCGAGGAGAAGTTGCTGTCACCAAGATTACATCAAAGGATAACCTGGTAGATCCTTTCACTAAGGCCCTTCCAACGAGAGCTTTTGATAGACATGTGGAGGGAATGAGAATCAGATGTATGACAATTTGATAGCAGCATAGTCTTTTAGTATAAGTGGGAGATTGTTGGGATGTATACTGAAAGCCTAGCCTTTGTATGAACATCTTCATTTTGAAATAAGAATCACATGATTATTGTTTGCATTTTATATATGTCCATATTGTCTGATACTTTACATTGTAAATAACATGGTGTGTGGTGTCACATAGAAGATCATGTTATCAGTTTCACTACAAAAAAAAAATCGAATAGACAACGGTGAAAAATCGTTGTCTATGAGCAAAAAAAATCCGTGGTAAATCGACCCGTTGTGAAAAGTGGTTCAGGCAAAGACAACGGTGAAAAACCATTGTCATTTCAAGGATAAGACAACGGTTTTTAACCGTTGTCTTTGCCCGAACCACTTTTCACAACGGGTCGATTTACCACGGATATTTTTGCTAATAGACAACGGTTTTTCACCGTTGTCTTTTCCTTAAATCTACAACGTGTTGGTGCAGGGGCACCAAATAATCGAACTTGTGTTTTGATTATGGCAAAGACACAAAGTTAAGTTTACACCGTTATCTCACGAGCTAAATCGAGTGTGCAGAAAAGTACTAAAGCTAGAGATGAAGGATAGCGACACCCGGAGGAAGCCACAGTGGTCGGGCGACACTCGAGTGACTTCGGAGGGAGCCTAAGGAATCGAGTCGAAGGCCGGAAGCGAAAGCGACACAATAAGAATCGAGGTGAGCTCGTGTGAGTGAGAGATGCTAAGGTCGTGTCCTTTGTACGGGGAAGACCGTAGGCGGCGATCCAACTAAGACTTCTTGTGGATGGTCTAGGTCGAGATCGGACGGTTAGAAACCGTCGTATTTATCATTTTCCGAGCTAACCTCTCGCTGCAGGGAAGTGGCCAGGCTGGCAGTCGACTGTTGGGCATGGGACAGTCGACTAATGCTCATCAGTCAACTGATGGGAGGCATCAGTCGACTGATGGCGACGAATCAGCCTTTGCGCTAGGTCAAAACGGATAAGGTTTGACGCGGCCACTTCGCGAAAAAAATTATACAACTTCGTGATCTATTCCGAAAAAAGAGGAGACATATTCAGAGGGCAAAATCTATAAAAGGAGGGGTGGATTCCAACTCCAAATATCATCAAGTTTATTCATCAAGTGCTCCTACAACGCCAATGCTCCAACACCGTCATAATGTCGACGCGATAACAAGATCAGATCTTCTTCGTCGGCAGCAGCATCTAGTAATTTATTTTGATATTGTATTCATTGTTTTTATTCGTAACGAGGTGAGGTAGGCTTGTTGTCTCATCCTCGTACATTCAGTTTTGTGATCGTTGTCTCCTACCTCCAACGAGGAGGAGACGTTATAGTGCTTTGCCCTCCGTACGCGGTCTAGGACCGATAGGGCCTTAGAGTAGCAACCGCTGGGTTGTGAACCAAGTAAAAATAAACGCGTTTCTTTATTTTCCACTGCTTTTACTCATTTAATTATCTACTCGAACGAAATGTCGAAAAGATTTATGATCGCTATTCACCCCCCTCTAATGACGCTTCTCGATCCAACACAACGGTCTTTCACCGTTGTCTTTGATTGACCCCCGATTTACCACGGATTTTTTTTGCTAATAGACAATAGTTTTTCACCGTTGTCATTTCTCAACGGTTACTCTAGAACACAATAAACCATTGTAGATTTATAGTGTTGCATTTTTAATATAAATCATACAACATCAAACAGAATTATAGAAAACACATATATACACTCGCACTTGTAGCAATGTAAAGTACAAGGTCACATCACATTTTAAATGATCACTCTTACCGATATATATTAAAAAGTACTGTGGCAAAACAACTACACATCATATGCACCAAAAGTATTATGCATAATAAGCAAAACACTTATAGATTACCACATGTAACCAAAAGAGGTATGTACACTTAAATATCTCCTAATCATCAAATATGTGATCTTGTATGCATTCATCCCACTCCGAACATACTTCATCAATTTCCTTTGCTGCTATCATAGATTTTACAAACTGCATGTGAATAAATGAATGAAAATGTAATTAAACACTATGGTATCAATAAGAAAATTTGAAAATATATCTAATATTACTATTGATCGTAGGGAAGACTTGTCAAAGGATGTGACACCTTCAATTATCTCTCTCATATATCGTAAAATAAAATACCCGCATTGAGCTCCATCCGGTTGAAGGGGAACCTGTGATGGAAAAAATTATAGTAGTTATTTTGATAGTAAAATTTGATACATAAATTACACATGAAAAAAAAAGTTGTCACAAGGGAAAAAAAAGTTGTCATAAGGGGAACTTGAGCAACATCTAGTACGAGTAAAAGTCTTTTGGAATTTAACTCCTCCTTGAGCTTCACTGGTAACCGTTGTCAGATTTTGTGACGCTGCTTGAAGGCCATAGACCATCTTGAATAGAAAATCCAGAGATACTCTTTATGCCACTATTCCCATCATCAATGTGAGTTTCATCTTTGAGTGAATTTGAAGATTCTACTTTTGCACTCACCATGGGCCAAAAATCATCTTGAAGTTCTTTGTTGACTAATGTCAGTGGACCTGACTGACTTTGTATTCCTCCAAGTGACTCTATTTTCTCATGTTGGTCTTTAGTGCCTTCAGTTATTGCAGCATTAGGAAGATTGCTAACTGAAGAATTCTGAAAAAGTTCAAGCGATTTGGGACTAACAGCAGAAGTGCTACTAGCAGGATGAAACTCAGCATTCCATGCACCAAATGAAACATCAGCATTACTGCTATAAGTGCTTGTTTTCATCTCTGAAGTCTGCAATTTCCCAAACGCATTAAAGTTTTCAAAAGCAGAAGACAAATGAATTGTTGCCTCTCTATTCTACCTTGGAATAAACTCATCATTGAGATCTAGAGCAGTAGAAGATGCCTCTCCCTTTCTTTCAGGAAAAAGATTATTAAGATCAACTCCAGTCAAGCTTAAAGCATTTGTATCGGGGGGTGGTCATCATAATACAAACCTAGACACTGATCTTCACAAACTAACTTATGAGCTTGCTATAAAGGTTTTTGGAATGATTAACCTTCTATTATCTAATCTTTATCTTGACATAATACGACATCATGAAAGTATATGATTCATCCTTCTAATAATAATAACAAATAACAAATAACAAATAACAAATAACTTGATTATATAAATGACACTAAATAATTCACATATACTTTAAAAAAATGTCACTAAATAATTACTCCTCAAATTATATAAGCTCCCCACAATGTAAAACATACCTTGATTATTTCCCACAAAGGGTGTTTCTTTCCGTGCTTGCCAATCTCTGTGTTGAACATTTTCAAGGCCCTTCATAAAATCATAAAAGATTATAGACTTTTAGTGCATCTAGTATATAATAAAAAATTATAATAAATATTGACAATATTTTCCTACTAAAACTTACATCTTCACAACATTCTTCTAAGTCTCATCACGATTACGCTGACTGAGAGGATCCAACAATGAAACAACCTCTTTGTGAGGATCGATGGCAGTCAAAATCCAATGGAAACTACATATATACACAATATTAATGCATGTAATTAAGCAAGTGTTTATCAAAGTAAAAAAATTATCATTCCACCTCTATTTTACACACCCTATGTTAACTGGAACCAAAACTAGTTGGTTTGGTGGTGTGCCATTCAACCTAGCTGCCAAACCAAGGGCCCTCTTATCAACTAATGTGAAGTGACACCCAACAACATATGGATCCACAAATCTAAACCTCTCCAGCTTATTTTCCTCCATTTTTTTTTATATAAATTCCTACCATTTAAACATACAACAAAATGCATAAGACTAGGATAAATAAAACTCATTAATCAATAGTCAAAGTGTTAGTACATGAAAACAATATACGTACCATATGTACACAACTATGCAATTGTATGAAATTGGTGCCAAGTTGCAGAAAGGAATGATGTCTTGAAGGCAAACACTGGCTTCGAACTTACCACCAAATACATCATACTCCAACATTAATTTGATAGACTGGTGATCATGAAGAGCACACTTGCAATAACAATACAACAACCATAGTGATCTAGGCATACTTGATGATCGCACTGTTAATGATTGCACATTTGGTGATTGCAATCGATGCTTCTTTTTAGCACAGTCAGCTTTTTTCCCCTTGAGCTTCTAGTATATGAAAACATTTACTTGTTAGGCACTTGTATAGCTAAATTTAAATAGATTGTAGTATTTACCGAAGAATCTTGTGTTTGCATCAAGTGTCTGGGCCAAGCTACATGTGATCTGATAGCATCACCAATGCTTTGACACGTAGGGGTTGGAATTGGCAAAGGGGCCGTTTCATCCAATGCTTCATCAACCGTGACGAAACAATGGTTCGTATGCTTACTTGGATCACCATTAAGATGCTCATCAACTCCCCCAATACTAACAATTGTACCAAAAGCTACATGGATGCTAGATTCCACACTCAATGCAACTAATTGACCCTGTAAGACAAAACATAATGCTTGTATAAAAAATAAATGTATTTAAATTGGACAATTCAATGATATCATTAGAGATTAAAGATACCTGTAAAGGCTCAGCCTCGTTAATAAACTCCACATCGCCATCACTGTCTGCTTTCATCTCGCAAGGATTATAGTTAAACTCATTTTCTTGCAAGGTTGGAGGAAACTTCACACTAAAACTTCCCTTCTCATCATTCTCAAACTCACATTTGCCATTTTTGAAAACCATTGCTTCTAACTTGTTTATCCGATCCTCCTTCTTTAAAATTTTTTTATGTTACTCCAACAACATATTTTGTTGCTCATTAAATACAACTTGCTGAACGTGAGACCCCCATTTTGACAAGCCAAAGTATGTACTTGGAGTGACGTAAGCTCCAACTACCCTTATATGCCCACCATGTTCCTTAGATTCAAGTGCAACTGTTAGAATGTCTTGTGTTGGTTCACTAAGCATTAACTTTCCCTCCCTCTTTTGTAAGATACCATCATCCTGCAATGCACAAAAACATATAGTGACTACTATTTGGATGGGAACCATTAACATAACAAGCCTAAATATAAAACATTTACTTACAATTTTTGAGGTTGTTGCCTTCAGTTGATCACCAACAAACTCCCCTTCTTTATTGAGTCGCCCTTTCTTCCAAAGGATAGCTCGGTTGATTTCATTATCAATAGATAATTCATCCTTCTAATAACAATAACAAATAAATGAATATTATTTAAATTTCTCTTCGATAAGATATCAAATTTATTGTAATTGATAATTAAATATTACTTACAATTTCTTCAGCTAGGCGTGCATATCCTTTGCGAGAAAGTCGATGGGGGTATTTGTTTTGGGCTCTCCTTTCCTGTTGTTTCTCACTTAGTTCCTTAAAAAATAAACAAGACAACAATGCATTACCAATCACAATAGTCTATTAAGAGTTCATTATTTGAGACAAGAGATTTAAAAATCTTACTTTAAATTCATCAGACAAATGACTTATCACGAACTTGCTCCATATGTCTGCTGGAATATTTGATCCTGGAGGTGGCATATGCAACTTCTTTGGAGTTTTACAATTGGGAAAAATATAGTTTTGCGTGAGACTACTTTTCCATTGGCGCCACTTATCATTTGTTGAGCTCAAACATCCCTTTTTCCAACCGACATCAACCTTGTACGCCAACTACAAATCCATAAAAAATGGATAAACATCAAATGTTAACAAACACAATTAAAAAAAAGTATTAGTTTATATTTGAAGAATAAAAGTAAGGTCATTTATATTTACATTCACGACTTCCCACACACGCTCCTTGATGTCAATAGGAACATGCTTCCAAGTATTGTAAGTGATTGGTACTTTCTCTCGAACAATCTGGCCAAGTGAACTTTGCATTTTAACCGCATTTTCCCCAATAGGCTATCCCAGATTATTGAATTCAACTTTCAGTATAATGCCCTTATTCCTTAGCCTTGAAATACTGTCCATATGTGTAGGACCTCTTGTCATTTTGTTTGATTGGGTGGCATTGGAATCCTATGTGCAGTCAACATTTTCCTCGTCTAATAAATCAACGTCAATTTTAGTCTTACCCTTTTCAAGGTTTGTACCTCCTCGTTTGTTTTGATTTTTTGTCATAGAGTTGACAACCTATTAATCACAAAATCTACAATTTGCAAATATAAGGTAAATATCATAAATTAGTGTTGGAGATAACAACAAATATTAAACTTGCAACTTCTGTCTTGTGTGAGTTGACAACAAAAAATTCAGCTTTAGATGAATATAATCTACAATTGGCATGCTTAGTATCATTAATTATATAAAAGTTCATGAACAGAACTCATATACAAATAAGCAAGTTTATTTTCAATAGGAATATGATCATGTTGCAGCTCACACGTGTTCCTATCACATGATTGAAAAGATAATAATAGGTACCAGAAAACCATATAATAAGGGGTCTAGAGCCGGAACCTAGGGTTTGCTTTAGGAAAACAACAAGAAAGAAAACTTGGCAAACCACTAGTGCCATCATGCATTTACCTAGCATTACATCTTATGCATAAGTCTTGCTCTCTATACATTTAAAGACAAGGCCAGTTAACATTGATGGTCTCAAAGATAGCAACACAGCATTGATGAAAACAAAAAATTATAAAATTAGCTTGACAACAACACAATTGTAAAAAATATGTGTAAATATTAAGAAAAACAAATAACAAGTAAGCAACACAAAGTTGAAATTCTTACAATCTCCTTTAAGGGTTGGTAAATTTGGAGGTGCATCGACTATCACAAAGGATCAAACTGGTATTTCATGATTGTGTTGCAAAATGATCTGACATATAAAGCAGTATCATTTACCAAACCAGATTTGATGGTGGTGTGGTAAAACATCATCAAATTTATGGGATAAAGAGTATCATTTACAGATAACAGATAATAGATAAAGCAGTATCATCTACCAAAACAGAAATAATCGAGTGACAAATAAAATAAAGCAATCCCATAAGATATAGCAAATTTATGGGAAAAAAATATAATTTCAGTCCAAAGTAACACAAGGTGACACAAAGACAAACCAAAACATTAACGTAGGATTTAAAATTAAATATAATTTCCACACTAAGGTAAAACATCATCAACCCAAGTTTCGTCATAGTCTTCACGCATGCACGGTGGTTCATTGTCATCTAATCCGTCAACATCCATTATTGGAAGCCCTCGGGAAAAACATTGATAGTTGGTTGCAGTTTCTTCCAAATTATCACCAATAATATTTTCAAAGTAGTCTCTACTAGGAGTTGCAAGTGCAACAGACCATGTGGGATCTTCAGGGTCTTCAAGGTAAAAAACTTGTTTCGCTTGACTCCCTAAGATGAATGAATTAGATTTAAACCCTATCCTTTTGAGGTTTACTAATGTGAAACCATGTTCATCTACTTTAATACCACCATTATTATCAACCCAATTACATTTAAACACTGGAATTCGATAGAGATGGTAATTGAGCTCCCATATTTCATCAATAACGCCATAGAATACCATATCTGACACAATTGGATTCCTATCCTTTGTGCTAGCAAGTTGCATAATCTTTGCAACTAAGCTTACTCCAGAATTTTTCACTACCTGCACATCATCATGCTCTTTTGTGTGATAAGTAACCCCAGCAATTAAATATGCAGAATACCTGAATACTCGCATGCTAGGTCCATGCGCCAACCACTTTAATTGTTCAGAGATTTGATGTGGTGAATGGTTAAGTGCATTTACAACCTATAAATTGCAAAATGAAAAAGTTGAATTATATATTAATCTTCATAAATTATAAACTCCAACATTAATTTGCATGTAACTTACAGTATCACGCAACCACAGAATAAAAGTCCGATTGTGCTCATCTTGTAACCACTTTTTTGACTTTGCTTTCTGATGAAATGTTTCCTTCAAATGAGCCATGTGTTTGCTGTTGAAGATATGATAATGAAATGATTAGATACTAGAATTTAATGTCGCATTTGAAAGTAGCAATGAGTTGGAGAAATTACTCGATATATGGCTCTATCTCATCATTATTTTCTAATACGTGACGATGTGCTTTCTCCCACTCCTCATGATTGGTAGAGTGCACTCGATCTCGTGATAAAGGTCTGGTAAACTCCAATTGATGATTCCTTGTTGGGATGCCAACAGTGTGCACATTAAACAGGTAGTCTGAACAAAATTCTAGAGCCTCCTCAACAATATATCATTCGGCTATACAACCTTCGGGTCGATTGCGGTTTCGCACATAACCTTTCAATGTTTTTATGAATCTTTCAAATGTGTACATCCATCTATACCAAACTGGTCCACACAATTTAACCTCACGTACGAGGTGAACAGTCAAATGGAGCATGACATCAAAAAATGAAGGAGGAAAATATTTTTCAAGTAAGCACAATGTTGTCACAATATCTCTTTGCATATCATCTAACTTCGAGACATCTATCACTTTGCTACACAACTTGTTGAAGAAAAAACACAATCGAGTGATAGTATATCTAACATGTTTGGGTAAGACACCACAAATGGCAACTGGAAGTAACTGTTGCATCAAAGTGTGACAATCATGTGATTTCATACCAAAAAGTTGCAATTCCTTCATTGATACAAGGCTTCTAATATTGGATGAATAACCTGTAGGAACCTTCATTCCCAACAAGGAGCTACAAAATTTCCTTTTCTCATCTTTACTTAATGTATAACATGCCGCTGGCAAAAAAGTTTTCTTTTTCCCCTCCTTCGGTGCCAATTCCAACCTAACATTCATATCCACAAGGTCTAGGCGTGCTGCTAATCCATCTTTTGTTTTCCCTGGAATGCCAAGTAATGTGCCAACCAGGCTTTCACATATATTTTTCTTGATGTGCATCACATCAAGAACATGTCGGACATGTAGATGCTCCCAATACGCAAGTTTGAAGAATATTGATTTCGTCTTCCAATATGCTTGACTACCATCCTCTGATGCTTGAAGTTTTCTGTTCATTTTTCCCCAACGACAATTAATTTTATTAACTATTTTGGAAATATCACGACCACTCAATGGTCTCGGTGCAATGTTAAAGTCTTGCTTCCCATCAAATGCTTTCTTTTGCCTTCGATAAGGATGGTTCTCAGGAAGAAACCTTCTATGGCCTATGAATGACATTTTTCTACTTTGTTTCAATCTTTTTGCACATGTGTTTTCACCACAGATAGGACATGCATTATATCCTTTCACGCGACATCCATAAAGGTTTCCATATGCCGGAAAGTCATTAATTGTCCATAATAAGACTGCCTTAAGGGTGAATCTTTGTTGTCGATATGCATCATATGCTTCAATACCTTCTTCCCATAAGTGCTTTAAGTCATCAATCAAAGGTGCTAAGTAAACATCAATATCATTCCCTGGTTGTTTAGGACCCGATATCAATAAAGTAAGCATCATAAATTTTCTTGTCATACACAAAAATGGAGAAAGATTGTAAGTGATCAACAGAACTGGCCAACAACTATACGTAGAACTCATCAATCTATGAGGATTTATTCTATTTGCCGATATGGCCAATCTCAAATTTCTTGGCTCAAAAGAAAAATCTGGCCACTTATGGTCGACTACCTTCCAATTGGGTGAATCTGCTGGATGACGCAAATAACCATCACAAGTTCTACTATCAGCATGCCAGGTTAACACCTTAGAGGTTTCTTGGTTTCGAAACATTTTTTGAAATCTTGGAATAGGTGGAAAGTACCAGAGGACCTTTGCAGGAACTCCTTCATTTACTTTTGAATTCTTGCATATCTTCCATCTTGAAAACCCACAAGTAGGACAATTGATACAATCTGCGTATTCCTTCCGATATAAGATACAATCATTAGGACATGCATGGATTTTTTCATAGTCCATACCCAATGCAGCCAAGGATTTCTTCGCAGCATACACTGATAAAGGCAATTCATTACCATCTAGAAGCATTTCTCCCAACAAAGAAAGAATGTCTGTGAATTCTTTATCACTCCAACTATATTTGGCTTTCAAGTTGTACAATTTAACAATGGCAGATAACTTTGTAAATTTTGTACATCCAGGATATAAAGGTTTCTCAACATCATGGAGTAAGTTATTGAATGTAGTTGGATTCTCATCATATTCATATGTCGCATTTACCATATCTACAAGCTTCTCATCAAAGCAATTCTGTTCACCTTGTTGGCCTTGTTCACTATCATTCATTAAGTTGGTAAATGAGGGTTTTTCTCCATGCCATATCCACACTACGTATGTTAAATCCATACCATTACTTCTTAAATGAGCCCTTGTGACATCAATATTGTTCCTTCTTAGGTTACCACACATGGCACATGGACAAGATATTGCATTAGAATCACAAGAATTTTGCACTGCAAATTGCAAGAAGGACTCTACTCCATATGCATACTCAGGTGATAATCTATCCTTAAACATCCATTCTTTGTCCATTCTAGTGCATAAAAACATTAATTGACAATTAAATAAACCTTCATAATACTTAACACCACCAGATCATTAATAAAGCAGCAATAGATGCTTCAATGTATCAAACTTATATTTCCAGGATAAGAAGGTAATATGAAGTAACTTAAATTTGTATATGATCTGGCTATCCACCTAAGCTAAAGTTAGAAATTGGCTTTTCATATTATAGAAAATGGAGAGAATGGCTTCAAACTAAAATAAAGATCAATATATGGAGACAGATAAATATCATCTTTAGTAGAAACTAACGATAAATACAGACAAAGCAGCTGTTCAGTGAATTAAATATAAATTTCAGGGGTTGGAAGGCACTATAAAGTAAAAAATTTAAACTAAATTTAGAAACATACATTTTATATTATAGAATACCGAGAGAATGGCTTCTAGAATAGATAAATACGATGTACAAAGGATGATATAAGGTGAATAATCTTCATGAAGAATAAGGTTGGAACACTAACTGGATTTTCTATATGAGCAGATACCGGATTATCTGTGACAATGAGATTAAGGTTCAATGGACAGAAACAAATGAATTTCTCCATATGTGACCATTCAGGTTTTAAACTTAATTCCACATGTTCAATGGACAGAAACAAATGAAGAAAATACCATTTCAACCTATTTTCTTGAATTATTTTCATTTATGAATGTTTGGTTGACCAAACAATCCAACTCAAACCTTCTTAACCAATAAAGGTTTGAAGGCACAACATTATAACCATAAAGCAAGAGTTTATGACGTTGAACCTGTTGGGACAGAATCAGGACGCTGAACGATGGACGAAGGCCGATGGACGGAGGTCGAGCAATGACTGATGAAAAAGGAAGAGAACGAACAGAGGGCGAGCAACCGTGAGAAGGCGACGTGGAAGAAGATGGGATGGACGAGTGCGCAACGGAGAACGGCGGAGGTTTTTTGGGAAGTAGGAACGACGGAGGTTTTTGGGAAGTAGGAACGATAGAGAAGTTTAAGGAAGAATTATTTAACCTAACAAATTTTTAAATATATATAAACTTTTAAAAAAAATATTGTTGTAATATATTGTTTAAAAAATATATATAAACTTTTAAATATATTATTTTAAACGTATATATTTATATTTTTTTTAAAAAAAAACTTATTTCCAATAATTTTAAAAAAATAGTATTAATAATTAAAAAAATAATTTCACCGTTGTATTATAATAAAAAATAGTATTAATAGTATTAAAAAAATCACCGTTGTATTATTTCCAATACTTTTTAAAAAATAGTAAAAATAATTAAAAAAATAGTATTATAAACTTTTAAAATTTCATTGACAACGGTTTAAAACCGTTGTAATATTATCACAACGACAACAATTTTTGACCATTGTGCTAAACGTTACAAAAATATTTTCATTGACAACGGTTGATTGCATCGTTGTCCCAACTGTTGTCAAGATAAAAAAAACCTTAAAGACAACAGTTCTGGAAAACTGTTGTAAAATGTGTTGTTGATTAAAAAAAATATGCTCAACGACAATGGATAGTGTAAAACCGTTGTCTTTTGTGTTATATGAGCGCTCAAAGACAACGGTTTTGTCAAAAACCATTGTCTTTTATCAAAATCACAATGGTTTCTCCTAAAACCGTTGTCTTTGTGGTGTTGTCTTTTAGCATTTTTGTTGTAGTGTTCCTTGTAGAGTATAAGTAGAGGCTCACAACCAAGATGGTTTTGGACAAACCATTGACATGGTTGTAGTGTGATTTGGTATTGGTTTATCTTGACCATAGAATTACACTAGTACACTTTGTATGCATTGAGCAGGACCGATTTAGAGGTGATTCAATTTATACTGACTATATAATTGAATCAGATCTTAGATATTATGGTGTACATGCTCTTAATCCCGATATAATAACGGGCACATGTACTTAGTATTTATTTCTTTGATTTACCAATGAGTGAGATTTATGGGTTAAATCGATAGACCCTGTAAGTTAGGAAATAATATTATTTACATGGTGTGCCATTGATTATAGGAGGAAACTATGTCCTATGTATTAGGATGATGATGTCTCCTTGAGGAGCTCATAAGAATCATCATATAAATCCTACAGGTGGACTTGGTCTAGCATGATGATGAGGTTGAGTGGTACTACTCATGAAGTTAGATGTTAATTAATTAATTGTCAGTAAATTAATTAATTAACGGACATTCGATATCTTAAACACGGGGAGATATTTGTACAAATAATATGTGGAGCCCATATTTATTTATAGGGGTTGGTGAGGTAGATCAATGATAATCTTCTAGTGGAATGGATCATCATTAATGGATCGAGTTTGTGTGGTTCGGATCCATTGGGTGGCCAAGATCCAACTCCTCCTCATGGTCCCTATTGTAGCCTATTATAAATACCTTATGAAGCCTAGATCTATATAAGAGAGGGAAGAGGCTTGGAAAAAAAAAAGTGGCTAGGGTTTGGAGTTGGTTTTGGGCGGCGACAACAAGTGGAAGAGTTAGGGTTTTTGTTTTCCTCTCTTCCTAAGGTTTAGCCGGCACCTCTTCTTCAACTCTTTAGGGCCGGTGCTTCTTCCTTCAAGCAAAGGCTGGCGCTTCATCTTCCTCCTCTCATAGGGCCGGCGGCAACAAAGGATAGGGTGCCTTCTTCCTTTTTCTTGGCCGGTTCATCTACTCCCTCTCCTTGCCCGGCGGCAACAACCAAGCAAGGAGGCTTGGTGGTCGGCGCTAGATAGGAGAAGAAGGAAGTTTGTATCTTCCTTTGTTTGGAGAGAGCAAGGAAAGGAAGATATGTGATCTAAGAGACTTCAATTCTTGGAAGATCGTTGCCCACACAACATCCAAGAAGAGGATAGGTCATACAATAGAAGATCAAGAGGTAAACAAGAGGTATAATTCTTGTTTAGTTTTCTTTCTTATTCTATGTAATTGGATTATAATTGTATGATCATGGACCTCGAAGATAAACACAAAAATCGGTGATCCGTACATCATCTATTCCGTGGCTAATCGAGGAAAAGAGTTAGGTTGCTTGAACAACAAGTTTGTTCAAGCGACCACTCAAATCGAATAGCACGATGATGGATCGGTTGCTTGGGTAATCCATCTTCGTCTGGATTAATTTTTAATCCGGGGACGTGTGATAGGATCGCCATGCACAAGAGACTGAAACGAGGGTAGCAATGATTCCCCTTCACCTATATTGCCCCGGTTGTTGGCACTTGAAGCACACCACGTGCTCCTTGCTCTTCCTAGTGGGGACATCGACATCCTTGACCTTTATGCCGGTTGAGCCTTCTTGACCTTCTTAGGACACTTTCTCTTATAGTGCCCATATTCTCTACACTCAAAACAAATTATATGAATTTTATTTTTAACTAAATTGCTTGAGTTACCTAGGTCAATGGTGGTGGAATTTTGAGCTTCTTCATCTTCTCGACCAGAGGTAGATGGTTCATGTTCTTCTTGCTCCGGGATTGAGGATAATCTAATGTCCTCCCCCTCAATCCTAGAGGTGGAAACTTCTTCCACCTCTTCTACTTCTTCATCCTCCTCGGACGTCGAACACCTTTCTATCTCTGACTCCGCACTTTTCTGTGAGGATGAGCACTCCTCTTCAGGCTCTCTTTCTATTTGAGCCACGGATGGTTCTTCATAGAGCTTGGCCAATTTATCCCATAGCTCCTTGGCATCTTTAAATTCACCTAACCTAGACACAATATCGTTAGGTATTAAATTTAATATTACTTGTGTTACCTTATCATTTCTTTCGAAATCTTGGACTTGCTCTTCGGTCCATCTTTTCTTCTTGAGGTATTCACCTTTTGGACCTCTTGGAATTTCAAACCCCTTCGCTAGGATCATCCAATATTCAAAGTCCATCATGAAGAAGTTCTTCATTCGTGCCCTCCATTGCTCAAACCCTTCTTATCCATAGAAGGTGTATGGAATTGGGGTGTTGATGTCCCATCTCAATTTTTCTTCAAACTCCATCTTCTTCCCTCTAGCGTGCTCCCTCGAATGTGAAGTCGGTGAAGAGCTCCTAGCTCTGATACCAATTGTAGGGTATCAGAGCATCTTCTTCTTCTTAGAGCCACCGGGCTCTGATACCAATTGTAGGAACGTCGGTGAGCACTAGAGGGGGTGAATAGCGCGTTCGTTGACTTGACGGAACTCGATTGTGCTTGTCTACAATTTTCATTAGCGCAGCGGAAATAATGATAACAAAGCAATAACAAAAATACAATCACACAAACACAATGATATAACGTGGTTCAGAACCTTAGGGTTCCTACTCCACTGATTGAGCTCAAATGAGCTCTAGTGATGCAACCACCACCACTAATCAAATACACTCCTTCTCGACAACAAGTCAGAGGCGGAGAAACCTCTTACAATAGATTACAAAAGTAATACAATGAATACAAGCAAATACAAATGGAATACACAAAAACACGTAAAGAAAACTTTACAAATGTGCTTTTGGATGCTTGCTTGTTTGGTTGCTTGAGCTGCACTTGGAGACCCTGAATTGCACTAGCAATGTGCCCCAAATCGTCTCAAAGAATCATGCTAAAAATCTTCTCTTCGAGTTCCTTTTAAGGTTGATTCCATGCCTGGAAGTCTACTGTCATAAGGCCCCAGTCGACTACCAATAGTGTCGTTGTCTCACAACGGACTTAATCTATGTCGGCATTCAAGCCAACGGATACACTGGCAGTCGACTGCCAATACCCATCAGTTGATTGCCAAGCCCATAGCCGATTGACCAGTCGGCTACTGAGATTTCTATCCAGATATCCACGACCAGCAGTCGACTGTTCTTAATGGAAGTCGACTGCTGAAGGCCAGTCGACTGCCCATACATGACAATCGACTGCCAAGGCCATTTGGCCACAATCAAACACCAGTCGACTCACATCAATCGACTGATCATAATATTAGTTGACTGCTACAAGTTGATTTGGAAGCCAAGTGTCAAAACATTTAACCAGTCGACTAGTTCATAACCCCAGTCGACTGACAAACCTCAAACATGAGGTTTAACCCCAAGTATGATGCCCTCATACTTGCTAGACCACCCTTAGCCTAGACCTAAGCCTTCTAGTCACCTCCATCAGCCTAACGCCTATCGGATCCCTCCAAGTCATCCATGACTTGTTCATCCATATGCTAGCCTTCAGGTGCTTTCATCGGCTATTGTCATGCTAAACTAGTCTACACCGCCAAGACACATTTGGGCTTACGCTGTCAAGACACACGCTTGGACTTTATGCCGCCAAACCATTGGACTTATGCTGCCAAGACTCCTGCTTGGCCTTTACGCTGCCAAACCATTGGACTTTTGCTGGCAAGACTCCTGCTTGGACTTTACGCTGCCAATATCAACCCTTGGACTTCCCAAATGCTAAGTACTCATGACTTGGACTTTCCTCGCCAACCCATGTTGGACTTTCCAATTACCAAGACTCAAGCTTGGACTTTCCCTTGCCAAGACCCATGCTTGGACTTTCCATGCTAAGTGTCCCACTTGGACTTTCCATTGCCAAGTGTCCCACTTGGACTTCTCCATCATATGGTCAACCCCAAGTCAACCATCTAGTCAACCCATTGTCAAACAACGGTCAACTTCTTTGTCAAACATCAATGTCAAACATCAAAACACTACTCGAGTCCAACTCGAGTCTGGTCAATCGTGACCTAGGTCGATTGCACCAACAAAAATTATAATATCATTATTTTATTTTAAATTTTAATTTAATTATTTTTTCTAGCATATTACAGGAGAAGTGAGGTTTAAGTTAGGTAAACCTTCACTATGCTTTGACATTGAAAGAGTTAAGTTTGGGCTTATTGGTTAAGCTAACTTAAATGTGTTGTCAAACATCAAAAAGGGGGAGATTATTGGTGCAATCGGCCTATGTCATGATTGTCCAGACTCAAGTTTGACTCAAGTAGTATTTTGATGTTTGACAAAACATTTGACTTGGGAAGTCCAAGAATGGTCTTGACAATTGAGAAGTTCAAGCATGGGTCTTGGCAAAGGAAAAGTCCAAGCATGAGTCTTGGCAATGGTAAAATCCAAGTCATGGTACTTGGCAAGGAAAGTCCAAAGGTATAGTCTTGGTGGCATAAGTCTAAGCGTGTAGTCTTGATGGCATAAAGTCCAAGTGAACTTTGGCAGTGAAAGTCCAAGTATGGATACTTGGCAATTGAGAAGTCCATGGGTGTGATATTGGCGGCGTAAAGTCCAAGTTATTGTCTTGGCGGCATAAGTCCAATGTTTGGCGGCGTAAAGTCCAAGTGTTTGTCTTAGTGGCATAAGTCCAAATGTACCTTAGAAAAGTAGACCCGGTTAGCATGACAATTGTAGGATCTTCGGTGAGCGCTAGAGGGGGGGGGGTGAATGGTGCGTTCTTGTTGGCTTGATGGAATTCGATCATGCTTGTCTACAATTGTGTTAGTACACAGGGGAAATAGAAAATACAATATGAATACAAATGCACAAGCACAAAGACAAGCGATATAATTTGGTTCGGAACCTTAGGGTTCCTACTCCACGAATTAAGCTCGAATGAGCTCTAGTGATGCATACACCACCACTAATTAATAACACTCCTTCTCAGTGACACATCAGAGGTGGAGAAACTGTTAGTAATATATGAGAGATGTCCTAAGGCAATCGCCTTATGTATGAACCATTTATATGATAAATGAAGATTCACTATTTGAGTATACATGTTTTATGTATTTGATTGGATCTTAAACTCATTTACTGAATGTCCACGATACGATTCACAGCATGAGAGAATTTGTGATTGGATCACAACTAGTGAGTATCTCTACATGTGTAATTGTGATGTATCGGAATTATCCCTAGTCGATGAATTGATGGATTTGGACACCATAAATTCTGTCGAGACTAGCACGAGGTATACTCCTTGGTGTATCCAAGCAGCTGATTCTCACTGGCTGGAGACATTGTGATGTCCGGAGTTAATCATGGATGCTAGTTATGGTAACTAGTTCATTGGAGTGACCAGCCGTAAGACTTCATATGGTTCTCTGCATATAAAGATATGTCAATGAAGTTCTTACTGTGGCTTAAGTGCGATGTTCCTTTGACTTGCGGTATTCAAGTCATCTTGATCATGGAGACTTATGCTTTGACATCTTAAGCAAACATCTCTAAGGAGATGTGGACCCGGGATGATTGGGTATAAGTCAAAGTGATCGAAGGTGTTTGAATAGCCTATAAAGGATTCACCACTCCTTGCGAGGAGATGTATACCCATGGCCTCTCGTCGGATTGTTACTAAAGTCTTTGGCCAAAGCATTACATGTTTAGAGTAAGGTACTCTTCGATACATGTGGAGTAACTAGAATCCGTAGGACGAGGAAATGATACTTGGGCTAGGTGTGACGTAGTCAGCCTAGTGGGGACTGACACAATAGACCATGTCCTGAACCAAGTGGGTATAAGATGAGTGAAGGGAATGGGGCACGATTCATTCGAGCTACTGAAGGGTTTCAGAAATAGTTCTGGATCAACCGTTGATCTTTTCGGTTAATTGGGGATCATGATGTACTACTAGGTGCCACTCATGATCGTTCTATAATTAATGGTTAATTATAGATGACCAACATAAACCGAGAACCTATTTGGTCACACGCACAACGAGTGTAATCCAAAGGATTTAAAACGAGCTTGAGAATGGGATTCTCAGACCGAGAGAAACTATGTTTGGTTGGACCAAACATAAAGCGAGCATGAAATTGTTTCAGTTGCAATGGAAGCGTGGATGGGCCGTGTCTTATGAAGACATAATGGATGGACCAAAATGGTTTGGTTCTAATCCAATGGATGAGAATAAACCAAAGGGTTTGGTTTATATTAAACGAATGAACCAAAGGTTGGTTCGGTTCGTTTTAACTTAAAATAAACCATCATGGTTTGGTTTATTTTAACTTATCCTAATGGAGCGGGTTAACGGGCTTTATGGATATGATCCATTAACCATTAAGAGAATTAGTTCTCTATAAAAGAGGGCTTAAGGGATTGTTAAACCCTAATCATCCAAAACCCTAGCTTGAAGTTGCCGCCCACCCCTTGGAGGAATTTTTGGCGCCCAACTACAAGCTGCCGCCGCCCAGCTTTGTGCCGCCGTCCAAGACCCTTGCCGGCGTCCAAGCTCCAGCCGGTGAACCTCCGGCGACCCTCCGGTGATCTCCTATAGGTTCGGCATCAAGGTGAGCCTTTTCTCTCTTTGTTTTGGCCGGCGCCTACTCCTCCACCAAGCTGTCCAGTTTTCTGGACAGCTTCTTCTCCTCTCGTCGGAGCGTCGTTTGGACGACGGTTAGTGATCCGACAGCGGCTAACATACCGGGGATTTGATCTCCGGTAATCCTCTGAGGTGGAGGACGAAGGATTCGTCAATCGGTTGACGAATACCTCTCCGGAGAAGCGAGTCTTGAGGACTTGTTTTAGGTCCGAATTTGGATTCGGATCGTGATCATCTCTCGATCACGTCGTCTTCAACACGAGGCTAGTAACCCGTACGAAGACGAAACTCGTGGCTTGGCGAAGTCATCCCGAGGAGCTCGGCGTGGATACGGATAGAGACGATTCTTACGAGGATCGTTCCGGTTGATGCCGTTCCCGCTACACGTCATACGAAAGGTATAACGTAGTTTAATTTCCTTTTATTGCTAATTTAATTTACGGTTATGTCTACACTTATTGTAATATGCATGCGTGTGTTGTGTGTGTTGTAATAAATATAGATTTATTATTTTTAATTGCTTCCGCTGTGCTCATGTTTACGAAACATGATCGAACACACACACGCCACGGTGCCGGAAACCCAACAGTGGTATCAGAGCCTTGTGTGTTTCGACATAATCGTAAAATTGGTTTTGTGATATTCATAATGTATTTATTGAAATTTTCTAATTTTGGAAATTTAGAAGTATTTATGGAAATTTTTCAATTTTGGAAAGTCTAGAAGTATTTATGGAAATCTTCCACTTTTGGAAAGTTGGAAGTATTTATGGAAATTGATATTTTCATAAATAAAATATTTGATTAGATTCTGGAAATTTGTTTCCTAATTTAATCATGATTTGATTTGGGAAATCAAATCTTAAAATATTTTATTTCCATAAGTAGTTTTAATGATTTAGGAAATTGGTTTCCTAAATAGATTTTCCTTAATCAAATAATTCCATGAATAAAATATGTGATTAGATTTGGAAATTTGTTTCCTAATTTAATTATGATTTGATTTGGAGAATCAAATCTTAAACATATTTTATTTCCATAAATAGTTATGACATATAAGGAAATTATATACATGACATAATTGTATGCCATGTAATTGCATTAGATGCATAACATTATGTCATGCGTGTCATGACATGTAGATGTATGCCATGTATGCCATGCCATGTAGATAATAGTTATTTGCATGCAAAGAGGATGAGACATAAAAACCCTTAATCAATATTAAAGCCTACACCTTCCATTAATATGGTTAGAACCAGAGTTGTTTTTCTTGTTTGGGTTGTTGGACTCTCTCCAAGCCCCTCGAACTGAATATGTTCAAACCATGGAATAGTTTAATACTAATATGGTAAGAGTCAGAGGTCAATCGTTAGCTTTGGTTGTTGGACTCTCTCCAAGCTGGGCTAATTGGTTGAATGCGCTCTAACCATATTAAAACTATTTCTCGATTAATGGGTTGGCTTTAACCTCGAGCATCGGCTTGTTGGACTCTCTCCAAGGTCGATGTAAAGGAGGTGAAGTTGGGTGCTATGCATATGATGCATACTTGTTAATGTGTTAACAACCCGATGTATGTGTGAACATTCAATTAGTTGATAGCACATTGTGATAGTTGCATATACGTGATATGCAATCGGTATAGATGATACCTACCGTCGTAGTTATGAATGGCTTGTTGGACTCTCTCCAAGGTTGTTCATAACTATGATGGATATCAGCCCATTCGGAGATGGACCTACAATCTCCCGAAGTGATTTTGGGGTTTTTTAAAATTCGAAAAAATGAATGGGATTTATAAATGTATATTGATACATTTTAAAATTATTTTCTCATATATGCTCGTTTTGTATTTCTAGGTCAATAAATTGATCATGACGTCTTTGAATTTGCGCACTATTTTGGATTCGAACAAACTGACTGGGCCTAACTTCTGGATCGCTTAGAAACTCGAGAATTGTTCTCAAGGCGGAAAAGCTTGCATATGTCCTTGAAGAGCCTCTTCTCGGGCCCTAAGGACGATGCAACCTGCATCAAATGTTGGTCTATCAGAAACATGTGGCAGATTCTGAGCTGGCGAGTTGCATCATGCTAGCGGCGATGGTACCTGAGCTGCAGAAGCAGCATGAGCATATGGATGCTAACACTATGGTCTTCCATCTTCATGAGTTGTTCGATGAGCAAGCGAGATCCGAAAGGTTCGAGGTCTCTAGGCTCCTCTTCACCACGAAGATGCAAGAAGGTTCTGCAGTTTGTGCTAAAGATGAACGGGTACATCGAGCGGCTAGCTACCCTCGGTTTTGTGATGGATCATGAGTTAAGTATTGACTTAATTCTGCATTGTTTGCCCAAGAGTTTCTCGCAATTTGTGATGAACTATCGGATGAACAAATTGGAATCCACCATTCCCGAGCTCCTCAATATGCTGAAGACTGTGGAGCCTTCTGTAAAGCATGAGGAGAAGGCGGTTCTGTTAGTTGATTCCTCAAAGAAAGGTTCTAAGAGGAAGGCAAAAGAACAGAAGAAAGGAAAGAAAAAGGCAAAGAAGGCGGAACCAGCGCAAAAGGGCACTTGCCATCACTGTGGCAAGGAAGGCCATGCGAAGAAACTGCAAGATTTATCTTGAGTCCATGAAGAAGAAGAAGGCATCCGATGCCCCATCCTCTTCAGGTATCTTCGTTATTGATTGTCATTCTATTTCCTTAGATACTTGGGTATTGGATACTGGGTGTAGCTCACATATATGTAATGACATACAGGGGCTAAGGAATAGAAGAAGACTTGTCAGAGGGGAGTCAAATTTGCGAGTTGGCAATGGAGCAAAGGTTGCTGCGGTCACCATCGGAACTTATTTGCTGAAGCTCCCTAGTGGACTAGTCTTGGAACTGGACAATTGCTATTATGTTCCTTCTCTAATAAAGAACATTGTTTCTATGTCCTGCTTAAATAGAAATGGTTTCCATTTAACGTTTAGTAACAATTGTTGTTATATAACTTTGAATGGCGTACTTTATGGAACTGGAACTTTGAGTAATGGCATTTATACGTTGGACGTATTCAAAGGACATTTTCAATATCGGCGAGCAACACGCGTGCTCGAAAGGATAATCACATAGACTCCTATATGTGGCATTGTCGTCTTGGCCATATAAGCAAGAAACGCATGTCCGAATTACACCGATGTGGAATTCTGGAATCGTTTGAATTGGATTCATACGATACATGCAAATCATGCTTAAAAGGCAAGATGACTAAGTTACCTTTTACTGGAAAAGGTGAACGAGTGGGAGAGTTACTAGGTCTAGTACATACTGATGTATGTGGACCTATGTCAACTCAAGCATTAGGAGGCTATAGCTACTTCATTACCTTCACCGATGATCACTCACGGTTTGGGTATGTGTTCTTGATGAAACACAAGTCCAAGCCTTTGAAAGGTTCAAAGAATTCAGAAATGAAGTAGAGAAACAACATGACAAGAGTATTAAAATACTTCGATCGGATCGAGGTGGTGAATACTTAAGTCAAGAGTTTCTTGATTATCTAAGAGACAATGGCATATTGTCTCAATGAACTCCGCCATATACACCACAGCATAATGGTGTATCTGAGAGGCGTAACCGGACCTTGTTGGACATGGTCAGGTCAATGATGAATCATGCGACTCTTCCCAAGTCCTTTTGGGGTTATGCACTTCAGACAGTTGTTTACTTGTTGAACAGAATGCCTACCAAGGTAGTCTCTACTACTCCATATGAGATATGGGCTAGTAAGAAACCTCATGTATCTTACTTGAAGATATGGGGTTGTCCTGCTTATGTGAAGCGGATCAGATCGCATAAACCGATGCTAAGTCTGATAAATGTCTATTTATTGGATACCCTAAGGAAACAAGGGGTTACCAATTCTATCATCCTATAGAACAAAAGGTGTTTGTTTCAAGGCATGCTGTGTTTCTAGAGAAAGAGTTTCTCTTGCAAGAAAATAGTGGGAGTGTCGTCGAGCTTGAGGAGGCTCGAGAGACTCAAATAGACATTGATGAGATACCTGGTGAAGCACAACAGCCGACAACTCATAGTGATGAGCAATCGGCTGGACCTATTGTAACACCACATCTTCGTAGATCTGGTAGAACACACAATATTCCTGAGAGATATGGATTTCTCGTAAGCGAATCGAACGACGTGTTACTCATTGATGATGAGGAGCCTACCAGTTATGAAGAAGTGCTGACAAGTTCAGAAAGGGATAAGTGGCTTGGTGCCATGAAGTCGGAAATGGATTCCATGTATGAAAACCAAGTTTGGAACTTGGTTGACCCACCTGAAGGGATAAAGCCTATAGGGTGCAAGTGGGTTTTCAAGAAGAAAACCGACATGGATGGTAATGTGATTACCTATAAGGCTAGATTGGTGGCGAAAGGATATCGTCAAAAATAAGGTGTTGATTATGACGAAACCTATTCGCCTGTAGCTATGCTTAAATCCATTCGGATGCTCCTGGCCATAGCGGCTCATTATGATTATGAGATATGGCAGATGGATGTGAAAACAGCTTTCCTTAATGGAAACACGCTCGGGGCGTGTATATGATCTGACTGAGGTTTCACATCGGTTGATAAAACCAAGGTATGCAAATTGCGACGGTCCATTTATGGATTGAAGCAAGCATCCAGGAGCTGGAATATCCGTTTTGATGAGACAATCAAAAAGTTTGATTTCTCACAAAATCCAGACGAACCTTGTGTGTACAAGAAGGTTAGTAGAGTGCGATCGTGTTCCTAGTATTGTATGTCGATGACATACTACTTATAGGAAGCGATGTTTCAATCTTCTGATCGATTGAAGGTTTGGTTATCAAGACATTCTCCATGAAAGACACAGGAGAAGCAACCTACATCCTCGGGATTAAGATCTATAGAGATAGATCGAAGCAGTTGCTTGGTCTTTCGCGGATCTACATATATAGGCCGAGTGCTAAAGAGGTTTAGCATGTCGGAATCAAGAAGGTTTCCTACCCATCGGGCATGGGGTACACCTTTCGAAGTCTATGTGTCGCGCCGCGAAGGCGAGAGGATTTGCATGAGTAAGATTCCCTATGCATCATAGGATCTATCATGTATGCTATGTTATGTACGAGGCCCGATGTATCGTATGCTCACGAGTGTCACGGCGGATACGATCGATCGAGGAATGGATCATTGGGTGGCTATTAAGGCGATCCTTAAGTACTTAAG
This sequence comes from Wurfbainia villosa, assembly GCA_025175895.1. NCBI lineage: Eukaryota > Viridiplantae > Streptophyta > Magnoliopsida > Zingiberales > Zingiberaceae > Wurfbainia > Wurfbainia villosa. Next base: position 85,898,527 of record CM046004.1, read on the forward strand.
AAGAACTAAGGATGTGTTCTAATATATGGAGAAGGGACATGGTGATCGTGGGTATCACGGATGCGGCTCGACGGACAAGGATGATTCCATGTCTTTATGCAGGTATGTATTCACACTGGAATGGGCGCAATAAGTTGGAAAGGTTCCAAGCTTGACACTATAGCGGATTACGCCACTAAGCGAGAATACATTGCGGCTTTAGGCGTGAAAGAGGCGGTTTGGATCGAGAAGTTCATCTACGAACTTGATGTGGTCTCATCGATGATCCAAACATGCTTCGCTATCATCTTATCGGAGAGATCATCGGTAGGAGCGAAATACAAATCGAGAAAATTCCCCTTTGAAAGGAACTTAGCGGATCCTTTGACTAAGGCATTACCTCAAAATAAGTTTGAGGTCATGTTGAGCTTATGGTATTGGATAGCGATTGGCATTAGGCCAAGTGGGAGTCTGTTAGTAATATATGAGAGATGTCCTAAGGCAATGTATGTATGAACCATTTATATGATAAATGAAGATTCACTATTTGAGTATACATGTTTTATGTATTTGATTGGATCTTAAACTCATTTCTTGAATGTCACGATACGATTCACGGCATGAGAGAATTTGTGATTGGATCACAACTAGTGAGTATCTCTACATGTGTAATTGTGATGTATCGGAATTATCCTAGTCGATGAATTGATGGATTTGGACACCATCAGATTACAGCCGAGAGACTACAGTATACTCCTTGGTGTATCCAAGCGGTGATTCTCCTTTGTTTGGAGACATAGTGATGTCGGAGTTAATCGTGGATGCTAGTTATGGTAACTAGTTCATTGGAGTGACCAGGTAAGACTTCATATGGTTCTCTGCATATATAGATATGTCAATGAAGTTCTTCTTGTGGCTTAAGTCGATGTTCCTTTGACTTGCGGTATTCAAGTCATCTTGATCATGGAGACTTATGCTTTGACATCTTAAGCAAACATCTCTAAGGAGATGTGGACCGGGATGATTGGGTATAAGTCGAAGTGATCGAAGGTGTTTGAATAGCCTATAAGGATTCACCACTCCTTGCGAGGAGATGTATACCCATGGCCTCTCGTCGGATTGTTACTAAAGTCTTTGGCCAAAGCATTACATGTTTAGAGTAAGGTACTCTTGGATACATGTGCAGTAACTAGAATCCGTGGGACGAAATGATACTTGGGCTAGGTGTGGCGTAGTCGACCTAGTGAGGGTGACACAATAGACCATGTCTGAACAGTGGGTATAAGATGAGTGAAGGGAATGGGAGCAGATTCATTCGAAGCTCTTCAAGGGTTTCGTAAATAGTTCGATCAACTGCTGATCTTTTCGTTAATTGGGGATCATGATGTACTACTAGGTGCCACTCATGATCGTTCTATAATTAATGGTTAATTATAGACGGCCAACATAAACCGAGAACCTATTTGGTCACACGCACAACGAGTGTAATCCAAAGGATTTAAAACGAGCTTGAGAATGGGATTCTCAGACCCAGAGAAACTATGTTTGGTTGGACCAAACATAAAGCGAGCATGAAATTGTTTCAGTCGCAATGGAAGCGTGGATGGGCAGTGTCTTATGAAGACATAATGGATGGACCAAAATGTTTTGGTTCTAATCCAATGGATGAGAATAAACCAAAGGGTTTGGTTTATATTAAACGAATGAACCAAAGGTTGGTTCGGTTCGTTTTAACTTAAAATAAACCATCATGGTTTGGTTTATTTTAACTTATCCTAATGGAGCGGGTTAACGGGCTTTATGGATATGATCCATTAACCATTAAGAGAATTAGTTCTCTATAAAAGAGGGCTTAAGGGATTGTTAAACCCTAATCATCCAAAACCCTAGCTTGAAGTTGCCGCCCACCCCTTGGAGGAATTTTCGGCGCCCAACTACAAGCTGCCGCCGCCCAGCTTTGTGCCGCTGTCCAAGACCCTTGCTGGCGTCCAAGCTCCAGCCGGTGAACCTCCGGCGACCCTCCGGTGATCTCCTATAGGTTCGGCATCAAGGTGAGCCTTTTCTCTCCTTGTTTTGGCCGGCGCCTACTCCTCCACCAAGCTGTCCAGTTTTCTGGACAGCTTCTCCTTCTCTCGTCGGAGCGTCGTTTGGACGACGGTTAGTGATCCGACAGCGGCTAACATACCGGGGATTTGATCTCCGGTAATCCTCTGAGGTGGAGGACGAAGGATTCGTCAATCGGTTGACGAATACCTCTCCGGAGAAGCGAGTCTTGAGGACTTGTTTTTAGGTCCGAATTTGGATTCGGATCGTGATCATCTCTCGATCACGTCGTCTTCAACACGAGGCTAGTAACCCGTACGAAGACGAAGCTCGTGGCTTGGCGAAGTCATCCCGAGGAGCTCGGCGTGGATACGGATAGAGACGATTCTTACGAGGATCGTTCCGGTTGATGCCGTTCCCGCTACACGTCATACGAAAGGTATAACGTAGTTTAATTTCCTTTTATTGCTAATTTAATTTACGGTTATGTCTACACTTATTGTAATATGCATGCGTGTGTTGTGTGTGTTGTAATAAATATAGATTTATTATTTTTAATTGCTTCCGCTGTGCTCATGTTTACGAAACATGATCGAACACACACACGCCGCGGTGCCGGGAACCCAACAGAAACCTCTTACAAGCGATTACAAAAGTAATAAAATGAATTACAAGCAAATACAAAGATAAAATACAATACAAGTAAAGAAAAACACTTTACAAGAAGACTTTGAATGCTTGCTTTTGGTTGCTTGAGAAGAGCCTTGAAGGTCTGGATTGCAACAGCAAATCCCCTCCAAATTGCCGCAAAGAACCATACCAAAATCCTCCTCCTTGAGCTTCTTTTAAAGCTACAACTCGGGCTAGGTTCCACTTAGCAGTCGACTGCTCACGACCATCAGTCGACTGCTCCTATAGCCATTGTGAGACGACTTAGTCCACGTCAAAAAGGTTCCAACAGATAGACCATCAGTCGACTGCCAAATCCTAGCAGTCGACTGATGCATAGGCAGTCGAACCACTGGTCGAGCCTGCCTCACGTCTGTGGTATTTCCTCAACATCAGTCGACTGCCCTCCATAGCAGTCGACTGCTCAAGGGTAGTCGAGGTACTGCCTCGACTAGGGCTCTAGTCAAGGTGCCAGTCGAGACACCTTGCATATGCTCGATCGCAGTTGAGGCCAGTTAAGGTCCTACCTCGACTGGGACTCCAGTTGAGGCACCAGTCGAGTCTCCTTGTGTTTGTGGCTGCAATTCGATCGCAGTCCATCGCCAGTCGACTCCCATCAGTCGACTGATCATAATCCCAATCGACTGCTCAGTGTCGACTCGGCTGCCAAGTGTCAAAACACTTGACTAGTCGACTGGTCCATGACCCCAATCGACTAATACACCTCAACCATGAGGTTTAACTCAAGTATGATGCCCTCATACTTGCTAGACCACCCTTAGCCTAGACCTAAGCCTTCTATTTACCTCCATCAACCTCACGCCTATTGGATCCCTCCAAGTCATCCATGACTTGTTCATTAATACGCTAACCATCAGGTGCTTCTATCGGCTATTGTCATGTTAAGCTAGTCTACACCGCCAAGGCACATTGGGCTTACATTGCTAAGACACAGGCTTGGACTTTATGCCGCCAACCATTGGACTTATGCTACCAAGACTCCACCTTTGGACTTTACACCGTGAATATCAATCCTTGGACTTCCCAATTACCAAGTATCCATGACTTGGACTTTCACCGCCAAGACTACACACTTGGACTTACGTGACCAAGACTACACCCTTGGACTTTCCATGCCAACTCCATGTTAGACTTTCCAAATGCCAAGACTCATACTTGGACTTTCCTTGCCAAGACTCATGCTTGGACTTACCATGCTAAGTACTGAAGACTTGGACTTTACCATTGCCAAGTGTCCCACTTGGACTTCCCATACCAAGTACTCAAGACTTGGACTTCCCATGACAATCACATTGTCATACATTTTGTTGAACATCAAAATACTACTTGAGTCAAACTCGAGTCTGGTCCATCGTGACCTAGGTCGATTGCACCAATAATCTCCCCCTTTTTGATGTTTGACAAAAACCAAAACCTTTGAGTTAGAACACTAACTCAATCCAATCCTCCCAATTATCCAAATTAGGAATTCTACTCGAATTCTCTCCCTTTTTGACATATATCAAAAAGGCTCTCTCCAAGGATATCAATGTCTCATATCCCAATGAGATCTTATAATCTCCCCCTTGGTCCAAAAATATCTAGGATGCCTTCACTCTTCCTAGTGATAAGTCCCATATCACTAAAGAGAGACAATCCTCGCTTCTCTAAAAACTCAAAATTCTCCCCCTCATGAGAAAGAATACATCCATCATCCCATGATGGATAACCTCCCCCTAAAGGCTTGCTCCCCCTTGACCATTTCACCAACAGTGTCCTTGGAGAGTTCCTAAGCCTATAGGAACACTAACCCATCAAAATTAAAGTAAAAAATTCAAACTTGAACTTTCACACACCTTAAAATTGATACATCACCCAAACAACTCTCCTAATCCATATCCAATGGATTTTCACCCTTTATAATGCTTTCCAAAGCATATCCTAGGGTTAGGAGCAGTTAGGGTAGCCTAACATAGTTGAAATCAGGCTAAATAGACCTTGTTTACCCAAAATTAGCATTGGCAGTTGACTGGTTCAGTTAATTATGATCGACGCCCTATGCATCACCGATCGAGAAAGCTTTCAATGAGTGATAGTACTCGATTGAGGTGGTGTTTCGACCGTTTTTAGAAATGCATAAATAATTCTAGAAAATTCAAAAAATCATGAAATTTCGACCACACATTACTTATGCCAAACACTATAGGGAAAAAATATTTAAAAAATAAAATACCCAAAAATTAGTGAGATTGATACAAAGTTTAAAAATAAGAAAAACTTCATTGTTTTGAGTTTACTTTGTATCAACTTTATCAATGGTGACTTCTATCAAAAGATATACTACACCAAGGTTTTTCAAAATGATTTTGATTTTTTTTTTAAAACCTTATATTGAACCATGGTCTATGGGCTTAATGCACATGACTTGTACATAAGCTTTCCTCATGATTCATCCATGGTATAAGATGAGTTTGAGTTCATCTAGATGCAAAAACTATGCACCTTGGACTTAACTCATTTCCTAGCATCTCACATGTGTCTAGGGTGTATGAATATATACACATGTCAATGTGATGTGAGATGTGAGTTTTGTTCATCATAATCTCAGGTCTCATGCATTTTTCTAAGACAACACTATTTGATTCCCTTATACATGAGACTTCAAATCATGCCATTTATCCTTAAATCAATTTTAATTAATGCATGAATAATGATTATGACATAAATGATAACATAAATAAACATGTGCCAATAATCATGATATCATGTCATATGATGACAATCTAAATAACCCATGACATAAAAAAAATAAATCCTAAGCTTGATCATGACATTTATATGATAATAATGAAATATAATGTCATGACATGGTATATGACAATCAAAGCATGACAAATAAAATATAAGGCATAAGAATATCTAAATTTTTAATATTAGTTGTCATTTGTTAGGATTAAGTTCATTTTGCCATAATACTACTCATCTACCAAGTGTGTCAAAAACTCAAAATGGTACACTATGATCTCTAAACCTAGTTTGTGCCAATTTGATCAATTTATCAAACTTCTTAAATAATATTCGCACATCCTAAAATATTTTAGGATTAAAATCAAACTTATTTCCAAGGTACCAATAACCTTGAAAATGACCTAAAATATCAACTTTTCTATGGTTGAGTTAACTACCCATCCAATCAAGGTTGACACATCCTAACCCATTTAGCGTGAATCGATCACGCTCCTAGGAACCCAATACCTATTGGAGCTCATTGGGTTTACTAGGTATTCCTTAGGGATGACCTCCCTTGATACCTTCCTAATGACTCTCCTAGGCTTAGAAGCCTTGGTCATTTGGGTCGTGCCTAGGTTAACTCTAGGGGTGACTCCCCTTGTAACATTCTTAGTGGCTTCCCTAGGTTTCCTTGAAACCTTAGCCACTAGGCACTTACCTTGGTTAACCTTAGAGATGACCTCCCTAGTAACCTTAGTTTTCCTAGACCTAGGTTGTGTTCCATAATCGAATGAAATATTATGGTAGGTCTCCTTGGGCTTAGGTTTGTGACCCAAACCTTTCTTGCCCTTAGGTGAACATTGCCTCCTAAATTTTACCATTTGACCCTTGCATTTGATTTTTCATCTTTCTTAGGGTTTTTTTTCATTTTCTAAAGCTTTGACCTCAAAGCTTGATTTTCAACCTCTAATTTTTCCAATTTGGTGGGCTCATTATTTCTTTGAGTAGAGTTGTTATTTCTAGGCATATGTCTATGGTTCTTGGAATTAATGCCTAGATGGTCCTCTACCTTTCTAATACTTTCCCTAGGTAGGATTTTTCTAGAGTTAGTAGTCTCAAACTTCTCCTTAGTTCTAAAATTACAACTCTTAGCACCTAGGTAATAAAATTTATTATTTCTAGCATGCTTCTTATGATTATGCATAATTGCAAGGGTTTTGAAATTATTTCTAGCATACTTTTACCTATTACTTAAAGAATGAGCATTATTTAAATTTACCTTAGGATTTGCTTTAGAAGCTCCCCCTACATTTGATGCTCCTTTTTTCCTGGGGCATTGGCTTCGGTAGTGTCCCCTTTGATGACATTTTAAGCACACCACGTGCTCCTTGCTCTTCTTAGTGGGGACACCGACATTCTTGTGTTGATGCAGGGGCACCAAATAATCGAACCTAGATTTTGATTATGGTAAAGGTTCAAAGTTAAACTCTTATTGTTATCTCATGAGCTATGTTGAGTGTGCAGGAAGTGTTTAAGCTAAGCCCAAGGTCAAGCGACACTCGAAGAATCTCGAGTCGAGAAACCGTGGTGGTCAGGCAACACCAGGAGAACCTCGTGGAATCGAGGAACCTCAGTGGAGACTGGAAGCTAAGCGCTAAGTTAGAGGTAAGCACTGAGTGAAGAGTAATGGTGAGGTCGTGTCATCCGTACGGGGACGATCTTAGGCGGCGATCTGACTAAGACTTCCAAGGGAAGGTCTAAGTTGAGATCGGACGGTAAGCAGTCGTCGTATTGACCATTACTTGTTAGTTATGTGCTAACTCTTTGCTGTAGGTGAGTGACCAAGCCAACAGTCGACTGATAGCTATTGGTAGTCAACTGATCCTACCATCAGTCGACTGATGAGGGTCATCAGTCGACTGCTAGTCAAACTGTCCAGCTCGATTAAGGTCAAGATAAGCTCCTCTTATCTTGGGGAGATAAGGAGCTTTGACTCAGATTTGGATCTCAACGAGCTAGGGTTTGAAGGTCTATAAAAGAAAGGGGTTTCACCCTTTTGGAGCATCGGATCTTGCTCCCAAAGTGCTCCAACGATGCCAAGCTTCGACGACAACACTACACCATCGTAACACCGATGACACGCAGAACTTCCAACCTTTTCGTCAGTAGTTCCATTCTTTTAGTTGTCTTATTTCTTTATTGTATTCGAGCTTTACATTTCTAAGAGGAGAGGTAGGCTTGTTACCTCTCCTTCTATCCTTTGAGTTTTTGTAATCGTCATCTCCTACCTCCAACGAGGAGGAGACTTATAGTAGATTGCCCCACCATATGTGATCTAGGATTGCGAGGCCTTGGAGTAGCAACCTTTCGGTTGTGAACCAAGTAAAAACAAAGAGTCTCATTTTCATTTATTGTATTTTACTTTCTGCTGCAATACTCATGTTTTATCAAAATGAAAAGAAGAATTTTTACTCTCGCTATTCACCCCCCCCCCCTCTAGCATGCTTCTCGATCCAACACCTTGACCTTGGGTGCCGATTGAGCCTTCTTGACCTTCTTAGGGTACCTGCTCTTGTAATGCCCTTTCTCCCTACACTCAAAGCAAATTATATGAACTTTATTTTTAACTAAATTGCTTGAGTTACCTAGGGTGGTGGTGGAGGTCTTGAGCCTGTTCATCACTTCTCTTGGAGATTGATAGCTCCTCTTGATTTTGCTCCGACGTGGATGATCTCATATCCTCCCCCTCAATCCTAGAGGTGGAGGTTGCTTCCACCTCTTCTCCATCGGATGTTGAGCACCTCTCAGCCTTCGATTCCTCAAGCTCTTGAGCCGATGAGCATTCTTCGACTTCTTGGGATTGTTCTTCACTTGAGGTCGTGATGGTCCTTCATGGAGTTGTCAATTCGCTCCAAAACTCCTTTGCATCCTTATATTCACCTAATATACACAAAACATCATTTGAGATTAAATCACCTAATAATTTTATTACCTTCTTATTTCTCTCGAAATTTTGGAGTTGTTCCTCGGTCCATTTCTTCATCTTGAGGAATCCTTCCTTTGGCCCTCTTGGATACTCGAATCCTTCCATCAAGGCAGACCAATTTTCGAAGTCCTTCATCATTATAAATTCTTCAATCCTTGTCTTCCATTGATTGAAGTCTCCTCATCCAAAGATTGCATACGAGATTGGTGTGTTGATGTCCCATTCCAATCTGTCGTTTGGCAACTCCATCTTCTCTAGCGCTTTTGCTTCCGGTTGTTAATCTATAGAAGAGCTCCTAGCTCTGATACCAATTGTAGAATCTTCGGTGAGTGCTAGAGGGGGGTGGGGGTGAATGGCGCGTTCTCTTTGGACGGAATTCGATCGTGCTTGTCTATAATTGTGTTAGTATGCAGCGGAAATAGAAAATACAATATGAATACAAACACACCGGCACAAAGACATGCGATATAACGTGGTTCAGAACCTTACGGTTCCTACTGTGAGATTTTCCGAGCCATAAAAACCGCTTTTTACGTTGCGGAAAACTCTGAAGCCCGGCCACAGATCTGTGCGAAGTATAACTAAAATAAATTCATGTATGTGTTATGGAAACCTAGATCTACCTTAGATCTACATGATGAGAGTGTTACCCTCGATGCGATGCCCTTCGCTTATCCCGCTCGTCCAAATGGCTTGTCGGAACTCAAGAGTGTCAAGTGTACACTCCTCTATTGGTATCCACATGGACAAATGGTGGAGAAAAACAACCTAGAGTGTGCTAGCACTCCTTGGTAGTTTCGGCAAGATGAGGAATGGGAGAGAGCAAGAAGGAGAGCAAGGAAGAAGAAGATAATATTAATTCCAATAACTTCACCCAATGAATAAAAGTGGTCGGCCACTTTGTTTTGGGGGGGTTACATGCATGCATGTAACTCCAAGAGCCAATGACTCTTGGTCTCCCTCATGAGGTGACACCACATGATAAGTCCATGATGATGTGGAACATCATCATTGGTCAGCCCCCATGCCAAGTCACCATGACATGGCAATTGGTCAAGTCAAAATTGACCATTCATCTTCCCTCTCAAGTCAAGTCAAACTTGACCTCTTATCTCCCATGGTTGATCAAATCTAACCACTTGATTCAAGTCAATTTGATTTAATGAATCTCTATTCATTAATTTAAATTGACTCAATGAATCAAATCTAAATTAGACTCATTCAACACTTGAATCAAATTGAGTATAACTCAATTAGTCTAATTTGGATTACTCTTAATCCAATTTGGTTCATCCCATGAACCTAATCCTCATGGTTCATCATATGAACCTAATCTCCATCTAATTGCCCTTTGTGTGTGACCCTATAGGTTCTTGTAACGTTGACAATGCTCCTAAACCAATTTAGGAACATAAGCAATGAGCGGTATCTAGCAACACATCATTGCTACCCAAGTTACAAGAATGTTGAGATCCAACATCACCTTTGTGACTCTCACAATATGTGACAATGTCCCTCTATCCTTGACATCTAGATTGATCAATTGAGACATAGACCGTGTCATCCTCGGTACAATCTATATCTTGAACTCCAAGTAGACTCACTCTAATCAAATGAACTTAATATCTCATATTGACTCATTTGGGCATGGCCATGCACTTCGTGGTCTCACTCTATCAAGAATAACGATGTCACTCCCGTCATATAGGAGGGATAGATCCCATCTACATCACTCACATCCCTCCGTATAATTTGTTACATACCCAGTAATCGCCTTTATAGTCCACCCATTTACGGGTGACGTTTGACGAAGCCAAAATATACAACTCCTTATGTAGAGAACCATGGTGACTTCAGGTCCAAGGACTAATAGTCATACTAATAGTCACATGAGAAAGTATATGATACTAATATAACGATCCATGATACTTTCTCATGGTGGGTCATTCAGTATACATTCTCCAATGCATACCCATGTGTCAACTTGATATCTCATATCCATGATTTGTGAGATCAAGTCATCATGTTGACATACATGCTAGTCTCTACACATTAACATTGTCCCTGAATGTTAATACTTGACTAGGAATGATTAAGAGTAGTGTTCTCTATATCATCTCATTATCTATTCAACCAATCGATTGATAAAGATAAGAACCTTCTACTCAAGGACGTTATTATACTTAGTTATTTGGCACCAATACAAGTAAATATAATAACCATGGCTTTATAAATAGGAATATGATACAATAAAGTCCATACAACAATCATCACATGATTGACTCTAGGGATTTCACTAACACCTACTCCACGGATTGAGCTCTAGTGATGCATACACCACCACTAATCAATAACACTCCTTCTCGGTGACATACCGAAGGTGGAGAAACATTTTACAAGTGATTACAGAAGTAATATAATGAATTACAAGCAAATACAAAGATGAAATGCGATACAAGTAAAGAAAAACACTTTACAAGAAGACTTTGAATGCTTTCTTTTGGTTGCTTGAGAAGAGCCTTGAAGGGCTGGATTGCAGCAGCAAATCCCCTCCAAATCGCCTCAAAGAACCATACAAAAATCCTCCTCCTTGAGCTCCTTTTAAAGCTGCAACTCGGGTTGGATTCCGCCTAACAGTCGACTTCTCACGACCATCAGTCGACTGCTCCTATAGTCATTGTGAGACAACGACTTAATCCATGGCGGAAAGGTTCCAACGGATAGACCATCAGTCGACTGTCAAACCCTAGCAGTTGACTAATGCACAGACAGTCAAGCCGCTGGTTGAGCCGGCCTCACGTCTGTGGTGTTTCCTTAACATCAGTCGACTGCTCAAGGGTGTTGGTGATCTTTGGAAGGCTAGAGGGGGGGGGGTGAATAGTCTCTCTTGAATTCTACAAACAAAGTTGTTGGATCGTTTATAGCACTAGAGGGGGGTGAATAGTGCAAAACTCTTTTCATTCGTTTGTTCGATGTAAAGTGCGAGTAAGAGTAAATGCAGCGGAAAGAAAATAATACTCATTTGTTTTTACTTGGTTCATAGCCTTTGACTGCTAGTCCAAGGCCCCAACGGTCCTAGACTATGTACGGAGGGCAAACCACTAAAAACACTCCTCCTCGTTAGACGAAGGAGTAAGAAAATACAATCGATGAAAAGCTCAAGGTAGAGGGACACTCCCCCTCTTCTTATTATGATTAAAACACGACAAGTATAGAATAAAAGACGACAACAATAATAAAAAAACCAACGACTATTAAAGTAAAAGAAATTGGGCACTTGTCATTGGAGATTCAGTAGCACTTCGTTGTCGCAAGGTCGTCGTAGAAGAAGAGGCTTTTTGGAGAGCTTTTGATAATGAAAATGGGGTGGAGAACCCCTACTTTTAAAGCCTTAGAAACCCTAGATGTTCACTTCTTCAACCAATGAGAGCAATCCTCCTATCCCTTCAAAAATGGAGATAAGCTTTGACTCTCCTCAAAGCTGATCCTTGACCAACAATCGACTGATACCCTTACCAGTCGACTGCTAGATGGACCAGTCCCTCAGTCGACTAATGGCAGATTTTCCAACTGCAAAGAAGAGTTAGCTCAAAAATACAGTTAATACAAGTAAATTAAATGGTCATATACCATCCGATCTCGACTTAGACCTTCCATGGGAGGTCTTGGTCAGATCGTCGCCTAAGAACATACCCGTATAGAGGACATGACCTTCCTTGCACTCACTCACACGAGCTTACCTCAACATTTACCTTGTAGCTTCTGCTTCCGGCCTTCCACCTGATTCCTTCGGCTCCCTCCGAAGTCATCCCAGTGTCGCTAGACCACACGGCTCCCTCTGGGTGTCGCTGACCTTCAGCTCTAGCTTTAGCACTTTTCTGCACACTTGATTTAGCTCGTGAGATAACAAAATGTGCTTAACTTTGTATCGTTTGCTATAATCAAAACTCAGGTTCGACTTAGGTGCCTACTGCACCAACAATCTCCCCCTTTTTGATCTATGGCAAACCCATACAAAGTTAAGGAAATAATATGCATGAAGAATAATAATATGCATGAAGAATCAAAGATTAAGTAGGAGTAATAGAGATCTTCTTCCAAGTACTCCCCCTTGAGGAAACCTCCCCCTTGACCGAGGGTGAGTCTTGAAAGAAGATCTTAATTCTCCCCCTTGATGTTTGCTATTTAGGAAGAGTTTAAGTAATTAACAATTACTTAAAGTTGGCCTTAGTATTAAAAAAAATAAGTTTAAGTTAAGAAGATATCTTAACTTGGCCTTTCTCCCCCTTTCTCAAGTAAAACATTAACGTTTGACCATGAGAATATAGAATTAAGTTACTAAGTTAAGTTATAAAAAAAAATGATCTCTTAACTTTGGCCTTTTCTCCCCCTTTTGCCATAAATCGAAAAGAGGGGTTTTGAAGAAAAAAAATATAAGTATTAAGTTTAAGTTCCAAGTCCAAGCATGTTCCATATTATTTTGAAAATAATATACTAAAAATAAGCTCATCTATTAAATGTTCAACTCTTATTTGACTTGATTGATATGAAAGATCAACAAGTCCTGGTCAGAGTCGATTAATATATATGATTATACTTCGTGGTTCATGACGATGCACTAGCTCTACATCTGGAACTAGGAGTAAAGTCCTAACATCTCACGCCCATCTACGTGGCTAAGTACACAAACACATTAGTCTGTGATATCTAGGGTAAGCCCTAAGCTAGTTCCATTAACATGAAAAGAAAAGTAAATACTAGAGTATAGAATGTAAGTCCTACTCTATTACGCACATGCCTAATTTTCATCTTAGTAGACTAAATTCGACTTCGGGTAGTGGCTTGGTAAAAAGATCGGCTAGGTTTGACTTGGATTCCACATATTCGAGTTTAATGGTTCCGTTAGCTACATCTTCTCGAATAAAGTGGTGTTTAACTTCTATATGTTTGGTCCTAGAATGGCAAATAGGATTTTTGGTTAAGTTGATGGAGCTAATACTATCTATGTGAATTTTAATATTGTTGAAGTTTAAGTTAAAGTCTTGGAGAGTGTGCTTCATCCAAAGAAGCTGAGCTACACACTCACCCATCGCAACGTATTCGGCTTCGGTGGTAGATAAAGCAACACAGTGTTGCTTCCTACTACACCAACTCACTAGACTCGAGCCGAGAAGTTGACAACAACCATTCGTGCTCTTCCTATCGAGTTTACTACCGGCATAGTCTGAGTCGGAGTAGCCGATTAGTTCGAACTCGGTAGATCTAGGGTACCAAATACCTACGCTTAGAGTGCCCTTTAGATACCTAAGGATACACTTAACTAAAGTTAGGTGAGACTCCTTGGCACAGGTTTGAAACCTTGCGCACATACTTACTGCGAATAAAATGTCGGGTCGACTCGCGGTTAAGTATAGAAGACTCCCTATCACACTCCTATAGTATTTTATGTCAATGGGTTTTCCTTCTAAGTCCTCTCATATATTGACATTAGTTGCCATGGGTGTATTGAAGGTTTTATCATCTTGCATTCCAAACCGTTTGATTAATTCCCTAGTATATTTTTGTTGATGTAAATATATTTCATCCTTAGTTTGTTTAATTTGTAGTCCTAGAAAGAAACTCAATTCACCTACTAAATTCATTTCAAATTCACTTTCCATAAGTGAAATGAATTCGTTTAGTAGGATCGAATTGGTTGTTCCAAAAATGATATCGTCTACGTAAATTTGGGCTATGAAGATTTCATTACCTACGATTTTTATGAAGAGGGTTGGATTGACTAGGCCTTGGTTAAATCCTTTAGACTTAAGATAAATTGAAAGTCTCTTGTACCAGACTCGAGGAGCTTGTTTGAGTCCATAGGGAGCTTTCTTTAGTTTAAGGACATGGTCGGGTTTATCTAGGCTTTCGAATCCGGGGGGTTGACTAACGTATACCTCTTCCTTAATAAGTCCATTCAAAAATGCTGACTTGACATCCATTTGAAATAACTTAAATCCTCGATGTGCAGCGTAGGCTAACAACATTCGGATGGATTCTAGTCTAGCTACGGGGGCATAGGTTTCATCATAATCTAATCCTTCGACTTGACTAAAATCTTTGGCGACTAGCCTTGCTTTATTCCTAACTACTTCACCTTTGTCATCAAGTTTGTTTTGGAAGACCCACCTTGTTCCAATAATCGATTTATCTTTAGGTGGTGGTACTAATTCCCAAACCTCATTCCTAGTAAATTGAGCTAGCTCTTCTTGCATTGCAATAATCCAATCGGGATCAAGAAGAGTTTGTTCAATGGTTTTGGGTTCGATTTTAGAAATCAAGGAGATTTGACTAAGGTTTCTATAAGATGATCTAGTTCAAACCCCTAAGCTAAGATCACCTATCACTTGGTCGATAGGATGATTTGTGTGAATCCTAATTTGACTTGGGTTAGGGTCACCTACCACTTGGTTGACTGGATGACTCATTGGACTTGGGTTAGGATTAATACTAGACTCGATCTCAGGGTCGGAGTCGAGTCTGGTATAAGTCGGTTCGCTAGTTGGTGTTGCTACGGGTTTTGTAGGTTCGTATCCTTCATTGAACACTACATTAATAGTCTCTTCAACTCTAAGGGTGTCATGGTTATATACCCTATAAGCTCTACTTGTAGTCGAGTATCCTAAGAAGATTCTGGTAGAGGTTTTGGAGGTGAACTTTTCTAGGTAATCCTTAGTGTTTAGGATATGTACCTTACATCCAAATACCCTAAAGTACTTGATGTTAGGTACTTTGTCGTGATATATTTCGTACGAGGTCTTAAGATGCCTCTTTACCAAAAGTATCCTATTTTGGACTTAGCAAGTCGTACTCACGACTTTTGCCCAAAACCTGTCAGGTAGGTTATACTCGTTTAGCATTGTCCTAGCGGCTTCTTGTAGGGTTCTATTTTTACGTTCGACTAGACCGTTTTGTTGTGGGATTCTAGGACACGAGAATTCATGGTGATATCCATTTAGGTTACAGAAATATGTAAACCTGTGGTTTTCGAATTCACCACCGTGATCGCTCCTAAGTCTTTTAATTTTAAGGCTCTTTTGATTTTCGATTAGTTTAAACAAGTTGATGAGTTGATCTAGGGTATCACTTTTATGTTTGATGAACCTAACCCAGGTAAACCTAGAATAGTCATCAATTATGACTAAGTAGAATTGACTACCATTAAGTGACTTAGCTCCATGTGAATCGAATAGATCCATATGTAGGAGCTCAAGAACACTTTTGGTTCGTTCTTGATTAGTTAGTTGATGTTGTGTCCTAGATTGTTTACCTTGTTGACAAGCATTACATATTTTATTGTCTAAGTTGTTAAGGTTGGACAAACCTCTGACTAAGCCACTCTGACTCATCTTGTGGATGAGTCTTAGGTGCGAGTGACCGAGTCGTCGGTGCCACAACTAAGATTCCTCTTGCTGTGTCATAAGACACTTGGTTGAGGAGTTAGGTAGATTAATAGCATAGATGTTGCTATTCCTAGTTCCTTTAAGGATTGTTTTAGAGGTTTCATTTGTTTTAATTACGCATTCATTTTCTAGAAATATGACCTTAGAGTTATTATCACACAATTGACTTACGCTAAGTAAATTATATTCGAAATTTTCAACTAGTAAAACATTTTGAATGATAAAGTTTGAGTTGAGCTCAATATCACCTGATCCGATGATTTTGAGCTTGCCGTTGTTTCCAAAGGCTACCGATCCTTGTCGCTTGAATCAAAGCTTTGAAAACTTAAGTTAATCCCCGGTCATGTGTCGGGAGCAACCACTATCCAACATCTATTGATCCTACGCGCAAAGTAGTTGGATCAGATATTAGAAATTAAAATTTGGTTGTAAATTATTAGACCTAGATCATCTCACCCATTTCTACATGATCAAACATGTTATCCTTATATGTTCTTGTGAGATGAATTCAATTTTCCTTAATTAATTTTAATGAATCGAAACTAGTCAGCCTTACGTTAGATTCAGATTTGACCCTAAGCTCATCAAGTCACTTTTTCAAGATCTTGGCTTCCAGGTCGTGGCGAGGCACAAGGGCCTTCTTTGATCGAAAAAATGACCACTTCCTTAGACAAAGCCAATTTCGAGAAAATAATAACTTGACTTACTTAAGACCACTTCCTGGTCTAACTAGTCTAGGATATGGCGAGGTAGCTTCAGCTAGTTCCGCTCGGTCAAGTGAACCGAACTAGATACGTCTTATCTAGCTTGAGTACCCAAGACTTCACTTTCCTAGCGTACTATCATCTCGCCGCATCCTGGTACTATTTTTATCAAGTATTGATGAGTTATAGTCTCTATCTAACCATTCTAAAAAAAAGAAAAGAAAGAGAAACTAAGTATGCAATTTCTAAGTAATAGCACAAACAAGTTTTGTACTAGCTCCCCCTGGACCATTTAATCGGTTTGGTCTTTCCACAGTGGATTTGGTCCTTGGGAACCCAGTACTGGTTGGATCCTAATGAGAAATCAAAGTGGTCTTAGTGCTTGGACATGTATTCTATTTCGACTTACGATTGACATATATGACTTGTTAATCGTATTTGAGCTAAACCCAAGCCTGACCTTGTTGTACACGACCCTTTGCGATCCAAGTAAGAGGTCAAGTCCCTTGGATCCCAAAGTGAACCTTTCCAACATGTTCCTAAGATCTTCGACTTGACTTTTCAAAAGTGAGTTCTCAACTTCGAGCTTTTCAACTCGAGTTGAGTTCTCCTCTTGAACTTGACTAGTCGAAGAGGTTAGGGAGACCTCATGTTTAAGGAGTTTAACCTCCTCGAACAGGGTCTTGACCTTGGACTCAGACTTAGCTAACTTCCTAGTTAGAAACTTAATTGCATTGTAAAAGCTACTAATGAGGGACCGACTTACCTTGAGAGTTTCTCTTGAACCAGATGCGTATCCGTGGCTTTCTTGAATAGAGATTCACAGTCCGACTCATCCTCAGGTTTAGATTCGGACTCCAGCTCCGATTCGGTTGGTTTAGCCATGAAGACAAGGTCATCGTCTTCTTCCTCCGATGCCTTTTCCCACGTAGCATTGAGCACCTTTTTGAACTTCGGTGCTTTGTTTTTAAGCTTCGGGCATTCTGACTTGACATGTCCGAACCTATTGTATTCATAGCACCTAATGTTAGAACTATTTTTAGGTTTTCCTTCATTGGGTTGAGTGACGGGTCATCTTCAGCTCTTGATCATCCTTCAAACTAGTACTCGTCTTCTTCTTCCTTCGGAGGTGGCTTACTTACGGGCTTCTTCTTTTGACCTGCAATGAGAGCTATACCTTTCTCGGGTACCGAGTTAGACTATTCGTGGAGTTCAAATTCTGAAAATAATTCATCTAACCTAATTTTTGATAAGTCCTTAGAGACTTTGTAGGCATCGACCATGGATGCCCACAAGGTAGTCCTAGGAAATGAGTTCAAGACATACCTTATTAGGTCACGATTTTCGACCTTTTGTCCGATGGCATGCAAGTTATTAACGATGTCTTGTACCCAGGCATGTAGTTGAGTCGCGGTCTCATGTTCCTGTATTTTTAAGTTATATAATTTATTAAAAAGAAGGTCCCGTTTGCATACCTTTGCTTCGTCGGTTCCTTCGTGCAATTCCACTAATTTGGTCTACAAGTCCTTTGCACTGATGAAGGGATCGACGCGATTAAGCTCCTCCTTGGACAAGCCGCATTGGAGGATTTGAGTCGCCTTGGCGTCGACTTCGACTTATCTTTTTGTAGCATTGGTCCATTGGTCATAATCCAAAGATTCACCAACTTCGTTAGTCGGAAGTGTGAATCCCGTTTGGATTATGATCCACATCTCGATTTGGGTCTTAAGGAAGCACTCCATCCGACCCTTCCAATAACGGAAGTCATCTCCGTTGTAAAATGGAAGCCGGACGGTGCTAAAACCCTCGAGATGGGTCATTGATATGAAAATAGCAAGAAAATGAAGAGAAAAAACCTAGCAACGACAAAAACAAGCTGAATGTACCAAGACTCGCATCTTGGATTAGTAGTGCGAGAGAAAAACTAAACGAATGAAAGAGCTTATAAAAAATTTGAAATAAATAGAAATAAAAATGAAAATAAATCTGTAAAAAATCTAGATTGGTGGTTTCACCAAATCTTAGCACCCTCGGCTCTAATACCAATTGTTGGATCGTTTAGAGCGCTAGAGGGGGGGTGAATAGCGCAAAACTCTTTTGGTTCGTTTGTTCTATGTAAAGTGCGAGTAAGAGTAAATGCAGTGAAAAGAAAATAATACTCATTTGTTTTTACTTGGTTCACAGCCTTCAACTGCTAGTCCAAGGCCCTAATGGTCCTAGACCGCGTATGGAGGGCAAAACACTAAAAACACTCCTCCTCGTTAGAGGAAGGAGTAAGCGAATACAATCGATGAAAAGCTCAAGGTAGAAGGACACTCTCCCTCTCCTTGTTACGATTAAAACATGACAAGTATAGAATAAAAGATGACAACAATAATTAAAAAACCAACGACTATTAAAGTAAAAGAAATTGGGCACTTGTCGTCGGAGATTCGGTAGCACTTCGTCGTCACAAGGTCGTCGTAGAAGAAGAGGCTTTTTGGAGAGCTTTTGATAATGAAAATGGGGTGGAGAACCCCTACTTTTATAGCCTTGGAAACCCTAGACATTCACTTCTTCAACCAATGAGAGCAAGCCTCCTATCCCTTCAAAAATGGAGATAAGCTTTGACTCTCCTCGAAGCTGATCCTTGACCAACAGTCGACTGATACCCTTGTCAGTCGACTGCTAGATGGACCCGATCGGTGATACAAGCCCTCGATCGGTGATGGCAATTTTCGGTGTAAGAAGAGTTATCTCAAAAATACAATTAATACAAGTAAATTAAATGGCCATACACCATTCGATCTCGACTTAGACCTTCCATGAGAGGTCTTGGTTGGATCGTCACCTAAGAACATCCCCATATAGAGGACACGACCTTCCTTGCGCTCACTCACACGAGCTTATCTCAACATTTACCTTATAGCTTTTGCTTCTGGTCTTCCACCTGATTCCTTCGGCTTCCTCCGAAGTCATCCCGGTGTCGCCCGACCACCACAACTCTCTCCGAGTGTCGCTGACCTTTAGCTCTAGCTTTAGCACTTTTCTGCACACTTGATTTAGCTCGTGAGATAACAAAATGAGCTTAACTTTGTATCGTTTGCTATAATCAAAACTCAAGTTCGACTTAGGTGCTTACTGCACCAACAAAAGTTAGCGTAAGCAAAAATAAATACTAAAGAAAATAAGAGATACAAATGCAAGGACTAACAAAAATCATTTAATGTGGTTCAGAGATTATGCTCCTACTCCACGGTGATCCGTAAGGTGGATCAACCCAAGCAAATCTTCACTAAGAGCTCCTTTGTGGAGAAGCCTTCTTTACAAATGAACTGCTCTTCTTACAAATGATGTAGATGAAAATAAGAGAAGAGGAGATTAGAAATCACTAGAAGGCTATTGAAGACGTGGGGAGCTTGAGAGTATGAATATAAGCACTAGCCTCCTCAAGCACCCCATGACCTCTTTTTATAGAGAAGAGGCTGATTTTCCCATTGGGGCTAGAGCAGTCGACTGATGGTCTCCATCAGTCGACTATTGCTATAGCAAAGGCAATCCAACGGCTTCTAACAAGCCTGATCTCGATTCGTCACTACCCAACGGAAAGCTGCTCAATTGACTGATCATACCATCAGTCGACTGATTGAGTCATCAATCGACTGTTGCGAGCGATCAATCGACTCAAAAACCTTCTGTACTTGTGTCCACTTAAACAGTCGACTACTAGGGTATAACAGTCGACTGATGGTGGACTAGTCGACTGTCAAACCCTAGCAGTCGACTAATGGACTCAGAATTCAGCCAACTTCAATCGAGTGACTGATCAGCCAACTGAGACAAAGCTCCAGTCGACTGATACTTCAAGTATGATTAAATCATACTTGAAATCAACTCCCTAGATCTAGACTCAACCTTCTAGCTCTTCCTTCAGCCTTGCGCCTCCAGGATTCCTTCGAGTCTGCGACTCCTTCATCCTTGTCTTGCTTCCAAAGCTTCTCTCAGTTTCGTCATGTCTTGGGTTTCTCTTTTTTCAAAGGACCTCTTGGACTTTACGCTGCCAAGACTACATGCTTGGACTTACACTGCCAAGACCTTGCCTTTGGTCTTCTTTTGCCAAGGTCTGCTTGTACTTTACGCCGCCAAGAGTACTACATGTTTGGACTTATGCCGCCAAGACCTTCCCTTGGACTTTTCTTGCCAAGATCACACTTGGACTTTCCTTTACCAAGTCTTCACACTTGGATTTTATTGTTACTCGACATATTCATAGTTAGATCACAAAACATTGCCTAATTATAAATGATCATCCAAACATCAAAACACATAAATGCTTGGGGCATTGTTGCACCAACAATCTCCCCCTTTTTGATGTTTAACAATCATTTAAGTTAAGTCTTAAAATATGCACATAATGAAAACATTATATTTTCAATATGAATTCTAACTAAAAGTCCCCTTCTCCCCCTTTGACATATATCAAAAAGAAAAGGATTCATACAAGATAAGTTCATGAAAGAATTAAATTGGTTTTGTCTTGAACTAAGGTATAAGGTAGATATGAGGGTCCCCCTTAATCCAAGACATGGTTCATGATGTGTAAACAACAAGTTGAGCAAAGCATAATATGAAAATATGTCCTAACTTTGCACCAACAATAAACATGATATAGATTTAGGGAATAAAAAGATTTCATAATAATAGCTCCCCCTAAATCAATGCATCAATCAATCCTATACCCTCTTAATTTCTTGGATTATTATACCATAGGGTTAGGACACTTAAGATTATACTCAAGGCAAAGAAATAGGGCTGACCTGTAGAAAAATCAGAGTGGCAGTCGACTGAAATTTGAAGCAGTCGACTGACAAGCCTAAAACGTCAATTTCAGCCTTTTCAGCCTAACTTCATAAATGCACGAAAAATTCCAGAAACATTGAAAAATCACGAAATTTTGGGTACACATTTCTGAAATCATTATTTATCAAGGAAACATACTTTAAAAATATATATTTTCCATATTTTGAAAATGATACAAATTTAAAAACTAGCAAAAGCTTTAAGGATTTTGCAAACTTTGTTTCACTTTTTCTTAGCAATTGAAAACTGTTTTTCAAAATATAATAAACATAGTTTAAAATATATTTTGTTTGACATTTCCAATCATGTTCTTAGAGCTATATGCACATCAATTGTACATAAGTCTTCCCAATGATTGGTCCAATTAAGGATCAATGTCTCTAGATGACACTTTGGTTCATAGTAATGCATCATAACAAGCATGATAAACCAAGTGCATCTTCCTAACATCTCACATGTTGTCTAAGTAGTTCGATACAAAAATCATGATTTCTTAGGTATTTTGTGAGATTCTTAGAGGTATAGTCCTAGATTTTCTATAGGATCATGCAAGCCTAAACCTCTACTCTACTAAGCACATTCCAAGTTCTCTCCTAAGTGATGAAAAATCTGCTTCGAGGAGAGCCTTGGTGAAAATGTTGGCTAGGTTAGACTTGGATTCTATGTAGTTGAGTTAAATGTCCCCCTTTGCCACATGATCTCTAATAAAGTGATACTTCACTTCAATGTGCTTTGTCCTAGAGTGATGTACCGGATTTTTTGTTAAATTTATAGTACTCACTGTATCACAATAGACTTTGACATTGGAGTAGTGTAGCTCATAGTCCTCTAGAGTGTGTCTCATCCAAAGTAATTGAGCTACACAACCACCCATAGCCACATACTCGGCCTCGATGGTAGATAAAGCAACACAAGGTTGCTTTCTACTACTCCAACTAACTATGGAGGATCCAAGAAATTGGCATCCACCACTAGTACTCTTCCGATCCAACTTACAACCCGCATAGTCGGAATCGGTGTACCCAACCAAATCAAAAGACTTAGTCCTAGGGTACCAAAGTTCTACATTTAGTGTGCCTTTGATATGTGTTAAAATTCTCATAACGACTACTAAATGAGACTCTTTGGCACAAGATTGGTATCTTGCACACATACCTACCACAAATAAGATATCGGGTCTACTAGCGGTTAGGTATAATAGACTACCAATCATACTCCTATAAAGTTTAGGTCAATTGATTTACCTTCATGGTCATTGTCTATTTTAATATTAGTTGCCATTGGGGTTGAAACTACCTTAGCATTTTCCAAACCAAATTTCTTGATCATTTCTTTGGCATATTTGGTTTTGTATACATGGATTTTTTTATTAGTTTGTTTGACTTGTAAACCTAAGAAGAAATTTAATTCTCCAACTAGACTCATTTCAAACTCATTCTCTATATTTTTGATAAAGTCTTAAAGGAGTTCATCATTTGTTGACCTAAAAATGATGTCATCTACATATACTTGGGCCACAACGATATCCTTTGACTTTGACTTAGACTTAATGAAGAGAGTTTGGCCTACTTGATCCCTTCTAAAACCCTTAGAAACTAAAAAAGATGACAATCTTTCATATCAAGCCCGGGGAGCTTGTTTTAACCCGTATAAATCTTTTCTAAGCTTGTACACATGGTTTGGATAGTCTACACTCTCAAACCCGGGAGGTTGTTATACATACACTTCTTTCTTAATGAACCCATTTAGGAATGTCGATTTTACATCCATTTGATGAAGTTTAAAACCCATGTAAGAGGCATATCTTAATAGGATTCTAATAGACTCTAACCTAGCAATCAGGGCATAAGTTTTATCATAGTCAAGCCCCTCAACTTGATTAAAGCCCCTTGCAACTAACCTAGCTTTGTTTCTTGTTATATTATTTTGATCATTTAATTTGTTCCTAAAGACCCATCTTGTAGTAACAATAGTGCTATCATTGGGTCTAGGGACTAGTTCTCATACTTGAGTCCTTTCAAATTGAGCCAATTCATCTTGCATTGCTAAAATCCAATCTGGATCAAGTAATGCATCATTGATTGATTTGGGCTCAATTTGTGAGATAAGAGCTATTTGACTAGAGGGAGCTCTATGAAAAGACCTAGTTCTAACACCTTGAGATAATTCTCCTACAACTTGGTCTAGAGGATGATTTTGATGAACCCTTAGTGTTCTAGGAGGTGTATCAAATTGGTTTTGATCATGATTATCCTCATTCCTCCTCTCATCATCGGAATCTCCTCTTACTCTCCCTTGATCTAATCCTCCCCCTTGATCATTACCCCCTAAGGTCAAGTTTTGAAGTTTATGGGTAATGTCTTGATTTTTGTCATTGATATCATTATCAATGAGGGATTTCCTAGGGTTAGTAGAGGTTTCATCAAATCGAACATTTGAGGATTCCTCAACCTTTTGAGTTCTCTTGTTATAAACTCTATACCCTCTACTAGTGGATGAGTATCCAACTAGGATTTCCTCATCCGCTTTGGACTCAAATTTTCCTAAATTATCCTTGGTGTTTAAGATGTAAGTTTTGTATCCAAAGACTTTAAAGTAATGAATTGTTGGAATTGTGCAATTCCATAATTCAAATGGAGTTTTACCTAGAAATCTATGGATTTGGACTCTATTTTGGATATAGTAAGCGGTATTAACCGTTTCTGCCCACAAGTAGCTAGGTAGTGAATATGAATTAAGCATAGTCCTAGCCGCCTCTTGTAGGGCACGATTTCTCCTTTCCACCATCCCATTTTGTTGGGGTGTTCTAGGACAAGAGAATTCATGCTTGTACCCTTGTTCTAAGCAAAATTTGGAGAAATTAGAATTCTCAAATTCTCCACCATGATCACTACGGATCCGGTTGATTTTGAGATTTCTTTCATTCTCTACTCTTTTGCTAAAACCTATGATTATTTCTAGGGTATTGTCCTTATGTTTCATAAAATACACTCAAGTATATCTAAAAAAATCATCAACTATAACTAAGCAATATTTACTATCATTCAAAGGAGTACTATGACAATCAAATAAATTTAAATGAATAAGCTCTAAAGGTAAAAAAGTACTAGTTAAAGTTTTACTCTTGTGTGATGACTTTGATTGTTTTCCTTCTTGGCATGCATCATACATCTTGTTTTTGATGTACTTCACTTTTGGCAATCCCTTTACTAACTCCAATTTAGCTACCTTGGCTATGTTCTTCATGTTGATATGCCCTAATCTCCTATGCTATAGCCAACTTTCTTCTTCTTTTGCCATAAGACACTTAGTGGAGATGTTAGAAGTATAGGATAAATCAACATAGTAAATATTGGATTTCCTATATCCTACTAACATGCAATCATTCAAATCCTTGTGTCTAATAAAGCACTTTGTGGAATTAAATTCAACATTAAAATTTGCATCACAAAGTTGACTAACACTAAGTAAGTTAAATTTCAAGTTGTTGACTAAAAGGACTTTATGAATAATAAGTTTTAGGAATACCTCAATTGTGTCTTTTCCTAGGATTTTGATTTTACCACTATTCCCAAAAGATACTGTCCCCTTGCTAATGTAGTTGATTGTGGAAAATTTGCTCATATCTCCGATCATATGTCTTGAGCATCCGCTATCCACATACCCGGTCCTCCTACCTATACAAAATGAAAAACACAAGCCTTAGGTACCCAAATTTTTGGACTGGTAGCATCAACTAGAAATTGCTTTGGAACCCAAGCCTTTTTACCCTTGTTTCTAAGTGTTGCTTTTCTACTAATTAGGGAGGTAAATGTTACTTCCTTGTCCTTAGGTCTATAATCTATGCCGACCTTGTTATAAACGATCCTTTGGTCCCTAAGTATCATGTCAAGATATTTGGACCCACTAATAAATTTTTCTAAGCATGTCCTTAATTCACATACTTCCTTTCTAAGTTCCTCATTTTCATCCTTAACTAAGCATGCATCATTACATGAAGGTTCTACATTCTTAATTGCCCTAATTTCTACCTTGAATTCCTTAATCTTAGATTTTGATTTATTTAATGCATTTTGAAGACATGCAATGGTTTTGTACAATAATTCTACCCTAGGGGAGTCTCTTACCTCATCGTCACTAGAGGATGATTCATCGCTTGATGATGATGACTCCTCTTGACTTGAGACTTCCGTGTCATCCTCCACAGCCATGAGTGCTAAGTTGCGTGTGATGTGGCAAAGCTCCTCCTCATCGGATGAATCTTCTAGAATTTGTGTATCCCATGTTTGTGCTATCATGGCCTCCTTCCTCTTCTTTTCCTTTTTCTCCTTCTTCTTTAGATCTGGGCAATTCGGCTTGATGTGCCCTTTCTTATTACATCCATAACAAGTTACATTAGTGTTAGAAATGGAACTACTAGAGGATTTACCTTTTGAGACTTGGAACATCATCCTCACATCCTTTTTGGTGAGCTTCCTTGATCTCCCACCAAACTTCTTCACGTAATGAGCCACCTCACTTGCCGATAACTCATCACCGCTACTCGAGGACTCCTTCGATTCGGATGAAGAAGAAACCTCCTTCTTTTTCTTTATTTTACCTACAAAAAGAACTACACCTTTCTCCTTCGACGAAGTGTTAGCTTGCTCATGTAGTTCAAACTCACAAAATAGTTCATCTAATTTTACTAAAGAAAGGTCCCTAGAAACCTTATAAGCATCTACCATTGATGCCCATAAAGTTGCTCTGGGGAAGGCTTGAAGCACATACCTTACGAGGTTTCGGTTTTCAACCTTCTCACCTATTACATGTAATCTTTTGACTACCTCCTTGAATTGACCGTGCATTTGACTCACGGTCTCGTTGGTCTTCATGTTGAAGCTTTGGAGTTGACCTATCAATAGGTCCCTCTTGGCTCTCCTCGTCACCTTTGACTCTTCATTTAGTTCGATGAGCTTCTCCTAAAGTTCCTTTGCGGATTCGAAGGGTCCTACTTTACTTAGTTTCTCTTTAGACAAACCACATTGAAGTGTAGTTGTTGCTTTGGCATTGACTTGGGCCTTCTTCGCCATCTCCCAAGTCCAATCCTTCGTTGGTATTGGCGCTCCGAATTTATCGACCAACTTCTTGAAACCATCTACAATACTAAACCAATTATCAATATCATTCATAAGGTAGTACTCAATCCTACCTTTCCAATAGTTGACGTTGCCGTCGAAGAACGGAGGTCGCGCCGTGCTATATCCCTCTTGAAATGCCATTGTGCTTCGGTTGATGGTTAGATCTTCCGACATGATCCGGGCTCTGATACCACTTGTTGGTGATCTTTGGAAGGCTAGAGGGGAGTGAATAGCCTCTCTTGAATTCTACAAACAAAGTTAGCGGAAGAAAAAATGAATACTAAAGAAAACAAGAGATAAAAATGCAAGCACTAACAAAAATGATTTAACGAGGTTCGGAGATTATGCTCCACTCTACAATGATCCGTAAGGTGGATCAACCCAAGCAAATCTTCACTAAGAGCTCCTTTTATGTGGAGAAGCCTTCTTTACAAATGAACTCCTCTTCTTACAAATGATGTAGATGAAAATAAGAGAAGAGGAGATTAGAAATCACTAGAAGGCGATTGAAGACGTGGGGAGCTTGAGAGTATGAGTATGAATATAAGCACTAGCCTCCTCAAGCACTCCATGGCCTCTTTTTATAGAGAAGAGGCTGGTTTTCCCATTGGGGCTGGAGCAGTCGACTGATGGTCTCCATCAATCGACTGCTGCTGTAGCAGACGCAATTCAACGGCTTCTGACGATCCTGATCTCGATTCATCACTACCTAATGGAAAGCTGTTCAGTCGACTGATCATACCATCAGTCAACTGATTGAGTCATCAATCGACTGCTGCGAGTGATCAATCGACTCAAAAACCTTCTATGCCTGTGTCCACTTATAACAGTCGACTGATGGTGGACCAGTCAACTGCCAAACCCTACAGTTGACTGATGGACCCAGAATTTAGCCAGCTTCAATCGAGTGACTGATCAGTCGACTGATACTTCAAGTATGATTAAATCATACTTGAAATCAACTCCCTAGACCTAGACTCAACCTTCTAGCTCTTCCTTCATCTTGAGCCTCTAGGATCCCTCCGAGTTCGCGACTCCTTCATCCTTGCACTTGCTTCCAAGAGCTTCTCTCGGTTTCGTCATGTCTTGGGTTTCTCTTTTGCCAAAGGAACGCTTGGACTTTATGCCACCAAGACTACATGCTTGGACTTACGTTGCCAAGACCTTGCCTTTGGTCTTCCTTTGCTAAGGTCCGCTTGAACTTTATGCCGCCAAGACTACATGCTTGGACTTACGCCGCCAAGTCCTTCCCTTGGACTTTCCTTGCCGAGATCACACTTGGACTTTCCTTTACCAAGTCTTCACACTTGGATTTTCCTGTTACTTGACATATTCATAGTTAGATCACAAAACATTGTCTAACTATAAATGATCATCCAAACATTAAAACACATAAATACTTGGGGCATTGTTGCACAAACAAAGGGCAGTTGAGGTGCCACCTCGATTGGGACTCCAGTCGAGGGACCAGTCGAGATGCCTTGGATCTGCTCGGTCACAATTGAGGCCAATCGACGTGCCCCGATGAGACTCACTCAAGCGATCGACTCCCATTGGTCGACTAGTTATAATCCCAGTCGATTGCTCAGTGTCAACTCAACTGCCATGTAAAATACGGTAAAAAAAAATTATATGGATTAAACCCTTTAATTAATTGGGTTTAATTAGTGGATTAATTGGGCTTAATTAGTGGGCTAATGAGGTTGATTAGCTAGTTGGATTAAGTCCAATGGGCTGGTTTCGGATTGGGCTGGAATTGGGCTTGAATTGGATTGGGTTAGACCTAGGTTGGTTGTGGTTGGACTTGAGTTAGCTCAAGTCGTTGACCGACTTTTAAAAAAGCCCGTCGAACCCGAACCTGGTCAATCCCCTCATCACGATTTCTTCCCTGTTCTCCTCATCGCGCGATTTCTTCCTCCAGCCGAGATCCCTCTCCTTCTCCGTCGCGTTAACTTCCCCGATCGGTGGCTCTTCACACTCATCGCTGCTGGAGATCTCTAGCGCCGGCCACACGAGAGTTCATCCCTTCTAGCCGGTAGCCTATCTTCTCCTGATCGTACAGCTTTGCCCTTCCCCTATTTTGTTGTCGCAGCTCACCTCCTCCGACGATCTGCCACCGTCAACGCTCGAGCTAGCCGATCTCCGTCGTTCTGGACACGTCGGCTTGTCTTCGGTGCCTTCTTTTTCTCTTCCTCTTCTTTGGATCTTGAAAGCTTGATCTGCCACCGTCGATCCTGACCCAACTCGTCGTCGCCTTTTCTTGACCATTTCTAAGCTCGTCGCCATCTTTCCTCCTCGCCACGAGCTCGGCTTGTCGCTGCAAATGGCATCCACTGCGACCGCGAGCTTGATCGGGTGATATCATCGTCTCCTCGTCCCCAACTGGGATCTTCACCGATCTTTGTGTATTCGTGGCCATCCACCACGAACCATGGTTTCCCTCAAATTGGGTCACAAGGAACTGCCTCTGGTTGATTTTTGCCATCGTCAGATCTCCTTATGCAAGGTAAGCCGATCTGGATGTTGCTTGGATTGTAGTAGGGTTTGGATCAAGAGATTGCTGTGATTTCAGCTGTGATGGGGTATGGATATGGAATTTCCTTGCAGGTGGTTGATTGAGCTGTGATCTGTGATTTATGGAGGGGGCATATTCTTGGTATGATCGAGAAGCTTCGCACACATTTGTAGGCCTGGTTGAGTTACGGGAGTTAGGAGATTTTGCTTCCAATTTGACTATTGATCCGAGCCGATACCTTATTATTGGATCAGAGGTTGTGGCTACTAAGCGATGAGGTGTGAGTTCCAATCTGGATCTATAGTTAGTTAGCTTTTAATGGCAGGATTTGTGCATTTGATAGAGAAGTTGTATATTGGTTATTGTGATCAGTTTTGATATGGATTGGATGGTGTTGCTGAGGGTGTTCTATTGTGTAGAGGAGCTGTGGGTTTGAGAGCTCACTGTTGGATTGGCAATTGATGAAGTTGAGCAGGGAATCTGAATTAGGTAAGCTGTGATTTGGTTCTATTTTGGTAGTGAACTAGATTGTGACAGCAAAATAGTTTATGATTGGATTTATGTTCGATTTGAGATGGGACACCATCATTGGACTTATGATAGACTTTGTCAATGTTTGTGTGTTGATTTCAGGACTTTGATTAGTGATGATGCTCGTAGTAGGGATGGCTGATACGAGCTACATAGCAGGTGGGTAATATCTGTTGGGTTTCGGGCACCGCAGCGTGTGTGTGTTCGATCATGTTTCGTAAACATGAGCACAGCGGAAGCAATTAAAAATAATAAATCTATATTTATTACAACACACACAACACACGCATGCTATTACAACAAGTGTAGACATAACCGTAAATTAAAATTTGCAATAAAAGAAATTATCTACGTTATACCTTTCGTATGACGTGTAGTGGGAACGACATCAACCGGAACGATCCTCGTAAGAATCGTCTCTATCCGTATCCACGCCGAGCTCCTCGGGATGACTTCGCTAAGTCACGAGCTTCGTCTTCGTATGGGTTACTAGCCTCGTGTTGAAGACGACGTGATCGAGAGATGATCACGATCCGAATCCAAATTCGGATCCTAAAACGAGTTCTCAAAACTCGCTTCTCCGGAGAGGTATTCGTCAACCAATTGACGAATCCTTCGTCCTCCACCTCAGAGGATTACCGGAGATCAAATCCCCGGTAAGTTAGCCGCTGTCGGAGCACTAACCGTCGTCCAAACGACGCTCCGACAAGACGAGGAGAAGCTGTCCAGAAAACTGGACAGCTTGGTGGAGGATATAGGCGCCGGCCAACCAAGGAAAGAAAAGCCTCACCTTGATGCCAAACCTATAGGGGATCACCGGAGGGTCGCCGGAGTGTTCACCGGCTGAAGCTTGGTCGCCGGCAATGACTTGGATGGCGGCACAAAGGCTGGGCGGCGGCACTTAGGGTTGGGCGCCGAATTCACCAACAAGGGGTGGGCGGCAACTCTATGTTGGGCGGCAACAACTTGATTAGGGTTTTAGGATTAGGGTTTAAGCCCTATTTTATAGAGAACTAATTCTCTTAATGGTTAATGGATCATATCCATAAAGCCCGTTAACCCGCTCCATTAAGATAAGTTAAAATAAACCAAACCATGATGGTTTATTTTAAGTTAAAACGAACCGAACCAACCTTTGGTTCATTCGTTTAATATAAACCAAACCCTTTGGTTTATCCTCCTCCATTGGATTAGAACCAAACCATTTTGGTTCATCCATTACATCTTCATAAGACACGGCCCATCCACGCTTCCATTGCGACTGAAACAATTTCATGCTCGCTTTATGTTTGGTCCAACCAAACATAGTTTCTCTCGGTCTGAGAATCCCATTCTCAAGCTCGTTTTAAATCCTTTGGATTACACTCGTTGTCGTGTGACCAAATAGGTTCTCGGTTTATGTTGGCCGTCTATAATTAACCATTAATTATAGAACGATCATGAGTGGCACCTAGTAGTACATCATGATCCCCAATTAACCGAAAAGATCAACGGTTGATCCAGAACTATTTCTGAAACCCTTTAGTAGCTCGAATGAATCGTGCCCCATTCCCTTCACTCATCTTATACCCACTTGGTTCAGGACATGGTCTATTGTGTCAGTCCCCACTAGGCTGACTACGTCACACCTAGCCCAAGTATCATTTCCTCGTCCTACGGATTCTAGTTACTCCACATGTATCGAAGAGTACCATACTCTAAACATGTAATGCTTTGGCCAAAGACTTTAGTAACAATCCGACGAGAGGCCATGGGTATACATCTCCTCGCAAGGAGTGGTGAATCCTTTATAGGCTATTCAAACACCTTCAATCACTTCGACTTATACCCAATCATCCCGGGTCCACATCTCCTTAGAGATATTTGCTTAAGATGTCAAAGCATAAGTCTCCATGATCAAGATGACTTGAATACCGCAAGTCAAAGGAACATCGCACTTAAGCCACAGTAAGAACTTCATTGACATATCTATATATGCAGAGAACCATATGAAGTCTTACTACCGTCACTCCAATGAACTAGTTACCATAACTAGCATCCACGATTAACTCCGGACATCACAATGTCTCCGGTGAGAATCAGCTGCTTGGATACACCAAGGAGTATACCTCGTGCTAGTCTCGACAGAATTGATGGTGTCCAAATCCATCAATTCATCGACTAGGGATAATTCCGATACATCACAATTACACATGTAGAGATACTCACTAGTTCTGATCCAATCACAAATTCTCTCATGCTGTGAATCGTATCGTGGACATTCAGTAAATGAGTTTAAGATCCAATCAAATACATTAAACATGTATACTCAAATAGTGAATCTTCATTTATCATATAAATGGTTCATACATAAGGCGATTGCCTTAGGACATCTCTCATATATTACTAACAATATCTACCTGGTCCGGTAGTTTTGATCAAATTCTAGTGCATGAATTTGGATATATGTTTATACCTGTTTACCTTAAATCCACTCTTATTTAATCATATGCTTGTACTGCCTTGACCTTTGAGATATATACTCTGGTACTTCATTGATTATCTAGCTCGGATAGGAACTATAAACCATATTATGTATTAGCTGATGGATGTTCGAAGAAGTACTGTGGTTAGGGTTATCTTTGTGACCTCAGATTGGGTTACTGTGTTACATCACTAGGGTTAGGTGATGAATTGGGTTATGGAGTCGATTGTTGTATCGTACATATATTAGTTGTGCATTTATGATGGATTTAGTTGTCTGTGCATAGATAAATGTGTGTGGTTATCAGTATGTGGTTACGGACTAGAGGTCCTAGCATGATTGTATATCCATTATGGATCGTATATCTGAGTATGGTTATATGGATGGTCGATAGTATCTCGCTACTGACTAGAGGTCTTAGCGTGGTTGACTGTCAGATGAGTATGACTCTTTGTACGATAGAGAGAGTCTTGTGGATTGTAGTCCTTACATAGTTGACTTTTGGTTGACCAGGACTCCCCGTGAGATAGGGAGTGTTGCGAGGATACTTGTGTGGATCTATGCATCATTACATTTGCATGCATGCTGTTGACTGGGTCTCCCTTTTGGTTGAGACAAGTCGTCAGTCATCCTGCCTCCCCGTCCACTCGGGGTAGCAGGGTTGAGGGCAGAGCATTGGATGTGCCGCGCTCGGCCACTATGGATGGTGGTAGCTGGAGATGCGCACCTGGCCACTGAGCAGAGTGGTGTTAGCACTCGCCCACTATAGACGGTGGTTGTGTGACGTGCAGTTGTCCTGTGTGCGGCACTTGTCTACTCATGGGTAGGGACGGCGTGGCTTGCAGCAGGGGCCCCTAGGAGTAGATGGCTCTTTACGCTTATACGCTACTCAGTCATACTACCCAACTCGGCCACTCAAGAGTAGTGGTAGCTGGAGTCGGGCTAGTTGTCATTGTCGTGCCACCCTGGCCACTCTGGGGTCGTGGTTGGACGGATCCGCAGACAATGACCATGCATATGCATTGCTGATATATATATGTATGCATGTATTTGATATATGTTTTACATATGCCTGTGAGATGCTGCATTTGATTGAGCTATGATTGCTGCATATGGTTATTCATCATGATACATGCCATCTGCATTTTTATATATTGCTATGTGTTGAGCATGATACATGCGTTGATTCACACTGTTGTATGCATTTGATTAGCATCATGTCATTGTGTGGTACAGACCGAGTTGTTATTACAAGTGATCATATACTGTTCATATGTTGGAGTATTGGTCAGGTATGGGATTGACTTGGTACGTTATATGAGTTATGTTATTGTAAATCTGTTCAGGATGATCTAGCATCTGGTGTTACTGCATCGTGTGCGCTGGTACATTACTTCATGTTCAGTTGATCAGTTTAGTATATACACTGAGTATGACTTTACTGTAGTTACTTGGTATTAGAGTTGGATAGGACTGTATGTCTATTGGACTCATGCTGTATACCTGTAGATCTTCACATGTATACTTGTAGATCTCTTTACCCTATATGTTCATGCACTTTCTATATATTATCCCTGAGTTTATACTCACCACCCCGGGACCCTGGGCTTCCTTTCGCCCAGGTAACAGGTAGAAGATTCCTTGGACGTTCGGAGCTCCGCCAGCTAATCCCATCTCACACCGGATGAATGGATATGTTTTTCCGTATTGTTGTATTACTATGGATTGTTGGTTTGGGTTTTTACCCTGTATTGTTTCCGTATTTGTGATATACGGATGTGATGTATGTATTTGGTCTTTGATTCGATTTCTGTTATGATTCTTGTCGTGTCAAGTCACTCCGGAGTGCACAGTTTGGTCTTGGTATCTTGGTTATCTGTTTGTATTGTTTCCACTGTGTTTTGTATAATTGGTATGTTGGTATCTTTATATATTGTGTTGTTGTTGGGCCTACGGGCCTTGTATTAATCTGATATGTTGCCACGTACAGGGGAGATGTCGTCCGTTTGCTTTTCGGCATGGTATACTCTCGGGGTGTGACAATTTTATTGGTATCAGAGCCCTAGGTTGCGAAGTCCATTTTCGGATTTTATTTCGTTCGGGCATCGAGTTTTGCTTTACTCGGTTTTGGTTTCGTGAGTTCTGGGATCTGGCTGTTGCAGACATCTCCGAGCTACAAGGTTTAAGGTATGTTAATTATTATTACATATCCTTCTATTGGTTATGCATTTAGTTGCTTATAACATGGATGACTTGTAGGATATTGGTTAGTATTCGTAACCGTGGTTTGAGTTTGACCACGGGAACGATATGTTGAGGTTATTAGATATGTACCTGCTATCGAAAAGGTAATTACCTTTGAGAGCCGACTGATACCGAGTCGAAAAGCAGAGATTAGGTAGTCACATCTCTTGTGGAGATCAAGGATTACAGTCTTAAGATTTTCACTAATTATGTTAGTCAGATCATTACCCATGGGGTAATGGACAAGCGAGTATACTATTGCTGATGCAGATAGTAGAGGATTATTTTGGTGATATTCATAGGGATTTTGATCCCTGAATTGGTCGTTCTAGGTTGTATAATGTTGAGTGTACTTTTGAGTACTTAACTCGTGTTATACAGAGGAAGCTAAGTTAGCTGCATACCATTATCCGGATTTAGCCGGTACTTGGTGTTAGATATAGGAAATAACCTACGGGAAATAACGTATCACTTAGTCACAGTTCAATGATGTTGTGAGATAGTATTTTCCCACGTCATCTTCTTTGACTCATTGTCAGAGAATTCTTGGGCATCAAGTAGGGTGATCGTTTAGTTACGAAGGTACCATGCAGAGTCGTTAGACTTGCGAATGTTACGACTATTTAATAGCCCAAGAATGTGATTGGGTTGGTTTTGACCACCCATTGGTTATCGATTGACATCTTGATCAGGATGTTTGGATCTCCTACCAGATTCTACCGGAAGTGCATAGACCGAGTCATGTGTATAGAAATGACTCCGTAGCAAGTGTTTTAAGAGTTGGAGATTTGATAAGCATATATTGCAAGTCAAATTATTGGAATCCGAAATCTCCAAATGTTGGATAAAAGGAGCAAGATTTAAGTCATGAGTCACGAGCGACTATTGGAGAGTTGTCCGATTATAGAAGACCGATTGTAGATCGTCAGTATTTTCTTATGTTTATCAGTGAACTCAGAAGAAAGACTTCGAAGGGATTATGTGTGCAGTGCGGGTTACAACGAGACACAGAGCTAGATTATCCGATGGACCATTGTATCTGTTTCTACTATAAGCAACCGGTATCTACGAGGAGGGTATGTATTTTGAAGACTCAGTTGAAGACTATGGATGATGCTTTCGAGCAGACGATCCACAACCTCGAAAATCGAGATCATTACAGAAGATTGGGTTATCACATCAGCAGCGATCTACTACCCCAGATATAGTTGGAGCTCTTTGATACTTTCATCCGGAAGAAGTAAGTTACTCAAAGATGTAAGACATCTCGTAAGACTCGTACATCTGCACAACAACTACCTTCAGCGTAGTTATGATTTGTTCAGAGGAGAGAGAGTATACGACGATGGTCGTATCTATGGGGTATTCTTCAGTTGCAGCTGTACCTTTCATAGAGTTGGAGCGTGCTACGATGTTGACAGTTCTTCCGTATTTTACAGTCGAATGTATATTCTCTGCCAAGATAACAAAGGGTTATCATCTCCTGCGATTGTTTTGATTGTACCTTAGTTTCAGCAGTTGATTTCAGTTCCTCCATGATAGTCTTTGCATCTACATGAGTTCAGCCGTCCAGAACAGATGTTGGACAAGTTTACATGATTACTCGAGAAGAAGTATAGAAGACCGAAGGATCGGCCCTTCGGGGTATTACTTTAGGTTATCCTATTTACGAATATATCGAGAGATACTGGTAGTTTACAGGTATCTTTGTCTAGAACATTCTTGGATAGGGTTCGAAGGGTTCCTATCGACTTGTGGGTTGGTGATTTTCTCTACCGTCAGGTGAGATGTTGATCAACAATCAAGAAGTCAAGGGAGACCCTTAGCCTTTGCTAGACATACCTTTACTATAGACATATCCTTACGGATAGTTGGATTGTTGGAGCGTTAGTATACTAGGACTCTTGGATGTACGTATAATCCGAGAGTATTCGGATGTAGTTACGGATGAACTCTCGGGCTGATCACTACATGGGCAAGTGGAATATGCGATGGAGGTGATTTCGAGAATAGTCCTGATATTGGGGACCTCATACCGAGAGATGATATTATGAGTATCAGTGTTGTTAAACACTATGGGAGATTTATCTGCCTCAGTGTTTCTTCTTGAGAAGACTTGTAACTCTTTGTTAGAAGAGAGTCAGACCTTGAGTTTATGCATCGATTATTGATGATTGGAATGTAATAGTTGAGAATGAGTATCCTTTGTTAGGGATAGATGATTTGTTTAAATCATCTAAATGACACCTATGTATATCCTAGGGTTGGTCTACGACTGAAGGTTTGATATTGTAGTGACTTAGTGTCATACAATTATCATTGTCGGTGTGATGAGTGAGCTATCATTGGCGTAGAGTAAAGGATGCAGGTGTATAGAGCTAATTGATAATGTTGTTAGACTTATCGATGATTTAGTCGTTCATGGATTTGAGGAATCAAGTACTCTTGGAGTATTTGGGATCGATTATCATCATGTCTGTGGAGGATATATTTATGGATATATCCACAATCTTAAGGGAAGTTGTGGTATCCCTAGATTGATTTGCTTGATACCATAGAGGTTGATAGGATGTTTTAGCGATACTATATCGCCGACTTGTTGGACCAAGAAGGTGATGGAAATCACCTGGTCGGAAGTTGTGAAGCTAGGTTTCAGGGCCTAGGCGATGACTGACTTTTGCATTAGTGTTAGTTAGTCCTTCCGTTGGGGATGTAAGGGTACTGCACATAGATGCAACATTTCAGGGATTAGGAGCGATCCCGATGCAGTGTATGAGACGTGTCTTATGCTTACGTCAATTGAGGAACTGCGAGATAAGCCGTCATATATATGACGTGGAGCTTAGAAGTTATTATCTTGAGTAGTAGATGTATAGAGCAGGAGTGCTCAGGGAGTTTTGGCTAGCTACTGGATAGCTGCTATAGGGTTGTTAGAACACGGATAGATGCAACTGGGGAGATTAGTCATTATAGTCTTTCAGTTACTTTCAGTTCTATGTGACAGAATGAATTTTGGACATTAGATTAATTTCTCTTGCGAGAATAAATCTCTGTCTCTGGGAAGGATAATGGTTCCCAGAGTTGCATTCTCTTTAGGAAGAGTTGTTTCAGAAGACTCTTCATTCGAGAGTAAAGATTTATTCAGAGTGTATCCGAAAATAGTGAGTATTGAGACGTTCCAGTTGGTGGAACGATATGTGGGACACGGTTGATTGCATAGTTTGATGTCGGGTATGCCAACAAGCAAAAGTGGAATATTGTGATCGGTAGGGTTACGTACCGTGATGAAGTGGGAGCCTAGTATGTTAGACTGTGTTGGGAGATTATCTAGAATTCGGAAAGGACTTGATCGAATTTGGGTAGTCGATGATCGATTAGCTAGGTCTGCTCATTTTCTTCCGAGCCGTAAGATGGACTCTGTTGGATCGCTTGATGGAGTTATATCCATAGAGTAACCTTGAGTATCATTTCTGATAGTGATTCATGATTCACTTTACGATTCTAGCAAAGTTTCCCATCGGTTACGAGTCTAGAGCTCCACTCTGGTACAGTTATTGACCTATTGATAGATTGATTGAGAGTGTATATAAGAGCTGGAATGTAATATTCGAGCTCAGTACCCACTTAGTCACTTGAGGGGTGACTTTTCTCCGGATACTTGAGATGGTTATTTTGACACACTATACAAGTATATAAGTCGGAAATTTGGGGACCAAATTTTTATAAGTGGGGGAGAATATAAAATACGGTAAAAAAAAAATTATATGATTAAACCCTTTAATTAATTGGGTTTAATTAGTGGATTAATTGGGCTTAATTAGTGTGCTAATGAGGTTGATTAGCTAGTTGGATTGAGTCCAATGGGCTGGTTTCGGATTGGGCTGGAATTGGGCTTGAATTGGATTGGGTTAGACCTAAGTTGGTTGTGGTTGGACTTGAGTTAGCTCAAGTCGTTGACTGACTTTTAAATAAGCCCGTCGAACCCGAACCTGGTCAATCCCCTCATCGCGATTTCTTCCCTCTTCTCTTCATCGCGCGATTTCTTCCTCCAGCCGTGATCCCTCTCCTTCTCCGTCGCGTTAACTTCCCCGATCGGTGGCTCTTCACACTCATCGCTGCTGAAGATCTCTAGCGCTGGCCACGCGAGAGTTCATCCCTTCTAGCCGGTAGCCTATTTTCTCCCGATCGTATAGTTTTGCCCTTCCCCTATTTTGTTGCCGCAACTCACCTCCTCCGACGATCTGCCACCGTCGACGCTCGAACCAGCCGATCTCCGTCGTTCTGGACACGTCGGCTTGTCTTCGGTGCCTTCTTTTTCTCTTCCTCTTCTTTGGATCTTGGAAGCTTGATCTGCCACCGCCGATCCTGACCCAGCTCGCCGTCGCCTTTTCTTGACCATTTCTAAGCTCGTTGCCATCTTTCCTCCTCGCCACGAGCTCGGCTTGTCGCTGCAAATGGCATCCACTGCGACCGCGAGCTTGATCGGGTGATATCATCGTCTCCTCATCGCCAACTGGGATCTTCACCGATCTTTGTGTATCCGTGGCCATCCACCACGAACCATGGTTTCCCTCAAATTGGGTCACAAGGAACTGCCTCTGGTTGATTTTTGCCATCGTCGGATCTCCTTATGCAAGGTAAGCCGATTTGGATGTTGCTTGGATTGTAGTATGGTTTGGATCAAGAGATTGTTGTGATTTCAGCTGTGATGGGGTATGGATATGGAATTTCCTTGCAGGTGGTTGATTGAGCTGTGATATGTGATTTATGGAGGGCAGCTGCGCTGCCGGTATGATCGAGAAGCTCGGCACAACTGTAGCCCTGGTTGTGTTACAGGAGTTAGGAGATTTTGCTTCCAATTTGACTATTGATCTGGAGCTGATACCTTATTATTGGATCAGGAGGTTGTGGCTAAGCAGTACCAGGTGAGGTGAGTTCCAATCTGGATCTATAGTTAGTTAGCTTTTAATGGCAGGATTTGTGCATTTGATAGAGAAGTTGTATATTGGTTATTGTGATCAGTTTTGATATGGATTGGATGGTGTTGCTGAGGGTGTTCTATTGTGTAGAGGAGCTGTGGGTTTGAGAGCTCACTATTGGATTGGCAATTGATGAAGTTGAGCAGGGAATCTGAATCAGGTAAGTTGTGATTTGATTCTGTTTTGGTAGTGAACTAGATTGTGACAGCAAAATAGTTTATGATTGGATTTATGTTCGATTTGAGATGGGACACCATCATTGGACTTATGAAAGACTTTGTCAATGTTTGCGTGTTGATTACAGGATGTTGATTTCAGGACTTTGATTAGTGATGATGCTCGTAGTAGGGATGGCTGATACGAGCTACATAGCAGGTGGGTAATATCTACCTGGTCCGGTAGTTTTGATCAAATTCTAGTGCATGAATTTGGATATATGTTTATACCTGTTTACCTTAAATCCACTCTTATTTAATCATATGCTTGTACTACCTTGACCTTTGAGATATATACTCTGGTACTTCATTGATTATCTAGCTCGGATAGGAACTATAAACCATATTATGTATTAGCTGATGGATGTTCAGTAAGTACAGGTGGTTAGGGTTATCTTTGTGACCTCAGATTGGGTTACTGTGTTACATCACTAGGGTTAGGTGATGAATTGGGTTATGAAGTCGATTGTTGTATCGTACATATATTAGTTGTGCATCTATGATGGATTTAGTTGTCTGTGCATAGATAAATGTATGTGGTTGTCAGTATGTGGTTACGGACTAGAGGTCCTAGCATGATTGTATATCCATTATGGATCGTATATCTGAGTATGGTTATATGGATGGTTGATAGTATCTCGCTACTGACTAGAGGTCTTAGCGTGGTTGACTGTCAGATGAGTATGACTCTTTGTACGATAGAGAGAGTCTTGTGGATTGTAGTCCTTGTATAGTTGACTTTTGGTTGACCAGGACTCCCCGTGAGATAGGGAGTGTTGCGAGGATACTTGTGTGGATCTATGCATCATTACATTTGCATGTATGCTGTTGACTAGGTCTCCCTTGTGGTTGAGACAAGTCGTCACCATCCCGCTCTCCCGCCACTGGTAGTGGTAGCAGGGTTGAGGGCGAGCATTGGATGTGCGCGCCGCCACAATGGATGGTGGTAGCCGAGATGCGACCGCCACCGGCGAGTGGTGTTAGCACTCGCCCACTATAGACAGTGGTTGTGTGACGTGCAGTTGTCATGTGTGCGGCGCTTGTCTACTCATGGGTAGGGACGGCGTGGCTTGCAGCAGGGGCCCCTAGGAGTAGTTAGCTCTTTACGCTTATACACTACTCAGTCATACTACCCAACTCGGCCACTCGAGAGTAGTGGTAGCTGGAGTCGGGCTAGTTGTCATTGTCGTGCCACCCTGGCCACTCTGGGGTCGTGGTTGGACGGGTCCGCAGATAGTGACCATGCATATGCATTGCTGATATATATATATGTATGCATGTATTTGATATATGTTTTACATATGCCTGTGAGATGCTGCATTTGATTGAGCTATGATTGCTGCATATGGTTGTTCATCATGATACATGTCATCTGCATTTTTATATATTGCTATGTGTTGAGCATGATACATGCGTTGATTCAGACTGTTGTATGCATTTGATTAGCATCATGTCATTGTGTGGTACGGACCGGGTTGTTATTACAGGTGATCATATATTGTTCATATGTTGGAGTATTGGTCAGGTATGGGATTGACTTGGTACGTTATATGAGTTATGTTATTGTAAATCTGTTCAGGATGATCTAGCATCTGGTGTTACAGACTGTCAGGTACGTTGGTACATTACTTCATGTTCAGTTGATCAGTTTAGTATATACACTGAGTATGAATTTACTGTAGTTACTTGGTATTAGAGTTGGATAGGACTGTATGTCTATTGGACTCATCTTTGTATACCAGAGATCTTCACATGTATACTTGTAGATCTCTTTACCCTATATGTTCATGCACTTTCTATATATTACCCCTGAGTTTATACTCACCACCCCGGGACCCTGGGCTTCCTTTCGCCCAGGTAACAGGTAGAAGATTCCTTGGACATTCAGAGCTCCGCCAGCTGATCCCATCTCACACCGGACGAATGGATATGTTTTTCCGTATTGTTGTATTACTATGGATTGTTGGTTTGGGTTTTTACCCTGTATTGTTTCCGTATTTGTGATATACGGATGTGATGTATGTATTTGGTCTTTGATTCGATTTCTGTTATGATTCTTGTCGTGTCAAGTCACTCTGGAGTGCACAGTTTGGTCTTGGTATCTTGGTTATCTATTTGTATTGTTTCCGCTGTGTTTTGTATAATTGGTATGTTGGTATCTTTATATATTGAGTTGTTGTTGGGCCTACGGGCCTTGTATTAACCTGATATGTTGCCACGTACAGGGGAGATGACGTCCGTTTGCTTTTCGGCGCGGTATACTCTCGGGGCGTGACATGCCAAGTGTTAAAACACTTGACCAATCGATTGGTCCATGACCCCAGTCGACTGATACACCTCAACCATGAGGTTTAACTCAAGTATGTTAGTGTAGTAGGCACCAGATAATTGAATCTAGGTTTTGATTGTGGCAAAGACCCAAAGCTAAGGTCATATT
This sequence comes from Wurfbainia villosa, assembly GCA_025175895.1. Lineage (NCBI taxonomy): Eukaryota > Viridiplantae > Streptophyta > Magnoliopsida > Zingiberales > Zingiberaceae > Wurfbainia > Wurfbainia villosa. Next base: position 85,940,424 of record CM046004.1, read on the forward strand.
GTTATCTCATGAGCCGAATTAAGTGTTCAGGAAATAGTTAAGCTAAGCTGAAGGTCCGCGACACTTGGAGAATCCCGAGTCGGGAAACTGTGGTGGTCGGGCGACACCGGGAGAACTTCGTGGGAGTCGAAGAACCCAGGTGGAGACCTGAAGCAAAGCTGCGAGTCACAAAAGGACCTAAGATAAGCTAGTATGTGAGTGAATGTAAGGTCGGGTCCTCTATACGGAGACATCCTTAGGCGGTGATCCGACTAAGACTTTCCATGGAAGGTCTAAGTCGAGATCGGACGGTAAGTAGCTATCGAATTCACTTATATTGTTTTTATTTAGAGCTAACTCTTTAGTGCAGTCGAGAACCCTAGCAACCCTTGTTCAGGCTTGTAGCAATCGATTGGGCATCGATCAGGCGATAAAGCGTGGCATGACTACCATTCAATTCGGCCTCGAGGAGAGTCAAGATAGGCTCCACTTATCTTGGGGAGATGAGGTTCTTTGACCATGAGCTGGAACTAAATGTTGGGGGAGCTTCCAAGGCTATAAAATAAGGGGGGGGGGGTTCACCCCTTTAGGTCATCCAAGTGCTTACAAAATGATCCCGCAACGGCGCTACTCTATGATGTTGGTGCAGGGGCACCAGATGATCGAACCTGTGTTTTGATTATTGCAAAGATGCAAAGTTAAGATTACATCGTTATCTCACGAGCTGAATCAAGTGTGCAGAAAAGTGCTAAAGCTGGAGCTGAAGGCTAGCGACACCCGGAGGAAGCCACGGTGGTCGGCCGACACTCGAGTGACTTCGGAGGGAGCTGAAGGAATCGAGTGGAAGGCCGGAAGCGAGAGCTACAAAGTAAGTATCGAGGTAAACTCGTGTGTGTGAGCGTAAGTGAGGTCGTATCCTCCTTACGGGGATGGTCTTAAGCGTAGATCCGACCAAAGGTATCCCATGGATGGTCTAGGTCGAGATCGGACGGTCGACGACCGTCGAAATTGTTAGTGATCGATTTGAAGCTAGAGGAGGGTGAATAGCTTGTTTTTCGTCTCTACAAAAATATTAGCGGAAGCACAACAAAAATAATAATAACACAAATGAAAAACACGCTAACATGATTCTTTTACGTGGTTCGGAGATAGCGCTCTTACTCCACGGTGATCCTTGAGGTGGATCGACCCTAATCAAATCACTATGAAGCTTTCCTTTACAACAATCCTCCTCTTCTTACAAAGAATGAAACTTGAGCTTAGAGAGAGGAGGAGGGGATTTAAAATCACTAGAAAGCTTGAAAACGCGTGGAGGCTTGAGAGAATAATCAGAGAATAAGCATTAACCCCAAAAACCTCCACCATCCCTCTTTTTATAGAGAGAAGGCTGATTTTCTCGTTGGAGCACCATCAGTCAACTGATGCACAACATCAGTCGACTGCTGGCGTGGTTAACGACTTCTGAATAGTCGGATTCGCGGGATTCAGAGTCATTTCCTCCAACGACATTCTCATCAGTCGACTGATCCCTCCATCAGTTGATTGATGGAGTGATCAGTCGAGTGATCACAAGCGACAGTCGAGTGTGACTCCACTCTGTGCCCGTATTTAACTTGATCAGCGCCCGCGTTGGCGTCGAATGATCGCAACATCGATCGTATGACCAAAGCAATGGCGGATGGTTAGGTTTCATCTCGACTCGGTCGAACACTTAACGATCGGCCGATACATCGTATCGATCAAGTATAAGTAATTCATACTTGATTTCACCCCCTAGACCTAGACTTAACCTTTTAGCTCTTCATTAAGCCTTACGCCTCCAGGATCCCTCCGAGTCCGCGACTTGTTCATCCTTTGCGCTTTGCTTCCAAGAGCTTCCTTCGGTTTTATCATATCTTGGGTTTTCCTTTGCCAAATCGTGCTTGGACTTTACGCCGCCAAGTCTACATGCTTGGACTTACGCTGCCAAGACTTGCCTTTGGACTTCCTTTGCCAAGGTCCGTTTGGACTTAATGCCGCCAAGACAATATGCTTGGTCTTATGCCACCAAACCTTTACCTTAGACTTCTCTTGCCAAGATCATACTTGGTTTTTTCCTTTACCAAGTCTTCATACTTGGATTTCTCTGTCACTTGAACATTGTAACAATTAGATCACAAATTATTGCCTAACTTAGATGATTATCCAAACATCAAAACATATAAATGCTTGGGGCATTGTTGCACCAACAATCTCCCCCTTTTTGATGTTTGGCAATCATTTAAGTTAGGTCTTTCAAGGATACACACATAATCATATTTCCAAATCATACATCCATTTCTAACTTAAACATTTCTTCTCCCCCTTTGACATACATCAAAAAGAGAAGAAAGAAAAAATCATATATTTCATAAAAGAATCGAATGTGTTATAATCTTGAACTATGGTATAGAATTGACATTTAGCTCCCCCTCAATCCAAGATATAGTTCATGATAAATGAAAGACATGTGGAGCAAAGGCCTATCAAACAATTTGAAGATTAAATTCTAACTTTGCACCAACAATGTAAATCTTGGGATGAAAAAGATATATTTTATGAAACTCCCCCTAAAGCACGCATTAAACAATCTTAAAAATTTATTTATACTCAATATTATCATACTATGACTTTAGAACATCAAAGATACACTAAATATAAAAAAATGGAGCTATTTATCAAAAAATACGATTATATCATCGATTGGTTTACAGAAGATCATTGCTACACTGAAATCAATTCCTTTTTTTAACTTCAGAAATGCGTTAGAAATTCTAAAAATCTCAAAAAATCACAAAATTTTGTGTACACATTTCTGAAATCATACTTTATCAAGGAAAAATATTTTGAAAAATATATATTTTCCAGATTTCAAGATTGATACAAACTTGAAAACCAACAAAAGTTCTAATGTTTTTGCAAACTTTGTATCACTTTTGTGTTTCACTTAAAAACTGTTTTTCAAAATATGATAAACATAGTTTAAAATATGTTTTATTTGACATTTCAAATCATGTTCTTGGAGCTATATGCACATCAATTGTGTATAAGCCTTCCCAATGATTGGTCCAATGAAGAATTAATGTCTCTAGATGACACTTTGGTCCATAGTAATGCATCATAACAAGCATGATGAACCAAGTGTATCTTCCTAACATCTCACATGTTGTCTAAGTGGCTCAATACAAAAATCATGGTTTCTTAGGTATTTTGTGAGATGCTTAAAGGTATAAATCCTAGTATTCCTATAGGATCATGCAAACCTACACCTTTACTCAACCAAGCACATTCCAAGTTCTCTCCTAAGTGATGAAAATTCTACCTCGGGGAGAGCCTTGGTAAATATGTCGGCCAGGTTGGACTTAGATTCAATGTAATTAAGCTCAATGTCCCCCTTAGCCACATGATCTCTAATGAAGTGATGTTTCACTTCAATGTGCTTGGTTCTAGAGTGATGCACCGGATTTTTGGTCAAGTTTATGGGGCACACATTATCACAAAATACTTTCATGTTGGAGTAAGATAGCTCATAATCTTCTAAGGTATGTTTCATCCATAGTAATTGAGCTACACAACACCCATAGCCACATACTCGGCCTCGGTGGTGGATAGGGCAACACAAGGTTGCTTCCTACTACTCCAACTAACTAGGGAGGACCCAAGGAATTGGCATCCACCACTAGTACTCTTCCGATCTAATTTGCAATCGGCATAATCGGAATCGGTGTACCCAACCAAATCAAAAGACCTAGTCCTAGGGTACCATAGTCCTACATTTAGTGTGCCTTTAATATATCTTAATATTCTCTTAACGGCAACTAAATGAGATTCTTTTGCACAAGATTGATACCTAGCACACATACCAACCGCAAATAATATGTCGGGTCTACTAGCGGTTAAGTACAAAAGGCTACCAATCATGCTCCTATAGAGTGTAAGATCAATTCGTTTTCCTTCATTATCACTATCTATTTTAGTATTGGTTGCCATTGGAGTTGAAACTACTTTAGCATTTTCCAAACCAAATTTCTTAATCATTTCCTTAGCATATTTGGTTTGGTAAATATAAATTTCTTCACTTGTTTGTTTAACTTATAATCCTAGGAAGAAATTTAATTCCCCAACTAGACTCATTTCAAACTCTTTTTCCATATTCTTAATAAAGTCTTGGAGAAGTTCATCATTTGTTGACCCAAAGATAATGTTATCAACATATACTTGGGCTACAAAGATGTCCGTTGATGTTGACTTTATAAATAGAGTTTGATCTACACTACCCCTTTTAAAGTCCTTAGAAATTAAGAAAGATGATAACCTTTCATACCAAGCCCGGGGAGCTTGTTTCAAACCATACAAAGCTTTTCTAAGCTTGTATACATGGTTTGGATAGTCCATATTCTCAAACCTGGGAGGTTGTTCTACATATACCTCTTCCTTAATAAACCCATTTAGGAATGCCGATTTGACGTCCATTTGATAGAGTTTGAAACTCATATAGGAGGCATACCCTAATAGTATTCTAATAGATTCTAACCTAGCAATCGGGGCATATGTTTCATCATAGTCAAGTCCTTCAACTTGATTAAAGTCCCTTGTAACTAATCTTGCCTTATTTCTAGTAATATTCCCTTGGTCATCTAGTTTGTTCCTAAAGACCCATCTTGTAGTAATGATGGTGTTTTCATTAGGTCTAGGAACTAACTCCCATACTTGACTCCTTTCAAATTGAGCCAATTCATCTTGCATTGCTAATATCCAATCCGGATCAAGTAATGCATCTTTGATTGTTTTGGGCTCAATTTGAGAAATTAGAGCTATATGACTAGTGGGATCCCTATGAAATGACCTAGTCCTAACACCTTGAGATAATTCACCCACAATTTGATCTAAGGGGTGATTTTGATGAATTCTTATGGTTCTAGGAGGTGTATTAATTTGTGTTTGATCATAATTAATCTCAATCCTTTGCTCATCATCGGAATCACCTCTTACTCCCCCTTGATTTAATCCTCCCCCTTGATCATTACCCCCTAAGGTTAAATCTTGAAATTGTTGAGTAATTTCTTGATTTTCATTATTAATATCATCATCAATAGGGGATTTCCTAGGGTATGTATTGGAAGTTTCATCAAATTGGACATTTGAAGATTCTTCAATCTTTTGAGTCCTTTTATTGTAAACTCTATACCCTACACTAGTGGATGAGTATCCAACTATGATTCCCTCATCCGCTTTGGACTCAAACTTACCTAGGTTGTCTTTGGTATTTAAAATATAGACTTTACATCCAAAGACCTTAAAATAATGAATTGTTGGAATTGTACCATTCCACAATTCAAATGGAGTTTTTCCTAAAAACCTATGAATTAATACCCTATTTTGGATATAGCAAGCGGTGTTAACCGTTTTCGCCCACAAGTAGCTAGGTAAAGAGTATGCATTAAACATTGTCCTAGCCGCTTCTTGTAGGACACGATTTTTCCTTTCCACAACCCCATTTTGTTGGGGTGTTCTAGGACAAGAAAACTCATGCTTGTACCCTTGTTCTTGTAACGCCCGTAAAATTCCTAGCAATTTTACAAGAATTTTTGCATGATTATAATGGGCTTTATGTGGGCTCTTTCAAAAAATAAATGAAAAGGAGCCAAAAAGGGATGCAAGGCCTAGGAATTGAACCCCAAACCTCTAGTAGATAGCTAAGCCCTAAAGATGCATCCAATAACAAGAAGCCCAGCAGAGTTGTACTATTAGAGGAATATGGGAAATTATAGTTAGGGGTATGGGAGACTAAGGGACACTTCAAGAGAATAAATAGGGGGAATGAGGAGACATGAGAAACCAAATTGTTTTTCTCTCCTTCTCATCTTCTTCCTCACCGAACCCTAAGCTCCCCTTTTCACCATTTTTCGAGATCTATCCAAGCAATAAGAAGGCTAGGTTTGGCTTCCCTTAGGTTGTCTTCAAACTCATAGCAAAGCGAAGGATGTAAGTATCCCTCTCACCTGCGTACAAGTAGTTTTCGATTGATGTATTTGTGTTAATCCTCTTGAAACCATTCAACCAAGACCTTGTTTGAGTTTTTTCCATGAAGATCCATGTCATATCTTGTATGAACATGATGAAGATAGGATGCTAGATGGATTAGGTTAAGTGTTTGACCTTAAAAACCCAAGGGACCATTCGGCCAAGACCTTGTTTGAGCTTTCCATGAAGATCCATGCCATATCTTGTATGAACATGATGAAGATAGGATGCTAGATGAATTAGGTTAAGTGTTTGAACTTTTATGACTTTTAAAACCATTCGGCCAAGCCACTCTAAACCCCTATATGCTCTTTTATGCCATGCTATAGCCAAGTTCATGCTATGTTTTGATAGTAAAAGAAGATAACATGATGTTTGGTTAACCTAGATTTAAGTGGATGAACTTCTAAGCCTTGGACCATTCAGCCAAGCCACTTTAGACCCCCTATGTGTGTTTTTTTATGCCATGTTTAGATGAGCTTATGCTAAGTTTTGATGCTAGATGAAGATAACATGTTCTATGCTAGGTTTTAAATGAGTTCATGCCATGTTTGATGTTAGAAGAAGATAATATGTTCTATGCTATGTTATAGATAAGTCCATGCTATGTTTTGATGGTAAATGAAGATAACATGTTGTTTGTTTAACCTAGGTTTAAGTGGATGAACCTTTAGGCCCTTTGAACCATTCGGCCAAGTCCATCTAGACCCCTAAGGTGTCTTTCTATGCTATGTTTTGGATGAGTTCATGATGACTTTTGGTGTTAGATGAAGATAGCATGCTCTATGCTAGGTTTTAAATGAGTTCATGCCATGTTTGATGTTAAAAGAAGATAACATGTTCTATGCTATGTTATAGATAAGTTCATGCTATGTTTTGATGGTAAATGAAGATAACATGTTGTTTGGTTAACCTAGATTTAAGTGGATGAACCTTTAAGCCCTTTAAACCATTCGTCCAAGACCCCTAATATGTTTCTATGCCATGTTTTGATTGAGTTCATGATGACTTTTGATGTTAGATGAAGGTAACATGTTGTTGGTTAACCTAGAGTTAAGTGGTTGAGCCTTATGTTCTTTAAACCCATTCGGCCAAGACCCATTTAAGCCTAACATGGTATGATCTATAAATTACCATGTTATGTTTTGAATGTAGATATAGGTAACATGTGAAAGCTAAGCTAGATTTAAGAAATGGATCTTAGGTTGTCTTGGAACTCTCGGCCAAGGTTTATTTAAAACCCTAAGTGCCCTCCCATGCCATGCTTTATATGTTAAAGAATTGACATGTGGTTAGTTAGACCATATATAAGTTGTTTGGTGTTAAAAACTTTGATAGAACTCCATGAAGTTTAGGTCATTCCATGTATACTTGTTCATGATGTTTATGCCTTATGCCATGCTTATATGTGTGTGATGTTGTGATCATGTTATGCTCATTACCTTGTGATTATATGAATGTATGATGTGTTATAAGAAAGGAACATGATGTGCATGAAAAGAAACATGATATGATATGAAGAAGAAATATGTTATGAAAGCCATATGATATGTTATGAAGAAGAAATATGTTATGATATGAAGAAGAAAAATATGATATGCCATGATAAGGAACATGATATGTTTATGAAATGAAATATGATATGTTATGATAAGAAGCATGTATATATTTTACTTTCTGCATGACTTGTACCAAGACCCTAACAAGGTCCAAAGGGATGGGCTCCTAAGATGCCCTAGGCCGACGGACTTAGTACGGGTCTAGGATGGGCTTCTATGTTATGATTGCCCCTAGGTCGACGGTCATAGTACGGACCTAGTACGGGATGGGCTCCCAGATGCCCTAGGCCGACGGTCATAAGTATGGGCCTAGGATGGGCTTCTATGTTATGATGATGGCCCCTAGGTCGACGGATATAGTACGGGCCTAGTAACCTAGTAGGTTCGAGACTTGCTACCTCAGGTCTATTTAGGGATGCACGCTATGATGATGATGATGTGATACAATGTCGGGCCCAATATGTTAAGATTTATGTTCAAATACCTATAATATATGTTTCGAAGAGCATCCTGCATATACCTTTATGTTATGCCTGCTTATGTCTATGATGTTATATTCATGTTATGCTTGCTTATGTCTATGATGCTATGTTTATGTTATGCCTGCTTATGTCTATGATGTTATATTCATGTTATGCTTGCTTATGTCTATGATGTTATGTTTATGTTATGCCTGCTTATGTTCTACGATGTTATATCCATGTTATGCTTGCTTATGTCTATGATGTTATGTTTATGTTATGCCTACTTATGTTCTACGATGTTATATTCATGTTGTGCTTGCTTATGTCTATGATGCTATGTTTATGTTATGCCTGCTTATGTTCTACGATGTTATATTCAAGGTATGCCTGCTTATGTCTTTGTATGTTTACATGTTATGCTTATGTATGATTTTTGTGAGTAGGACAGGATCTTACTAAGCCTATGTGCTTATAGTTTATGTTCCCTTGTACTGCAGATAAGGGTAAAGGGTGGCTAAACTAAAGGGAGCAGCAGGAGGGGCAAAGTGTGTGTGGTAGTGGCATGGTGGAGGAGATCTGTTATGTTCTTTATGCATGTTTTCCCTAAGATGGTTTAGTCTATGAATTTGAACTAAGTACTTATGAACTGATGATGCATGCCCTATGTTTAAGAAGAAGTATCTATGAAATAATGATGCATGTTCTATGTTAAGAAGAAGTATCTATGAAATGACGATGCATGTTTATGTTTAAAAGAAAAAAAAATAAGTCTAAAGTCTTCCGTTGTAAGAAGTACGATATATGTAGTCTTCCGCTGTAATATATGTATGTATGTACGATCGTGTCACGTGCCGCCCCTCTGGACCCCTGGGAAAGGGCGGACGTGACAGTTCTAAGCAAAAGGTTGAGAAATTAGAATTCTCAAATTTTCTACCATGATCATTATGGATCCGATTGATTTTGAGTTTTCTTTCATTTTCTACTCTTTTGCTAAATCCTATGATTATTCCTAAGGTTTCATCTTTATTTTTCAAGAAAAATACCCAAGTAAACCTAGAGAAATCATCTACTATTACTAGGCAATATTTACTACCAATCATAGAGGGGGTACTATGACAATCAAATAAGTCCATATGTAAAAGTTCTAAAGGTAAAGCGGTACTAAATAAATTTTTACCTTTGTGTGATGTTTTTGATTGTTTCCCTTCTTGGCATGCATCACACATTTTGTCCTTGAGAAATTTGACTTTAGGCAACCCTTTGACTAACTTCATTTTTGCTATTTTGGCTATGTTCTTCATGTTTATGTGTCCTAGCCTCCTATGCCAAAGCCAACTTTCTTCCTCTTTTGCAATAAGACACTTAGTAGAAGCATTAGTAGAATAGGATAAATCAACATAATATATATTTGATTTCCTAAAACCTACTAACATGCAATCATTTAGAGTTTTGTGTCTTATAAAACATTTTGAGGAATCAAATTTAACATCAAAGTTTGCATCACATAGTTGGCTTACACTAAGTAAATTAAATTTCATATTTTTAACTAATAATACTTTATGAATGGCAAGGTTGGGGGATACCTCAATTGTGCCCTTTCCTAGAATCTTAAGTTTGCCGCTATTACCAAAAGATACTTTTCCTTTGCTAGTGTGGTTGATAGTGGAGAATTTTCTCTCATCACCGGTCATGTGCTTTGAGCACCCACTATCAACTATCCACAAGCTTGGTTCTTCTACCTATATCACATGAAAAATACAATCCTTAGGTACCCAAATCTTAGGACCACTAGCATCAATTAGAAATTTCTTAGGTACCCAAGCCTTTCTATCCTTGCTTTTAATTATGGATTTTCTACTAACAAGAGATGTAAATGCTACCTCCTTTTCCTTAGGCCTATATCCTAATCCGGCCTTGTTGTAAATAGCCCTTTGATCCTTAATAATCATGTCTAGGTATTTAGAGACATTAGTAAATTTTTCTAAGCATGCTCTTAAGTTACCTATTTCTTTTCTTAATTCATCATTTTCATCCCTAAGGGTACATTCATCGTCATCACTAGATAATTTACCACAAGATGATTCTACACTCTTAAGTGATTTAATCTCTATTTTTAAATCCTTAATCCTAGTTTTTGATCTATTCAAAGCATTTTGAAGACATACAATAGTCTTGTAAAGTAAATCTACCTTAGGTGAGTTGATTACCTCATCATCATCACTTGATGATGTTTCGTCGCTTGAAGAAGAAGAGGACTCCTCGCTTGAGCTCCCGGCTTCTTCCTCCAATGCCATGAGGGCTAGATTCCGGGTGGCATGTCATACTTCTTCATCGTCGGAAGAGTCCTCCATGCTTAGGGTGTCCCATGTTTATGCCACCATTGCCTCCTTCTTCTTCTTCTCCTTCTTTTCCTTCTTTTTCTTTTCCTTCTCCTCCTTCTTTAGTTCTGGGCAATTTGGCTTTATATGCCCTTTCTTGTTGCAACCAAAGCAAGTTACGTTAGAGGTAGAATTTGAACTATTTGAAGACTTACCTCTTGAGGATTAGAACATCCTCCTCACATCTTTCTTGGTGAGTTTCCTTGACTTCCCACCAAATTTCTTGACGTAATGTGTCACCTCGCTTGCCGATAGCTCATCTTCACTACTTGATGAGTCTTCCTCGGATTCGGATGAGGAGAACACTTCCTTCTTCTTTTTGTCCTTCTTTTCTACAAAAAGAGCTATACCCTTCTCTTTGGATGAAGTGTTAGCTTGTTCATGTAATTGAAATTCACAAAATAGCTCATCTAACTTAACCAATGAAAGATCCCTAGAGACCTTATAGGCATCTACCATTGAGGCCCATAAGGTTGTTCTAGGGAAAGCTTGTAGCACATACCTTACAAGGTCTCGGTTTTCGACCTTTTCACCTATTACATGTAGTCCGTTGACTACTTTGAAGCGACCGTGCATTTGGCTCACGGTTTCATTAGTCTTCATTGAGAAGCTTTGAAGTTGGCCAATTAGAAGATCTCTCTTGGCCCTTCTTGTTTCTTTGGATCCTTCGTTGAGCTCGATCAACTTCTCCCAAATCTCCTTCGCCGATTCAAATGGCCCCACCTTGCTTAGTTGCTCTTTTAACAAACCACATTGAAGTGTGGTTGTTGCCTTGGTGTTGGCTTGAGCCTTCTTGGCCATGTCTCTCGTCCAATCCTTCGTCGGTATGGGTGTTCCATGTTCATCCACCAGCTTCTCGAAACTATTTACAACACTAAACCAATTCTCAATATCATTCATTAAGTAATACTCCATCCTACCTTTCCAATAGCTGAAGTTGTTGTCGTCGAAGAACGGAGGCCTCGCCGTGCTATACCCCTCTTGGAAAGCCATTTTTGCTCTGGTTGATTGTTAGATCTTCCGATGCGATCCGGGCTCTGATACCACTTGTTGGTGATCGATTTGAAGCTAGAGGGGGGTGAATAGCTTGTTTTTTGTCTCTACAAAAATATTAGCGGAAGCACAACAAAAATAATAATAACACAAATGAAAAACACGCTAACACGATTCTTTTACGTGGTTCGGAGATAGCGCTCCTACTCCACGGTGATCCTTGAGGTGGATCAACCCTAATCAAATCACTATGAAGCTTTCCTTTACAACAATCCTCCTCTTATTACAAAGAATGAAACTTGAGCTTAGAGAGAGGAGGAGGGGATTTAAAATCACTAGAAAGCTTGAAAACGCATGGAGGCTTGAGAGAATAAGCATTAACCCCAAAAACCTCCACCATCCCTCTTTTTATAGAGAGAAGGTTGATTTTCCCGTTGGAGCACCATCGATCGATGCGACGATCACTTGCCGACGCGGTTAATGGCTTCTGAATAGCCAGATTCACGGGATTCAGAGTCGTTTCCTCCAACGGCATTCTCATCAGTCGATTGATCCCTCCATCAGTTGACTGATGGAGTGATCAGTCGAGTGATCACAGGCGACAGTCGAGTGTGACTCGACTCTGTGCCCGTATTTAACTTGATCAATCGACTGCCACTGTTGGCAGTCGACTGATCACAACATCAGTCGATTGCCATGACCAAAGTAGTCGATTGATGGTCAGGGTTTCATCCTGACTTAGTCGAGCACTTAACCAGTCGACTGATATATCGTATCAGTCGACTCATACATCGTATCAGTCGACTGATACTCATCAAGTATGAGTAATTCATACTTGATTTCACCCCCTAGACCTAGACTCAACCTTCTAGCTCTTCATTAAACCTTGCGCCTCCAGGATCCTTCCGAGTCCATGACTTGTTCATCCTTTGCGCTTTGCTTCCAAGAGCTTCCTTCGATTTTGTCATGTCTTGGGTTTTCCTTTGCCAAATCGTGCTTGGTCTTTACGCCGCCAAGTCTACATGCTTGGACTTATGCTGCCAAGACTTGCCTTTGGACTTCCTTTGCTAAGGTCCGTTTGGACTTAATGCCGTCAAGACAACATGCTTGGTCTTATGCCGCCAAACCTTTACCTTGGACTTCTCTTGCCAAGATCATACTTGGTCTTTGCCTTTACCCAGTCTTCATACTTGGATTTCCCTGTCACTTGAACATTGTAACAATTAGATCACAAATTATTGCCTAACTTAGATGATTATCCAAACATCAAAACATATAAATGCTTGGGACATTGTTGCACCAACAGAAATTATGTTTTTGTTGAGCTAACTTTGACTTGCAACAAGCATCAATCGACTGCCAGCTTGGAGCACTCGACTGTCATCCATCAATCGACTGCCCATGATCAGCACTCGACTGATGCTACCATCAGTCGATTGATGATGGCCATCAGTCGACTGATGGTTAAGGATCAGCTTCGAGGAGTCAAGCCTTATCACCTCATTCCAAGGAGCTTTGTGGGCATTTGTGATTGGTTGAAGACCCATTCGATGAGGGGCTCAAAGGCTATAAAAGGAGAGTTTGTCCTAGGGTTCATCAATTCAAAAGCTTCCAAGTGCTTTCAATACGCTACGAGTCTCCGACATCCCTACGACGAAGCGCTGCCGAGATGATGACTCAAGCTCCAAGATTCAAGTCTTCAAAAGTCATCGGTATAAGCTTTAATTTGTATAAGTTATTCTTTTTATTTTGAGCTTTAAATCGTATCAAAGAGAGGGGGAGTGCCCCTCTACCTTGAGTCCTTTTTGAGTTTTGTATTCGTTTAACTCCTACCTCCAACGAGGAGGAGTTCGTTTAGTGTTTTGCCCTCCGTGCGTGATCAAGGACCACTAGGGCCTTGGAGTAGTAGCCATAGGCTATGAACCAAGTAAAAAACCCATTGTCTCTTCTATTTTAGATTTACTTTCCGCTATGTTTACTCGTGTCTCAACGAACGATTTTGAAAAAGGGTTTATCGCTATTCACCCCCTCTAGCGATCTGCTCGATCCAACATATGACGCTGAAACGCTGTCAAGACACCGACGACACGACCTCAATCTAAACATCTACTCGTCATCAATATAAGTGTTTAAAGTTTCCATTTCTATTCAGTGTATTAAAGTTGTTTTTTATTGAGCTTTTGATCGTAACGAGGAAAGGTGGGATTGTCCCTCTACCTCAAGTTTTTCGTTAGTTTGTAATCCCCGCCCGACCTCCATTTTACAACGGAGATGACTTCCATTACTGGAAGGGTCGGATGGAGTGATATTTAAAATCCCAAGTAGAGATGTGGATCATAATCCAAATCGGGTTCGCGCTTCCTACTAATAAAGATGGTGAATCGTTGGATTGCGATCAATGGACAAATACCATAAAATTCCAAGTGGAATTCGATGCCAAGGCTACACAAATTCTAAAGTGAGGTTTGTCCAAAGAAGAGCTCAACCGCGTTGGCCCCTTCATCAGTGCGAAGGATTTGTGGAACAAGCTCGTTGAGCTACACGAAGGAATCGACGACGCTAAGGTATGTAAGAGGGATCTATTTTTAAATAAATTATACAATCTAAAAAAGTAGGTTCACAAGACCGCCACCCAATTACATGCACGGATCCAAGATATCGTCAATGGTCTACATTCGATCGGACAGAAGGTCAAAAATCGGGACTTAATAAGATACGCGCTTAATGCTTTCCCTAGAACTACCTTGTGGGCATCCATGGTTGATGCCTATAAGGTTTCTAAGGACCTTTCTAAGAATAGATTAGATGAAATGTTTTCTGAATTTGAATTATATGAGCAGTCTAATTCGGCCCCTGCCGAGAAAAGTATTGTCTTATTTGCAAGACCGAAGAAGAAGTCCAAAAGTAAACCACCTCCGGAGGAAGAAGACGAGTATGAGTCAGAAATTGACGATGAGATGGAAACCGAACTAGTGAATCTAGTTTGGAAGATTATCAAAAGCCAAAAATGACACATCAATCAATCCAAGGAAGGTAAGTCTAAATCAAATTCCAACTATAGATGCTATGAGTGTAACAAGTTGTGTCACATCAAGTCGGAATGTCCAAAGCTCAAGAACAAGGCACAAAAGTCCAAGAAAGCACTCAACGCTACATGGGAGGAATCGTCGAAGGAAGAAGATGAGCTCAACAACCTCGTCTTCATGGCCAAGCCGACCGAACCCGAAGAAGTATCCGAACCCGAGGAAGAGTCTAACTCCATATATGATGATGAGTCTCTATTCAAGACAAGCCACGGATCCGTATCCGGTTCAAAAGGTTCACTCAAGGTAAGTCGGTATTTAATTGATATGTTATATAATGCAATTAATTTTTTAACTAGAAAGTTAGCTAAGTCCGAGTCCAAGGTCGAGACCTTAGTTGAGGAGGTTAAACTCCTTAAACACGAGGTCTCCCTAACCTCTTCGATTAGTCAAGTTCAAGAAGAGGACTCAACTCGAGTTGAAAAACTCGAAGTTGAGAACTCACTCTTGAAAGGACAAGTCGAAGATCTTAGGCAAACGTTGGAAAGGTTTACTTTGGGATCCAAGGGACGTGACCTACTACTTGGATCGCAAAGGGCTATGTACAACAAGGCCGGACTAGGGTTTAGATCAAATACGAGTAACAAGTCATATATGTCAATTGTAAATCGTAATAGAAAACAAGTCCAAGCATGGGTCCCTAAGACCGCCTTAATTTCACAACTAGAATCTAATAAGTACTGGGTTCCCAAGGACCATATCCACTACGTGGAAAGACCGAATCAGTTCAAAGGTCCAGGGGGAGCCAGTATTAAATTTGTTTGTTCCATTACTTGAAATTAGACTTTGCATGCTTAGGTATTTTGTTTTAATTTTTAGAACGATTATATAGGATCTATAACTAGTCAATTCTTGACAACATAGTATTAGGACATGGCGAGATGATAGTACGTTAAGGAAATGAAGTCCTGTGTGTCCAAGTTAGATAAGGCATATTTAGCTTGGTGCACTCGACTAAGTTGAACTACCTGAAGCTACCTCGCCGTATCCTTATCTAGTTAGACCAGGAAGTAATCTTAAGTGACTCGAGTAATCGATTTCTTGAATTTGGCTTTGTCTAAGGAAGTGGTCGTTGTTCCGATCAAAGAAGGCCTTTGTGTCTCGCCACGACCTAGAAGCCAATTTCTCGAAAAGTTGACTTGACGAGCTTAGGGTTAAATCCAAATCTAAACCAAGGTTGATTAGTTTCAATTCATTAAATTTAATCAAGTAAAATTGAAGTCATCTCACAGAACATATAAGGATAACATGTTTGATCATGTAGAAAGAGTGAGATGACTCTAGGACTAATAAACTTCAACCAATTCTCAAATTCCAATATTCGATCCAACTACTATATGTGTAGGATCAATGGATGTTGGACAGTGGGTGCTCTCGACATATGACCGGAGACTGACTGAAATTTTTGAAGCTTAGATTCAAAAGTCAAGGATCGATAGCTTTCGAAAACAACGACAAGCTCCAAATCATCGGATCAGGTGATATTGAATTAAATTCTAACCTTACAATTCGAAATGTTTTATTAGTTGAAAATTTTGAGTATAATTTACTTAGTGTAAGCCAATTGTGTGACAACAACTATAAGGTTATATTCTTAGAAAATGAATGCTTAATTAAAACTAATGAAACCTCTAATACAATACTTAAAGGAACTAAGAATAGCAATATCTACACAATTAATTTACCCAACTCCTCAACCAAATGTCTTATGATACAACAAGAGGAATCTTGATTGTGGCATCGACGACTCGGCTACTCGCACCCAAGACTCATTCACAAGGTGAGTCAAAGTGGTTTAGTCAGAGGCTTGCTCAATCTTAACAACTTGGATAATAAAATCTGTAATGCTTGTCAACAAGGTAAACAAACTAAGGCACAACATCAACTAACTAACCAAAAATGAACCAAAAGTGTGCTTGAGCTCCTACACTTGGATCTATTCGATTCTCATGGAACCAAGTCACTAAACGGAAGTCAGTTTTGCTTAGTCATAATTGACGACTACTCTAGGTTTACCTGGGTTAGATTCCTTAAACACAAAAGTGATACCTTAGACCAACTTACCAACTTATGTAAATTAATAGAAAATGAAAAGAACCTTAAGATTAAAAGACTTAGAAGCGATCATGGTGGTGAATTCGAAAACCATAGGTTCACCGACTTCTGTAACCTAAACGGATACCACCATGAGTTCTCCTATCCTAGAACCCTACAACAAAATGGTCTAGTCGAGCGAAAGAATAGAACCCCACAAGAAGCCGCTAGAACCATGTTAAACGAGTACAACCTACCCGATAGGTTTGTTAGGGCAATCTCTTGCCGTAATATGGTTTTGATGGTGTGGAAAAGGGTTTAAGTTAGTTTGATATGTTGATTTGATATGTACGTTGAAGTCGTGCAGAACTTAGTAATTCACACATGGAGCCGTGGCGAGTTTCATATCTCATGACTCATGCCTTGAGTCGGTGAAGGATAGCTTTGCGGAAGCCGTGCGCTTGGAGCATCCGAGGGACCGCCGGACGAGAAGCTTGGAGTGAAGCCGGAGGAAGTAGACTTCAAGGCAAGAGACGCGAAGGAGCATTGCAGAGTCGTGTGCCTGATGCTGCCGAGGGACGTGGCCGAGAACGAAGAGAACTTCAAAGGCGAGGGACTCCGAGAGATGAGAGTGAGCGAATGTAACCCGGGAAGGGGTAGCTCTTAGGTGAAACTTGGCCATTTGGCCAAGTGTCGGATGGGTTTTCGACACACGTTGCCATGTCATGGCGATCCGATCGCTCCGAGTCGAATGTAGTTCGACCGTATCCGATCGATCGAGTGTGGCGTTAGCCGATCGCCATACGTGGCCGATCGCCATATCACGATCACGGGCCAAGGCGCAGCCAATCGTCAATAGGGTTTTCGCCATTAAGCCGCTCGTAGCCGATCGGGCCGATTAGGCGCAATGATCGATGAGGTCCATCGATCACGCCAAGAGTTCCGATTGGACTACAACGGCCGGGATCCGACGTGTTCGAGAGGCCGCTTGTAGATTGAGCCGATCGCCAAGGGCGGCAATGATCGTGGTGGCGGCAACGGAAGAAATCAGCCCTCTCTATAAAAAGAGAGGGTGTGAGCCTTTGAGAGGCTAATGCTTATACTCCAAGTGATCTTCCTAGTGCCCCACAAGCTCTAAAATCTTCTTACTTGTTTTTACTCCATTCTATTTGTAAGAAGAGTGATCTTGATTGTAAAGGTTACCTCCACCTAGCTTGGTGCAAAGGAGAGACCAATAGTGATTGGCTTTGGAGGAGTGATTCACCTCGGACGAATCGGGATCGTGGATTAGCGGCGTAGTCTTGAACCACGTTACATCCTTTGTTAGCGATTGTTTTCTCGTATTTCTATTTGTTTGTCTTTATTAGTCTTCCGCTTGCACTAATTAGTTTTATAGATGAGCAAATACCGGCATCCAAACGAAAAGGGCTATTCACCCCCCTCTAGCCGGCCGTACCGATCCCCTACAAGTGGTATCAGAGCCAAGGAAAGCTTGTCGAGGACTAACCGCCACAACAAGCAAATTTTCGAAATGGCCGGCTCCAACATCCATCCTCCGAAGTTCGACGGCGAATTCTCTTGGTGGAAAAAGAGAATGGAGGTATTCTTCGAGACCGATTTTGATATTATGCTTATAATGGAAAATGGTTTCGAGTTGCTTAGGGATGAAAGGGGTGACCCAATTGAAAAATCATGTTGGACAAAGAAGCAAAGAGAGGAGCACCTTGCAAACTCAAAGGCAAAACATCATCTTCTCAATGTGCTCCCTCAACAAGAGATCAACCGGATCGGAGAGTGTGCTAGCGCCAAAGAGATGTGGGAAAAGCTTGTAGAACTCCATGAAGGCACATCCGAGGCCAAGCTAGCTAGGAGAGACCTCCTCCGCTCCCAACTCTCAAACATCAAATTAGAAAAGGGAGAAAAGGTAACTTCCCTACATTCTAGATTTAAAGAAATATTAATTGGGCTAACAAGTGTAGGAGAAAAGCTCTCCAACCGGGATATGGTAATGAAGGCCATAGATGCCTTTCCCCGGTCCTCAAGATGGAGCTCCATGGTGGATTCATTTTACATCTCCAAGAACTTGGAAGTAAGTACCTTGGAGGAATTTTTCTCAACAATGGAGCTCCACGAAACTAGGCTTGAAGGAATACAAGAAGAGCCTAGAATTCAACCCTCAAGAGGAGTAGCTTTGATAGCGAACAAGGGGAAGAAGAAGATGGAAATTCCCTCCTCCTCCGATGACGAAGCGTCTTCCTCCTCCTCCTTGGATAGCACCGAAGAAGCCTGTAAGGAAGGTAAGACGTGCATTTAAGAATTTTAGATTTAATAAATCTAATGATAGGAATAGAAGACTAAGGGGGAAGGTCATATGCTACAATTGCCAAGGAGAGGGGCACATAAGGGATAATTGTCCCCTCCTAAACAAGAGCAAGGAAGAGAAGAAAAATAAAGAAGAAAAGAAGAAAAAAAAGGGGAGCAAGAAAAAGAAGGAAGAGGAGAAGAAGACAAAAGAAAAGGGAAAGACCAAAGCTCTAAAGGCAAGGACTTGGGATGGCCCATCCTCATCTTCCTCATCATCATCAGATGAGGAGAATGCCTTTGTCACCAATTTGGCCTTGATGGCCTTTGATGACTTGGATTGCTCTTCATCCGAAAATGAAGGATCAAGCTCAAGTGGAGAGAGCTCAAATGAAGGGGGAGCTTCTACATCCTCATCATCCGAAGAAGAAGAGGACATGGAAACTATGGTAACGAAAGCCTCTCCTAAGAAAATAGTTTCCATAATTTCTAGTTTAACTAATGACTTATTTGGAATGAAAAAGAAAAATAAAAGCATGCTTGTTCAAATTAAGGATTTAGAGCATAAGCTAGAAAATGCATGCTTAAATGAAAATAATTCTTCTTGCCATGATGAAGCATGCTCACATGATAACTATATGCCATTTAATATTAGTGATGCATGCATGGATGAAAATAGGGCCTTAAGGGAAAAGGTAGATTATTTAACAAAAGCCCTAGAAAAATTCACAACTGGCTCCAACACATTGAACATGATCTTAGGGAGCCAAAGAGCTAGTTTCAACAAAAAGGGTCTAGGCTACAAGGAAAAGAAAAATGAAAAGGCCTACAAATGCCTAATAGCTAGGGGACAAGATAAGAAGAATGTAATAGCTAGGAAATGGATCCCCAAGGAATACTTAGTGAACCCAATAGGAAAGAACTTATTTTGGGTTCCAAAATCCATCCTTAAGGATTAGAAAACCCCTAGGGTAGTCAACCATATGCAATTGACCTATATCATATTTTGGTTGACTTAGGATGGCGGGACAACATTTTTAGAATAGTGTTGGGTGATGATAACGTGCCCATAAATAGATAATAATGCTTAAATCATGATGATTAATGTAATTGCTATGTATGTTTGAAATCATGATTTATGATTTTAATATTTGGCACGTAATCATGAGAAGTAGGGTTGAATCATGCTTTAGGTGATACTTTGCTTATTATCATCATATAATACCTAATGCATGATCATTATTCAATGAATACATGTATTTCATGATCATAATGTAAAATTAATTGACATATGTCTTTATGATCATGATGATTGTTAGGTTGATACTTAATCATGATAGAATTGCATGAATACAAGGGTTAAGTATATACAAATACCCCCCTAGGATGCATCTCACACTCACTATAGGCTAACTTGATTGCAAACTTAGCATGGGTGAGATGTTAGGATGATACAAATGTCCACTAATGCCTATGGCATTTAGATGGTCATTTAAAGTATCAACATAGCAATAATAGACCAATCATGGGGAAGGCTTATGTTTAATTCATAGACATATTGCCCAAAGATCATGGTTGGATATTTCATATGTTTTCAAAATAATTTCTTAATCTAAAATCTATGTATTCATGTTTTGAAACAATTCAAAGCAAGACTAGGTGTTAAAATGGATACTCTTATGATCAAAAACCTAGTAGTTTTTAAAGCTTATGGATTTTTGGTAAATACGTGGAAATATAATGATTTTTCATGAAAACATATTTTTCACTGATAGATATACTTAAAAGAAATGTGCTCCCTAAATTTCATGATTTTTCGAATTTTCTGGAATTTTTAATGCATTTCAAATTACTTGAAAATCGTAATTTGAATACATTGTGCCGATCATTGCCATCTTGATAGCGATCGTTGATAACCTGAAAAACAGCCCAATATTTTCTGATTTCAGATTTTAATCAAGTTTTTGGATTTCTCTTTCTATTATACTTGATGCCATGAGTTTATAAATTAGGATTAATCTTTTTGATGGTGTCAAAGGGGGAGAAATGTATGTTTAAGTAAAGGGGAACATATTTAGGGGGAGAAATGATTATGCTTATGATAGGGGGAGAAATTAAGGAGTTTCATGGATTAAGGGGGAGTTGCATGTTGCTATATCATGTTTATGTTTACATGCTTTCTTTCTTTTAAAATTTATATCAAATGTTTTTACCTAACTTAAACGGATTGCCACACATCAAAAAGGGGGAGATTGTTAGGGCAATCTCTTGCCGTAATATGGTTTTGATGGTGTGGCAAAGGGTTTAAGTTAGTTTGATATGTTGATTTGATATGTGCGTTGAAGTCGTGCAGGACTTAGTAATTCGCACATGGAGCCGTGGCGAGTTTCACATCTCATGACTCGTGCCTTGAGTCGGTGAAGGATAGCTTTGTGGAAGCCGTGCGCTTGGAGCATCTGAGGGACCACCGGACGAGAAGCTTGGAGCGAAGCCGGAGGAAGTAGACTTCGAGGCAAGAGACGCGAAGGAGCATTGCAGAGTCGTGCGCCTGATGCTGCCGAGGGATGTGGCCGAGAACGAAAAGAACTTCAAAGGCGAGGGACTCCGAGAGATGAGAGTGAGCGAATGTAACCCGGGAAGGGGTAGCTCTTAGGTGAAACTTGGCCATTTGGCCAAGTGTCGGATGGGTTTTCGACACGGTCCGATTGCCATGTCATGGCGATCGCTCGAGTCGAATGTAGTTTGACCGTATCATTCGATCGATCGAGGTGGCGCGCCGATGCCATACGTGGGCAATCGATCCAAGACCATCGATCATCGGAAAGCGTGATCGGATCGTCAATAGGGTTTTCGCAGAACCGTCGTAGCCGTAGGCGGGCCGACGACGGAGCGTGAATCGATCGATGAGGTCCATCCGATCGCCAAGAGTTCCATTGGACTACAACGGTCGGGATTCGACGTGTTCGGAGGCCGTTGTAGGGCACGATCGCCAAGGGCGGCAGTCGACTGGTGGCGGCCAACGGGAAGAAATCAGCCCTCTCTATAAAAAGAGAGGGTGTGAGCCTTTGAGAGGCTAATGCTTATGCTCTAAATGATCTTCCTAGTGCCCCACAAGCTCTAAATTCTTCTTACTTGTTTTTACTCCATTCTATTTGTAAGAAGAGTGATCTTGATTGTAAAGGTTACCTCCACCTAGCTTGGTGCAAAGGAGAGACCAATAGTGATTGGCTTTGGAGGAGTGATTCACCTCGGACGAATCGGGATCGTGGATTAGCGGCGTAGCCGTGAACCACGTTACATCCTTTGTTAGCGATTGTTTTCTCGTATTTCTATTTGTTTGTCTTTATTAGTCTTCCGCTTGCGCTAATTAGTTTTGTAGACGAGCAAATACCGGCATCCAAACGAAAAGGGCTATTCACCCCCCTCTAGCTGGTCGTACCGATCCCCTACAAGGTTTTGGGCAGAAGCCGTTAGTACTACGTGTTATGTCCAAAATAGAATCCTACTAGTCAAGAGACACCTTAAGATCTCATACGAAATCTACCATGATAAAGTACCTAACATTAAATACTTTAGGGTATTTGGATATAGGGTACATATCCTAAATACTAAGGACTAACTTAGGCAAATTCACCTCTAAAATAAATACGTGAATATTCTTAAGATATTCAACCACAAGTAAAGTCTATAGAGTCTACAATAATGAAACCCTTAAAATCGAAGAAACCATTAATGTTGTATTCGACGAAGGAGATAAAACCACAAAACCCATAGCAGAAACAATTGATGAATCAATTAATACTAGACCCGAATCTGACCATGAAAATGAGTCTAGTATAAATCCTAACCCGAGTCAGTCTAGGTTACAATCGAATCATCCTATCGATCAAGTGATAGGTGATCCCAACCTAGGGGTTCGAACTAGAGCATCATACAAAAACCTTAGTCAAATCTCTTTAATCTCAAAAATCGAACCCAAATCAATTGAACAAGCTCTTCTTGATCCCGATTGGATTATTGCTATGCAAGAAGAGCTAGCTCAATTCACTAGGAATGAAGTTTGGGAATTAGTACAATCACCTAAAGATAAATAGATTATTATAACAAGGTGGGTATTCCGGAACAAACTCGATGACAAAGGTGAAGTAGTTAGAAATAAAGCGAGATTGGTCGCAAAAGGATTTAGTCAAGTAGAGGGGTTAGATTATGATGAAACCTACGTCCCCGTAGCTAGACTAGAATCAATCAGAATGTTATTAGCCTACGTTGCACATTGAGGATTTAAACTATTTCAAATGGATGTGAAGTCAGCGTTCTTAAATGGAGTTATTAAGGAAGAAGTCTATGTTAGTCAACCCCCAGGATTCGAAAGCTTAGATAAACATGACCATATTTTTAAACTTAAGAAAGCCTTATATAGACTAAAACAAGCTCCTAGAGCTTGGTATGAAAGACTTTCTATTTATCTCAAGTCTAAAGGGTTTAGCCAAGGCCTAGTCGACCCAACCCTCTTTGTAAAATCTGTAGGCAAAGAAATCTTTATTGCCCAAATTTACGTAGACGATATAATTTTTGGAACAACCAACTCAATCCTACTAAACGAGTTCATTTCACTAATGGAAAATTAATTTGAAATGAACTTAGTAGGAGAATTAACTTTTTTCCTAGGATTACAAATTAAACAAACTAAGGAGGGAATTTACTTACACTAACATAAATATGCTAAGGAATTAATTAATCGATTCGGAATGCAAAATGCTAAGGTAATAAATACACCGATGGCCACAAATGTTAATATAGGAGAAGACTTAGAAGGCAAACCAATAGACCTTAAATAATATAGGAGCACAATAGGTAGTCTCCTGTACTTAACTACAAGTCGACCCGATATATTATTCACAGTAAGTATGTGCGCAAGGTTTCAAACTTATACTAAGGAGTCGCACCTAACAATAATTAAACGTATCCTTAGATACCTAAAGGGTACACTAAATGTTGGAATTTGGTACCCTAGATCTATCGAGTTCAAACTAATCGGCTACTCCGACATAGATTATGCCGGTAGTAAACTCAATAGAAAGAGCATGAGTGGTTGTTGTCAACTCCTCGGCTCGAGTCTAGTGAGTTGGTGCAGTAGAAAGCAACATTGTGTTGCCTTATCTACCATCGAAGCTGAATACGTCGCTATGGGTGAGTGTGTAGCTCAGCTTCTTTAGATGAAGCACACTCTCAAAGACTTTAACTTAAATTTTAACAACACTAAAATTTACATCGATAATATTACTTCAATTAATTTAACCAAAAATCTTATATGCCACTCTATGACCAAACATATAGAGGTCAACCACCACTTCATTCGAGAACATGTAGCTAACGGGACCATACAACTTGAATACGTAGAATCCAAGTCAAACCTGGCAGACTTATTTACAAAACCTTTATCTGAAGCAGAATTTAGTCTGCTTAGACGTAAATTAGGTATGTGCGTAATAGAGTAGGACATAAAACCTATATTTTTGCTATACTCTATTTACTTTTCATGCAAAATGGAACTAGCCTAGGGCTTACCCTAGAAAGCATGCACTTATAGATTTAAGGAGCCAATACATCTCACAACACATAGGACTAATGTATTTGTGTACTTAACCACGTAGATGGGCATGAGATGTTAGGACCTCACTCCTGGTTCCAGATGTAGATCTAGTGCATCGACATGAACCATAGAGTATAATTATCTAAATTAACTAACTCTAATCAGGACTTATTGATCATTCTATATCAATTAAGTCCAATAGAGTTGAACATATTATTAGATGAGCTTATGTTTAAAGTATTATTTTCAAAATCTAATAGGAACATGCTTGGACGTATAAAAAGTTTTTTTTCTATAAACCCCCACTCTTTTTCGATTTATGGCAAAAGGGGGAGAAAACGGCCAAAGTTAAGGGATCAAATTTTTTTTGATAACTTAACTTATACAACTTAAACTTAACTTATACATTTAGGCCAATGTTAAGTAATCTTGATTACTTAAGTTGCAACCATTAAGGGGGAGAGCTAAGATCCTTTTTCAAGTACTCACCTAAGGTCAAGGGGGAGGTTACCTCAAGGGGGAGGACTTGAAAAAGAGTTTTACTCATACTCCTACTTATACTAACTTACTAAGTTAATCACACTAACTCACTAAGTTATGCATTTATGCCTCTTTCATATTTATGCTTATTTCATACTCATAATAATCATTTCATTAATGCACGTTTATTTTTCCCTTAACTTTGTATCGGTTTGCCATAGATCAAAAAGGGGAAGATTATTGGTGCAGTAGGCACAAGATAATCGAACCTAAGTTTTGATTATGGCAAAGACCCAAAGGTAAATTCATATTGTTATCTCATGAGCAGAATTAAGTGTGCAGAAAATGGTTAAGCTGGGTCGAAGGTCAGTGACACCCGGAGAATCCCGAGTTGGAAAACCGTGGTGGATGGGCGACACCGGAAGAATTTCGTGGGAGTCGAAGAACCCATGTGGAGACATGAAGCAAAGATGCGAGTCACAAAAGGACCTAAGGTAAGCTAGTGTGTGAGTGAATGTAAGGTTGGGTCCTCTGTAAAGGGACATCCTTAGGCGGCGATCTGACAAAGACTTTCCGTGGAAGGTCTAAGTCGAGATCAGACGGTAAGTGGCTGTCGAATTCACTTATATTATTTTTATTTCGAGCTAACTCTTTAGTGCAGTTGAGAACCCTAGCCACCAGTCGACTGCTGGCTTGTAGCAATCGACTAATGGGCATCAGTAGAACTGATAAGGGCAGCAGTCGACTGCCATTCAAATTTTCAGCCTCGAGGAGAGTCAAGATAAGAGGTTCTTTGACCATGAGCTGGAACTGAATGTTGGGGGAGCTTCAAAGGCTATAAAAGAAGGTGGTTTCACCCCTTTAGGTCATCCAAGTGCTTACAAAGTGATCCCGTAATGTCGCTACTCTACGATGCCTCTACGATGCTGAAACACTGCCGGAACGCCGATGACACGACCTCAAGCTAAACATCTACTCATTGTCAGTATAAGTGTTTAAAGTTTCCATTTCTATTCAATGTATTAAAGTTTGTTTTATCGAGCTTTTGATCGTAATGAGGAGAGGTGGGATTGTCCCTCTACCTCAAGTTTTTCATTAGTTTGTAATCGTCATCTCCTACCTCCATCGAGGAGGAGATTATTAGTGAATTGCCCTCTGTACGCAGTCTAGGATGCAAGGGCCTGATTAGCAACCAGTAGATTGTGAACCAAGTAAAAATAAACTTGTCATTTACTTTTCCACTGTGCAACTCTTTACTTTTGTCTTAATCGAATCGTACGAAAAGAAAATTTATAGTGTGCTTGAAAGGCCCTTATACTTTGTTGACAAAAGTATGATGCCCTCATACTTGCAAGACCACCCTTAGCCTAGACCTAAGCCTTCTAGCTACCTCCATCAGCCTCACGCCTATTGGATCCCTCTAAGTCATCCATGACTTGTTCATCCATACGCTAGCCTTCAAGTGCTTCCATCGGCTATTGTCATGCTAAGTTGGTCTACACCGTCAAGGCACATTGGGCTTACGCTGCCAAGACACACGCTTGCACTTTACGCCGCCAACCATTAAACTTATGCTGCCAAGACTCCACCCTTGGACTTTACACCGTGAATATCAATCCTTGGACTTCTCAATTGCCAAGTACCCATGACTTGGACTTACGTGGCCAAGACTACACCCTTGGACTTTCCATGCAACTCCATGTTGGACTTTTCAAATGCCAAGGCTCATGCTTGGACTTTCCTTTCCAAGATCCATGGTTGGACTTTCCATGCCAAGTGCTCAAAACTTGGACTTTACCATTGCCAAATGTCCCACTTGGACTTCCTATGCCATGTACTCAAGACTTGGAATTCCTATGACAATCACATTGTCATACATTTTGTCGAACATCAAAATACTACTCGAGTCAAAATCAAGTCGGTCAATCGTGACCTGGGTCGATTGTACCAACAACAATAGCTGTTGGAAGCACCTGAAAGCTAGCGTATGGATGAACAAGTCATGGAGGACTTGGAGGGACCCGCTAGGCGTGAGGTTGATGGAGGCGGCTAGAAGGCTTAGGTCTAGGCTAAGGGTGGTCTATCAAGTATGAGGGGATTATACTTGAGTGAAACCTCATATTTAAGGTTTATCAGTCGATTGGGGTTATGGATTAGTTGACTGGCCGAGTGTTTGACACTTGGCAGTTGATAACTCACATTTTAACATGATATTTTATATTCATTCCTCGATGTTTTGATCCATTCGTATGCGTAATTCAACATATTTATCATATTTTATGAATATGGATCATTTTAGATCTTTAATGCAAATACATGCTAATTTGATGTCTTAAATACTAATTTGTTATATACTTTATTTTGTAGGATATTTAAGAGAAAATCGAAGAATGCACATTGAAAAAAATGGGAAGTTACTGTAGCAAAGTTACTATGGCAGGTTATTGTAGCAAATTTACTGTAGCAGGTTACTGTAGCACAGTGTTTTTTTTCTTCAGAAAAAGACACGGCCTGGCTATGCCAAAAGGCACGGTCGTGCCGCGGGTCCAGATTTAGGGTTGGAGCACGTTTAAAAGCAAGAAAGGTCGGACAAAATGCCATCTCTTCTTCCCTTGAGCCCTAGCAGCCGCCTCCACCTCCCTTCCATCCATTTTTCTCCTCGGATTCGAGAAGGAACCGCTTCATCAAGGGATTTCGGCGACGTCTTCCTTCTCCACAACTCATCCACCTTCTCCTTCGGATTCGAGGAGGAGTTCTGCCCCGACGACACTTCTTCAAGATCAACCGGATCCACAAGAGTTCAAAGCATCCATCAAGCTACTAGATTCAGGAGTTTGCACCATCCCACATCCACCGTCGCATTTGGAGTCTCGATCGAGCTCCGTTGGACTTAGCCGGAAGAACTTGTTCATACACTGGGCCTATCTTGGGTTGATTTGATCATTTATTTTCTTGTTTTAGCTTAGAGTACATTAATTTATATGCATGTCAATTGTTTGTTAAATTTCTCCTTACATTTATGGTAGTTTTACATTTGTGCACATTAGGTGTTTGATTTAATGCTTCTTATAGTTTTGCTCTTTTAAATCCTGCATTGCTTTAATTACTTGCATTGCTAGATTAGCATTCTAATTACCTTACAATCGTAGGTTAGAACTCAAATCACAAACCCCCTGATTTACATTAGAAAACCCCAAGCAATAATGGAAATGATCCTAAGAAAACCACCCTACCGATTACATTCGTTGGGAGATAACCCGAGTCAACTCTATGCTACATTAGTGTAGAGGGTGTTCGGTTTAATTATAAATTTTGTTTTGTAATGGTACCACGACAAAAAATGTTACCAGAAGCCTAGTTGACTCGAAGTAGTCGACTGGGGTTATGCCCCAATCGACTGGTCAGGGAGTCGACTGAGGCTCGACTGCTGATCTATGGCTCTGGCAGTCGATTGCTAGGGTTTAGCAATTGGCTGGTCCACAATAGTCGACTGCTAGGATTTTGCAGTCAACTGATTTAAGCAGACATGAGCATAGAAGCTTTGGTAGTCGACTGGCTAGTCGACTATCGGGCATTAGTCGACTGCTGGTAAGGGCAGTCGACTAATGTGGTATCCGTTGGAGTTTTTCCAGCATGGATTGAATCGTTGTGAGACAACGACACTATGAGCAGTCGACTGGTGCATTTTTTTAGTCGACTATTAGGCGCAAAATTAGCTCGATACAGGTTATAAAAGGAGCTCGAGATGGAGGATTTTGCATTAGTTTTTGGGACGATTTTGAAGAGGAAGTGCTGCTGCATTCCAGACCTTCAAGAGCAATCTAAAGCAAGCAACAAGAAAGACAATCAAAGCACTCTCTTGTAAAGTTTTTCTTTGCATTTCATTTGTATTCTTGTAGTTGATTGTATCTTGTTGTTGTATTACTATTGTAATCACTTGTAAGAGGTTTCTCCACCTCCAGAGTGTTTTCCGAGAAGGAAAGGTTTGATAGTGATGGTGTGCATCACTAGAGCTCACTTAAGCTTGACCCGTAGAGTAGGAACCCTAGGTTCCGAACCACGTTACATCTTGTGTATTTATGTTTGTTATATTTTGTTGTCGTTATTTGTTTCTACTACGCTAACAAGTCTTGTAGACGAACATGATCGAGTAAATTCCAAGCGACTAAGTGAGAATGCTATTCACCCCTCCCCTCTAGCGACACTATCGATCCCTAATATTACTCCCACTCGGTTGACTAGGTTCATGCATCCCACTTGACACCTGTCTTGTTGATAATGATCCATCCTCCTCAAATAGAGGAACTTCCTTATCAACCTCACATCTAGTTGGAAACTCAGTTTCGAGAAAAATAGCTGTCACACCCCGAGAGTATATTTTTTCATCGACCGGACGGTACCCTCTTATGACAATATAAGATAAACTATCGATACATGGCCTAAATAGCAGCTATCATTGATAAGCCATAAAACACAACGGAGTACAAAGATACAAAGACTCAAATACATGCATACCGGTACGACTTTGACACAACAAGAAAATATAGTCAAAACCAACATCCAAATCAAATCCATAGTAAAGGACAAATACATATAACTTGTTAGGGCAATCTCTTGTCGTGATATGGTTTTGATGTGTGTGGCAAAGGGTTTAAGTTAGGATGTTTGGATTTGATATGTGTGTTGGAGTCTTGCAGGACTTAGTAATTCGCACATGGAGCATTGGCGAGTTTCACCTCTTTTGACTCGGTCCTTGAATCGGTGAAGGATGGCTTTGAGGAAGCCGTGTGCTTGGAGCATCCGAGGGACCGCCGGACGAGGAGATTGGAGTGAAGCCAGAGGAAGTAGACTTGTGGTGAGATATGGCGATGGCGCCCAGCCGCGGGTCAAAGCACATACGCACCGAACGAAGTAGAAGATAACTTTAAAGGCGAAGGACTCCAAGGGATGAGAGTGAGCGAATGTAACCCGGGAAGGGGTAGTACGCTTAGGTGGAACTTGGCCAATTGGCTAAGTGTCGGATGGGATTTCCTGGCACCAGTCGACTGCCATGTAATGGTAGTTGACTACTCTAAGTCAACTGTGACTCAACTAGTGTTCGAGTCCGGTTCAGTACCGCCATGGATTGGCCGATCGAGAGCACTGACCAACCGATGAAGGCATCAGTCGACTGGTCGCAAGGGTTCATGCACATAATGGAGTCAAGCTCACGAGCACTCGATTGATAGGTCCATCAGTCGACTGATGTGGAAGTCGTTGGATGGAATCCAACGTGGAAAGCAGTCATTATTGGGCAATGGCTATAGGATCAGTCGACTGATCGGGGCATCAGTCGACTGCTCCTGTGTCAACGGGAAGAAACCCTCTTCCTCTATAAAGAGGAAGGGTGTGGGGCTTTGGGGGCCTAATGTTTATGCTCTAAACTCTCCCAAAGTGCCCTAAAGTTTTTCCATCCTCTTACTTGGTTTTATTTACATCATATTTGTAAGAGGAGTGAATTCTTGTAAAGAAGTTACCTCCACCTAGCTTGGTGCAAAGGAGAGAATAGTGGAAGCTTGCGGAGTGATTCACCGTGGACTAGCGGCGCAGCCGTGAACCACGTTACATTGCGGTGTTAGCGTTTGTGTTTATTCTTCTTTTGCTTTGTCTTTAATTGTTTGTATTTGTATATTCTGCTTGCGCTAATAGTTTTGTAGACAAGCAACGAACGAACGAATTCCACCATCTACGACAAAGGCTATTCACCCCCTCTAGCCGACCAACATCGACCCTACAAGTGGTCAACCATACACTCCAAATGCGGAAACAACATAGGATAAAATTCTAAACCTAACAATCCAAAATAATACAACAGTATGGAATATAATCTATACATTCAGTGTGAGATGGGATCAGCTGGCAGAGCTCCGAGCACCCAAGGAATCTTCTACCTATTACTTGGGCGACAAGAAAACCCAAGGTCTATGGTGGTGTGATGCACGCGAACGCGACCTCAAATCTTGCGACGGAGACCATCGAGGACTCGAAGTGCACGCTCGCGCTCAACACCCATAAGTGCACAGATGTCATCAAGTAATAAATAGATTTATCGATCCCACAGGGACTGTGATTCGAATACCGATCTATTCGGTGGATGTTATTGTTCGGAGATTAGTTCTAAAGGTTGCGATTGTGAGGGTTGTCGGTGGACTAAACTCTAGTATGGTGTCACACAGAAGAAGAGAGGGTTTGCTATGAGGATTTTAATGGTATTCTAGGACTTCGGTTTCGTTTGTGTATCGCAGAACATGCTATCAATTGAATGTATCCAGACTTTCTAACTAGGGATTTGTGGAAAGGACATCGTACACTCTTCCGATGAACTTTCGCATCTATCGGAAGCTACCTCTACCATGTCAGGTCATCCCCTGACCTCAGGACGGGATAGTCGGTACGAGGATATCGAATTGATCCTTGCGACGAGTCAGAAACGAGATACATTACTGACTCTATCGCATCCTTCTATCCACAGTTGCAGGCGATGAGGCCAACCCTTAGATTCCTCCTAATATCCCCTAAATTTGCGATACAAGGACTGTCACCCCTTGTATCGTCTACACACAGAAGATAGAAAACCAAAACACAATGTTATAGGTCTAAACTATTATTCAACTACAAATACGATTTCGAGAAACATATTTGAAATAGCAATGTTCTACTCAACACAAACTACTCCCTAATCCTAGAATCAGAGAATCTACTCCATGGATACGAGAAGAGAATCACAAAACATTATGGAGTTCATGGATACAATGATAAACATGTAAGAAATATGAATTACAATGCAATGCAACCCTTCTCTCTAGCATTGAGGTGCAGAATTTGGATCTTCGGTGTCGTTCTTCTTCCCCGTTGCAAGTTCCCGAAGCTTTTTAGGGCTTCAGAGTATCATCCCAGCCGTTGTGCCTCCTCCTCCTCTCCCCTAGGGTTTTGGGAGGAGCTTCCTTTATATAGACATCATGCCAGATTGCTACGAAATCTAGAAAAATCCCTAATCGCGTCAATCTGTCTGGCCGCCACACGGTCGTGTGAAAACACACGACCTGGCCGTGTGTCGGGATGTGGTGGTCATTTTCATCATGTGTAGACACACGCCCTGGTCGTGTTCCCTTCTGCATCCAGCTATAAAATGCCCTTCTTTTGCTCTGAAAGTGCGCCTTTTCCCATGAAATGCTATCCTGCACATAAAAGTACAAAGAGTAAATCTCCGAACCAGAAAATAGAAAATGCATGCAAAACAAAGTGAAATATGCATGAAACAAACATAAAATGTAATGAGATGTGAGCAAAAACTACTCCTAAAACCCTATATGTTTAGCTCATATCAATTCTCCCAGACTTAAATCTTTGCTTGTCCTCGAGCAAACCTCAGTGCCATGAAATTTTTAAAAAGGTATTGTTCCATACTTAGCATGTTAACTAAATTTATCAAGTGGTATTTGCAATCAAAGCAAAATAGATATGTTCTAGAAATTCACTAAGTTAGCTCCTCGTGCTCGTGCCAAGCGAATCCTCTTAGGGGATACTCATTCCATGATAAGTTAAGTCGTCACACTATAGCTTTCTTAAGGTCTCCGACTCTTAGGCACTTACTTGCCCAAAGCGAGGGTCATTCCCTAGATCTAGCACAAAGTCTCAAAGGCGTGCTCGGTATTGAGAGAAATTAGTAGGCGTTTCCCCAGTAACCTAACTCGGTCTCAAATGAGCACCTAACCATTTTCACCCACGACAACTATTTTTTTTAATCCCTCATAATCTCTTTTTCATATATATTATTTTTTTATTTTTCTATTTTTCTACTCACGGGGATTTTGATTTTTCCAAATGGGCTTACACAATTTGAGCATCTCCAGTAACTAAAAAGTTAAATCTAGGTCACATATGGATTCCAAAGTACTAGACTACTAAGATAAATCATAACTAGGTATATACTAGACTCTCCCTTTCAGAAAGTTCGTCATGTGTATGTGTAAATTAAAAACTAACCAGTGTAAGTCTAGAACATTCATTTAGAGTAAATAAAATAAAATACCACGAGGTAAATGAAGTTAAGCTACTCATGGAAACAACTCATGAAGAAAACTTTTAAAAATACTACTGAGGCAGCTTATAGGTAGCAAAAACTAAGTGTTGAAAGAAACTAAACATCTAATGCATGAATAAATGAATGCTAACTAAAATGCAAACATCAGGAAAGAAACTACTACTAGAAACAAAATAAAACAAAACTTGGTGTCCACCCAGACTTAAATGAAAGCATACCTCTAATATCGTGGACGAGGCGGAAAGTCTGGTAGCCTTGACATCTCGGGATCCTGGGAGAACCTATTGTTGAGCCGCTGATGCCACATGTACATGTGATCGATCTGAGAGCTCGTGGATGCAGCGGCTGCTCAGTGCTCCTCCTCCCTAGCCCACTATGCCTGCTAGTCTCGCATATGCTGTCGCATCTCCTAGCGGTAGGCGGCCTCTGCCTCGCGACGAATAGCCTCCTCCTAGAAGTAGACGCGGGCCTCATCGTAGAACTCCTCGGCTCACTGAAAGTGCTCCCGAAAGACCTGAAATTTTGCCTAGGTGTAGGCGCTCTGCTCCTCCCATTGCTGCCTGTGTCTACTTCTCAACGTATATATCATCGAGGTGCGATCGAAACTCCGAAACATCATAGGCCGATGTACCTTCATCCTGCTCAAAAGTAAAAAAAAAAAAGGTGGTGGTGCAGGTGCAAGCTTATGTCTACGTGGACTAGGTGGGCTCCTATACATGTGTGAACTGGAGGGAGAGTGATGTAAAGGGGGAGAGATGGGTGTCGCTATGGATGGTCCCTCACATGGCAGGGACTCCACTATCAGGTCTAAGCGCCAGTTAACGCATGTGGTGATGGTGGTATGATTAGTGTCGGGGAGCCTGAGGGCCATCAGATTTTTCCTTACAAAGCATAAGGAGTGTTCCTCTCTTACAATCATCTTCATGGCCATACACACTCCTAGGTCGATCCTAGGGCTCCCCTCTATACTATCTAACATGGTGTAGTCGTACCCCATCCGATGGCAAATGTGGGTAAGTAGGCCTCCCACATTAATCTCTCCTCTCACTACTTTGCCCATCTTCACTAAGTGTCTAAAGAAATGGGACCCTACATCGATGCTACTCCTTTTTTGTAGCAGGTCCCAGAGGCAAAGCAGCTCGCTAGCTCTCACTACACCGTCACTCTCCCCACGACCAAATATAGTACTTGCCATGATTCGGTGGAGGTATCAGAAAATGGGGTTTTATAGGCATGATGCTTTAGCCCTAGAAGGGTCATAAGCATGCTCTCTTGTTGTTGGGATGTATACTGAAAAGTCTATCTTTTGTATGAACATCTTTATTTTGAAATAAGAATCACATGATCATTGTTTGCATATTTTTATGGTTATGCATATTGTCTAATACATTACATTGTAGATAACATGGTGTGTAGTGTCACACGGGAGATCATGTTATCGGCTCCTTGTAAAGTATAAGTATAGGCTCGCAACCGAGATGGCTTTGGACAAACCATTGATATGGTTGTAGTGTGATTTGGTATTGGTTTGTCTTGACCAAAAAATCACACTAGTACACTTTGTGTGTATTGAGCAGGACTGACTTAGAGGTGATTCGATTTATTGCTGACTACATAATCGAATCAGACCTCGGATATTATATTGTACATACTCTTAATCCCGATATAATAACGGGCACATATACTTAGTATTCATTTCTTTGATTTACCAATGGGCGAGATTTATAGATTAAATCGATAGGCTCGGTAAGTTGGAAAATGATATTATTTATATGGTGTGTCATTGATTATAGGAGGAAACCGTGTCCTATATATTAGGATGATGATGTCCCCTTGAGGAGCTCATAAGGATCATCATGTAAACCTTGCAAGTGGACTTGGTCCGGCATGATGAAAAGGTTGAGTGGTACTACTCATGGAGTTAGATGTTGATTAATTAATGGTCAGTAAATTAATTAATCGACGGACATTCGAGATCTTAAACACAGGGAGAAAATATACATATAATATATGAAGCTCATATTAACCTATGGGGGTTGGTGAGGTAGATCAATGATAATCCTTTAGTGGATTGGATTATCATTAATGGATCGGACTTTATGTGGGCTTGATCCATTAGGTGGCCAAGATCCAACTCCTCCTCATGGTCCCTATTGTAGCCTATTAATACCTCATGAAGCCTAGATCCAATGGATAGAAACACAACTCTAGATCCAAAGGTAGAGATTAAATATCTAGATTCGACGGTTGAGATTAAATCTCTAGATCCGATGGTTGAGATTAAATCCCTAGAACCAATGGTGGAGATTAAAACAAGGCTTATCCCTAAACTCTATAAAAGGAGCCTTTAGGGTTGGCATGGATAACAATCAAGGGAAGCAAGGGTGTTAGGAGTTGGCGGCAAGAGGTTGGAGCTAGGGTTTGGAGCTTGGCGGCACCAAATAAGGAAATACTTTCCTTGTCTTCTTCTTCTTCTCCATTGGTGGTCGGCGTCCATACAGCCCTTTCCCTTCTTGGCCGGCATCCAAACCTAGCTCTCCTCTTCTCCTTGGCCGGTGGAACCAAGGCTTAGGGTCATCCCTTGGAGCTTTTGGGCGGTAACCATTCTTTCTCCTTCTCCTTGTTGGCCGGAGGCAAGTAACTTCCTTGTTGCTTGTTGGTTGGCTAAAGGAAGGAGAAGGGTCTTGTTTCTATTCTTCCTCTTGCTCAGAATGAACAAGGAAGGAAGATTAGTGATCTAGGAGCTTCAACTTTTGGTAGATCGTCGCCCACACGACGTCCGAAAGGAGGAAGGTCATACAATAGAAGATCGAGAGGTATATCGATTCTCTATTTTCATTTGTTACATATTTATACTTGTTTTTCAATTATATGCATGATATATATTCTATTTTGTGGCTAAATATACTTGGACCCCGAACATAAACACAAAAGCCGGTGATCCGTACATCGTCTATTCCGCGGCTATTCGTAGAATAGAGGTTGGTCGCTTGAACAACAAGTTTGTTCAAGTGACTACTCTAATCTAATAGCACGACGATGACAAGGTTGCTTGGGAAATCCCTCTTGTTAAGGATAAAATTTTTTATCCGGGGACGTAGAAGGGATCGCCATGCACAAGAAACCGAGTTGAAGTGGGAAGCGAAGTTTCCCCTCCCAACAAGTGGTATCATAGCCACGGTTTCCGATTTTGTGTGTTTAAGATTCGGTTATTTTTATGCACTTTTCATATATTATATGTGTCGGATAATAGTAGGATATGCATAGGTTAACTCTTTGGTTGCAGGCATAGGATCCAACTATTATGGCCATATGTGTGTATGTGATTGTATGTGTGTAAATGTTTATTTTGTTGAATCCTCGGGGTTGACGAGGCTAGTATTTAATTTTTTGCAAATTAGATACAACATTATTTAGCCACTCCTTTTATTTTAGTTTACTTTCGATCTAGATTTCATGTACACTCCCTCGTGGAGTATAGGATCGATTGATGTAAATTAAAATAAATTTTAGTCTCTGCTTGGATCTCCGGATGGCTCGTACATGGCGTAGGAGGAGCGGACGAGATGGCGATACGACGGGAGACATATTGAAGACAAAAGCCATAATAGTTGAAAAATAATTATTTTTCATATTTATTGCTTATTGTTTGATATGCATGTCGTAGGCTAGAAAATTCCTCAATTTCAAATTACTAAGTGGGAGAGGGAAATTTTTATAAATTCCCACGGCCTCCATTACGATTTGACAAGTGATGCAAACAAACTTGCGCGTCGGCTCTGAGTGTCTTCCTCCCCATCAGATGAGTTTGTTTGCAGATCACAAGGTCAAATATGGTTATAAGAAATTATTAAGGAGCGTGTGTACTTCCCCATCGAAAGACACATAACCCGAGATAATTACCTTGGTACCGAGTAATGATGAACACTTAGATACAAATATAAGTATCCTCCCCATCGGAGTCACTGCTTTTATTTGTAGGGACAAAGAGGAACCAACTATTAATTTTACTTGTCAAAAAGTTAGGTTGACAAGATAGTAAAATTAATGGGTAAATCCTCCTCTTACAAATGTACAATTCGTATACGTCCACATTATCGTGGCATACGATATTCTCGGTGTTTTGAGGTGTTGGTTGATTTTAAAATATTATTGTTTGAGGAATCAATAATTTTTTGAAATCTAATGTTTTGATCTATGTGATTTTTAGGTTTTCTTTCAAAATGACTTTCAACCCGCTTGCTGTGATACTGAAAGAGAATAAACTTACTGGACCCAACTATGTTGATTGGAAGAGGAATCTAGACATTGTCTTGACTACTGAGGAATACAAATATGTACTCCTCGAAGAGTGCCCTCCTAAGTCTGCGGATGATTCTGGGGAAAAGGAGAAAGAGAGTTATAAGAAGTGGATAAAGGCCGATGAGATAGCGTGGTGTTACATTTTGGCATTTATGTCAAATGTACTGCAACATCAGCATCAGGCCATGCCCACTGCTTATGACATGATGCTCAATCTCAAAGAGCTTTTCGGACACCAGAATCGGGCTACTAGGCAAGAAGCCATGAGAAACTTGATGACGACCACCATGATCGAGGGAACACCCGTGAGGGATCATGTTCTCAAGATGATGGCTCATTTGAATGAGTTGGAAGTCCTTGGAGCTGAGATCGATGGGGAAACCTAGGTCGATATCATTCTCCAGTCTCTACTTAGAAGTTTTGAGCAGTTTCGCCTGAACTACAACATGAACAAGAGGTTGTATTCGTTGGCGGAGCTTCTAACAGAACTCCAAGCGACAGAGGGACTATTTCGTCAGAGTGCTCAAGCGCATGCCATGGTGACCCAAAAGGTTTCTACTTCTAAGACGAAAGGCAAGAAGAAGAAGAAACAAATTGGGACAAAGGCGGTGGGAGGAACTCAGGGAGGAGTGAAGAAGCCGAAAGACAAGTGTTTCACTTGTAAGCAGACTAGACACTGGAAGAAGGACTGCCCCAACCGCAAGCAGAATAAAGGTATATCTTTTGGTCTAGTCGTTGAAACATGTTTAGCGGTGTTATCTACCGGCACCTGGTGTGTAGATACGGGAGCCACTGATCATGTCTGCAATACTTTACAGGGGTTCTAGGAAACCAGACGACTGGCTGAGGGGGAGATTACCGTATACCTGAGCGATGCCATGAAAGTGGTGGCTGTTGCAGTGGGAGATGTTTATTTATCTTTTGAGAAAAATAAAGTTTTGGTTCTTAAGAATTGCCTTTATGTACCGTTATTTAGAAAGAATTTAATTTTGATTTCTAAATTATTTATGGATGAATATTCTATTTCTTTTAATGACAGAGTGGTTATAAAAAGAAATAGGGACATTATCTGTTCAGGTGCATTGATAGGAAATCCATACACACTTGAACCAAAAGCTCTCACGATGCAAATAGAAGTAAATAACTCATCTTCTAATTCCAATAAGAGAAAAGAACCTTCGAAGATGAACCAAATATATCTTTGGCATCTTAGGCTTGGTCATATTAACCTAAGTAGAATTCAAAGGTTAATAGCTGATGGACCTCTAGGTTCATTAGTGGTGGAAGATTTCCCAACCTGCGAATCTTGCTTGGAGGTTAAAATGACCAAGAGGTCTTTTAAGGCCAAGGGGTATAGAGCCAAAGATGTGTTAGAATTGGTTCATTTTGATTTGTGTGGTCCTATGTCTATCCAGGCTAGAGGTGGTTTTGAGTATTTCGTCTCTTTTATAGACGATTATTCGAGATATGGATACATTTACTTGATACGTCGCAAGTCTGAATGCTTTGACAAGTTCAAAGAATTCAAGGCTAATGTGGAGAAACGTCAAGGTAAAAGTATCAAGACACTACGATCTGATCATAGTGGTGAGTACCTCTTGGGAGAGTTTAGGAATTACTTATCAGAGGCTAGGATTCAATCCCAATTGTCTGCACCTGGCACACCCCAACAGAATGGTGTAGCAGAGCGAAGGAATAGGACTCTTATGGAGATGGTTAGATCGATGATGAGTTATTCTGAGTTGCCAGATTCGTTCTGGGGATATGCTCTAGATACGGCAGTGTACATTCTGAACTTGGTTCCATCTAAATCAGTGTCTTCTACTCCCACAGAATTATGGACTGGGCGAAAGCCTAGTCTAAGACATATTCGGATATGGGGGAGTCCAGCACATGTGCTGAAGGTAGATGCTGGTAAGTTAGAACCTCGTACAGAAGTATGCATGTTCATTGGCTATCCTAGAGGAACGAAAGGTGGTTTGTTTTATAGTCTTAGAGATCAGAGGGTGATCGTTAGCACGAACGCCAGATTTCTAGAGGAAGACTATGTGATGAACCACAAGCCCATGAGTAAGATTATTCTGGAGGAAATAAAAGGGGAAGTCACTTCTTCAGTACCACCGGTACAAGAGGATATACCACAAGTCACTGCACCGCGTGTCACAGAGGATACACAGGTGATACCTCGTCGTAGTGGGAGGGTTGTGAGATAGCCTGATAGATTCATGTTCTTGGAAGAATCTTCTGATTTGGTCCCTAGCGAACATGAACCTGATCCTTGGACATATGACGAGGCAATCCAAGATAAAGATACAGCATCTTGGCAAAGTGCAATGAATACTAAGATTGAATCTATGGATTCAAATCAGGTCTGGGAGCTAGTGAAACCACCCGATGGTGTAAAAACCATTGGATGCAAGTGGATCTACAAATGAAAGAGAGGAATAGACGGGAAGGTTGAGACCTTCAAAGCGAGGCTTGTTGCGAAGGGGTATACTCAGAAAGAGGGTATCAATTATGAGGAGACCTTTTCGCCGGTGGCCATGCTTAAGTCTATCCAGATTCTCTTATGCATTGCAGCTCATATGGATTATGAGGTGTGGCAGATGGATGTCAAGACAGCTTTCCTTAATGGAAGTCTTGAGGAAAACATCTATATGAAGCAACCAGAGGGATTCATTATGAAAGGAAAAGAGCATCTTGTATGTAAGCTTAATCGGTCCATTTATGGATTGAAACAAGCTTCGAGGTCTTGGAACATCCGATTTGATGAAGTAATCCAGTCTTATGGATTTATTCAAAGTCCGGATGAGTCTTGTGTATACAAGAGATGTGACGGAAACGTAGTGGTATTTCTTGTACTATACGTAGATGGCATTTTGTTGATTGGCAACAATATCAAGGTGTTATCGAACGTAAAGGTATGGTTGTCCAAATAGTTTGATATGAAGGACTTGGGAGAAGTGGGACACATCCTTGGGATCAAGGTTATAAGGGATCGTAGGAAAAGGATGTTGTACTTATCCCAAGCTTCATACATAGACACGATTATGGATCATTTTAGCATGCAGAACTCCAAGAAGAGTTTTCTACCTTTCAGGCATGGAGTTCCTTTATCTAAGGAGATGTGTCCTAGAACATCTGAGGAGATAGAGGAGATGAAGGTGGTTCCTTATGTTTCGGAAGTAGGAAGCCTCATGTATGCGATGCTATGTATGAGACCAGATATCTGCTTTACCGTGGGCATGGTCAGCAGATATCAGAGTAATCCAGGGCAGGGACATTGGACTGCGGTAAAGCATATATTGAAGTACCTGAGAAGGACTAGGGATTATATGCTAGTTTACCAGGCAGACCAATTACTCCCTATGGGTTCCATAGATTCCGACTTCCAATCAGACAGGGATAACAGTAAGTCTACCTCAGGTTTTGTATTTACTTTGGGAGGTGGAGCCATTGTATGGAGGAGTGTCAAGCAGAAATGCATGGCGGACTCCACTATGGAAGCTGAGTATGTGGCAGCCTCTGAGGCGGCCAAAGAAGTTGTGTGGCTCAGGAACTTCCTGATGGACTTGGATGTGATTCCGGATTTGCCCAGAACTATCACAATTTATTGTGATAATAGTGGTGCAGTTGCAAACTCGAAGGAACCACGAGCCCATAAGGCAAGTAAACACATAGAGCGCAAGTACCACCGCATACGAGAAATCGTAAAGAGAGGAGAAGTTGTTGTGGCCAAGATTGCATCGGAGGATAACTTGGCAGATTCTTTCACTAAGGCCCTTCCGGCGAGAGCTTTTGATAGGCATGTGGAGGGAATGGGAATCAGATGTATGGCAGTTTGAGGACAACATAGTCTTTTAGTATAAGTGGGAGATTGTTGGGATGTATACTGAAAAGTCTATCTTTTGTATGAACATCTTTATTTTGAAATAAGAATCACATGATCATTGTTTGCATATTTTTATGGTTATGCATATTGTCTAATACATTACATTGTAGATAACATGGTGTGTGGTGTCACATGGGAGATTATGTTATCTGCTCCTTGTAAAGTATAAGTACAGGCTCGCAACCGAGATGACTTTGGACAAACCATTGGTATGGTTGTAATGTGATTTGGTATTGGTTTGTCTTGACCATAAAATCACACTAGTACACTTTGTGTGTATTGAGCAGGACCGACTTAGAGGTTATTCGATTTATTGCTGACTACATAATCGAATCAGACCTCGGATATTATATTGTACATACTCTTAATCCCGATATAATAACGGGCACATATACTTAGTATTCATTTCTTTGATTTACCAATGGGCGAGATTTATAGATTAAATCGATAGGCTCGGTAAGTTGGGAAATGATATTATTTATATGGTGTGTCGTTGATTATAGGAGGAAACCGTGTCCTATATATTAGGATGATGATGTCCCCTTGAGGAGCTCATAAGGTTCATCATGTAAACCCTGCAGGTGGACTTGGTCCGGCATGATGAAAAGGTTGAGTGGTACTACTCATGGAGTTAGATGTTGATTAATTAATGGTCAGTAAATTAATTAATATACGGACATTCAAGATCTTAAACATGGGGAGAAAATGTAAATATAATATATAGAGCCCATATTAACTTATGGGGGTTGGTGAGGTAGATCAATGATAATCCTTTAGTGGATTGGATTATCATTAATGGATCGGACTTTATGTGGGCTTGATCCATTAGGTGGCCAAGATCCAACTCCTCCTCATGGTCCCTATTGTAGCCTATTAATACCTCATGAAGCCTAGATCCAATGGATAGAAACAAAACTCTAGATCCAAAGGTAGAGATTAAATCTCTAGATCCAACGGTTGAGATTAAATCTCTAGATCCGATGGTTGAGATTAAATCCCTAGAACCAATGGTGGAGATTAAAATAAGGCTTATCCCTAAACTCTATAAAAGGAGCCTTTAGGGTTGGCGTGGATAACAATCAAGGGAAGCAAGGGTGTTAGGAGTTGGCGGCAAGAGGTTGGAGCTAGGGTTTGGAGCTTGGCGGCACCAAATAAGAAAATACTTTCCTTGTCTTCTTCTTCTCCATTGGTGGCCGGCGTCCATACAACCCCTCTCCCTTCTTGTCCGGCATCCAAACCTATCTCTCCTCTTCTCCTTGGCCGATGGAACCAAGGCTTAGGGTCCTCCCTTGGAGCTTTTGGGCGGTAACCATTCTTTCTCCTTCTCCTTGTTGGCCGGAGGCAAGTAACTTCCTTGTTGCTTGTTGGTTGGCTAAAGGAAGGAGAAGGGTCTTGTTTCTATTCTTCCTCTTGCTCAGAACGAGCAAGGAAGGAAGATTGGTGATCTAGGAGCTTCAACTTTTGGTAGATCATCGCCCACACGACGTCCGAAAGGAGGAAGGTTATACAATAGAAGATCGAGAGGTATATCGATTCTCTATTTTCATTTGTTACATGTTTATACTTGTTTTTCAATTATATGCATGATATATATTCTGTTTTGTGGCTAAATATACTTGGACCTCGAACATAAACACAAAAGTCAGCGATCCGTACATCGTCTATTCCGCAGCTATTCGTAGAATAGAGGTTGGTCGCTTGAACAACAAGTTTGTTCAAGTGACTACTCTAATCTAATAGCACGACGATGACAAGGTTGCTTGGGCAATCCCTTTTATTAAGAATAAATTTTTTTATCCGGGGACGTTGAAGGGATCGCTATGAACAAGAAACCGAGTTGAAGTGGGAAGCGAAGTTTCCCCTCCCAACACTTGTCAATTCGATCCAAAAGATCCGAGAGTTAAACCCAATAGGGGTTCTTCTCTCTCCCCCACTTGGCAAGCCAAAACATGAATTCCTTTGGTGTAATGTCCATTCATGCTCAATGTCAAATATTCTAAAGGTAATCCTACCCTCTTCGCTCTCTCTACCCGTTAAAACTTCGGCTTCTAAAGAACTTAAAAACTCTAAAACTATCCTAGGGTAGGTTGGGTGTCTTATCCCGATTATCTCTCCCCACCCTATTTTTGCAAATAGAGTTTGAATGTCACCCAACAACCCTAGGGATTCTAGTAAGTCTTCATCAAGATACCTAGTAGAGGTGATTCTTCTAGTAGAGCATATCAAATCTATCCCTATGCTCATTGTTGCAAAAAAGAAGGGTTAAAAGAGTGTTACCTTCCTCCGGAGCTTGAGGGGTGTCGGTTCTCCTTGCTCGTTGCTCCGACGCACCAGATCGAGATGTCACTTGCTTGGTCCTCCTCATCCTTACTTATTTTTGGGCTTCCTAGAGGGTTGGAAAGGCTTCTAGGTGGTGGGGACGAAGGATCCACACGGCTAGGGCAAGAAAATCAAAACACACGGCGTAAATGCGGTGAAAACACACGGTGTGCCCTACTTAACCCTGCGCGCCACAACCGTGTGAAAACACATGGCCAGGCCATGTGCGCCTCGGGTTGGTTGGGCATGGTCGTGGGGAAACACACGGTCAGGCCGTGTGTCCCCTTCTTCTCTCCTTTTATGCACAATGGTCCGAATTTTCTCACACGCTTCGCCGTGTAAGCTAAAAATTGATTTATTTTTACCTAGCAAAGTTCTTTTCTGGTCCTAATGCTAAATGAAATGGAAATCAAAGTTCAAATTAAACTAAATGCATGCAATACAATCAAAGGAAAACCTAAAAACTAAACTTGGATTGCCTCCCAAGAAGCGCTTTGTTTAAGGTCGTTTAGCTCGACCAAACTCCATTATCAACTTGGCTCTGGAGGTTCAGTGAACCTCCATTCATCTGTCTTGGAATCTACCTCTGGTGGACTCGACTTTACTTTGCTGAAAGTGAAACCATCAAGGAAGGGAGCTCTACACTCGGATAGGCTGAAGAGGATAATCTCCCCATCTACCTCCAAGGAGATCTGGTGTGCCTTTACGTCTATACACGCCCCCGTAGTTGCCAGAAAGGGTCTTCC
Organism: Wurfbainia villosa; assembly: GCA_025175895.1. NCBI lineage: Eukaryota > Viridiplantae > Streptophyta > Magnoliopsida > Zingiberales > Zingiberaceae > Wurfbainia > Wurfbainia villosa. The sequence continues at coordinate 85,984,672 of CM046004.1, forward strand.
CAAGATGATGGGATTCTAGGGATTTGGTCCTGTGTCGAGTATAATGAAATATGTATGGATCACAAAGTTCTCGACAACCACAAGCACGTGTACTAGCAAGCCGACGGGTTCCTTGACTGAGTCGTCCCCCATACGAATACCAAGATTCGCTGGTTGGAGCCCATTCAGTCCCATCTTTAGATAGTATGCATAGGGCATCACACTTACTGATGACCCCAAGTCTCACAGTGGTTCATCAAAGCTTTCCCCATAAATCGAGCAGAGGATAACAAATTCACCAAGGTCCTCAAGCTGTGGTGGAATCTTATCTTCAATTTCAGCTTGGTCAGGTAGGGTGGAAATCATGGCTGCACACCCCTTGGCGAATTTGCTACTCTGCCCCACTCTCTCATTGTATACTCCTTCCTCCTTAGCTTGACTCGTCTCGGGTAGTAATGGAGAGCTATTCATAGGTTACGACACATATAGGGCTATCTGGGCCACTTGTGTCTCCAACATATTTGTGTGACTTGCAAGACCGTCGACAGTAGCCTTCAAGTCTCTGAGTGACTCTTCAGATTTCTGATGTTGGCGATAAAATTCTGCATTGACCTTAGTTTGGGTAGCAATGAAGTCTTCCATCATCAGTTCTAGTCTAGACTTTAGTTGCTGCTGCTTCCCATTGCTCTGTTGTTGCCCATACTCTCTTGATGGTTGGAAGTTCCCCGAGTTATTCTTATAAGAGAAATTTGGGTGATTCCTCCATCCGGGATTGTAGGTACTAGAGTATGGGTTGTTGGTCCTTTGATTATAGTCCTCAACCGCATCAACATGCTCAATCTACTCTTCTAAGGTTCCCTGCCCTCCATAGTGGTCTTCCAGATATGCTGCCGCTCTTTCTCTAGAATCAATGGCCGCACATGCAGATGCAGGATTTAAAGAGTCAAATCGTCTACCGAGTGCGTCCATCCTCGCTATTAGGTGGTCAAGGGAGCTGACAGCATATCATTCTGCCGTAGGAGCTGGGTGATCACGTTCAAAATCCCATTGATGGTGGTTCTGGGCCACCTCTTCTATTAGCTCTTTCACTTCCTCTATGGTCTTATTCATAAGTGCTCCTCCTGCAGTAGAATCCAGGGACATATTCGTGGTGTACATGATCCCATTGTAGAAGATGTGGATCACCAGCCACCTTTCCAATCCGTGGTGGGGGCATTGGTAGAGTAGCCCCTTGTAGCAATCCCAAGTTTCAAATAGTGATTCCCCTTCCTTCTGATGGAAGCTTGTGATTAGGTGGTGCATGTGAGCAATCTTGCTAGGTGGGAAGTATTTGTTCAAGAACTGCTGCTCGCATTGCTCCCACACAGTAATGCTTTCCAAGGGCAAGGAGTGAAGTCATGCCTTAGCCTTATCCCGCAATGAGAATGGGAATAAGCTCAGACGGATCACGTCCGCAGGGACTCCATTTATCATTATCGTTGGGCAGATTTCTAAGAATGATTCCAGGTGCCGGTTTGGGTCTTCAGTCGCAGCTCCCTCAAATTTACTCTGCTAGACCATATGGATGAGTGCTGGTTTCAGATCAAAGTTGTTTGCCGAGATAGAGTGCAGCTATACTAGGCCTAAAGCCTCTAGCACTAGGAGCCGCATAATCCCGCAGAGGTCGACCACCTATATTTACTTCGGATGCAGCTTGGTCCTCCATCCTCTTTTGTTCAGCTCTCCAACGATGATAGGTTCATTCAATTTCTAAATCGATCAGAATCAGGCCTTTCGATCCTAGGTGTCTAAGCATGCGCAGAACTGAGCCAAAAAAATCAGGAGTATTACTTATTACTAAGAATAAACTAATCTAACTAACAAAATCAAAGATCCAAATAGAAAAATATAAAACTACTACTAAAATGAAATAACAACTAAATCTAGATATGGAAAATCTAAAATTGAAGTAAAATAAATAAAAAGGAAATAAAGCAAGTAAGTAAATATAATCCTAAGTCCAATCCAATTATCCACTTCTCGATTCGATATTGAATCGATCGGTCCTTGGCAACGGTGCCAAAAACTTGATGCATGCGAACGCAACCTCAAATCTTGCGATGGAGACCATCGAGGATTCGAAGCGCACGCTCACGCTCAACGCCCGCAAGTGCACAGATGTCATCAAGTAATAAATAGATTTATCGATCTCACAGGGACTGTGATTCGAATACCGATCTATTCGGTGGATGTTATTGTTTGGAGATCAGATCTAAAGGTTGTGATTGTGAGGGTTGTCGGTGGACTAAACTCTAGTACGGTGTCACACGGAAGAAGAGAGGGTTTGCTACAAGGATTTTGATGGGATTCTAGGACTTCAGTTTCCTTTGTGTATCGCAGAACATGCTATCAATTGAATGTATCCAGACTTTCTAACTAGGGATTTGTGGAAAGGACATCATACACTCCCCTAATGAGCTTACACATCTATCGGAAGCTACCTCTGCCATGCCAGGTCATCTCCTAGCCTCAGGACGGGATAGTCGATACGAGGATGCCGAATCGATCCCTGCGACGAGTCAGAAATGAGATACATTGCCGACTCTATCGCATCCTTCTATCCACAGTTGCAGGCGATGAGGCCAACCCTTAGGTTCCTCCTAATATCCTCTAAATTTGCGATACAAGAATTGTCACCCCTTGTATCGTCTACACACAGAAGATATAAATCCAAAACACAAAGTTATAGGTCTAAACTATCATTCAACTGCAAATACGATTTCGAGAAACATATTTGAAATAGCAATGTTCTACTCAATACAAAATACTCCCTAATTCTAGAATCAGAGAATCTACTGTTAGTGCAACAATGCCCCAAGCATTTATATGTTTTGATGTTTGGATAATCATCTAAGTTAGGCAATACCTTGTGAACTAATTGTGAATGTGTTTAAGTGACAGGAAAATCCAAGTATGAAGACTTGGTAAAGGCAAAGTCCAAGTATGATCTTGGCAAGAGAAGTCCAAGGAAAAGGTTTGGCGGCGTAAGACCAAGCATGTAGTCTTGGCGGCGTTAAGTCCAAACGGACCTTGGTAAAGGAAGTCCAAAGGCAAGTCTTGGCAGCGTAAGTCCAAGCATATAGTCTTGGCAGCGTAAAGTCCAAGCGCACTTTGGCAAAGGGAAACCCAAGACATGACAAAACCAAAGGAAGCTCTTGGAAGTAAAGCACAAAGGATGAACAAGTCGCGGACTCGGAGGGATCCTGGAGGAGCAAGGCTTAAGGAAGAGCTAGAAGGTTGAGTCTAGGTCTAGGGGGTAAATTCAAGTATGAATTATTCATACTTGATGAGTATCACGATCGATAAAAGTGCTCGATCGAAGTCAGTCAAGAGTCGACGGCAACAACTGCCTAGTGGCGGCTGATCGATGTCGCCATCACCGACTATTAAACAGCGGCGCGATCGCCTGCTAAACACGGGCACGTAATGGAGTCTCACTGATCGCGCCCATGATCACTGATCGATCACTCCATCACCGATCCGATGGATGGATCACCGATCATGAGAGTGCCATTGGAAGATGACGATTATGAATCTCACAAATCCAGCTATTCAGAAGTCGTTAACCACACGCGGAAGTTGACTGATGTTGTACATCAGTCGACTGATCATGCTCCAACGGGAAAATCAATCCTCTCTCTATAAAATGAGGCTTATGGTGGTTGAGAAGGCCAATGCTTACTTTCTGATCATCTTCTCAAGCCTCCACAATTTTTCCAAGCTTTCTAGTGTTTTAATTCCCCTCCTCCTCTCTAAACTTCATATTCATCCTTTGTAAGAAGAGGAGGGTTGTTGTAAAAAAAAAGCTACATAGTGTGATTGATTAGGGTTGATCCACCTCAAGGATTGCCGTGGAGTAGGAGCGTTATCTCCGAACCACGTAAAGGATTTGTGTTAGCATTGTGTTTTCTTTTCTTTTACTATATTTTTTGTTTGTGCTTCCGCTAATCATTTTTGTAGAAACGAAAACAAGCTATTCACTGCCCCCCCCTCTAGCTTCCAACAATCACCTACGAGTGGTATCAGAGCTCGGATCGCATCGGAAGATCTAACAATCAACTGAAGCAAGATGGATTTCCAAGAGGGGTATAGCACGGCGAGGCCTCCTTTCTTCGACGGCAACGATTTCGGCTACTGGAAAGGTAGGATGGAATACTACCTTATGAACGATATTGACAATTGGTTTAGCATTGTAGATGGATTTTTGAAGCCGATCGATGAACACAGAGTGCCCATACCGACCAAGGATTGGACGAGGGACATGACCAAGAAGGCTCAAGCCAACGCCAAAGCAACAACCACACTTCAATGTGGGTTGTCAAAAGAGCAACTAAGTAAGGTGGGGCCTTTTGAATTGGCAAAGGAGTTTTGGGAGAAGCTAATTGAGCTCAACGAGGGATCCAAGGAAACAAGAAGAGCCAAGAGAGATCTCTTAATAGCCCAACTCCAAAGTTTCACCATGAAGACCAACGAAACCGTGAGCCAAATGCATGGTCGCTTCAAGGAAGTAGTCAACGGACTACATGTGATAGGTGAGAAGGTCGACAACCGAGACCTTGTGAGGTATGTACTCCAAGTCTTCTCTAGAACAACCTTATGGGATTCAATTGTAGATGGCTATAAGGTCTCTAGGGATCTCTCTTTGGTTAAATTAGATGAGTTATTTTGTGAATTTGAATTGCATGAGCAAGCTAACACTTCGTCCAAAGAGAAAGGTGTAGCTCTTTTTGTAGGAAAGAAGGACAAGAAGAAGAAGGAGAAGAAAGAAGTGTCTTCCTCATCCGAATCTGAGAAAGATTCATCTAGTAGTGAAGAAGAGCTATCGGCAAGCGAGGTGGCTCATTATGTAAAGAAGTTTGGTGGGAGGTCAAGGAAACTCACCAAGAAAGATGTGAGGAGGATGTTTCAATCCTCCAAACGTAAAACCTCAACTAATTCAATTCCTTCACCTAATGTAACTTGTTATGGTTGCAACAAGAAAGGGCACACCAAGCCAAATTGCCCGGAACTAAAGAAGAAGGAGAAAGAAAAGAAGCATAAGGAGAAGAAGGAAAAGAAGGAGAAGAAGAAGAAGGAGAGAATGGTGGCTCAAACATGGGACACACTAAGCTTGGAGGACTCTTCCGATGATGAAGAAGTGTGTCATGCCACCCGGAACCTAGCTCTCATGGCCTTGGAGGAGGAAGTCGGAAGCTCGAGTGAGGAGTCTTCATCCTCTTCTTCAAGCGACGAATCATCATCAAGTGATGATGAGGTAAGCAACTCCCCTAGGGTAGATTCACTTTACAAAACCATTGCATGCCTTCAAAATGCCTTAAATAGATCAAAAACTAGGATCAAGGACTTAAAAGTAGAAATTAAGTCACTTAAAAATGTAGAACCACTTTGTAATGATACATGTACACTTAGAGATGAAAATGATGAATTGAGAAAAGAAATAGGTGAACTAAGAGCATGCTTAGAAAAATTTATAAATGGCTCTAAATACCTAGATATGATAATTAAGGATCAAAGGGCTATCTACAATAAGGTCGGAATAGGATATAGGCCTAAGGAAAAGGAGGTAGCATTTACATCTCTTGTTAGTAGAAAATCCACCGTTAGGATCAAGGTTAGAAAGGCTTGGGTCCCTAAAAAAATTTTAATTGATGCTAGTGGTCCTAAGATTTGGGTACCTAAGGCTTGTATTTTTCATGTTGTATAGGTAGAAGAACCAAGCTTATGTATTGTTGATAGTGGATGCTCAAAACACATGACCGGTGATGAGAGAAAATTTTCCACTATCAACCACACTAGCAAGGGGAAGGTGTCTTTTGGAAATAGTGGTAAACTTAAAATTCTAGGAAAAGGCACAATTGAGGTATCCCCCAACCTTGCCATTCATAAAGTGTTATTAGTTAAAAATATGAAATTTAATTTACTTAGTGTAAGCCAACTATGTGATGCTAATTTTGATGTTCAATTTGATTCTTCAAAATGTTTTATAAGACACAAAACTCTAAACGATTGCATGCTAGTAGGTTTTAGGAAATCAAATATATACTATGTTGATTTATCCTATGCTACTAATGCTTCTACTAAGTGTCTTTTTGCAAAAGAGGAAGAGAATTGGCTTTGGCATAGGAGGCTAGGGCTTATAAACATGAAGAACATAGCCAAAATAGCCAAAATGAAGTTAGTCAAAGGGTTGCCAAAAGTCAAGTTTCTCAAGGAAAAAATGTGTGATGCATGCCAAGAAGGGAAACAATCAAAAACATCACACAAAGGTAAAACTTTTCTTAGTACCACTTTACCTTTAGAACTATTGCATATGAACTTATTTGATTGTCATAGTACCCCTTCCATGATTGGTAGTAAATATTGCTTAGTAATAGTAGATGATTTCTCTAGATTTACTTGGGTATTTTTCATGAAAAATAAGAATGAAAACCTAGGAATAATCATAGGATTTAGCAAGAGAGTAGAGAATGAAAGAAAAATCAAAATCAACCAGATCCGTAGTGATTATGGTGGAGAATTTGAGAATTCTAACTTCTCAAACTTTTGCTTAGAACAAAGGTACAAGCACGAGTTTTCTTGTCCTAGAACACCCCAACAAAATGGGGTTGTGGAAAGGAAAAAATCGTGTCTTACAAGAAGCGGCTAAGACTATGCTTAATGCATACTCTTTACCTAGCTACTTGTGGGCGGAAGTGGTTAACACCACTTGCTATATCCAAAATAGGGTTTTAATTCATAGGTTTTTAGGAAAAACCCCATTTGAATTATGGAATGGTACAATTCAAACAATTCACTATTTTAAAGTCTTTGGATGCAAAGTTTATACTTTCAACACCAAAGACAACCTAGGCAAATTTGAGTCCAAAGCGGATGAGGGAATCCTAGTTGGATACTCATCCACTAGTGTAGGGTATAGAGTTTATAATAAAAGAACTCAAAAGATTGAAGAATCTTCAAATGTCCAATTTGATGAAACCTCTAATACATACCCTAGGAAATCCCCTATTGATGATGATATCAATGACAAAAATCAAGAAATTATCCAACAATTTCAAGATTTAACTTTAGGGGTAATGATCAAGGGGGAGAATTGAATCAAGGGGGAGTAAGAGGTGATTCCGATGATGAAAGAAGGGTTGAGGATAATCATGATCAAACTCAATTTAATACACCTCCTAGAATAATAAGAGTTCATCAAAATCACCCTCTAGATCAAATTATAGGTGAATTATCTCAAGGAGTTAGGACTAGGTCATTTCATAGGGATCCCTCTAGTCATATAGCCCTAATCTCTCAAATTGAGCCCAAAACAATCAATGATGCATTGCTTGATCCGGATTGGATCTTAGCTATACAAGATGAATTGGCTCAATTTGAAAGGAGTCAAGTATGAGAGTTAGTTCCTAGACCCAATGACAACACCATCATTACTACAAGATGGGTCTTTAGGAACAAACTAGATGACCAAGGAAATATTACTAGGAATAAGGCAAGGTTAGTTGCAAGGGGCTTTAATCAAGTTGAAGGACTTGACTATGATGAAGCATATGCCCCGGTTGCTAGAATAGAGTCTATTAGGATCCTATTAGGGTATGCCTCTTATATGGGTTTCAAACTCCATCAAATGGATGTTAAATCGGCATTCCTAAATGGGTTAATTAAGGAAGAGGTATATGTAGAACAACCTCTCAGGTTTGAGAATATAGAATATCCAAACCATGTATACAAGCTTAGGAAAGCTTTATATGGTTTGAAACAAGTTCCCCGGGCTTGGTATGAAAGATTATCATCTTTCTTAATCTCTAAGGACTTTAGGAGGTTTAATGTAGATCAAACTCTATTTATAAAGTCAACATCAAAGGACATCTTTGTAGCCCAAGTATATGTTGATGACATTATCTTTGGGCCAACAAATGATGATCTTCTTCAAGACTTTATCAAGAATATGGAAAATGAGTTTGAGATGAGTCTAGTTGGGGAACTAAATTTCTTCCTAGGACTACAAGTCAAACAAACAAGTGAAGGAATTTATATTTACCAAACCAAATATGCTAAGGAAATGATTAAGAAATTTGGTTTGGAAAATGCTAAAGTGGTATCAACCCCTATAGAAACTAATACAAAAATAGATAGTGATAATGAAGGAAAACAAATTGACCTTACACTCTATAGGAGTATGATTGGTAGTCTCTTGTACCTAATTGCTAGTAGACTCGATATATTATTTGCGGTTGGTATGTATGCTAGGTACCAATCATGTGCCAAAGAATCACATTTAGTTGCCGTTAAGAGAATCTTAAGATATATTAAAGGCACACTAAATGTAGGACTATGGTACCCTAGGACTAGGTCTTTCGATTTGGTTGGGTACACCGATTCCGATTATGTCAGTTGCAAATTGGATCAGAAGAGTACTAGTAGTGGATGCCAATTTCTTGGGTCCTCCCTAGTTAGTTGGAGTAGTAGGAAGCAACCTTGTGTTGCTCTATCCACCACCGAGGCCGAGTATGTGGGTATGGGTGGTTGTGTAGCTCAACTACTATGGATGAAACATACCTTAGAGGACTATGAGCTATCTTACTCCAACATAAAAGTATTTTGTAATAATGTGAGCACCATAAATTTGACCAAAAATCCGATGCATCACTCTAGGACCAAGCACATTGAAGTGAAACATCACTTCATTAGAGATCATGTGGCTAAGGGGGACATTGAGCTTAATTACATTGAATCTAAGTCCAACCTAGCTGACATCTTTACCAAGCCTCTCCCCGAAGTAGAATTTTCATCACTAAGGAGAGAACTTGGGATGTGCTTAGTTGAATAAAAGTATAGGTTTGCATGATCCTATAGATATTCTAGGATTTATACCTTTAAGCATCTCACAAAACACCTAAGAAACCATGATTTTTGTATTGAGCCACTTAGACAACATGTGAGATATTAAGAAGATGCACTTGGTTTATCATGCTGGTTATGATGCATTACTATGGACCAAAGTGTCATCTAGAGACATTAATCCTTCATTGAACCAATCATTGGGAAGGCTTATACACAATTGATGTGCATATAGCTCCAAGAACATGATTGGAAATGTCAAATAAAATATAATTTAAACTATGTTTATCATATTTTGAAAAATAGTTTTCAAGTGGAACACAAAAGTGATACAAAGTTTGCAAAAACATTAGAACTTTTGTTAGTTTTCAAGTTTGTATCAATCTTAAAATATGGAAAACATATATTTTTCAAATTATTTTTCCTTGATAAAGAATGATTTCAGAAATGTGTACACAAAATTTCATGATTTTTCGAGGTTTCTAGAATTTCTAATGTATTGTTAAATAAAATTCGAATTGATTTCAGTATATCGATCGATCGCATCAGAAATCAGTCGATTAATACACTGTGTCTTCTGAAAAATAGCTTTATTTCCTAGTGTTTAGTGTATTTTTGATGTCCTAAATCTATGGCATGATAATCTTCATTATAAAGAGGTTTTTAGGACTGTTTGATGCAATATTTTAGGGGGAGTTTCATCATATAAATCTTTTCATCCCCTTAACTTATATTGTTAGTGCAAAGTTAGGATTTAACCTTCAATCTTTTGATATGCTTTGCTCCACATGTCTTTCATTTATCATGAACCATATCTTGGATTAAGGGGGAGCTTAACTTCAACTTTATATCTTAGTTCAAGATACAACAAATTTCACTTTTTCATGCAAATTTATGTATTCTTCTCTTTTTGATGTATGTCAAAGGGGGAGAAGGAATGTTTAAGTTAGAATTCATATTGAAAATATGATGGAAATATGATTATGTGCATGAATGTCTAAAGATAGAATTCATATTGGAAATATGATTATGTGCATGTTTTAAAGACCTAACTTAAATGATTGTCAAACATCAAAAAGGGGAAGATTGTTGGTGCAACAATGCCCCAAGTATTTATATGTTTTGATGTTTAGATAATCATCTAAGTTAGGCAATACCTTGTGATCTAATTGTAAACGTGTTTAAGTAACAGGAAAATCCAAGTATGAAGACTTGGTAAAGGCAAAGTCCAAGTATGATCTTGGCAAGAGAAGTCTAAGGAAAAGATTTGGCGGCGTAAGACCAAGCATGTAGTCTTGGCGGCGTTAAGTCCAAACGGACCTTGGCAAAGGAAGTCTAAAGGCAAATCTTGGCAGTGTAAGTCCAAGCATGTAGTCTTGGCAGCGTAAAGTCCAAGCGCACTTTGGCCAAGGGAAACCCAAGACATGACAAAACCGAAGGAAGCTCTTGGAAGCAAAGTGCAAAGGATGAACAAATCGCGGACTCGGAGGGATCCTAGAGGCGCAAGGCTTAAGGAAGAGCTAGAAGGTTGAGTCTAGATCTAGGGGATAAATTCAAGTACTAATTATTCATACTTGATGAGTATCAGTCGACTGATACGATGTATCATTCGACTATTAAGGTGCTCGACTGAGTCAGCCGAAGCCGACGAATGATCGCTTAGTCATGGCAAATGATCGATATCGCCATCAATCGACCGCCAAATAGTGGCTTGGATCGCCTCGCTAAACACGGACGTAATGGAGTCTCACTCGATTGCGCTCCGTGATCACTCGACTGATCACTCCATCAGTCGACTAATGGATGGATCAGTCGATTGATGAGAGTGTCGTTGGAAGATGACGATTATGAATCCTGCGAATCTGGCTATTCAGAAGTCATTAACCGCGGCAGCAATCGACTGATATTGTACATTAGTCGACTGATCATGCTCCAACGGGAAAATCAGCCCTCTCTCTATAAAAAGAGGACTTGTGGTGGTTGAGAAGGCTAATGCTTACTTTCTGATCATCTTCTCAAGCCTCCACGATTTTTCCAAGCTTTCTAGTGTTTTAATTCCCCTCCTTCTCTCTAAACTTCATATTCATGCTTTGTAAGAAGAGGAGGGTTATTGTAAAAAGAAAGCTACATAGTGTGATTGATTAGGATTGATCCACCTCAAGGATTACCGTGGAGTAGGAGTATTATCTCCGAACCACGTAAAGAATTTGTGTTAGCATTGTATTTTCTTTTCTTTTACTATTGTTTTTGTTAGTGCTTCCGCTAATCATTTTTGTAGAAACGAAAACAAGCTATTCACCCCCCCCCCCTCTAGCTTCCAACGATCACCTACATCTACTCCATGGATACGAGAAGAGAATCACAAAATATTATTGAATTCATGGATACAATGATAAACGTGTAAGAAATATGAATTACAATGCAATGCAACCCTTCTCTCTGGCATTGAGGTGCAGAATTTGGATCTTCGGCGTCGTTCTTCTTCCCCGTTGTGAGTCCCCGAAGCTTTTTAGGGCTTCAGAGTGTCATCCCAGCCGTCGTGCCTCCTCCTCCTCTCCCCTAGGGTTTTGGGCGGAGCTTCCTTTATATAGACATCATGCACAAACTGGAAAATCCCTAATCGCTATTAACCTCGCCGCCACACACACCATAGGAAACACACTACGGCCGTGGTGTCGGATGTGGCGGCTGCTAAGCCTCCTCTGAACACAACTGCAGTGTGGACACACGCCCGGCCGTGGTTCCCTTCTGGCCTAGTCAGAAATGCCATTCTTTTTCTCCGAAAGTGTATCTTTTCCCCATGAAATGTTATCCTGCACATAAAAGTACAAAGATGAGATCTCCGAATCAGAAAATAGGAAATGCATGCAAAATAAAGTGAAATATTCATGAAACAAACATAAAATGTAATGAGATGTGAGCGAAAACTACTCCTAAAACCCTATATGTTTTTCTCACATCATGGTGAGTATAAAACTCAACGGTAATATAAAAGATAGTGCATGCATATCATATATCATATGAAGATCTATAGGCATACATATGAAGGTCAACAGATATACAGTCTTAAAGGTAATAACAAATAACTATCAGTATTAATCTAATCAGTGCATATACCAAATTGACCAATTGAACATAACGTAATGTATTGACATACCTAAAAGGTCTGCAACGACACAACTTATACAACCTGAACAAGTATACAATAATATAACATATACATCATGTATGAACAATACTGCAACTATAATCAACACACAGTCATATGGTCAACATGTAAACAAATACATAACGAACCTGGTCGATCCTATATAACAACCTGACGCTGATCAAATGCGTACAACAGTCTGATCCAACTCGTATACTGTACCCCACACACAACCGTACAGAATATGAAAATAGCATGCAAAATGATGAATATATATATATATATATATATATATATATATATATATATATATATATATATATATATATATATATATATATATATATATATATATATATATATTGCATGGTCATGCCTGCACACCCCGCTCGCTACCACAACCCCAGTGTGGCCTAGGTGGCACGACATGACAACTGTCCCAACTCAACAACTACCACTACTCTCAAGTAGAGTTATAAACGAGCCAAGCCAAGCTTTACAGTGTTCTGACTTGTTCGATAAGATAATCAAGCTGAGCCAAGCCAAGCCTAAAATTAACCAAGCTATTGAAAAACCTGTTCAAAACTTGGCTTGGTTTCTTTTTTTAGAGATTGAGTTTGACTTAAGCTTGAATTGAGCTTGGTTTGTTTATTGGGTATCAAACTTTTATCAAGCTCGATTTAAGCTTGAATCAAGCTTGATTCAAACTTGTTTAAGTTCAATTTATTTAAATGTTAAGAAACTCTTAAGTTAAGCTTATTTGTTTATTTTAAACTTTTAATATTTTAATCTTTGTTTATAAATGAGTATTGTTGGAGCGTAGGTGGCCAGCTAGAGGGGGGTGAATATCCCTCTTCTGCGTACGGTGGAATTCATTCGTTGATTGTCTACAAATATGATTAGTGCAAGCGGAAATATAAAAGACAATACAAATGCAATACTAACAAACCCATATAACGTGGTTCACAACCTTGCAGCTAATTCACGGATCGATTCGTTCCAGGTGAATCACGCCTTGAACTTTCCACTAGTCTCTCCTTTGCACAAAGCTAGGTGGAGGTAACCTTTCTTACAAGAAATCTCTCCTCTTACAATAAGATGAAAATAAACACAAGGAAGAGGAGGAAAATTGTTTTGGGCACTTGAGAGATGTTTAGCAATGAGCCATTAGCCTCCCAAGATAACCCAAGGCTTCTTTTTATAGAAAAGAAGCCTTTCTTCCCGTTGGGCGCCTGACAGTCGACTGCTGCCTCTATCAGTCGACTACTCCTGTAGCCATTGCCCAATAATGGCTTCTTCCACGTTGGATTTCATCCAATGGCTCCCACATCAGTCGACTGATCTTCCCATCAGTCGACTGATGGAGCCAACAGTCGAGTGCCGGAAGCGAGCACTCGACTGATAACCATTCTGTGCCCGAAACCCTTGCGATCAGTCGACTGTTGCCATCAGCAGTCGACTGCCAATCCTTGGCAGTCGACTGATGGGACACAGATCTGACTCGAACACCGATCGAGTCAACAGTCAACTTGGAGCAGTCGACTGTCATGTCATGGCAGTCGACTGATGTCGGGAAATCTCATCCGACACTTAGCCAATTGGCCAATTTTCACCTAAGCGCTACCCGTCCTGTGTTACATTCGCTCACACTCATTCCCTTGGAGTCCCTCGCCTTCAAAGTTATCTTCGTTCGGCCACGTCCCTCGGATGCGCCAAGCGCATGGCTTCGCAGTGTCATCCTTCACGTCTCGTCCTGAAGTCTACTTTCTCCGGCTTCACTCCAATGCTCCTTGTTTGGCGGTCCCTCGGATGCACCAAGCGCACGGCTTTCGCAATGCATCTTTCACCGACTCAAGGACCAAGTCATGAGAGGTGAAACTTGCCAATGCTCCATGTGAGAATTACTAAGTCCTGCACGACTTCAACATGCATATCAAATCCAATACAATCCTAACTTAAACCCTTTGCCACACACATCAACACCATATTACATGGGTTGATTGCCCTAACAATCTCCCCCTTTTTGATGTGTGGCAATCCGTTTAAGTTAGGTAAAAATAATAACATAAACATAAGGCAAGAAAGCATGTAAGTACAAACATGAGTATAAAAACTCCCCCTTAAACATGCAACTCCCTCTTAAGACATGCTAAATTTTCCCTTTTAGCATGACTAACTTAAACCTATCAATTCTCCCCCTTTGACACCATCAAAAACATTATGCAAATGTTATATACGTATGACATCAACTCTAATGGAAGAATATACCAAAATCCACTCAAAACCTGATAAAAACATGTTATTGTGCTTGTGCATAGTACATCAGTCGACTGGCACACAGTTTTCAGGATTTTCTGATTTTTTGAGTGAACTTCAAAAATACACCAGAAATTATAAAAAATTCGAAAAATCATGAAATTTGAAATACATATATCTTGTGAGTTTCTCTATTAGTGAAAAATGATTTTTCATGAAAATTCATTTTATTTTTGAAAGTTAGGCAAAACTCAAAAGTTGTAAAAAGTCTAAGGTTTGTATCAACTTTAAAGCCTAGTCTTGCCTTGAAGTTTTTCAAAACATGAACTCACTGTTTATGAATCATAAAATGGTTTTAAAATCATTTGAAATATTCAACCATGATCTTTGGACAATATGTCTATGAATTAAACATATGCTTTCCCCATGATTGGTCTATTATTGCTCTATTGATACACTTAATAACCCATCTAAATGTCATAGGCATTAGTGGACCATTTGTATCATCCTATCATCTCACCAATTGCTATGTTCTCAATCAAGTTAGCCTTATAGTGGGATGTGAGATGTTCCTAATGGTATTTACACTTAACCAAAAATTTCATGCATTTCTACCCATGGTTAAGTATCATCCTAAAAACCCAAACATAAACATGCATCAAGATTTATCAATCATGATCATAAATCATCAATCATTGCATATCATGATTATAAATTATAAAATTGAGCATGAATCATGATTCAAACATTCAATTTATGGGTTATGCATTATCATCACCCAACACTATGTTAAAAATTTATAACCCACACCATCCTAAGTTAACCAAATAATATGATATAGATAAAGTCCACTATGGTTGACTATCCTAGGATTTTTCTAACCCTTGAGGATGGATTTAGGAAACCAATATAAGTTCTTTCCTATGGGGTTCACTAAAAAATTCCTTAGGGATTCATTTTCTAGCTATTGCTTTATTTTTGGCTTGACCCCTAGCAATTAGGCATTTATAGGCCTTTTCATTTTTATTCCCCTTATAACCTAGGCCTTTCCTATTGAAGCTTACCCTTTGGTTCCCTATGATCATGTTCAAAGTATTGGAGCCTATGGTGAATTTCTCTAGGGTCTTAGTTAAATAGTCTACCTTTTCCCTTAAAGCCCTATTTTCTTCCATACATGTATCACTGATATTAAAAGGCATGTAATCATCATGTGTGCATGCATCATTGATACTAGAAGAAACATTATAATTAATATTTAAACATGATTTTTCTAGCTTTTCTTCTAGGGCCTTAAGTTCATTTTTCATGCTTTTGTTTTCCTTTTTAGCCCTAAATAATTCCTTAGTTAAGCTAGATATCATGGACATAATTTTCTTGGGAGGGAGATTTGTTACCTCACTTATCAAATCCCCTTCCGATGATGAGGATGAAGATGTGGATGCTCCCCCTTCACTCGAGCTCTCCTCCTCGCTAGTGCTTCTTTATTCTTCCTCGGAGGAGGTGGAGTCCAAGTCATCTATCCCCATTAGGGCAAGATTTGTGAAGGCTTCTTCTTCGGATGATGAGGATGATGGATCATCCCATGTGGCCTTATGTACCTTAACCTTCCCCTTTTCTTTGGCCTTCTTTTCATCCTCCTTCTTCTTGCTCCCCTTCTTCTTTTCTTCTTTCTTCCTCCTCTCTTCTTTGCTCTTGTTCAAGAGGGGACAATCATCCCTTATGTGTCCCTCTCCTTGGCAATTGTAGCATATAATTTTTCTCCTCGGCCTTCTCCTCTTATCATTTGATTTGTTAAATTTAAAACTTTTTAAAGCACGTCTTACCTTCCTTACCATGTATGCTTCTTCCATGCTATCCATGGAGGAGGAGGAGTCTTCATCCGATGATGAAGGTGGCGTCTTCTTCTTCTTCTTCCCTTTGTTGGCCATTAGTGTCACTCCCCTTGATGGCTTGATGCTTGGTTCTTTAATTACTCCTTCAAGCCTTGTTTCATGTAGCTCCATGGTGGAGAAGAATTCCTCTAGAGTGCTCACTTCTAGATTCTTGGAGATGTAGAAGGAGTCCACCATTGAGCTCCACTTTGATGATCGGGGGAAGGCATCTATAGCCTTCATGATCATGTCCCAGTTTGATAGCTTCTCACCTACACTTGAAAAATCGGTTATAATTTCCTTGAAACGAGAATGTAAAGAAAGTACCTTTTCTCCCTTTTCTAGTTTAATGTTGTTGAGTTGGGAGCGGAGAAGGTCCCTTCTTGCAAGCTTTGCCTCGGAAGTGCCTTCATGAAGTTCTACCAATTTTTCCCACATTTCCTTGGCGCTTGCACACTCTCCAATTCGGTTTATTTCTTGTTGGGGGAGCACGTTGAAAAGGTGGTGCTTGGCCTTTGAGTTTGCAAGGTGCTCCTCCCTTTGCTTCTTGGTCCACCGCGATTTCTCAATTGGTTCACCCTCTTCGTCCCTAGGCATCTCAAAACTGTTTTCCATTATAAGCATAATATCGAAATCGGTTTCAAATAATACCTTCATTCTCTTCTTCCACCAAGAGAATTCGCCTTCAAATTTTGATGGGTGAATGTTGGAGCCGGTCATCTCTTGATTGTGCTTGTTGCGACGGTTAGTCCGGTGACAAGCAACTTGGCTCTGATACCACTTGTTGGACCGTAGGTGGCCGACTAGAGGGGGGTGAATAGCCCTCTTCCACGTACGGTGGAATTCGTTCGTTGATTGTCTACAAATATGATTAGTGCAAGCGGAAATATAAAAGACAATACAAAGGCAATGCTAACAAACCGATATAATGTGGTTCACGACCTTGCCGCTAATCTACGGATCGATCCGTTCCAGGTGAATCACGCCTTGAACTTTCCACTAGTCTCTCCTTTGCACAAAGCTAGGTGGAGGTAACCTTTCTTACAAGAATTCTCTCCTCTTACAATAAGATGAAAATAAATACAAGGAAGAGGAGGAAAATTGTTTTGGGCACTTGGGAGATGTTTAGCAATGAACCATTAGCCTCCCAAGATAACCCAAGGCTTCTTTTTATAGAGAAGAAGCCTTTCTTCCCGTTGGGTGCTTGGCAGTCGACTGATGCCTCTATCAGTCGACTGCTCCTGTAGTCGTTGCCCAATAACAACTTCTTCCACATTGGATTTCTTCCAACGGCTCCCACATCAGTCGACTGATCTTCCCATCAGTCGACTGATCTTCCCATCAGTCGACTGATGGAGCCAACAGTCGAGTGTCGAAAGCGAGCACTCGACTGATAACCATTCTGTGCAGTCGACTGATGGGACACAGATCTGACTCGAACACTAGTCGAGTCAACAGTCGACTTGGAGCAGTCGACTGCCACGTCATGGTAGTCGACTGATGTCGGGAAATCTCATCCGACACTTAGCCAATTGGCCAATTTTCACCTAAGCACTACCCGTCCCGGGTTACATTCGCTCACACTCATTCCCTTGGAGTCCCTCGCCTTTGAAATTGTCTTCGTCCGGCCACATCCCTCGGATGCGCCAAGCGCACGGCTTCGTAGCGCCATCCTTCGCGTCTCACCCTGAAGTCTACTTTCTCCGGCTTCACTCCAATGCTCCTCGTCCGGCGGTCCCTCGGATTCACCAAGCGCACGACTTCCGTAATGCATCTTTCACCGACTCAAGGACCGAGTCATGAGAGGTGAAACTTGCCAATGCTCCATGTGAGAATTACTAAGTCCTGCATGACTTCAATGCACATATCAAATCTAATACAATCCTAACTTAAATCCTTTTCCACACACATCAAAATCATATCACATGGGTTGATTGCCCTAACATAAATAAGCTCATAAATAATTTTTAAATGAGTTTGTTCATGAATATTGTTCATGAACATTGTTCATGAACACTTTTCACGAACATTAACAAGCCGAACACATATGTGTTCAAGCTTGTTTATTTAATTTATCAAGTTGTTCAAGTTTGTTTATTAATTGACTTTGATGCATATTAAACGAATATAAACGAGCTCTTATCGAGTCGAACACCAAACTTATTCATGAACACTTGGTTCGTTTACAGCCCTACTCTCGAGTGGTCGAGTGAACAATATGAATAAGTAGCGATAAGTTAAATAGTTGTAAGCTACATAATGGGGGTCCCTGCTGCTGGCCACTCCGATTATCACTACCCATGAGTGGTCGAGTGCCACACACGCAGGACAGACTGCACGCAACTCCAACTACCACCATCAATAGTGGTCGAGTGCGGCACAATAGATGATCTGCCCTCATACCAACTACTACTACCATCAGTAACCGTAGAGACAGGATGACTAACGACCCTCTCTCCCACAAGGGAGACCAAGTCACCAACATGCATGTAAATGTGATAAATGCATAATTACACACACATACATCCACAACACACTCTCTATCCAACAGAGAGTCATACACAATTGACAGTCAACCATGCTAGGACCTCCAGTCCATAGCAACCCACTATCGACAATCAACTATGCTAGGACCTCCAGTCTGTAGCAACACACCATCGACAATCCATGCAACCACACCCAAAATATGATCCACAATAGATGTACAACGTAAGAGATGTGACACGATGATCAAACCCACCTTTGGATCCACCACCTACCACTAGTAATACAACATGATAACTTAATCCAGGTTTACAACTATACCCGACTACATGCACTTAATTAAACCTCTATAGGTCAACATACAATAGAGTCTGTAATCCATAACAGTGATGAACGAACTGTAAAGATAGCAAACAACGCATCTCAAAGTCCAAAGACTAAGTATCAAGTACAAGAATAAGTAAGAGTGGAGTCAAGGTATTGATAATATCATCATCATAAATAAATCCATGCACTAGAGTTAACAAACTACCTGACCAAGGTAGGAATTACTCACCTGATATATAGAACACCAGTTGTCTTCACGTCCGAGAACTCTGCCTCAAATCAAAGTCTGGATATATAACTCGTGCTAGCTCGAATGAACGGATCAAATCCTACAATAGTGTAATCCCATACACTTCCTAATCCAAGTTCCCTATAATTAAGCCAAATCCATCACAACCACACATAATCCATAATTCAACTAAAAGCATACTTCCATTAGTTATTAATTAGCAAACCAATAATAAACTAGCTATAAATCTAGCATCACATCCATAACAGTCCAAATTCGAACTTACCAATCTTAGCCTCGCTGGCACAACTTCTTGATCCAAGGTTTAAAATATCATATCTACCCAACTGCCAATAGTATTATGTGTAAATCTCTCCCCCTTCAATCGACCACAACTTATCAACACAATAATTCCAATCCAATAACTCTAACACCTGCAATTTGTAACAATTAGATAGATAAGCTGAATCCTTACTCACATTATCTTCATCAACTGAAATCAATCACCAATCCCCTCTAAAATAACTGTCCATATCCACAATTCATAGATCTAAATTCTCAAACCACCAACCTATGTCGAGTTCATCCTCCTCGGTTGCATTGGCAGCATCGTCTCACGACGATGGCTTCTCTTAAGCTCCCGGAAACCTCAAGTCAATGAAAATGGTGGTGATACACTCTGGATTAGGAACCACCACAGAACACAGCGGTGATCATTGTTGTGATCGGTGCAACTGGTGATCGATTAAGTTGGGCATTGAGATGAGCGACAACTGAGGGATGGGGTCGGTGACGATGGGGCGGCTGCGACGATGAGGAGAAGCTCGCGGTGAGAAACAGAGTCGATGGGATGAAGAGATCACCGCAGCAAAGACTGGATGCAGCGGTGATGCTTGCTGCTTAGGTGAAGATCTTCGGCGGTGAAGTGGAAAAAGAGGAGGCCAACAATCGAAGGGGTCACTGACATCGCATGATCTAGCCCAGCCGGCGGTGATGGAGCAGCGACCATAGCGATGATGCCACCGTGAGCTCGCATGTAGAAGAACCAGAGAAGAAAGAGATCTGGCGGCAACGAGAGGGAAGAGAAAGTTGCATGATCAGGAGAGGAAGAAAATGCGAGGGTGGAGAAAGAAATCGGGGACAATTGCGACAGAGAAGAAGAGAAATCGCGATCGGGGAGGAGAAGAAAAGAAATAAAAATAGGGAAATAAGAAACACCGAGAAAACCTAGAAAATGAAACCTAGGTATTGATTATACCCTTATTAATATACTTAGGTTAATTTGCTCAATTAATCTGAGTATCTGATAATCCAAACAGGCTTTTCCAAAGCCTATTAAATCTTTCCCCATAAAATGCCATAGAAATTCCATTTCAGTCTAGAAAAATTTCTAAAAATTCCTAAAAAATTCTATAAGATAATTTCTTAATTAACCATTATTGTTTTATTTTATGATATATTATAGTAGCATCTTTCGAATCCAATTCGGAGATGGTTATATCTTGTTGCTCACCTATGAAACCTTTGGAGGTCTCAGAATATCTTATAAAGATACATTTCTTACTTCTAGGTCCTAGTTTTCTATACTTGTGAGAACTATCATGAACATAGGAAACTGACTCCCAGGGTCTCAGATTGCTCAAATATAGTTTTCTACTTGTTCAACGTTCACATGGGGTAGATGAAACTAACTTTGGAGGTACTTTGTTAAGTATATAAGTTGCACCTAATAATGCATCTCCCTAATAGGAGATTGGTAAATTATCATGCACTATCATAGACCTAATCATTTCTAGAAGAGTCTTATTTCTTATTTTAGCAACCTCATTTTACTGTAGAGTTTCAGGGATTGTCAGTTGTCTAATAATCCCCTTATCATTACATATTATCTTAAACATATCAAACAAATATTTCCCTCCACGGTCAGTGTGTAAAGTCTTAACCTTACGTTCTATTTGATTCTCAACTTCATTCATATAACAAATGAAGCAATCGAATACTTCAGATTTATGAGAAATCAAATACACATGACCAAAATAAGAGAAATCATCAATAAATGTAATGAAATAAGAAGCTCCATATCTACCCTTCACATTCATTGGACCACAAATATCCAAATGAATTAATTGCAATGGTGACTCAGTCGTAATAGCCTTACCGAATAGTTTCCTAATTGCTTTTTCAGCAAGACAATGCTCACATATAGACAAACTAATCTTAGCACGAGAGTCCAAGAAGCCCTCTTTAGCTAACCGATTTATGCGATCTTGTCCTATATGTTCTAATCTTGTATGTCAAACATCATCAGTTATATCTGCATTACTAGTAAGAGCAATGTTTGAAAAACAACTATTAATCACACAATTAACGTTTGATTCCACATCAAGAACCATAAAATCATTCATTAAAAAATCATATCCAATTGACACAGAGCCAATCTTAAGTTCTATACACCTGCTATAAAAATTAATACAGTATCTTAAATCAAGAAGACAAGTAATAGAAATAAGATTCCTTCGAATCTCAGGAACATAC
The DNA here is from genome assembly GCA_025175895.1 of Wurfbainia villosa. Classification (NCBI taxonomy): domain Eukaryota; kingdom Viridiplantae; phylum Streptophyta; class Magnoliopsida; order Zingiberales; family Zingiberaceae; genus Wurfbainia; species Wurfbainia villosa. The sequence continues at coordinate 86,006,378 of CM046004.1, forward strand.
AGGACATTGTGTAGAAACAAAGTACTTTTATTCCAAAGGTTAAGTTTGCAAGTGCCGACTCCTTTGACTTCAACTCTTGCATTATTTCCTACATAGATCCATTTGTTATCAGCTGGTACCCAACGGTACTCCACATATGTAATCTGCTCCCGAGCTACATGGTTAGTTGCTCCCGAATCTATAATCCACAAAGGATAAGAATCAGCCAACAATACAGAACTAGCAACAAAATGCTCAGAAGATGGACTTGAACTTACCTTTTTCGACTCAGTACATTCCCGAACGTAATGACCCTTCTTGCCACAGTTAAAGAAAGACACGTTGATTTTAGATTTCTTCCCTGTCTTCTTGCCCTTCTTCTTGATTAGGCCTTCGCCAGCAGGAGTAGCAGCTTCCTTCTTCTTTCTCTTTCCCTTCTTGAACCATTCCTTTTTCTTAGATCCAGATGATTCAGCAAAAACAACAACCAAATAGGCTTAGACAGAAATCCTTGTGGATTTTACTCTCTCCGCCTCCAGTTCAACATGGCGTGAGACGCCAATGAAAGTCTTAATACTCTCACTATGAGTTAAGGTATGCTTCATGGTTTCCCAAGAATTTGGAAGGGAACGAATAACTATTGAACCCGTTGTTCATCGGTTAGCTCATGACCAGCAGTTTTAAGCTCTCGAATCATGTTTGATATCTCCCTGAGATGTTGAACCATCGAAACATTTGGGCACTTCTTGTAGTTGTCGAACTTAATCGTCAGCTGTCGAAGCTTGCTCAGACTCATTCCACTGTATCTATCCCTAAGAGCTACCCAGATTGCATGAGCCGAAGGATACAACTCATACTAAAAAACTAGGTCATCAACCATTGAACTTATCAATATACCTTTAACACTGGAATCCTTCTTTTTCCATGCCTTGTAGGCATCAAAGTCACTTCTGTGTTGTGTCGTGGTACCCTCAATAGGTTCTACCATAACCTGATGTACAACCTCTAGAACTTCTTGTTCCTCAAGTACATATTGAATCTTGAGGTGGTGTCAGATTTTGTAATTTTTCCCGTTAAGATTCTCACCCTTGTTGAGTTCAATTATAATGTTCTTTATTGTCATAATCTATCATAAATAAACAAGTTATTTAGATACTCAGTGTATGTCTCATGCATGTAATATCTTATTGACTCAATGTAAATCTGAATTGATTTACAAAATCAAGTAACAACTATGTTCCCACTCATCATCTGTATGTGTTAATTTGACTTACATTGATCTATTCTATTACATACATCTCATCTAATGAACTTAATCATTATACAATTATGATATTTAGCATTAAATGAATTTATTATTTAAAATTATACTCATAATAAACTAATCAAAGAGTATATTGCAATAAATAAATATCATGAATCATATAGAGTAAACAACATAAAATGAACAAATCATTTGAATGAACATATCATTAACATAAACACATTGTACATTGTTAACAGATAACAAAACTCTACTAAGAATATTGCACATAACATTCTTCTTACTCATAACCTGAATAACAACTCTAATAAGCTAGATAAGCAATTATTATTCCCACTGGGACAAACTCTAGTGCAGTAGTAATCTAAACATGTCTTATCTTTCTAGGTTGAACTAGGATATCTTCAGATGGGATGCTCTCAAGATGATGTCAAGACACAGAATCCTATAAAGAATCCACACGAAGAGATCCCACATAAAAATCCTCTATAGGGTCTTCATCTGGATCCTCTTCACAATCTACATAGTGAAGCAACTCTGTGCACAACTGGGTATAGAAATGCGCCCCTCATATCTGATGCGCTACATCACTCAAGTTTTCAGGCAATGAACGAACCAAAGTTCAAATCCTATAGTTGTCCAGAATCGAAAAACCCTGCATCTCTAGGCGCCAAAATAGTCTGTCCAATCTCTCCATGTGTCCACCGACTCCGTAAGCTAAGTCGTACTCTATCCTCTGGATAGCTTCCCTCAGCTGATTTTCACATCATATCGCGACGATTCATCATGGTAATCATCCGTTCCATCTGAAAAATTGAAATTAATTAAGTCAGTACATATATCAGCTTAATTCAATTTATACAGGCATATAAACAACACAATAAATCAAGAAAGAACAAATTTTCTTGATTTGCTGGAGATCCAATAACCAATTGATTGAAATTTACTCGATCGACTAAAATATATTTTAGTTGACCGACACCAAGTATATCAGTTGACTGTCATCTTATACTAGTCAACCGGTACTTTGGAAACTTAGTTTGGCAGTGTTCAATGAGAACCCAAACTCCACACGATTTGCTCTGAGCACCCCGGGCACCCGAGCACCATGTGTGGTGTTCTATTTTCTCATCGTACCTAGCCGCCAACCCTAGTTCACTAAGCCTATTATTAAATTGTTTATGTTGAGTTCTAATTGTTCCAAACAACTACTTGACAATTAAGTTATGAGTTTAGTTGACCATCGTCAACTATGGTAGGTCAACCAATGTTGACCACCATATGGTATGACCGAGCACCTTATCTGCTAGCCTACCACCATTAGGTCCGCCCGAACACCAAGTGTGCAAGCTGACCACTATTAGTGTTGGCCGAGCATCCTGTGCTCTGGCCGACCACCATAAGTGTCAGCCGAGCACCAAGTGCCCTTCCCGAGCACCATAAGGTCTGACCGCCCTGTGCTATGGCCAACCACCATAAGTGTTGGTCGAGCACTGTGTATTTCACTATTGAGCCGAGTGCTGAGCACTTTTGTCCAAGGCCTGAGTACTCCCCAGCGCACAACTCGGGAGCTTCATTGCTCGACTTACGGTGCCAAGCACCATCTGCTCTGGCACTTTGTGTCTACCACAGTGCTGAGCACCCAGTGCTCTAACACCGCGCACCCAAGCACTGTGCACTAGTGCATTGCGCTTTGTCGTGGTGCCAAGAAGCCAATGCTTAACAATCGCGCACTCGAGCACAACGTGCTCGGGCGTTGTGCGCCTGATGCGATGCTGAGCACCCAGTGCTCCAACATCGCGCGCTCAATTTCTTCTCTCCGAGTGACCCAAACGGTGGCTAGTTTCCTATTCGGCAAATACAACGATAATCAATTTTTCACTTGGGAATTGTCGCTCGACCATTGGGACATCGCCGAGCCCTTATCCTGAGTACAGAAAATGCCCGTGCAACCACATTTCCCAATAGGGCTCAAATCGATAATTTTTACTGTTTAGCATTTTCGTGATGAACTATGAAATTTATAGTCTAAATAATTCATATAAATCAGACAAACCTACGTAAGCTCTGATACCAATATAGGAAATTCTTTGCATCTTGTACGATTTGTATGAATTTAAAATACTATAAATAAAATTGTAAATACGGAACTTACAGTGATTTGTCATATTCTTCGCTCTTCCGAAGATGAACAATTTCTAGGAGAGATCTTTCGATCCGATGTTTGTCATCTAAAGACTGATCACGTACTCGAACCGTTCTTATTCATAAATCAAGATCCTACGCCTTAGATATTCTCCGATCTCGATACAGAGTTTCGACAATTTTTCGACAATGCTTCTTCAGTGTTTTTCTTTAATCTCTCACTCACACTCTTCCTCTTGCCTTCACCCTCTAGCCTCTCTTGCCATCAAAGCTTGGACGCGCACCCCACTTTATGCACAACATCACACGTTGCCATTCAGTTAAAAAACTGCCTACAATGATCTCCACCGCGTTGTTTGCAATTCCTTTCTCCACGTCTATTTCGCATCGGCCCGCCACCATTTGGTCGCCCCGCTCCTCCAATAACCTTTTCGTCGATTCCTCCATCACGCTCAACATACTCTGTTGAACATGAATTATATATGGATACGGCGATCTCATGTACATAGCTTGGTGATGGAGAACGCTGGGGAAATGACGTGCTTGTGGCGAGTCCAATCGCCTCCTTCGAGAGTTAAAAGGACACGTCCAAACACTGGGTTTGCTCCATTTTTGCCCATGGCGCCGGACCGAACGTGGCACGCTTGAAAAGCCATTCCTTCGGAGCCTGCGCCAGGTAGCTGCCAGAGATAGCCAGAAAATATTGGCAATGGCTGCAAACAGCAAGAGGAGAAGAAGACGTGCAAAGTTCGAGAACAAATTAAATGCAGTAACCCATTAGTACGCACCATCATTTGCAGGAGTTTAAGGTGGAACGAATCGATGGGTTCATTTTATAGATTAAATGCGTTGACTAATGTTGACCTCGTACTGTTTCCAGAACATTATTGGCGTTCCCGCCGCCATCGCACATGTTTTACCCACAGCGCGTTGACATTTGGAATTGAAAGAACATTTGGTATTCGGAACAAAAAAAAAAGAGAGAGAGAAAGGTTTTTACTCTCCAATTTTGTTATAATTTCTCAAACATTTAACGTACAGTGTCTGAATCCTAAATTCTCTTGTCGCTGTGTTTGTCTTTTAGGAGATTGTTCTTCGCTAAACGTTGGGAAGAACTAATGTGAAGAAAGAGATGTATGAATTGGATAAGATCACTGGACAAATTTAATATAAAGTTAATTTAAGTTAAATGGAGTTACAGTATGTTAGAAAAATGTGAATCGAAAAAGTTATGGAACGAATGAAAGATATTTAGTGTACGTGACTTTTTAGTTTTACATTAAAATTTTTAATATTTAATTATTAATTTATATTGTTTCATAAGTATATATGTTTGTGAGCATGCATGGGAAGATATTTTTTTTTTTTTACATGTGGATGTACAGAAATCCAAATATTTGGATTGCTTTGAACCAAGTTGATTTGTATACGAATATGATTTATAAATGTCGGTCAAGGTAAATTTTACTCAAGCAAATGAATCAAGGTAAATTTATCATCCGAATTATTTTTGCTCAATTAAATTGGATTCATTAATGTAATTAATGAGAATTTATAATTACCATATGAAACGGTTTAACTGCTAGTGAATAAAAGTAATTAATGATTTTTTACTTAGGTCTTAGTAGACAAAGAAGATATATGTTTCTTTCTCTCTCTTTCAGTTCGTCGTGATTATCAATGTTTGATAGGGATCGTAGTTCATCATTGTATCTCGGAAAATAGACAACCCACCACAACTTTGAAGCATCACATAAGTGGTGCGTTTTATAAAATTTAATTACATTGAACACAAACCTTATCTCTTCAGTTTCTAAGCAATCTATTCAAGCATTCGACACTCAACACTTGGTACTTGCCCTCGACGACTCGACTGTCCAATCAGACTTTTGGAGCACTTGCCCTCGAATATCTGACTACCCTTGGAACCTTTAAAGCACTCGTCGTCGAGCACTTGGCCTCGATGACCTGACTATCCATTCGGACTCAATAGTTTTGCTTGGTCTAACTTTCAAGGTCGATGACTTAAGATTATCAGCTCAAGTCACTCAATAAATTTATCTGAATCGATTTAAAATTTTTAATTTGGGCTAGTTTTTCTATATCTCACACAAATTATCCAACCTAATACAGGGAATACAAGCATGAAAAATTTTAAAATTTCAAATACACATATTAAATCTCAAGGACATGTACCGTATCTTTCTCAGATTAAATATTAGCTTCATCAAGACATGCAACAGAGTTGTATTTAATAGGGCCCAATGCGAATAATAAAAAATAGTCTTCTATCACAGTAAATGATTGTAAAATTCAATTTACAAATAATAAATACACTAAATAAATAAATAAACCAGAAATAATATATTACATTAATAAACTAAAAATTTAATAAATATTTTAAATAATTATATAAACATTACTCGTCTAATTATTTTAGAGGCAAAAATATTTATCAAATTTATATAATCCAATTGTTGAACTATTTCTTTCTCAATCGATAACGTTGTTAGCCCATTTAGTCTATCTTGTGACATTGTTGATCGAAGATAATTCTTGATTAACTTCCACTTTGAGAAATTTCTTTCTGTCGATGCAACTTTTATTGGTATGGTTAGCAAAATTTTATATGCAATATAAGTATTTATGAATAAATCATTCAATATTGTCAGACATTGTAGCATATTAATGTTGGAAATTTAACGCCGCTAGAGGGGGGTGAATAGCGTTGAATTCGTACGTAGATGGAATTCGTTCGCATGTTCGTCTCTACAATTTCGTTAGCGCAGCGGAAACAAAGATAATAAAGCAATAACGAAAACACAAACACACAAACGCAAGGATATAACGTGGTTCGGAACCGAACGGTTCCTACTCCACGGATCGAGCTCTAAAGAGCTCTAGTGATGCACACGCAATCACTAATCAATAATAACTCCTTCTCGGAACAATCCGGAGGCGGAGAAACCTCGTACAAGGATTACACTAAGTAATACACAAGATACAAGCAAATACAAGTAAGAAATACAATGCAAGTAAAGGAAAAATAACTTTACAAGAGCTTTGGATTGCTTGATCTTTGATTGCCTTGAACTAGCTTTGAAGGACTGGAAAGCACCAACTTTCCCCTTCAATTTCGCCCAAGAAAATCGCCGCAAAACCTCCTCATACGAGCTTCCTTTATAACTCGTGGATTTCCGCCTATCACCGACCGCATAAGTCACCGATCGTGATGCCACTGTCGTGAGACAACGGATCGATCCACGCTGGAAAAACTCCAACGGATCTCTTGGCGATCGGCCAACATTGTGATCACACCGGTAGCGTAATCGACCGATCGGCCACGAGCATTCTCGTGGTGAACTAGCGATCGATTGTCGACCCTTAGCGATCGTCAGTAGACATCAGTTCGACTACTCCCATGAGTAGTCGACTGCCAGAACAGTTCTGTTGGTGCAATCGGCCCAGGTCACGATTGACCAGGACTCGAGTTTGGCTCGAGTGATGTTTTGATGTGTTTTGATGTTTCGACAAAAACATATGACAATATAATTGTCAAGGAAAAGTCCAAGCATGGGTCTTGGCAAATGGAAAGTCCAACATGAGTTGGCAAGGAAAGTCCAAGCATGGTCTTGGCATGGAAAGTCTAACATGGGTTAGCATTTGAAGTCCAAGGGGTTTAATATTAGCGGCGTAAAGTCCAAGCGGTAGTCTTGGCAGCACAAGTCCAATGGTTGGCGGCGTAAAGTCCAAGCGGAGTCTTGGCGGTGTAAGTCCAATGTGCCTTGGCGGTGTAGACACCGTTAGCATGACATAGCCGACGGAAGCACCTGAAGGCTAGCGCGATGGATGAACAAGTCATGGATGACTTGGAGGGATCCGAGAGGCGTGAGGCTGATGGAGGTGGCTAGAAGGCTTAGGTCTAGGCTAAGGGTGGTCTAGCAAGTATGGGGGAACCATACTTGAGTTAAAACCTCATGTTTGAGGTGTGCCAGTCGACTGGTGTCATGTGGCAGTCGACTGGACCGAGTCAACTAGGGTTTGACTGCGGGTTATGCTAGCCGCCGATCGCCATAGGTTGGCAATGATCGATGGATCAGTAGTCGATCGATCATGTGATCACCGACCGGGTGCTCGAGAATTCGGCCACAGAATGGAGTCGAGACTCGACTGGTCGAGTGAGGACTCCATCAGTCGACTGATGGTCACAATCAGTCGACTGATGGTAGTTCCGTTGGACTTATCCAACGTGGAACTAGCCGTTGTCTCACGACAACAGTGGCATCAGTCGACTGATGGTCCCGATCAGTCGACTGATAGACTTTTTCCAGCACAGGTTGAAGCTATATATGGAGCTCGTGATGGAGGAAAAAGCAATCGGTTCTTGAGGGCTATTGGGGCGATTTGTTGGTGCAAATCAGGTCTCCAAGTGCAAGCAAGCAACCAAGCATTCAAGCAATCAAAACAAGTGTTGTAAAGTCTTTTCTTTACTTGTATTTCATATTTACATTGTATATTGCTTGTATTTCGTTCTTACTGTTGTAAGATTTATTGTAAGGGGTTTCTCCGCCTACGACTTGTGTCGAGAAGGAGTGTTTATCATTAGTGAGTGCGTGTGCATCACTAGGGCTCTTTAGAGCTCGATCCGTAGAGTAGGAACCGTGCGGTTCCGAACCACGTTATATCATTGTGTTAGCTTGTGTCTATTTCGTTATTGCTTTTATCATTATATATATTCCGCTGCGCTAACAAAATTGTAGACACAAACGAGATCGAATTTCATCTTCGCTATTCACCCCCCCTCTAGCCATTCCAAGGGTCCTAACAAGTTTCAGCTCTTAAACGACAGTCGAACTCAAGTCGACTCACGGCAGTCGAACCGGCCATAATGTCAGTCGACTGCCAACCTCAAAGATGAGGTTTTAACCCAAGTATGGTGCCCCCATACTTGCTAGACCACCCTTAGCCTAGACCTAAGCCTTCTAGCCACCTCCATCAGCCTCACGCCTCTCGGATCCCTCCAAGTCATCCATGACTTGTTCATCCATCGCGCTAGCCTGCAGGTGCTTCCCTCGGCTATGTCATGCTAACGGTGTCTACACCGCCAAGGCACATTGGACTTACGCCGCCAAGACTTCGCTTGGACTTTACGCTGCCAATATCAATCCCCTTGGACTTCCAAATGCCAAGACTCAAGCTTGGACTTTCCCTTGCCAACCCATGTTGGACTTTCCATGCCAAGACCCATGCTTTGACTTTCCATTTGCCAAGACCCATGCTTGGACTTCTCATTTGCCAAGACCCATGCTTAGACTTCTCATGCCAAGTACTCAAAACTTGGACTTTCCCAAATGCCAAGTATCCATGACTTGGACTTTCCATGCGCCAAGTGTCCCACTTGGACTTTTCATGCCAAGTACTCAAGACTTGGACTTTACCAAATGTCAAGTGTCCCACTTGGACTTTCCATGCCAAGTACCCATGACTTGGACTTTACCTTGCCAAAATCCATGCTTGGACTTTCCCATAATCACATGGTCAACCCCAGTCAACCATCAAGGTCTTCCTCGAGTCAAACTCGAGTCCGGTCAAACATATTAACCGACATTAATGTCAAACATCAATGTCAAACCACTTTGTCAAATCCCTTTGTCAAACATCAAAACATCACTCGAGTCAAACTCGAGTCTGGTCAATCGTGACCTGGGCCGATTGCACCAACAATCTCCCCCTTTTTGATGTTTGACAAAAACCAAACAAATCATCTGAGTTAGACCACTAACTCAAATCCCTTACCAATTATCCCAAATTGGTAAACACTCTCCAAATGTTCTCCCCCAAACATTCTCCCCCTTTTTGACTAACATCAAAAAGGTTTTCTCTCCAAGGAGGTCAATGTCTCATATCCCAATGAGATCTTACAATCTCCCCCTTGATCCAAAAATAAATACCTAGGATGCCTACCATCTTCCTAGTGATAATTCACATATCACTCAAGAGAGACAATCCTATACTCTCTCCCAATTTCCAAATTGGGTATCAAAAACCCATCAATTTTCCCAATTGATGATACTCTCCCAATAACTTCTCCCCCTTCAAGAAGAGAAACACATCCATCATCCCAAGATGGATAACTCCCCCTAAAGGCTTGCTCCCCCTTGACCATTGCACCAACAATGTCCTTAGAAAGCCCCTAAGCCAATAGGAACTCTAAACCATCAAAATTAAGGTTCTAAGTTCAACATAGAACTTTCACTCACCCTAAATTTGATACTTTGACCTAACACAGCTCCTAATCCATATCCAATAGATTTTCACCCTTTATAATGCTTCCTAAAGCATATCCTAGGGTTAGGAGTGATTAGGAACCTTTTCCATAGCTGAACACGAGCTAAACAAACCTTGTTAACCCGAAATCAGACCTAGCAATGACTCGACAATAATCACTAATCACATCATATCACGATCGCCACACATTGTAAGCCGATCGATAATCAAAATCTCGATTTTCAACTATCAGAAATGAATTTTGAAAATTCATAAATAATTATACGTAATTCGAAAAATCATGAAAATTCATACGTATAATACTTATGACACACACAATGGGTGAAAAATATTTGAAAATTATTTTACCCATAAAATAGTGAGTTTGATACAAAACTCAAAACCATTGAAATTTTCAATGTATTGGCCCTATTTTGTATCAACTCTATCAATGGTGATTGCTATCAAAAGATAGACTTCACCAAGGTTTTTCAAAAAGATTTTAAAATGTTTTCAAAATCTTATTTTGGATCATATTCCTTGGGCTCTATGTACATGACTTGTACACATGCTCTCCCAATGATCCACAAATGAAACAAGATGAGTTTTAGTTCATCTAGATGCAAAAACTATGCACCTTGAACTTAACTCATATCCTAGCATCTCACATGTATCTAGAGTGTATAAATACACATACATGTCAATTGGATGTGAGATGTGGGTTTTGTTCTCCCTAAACTAGGGTTTCATGCATTTTTCTAAGGCAACCCTACTTGATTCCCTTATGAATGGGACTTCAAGTCATGTCATAGTCCTTAATTCAATTTCAACCAAATTGTCTTAAATGCATGAATGATTATGGTATTAGAAATGTTATAAATAAGCATATGCTCATAATCATGATGTCATGACATAAGATGAAATCTAAAAACACATGACATTTGAAACCTTAATCCTAAACATGAACATGACATATAAAATCATAGAACTAGGCATGATGTCATGACATGGCATGTGGCAATCAAAGTATGGCATATAAAATGTATAGGTATGGTAATACCAAAATTTTAATATTAATTGTCATTTGATATAGTTAGATATATTTTGTCATATTATCATTAATCTCCCTAGTGTGCCAAAAACCCAAAATGGCACACTAACCTCTAAACCTAAATTGTGCCAATTTGATCATTTTATCAAACTTCATAACTAATATTGGCACATCCTAAAAATCTTTTAGGATTATAATTCAACCCTATTTCCAAGGTATCCATAACCTTGAAAATAACCTAAAATGCCACCTTTATCATGATTGAGTTAACTACCCATCCACTCAAAGTTGGCACATCCTAAACCCACCTAGCATGAATCAATCACGCTCTTAGGAACCCAAAACCGATTTGAGCTCCTAGGGTTAATTAGGTATTCCTTAGGGATAACCTCCCTAGATACCTTCCTAATGACCCTCCTAGGCTTGTTAGCCTTGGTCATTTGGGTCTTACCTAGGTTGACTCTAGGGGTAACTCCCCTTGCAACCTTCTTAGTGGCCACCCTAGGTTTCCTAGAAACCCTAGCCACTAGGCACACCCTTTGGTCAACTCTAGGGATAACCTCCCTATTGACCTTGGTCTTCCTAGACCTAGTTTGTGTTCCATAGTCTAATGGAACACTATGGTAAGCTACCTTAGGCTTAGGTTTGTGACTCAAACCTTGCTTGCCCTTGGTTGACTTTTGACTCTTAGGTCCTTGGTGTTGACTTTGACTTTTGGACCTTTGACTTTGACCATTAGACCCTTTAAATTGATTTTGTATATTCCTAAGGGTCTTTTCAAGTTTTTCAAGCCTTGACCTCAAGACTTGATTTTCCTTTTCTAATTGCCCAATTTTAGAATTTTGATTTAAATCTTGGGCATTGGACTTCCTAGGCATATGCCTAGTCCATTTAGGGTTTAGACCTAGGTGCTCTTGCACCTTTCTAATTGTCTCCCTAGGTAAAATTGATCTTGAGTTATTTGACCTAGGTTTGCCCTTAGGTAAAATATTTTTAGGGACATTAGTCCCAAATTTCTCCTTACTCCTAAGGTAAACATTTTTAGCACCTAAGCAAAATTCCTTACTTCTAGCATGCTCTTTATGAATTGCAAGAGAATTAAAATTTCTAGCATGCTTTTGACTTTTAAATTTAGAAGGTGCATTATTTAAATATACCTTAGGGTTAGCTATAGAAGCTCCCCCTACTTGTGATGCTCCTCCTTGCCCCTTCTTCTTCCCCTTCGGGCATTGACTCCGGTAATGACCCGGTAGTCGGCATTTGAAGCAAATTACTTGCTCCTTGCTCTTTTTCATTGAGGCACTGGTCTCCTTGACTTTTGGCACGGGTGGAGTCTTCTTAGCCCGTTTAGGACACTTACTCTTGTAGTGTCCTTTCTCCCTACACTCAAAGCATATAATATTCATTTTATTATTAATTGACATGCTTGAGTTACCTAGGGTGGTTGTGGTGGTCGGAGTGGATTCTTGAGCTTGCTCTTCCTCTCTACCGGATGTAGATGGTTCTTCTTGTTGCTCCGGTGTCGAGGATGCCCTAATCTCCTCCTCAATCCTAGAAGTGGATGCTTCTTCCACTTCCTCCACCTCTTCCGATCCGGATGTTGATTCCCTATCAACCTCCGAATCCTCACTTCCTTGTGAGGATGATCTCTCTTCTTCACCCTCCTTATCTTCTTGAATTGATGGTGAACTTTCTTGAGCTTGAGAGGGTGAGCACTCCTCTTCTTCTTCTTCTTCTTCTTCTTCTTGGACCGATGATGAGTTTTCATGGAGCTTTGCCACTTGGCTCCATAACTCTTTAGCATCTACATAATTACCTAACATATACAAGATATTGTTAGGCATTAAATCAATTAAAAATTTTATCACCTTATCATTTTTCTCGGATGCTTGAACTTGCTCTTCGGTCCATCTTTTCTTTTTGAGGAATCCACCTCTTGGTCCTCTTGGATATTCAAATCCATCCATCAAAATGGACCATTCCTCAAAGTCTCTCATCATAATAAAATCCTCAATTCTTCCCTTCCAAGAATTGAATCCTTCTCGTCCGTATAGGGTGTAAGGCACCGGTGTGTTGATGTCCCAACCTAATTGATCTTCCATCTTCACCCTCTAGCTTCTTTGTCCTAGCTCCTGGCGATTAGTCCGTAGAAGAGCCCCGGGCTCTGATACCACTTGTTGGAAATTTGACGCCGCTAGAGGGGGTGAATAGCGTTGAATTCGTACGTAGATGAAATTCGTTCGCGTGTTCGTCTCTACAATTTTGTTAGCGTAGCGGAAACAAAGATAATAAAAGCAATAACGAAAACACAAACACATAAACGCAAGGATATAACGTGGTTCGGAACCGAACGGTTTCTACTCCATGGATCGAGCTCTAAAGAGCTCTAGTGATGCACACGCAATCACTAATCAATAATAACTCCTTCTCGGAACAATCCGGAGGCGGAGAAACCTCGTACAAGGATTACACTAAGTAATACACAAGATACAAGCAAATACAAGTAAGAAATACAATGCAAGTAAAGGAAAAACAACTTTACAAGAGCTTTGGATTGCTTGATCTTTGATTGCCTTGAACTAGCTTTGAAGGACTGGAAAGCACCAACTTCCCCCTTCAATTTCGCCCAAGAAAATCGCTGCAAAAACCCTCCTTTCGAGCTGCCTTTATAACCTGCGTCTTTGGATTTCCGCCTATCGATCGTCATAAGTCACCAGTCGACTGATGCCACTGTTGTCATGAGACAACGGATCGATCCACGCTGGAAAAACTCCAACGGATCTCTTGGCAGTCGACGGCCAAAATTGGCGACCGACGCGAGTCGATCAATCGGCTACGGAGCATTCTGTGCTCGCGGCTGAACTAGCAGTCGACTGCCGACCCTTGGCAGTCGACTGCCGTAGACATCAGTTCGACTGCTCCCATGAGCAGTCGACTGCCAGAGCAGTTCCAGCTCTTAAATGACAGTCGAACTCAAGTCGACTCACGACAGTCGAACCGGCCATAATGCCAGTCGACTGCCAACCTCAAAGATGAGGTTTTAACCCAAGTATGGTGCCCCCATACTTGCTAGACCACCCTTAGCCTAGACCTAAGCCTTCTAGCCACCTCCATCAGCCTCACGCCTCTCGGATCCCTCCAAGTCATCCATGACTTGTTCATCCATCGCGCTAGCCTCCAGGTGCTTCCCTCGGCTATGTCATGCTAACGGTTTCTACACCGCCAAGGCACATTGGACTTACGCCGCCAAGACTCCGCTTGGACTTCCAAATGCCAAGACTCAAGCTTGGACTTTCCCTTGCCAACCCATGTTGGACTTTCCATGCCAAGACCCATGCTTGGACTTTCCATTTGCCAAGACCCATGCTTGGACTTCTCATTTGCCAAGACCCATGCTTGGACTTCTCATGCCAAGTACTCAAAACTTGGACTTTCCCAAATGCCAAGTACCCATGACTTGGACTTTCCATGCACCAAGTGTCCCACTTGGACTTTTCATGCCAAGTACTCAAGACTTGGACTTTACCAAATGCCAAGTGTCCCACTTGGACTTTCCATGCCAAGTACCCATGACTTGGACTTTACCTTGCCAAGACTCATGCTTGGACTTTCCCATAATCACATGGTCAACCCCAGTCAACCATCAAGGTCTTCCTCGAGTCAAACTCGAGTCCGGTCAAACATATTAACCGACATTAATGTCAAACATCAATGTCAAACCACTTTGTCAAATCCCTTTGTCAAACATCAAAACATCACTCGAGTCAAACTCGAGTCTAGTCAATCGTGACCTGGGCCGATTGCACCAACAATTAATTGCTCTTTTTTCATTTGTTAAATAGCATCTCACAACCATCAACTCCGAATACAACTCATCGCCATTAATGTCTGAATGTCCATTGTGACTCAAAATTATTAAAGCTCCATACAAGACTTCATCAAGCTAGTTAAAGGCTCACTCTTTAACTTCTCTAAATTCCATAAAAATCCAAAAATCCCTTGATATTGTTTAAATTGTTCAAATCAAACTTGAAGAGAAGATCGAGCTTGATAAATTATAAATAGAAAATATTCAGCTCTAAAATATTTTTTACCTGATTGTGTCATATTGTCATTGTCAATTTCATCAAATTGTTTCTTTCTCCGAATGATATACGTTTTTCTCAAAATTTAGGTTCAATTCCCATTTCACGTGCCATTTGTATAACTTCATTCATTGAACTAGCAAATCTCTCTTCTCTAAACTCATTAAGAAATTGATCAAGTCTGATACTGCTGCTACCTCTTTTCTGTGAATAAGGTAAAAAGACCTGCGCGTAGGACGCTGTCCGAACCAAGTAGCTGATTTGGTGGGAGGAGTCTGAGAAGAACGGTTCGGGCATGTCAGTCTAGAGAAATTGGCTCGGGAGGACGGTTTGAGGGGATTGGCACGGCCGAGTGAATTTGAAGATTGATCTGATACGAGACGGATGAGAATCGGCTTGGTCTAGCGGGCCTGGGGATGGTTCAGTACGGGAAGAATAGAAGTTGGTCCTGGCTATTGGGAAAAGACTAAGAGTTACGCTACACGTGAACGGTAGGTCTAGGCTAGATTTACTAAAGGTAAGTGGTTGAAAGGGATGGGCTAGAATATTTCTCGAAATATAGATAAGAGGTTGTTACACAATAAAAGAGGGTCCCCACATAATATTCGGAGGAGCCTTCACTCTTCATGTCTGTAACAGAATGATTCTCCATATCAGCAAGGTGGACACATGTACGATGAAGGAGGTTCGTGATGCAACAGCTGGCCAGAGGAAGGAGGATAAAAGGGAGAAGCAGGGCAAGAGGAAGGGATCCGTATTATTCCAAGAAGCAGAAGACAAAGACACATCCGGAGGGGAGAGCAACCACATCGCCGGAGAAGGAGACAAGGAGAGTAGCGAGCTCCATCTTTCTGATACTTTCTGTGTATTGAGCTAATTATAAGAGGTTTTCTCCTCCACCTCTGGAAGTTCTTTCCGTGAAGGAGGAAGTTTATAGTGAAAGTGCTTTGACACCGTAGCTCGTGGAAGAGCTCACCCCCATCGAGTAGGAACCCTTGTTCCGAACCATGTTATATCTTGTGTCTTTGCTCATTTCTCGTGTTACGTGTATTTTCTCTTCTTCGTACCTCATTACTGTTGTGGCCGGAGAGAACCCTCAAGCTTCCTGCACGCTCCCCGACATTGAAAGGAAGTCAGAAAACCCTTCTACGACCACATTAGTTGGCACCGTCTATGGGAAACTTTTGAGTAAGATGTAGAGATGTAGCCAGAGGAGATACATTTTCTGGCAGCCTCCTATGCGGAGGAAAATCCCATCACAATACTGCCGTCATAGCTGAGAGCCATGGTGGACACCGCCGTGGCTGAGGCCCTTGCTAAAGAGAGGATAAGGACTGGGTACCTTCATCCTCATTCTGGTGAACCTTTCCCCCATGGACCGCCATAAGAGATGCCCCCTCCACTTCGTACAACCACCAATGTCGAAGTGTTGCCTAGAGAGGGGCTAGGGGGCGAGTACATCAAACCACTATGCCAGTAACCCAGGCTCGACGAGAAGAGCAAGGCGAAAGCCATTCAACTAAGGCTCTGGAGATTTACGAGCCCAGTCCTTTCACCATGGATATCCTTTCTGAAGTCCCACCTTCATACTTCAGAAATTCTCAGGTGGACAAGTATGATGGCACGACGGATCCCGAGGAGCATCTATCGCAGTTCGCAAGAGGTACCTCGCTTTATTGTTATACCGATGCCCTCAAGTGTCGGGTCTTCCATACCACTTTAACCGGCTCGGCGCAAAAATGATTTAATACCCTGCCCCTGAGGTCTATTACTTGTTTTGTTGATTTTCAGGAGATGTTCCGTCAAGAGTTCGCCAGTTGTAAGGCGTACAAGCATGATGCTTCCGTCCTACTGCACATTACGCAGGGGCCCTCAGAGTCACTCAGAGGGTATCTTCATCAATTCACTTCCACTGCCAGAAATATCCCCTCAGCAAGATCAAATGCCTTCAGAGTGGCCATTCCATATGGGCTAAGGGAGGGTCTTGCCTTAGCTCACTCTTGAGGAAGCCCACGACTAGCTACGAAAAATTGTTGAGCCGCGCAGAAAAATATATCAACGAGGAAGAAGGGATAAAGGTCCGGAGAGCCGAACGAGCCTCTGCAATGGTCCCTGCAGAAAGAAGTCACCCAACAGCCCCTCGAGCACCTCCCGGTGGGAATATGTGCGACCCTTTCTACCAGAGGCTCCCAGGCCTCGATTATTAATACAAGAAGCTTGCCCCACACCTCCTTTGTAGATCATAGCCGCAGATGCAGTCCCTCCCCCAAGAACTTGGAAAGAATGTAATATGGAGTTCTATGACCAGCAAGGTCTTCTGCAACGACCAATGGGGTATAGGGGAGTGCCTCGTAACCCTCCCACCCCGTTCTTTTGCCATTATCATATGGAATACGGCCACGCCAGTGGCCGATGTTTTAAATTGCAAGAGGAACTGGAGCGTATCCGAGCCGCTTACCCACATGTGCGACCTCAGATGGGAGGACCGGCACGGCGAGGCCAACGACCCAACATGGCTCGTCCGGGGCCCTATAACCAACGACCGTAGGTTACTTTTTCTCCAGACCCTCAGACTCCAGCCCAGGAGGGTATCTCACAAAGAGGCTCATCAGGTGAGGGCCCTTCATTTGATCTGAATAACGTTCTCACATGGGGGGTTATTCACGTTTTTACAGGAGGACCCACTGATGAGGATTCTAATCAGACGCGGAAATCATATGCCCGTCTCATGGAGAGCTTGGCAATAGTTACTGATCAGGCTGTCCAGACCGCGCCGCCAGTTTCGTTCGAGCCTGAAGATCTTCGAGGCATTCTGTTGCCTCATACGGATGCTCTGGTAATCCGTATTTCCCTGGCCAACTATGAAGTGGCCCGGGTATTAGTTGATTCAGGAAGTTCTGTCAACATCCTCTTCTAAGAGGCCTTCAGACAGATGCAGTTGGAAAATATCCAGTTGGAGGACGTGACCACTCCTCTCTTTGAGTTTGCGGGTCATATGGTGCATCCCACAGGGCAGATCTCGTTGCCCCTCACTCTGGGCATAAAGCCCAGCCAGAAAACCAACATTGTTCCTTTTCTTATTGTGGATGCTCCGTCCACTTATAATGCAATTCTAAGTCATCCCTTCCTTTCTATTTTTCAGGCGGTGGCTTCTCCTTACCACCAGAAGGTGAAATTTCTGGTTGGGCAACTGATTGGAGAGGCCAGAGGTGAGCAAAAGGCTGCCCGGAGCTGCTACGTACAAATGGTCAGGGATGACCAAAAGAAGGCCAGAGCAGATGACCCTAAAGGAAAAGCCATCGTGATCTCCGACGTATGCGTGCTAGAAGAGTCTCCCCCTAAAGCGGGGAAAATAGAAGGAGAGCTGGTGGAGATAACTCCCAGAAAAGTCACTCAGGTAACTCAGCAGCTCGAAGCTAAGGAGGAGCTAGTGGCCTGCTTAAAGAAAAATGAAGATATCTTTGCCGAGGATGTGCATGACCTTACGGGGATCGACTCTCGCATTACTGAACATCATCTCAACATTACCAGAGGGGTCTAACCCATCCAGCAGAAGTGGCGATATTTTAGACCCGAAAAAGACAAAGTGATAGTTGAGGAAGTGGATAAATTATTGAAAGTGAGTCGTGTTAAAGAGATTCAATTCCCTGAGTGGGTATCTAATGTAGTTCTGGTCCCCAAGCCTTCGGGGCAATAGAGGATGTGTATTGACTTCCGTGATTTAAATAAAGCATGCCCTAAAAACTGCTACCCTTTGCCTCGCATTGATCAGTTGGTGGACTCTATGATGGGATATGAGGTAGTGTCCTTAATGGATGCTTACCAGGGATATCATCAAATATTGCTGGCCAAAGAAGATCAAAAGATGGTTAGTTTTATAACAGCGGGAGGGCTATATGCCTATGTGATAATGTCATTCGGTCTAAAAAATGCGGAGGCCACGTACCAGCAGCTCATGGATAAAATCTTTGCAGAACAAAAAGGCAAGAGAGTGGAAGTTTACGTTGACGACATCTTGGTTAAATCAAAAACCACCTGGGATTTGGTTACTGACCTGAACGAAACTTTTGCTACTTTGAGGCGATATAACATGAAATTTAACCCCAAAAAATATTTGTTCGGAGTGAAGAGCGGGAAATTCTTGGGGTATATTGTAACTGAGAAGGGACTGCAGGTCAATCTGGAGAAGGTGCAGACGTTATGCAATATGAAGTCGCCCACTAATCTACGAGAAACTCAAAAGCTGGTAGGGAGAATTGTTTTCTTGTCCTGATTTATAGCCAGATCAGCAGACAAGGGGCTACCTTTCTTCAGAATTTTGCACAAGGCTACTAAATTTCAATGGGATGATCAATGCGAACAGGCTTTCAGAGAGCTGAAGAAATATTTAGCTGAACTTCCACTGTTAGCCAAACCAATAGCAGGAGAGCCCTTATGGATGTATCTAGCTGTTTCAGAAGGAGCTATTAGTTCAATATTGTTGAAACAAGAAGGTTCTCAACAACAACCTATTTATTATACCGACCACATCTTAAAAGGAGTTGAATCACGATACACTGAGCTGGAGAAGTTGGCATATATTCTAGTTTTGATAGCCCGCAAGTTGAGGTCATACTTCCTAGCTCATCCAATTAATGTCTTAACTCACAGTGAATTGGACAAGGTGGTTACTAAGCCTAATTTTTCTGGTAGATCGGCTAAGTGGGCAGTGGAGTTAAGCGAGTATGACATTCATTATCAATCTGCACCGTCATCAAGGCTCAAGCTCTAGTTGATTTTCTAGCAGAAGTACCTGTTGGTTCAGAGGATGGCTCATCGGCAAAAGAAGAGGGATCAGAGGTATGGAATGTATTTATGGATGACTCTTCTGGGTCTGCAGGCAGTGGGGTGGGAGTACTATTAATATCCCCTGAGAAAGAGGAACCCCGCATAGTCGTGCGCCTGAGATATCGGACGTCCAACAATGAAGCAGAATATGAAGCTATTTTAGCAGGGTTACAAGTCGCCAGAGCCGTAGGAGAAACTTTCGTCATAATCCATTCGGACTCCCAGTTGGCAGTGTCAACTTTAGGGCTCTTTCATGGTTCGGGAAGAAAGATTGTAAAAATATTTAAAGGCTTTTGAGAAAGAAAAGACTCAGTTTCAGCAAGTTCTCTTAAAACAGATTCTGAGGGAGAACAATTGGAAGACGGATGAGTTGGCTCGGTTAGCTAGCGCTATGGAAGGGGTGAAACAACTTGAAATGGTCTGTGTGGAAGTCCCTACTTCTCTGGTGATATACAATGTGGAGGGGGTCATATCAGAACTAGATCAGATCCCTGATTGGAGGTCTGACATTATGGCATATTTACAACAAGGAAAGGTTCCAGAAGAAAGAGGAGCGGCATCCGTTTTAATGAGAAGAGAAAAATGATTCACCATCCTGAGCGGAGACCTGTACAAGACGTCTTTTGGGTGCCCTTTGCTGAAGTGTTTGGGAAAGGAAGATACTGAATGGGTACTCCAGGAAATCCACGAAGGTTGCTGCAGCAATCATTTGGGAGGGAGAGCTTTGGCGAGGAAAGTCTTGTTAGCAGGATACTTTTGGCCCACTCTCCAACAAGATGCAGCTCATATAGTGCAAATCTGTTCGGCCTGTCAAAAGCATAGCAACCGGTCCGAACGACCAACTGAATTGATGAAAGCTATTATTGCTTCATGCCCCTTCGATCAGTGGGGAATTGATATAGTGGGCCCCATGCCTGTGGCACCTTTGCAGAAAAAATTCTTATTGGTGGTTGTGGATAACTTCTCCAAGTGGGTGGAAGCAGAGCCCCTTGCCAAAATCACTGAGAATGTCGTGATACAGTTCCTATGGAAGAATATTATTTGCCAATATAGAATTCTTAGAAGGTTAGTTAGCGACAATGGATGGCAGTTCCAAGGCAAAAAGATCAAGGAATGGTGCAAAAGTCTTAATATTCAACAAGCTTTTACTTCTGTAGCTCACCCTCAGGCTAACGGGCAAGTCGAAGTAACTAACAGAATTCTTATTCAAGGATTGAAGACTAAATTGGGTGCTCAGAGAGGAAACTGGGTGGAGGAGCTGGCAAGGATCTTGTGGGCTTACCGAACCACTCCAAAAATTACAACAGGTGAAACTCCTTTCAGCCTGGTATACGGAATGGAGGTCGTCATCCCGGTGGAGGCCCTTTTAAGTAGCGCTCACATGGAAGTTTATGAGCCAGAGCAGAATCAAATCATTCGTGGCACTGAGCTGGATTTGTTGGAAGAAAAGAGGGAACAGGCATGGAGGCGAGCGAATTTTATAAGCAGAGGGTCCAACAAGCCTTTAATAAAAAGGTAAAGCCCCGGAGGTTTCAAGAAGGAGATTTAGTTCTGTGCAAGGTCAATCCAGCCGGAGATCTTGGGAAGTTAGCTCCCAATTGGGAAGGACCATATGTGGTAACACGCCGCGTGGCCGGGTCGGCTTATTATTTGAAGGATGATTAGGGCAAGGAGTTTCCTCGACCCTGGAATGTCATACACTTGAAGCATTTTCATACTGTGTAAAGGGTGATGGGCGAGGAAAAGAAGTGAGGGGTTTCTTGGGAAATGTATGTGGCGACTCGACATGTCATTAGATGTACAACAAATATAAATACACTTGGTGAATCATTTGTATTAACCTTAATTTCTCTCTTGCGGGCTATAAAAAAGAAAGAAGGCGAAAAGGGAGCTATGTGTAATGATCCGAATCCCTTAATGATGACTATTGTAAAGCGATACATCAAATTACAATTTAAAATGATCTGGAGGGTAGCGCCGAAAGCCAATTTCCCAATGCAAGTAGAGAGCAGGGTGGTTCGCAGGAGGTAATCCTTGGTCGACTATCTTTGAAGCCTCCTTCATTAAATCCATCTGGAAGGTGGCCGCATCGAGCTATTAAATGTTCGTTCTCGGTAAACAAGGTCGTCAGGACTTCGATTTTGATGAAGCCTGTGGCAATTCTCTTGATGCTCCCGGAGGGATCGGCACATTTCGTTGTAACGCTTGGATATTTCCATAATAGCATCAACCAGGACTGATATGTCGTCCGCTCGGGAAGTTTGGTCCTGTTGCAGGAGCCTCGTCATACCCATCATATTCTGATGTATGGAGGCTAAAATCCCCTCTACCGCCTCTGTATGGGATCTAGTGCGAATAAGCTTGCTACCCAATCTCTGGAGGGACGCTTCCTGCCTGTGTATACGGGCATGAGCATGCTCCCTAGAGGTTATTAAGGAGGAGTTTTCTTGTACCTCCTTGCACAAGAGGGTGCGGAGATCCCCTATCTTGTCTTCTGCTCTCTGGTATTGAGCCCGCAGATTCGCGATGGTCTCCGAGTCCCTTTGTTTCTCACAGAGGAGTTCTGCTACCTACTCTTGAAGGTTTGCCAACTCTTGAGAATGGGGAGTTTCTCTGTCACTCTGTTCTGGCTGAACACCTTGCAGGGTAGATAGCAGTTCTGTGTGAGCCCGTTGTTGTGTCTGTAAGGCTGCTATGGACTCGACATCCTTTTGCTGTTGATGATGAGCTTCTGTCAGTTGCTCCTGACATTGCTTCAGTTGTTGTAACAAAAGGTTCTCTCGACTCTGGGCAGCAGTCTGGTCCTCCAGTCGTTGTTGCTCCCACTTTAGAAACTGAGCTTGGTATTGTTGGAAGGAGCGGTCCAGTTCTTGATAGTTGGTTAAGGCCTGGAGATTATTCATCAAAAAGAAATCGTCAAGCGAAGAAAATCAGCAAAGTCAATTTGAGGAGCATACCAATTCCAAAACGTGGCACAAACTCTCCATCCGTGGGGTTAATTCTTCTAAGTTTAAGATTCGAATACCACGGGTGGAAAAAGAAGAAGGGATAGACGACACCAGAGGCGAAGACTCACTCATGATTGGGTGATGAAAGGTGGGAGCAATGGGTTGTGTCGGGGGTTCAAAAGAAGGAGATGTGGTGCCTAAAGGAATGGGAGACGACATAGGGGCAGCCAGATGGGCTAGGGAGGCTGCGAAAAGAGCTCTTGTTAAGAGGCTCAAAGAGATAGGAGAAGAAAGAGAAGAATTAGAAGTGAGGAGTGGAAGACCCAAAATTGCTTGTTGTGGGACATGAATGGAAGAATCCTCGGGAGGGGATTGGCCCGGTGAGGAGTTTGGTGAAGAAGGTATGAAGAGAACTGGGATTGAAAGCTCTTCGTTTGGAGGGGGAAGAGTAGAGGGACCCTGGCTTGTATCCAAATGAGGGGAAAGATTTCCCAAATTTTGAGCATGGGGGAAAAGCAAAGACGGGGGAATCTCAACTATCATAGGTTCTGGTGCAGGGGAATGCTTCGAGGAAGGAGAAGGAGGGGGAGAAGAGGTGTCTTCTACCTATAGACGTTGTCGTGCGGCGCCTCTTTGCTCAGTCTCATGTCGCAGGAAGGGAGGGGGTGATTTGTGGATTCCCAAGAGGGAAGGCGAAGAGATGGGCGAGTTAGGGTTTTCCATCGGCATCGAGGACAAGGGGGGGCAGGTTATGCCAAGTGTGTCCGGCATGGCCGAGACGGAAATTTCAGATGAACCTAAAAGGAAGGGGGGCGCTGGAATAGAAGCGGTGGGAATGGGCAAAGGTAGAGGAGGTGAATGCGAAGGCGTTGTTAGTTGCTGACCCTCACCCCGCCTGGACTCTTGGCGGCGCTTTGCCACTTCCTGTTGGAAAAGGAGTACATCCTGCCCTTCGAAGGAAGAAAAGAAGCACAAGAGTTAGTGGTTGGAACACCGGAGGATGGTGGTGGAAGAAAAAGAGGACAAAGAAGCAAAAGAAGATGGAAAGTCCGATAGAGAAGACGAAAATGGAGAAGAGGAAAGATGAAACGTCCTATATAGAAGGAGCATTAAATGGGCTTGCGATGTCAATTGAGCTACAAAGCTGTGAAATGGGCCCCTGGAAATGTGAGAAATAATAATTTATTTTTTCTATTGCCCGTTATCTGCTAGAACCGCTGTCTTCGTATGACAAAAGAATAAGAACATCCAACTTCAGGGCAAAGATAGGACCCTCGAAGGTATCTTTCTCGTTTTTCTTTCAAGTTTGGCCCTAGCCAAGGCTATTATCCCCGTTTTACGGATGAATGAAGAAATAATGGCAGCGTGAAAAAAGTTCTTTTGACCTGAGAGGGCTGTTAGTTATAGCCCTAGAACCAATCATGTGATGGTTGAATAGGGAACATTTTGTATCATATTCTATAAAGGCAAAGGATTGGTTATTATATATTTACGTCTTGCTTGTGCCAGCTAAATTAAATATATATTAATGCCCTAGAAAAGTAGGTTCTTATCTACAGCACATCAATTGGCAGAATTGATTATGAGAGGCTGTAGAGAACACTTTCCTAAATGTTCCTAGTCAAGTATTAATATGCAAGGGCAATATTAATACATAAAGACTAGCATGTAGGTCAATTGATGACTTGATCTCACAAGTCATGGATATATGATATCAAGTTGACACATGGGTATATATTAGAGAATATATACTGAACTGACCCGCCATGAGAAAGTTTTATGGATCGTCATATGAGTGTCATAAACTTTCTCATGTGACTATTGGTATGAATAGTCCTCAAACCTGAAGTCACTACAGTTCCCTACATAAGGAGTTATGTACTTTGGTATCGTCAAATGTCACCCGTAACAGGGTGGACCATAAAGGCGATTACTGGGTATATAACAAATTATGCGGAGGGATGTGAGTGATGTAGATGGGATCTATCCCTCCCATATGACGGGAGTGATATCTGTGGGCCCCTTGATTGAGTAGAACTACTAAAATGCATGGTCATGCTCGAATGAGTCAATATGAGATATTGAGCTCATTTGTTTGAGTTAGTTTACTCAGGGATCAAGAAACACATAGATTGATCGAGGATGACACGGTCTATGCCTCATTGGTCAATCTGATATCAAGGATAGAAGAACACGGTCATACATTATAGTAGTCACGGAAAGGTTAGTCGGATCTTGACTTATCTCGTAACTTGGGTAGCAATGATGTATTGCTAGATGCCGCTCATTGCTTGTGTATCTAAAAGAGTTTAGATCCACTGCCAACGTTATAAGAGCCTATAGGGTCACACACAAAGAGCATGATGATTAGAAGAATTAGTGCATTCTAGTTTGACTAGAATAATTTGGGAATAAGCTTAAGTACAAAATGG
Source organism: Wurfbainia villosa (assembly GCA_025175895.1). Classification (NCBI taxonomy): domain Eukaryota; kingdom Viridiplantae; phylum Streptophyta; class Magnoliopsida; order Zingiberales; family Zingiberaceae; genus Wurfbainia; species Wurfbainia villosa. The sequence goes on from CM046004.1 coordinate 86,031,376, forward strand.
TTTTTGGAGCTTAAGCTTAATGAGAATTTTAGCTTATTGATTTAATGAGATTAATTCAATATGCTAAGCTTAATTGATTTAATAAGATTAATTCAATATGTTACCTTATTGATTTAATGAGATTAATTCAATATGATAACATAAGCTTATTGAATTAATAAGATTAATTCAACATCCATGAATGCCACATAAGCATGCCACCTAAGCTTGATGAGTTGGAAGGAGACAAAGGGTTTTGACCCTTGGATTTCCTCCACATGTGACCGGCCAAAACAAGGAGGATAACTCCTTGTTTAATTATCTTTCAATGCCATTGATTGCATTGAATGTGATAGGAGATGAAAGGTTTTTCAAATCCTATAAAACACCCCATGGGGTGGCCGGCCAAAGGGGTTGAGTTGGAGCTTAAGGCTTGGTGAGAGCTTGGTGGGAGAGGCTTTTGTTGTGTGGTTTTGTGAGTGTAAGCTAGCAAGAAGAGTAGTCTTCTTCTTCCTTTCTCTTCTTCCCTACCTTCCTCTCCTTTAGGGACTTCTCTAGCAAGAAGTAAAGGAGAGATCTTCTAGTTTTCTGTTGTGAGACAAGAGTTTGCTCGTGTGGATACATATAGAGGCACGGACATTTGAACGTGCTAAAAGATCCAACACATCCAAGGAAAAGCGGGATTGCAAAGGGCACGCAACAAAGGTAGAATTCTCCTATAAGATAGGTTTTCTTTTGAGAAATTTATTTTTGTACGAGTTTTTCTTTCGCAAGGATCACTTGGAAGGGATCCTAATTTTTTCGTTGCGCATATGCTATTTTGCATAAAGAGATCCCAACAAGGGCAGCTCTTTGGGTCAAGTTATCATATTTTTTATGCGGCTCGCCATTGGTCGAAGTCATTATCACCGTGTGGTGGTGGATCGGAAGAGTTGATTATTTTCTCAACTATATATTATTTTATCCCCGTGTGGTGGCAAATCGGAAGAGCTGAGTATTTCCTCAGCTATATATTATCCTCGTGTAGTGGTGGAATGGAAGAGTTGAGTATTTTCTCAACTATATATTATTTTATCCCCGTACGGTGGTGGATCGGAAGAGTTGAGTATTTCCTTAACTATATATTATTTTATCCCCGTACTGTGGTGGAACGGAAGAGTTGAGTATTTCCTCAACTATATATTATTTTATCCCCGTGTGGTGGTGGATCAGAAGGGCTGAGTATTTTCTCAGCTATATATTATCCCCGTGCGGTGGTGGAACGGAAGAGTTAAGTATTTCCTCAACTATATATTATTTTATCCCCATGCGATGGTGGAACGGAAGAGTTAAATATTTCCTCAACTATATATTATTTTATCCCCGTGCAGTGGTGGAACGGAAGAGTTGAGTATTCCCTCAGTTACATATTATTTTATCTCCGTGCGATGGTGGATCAGATGAGCTGAGTATTTCCTCAACTATATATTATTTTATCCCCGTGCAGTGGTGGATCGGAAGAGCTGAGTATTTCCTCAGCTATATATATTATTATTTTATACCCGTGTGATGGTGGATCGGAAGAGCTGAGTTTTTCCTCAGCTATATATTATTTTATCTCTGTATAGACTGGAGTTTTATGTTAACTATACATTTTCCTATATCCTTGCACAAGAGCGACATGAAGGAGTTGGATGCTCATCTAAGTGCATATGTGATTCTTGCGTAATGGAAGAATGAAGAAGTCGTATGCTTATCTGATTTTGGTACTATCCAGAAAAGTTTAAATTTTGCAAGTAGAAGGAAGGCCATAAAAGGGGGTAAGCAAAGAAGGATATGGGCGGGAGATCATAATAAAGAAGTTCATTACTCTAGAAGAACTACATACTACAACTTCCCTAAAAGAAGAGAATAACAAAAGAAGCCCTTGTTCACAGGGGATTACAGTTCTTTATGAGAAGGTACTAAAGGAGTCTCTTTACGTGGCCTAGGTTGACGTAATAGCTACTAGAGGTAAGATTGTTTTATGAAGATATGCTTGGATAAGTTCTTCTGGGACACTGCTAGTTGTTGGCGCAGGGAGTAGTTGCTGGTAGAAGACTCCCTTAAGCGTCGCTGTAGATACCAGATTTGTTCTTCTAGATTTGCAATATAGCGTTGTTCTTCAACTTGTTCCTTAGGAGGAGGAGAGCTTCTGTCCTATTTAGAGGTAGGTTCCATGGCGAGGAGAGGAAAAGGAAGAAATGGATGTAAGCAGATGGTGGTTTGGGGTTTTTATAAAGGTAAAAGAAGGATGTTCATTGGCTTGCGAAGGAGGTGAAAGTAATAAATGCAAATAAAGAAGAGGGAGCGTAAAGACAACGGTCGGGAGTTGTTGAACGCAGTAATTCTGAGAGGGATGATTCAAATTCCATGGAAGCAGTAAGAGTAAAGTATGTTCAGATAAGGTTGTAGTCTTTTCTAGTTGCAATCGCTCTACATTTACAAGAAAACGACAAAAATAAGTATCAGTGCCCCTTTTCTTTTTATTAACATGCCCAGCAGTAGTTACATTACTTAAGCAACTAATTATACAAGCTTTTTATGGTTATCGTTGATAGGGGAGCTATCAGAGGACTCCTCCGAAGGGGAAGACACCAAAATAACTCTGTAAAGGTCACCTTGAGCCAGAGGTATGGCTGGTGGAGCTTCATCAAAAAGGGACGGATGAACCCCCGCTGAAGGGACTAGAACGAAAGTTAGGGTCGGCGGAAGCGGAGGGAGTTCGGTGAAGGCCCGAGGATCTCCTACGGTATATTCCCATGTCATGGGAGGATTCCAAACCCGGTTGTGGAACGAAGGGAAAGGGGTTCGGAAGGATCTCCCCCTATTAGGGGTTGGAGCATCGGTTGATGAAGGAGGGGTAAAGGGACGAAAAGCTGAAGTCGCAGTTGATTGTGTAGCAGATTCTTCGACAGCTTTCGTGGCTAGGTCGTATAGCTCGAAGGAATCAGAGTCCGAAGAGATCTCAATGGGATGTTTCACGGAAGCTATGAAGGTGGGATAGAAAGCAGAAGATGCTCGTGGTGACAATTTATAATCAAGGAAGGAAGAGAAGATGGAAGGACGAATAGAATAATGGCGGCAGCCTGGGAAATCATCAAGACATCATTTCCGAAGCGGCCAATTATTTTGAGAAGATCAAGGGGCAAAAGTAAATTGATTAGTGACCGAGCCAAAATTTGGTTCGGGCTGGAGGAAGATCACGCTTAGGATGTCCTAAATGGATTCCCAGGCAGAAAATGTCGTCACTCAGTTGACGCTATGAAAGGCAGAGAATAGGCAGTTATTTCGAAGAGAAGAAACCAAGGACAGACTTAAAATTCCCGATCCATATCAACACATACATAAGAAACAGCACAAAGTCATACCAGTTCAAGCATTCTTTAATGACAGAGAATCAGTTAATACAATGAAGAAAATATGATAAATTATAATTCAAAAAGTTCGAGGAGACATTTGGCCAAAGCTATCTCAGGGTCCAAATAGTTGGTGTCCGTACCCGGAGGAGGGTATCCTCATTCGACATTTAAGGAAGAAGACCCGTCGAAGCCTAGCATGAATAAGTCTACCCCCTTCTAAACGTATCGCCCTTTCAAATCTGCCTCCTGCTCCTTTAATTGGGATTGGCAAGCAGCTAGTTGAGCCTGACATGCGGTTAATTGGGTCGCCAAAGCATCCCTCTCTTTTGCTGCCGTCACTCCCTGCTGGCCCAGAGAAGATAGGAGTTCAGTATATTCCTTGCGAAGCTCCTGCTGTTGTTGGGTCACCGAGGATAAGATTTCAGGGAAAGTAGCCACCATGGAAGAGAGTTTTCTACACTTCTCCAAGCAGGATTTCTGAGTAGCCTCTCATGTTTGGCGCTCCTGCTGAAATTGACGAATAGTGGTTGAAGAGTCAGCGACCTGAATATACGCCTCCGCAAGCTGCCTTTTATACCCGTCTATTTCATGGGTGAGAAGACAACTTGCTGAAGTTGGCTGGATTGCAGAAATACTTGATGCTGGTTTTTTCTTTGAAGTTCCTCCTTTTCACTCTAGGTTAGAGCCAGTTGAGTCATTGCATCTTCGCATTGAGCGATTAAATCAGCCTCCTTCTGCTCACCTTCCTTCAGCTGGTGCGTGAGCTTCTTTTGGTGGGCTAGGGAGGCAAAATGGCAAGTCTCCACATTAGATTGGTATGTGACCATGTGGGACGTTATCTTATTATAAGTGGTCGATACCTGAGGAAAAAGGGGCAGATAATGCAAATAGTAAACATTGGCATGTATATACTAAAGATAAAGAAAGCAAGTAATTACCTCGGCCAAAAGTTTTCCCATATGGTTGTAGGGGCCCTGCATACCCGATTGATTGAAGAATTTTACTTCTGTCAGGTGACGGATCTTGAGGGAGGCCCCCAGAGTGGCTAGTGAAGCATTTGGGAGGGGAAGATCTCTCCCCTCCGGAGGGAGAGAGGGACCTATAATCCGAGAAGGGGCGGGAGAAGGAGGTAGAGCAGTGGGAATATTTGTAGGGAAAGGTTCAGTGGGGGAATGAGTTTGACGGTTGAGTGGAACAGGGGATGAAACAGGAGAGTGAGAAGGAGAATCTTCCCCTTGGGGGGAAGAGGGTGGGATAGCTAATGTGGTATCCCCCACCCTGGGTTCATATATAACTAGGCGTTTATGCTTTTTCAGTTTCGAGGGGGAGGATAATGGAGAAGAGTGGGAAGAAGAAGATACAGGAAGGGAAGAAGAACTAGGGGTGCCTTCCCCGATAGGGCACAATCTCTTCCGAGGCAAAGAGGGAGCAGCTTCAGATTTGCCTTTACCTCGTTTCTTGGAAGTCTTCTTTTTAGCTGCAGCAATCTCCTCACCTTTTACGAAGGCATCCTGCATTAGATTATCTGCAAAATCTATTGTTAAAAGGTAGGTTGATCCAAAAAATTGGTTGCATCAAAATATGAATAATGTTCTACCTATGGCGTCCGGGGCGGTTAAAGGAAAAGGAGATAGCCCGTGGCGACTGAAAAGAGGAGGTTTCATCAGATGTTCGAAACAGTAGTGGGATTCTCTCAACACTCTATAAACCTTAGAAAAGTTGCATTGAGCCCTAATTTTGCGAAATGGGGGTAAGTCCAGAAGATCTAGCTTCCAGGTATCCGAATAGGGGAGGGGCGTCGAAAGTTGAGCAAAGAAATAGAGTGCTTCCCAGCCCTTGTGGGAAGATGACATGTTCACTAAAAATTGACAATCTGAGCGGATGGAGAGATAGAAAAGACCCTCCTTAGAGGATTTCAATTGGAAGAAGCAGTGGAATAGTTGGGGAGACAAAGGGAGATCTAAGTGTCGAAATACTATGATAGCTCCTGATAAAATGCAGAAGGAATTGGGGGTAAATTGGTTGAGGGGAAGTTTATAAAAGTCCAAGATTTCTAGAAAAGAAGAGGGCATGGGTAAATACAAACCGTTAAGCAATTGTTCTGAAAAGAAGCAAGTTAGGCCTGGGGGAGGGCGATGGGGTCGGTAAGAAGTGGTATTAAAATGACATGGCACGGAAGGGTCTATAAATTGGTTCCTAAGGTTGAAGAAATAGTGTTTGCTATCTAACTGGGTGACGGTGTGCTCATACCAGGGAAGTGAAGGTGGGGTCTTCAGGGTCATAGGTATGGAATGAGGAAGAACACTTACTTGAAGGTTGAAGAAGGAACGCTTGCAAGAGAAGGGACTAGGGGGTTGGAACACCGTCGGAAAAAACCGCTGGAAGGGAAAAGGGGAAAAGACTGGATTGTTAGACACGTTAAGTTATGCATAAAAGGGGAGAACGAAGATTTATATAGGATTTTGTGACTTTTCGACTACCTAAGAGAAAAAGAAAAGCGGGGCCCATGAGCCCGTTAAGCCGCTCCGAGCATATGAGATAAGGCAACGGGAAAAAGTAAATTTGAATTGGTGAGGAAAGGGTGAGTTAGAGGCCATTTAGAAAGTCAAGCTTATGACTTCGCTTGACTATTTTTAGGGGTTGACTAATGATACTGCTGCTACCTTTTTTTGTGAATAAGGTAAAAAGACCCGCGCGTAGGATGCTGTCCGAACCAAGTAGTCGGTTCGGCGAGAGGAGTCTCAGAAGAACGGTTCAGGCATGTCAGTCTGAGGAAATTGGCTCGGGAGGACGGTTTGAGGGGATTGGCACGGTCGGGTGAATTTGAAGATTGATCTGATACGAGACGAATGAGAATCGGCTCGGTCTAACGGGCCTGGGGATGGTTCGGTACGGAAAGAATATAAGTTGATCCGGACTACCAGGAAAAGCCTAAGAGCTACGTTACACGTGAATGGTAGGTCTAGGCTAGCTTTACTGAAGGTAAGTGGTTGAAAGGGATGAGCTAGAATATTTCCCGAAATATAGATATGAGGTTGTTACACAACAAAAGAGGGCCCCCACATAATATTCGGAGGAGCCTTCACTCCTCGTGTCTGTAACAGAATAATTCTCTAGATCATCAAGGTGGACACATGTACGATGAAGGAGGTTCGTGATGCAACAACTAGCCAGAGGAAGGAGGATAAAAGGGAGAAGCAGGGCAAGAGGAAGGGATCCGCATTATTCCAAGAAGCAGAAGACAAAGGCACATCTAGAGGGGAGAGCAACCACATCGTCGGAGAAGGAGACAAGGAGAGTAGTGAGCTCCATCTTTCCGATACTTTCTGTGTATTGAGATAATTGTAAGGTTTTCTCCTCCACCTCCGGAAGTTCTTTCCGTGAAGGAGGAAGTTTATAATGAAAGTGCTTTGGCACTGTAGCTCGTGGAAGAGCTCACTCTCGTGGAGTAGGAACCCTTGTTTCGAACCACATTATATCTTGTGTCTTTGCTCATTGCTCGTGTTGCATGCATTTTCTCTTCTTCGTACCTCATTAATGTTGCAGTCAGAGAGAACCCTCAAGCTTCCTGCATGCTCTCCGATGTTGAAAGGAAGCTAGAAAACCCTTCTACGACCGCATCAAAGTCCTTGTAAGAGGTTAATCGCAATATCAATATCCATATCTTCAGGTTGAATAAACTTACTCACAGTATTTATTGCTTGTAACAAGTTATACCATATTACCATTCCAAGCAAAAACTCAAAACTCTCAAGATCATATAGTGCTAAGGTTTCAGCATCACTCTTTGTTTTAGAATCTTCAGCAACTTCCGCTAAGTCAAGTAAAACATTTTTAATATGTACAATTTGCTCTTTTATGGCTTTTACACTTTCAATATGACTTTTTCAATGGGTATGTGATAATAATTTAATGGTCAAACCAGGTACCTTATCTTTAAAAAATTTTCATTTTTTTATAGAGGAAGAAAATAATGTGTAGATGCGTTGCACCACTCCAAAGAAGGATTTGGCTTTAAGACAATATTCCACCATATCAACCAAGACCAAATTAAGACTATGACAACTATATGGTATGTAAAAAGCTCTAGAATTTATTTCAAGCAATCTTTTTTGTATACCTTTGTGTCTTCCACTCATGTTAGATCCGTTGTAGTATCTCTGCCCTCTTAAGTCATCAATGTCAAACAAAATTCTAATTATTGCATTTAGAAGTTTATTTGATAATCCAAGACCTAATGTCCACCTTCAAAAATTCAATCCAATATTCTTTTACTTTTGGTGTATCTGTCGAATCATCCAAGCATCGTAGCACTAAAGAGATTTATTCTTGATGACTTGCATCTGGTGTACAACCAAGTATTACTGAAAAATATTTTACATGTTTAACTTTTACAATGATTGTCCTTTTTACTTCATTTGTCAAAGTCTCTATCAATTCATTCTGAATTTTGGGACTAAAATATGTATACTGAGATTCTCATGTTTCACAATGTTGAACATGCTCCTCCATCACTGGATCAAATTCAACAACCATTTCTATCAGTTGCAAAAATAGTCCATTGTCCTCGACATAAAGTTTTTCACCATCTCCTCAAAAGGCCAAAGTATTTTTAGCAAGTGTTTTCACAATAGAGATTATTCTTGTTAACACTTACCTCCAATGTTGTCTTTCTTTGTTGATTTGAAATTGCATATTGTAATCAATTGTTTGATTTTTTTTCAACCGCTTTTCTAATTCAACTAAATCAGTCATGTAATCCATATAATCTTTACTAGCTTCATGATGTTTAAGACTTCTATGCATATTACGTCAGTCTTTGTATCCATCATTACCCAAATTCTCCATTTTACTCATCATTTGTTCAGTCTTGAACAACTTACAACAGAAGCAAAATATTTTATCTAATGAAATAGAATATACAAGCCATCTTATATCTAATGTTTGTCCATTTGTCATAACTCGTGTATAATGTGATGAATCAAAATATCTATTGTTACTATCCTTGGGAAATAAAAAACCATCCACTCTTTTTAAACTCATTTCTACTAAGTAATCTCTCAATTTTTGACATATGTTATTCCAATTTCTAGGATCCTTCAAATTCAGAGTTGATTTTTTTTTCCCGTGTTGAGAGTCTTCTTCTAAATTCTTATTTGACTCAACCAAATTGACAGTCTTAGCTAATTCTTCATTTTCATAATGATTTTGTTCTTCTATCACTAAATTATCCTCTAATCCTTCTTTTTTATATCTGCTACTTCTTCTAAAATATTTGTTAATATCACCGGCTTGACTTTGAATTAATGTCTCCTCCCTTTGTTTTATTTTTCTCTTTTGAGCTCCAAACTGATATTTAGGAGACATTTTAAATGTTCTTTGATTATACCTACAAGTTATTAAAAGTGAACATATAAGTTATAACTCAATAATTCATAATGGAATTAATTCAAAATATCTCATTTAATCATATATAGCTCTACACATTCAAAAAAAATGTCTACCTCTTTTTTTAAATCACAAACAATCTATGTGTAATTAAAAAAAAGTTTGTGTATATGAACTCATTTAAACAAAGCAATAATTAAATATATTTCCTAAGTCATCATAAATCATTATTTCAAACTAATTCAATTCATTTTTTTTCAATTGAACCCTACAATTCAAAAAATTGATACCATAAATTCCAATAACACTACTTTAATACCTTGCAATTAAAACTCAAAATTGTTAAAATTTTTTACTTTAAATAGACACCTATATTTTAAGCCCTTTGAGTTTTGTTCACAAACAATTTTAAGGTACTGCTCATTATACCTCTCTAGCTAGTGGATCATCCAATGTACTCTCAATTGCTATCGACCCAGCTAAAGATTAATTGTGTTTTTGCAAATTGATAATCTAGATTTGAAGACGGGATCTTTTCCCAGCATACATAAATGGCCTCTTCTTTCTGATTAGAGAGTTGGTAGTCCTAAGGTCTTTCTTTAATAATCTATCTTTCTACGAGTCTAAGCAAGGAAATATCTTCTTAGATGAGATCTGATCCTCAACCACTTTCTTTTAAGGCCAATCCCAACTCTCAATCATTCCAAATCGAATGCGAGAGCTAGGTAAGGTAAGGAAAAGAGGCTAAGCACTCTATTTGAACCAATTTGAAGACCTTACTCTAGTCTCTAGTTTATATATGCCACAATATTCTGAGGATAGAGATTTTAAGTCAGCAACAATACATGATAAAATGGGTACCCAATAGACGATATCATCTCCTTTGAAAAGAAATGGGGCAGGGATAAATTATTTATCCTCATATACTTCTTAACCTCCACTGTCAAGTCTATGACAACGACGACACAAAGGATTAGGTTCGACAGCAAAAGCGAAAAAGGCGGAATGCAGACAACAGACTGCAGTCTGCAGATGTACTTCCTCCTCGTCGAACTGTGGAAGTGTCGAATGTCGGGTGGAAGAAAAAATTGACGACGGAAGCGAATTAGTGAAAGTGGCAAAAGGCAGAAGCGGAGAAGAAGAATGGGTCAAAGAAATGAAGAAAGAGGAAACGATTCGGTGCATTTTAATTTTTTTTTAGCAATATTAAAAAAAACTCATCATATTTTAGAAATTATAATTAGCTCCTTAAATTTTTTTTTCCCACGAGACAAATAGTGATAAAAATTATGGCCCTTTCTAGATCGGTCCTGAGGCAACTTCTTGATTGGCCTCGTGAAAGGTCCGACCTTGCATGCAAGGATAACAAAAGATTGCGTAATTAATTAATATTGATATCCACTTCCTATTTAGATTGTTATGGTTTTAAACAAGTGCACTTGAAAGAAATCGCTAGAATCTGATCTAATAAAAAAATTAAGAACAATTAATAATAATACCAAAGAGTATGGAACTATGGGCAAAACATGGGATGAATTGAAGTCATAATCTTTGATGTTACTTTTTCCTCGAATAGGGAATTCCAAGTGTCTTAACAACCCTAGCTACAAGAGATATTTCTTGTCATCCACGATTTATCCTAGACAAATAAATTAAAGCAACAAATTTATGGCATTCTTATTTAGCCCCATCAAATTAAAGTCACTGTTGATCTTTTGAACAAGAATACCCCAAGGCAAGTCCGATGTTCCAATTGACCTCCTAATTAGTGTTATTTTTGGAGCATTAATTGTTTGAGAATTGGCTTATATATGTCTATGGAGTCAACTAGTTACTTTGATCAAGCTTACAAATTCAAAATTGTCTTTTTATTTTTTTTTTGGAGCCTAGACAACCATATATGCATTATTACCCTTCCCAATTCAACCCATTGGTGTGGAATTTTGAAGGACATGATGCAAATAAGGAATAAAAGAGATTATTATATATTAAAATATAGGAAATCTAAATGCAATCTATTCAAACATTCTGATTTTGACGGATTTCATCCAATGGTTTAAGTTTGTTTGACAAACTTTTGACTAATTCAAATGTTAAACATATGACCTTGGAGTTCACATTCTAATTCTCTTTTGCCTCTCGTGGTGGAACACTGAGCTGTTTCTTAAACTACTAATCCGTGAGATTCGATCTACATGAATGTTTGTTGTTACGGAGGTATTCGATAGATCGAATGTGAAGATTTGCATTGAAAGATCGACAGAAGTTATGCTGATTCGTATAAAGAGGAAAAATCACTCATAGATTATTTTACCTTAATTCATCTGCAACACATGCATCAATAGATTTCATTTGCGTAATTCATGGAGCTCAAACAAATTAATTAAGCTATTTATTCTCATGGCTACTCTTTTCGCCGGACTCGAGCAGCTCCTCCAGCACCTTGTCGTCCAAGCACTCCAGCTCGATCACTTCCTTCTCCTCGCTCTGCCGTCGTGAAGACGAGCCGCTGCCGGCAGCGGAATGGACCTCGTCGGGGAAGTTGAGCACGGCGAGGGCGCCCCTCATGTCGTAGGCGGCCTTGTCGTAGGCGCGCGCCGCCTCCTCGGCGGTGTTGAAGGTGCCGAGCCAGACGCGGGCGCCATGCTTGCTGGGGTCCCGGATCTCCGCCGCGTACTTGCCCCACGGCCGGCGCCGGACGCCGCGGTACTTGGTCTCCGCCGCCTCCTTGCTCTGCTCTCCTTCCGGGCGCCGCTCCATGGACAGATAACGAATTAACGCGCGAGCGAAGGATGGCGGCTTTGCGGAGAGATTTAAACTTGGTGGGATGTCCTGGCATCGGGATCCGCTCCGAGGATTGCAACGAATGCTTGGTTGCACTGTGTGTCTGGAGGGGTTCCCTGCTGAATAAATTGCAGGGGATCCTGGCCTGGTGGTGGGAAGGTTCCTGGATCCGCCACGTGTAGCCTGAATATAGGAGGGGAATTTTGAAAGGGACAGAATAATTGAAGTGAATTGCGGTTCGATGTACCTGGATTTTAACTTGGTCAGAGTGATGGCTTTGGAAAGAAAGAAAGGCTCATTATCTTTTATGCTTTGAGTTGGCAGTTGGCATCGTCACCAGTGCCATGTGTACTGTATATGAATCTGTATCTGATACCGGCTGACATTTGACCTCGTGCTCATTGTCACCGAATAATTCTTCTTGTCACTTGAAAAAAAAATTCTTCCTTCCACTTCATTAGTGTAACTGCTACAGCAACGTGCACGTTGCTAAATTAGTGTAACTGTTATAGCAGCGTACACATGATGCATTTGTCAATGTGTGCATGCATTGTACGAAGTGTACGAACTGCATTTCGTGTAATGCTACAACAGTGCAAAACACCCCTTTTAAAAGGGGGTGTGTGTCTAAGGAATGGAGGATCCAAAGTTGGGAAGAAACCAAGTGCAAGAGAGGTGAAGAGGAGTGCTAGTGCGAAAACTCTGTCGGAGTGTGAAGTGAAGGTGAGGGAGACACCATTAGACTGCCGGAGAGAATGAAGAGTTCTGAGAACGCCGAGGCGTGGCTGGAACTTGGTTCATGGAAGAGTAGGATCCTTCCGATTTGATAATCGTGATTGATCCTCAGACGGTGAGCAGAGATCGTCATCCCTACAGATCCAGGAAGCACGAAGATTTTGACGACTTGTTATAAGTTTTATTTACCGTCAATTTTTTTCCAGCATTTAAATTCGTGCAAACAAATGCAATAATACCAGCATTGGTATCAGAGCAAACGTTGGTTTACATCTGTTCGTATTAATTTAGACTGTAAATTTCACAGTTCATCACGAATACGATGAACGGTGAAAATTATCGAGTTGAGCCCTACTGGAAAATGTGGTTACACGAGTGCGAAGCGCTTGACAATTTCCCAATAGTCGAGCGACAATTTCCACGTGGAAAATAACCGTCGCTTGGGTCACTCGACGAGAATAAATCGGGTGCGTGGTGCGTGAGCAATGGGTGCTCGGCACCGCGTCAGGCGCACAACGCCTGAGCACATAGTGCTCGGGTGCATGGTGGTTAAGCATTAGCTTCACGACACCGCGGCAAAGCGCAATGCCCTAGCACAAGGGTGCTTGGGCGCACGATGCTCGAGTATAAGGTGCTCGGCACTGCGACAGGCACAAAGCGCCCGAGCAAGAGGTGCTCGACATCGTAAGTCGAGCAATGAATCTTCCTGATTGTGTGCTCGGGAGTACTCGGTTACTGGGTAAAAGTGTTCGTCGGACCTAACAGTGGTCGGCTTGCACACTTGGTGCTCGCCTAGACCTAATGGAGGTCGATTAGCACATAAGGTGTTCTATCACACCATATGGTGGTCAATATTAGTTGACCTTCCATAGTTTACTATGATCAACTAAACTCATAATTTGATTGTCGGATAGTTGTTTGGAACAATTAGGACTCGACATAAATAACTTACTGATAGGCTAAATGAACTAGAATTGGTGGCTAGAAATGATGAGAAAGACAGAATACCATACATGTTGCTCGAGTGCCTAGGGTGCTCAGAGCAAATCGGATGGTGTTCGGGTTCTCACAAATTCACAATCAAGTTGAGTCTTCATGGTTCTAGTCGACTGGATTTGGATGATGTTCGATTGGTAAAAGTATTAATCGACTGGTCTAAGCAGATCAGTCGACTGTTCTCCAAAGAATCAAGAAAATTTATTTTTGATTTATTGTGTTGGTTCTATGCCTATATAAATTGAATTAAGTCGGTATATGTACTGGTTTATCGATTTTCTACTGACTTAATTAATTTCAATTTTTTCAGATGGCATGGATAATTACTACTATGACTCGACGCGATGTGTTGCGTAATCAGTTGAGGGAGGCTATTCAAGGGATAGAGTATGACTTAGCTCATGGAGTCGGGTGACACATTAGGAGACTTGATAGGCTGTTTTAGAGACTTGAGATACGGGAGTTTCCAATTCTGGACAACTACAGGATCTGAGCTTTGATCCGTTCACTGCATGAGAACCTGAGTGATATCGCACATTAGATATGGGGGTGCTACGAGGGGCGCGTATCATATACCCAATTGTGCACTGAGCTGCTTCACTATGAGGATTGTTAAGTTCATTGTGAAGAGGATCCAAAAGAAGATCCAAAAGAAGTCCCTGAAGAGGTTTTTCCTATAGGATATCTTCGTTTGTGTTATTTACAGGATTCTACGTCTTGGCATCATCTTGAGAGCATCTCAACAATAGGTGTCCTATTTCAACCCAAGAAGATTGGCCATGTTTAGATTATTACTGTGCTAGTGTTTGTCTTAGTGGGAGTAATAATCGCCTATCTAATTTATTAGAGTTGTCTTTTGTTTGTCAGTTATGAGTAGGAAGAATGTTATGTGTAACATTCTTAGTAGAGTCTTGTTATTTGTTGAAAATGCACAACATCTTTAGTTAATGATATGTTTATTAGAAATAATTAGTTCATTTTATGTTGTTTACTCTACATGATGCATAATATTTGTTTATGCTCTTTGATTTGTTCATTATGAGTATAATTTTAAATGATAAGTTCATTTAATATTTAATATCATGTTTCGATAATGATTAAGTTCATTAAATGAGATGTATGTAATAAAATATATCAATGTAAATCATATTAGCACATACAAATGATGAGTGGTAATGTAGTTATCACTTGATTTTGTAAACTAAATCAGATTTACATTGAGTTAATTTAGAGATTACATACATAAATACATACATTGAATATCTAAATAATTTATTTATTTACAGATTATGGCAACAAAGAACATAATAGCTGAATTGAATAAGGGTGAAAAACTTAATGGGGAAAACTATAAAATCTGGCAACTCAAGATTCAGTATGTTCTTGAAGAACAAGAAGTTCTAGAGGTTGTACATCAGGTTATGAAAGAACTTGTTGAGGGTCCCACGACACAGCACAGACGTGACCTTGATGCCTACAAGGCATGGAAAAAAGAAGGATTCCACTGCTAAGGGTATATTGATAAGTTCAATGGTTGATGACCTAGTTTTTGAGTATGAGTCGTATCCTTCAACTCATGCAGTTTGGGTAGCCCTTAGGGATAAATACAGTGGCTTAAGTCTAAGCAATCTTCGATAGCTGACGATCAGGTTCGATAGCTACAAGAAGCGCCCGAATTTTCAATGGTTCAATATCTTAGGGAGATGTCGAATATGATTCGGGAGCTTAAAACTACTGGTCACGAGCTGATAGATGAACAACAGATTTAAGAAGTTATTCATTCCCTTCCAGATTCTTGGAAAACCATGAAGCAGACATTAACTCACAGTGAGAGTATTAAGACTTTCACTGACGTCTCATGCTATGTTGAACTAGAGGTGGAGAGAGTAGAATCCGCAAGGATTTCTAGCCAAGCCTTTTTGGCTGTCGATTCTGCTGAATCATCTGGATCCAAGAAAAAGAAATGATTCAAGAAGGTAAAGGGAAAGAAGAAGGAATTTGTTGTTGCTGCTGGGGAAGGCCCAATCAAGAAGAAGGGTAAGAAGACAGGGAAGAAACCTAAAAGCAAGGTGTCTTGCTTTAATTGTGGCAAAAAGGGTCACTACGCTCGGGAATGTACTGAGCCGAAAAAGGTAACTTCTGTTGGTGCAATCGACCCAGGTCACAATTGACCAGACTCGAGATTGACTCGAGCGATGTTTTGATGTTCGACAAAAACATATGATAATGTGATTGTCATGGGAAAGTCCAAGTTTTGATTACTTGACATGAGAAGTCCAAGCATGGGTCTTGGCAAGGGAAAGTCTAAGTCTTGTGTACTTGACATGGAAAGTCCAACATGGGTTGGCAAGGGAAAGTCCAAGCATGGGTCTTGGCATGGAAAGTCCAACATGGGTTGGCAAGGGAAAGTCCAAACTTGAGTCTTGGCAATTGAGAAGTACAAGGGTGATATTGGTGGCGTAAAGTCCAAAGGTGGAGTCTTGGCAGCATAAGTCCAATGGTTGGCGGCGTAAAGTCCAAGCGGAGTCTTGACAGCATAAGCCCAATGTGCCTTGACGGTGTAGACCACATTAGCATGACAATAACTGATGGAAGCACCTGAAGGCTAGCATATGGATGAACAAGTCATGGATGACTTCAAGGGATCCGATAGACATGAGGCTGACAGAGGTAGCTAAAAGGCTTAGGTCTAGGCTAAGGGTGGTCTAGCAAGTATGGGGGCACCATACTTGGAGATAAAACCTTATGTTTGAGGTGTATCAGTCGACTGAGACTATGGTCAGTCGACTGATGTGAGTCGACTAGAGTTCAACTGCAGGAACTAGCCTAGAAGTCGATTTGCCAACATTAGCGATCGATGATGGCCTAGCGATCAACGATCGAGATCGATCATTGCTGATCGTATTCGAGTGACGAATATTTCTGAGTCAACTGTTAGGGTTTGATAGTCGAGTGATGACTCGATCAGTCGACTGATGGGTATGATCAGTCGACTGATGGTCTATCCGTTGGAACTTATCCAACGTGTCTCATGTCGTTGTGAGACAACGGCTATAGGAGTAGTTGACTGATTGTCACGATCAGTCGACTGCTAGGCGAAAATTAGCCCGAGTTGCAGGTTTAAAAGGAGCACAAAGGAAAGATTTTGAAAAAGGTTTCTTGAGGAGTTTTGGGGCGATTTGCTGCTGCAATTCAGGGTCTCTAAGTACAACTCAAGCAACCAAATAAGCAAGCATCAAAAAGCTCATTTGTAAAGTTCTCTTTACATAGATTGTTGTATTCATACTTGTATTTGCTTATTTTTGTTGTATTACTTAGTGTAATCTTTGTACGAGGTTTCTCCGCCTCCGACTTATTGTCAAGAAAGAGTTTATTGGATTAGTGATGTGTGTTTGCATCGCTAGGGCTTTTAGAGCCCAATCCATGGAGTAGGAACCATACGGTTCAGAACCATGTTACATCTCATGTTGCGATTGTTTTTGTATATTTTATATTGTATTATTTCTATTTCTACTGCGCTAACCCGATTTGTAGACACGAACGATCAAATTCCATCATCAAACGTCGAATCGCTATTCACCCTCCCCCCCTCTAGTGGGCGCACAGGTCCTAACAAGTGGTATCAGAGCTAGGAGCTCTTCAACGAACTAACACCCAGGAGCAAAAGCACTAGAGGGCAAAATGGATCTCAATGAGAGATTGGGTGATGACATCAACATTTCACCTTCCTTCGACCGCGAAGACTTCGCATATTGGAAAGGTAGTATGATGCATTTTCTAATGTGTGACTTTGACAATTGGATTAATGTCTTAGTAGGTTTCGACACTCCAAAAGAAGAAGAAGGAAGAAAAATCAAGAAGAAGAATTAGAGCCAAGACCAATTCCGATATTATAACATCAATAATAAGGTAATGGGTATATTGCTTAATGTAATTCCTAATGATATTTTGATCAAGATAGGAGATTGCAAAGATGTCAAGGAGATATGGAACAAATTGGCAAAATTTCATGAAGAGACTCACTCCATCCAAGAAGATAAGGAAGAGGAGAAAGAGAGCTCATTCTCACAAGAAAGTGAGGATTCAGAAGTCGAAGAGTGCTCGACATCCGAGGAGGAAGAAGAAGTGGAAGAATTGGAGGTTGAAGGCCATCAACGTCCAAGGAAGAGGTAGAAGTGGAAGAAACTTCAACCTCTAGGATTGAGGGAGAAGAGAGGTTGTCTACTCCGGAACGAGAGCAAAATCAAGAAATACCATCAACATCCAGGAAAGATGAAGAAGAACCAACTCCGGCACCGACCACCACCCTAGGTAACTCAAGCATTTCAATTAATCTTAAAAATCATATTATATACTTCGAGTGTAGGGAAGTAGGACATTACTAGAGCAAGTGTCCTAAGAAGGTCAATAAAAGTCAACCAGCACCAAAACCTCAAGAAAAGACCAAGGATGTCGGTCCCCCAACACATAAAAGAAAGGAGCACATCATTTGCTTCGAGTGCCAACAACCGGGGCATTTTAGGAATCAATGCCCTAGGGGGAAAAAAGAAGGTCCAAGAGGGAGCATCACATGTAGGGGGAGCCTCTAAGGCAAACTCTAAGGTATATTTTAATGCACCTTCTAGTTCTATGATCAAAAAGCATGCTTTTAATTCACTTGCAATTATTCATAAAAAGCATGCTAGTAAAAATAGGTTTTATTGCTTAGGAGCTAATAATGTCAACTTTAGAAATAAGAAGAAATTTGGGACTAATATCCCTAAAACAATTTTACCTAAGGACAAATCTAGATCAAACAATTCTAGACCTATCCTTCCTAGGGAGACCATTAGGAAGATAGAGGATCACCTAGGTTTTAACCCTAAATGGACTAGACATATGCCTAGGGAAAATAATTCCCAAAGGACATATGAAAATTTAAAATTGGGAAGATTAGAATTAGAAAATCAAGCCTTGAGGTCAAGACTTGAGAAACTAGAAAAGACCCTTGCAAAAATACAAAATCAAATACAAGGGTCAAAGGATCAAAAATCTAGGTTTAAGAGTCAAAACCTAGGGTTTAGAAAGTAAGAACCATCCAAGGGCAAGCTTAAGCCCAAAAAGACCTATCACAATGTTCCATTCGATTATGAAACTCAAGTTAGGTCTAGGAAAACCAAGGTCAATAGGGAAGTCATCCCTAAGGTTGACCAAGGTAGATGCCTAGTGGCTAGGGTTTCAAGGAAACCTAGGGAGGCCACTAAGAAGGTCAAAGGGGGAGTTACCTCTAGAGTTGACCTAGGCAAGACCCAAATGACCAAGGCTTCTAAGCCTAGGAGGGTCATTAGGAGGGTATCTAAGGAGGTCATCCCTAAGGAATACCTAGTTAACCCAAGGAGCTCCAATAGGTATTGGGTTCCTAGGAGCATGATCGATGCATTCTAAATGGGTTTAGGTGTGCCAACTTTTGAATGGATAGGTAGTTAACCTAACCATAGTAAAGGTGGCACTTTAGGTCATTTCCAAGGTAATGGAGTACTCTGGAAATAAGGATGATTATTAGCCTAAAGGTTTTTAGGATGTGCTAATATAATTTATAGAAGTTAAAAAATCAATCAAATTGACATAATTAGGGTTAGAGGTCATAGTGTGTCATTTTGGGTTTTTGGCACATTTGGAAGATAAATGGTAATATGATAAAATGAATTTAATTCTAACAAATGACAACAAATATTAAAATTTAGGTATTATATACCTTTACATTTTATTTGTCATGTTTGATTTGTCATATAACATGTCATGACATCATATCTATTTTTAACATATAAAATATCATGATCAATATTTAGGTTAAATGTCATGTATGCTTAGATTTCTTTTTATGCCATGACATCATGATTATAAACACATTCTTATTTATATCATCATAAATGTCATAATCATTCATGCATTTATGAAAATTAATTTAAGGACTATGACATGACTTGAAGTCTCATGTATAAGGGAATTAAGTAGTGTTGTCATAGAAAAATGCATGAAACCCTAGATTAGGATGAACAAATCCCACATCTCATATCACATTGATATGTATGTGTATTGATACACCCTAGACACATGTGAGATGTTAAGAAATGAGTTAAGTTTAAGATGCATAGTTTTTTCATCTAGATGAACCCAAACTCATCTTATATTATTGGTGGATCATTGGGAAAGCTTATGTTCAAGCCATGTACATTGAGCCCAAAGAACATGATCCAATATAAGGTTTTAAAATAATTTGAAAATCATTTTGAAAAACCCTGGTGCAATCTATCTTTTGATAGAAGTCATCATTGATGATGTTGATACAAAGTGAGCTAAAACATTGAAGTTTTTTTTTCACTTTTGAACATTGTATCAATTTCACTATTTTATGGATAAATTATTTTTCATATATTTTTCACCCATTGTATTGCTTATAAGTAATGTACGTATAAATTTTCACGATTTTTCAAAATACATAGAATTACTTATGCTTTTTCAAAACTCATTTCTGATAACTGAAATTCAGAAATTTCAGTTATCAGTCGACTGATGCTTGATGGCAGTCGGCTGATGTATAGGGAAGTCGATTGATTACTATCAGAGTCGACTACCAATGTTGATTTCGGATAAACAAGGATATTTAACCCATGTTTCAGCTATGCTAGGGTTCCCTAACCACTCCTAACCCTAGGATATGCTTTGAAAAGCATTGGAAAGGGTGAAAATCCATTGGATATGGATTAGGAGAGTTGTTAGGGTGTGTATCAATTTTAAGGTGTGGAAAAGTTCAATGTTGAACTTTTAACTTTATTTTTGATGGTTTAGTGTTCCTATTAGCTTAGAGACTCTCCAAGGACATTGCTGGTGCAATAGTCAAGGGGGAGCAAGCCTTTAGGGGGAGGTATTCATCATGGGATGATGGATGTGTTCTTCCTCATGAGGGGGAGAATTTTGGGAGAATGTGATATGCCTAATTTAGAAATTGGGAGAGTTATAAGATTGCCTTTCTTGAGTAATATGAGACTTATCACTAGGAAGAGTGAAGGCATCCTAGGTGTTTTTGGACCAAGGGGAAGATTATAAGATCTCATTGGGATATGAGACATTGATCTCCTTGGGGAGAACCTTTTTGATGTACGTCAAAAAGGGGGAGAATTTATGGATTACCAATTTGGGACAATTGGTAAGAAGTTTTGAGTTAGATGGCCTAAATCAAAGGTGTTTGTGATTTTTGTCAAACATTAAAAAGGGGGAGATTGTTGGTGCAATCGACCCAAGTCACGATTGACCAGACTCGAGTTTGACTCGAGCGATATTTTGATATTCGACAAAAATATATGATAATGTGATTGTCATGGGAAAGTCCAAGTCTTGAGTACTTGGCATGAGAAGTCCAAGCATGAGTCTTGGCAAGGCAAAGTTCAAGTCTTGTGTACTTGGCATGGAAAATCCAACATGGGTTAGCAAGGGAAAGTCTAAGCATGGGTCTTGCATAGAAAGTCCAACATGGGTTGGTAAGGGAAAGTTCAAGCTTGAGTCTTAACAATTGAGAAGTCCAAGGGTGATATTAGTGGCGTAAAGTCCAAGGGTGGAGTCTTGGCAATATAAGTCCAATGGTTGGTGGCGTAAAGTCCAAGCAGAGTCTTGGCAGCGTAAGCTAAATATGTCTTGGCGGTGTAGACCACATTAGCATGACAATAGCTGATGGAAGCACCTAAAGGCTAGCGTATGGATGAACAAGTCATGGATGACTTCGAGGGATCCGATAGGCGTGAGGCTGACGGAGGTAGCTAGAAGGCTTAGGTTTAGGCTAAGGGTGGTCTAGGAAGTATGGGGGCACCATATTTGGGGTTAAAATTTCATGTTTGAGGTGTATCAGTCGACTGATGTGAGTCAACTAGAGTTCGACTGCAGGAACTGGCCTAGCAATCGATTGCCAACATTGGGCAGTCGACTGATGGCCTAGGCAATCGACTGATCTGGAGATCAGTCGACTGTTGGTCGGGTATTCGGGGACAGAATGTTTCCGAGTCGACTATTAGGGTTTGATAGTCGAGTGATGACTTGATCAGTCGATTGATGGGTATGATCAGTCGATTGATGGTCTATCCATTGGAACTTATCCAACGTGGCTCATATCGTTGTGAGACAACGGCTACAGGAGCAGTCGACTGATGGTCCCGATTAGTTGACTGCTAGGTGAAAATCAGCCTGAGTTGCAGGTTTAAAAGGAGCACGAATGGAAGATTTTGAAAAAGATTTCTTGAGGAGTTTTGGGGCGATTTGCTGCTACAATTCAGGGTCTCCAAGTGCAACTCAAGCAACCAAATAAGCAAGCATCAAAAAGCTCATTTGTAAAGTTCTCTTTACATAGATTGTTGTATTCATACTTGTATTTGCTTGTTTTTGTTGTATTACTTAGTGTAATCTTTGTACGAGGTTTCTCCACCTCCGACTTGTTGTCAAGAAGAGTTTATTGGATTAGTGGTGTGTGTTTGCATCGCTAGGGCTTTAGAGCCCAATCCATGGAGTAGGAACCATATGGTTCCGAACCGCGTTACATCTCGTGTTGTGATTGTGTTTGTATATTTTATATTGTATTATTTCTATTTTCGCTGCGCTGACATGATTTGTAGACACGAACGATCAAATTTCATCATCAAATGTCGAATCGCTTTTCACCCCCCCCCTCTAGCGGGCGCACAGGTCCTAACAACTTCAAGGTTGTCTTCTGAGCATTTTGTTGTTAGTTCTATATTGTTGGCTGATTCTTATCCTTTGTGTATTATAGATTCGGGAGCAACCAACCATGTAGCTCAGGAGCGGGTTACATATGTGGAGTACCACAGGGTACCAGCTGGCAACAAATTGATCTATGTAGGAAACAATGCAATAGTTGAAGTCAAAGGAGTCGACACTTGCAAACTTAACCTACAGGGTGGAAGTACTTTGTTTCTATATGATGTCCTGTATGCTCCTGAGATTCGAAGGAATCTTATTTCTGTTACTTGTCTTCTTGATTTAGGGTACTGTATTAATTTTTACAGCCGGTGTGTAGAACTTAAGATTGACTCTATGTCAATTGGATATAGTTTTTTAACAAATGATTTTATGGTTCTTGATGTGGAACAAAATGTTGATTGTGCAATTGATAGTTATTTTTCAAACATTGCTTTTACTAGTGATGCAAATATAACTGATGATATTTGACATGCTAGATTATGACATATAGGACAAGATCGCATGAATCGGTTAACTAAAGAGGGTTACTTGGGCTCTCATGCTAAGATTAGCTTGTCTATATGTGAGCATTGTCTGGATGGAAAAGCAACTAGGAAACCGTTTGGTAAGGCTATTAGGGCTGAGTCACCATTGCAACTAATTAATTCGGATATTTGTGGTCTAATGAATGTGAAGGCTAGACATGGAGCCTCCTATTTCATTACATTTATTGATGATTTTTCTCGTTTCGGTCATGTATATTTGATTTCTCATAAATTTGAAACATTGGATTGCTTCATTCGTTATATGAACAAAGTTGAGAATCAAATGGAATGTAAGGTTAAAACTTTACGTACTGATCATAGAGGAGAATATTTGTCTAATATGTTCAAGATAATATGTAATGATAAGAGGATTATTAGACAACTAACAATCTCTGGAACTCCATAGCAAATGGGGTTGCTGAAAGAAGAAATAAGACTTCTAAAAATGGTTAGGTCTATGATGACACAGACTAATTTACCAATCTCCTATTGGGGAGATGCAATATTAACTGCGGCCTATATACTTAACAAAGTGTCTTCAAAGTCAGTTCCATCTACCTCATATGAACGTTGGACAGACAGAAAATCAGATTTGAGAAATTTGAGACCATGGGGGTCAACTGCCTATATTCATGATAGTTCTCACAAGTATGGAAAACTAGGACCTAGAGGTAAGAGATGTATCTTTATAAGATATTCTGATACCTCCAAAGGTTATGTTTTCATAAGTGAGAAACAAGATGGAATCATCTCTGAATTTGATTTGAGAGATGCTACTTTTCTCGAAACTGAGTTCCCAGCTAGAGGTGAGGTTGACAAGACAGTTCCTCTATTTGACGAGGATGATACAACAAGACATGTGTCAAGTGGGATACCTGAACCTAGTCAACCCAGTGAGAGTAATTTGCCTAGTCACGGGGTGACTTCTCAGGAGCCCAACTTACGAAGAAATATTCATAAGATCAAACCTAAAAAGAGGTTTGACATTGAGAATGAGACAATGATGACACTCCAGTTGACGATGATCGATGAACCTCAATCAGTTGAGAAAGCTCTGGGATGTAGTGTTAAAGAAAAGTGGAGAAATGTAATGGTTAAAGAGATGGAGTCAATGATTCAGAATCATGCTTGGGAGTTAGTCGATCTTCTTCCTGGCCAAAGGGTTATTGGGAATAAATGGATTCTCAAAATAAAGAAGAAATCAGATGGATCGATTAACCAATATAAAGCTCGATTAGTTGCAAAAGGATTTACCCAATTGGAGGGTATAGAATTTGAAGAGACATTTTCTCTTGTGGTTAAGTTTATGTCAATCCGAGTCATTTTGGCTTTTGTGGTGTATTATGACTTGGAGTTACATCAGATGGATGTAAAAATTGCTTTCCTTAACGGTGAGCTTGATGATGAAATCTATATGGTTCAACCAGAAGGTTTCATTGCTGAAGACTAAGAAGAAAAAGTATATAAATTGAAGAAATCTATATATGGGCTAAAGCAAACATCAAGACAGTGGAACATAAGATTTAATGAAGTCGTTTTATCTTATGATTTCAAAATGATCAACGAGGATCATTGCATTTTCCTAAAAAAGAAAAAAGTAAAGTATATCATTTTATCATTATATGTTGATGATATGCTGATAGCAGGAAATGTTATAGGTTTTGTGATAGAAGTCAAAGAGTGACTTTCATCACAGTTTAACACAACAGATATGAGAGAAGCTGAATATATCTTAGGAGTAAAGATCATCAAAGATCGATCTAAGAGACTTTTGGGTTTGTCTCAAGAGTTTTATATAAATAAGATGTTACAACATTTCAGCATGTCTGATTGCAACTGTGAACAGACACTCTTTGTGAAAGGTATTGTTCTAAGCAAGAGCATAAGTCCCAAGACTCTTGAAGAAATAGCCAAGATGAATAAAAAACCATATGCCAGTGTTGTAGATAGTTTGATATACACTATGTTGTGTACTCGTCCCGATATCAGCTATATTGTTGGCTTAGTTAGTCGGTTCCAGTCAAACCCAGGACCGAGACATTGGAAGGCAGTGAAAAGGATATTCAGATATCTGAAAGTGACAACAAGTTATAGTCTCTATTATTAAGGATCAGATATGAACCTGAAGAGCTATTCAGATGCAGATTGGGTTGGGGACCTGAATGATAAAAAATCCACATCAGGTTATGCATTCTTGTTGAATTGTGGCGCCATCTCCTGGACCAGCAAGAAATAGGCTTGTGTGACCTTGTCAACTATGGAAGCTGAATATGTGACACGTTCAACAGCTGTGCAAGAAGCAATCTGGTTAAGGAGGTTCTTGAAGCATTTGAAGATTGCTGAGGACAGTGAGAGTCCAATGACCGTCTACTGTGACAGTCAAGCTGCTATATTTTTTTCCAAGGATCCCAAATAGTATAGCAAGGGCAAGCATATAGCAATAAAGTATAACTTTATAAGTGATATTGTTGCTAAGAAGAAAGTGATTCTTGAGTATATCCCTACATGAGCTATGTTTGCAGATCCTTTTACTAAGTCGATGACTAGAGAGTCATTTTATGAGCATGTAAAGTCTATGGGACTCCATCGAATGTAACCATTTTGTAATAACAATCGGATATTATAATTTGATTGTTTAAAATGTCATCCATAATTTATTCAGTGTATGTTATGTTACATTCTGTCAATAAGTTCTCGGTGAACATGTTGGCAGGTAGTGATTGGTCCTCTCACATGGACAATCATCTCTATTTGTTAAGTACAAATAGGGATAAGACCATTACTTATAGGATAACTTTAGAAGCTATATGTATAGAGATACATACTTATAAGCTAGGGTTGTCTTGATATTTGTATCAAGATAAGATCATTTAAAAAAAGTGATCGAAGTAAATGCTCCCACCATTTATTATATCTGTTTGGAGCTAGATTAAAATTCATATGTTGAATTCAAGATTAGGCATTGGAAATGTCTAGATCAAAATCTGTACGATGTTGATTTAAAGAAAATATGCACTCTTTATTAGTAAAGAGAATAACATCGTAACATATGATTCATACCATATGTGCTAAGGTGACAATAAGGGTAGTAGGAGAATGAATATCTGCTTCTCTACTATGTGAGCCCTTTGAGATTATATGTTAATCTCAATATTTTTCTTTTGTGACTATTTAGCTGTCTACTTGAAGTTTGAATCAGGGTCTGCTACTTTAGCATATAAACCTATTGACTATGGATGATTCGGTCTATGAAACATGACTAAGAAAGCGACTGATTAAAATAAATAGATTCACGCTAAAAAGGAAGATTAAATAGATTTATATTTTTTGAGACTTATTCACTGGTCGATCTATTTTTGTTGTGTATAGAAATGATTGTGAATATTGAGAATATGGAACATGCTCTTGATTTGATGGTCATTATAAGGGATTAGAGATGTTCATATTGATGTAAATAAAGATTATTTAATCTGGATAAATAGCAAGACATCATATCCAGAAAAATAGTTATTTACCACCAGGAGTATGGTTTTGTACCACCTGGAGAATGGTTGTGTGCCACCTGGAGGATAGTTGTGTGTCATCAGGTGAATGACTATTTGTCATTCAGAGAATGGTTATGTACTATTTGAAGAGCGGCTAAGTTAGACATAACAACTTTTCTTAGCATTGATTGCTCTATGAGCAGCTATGTAAGGCGTAACAATTTTCTTAGCAATGAATGCTCAATGTGCTTACTGTCGCACGAACTATTTTCCTAAGTATGAATTAGTTGTTCTATTGATTTTTGTGATCATTCATCTCTGTTCTATTAGTCTTTTGAGACTATGGACTTCGACTCTATTTTTTAGTATAAATACTTTTATT
This sequence comes from Wurfbainia villosa, assembly GCA_025175895.1. Lineage (NCBI taxonomy): Eukaryota > Viridiplantae > Streptophyta > Magnoliopsida > Zingiberales > Zingiberaceae > Wurfbainia > Wurfbainia villosa. The sequence goes on from CM046004.1 coordinate 86,057,774, forward strand.
AGTCTATGTGACTATTGACTTTGGCTCCGTTTAGTCTATGTGGCTAAATATCTCTTAATGGTCTATGTGACCGTTTGTATATGTGGCATAACTTGAACGAATGGGAGATGTAACTGCTGCAGCAGCGTGCACACGTTGCCTTTGTGTGAAGGGGGGTTTAGAGCGTGTGAAGTGAAGGTGAGGGAGACATCCTTAGGCTGCCGGAGAGAACGGAGAGTTCCGAGAACACCAAGGCGTGACTAGAACTTAGTTCGTGGAAGAGTAGGATCCTTCCGATTTGATAATCGTGATCGATCCTCAGACGGTGAACAGATATCGTCATCCCTACAGATTCAAAAAGCGCGAAGATTCTGACGATTCACTGTAAATTTTATTTATAATTTATTTTTTTTAATATTTAAATTCGTATAAACAGATATAATAATACCACTAATTAGTGCAGTGATCGTCCACTCTAAATTGATCATAATTTATTTATTTGTATATTGATGTAATTAAAATTGACAAAAGTATCTAACTCTGCACGTGGATTATTACGCTGCTACTGGCTCTTGTTTTCAGTTGGATGGAGTTGGAACAATACAAACAAACAGAGTGTCAGTGGCAGTTATAGTGAAATCAGGAAGCATATACATTACACTTTAATAGACAATGCAAGATTATGCCAAGAGGTCCAAATAGTTTGTACTCTTTATTTGGGTTGAGGTGGGCATGTGACACGTGAAGAATACAGAAGAGGCATGTGACACGAGCTGTTGCTTGATTTGAAGACGGATCCGATTCAAAATCAGAGGATGAATTATCTCTTTGTCATATCCACAGTCGGATCTTCTTCGACGAATTGGTAGGACGTAGTTGTCTCCTTTGGATTATTATAATTGTCACATTTTTTTAAGTTGACGACTATCTCCTTTGGGTTGTCGTAACAACCACATCTTTTAAAGTGACGACCATCTTCCCTGGGCTACTGTAACTATCACCGGTAGCACTTGTCTCCTTTGAATTGCTATAATTGTCGCACCCTTTAAAGCTGTGGTTGTGTCCTTAGACTGTTATAACTGTCGTATCCATTGGAGTCATAAGTGAATCCCTTAGATTGCTACATTGTCGTGTCTCTTGGATTATTATTATCGGTTCAATCGATTCAGATCGCGATTGATCAGATTCGAATTTGATTTGAATAGTATTTTGATGTTTGACAATGAATTGATCATTGTTTGACAATGAATTAACTATATGGTTGACATGAGGTTGATCATATGATGGAGAAGTCCAAGTGGGACACTTGACATGAAAAGTTCAAAGCATGGGCTTTGGCAATGGTAAAGTCCAAGTCTTGAATGCTTGATATGGAAAGTCCAAATATGAGTCATGGCAATGGTAAAGTCCAAGTCTTGAGTACTTTGTGGTTAAAGTCTAAGTTATTGGTACTTGGCATTTGGGAAGTCCAAGGTTTGATATTAGCGGCGTAAAGTCCAAAGGTGGAGTCTTGGCAGCATAAATCCAATGGTTGACGACGTAAAGTCCAAGCGTTTGTCTTGACAGCGTAAGTCTAATGTGTCTTAGCGGTGTAGACCAGTTTAGCATGACAATAGCCGATGGAAGCACCTGAAGGCTAGCGTATAGATGAATAAGTCATGGATGACTTGGAGGGATCCAATAGGCGTGAGACTGATGGAGGTGGCTAGAAGGCTTAGGTCTAGGCTAAAGGTGGTCTAGCAAGTATGAGGACATCATACTTAGAGTAAACCTCATGGTTAAGGTATAACAGTCGATTGGATTATGGATCAATCGACGGGTCAAGTTTTTTAACACTTGACAGCGGAGTCGACACTTAGCAGTCGACTAGGATTATGATCAGTCGGCTGCCGAGAGTCGACTGGCGTTCGACTACGGAAAAATAGCCTTGGCAGTCGATTGCCAGCATTGGGCAGTCGACTATTGTAGATTTTGGTCACGAAGGCAGAATGCTCGGTAGTCGACTGAGCAGTGGACTACGGGCTTGAGCAGTCGACTGTTGGGAATGACAATCGACTGCCAGTGTATCTGTTGGTTGGAATGCCGACGTGGATTAAGTCGTTGTGAGACAATGGCTACAGGAGCAGTCGACTGAGGTCTTTTGGCAGTCGACTGCTAGGCGAAAATCAACCTGAGTTGCAGCTTTAAAAGGAGCTCGAAGGGAAGAGTTTTGGCCATGGTTCTTCGAGCGATTTAGAGGGGAATTGTTGTTGCATTCCAGACCTTCAAGAGTAAACCAAAATAATCAACAAGCAAGCAATCCAAAGTTCTTAGTGTAAAATTTTCTTTACTTGTATTTGTCTATTGCTTAGTTTACTTATTGTATTTCATTGTATTACTTTTGTAATCATTTGTACGAGGTTTCTCCACCTTCGACGTGTTGTCGAGAAGGAGTTTATTGAGTAGTGGTATGTACATCACTAGAGCTCATTGAGCTCGCCTCGTGGAGTAGGAACCCTAAGGTCTCGAACCACGTATATCTTGTGTATTGTGTGTTTGTTGCATTTTGTATTACATTATTATTATTTCCACTACGCATAATAAGCCTTGTAGACAAACGCAAATGATTTCCATCTACGTCAACGAATGCGCAATTCACCCCCCTCTAGCGCTCACCGAAGTTCCAAGATAGGTGAATTTCAAGATGCCAAGGATCTATGGAGAAAATTGGCAAAGCTTTATGAAAATCCTGAACCGACACAAGAAGAAGAAAATTCATCCTCACAAGAAAGTGAGGATTCGGAAGTTCAAGAGTCAACATCCAGATCGATGGAAGAGGAAGAATTAGAGGAAGCCTCTACCTCTAGGATTGAGGGGGAGGATATTAGATCATCGGAGCCAGAGCAAAATCAAGAAGAACCATCAACCTCCGGTCGAGAAGAAGAGGAAGCTCAAGATCTCCCTACCATGGAAGGTAACTCAAATATTTCAATCAAAAATAAAAATCATATTGTATGCTTTGAGTGTAGGGAACAAAGACACTACAGGAGCAAGTGTCCAAAAAGAGTCAAGAAGGCTCCGACGGCACCAAAATTCAATAAAAATTCAAAGGATGCCGGAGTCCCCGCTAGTAAGAGCAAGGAGCACGTGGTGTGCTTCAAATGCCAACAACAGGGACACTCTCGAAGTCAATGCCCTAGGGGAGAAAGCAAACCAAGGGGCAAAGAGGAGCTACACATATAGGGAGAGCTAAGGTGAACCCTAAGGTAAATTTAAATAATGCTAATTCTTTAAGTAATAGACAAAAGCATGTTAGGAGTAATCTTGCTATTGTTCATAAAGAACATGCTAGAAATAGGTTTTATTGCTTAGGTGCAAAATCTTGCAATTTTGGGGCTAAGGACAAATCTAGATTAAATATCCCTAAAACAATTCTACCTAAGGAGACAATTAGAAAGGTAGAAAATCATTTAGGCATCAACCCTAAGAAGGATAGACATATACCTAGAAGAAATGGTAATGCCCAAAGACTAAATGAAAAATAAAAAATTGGGCAATTAGAATTAGAAAATCAAACATTGAGGTCAAGGCTTGATAAATTGAAAAAGACCCTTAGAAAGATGCAAAATCAAATGCAAGGGTCAAATGGTCAAAACTTAGGATCAAGGAGTCAAAGCCTAGGGTCTATGAGGCAAGAACCATTAAAGGACAAGAAAGGTTTGAGTCACAAATCTAAGCCCAAGGAGACCTACCACAATGTTCCATTCGATTATGGAACATTACCTAGTCTAGGAAAACCAAGGTTAATAGGGAAGTCATCTCTAAGGTTAACCAAAGTGTGTGCCTAGTGGCTAAGGTTTCAAGTGTTGGTGCAATCGACCTAGGTCACGATTGAGCAGACTCAAGTAGGACTCGAGTAGGGTTTTGATGTTCGACAATAGTTGACAATATGATTTGACCATATGATCAGTGGATGGTATGGGACATCCAAGGTCATATGAGGAAGATTGTTGGAGAAATCCAAGTTGATCAAGGTTGATCGGACATTTGGTGTGGAGAAGTCCAAGTTTGGTGACTTGGCAGGGAAAAGTCCAAGTATGGATACTTGGTAAGAGAAAATCCAAGTTGGTCAAGGGAGACCGGACACTTGGTGTTGGAAAGACCAATGGAGAGTTGGCAAGGGAAGTCCCGGCAGGTCTGAGAGACCGTGCTTGGCAAATGAAGTCTCAGACGGAGAGTCTTGACAGTGAAGTCCCGGAGGTGTAGCCTCTTGACAGTGAAGTTCCGGATGAGGAGTCTTGGCAAGGGAAGACCCGGCTGATCAGGGAGATTGAGCTTGGCAAAAGGGAAGTCTCGGAGGCGAGGCCTCTTGGCAAAGGTAGACCCTAGAGCATGGCAATGGCCGATGGAAACACTTGAAGGCTAGTGCAAGGATGAAGAGTCACGAACTTGAGGGATTCGGGAGGCGTGAGGCGGATAGAAGTGGGTTGAAGGCTTAGGTCTAGGCTTAGGATGAGTATCAAGTATGAGGGGATTATACTTGGAGTGTTAAACCTCAGTGTAGAGGTATAACAGTTGACTGCTAATTAGGTTTAGTCGACTAGGCTTCGTTTGTAGGCAAACAGAAGCAAGGTGACCTCGAATAGCGCCTCGACTAGAGGCTAGTCGAGGTGGCGCCTCGACTGGACCACTCGATTGGTGTCTCGACTGGTCGTTCTGGATGGAGGCACAGAAGCGAGACGCACTCAACCAGCGCCTCGACTAGTGGACAGTCGAGGCGATGCCTCGACTAGATCACTCGACTGGCGCCTTGACTATTCCCAGCACAAATATAAAAACAACTGCTCAAAAGTAAGGCGACTCGATTGGCGCCTCGACTGGCGAAGCGACCGTTACAGATTGGGAAGCTTCGATGGAGCTCTATAAGAAGAGGTTTGAGGGCGTCTTCGAGTAAGGTTTTGGAGGGGGATTTGAGGCGAGGTGCTACTGCATTTCAGGGCCTTCAAAGTCATCTCAAAGCAACCAACAAGCAAAGATTCAAAAGGCCTAATCAGTAAAGTGTGTTCATTTGTTCTTCCATTTTCTTTTGTTATTGTTGTAGTTGCTTATTGTATCTTGTTCTTATTGTTGTAAGAGACTTGTAAGAGGTTCCTCCACCTCTGGTGTGTCACCGAGAAGGAGAAGTTTGATAGTGGTGGTGTTCATCACTAGAGCTCGCTAGGGCTCGCCCGTGGAGTAGGAACTAGGATTCCGAACCACGTAAAAGTCGTGTGTTGTGCTTGTGCTATATTTTTGTACTTGTATTGGTGTTTCCACTGCGTACTAACAATTATAGACAAGCACGATGAATTCCATCAACGAAATCGGCGAATCGCTATCCCCCCCTCTAGCGGGCACATACGTCCTAACATCAAGGAAACTTAGGGAAGCCACTAAGAAGGTTACAAGGGGAGTTACCCCTAGAGTTAACCTAGGTAAGACCCAAATGACCAAGGCTTCTAAGCCTAGGAGGGTCATTAGGAGAGTATCTAGGGAAGTTATTCCTAAGGAATACCTAGTAAACCCAAGGAGCTCCAATAGGTATTTGGTTCTTAAGAGCGTGATCAATTCACGTTGAGTGGGTTAAGTTGTGTCAATCTTGAATAGATAGGTAGTTAACCTGACCATAGAAAAATTGACACTTTAAGACATTTTCAAGGTTATGTGACACCTTGGAAATGAAGTTGAATTTAATCCTAAAGAATTTTAGGATGTGGCAATATAATTTATGGAAGTTGAAAAATCAATCAAATTGACACAGTTAAGGTTTAAAGGTCATTGTGTGTCATTTTAGATTTTTGGCACATTTGAGAGATAAGTAGCAATATGACAAAATGAATTTAATCATAATAAATGACAATTAATGATAAAATTTAGGTATTCTTATACCTCTATATTTTATTTGTCATGCCTTGATTGTCATATAACATGTCATGACATCATTCTTATTTTTATCATATAATATGTCATAATAATGCTTAGTTTATCTTTTGTGTCATGTATATTTAGGTTCATGATGTATGTCATGACATCATGATTTTTGGCACTTGATTATTTATGTTATCATTTATGCCATAATCATCATTCATGCATTTAAGATTAATGAAAATTAATTTGAGGACAATTGACATGATTTGAAGTCCCATGTATAAGGGAATCAAATAGTGTTGCCTTAGAAAAATACATGAGACCTTAGTTTAGGATGAACAAAACTCACATCTCATATCACATTAACATATGTGTGTATTCATACACCCTAGACACATGTGAGATGCTAGAAAATGAGTTAAGTTTAAGGTGCATAGTTCTTGCTTCTAGATGAACTCAAACTCATCATATATCATGGAAAAATCATGAGGAAAGCTAGTATACGAGTCATGTATATTTAACCCATAGACCATGATTGAAATTAAGGTTTTAAAATAATTTCAAAATCATTTTGAAAAATCTTGGTGTAGTTTATCTTTTAATAGAAGTCACCAATATTTTTCACCCATAATGATTGACTTAAGTATTATACGTATGAAGTTTCATGATTTTTTCAATTACTTATAATTATTTATGTATTTCCGAAATCCATTTTCTGAACCTGATTTCTGCACTTGTAGAAATCAGTTGACTGCCATGAATGGCAGTCGACTGGCGTCAAGGGCAGTCGACTGTTGACTGACAAAGTCGATTGCCAATGCTGATTTCTGGTAAACAAAGTTTGTTTAGCCTAATTTCAACTATGTTAGGCTACCCTAACTGCTCCTAACCCTAAGATATGTAAGAGATCGTTGGAACGCTAGAGGGGGGGGTGAATAGCATTGATTCATTCGATGATGGAAATCGCTCGCGTTTGTCTCTACAAAACTCGTTATGCACAGCAGAATATAGATAATAGCAATAACAAGAACAAGACAAACACGAACACAAGAATATAACATGGTTCAGAACCGAACGGTTCCTACTCCACGGATCGAGCTCTAAAGAGCTCTAGTGATGCACACACAACCACTAATCACAAATAACTCCTTCTCGGAACAATCCAGAGGTGGAGAAACCTCGTACAATGATTACACTAAGTAATACAAAAGATACAAGCTAATATAAGTATGAAATACGATGCAAGTAAAGAAAAATCACTTTACAAGAACACTTTGATTGCTTGATCTTTGATTGCCTTGGACTAGCCTTGAAGGACTGGAAAGCACCAACTATCCCCTTCAATTTGCCCAAGAAAAATCGCTGTAAAAACCCTCCATCCGAGCTGCCTTTATATCTTGCGTCGAGCTAGATTTCTGCCTAGCAGTCGACTACCATAAAGCCCCAGTCAACTGCCAACACGGTAGCTGTGAGACAACGACTCAATCCACATTGGAAAAGTTCCAATGGCTAACATTGTGATCGACCGCTAACATTGACAATCGATCGCTAACATTGACAATCGATCGCTAACATTGTGATCGACTACTAACATTGTGATCATTGCTAACATTAATGATCGATTGCTAACATTGATCGATCGCTAACATTGATGATCAGCTAACATTGACAATCGATCGCTAACATTGACAATCGATCATGCAAACTCCGTAGCCAGGCCCGATCGGCTATGGAAAATCTGTGCTCGTGACTAAACCAGCGATCATTGCCATACATGAGTGATCACGCCATCGATCGACTACTCAATGAGCGATTGGTCGCGAGCCTTTTCAGCCCCTAAATGGCAGTCGAACTCAAGTCGACTCACGGCAGTCGAACTGATCATAATGTCAGTCGACTACCAACCTCAAACATGAGGTTTTAACCCAAATATGGTGCCCCCATACTTGCTAGACCACCCTTAACCTAGACCTAAGCCTTCTAGCCACCTCCATCAGCCTCGTGCCTTTCGGATCCCTCCAAGTCATCCATGACTTGTTCATCCATTGCGCTAGCCTTCAGGTGCTTCCATCGGCTATGTCATGCTAACGGTGTCTACACTGCCAAGGTACATTGGACTTACGCCGCCAAGACTCCGCTTTAACTTTACGCCACCAACCATTGGACTTATGCTGTCAAGACTCCCGCTTAGACTTTACGTCGCCAATATCAAACCCCTTGGACTTCTCAAATGCCAAGACTCAAGCTTGGACTTTCCCTTGCCAACCCATGTTGGACTTTTCATGCCAAGACCTATGCTTGGACTTTTCCTTGCCAACCCGTGTTGGAATTTTCCTTGCCAACCCATGTTGGACTTTTCATTGCCAAGACCCATTCTTGGACTTTCCATTGCCAAGACCCATGCTTAGACTTTCCTTGCCAACCCATATTGGACTTTCCATGCCAAGACCCATGCTTGGACTTTCCCAAATGTCAAGTGTCCCACTTGGACTTTCCATGCCAAGTACCCAAGACTTGGACTTTCCCATGACAATTACATTGTCATATGTTTTTGTCGAACATCAAAACATATCTCGAGTCAAGCTCGAGTCCTGGTCAATCGTGACCTAGGCCGATTGCACCAACAATCTTCCCCTTTTTGTTGTTTGATAAAAACCAAACAAACCATTGAGTTAGACCATCTAACTCAAACCAATTATCCCCATCAATTTTCCCAATTGATGTCATTTTCCTAATAAATTCTCCGCCTTTTTTGACTAACATCAAAAGGTTCTCTCTCCAAGGAGGTCAATGTCTCATGCCTCAATGAGATCTTACAATCTTCCACTTGGTCCAAAAATACCTAGGATGCCTATTATCTTTCTAGTGATAAGTCTCATATCACTCAAGAGAGGCAATCCTATTCACTTTCCCAATTTCCAAATTGGGTATCTCAAAATCTCTTTTTCTCCCTCATGAGGAAAAATATCATCCATCATCCCATGATGGATACCTCCTCCTAAAGGCTTGCTCCCCCTTGACCATTGCACCAACAATGTCTTTGGGAAGTCCCTAAGCCAATAGAAACTCTAAACCATCAAAAATAAGGTTCAAAGTTCAAACATGAACTTTCCTATACCTTAAATTTGACACATTATCCTAACACCTCTCCTAATCCTAAATTGTGCCAATTTAATTGATTTTTCATAATCTTCAAGGTATATTGGCACATCCTAAAATCTTTTAGGACCATAATATAAAAGTTATTTCCAAGGTACTCATAACCTTGAAAATCACCTAAAGTGTCACCTTTACCATGGTTGAGTTAACTACCCATCCAATCAAGGTTGACACACCCTAAATCCATCTAGCATGAATCAATCACGCTCTTAGGAACTCAAAACTTATTTGAGCTCCTAGGGTTAATTAGGTATTCCTTAGGGATAACCTCCCTAGATACCTTCCTAATGACCCTCCTAGGCTTGTTAGCCTTGGTCATTGTGGTCTTACCTAGGTTGACTCTAGGGGTAACTCCCCTTGCAACCTTCTTAGTGGCCACTCTAGGTTTCCTTGAAACCCTAGCCACTAGGCACATACCTTGGTCAACTCTAGGGATGACTTCCCTAGTAACCTTGGTCTTCCTAGACCTAGTTTGTGTTCCATAATCAAATGGAACATTATTATAAGCCACCTTAGGCTTAGGTTTGTGACTCAAACCTTGCTTGCCCTTGGTTGACTTTTGTCTCTTAGGTCCTAGGTGTTGACTTTGACTTTTGGACCTAGACTTTTGATCATTTGACCCTATAACTTGATTTTGCATAATCCTAAGGGTCTTTTCAAGTTTTTCAAGCCTTGATATCAAGGCTTGGTTCTCTAATTCTAATTGTCCAATTTTTGAATTTTGATTTAATCCTTGGACATGGTTCTTCCTAGGGATATGCCTAGTCCATTTAGGGTTAAAACCTAGGTGCTCTTGTATTTTCCTAATAGATTCCCTAGGTAAGGTTTTTCTAGGGACATTAGTCCCAAATTTCTCCTTATTTCCTAAATGGACACTTTTAGCTCCTAAAAAAAAATATTTGTTATTTCTAACATGCTTTTCATGAGAGATAGCAAGAGAATTAAAAGCATGTTTTTGACTTTTAGCTAAAGAAGAAGCATTACAATATACCTTAGGGTTTTCCTTAGAGGCTCCCCCTACTTGTGAAGCTCCCCTTTGAGTCTTCTTCTCCCCCTTTGGACATTGATTCTTATAATGCCCCTTTTGATGACACTTGAAACATACTACAAGCTCCTTGCTCTTCCTAATTGAGGCACCGGCATCCTTTGAATTTGTGTTGACTTTTGGTGTCGGAGGAGCTTTTCTTACTCTCTTTGGGCACTTGCTCTTATAGTGCCCAAATTCCCTACACTCAAAACACATAATATTATTTTTATTTTTAATTACGGTGTTTGAGTTACCTATGGTGGTGGTAGGTGCTGGAGTTGGAGCTTCTTCATCTTGACCAGATGTGGAAGCTTCTTCTTATTGCTCCGGAGTGGAAATTCTTTCCTCCCCCTCAATCCTAGAGGTGGAGGTTTCTTCTACTTCTTCCACCTCCTCTTCCACCGATCCGGAAATTGACTCCTCTTCAACTTCTGACTCCTCACTTGCTCGTGAGGATGATGAGCTCTCTTCATCTTTGGTCTCCTCCTCTTGAGCCAATGAGCACTCTTCTTCTTGGACCGGTGATGGGTTTTCATAATGTTTTGTCAATTTGCTCCATAGCTCCTTGGCGTCTTTACAATCCCCTATCTTGATCAAAATGTCATTAGGGATTACATTAAGCAAAATACCTATTACCTTATTATTGATATTGTAATATCGTAGTTGGTCTTGGCTCCAATTCTTCTTCTTGATTCTTCTTCCTTCGTCGTCTTTTGGAGTGTCAAAGCCTACTAAGACACTAATCCAATTGTGAAAGTCACACATTAAAAAAGTGCATCATTCTACCTTTCCAATATGTGAAATCTTCACGGTCGAAGGACGGTGGAATGTTAACGTCGTCACCTAATCTTTCTTGGAAATCCTCTAGCATGCTCCCTTAGCTGTTAAACCTTGAAGAGCGGCCTCGCTCTGATACCACTTGTAAGAGATCGTTGGAATGCTAGAGGGGGGGTGAATAGCGTTGATTCATTCGATGATGGAAATCGTTTGCGTTTGTCTCTACAAAACTCGTTATGCACAGCGGAATATAGATAATAGCAATAACAAGAACAAGACAAACATGAACACAAGAATATAACATGGTTCGGAACCGAACGGTTCCTACTCCACGGATCGAGCTCTAAAGAGCTCTAGTGATGCACACGCAACCACTAGTCACAAATAACTCTTTCTCGGAACAATCCGGAGGTGGAGAAACCTCGTACAATGATTACACTAAGTAATACAAAAGATACAAGCTAATACAAGTATGAAATACGATGCAAGTAAAGAAAAATCACTTTACAAGAACACTTTAATTGCTTGATCTTTGATTGCCTTGGACTAGCCTTGAAGGACTGGAAAGCACCAACTATCCCCTTCAATTTGCCCAAGAAAAATCGCTGCAAAAACCCTCCATCCGAGCTGCCTTTATATGTTGTGTCGGGCTGGATTTTTGCCTGGCAGTTGACTGCCATAAGGCCCCAGTCGACTGCCAATACTGTAGCTGTGAGATAACGGCTCAATCCACGTTGGAAAAGTTCCAATGGGACTCTCACCAGTCGACTGCCAACGCCCGTAGCCGACTGCCCAGTCGACTACGGAGCATTCTATGCTTGCAACTAAACCAGCAGTCGACTTCCATACATGGCAGTCGATTGCCATCAGTCGATTGCTCCAATGAGCAGTCGACTGCCAGAGCCTTTTCAGCCCCTAAACGGCAGTCGAACTGGCCATAATGCCAGTCGACTGCCAACCTCAAACATGAGGTTTTAACCTAAGTATGGTGCCCCCATACTTGCTAGACCACCCTTAGCCTAGACCTAAGCCTTCTAGCCACCTCCATCAACCTCGCACCTCTCGGATCCCTCCAAGTCATCTATGACTTGTTCATCCATTGCACTAGCCTTCAGGTGCTTCCATCGGCTATGTCATGCTAACGGTGTCTACACCGCCAAGGCACATTGGACTTACGCCGCCAAGACTCCACTTTAACTTTACGCCGCCAACCATTGGACTTATGCTGCCAAGACTCCCGCTTGGACTTTACGCCGCCAATATCAAACTCCTTGGACTTCTCAAATATCAAGACTCAAGCTTGGACTTTCCCTTGCCAACCCATGTTGGACTTTCCATGCCAATACCCAAGCTTGGACTTTTCCTTTCCAATCCGTGTTGGACTTTTCCTTGCCAACCCATGTTGGACTTTTCATTGCCAAGACCCATTCTTGGACTTTCCATTGCCAAGACCCATGCTTGGACTTTCCTTGCCAACCCATGTTGGACTTTCCATGCCAAGACCCATGCTTGGACTTTCCCAAATGCCAAGTGTCCCACTTGGACTTTCCATGCCAAGTACTCAAGACTTGAACTTTCCCATGACAATTACATTGTCATATATTTTTGTCGAACATCAAAACTTATCTCGAGTCAAGCTCGAGTCCTGGTCAATCATGACCTGGGTTGATTTCACCAACAGGATATGCTTTGGAAAGTATTATAAAGGGTGAAAATCCATTGGATATGGATTAAGAGAGTTATTTAGGGTGATGTATCAATTTTAAGGTGTGTGAAAGTTCAAGGTTGAATTTTTGCCCTTAATTTTGATCGTTTAGTATTCCTATAGGCTTAAGGACTCTCCAAGGATATTATTGGTGCAATGGTCAAGGGGGAGAAAGCCTTTAAGAGGAGGTTATCCATCATGTGATAATGGATGTGTTCTTCCTCATAAGGCGGAGAATGTAGAAAATTTGGAGAGTTTGAAGGATTGTCTCTCTTTAGTGATATGAGACTTATCACTAGGAAGAGTGAAGACATCCTAGATGTTTCTGGACTAAGGGGGAGATTGTAAGATCTCATTGGAATATGAGACATTGATACTCTTGGGGAGAGCCTTTTTGATGTATGTCAAAAAGAGAAGTGATGTGTGAGAATTGATGGGAGAATGTGGAATTCCCAATTTGGATAATTGGGAGGATTGGATCGAGTTAGTGTTCTAACTCAAAGGTATTTGTTTTTATCAAACATTAAAAAGGGAGAGATTGTTGGTGAAATTGGCACAGGTCATGATTGACTAGACTCGAGTTTGACTCGAGTAGTATTTTGATGTTTGACGATGAGTTGGCCATTGTTTGACAATGAATTGACTATATGGTTGATGTTAATGCAGTGAACATCACTCCTTGATTTTGATGTATGAACCGTAGTTAAAGTTAGGAATTACTTGTGTTCTAATATCAGTGTTAAGTGTGTAAACTTAACAAGAAGTCATAGTAGGTCGTGTTGATCGGATACTAGGCAGTTGACTTGACAGATCAGGAGGACCGGACGCCAGACATGAAGTCCAGATGGGTCGGTGGACCAGACATTTGGCATGAAGACCAGTTGGGTCAGGAGACCAGACAATTGATGAAAAGTCTAGCTAGGTTAGGTAGACCGAACAGCTGGTGGAAGGCCTGGTGGGTCAGATCGGATGTCAAGAGTGATAAGTCTGGCAGGCAGCCGGCAGGTAAGCCTCAAGTGAAGAGGTGAGGTCAAGTCCTCTGTAGGGGGACAAAGCTAGGCGTCAATCTGACGGAAAGTCTGCATGGGACTTAGTAGTTGAGATCGAGCAGTATTACTACTGTCAATTCATATTATATTGTATATTGTGATAATATGGTTTTGTAGGTTTCCAGTCTATTGGAATACCCAATTGGCAATTTTGAGCTGGTTCTCAATCGGAGATTTGGCAGCGCAGGTGGAAAGAGTTTCAGTCGACTGAAGTGGGAAACTTCCTAATGCAAAGCTGGGTGACCTGGAGTCGACTGGAAGACCAAAAATTTCATATCGATGGGCTGATGTGGAGTAGACTGAAAGGAAATTCAATCGACTGGAAAAGGTTTATAAAAAAAGTGCTCGACCAGATCCGAGGAGAACACTACTACTACGCCGAAGTGCTGTCAAAATTTACTCTTGCTAAAAAAACCTTTAAATCTTCACAAAGGTGCTTTTTCAACACCTCGTGACTACATCCAAGCCTTCATTTGTGTCGGTATAAAGTAGCTTGTAATTTTCATATATTACTTTTCGCTTGTGTACTTAACTTCAAAGAGTGGGTAGTGTGTTACCCATCTCTTACCTTTGTAAAAAGCGAACCCCTCCAAAGTTGAGAGTTCTCGAATCGGAGGGTACTATAGTGATTTCCCATCGAGGTAGCTCTCGGAAGAGCTATAGGCCTTGGAGTAGCAATCCAGTTAGGGTTGTGAACCAAGTAAACTGACTGTGTTTGAATTGCATTTAATTTCTGCTGCGTATTCTTATTTGACAATATAAAATAAGTTTTAAATAAGTAAAAAATTATTAAACTTTGAGATCCACCCCCCTCAGATTATCGCGATCCTACAGTTGACATGGGGTTGACCATATGATGGAGAAGTCTAAGTGGGACACTTGGCGTTGAAAGTCCAAGCATGAGTCTTGGCAATGGTAAAGTCCAAGTCTTGAGTACTTGGCATAGAAAGTCCATGCATGGGTCTTGGCAATGGTAAAGTCCAAGTCTTGAGTACTTGGTGATGAAAGTCCAAGTCATGGGTGCTTAGCATTTGGAAAGTCCAAGGTTTGATATTGGCGGTGTAAAGTCCAAGGGTGGAGTCTTGGCAAAATAAGTCCAATGGTTGGCGGCGTAAAGTCCAAGCGTTTGTCTTGGCAGCATAAGCCCAATGTGCCTTGGCGGTGTAGACCAGCTTAGCATGACAATAGCCGATGGAAGCACCTGAAGGCTAGCGTATAGATGAACAAGTCATGGATGACTTGGAGGGATCCAATAGGCGTGAGGCTGATGGAGGTGGCTAGAAGGCTTAGGTCTAGGCTAAGGGTGGTCTAGCAAGTATGAGGGCATCATACTTGGGGTAAACCTCATAGTTGAGGTATAACAGTCGATTGGGATTATGGATCAGTCGACTGGTCAAGTGTTTTGACAGCCGAGTCGAAATTGAGCAGTCAACTGAGATTATGATCAGTCGACTGCTGAGAGTCAACTGATGTTTGACTGCGGATAAATGACCTTGGCAGTCGACTGTCAATGAGTAGTCGACTGCCACGGAGGGCAGTCGACTTCTGCAGGTTTTGATCTCGAAGACAGAACGTTCAGTAGCTGACTGAGCAATCGACTACGGGCTTGAGCAGTGATGTGAGCGAAATATATAGGGTTTTAGGAGTAGTTTTTGCTCACATCTCATTTCGTTTTATGTTTGTTTCATGCATATTTTACTTTATTTTACATGCATTTCCTGTTTTTAGGTTTGGAGATATGCTCTTTGCACTTTTGTGTATAGGATAGCATTCCATGGGGAAAATGGCGCGCTTTCAGAGCAAAAAGGAGGCATTTGGCACTTGGACACATAGTGGGACACGACCTGGGCATGTGGCTACACACGGTCGTGTCTAGGGTTCGAAAATGGCCGCCATAGCCTTACACATGGCCTGGCCGTGTGTTTTCACACGGGCGTGTGGCGGCCAGGAAACTTGACGCGACCAGGGTTTTTTTAGATTTTACGAGGATCCGGCGTGATGTCTATATAAAGAAAGCTACGGCCAAACCCTAAGGGGGGCATGACAGCTGGGATGGCACTCCGAAGCCCTAAAAAACTTCGGGAACTCGCAACGGGGAGGAGAAAGGCCGCCGAAGATCCAAGTTCTGCACTTCAACGCCGGAGAGAAGACCATATTGCATTGTAATTTTTGTTCTTTGCATGTTATCTATTGTTTATTCGAATATGAACGTGCTTTGTGTTTCTCCTCTCATATTTATGGAGTAGTTTCTTCGATTCTAGGATTAGGGAGTAGTTTGTGTGCGTAGAACATGTTATTCCAAATTAAATTCTATTCTTGAGTTTGTATTTGCAATTGATATTAGTTTAGACTGATATCTATGTGTTTTGGTTTTCTATCTACTGTGCTTAGCCGGTACAAGGGGTGACAACCCTCGTATCTAAGACTTAGGGGAATTAAAGAGGAACCTAGGGGTTGGCCTCATCTCCTATAACTGTGGATAGAAGGGTGTGATAGAATTGGAAACGATTTGTCGCAAGGATTGATTCGGCATCCTTGTACCGCCTATCCCGTCCTTATAAGACAGAGATAGCTCCCGATAGATGCGATGACTCATTGGGGAGTGTATGATATCCCTTCCACAAGGCCATAGTTAGACGCTTAGACAATACTCAATTGATAGCATATTTTGTGACACACAAGCGAAACCGAAATCCTAGAATCCCTTCCAAAGACTCGCAACAAGCCTTTTCTTCTTCCATGTGACACCGTATTGAGTTAGGACCGCCGACAACCCTCGCAATCACAAATATTAGATTTGACTTCCGAATAATAACGTCCACCGAATAGATTGGTACTCGAATCTCAGTCCCTGTGGGATCGATAAATCATTTTATTACTTGACGACATTCATGCACTTGTGGGCGTTGAGTGTGAGCGTGCGCTTCGAGTCCTCAATGGTCTCTGTTATGAGATTTGAGGTCGTGTTCGCGTGCATCAAATTTTTGGCGCCGTTACTAGGGACTAATTGATTCGATATCGAATCAAGAAGTGGATAATTGGATCGGACTTAGGATTAAATTTATTTACTTGCTTTACTTTCTTTTTATTTTACTTTATTTACTTCAGTTATAAATTTTCCATATCTAGATTTAGTTTTTATTTTATCTTAGCATTAGTTATACATTTTCTTATTGGCTCTTTGATTTAGTTAGCTAGATTAGTTTATTTCTTGTTTCTAACCATGAGGTAAATACTTCTAATTTTGTGGCTCGGTTCTTCGTATGCTTAGATGCCTAGGATCGGAAGGCCTGATTCTGATCGATCTAGAAATCGAATGAACTTATCATCGTCGGAGAGCTGAACAGAAGAGGATGGAGGACCAAGCTGCATCTGAAGTGAATATAGGTAGCCAACCTCTGTGGGATTATGCAGCCCCTAGCGCTAGAGGATTTAGGCCGAGCATAGCTGGACCGTCCATTTCGGCAAACAACTTTGAGCTGAAACCGGCACTCATACACATGGTTTAGCAGAGTCAATTCAGGGGAGTTGCGACTGAAGATCCGAATCAGCACTTGGAGACATTTTTGGAAATCTACTCGACGATGAAGATAAATGGAGTCCCTGCACATGCGATCCGCCTGAGCCTATTCCCGTTCTCATTACGGGATAAGGCTAAGGCATGGCTTCACTCCCTGCCTTCGGGAAGCATTACTACATGGGAGTAATGTGAGCAGCAATTCTTGAATAAATAGTTCCCACCAAGCAAGATTGCTCACATGTGCCATCTAATCACAAGCTTCCGTCAGAAGGAAGGGGAGTCCCTATTTAAAGCTTGGGATCGCTACAAGGGGCTACTTTTCCAATGCCCCCTCCATGGACTGGAAAGGTGGCTGGTGATCCACATATTCTATAATGGGATCACGTATGCCACAAAGATGTCCCTTGATTCTGCCACAGGAGGAGCACTTATGAACAAGACTATCGAGGAAGTAGAGGAGTTGATAGAAGAGTGGCCCAGAACCACCATCAATGGGCTTCCGAATGTAGTCACCCAGCTCCTGCCGTGAGACGATATGTTGTCAACTCAGTGGGCCACCTAATAGCGAGGATTGACTATTATGGAGGGTAGGGAAGCTTAGAAGTGCAGATTGAGCATGTTGATGTGGTTGGCGATCGAAATCAAAAGGCCAATAACCCATACTCTAGTACTTACAATCTCAGATGGAGGAACCATCCAAAATTTTCCTATAGGAATAACTCAGGAAATTTCCAACAATCGGGAGGAAATGGGCAATCGGAGCTGCCTGACACCTGTTTGGAGAATATGATAGAGAACTTCATTCGAATGCAACGAGAGGCGAATATTGAATTTCAGCCGCGACATTCGTAGACGGATATGATGATCGAAGAGTTAGGATCGTCTGTAAGAGATCTTGCCAACAGGCAAAAGTTGCTAGAGATTCAAGTAGCTCAGATTGCCAACCATATCTCCAAGGTACCAGGGAAGCTGCCAGGAAAAGCAGAGGTCAATCCAGTAAAGCAGTGCAAGGCAGTGATGTTGCGAAGTGGGAGGACTCTGAAAGAGATGTCAGGCCGGTTGGTTGCTGAAGGGGAGCTAGGACCCGAAATACGGGAACCTTTGAGGGAGACTGAGAAGGAAGAAGCCAGAGAAATAAATCGGGAACCTGCCTAAAAAACTCAACCACCCCTTTCTGTACCGTTCCCACAGCGGTTGACCAATGCAAAGAAGGATGCTGAGTTGGTAAATTTCTGGACATGCTGAAGTCGATCTCAGTAGAGGTGTCGATACTTGAAGCGCTGCACCAAATGCCCCAGTTCGCAAGATTCATGAAAGATATTCTGGCGCATCGTAGGAAAGTCGAAATGTATGAAACAGTGGCTCTCACGAAGGAATCAAGTGCTTATCTCCGAAACGAGACAACTCAGAAACTAAAAGATTCGGAGAGCTTCTATATTCCATGTTATATAGGGACAACCCCAATTAGCAAAGCCTTCTATGACTTGGGCATGAGTGTGAACCTAATGCCCTATACCTTATGCAAAAAGCTAGGTTTGAGAAATTTAAAGTTCACTACTATGACATTACAACTGGTTGACCACACATACCGATACCCATTGAGGATTCTAGAATATGTGCCTATGAAGGTGGGAAACTTTACACTTCCAACCGACTTCGTGGTCATGGAGATGGAAGAGGATCCAAAGATACCTGTCATCTTTGGGCGACCATTTTTAGCAACTGCCGGAATGGTTATTGATGTCAGGAATCACAAGCTGACCCTAAGAGTGGGAGAGGATAAGATGGAATTTGAGCCTACTAGTACGGGAAGGCACGGAACCACATCAGGGAAGTACGTGATTCCAGCTAGAGCTAAGGAGGAAACTGTATATAAAGTTCCTGAGACAGATGAATGGAGGTTTACAGAACCTCCGGAGCCAAGTTGATAATGGAGTGTGGTCGAGCTAAAAGACCTTAAACAAAGTGCTTCTTGGGAGGCAACCCAAGTTTAGTTTTTAGGTTTCCTTTTTATTGTATTGCATTCATTTGGTTAATTTGAACTTTGATTTCCATTTCGTTTAGCATTAGGACCAGAAAGAACTTGATAGGTAAAAATAAAAATCAATTTTAGCTTACACGGCAAAGCATATGAGAAAATTTGGACCGTTGTGCACGAAAGGAGAAAAATGGGGGGCATACGGCCTGGTCATGTGTTTTCACACAGCCTGGTCGTGTGTTTTCACAGGGCTAGGCCCGACTAACCCGAGGCACCCATGGCCTGGCCGTGTGTTTTCACACAGTCGTGGCACGCAAGGTTAAGTAGGGCACGCCGTGCGTTTCCACCCCAAATGCACCGTGTGTTTTAATTTCTCTTTCCCTAGCCATGTGGATCCTTCTTCCCCACCACCTAAAAGCCTTTCCAACTCTCAAGGGGGCCCAAAAGAAGTAAGGATGAGGAGGACCAAGCAAGTGGCATCTCGATCTGGAGCTTCGGAGCGAAGGACAAGGAGAACGGAAGCCCCTCAAGCTCCGGAGGAAGGTAACATCTTTACAACCCTTCTCTTTCGCAATAATGAGCATAGGGAAAGATTTGATATGTTTTCTACTAGAAGAATCACCGCTACTAGGTACCTTGATGAAGATCTCTTAGAATCCCTAGGTTTGTTTGGTGGCATTCAAGCCCTATTTGCAAAAATGGGGTGGGAAGAGATAATGAGAATAAGACACCCCACATACTCTAGGATAGTTTTAGAATTCTTGAGTTATTTGGAAGCGGAAATCTTAATGGGAAGAGAGAGTGAAGAGGGTAGGATTACCTTTAGAATATTTAACATTGAGCATGAGTGGACACTACACCAATGGAACACATGCTTTGGCTTGCCTAGTGGAGGAGAGAAAAAAACCTCTCTTGGGTTTAACTCTCGGATCTTTTGGACCGAATTGACAAAAGAGCACGCTTACGACCCTTCTAGGGACAAAGCATCGCACCTCCAAAACCCCATTTTCTGATACTTGCACCGAATCATGGTAAGTACTATTTTTGGTCGTGGGGAGAGTGACAGTGTAGTGAGAGCTAGTGAGATGCTTTGCTTATGGGACATGCTACAAGAAAGGAGTAACATTGATGTAGGGTCCCATTTCATTAGACACTTAGTGAAAATGGACAAAACGGCGAGAGGAGAGATTAATGTGGGGGGAGCATACTTATCCACATTTGCCATAGGATGGGGTACGACTACACCATGCTAGATAGCATAGAGGGGAGCCCTAGGATCGACCTGGGAGTGTGTACGACCATGAAGATGATTGTAAGAGAGGGACACTCCCTATGCTTTGTAAGGAAAAACCTGACGACCCTTAGGCTCCCCGACCCCGATCGTACCACCATCACCACACGCGCTAACTGGCGCTTAGACCTGATAGTGGAGTCCCCGCCATATGAGGGACCATCCACAGCGGTACCCATCTCTCCCCCTTTACATCACTCTCCCTCTAGTCCACGCATTCATAGGAGCCCACCTAGTCCACGTAGACATGAGCCTGCACCTGTACCGCCATCTTTTTCTACTTTCGAGCAGGATGCAGGTACATCTTCCTATGATTTTTTGGAGTTTCGATCGTGCCTCGACGACATATATGTCGAGCAGCAGACGCAGAGGCAGCGATGAGAGGAGCAGAGCGCCTACACGCAGACAGAGTTTTAGGGTTTCTGAGAGCACTTCTAGTGGGCCGAGGAGTTCTACGGCGAGACCTGGGTCTACTTTCAGGAGGAGGCTATCCATCGCCAGGCAGAGGCCACCTACCGCCAGGAGATGCGGCAACATATGCGAGCCCAGCAGGCACAGTGGGCAAGGGAGGAGGAGCACCGAGAAGCCGCTACATCCACCATCTCTCAGATCGACCACATGTACATGTGGCATCAGCGGCTCAACAGCAGGTTCTCCCAGGATCCCGAGATGCCGATGCTACAAGACTTTTCACCTCATCCACTATACTAGAGGTATGTTTCGCTTAAGTCTGGGGGACCCCAAGTTTTGTTTTATTTTGTTTATAGCAGTAGTTTCTTTCGTGATAGTTGCATTGTAGTTAGTGTTGGTGCAATAGGCACCTAAGTCAAACCTGAGTTTTGATTATAGCAAACGATACAAAGTTAAACTCATGTCGTTATCTCACGAGCTGAATCGAGTGTACAGAAAATTGCTATAGCTGGAGCTAAAGGCTAGCGACACCCGGAGGATGCCGCGGTGGTCGGGCGACACTCGAGTCACTTCGGAGGGAGCCGAAGGAATCGAGTGGAAGGCCAGAAGCAAAAGCAACACAGTGAGTATCGAGGTAAGCTCGTGTGTGCGAGCGTAAGTGAGGTCGTATCCTCTTTACGGGGATGATCTTAAGCGTAGATCCGACCAAAGACATCCTATAGGTGGTCTAGGTCGAGATCGGACGGTCGGAGGTCGTCAAAATAATATTTTTGTTAAGCTAACTTTGCCTTGCAGCTAGCATCAGTCGACTGCCAGCTTGGAGGACTCGATTGCCATCCAACAGTCGACTGTCGGAGGTTAGCATTTGACTGATGCTACCATCAGTCGACTGATGATGGTCATCAGTCGACTGATGGTCAAGGATCAGCCTCGAGGAGTCAAGTCTTATCACCATTTTTCAAGGAACCATGTGCCAAAACTCTATTGGGTGAAGTTCCTCTCGAAAAGGGGCTCAAAGGCTATAAAAGGAGGGTCAATCCTAGGGTTTGATCATCAATTCTAAGCTTCCAAAAGCCTCCGCCAAGCTACAACCTTTCGACAACGAAGTGCTTCTTCTCCGACGTCTAGGTTTATTTGTTTTCATTTTATTACGTCGGTTAAAGTTTTTATTTCAGTTTAGTACTTTCAATTCTCGGAGCTTTTATCGTAACGAGGAGAGGGGGAGTGTCCCTCTACCTCAAGCTTTGTGCTTCACTTGTATCGATTGAACTCCTACCTTTAACGAGGAGGAGTTCTTTAGTGTTTTTGCCCTCCGTACGTAGTCAAGGACCGCTAGGGCCTTGGAGTAGTAGCCGAAGGCTACGAACCAAGTAAAATTCCCTTGTCTCTTTTTACTTTACATTTATATTTCCGCTGCGTATAAGTGTTTTTGAATCGTCTAACGAAAGAAAAAAAAAGGTTTATTGCTATTCACCCCCCCTCTAGCGATCCGCTCGATCCAACAATTGATATCAGAGCCGGGGGCACTTAGATTTGGTGAAACCACCAATCTAGAATTTTTTTACAGATTTGTTTTTCGTTTGTTTAAATTTTTCTCCCGCACTACTAATCCAAGACGAAGTCTTGGTACTCATCATTTGGTTTTGTTTTGCAAGTATTCTCTTTTGGAGTAGCCGACGGTAAAACGGGCATAACTTTTCGTACAAGTTGACCCACAAAACGGTCTACCTACCAAAACGAAACTCTCGGAGAGATCTACACTTCTTATGAGGATAAACCCTCATAACAAGCTGTCTTCATCCCCAAAAACCATCATTTAGTACCATTTCTGGGACATCAAAGGTTGTAAGTGCTCATCTTTGGTTTTAGTTGGTTATTTCTCGTTTATTCCTTTTGTTTCTTTTCATTTCTTACATTACTAATCCAAGGCAAAGTCTTGGAACCTTTTTTGTGTTTTTTTTGGTATTTTTTTGTGCAAGGTTTCCCTTCCAAATGGCCCATCTCGAGGGTTTTAGCACCGTCCGACCTCCGTTTTACAATGGAGATGATTTCTGTTACTGGAAAGGTCAGATGGAATGCTTTCTCAAAACCCAAATCGAGATGTGGATCATAATCCAAACGGGATTCACACTTCCGACTAACGAAGTGGGTGAATCCTTGGATTATGACCAATGGACCATTGCGACAAAACGACAAGTCGAAGCCGACGCTAAGGCAACTCAAATCCTTCAATGCGGCTTGTCCAAGGAGGAGCTAAATCGCATCGGCCCCTTCATAAGCGCAAAGGACCTTTGGACAAAGCTAGTGGAGCTACACGAAGGGACCGATGAAGCCAAGGTATGTAAGCGTGATCTTTTATTTAATAAACTATATAATCTAAAAATGCAGGAACACGAGTCTGCGACGCAACTTCACGCCCGCATCCAAGACATAGTCAACAATCTACACGCAATCGGGCAAAAGGTCGAAAACCACGACCTTATAAGGTATGTCCTAAACTCCTTTCTGAGGACTACCTTGTGGGCATCCATGGTCGATGCCTACAAGGTCTCCAAGGATCTTTCGAAACTTAGGTTAGATGAACTATTTTTTGATTTTGAACTTCATGAGCAGTCTAACTCGGAACTCGAGAAGGGTATAGCACTTTTTGCAGGTTCAAGGAAGAAAACCGCAAGCAAGCCATCCCTGAAGGAAGAAGAGGATGAGTCTGATTCGGAGGTCAACTCGGAAATGGAGGCCGAACTAGTCAACCTAGTTCGGAGGATAGTCAAGGGCCGAAAATGAACCGTCACTCGACCCAACGAAGGTAAGTCTAAAAGTTCAAATATTAGATGTTATGAATGCAACAGGTTTGGACATATCAAGTCTGAATGCCCAAAACTCAAGAGCAAAGCACCAAAACACAAAAAGACACTCAACGCTACTTGGGAAGAAGCATCCGAGGAAGAAGATAATGATCGTGTTCTCATGGCTAAACCGATGGAATCGGAGACGGAGTCGAAATCGGAATCGGAATCGAAAATCGAAGACGAGTCGGACTGCGAAGCACTATTCAAGACAAGCCACGGATACACATCCGGTTCAAAAGATACACTCAAGGTAAGTCGGTCTCTCATTAGTACACTTTATAGTGCAATTAAGTTTTTAATTAGAAAGTTAGCTAAGTCCGAGTCCAAGGTCGAGACCTTGGTTGAGGAAGTTAAACTCCTCAAACACGAGGTCTCCCTAACCTCTTCGACTAGTCGAGTTCAAGAGGAGGACTCAACTCGGGTTGAAAAACTCGAAGTTGAGAACTCACTCTTGAAGAGTCAAGTCGAAGATCTTAGGAATACATTGGAAAGGTTTACTTTGGGATCCAAAGGACTTGACCTCTTACTTGGATCGCAAAGGGCCGTATACAACAAGGTCGGGCTAGGGTTTAGCTCAAATACGTCCAACAAGTCGTATATGTCGATTGAAAGTCGACATAAAAAATGTGTCCAAACATGGGTCCCTAAGACCACCTTAATTTCAAACTTAGGATCGAACCAGTACTGGGTTCCCAAGGACCAAATCCACTATGTGGAGAGACCGAATCGATTCAACGGTCCAGGGGGAGCTAGTACGAAACTTGTTTGTGTTTTAACCTAGAAATTGCATGATTAGGTTTTTATTGAGTTTGATTTTCCTTTTTAGAATGGTTAGATAGGACTATAACTCATCAATACTTGATAATATAGTACCAGGATGCGGCGAGATGATAGTACGCTAGGAAAGTAGAGTCTTGTGTATTCAGTCTAGATAAGGCGTATCTAGTTCGGTGCACTTGACCGAGCGGAACTAGCTAAAGCTACCTCGCCATATCCTAGACTAGTTAGACCAGGAAGTGGTCTTAGGTAAGTCAAGTATCTATTTTCTTGAAAATGGCTTTGTCTAAAGAAGTGGTCGTTGTTCCGATCAAAGAAGGCCTCTGTGCCTCGCCACGACCTGAAAACCATGATCTTGAAAAGGTGACTTGATGAGCCTAAGGTCAAATCCGAATCTAACGCAAGGTTGACAAGTGTTTAAGTCATTAAATTTAAATCAAGTAAAATTGGAAGTCATCTCACAAGAACATATAGGGTTAACGTGTTTGATCATGTAGACATGGGTGAGATGATTTAGGTTAATAATTTTCAACCAATCTCTAATAAATCCAATATCCGATCCAACTACCTTGCGTGTAGGATCAATGGATGTTGGACAGTGGTTGCTCCCGACATATGACCGAGGATCAACTCAAGTTTTCGAAGCTTCGATTCAAACGACAAGGATCGGTAGCCTTCGAAAATAAAATCATCGGATCAGGTGATATTGAGCTCAACTCAAATTTTATTATTCAAAATGTTTTATTAGTAGAAAATTTTCAATATAATTTACTTAGTGTAAGCCAATTGTATGATAATAACTATAAGATCATATTTCTAGAAAATGAATGTGTAATTAATACAAATGAAACCTCTAAAACAATCCTTAAGGGAACCAGAAATAACAATATTTACACTATTAACTTAACTAACTCCTCAACTAAGTGTCTTATGACACGGCAAGAGGAATCATGGTTGTGGCACCAGCGACTCGGTCACTCACACCCAAGACTCATCCACAAGATGAGTCAGAGTGACTTAGTCAGAGGTTTGCCTAACCTCAATAACTTGGATAATAAAATATGTAATGCTTGTCAACAAGGTAAACAATCTAGGACACAACATCAACTAATTAATCAAGAACGAACCAAAAGTGTGCTTGAGCTTCTACACATGGATTTATTTGATTCACATGGAGCTAAGTCACTTAATGGAAGTAAATTCTGTTTAGTCATAATTGATGACTACTCTAGATTTACTTGGGTTAGGTTCATCAAACACAAAAGTAATACCCTAGATCAATTAATCAACCTATTTAAATTAATAGAAAATCAACAAAGCATTAAAATCAAAAGACTTAGGACTGATCATGGTGGTGAATTCGAGAACCATAGGTTTACAGAATCCTGTAACCTAAATGGATATCACCATGAGTTCTCTTGCCCTAGAATTCCACAACAAAATGGCCTAGTAGAACGCAAAAATAGAACCCTACAAGAAGTCGCTAGGACAATGTTAAATGAGTATAACCTACCCGATAGATTTTGGGCGGAAGCCGTGAGTATGGCATGCTATGTCCAAAATAGGATCCTTATGGTAAAGAGGCACCTTAAGACCTCATACGAGATTTATCACAATAAAATATCTAACATCAAGTACTTTAGGGTATTTGGGTGTAAGGTACATATCCTAAACACTAAGGATTACCTAGGGAAATTTACATCCAAAACCATGACCGGAATCTTTCTAGGATACTCGACTACAAGTAGAGCTTATAGAGTATATAACCATGACACCCTTAGAGTCGAGGAGACTATCAATGTAGTATTTGATGAAGGACATGAACCTACAAATCCCCCGGCAACCCCAATTAGCGAGCCAATTCATACTAGACCTAACTCTGATCCAGAGATCATGTCTAGTGTTAATCCTAACCTAAATCAACCAAGTCACTCTATCGACCAAGTGATAGATGACTCCAACCAAACTAGAACTCAAACGAGTCATCCTATGGATTAAGTTGTAGACTCAAACCCAAATCCAACTAGGACTCAAACGAATCATCCTATCGACCAAGTGATAGGTGATCCAAGTCTAGGAGTTCGAACTAGAGCCTCATACAGAAACCTTAGTCAAATCTCCTTGATTTCTAAAATTGAACCCAAAACTATTGACCAAGCTCTTCTTGATCCCGATTGGATTATTGCAATGCAAGAAGAGCTGGCTCAATTCACTAGGAATGAAGTATGGGAATTAGTACCACCACCTAAAGATAAAACAATCATTGGAACAAGGTGGGTGTTTAGAAATAAACTTGATGATAAAGGTGAAGTGGTTAGAAATAAAGCTAGACTAGTCGCTAAAGGGTTTAGTCAAGTCGAAGATTTAGATTACGACGAGACCTATGCCCCAGTAGCTAGATTAGAGTCCATTCGAATGCTATTAGCGTATGCAGGAGATCGAGGATTTAAGTTGTTTCAAATGGATGTGAAATCTGCGTTCTTAAATGGATACATTAAAGAAGAGGTTTATGTTAGTCAACCTCCCGGTTTCGAAAGTGTAGATAAACCTGACCATGTCCTTAGGTTAAAGAAAGCACTCTATGGACTTAAACAAGCTCCTCGAGCTTGGTACGAGAGACTTTCGATTTATCTTAAGTCTAAAGGATTTAACCAAGGTGTAGTTGACCCAACCCTTTTCGTAAAAACCTTAGGTAAAGACATATTCATAGCCCAAATCTACGTAGATGATATTATTTTCGGAACCACCAACTCGATCCTACTGAATGAGTTCATTTCACTTATGGAAAGTGAATTTGAAATGAATTTAGTAGGAGAGTTGAGTTTCTTCTTAGGTCTACAAATTAAACAAACTAAAGATGGAATATACCTACATCAATGCAAATATACTAGGGAATTAATTAAATGCTTTGGAATGTAAGACACTAAAATTATTAATACCCCAATGGCAACGAATGTAAATATAGAAGATTTAATCGGAAACTCAATTGATTTAAAATACTATAGGAGCATAATAGGGAGTCTCCTTTACTTAACTGCAAGCCGACCCGATATCTTATTTGCAGTAAGTATGTGCGCAAGGTTCCAAACCTGTGCCAAGGAGTCTCACCTAACTCTAGTCAAGCATATCCTTAGATATCTAAAGGGTACACTTAATGTCGGTATTTGGTACCCTAGATCTACCGAGTTCGAACTAACCGACTACTCTGATTCGGACTATGCTGGTAGTAAGCTCGATAGAAAGAGTACGAGTGGTTGTTGTCAACTTCTCGGCTCGAGTCTAGTAAGTTGGTGCAGTCGAAAGCAACATTGTGTTGCCTTATCTACCACCGAAGCCGAATACATCGCGATGGGTGAGTGTGTCACTCAGCTTCTTTGGATGAAGCACACTCTCCGCGACTTTAAGTTAGACTTTACAAATACTAAACTTCACGTAGATAACATTAGTTCAATTAATCTTACTAAGAATCCGATATGTCACTCTATGACCAAACATATAGAGGTCAAACACCATTTCATTTGAGAACATGTGGCCAACGGAGTCATACAACTCGAATACGTCGAATCGAAGTCTAACTTGGCAGACCTATTTACTAAACCCTTACCCGAAGCCGAATTTAGTCTATTAAGACAAAAATTGGGCATGTGCATAGTAGAATAGGACTTTGCAAATTATATTACTACTATTTCTTACTTTTCATTTTTCATGGAACTAGTATAGGACTTACCTTAGATATCATGCACCTACAGATTTAAGGAGCCAATACATCTCACAACACATAGGACTAATGTGTTTGTGTACTTAGCCATGTAGATGAGCGTGAGATGTTAGGACCTTACTTCTGGTTCTAGATGTAGAGCTAGTGCATCGCTATGAACCACGGAGTATAATCATACATACTAACCGACTCTGACCAGGACTGGTTGATCTTTCATATCAATCAAGCCAAATATGAGTCGAACATTTTATAGATGAGCTTATTTTCAGTATATTATTTTCAAAATAATGTGGAACATGCTTGGACTTTAAAATTAATATCTATATTTGTTTTTCACACACCCCACTCTTTTCGATATATGACAAAAGGGGGAGAAAAAGGCCAAAGTTAGTTAAGGGATCAAAAATTTTCATGGCCAAAAGTTAAGTAAATGTTTACTTAACTTTAAGTTTTAAAAATGTACTTAAAAGAAAGTAAAGGCCAAGTTAAGAGAATTCTTAACTTAAACTTATTATTTTTTAAACACTATGCTAATGCTTTACTTAAGAAAGAGGGAGAAAGGGCCAAGTTAAGAAATCTTCTTAACTTAAATGTTTTACTAAGACCAACTTTAAGTAATGTTAATTACTTAAACTCTTCCTAAATAGCAATCCTCAAGGGGGAGGACTAAGGTCTTCTTTCAAGACTCACCCTCGGTCAAGGGGGAGGTTTCCTCAAGGGGGAGTACTTGAAGAAAATTCTTACTACTCCAACTTAATCTTTATTTTTGTTTTTCATGCACATTATTATTCTTCATGCATGCTATGTTCTTAACTTTATATGTTGGTTTGCCATAAATCAAAAAGGGGGAGATTGTTGGTGCAGTAGGCACCTAAGTCGAACTTGAGTTTTGATTATAGCAAACGATACAAAGTTAAACTCATGTCGTTATCTCACGAGCTGAATCGAGTATGCAGAAAATTTCTATAGCTGGAGCTAAAGGCTAGTGACACCCGGTGGATGTCACGGTGGTCGGGCGACACTCGAGTGACTTCGGAGGGAGCCGAAGGAATCGAGTGAAAGGCCGAAAGCAAAAGCAACACAGTGAGTATTAAGGTAAGCTCGTGTGTGCGAGCGTAAGTGAGGTCGTATCCTCTTTACGGGGATGATCTTAAGCGTAGATCCGATCAAAGACATCCTATAGGTGGTCTAGGTCGAGATCGGACGGTCGGAGGCCATCAAAATAATGTTTTTGTTAAGCTAACTTTGCCTTGCAGCTAGTATCAGTCGACTGCCAACTTGGAGGACTCGACTGTCGTCTAAAAGTCGACTGTCGGAGGTTAGCATTTAACTGATGCTACCATCAGTCGACTGATGATGGCCATCAGTCGACTGATGGTCAAGGATCAGCCTCGAAGAGTCAAGTCTTATCACCATTTTTCAAGGAACCATGTGCCAAAACTCTATTGGGTGAAGTTCCTCTCGAAAAGGGGCTCAAAGGCTATAAAAGGAGGGTCAATCCTAGGGTTTGATCATCAATTCTAAGCTTCCAAAAGCCTCCGCTAAGCTACAACCTTTCGACAACGAAGTGCTTCTCCTCCGACGTCTAGGTTTATTTGTTTTCATTTTATTACGTCGGTTAAAGTTTTTATTTCAGTTTAGTACTTTCAATTCTCGGAGCTTTTATCGTAACGAGGAGAGGGGGAGTGTCCCTCTACCTCAAGCTTTGTGCTTCACTTGTATCGATTAAACTCCTACCTCTAACGAGGAGGAGTTCTTTAGTGTTTTTGACCTCCATACGTGGTCAAGGACCGCTAGGGCCTTGGAGTAGTAGCCGAAGGCTACGAACCAAGTAAAATTCCCTTGTCTCTTTTTACTTTACATTTACATTTCCGCTGTGTATAAGTGTTTTTGTATCGTCTAACGAAAGAAAAAAAAAGGTTTATCGCTATTCACCCCCCCTCTAGCGATCCGCTCGATCCAATAGTTAGCATTCATTTATTCATGCATTGGTTGTTTAGTTTCTTTCAGCACTTGGATTTTGCTATCTATAAGCTGCATCAGTAGTATTTTTAAAAGTTTTCTTCATGAGTTGCTTCCATGGGTAGCTTAACTTCATTTACCTCATGGTATTTTATTTTATTTACTCTGAATGAATGTTCGAGACTTACACTGGTTAGTTTTTATTTTACACATACACATGACGAACTTTCTGAAAGGGAAAATCTAGTACATACCTAGTTATGATTCATCTCAGTAGTCTAGTACTTTGGAATCTATAGATGACTCTAGATTTAGCATTTTAGTTACTGGAGATGCTCGGATTGTGGAAGCACATTCAAAAAAATTAAAATACCAAAAAAAAAGAGAGAGACAGAAAAAGAAATGAAAAAGAAAAGAAAGAAGAAAAAGAGATTATGAGAGATAAAAAAATAGTTGTTGTGGGTGGAAATGGTTAGATGTCCCTTTGAGACCGAGTTAGGTTACTAGGGAAACACCTACCAATTTCTCTCAATACCGAGCATGCCTTTGAGACTTTGTTCTAGATCTAGGGAACGACTCTTGCTTTGGGCAGGTAAGTGTCTAAGAGTCGGAGACCTTAGGAAAGCTATAGGATGATGACTTAACTTATCATGGAATGAGTATCCCCTAAGAAGATTCGCTTGGCACTAGCACGAGGAGCTTGTTAGTAATATATGAGAGATGTCCTAAGGCAATCGCCTTATGTATGAACCATTTATATGATAAATGAAGATTCACTATTTGAGTATACATGTTTAATGTATTTGATTGGATCTTAAACTCATTTACTGAATGTCCACGATACGATTCACAACATGAGAGAATTTGTGATTGGATCACGACTAGTGAGTATCTCTACATGTGTAATTGTGATGTATCGGAATTATCCCTAGTCGATGAATTGATGGATTTGGACACCATCAATTCTGTCGAGACTAGCACGAGGTATACTCCTTGGTGTATCCAAGCAGCTGATTCTCACCGGTGCCGAGACATTGTGATGTCGGAGTTAATCGTGGATGCTAGTTATGGTAACTAGTTCATTGGAGTGACCAGCCGTAAGACTTCATATGGTTCTCTGCATATATAGATATGTCAATGAAGTTCTTACTGTAGCTTAAGTGCGATGTTCCTTTGACTTGCGGTATTCAAGTCGTCTTGATCATGGAGACTTATGCTTTGACATCTTAAGCAAACATCTCTAAGGAGATGTGGACCCGGGATGATTGGGTATAAGTCGAAGTGATCGAAGGTGTTTGAATAGCCTATAAAGGATTCACCACTCCTTGCGAGGAGATGTATACCCATGGCCTCTCGTCGGATTGTTACTAAAGTCTTTGGCCAAAGCATTACATGTTTAGAGTAAGGTACTCTTCGATACATGTGGAGTAACTAGAATCTGTAGGACGAGAAAATGATACTTGGGCTAGGTGTGACGTAGTCAGCCTAGTGGGGACTGACACAATAGACCATGTCCTGAACCAAGTGGGTATAAGATGAGTGAAGGGAATGGGGCACGATTCATTCGAGCTACTGAAGGGTTTCAGAAATAGTTCGATCAACCGCGTTGATCTTTTCGGTTAATTGGGGATCATGATGTACTACTAGGTGCCACTCATGATCATTCTATAATTAATGGTTAATTATAGACGGCCAACATAAACCGAGAACCTATTTGGTCACACGCTCAACGAGCGTAATCCAAAGGATTTAAAACGAGCTTGAGAATGGGATTCTCGGACAGAGAAACTATGTTTGGTTGGACCAAACATAAGCGAGCATGAAATTGTTTGATCGCAATGGAAGCGTGGATGGGCCGTGTCTTATGAAGACATAATGGATGGACCAAAATGGTTTGGTTCTAATCCAATGGATGAGAATAAACCAAAGGGTTTGGTTTATATTAAAGCGAATGAACCAAAGGTTGGTTCGGTTCGTTTTAACTTAAAATAAACCATCATGGTTTGGTTTATTTTAACTTATCTTAATGGAGCGGGTTAACGGGCTTTATGGATATGATCCATTAACCATTAAGAGAATTAGTTCTCTATAAAATAGGGCTTAAACCCTAATCCAAAACCCTAGCCCTTGGTGTTGCCGCCCACCCTTGTTGGAGTTTTGGCGCCAACCCTAGTCGCCGCCCAGCTTTTGTGCAGCCTTCCAACTTGTTGCAGCGACCAAGCTTCAGCCGGTGAACCTCCGGCGACCCTACGGTGATCTCCTCTAGGTTCGGTGATAAGGTGAGCTTCCATCTCTCCTTGGCCGGCCTCTATTCCTCCACCAAAAGCTGTCCAGTTTTTCTGGACAGCTTGTTTCTTTGTTGTCGGAGCATCGTTTGGACGACGGTTAGTGCTCCGATAGCGCCTAACTTACCGGGGATTTGATCTCCGGTAATCCTCTGAGGTGGGGGCGAAGAGTTGAATACCTCTCCGGAGAAGCGAGTTTTGAGAACTCGTTTTTGGATCCGAATTTGGATTCGGATCGTGATCATCTCTCGATCACGTTGTCTTCAACACGAGGCTAGTAACCCGTACGAAGACGAAGCTCGTGGCTTAGTGAAGTCATCCCGAGGAGCTCGGCGTGGATACGGATAGAGACGATTCTTACGAGGATTGTTTCGGTTGATGCCGTTCCCGCTACACGTCATACGAAAGGTATAACGTAGATAATTTTCTTTTATTGCAAAATTTAATTTACGGTTATGTCTACACTTGTTGTAATATGCATGCGTGTGTTGTGTGTGTTGTAATAAATATAGATTTATTATTTTTAATTGCTTCCGCTGTGCTCATGTTTACGAAACATGATCGAACACACACACGCCGCGGTGCCGGAAACCCAACAGTGGTATCAGAGCCCAGGTTGTGTTTCGACATAATCGTAAAAATAGTTTTGCGATAGTCATAATGTATTTCTGGAAATTTTCTAAATTTTGGAAATTTAGAAGTATTTATGGAAATTTTTCAATTTTGGAAAGTCTAGAAGTATTTATGGAAATCTTCCACTTTTGAAAAGTTGGAAGTATTTATGGAAATTGATATTTTCCATAAATAAAATATTTGATTAGATTCTGGAAATTTGTTTCCTAATTTAATCATGATTTTATTTGCGAAATCAAATCTTAAAATATTTTATTTCCATAAGTAGTTTTAATGATTTATGAAATTGGTTTCCTAAATAGATTTTCCTTAATCAAATAATTCCATGAATAAAATATGTGATTAGATTTGGAAATTTGTTTCCTAATTTAATTATGATTTGATTTGGAGAATCAAATCTTAAACATATTTTATTTCCATAAATAGTTATGACATATAAGGAAATTATATACATGACATAATTGTATGCCATGTAATTGCATTAGATGCATAACATTATGCCATGCGTGTCGTGACATGTAGATGTATGCCATGTAGATAATAGTTATTTGCATGCAAAGAGGATGAGACATAAAAACCCTTAATCAATATTAAAGCCTACACCTTCCATTAATATGGTTAGAACCAGAGTTCTGTTTCTTGTTTGGGTTGTTGGACTCTCTCCAAGCCCGGCTCGAACCTGAATATGTTCAAACCATGGAATAGTTTAATACTAATATGGTAAGAGTCAGAGGTCAATCGTTAGCTTTGGTTGTTGGACTCTCTCCAAGCTGGGCTAATTGGTTGAATGCGCTCTAACCATATTAAAACTATGTCCCGATTAATGGGTTGGCTTTAACCTGGAGCATCGGCTTGTTGGACTCTCTCCAAGGTCGATGTAAAGGGAGGTGAAGTTGGGTGCTATGCATATGATGCAGACTTGTTAATGTGTTAACAACCCGATGTATGTGTGAACATTCAATTAGTTGATAGCACATTGTGATAGTTGCATATACGTGATATGCAATCGGTATAGTTGATACCTACCGTCGTAGTTATGAATGACTGGTTGGACTCTCTCCAAGGTTGTTCCTAACTATGATGGATATCAGCCCATTCGGAGATGGACCTACGATCTCCCGAAGTGATTTTGGGGTTTTTGAAATTCGAAAAATGAATGGGATTTATAAATGTATATTGATGCATTTTAAAATCATCTTTCTCATATATGCTCGTTTTGTATTTCTAAGTTAATATATTGATCATGATGTGTTTGAATTTGCGTTCCATTTTGGATTCAAATAAATTAGTGGGCGAACTTCTTGGACTAGCTTAGAAACTTGAGAATTGTTCTCAAGGTTGAAAAGCTTGCAAATGTCCTCGAGCGCCTCTTCCCGCGTCTAGTAGCGATGCAACTTTAGACCAATTGTTGGCCTATCGAAACATATGAGTGATTCAACAAATGAGTTGCATCATGCTAGCCACGATGGAACCCAAGCTCGAAGAAGCATGAGCATATGGATGCTCATATCGTAGTCCTTCATCTTTGTGAGTTGGTTGATGAGCAAGTGAGATTCGAAGGTTCGAAGTCTCAAAGCTCCTCTTCACCTCTCGAGATGCTAGGAGGTTCATCATGCGTGTAGTCTTGCTCGATATCTTTGAAGGCGTAGAGTCTTACGAGAAGCATGGCGAGGGGCGGTCTTTGATGTTGATTCCTCGAAGAAAGGTTCTAAGAGGAGGTCAAAGAGAAAGAAGGAAGGAAAGAAGAGAAGGGCTAAGAAGGTAGAACTAGCACAAAGGAAACTTGCCATCATTATGGCAAGGAGAGCCATTCTTGAAGAAAGTGCAAGATTTATCTTGAGTCCGTGAAGAAGAATAAGGCATCGGATGCCCCATCTTCTTCAGATATCTTCGTTATTGATTGTCATTCTATTTCCTCAAACACTTGGATATTGGATACTGGGTGTGGCTCACATATATGTAATGACATACATGGGCTAAGGAATAGAAGAAGACTCGTCAAGGGAGAGTCAAATTTACGTGTTGGGAATGAAGCAAAGGTTGCTGCACTCGCCATCGGAACGTATTTGTTGAAACTCCCTGCAGGACTTGTCTTAGAACTGGACAATTGCTTTTATATTCCTTCGTTGATAAAGAACATCATTTCTATTTCTTGTTTAAATAGAAATGGTTTCCATTTGACGTTTAGTAACAATTGTTGTTACATAACTTTGAATGGGGTTCTTTATGGGACTGAAACTTTAAGCAATGGTGTTTATACGTTGGACATATCCAGTGACATTTGCAATATCGAAGCGAGCAACAAGCGTGCTCGAAAGGATAATCACATAGACTCCTATATGTGGCATTGTCGTCTTGGCCATATAAGCAAGAAACGCATGTCCGAATTACACCGATGTGGAATTCTGGAATCATTTGAATTGGATTCATACGATACATGCGAATCATGCTTAAAAGGCAAGATGACTAAGTTACCTTTTACTGGAAAAGGTGAACGAGTGGAAGAGTTACTAGGTCTAGTACATACTGATGTATGTGGACCTATGTCAACTCAAGCTTTAGGAGGCTATAGCTACTTCATTACCCTCACCGATGATCACTCAAGGTTTGGGTATGTGTTCTTGATGAAACACAAGTCTGAAACCTTTGAAAGGTTCAAAGAATTCAGAAATGAAGTAGAGAAACAACATGACAAAAGTATTAAAATACTTCGATCGGATCGAGGTGGTGAATACTTAAGTCAAGAGTTTCTTGATTATCTAAGAGACAATGACATATTGTCTCAATGGACTCCGCCCTATACACCACAGCATAATGGTGTATCTGAGAGGCGTAACCGGACCTTGTTGGACATGGTCAGGTCAATGATGAATCATGCAACTCTTCCCAAGTCCTTTTGGGGCTATGCACTTCAGACAGCTGTTTACTTGTTAAGCAGAATGCCTACCAAGGTAGTCTCAACTACTCCATATGAGATATGGAATAGTAAGAAACCTCATGTATCTTACTTGAAGATATGGGGTTGTCCTGCTTATGTGAAGCGGTATATCGGACAAATTGGATGCTAAGTCGATAAATGTCTATTTATTGGATACCCTAAGGAAACAAGGGGTTACCAATTCTATCATCTGTGGAACAAAAGGTGTTTGTTTGAGGCATCTTTGTGTTTCTAGAGAAAGAGTTTCTCTTGCAAGAAAATAGTGGGAGTGTCGTCGAGCTTGAGGAGGCTCGAGAGACTCAAATAGAACATTGATGAGATACACAGTGAAGCTGACAGCGTAAATGACTCATAGTGATGAGCAATCGGTTGGACCTATTGTAACACCACATCTTCGTAGATCTCGGTAGAACACAATATTCACGAGAGATATGGATTTCTCGTAAGTGAATCGAACGACGTGTTACTCATTGATGATGAGGAGCCTACCAGTTATGAAGAAGTGCTGACAAGTTCAGAAAGGGATAAGTGGCTTGGTGCCATGAAGTCGGAAATGGATTCCATGTATGAAAACCACGTTTGGAACTTGGTTGACCCACTGAAGGCATAAAGCCTATAGGGTGCAAGTGGGTTTCAAGAAGAAAAGCGACATGGATGGTAATGTGATTACCTATAAGGCTAGATTGGTGGCGAAGGATATGCGTCAAAAACAAGGTGTTGATTATTATGGCGAAACCTATTACTTTGTAGCTATCTTAAATCCATTCGGATGCTCTGGCCATAGCGGCTCATTATGATTATGAGATATGGCGGATGGATGTAAGCGACTTTCCTTAATGGAAACTTGCTCGAGGGCGTGTATATGATCTGACTGAGGTTTCACATCGGTTGATAAAACCAAGGTATGCAAATTGCGGCGTCCATTTATGGATTGAAGCAAGCATCCGAGTGGAATATCCGTTTGATGAGACAATCAAAAGTTTGATTTCTCACAAAATCGAGCGAACCTTGTGTGTACAAGAAGGTTAGTGGGAGTGCGATCGTGTTCCTAGTATTGTATGTCGATGACATACTACTTATAGGAAAGCGATGTTTCAATCTTCTGATCAGTGAAGGTTTGGTTATCAAGACATTCTCCATGAAAGACACGGAGAAGCAACCTACATCCTCGGGATTAAGATCTATAGAGATAGATCGAAGCGGTTGTAGTCTTTCGCGGTCTACATATATAGACCGAGTGCTAAAGAGGTTTAGCATGTCGGAATCAAGAAAGGTTTCTTACCCATCGGGCATGGGGTACACCTTCGAAAGTCTATGTGTCCGCGCCGAAGGCGAGAGGATTTGCATGAGTAAGATTCCTATGCATCCATAATAGGATCTATCATGTATGCTATGTTATGTCTGAGGCCCGATGTATCGTATGCTCTGAGTGTCACGGCGGATACGATCGATCGAGGAATGGATCATTGGGCTGTTAAGGCGATCCTTAAGTACTTAAGAAGAACTAAGGATGTGTTCCTAATATATGGAGAAGGGTACATGGTGATACGTGGGTATACGGATGCCAGCTCCAGACAGACAAGGATGATTCCATGTTTTTGTCTGGGTATGTATTCACCTGGAATGGAGGCGCAATAAGTTGGAAAGGTTCCAAGCTTGACACTATAGCGGATTCTGCCACTAAGGCAGAATACATTGCGGCTTTGGAAGCAGCAAAGGAAGCGGTTTGGATCAAGAAGTTCATCTCTGAACTTGATGTGGTCTCATCAATGATCCAAACATGTAGCCGCTATCATCTTATCGGAGAGATCATCGGTAGGAGCGAAATACAAATCGAAAATTCCCCTTTGAAAGGAACTTAGCGGATCCTTTGACTAAAGCATTACCTCAAAGTAAGTTTGAGGTCATGTTAGCTTATGGTATTGGATCTAGTAGCGATTGGCATTAGGCCAAGTGGGAGTCTGTTAGTAATATATGAGAGATGTCCTAAGGCAATGCCTTATGTATGAACCATTTATATGATAAATGAAGATTCACTATTTGAGTATACATGTTTAATGTATTTGATTGGATCTTAAACTCATTTCTTGAATGTCACGATCGATTCACAACATGAGAGAATTTGTGATTGGATCACAACTAGTGAGTATCTCTACATGTGTAATTGTGATGTATCGGAATTATCCTAGTCGATGAATTGATGGATTTGGACACCATCAATTACATCGAGACTAACAGTATACTCCTTGGTGTATCAAGCGGTGATTCTCATTGGTTTGGAGACATTGTGATGTCCGGAGTTAATCGTGGATGCTAGTTATGGTAACTAGTTCATTGGAGTGACCAGCCGTAAGACTTCATATGGTTCTCTGCATATATAGATATGTCAGTGAAGTTCTTACTGTGGCTTAAGTGCGATGTTCCTTTGACTTGCGGTATTCAAGTCATCTTGATCATGGAGACTTATGCTTTGACATCTTAAGCAAACATCTCTAAGGAGATGTGGACCCGGGATGATTGGGTATAAGTCGTGATCGAAGGTGTTTGAATAGCCTATAAAGGATTCACCACTCCTTGCGAGGAGATGTATACCCATGGCCTCTCGTCGGATTGTTACTAAAGTCTTTGGCCAAAGCATTACATGTTTAGAGTAAGGTACTCTTCGATACATGTGGAGTAACTAGAATCAGTAGGACGAGGAAATGATACTTGGGCTAGGTGTGACGTAGTCGACTAGTGAGGCCAACACAATAGACCATGTCACTGAACCAAGTGGGTATAAGATGAGTGAAGGGAATGGGGCACGATTCATTCGAAGCATCTTGAAGGGTTTTAAATAGTTCGGATCAACCGTTGATCTTTTTGCTTAATTGGGGATCATGATGTACTACTAGGTGCCACTCATGATCGTTCTATAATTAATGGTTAATTATAGACGGCCAACATAAACCGAGAACCTATTTGGTCACACGCACAACGAGTGTAATCCAAAGGATTTAAAACGAGCTTGAGAATGAGATTCTCAGACCGAGAGAAACTATGTTTGGTTGGACCAAACATAAAGCGAGCATGAAATTGTTTCAGTCGCAATGGAAGCGTGGATGGGCCGTGTCTTATGAAGACATAATGGATGGACCAAAATGGTTTGGTTCTAATCCAATGGATGAGAATAAACTAAAGGGTTTGGTTTATATTAAACGAATGAACCAAAGGTTGGTTCGGTTCGTTTTAACTTAAAATAAACCATCATGGTTTGGTTTATTTTAACTTATCTTAATGGAGCGGGTTAACGGGCTTTATGGATATGATCCATTAACCATTAAGAGAATTAGTTCTCTATAAAATAGGGCTTAAACCCTAATCCAAAACCCTAGCCCTTGGTGTTGCCGCCCACCCCTTGTTGGAGTTTTCGGCGCCCAACCCTAAGCTGCCGCCGCCCAGCTTTTGTGCAGCCGTCCAACTTGTTGCCGGCGACCAAGCTTCAGCCGGTGAACCTCCGGCGACCCTCCGGTGATCTCCTCTAGGTTCGGTGATAAGGTGAGCTTCCATCTCTCCTTGGCCGGCCTCTATTCCTCCACCAAAAGCTGTCCAGTTTTTCTGGACAGCTTGTTTCTTTGTTGTCGGAGCGTCGTTTGGACGACGGTTAGTGCTCCGATAGCGGCTAACTTACCGGGGATTTGATCTCCGGTAATCCTCTGAGGTGGGGGACGAAGGATTCGTCAAACGGTTGACGAATACCTCTCCGGAGATGCGAGTTTTGAGAACTCATTTTTGGATCCGAATTTGGATTCGGATCGTGATCATCTCTCGATCACGTTGTCTTCAACACGAGGCTAGTAACCCGTACGAAGACGAAGCTCGTGGCTTAGTAAAGTCATCCCGAGGAGCTCGGCGTGGATACGGATAGAGACGATTCTTACGAGGATCGTTCCGGTTGATGCCGTTCCCGCTACACGTCATACGAAAGGTATAACGTAGATAATTTTCTTTTATTGCAAAATTTAATTTACGGTTATGTCTACACTTGTTGTAATATGCATGCGTGTGTTGTGTGTGTTGTAATAAATATAGATTTATTATTTTTAATTGCTTCCGCTGTGCTCATGTTTACGAAACATGATCGAACACACACACGCCGCGGTGCCGGAAACCCAACAGGAGCTAACTTATGTGAATTTCTAGAACATATCTATTTTGCTTTGATTGCAAATACCACTTGATAAATCTAGTTAATATGCTAAGTATGGAACAATACCTTTTTAAAATTTCATGGCACAGAGGTTTGCTTGAGGACAAGCAAAGATCTAAGTCTGGGAGAATTGATGTGAGCAAAATATATAGGGTTTTAGGAGTAGTTTTTGCTCACATCTCATTTCGTTTTATGTTTGTTTCATGCATATTTTACTTTATTTTGCATGCATTTCCTATTTTCTGGTTCGGAGATCTATTCTTTGTACTTTTGTGTGCATGATATCATTCCATGGGGAAAACGGCGCACTTTCGGAGCAAAAAGGAGGCATTTAGCAGCTAGACACATAGTGGGACACGACCTGGGCGTGTGGCTACACACGGCCTTGTCCAGGGTTCGAAAATGGCCGCCACAGCCTTACACACGGCCTGGCCGTGTGTTTTCACACGTTCGTATGGCGGTCAGGCAACTTGACGTGACCAGGAGTTTTTCCAGATTTCGCAAGGATCCGACGTGATGTCTATATAAGGAAAGCTACACCCAAACCCTAGGGGGGGCATGACGGCTAAGATGACACTCTAAAGCCCTAAAAAGCTTTGGGAACTCGCAACGAGGAGGAGGAAGGTCGTCGGAGATCCAAGTTCTGCACTTCAACACTGGAGAGAAGATCATATTGCATTGTAATTTCCGTTCTTTCCATATTATCTATTGTTTATTCGAATATGAACGTGCTTTGTGTTTCTCCTCTCATATTTATGGAGTAGTTTCTTCGATTCTAGGATTAGGGAGTAGTTTGTGTGCGTAGAACATATTATTCCAAATTAAATTCTGTTTTTGAGTTTGTATTTGCAATTGATATTAGTTTAGACCGATATCTATGTGTTTTGGTTTTCTATCTACTGTGCTTAGCCAATACGAGGGGTGACAACCCTCATATCTAAGACTTAGGGGAATTAAAGAGGAACCTAAGGGTTGACCTCATCTCCTGTAACTATGGATAGAAGGGTGCGATAGAATTGGAAACGATTCATTATAGGGATTGATTCGACATCCTCGTATCACCTATCCCGTCCTTGTAAGGCAGAGATAGCTCCCGATAGATGCGAAGGCTCATCAGGAGAGTGTATGATGTCCCTTCCACAAGGCCATAGTTAGATGTTTAGACAATACTCAATTGATAGCATGTTTTGTGACACATAAGCGAAACTGAAATCCTAGAATCCCTTCCAAAGACTCACAGTAAGCCTTTTCTTCTTCCATGTTACACCATATTGAGTTAGGACCGCCGACAACCCTCGCAATCACAAATATTAGATTTGACTTCCAAACAATAATGTCCACCGAATAGATCGGTACTCGAATCTCAGTCCATGTTGGATCGATAAATCTTTTTATTACTTGACGACATCCGTGCACTTGCAGGCGTTGAGAACGAGCGTGCGCTTCGAGTCCTCGACGATCTCCGTCGCTTGATTTGAAGTCGCATTCGTGTGCATCAAGCAGTCGACTGCCAATGTATCCATTGGCTGGAATGTCGACGTTGATTAAGTCGTTGTGAGACAATGGCTACAGGAGCAGTCGACTAGGGTCTTTTGGCAATCGATTGCTAGGCGGAAACCAACCCGAGTTGTAGGTTTAAAAGAAGCTCGAAAGGAAGGATTTTGTCCATGGTTCTTGGGGCGATTTGGAGGGGAATTGTTGTTGCATTCCAAACCTTCAAGAGCAAACCAAAGCAATCAACAAGCAAGCAATCCAAAGTTCTTAGTGTAAAGTTTTCTTTATTTGTATTTGTGTATTGCTTAGTTTACTTGTTGTATTTCATTGTATTACTTTTGTAATCATTTGTACGAGATTTCTCCACCTCCGACATATTGTCGAGAAGGAGTTTATTAAGTAGTGGTGTGTACATCACTAGAGCTCATTGAGCTCTCCCCGTGGAGTAGAAACCCTAAGGTTCCGAACCACGTATATCTTGTGTATTGTGTGTTTGTCATATTTTATATTGCATTATTATTATTTCCACTATGCATAACAAGCTTTGTAGACAAACGCGAATGATTTTCATCTACGTCAACAAACGCGCCATTCACCCCCTTCTAGCGCTCACCGAAGTTCCAACAATTATGACTACCACATCTTAGATATAACTCAGATTTACTCGAATATGACTTAGTTGGGAGTCGACCTTATTAACTTGAGTTCAGACATGAATTCACTACCTTGAACTAAGTTCCTACTCTGTATCGATTGATCTCACCCTAGTTTCCATCTCAAGCTAGATAGATGGAGGACCTTGTTGACTGAGTCAAGGAGAAGACTTCGTGAATCGAGTACAAACATTGTCACGTGGTACTATTGTCTCTACCACATCATAAGCTCTCCTTTAAATCTAGTCGAATGAAGAAATAATCTGACTAATTAGATAGTGTCACACCAACACCTCAAGCAAGTACTTTTTGAGAGAAGAAATATTTTATTGGTGCAATTAGCCTCATGTCAATATTGACTAAGCTCGAGTGGGACTCGAATAGTATTTTGATGTTTGACAATATAGTCGTCTACAATATCATTAGCGTAATGGAATATGCTAATTAAGACAAATAAGCTAAACAAAAGTAAAGAGAAAGAGAAAACACTAATACAAATGATGTAACGTGGTTCATGGCCCTTGCCATTAATCCACGGACGATTCGTTTGGCGAATCACTCCCTCAACCAATGCACTAAGCTTCTCCTTTGCTCAACCAAGGTGGAGAAGAAATCTTCTTACACAATCTCTCTCTCTTACAATAAAATAGAGATAGAAACAAGGAAGAGGAGAGTAAAACATTTAGGGCACTTGGAGCACACTTAGGAGTGAAAGCATTCACCTCTCCAAGGCCCCCAAGACTTCTTCTTATAGAGAAGAAGACTTTCTTCCCGTTGGGCATGTCATAGTCGACTGTTGCATGCCAGTAGTAGACTGCTACTATAGCAGTTATCTCACAACAGCTTCATCCACATTGGCATCCCAACCAATGGATAGCCAATCAGTTGACTGATGCCAGTGCAATCGAGTCGCTGGTCGAGTTGCCTCGCTTCTGTGGCCATTTCCACCTATAGCAGTCGACTGTCATCCCTTGGTAGTCAATTGATGGGCCATAAAACCCTAGTTGACACCGGTCAACTAGCAGTTGACTCGGACCAATCGACTGATACCTATATCAGTCGACTGATGTCAAGTAAAACCTCAAACAACAAAGTGTTTGAGCATCTGACTGTCGGGTAAAACCTCAAACCACATATTTGAGCATCCGACACTTCCAATCGTCGGGTAAAACCTCAAACACATGTTTGAGCGTCCGACACTTGACTTTAGCCATTTTGCCAAGTCCACCTACATTGAGCTACCCTGACTCGAGTTACAATCACTCAACTCTCATCTCCTATGGAGTCCCTCACCAAAGCTCTCTTCGTTCGGCCTACGTCCCTCAGATGCACTAAGCTCGTGGCTTCTCCCGTGTCATTCTTTGTGTCTTGCCCTGAAGTCTGCTTCCTTTGGCTTCACTCCATTTGCTCCTTATCCGGCAATCCCTCGGATGCACCAAGCTCACGGCTTCTTCCTATGTCATCCTTCACCGACTCAAGGACCCGAGCCATGAGACGATGAACTTGTCAATGCTTCATCAAGTAAACTATGTGTGATTTACTAAGTCCTGCACAACTAAAACACACACATCAAACCACATAAACATCCTAACTTAAACCCTTTTCCACACACATCAAAACCAAGATCATACTTGGGTTGATTGCCCTAACAGTTCTTACATCAACTTTGTCTTAGGAAGTGGTCCACCTGATATTCAAGAAGGCCTTTGCCTCGCTACTACCTGGAAGTTGATCTAGGAAACATCTATTTGACTAGTCTAAGAACTAAACTTGAATCTAACACAAGTTTAAACACTTTTAATATTCATTAAATTTAATCAAGTAAAAAATGAATCTTCATCTCATAAAATAAATAAGTTTAACGTGTATTGAAAATCTAGATGGGTGAGATGAATTTGGTGCAAATGAACTAATTAAGCTAAAACCCAACCTTAAGAATTTTCCAATTTATGTAGGACTCTAAAATTGATCAATGGATTCTGGATAGTGACTATTGTGTTGGAGGATCGGTGGCCGGCTAGAGGGGGGTGAATAGCCCAATTCGTGTGTACGA
This sequence comes from Wurfbainia villosa, assembly GCA_025175895.1. NCBI lineage: Eukaryota > Viridiplantae > Streptophyta > Magnoliopsida > Zingiberales > Zingiberaceae > Wurfbainia > Wurfbainia villosa. The sequence continues at coordinate 86,102,107 of CM046004.1, forward strand.
TGGAAATCGATCGTTTGTCGCATGCTCGTCTACAATACTCATTAATGCACAGCGAAAATAATAGTAATACGAATACAAAAGACAAACACACACAAATACACACGATATACGTGGTTCGGAACCTTAGGGTTCCTACTCCACGGGGTGAGCTCAATGAGCTCGTGTTATGCGCACGACACTAACAAAAACTCCTTCTCGACTACAAGTCGGAGGTGGAGAAATCTCGTACAAGCAATTACAATGCAATACAAAAGTACAAGCAAATACAAAGACAATACGAAAGAAAACTTTATACAAATGGCTTTGATCACTTTTGCTTGTTGCTTGCTTTGGTTTAGCTCTTGAAGGACTAGAATGCAGTAGCAATTCCCCTCCAAAATTGCCCCAAAAACTCTTGCAAAATCCTCCATCTCGAGCTCCATTTATAATCTGCATTAAGCTAATTTTGCGCCAATCAGTCGACTGATCGAGACCATCAGTCGGCTGCTCCTGTAGCCGTTGTCTCACAATGACTCAATCCACGCTAGACAAGTTCCAACGGATCCATCATCAGTCGACTGATCATGCTCATCAATCGACTGATGAACCCATTAGTCGAGTGCTCGATGTGAGCACTCGACTAGAAAATCTTTTGTGCCCGAATTCACCCGATCGTTCATTTGCCATCCTCGACGGTCATCGATGATGGTGTCGGCGATCACAACCCTTAGGTTCGGTCGCTCGACTGAACAAGATCAGTCGAACACCAATCGAACTCATTCGACTTGGAGCAGTCGACTGGCACCTATGTCATTCGACTGATGTCAGGTAAAACCTCAAACACCAAGTTGTTTGAGCATCCAATACTTAGTCTTAGCCACTTGGCCAAGTCCACCTCATCCTCTCATGGAGTTTCCCGCCGAATCTCTCTTCCCTCGGCCTATGTCCCTCAGATGCACCAAGAGCACAGCTTCGCAATGTCATTCTTCACATCTCTTTCCCTCGAAGTCTGCTTCCCTTGGGCCTCATGCCATTCGGTCCTCGTCCGGCGGGCCCTCGGATGCACCAAGCGCACGACTTCACAATGCCATCCTTCACCGACTCAAGGACCCCGAGCCTATGAGACTAGTGACCTTACTAAGTCCTCAAGACTTCCTATTGCCAAGGCTACACACTTGGACTTACCAACACCAAGCCCTATGCTTGGATTTTCCCAACACCAAGCCCCATACTTGGACTTTTCACCACTAAGGCTACACACTATGATTTACGTGGCCAACCCATGTTGGACTTCCCATGACAATCTCATGTCATACTTTTTGTCTAACATCAAAATAAAATTCGAGTCAAACTCGAGTCCGGTCAATCGTGAGCTGAGTCAATTGTACCAACATGTTGCAGACACATGACTAGAGATCAACACAAGTTTTCAGAATTAAAACTCAAGAATCTAGGATCCGTTGCTTTCGGAAACAACGAAAAACTTAAGGTAATCGAAACAGGTAATATCAAATTAAAATCAAATTTTATAATTCAAAAGGTATTACTTGTAGAAAATTTTAATTTCAATTTACTTAATATAATTTAATTGTGTGATACTAGATATGAAGTTAGGTTTTTATCAAATGAATGCTTAATTAATCATATTGAAAATACAAATATTTTGTTAAAAGGTGTTAGGAATAACAATATTTACTCAATAAACTTACCTAAATCCTCACTCAAGTGTCTCTTGACACAACAAGAGGAAAGTTGGTTGTGGCATAGAAGACTTACTCACATCCATTTTAGGCACATAACTAAACTAAGTGAAACCAAACTAGTTAGAGGATTTCCTAAGGTAAGAAACTTAGAAAGTGAAGTGTGTAATGTTTGCCAACAAGGGAAATAAATCAAGTCTCATCATAAACTAACTAACCAAAGAAGAACACAAAATATACTTGAGTTACTACATATAGATCTATTTGATTCACATGGGGTTAAGTCATTAAATGGAAGTATGTATTGTCTAGTTATAATCAATGATTATTCTAGACACTTGGGTAAAAGTTTTAAAACATAAAGATGAAATTTTTGAAATGTTTAATAACTTTAGTAAACAAATAGAAAATTAAAAGGACACAAAAATAAAAAAAAATAAGGAGTGATAATAAAAGAGAATTTAAAAATTAAAAATTCACAAATCTATGTCTAGAAAAAGGTTACCATCATGAATATTCATGCCCTAGAACCCTCCAATAAAATAACATAGTAGAATGGAAAAATCGAACCTACAAGAAGTCGCTAGGTCAATGATTAATGAATACAATCAACCTAGTAATTTTTGGGCAGAAACAATTAATACGACATGTTATATGCAAAATAGAATAATAATCAATAAATTAATTAATAAAACCTCACATGAAATTTTTAATAATAAAATTCCAACAATAAAATATCTACGAGTATTTGGATGAAGGTATATATTGCGATTCGTTCGATTGCGTTTGTTATCGTATCTACAAATCATTAGTAGTGGAATACGGAACAATACAAATACAAATACAAATACAAATACAAAATAAGACAACACATGCAATACACAAGATTTTACATCGTTCAAAATCTACAGTTTCTACTCCACGGTCAGACTTCAGTGTCTACACCACCAAACCTCTTCTCCTTCTTGGAAACACTCCGGAGGTGGAGAAACCTCCTACAATGATCTTACAACAATAAGAATACAACCAAATACAAATATACAAAAGCAAATATAAGAAATAAGTGAAAACACTTTACAAATGAGAGCTTTTGAATGCTTGATCTTTTGGTTGCTTAGAGTGTCGTTGAAGGTCTGGAAATCAATAGCATTTCCCCTCCAAAAGCTTCAAGAATCGGCTAGCTTCAACCTTCCATCACAACCTTTTTTATATCTTGCATCGGGTTGATTTTCGTCTGGCAGTCGATTGCCCATAGTATCGTTGTCTCACAACGAACTAATCCAAGTTGGATTTTGCCCAACATATATCTGAACAATCGACTGCCCTTACCAGTAGTCGACTGCCAAAGCCTCAGTCGACTGCCTAGAGCTTCTGTATTCGTATCCACTACCACCAATCGACTGCCCATCATTGGAAGTCAATTTCCACGTACCAGTCGACTGGTGCACGGCACCACTCGACTACCAGAGTACTTAGTCAGTAGTCGAGCCTTAGTTGACTACACGACCAGTCGACTAGTCATAATCTCAGTTGACTGCTCCGAGTTGACTAGGCACCCGAGTGCTGAACGCTCGACCAATCGACTAGTAAATCTCAAAAGTGAGGCTTAACCCAAGTATAATCCCCTCATACTTGATCGACCACCCTTAACCTAGACCTAAGCCTTCTAGCCACCTCCATTAGCCTCACGCTCTCAGGATCTATCCGAGTCCTCTACGACTCATTCATCCTTCGTGCTAGCCTTCAGGTGCTTCCATTGACTATGTCATGCTCTTGGGTCTTACGCCACCAAGACAACACACTTGGACTTATACGTACGCCACCAAGACAACACACTTGGACTTACACAATCAAGACTAGACCCTTGGTATTTTTTGTTAGTATCTATAAGATTCATATATCTCCACAATGACATGATATTGTCCACTTTGGGCCTAAGCCCTCATGGTTTTGTTTTTGGGATTTACCCAAAAAGTCTCATGCCAATGGAGATATTTTTTCATCTTATAAGCATATGATCTTTTTCATGTTTTACCAATGTGGGACTTTGATTATATTCTCAATACTCCAACAATCCCCTCCTTAAATGAAGGACCACATTGACCCCCCCCCCCCTCAAACCTATCCGTCCTCGAAGGACATCCTGATCTGCTTGATGTTCAATCCTCAACCCACCAAGACTTCCTGCCAACTGTCTGGTCCTCTTGACCCAGCTGGACTTCTTGCCAGTTGTCCATCCCTTCTGGCCTAACTGGACTTCCTGCCAATTGTTCGATCCTCCTGACCCAACTGGACTTCCTACCTGGTGTCTGGTTCTTTGATCCGGACATGGGAGCTCCACTTCCTTTATTCGAGGTTCATGGCTTGACATGGACCATGGCTCTGATACCAATTGTTAGTACCTATAAGATTCATATATCTCCATAATGGCATGATATTGTCCACCTTGGGCCTAAGCCCTCATGGTTTTGTTTTTAGGCTTTACCCAAAAGGTCTCATGCCAATGGAGATATCTTTTCATCTTATAAGCACATGATCTTTTCCATGTCTTACCAATGTGGGACTTTGATTGTATTCTCAATACTCCAATAATTTCCTTTGCCAAATATTCATATTTGAACTTTCACTATCAAGACTACACTCTTGGACTTACATTACTAAGACTACACCCTTAGACTTTCCATTTGCTAAGTATTCATACTTGGCTTCTCCATGTCAAGACTACACTCTTGGATTTTCCCTTGCCAAGTCTCCAAACTTGGACTTCTCCATTGCCAAGAATCCAATCTTGGACTTTCCATTGCTAAGTATCCATACTTGGACTTCAACACGGGTCTCACTCGAGCTAGGTTAATCTTGACCTGAGGTTTGATTGCTCCAATAATCTCCTCTATATGACTTTGGATATTCCAAATATCCACTTGTCATATGGTCAACATATGGTCAAACCATATCCAACTATATGTTGGTGCAGGGGCACTAGATAATCGAACTTGTGTTTTGATTATGGCAAAGACACAAAGTTAAGTTTACATCGTTATCTCACGAGCTAAATCAAGTGTGCAGAAAAGTGCTAAAGCTGGAGTTGAAGGCTAGCGACACCCAGAGGAAGCCGCGGTGGTCGGGCGACACTCGAGTGACTTCGGAGGAAGCCGAAGGAATCGAGTGGAAGGGCGGAAGCGAGAGCTACTATCGAGGTAAGCTCGGGTGAGTGAGAGATTGTAAGGTCGTGTCCTCTTTACGGGGATGACCGTAGGCGGCGATCCAATTAAGACTTCCCGTGGAAGGTCTAGGTCGAGATCGGACGGTCAGAAACCGTCGCATTTATCATTTTCCGAGCTAACCTCCTATTGCAGAGAAGTGACCAAGCTGGCAGTCGACTGATGCCCATCAGTCGACTGATGGGAGTCATCAGTCGACTGATGGCGACGATTCAGCTTTTGCGCTAGGTCAAAACGGATAACGTTTGACGCGGCCACTTCGCGATAAAAATTATAAAACTTCATGATCCGTTCCAAAGAAATAGGAGACAAATTCAGAGGCCAAAATCTATAAAAGGAGGGGAGGATTCCAACTCCAAATTACATCAAGTTTATTCATCAAGTGCTCCTACAATGCCAACGCTCCAACATCGTCATAACGCCGACGCGACGCCAAGTTTCGATCTTCTTCTTCGACAGCAGAATCAAGTAATATTTTTGATATTGTATTCTTTGTTAGGAGTATGGGGAATACAATCAAAGTCCCACATTGGTAAGACATGGAAAAGATCATGTGCTTATAAGAAAAAAGATATCTCCATTGGTATGAGGCCTTTTGGGTAAAGCCCAAAAACAAAACCATGAGGGCTTGGGCTCAAAGTGGACAATATCATACCATTGTGGAGATATGTGGATCTTATATGCACTAACAATTGGTATCAGAGCCATGGTCCATGTCAAGCCATGAACCTCAAACGAAGGAAGTTGAGCTCCCACGTCCGGATCAAGAGAACCAGACATCAGGAAGGAAGTCTAGTTGGGTCGGGGGGACCGAACAACTGGCAGGAAGTCCTGGTGGGTTGAAGATCGGACATCAAGCAGAGAAAATCCTTCGAGGAGGGATAGGCTTGAGGGGGGGCCCAATGTGGTCCTTCGTTTGAGGGGGGGATTGTTAGGAGTATGGGGAATACAATCAAAGTCCCACATTGGTAAGACATGGAAAAGATCATGTGCTTATAAGAAAAAAGATATCTCCATTGGTATGAGGCCTTTTGGGTAAAGCCCAAAAATAAAACCATGAGGGCTTAGACCCAAAGTGGACAATATCATGCCATTGTGGAGATATGTGGAGCTTATAAGCACTAACATTCTTTGTTTTTGTTCATAACGAGATGAGGTAGGCTTGTTGCCTCATCCTCGTATATTCGGTTTTGTGATCGTTGTCTCCTACCTCCAACGAGGAGGAGACGTTATAGTGCTTTGCCCTCCGTACGCGGTCTAGGACCGATAGGGCCTTGGAGTAGCAACCGCTGGGTTGTGAACCAAGTAAAATAAATGTGTCATTTTATTTTCCGCTATGTTTACTCATTTATTTGTGTTTCGACGAACGAATTCGAACGAAAGATTTTCGATCGCTATTCACCCCCCCTCTAGCGATGCTTCTCGATCCAACAATTGGTATCAGAGCGGGGGCGCTAAGATTTGGTGAAACCACCGATCTAGCACGTTTTGGTTTTTTGTTCATATTTTTCGATTCGTATTTTTTTTTGGTCTTTTTCCTCCCACACTACTAATCCAAGACGAAGTCTTGGTACGTTTCTTTTGGTTGTGTGCTTGCAAGTTTTCTCTCTTGGAGTAGCCGACGGTAAAACGGCCATAACTTTTCGCACAAGTGGACTCTCAAAACGATCTACCTACCAAATCTAAGCCCTCTGAGAGATATACATTTCTTACAAGGGTTTACCCTCATAACAAGCTGTTTCCAGCCCCAAAATCCAACGTTCAGTATCCTTTCGGGGACACCGAAGGTCGTAAGTTTCTAACTTTTGTTAGTTTCTTATTATTCTTATTTACTTCTGTTTATTTCCTATTATTTCCCGCACTACTAATCCAAGACCGAGTCTTGGAATTCTCTTTGGTTTTTATTCGTGTTTTGCAAGATATTTAATGGCTCACATTGAGGGGTATAGCACCACCCGACCTCCATTCTTTAATGGAAGTGATTTCCGTTATTGGAAAGGTCGGATGGAGTGTTTCTTGAAAACACAAGTCGAGACTTGGATAATAATCCAAACCGGCTTTGCTCTACCCACCAATGATCAAGGAGAGCCCTTGGATTTCAATAAGTGGACAAATACAACCAAGAGGCAAATCGAAGCCGATGCAAGAGCAACTCAAATATTACAATGTGGCTTGTCCAAGGAGGAGATCAACCGCATCGGTCCATTCATTAGCGCCAAAGACCTCTGGAACAAATTGATTGATCTACACGAAGGGACTCCCGATGCTAAGGTATGTAAAAGAGATTTACTTTTAAATAAACTGTACAATCTAAAGATGCAGGATCGCGAGACTGCCACCCAATTACATGCGCGGATCCAAGACATCGTCAACGGTCTTCACTCGATCGGGCAAGTCGTAGAGAATCGGGATCTTATAAGGTACACTTTAAATGCTTTCCCTAGGACTACCTTGTGGGCATCCATTGTCGATGTCTACAAGGTCTCTAAGGACCTTTCAAAGCTCAGGTTAGATGAATTATTTTCTGAGTTTGAACTTCACAAGCAAACTAACGTGGTCCGGGCCGAGAGAGGTATTGCTCTACTTGCAGGACAAAGAAGCAAGCCACCTACTAGGCAAGTAGATGAACTCGAACCCAAAGATGAATCGGAGTCTGAATCAGAAAAGGTGGAAGCAATAGTGAACGTTGTGCGGAGAATAGTTTGAAAAGAAAGAAGGAAATTGAAGTACGAGAACCAAAAGAAAAAGGGAGCAAGGAAAGCCTTCCATGCAACTTGGGACAACAAAGAAGACATAGCTTACATGGCAAGACCGGAGGAGTCCGAGTCAGAATCCGAAGCCGAGTCCAACTATAACACCGACTCCGAACTCGAGGACTACTTCGAGAAGCAACTCAAAGCCGGACCAAAAGATAAAATTAAGGTTAGCCGCTCACTAATTCATACGCTTTACAATACAATTAAAATGCTTAATAGGAAATTAACTAAGTCCGAGTCTAGGGTTGAGTCGTTACTTGAGGAGATTGAAACCCTCAAGCAAGAGGCTACTCTAACCTCTTCAACTAGTCAAGTTCAAGAGGGAAACTCAACCCAAATTGAAAAACTTGAGGAGGAGAATTCTATCTTGAAAGACCGAGTTCAAGAGGTTGAGGCTAGGTTGGAAAGGTTCACATTGGGATCTAAGAACCTTAATCAACTACTTGGAACCCAAAGAGCCGTGTACAACAAAGCCGGACTCGGATTTAAGTCAAAGACTACGAATAGGTCTTATATGTCTATCGTAAATCGTAGTCATCAAAGAGTCCAAGCATGGGTCCCAAAGGTTTTATTGAACTCACATATAAGGACTAATAAGTATTGGATTCCTCAGGATCAAGTTCATTATTTGAATAGACCATATTGTTCAATGGTCCAGGGGGAGCTAACACTAAAATAGTATACCCGCTTACTTAGCAAAATCATTGAATATTTTACTTTAATTTTTAGAATGGCTAGATAGGAAAAATAGTTAGTCAACTCTTGACAACATAGTATTAGGACGCGGCGAGATGATAGTACGTTAGGGAAACAAAGTCTCGTGTATTCGAGCTAGATAAGGCGTATCTAGCTTGGTGCACTTGACCGAGTGAAACTAGTTGAAGCTACCTCGCCGTATCCTAAACTAGTTAGACCAGGAAGTAACCCTAAGTGACTTAAGTGATATTTTCTTGAATTTAGCTTTGTCTAAGTGGTCATTGTTCCGATCAAAGAAGGCCCCTGTGCCTCGCCACGACCTGGAAGCCAGTTTCTCGAAAAGTTACTTAACGATCTAAAGGTTAAATCCGAATCTAACCCAAGGTTGACTATCTTTAATCAATTTAGAATCATCTCACAAAACATATAAGGTGAACAAATTCTGAGACACATAGAATGGGTGAGATGTTAAGGATAATTGAAATATACTTAAAACAATCTCTTCAAAATACTACCTATTTTCTCAACTATTGTACTTAACAACTCTTAGGCCAAAGTTTAGCGCCCCCTACATCTCTTATACTTCATATATTTGACTAAGGGGGAGAGCAAACTAACCCTAAGGGTTATATTATAAACCTTTAGATTATTGGTGCAGAGGGACACACCTCAAACCAATCTATCTAACTACTGCTAGACGCATGCTTGGACTCATATTTGATTTATCTAGATGCATGCATATACGATATTGTTTTCAAAACCCTATTTTATACAAAAACCCAAAAAAAAATTTTTGATGTATGGCAAAAGGGGGAGAAGAGCAAAAGTTAAGGGAGTAACATAAAATTTAATTTTGAAAATTAAATTATCTCTTTCAAAACTCACCTAGGGTTAAGGGGGAGTTTTGGTTGAGGGGGAGTATTTGGAAATGATATTCATCTTCACATTCATCTTCTACTATACCTGTTTTATGCTTTAACTTTCCTTAACTTTGTGTTGGTTTGCCATAGATCAAAAAGGGGGAGATTGTTGGTGCAGGGGCACTAGATAATCGAACTTGTGTTTTGATTATGGCAAAGACACAAAGTTAAGTTTACATCGTTATCTCACGAGCTAAATCAAGTGTGCAGAAAAGTGCTAAAGCTGGAGCTGAAGGCTAGCGACACCCGGAGGAAGCCGCGGTGGTCGGGCGACACTCGAGTGACTTCGGAGGGAGCCGAAGGAATCGAGTGGAAGGCCGGAAGCGAGAGCTACTATCGAGGTAAGCTCGGGTGAGTGAGAGATTGTAAGGTCGTGTCCTCTTTACGGGGACGACCGTAGGCGGCGATCCGATTAAGACTTCCCGTGGAAGGTCTAGGTCGAGATCGGACGGTCAGAAACCGTCGCATTTATCATTTTCCGAGCTAACCTCCTATTGCAGGGAAGTGACCAAGCTGGCAGTCGACTGCTGGACATGTAGCAGTCGACTGATGCCCATCAGTCGACTGATGGGAGTCATCAGTCGACTGATGGCGACGATTCAGCTTTTGCGCTAGGTCAAAACGGATAACGTTTGACGCGGCCACTTCGCGATAAAAATTATAAAACTTCATGATCCGTTCCAAAGAAATAGGAGACAAATTCAGAGGCCAAAATCTATAAAAGGAGGGGAGGATTCCAACTCCAAATTACATCAAGTTTATTCATCAAGTGCTCCTACAACGCAACGCTCCAACATCGTCATAACGCCGACGCGATGCCAAGTTTTGATCTTCTTCGTCGGCAGCAGAATCAAGTAATATTTTTGATATTGTATTCTTTGTTTTTGTTCATAACGAGATGAGGTAGGCTTGTTGCCTCATCCTCGTATATTCGGTTTTGTGATCGTTGTCTCCTACCTCCAACGAGGAGGAGACGTTATAGTGCTTTGCCCTTCGTACGCGGTCTAGGACCGATAGGGCCTTGGAGTAGCAACCGCTGGGTTGTGAACCAAGTAAAATAAACGTGTCATTTTATTTTCCGCTGTGTTTACTCATTTATTTGTGTTTCGACGAACGAATTCGAACGAAAGATTTTCGATCGCTATTCACCCCCCCTCTAGCGATGCTTCTCGATCCAACACTATATTGACAAATATCAAAACACAACTCAAGTCCCACTCGAGAATGGTCAACATTGACCTGGGGCCTACAATAATCTCCCCCTTTTTGATGTTTGACAATACCTTTAAGTTAGGTTGTCCCATAACCCAATTTAACTCTTCTTATGTTAAAGCATAATGAAGGTTTACCTAACTTAAACCCTCCTCCCCCTTTGGCATACATCAAAAAACCTATCAAGGGTTTTCAATGTCTCATCTCCCAATGAGATCCCTCATTCTCCCTCCTTGGTCAAAAAATATCTTGGATGTCTTCACTCTTCTTAGTGATACAACCCTTATCACTAAATGAGAGACAATCCATAATGAAGGTTTACCTAACCCTCACTTCTCTCCCTTTGTAATCAATATTTATCCATCATACCAAGATGGATGACCTCCCCTAAAGGCTTACTCCCCCTTGACGATTGCATCAACAATGTCCTTGGAGAGATCCTAAGCCTATAGGAACTCTAAATGATCAAAATTAAGAGGAAAAGTTTAAACTTGAACTTTAACTCCCTTAAAATTCGATACTCCATCCTAAATAACTCTCCTAATCATTTTCAATGATTATTTCACCCTTCTAATACTTTCCAAAGCATATCATAGGGTTATGAGACGTTAGGGTACCTAGGGGTGCTGATAACTAGTTAAATAAACCTTGTTCAGTCAATATCAGACACGACAGCTTACTAAAATAGAAATCAATCAACTGCCCAAAGCGGCAGTCAACTGGTTTCTGCAAATGCAGAAATTAGTATTTCAGAAATAAATTTTAGAAATTCATAAGTAATTACACATATTTTAAAATAATTTAAAAATTCATACGTACATTACTTACATGAAATATAATGGGTGAAGATAGTTTTATAATAAAATACCTATTAAATTAAGAGATTGATACAAAGTTTAAAAGCATTGGAACCTTTCAATGTTTTATCTAACTTTATGTCAATATTATCGATGGTGATTGTTATCAAAAGATAGACTTCACTAAGATTTTCTAAAATAATTTTAAAACCTTATATTGAATCATGGTCTATAGGCACATTAACTTTCCTCATGATTCATCCATGTTATATTATGAGTTTGAGTTCATCTAGATGCAACATCTATGCATCTTGAACTTAACTCATTTTCCTAATATCTCACATGTGTCTAGGTGTATCAAAACATACACATGTCTTTCTAAGGTTTTGTGAGATGTGGGTTTTGTTTTTCTTAAATCTATGGGCTCATGCATTATATCTAGGCATATCCAATTTGATTCCTATATAGGACTTCAAAATATGTCATTGTCCTTAAATTAAATTTAAATGCATGAAAATGATCATGGCATAAATGATGTGAATTAATTAAGCATGTGTCAATGATGCATTATGTCATGGCATAAAGAGAGACCTAAGTGCAAGCATGACACAATTAACCTAAGTATTATCATGACATTATAAATGATCATATTAAGCATGATGTCATGACATGGCATATGACAAACAAGGCATGACAAGTATAAAAAATACAAAGGTATAGAATACCTAAGTCTTAAACTAAATTGTCATTTTCTAAATTTATACCGATTTTGCCATAATGTCCATTTTCCCTCAAATGTACCAGAAACCTAAAGTGGCACACTATGGGCTTCTAATCTATTTGTGTCAATTTTGATCAATTTTTCAACCTTTATACTTTCTATTGGCACATCCTAAAATCTTTTAGGATTAACATCTAATCTCATTTCCAAGGCATCACATTACCTTGAAAATGTCCTAAAGTGACAACTTTACCTTGGTTAGATTAACTACTCATCCATTTAAGGTTGAGACATCCTAAACCCATCTAGCATGAAGGAATCATGCTCCTAGAAACCTAATACCTATTGGAGCTCCTTAGGTTTACTAGGTAGGTACTCACTAGGGATAACTTACATTAGTGTAGGATCGAGTTCTACCGAGAGAGAGGGTGAATCTCGAAGAATAAAAATTTTCTTTTCTTTTATAAAACTATTATTTTACTTTTGAAAACATAGAGAAATTTACAGCGGAAATAAAGTAAATAGCACAAAATAGTTTACTTGGTTCACAACCTGAACCGGGTTGCTACTCCAAGGCCCGCGACTCTTTGAGAGTCGCCTCGATAGGCAATCCACTAAAAGACCCTCTGACTCGAGAACTCTTGACTTCAAAGGGGGTTTCTTTTTACAAGAAATAAGGTTAGGTAACAATCCACCTTCCCTTTAGAAATTAAGTACAAAAGCTAAATGAAAGTTATAAATATATCAACACTTATGCAAATGTAAATGAAGCTCGTAGTGTCGGTGAATGGTTGAAGCTTTGGCGTCATGAAGCTCTTACAGATAAGCAATGAGAACGACAACACTTCGTAGTAGTAGAATTATTATTTTTGGATATGGTCCTCCATTTCTTTTATAAGTATTTTCCAATCAACTAGAACACTCTCCAATCGAATCCAAATCAGCCTGTCGATTTGGTATTTTGACTTTTCTAGTCAACTAGACCTGGTCCAGTCAACTCCAGATCACCTGGCTCTGCTCCTCCATAGTTCAAAAAATTTCCTATCCCAGTCGACTGAACCTCCCCAGTAAACTAGAATACTTGCCATCTCGGTTGCATAATATCCGGTCGATCACCAGACTAGGTTGCCAACTTGGCATCTCAGTCAACTGGGTATGAGTCGATTAGAAACCATCCAGTCACTTGGATAATTGCAAAATGATATTAGCACAATATATAGTATAATATTTTGTTGCAGTAGTAATACTGCTCGATCTTGATTTTTGAGTCCAACAGGGACCCTCCGTCAGATCGACGTCTAGCTTTGTCCCCACCTGAGGACTCGACTTCACCTATTTACTCGAGGCTTATCTGTCAGTTGTCCTGTCAGACTTACCTTGCTTGATATCCGATCTGACCCACCATGGCTTCATGCCAGCTATCCGATCTCTTTGACCCAGTTGGGCTTCCTACCAATTGTCTGGTCTCGCTGACCTAGTTGGACTTCTGTCAGGTGTCCGGTCCACACGACCCATCTGGACTTCCTGCTTGGTGTCCGGTCTTTCTGATGTGTTAAGTCTTCTATCTAATATCCAGTCAACATGACCTACTAGGACTTTCTGTTAAGTCTGCATACTTAACTCCATGTTAGATCACAAGATGATCCTAACTTTAACTATGGTTCATACATCAAAACTAAGGAGTGGTGCTTTCTATACCAATAATCTCCCCTTTTTTGATGTATGACAACACATCAATTAAAGTTAGGGAGAATATTTCAAAATATAACAATAAGCTCAAAATGCACTATTAAGTTCACAAGCAATGCATCAAGATTAAAATGAATTAATAAGTTTATATGCAATGCATCACGTTTACAACTGCAATATCAAGTTCACTTAAACCATACTCTCTAACTACATAAAAACACATATATTATTTCTTCAAAAACAATAACTATATTCAAGTGCTTATCTTTCAAAGTTTTACAAAAAGAAAATGGTTCAAAATCTAAGGTTGGTTTAACACTTAAATTATGCATAAGTTTTTCAAAAGAACACATGCATTGCAAGATTTTTCAAACTAAGCTTTTTAAAGAATATAAGTTTTTTAAACTTTTCATAATTTTCAAAGTATTTCTTGAAAAACACCTTGTAAACTTTAAAAATTTTCTCCCTCAAAAATCTAAAGTTTTTAAAAAATCTTTAAAACCCCTAAATCAAAGCTTTTCAAGGTGCTATAATTAAGTACATAAGCTAAACTTCTAAAGTTCTTGAAAAATTCAAGGTTTATCCTTTAACTAAAGTTCAAGCTAGACTTCAAGTTTTAAACTTTGAAACTCCCAATATACTTAGAAAAGTGTTTTCTCCTTCACAATAAGAGTTTGAAACTCCAAATAAACTTAGAAAAATGTTTTCACCCCCTCAATTTAAAAATCATATTTTATATTCTTTCAAAAATGAAAATGCAATAAAGGTTGTCCAAGCATGAATCCCTTTTCATAAAAATTGACTAATTAAACATTTAAAAATTGTCCTTAAAGTAAATGTCTAACTCTTGTGAAACTCAAATGATATAAGATTATCATTAAGTTTTGGGTAAGAGTTAGTCACTGGAGTGATCGATTTGCTTTAAACCCCTTTGGGTATGCACTAAGTCTACATCTGAAACCTAGGGTGCAGTTCTAGCATCTCACGCCCATCTTCGTGGCTTAGTACATAAACAAGTAGTCCTAGGTGTTTGTGAGATGTGATGGCTTGCCTAGATCTATAGGATCATGAATTCTAGGTTCAATCTAGGCTAGCTCAATTTTAATTTTCTTAGTGAAAAATAATATTTACTTAGTAAAAAATAGGTTTGAAATGATAAATCATTAAAAAACCTATTCTACTAGGCATAAATCTAATTGTCTTCTAAGGGTACTAAATTCAGCTTCTGGAAGTGGAGTAGTGAAAATGTCGGCCAAGTTTGACTTGGACTCAACATAGTCGAGTTCAATACTTCCTTTGGCAACATGATCCCTTATGAAGTGATTTTTAATATCAATGTGTTTAGTGCATGAGTGATGAATTGGATTTTTAGTCAAGTTTATTGAACTTATGTTATCATCCAATGGTTTGATATTTTTGTATTTTAATTCAAAATCTTTTAGTGTGTGCATTATCCACAATAATTGTGTCACATATTCTCCTAAAGCTATATATTCTGCCTCAGTGTGGATAGAGCAACACACTATTGTTTTCTACTAAACCAGCTAACCAGGCATGATCCTAAGAATTGACAACCTCCACTTATACTCTTTCTATCTAGTTTACACCCAACATAGTTTGAGTCAAAGTATCCTACTAACTCAAAGTTATTAGTCCTTCAGGTACCACATTCCTACATTAATTGTTCCTTTAATATATCTTAGGATCCATTTAATATGTGTTAGATGTGATTCTTTAGCACAAGTTTGATATCTGACGCACATATTTATTGCAAACAGTATGTCAGGTTGACTTGCAATTAAGTATAATAAACTTCCTATGGCATTTCTATAATATTTTAGATCTACCGACTTTCCTTCTTTATCACTATCTAATATTATGTTTGTTTCCATGGGTGTTTTTATTTCTTTTGCATTTTCCATTCCAAATTTTTTAATTAACTCTTTTGCATATTTGTTTTGATATATGTAATTTTTCATCTCTAGTTTGTTTTATTTGTAAGCCTAAAATGAAGTTTAGTTTCCCGACCAAGCTCATTTCGAATTCTTTCTCCATTAATGTTATGAATTCTTTTAAAAATTTTAAATTTGTTGATCCAAACACTATATAATCAACATACACTTGAGCAATGAAAATATATAGGTCCAAGGTTTTTACGAATAGGGTTGAGTCAATTTGACCTTGTCCAAAACCTTTTGAAATTAAATACAATGATAATCTTTCATACCATGCTCTTGGAGCTTGTTTTAGTCCATACAAGTCCTTTTTCAATTTGTATACATGATTAGGATATTCTATGATTCCAAACCCTAGGGGTTGACTTATGTATACTTCTTCTTTGATTACTTCATTTAACAATGCATACTTAACATCTATTTGGTATAGTTTGAATCCTTTGTATGCCGCGTAGGCTAGAAACATCCTAATGGATTCAAGTCTAGCTACTAGAGTATACATCTCGTCATAGTCTAGCCTTTCTATTTGACTAAATCTTTTTGCCACTAACCTAGCTTTATTCCTTATAATTTCTCCTTGGTCATCTAATTTATTCCTAAATACCCATTTAGTATCTATAATTGATTTATTTGATGGTGAGGGTACTAAATCTTATACTTCATTTCTTTCAAATTGTGCTAGTTCTTCTTGCATGGCTATTACCCAATTAGGATCAGGTAAAGCTTCATCTATTGATTTTGGTTCTATTTTAGATATCAATACTATTTGACTTATGTTTCGTATGGTTGATCTAGTTTTAACTCCTAGGGTTGGATTTCCTAACACTTATTCAATTGGATGATTTGGATTTATTCTAGGTGTTCTCAAGTTTTCTTGATGTTGGGTTTGTTCTTCTTCTTCTTGATGATTTCATTTACCCCCTTCTTGATAATTATGAATTGTATTTATTTGACCACTATTGAGTTCTTCTTCATCAAATGTTACATTAGTCGTTTCTTCAATTTTTAGGATTTTCTTGTTGTAATTCTATAGGCCCTACTAGTTGTCGAATATCCAATAAAATTCCATCATCAATTATTAAAGAGAATTTTCCTAGATAATCTTTTGTAATTAGAATGTATACTTTACACCCAAATACTCTTAAATATTTTATTGTAGGTATTTTATTATTAAATATTTCATAAGATAGTTTATTATGTATTTTATTAATTGTTATTTTATTTTGCACATAGCATGCAGTGTTTATAGCCTTGGTCTAAAAATAGCTAGGTAGATTGTATTCATTTAGCATTGATCTAGCGGCTTCTTGTAGAGTTTTATTTATCTTTCTACTATACCATTCTGTTGAGGTGTTCTAGGATATGAATATTCATGATGGTATCCATTTTCTAGACACATTATTGTAAATTTTTTATTCTTAAATTCACCTCCATCATCACTTCTTATTCTTTTTTATCTTAAGATCTTTTTCATTTTCTATCTGTTTACTAAAATTATTAAATATTTCAAATGTTTTATCTTTATGTTTTAAGAATTTTACCCAGTGAACCTAGAGTAATCATCTATTATTACTAAACAATATAAATTTCCATTTAGTGATTTTACTCCATGTGAATCAAGTAAGTCTAAGTGAATTAATTCAAGTATTGAGGTTGTTTGACTTTGGTTAGTTGTCTTGTGTGGGGATCTGATTTGTTTTCCTTGTTGGCAAGCATTACAAACTTTACATTCTAAATTTATTAGTTTAGGTAAACCTCTAACTAAATTTGTTTCACTTAGTTTAGTTATATGCCTAAAGTTAATGTGGGCAAGTCTCCTATACCACAACCAACTATCCTCTTGCTGTGTCAAATGACACTTGATTGAGGATCTTATTAAATTTATTGAATAAATGTTTTTATCCCTAACACCTTTAAGTAATATATTTGAGTTTTTAATGTTATTAATTAAACATGCATTTGACAAGAATTTTACTTCATATCCAACATCACATAGTTGACTTATGCTAAGTAAATTGAATTTGAAATTTTCTACAAACAAGACCTTTTGAATGACAAAATTCAATTTTAATTCAATGTTACCTGTTCCAATTACCTTAAGTTTGTCGTTATTTCCAAAGGCAACTAAACCTCGATTCTTGAGTTTTAATTCTGTGAATTTGTGATGATCTCCAGTCATTGGTCCATTCTAGAGTCCTACATGAATTATACATTTTTTAGGGTTGTGACTTAATTGTACTAATTAATTTTATCCTAGTTCATCTCGCCCAGCCTAGGTTTACAAAGCATGTTAACCTTATATGTTTTGCGATATGAGGATTCATTTTTATCTTAATTAAATTTTAATGAGACTTGAAAGTATTTTAAACTTGTGTTAGATTCTAGTTTTGCTTGAGTTAATCAAGTAAGTTTTTCCAAAATTGACTTCCAGGTAGTGGCGAGGCATATGAACTTCTTGGATATTAGATGGACCACTTCCTAAGACAAAGTCAATCAAGGAATAAAATATTTGACTCACTTTGGACTAAACTTTGGTCTAACTAGTTAAAGACTTAGTGAGTTAGCTTTAGTTAGTTTCACTCAACTTAGAGCACCAGGTAGTGGCGAGGCATATGACCTTTTTGGATATCAGATGGACCACTTCCCAGACATGCACTTTGTTGGTGCAATTGGGCCAGGTCACGATTGACCAGACTCGAGTTTGACTCGAGTAGTATTTTGATGTTTGACATTGATGTCTGACAATGTATTGGTGAGATTATTGGTGCAATCGACCCAGGTTATGATTTTGATGTTTGACGATGGTTTGACCATTGTCATGGGAAAAGTCCAAGTCGCGATTGACCAGACTCGAGTTTGACTCGAGTAGTATTTTGATGTTTGATATTGATGTCTGACATTGATGTCTGACAATATATTGGGGAGATTGTTGGTGCAATCGACCTAGGTTATGATTTTAATGTTTGATGATGGTTTGACCATTGTCATGGGAAAAGTCCAAGTCTTGTGTACTTGGCATGAAAAGTCCAAGCATGAGTCTTGGCATGGAAAGTTCAACATGGGTTGGCAAGGAAAGTCCAAGCATGGGTCTTGGCAAAGGAAAGTCCAAGCATGGATCTTGGCAAGGAAAATTCCAAGAATGGGTCTTGGCATGGAAAGTCCAACATGGATTGGCAAGGGAAAGTCCAAGCTTGAGTCTTGGCAATTGAGAAGTCCAAGGGGAATATTGGCGGCGTAAAGTCCAAGAGTAGAGTCTTGGCAGCATAAGTCCAATGGTTGGTGGTGTAAAGTTCAAGCAGAGTCTTGGTAGCGTAAGTCCAATGTGCCTTGGCGGTATAGACCAGCTTAGTATGACAATAGCCGATAGAAGCACCTGAAGGCTAGCGTATGGATGAACAAGTCATGGATGACTTGGAGGGATCCGATAGGCGTGAGGCTGACGGAGGTGGCTAGAAGGCTTAGGTCTAGTCTAAGGATGGTCTAGCAAATATGAGGGCACCATACTTGGGGTAAAACCTCATGTTTGAGGTTTATCAGTCGACTGGGACAGTGGTCAGTCGACTGATGGGAGTCGACTAGAGCTCGACAGCAGGAACTAGCCTAGCAGTCGACTGTCAGCATTGGGCAGTCAACTGATGACCAGAACAGTCGACTGATCTGGAGATCAGTCGACTGATGGTCGGGAATTCGGGCATAGAAGGTTCCCGAGTTGATTGTTAGGGTTTGACAGTCGAGTGATGACTCGATCAGTCGACTGATGGTCTATCCGTTGGAACTTATCCAACGTGGTTCATATCGTTGTCTCACAACGGCTACAGGAGCAGTCGACTGATGGTCCCGATTAGTCGACTGCTAGATGAAATCCAGCCTGAATATAGGTTATAAAAGCATCTCGGAAGGAGGGATTTAGCATCGATTTTCTTGGGCGATTTGGAGCGATTTGCTGGTGCAAATCAAAGTCTTCAAGGCTAGTCCAAGGCAATCAACAAGCAAGCTTTCAAAAAATTTTTGTAAAGTATTCTTTGCATTATTTTGTTGTATTTACTTGTATATGCTTGTTGTTCATTGTATTACTTAGAGTAATTACTTGTACAAGGTTTCTCCACCTCCGGATTGTTCCGAGAAGGAGTTATTGAGTAGTGGTGTGTGATTGGCATTGCTAGGGCTTGTTCGAGCCCAATCCGTGGAGTAGAACCATTCGATTCCGAACCACATTATATTTGGCGTTGTGATTGTGCTTGTGTGTATTTGTTTTTGTTATATATATATTTTGCTGCATATAACACATTTTGTAGCAAGTGCAATCAAATTCCATCAAGCAATGCCGAATCGCTATTCACCCCCCTCTAGCGGGCGCACATGTCCTAACAAGTGGTATCAGAGCAAGGCTGCTCTTCAAGGATTAACAACCAAGAGAGCACCGCTAGAGGAAGAAGATTGAGTTTGAAGAACAATTAGGATGGGATATCAATACTCCAATCCCTTACACCTTCTATGGACAAGAAGGGTTTAGGCAATGGAGGGCACGGATTGAAGACTTTATTATGATGAGGGACTTCGAAGAATGGTTCGCATTAATGAAAGGATTCAAGTATCCGAGAGGGCCAAAGGGAGGTTTTCTCAAAATGAAAAAGAACAAATCCAAGAATTCGAGATAAACAAGAAGGTAATAAAATTCTTGGTTGATTTGATTCCTAACGATATTTTGTATAGCTTAAGTGAATACAAGGATGCCAAGGAGCTTTGGATCAATTTGGCAAAGTATCATGAAAGTTCATCACCAATCCAAGAAGAAGAAGAGGAGGAGTGCTCATCCTCTCAAGCTCAAGAAGAAGCAAGCACATCTTCATCACAAGAGCTTGAGGATTTGGATGGTGATAGAGTAGACATCCGAATCGGTAGAGGAGGTGGAATTGGAAGAAACCTCCACCTCTAGGATTGAGGGGGAGGATATTAGATCATCCTCAATACCGGAGCAAGAAGAACATGAACCATCTACCTTCGATCAAGAAGAAGAAGAAGTCCAAACCACCACCATTGACCTAGGTAACTCAAGCATTTCGATTAATAATAAAAATCATATAATATGCTTGAGTGTAGGGAATCCGGGTACTACAAGAGCAAGTGCCCAAAGAAGGTCAAGAAAAGTCCTCCGGCACCAAAAGTCAACGAAAAGACCAATGAAGCCGGAGTCCCCACCAAGAAGATCAAGGAGCACGTGGTGTGCTTCAAGTGTCATCAAAAGGGGCACTATAGGAGTCAATGCCCAAAGGGAGGGAAGAAGACTCATGAAGGAAGAGCTACACATGTAGGGGGAGCTAAGGCAACCCCTAAGGTAACTTCTAATTTTGCTCCTTCCTTAATTAATAGGCAAAAGCATGTTAGGAGTAATCTTGCTATTTATCATAAAGAGCATGCTAGAAATAGGTTTTATTGTTTAGGGGCTAAGAATGTCAACATTAGAACTAAGGAGAAATTTGGGACTAATGTCCCTAGAAAAATCCTTCCTAGGGAGACCATTAGGAAGATAAAGGATCACCTAGGCATCAACCCTAAATGGACTAGACATATGCCTAGAAATAAGAATATCTCAAGAGTTAATGAAAAATCAAAAATTGATATATTAGAAAAGGAAAATCAAGTTTTGAGGTCAAAACTTGAGAAAATTGAGAAAACCCTTAGGAATATACAAGATCAAATTATAGGGTCAAATGATCAAAAATCTAGGTCAAGGAGTCAAAACCTAGGGTTTAGAAATCAAGGTCCAACCAAGGGCAAGAAAGGTTTGGGTAACAAACCTAAGCCCAAGGAGGGCTATCATAGTATTCCATTCGATTATGGAACACAACCTAGGTCTAGGAAGACCAAGGTTACTAGGGAAGTCATCCCTAAGGGTAACCAAGGTGTGTGCCTAATGGATAGGATTTCAAAGAAACCTAGGGAAGCCACTAAGAAGGTTACAAGGGGAGCTACCCCTAGAGTTAACCTAGGCAGGACCCAAATAACCAAGGCTTCTAAGCCTAGAAGGGTCATTAGGAGGGTATCTAGGGAAGTTATCCCTAGTGAATACCTAGTTAACCCAAGGAGCTCCAATAGGTATTGGGTTCCTAGGAGCGTGATCGATTCACGCTAGATGGGTTTAGGTGTGTTAACCTTGATTGTAAGGGTAGCTAATCCAACCATAGCAAAGTTGGCACATTAGGTCATTTTTCAAGGTTATGGATACCTTGGGAATAGGTTTGATTTTAAATCCTAAACGATCTTAGGATGTGTCAATATATTTTTGGGATTATGAAAAATCAATCAAATTGGCACAATTTAAGTTTAGAGGTTGAGATGTGTCATTTTGGGTTTTTGGCAAACTTGGAAGATAATTAACAATATGACAAAATGGACTTAATAATAACAAATGGTAATTAACATTAAAATTTAGGTATTTATATACCTTTATATTTTATTTGGCATGTTTGATTTGCCATATAACATGTCATGACATCATATCTACTTTTAATTATATAATATGTCATGATCATGCTTAGGATTAAGGTTAAATGTCATGTATGCTTAGATTCCATTTTATGTCATAACATCATGATTATGAGCACATGTTTATTTATATCATCATTAATGCCATAATCATTCATGCATTAATAAAAATTGAGTTAAGGACAATTGGCATGACTTGAAGTCCCATGTATAAGGGAATCAAGTAGTGTTGCCCTAGAAAAATGCATGAAACCCTAGATTAGGATGAACAAAACCCACATCTCACATTACATTGACATGTATGTGTATCGATACACCCTAGATACATGTGAGATGCTAGGATATGAGTTGAGTTCAAGGTGCATAGTTTTTGCATCTAGATTAACTAAAACTCATCTTATACTATTGAGGGATCATTGGGAAAGTTAATGTATAAGTCATGTGCATTGAGCCCAAAGAACATAATCCAATATAAGGTTTTGAAAATATTTTAAAATTATTTTGAAAAATCTTGGTGTAGTCTATCTTTTGATAGAAGTCACCATTGATGAAGTTGATACAAAGTGAGCTCAAAACAAGGAAATTTTCTTCACTTTTGAACTTTGTATCAATTTTGCTATTTTATGAGTAAATTATTTTTCAAATATTTTTCACCCATTTTATTGGTTATAAGTATTATACATATGAAGTTTCACGGTTTTTCAAGTTACATATAATTACTTATGCATTTCTGAAATTCATTTCTGATAATTAAAAATCAAAATTTTCAATCACCGATCGCTTCTTGGGCGGGTGATCGATGATATACGATCATGATCGTTGATCGAGAGAGTCGATCGCAGAGTCGATTCGGGTAAACAATGATGTTTAACCCATATTTCAGCTATATTAGGATTCCCTAACTGCTCATAACCCTAGGATATGCTTTGGAAAATATTAGAAATAGTGAAAAATCATTGGATATGGATTAGGATAGTTGTTAGGGTGTGTATCAATTTTAAGGTGTGTGAAAATAAATGTTGAATTTTGTACCTTAATTTTTGATGTTTTAGAGTTCCTATAGGCTTAGGGACTTCCCAAGGACATTGTTGGTGCAAAGGTCAAGGGAGAGCAAGCCTTTAGGGGGAGATATCCATCATGGGATGATGGATGTATTTCTTCCTCATGAGGGGGAGAATTTTGGAGAAAGGAAGAAGTTAATATTCCCAATTTGGAAATTGGAAGAGTTTATAGGAGTGTCTCTCTTAAGTGATATGAGACTTATCACTAGGAAGAGTGAAGACATCCTAGATGTTTTGGACCAAGGGGGAGATTGTAAGATCTCATTGGATATGAGACATTGACCTCCTTGAGAAGAACCTTTTTGATGTATGTCAAAAAGGGGAAGAATGTTAGAATTACTAATTTGGGAAAATTAGTAGGGGAATTTTAGTTAGGGGCCTAACTCAAAGGTGTTTGGTTTTTGTCAAACATCAAAAAAGGGGAGATTATTGGTGCAATCGGCCCAGGTCACGATTGACCAAACTCGAGTTTGACTCGAGTAGTATTTTGATGTTTGACATTGATGTCTGACAATATATTGGCGAGATTGTTGGTGCAATCGACCCAGGTTATGATTTTGATGTTTGACATTAGTTTGACCATTGTAATGGGAAAAGTCCAAGTCGCGATTGACCAGACTCGAGTTTGACTCGAGTAGTGTTTTGATGTTTGATATTGATGTCTGACATTGATGTCTGATAATGTATTGGGGAGATTGTTGGTGCAATCGATCCAGGTTATGATTTTGATGTTTGACGATGGTTTGACCATTGTCATGGGAAAAGTCAAAATCTTGTGTACTTAGCATGAAAAGTCCAACCTTGAGTCTTGGCATGGAAAGTCCAACATGGGTTGACAAGGAAAGTTCAAGCATGGATCTTCGCAAAGAAAAGTCCAAGCATTGGTCTTGGCATGGAAAAGTCCAAGCATGGGTCTTGGCATGGAAAGTCCAACATGGGTTGGCAAGGGAAAGTCCAAGCTTGAGTCTTGGCAATCGAGAAGTCCAAGGGGAATATTGGCGATGTAAAGTCCAAGGGTGGAGTCTTGGCAGTATAAGTCCAATGGTTGGCGGTGTAAAGTCCAAGCGGAGTCTTGGTAGCATAAGTCCAATGTGCCTTGGCGGTATAGACCAGCTTAGCATGACAATAGTTGATGAAAGCACCTGAAGGCTAGTGTATGGATGAACAAGTCATGGATGACTTGGAGGAATCCGATAGGCGTGAGGCTGACGGAGGTGGCTAGAAGGCTTAGGTCTAGGCTAAGGGTGGTCTAGCAAGTATGGAGGCACCATACTTGGGGTAAAATCTCATATTTAAGGTGTATCAGTCGACTGATGGGAGTCGACTAAAGTTCAACTGCAGGAACTGGCCTAGCAATCGACTGCCAGCATTGGACAGTCGAATGATGACCAGAGCAGTCGAATGATCTAGAGATCAGTCGACTAATGGTCGGGAATTCGATCACAGAAGGTTCCCGAGTCGGTTGTTAGGGTTTGACAGTCAAGTGATGACTCGATCAATCGACTGATGGTCTATCCGTTGGAACTTATCCAACGTGGCTCATGTCGTTGTCTCACAATGGCTATAGGAGCAGCTGACTGATGGTTCCGATCAGTCGGCTGCTAGGCAAAATCCATCCCGAATGTAAGTTATAAAAGTAGCTCATAAGGAGGGATTTGGCATCAGTTTTCTTGGGCGATTTGGAGCGATTTGCTGGTGCAAATCAGGGTCTTCAAGGCTAGTCCAAGGCAATCAACAAGCAAGCTTTCAAAAGATTTTTGTAAAGTGTTCTTTGCATTCTTTTGTTGTATTTACTTGTATATGCTTGTTGTTCATTGTATTACTTAGAGTAATTACTTGTACGAGGTTTATCCACCTCCGAATTGTTCCGAGAAGGAGTTATTGAGTATTGGTGTGTGATTGGCATCGCTAGGACACGTTCGAGCCCAATCCGTAGAGTAGGAACCATTCGGTTCCGAACCACGTTATATTTGGTGTTGTGATTGTGATTGTGTGTATTTGTTTTTGTTATATATATATTTTGTTGCGTATAACACATTTTGTAGCAAGCGCGATCAAATTCCATCAAGCAACGCCGAATCGCTATTCACCCCCCCTCTAGCGGGCGGACAGGTCCTAACGAAGAGCTTCTGATGCACGCGAACGTGACCTCAAATCTCGCGATGAAGGTCGTCGAGGACTCGAAGTGCACACTCGTGCTCAATGCCCGCAAGTGCATGGATGTCGTCAAGTAATAAAAGATTATCGATCCCACAGGGACTGGGATTCGAATATCGATTTGTTTCAGTGGGTGAAATTGTTCGGAAAATCTAAGAGGTTTTGATTTGTGAAGGCTATCGGTGGACTATACTCTATACAGTGTCACGTGGAGGAAGAAGGGAGTGTGCCGAGGTCTTCAAAGGTGATTCTAGGACTTCGGTTTCGCTTGTGTGTCGCAAAACAATGTTGTCAACTGCTGTTGTCTAGACGTTTAGCTATGGTTTTGTGGAAGGGATATCATACACTCTCCCGATGAGCCACCTCATCTACCGAGAGCTATCTCCGCCTTAAAAGGACGGGATAGACGGTACAAGGATGCCAAATTAATCCCTACGATGAATTGTTTCTGGTTCCATTGCATCCTTCTACCCACGGTTACAGGAGATCAGGTTTACCCCTAGGTTCCTTGTATAAAATCCCCTAAATCTTAGATACGAGGGTTGTCACCCCTCGTATCACCTAAGCACAGCAGGTATAAAACCAAACACGCATAGATATAGTTTAAACAACTTCCAATTGCCAAATTAAACTCAAAGACAGAATTTAACATGAACCAACATGTAATGTGCATACAAGCTACTCCCTAATCCTAGAATCGAAGGAACTACTCCATGTATATAAAGGAGGAATCACAAATCATTTACATGTTTGAATACATCAGAAATAAAATGCAGGAACAAGGGATTACAATGCTTTCGTGGTCTTCTCTCCGGCGTTGAAGTGCAAAGTGTGGACCTCCAGCAGAATTCCTCCTCCCCGTTGTGAGTTCCCGAAACTTTTTAGGGCTTCGGTGTGTCGTCCTAGCCATCGTGCCTCCCCCCTAGGGTTTGGACGGAGCCATCCTTAGGACCGTTGTAAAATCCAGAAAAAGCCCTAGTCACGCAAATCTGGCAGGCCGC
This sequence comes from Wurfbainia villosa, assembly GCA_025175895.1. Lineage (NCBI taxonomy): Eukaryota > Viridiplantae > Streptophyta > Magnoliopsida > Zingiberales > Zingiberaceae > Wurfbainia > Wurfbainia villosa. Next base: position 86,128,458 of record CM046004.1, read on the forward strand.
TACACGGCCGTGTGCGTCCCTGGGGTGGCTGATCTCACCCATTGGACACGGTCGTGTGTAGCCACACGCCCTGGTCGTATCCCTCTCTACGTCTAGTTGCAAAATGTCCTTCTTTTGCTCCGAAAGTGCACCTTTTTCACCCGAAATGCTAGCCTGCACACAAAAGTACAAAGAGCAGACCTCCGAACTAGAAAATAGGAAATACGTGCAAAATAGAGTGACATACGCATGAAAACTAACATAAAACATAATGAGATGTGAGCGAAAACTACTCCTAAAATCCTATATGTTTTTCTCACATCACTTCCCCCAAACTTAAATCTTTGCTTATCCTCAAGAAAACCTCAGTGCCATGAAATTTAAAAAGACATTGTTCCATACTTAGCATGTTAACTAAATTTATTAAGTGGTATTTACAATCAAAGCAAAATAAATATGTTCTAGAAATTCACTAAGTTAGCTCCTCGTGCTCGTGTTAAGCGAATCATTCTTAGGGGATGCCCGTTCCATGGTGAGTTAAGTCGTCATCCCATAGCTTTCCTAAGGTTTCTGACTCTTAGGCACTTACCTGCCCAAAGCGAGGGTCGTTCCCTAGATCTAGCATAAAGTCTCAAAGGCATGCTCGGTATTGAGAGAAATTGGTAGGTGTTTTTCCAGTAACCTAACTCGGTCTCTGATGTGTGTAAATCATGCTATATTTTCATTACTCCATATGCATGCATTTTATCTCATTTCATATCCTAGGCATGTATTTTATCATGATTCAGTTAAGTTTAGCATATTTTGGACGAAGGGACTGCTTTTGGGTGTTTTTGGTGTTAACAGGGCGAAGAAGCAGCGTATCAAAACAACACAGGCGTGTTAGCAATCGACACGCCCGTGTCATAAGATCCAGCAGCCGACACACCTTAGTTCAAAGATCGACACGCCCGTGTCAGGGGTTCCAGCAGCCAACACGCCCCAGTTCAGCTTCGACACGCCTTAGTTCAAAGATCGACACACCCGTGTCAGGGGTTCCAGCAGCCAACACGCCCCAGTTCAGCTTCGACACGCCCCAATTCAAGCGTGACACGCTCGGTGGGAAATGCCCGACACGCCAGTGCCCTCATTTGGCACGGGCGTGTTGGCCTGATTCCAGAATTCCTTTTCTGCGAGCAATCAGGATCTTCGTCTCAATTACGGGGAAATCTATTGCCTTAATCGAAGAGGAGGCCAAGGATATAAAAGAGGAGAGATTCTAAACCTAAGAGGAGGACGGCGGGTGGTCAGAGATCGACGACAGAAGAAGTAAAAGAGAAGGAGTCGGCAGAAGAAGGATATGGCACCCAGTATCGTAATTTCTTTCTCTAGTAATTCTTGTCAGACTATGGAGTAGTATCCTGTAATCTTAGGATGAGGGAGTAGCCCTTGACGATTTATGACGGATGATATAATCTATACTACTTGAACTATTGTTTATTTTGATCTGGTTCTTTTGGATTCTTATTGATAAACCTAAGGAGCAAAGGGGAAGTACCTAACGGTGAACCCGAGTTCAAAGCCGTAACCAACTAGGGAATAACTCCTACTAGTAGCGGTAGTGTATCTATGAGGGCTTGCGGGGTCTCGTGTGAGTCTCCTTAGCTGATTATGGTCCCGTGTGCAAACCTACCGTGAAGAGGAAATTTGACTCTAGAGGAACTCTTATGAACTTAATGGATCTATCAAATCCAGTTTTTACCAAGTAACGGAGGTAAGACATAGGGAGGTTTGCGGGGGTCTCGTGACAGGTCCCCTTAGCTGATTATGATCCCCTATGCTCGAACACCGTGACAGGTAAATTGAGTTTGATAGGTACAGTTAACGTAGACCTCGAAAGGGGCCGTTGATTTACCTTAGGATAGGTTCCATCAAAACAACTCTAATAAGGTTAGGAAAGAATTAAATCACCTTATAAATCGTCGACGTGGTGAAACCCATATCCTGAGATTCTCCTCAACTCTTGACTTTCAGCTCGTTCTTCTCATTCATTGTTCTTGACTTCTCAGGTTCTTTGCTTAAACCACAATTCGATTGACTAGATAACTTGGTATCACGACCACTCGGTAATTGACCCAATCCCTGTGGAATCGATATTTTTATTACTTGACGACAACCGTGCACTTACGGAAAACACAACATCAGTCTCAAAGGGGCACCTAACCATTTCCACCCACAACAACTATTTTTTATCCCTCATAATCTTATCTCTCTCCCCCCTTTTTTTTCGTTTTCTTTTTCTTTTTCTTTGTTTTCTTTTTCATCTTTTTCTCTTTCTCTCTCTTTTTTTTCTTCTCACTGGGATTTTGATTTTTTTAAATGGGCTTACAAAATCCGAGCATCTCCAGTAACTAAAATGCTAAACCTAGAGTCACCTATGGATTCTAAAGTACTAGACTACTGAGATGAATCATAACTAGGTATGTACTAAATTCTCTCTTTCAGAATGTTCGACATGTGTAGGTGTAAAAATAAAAGCTAACCAGTGTAAGTCTAGAATATTCATTAGAGTGAATAAAATAAAATACCACGAGATAAATAAAGTTAAGCTACCTATGGGAACAACTCATGTAAGCAACTTTTAAAAATACTACTGAGGCAGCTTTACAGATAACAAAAACTAAGTACTGAAAGAAACTCAACAACCCATGCATGAATAAATGAATGAAAATACCATAAAAGAAACTACTGCTAGAAAACAAACAAAATAAACTTTGGGGTCCCCAGACTTAAATGAAAATATACCTCTAAAATGATGGACGAGGTGGAAAGTCTGGGAGCCTCGGCATCTCAGGATCCTGAGAGAACCTACTGCTGAGTTGCTGATGTCATATGTACATGTGGTTGATCTGGGAGATGGTTGATGCAGCAGTTGCTCGGTGCTCCTCCTCCCTGGCCCACTGTGTCTGCTGGGCATGCATGTGTTGTCGCATCTCCTGGCGGTAGGCGGCCTCATCCTGGCGATGAGAAGCCTCCTCCTGGAAGTATATGCGGGCCTCGTCAGAGAACTCCTCAGCTCGCTGGAAGTGCTCTCGGAAGCCCTGGAACTCCGCCTGCGTGTAGGCGCTCTGCTCCTCCCATCGCTGCCTCTGTGTCTGCTACTCGGTGTATATGTCATCGAGGCACGATCGGAACTCCGAGAAATCATAGGTCGATGTACCTGCATCCTACTCAAAGGTGAAAAAATATGGTGGTGCAGGTGCAGACTCATGTCGGCCTGGACTGGGGGGGCTCCTATGCATGTGTGGACTGGATGGAGAGTGATGTAAAGGGGGAGAGATGGGCGCCGATGTGGGTGGTCCCTCATGTGGAGGGGACTCTACTATCAGGTCCAAGGGACAGTTGGCACGTGTAGTGATGGTGGTACAATCAGGGTCGGGGAGCCTAAGGGCCATCAGATTTTTCCTTACAAAGCATAAGGAGTGTCCTTTTCTAACAATCATCTTCATGGCCATGCACACTCCTAGGTCGATCCTAGGGTTCCCCTCTATACTCTCTAATGTAATGTAATCGTACCCCATCCTATGGTAAATGTGGGTAAGTAGGCCCCCCACATTAATCTCTCCTCGTGCTGCTTTGCCCATCTTCACTAAGTGTCTGATGAAGTAGGACCCTACATTGATGCTACTCCTTTCTTATAGCATGTCCAAGAGGCAAAGAAGCTCGCTAGCTCTAACTACACTGTCACTCTCCCCACGACCAAATATAGTACTGGCCATGATGCGGTGGAGGTATCGGAAGACGGTGTTTCGGAGGCACGACGCTTTGGCCCTAGAAGGGTCATAAGCGTGCTCCCCCGTCAACTCGGTCCAAAATACCCGAGCGTTGAACCCAATAGGGATTCTTCTCTCTCCCCCACTCGGAAAGCCAAAGCATGATTCCATTGGTGAAGGGTTCATTCATGTTCAATGTTAAAAATCCTAAAAGTTATCCTACCCTCTTTGCTCTCTCAACCTGTTAAAATTTCCGCCTCTAAGGAACTCAAAAATTCTAGAACTATCCTAGGGTAGGTTGGGTGCCTTATTCCCATCATCTCTTCCCACCCCATTTTTTCAAATAGGGTTTGAATATCACCCAACAACCCTAAAGACTCTAGCAAATCTTCATCTAAGTACCTAGTAGCAGTGAGTTTATGAGTAGAAAGTATATTATATCTATCTCTATGTTCATTATTGCGAAAAAGAAGAGTGGGTAGGGCGTTACCCTCCTTCGGAGCTTGAGGGGCGTCGGCTCTCCTTGTTTGTCGCTCCGAAACACCAGATCGAGGTGTTACATGCTTGGTCCTCCTCATCCTTGCTTCTTTTAGCTTCCTTTGAGGTTAGAAGTGCTTCTAGATGGTGGGGAAGACGAAACCACACGGCTAGGGCAAGAGCACTCGAAGCACACGGCACAAATGGAATGAAAACACACGACTCGACCCTTTTTAACCTTGCGCAACACGGCCGTGTGAAAACACACGGCCAGGCCGTGTGTGCCTCGGGTCAATCATGAAGGTTTTGCTCGGAAGCTCTGATACCAATTGAAGGGTTTTGCTTATCGAGTCCGTGAGGGAAAACTTCGCTTCCCACTTCACCTCGGTAGCTTGTCCATGGCGATCCCTTCGATGTCCCCGGATTAAAAAAATTTAATCCTAGACAAAAGGGATTGCCAAAGCAACCAAGTCATCGTCGTACTATTCGTTTAGAGAGGTCACTTGAACAAACTAGTTATTCAAGCGACCATCCTCTATTCTACGAGTAGCCGCGGAATACACGATGTCCGGATCGCCGGTTTTTGTGTTTATGTTCGGGATCCAAGTATTATTTAGCCATTTACAGATTTATAACATGCTTATAATTGAAAAACAAAAGCAAGCAACAAACAAAAGAAGAAAGTAGAATAGGTATACCTCTCGATCTTCTAATGTATGACCTTCCTCCTTTTGGACGTCGTGTGGGCGACGATCCACCAAAAGTCGAAGCTCCTAGATGCCAAATCTTCCTTCCTTGCTCTTCCAAAGCAAGAGAAAGAATAGAAACAAGGTTTTTCTCCTCACTAGAAACAACCAACAAGGAACCAAACTTATCCTTGCCGCCGGCCAACTAGATGAAGGAGAAGATGGTGGAAAACAACCAAGACACCAAGGGAAGCCCTATATCTTGTTTCCACCACCTAAGGAGAGGGAAAAGGAAGCTTTTGGGTGCCGGCCAAGGCTGGAAAAGAGCTGGGAAGGGTGCTGGACGTTGGCCAAAAGAGGAAGAAGAAGAGAGAAAGAATCTTCCTTATTTGGTGTCACCCTTGCCTCCAAACCCTAATCCTAATCCTATCTCAAATAGGATTCCTTCTTGCCGCCCAAACCCTAGCTCTCCTATCATGTAGTTCATGCCAAATCCCTTTGCCATCCTTTTATAGAGTTAGGGATAAGTCATGAATTAATCTCCTCCATTGGTTCTAGGGATTTAATCTCAACCGTCGGATCTAGAGATTTAATCTCAACTGTCAGTTCTTAGAGATTTAATCTCTACCAATGGATCTTTGAGTTTTGTTTCTATCCTTTGGATCTAAGAATCATGAGGTGTTAATAGGCTACATTATGGACCATGAGGAGGAGTTGGGTCTTGGCCACCCATGGATCAAGCCCACATAAAGTCCGATCCACTAATGATGATCCAATCCACTAAAGGTTCATCATTGATCTACCTCACCAACCCCCATATGATAATATGGGCTCCATATATTATTTTTACATTTTCTTCCCGTGTTTAAGATCTCGAATGTCCGTCAATTAATTAATTTACCGACCATTAATTAATCAACATCTAACTCCTTGAGTAGTATCACTCAACCTTTTCATCATGCCGAACCAAGTCCACCTGCAGGGTTTACATTATGAACCTTATGAGCTCCTCAAGGGGACATCATCATCCTAATATATAGGACACAGTTTACTCCTATAATCAACGGCACACCATATAAATAATATCATCTCCCAACTTACCGAGCCTATCGATTTAATCTATAAATCTCTCCCATTGGTAAATTAAAGAGATGAGTACTAAGTATATGTGCCTGTTATTATATCGGGATTAAGAGCATGTACTAAATAATATCTGAGGTCCGATTCGATTATATAGTCAGCAATAAATCGAATCACCTCTAAGTCGGTCCTGCTCAATACACACAAAGTGCACTAGTGTGATTCTATGGTCAAGACAAACCAATACAAAACCACACTACAGCCATTCCGATGGTTTGTCCAAAGTCATCTCGGTTGTGAGCCTTTGCTTATACTTTTCAAGGGGCCGATAACATGGTCTCCTGTGTGACACCACACACCATGTTATCTACAATGTAAAGTATTAGACAATATTGCATAACCATAAAAATATGTAAACAATGATCATGTGATTCTTATTCCAAAATAAAGATGTTCATACAAAAGATAGACTTTTCAGTATACATCCCTACAATCTCCCACTTATACTAAAAGACTATGTTGTCTTCAAACTGTCATACATCTGATCCCCATTCCCTCCACATGCCTATCAAAAGCTCTCGCCGGAAGGGCCTTAGTGAAAGGATCTGCCAGATTATCCTCCGATGCAATCTTGGCCACAACAACTACTCCTCTCTTTACGATTTCTCGTATCAGGTGGTACTTGTGCTCTATGTGTTTACTAGACTTATGGGCTCGTGGTTCCTTCAAGTTTGCAACTGCACCACTATTATCACAATAAATTGTGATAGTTCTGGGCAAACCAAGAATCACATCCAAGTCCACCAGGAAGTTCCTGAGCCATACAGCTTCTTTGGCCGCCTCAGAGGCCGCCACATACTCAGCTTCCATGGTGGAGTCCGCCACACACTTCTGCTTAACACTCCTCCATACAATGGCTCCACCTCTCAAAGTAAACACAAAACCTGAGGTAGACTTACTGTTATCCCTATCAGATTGGAAGTCGGAATCCGTGTAACCCACAGGGAGTAATTGGTCTACTCGGTAAACCATCATATAATCCCTAGTCCTTCTCAGGTACTTCATTATATGCTTTACCACAGTCCAATGTCCCTATCCTGGATTACTCTGATATCTGCTGACCATGCCCACGGTAAAGCAGATATCTGGTCTCGTACAGAGCATCGCATACATGAGGCTTCCTACTGCCGAAGCATAAGGAACCGCCTTCATCTCCTCTATCTCCTCAGATGATCTAGGACACATCTCCTTAGATAAAGGAACTCCATGCCTGAAAGGTAGAAAACCCTTCTTGGAGTTCTGCATGCTAAAACGCTCCATAATCGTGTCTATGTATGAAGCTTGGGATAAGCACAACATCCTTTTCCTGCGATCCCTTATAATCTTGATCCCAAGGATGTGTCCTACCTCTCCCAAGTCCTTCATATCAAACTGTTTGGACAACCATACCCTGACGTCTGATAACACCTTGATATTGTTATCAATCAACAAAATGTCATCTACGTATAGTACAAGAAATACCACTACGTTTCCGTCACATCTCTTGTATACACAAGACTCATCCAGACTTTGAATAAATCCATAAGACTGGATCACCTCATCAAAGCGGATGTTCCAAGACCTCGAAGCTTGCTTCAATCCATAAATGGACCGATTAAGCTTACATACAAGATGCTCTTTGCCCTTAGCAATGAATCCCTCTGGTTGCTTCATGTAGATGTTTTCCTCAAGACTTCCATTAAGGAAAACAGTCTTGACATCCATCTGCCACACCTCATAATCCATATAAGCTGCTATGCATAAGAGAATCCGAATAGACTTAAGCATGGCTACCGGCGAAAAGGTCTCCTCATAATCAATACCCTCTTTCTGAGTATACCCCTTCACAACAAGCCTCGCTTTGAAGGTCTCAACCTTCCCATCTATTCCTCTCTTTCTCTTACAAATCCACTTGCATCCAATGGTTTTTACACCATCGGGTGGTTCTACTAGCTCCCAGACCTGATTTAAATCCATAGATTCAATCTTAGTATTCATTGCACTTAGCCAAAATGTTGCATCTTTATCTTGGATTGCCTTGTCATATGTCCAGGGATCAGGTTCATGTTCGCCAAGGACCAAATCAGAAGATTCTTTCAAGAACATGAATCTATCAGGCTATCTCACAACCCTCCCACTACGACGAGGTATCATCTGTGTATTCTCTGTGACACGCAGTGCAGTGATATGTGGTATATCCTCTTGTACTGGTGGTACTAAAGAAGTGACTTCCCCTTTTAACTCCTCCAGAACAATTTTACTCTTGGGCTTGTGGCTCATCACATAGTCTTCCTCTAGAAATCTGGCGTTCGTGCTAACGATCACCCTCTGATCTCTAGGACTATAAAACAATCCACCCTTCGTTCCCCTAGGATAGCCAACGAACATGTGTACTTCTGTACGAGGTTCCAACTTACCATCATCTGCCTTCAGCACATGTGCTGGACTCCCCCATATCCGAATATGTCTTAGACTAGGCTTTTGCCCAGTCCACAACTCTGTGGGAGTAGGAGGCACTGATTTAGATGGAACCAAGTTCAGAATGTACACCGCCGTATCTAGAGCATATCCCCAGAACGAATCTGGCAAGTCAGAATAACTCATCATCGATCTAATCATCTCCATAAGAGTCCAATTCCTTCGCTCTGCTACACCGTTCTACTGGGGTGTGCCAGGTGTAGTCAATTGGGATTGAATCCCAACCTCTAATAAATAGTTCCTAAACTCTCCCAAGAGGTACTCACCGCCACGATCAGATCGTAGTGTCATCCATATCTTGAATAATCGTCTATGAAAGAGACGAAATATTCAAGACTACCTCTTGCCTGGATAGACATAGGACCATACGAATTAGTATGAACCAATTCTAACACATCTTTGGCTCTATACCCCTTGGCCTTAAAAGGCCTCTTGATCATTTTACCTTCCAAGCAAGATTCGCAGGTTGGGAGATCCTCCACCACTAATGAACCCAAAGGTCCATCAGCTATCAACCTTTAAATTCTGCTTAGGTTAATGTGACCAAGCCTAAGATGCCAAAGATATGTTTGGTTCATCTTTGAAGGTTCTTTTCTCTTATTGGAATTAGAAGATGAGTTATAAACTTCAATTTGCATCGTGGGAGGTTTTGGTTCAAGTGTATACAAATTTCCTATCAATGTACCTAAACAGATATTCTCTCTATTCCTTTTTATAACAACTCTATCATTAAAAGAAATAGAATATCCATCCATAAATAATTTAGAAACTGAAACTAAATTCTTTATAAATAAAGGTACATAAAGGGAATTTTCTAGAACCAAAGTTTTATTTTTCTCAAAAGATAAATAAAACTTCTCCCACTGCAATAGCCGCCACCATTACGGCATTGCCCAAGTAAACGGTAATCTCTCCCTTAGCTCATCATCGGGTTTCCTGGAACCCCTGCAAAGTATTGCAGACATGATTAGTGGCTCTCGTATCTACACACCAGGTGCCGGTAGATAACACTGCTAATCATGTTTCAACGACTATTCCAAAGGATATACCTTTGTTCTGTTTCGGACTGGGACAGTCCTTCTTCCAATGTCCATCATGCTTGTAATTGAAGTACTTGCCTTTCAGCTTCTTCACTCCTCCCTGAGATCCTCCCTCTACCTTTGTTTCACCTTGTTTCTTCTTCTTCTTGCCTTTCGGCTTAGAAGTAGAAACCTTCTGAGCAACGATGGCCTGAGGACACTCTTTGAAGAGTGCATACTTGTACTCCTTAGCAGATAAGACAATTTTAGATTCTTTTCCAATCAACTTTATTTAGGTATAGTAAGTTTATTTCCTTTAGTATCATAGTAAGTGGACTGAAAGTCATTATTGAAAATCCTAAGAATCACATAGATCATTACTGTAGATTTCAAAAAATTATTGATTCCTCAAACAATAAAATTTTAAAATCAACCAACACCTCTAAACACCGAGAATATCGCATGCCACGATCATGTGGACGTATACGAATTCTACATTTGTAAGAGGAGGTTTTACCCATTAATTTTACTATCTTGTCAACCTAACTTTCTGACAAGTAAAATTAATAGTTGATTTCTCTTCGGCCCTACAAATAAAAGCAGTGACTCCGATGGGGAGGATACTTATATTTGTATCTAAGTGTTCACCATTACTCGGTACCAAGGTAATTATCTCGGGTTATGTGCCTTACGATGGGCAAGTACACACGCTCCTTAATAATTTCCTATAACCATATTCGACCTTGTGATCCATAAACAAACTCATCCGATGGGGAGAAAGGCACTCAGAGTCGACGTGCAAGTTTGTTTGCATCACATGTCAAATCTTAATGGAGGTCATGGGAATTTATAAAAATATCCCTCTCCCACTTAGTAATTTGAAATTGAGGAATTTTCCTAGCCTATGACATGCATATCAAACAAAAAGCAATAAATATGAAAAATAAATTATTTTCCAACTATTATGGCTTTTGTCTTCAATATGACTCCCGTCGCATCGCCATCTCGTCCGCTCCTCCTACGCCATGTACAAGCCATCCGGAGATCCGAGCCGAGACTAAAACCTAATTTAATTTGCATCCATCGATCCTATACTCCACAAGGGAGTGTACATGAAATCTAGATCGAAAGTAAAATAAAATAAAGAGTGGCTAAACAATGTCGTATTTAATTTACAAAAACTAAATACTAGCCTCGTCAACACCGAGGATTCAACAAAATAAATATTTACACACATACAATCACATACACACATATGGCCATAATAGTCGGATCTTATGCCTGCAACCAAAGAGTTAAATTACGCATATCCTACTATTATCCGACACATATAATATATGAAAAAGTGCATAAAAATTAACCGAATCCTAAACACACAAAACCGGAAACCTTGGCTCTGATACCAATTGAAGTTTTTGCTCGGAAGCTCTGATACCAATTGAAGGGTTTTGCTTATCGAGTCCGTGAGGGGAAACTTCGCTTCCCACTTCACCTCGGTAGCTTGTCCATGGCGATCCCTTCGATGTCCCTGGATTAAAAAATTTAATCCTAGATAAAAGGGATTGCCAAAGCAACCAAGTCATCGTCGTGCTATTCATTTAGAGAGGTCACTTGAACAAACTAGTTGTTCAAGCGACCATCCTCTATTCTACGAGTAGCCGCGGAATAGACGATGTCTGGATCGCTGATTTTTATGTTTATGCTCGAGATCCAAGTATTATTTAGCCATTTACAGATTTATAACATGCTTATAATTGAAAAACAAAAACAAGAAACAAACAAAAGAAGAAAGTATAATAGGTATACCTCTCGATCTTCTAATGTATGACCTTCCTCCTTTTGGACGTCGTGTGGGCGACGATCCACCAAAAGTCGAAGCTCCTAGATGCCGAATCTTCCTTCCTTGCTCTTCCAAAGCAAGAGAAAGAATAGAAACAAGGTTTTTCTCCTCACTAAAAACAACCAACAAGGAACCAAACTTATCCTTGCCGCCGGCCAACTAGATGAAGGAGAAGATGGTGGAAAACAACCAAGACACCAAGGGAATCCCTATATCTTGTTTCCACCACCTAAGGAGAGGGAAAAGGAAGCTTTTGGGTGCTGGCCAAGGCTGGAAAAGAGCTGGGAAGGGTGCTGGACGTTGGCCAAAAGAGGAAGAATAAGAGAGAAAGAATCTTCCTTATTTGGTGCCACCCTTGCCTCCAAACCCTAATCCTAATCCTATCTCAAATAGGATTCCTTCTTGCCACCCAAACCCTAGCTCTCCTATCATGTAGTTCATGCCAAATCCCTTTGCCATCCTTTTATAGAGTTAGGTATAAGTCATGAATTAATCTCCTCCATTGGTTCTAGAGATTTAATCTCAACCGTTAGATCTAGAGATTTAATCTCAACCGTCGGTTCTTAGAGATTTAATCTCTACCAATGGATCTTTGAGTTTTTTTTCTATCCTTTGGATCTAAGCATCATGAGGTGTTAATAGGCTACATTAGGGACCATAAGGAGGAGTTGGGTCTTGGCCACCCATGGATCAAGCCCACATAAAGTCCGATTCACTAATGATGATCCAATCCACTAAAGGTTCATCATTGATCTACCTCACCAACCCCCATATGATAATATGGGCTCCATATATTATTTGTACATTTTCTCCCCATGTTTAAGATCTCGAATGTCCGTCGATTAATTAATTTACCGACCATTAATTAATCAACATCTAACTCCTTGAGTAGTACCACTCAACCTTTTCATCATGTCAGACCAAGTCCACCTGCAGGGTTTACATGATGAACCTTATGAGCTCCTCAAGGGGACATCATCATCCTAATATATAGGACACGGTTTCCTCCTATAATGAACGGCACACCATATAAATAATATCATCTCCCAACTTACCGAGCCTATCAATTTAATCTATAAATCTCGCCCATTGGTAAATCAAAGAGATGAGTACTAAGTATATGTGCCCGTTATTATATCGGGATTAAGAGCATGTACTAAATAATATCTGAGGTCCGATTCGATTATATAGTCAGCAATAAATCGAATCACCTCTAAGTCGGTCCTGCTCAATACACACAAAGTGCACTAGTGTGATTCTATGGTCAAGACAAACCAATACCAAACCACACTACAACCATTCTGATGGTTTGTCCAAAGCCATCTCGGTTGTGAGCCTTTGCTTATACTTTTCAAGGGGCCAATAACATGGTCTCCTGTGTGACACCACACACCATGTTATCTACAATGTAAAGTATTAGACAATATTCCATAACCATAAAAATATGCAAACAATGATCATGTAATTCTTATTCCAAAATAAAGATGTTCATACAAAAGATAGACTTTTCAGTATACATCCCTACAAGTCGAGCACGGCCGTGGGAAAACACATGGTCAGGCCGTGTGTCCCCATTTTTCTCCCCGTTTTGCGTTATGGTCCGAATTTCCTCATACACTTCGCCGTGTAGGCTAATATGGATTTTATGTTTGCCTAACAAAGTTCTTTTCTAGTCCTAACTCTAAATGGGATGGAAATCAAAACTAAAATTAAATAAATGCATGCAATACAATCAAAGGAAAATCTAAAACTAAACTTGGGTTGTCTCCCAAGAAGCGCTTTGTTTAAGGTCGTTTAGCTCTACCACACTCCACTATCAACTTGGCTCTAGAGATTCAATGAACCTCCATTCATCCGTCTCGGAAGCTTCATTGGGTGGTTCTGGCTTCATTCTGCTAAACATGAAGCCGTCGAGGTAGGGGGCTCTGTGCTCCAAAGGGCTGAAGAGGATGATCTCCCCATCTACCTCAAGGGAGATCTGGTGTGCCTTCACGTCTATGCACGCCCCTGCAGTCACTAGAAAAGACCTTCCTAGAGTGATGGAATTCTGGGGATCTGGTCCTATGTCCAGTATGATGAAGTCCGTGGGTATCACGAAATTCTCAATCACCATAGGCACGTGTGCCAGTAAGCCGACGGGTTCCTTGACTGAGTCATCCCCCATACGAATACCAAGATTCGCTGGTTGGAGCCTATTCAGTCTCATCTTCAGATAGTATGCCTAGGGCATCATACTGACTGATGATCCCAAGTCGCATAGAGCTTCATCGAAGCTCTCCCCATAAATTGAGCAGGGGATAACAAATTCACCGGGGTCCTTAAGCTGTAGTGGAGTCTTATCTTCAATTTTAGCTTGGTCAGGTAGGGTGGTAATCATGGCTGCACACCCCTTGGAAAATTTGCTACTCTGCCCCACTCCTTCCTCTTTAGCTTGACTCACCGGAGAGCTCTTCACAGGTTGAGACACGGTTTAGGCTATCTGGGTCACTTGCATCTCCAACATCCTGGTGTGACTTGCAAGGCCGCCAACGGTGGCCTTCAAGTCTCTGAGTGATTCTTTAGACTTCTGATATTGGCGACGAAATTCCTCATTGGCCTTAGTTTGGGTAGCAATGAAGTCCTCCATCATCAGTTCCAGTTTGGACTTCTGTGGTCGCTGCCCATTGCCCTACTGCTGCCCATACCCCCCTGATGGTTGTGAGTTTCCCGAGTTATTCTTGTAGGAGAAATTCAGGTGATTCCTCCATCCGGGATTGTAGGTGTTGGAGTATGGATTGTTGGGCCTTTGGTCGTAGTCCCCAACTGCGTCAATATGCTCAATCTGCTCCTCTGAGGTACCATGCTCCCTCTCCAAAGTCAATGGTCACGCATGTATATGAAGGATTCAAAGATTCGAACCGTCTACTGAGTGCATCCATCCTTGCTGCCAGGTGGTCCATGGAGTTGACAGTGTATCGTCCCACTGCAGGCGTAGGTTGACCACATTCAAAAGCCCATTGATGGTGGTTCTGGGCCACCTCTTCTATCAGCTCCTCTGCTTCCTCTATAGTCTTGTTCATCAATGCTTCTCCTGCAGTAGAATCCAGGGACATCTTCGTGGCGTACGTGATCCCATTGTAGAAGAGTTGGATCACTAGCCACCTCTCCAGTCCGTGGTGGGGGCATTGGTAGAGTATCCCCTTGTAGCGATCCCAAGCTTCGAATAAGGACTCCCCCTCCTTCTGGCAGAAGCTCGTGATGAGATGGCGCATGTGAGCAGTCTTGCTTGGTGGGAAGTATTTGTTCAAAAACTGCTGCTCGCATTGCTCCCATGTAGTGATGCTCCCCGAAGGTAGGGAGTGAAGTCATGCCTTAGCCTTATCCCGCAATGAGAACTGGAATAGGCTCAGGCGGATCACGTCAGAAGGGACTCCATTAATTTTCATTGTCGAGCAGATTTCTAGAAATGCCTTAAGGTGCTGGTTCAAGTCTTCAGTCGTAACTCCCCCGAATTGACTTTGCTAGACCATATGTATAAGTGTCGGTTTCAGCTCAAAGTTATTTGACGAAATAGATGGTCCAGCTATACTCGGCCTAAATCCTTTAGTGCTAGGAGCTGCGTAGTCCTGCAGAGGTCGACTACCTATGTTCACTTCAGATGCGACTTGATCCTCCATCCTTCACTACTCTGCTTTTCGACGATGAAAGGTTCGCTCGATTTCTAAGTCGATCGGAATCAGGCCTTCCGATCCTAAGCATCTAAGCATACGACAAACCAAGCCACAAAAATTTGGAGTGCTACCTAATCTTAAGAGGAAGAAAATAAAACAATCTAGCTAATAAAACCTAAGATGCAATAAGGAAATGGAAAACTACTGCTAAAAAAAAAATTTAAAACTAAATCTAAATAAGGAAAATATAAAACTAAAGTAAATAAAGCAAACTAGAAAGAAAATAAAGCAAGTAAATAAATCTAATCCTAAGTCCGATCCAATTTTCCACTGTTCAGTTCGATATCGAATCGATCAGTCCCCGACAACAGCGCCAAAAACTTGATGCACGCGAACGCGACCTCAAATCTCGTGATGAAGGCCATTGAGGACTCGAAGTGCGTGCTCGTGCTCAACGCCCGCAAGTGCACGGATGTCATCAAGTAATAAAAGATTATCAATCCCACAGGGACTGGGATTCGAATACCAATTTGTTTAGTGGGTGAAATTGTTCGAAAGTAAAATCTAAGAGGTTTCGATTTGTGAGGGCTGTCGGTGGACTATACTCTATACGGTGTCATGTGGAGGAAGAAGGGAGCGTGCCGAGGTCTTCAAAGGTGATTCTAGGACTTCGGTTTCGCTTGTGTGTCGCAAAACAATGTTGTCAACTGCCGTTGTCTAGACATTTAGCTATGGTTTTGTGGAAGGGGCATCATACACTCTCCCGATGAGCCACCACATCTATCGGGAGCTATCTCCGCCTTAAAAGGATGGGATAGACGGTACGAGGATGCCGAATCAATCCCTACGATGAATCGTTTCTGGTTCCATCGCATCCTTTTATCCACAGTTACAGGAGATCAGGTTTACCCCTAGGTTCCTTGTATAAAATTTCCTAAATCTTAGATACGAGGGTTGTCACCCCTCGTATCACCTAAGCACAGCAGGTAGAAAACCAAACATGCATAGATATAGCTTAAACAACTTCCAATTGCCAAATTAAACTCAAAGACAGAATTTAACATGAACCAACATATAATGTGCACACAAGCTACTCCCTAATCCTAGAATCGAAGGAACTACTCCATGTATATAAAGGAGGAATCACAAAGCATGTACATGATCGAATACATCAGAAATAAAATGCAGGAACAAGGGATTACAATGCTTTCGTGGTCTTCTCTCCGACGTTGAAGTGCAAAGCGTGGACCTCCGACGGTGTTCCTCCTCCCCGTTGTGAGTTTCCGAAGCTTTTTAGGGCTTCGGTGTGTCGTCCTAGTCGTCATGCCTCTCCCCTAGGGTTTGGGCGGAGCCATCCTTATATAGACATCACCTCGGACCATTGCAAAATCCGAAAAAAGCCCTAGTCACACAAATCTGGCGGGCTGCCACACGACCATGTGTTTCCACACGTCCAGGCCATGTGCTACCCTGGGGTGGTTTATCTCGCCCATTAGACACGACCGTGTGTAGCCACACGCCCTAGCCGTGTCCCTCTCTATGTCTAGCTGCAAAATGTCCTTCTTTTGCTCTGAAAGTTCACCTTTTTCACCCGAAATGCTAACCTGCACACAAAAGTATAAAGAGCAGACCTCCGAACCAGAAAATAGGAAATGCGTACAAAATAGAGTGACATATGCTTGAAAACTAACATAAAACATAATGAGATGTGAGCGAAAACTACTCCTAAAACCCCATATGTTTTGCTCACATCAGCTTCCCTAACTTACTATCAATTCACTTCGTCTTAGCACTCGGTTGTTCAAGCTTAAACTACTTGTTTCCTATGTAGTCCATTCTAAATTAAGCAAGTAAACTAAACATGCAAGATGACTAAGCTAGACTTAGGGACCCATTCTTGGACTCAACTCTTAGCGTTTCAGCTAAGCAATGACATGTATGATTTGTAGGATGACTTAGCCTTATATCCGAGTCCAGACTTGTTGTACATGGCTCGTTGAGACCCAAGCATCATGTTGAGATACTTGGAGCCTGAGGTGAACCTTTCCAACGTCCTGGTGAGATCTTCTACTTGCCTTTTTAAGACAGAGTTCTCTTCCCCAAGCTTTGCAATTTGAGTTATCTCTATCCTCAACTTGGCAATTTAAAACCTTCAAGTTAACTTGCTCCTCAAGTACTTGGACTTCCTTAAGAAGTAAGTCTACTCAATTCTCGGACTTAGCTAACTTCCAACCTAGTGATGCTATTGCATTATACAATTTATCTTCTAAGAGAGAGGTTACCTCTTCTGGTCCTTCGAAAACGGATGTAGATCTATGGCTTCTCTTAGACTTGGACTTGGACTCAAAACTTGATTCGGCCTCAGACTCATCATTGTTGGGGATCGTACGACCGCTAGAAAAGCGGTGAATGGCACGTTCGTGCGTTCAACAGAATTCGATCATGCTTGTCTCTACAACTTGTTAGTTTGCACAGCGGAATATAAAAATACAAAAGACAAATACACAATCAAATGCAAAAATACAAGATATAACATGGTTCGAAACCTTAGGGTTCCTACTCCATGGGGAGAGCTCAAATGAGCTCTAGTGATGCACACACCACTAATACACTCCTTTTCGGAACAATCCGGTGGTTGAGAAACCTCATACAATGTTTACAACAACAAACAAGATAACTACCAGCAAATACAATGAAAAATAAGTAAAGAAAACTTTACAAATAATGCTTTGAATGCTTGCTTGTTTGATTGCTTGAGATTCTCTTGAAGACCCTGACTTGCACCGGAAAATCACCTCAAATCACCCAAGAAATCGCTGCAAAAATCCTCCTCTTCGTGCTCCTTAATTTTAAAGTTGTAACTCGGGCTAATTTTCGCCTAGCAATCGATTGCTCATACCAATCAGTCGACTGATCCTATAGTCGTTGTCTCACAACAACTTATTTCACGCTGGCATTCAAGCCAATGGATACACTGGCAATCGACTACCAAGCCCGTAGTTGACTCCTCAGTCAGCTACTGAGCTTTCTGCGTTAGCGACCAAACCCAGCATTCGACTTCCCTCCATGGAAGTCGACTGCTTAAGGGCAGTCGAGGCACCATCTCGACTGGGACTCAAGTTGAGGTGCCAGTAGAGGCGCCTTACAACTATGGTCGTAACTCGACCGCAGTTGAGGCCAGTCGAGGCGCCATCTCGACTGGGACTCCAGTCGAGGCATCAGTCGAGTCACCTTGCATCTGTGACTGCAACTCGTTCACAGTCGATCGCCAGTCGACTTCCATCAGTTGACTAGACATAATCCCAGTAGACTGCTAAGTGTCGACTCGCCTGTCAAGTGTCAAAACACTTGACCAATCGGCTGGTCCATGACCCCAGTCGACTGATACACCTCAACCATGAGGTTTAACCCAAGTATGATGCCCTTATACTTGTTAGACCGCCCTTACCCTAGTCCTAAGTCTTTTAGCCACCTCCATCAACCTGACGCCTATTAGATCCCTCCAAGTCATCAATGACTTGTTCATCCATATGCTAGCCTTCAAGTGCTTCCATAAACTATTGTCATGCTAACCGGGTCTACACCGCTAAGGCACATTGGGCTTATGCTGCCAAGACCAGCGCTTGGACTTTATGCCGCCAACCATTGGACTTATGCTGTCAAGACTCCACCCTTGGACTTTACGTCGCCAATATCAATCCTTGGACTTCCCAATTTCCAAATACCTATGGCTTAGACTTTCACCGCTAAGACTACACACTTGGACTTACATGGCCAAGACTAGACCCTTGGACTTTCCATGTCAACCCCATGTTAGACTTTCCAATTGCCAAGACTCATGCTTGGACTTTCCCTTGCTAAGACCCATGCTTGGACATTCCATGCCAAGTACACAGAACTTGGACTTTACCATTGCCAAGACCCATGTTTGGACTTTCCATGCCAAGTACTCATGACATGGACTTTCTCATGCCAAGTGTCCTACTTGGAATTCTCCATCATATGGTCAACCTCTTGTCAATTATCTAGTCAACCCATTGTCAAACAATGGTCAACTCATCGTCAAACATCAAAATACTACTCAAGTCAAACTCGAGTCTAGTTAATCGTGACCTAGGCCGATTGCACCAACAATCTTCGGCCATGAAAGCTACGAAGCTCTTCTTCGATTTTTCTCATTGGACTCATCCAAAGATGACTCGTCCCAAGTTGCCTTCAGTGCCTTCTTCTTCTTTTTCTTTTTAGGCTTTTCTTTCTTTTTTTAGGTTTGCGTATTCTGACTTGTAGTGACACTTCCCATTGCACTCATAGCAGGTGACTTCTGATCTAGGTCTTGGTTTATTGTCGACCACCTTTTTAGCATCTTTCTTTGTGGACCTCTTTTTGCAGTTGAACATCTTCCAAACCATGTTGATGATCTCTTCCTCTCCATTTTGGTCCGATTTCGACTCATCTTTGGACTCACTCTTGGTTTTCTTTCCTTTTTCCTTTTTAGTCGATCCTGCCACTAAAGCTATACCATTCTCAGTTTGACCCGAGTTAGCTTGTTCATGTTGTTCAAGTTCACAAAATAATTTGTCTAAGTTAATTATGGAACGATCTCAGGAGACCTTATAGGCATCAACGATGGATGTCCAAAAGGCGTTCTGAGGAAATGCCTTAAGAGTGTACCTAATTATGTCCCTATTTTCAATTTGATGACCTATTAGCTGTAATCCATTTAATATGTCTTTTATCCTAGTGTGAAGTTGAGTCGTACTTTCATTTTCAAACATTTTACAATTAGATAATTTATTAAGTAACATGTCTCTTTTAGCTATCCTAGTGCCATTAGTGCCTTCATGTAATTATATTAGCTTATCCCAAAGTTCCTTAGAGTTTTCAAAGGGTCTAGGTCAATTGAGCTCTTCTTTGGTTAGTCCGCATTGCAAGGTGTTAAGGGCCTTGTAATCAACTTGAGCTCTTTTCCTAATGTTCATGATCTATTTCTCTGGATCTAACAACTCACTCGAATCGTCTACTGGAGAAGTAAACTCTTTCCTAATTGAAAACTAAATCTCTAGGTCAGTTTTCAAAAAGCACTCCACTCACCGCTTCTAATAGCTAAAGTCATCTTCGTTAAAGAGAGGAGGGCGAATGGTGCTATAACCCTCTAAATGTGATATTTTTATTTTAAAAATTTATAGGATATTTATTATTTTAAAAATATTTCTAGAGTTACAAGAATATAGTAAGATTACACTATTGTAAAAAATTTAACTTATACTACAACAATATGGACAAGTATTAGAAAAATTATTCGAGTGCAGAAAATTAAAACTAATGCAAAAATAATTAAAGAAAATTTTCTAATTTGCTCTCTTTGGTAGTTTCACCAAAATCGGAGCACCCCCTGCTCTGATACCAATTGTAGGATCGAGTTCTAGCGAGAGACGGGGGTGAATCTCGGAGAATAAAAATTTTCTTTATCCTTTATAAAACTATCCTTTTACTAAACTTAGAGAAATTTACAGCGGAAATAAAGTAAATAGCACAATAGTTTACTTGGTTCATAACCCGAGCTAGGTTGCTACTCTAAGGCCCACGACTCTTCGAGAGTCGCCTCAACAAGAAATCCACTAAAAGACCCTCCGACTCAAGAACTCTCGACTTCAGAGGGGTCGCTTTTTACAAGAAATAAGGTTAGGTAACAATCTACCTTGTTGATGCAGAGAGCATCACTCCTTGGTTTTGATGTATGAACCATAGTTAAAGTTAATACTTACTTGTGTTCTAATATCAGGGTTAAGTGTACAGGCTTAACAAGAAGTCCTAGTAGGTCGTGTTGATTGGATACTAGGCAAATGGCTTGATAGATCAGGAGGACTGGACAACAGACATAAAGTCTAGATGGGTCGAGTGGACCGGACATTTTACATGAAGACCGGTTGGGTCAGGAGACCGGACAATCTACAAAAAGTCCAGCTGGGTCAGGTAGACCGAACAGATGGTGGAAGTCCTGGTGGGTCAGATCGGATGTCAAGAACAGTAAGTCCGACAGGTAGTCAGTCGGCAGGTTAGCCTCAAGTGGAGCGGTGAGGCCGAGTCCTCTGTAGGAGGACAAAGCTAGGCGTTGATCCAACGGAGAGTCCATGTGGGACTTAGAAGTCAAGATCGAGCAATATTACTACTGCTATCATATTTGATATTATCTATTTATGCTAATCTCATTTTGCAGGAGCTATTCGACTGAATGTATTCTAATCGACTGAAGTCCAGTCGACTAGGTATGGATCAGTCGACTAGATACCTAGTTGGCAGGATTAGCTGGTGATCGATCGAAGATCTGACAGCACAGATGGAACCAAAAAATAGGAAATGCGTACACAAATCGAAGGCCATCGAGGACTCGAAGCGCGCGCTCGCGCTCAACGCCCACAAGTGCACGGATGTCGTCAAGTAATAAAAGATTATCAATCCCATAGGGACTGGGATTCGAATACCGATTTGTTTAGTGGGTGAAATTGTTCAGAAGTAAAATCTAAGAGGTTTCGATTTGTGAGGGCTGTCGGTGGACTATACTCTATACGGTGTCACGCGTAGGAAGAAGGGAGTGTGTCGGGGTCTTCAAAGGTGATTCTAGGACTTCGATTTCGCTTGTGTGTCACAAAACAATACTGTCAACTGGTGTTGTCTAGACGTTTAGCTATGGCTTTGTGGAAGGGGCATCATACACTCTCCCGATGAGCCACCACATCTATCGGGAGATATCTCTGCCTTAAAAGGACGGGATAGATGGTACGAGGATGCCGAATCAATCCCTACGATGAACCATTTCTGGTTCCATCGCATCCTTCTATCCATAGTTACAGGAGATCAGGTTTACCCCTAGGTTCCTTGTATAAAATTCCCTAAATCTTAGATACGAGGGTTGTCACCCCTCGTATCACCTAAGCACAGCAGGTAGAAAACCAAACACGCATAGATATAGTTTAAACAACTTCCAATTGTCAAATTAAACTCAAAGACAGAATTTAACATGAACCAACATATAATGTGCACACAAGCTACTCCCTAATCCTAGAATCAAAGGAACTACTCCATGTATATAAAGGAGGAATAACAAAGCATGTACATGATCGAATACATCAGAAATAAAACGCAGGAACAAGGGATTACAATGCTTTCGTGGTCTTCTCTCCGACGTTGAAGTGCAAAGCGTGGACCTCCGGTGGTGTTCCTCCTCCCCGTTGCGAATTTTCGAAGCTTTTTAGGGCTTCAGTGTGTCGTCCTAGCCGTCGTGCCTCACCCCTAGGGTTTGGGCGGAGCCATCCTTATATAGACATCACCTCGGACCGCTGCAAAATTCGAAAAAAGCCCTAGTCATGCAAATCTGGTGGGCTGCCACACGACCATGTGTTTCCACACGGCCAAGCCATGTGCTACCCTGGGGTGGCTGATCTCGCCCATTAGACACGACCGTGTGTAGTCACACGCCCTAGCCGTGTCCCTCTCTACATCTAGCTGCAAAATGTCCTTCTTTTGCTCCGAAAGTGCACCTTTTTCACCCAAAATGCTAACTTGCACACAAAAGTATAAAGAGCAGACCTCCGAACCAGAAAATAGGAAATGTGTACAAAATAAAGTGACATATGCATGAAAACTAACATAAAACATAATGAGATGTGAGAGAAAGCTACTCCTAAAACCCTATATGTTTTGCTCACATCAGCTTCCCTAACTTACTATCAATTCACTTCGTCTTAGCACTCAGTTGTTCAAGTTTAAACTACTTGTTTCCTATGTAGTCCATTCTAAATTAAGTAAGTAAACTAAACATGCAAGATGACTAAGCTAGACTTAGGGACCCATTCTTAGACTCAACTCTTAGCGTTTCAGCTAAGCAATGACATGTATGATTTGTAGGATGACTTAGCCTTATATCCGAGTCCAGACTTGTTGTACATGGCTCGTTGAGACCCAAGCATCATGTTGAGATACTTGGAGCCTGAGGTGAACCTTTCCAACGTCCTGGTGAGATCTTCTACTTGCCTTTTTAAGACAGAGTTCTCTTCCCCAAGCTTAACAACTTGAGTTTATCTCTATCCTCAACTTAGCAATTTGAAGCCTTCAAGTTAACTTGCTCCTCAAGTACTTGGACTTCCTTAAGAAGTAAGTCTACTCAATTCTCGGACTTAGCTAACTTCCAACCTAGTCATGCTATTGCATTATACAATTTATCTTCTAAGAGAGAGGTTACCTCTTCTGGTACTTCGAAAATGGATGCAGATCTATGGATTCTCTTGGACTTGGACTTGGACTCAAAACTTGATTCGGCCTCAGACTCATCATCGTTGGGGATCGTTTGACCGCTAGAAAAGGGGTGAATGGCAAGTTCGTGCTTTCAACAGAATTCAATCATGCTTGTCTCTACAACTTGTTAGTTTGCACAGCGGAATATAAAAATACAAAAGACAAATACACAATCAAACACAAAAATACAAGATATAACGTGGTTCGAAACCTTAGGGTTCCTACTCCATGGGGCGAGCTCAAATGAGCTCTAGTGATGCACACACCACTAATACACTTCTTTTCGGAACAATCCGGTGGTGGAGAAACCTCATACAATGTTTACAACAACAAACAAGATAACTACCAGCAAATACAATGAAAAATAAGTAAAGAAAAACTTTACAAAGAATGCTTTGAATGCTTGCTTGTTTGATTGCTTGAGATTCTCTTGAAGACCCTGACTTGCACCGGAAAATCACCTCAAATCACCCAAGAAATCGCTGCAAAAATCCTCCTCTTCGTGCTCCTTAATTTTAAAGTTGTAACTCGGGCTAATTTTCGCCTAGCAATCGATTGTTTATACCCATTAGTCGACTGATCCTATAGTCGTTGTCTCACAACAACTTATTCCACGCTGGCATTCAAGCCAATGGATACACTGGCAATCGACTACCAAGCCCGTAGTCGACTCCTCAGTCAGCTACTGAGCTTTCTGCGTTAGCTACCAAACCCAGCATTCGACTTCCCTCCATGGAAGTCGATTGCTTAAGTGCAGTCGAGGTGTCATCTCGACTGGGACTCCAGTTGAGGTGCCAGTCGAGGCGCCTTATATCTATAGTCGTAACTCGACCGCAGTCGAGGCGCCATCTCGACTGGGACTCCAGTCGAGGCGTCAGTCGAGTCACCTTGAGTCTGTGGTCGTAACTCGTTCGCAGTCGATCGCCAGTTGACTTCCATCAGTTGACTGGACATAATCCTAGTTGACTGCTAAGTGTCGACTCGCCTGTCAAGTGTCAAAACACTTGACCAATCGGCTGGTCCATGACCCCAGTCGACTGATACACCTCAACCATGAGGTTTAACCCAAGTATGATGCCCTTATACTTGTTAGACCGCCCTTACCCTAGGCCTAAGCCTTCTAGCCACCTCCATCAACCTCACGCCTATTAAATCCCTCCAAGTCATCAATGACTTGTTCATCCATATGCTAGCCTTCAGGTGCTTCCATAAACTATTGTCATGCTAACCGGGTCTACACCGCTAAGGCACATTGGGCTTATGCTGTCAAGACCAGCGCTTAGACTTTATGCCACCAACCATTGGACTTATACTGCCAAGACTCCACCCTTGGACTTTACGTCGCTAATATCAATCCTTGGACTTCCCAATTTCCAAATACCTATGGCTTGGACTTTCACTGCCAAGACTACACACTTAGACTTACATGGCCAAGACTAGACCCTTGGACTTTCCATGTCAACCCCATGTTAGACTTTCCAATTGCCAAGACTCATGCTTGGACTTTCCCTTGCCAAGACCCATGCTTGGACATTCCATGCCAAGTACACAGAACTTGGACTTTACCATTGCCAAGACCCATGCTTGGACTTTCCATGCCAAGTACTCATGACATGGACTTTCTCATGCCAAGTGTCCTACTTGGAATTCTCCATCATATGGTCAACCTCTTGTCAACTATCTAGTCAACCCATTGTCAAACAATAGTCAACTCATCGTCAAACATCAAAATACTACTCAAGTCAAACTTGAGTTTGGTTAATCGTGACCTAGGCCGATTGCACCAACAATCTTCGGCCATGAAAGCTACAAAGCTCCTCTTTGATTTTTCTCATTGGACTCATCCGAAGATGACTCGTCCCAAGTTGCCTTCAGTGCCTTCTTCTTCTTTTTCTTTTTAGGCTTTTCTTTCTTTTTTAGGTTTGCGTATTCTGACGTGTAGTGACACTTCCCATTGTACTCATAGCAAGTGACTTCTGATCTAGGTCTTGGTTTGTTGTCGACCACCTTTTTAGCATCTTTCTTTGTGGACCTCTTTTTGCAGTTGAACATCTTCCAAACCATGTTGATGATCTCTTCCTCTCCATTTAGGTCCGATTTCGACTCATCTTTGGACTCACTCTTGGTTTTCTTTCCTTTTTCCTTTTTAGTCGATCCTGCCATTGAAGCTATACCATTCTCAATTTGACCCGAGTTAGCTTGTTCATGTTGTTCAAGTTCACAAAATAATTTGTCTAAGTTAATTATGGAACAATCTCAGGAGACCTTATAGGCATCAACGATGGATGTCCAAAAGGCGTTCTGAGGAAATGCCTTAAGAGTGTACCTAATTATGTCCCTATTTTCAATTTGATGACCTATTAGCTGTAATCCATTTAATATGTCTTTTATCCTAGTGCGAAGTTGAGTCGTACTTTCATTTTCAAACATTTTACAATTAGATAATTTATTAAGTAACATGTCTCTTTTAGCTATCCTAGTGCCATTAGTGCCTTCATGTAATTATATTAGCTTATCCCAAAGTTCCTTAGAGTTTTCAAAGGGTCTAGCTCTATTGAGCTCTTCTTTGGTTAGTCCGCATTTCAAGGTGTTAAGGGCCTTGTAATCAACTTGAGCTCTTTTTCTAATGTTCATGATCTATTTCTCTGGATCTAACAACTCACTCGAATCATCTACCGGAGAAGTAAACTCTTTCCTAATTGAAAACTAAATCTCTAGGTCAGTTTTCAAAAAGCACTCCACTCACCACTTCTAATAGATAAAGTCATCTCCGTTAAAGAGAGGAGGGTGAATGGTGCTATAACCCTCTAAATGTGATATTTTTATTTTAAAAATTTATAGAATATTTATTATTTTAAAAATATTTCTAGAGTTACAAGAATATAGTAAGATTACACTATTGTAAAAAATTTAACTTATACTACAACAATATGGACAAGTATTAGAAAAATTATTCGAGTGCAGAAAATTAAAACTAATGCAAAAATAATTAAAGAAAATTTTCTAATTTGCTCTCTTTGGTATTTTCACCAAAATTGGAGCACCCCTGCTCTGATACCAATTGTAGGATCGAGTTCTACCGAGAGACGGGGGTGAATGTTGGAGAATAAAAATTTTCTTTATCCTTTATAAAACTATCCTTTTACTAAACTTAGAGAAATTTACAGTGGAAATAAAGTAAATAGCACAATAGTTTACTTGGTTCATAACCCGAGCTAGGTTGCTAAGGCCCACGACTCTTCGAGAGTCGCCTCAATAAGAAATCCACTAAAAGACCCTCCGACTCGAGAACTCTCGACTTCAGAGGGGTCGCTTTTTACAAGAAATAAGGTTAGGTAACAATCTACCTTGTTGATGCAGAGAGCATCACTCCTTGGTTTTGATGTATGAACCATAGTTAAAGTTAAAACTTACTTGTGTTCTAATATCAGGGTTAAGTGTACAGGCTTAACAAGAAGTCCTAGTAGGTCGTGTTGATCGGATACTAGGCAAATGTCTTGACAGATCAGGAGGACCGGACAATAGGCATAAAGTCTAGATGGGTCGAGTGGATCGGACATTTGACATGAAGACCAGTTGGGTCAGGAGATCAGACAATCTACAAAAAGTCCAGCTAGGTCAGGTAGACCGGACAGATGGTGGAAGTCCTGGTGGGTCAGATCGGATGTCAAGAACGGTAAGTCCGACAGGTAGTCAGTCGGCAGGTTAGCCTCAAGTGGAGCGGTGAGGCCGAGTCCTCTGTAGGGGAACAAAGCTAGGCGTTGATCCAACGGAGAGTCCGTGTGGGACTTAGAAGTCGAGATCGAGCAGTATTACTACTACTATCATATTTGATATTATCTATTTGTGCTAATCTCATTTTGCAGGAGATAGTCGACTGAATGTATTCTAATCGACTGAAGTCCAGTCGATTAGGTATGGATCAGTCGACTAGATACCTAGTTGGCAGGATTAGCTGGTGATCAATCGAAGATCTGGCAGCACAGATGGAAAGAGTTTCAGTCGACTGGGGAGTTTCAGTCAACTGAAGAGGCAAACTTCCCGATGCGGAGCCGAGTGGCTTGGAGTCGACTGGACCGTGTTCAGTCGACTAGAAGGCCAGAAGTTCCATATCGATGGGCTGATGTGGAGTTGACTGGATGTAATTCTAGTTGATTAGGAAAGGTTTATAAAACAAATGCTCAACTAGCTCCGAATAGAACACTGCTACTACATCAAAGTGTTGTCTCTATTCATCCTCGTCCACTAGAGCTTCATTTCCTCAGAAAGACACATTTTTGATACTCCGTGCCTACTTTGAAATTTCCATTAGTCGGTATAACTTATCTCTTATTTTTTGTATTCATTTTTGCTTTATGTATTCAATTTCAAAAGTGAAGGTAGAGTGTTACCTATCTCTAATTATTTGTAAAAAGTGAACCCCTCCGAAGTCGAGAGTTCTCAAGTCGAAGGGTATATAGTGATTGCCCATCAAGGTAGCTCTCGGAAGAACTACGAGCCTTGGAGTAGCAAACCGATTAGGGTTGTCAACCAAGTAAAAGAAGTTTGCCTCTATCTTATTTTATTTTCATTGCATACTCTTTAACGATTTCAAAATATAAAATATAAGTTTTAAAATCTAAAGAAAATTGTAACCTCCGAGATTCACCCCCCTCTCTCGAAGTATTCCGATCCTACAATTAGTATCAGAGTGGGGGCACTCCGAATTTGATGCAACCACCATCAAGAGCATTAGAATAATTTTCTTTAATTTTCTGCATTTAGAATAATTTTTATTAATTTTCTGCATTTAGAATAATTTTTATTAATTTTTTGCATTTAGAATAATTTAAATTAATTTTCTGCATTAAGAATATTTTTTTATTAATTTTTTGCATTAAGAATAATTTTTATTAATTTTCTGTATTTAGAATAATTTTTATTAATTTTCTATATTTAGAATAATTTTTATTAATTTTTTGAATTTAGAATAATTTTCATTAATTAATTCATTTAGAATAATTTTTCATTAATTAATTCATTTAGAATAATTTTTCATAATTTGTTTCACTTAGAATAAATTTTTAATTAATTATTGCACTTAGATTAATTCGAAATTAGTATCTTTAGAATAATTTTTATTAATTTTCTGCATTTAGAATAATTTTTATTAATTTTCTGCATTTAGAATAATTTATATTATTTTCTGCATTAAGAATATTTTTTTATTAATTTTCTGCATTAAGAATAATTTTTATTAATTTTCTGTATTTAGAATATTTTTTATTAATTTTCTACATTTAGAATAATTTTTATTAATTTTTTGAATTTAGAATAATTTTCATTAATTAATTCATTTATAATAATTTTTCATTAATTAATTCATTTAGAATAGTTTTTCATAATTTGTTTCACTTAGAATAAATTTTTAATTAATTATTGCACTTAGATTAATTCACAATTAGTATCAGAGTGGGGGCGTTCCGAATTTGGTGCAACGACCATAAAGAGCATTAGAATAATTTTCTTTAATTTTCTGCATTTAGAATAATTTTTATTAATTTTTTGCATTTAGAATATTTTTTATTAATTTTCTACATTTAGAATAATTTTTATTAATTTTTTGAATTTAGAATAATTTTTATTAATTAATTCATTTAGAATAATTTTTCATTAATTAATTCATTTAGAATAGTTTTCCATAATTTGTTTCACTTAGAATAATTTTTTTCATTAATTATTGCACTTAGATTAATTTACTATTAATTTTTGCACTTAGAATAATTTTCTATTAATTTTTGCACTTAGATTAATTTTCTATTAATTTTTACAATTAGTAAAAATTTTTATTAATTTTTACACTTAATATAAATTTAATTCTTGCACAAAAGTATTTAATTTACATAACTCTAGGAATAATTTTCAATTTTAATTAATTTAAATAAAAATTTAATAATAAAATATTTATTTTGTAATGTTGCACTTAAAAGGGTATAACACCGTTCGCCCTCCTCTCTTTAACGGAGAGGATTTTCCCTCGTGGAAGAGGCGAATGGAGTGCTTTCTGAAAACTGACCTTGAGGTTTGGTTTTCAATTAGGAAAGGATTCGTAGCTCTAGTAGATGACTCAGGAGAGTTGTTAGATCCGGAGAAATGGACCGCAAATATTAGGAAAAAAGCTCAAGTCGATTATATTTGTAAAATACGAAAAAAAAAATTATATGGATTAAACCCTTTAATTAATTGGGTTTAATTGGTGGATTAATTGGGCTTAATTAGTGGGCTAATGGGTTAATTATCTAGTTGGGTTAAATCCATTGGGCTTGGGCTGGAAATTGGGCTTGGGCTGATCCGGCTAAGCTGAACCAAATCAGATTGGGTTTGGTTTGGGCTGGTTAACCGAATGGAACGAACAGCGTTTAAAAGCCACAACCGATCGCAATATTCACATTGTGATCTCCGCTTCTATTTCTGCTCCGCCTCGTTTCTTCGTTCTGAGAAATCGCATCGCCGGGTTCCAGATCATCGGCGTCCGATGAGCGTCGCTCGACGGTGCCACCTCGAGTGATCTCCTGAGGAGATCGAGGTGGTTCGCCTGGGGTGTCGAGATTCCTTCGCTCGACGAGGTGGTGTTGCGCCGCATGAGCTGCCGATCAAGGTACGTCGGTAGTTTTAGTTTTAGCTGGGTTTTTCCTTGTCATTTCCGTAGATCTGGTTGTGTTGATCGGAGTTTGGCTGAGAAACCTGGCATTGTCACGGCAGATTCAATTTTCCGACGATCTGTGTCTGGGATTGGGGGAAATATCGCCGCCGGTGAAGGTTGGACTCGGTAAGATGAATCTAACCTAATAATGTCATCTGTGGTATTCGTTGATTTGGGATTAGATCTGTTTTGGTGGTGCGTCTTACTGTTGGCATCTTGAATCGTGTTAGGGCTGGAGTTCCTTCGGTGAGCAAAGGTCGAGCAGGGGTAGACTGTCGGAGAATCTACGGGGTTGGTAAGTTTCAATCCCTTTTTCCTTCGTAATTGTGTCGTGTGGAAAAATTCAGTGTTCTTATGGTTGATTTGTGTTCTGCTGTGATTACGGTAATTGTTGATACGGGTGTTTGTGATGGCAAATCGATTGTGTCGTCTGTGTGTGTGTGGGTGGAAGAGAAACTGCAGTTGGTAACTGTTATGGTTTATGTGATGGTAAGCTGCCGAAGGATGGTTGGAGGTTAGTTCATTAGGATATGTGGTGAGTTGGAGATTTCAGTGTTTGGATTATATGGGTTGTGCTCTGTGAGGGAGATGATGATTAGGTTAAGTAAGTGTGGTTAGATCTGTCATCGTAATTAATTTTGAGGATGTCGGTGAGTTATTTTCGGATCTGAATTTGGATTTAGTGAGGTAGGTGAATTTGGATTTGATATGGATGCTTATAGTATTTATAGTTGTAACCGATTGTTGATTATTAGTGGTGAACGTAGTAGATGTATGTACTTGCTAATTAAATTTGGTGGGTATGTTCATGATGTTTTGGGTATCAAATTGGGTTAATCGGAGTTTCTACCTCGTAGACGAGGAAAGGATGTGAGTATAGGAACGATGTAGTGTTTAGTTCCTATGTTTGTGGGATACTTGTACTTAATCATTATTGCTATTATTGTACAGGTTTGGGATACGAAGCGGTGTCCGCTAGTGAGGATTATTCGAGTCAGATCAGGTGGGTAATATCTACCTGGTCCGGTAGTTTTGATCAAATTCCTGTGCATGATCTTGGATTTATGTTTATACCTGTTTACCTTAAATCCACTCTTATTTAATCATATGCTTGTACTGCCTTGACCTTTGAGATATATACTCTGTTACTCATTGATTATCTAGCACGGATAGGAACTATAAACCCTATTACGTATTAGCTGATGGATGTTCAGTAAGTACAAGTGGTTAGGTTTATCTTTGTGACTTCAGATTGGGTTACTGTCTTACATCACTAGGGTTAGGTGATGGTTTGGATTATGGAGCCGATTGTTATATCATATCCGTATTAGTGGTGCATTTATGGTGGATCTAGTTGTCTGTGCATAGATAAGTGTATGGTTGTCAGTATGTGACCATGGACTAGAGGTCCTAGCGCGATGGTATATCTATTATGGATTGTGTGCCTGTGTATGGTTATATGGACGGTCGATTGTATATCGCTACTGACTAGAGGTCTTAGCGTGGTTGACTGTCAGATGAATATGACTCTTTATGCGATAGAGAGAGTCTTGTGGATTGTAGTCCTTGCATAATTGACTTTTAGTTGACCAGGACTCCCCGTGGGATAGGGAATGTCGCTAGGATACATGTATGGAGCTATGCATCATTACATTTGCATGCATGCTGACGACTGGGTCTCCCTTGTGGATGAGACGGGTCGTCAGTCATCCTGCCTCCCCGGCCACTCGGGGTAGTGGTAGCAGGGTTGAGGGTAGAGCATTGGATGTGCCGCGCTCGGCCACTATGGATGGTGGTAGCTGGAGATGCGCACCTGGCCACTGTGCAGAGTGGTGTTAGCACTCACCCACTATAGACGGTGGTTGTGTGAGGTGCAGTTGTCCTATGTGCGGCGTTTGTCTACTCATGGGTAGGGACAGCGTGGCTTGCAGCAGGGGCCCCTAGGAGTAGTTAGCTTTTTACGCTTATACGCTACTCAGTCATACTACCCAACTTGGCCACTCGAGAGTGGTGGCAGCTGGAGTCGGGCTAGTTGTCATTTGTCGTGCCACCCTGGCCACTCTGGGGTCGTGGTTGGACGGGTCCGCAGACAGTGACCATGCATATGCATTGCTGATATATATGTATGCATGTATTTGATATATGTTTTACATATGCTTGTGAGAAGTTGCATTTGATTGAGCTATGATTGTTGCACATGCTTGTACATCATGATACATGCCATTTGCATTTTATTTACTGCTATGTGTTGAGCATGATACATGCGTTGATTCAGACTGTTATATGCATTTGATTAGCATCATGTCATTGTGTGGTACGGACCAGGTTATTATACAGGTGATCATATACTGTTCATATGTCTGAGTATTGGTCAGGTATGGGATTAACCTGGTACGTTATATGGTTATGTTATAGTATACCTGTTCAGGATGATCTAGCATATGGCGTTACAGACCGTCAGGTACGTTGGTACATTACTTTATGTTCAGTTGATTAGTTTAGTATATACACTGAGTATGACTTTACTGTAGTTACTTGTTATTAGATTTGGATATGATTGTATGTCTATTGGACACATGTTGTATACCTGTAGATCTTCACATGTATACTTGTAGATTTATCCTTATATGTTGTTCATGCACTTTCTATATATTACCCCTGAGTTTATACTCACCACCCCGAGACCCTGGGCTTCCTGTTGCCCAGATAACAGGTAGAAGATTCCTTGGACGTTCGGAGCTCCGCCAGCTGATCCCATCTCACATCGGACGAATGGATATGTTTTCCGTGTTATTGTATCCTTACAGATTGTTGGTTTGGGTTTTTCCCTGTATTGTTTCCGTATTTGTGATATACGGACATATTGTATGTATTTGGTCTTTGATTCGATTTCTGTTATGATTCTTGTCGTGTCAAGTCACTCCGGAGTGCACAGTTGGTCTTTGTATCTTGTTGATCTGTTTGAATTGTTTCCGCTGTGTTTAGTATGTTTGATATGTTGATATCTGTGTATATCATATTGTTGTTGTGGGCCTACGGGCCTTGTATTAACCCGATATGTTGCAACGTACAGGGGAGATGCCGTCTGTTTGCTTTTCGGCACGGCATACTCCCGGGGCGTGACAATTTTATTGGTATCAGAGCCCTAGGTTGTGAAGTCCATTTTCGGATTTTATTTCGTTCGGACATCGAGTTTTGCTTTACTCGGTCTTGGTTTTGTGAGTTCTGGGATCTGGCTGTTGCGGACATCTCCGAGCTATAAGGATTAAGGTATGTTAACTGTTATTACATATCCTTCTGTTGGTTATGCATTTAGTTGCTTATAACAGTGCGTGACTTGTAGTATGTTAATCAATATTCGTAACCGTGGTTTGAGTTGACCACGGGAACGATATGTTGAGGTTATTAGACATGTACCTGCTATCGAAAAGGTAATTACCTTTGAGAGCTGACTGATACCGAGTCGGATAGCGGAGATTAGGTAGTCACATCTCTTGTGGAGATCAAGGATTACGGTCCTAAGATTTTCACTAATTATGTTAGTCAGATCATTACCTATTGGGTAATGGACAAGCGAGTACACTATTGCTGATGCAGATAGAAGAGGATTTGTTTGGAGATAATCATAGGGATTTTGATCCCTGAGTTGGTCATGTTAGGTTGTATAACATTGGGAGTACTTTTAGAGTACTTGACTCGGGTTATATGAAGATAGTAGTATTAGTGAATACCATTATCCGGATATAGCCGGTAATTGGTGGAAGATATAGGAAATAACCTACGGGAAATCACACATCACTTGGCCACGGTGAAGTGATGTTGTGAGAGAGTATTTTCCCACATCATTTTCTTTGACTCATTGTCAAGGAATTCTTGGGCTTTAGGTCGAGTGATCGTTTGGTGACGAAGGTTACCATGCAGAGTCATTAGACTTGCGAAGGTTACGACTATTTAATAGCCCAAGAATGTGATTGGGTTGGTTTTGGCCACCCACGGCTTTATTGGCTGATATTTTGATCAGATGATTGGATCTCCTACTAGATCCTACCGGAAGTGCATAGACCGAGTCAGGTGTATAGAAATGACTCCGTAGCTGGTGTTTTAAGAATTTGAGATTTGATAAGCATTTATTGCAAGTCAAATTATTGGAATTAGAAGTCTCCGAATGTTGGACAAAAAGGAGCAAGATTAAAGTCACGAGTCATGAGCTACTATTGGAGAGTTTTTCGATCATAGAAGACTGATTGCAGATTGTCAGTAGCTTCTCATGTTTATCAGTGAACTCAGAGGAAAGACTCTGAAGGGAGATTATGTGTGTGCAGTGCGGGTTACGACGAGACACAGAGTCAGATTATTCGATGGACCATTGTATCTATTTCTACTATAAGCAACAGATTCACGAGGAGAGTATGTATTTGAAGACTCAAATAAGACTATGGATGATGCTTTCGAGGACGATCCACAACCCTCAAAAGCCTAGATTATTAAGATTAGGTTATCACATCGGCGATCTACTACCCGGATATAGTTGGAGTTCTTTGATACTTTCATCCGAAGAAGTAAGTTACTCAAATGATGTCACCAAGACATCTCGGAAGATTGGACATTGAAAACAAGCATTACCTTCCCAAACGACAACAACTATTACCTTCCCAGGCGTAGTTATGATTTGTTCAGAGGAGAGAGAGTATACGACGATGGTCGTATCTATCGGTATTCTTGATTCTGGTATGTACCTTTCGCGAGTTAGAGTGTGCTCTACGATGTTGACAATTCTTGATATTTTACGGATGTGTATCTTTTGCGATAACAGTGGTTATCATCTCTGTCGATTGTTTTGATTTGTACCTCGATTGATTGATTTCAGTTCCTCCATAATAGTCTTTGCATCTACATGAGCTCAGCCGTCCAGAATAGACGTTGGACAAGTTTACATGATTACTCGAGAAAAAGTATAGAAGACCGAAGGATCGGTTCTTCGGGGTATTACTTTAGGTTATCCTATTTGCGGATATATCGAGGGATACTGGTAGTTTACAGGTATCTTTGTCTAGAATATTCTTGGATAGGGTTCGAAGGGTTCCTATCGACTTGTGGGTTGGTGATTTTCTCTACCGTCAGTTGAGATGTTGATCAACAATCAAGAAGTCAAGGGATACCCTTAGCCTTTGCTAGATATACCTCTACTATAGGCATATCCTTACGGATAGTTGGATTGTTGGAGCATTGGTATACTAGGACTCTCGGATGTACGTATAATCTGAGAGTATTCGGATATAGTTACGGATGAACTCTCGGGCTGGTCATTGCATGGGCAAGTGGAATATGCGATTGAGGTGATTTCGAGAATAGTCCTGATAATTGGGACCTCATACCGGGAGATGATTTTATTGGTATTAGTGTTGCTAAACACCATGGGAGATTTATCTTTCCTAGTGTTTCTTCTTGAAAAGACTCGTAACTCTTGTTAAAAGAGAGACAGACCTTTGAGGTTATGCATCGATTATCGATGATTTGAACGCAATAGTTGAGAATGAGTATCCTTCGTTGTGGATAGAGGATCTGTTAGATCAGCTAAAGGACACCTGTGTATACTCTAGGGTTGATCTACGACTGGAGGTTTGATATTGTAGTGACTTAGTGTCATACAATTATCATTGTCGGTGTGATGATTGAGCTATCTGTAGCTTAGAGTAAAAGGGATACAGGTGTGTAGAAGACGATATTTCATACTTGGTATGAATTTTAGGAGATGTTGATAATGTTGTTAGACTTATCGACGATTTAGTAGTTCATGAATTTGAGGAATCAAGTACTCTTGGAGTATTTGAGATCGATTGTCATCATATCTGTGGAGGATATATTTATGGATATATTCTCAATCTTGAGGGAAGTTGTGGTTTCCCAAGATTGATTTGGTATTTACCGTAGATGTGGATGGGATGCACTAGCGATACTATATCATCGACTTGTGGGACCAAGAAGGTGATGGCAATCACCTGGTCGGAAGTTTGTGAAGCTAGGTTTCAAGGCCTAGAAGGTGGCTGACTTTTGTGTCAGTGTTAGTTAATCCGTCAGATATGGATGGAAGGGTACTGCACATAGATGCAATATTGCAGGGATTAGGAGCGATCCCGATGCAGTTAAATGAGACGTATATTATGTGTATGCTAGTTGAGAAACTAGCGAGAGCAGTCATTATAGTCTCCTAGTTACTTTCAGTTCTGGGTGACAGAGTGAAGTTTGGACATTAGATTAATTTCTCTTGTGAGAATAAATCTCCGTCTCTGGGAAGGATGGTGGTTCCCAGAGTTGCATTCGCTTTAGGAAGAGTTGTTTCAGGAGACTCTTCATTCGAGAGTGATGATTTATTCGGAGTGTATCCGGAAATAGCGAGTTTGAGACGTTCATGTTGGTGGAACTATATATGGGATATGGTTGATCTTGTAATTTGTCGATGGGTGTGCCAACAAGCAAAGGTGGAATATTGTGATCGGTAGGGTCACGTACTGTGATAAAGTGGGAGCCTAGTGCGTTAGACTGTGTTGGGAGATTATCTAGAAATCGGAAAGGACTTAAGGTGATTTGGGTAATCGATGATTGATTAGCTAGGTCTGCTCATTTTCTTCCGAGCCATAAGATGAATTTCGTTGGATTGCTTGATGGAATTATATCCATGGAGTATCCTTAAGTATCCTTTCTGATAGTGATTCATGATTCACCTTACGATTCTGGCAAAGTTTCCCATCGGTTACGGGTATAGAGCTCCACTCTGGTACCGTTATTGACCACTTAATAGGTTGGCTGAGAGCGTATAAGAGCTGGAATATAATATTCGAGCTCAGTACCCCACTTAGTCACTTGAGGTGTGACTTTTCTCCGGATACTTGAGATGGTTATTTTGACATATCGTACAAGTATATAAGTCAGAAATTTGGGGACCAAATTTTTATAAGTGGGGGAGAATGTAAAATACGAAAAAAAAATTATATGGATTAAACTCTTTAATTAATTGGGTTTAATTGGTGGATTAATTGGGCTTAATTAGTGGGCTAATGGGTTAATTATCTAGTTGGGTTAAATCCATTAGGCTTGGGCTGGAAATTGGGCTTGGGCTGATCCGGCTAAGTTGAACCAAATCAGATTGGGTTTGGTTTGGGCTGGTTAACCGAATGGGACGAACAGCGTTTAAAAGCCACAACCGATCGCGATATTCACATTGCGATCTCCGCTTCTATTTCTGCTCCGCCTCGTTTCTTCGTTCTGAGCAATCGCGCCGTCGGGTTCCAGATCATCGGCGTCCGATGAGCGTCGCTCGACGGTGCCACCTCAGTAGCTGATCTTCGGTCGGAGATCAGTAGGTGGTTCGCCTTTGGGGGGTGTCAGCATTCCTTCGCTCGATGAGTCGGCGGTGCTGTCGCCATGGCAGCGAGCTGCCGATCAAGGTACGTCGGTGGTTTTAGTTTTAGCTGGGTTTTTCCTTGTCATTTTCGTAGATCTGGTTGTGTTGATCAGAGTTTGGCTGAGAAACCTGGCATTGTCACGGCAGATTCAATTTTCCGACGATCTATGTCTGGGATTGGGGGAAATATCGCCGCCGGTGAAGGTTGGACTCGGTAAGATGAATCTAACCTAATAATGTCATCTGTGGTATTCATTGATTTGGGATTAGATCTGTTTTGGTGGTGCGTCTTACTGTTGGCAGCTTGAATCGTGTTAGGGCTGGAGTTCCTTCGGTGAGCAAAGGTCGAGCAGGGGTAGACTGTCGGAGAATCTACGGGGTTGGTAAGTTTCAATCCCTTTTTCCTTCGTAATTGTGTCGTGTGGAAAAATTCAGTGTTCTTATGGTTGATTTGTGTTCTGCTGTGATTACGGTAATTGTTGATACGGGTGTTTGTGATGGCAAATCGATTGTGTCGTCTGTGTGTGTGTGGGTGGAAGAGAAACTGCAATTGGTAACTGTTATGGTTTATGTGATGGTAAGCTGCCGAAGGATGGTTGGAGGTTAGTTCATTAGGATATGTGGTGAGTTGGAGATTTCAGTGTTTGGATTATATGGGTTGTGCTCTGTGAGGGAGATGATGATTAGGTTAAGTAAGTGTGGTTAGATCTGTCATCGTAATTAATTTTGAGGATGTCGGTGAGTTATTAGAAGCTGGATCTGAATTTGGATTTAGTGAGGTAGGTGAATTTGGATTTGATATGGATGCTTATAGTATTTATAGTTGATGTTGTAACCGATTGTTGATTATTAGTGGTGAACGTAGTAGATGTATGTACTTGCTAATTAAATTTGGTGGGTATGTTCATGATGTTTTGGGTATCAAATTGGGTTAATCGGAGTTTCTACCTCGTAGACGAGGAAAGGATGTGAGTATAGGAACGATGTAATGTTTAGTTCCTATGTTTATGGGATACTTGTACTTAATCATTATTGCTATTATTGTACAGGTTTGGGATACGAAGCGGGTCCGCGGCCGTGAGGATTATTCGAGCTTCGTATCAGGTGGGTAATATCTACCTGGTCCGGTAGTTTTGATCAAATTCCTGTGCATGATCTTGGATTTATGTTTATACCTGTTTACCTTAAATCCACTCTTATTTAATCATATGCTTGTACTGCCTTGACCTTTGAGATATATACTCTGTTACTCATTGATTATCTAGCACGGATAGGAACTATAAACCCTATTACGTATTAGCTGATGGATGTTTAGTAAGTACAAGTGGTTAGGTTTATCTTTGTGACTTCAGATTGGGTTACTGTCTTACATCACTAGGGTTAGGTGATGGTTTGGATTATGGAGCCGATTGTTATATCATATCCGTATTAGTGGTGCATTTATGGTGGATCTAGTTGTCTGTGCATAGATAAGTGTATGGTTGTCAGTATGTGACCATGGACTAGAGGTCCTAGCGCGATGGTATATCTATTATGGATTGTGTGCCTGTGTATGGTTATATGGACGGTCGATTGTATATCACTACTGACTAGAGGTCTTAGCGTGGTTGACTGTCAGATGAGTATGACTCTTTATGCGATAGAGAGAGTCTTGTGGATTGTAGTCCTTGCATAGTTGACTTTTAGTTGACCAGGACTCCCCGTGGGATAGGGAGTGTCGCTAGGATACATGTATGGAGTTATGCATCATTACATTTGCATGCATGCTGACGACTGGTCTCCCTTGTGGATTAGATGGGTCGTCAGTCATCCTGCCTCCCCGGCCACTCGGGGTAGTGGTAGCAGGGTTGAGGGTAGAGCATTGGATGTGCCGCGCTCGGCCACTATGGATGGTGGTAGCTGGAGATGCGCACCTGGCCACTGTGCAAAGTGGTGTTAGCACTCGCCCACTATAGGTGAGGTGCAGTTGTCCTATGTGCGGCGTTTGTCTACTCATGGGTAGGGACAGCGTGGCTTGCAGCAGGGGCCCCTAGGAGTAGTTAGCTTTTTACGCTTATACGCTACTCAGTCATACTACCCAACTCGGCCACTCGAGAGTGGTGGCAACTGGAGTCGGGCTAGTTGTCATTTGTCGTGCCACCCTGGCCACTCTGGGGTCGTGGTTGGACGGGTCCGCAGACAGTGACCATGCATATGCATTGCTGATATATATGTATGCATGTATTTGATATATGTTTTACATATGCCTGTGAGATGCTGCATTTGATTGAGCTATGATTGTTGCACATCCTTGTACATCATGATACATGTCATTTGCATTTTATTTACTGCTATGTGTTTAGCATGATACATGTGTTGATTCAGACTGTTATATGCATTTGATTAGCATCATGTCATTGTGTGGTACGGACCGGGTTATTATACAGGTGATCATATACTATTCATATGTCTGAGTATTGGTCAGGTATGGGATTGACCTGGTACGTTATATGGTTATGATATAGTATACCTGTAATGGGATTTACCTGGTACGTTATATGGTTATGTTATAGTATACCTATTCAGGATGATCTAGCATATGGCATTCTGCATCGTCGTGTACGCTACTTTATGTTCAGTTGATTAGTTTAGTATATACACTGAGTATGACTTTACTGTAGTTACTTGTTATTAGATTTGGATATGATTGTATGTCTATTGGACTCATGCTGTATACCTGTAGATCTTCACATGTATACTTATAGATCTATCCTTATATGTTGTTCATGCACTTTCTATATATTACCCCTGAGTTTATACTCACCACCCCGGGACCCTGGGCTTCCTGTCGCCCAGATAACAGGTAGAAGATTCCTTGGACGTTCGGAGCTCCGTCAGCTGATCCCATCTCACACCGGACGAATGGATATGTTTTCCGTGTTGTTGTATCCTTACGGATTGTTGGTTTGGGTTTTTCCTTGTATTGTTTCCGTATTTGTGATATACGGACATATTGTATGTATTTGGTCTTTCATTCGATTTCTGTTATGATTCTTGTCGTGTCAAGTCACTCCGGAGTGCACAGTTGGTCTTTGTATCTTGTTGATCTGTTTGAATTGTTTCCGCTGTGTTTAGTATGTTTGATATGTTGATATCTGTGTATATCATATTGTTGTTGTGGGCCTACGGGCCTTGTATTAACCCGATATGTTGCCACGTACAGGGGAGATGCCGTCCGTTTGCTTTTCGGCACAGCATACTCCCGGGGCGTGACAATTTTATTGGTATCAGAGCCCTAGGTTGCGAAGTCCATTTTCGGATTTTATTTCGTTCGGACATCGAGTTTTGCTTTACTCGGTCTTGGTTTTGTGAGTTCTGGGATCTGGCTGTTGCGGACATCTCTGAGCTACAAGGATTAAGGTATGTTAATTGTTATTACATATCCTTCTGTTGGTTATACATTTAGTTGCTTATAACAGTGCGTGACTTGTAGTATGTTAATCAATATTCGTAACCGTGGTTTGAGTTGACCACGGGAACGATATGTTGAGGTTATTAGACATGTACCTGCTATCGAAAAGGTAATTACCTTTGAGAGCCGACTGATACCGAGTCGGATAGCGGAGATTAGGTAGTCATATCTCTTGTGGAGATCAAGGATTACGGTCCTAAGATTTTCACTAATTATGTTAGTCAGATCATTACCTATTGGGTAATGGACAAGCGAGTACACTATTGCTGATGCAGATAGATGAGGATTTGTTTGGAGATAATCATAGGGATTTTGATCCCTGAGTTGGTCATGTTAGGTTGTATAACATTGGGAGTACTTTTAGAGTACTTGACTCGGGTTATACAAAGATAGTAGTATTAGTGAATACCATTATCCGGATTTAGCCGGTAATTGGTGGAAGATATAGGAAATAACCTACGGGAAATCACACATCACTTGGCCACGGTGAAGTGATGTTGTGAGAGAGTATTTTCCCACATCATTTTCTTTGACTCATTGTCAAGGAATTCTTGGGCTTTAGGTCGAGTGATCATTTGGTGACGAAGGTTACCATGCAGAGTCGTTAGACTTGCGAAGGTTACGACTATTTAATAGCCCAAGAATGTGATTGGGTTGGTTTTGGCCACCCACGACTTTATTGGCTGATATTTTGATCAGATGATTGGATCTCCTACTAGATCCTACCGGAAGTGCATAGACCGAGTCAGGTGTATAGAAATGACTCCGTAGCTGGTGTTTTAAGAATTTGAGATTTGATAAGCATTTATTGCAAGTCAAATTATTGGAATTAGAATTCTCCGAATGTTGGACAAAAAGGAGCAAGATTAAAGTCATGAGTCATGAGCTACTATTGGAGAGTTTTCCAATCATAGAAGACCGATTGCAGATTGTCAGTAGCTTCTCATGTTTATCAGTGAACTCAGAGGAAAGACTCTGAAGGGAGATTATGTGTGTGCAGTGCGGGTTACGACGAGACACAGAGTCAGATTATTCGATGGACC
The DNA here is from genome assembly GCA_025175895.1 of Wurfbainia villosa. Taxonomy (NCBI): domain Eukaryota; kingdom Viridiplantae; phylum Streptophyta; class Magnoliopsida; order Zingiberales; family Zingiberaceae; genus Wurfbainia; species Wurfbainia villosa. The sequence goes on from CM046004.1 coordinate 86,170,328, forward strand.
ATTGTATCTGTTTCTACTATAAGCAGCCGGTATCTACGAGGAGAGTATGTATTTTGAAGACTCAGTTGAAGACTATGGATGATGCTTTCGAGCGGACGATCCACAACCTCGAAAGCCGAGATTATTACAGAAGATTAGGTTATCACATCAGCAGCGATCTACTACCCCAGATATAGTTGGAGTTCTTTGATACTTTCATCCGGAAGAAGTAAGTTACTCGCGAATACCAAGACATCTCGTAAGATTCGACATATCTGCATAACAACTATTACCTTCCGCAACAACAACCAAGTACCTTCCCAGAGCGTAGTTATGATTTGTTCAGAGGAGAGAGAGAGTATACGACGATGGTCGTATCTATGCGGTATTCTTCAGTTGCAGCTGTACCTTTCGCAGAGTTGGAGCGTGCTACGATGTTGACAGTTCTTCAGTATTTTACAGCCGGATGTGTATCTTTTGCCGATCAATGCTGGTTATCATCTCGTGATTGTTTCAATTTGTACCTCATAGTCTTTGCATCTACATGAGCTCAGCCGTCCAGAACAGACGTTGGACAAGTTTACATGATTACTCGAGAAAAAGTATAGAAGACCGAAGGATCGGTCCTTCGGGGTATTACTTTAGATTATCCTATTTGCGGATATATCGAGGGATACTGGTAGTTTACAGGTATCTTTGTCTAGAACATTCTTGGATAGGGTTCGAAGGGTTCCTATCGACTTGTGGGTTGGTGATTTTCTCTACCGTCAGTTGAGATGTTGATCAACAATCAAGAAGTCAAGGGATACCCTTAGCCTTTGCTAGATATACCTCTACTATAGACATATCCTTACGGATAGTTGGATTGTTGGAGCATTGGTATACTAGGACTCTCGGATGTACGTATAATCTGAGAGTATTCGGATATAGTTACGGATGAACTCTCGGGCTGGTCATTGCATGGGCAAGTGGAATATGCGATTGAGGTGATTTCGAGAATAGTCCTGATAATTGGGACCTCATACCGGGAGATGATTTTATTGGTATTAGTGTTGCTAAACACCATGGGAGATTTATTTTTCCTAGTGTTTCTTCTTGAGAAGACTCGTAACTCTTGTTAAAAGAGAGACAGACCTTTGAGGTTATGCATCGATTATCGATGATTTGAACGCAATAGTTGAGAATGAGTATCCTTCGTTGTGGATAGAGGATCTGTTAGATCAGCTAAAGGACACCTGTGTATACTCTAGGGTTGATCTACGACTGGAGGTTTGATATTGTAGTGACTTAGTGTCATACAATTATCATTGTCGGTGTGATGATTGAGCTATCTGTAGCTTAGAGTAAAAGGGATACAGGTGTGTAGAAGACGATATTTCATACTTGGTATGAATTTTAGGAGATGTTGATAATGTTGTTAGACTTATCGATGATTTAGTCGTTCATGAATTTGAGGAATCAAGTACTCTTGGAGTATTTGAGATCGATTGTCATCATATCTGTGGAGGATATATTTATGGATATATTCTCAATCTTGAGGGAAGTTGTGGTTTCCCAAGATTGATTTGGTATTTACCGTAGATGTGGATGGGATGCACTAGCAATACTATATCATCGACTTGTGGGACCAAGAAGGTGATGGCAATCACCTGGTCGGAAGTTTGGGAAGCTAGGTTTCAAGGCCTAGAAGGTGGCTGACTTTTGTGTCAGTGTTAGTTAATCCGTCCGATATGGATGGAAGGGTACTTCACATAGATGCAATATTGCAGGGATTAGGAGCGATCCCGATGCAGTTAAATGAGACGTATATTATGTGTATGCTAGTTGAGAAACTAGCGAGAGCAGTCATTATAGTCTCCTAGTTACTTTCAGTTCTGGGTGACAGAGTGAAGTTTGGACATTAGATTAATTTCTCTTGTGAGAATAAATCTCCGTCTCTGGGAAGGATGGTGGTTCCCAGAGTTGCATTCGCTTTAGGAAGAGTTGTTTCAGGAGACTCTTCATTCGAGAGTGATGATTTATTCGGAGTGTATCCGGAAATAGCGAGTTTGAGACGTTCATGTTGGTGGAACTATATATGGGATATGGTTGATCTTGTAATTTGTCGATGGGTGTGCCAACAAGCAAAGGTGGAATATTGTGATCGGTAGGGTCACGTACTGTGATAAAGTGGGAGCCTAGTGCGTTAGACTGTGTTGGGAGATTATCTAGAAATCGGAAAGGACTTAAGGTGATTTGGGTAATCGATGATCGATTAGCTAGGTCTGTTCATTTTCTTCCGAGCCATAAGATGAATTTCGTTGGATTGCTTGATGGAATTATATCCATGGAGTATCCTTGAGTATCCTTTCTGATAGTGATTCATGATTCACCTTACGATTCTGGCAAAGTTTCCCATCGGTTACGGGTATAGAGCTCCACTCTGGTACCGTTATTGACCACTTAATAGGTTGGCTGAGAGCGTATAAGAGCTGGAATATAATATTCGAGCTCAGTACCCCACTTAGTCACTTGAGGTGTGACTTTTCTCCGGATACTTGAGATGGTTATTTTGACATATCGTACAAGTATATAAGTCAGAAATTTGGGGACCAAATTTTTATAAGTGGGGGAGAATGTAAAATACGAAAAAAAAAATTATATGGATTAAACCCTTTAATTAATTGGGTTTAATTGGTGGATTAATTGGGCTTAATTAGTGGGCTAATGGGTTAATTATCTAGTTGGGTTAAATCCATTGGGCTTGGGCTGGAAATTGGGCTTGGGCTGATCCAGCTAAGCTGAACCAAATAAGATTGGGTTTGGTTTGGGCTGGTTAACCGAATGGGACGAACAGCGTTTAAAAGCCACAACCGATCGCGATATTCACATTGCGATCTCCGCTTCTATTTCTGCTCCGCCTCGTTTCTTCGTTCCGAGCAATCGCGCTACTGGGTTCCAGATCATCGGCGTCCGATGAGCGTCGCTCGATGGTGCCACCTCAGTAGTTGATCTTCGGTCGGAGATCAGTAGGTGGTTCGCCTTTGGGGGGTGTCAGCATTCCTTCGCTCGGCAGTCTTGCCGCCATGGCGTCGTCTTTGTCGATCAAGGTACGTCGGTGGTTTTAGTTTTAGCTGGGTTTTTACTTGTCATTTTCGTAGATCTGGTTGTGTTGATCGGAGTTTGGCTGAGAAACCTGGCATTGTCGCGGCAGATTCAATTTTCCGACGATCTGTGTCTGGGATTGGGGGAAATATCGTCGCCGGTGAAGGTTGGACTCGGTAAGATGAATCTAACCTAATAATGTCATCTGTGGTATTCGTTGATTTGGGATTAGATCTGTTTTGGTGGTGCATCTTACTGTTGGCAGCTTGAATCGTGTTAGGGCTGGAGTTCCTTCGGTGAGCAAAGGTCGAGCAGGGGTAGACTGTCGGAGAATCTACGGGGTTGGTAAGTTTCAATCCCTTTTTCCTTCGTAATTGTGTCGTGTGGAAAAATTCAGTGTTCTTATGGTTGATTTGTGTTCTGCTGTGATTACGGTAATTGTTGATACGGGTGTTTGTGATGGCAAATCGATTGTGTCGTCTGTGTGTGTGTGGGTGGAAGAGAAACTGCAGTTGGTAACTGTTATGGTTTATGTGATGGTAAGCTGCCGAAGGATGGTTGGAGGTTAGTTCATTAGGATATGTGGTGAGTTGGAGATTTCAGTGTTTGGATTATATGGGTTGTGCTCTGTGAGGGAGATGATGATTAGGTTAAGTAAGTGTGGTTAGATCTGTCATCGTAATTAATTTTGAGGATGTCGGTGAGTTATTAGAAGCTGGATCTGAATTTGGATTTAGTGAGGTAGGTGAATTTGGATTTGATATGGATGCTTATAGTATTTATAGTTGATGTTGTAACCGATTGTTGATTATTAGTGGTGAACGTAGTAGATGTATGTACTTGCTAATTAAATTTGGTGAGTATGTTCATGATGTTTTGGGTATCAAATTGGGTTAATCGGAGTTTCTACCTCGTAGACGAGGAAAGGATGTGAGTATAGGAACGATGTAGTGTTTAGTTCCTATGTTTGTGGGATACTTGTACTTAATCATTATTGCTATTATTGTACAGGTTTGGGATACGAAGTGGGTCCGCGGCCGTGAGGATTATTCGAGCTTCGTATCAGGTGGGTAATATCTACCTGGTCCGGTAGTTTTGATCAAATTCCTGTGCATGATCTTGGATTTATGTTTATACCTGTTTACCTTAAATCCACTCTTATTTAATCATATGCTTGTACTGCCTTGACCTTTGAGATATATACTCTGTTACTCATTGATTATCTAGCACGGATAGGAACTATAAACCCTATTACGTATTAGCTGATGGATGTTTAGTAAGTACAAGTGGTTAGGTTTATCTTTGTGACTTCAGATTGGGTTACTGTCTTACATCACTAGGGTTAGGTGATGGTTTGGATTAGGGAGCCGATTGTTATATCATATCTGTATTAGTGGTGCATTTATGGTGGATCTAGTTGTCTGTGCATAGATAAGTGTATGGTTATATGGACGGTCGATTGTATATTGCTACTGACTAGAGGTCTTAGCGTGGTTGACTGTCAGATGAGTATGACTCTTTATGCGATAGAGAGAGTCTTGTGGATTGTAGTCCTTGCATAGTTGACTTTTAGTTGACCAGGACTCCCCGTGGGATAGGGAGTGTCGCTAGGATACATGTATGGAGCTATGCATCATTACATTTGCATGCATGCTGACGACTGGGTCTCCCTTGTGGATGAGACGGGTCGTCAGTCATCCTGCCTCCCCGGCCACTCGGGGTAGTGGTAGCAGGGTTGAGGGCAGAGCATTGGATGTGCCGCGCTCGGCCACTATGGATGGTGGTAGCTGGAGATGCGCACCTGGCCACTGTGCAGAGTGGTGTTAGCACTCGCCCACTATAGACGGTGGTTGTGTGAGGTGCAGTTGTCCTGTGTGCGGCGTTTGTCTACTCATTGGTAGGGACAGCGTGGCTTGCAACAGGGGCCCCTAGGAGTAGTTAGCTATTTACGCTTATACGCTACTCAGTCATACTACCCAACTCGGCCACTCGAGAGTGGTGGCAGCTGGAGTCGGGCTAGTTGTCATTTGTCGTGCCACCCTGGCCACTCTGGGGTCGTGGTTGGACGGGTCCGCAGACAGTGACCATGCATATGCATTGCTGATATATATGTATGCATGTATTTGATATATGTTTTACATATGCCTGTGAGATGCTGAATTTGATTGAGCTATGATTGTTGCACATGCTTGTACATCATGATACATGCCATTTGCATTTTATTTACTACTATATGTTGAGCATGATACATGCGTTGATTCAGACTGTTATATGCATTTAATTAGCATCATGTCATTGTGTGGTACGGACCGGGTTATTATACAGGTGATCATATACTGTTCATATGTCTGAGTATTGGTCAGGTATGGGATTGACCTGGTACATTATATGGTTATGTTATAGTATACCTGTTCAGGATGATCTAGCATATGGCGTTACAGACCGTCAGGTACGTTGGTACATTACTTTATGTTCAGTTGATTAGTTTAGTATATACACTGAGTATGACTTTACTGTAGTTACTTGTTATTAGATTTGGATATGATTGTATGTCTATTGGACTCATGCTGTATACCTGTAGATCTTCACATGTATACTTGTAGATCTATCCTTATATGTTGTTCATGCACTTTCTATATATTACCCCTGAGTTTATACTCACCACCCCGGGACCCTGGGCTTCCTGTCGCCCAGATAACAGGTAGAAGATTCCTTGGACGTTCTGAGCTCCGCCAGCTGATCCCATCTCACACCGGACGAATGGATATGTTTTCCGTGTTGTTGTATCCTTACGGATTGTTGGTTTGGGTTTTTCCCTGTATTGTTTCCGTATTTGTGATATACGGACATATTGTATGTATTTGGTCTTTGATTCGATTTCTGTTATGATTCTTGTCGTGTCAAGTCACTCCAGAGTGCACAGTTGGTCTTTGTATCTTGTTGATCTGTTTGAATTGTTTCCGCTGTATTTAGTATGTTTGATATGTTGATATCTGTGTATATCATATTGTTGTTGTGGGCCTACGGGCCTTGTATTAATCCGATATGTTGCCACGTACAGGGGAGATGTCGTCCGTTTGCTTTTCGGCATGGCATACTCCCGGGGCGTGACAATATTGGTGAGTTTCGTGAAGTTTCATAATAGAGAAAAAATCTTCTAAAGTACTAACCTCTAGATTCCTTGAGATATAAAAGGAATCAACCATGGAGCTCCACTTTGAAGATCGAGGGAATGCGTCAATAGCTTTCATGATCATGTCTCGATTTGATAGCTTCTCCCCTACACTTGAAAAACCATTGATTATTTCTTTAAAGCTAGACTGTAATGATAATACCCTTTCTCCTTTGTCCAATTTGATGTTGTTGAGTTGTAATCGGAGAAGATCTCGTCTTGCTAATTTGGCTTCAGATGTACCCTCATGAAGCTCAATCAACTTCTCCCACATCTCCTTTGAACTTGAACATTCTCCAATCCGATTTATTTCTTGTTGAGGAAGCACATTGAAAAGATGATGTTTGGCCTTTGAATTTGCTAGATGCTCCTCCTTTTGCTTCTTGGTCAATCTTGATTTTTCTATCGGTTTGTTAATTGTCTTCATCCTTAGGTACCTCGAAACCATTTTCCATTATAATCATAATATCAAAATCGGTTTCAAAGAATACCTCCATTCTTTTCTTCTACCAAGAGAAGTCTCCATCGAACTTTGTGTAAGATCGAAATATTCCGAGAGATGGGGTAAATCTCGGAGGTTACAATTTTCTTTTAAATTTAAAGCTTATTTTTATATTTTGAAAACGTTAAGAGTTTGCAGCGGAAACAAAATGAAATAGAGACAAGTTTCCTTTACTTGGTTCACAACCCCAACCGGGTTGCTACTCCAAGGCCCATAGCTCTTCTGAGAGCTACCTCAATGGGAAATCACTATATACCCTCCGATTCGAGAACTCTCAACTTCGGAGGGGTTTTCTTTTTACAAAAATATGAGATGGGTAACACTCTACCCTCTTTATGAAGTTAAGTACATACAAGTGAAAATAAATACAAGAAATTAAGAGCTATGTTATACCGACACTTATGAAAGTTTTGAAGCAGGCACGGAGTGTCGGAAAAGTATCTTTGTGAGAAACCGAAGCTCTTGTGGACGAGTATGAATAGAGGCAGCACTACGACGCAGTAGCAATCTTGTGCTCGGAGCTGGTCGAGCATTTGTTTTTTAAACCTTTTCCAGTTGATTGGAATGTCTTCCAGTCGAGTCCACATTAGCCCGTCGATATGAAACTTCTGGTCTTCCAGTTGACTCCAGGTCACTCGGCTCCGCATCGAAAAGTTTGCCTCTTCAGCCGACTGAAACTCTTTCCATCTACACTGCCAAATCTTCGATCGATCATTAGCTAATCCTGCCAACTAGGTATCCAATCGACTGATCCATACCCAATCGACTAGACTTCAGTCAACTGGAATACATTTAGTTGACTGATCCCTACAAAACGAGATTAGCATAAATAGATAATATTAAATATGATGGTAGTAGTAATACTGCTCGATCTCAACTTCTAAGTCCCACTCGGACTTTCTGTCGGATCGACGCCTAGCTTTGTCCCTCTACAGAGGACTCGGCCTTACCTCTCCACTCGAGGCTTACTTGTCGGCTACCTACTGGACTTACCGTTCTTTACATCCGATCTGACCCACCAGGGCTTCCACCAGCTTTCTAGTCTACCTGACCCAACTGGACTTTTTGTCGATTGTCCGGTCTCCTAACCTAACTGGTCTTCATGCCAAATATTCGATCCACTCGACCCATCTAGACTTCATGCCTGGTGTCTGGTCCTCCGGATCTGTCAAGACATTTATCTAGTATCCGATCAACACGACCTAATAAGACTTTCTGTTAAGCCTACACACTTAACACTGATATTAGAACACAAGTAAGTCATAACTTTAACTATGGTTCATACATCAAAACCAAAAAGTGATGCTCTCTGCATCAACAATCTCCTTCTTTTTGATGTATGACAACATATCAGTTAAAGTTAGGAGAATCAAACTGCAATATTCAATTATAGCATATATCAGAAATGCATTGGGTATATGCATGAAATGCTCATATGCATAAAAACTTTAAATTTTTAAATCTCCCTCTCTTTAAGTCTCTTCTCTATAACTTTAAATCTCCTTCTCTCCCCATTTGGCATACATTAAAATCAAAATTAAGTTCAAAATGCCACAACTTAAAACCTAAGAATTAAAGTTTTAAACATTTTTTATCAAAAATGCTTAGGTTTATCAATACTCCCCTCCTAAATAATATTTTCTTTTAAAGATGGGATCTCCCCTTTAATCTTTCGGTTTCAAAATTTTAAAAAGATTAATTTTCATAACTCAATTTTCAAAATTTATCAAAGCTCCTCTTAAAATATTTTTGAAATTCTCAAACTATCTTAATTTTCAAAATCTTTGAAACTCCCTCTTAAAAAAAACATTTTTTAAATTTTTATTTTTCAAAATTTTCAAAATTTTCTAACTCCCCCTCAATAAAAACATTTTTCAAAATTTTCTAACTCCCCCTTAATAAAAACATTTTTCAAATTTTTATTTTTCAAAATTTTCAAAATTTTCTAACTCCCACTTAATAAAAATATTTTTCAAATTTTCATTTTTCAAAATTTTCAAAATTTTTTAACTCCCCTTAATAAAATATTTTTCAAATTTTCTCAAAATTTTCTAACTTCCCCTTAAAAATATTTTTCAAATTTTCTCAAAATTTTCTAACTTCCCCTTAAAAATATTTTTCGAAATTTTTAATTTTCAAATTTCTAACTCCCCCGTAATAAAAATATTTTTTAAAATTTTAATTTTCAATATTTCCATGCTTATGCATGTAATCTTATTTTAGGACTTTCCAAACATGGATACTTTTGAATGTTTTGGAAGTTTGACTAACTTCCTCTTTGAATTATATTGATTTACTTAAGATTAAGTTGATTAGGATTGAGTTGATTTGTTAAGTTGAGTAAATTTGTCAAGTTTAGTTAAGTTGTTTAAGTTTAATTGATTAAGTTTAATTAAGTTGTTTAAGTTTAATTAATTAAGTTGTTTAAATTTAATTAAGTTGTTTAATTTTAATTAGGTTTTTTAAGTTTAATTAAGTTGTTTAGGTTTAATTAAGTTTTTTTTAAGTTAAGTTTAATTTAAGTAAGTTTGTTAAGTTTAGTTTAACTAATTTAGCATGATTTAATTCTAAATCATCTCACCTAAGTTAGGTTTTCAATATACGTTGCTTCTATGAGTTTTGTGAGATGAGGATTTCTTTTTATCTTAATTAAATTTAATGAGCAATTTCAAAGTTTTTAAATGTGTTAGATTCAAGCTTATCTTGAGCTAGTCAAGTAGGTTTTTCCAGCATTGACTTCCAGGTCGTGGCAAGGCACATGACCTTCTTGGATATCAGAGCAACGACTACTTCCTAGACATGCACTTCGAAGAGTTTCCCTTACTATCAGTTCACTTCGTCTTAGTATTAGGTTGTTCAAGTTTAAACTATTTTGTTTCCTATCTAGTTCATTCTAAATTAAGCAAGTAAAGTAAACTAAAGCATGCAAGAGTTTAACTAAACAAGAAAACAAGCAAAGTGTTAGCTCCCCCTAAGTGATAGCTGTAGGAGATTTGAGGTCACTAGAGGGGGGTGAATAGCGACGTGCTCATACGTAGATGAAAATTTTTCGCATTCGTCTCTACAAAACTCATTATGCGCAGCGGAATGATAATAATAAAAGCAATAACGAAGTAAGACAAACACAAATACACCAATACACAAATATTTAACGTGGTTCAGAACCGCACGGTTCCTACTCCACGGATCGGGCTCAAACGAGCCCTAGCGATGCCACAAGCACACCACTATGTAATAACTCCTTCTCGGAACAATCCGGAGGTGGAGAAACCTCGTACAATGTATACAACAGTAATACAATGAAAATACAAGAAAATACAATGGAATATAATGCAATACAAGTAAAGAAAACACTTTACAAATGCTTTGGATTGCTTGCTTTTGGTTGCTTGAAGAATGGACTTGGAGACCCTGATTTACAGCAACAAATCGCCCCAAGGATGCTCAAGAAACCATGTGCAAAAACCCTCCCGTCGAGCTCCTTTTATCCTTCCGCACGACCTGGATTTCCACCTAGCAGTCGACTGCCATAAGGCCCCAGTCGACTGCCAACACTGTAGCTGTGAGACAACGACTCAATTCATATTGGACAAGTTCCAACGGATCTCTTGGCAGTCAATTGCAGCGCCGTGGCCGATCGCCAGATCAGCTCCAATGAGCGATCAATCGCCAAGGTACAATTTACCCTAAGTGGCAGTCGAGCTCTAGTCGACTCTCGGCAGTTGAACCGGCCATAATGTCAGTTGACTGCCAACCTCAAAGATGAGGTTTTAACCCAAGTATGGTGTCCCCATACTTGCTAGACCACCCTTAGCCTAGACCTAAGCCTTCTAGCCACCTCCATCAGCCTCACGCCTCTCGGATCCCTCCAAGTCATCCATGACTTGTTCATCCATCGCGCTAGCCTTCAGGTGCTTCCATCGGCTATGTCATGCTAACGGTGTCTACACCGTCAAGGCACATTGGACTTACGCCGCCAAGACTCCGCTTGGACTTTACACCGCCAACCATTGGACTTATGCTGCCAAGACTTCACCCTTGGACTTTACGCCGCCAATATCAAACCCCTTGGACTTCTCAAATGCCAAGGCTCAAGCTTGGACTTTCCCTTGCCAACCCATGTTGGACTTTCCATGCCAAGACCCATGCTTGGACTTTCCCTTGCCAACCCATGTTGGACTTTCCATGTCAAGACCCATGCTTGGACTTTCCCTTGCCAACCCATGTTGGACTTTCCATGTCAAGACCCATGCTTGGACTTCCCTTGTGTCAATTACTCAAGACTTGGACTTTCCCAAATTGCTAAGTGTCTCACTTGGACTTTCCATGCCAAGTACCCATGACTTGGACTTTACCTTGCTAAGACCCATGCTTGGACTTTCCCAAATGTCAAGTGTCCCACTTGGACTTTCCATGCCAAGTACTCATGACTTGGACTTTACCATGACAATTACATTGTCATATATTTTTGTCTAACATAAAACATCTCTCGAGCCAAGCTCGAGTCCTGGTCAATCATGACCTGGGTCGATTGCACCAACAATCTCCCCCTTTTTGATGTTTGACAAAAACCAAACAAAACAAACCATTTAACTCAAAAACTCCTTACCAATTATCCCAAATTGGTAATTTAACTTTCTCCAAAATATTCTTCCCCAAATATTCTCTCCCTTTTTGACTAACATCAAAAAGGTTATCTCTCCAAGGAGGTCAAAGTCTCATATCCCAATGAGATCTTACAATCTCCCCCTTGGTCCAAAAATACCTAGGATGCCTACCATCTTCCTAGTGATAAGTCCCATATCACTCAAGAGAGGCAATCCTATTCACTCTCCCAATTTCCAAATTGGGTATCAAAAACCCATCAATTTTCCCAATTTATGATACTCTCCCAATAACTTATTCCCCTTCAAGAGGAGAAACACATCCATCATCCCAAGATGGAGCATTCCCCTTAAAGGCTTGCTCCCCCTTGACCATTGCACCAACAATGTCCTTGGGAAGGCCCTAAGCCAATAGGAACTCTAAATCATCAAAATTAAGGTTCTAAGTTCAAACATGAACTCTTCACTCACCTTAAGATTGATACTTTGACCTAACACCTCTCTAAATCCATATCCAATGGATTTTCACCCTTTATAATGTTTCTCAAAGCATATCCTAGGGTTAGGAGTGGATAGGGACCTTTACCATGGCTGAAAATGGGCTAAACAACCTTGTTTTTCCTAAAATCCAGCGACCGACTACGATGTCGATCGATTACCACTCACATCGATCATTGCCATCGGTAGATCGAGATACAAATTCTCGAATTTCAACTATCAGAATCGAATTTTAAAAAGTCATAAGTAATTCTACGTATATCGAAAAATCACAAAATTTGATACGTATATTACTTATAGTCAATACAATGGGTGAAAAATATTTGAAAATTATTTTACCCATAAAATATCGAAATTGATACAAAATCCAAAAGTGAAGAAAAACTTCAATGTTTTAGCTCACTTTGTATCAATCTCATCAATGGTGATTGTTATCAAAAGATAGGCTTCACCAAGGTTTTCTAAAATGATTTTAAAATGTTTTCAAAACCTTATTTTGGATAATATTCCTTGGGCTCTATGTACATGACTTGCACACAAGCTTTCCCAATGATCCACAATTGAAATTAGATGACTTTTAGTTCATCTAGATGCAAAAACTATGCACCTTGAACTCAACTCATATCCTAGCATCTCACATGTATCTAGGGTGTATAAATACACATACATGTCAATGTGATGTGAGATGTGGGTTTTGTTCTCCCTAAACTAGGGTTTCATGTATTTTTCTAAGGCAACTCTACTTGATTCCCTTATAAATGGGACTCCAAGTCATGTCATTGTCCTTAAATCAATTTTAATCAATTAAATGCATGAAATGATCATGGCATAATAATAGCAAAAATAAAACATGGCCAATGATCATCATGTCATGGCATATGATATAAAACTAAAGCACATGACATTTAAATCCTTAATCCTAAACATGATCATGACATATAAATGATGAAAATAAACATGATCTCATGTCATGGCATATGGCAATCAAGGTATGGAAATTAAAAGGTATAGGTATAATAATACCTAAATTTAATATTAGTTGTCATTTGAGATAATTAAGTATATTTTTTCCATTATTCCTATTAATCTTCCAAGTGTGCCAAAAACCCAAAATGGCACACTATGACCTCTAAACCTAAATTGTGTCAATTCAATTGATTTTTCATAATCTTCAAGGTATATTGGCACATCCTAAAATCTTTTAGGATTAAAAATCAAACCTATTTTCAAGGTACCCATAACCTTGAAAATTGCCTAAAGTGCCACCTTTACCATGGTTGAGTTAACTACCCATCCAATCAAGGTTGGCACACCCTAAACCCATCTAGCGTGAATCAATCACGCTCTTAGGAACCCAAAACATATTTGAGCTCCTAGGGTTAATTAGGTATTCCTTAGGGATAACCTCCCTAGATACCTTCCTAATGACCCTCCTAGGCTTGTTAACCTTGGTCATTTGGGTCTTACCTAGGTTGACTCTAGGGGTAACTCCCCTTGCAACCTTCTTAGTGATCACCCTAGTTTCCTTGAAACCCTATCCACTAGGCACAAACTTTGGTTACTCTTAGGGATAACTTCCCTAGTAACCTTAGTTTTCCTAGACCTAGATTGTGTTCCATAATCTAATGGAACATTATGATAAGTCATCTTAGGCTTAGGTTTGTGACCCAAACCATTCTTGCCCTTGGTTGACTTTTGACTCTTAGGTCTTAGGTGTTGACTTTGAATTTTGGACCTAGACTTTTGATCACTTGACCCTTTAAATTGATTTTGCATAATTTTAAGGGTCTTCTCAAGTTTTTCAAGCCTTGATCTCAAGGCTTGGTTCTCTAATTCTAATTTCCCAATTTTAGAATTTTGATTTAATCCTTGGGCATGGTTCTTCCTAGGCATATGCCTAGTCCATTTGGGGTTAAAACCTAGGTGCTCTTGTATTTTCCTAATAGATTCCCTAGGTATGACATTTTTAGGGACATTAGTCCCAAATTTCTCCTTCTTTGAAAGGTAGACATTCTTAGCTCTTAGACACAACTCCTTATTTCTAGCATGCTCTTTATGATAGATAGCAAGATTGCTAAAATTATTTCTAGCATGCCTTTTGACATTATTTGAATAAGGAGCTTTATTTAAAAATACCTTAGGGTTAGCTTTGTAAGCTCCCCCTACTTGTGTAGCTCCTTCTTGCCCCTTCTTCTTCCCTCTTGGGCATTGACTCCGATAATGTCCCGGTAGCTGGCATTTGAAGCAAATCACTTTCTCCTTGCTCTTTTGCGTTGAGGGACCGACATCCTTGACCTTTGGTGCCGGAGGAGCTTTTCTAATCTTCTTTGGACACTTGCTCTTATAGTGCCCAAATTCCCTACACTCAAAACACATAATATTATTTTTATTTTGAATTACGGTGTTCGAGTTACCTAGGGTGGTTGTGGTGGTCGGAGTGGATTCTTGAGCTTGCTCTTCCTCTCTACTGGATGTAGATGGTTCTTCTTGTAGCTCCGGTATTGAGGATGCCCTAATCTCTTCCCCCTCAATCCTAGAGGTGGAGGTCTCCTCTTCTTCCACTGATTCGGAGGTTGATTCTCTATCAACTTTCGACTCCTCAAGCTCTTTGGATAACGATGTACTTGCCTCCTTTTGAGCTTGAGAGGGTGAGCACTCCTCTTCTTCTTCTTCTTCTTGGATTGATGATGAATTTTCATGGAGCTTTGCTACTTTGCTCCATAGCTCCTTGGCATCTACATAATTACCTAACATACACAAGATATTATTAGGCATTAAATCAATTAAAAATTTTATCACCTTATCATTTTTCTCGGAGGCTCGGACTTGCTCTTCGGTCCATCTCTTCTTTTTAAGGAACCCTCCCTTTGGTCCTATTGGATAGCTAAATCCCTCCATCAAGGTGGACCATTCTTCAAAGTCCCTCATCATCAAAAAATTTTCAATTCTCGCCTTCCAAGAATTGAAGCCTTCTCGTCCATAGAAGGCATAAGGGATCGGTGTGTTGATATCTCATCCTAGTTGCTCTTGAACTTCCATCTTCCCTCTAGCTTCTTTAGCTCTCGGCGGTTAGTCCGTAGAAGAGCCCCAGGCTCCGATACCAATTGTAGGAGATTTGAGGTCGCTAGAGGGGGGGTGAATAGCGACGTGCTCGTACGTAGATGGAAATCTTTCGCGTTCGTCTCTATAAAACTCGTTATGCACAGCGGAATGATAATAATAAAAATAATAACGAAGTAAGACAAACACACAAATACACAAATATTTAACGTGGTTCGGAACCGCACGGTTCTTACTCCACGGATCGGGCTCAAACGAGCCCTAGCGATGCCACAAGCACACCACTATGTAATAACTCCTTCTCGGAACAATTCGGAGGTGGAGAAATCTCGTACAATGGATACAACAGTAATACAATGAAAATACAAGAAAATACAATGGAATATAATGCAATACAAGTAAAGAAAACACTTTACAAATGCTTTGGATTGCTTGCTTTTGGTTGCTTGAAGAATGGACATGGAGACCCTGATTTGCAGCAACAAATCGCCCCAAGGATCCTCAAGAAACCATGTGCAAAAATCCTCCCGTCGAGCTCCTTTTATCCTTCCGCGCGACCTGGATTTCCGCCTGGCAGGCGACTGCCATAAGGCCCTAGTCGACTGCCAACACTGTAGCTGTGAGACAACGGCTCAATCCACGTTGGACAAGTTCCAAGGGATCTCTTGGCGATCATTGCCGGTAGCCGTAAATTGCCCGATCGGCTCACGGGCATTCTGCTCAACTCAAGCTGGCGGTCATTGTCATCGATCATTGCCAAGGCAATTTCAGCCCTAAGTGGCAGTCGAGCTCTAGTCGACTCTCGGCAGTCGAATCGGCCATAATGTCAGTCGACTGCCAACCTCAAAGATGAGGTTTTAACCCAAGTATGGTGTCCTCATACTTGCTAAATCACCCTTAGCCTAGACCTAAGCCTTCTAGCCACCTCCATCAGCCTCACGCCTCTCGGATCCCTCCAAGTCATCCATGACTTGTTCATCCATCGCGCTAGCCTTCAGGTGCTTCCATCGGCTATGTCATGCTAACGGTGTCTACACCGTCAAGGCACATTGGACTTACGGCGCCAAGACTCCGCTTGGACTTTACGCCGCCAACCATTGGACTTATGCTGCCAAGACTTCACCCTTGGACTTTACGCCGCTAATATCAAACCCCTTGGACTTCTCAAATGCCAAGACTCAAGCTTGGACTTTCCCTTGCCAACCCATGTTGGACTTTCCATGCCAAGACTCATGCTTGAACTTTCCCTTGCCAACCCATGTTGGACTTTCCATGCCAAGACTCATGCTTGGACTTTCCCTTGTCAACCCATGTTGGACTTTCCATGCCAAGACCCATGCTTGGACTTCCCTTGTGCCAAGTACTCAAGACTTGGACTTTCCCAAATTGCCAAGTGTCCCACTTGGACTTTCCATGCCAAGTACCCATGACTTGGACTTTACCTTGCCAAGACCCATGCTTGGACTTTCCCAAATGCCAAGTGTCCCACTTGGACTTTCCATGCCAAGTACTCATGACTTGGACTTTACCATGACAATTACATTGTCATATGTTTTTGTCTAACATCAAAACATCTCTCGAGCCAAGCTCGAGTCCTGGTCAATCGTGACCTGGGTCGATTGCACCAATAATAGCTAGGTTGAGTTCTGTTCACTAAGTGAACTTGACTCTTGGGAACCCAAAATTGATTTGGTCCAACTTGGTTGACTAAGCTAGACTTAGGAACTCATGCTTGGACTCGATTCTTAGCGTTTCTGCTAAGTAATGACATGTATGATTTATAGGAGGATTTAACTTTGTGTCCGAGTTCAGACTTGTTGTACATGGCTCGCTAAGATCCAAGCATCATGTTAAGATACTTGGATCCCAAAGTGAACTTTTCCAACGATTCGGTTAGATCTTCTACTTACCTTTTTAGGACCGAGTTCTCTTCCTCAAGCATTGCAACTTGAGTTAAGTCTCTATCCTTAGTTTGGAAAGTCAAAGTCTTCGAGTTGACTTGCTCCTTAAGTACTTGAACTTCCTTAAGTAGCGAGTCGACTCGATTCTCGGATTTAGCTAACTTCCTACCTAGTCATGCAATTATATTATACAACTTATCTTCTAAGGGAGAAGTTACCTCGTCTAGTCCTTCGGAAATGGATACGGATCCATGGCTTCTCTCGGACTCGGAATTGGACTCGTACTCATAACTTGACTCGGCTTCGGAGCTTGATTCGGCCATAAATGCCACAAAGCTTCTCTTCGTCTCTTCTGCGTCTGACTTTTTCGAGGATGATTCGTCCCAAGTTGCCTTAAGCGCTTTCTTCTTCTTTTTCTTTTTTGGTTTTTCTTTCTTTTTTAGATTTGCACACTCCGATTTGTAGTATCCCTTTCCGTTGCACTCATAGCAAGTCACTTCCGATCGGGGTCTCGGCTTGTTGTTGATGACTTTCTTAGCATCCTTCTTCGTAAATCTTTTTCTCCGGTTGAACATCTTCTAGACCATATTTACGATTTCCTCTTCTCCGTTAGGTTCTGACTCCGACTCGTCTTCGAATTCACTTTTCACTTTCCTTTCCTTTTTGGTCGAACCTTCCACTAAAGCAATACCATTCTCGGTTTGACCCGAGTTAGCTTGTTCATGTAGTTCAAGTTCGCAAAATAATTCATCTAGTCTAATTGTGGAAAGATCCCTAGAAACCTTATAGGCATCGACAATGGATGTCCATAAGGTGTTCCTCAGGAAAGCCTTAAGTGTATTGTTGGTGCAATCGGCCCAGGTCACAATTGACCAGACTCGAGTTTGACTCGAGTGATGTTTTGATGTTTGACATAGTATGTTTGACATTGATGTTTGACATTGATGTCGGCTAATGTTTTAGGGAGATTGTTTATACAATCCACCCAGGTTATAATTGACCAGACTCGAGTTTGACTCGAGGGAGACTTTGATGGTTGACTAGGGTTGACCATGTGATTATGAGAAAGTCCAAGCATGGGTCTTGGCATGGTAAAGTCCAAGTCATGGGTACTTGGCATGGAAAGTCCAAGTGGGACACTTGGCATTTGGGAAAGTCCAAGTCTTGAGTACTTGGCACAAGGGAAGTCCAAGTCATGGGTACTTGACATGGAAAGTCCAAGTGGGACACTTGGCATTTGGGAAAGTCCATGTCTTGAGTACTTGGCACAAGGGAAGTCCAAGCATGGGTCTTGGCATGGAAAGTCCAACATGGGTTGGAAAGGGAAAGTCTAAGCTTGAGTCTTGGCATTTAAGAAGTCCAAGGGGTTTGATATTGGCAGCGTAAAATCCAAGGGTGGAGTCTTGGCAGCATAAGTCCAATGGTTGGCAGCGTAAAGTCCAAGCGGAGTCTTGGCGGCGTAAGTCCAATGTGCCTTGGCGATGTAGACACCGTTAGCATGACATAGCCGATGGAAGCACCTGAAGATTAGCACGATGGATGAACAAGTCATGGATGA
Organism: Wurfbainia villosa; assembly: GCA_025175895.1. Taxonomy (NCBI): domain Eukaryota; kingdom Viridiplantae; phylum Streptophyta; class Magnoliopsida; order Zingiberales; family Zingiberaceae; genus Wurfbainia; species Wurfbainia villosa. The sequence continues at coordinate 86,188,686 of CM046004.1, forward strand.
CTTGGAGGGATCCGAGAGGCATGAGGTTGATGGAGGTGGCTAGAAGGCTTAGGTCTAGGCTAAGGGTGGTCTAGCAAGTATGGGGGAACTATACTTGGGTTAAAACCTCATGTTTGAGGTGTGCCAATCGACTAGTGTCATGTGGCAGTCGATTAGACTGAGTCAACTAGGATTTGACTGTGAGAATTGCTCTAGTAGTCGACTGCCATAGGTGGGCAGTCGACTGATCTTGTGATCAGTCGACTGGTGCTCGTGAAATCGGGCACAGAATGGAGTCGAGACTCGACTGATCGAGCGAGGCTCTATCAGTCGACTAATGGGTATCATCAGTCGACTGATGATGGATCCGTTGGACTTATCCAGTGTGGATCTAGCCGTTGTCTCACGACAACAGTGCATCAGTCGACTGATGGTCTCGAGCAATCGACTGATCGACTTTTTCCAGCACAGGTTGAAGCTTTAAATGGAGCTCGTGATGGAGGAAAAACTAAGCAATTTCTTGGACATTTTTGAGGCGATTTGCTGCTGCAAATCAAGGTCTTCAACCACGGTTCAAGCGATCAACAAGCAAGCAATCTAAAGGCATTTGTAAAGTGTTTTCTTTACTTGTAGTGCATTGTATTTCATCTTATTTGCTTGTTGCTATTAGTTTATTGTTGTAAACTATTGTACGAGGTTTCTTTGCCTCCAGATTGTTCCGAGAAGGAGTGTTTATTAGTGGTGTGTGATTGGCATCGCTAGGGCTCGTTTGAGCCTGATCCGTAGAGTAGGAACCTTGAGGTTCCGAACCACGTTATATGATCGTGTTGTGATTGTGTATCTTGTTATATTTATTTGTTATTACTATTCCGCTGTGCTAACAAGATTGTAGATGATCAAACGTGAAAGATTTCCATCATCTTACGATCACAACGCGATTCACCCCCCCCCTCTAGCGGCCTCAAATCATCTTACAATTGGTATCATAGCCTGGGGCTCTTCTACGGATTAATCGCCGAGAGCTAAAGAAGCTAGAGGGAAGATGGAAGTTCAAGAGCAACTAGGATGGGATATCAACACACCGATCCCTTATGCCTTCTATGGACGAGAATGCTTCAATTCTTGGAAGGCGAGAATTGAAAATTTTTTGATGATGAGGGACTTTGAAGAATGTCCCACCTTGATGGAGGGCTTTAGCTATCCAATAGGACCAAAGGAAGGGTTCCTTAAAAAGAAGAGATGGACCGAAGAGCAAGTCCGAGCCTCCGAGAAAAATGATAAGGTGATAAAAATTTTAATTGATTTAATGCCTAACAATATCTTGTGTAAGTTAGGTAATTATGTAGATGCCAAGGAGCTATGGAGCCAAGTAGCAAAGCTCCATGAAAATTCATCATCAATCCAAGAAGAAGAAAAAGAAGAGGAGTGCTTACCCTCTCAAGCTCAAAAGGAAGTAAGTACATCGTTATCCAAAGAGCTTGAGGAGTCGGAAGTTGATAGGGAATCAACCTCCGAATCGGTGGAAGAAGAGGAGACCTCTACCTCTAGGATTGAGGGGGAGGAGATTAGGACATCCTCAATACCGGAGCATCAAGAAGAAGCTTCGACATCCGGTCAAGATGAAGAAGCTCAAAATCCGATTCTGGAACCTACAACCACCCTAGGTAACTCAATCATGTCAATTAATAATAAAATTCATATAATATGTTTTGAGTGTAGGGAATCCGGACACTACAAGAGTAAGTGTCTAAAAAGGGTCAAGAAGGCTCAACCGGCTCCAAAAGTCAAGGATGTCGGTGCCCCAAGTCAAAAGAGCAAAGAGCATATCATATGCTTCAAGTGCAATTCAAAAGGTCATTACCGGAGTCAATGCCCAAGGGGAAAGAAGAAGGGACAAGATGGAGCATCACAAGTAGGGAGAGCCTCTAGGGCAAACCCTAAGGTATATTTAAGCAATGCTCGTTCCTTAAATTATAGTAAAAAGCATGCTAGAAATAATTTTAGCAATCTTGTTATTTATCACAAAGAGCATGCTAGACATAGGGAATTTTGTTTATGAGCCAAAAATGTCTACCTTTCAAAGAAGGAGAAATTTGGGACTAATATCCCTAGAAACGTCCTTCCTAGGTCAAACAATTCTAGACAAATCCTACCTAGGGAGACCATTAGAAAGGTACAAGAGCATCTAGGTCTCAACCCTAAATGGACTAGGCATATGCCTAGGAAGTCCCATGCCCAAAAACCAAATCAAAATTCTAAAATTGGGCAATTACAATTGGAAAACCAAGCCTTGAGGTCAAGGCTTGAGAAATTAGAAAAGACCCTCAATAAGATGCAAAATCAATTTCAAGGGTCTAATGGTCAAAGTCAAGGGTCAAAATCTCAAAGTCAATATCTAGGACCCAAGAAACAAAAGTCAACCAAGGGAAAGAATGGTTTGGGTCACAAACCTAAGCCTAAGGTGGCTTATAATAGTGTTCAATTTGATTATGGAACACAATCTAAGTCTAGGAAGACCAAGGTCAATAGGGAAGTCATCCCTAGAGTTGACCAAGGTTTGTGTCTAGTGGCTAGGGTTTCAAGGAAACCTAGGGTGGCTACTAAGAAGGTTACTAGGGAGGCAATCCCTAAGGTTAACCATGGTAAGACCACAATGACCAAGGCTAACAAGCCTAGGAGGGTCATTAGGAGGGTATCTAGGGAGGTTATCCTTAAGGAATATCTAATTAACCCTAGGAGCTCAAATAGGTTTTGAGTTCCTAAGAGCGTGATTGATTCACGCTAGATGGGTTAGGGTGTGTCAACCTTAAATGGATGGGTAGTTAACTCAACCATGGCAAAGGTGGCACTTTAGGATTATTTTCAAGGTTATGGATGCCTTGGAAATAGATTTTGATTTTAATCCTAAAAGATTTTAGGATGTGTCAATATACCTTGAAGATTATGAAAAATCAATTGAATTGGCACAATTTAGGTTTAGAGGTCATAGTGTGTCATTTTGGGTTTTTGGCACACTTGGGAGATTAATAGGAATAATGGAAAAAATATACTTAATTATCTCAAATGGCAACTAATATTAAATTTTAGGTATTATTATACCTATATATTTTATATGTCATGCTTTGTTTGTCATATAACATGTCATAATATCATGTTTAATTTATTTTTTTATCATTTATATGTCATGATCATGTTTAAGATTAAGGTTTTAAATGTCATGTATTTTTAGATTATATCTTATGCCATGACATCATGATTATGAGCATGTGTTTATTTATATCATCTCTAATGCCATAATCATTCATGTATTTAAGAAAATTTTGATTGAAATTGATTTAAGGACAATGTCATGACTTGGAGTCTCATTTATAAGGGAATCAAGGAGTGTTGCCTTAGAGAATGCATGAAACCCTAGATTAGGGAGAACAAAACTCACATCTCACATCACATTGACATGTATGTGTATTTATACACCCTAGATACATGTGAGATGCTAGGATATGAGTTAAGTTCAAGGTGCATAGTTTTTTGCATCTAGATGAACTCAAACTCATCTTATTTCAATGGTGGATCATTGGAAAAACTTGTGTACAAGTCATGTACATAGAGCCCAAGGAATATGATCCAAAATAAGGTTTTGAAAACATTTTAAAATCAATTTAGAAAACCTTGGTGAAGCATATCTTTTGATAGCAATCATCATTGATGAGGTTGATACAAAGTGAGCTAAAACATTGAAGTTTTTCTTCACTTTTGGATTTTGTATCAATTTCGATATTTTATGGGTAAAATAATTTTCAAATATTTTTCACCCATTGTATTGACTATAAGTAATATACGTATCAAATTTCGTGATTTTTCGATATACGTAGAATTACTTATGATTTTCTAAAATTCAACTCTGATAATCAAATTGATTTCAATTATCACGACGCCTTGGTGGCGCTTGATCGATGTGAGTGGCAATGACCGACATCGTGTAAATAGTCGATTGCCAAGCTGATTTAGGGAAAACAAGGTTTGTTTAGCCCTTGTTTAGCTGCGGTTAAGGTCCATAACCACTCCTAACCCTAGGATATGCTTTGGGAAGCATTATAAAGGGTGAAAATCCATTGGATATGGATTAGGAGAGGTGTTAGAATATTGTATCAAATTTAATGTGGGGAGAGTTCATGTTTGAACTTTTAACCTTATTTTTAATGGTTTAGAGTTCCTATTGGCTTAGGGACTTCCCAAGGACATTGTTGGTGCAATGGTCAAGGGGGAGCAAGCCTTTAGGGGGAGGTATCCATCTTGGGATGATGGATGTGTTTTTCTCCTTGAAGAGGAGAAGTTATGGGGAGAATGTCATCAATTGATAAAATTGATGGGTTTTTGAGAGACCCAATTTGGAAATTAGGAGAGTGAATAGGATTGCCTCTCTTGAGTGATATAGGACTTATCACTAGGAAGATAGTAGGTATCCTAGGTATTTTTGGACCAAGGGGGAGATTGTAAGACCTCATTGGGACATGAGACATTGACCTCCTTGGAGAGTACACCTTTTTGATGTTAGTCAAAAAGGGGGAGAGTAAAATTACTAATTTGGGAAATTGGTAAGGGGATTTGAGTTAGGGGTCTAACTCAAGATTTGTTTTGTCAAACATCAAAAAGGGGGAGATTGTTGGTGCAAACGGCCCAGGTCACGATTGACCAGACTCGAGTTTGACTCGAGTGATGTTTTGATGTTTGGCATAGTATGTTTGACATTGATGTCGGCTAATGTTTTGGGGAGATTGTTTATACAATCGACCCAGGTTATAATTGACCAGACTCGAGTTTGACTCGAGGGAGACTTTGATGGTTGACTAGGGTTGACCATGTGATTATGAGAAAGTCCAAGCATGGGTCTTGGCAAGGTAAAGTCCAAGTCATGGGTACTTGGCATGGAAAGTCCAAGTGGGACACTTGGCATTTGGGAAAGTCCAAGTCTTGAGTACTTGGCACAAGGGAAGTCCAAGCATGGGTTTTGGCATGGAAAGTCCAACATGGGTTGGCAAGGGAAAGTCCAAGCTTGAGTCTTGGCATTTGAGAAGTCCAAGGGGTTTGATATTGGCAACGTAAAGTCTGAGGGTAGAGTCTTGGCAGCATAAGTCCAATGGTTGGCAGCGTAAAGTCCAAGCGGAGTCTTGGCAGCGTAAGTCTAATGTGTCTTGGCGGTGTAGACACCGTTAGCATGACATAGTCGATGGAAACACCTGAAGGTTAGCGCGATGGATGAAAAAATCATGGATGACTTGGAGGGATCCGAGAGGCATGAGGCTGATGGAGGTGGCTAGAAGGCTTAGGGCTAGGCTAAGGGTGGTCTAGCAAGTATGGGGGAACCATACTTGGGCTAAAACCTCATGTTTGAGGTGTGCCAGTCGACTGGTGTCATGTGGCAGTCGACTGGACTGAGTCAACTAGGGTTTGACTACGAGAATTGCTCTAACAGTTGACTACCATAGGTGGGCAGTCGACTGATCAGCTGAGCAGTCGACTGATCTTGTGATCAATAGACTGGTGCTCATGAAATCGAGCACAAAATTGAGTCAAGACTCGATTGGTCGAGTGAGGCTCCATCAGTCGACTGATGGGTATCATCAGTCGACTGATGATGGATCCATTGGACTTATCCAGCGTGGGTCTAGCCGTGTCTCACGACAACAGTGCATCAGTCGACTGATGGTCCCAAGCAGTCGACTGATCGACTTTTTCCAGCACAGGTTGAAGCTTTAAATGGAGCTCGTGATGGAGGAAAAACTAAGTGATTTCTTGGACATTTTTGAGGTGATTTGCTGCTACAAATCAGGGTCTTCAACCACTGTTCAAGCGATCAACAAGCAAGCAATCTAAAGGCATTTGTAAAGCGTTTTCTTTACTTATAGTGCATTGTATTTCATCTTATTTGCTCGTTGTTATTAGTTTATTGTTGTAAACTATTGTATGAGGTTTCTCTGCCTCCGGATTGTTCCGAGAATGAGTGTTTATTAGTGGTGTGTGATTGGCATCGCTAGGGCTCGTTTGAGCCCGATCCGTGGAGTAAGAACCTTGATGTTCCGAACCACATTATATGATCATGTTGTGATTGTGTATCTTATTATATTTATTTGTTATTACTATTCCGCTGTGCTAACAAGATTATAGACGATCAAACGCGAAAGATTTCCATCATCTTATGATCACAACGTGATTCACCTCCCCCCCCCCCCTCTAGCGGCCTCAAATCCCTTACATGTATACCTAATTACATCCCTATTTTTCTATTTGATATCTGATTAAATGTAATCCATTTAAAATGTCTTTTATTCTCATGTGAAGTTGACTAGCATTTTCATTTTCGTTCATTTTACAATTAAATAATTTATTAAGTAACATGTCCCGTTTAGCTATCCTAGTATCATTTGTACCTTCATATAATTTAATTAATTTGTCTCATAATTCCTTAGAGATTTCGAATATACCCACCCTATTGAGTTCTTCTTTGGTAAGTTCGCATTGCAAGGTGTTAAGCGTCTTGTAATCGACTTGAGCCTGTTTCCTAACGTCCGCGATCTGTTTCTCTGGTTTTAACAACTCACCTGAGTCATTTACTGGAGAGACGAAACCTTTCCTAATCGAGAACCAGACCTCTAGGTCAGTTTTCAGGTAACACTTCATTCGCTTTTTCTAATAGGAAAAGTCCTCTTCGTTGAAAAGAGGAGGGCGGACGGTGTTATACCCTTCTAAGTGCGACATTTCTAAATAAATCTTTTATTAATAGTTTTTTATTTGTATTAATTAAAATTGAGAATTATTCCTAGAGTTATTTAAATTAAATAATATTGTACAAGAATTAAATTTATACTAAGTACAAATATTAATAAAAATTACTCGAAGTGTAAAAATTAATAGAAAATTACTCTAAGTGCAAAAATAAATAGAAAATTACTCTAAGTGCAAAAAAATATTAAAAATTATTCTAAATGCAGAAAAAATATTGAAAATTATTAAAAATTATTCTGAGTGCATAAAAATTATTCTAAGTGTGAAAAATTATTAAAAATTATTCTAAGTGACAAAAATATGCAAAAGTATTCTAATTGACAAAAATATGCAAAATTATTCTAATTGAAAAAAAATATGCAAAATTATTCTAATGCAAGAAAAGTAAAGAAAATTATTCTAATGCAAGAAATTTAAAGAAAATTATTCTAATGCTCTCGATGGTGGTTGCACTAAATTCGGAGCGCCCCTGCTCTGATACTAATTGTAGGATCAAAATATTCCGAGAGGGGGGGCTCAATCTCGGAGGTTACAATTTTCTTTTAAATTTAAAGCTTATTTTTATATTTTGAAAATGTTAAAGAGTTTGCAGCGGAAACAAAATGAAATAGAGACAAGTTTCTTTTACTTAGTTCACAACCCTAACCGGGTTGCTACTCCAAGACTCGTAGCTCTTCTGAGAGCTACCTCGATGGGCAATCACTATATACCCTCCGATTCGAGAACTCTCGACTTTGGAGGGGTTCGTTTTTTACAAAAATATGAGATGGGTGACACTCTACCCTCTCTTTGAAGTTAAGTACATACAAGCGAAAATAAATATAAGAAATTAAGAGCTACGTTATACCGACACTTATGGAAGTTTTGAAGTGGGCATGGAGTGCCAGAAAAGTATCTTTGTGAGGAACCGAAGCTCTTGTGGACGAGTATAAATAGAGGTAGTACTTCGACGTAGTAGCAATCTTGTGCTCGGAGTTGGTCGAGTATTTGTTTTATAAACCTTTTCTAGTCGATTGGAATGCCTTCCAGTCGACTCCACATTAGCTCGTTGATATGGAACTTCTGGTCTTCCAGTCGACTGAACACGCTTCAGTTGACTCCAGGTCACTCAGCTCCGCATCAGGAAGTTTGCCTCTTCAGTCGACTGAAACTCTTTCCATCTATGTTGTCAGATCTTTGATCAATCACCAGCTAATCCTGCCAACTAGGTATCCAGTTGACTGATTCATACCCAGTCGACTAGACTTCAGTCGACTGGAATACATTCAGTCGACTAATCCCTACAAAACGAGATTAGCACAAATAGATAATATCAAATATGATAGAAGTAGTAATACTGCTCGATCTCGACTTCTAAGTCTCACGCAGACTTTCCGTCGGATCAACGCCTAGCTTTGTCCCCCTATAGATGACTCGACCTTACCTCTCCACTCGAGGCTTACCTGTCGACTACCTGTCAGACTTACCATTCTTGACATCCGATCTGACCCACCAGGGCTTCCACCAGCTGTCTAGTCTACTTGACCCAGTTGGACTTTTTGTCGATTGTTCGGTCTCCTGACCCAACCAGTCTTCATGCCAAATGTCTGGTCCACTCGACCCATCTGGACTTCATGCCTGACGTCCGGTCCTCCTGATTTGTCAAGACATTTGCCTAATATTCGGTCAACACGACCTACTAGGACTTCTTGTTAAGCCTGCACACTTAACACTGATATTAGAACATAAGTAAGCCCTAACTTTAACTATGATTCATACATCAAAACCAATGAGTGATGTTCTCTACATCAACACTTTTGTGGGTGAATGTTCATGCCCCCCATTTGATATGCTTATCACGGCGATGAGTCCGATGATAAGGTCCTCGCTCTAATACCACTTGTTAGGATCGAAGGCCCAGCTAGAAGGGGGGATGAATAGCCTTTCTTTGATTAACTACAAGAGTTGTTAGCGGAAGCACAAATAAAAGAAAGCTAAAACAAAATTAAACAAGCAATGCTAACACAAGCCTTTAACATGGTTCACAACCTCTTGTCGCTAGTCCACGACAATCCTTTAGGTGGATCACTCCTTCAACCCTTCCACTATTTTCTCCTTTAGATGAACACAAAATGGAGAAGGGCCTTCTTACAATAAACCCTCTTCTTACAAGATGATAGAAGTAAGATAGTGAAGAAGAGAGTAAAAACCCTTAAAAAACTTAGAGAGCTTGAGAGTATGATTTAGAGTAAAAGCATTAGCCTCCTCAAGCCTCCCAAGGCCTCCTTTTATAGAGAGGAGGCAGTTTTTCCCGTTGGACATGCAACAGTCGACTGTCGCTGTAGCTGACCAACTCCAATGGCTTCTGACCAAGCCTGATCTGCAGTCATCACAGCTCAACAGAGATCGATCACTGACCGATCCGATCTGATTCACCGACCGCTCCAAGCAATCCCCTACGAGAAATTCTGTGCTTGTGTCCACTTTTAATAGTCTATTGCCAGGGTATAACAGTTGACTAATGGTGGACCAGTCGACTGATGGCCACAAAACCTCAATCGACAGCAGTCAACTGCTTGACCAGTCGACTAATACTTATATCAGTCGACTGGCATCGGGTAAAACCTCAAACAAAGATATTTGAGCATCCGACACTTGATCTTAGCCATTTGGCCAAGCTCACCTAAGTTGAACTAACCACCCCGGGTTACAATAGCTCAACTCTCATCTTCCCATGGAGTCTTCCATCGAAGCTTTCTTTCTTCGACCTACGTCCCTCGGATGCACTAAGCTCACGACTTCTCCCCATGTCATCCTTCGCGTCTTGCCCTAAAGTCTATTTCCTTTAGCTTAACTCTATTGCTCCTCGTCCGATGGTCCCTCGGATGCACTAAGCTCACGACTTCTCCCCATGTCATCCTTCACCGACTCAAGGACCCAAGCCATGAGATGAATGAACTTGTCAATGCTTGATCGTATCAAGCTACTCATGTGTGATTCACCAAGTCTTGCACAACTTAGAACACACATCAAAAACATAGTCATCCTAACTTAAACTCTTTGACACACACATCAAAACCATGATCATACTTGGGTTGATTGCCCTAACAATTATTTCTTTGAGTATTTTTGTCCTTCCTAAGCATATGTCTACCCTCCTTAGGGTTAATGCCTAAGTGATTCTCTACCTTCCTAATGCCTTTCTTAGGTAGAATTTTTCTTGAGTTATTGATTCTAAATTTATCTTTAACCTTAATATTGCAAGATTTAGCACCTAAGCAATAAGATATATTTCTAGCAAGCTCCTTATGATTATGTACAATTGCAAGTGAATTAAAAGCATGTCTTTTAACATTAAGATTTGAAGGTGCATTACTAAAATATACCTTAGAGTTTGCTTTAGAAGCTCCCCCTATATGTAATGCTCCTCCGTTACCCTTGTTAGCTTGTCTTCCATTAGGGCATTGGCTTCTATAGTACCCCATTTAATAGCATTTGAAGCACACCACGTACTCCTTGCTCTTAATTGTTAAATCATCGATCTCCTTGATCTTTGGCACGACTTGTGTCGTCTTCTTGACCCGTTTCGAACACTTACTCTTGTAATGTCCTACTTTCTTACACTCAAAACATAAAATATGATTTTTATTTTTAATTACAATATTTAAGTTACTTGGCCTAGACCGGAAATGGAATTTTGAGCTTGCTCTTCTTCTCTCCCGGAGGTGGATGTTTCTTCTTGCTCTTCCTCCGACGTGGAAGGTCTCTCCTCCCCCTCAATCCTAGAGGTGGAGGCTTCCTCCAATTCTTCCACTTCTTCTACCGATCTGGATATTGATTCCTTCTCAACCTTCGAATCCTCACACTCTTGTGAGGATGATTCTTCACATGAGGCTAGTGGAGAATTTTCATGAAGCTTTGTCAATTTGTTCCATAACTCCTTGGCATCTTGACATTCACCTAATCTAGACAATACTTCATTAGGTAATGAATTTAATATCATTTGCGCTACCTTATCATTTCTTTCGAAGGCTTGGACTTGCTCTTCAGTTCATCTCTTCTTCTTGAGGTATCCACCTTTTAGACCCCTTGGAAATTCGAATCTCTTCATTAGAATGATCCAATCTTCGAAGTCCATCATGAAGAAATTCTCCATCCGTGCCTTCCATTGATCGAACTCTTTGTTGGAATGTATACTGAAAGCCTAGCTCTTTTTATATGAACATTTTTATTTTGAAATAAGAATCACATGATCATTGTTTGCATTTTATATTTATTATATGTGTGCATATTGTCTAATACTTTACATTGTAGATAACATGGTGCTTGGTGTGGCACAGAAGATCATGTTATCAGTCCCTTGTAGAATATAAGTAGAGGCTCACAACCAAGATGGTTTTGGACAAACCATTGGCATGGTTGTAGTGTAGCTTGGTATTGATTTGTCTTGAACATAGAGTTACACTAGTACACTTAGGTGTATTGAGCAGGACCGACATAGAGGTGATTCAATTTATTGCTGACTATATAATTGAATCGGACCTCGGATATTATGTTGTACATGCTCTTAATCTTGATATAATAATGGGCACATGTACTTAGTATTTATTTCTTTGATTTATCAAAGGGTGAGATTTATATGGATTAAATCAATATGTCCGGTAAGTTGGGAAATGATATTATTTACATGGTGTGTCGTTAATTATAGGAGGAAACCGTGTCCTATATATTAGGTTGATGATGTCTACTTGAGGAGCTCATAAGGTTCATCATGTAAACCCTGCAGGTTGACTTAGTCAACATGATGATAAGGTTGAGTGGTACTACTCGAGGAGTTAGATGTTAATTGATTGATGGTCAGTAAATCAATTAATTGACGGACATTCGATATCTTAAACACGGGGAGATGGATGTACAAATAATGTATGGAGCCCATATTAATTTATGGGGGTTGGTGAGGTAATTCAATGATGATCCTCTAGTAGAATGGAACATCATTAATGGATCAAGTTTGTGTGGTTCCGATCCATCGGGTGGCCAAGATCCAACTCCTCCTCATAGTCTCTATCATAGCCTAATATAATCCTCATGAAGCCTAGATCCGATGGTGGAGATTAAATCTCTAGATCCGATGGTTGAGATTAAATCTCTAGATCCGACGGTTAAGATTAAATCCCTAGAACCGACGATGGAGATTAAATCTCTAGATTCGACGGTTGAGATTAAATCTCTAGATCCGACGGTTGAGATTAAATCCCTAGAACCGATGGTGGAGATTAAATCTCTAGATCCGACGGTTGAGATTAAATCCCTAGAATCAACGGTGGAGATTAAAACAAGGCTTAAGCCTAACTCTATAAAAGGGGGCTTAAGGTTGGGCGGCAAAGAAGTTGGATGTTTTTGGAGATTAGGGTTTGCCTTTCATTGGCTTGGGCGACAAGAAACCCTAGGGAGATTAGGGTTTGGTTCCTTGGTTGAGTGGCTAGGTTTTGGAAGGAAGAGTGGGCGGCAACTATAGGAGAGGATCTCTTCTTCTTCCTAGGGTGTTGCCGGCTCCTATCTCTTTTCCCTCTACCTTGGTCGGCGCTCAACCTATTCCTCTTCTCCTCTTCTTTTCCTCTTGGTAGTGGCCTGAAAGGAGCTAGGGATTGTTCCCTTGTTCGGTTCCTTGGTTGGCCATCTTGTTCTCTCTATTCTTGGGGCCGGCAGCATCAATCCTTTGTGGATTGGTGGTTGGCTCAAGCAAGAAGGGAAGGAGAGTTCTTCTTTCTTTTGATTGAAGAAGATCTAGGAAGCTTCAACTTGTGGAGGATCTTCGCCCACACGAAGTCTACAAGGAGGTTAGGACATACGATAGAAGATCGAGAGGTATAAAAGTTTTACAAGTTTTATTATTGATCTTTGCATGTTCTTATTAATATGATTGTATATGTTGATTATACATGTCTACATCCATATGTATTTGTATAATCATGGACCCCGAAGATAAACACAAAAACCGGCGATCCGTCCGTCATCTCTTCCGTGGCTAACCGACTAGAAGAGCTTGGTTGCTTGAACAACTAGTTTGTTCAAGTGATCGCTCAAGTCGTTAGCACGACGATGAATTGGTTGTGCTTAGGAAACTCATCCCATCCGGATTAGTTTTCATTAGTGAAAATTTTAATCCGGGGACATGGGAGCCAACGAGCCTCCTAGCATGTCATCACTCTTCTCGTCCATAGAAGGTGTATGGAATTGGAGTGTTGATGTCCCATCCAAATCCATCGTTCGACAACTCCATCCTCTAGCACTTTGCTCCTTGGTGGTTAGTCCAAATGAAGAGCTCCAAGCTCTAATACTCCTTGATACCAATTGTAGGGTATTGGAGCATCTTCTTCTTCTGAGAGCTACCAGGCTCTGATACCACTTGTTGAGGATCGATGGTCACACAAGATATAACATGGTTCGGAACCTTAGGGTTCCTACTCTACGAGGCGAGCTCAAATGAGCTTTAGTGATACACACCACCACTAATGCACCCCTTCTCAGTGACACACCAGAGGTGGAGAAACCTCTTACAAAGCTCTTACAATAATAAGAATAAAATACAATAAGTATACTAAGCAATACACAAATACAAGTAAAGAAAACTTTATACAAAGAACTTTGGATTGTTTGCTTGTTGATTACTTTGGTTTGCTCTTGAAGGTCTGAAATGCAGCAGCAATTCCCCTCCAAATCGTCCCAAGAACCATTGCCAAAATCCTCCTCTTCGAGCTCCTTATAAAACTACAACTCGGACTGATTTTCGCCTAACAGTTGACTGCCCATACCTAACAATCGACAGCTCTTGTAGTCGTTGTCTCACAACGGCTTAATCCATACTGAAAAAATTTCAACGGATAGCTCATCAATCGACTATCAAAACCTAATAGTCGAATGCCCAGTCGACTACGGAACTTTCTGTGTTGTGGCCTGGCTTGTGATCGTACCCTCCATGGTAGTCAGCCCAAATCTGGCGATCATTGCTAAGGCCTACGACATGTCGGCGCCCGATCGACTAAACATTTAACGATCCAATGTTAAACTTGAGCATGAGGTTTACCCCAAGTATGATCCCCTCATACTTACTAGACCACCCTTAGCCTAGACTAAGTCTTCTAGCCACCTCCATCAACCTCACACCTATTGGATCCCTCCAAGTCATCCATGACTTGTTCATCTATACACTAGTCTTCAGGTGTTTCCATCAGCTATTGTCATGCTACTCGGGTCTGTTGGGTTTCCGGCACCGCGGCGTGTGTGTGTTTGATCATGTTTCGTAAACATGAACACAGCGGAAGCAATAAAAATAATAAATACTCCTATTTATTACAACACACACAACACACGCATGCATATTACAACAAGTGTAGACATAACCATAAATTTAAATTTGCAATAAAAGGAAATTTATCTACGTTATACCTTTCGTATGACGTGTAGCGGGAACGGCATCAACCGGAACGATCCTCGCTAGAATCGTCTCTATCCGTATCCACGCCGAGTTCCTCGGGATGACTTCGCTAAGCCACGAGCTTCGTCTTCATACGGGTTACTAGCCTCGTGTTGAAGACGACGTGATCGAGAGATGATCACGATCCGAATCCAAATTCGGATCCAAAATGAGTCCTCAAAACTCGCTTCTCCGGAGAGGTATTCGTCAACCGATTGACGAATCCTTCGTCCTCCACCTCAGAGGATTACCGGAGATCGAATCCCCGATAAGTTATCCACCGCCGTGAGCTCTAAACCGTCGTCCAAACGACGCTCCGACGAGAGGAGAAGAAGCTGTCCAGAAAACTGGACAGCTTGGTGGAGGAGTAGGCGCCGGCCAAAACAAGGAAGCCAAGTGCTCACCTTTTCACCGAGGCCTAGGAAGATCACCGGAGGGTCGCCGGAGGATCACCGGCTGAAGCTTGGTCGCCGGCAAGGAGCTGGACGCCGGCACAAGGGGTTTGGGCGGCCAAGGAGCTTGGGCGGCCAAGGAGCTTGGGCGGCAACTAGGTTTAGGGCTCTTTCAATTATTAGGGCTTAATTATCCATTAAGCCCTCTTTTATAGAGAACTAATTCTCTTAATGGTTATTGGATCATAACCATTAGGCCCGTTAACCCGCTCCATTAAGATAAGTTAAAATAAACCAAACCATGATGGTTTATTTTAAGTTAAAACGAACCGAACCAACTTTTGGTTCATTCGTTTAAAATAAACCAAACCCTTTGGTTTATTATCCTCCATTGGATTAGAACCAAACCATTTTGGTTTATCCATTACGTCTTCATAAGACTCGGCCCATCCACGCTTCCATTGCGACTGAAATGATTTCATGCTCACTTTATGTTTGGTCCAACCAAACCTAGTTTCTCTCGGTCTGAGAATCCCATTCTCAAGCTCGTTTTAAATCCTTTGGATTACACTCGTTGTGCGTGTGACCAAATAGGTTCTCGGTTTATGTTGGCCGTCTATAATTAACCATTAATTATAGAACGATCATGAGTGGCACCTAGTAGTACATCATGATCCCCAATTAACCAAAAGATCAACGGTTGATCGAACTATTTCTAAAACCCTTGGCTGGCTCGAATGATTACCCATTCCCTTCACTCATCTTATACCCACTTGGTTGGGACATGGTCTATTGTGTCGTCCCCACTAGGTGACTACGTCACACCTAGCCCAGTATCATTTCCTCGTCCTACGGATTCTAGTTACTCCACATGTATCGAAGAGTACCTTACTCTAAACATGTAATGCTTTGGCCAAAGACTTTAGTAACAATCCGACGAGAGGCCATGGGTATACATCTCCTCGCAAGGAGTGGTGAATCCTTTATAGGCTATTCAAACACCTTCGATCACTTCGACTTATACCCAATCATCCCGGGTCCACATCTCCTTAGAGATGTTTGCTTAAGATGTCAAAGCATAAGTCTCCATGATCAAGATGACTTGAATACCGCAAGTCAAAGGAACATCGCATTTAAGCCACAGTAAGAACTTCATTGACATATCTATATATGTAGAGAACCATATGAAGTCTTACGGCTGGTCACTCCAATGAACTAGTTACCATAACTAGCATCCACGATTAACTCCGGATATCACTATGTCTCCAGCCAGTGAGAATCAGCTGCTTGGATACTCCAAGGAGTATACCTCGTGCTAGTCTCGACAGAATTGATGGTGTCCAAATCCATCAATTCATCGACTAGGGATAATTCCGATACATCACAATTACACATGTAGAGATACTCACTAGTTGTGATCCAATCACAAATTCTCTCATGCTGTGAATCGTATCGTGGACATTCAGTAAATAAGTTTAAGATCCAATCAAATATATAAAATATGTATACTCAAATAGTGAATCTTCATTTATCATATAAATGGTTCATACATAAGGCGATTGCCTTAGGACATCTCTCATATATTACTAACAAACTCCCACTTGGCCTAATGCCAATCGCTACGGTATTCAATACCATAAGCTCTAACATGACCCTCAAACTTATTTTGAGGTAATGCTTTAGTCAAAGGATCCGCTAAGTTCCTTTCAGTGGGAATTTTCTCGATTTGTATTTCGTTCCTACTGATGATCTCTCTGATAAGATGATAGCGGCGAAGCACATGTTTGGATCGCTGATGAGACCTTGGCTCTTTCGCCTGTGCAATTGCTTCATTGTTGTCGCAGTAGACCGGTATTGCTTCAACAATGGTCGGAATCACACCAAGTTCATGAACAAACTTTTTGATCCAAATCGCTTCCTTTGCTGCTTCCGAAGCTGCAATGTATTCTGCCTCAGTGGTAGAATCCGCTACAGTCTCTTGTTTGAAACTTTTCCAACTCACTGCGCCCCCATTCAAAGTGAACACGTATCCAGACTGAGACCTGGAATCATCCTTGTCTGTCTGGAAGTTGGCATCCGTATACCCGTGTATCACCATGTCCCCTTCTCCATATATTAGGAACACATCCTTAGTTCTTCTCAAGTACTTAAGGATCGTCTTAACAGTCGCCCAATGATCCATTCCTGGATCGGACTGGTATCTGCTCGTGACACTCAGAGCATACGATACATCGGGTCTCGTACATAACATAGCATACATGATAGATCCTATTGCGGATGCATAGGGAATCTTACTCATGCAAATCCTCTCGTCTTCTGTGCACGGACACATAGACTTCGAAAGGTGTACCCCATGCCTGATGGGTAGGAAACCTTTCTTGGATTCCGACATGCTAAACTTCTTTATCACTCGGTCTATATATGTAGACTACGAAAGACCAAGCAACCGTTTCGATCTATCTCTATAGATCTTAATCCCGAGGATGTAGGTTGCTTCTCCCAGGTCTTTCATGGAGAATGTCTTGGATAACCAAACCTTCACTGACTGTAAGATTGAAACATCGTTTCCTATAAGTAGTATGTCATCGACATACAATACTAGGAATACGACTGCACTCCCACTAACCTTCTTGTACACACAAGGATTTTGTGAGAAATCAAACTTTTTGATTGTCTCATCAAAACGGATATTCCAGCTCCTGGATGCTTGCTTCAATCCATAAATGGACCGTCGCAATTTGCATACCTTGGTTTTATCAACCGATGTGAAACCCTCAGGTTGTATCATATACACGTCCTCGAGCAGGTTTCCATTAAGGAAAGTTGTTTTCACATCCATCTGCCATATCTCATAATCATAATGAGCCGCTATGGCCAGGAGCATCCGAATGGATTTAAGCATAGCTACAGGCGAATATGTTTCGTCATAATCAACACCTTGTTTTTGACGATATCCTTTCGCCACCAATCTAGCCTTATAGGTAATCACATTACCATCCATGTCGGTTTTCTTCTTGAAAACTCACTTGCACCCTATAGGCTTTATCCCTTCAGGTGGGTCAACCAAGTTCCAAACTTGGTTTTCATACATGGAATCTATTTCCGACTTCATGGCACCAAGACACTTATCCCTTTCTGAACTTGTCAGCACTTCTTCATAACTGGTAGGCTCCTCATCATCAATGAGTAACACGTCGTTCGATTCGCTTACGAGAAATCCATATCTCTCAGGAATATTGCGTGTTCTACCAGATCTACGAAGATGTGGTGTTACAATAGGTCCAGCCGATTGCTCATCACTATGAGTTGTCGGCTGTTGTGCTTCACCAGGTATCTCATTAATGTCTATTTGAGTCTCTCGAGCCTCCTCAAGCTCGACGACACTCCCACTGTTTTCTTGCAAGAGAAACTCTTTCTCTAGAAACACAGCATGCCTTGAAACAAACACCTTTTGTTCCACATGATGATAGAATTGGTAACCCCTTGTTTCCTTAGGGTATCCAACAAATAGACATTTATCAGACTTAGCATCCAATTTGTCTGATACAGTCCGCTTCACATAAGCAGGACAACCCCATATCTTCAAGTAAGATACATGAGGTTTCTTACTATTCCATATCTCATATGGAGTAGTTGAGACTACCTTGGTTGGCATTCTATTTAACAAGTAAACAGTTGTCTGAAGTGCATAGCCCCAAAAGGACTTGGGAAGAGTTGCATGATTCATCATTGACCAGACCATGTCCAACAAGGTCCGGTTACGCCTCTCAGATACACCATTATGCTGTGGTGTATAGGGCGGAGTCCATTGAGACAATATGTCATTGTCTCTTAGATAATCAAGAAACTCTTGACTTAAGTATTCACCACCTCGATCCAATCGAAGTATTTTAATACTCTTGTCATGTTGTTTCTCTACTTCATTTCTGAATTCTTTGAACCTTTCAAAGGCTTCAGACTTGTGTTTCATCAAGAACACATACCCAAACCGTGAGTGATCATCGGTGAAGGTAATGAAGTAGCTATAGCCTCCTAATGCTTGAGTTGACATAGGTCCACATACATCGGTATGTATTAGACCTAGTAACTCTCCCACTCGTTCACCTTTTCGGTAAAAGGTAACTTAGTCATCTTGCCTTTTAAGCATGATTCGCATGTATCGTATGAATCCAATTCAAACGATTCCAGAATTCCACATCGGTGTAATTCGGACATGCGTTTCTTGCTTATATGGCCAAGACGACAATGCCACATGTAGGAGTCTATTTGATTATCCTTTCGAGCACGCGTGTTGCTCGCTTCGATATTGAAAATGTCACTGGATACGTCCAACGTATAAATGTCATTACTCAAGGTTCCAGTTCCATAAAGTACGTCATTTAAAGTTATATAACAACAATTGTTACTAAACATCAAATGGAAACCATTTCTATTTAAACAGGAAATAGAAACAATGTTCTTTATTAGAGAAGGAACATAATAGCAATTGTCCAGTTCTAAGACTAGTCCACTAGGGAACCTTAGCAAATAAGTTCTGATGGCGACCACAGCAACCTTTGCTCCATTGCCAACTCACAAATTTGACTCCCCTCTGACAAGTCTTCTTCTATTCCTTAGCCCCTGTATATCATTACATATATGTGAGCTACACCCAGTATCCAATACCCAAGTGTCCAAGGAAATAGAATGACAATCAATAACGAAGATACCTGAAGAGGATGGGGCATCGGATGCCTTCTTCTTCTTCATGGACTCAAGATAAATCTTGCAGTTTCTTCGCCAGTGGCCTTCCTTGCCACAGTGATGGCAAGTGCCCTTTTGCGCTGGTTCCGCCTTCTTTGCCTTTTTGTTCTTTCCTTTCTTCTGTTCTTTTGCCTTCCTCTTAGAACCCTTCTTTGAGGAATCAACTAACAGAACCGCCTTCTCCTCAAGCTTCACAGAAGGCTCCACAGTCTTCAGCATATTGAGGAGCTCGGGAATGGTGGATTCCAATTTGTTCATCCGATAGTTCATCACAAATGCGAGAAACTCTTGGGCAAACAATGCAGAATTAAGTCAATACTTAACTCATGATCCATCACAAAACCGAGGGTAGCTAGCCGCTCGATGTACCCGTTCATCTTTAGCACAAACTGCACTACAGATGAACCTTCTTGCATCTTCGTGGTGAAGAGGAGCCTAGAGACCTCGAACCTTTCGGATCTCGCTTGCTCATCGAATAACTCATGAAGATGGAAGACCATAGTATTAGCATCCATATGCTCATGCTGCTTTTGCAGCTCAGGTACCATCGCCGCTAGCATGATGCAACTCGCCAGCTCAGAATCTGCCACATGCTTCTGATAGACCAACATTTGGTCTGGAGTTGCATCGTCCTTAGGACGGTCAGGAAGAGGCTCTTCAAGGACATATGTAAGTTTTTCCGCCTTGAGAACAATTCTCAGGTTTCTAAGTCGATAAGTTAGGCCCGATCTTTGTTCGAATCCAAAATAGTGCGCAAATTCAAAGACGTCATGATCAATTTATTGACCTAGAAATACAAAACGAGCATATATGAGAAAATAATTTTAAAATGCATCAATATACATTTATAAATCCCATTCATTTTTCGAATTTCAAAAACCCCAAAATCACTTCGGGAGATCGTAGGTCCATCTCCGAATGGGCTGATATCCATCATAGTTATGAACAACCTTGGAGAGAGTCCAACAAGCCATTCATAACTACGACTAGGTATCTTCTATACCGATTGCATATCACGTATATGCAACTATCACAATGTGCTATCAACTAATTGAATGTTCACACATACATCGGGTTGTTAACACATTAACAAGTATGCATCATATGCATAGCACCTAACTTCACCTCCCTTTACATCGACCTTGGAGAGAGTCCAACAAGCCGATGCTCCAGGTTAAAGCCAACCCATTAATCGGGACATAGTTTTAATATGGTTAGAGCGCATTCAACCAATTAGCCCAGCTTGGAGAGAGTCCAACAACCAAAGCTAACGATTGACCTCTGACTCTTACCATATTAGTATTAAACTATTCCATGGTTTGAACATATTCTGGTTCGAGCCGGGCTTGGAGAGAGTCCAACAACCCAAACAAGAAACGGAACTCTGGTTCTAACCATATTAATGGAAGGTGTAGGCTTTAATATTGTTTAAGGGTTTTTATGTCTCATCCTCTTTGCATGCAAGTAACTATTATCTACATGGCATGGCATACATCTACATGTCACGACACGCATGGCATAATGTTATGCATCTAATACAATTACATGGCATACAATTATGTCATGTATATATTTCCTTATTGTCATAACTATTTATGGAAATAAAATATGTTTAAGATTTGATTCTCCAAATCAAATCATAATTAAATTAGGAAACAAATTTCCAAATCTAATCACATATTTTATTCATGGAATTATTTGATTAAGGAAAATCTATTTAGGAAACCAATTTCCTAAATCATTAAAACTACTTATGGAAATAAAATATTTTAAGATTTGATTTCCCAAATCAAATCATGATTAAATTAGGAAACAAATTTCCAGAATCTAATCAAATATTTTATTTATGGAAAATATCAATTTCCATAAATACTTCCAACTTTCCAAAAGTGGAAGATTTCCATAAATACTTCTAGACTTTCCAAAATTGAAAAATTTCCATAAATACTTCTAAATTTCCAAAATTAGAAAATTTCCAGAAATGCATTATGACTATCGCAAAACCATTTTTACAATTATGTCGAAACACAACCTGGGCTCTGATACCACTGTTGGGTTTCCGACACCGCGACGTGTGTGTGTTCGATCATGTTTCGTAAACATGAACACAGCGGAAGCAATAAAAATAATAAATACTCCTATTTATTACAACACACACAACACACGCATGCATATTACAACAAGTGTAGACATAACCGTAAATTTAAATTTGCAATAAAAGGAAATTTATCTACGTTATACCTTTCAGATGACGTGTAGCGGGAACGGCAGATCAACCGAACGATCCTCGCTAGAATCGCTCTATCCAGATCCACGCCGAAGTTCCTCGATGACTTCGCTAAGCCACGAGCTTCGTCTTCGTACGGGTTACTAGCCTCGTGTTGAAGACGACGTGATCGAGAGATGATCACGATCCGAATCCAAATTCGGATCCAAAACGAGTCCTCAAAACTCGCTTCTCCGGAGAGGTATTCGTCAACCGATTGACGAATCCTTCGTCCTCCACCTCAGAGGATTACCGGAGATCGAATCCCCGGTAAGTTATCCGCTGTCGGAGCTCTAACCGTCGTCCAAACGACGCTCCGACGAGAGGAGAAGAAGCTGTCCAGAAAACTGGACAGCTTGGTGGAGGAGTAGTCGCCTGCCAAAACAAGGAAGCCAAGTGCTCACCTTTTCACCGAGGCCTAGGAAGATCACCGGAGGGTCGCCGGAGGATCACCGGCTGAAGCTTGGTCGCCGGTAAGGAGCTGGACGCCGGCACAAGGGGTTTGGGCGGCCAAGGAGCTTGGGCGGCAACTAGGTTTAGGGCTCTTCCAATTATTAGGGCTTAATTATCCATTAAGCCCTCTTTTATAGAGAACTAATTCTCTTAATGGTTATTGGATCATAACCATTAGGCCCGTTAACCCGCTCCATTAAGATAAGTTAAAATAAACCAAACCATGATGGTTTATTTTAAGTTAAAATGAACCGAACCAACTTTTGGTTCATTCGTTTAAAATAAACCAAACCCTTTGGTTTATTCTCCTCCATTGGATTAGAACCAAACCATTTTGGTTTATCCATTACGTCTTCATAAGACTCGGCCCATCCACGCTTCCATTGCGACTGAAACGATTTCATGCTCGCTTTATGTTTGGTCCAACCAAACTTAGTTTCTCTCGGTCTGAGAATCCCATTCTCAAGCTCGTTTTAAATCCTTTGGATTACACTCGTTGTGCGTGTGACCAAATAGGTTCTCGGTTTATGTTGGTCATCTATAATTAACCATTAATTATAGAACGATCATGAGTGACACCTAGTAGTACATCATGATCCCCAATTAACCGAAAAGATCAACGGTTGATCGTAACTATTTCAAACCCTTCTTTCGAATGATTCGTGCCCCATTCCCTTTACTCATCTTATACCCACTTGGTTCAGACATGGTCTATTGTGTCACCTCACTAGTCGACTCACGCCACACCTAGCCCAAGTATCATTTTCGCCCCACGGATTCTAGTTACTCCACATGTATCAAGAGTACCTTACTCTAAACATGTAATGCTTTGCCAAAGACTTTAGTAACAATCCGACGAGGCCATGGGTATACATCTCCTCGCAAGGAGTGGTGAATCCTTTATAGGCTATTCAAACACCTTCGATCACTTCCGACTTATACCCAATCATCCGGTCCACATCTCCTTAGAGATGTTTGCTTAAGATGTCAAAGCATAAGTCTCCATGATCAAGATGACTTGAATACCGCAAGTCAAAGGAACATCGCACTTAAGCCACAGTAAGAACTTCATTGACATATCTATATATGCAGAGAACCATATGAAGTCTTACGGCTGGTCACTCCAATGAACTAGTTACCATAACTAGCATCCACGATTAACTCCGGATATCACTATGTCTCCAGCCAGTGAGAATCAGCTGCTTGGATACTCCAAGGAGTATACCTCATGCTAGTCTCGACAGAATTGATGGTGTCCAAATCCATCAATTCATCGACTAGGGATAATTCCGATACATCACAATTACACATGTAGAGATACTCACTAGTTGTGATCCAATCACAAATTCTCTCATGCTGTGAATCGTATCGTGGACATTCAGTAAATAAGTTTAAGATCCAATCAAATACATAAAATATGTATACTCAAATAGTGAATCTTCATTTATCATATAAATGGTTCATACATAAGACGATTGCCTTAGGACATCTCTCATATATTACTAACAGGGTCTACATTGCTAAGGTACATTTGAACTTACGTTGTCAAGACACACACTTAGACTTTACGCTGTCAAACATTGGACTTATGTTGCCAAAACTACAGCTTGGACTTTATGCCGTCAATATCACACCCTTGGACTTTCCTTGCCAACTTCATGTTGGACATTCAAGTGTCAAGACCCATGCTTGGACTTTTCATGTCAAGTACACAAGACTTGGACTTTTCATGTCAAGTACACAAGACTTGGACTTTCCAATTGTCAAGTACACAAAACTTGAACTTTACATGTCAAATACACAAGACTTGGATTTTTCAATGTTAAGTGTCCCACTTGGACTTCTCCATCATATGGTCAACCCCGTGTCAACCATATAGTCAACCCATTGTCAAACAATGGTCAATCTATTGTCAAACATCAAAATACTACTCGAGTCAAACTCAAGTCTGGTCAATCGTGACTTGGATCGATTGCACCAACATAGCGTACTATAATCTCTACTACAACTGAAATTGTTTTGGTACGTTGATTACTTACTAATATGAGTGTTTTTCTCTTGGACGTTATTCCTATGCATTGTGATAACTCCAGTGCAATTCAAATTACTCATAATTCTGTCTTTCACAAGCGCATTAAACATGTTAAGATTGATTGTCATTTTATTCGTCATCGTTATTAGAGTTGTATCATCATTTTTCATGCATATTACTGACTTGCTCATCAAGATACATTCCATCGTACATTTTCAATTTTTAGTTAATGAATTCTCGATGTTTTAAAAAAGTCGATTATTATTATTGAGTAGAATAGATTAGTTTTTTATTATTATTATTTTGATTGTTTATTTATATTTATATTTTTATAAATTCTAAGATTTGATAATATAATTCGTTAGTCTCCTTATCTGCGAGGTTTGCTTTGACTCTTGATGAACACCAATCATCCAAAAACGAGTGAAACAGAAGAATCAACTATCTCCTTTTTTTTAAGAAAAAAAAAACAAAGCAATTACAATTAAACGTTGATGTTTTTGAATTATTTTTTTTTTCGCTTTTTCACAGTTCATACACGTTTCTTCTTTCCCTAAATGTCTATTTCAAATTAATAAATATCTTCTAGAGAGTAGTGAAAATATTAACATTGTTTGCTCCCCAATTTTCTTTTCTTTTGCACAGCCAAGGAAACCTCGACAAGTCCAAAGGCGAAACGTTAAGCGTCGATGAGATGGCGGCCGGGTGAGAGAGCCGGCGGCGACGCCAGGTCATTCCGGCACAAGGGGCACGTGGCGTGTCTGATGAGCCAGGGGTCGATGCACTCCGCGTGGTAGCCGTGGCCACACCCCGGCAGCACTCTCAAGTCGTCGTCGCAGCGGAACTCCACCAGGCACACGGCGCACTCCCTTGCCTCCTCGCGTCCCCAATCCACGGCGCCGAACGGCACGAGCAGAAAAGAAGTCACCCGCGCCGGGTCGAGTCCCCGCTTCTTCTTCTTCTTCATCCTCCGTGCCAGATGCTCCTCCTCCTCGGAGCTCGAGCCGAAGGCGACGCTGATGAGCGCGCCGAAGATGAGGAAGGAGAGAACGAAGAGGAAGAGCGGGAGAAGGACTTGGTCGATGCGCGAAGGGGGACGCGGCGGAGTAGCAGCCGCCGCGGGGGTGGTTGCGAAGCGGCCGGGATGGGAGCTTCTGGAGAGAAGGTCGTCGCCGGAGTGCAAGCTGCGATCCATCGAGCGGTGAGGATCTGTGTCGACGATCCTACTCGAGCAAACCTTAAATAGGCAGGAAGCTTTGGATCTTTTGCCAGCTTTTGCGAGAACGACAAAGGTGAATATGCCTACAAAAGATCCAACAGATACTATTTTGCAAGGTTTTCCGATCCGTGCCATGTGTGCATCTCAACTATCTCTTCCTCCTCAACGAGAAATGGTTAGGGGCCAGAAAAGAAAACTATATCCTGTTGAAAGACGAGCAAAGAAAGCTATTATTGTTGCCAATTTGTTTTAGATCGAACCGAAAGTCGAAATCTCTGACTTACAATGAAATTAATTGAACGGCCTTTGACTCTTCGACTGCAATAAGTCAATTCCACATATTTAGACTCTTACCTTTTTAAAATCTTTTCAAATGACCATAATATCTTAAAACGGTCGAGATGCAACAAGTTCATTAGAGCATTATAATTTTAACCATAAAATTTTAGCCACCAGGTTCGTTAACACCTTGCACATAATACGCAACTTGGCACTGCGAAAATAATATAAAAACACACACACACACACATTTAATATTTTTCTTTATTTTTGAATTTATGTCGTTGTCTATATAATACTCGAACGTGGGAAGAATAAATCGGCTACCAAGCCGAGTCCTCTACCGTGTTATAAACCGACTCATCGGAGAACTTCCGCTCTGCTTTATAATTGGACCGACTGCTCTCCTACTCGTTGCTTCCTCGACGAGCCCTAAACCAGCCAATACCTTATCTTGTCGACCGCTCTCCATGGAAGTCTGATGAGTTCTTCTTGAACAAATTCGTCTTCCCCATTTCTCTATTCTTGCCTCTCCGCGTGAGTTGGATCTGTCGGCGATGCCACCGTCCAAGCGGCTTCTCTCGAACGGAGGCGGCGGAAGGCGAAACGGCGGCAGTGCCCGAAGCGGCTTTCGGCCTCCCGTCGTTCTGTTACTATTCCTCTGTCTCCTCGCTCCGTTGCTCTTCTTAGCGACGCGCGGCAGGACTCGTACCGCCAACTCCTCGAGTGAGTCTTCGAGTTCTCACTTAACCTTATTGTTTGTCTTCTATTTTGTAGACCTCAATTTTCTTGAATCTGCACTCAGTGAGGTTCGGTGCATCGGCCTCCTAGAGAACTCAGATCTGAATTGAGCTTGACTGCTTAGTTGCCACTTTAAGGGTCGTGTTTTTCAAGATCTTGAAATTATGATGGGTATATTTCCGCTCAGATCCGGTTCCTTCCCTCGCTTCCATTGTTTTTTCTACTCGTCGTTAGACAACTTTTCACCTTAAGTAATTCCCTCATTGTTTCTTGTTGCTGCTGCATTTTGACTTTGGATGCTCATTGCATTTTCAAAGAAAACCAAATAATGTATACCTAAATCTCATGTGTATCGATCAAACCTAAAGCAGCTTTGGAGTTAACGATAAGTGGAAGAAGTTTTCCATGTTTAAATCATCTTCTTCCTTTTTTTCACTTAGTTTCATTGCATTCCTCGTCCAAAGTTCAACCATGGTTGATGTCGTCAAGAGTCATAGTGGATAGTGAGAATGAGTCAACTTGATTGTCCTACTGTTAGACGCAATCAATTGTAAAATGTGTTTTTGTACATTTCATTTCTACTCAAAATCAAATAAAAAGGACAATATTTTGTAATTGTTTGATAATATTATATGTAAACAATAAAATAAAATAAATTTTATTTAAATATAAATGATGATATAGTAGAGGATAAAATCCAATAGCATAAGAGGATCTATATAGCAGACCCCACCTAGTGGGATAAGCCTTGGCTGTTGTTGGCGTTGTTGTATCGTATGTAAACATAACTTTTTGTTATAAAACTTTATCAACATGTTCCCTCAATCTTCTTATGCTATTAAATGTGATATAATAATATTTCTTTATAATTGTGAGTGTAAAATTTATTCCTCGTAGGACCTTTTTAGCATGTTTTGTAATTTATGGCTAAATCTTGCAAGAATGGGTTGAAATTCACAAAATGTTATGCAAGATAATTATGGATTTGATATTCTTGATCAATTTACTCAATGTTTGGGCAGTAAACCAATAGAGATACTTGGAGATGAATGAAGAAGCTAGTAGGAGAAATAGTACATGAGGAATTCGTATGCATGGTTGATGATTTAATCCAACATTACATATGATCGAACTATTATGTTGTCAAAAGCATAAGCTTTCTCTTAGGAAGAGGCTCAATTTATATAAATCAAAATCTACATTTATAGCATAGTTTCTTAATCTTTTGAGTGTACCATTTTTCATGTATAAATAACATTTGTTGTTATCAAACTTTTTGTTTTTTTTCACACTCCCAATTCTGTAGTTTCATCAATTTTCCATTATGATAAACTATAAGAAAACAATATTTTAGAATACATATTTAAAGGCAGCGACAATAATCTTGAACAAGTTTGAAATGACAACTGTCACTCAAAATTAGATTTATACAACCATATATGAGAACTTTTTAAACCATTAGATGAATTTAAATAACAGCAAGAACGTGCATTCTAAAAATTTTATAACAATTAATGGTATATTTTTGAAGTTGGTATTCCTAGCACAATTTTCTTTTGCTCTGGTTATTTATTTTGATGACCATATTTTGTTTTACTAGACACTATATCCATGTTTTTTAGGTTAGTTTTATCTGAATAAATGATTGGTAGCAATTGCAAGACGATTTGATATTTTATTATCCTTGTCATTTGATTTTGTTGAAAATGGAAAACTATTCTTTCCTTAATGCATGTGTTTTTTTTTCTGATGAAAACCGAAGATTCCTGTCTGTTCATCATGTGGAAAACTACTTCTGAACTATACAGTTTTTTTTTTTAAATGAAATTATCTGGGGGTGTACTGAAGTTCAGCTGAGTTTTAGATTTAAAATTGTTTAGGTTGCTTGGAAGAAGACTGCATGGAGTGTTTTAATATTAGTTACGCAATATTACACGACTGTACTGCAAATGAATGACTTCGTTTAAATTGTTAAAAAGTTGATAGCTAGAACATATTAAAACAGAGACAAACTTCTGCTATGCTATATGCATCTTGTAACACTGAGTAGGAACTCAGAAAATTTATAAACATGCTATAAATATCTCCTTTTTCATTCATATCAGAGTATTGAATGATCATGCCGAACTGTATATTGATCATGTAACTCAAGTATGAAAAATCACTAAATTTCTTAGCACTGTCATTTATTTATTTTTTCCTCTTTTTCCTACCTATGGTTATATCTGGAAACCTCAGCTCAGATTATGTGATGTGAAAAGGGAAATCCTAAATGGAAGATAAAAGAAGATTCATTAAATATTGCTAAGTTATACTCTTGAGAGAAACCCGCCTTTTATTCTTTTCAGTATAATTTTTTCAGTCATTCTCGATACAATCTAAGATATATATATATGTTTTCCTAATCTTCAATGCAGGGGCTTCAAATGTCTCAGCAAGAAAGGTATTCACAATTTTTCTCTCTTACTGTTTTACTTGTCATGACATTCAGCTCTATCTTTTCATTGTATCTGTACTCCCTGACTATCATACAGACTCTGAATTGGAAAGAACAGTTGATAATCCAGCACCTCAAACTGATTCCGACAAAAGAGGTTAGTTTCTTGTGAGAGATGGTGAGATTAGCTTACTTGGTGCCTTTTTTTAATGTAGTTTGGTAGATATTATGGAATCCGTGCATAATGTAGTTTGGTAGATATTATGGAATCCACGCATTACATTTCTTGCTGTAAAAACGCTTCAACTTTCTTTGCTTTCTGCTCAATAATGGTTCTTCGAATTGGTTCAAATTTCTGATGCATGATTTTCTATAGGTTCTGTTGTCTTTTAATTGTTGATAAGTTTGTCTGATTGATCCACCTAGTTCAGGTTCCATGTATCTGATTAAACAACACCAAAGTTTGCTTTTCTGAGTAAAAAATTGAATTTCTAGTGCAGACCGGTCATATGAGCTCAATTTTTTTTTTTTTTTTTGTTACATTGTTCCAGGTGGTTGATTTAATATCTGCAAGCCAACGTGAGATGGGACAGTGGAGCCTTGATTATCTCAGAACACACTATGTATCTTCTTCATGGCAAGTTGATGGAGCTGGTCATGATGTTGATAATTCAACTTTGACAGAGGTGGACATCAAATTGGTTCTGTTCTCAAATTATCAAGTTTCATGTGTTAGTGAACGTGTATACTGATTTTTCTGAGTTTCATCTTGAAGATACCTCAAAATGCTTTGAGGGTCGAAAAAAGATATTCTGCAAAATTCAACAATGATGCCAAGGTTGGTTCTTTGTGGACTAAGGATAAAGATTCTTCAGGTAAATATTACTTTGTTGTTTCTGTTTATTGAAATTTTTATCATATCCTACATCGTCAAGTGGAAAATAATTTCCCCTAATGCAGATGGACATGGACATGTTGACTCACCTGCGAAATTTTTTCTAAGGGTAACTAGTTTAATCATTATTTTTTGTTTTAACTTTCCTATGTTGGTTCTGTCATTTTTCCTGTATGACAAAGGAATATCAATTTTGATTTTAATGTTCAATATTACACTTGTCTGGAGGAATAAAATTTAGAAAAAGATTGACCTCTGATATATTTGAGTATTTATTAACAACTGATTTGGCTTGGAGAAATTGTTGCCCTGTCTACTATTTTCTGAAGATCAATAATTGTGTAATACTTTTCCATTCATCTTAATTCACTTCTCATTATTATTCCTTTTTTGCTATTGTTCTTATATTTTAGCAACTACGAGAGAAGAGACGAGAAAAGAGAGCAATGGAATTGCTTAAGCAGGACGACAAGGCTTTGGTTAAACTTGAAAATGCTGCTATTGAACATTCAAAAATAGTGGATTCTGCAATCCTGGGAAAATATAGTATATGGAGGCGAGACAGTGAAAATGAAAATTCAGATTCAATTGTTAGATTGATGCGTGACCAAATAATCATGGCTAGGGTCTACATCATACTTGCTAAATCAAAGAACAAGCTTGATCTTTATCAGGAACTGCTGACTCGCATCAAGGAAAGCCAACGTGCAGTGGGGGAGGCTAATACTGATGGTGACCTCCATCGTGGGTGAGTTGGTTTTCATTTTTCTTCTATACATGATAATTCATCTAATTTCACCTGCAAAATTTTCAGTGCTCCTGAGAAAATCAAAGCAATGGGTCAAGTCTTGTCAAGAGCTAGAGAAGCATTGTATGACTGCAAAACAGTGATTCAAAGGCTTAGAGTGATGCTTCAATCTGCAGATGACCAAGTTAGGAGCTTGAAGAAGCAGAGCACATTCTTTAGCCAGTTGGCTGCAAAGACAATTCCCAATGGGATCCACTGCTTGTCTATGCACCTGACTATAGACTACTACCTCCTTCCTCTAGAGAAAAGGTTGTTTCCACGGAGTGAAAATCTGGAAAGTCCAAAACATTTCCATTATGCCCTCTTCTCTGATAACGTCTTAGCTGCATCTGTAGTTGTTAATTCAACAATCATGAATGCTAAGGTAGTACCATTTTCTTTTCCAATTTGATGTTTATAATTATTCACCATTCTCATGGGCATATGGTTATAATTATAGGAACCAGAGAAACATGTATTTCATCTAGTGACTGATAAATTGAACTTTGGAGCAATGAACATGTGGTTTTTGTTAAATCCACCTGGCAATGCGACGATTCATGTAGAAAATGTTGATGATTTCAAATGGTTGAACTCTTCGTATTGTCCAGTTTTGCGGCAACTTGAATCTGCTGCCATGAAAGAGTACTATTTTAAGGCTGACCATCCAACAACTCTATCAGCAGGTTCTTTCAATTTAAAATACAGAAACCCAAAGTATCTGTCTATGCTGAACCATCTCCGGTTCTACCTCCCAGAGGTTTATCCTAAGTTGGATAAAATTCTATTTCTTGATGATGACATTGTTGTTCAGAAGGATCTGACTCCATTATGGTCTGTAGACCTTAAAGAAAATGTCAATGGCGCAGTGGAGACATGTGGCGAGAGTTTCCATCGCTTTGACAAATATCTGAATTTCTCAAATCCTCATCTTGCCCGTAACTTTGATCCCAATGCATGTGGCTGGGCGTACGGGATGAATGTGTTTGATCTTAAAGAATGGAAGAAGAAAGATATAACTGGCATATATCACAAGTGGCAAAATATGGTAAGTTAGCTTTATATGATGTTTAAAAACTCAAGATCAAAATGAATATAATAATCTCTGTCATTGCATCTGTTAGCTGTTACATAATCACTTGTATAGTTATTTTGTTACATAATCATATACAGATTTACATTAATTTTGATTTAGTCATGTATTCTGTATGAAGCATAGATGATTGCTGTAGGTATAGATTTACATGATGTTTGGTTTTAACATTTTTTCTGTATGGAGGATAAAAGATTGCTATTTATAAATTTACACGTGTATTGGTTTAACAAGTATTATGAGTAAAATATAACATCCTTTACACGTGGTCTGCACTCCTACAACATATTTTGCATTGTTTTTCTCTGGAGATACATACCCGTAAGATTCCTTTGTTTGCTGAAAAAATTCCCTTGAAAGTATAGTTACATTCATTTTCCATAGCTAATGTGTCTTCTCTTTCAGATTACGTGTTTAGTTCTCTGTTAGCCCCTTTAATGGAATGGTAAAATATCAAAGTGAGATATGAAAATTTTGCCTAAAGACGAGAGTAAATCTATTACTTCTATCGGAACAATTATTTTATCTGTATCAAATTTAGAGCTTACTTAATTAGAAGATATGGTGGTTCAATCGTGTCTAGTCACCCTCTATTGCTTTTCAATGTTGGCAATTTAGATCTTTTACTTCATAATCTGACTAAGAAACCACTATGCAGGCATGCATTGACAGTCCCAATTCCAGCTCCATTTCTATCATGGACTACTACATGCATGTCTTTTTCATTAACCATCATATATATGAGCACACAACCGTCTTAATTTTTTCTTTCTTTGTATGGTTTAACTCTTTTTATTTACTCCCTTTCTGGTGTCCAGAATGAAGACAGAGTTTTGTGGAAGCTTGGGACACTCCCTGCAGGACTTTTGACATTCTATAAACTGACGTACCCTCTGGACAAATCATGGCATGTACTTGGCTTGGGTTATAATCCTAGCATTGATCCCTCAGAGATACAAAATGCCGCTGTGATCCATTACAATGGGAACATGAAACCTTGGTTAGAGTTGGCAATGACTAAATACAGGCCATACTGGGCCAAGTACATTAAATATGATCATCCTTATATCAAGGGCTGCAAATTAATAGAGTAGGATAAAATTCAGTATGAAAAGCGCTCTCTTGCCTGAGATGTTAAGATGGAGAATGAAAATTTTCCTTTGTCCACATGCTATTTTTGTTTCCTCAGACATGGAGATTCTCCAGCGCTGAAACGTATAGCAACTCCAATGGTCGGAAAAGTACAGTTTATTTGATTTTCTTTTTTTTCATCTATTTTTTCTCCAGTGTATGTTGTGTGAAAACTTTTCCCGGGAGATTATTTTTATATTTGATTGTGCAGACTGTTACTTGAGATGCAATTTCTTTCTGCCAAAATTCTTTCATATATCATCTTTACGTAGTAACTGAGCTGGATCATCCACCAGTTGCCTTGTTCCAGAATTCATCTACAAGTGAAATGGATATCATAATGGTTAAAGACTATTGTAATATCATTCGCTAGAATTCATAAATTTAATCCAATGTTTTTATAAAGCTGAATTCACTTTCCCCATACATCTGTATCATAGATTCTAGATTCTTTGCCCTTCATGAGAGAGAAGCATGAGTATATTAAGAAAGATAAAATAATTTAACATAATAATGTAGGTCCAAGTAAAAGAAACTTAAATCCATATAAAATGAACGAAAAGGTATGTTATACTGTTTATAGAACTAGAAGTATTGTTTGAATTGTTTACAAACTCTCCTTTAAAATTGTGTACTCTTTTTTTTTTTCTCAATATGGGCGAAGAGAAAAACTCCTCGTCCAAAGCCGCCAAAATTCTTTCCAAAATAAAGACCTCTTTTGGTATAAATATATGGGTCGTCCGCAGCTGTAAAAGACACTCGATGCATTTAAATTTTGAATAATCTATCAACGAGAAAACCACAATCTTCCTAAAATTTGATAGGATCTCCACGTTCCCCGGTACCAATGCGTTAAATTGTTGGGCAGGCACTTCTGGACGAGCACTCGACGATGTCCAATAGCATTTAGAAAAGGAGGTGACTCAAGGTTCGATCTGTTTCTGGTTTATCGTAAACAAAAAAAAAACTTCAATTAACGCAATGATTAATTACTATAGAGCACAGACAAAGGATCTGCTGACTCACACACAAAAATTGCCGGAGCCAGGGACCAACTTACGCAAAAAATTGTTAAAAATACATTTTTAGCCAATACAATTAACTCATCATATTCACGATTGATCTCTACTCTGATAGAGCTAGATAAATACCAAGATTAATGGCATATCCAGCACAAAATTTGTTAAATGATAAATAGATGATCCGTAAAAGGAAGCATGAATATTTGCTATGCAGAGTCTCTCATCTCCTTGAGGCCTGCTTCATAATAAAAAAATGCTTGCAGTTGCAATATCACTAGCGAGATGCTGGAGTATCAAGAAATGCATGTGGCAACTCCATTAGGTTTAGCTCTGCCTTTCATATCACCATTTCCATACAGTGCGGGTGCTCCGCCAAGATCTTTAAGTCTCTTCACCATATCATGGAGCCACTCAAATGATAGTTTTGATTGGGCGTTCAATTCCTCCCTCACCTGTGGATGAATCCTAAACCAGTCCCCCAGCAGCTTGTGGACATGAGAGCGGATCATTCTCCATGGCACTGGATATTGCTCACACAATTTCAAATACTCCATTGCCAGATCTGCCTGATCAAAAACGACACCATTCTCCATTTCATAGGAACCATCTTTAGTTGGTTCCATTGTCTGGTATCCTGCAAATAGTGCTGGATTTTCAAGGAGCGACTCGGCAGAAAGAACTCCATCAGCGCCGGTGTAATCCAAACAATCATGAACATCTTGCATGTGCCGGATGTTCCCATTAGCAAGAACAGGTATCCTAATAGCATCTTTTACAGCCTTGATGGCATTCCAATCAGCTCGGAATTTCTTCCCATCCTTTTCATCTCTTGTCCGACCATGAACAGCTAGGAGAGAGCAACCAGCTTCTTCGAGCATCTTGGCATACACTAAGGTGTCTTGTAAATTTGGGAATATTCTGATCTTACATGAAACTGGGACTTGAAGATTTTGTGATAGCTTTTGCACAAGTGATTTTATGAGAGGGAGATTGTTCATGAGAAAAGCACCATAATTTCCTCGCCTAGCAATGCGCTGAGGACATCTACATGTTTAAAGAGGTATATTATATAAGAAAATGAAAAAAAAAAAAACACCTCAAGAAAGGTGTTTCATCACAAATATCTTCATTCAGGCGATCAATTTACTTGTGAAAAACTAAAAGCTATACAAGATAGCAAGGCATCATATGTTTGATATTTGTGCATGCCAAATTTAACAATATATCTTTACCAGCTGCTTAGAAACAATAAATACACCAAACTTAGGGTTAATATAATGGTGCATAGAGAATATGTTCCATTTTTTATCATACATTTGAGCAACTGCAAGCAACACCCACATGAAATTAAGATGTGAAGGGAAACATTGAGCTTTGATAAAAGCCGAGTCCATGATAGCAATGAACCAATTGGGCAAACCCAAATTTCAATCATAATACTAGATAAACATACCGGTAATATGACTGATATGACGATTTCCATGTAAAAAGCTTTTGATGTAACATTATGTCTAATGCTTAAAGATTGATGTCACATAATGAACTTGATTCTCTTATGCTGTTAGATCATTTATTATAACACAAATTATGCCACTTTTAATTGCAAGAAAAAACAGCAATCAAATACCCTAAGTATTTTGAACTTCAGCATCCTAAATATAAGGGATCAATTTAGAGCATTATATGACCGATATGATGCAAATGCAATTAACCCATGACCTCTAGATCACAAGACAGCAACTTTACCATTACGCCAAGACTTTTTTTTTTAATAGTTAAAAAAAAATTCAAGCTTAATGTCTGCTGACAATCTGCTTGCTGACAATCTAATCAAATTCGTATTGCTTAAGAACCCTTGCAAAGATTAGGCAGACTTATTTGGGATGCCATTATCATACTTGATGACGATTCTAGTATGCAACATAATTAGATATTCAGCTTTCCTAGTTAACTTGTGAAACTGACCAAAAGGGTGGGATCAACAAATGATCTGATATTGAACTAGCCATCAAAAACCAATGGCACAACTAAGGAGCAAAGCAAGATTAGTACGGTCACAATTCATTTGTCATACTCAAAATTTAAACTTATAACTATTATGTCAATATTTTACACATAAAACATACATCTGACAATAGTCTAACTACGTCATTGCTTAACAATCCAAGTGAAGTGTGACAAGGAGTTACCGCAGATGGTATATTTACTAACCAAGAAAATTGATATTGTTAGCAGAGCAAGATTTCTTAGTCCCAAAAGATTACGAATAAAACGAATTGGCGTTTAATAAAAGCTATATTTGATTTTTAGATATGGATATGAGCCTATGACATTATAATATTGAAATCAATGCAAATATGCAAACTTTTAATTTTGTGTTGTAGAAATAGAAAAGTGGAAGGTCAAGTTGTTTCAGGTACACAAAGAAGGTGTTTATCTGGCATGGTTGAGAATGAATTAGATAAAAAAGGCAATCCAATGCACGAAGCTTCTGCCAATGTGGGATCCCAAGGAAGAGTCTATTCTATGCAGTCTTACTTGCTTTACAAGTAATTGTTTCCGAGCTAGCATAGAGGAGATGATGCAAAGATTGGAAAATTAATGAATACTTGCTGGAGTTGGTTCTGGAGATAGATGTGGCATTTTTTCTGAGTTCTCAAATTAGAAAAGTTTGAGGATATATATCTACATATTTTATTGGCTTTCAGGAACAAAAAAGAGGAAGGTGCATCATCTTTGTTGTCATTATGTATAGGTACACTAAAAAATGGATGGATGATAATAAGCTAGGTCTTTCATAACCTACTGTATGATGTTTGCCAGAAGAAATATAATTATCATAAAAAAAGCCTTCTCCAACAGATAATATAATTATGAACTATGTTAATTAATCCTGTTCTACCTAATACTGACAATGCATATCCAACTAATTTAGAGCCAAAGAATAAGAAGATACCCGAGATTTATGTCCACATAATCACAATAAGGCTCAACAATCTTTGCTGCTTCCAGCAAAACATCAGGATCATTGGCACAAAATTGTACAAAGAGTGGCCTATCTCCCTGCACCAGATAAATATTGGTATGCCATAGTTATTCTAACCACTGCATTAATATGTTTTTACCTCAAAAGTATTCTAAACAATTATATATTTAAACAAGAATATTGCAGATACATAAGTATGAAGCAACTGAAAGTGAAATAAGGTAACCGCCACAATTTTATCACTCCGTAATTAGATTTCACGTTATCTCATATTAGGAAAAATATAGAGTATTACATGGACGGTGGAAAAAGATAATCCTCTATATGCACCATGTGGAAAATCATGAAAACCTTCTTGCATAAGACAATACAAAGGGCATAAACAATTGTAGTCCTTTAACATCGACTTTTATGAGTAAAATTGTGCATAGGCAATCACTAATGATGTACTGTTATTACAAACAAAGTTGTACCAACATGCCATAATTAAAGATAAAATGGCCAGACCTACAACGAAGAAGAAAGGTTTTACCTCACTTAGCAAATGATATCCCTAAACAATTTAGCTCATTTAAGATTTTATGTTTTCATTCACATTATTATTAGTGAACTTCAGCAAATTTCCAAATAAACTTACTGAAGCAAATAAATGTTCCTCAAACCATTTACTGGATATTCTTATCTAAAATATTTTCTGGTTACCGTGTGATCCCCAAATTTATACTTACTGCAGCTTTTTGGGTTCGAAAAGCAAGGGTTCATAGAATTACTTCTTTAACTGCAGCTTTTTGGGTTCGAAAAGCAAGGGTTCATAGAATTACTTCTTTAATTGACCTTCTGAATTTAGTCATAGAAACCTAAATAATATTCACTGTCCTTGCCAAAGATCGATGGAAATACGAACAAAAATGAAAAAAAAAATCCGGAACATCCATAAAGATTGCATCTTGTACTCAATTTCAGATACAAGAAACGTGTCTAACCTTACAGGTAGTGAACTCCATGCTCCGGTACTTTTCATTCTCGGTGAAGATCCTCGAGTGGAGCATCGGCGTGTACGCGGCTTCGGCGCCATACTTCCTGCAGAGCATCCGGAACGGCAGCTCGGAGTTGTCCACCATGGGAGCCACCAGGAGCTTAGGGGCGCCGAGCTGGTTCCAGTGTTCCCAGGCCCGCTCCACCAGGACCCGCCCGCTCAGATGGCGCCCGATGGGCAAGGACGCCGGTGGAGGGTAAGGGTAGCCGAGGGAGCATCCGTCGAGGTCCGCACATAGGCCTTCGTCAGGCTCGTCTGGAGGATCGAAGGGCGCCGGAGAAGGCCCGGCAGACATAGGCGAGTTAGGGTTTAGGAGAGGGAAGAGGCGGGCTTTGGATTGAGGTTTGTTGTTGTGGGCGGCGAGGGACGCGAGAGAAGTCCGAAACATCAGACGCCGTCGTGTTTTGTAGGCCATCAAGTGGAACTGCAACGGGTCCATAAAACACTTAATTTTGACAGAAAAAAAAAAAAGAAAATTTGCCCTTATGACCCCATATTTTTCCTTAATACGCCCTTAAACTGTTTCTTTTACCGGATTGAAAAAAAAAATAACTAAACTAAGTTAATATAAAATATAAAATACCATGAGTGTGCTCCATGGGCACGGTGCAACGGTAAAAATGGAGAGACATTTCATATAAGAACATAGTTCGATTCTTTATTGCGATTTCATTCAAACGAATTTAGAAAAAATCTATTCGGACGATCCTAGGATCCAAGAGTTTATTCGGTAGACAGAGTATGACTTTGACATTGGACTGTCGTTCAAGAATGACGCGACTATGAAATCTGGATTGAACCGTAAAAAAATTATGAACATTTTCTGATTTACTCTTGGTGGAGGTCACTTAGACTTCGATCTTATCCGATTCAATTATTGATAAAACATTTTCAAATTAAAAATTCGAATATCTTGACGTCATAGAAAAAAAATGAATCAACTTACCCAAATATAAATTATATATTATTAAATTTAGCTAAAGCATAGTTTTATATATTATTATTATTATTTTATTTTCTTAGCTCATACTTTTACCCCTAGTTTTTTTATGGGTAAGTTAGAGTAAAATCCCTCTGCTCTTGTTTATATTTGGATTCAGTCCCTATGTAATTTTTTTTAGGATTTGATACCTGACAACCACCCAATCTTAGTTTTAACTCCCTATAAGGCTGAATTTCCATTTTTATCCTTATTATTTACATAGATTGATTAATTTTTTCATTCATCTTCTCCCATCGATTCATCTTGCAACAATCCATCTTCTTCCCTTCCCCTTAACAGAAACTCTCGGTTGATCCCGACCAAATCATTTGCTTGCGCCCTTGAAAATCATCGACTCTCCTACCTTGACCACTAGCGACTTGAGGTAGCAAATGTGATAGCAGCAATTTTCTTCCTAACAAGTCATCGTCTTCCCTCCCCCAACGGTAACCCTAAACACTTGATTCATCCCTCACTTGACCAAACTGTTTGCTCGCCCCCTTGAAAACCATTTTGTCTCCCTTATACTAGCGACCCACAACATCAAGCAAATGCGATAGGAGTGAGCAAGGAGACTAACGAGTAAGTGCGTAAAAAAGATTAAACAAGGTAAATATGCTTAATTACATACAATTTTGGATAATTTTTTTATGATAATTATTTTTTTTTTATTGATACAAAGAGTATATAATTTGAGTCAATAGGTATTTGATTTTGTGCTTGAAATATTCTGATTTGATTTTTGGGGATGTAAAAAAATTATACTTTGAAGTTAATAATAATGGTTTTTGTTTGATGTTAATGAAGTAAAAATATGATATATAAATTGTTATAAAAGATACTTATTTTAGCTCATTAAATACTCTGATTCGATTATTAGTTGTGTTATTCATGAAATAAAATAATGATACCGAAATTTATAGAAAATGTACTTAATGTTAGTCAATCAATACTTATTTTGACTATTTAAATACCAAAATTTGATTATTTGAGAATGTCAAAAAAATTATTTAAAAGTTAATATTAAGTGACTTATGTTTGTAGCATTCGTCAATCGGTTCTTATTGTGGTACTGATTTTACATACAATTTTGGGTAAATTTTTTGTGATAATTACATAAATTTTTTTTATTGGTAAAAGAGCATCTAAATTGAGTAAATAGATATTTGATTTTGTGCATGAAATATTCTGAATCAATTTTTGGTGTTATAAATATAAATTATACTTTGAAATTAATAATATTGACTTTTGTTTGACGTTCATGACATAAAAATATGATACCTAAATTGCTACAAAAGATTTTATATCTAATGTGAGTCAATAGGTACTTATTTTGGCTCATTAAATACCCTGATTCGATTATTGTTTGTGTTATTCATGAAATAAAACAATGATACCTAAATTGGTAGAAAAAGTACTTAATGTTAGTCAATCGATACTTGTTTTGACCATTTAAATACCAAAATTCGATTATCTGAGGATGTCAAAAAAATTATTTAAAAGTTAATATTAAGTGGCATGTATTTGTGGCTTTCGTCAATCGATACTTAT
Organism: Wurfbainia villosa; assembly: GCA_025175895.1. NCBI lineage: Eukaryota > Viridiplantae > Streptophyta > Magnoliopsida > Zingiberales > Zingiberaceae > Wurfbainia > Wurfbainia villosa. Next base: position 86,228,949 of record CM046004.1, read on the forward strand.
TGTGATACTGATTTTGTCCTATATTACTTAATGCATTATCTAGATTAATATGTCATGTTGTGTTTCTTATTGACTTATTTTATAGAAATATTTATTGAAATTATTGCTAATTAAGCTTTTTGTGAATTAGAAATGACAAGGACTAAAAAACACACGGATGATAATGATAGAGATGTTGAACCAAGTGGAAAAGAAGGTTATTCAAGGTGTTCTCCAACAAAATTTATGTCGGTCATGGAACAATTGGTTCTCAAACTAGACGAACTACAATTAAAGAAGATCAAGGCTTCACCTCTTGCACCTTGGTTGAAGATTCAAAAGCTTTCTATAAGCACCTCAAGAGTTTATGCAATGCTTAAACGCTTTGAAGTAGAGACATGCAGCTTTTGTTTTGGAAATAATATCATAGTGTCATTCACTTCTAAGGAGTTCTCAATCGTTATTGGTTTACCTAGCGTTGGTCAACCGGTTAATATCGATTTGAAATTGGATTCTAACTTCCTTGAGCGACATTTCAAGGGGATGAAATATGTTAAGAGAAATGTCATCATAGAGAAGTTATTTGTGTTGGAAGATAAAGAATTAGAAATTGATGATTTTTTTAGGTTTTTTATTTTGCTACTTTTTAATTGTGTTATATTTCCTATTAGCAATTTTGGTACACCTAGTTTTATTTTCCCATACTTAGACAATTTGGAAACATTTTTTGAGTATGGTTGGGGAGATACAACTTTTAGATTTTTGCGTGCTGAAATTGAAGATCATCTTGGATACTCCAAAGTGGACAAAAAAGAGAAAACATATATGGGAGGTTGCATAGTTGGACTGATGGTATTATTTTCAGCATATATGTGTTATTTGTTGAGTGAGTAAATGCTAATCATTGTATTTGTATAGGATTGGGTTTATGAAAGAGTTCCTATGCTTGGCCAACCTCGTGTTTTACATTGCTTTCCTCGATTATTCAAGTGGGGAGAGAGCAAAATTCCTGTTAATCCTAAAGGTGCAGAGGCTGCATTAATGGCGGTGAGGTCAAATAAGGTTGGTGCAATTTATTATTTATCATTGTATAATTTGGTTTAAATGTGTTATTGAACTAAAAATTTATCTTTTTTACTTTTAGATTGTGCCAATCAAGCCATTCCAAGAGGAAAAAGTACTTGTTGATGATATAGAAAGGTTTGGTGAGGTAACAATTTTTAATCCAAGATAACAAATTTATTAAGAGTCTATTATTCAACCAATTAGCATGCTTAATTAACATTTCTATTTCCAGGTTGATTCTCGACTCGGTGATTCAGAATTGTTGGATCACATAAAAAAGCTTGAAAATGAGATTAAAGTGTTGAAGGAAAAAAATAAAGTGGTTGAAGAGGATACAACCCAATATGGCTTTAAGGATTCCCCACATATGCATGATGAAGGTCATACCGAGAAAGATGTAGCCAGTGATACGATCCTAGTGTTGAAAGTTTAAACAAAGTTGTTGACGACAAAGTGCCCAATGAACACATTTACAAAGGTAAGTCGGAGAGTTTTTTCAAAGTGGTTATAGATGAAATGCAAATGAACACAAATGTTAGAGATAATGATAATGTAGGTAGCAATAGCGAAAAAGGAAAAGAGATGATTGTTTATAATCCAAAATCATCTATTGTGAAGACTGCTCGAGAAGAAGAATGATAGATTGAAAAAAAAGAAACATCCGGACTACATGACACCCCCTAGTACTGTCCCAAAGCGAAAGAGTAAACGACATTTGACCCTAAGTCGTGGATAAGGTAGTTTCAGTAAATATTTTTTACAATGTCTGCATATATTTTATATATTTGACGAGTATTGTAGTGTTTAATTTTTTGATTGAATTTTGTATTTCTATATTGTGTTGTTTCTATATAGGATGATATGAGTATAGATATTCAAAATATTGCTGATAGTGCTGTAGAGGAATCTCTACAGGAGTTCCGAGGAAGATTAGACTTTCATGGGCATGATAAAATATCAACGAAAGAAAAAAATATTATTGAGAAGTACATCTGCGGGGATATTTTGGGGTAAAAATATCTTATATTACTTTAATATTTCTGAAATCTTATTTTTCTATTTTATTTTTTTAGTTGCTAAGTTTGGTATTTTGGCTTTGTAGTGGTGTAGTCTGGCAAGATGATGATGTATTATTGTATGAATATGAGTTATTGCAGTGTTTGTTTGGCACCGAACTACGATCTGACCTCATTCATGCCTATTTCAATGTTTTGAGCAACAAAGAAAATAACTATGGGCATGAAATATATTGCATGTCTCATAATGTCCCGGTACATACTCTTAATAGTATTTGATTTATATTATCATCATAGTGATAGTTAATGATTATTTTTAAATTTTTTATAGAATGATGTGATTACTATGCTCGAAAATACCAAGCGGAAGAGGATTACTGATAACAATTTTTCAGTATTTTTATCAAAGTTGACCAAAAGTTCATTGGTCAAGCTGTCAGAGCTAAAGAAAGAGCTCCTAGAATACTGTAAACACATACTTTTCCCTATGCATTATAAAGCACATTGGTTCTTGCTCGTGTATACTCCAAGCAAAAAATCTTTCACGCTGAAAAATTCTATTAGCAGCCCTATTTACAAATGTGCAGCGAAGAAATTTGTAAGTTGGATAAAAAATAAGTTACTTTTATTTTTTAAAAATTGTTACACATCTTTTATGATTGATTTGATAAATATGTTTGTTTGAATTGGTTGTGTAGGCAAAATTTTTGGCGAGATATCTTGGGAATGTGGAACAATGTGATATTGGCATAGGTGAAGTAATTGTTGTAAATAGTCGACAACAAGGAAATGATTTAAATTGTGGTGTTTATATTTGTCTATGGGGTGAATGCTTTGCTCGAGATAATCCAACATTTTGGAAAGAAGAATGGGACACATCAATCGAAGGGTATAGAGCTCGGATTGCTTCGGCCATTTTGTCTGATAAACGAGGCTTGTTCAAAGGATTGAAATGACTTATCAGTGCGTTGTCAGTGTTTCGACGATCTTGTCTGATAGTTGTTATGTATTGGTGATGATGGAGATATAATTATGTTTTAAATTGGTGTCCTGATATTATGAATTTGTAGAAACAAAGATTTTGGTGGGATGATAATTTCATGTTTGATGTATGAATTGACCTTTGAGTGTTGGATTTATGGTATTAGTCTCGCCCTTTTCTTCTTCTACTTTTGTAGTGATGGTATGTTATTCGTGCGTTAAGATCATGCCAAATTTTTTAATATTTAAGGGGTCAAAATAAGTATCAATTGATTAATATTAAGTACTTCTTATACCTATTTAGGTATTATATTTTTATTTCACGAATCACACACACAATACTTGAGCATGAGCCTTCTCATACTCTTTCCCAAGAATGAATACTTGAGCCTTCTCTTTCTAGTTTGCAGAGTACCTGATTTTTAGTCCAGTGTTTTAGGGGATCTTCTCCGATGATCCCTTGAGCTTTTAAAGGGTCATAACAAGTATTACTTGATGAAAATTAGGTATTTGTTGTATCCCTTTAGGTATGCTATTGTTATTTAAGTGTTTAAGGGGTCACGCCAAGTAGCACTTGATAAAAATTACATACTCGTTGTATCACTTTAGATATTCTATGGTTTATTTGATGAATGTCAAATAAGTCATTCAAGATTAAATTCTAAGTGTAGTTTTTTAACCGAATTCGAGTAGTTAAAGGGATATAACAAGTATCACTTGACAAAAATTAGACATTTTTTGTATCACTTTAAGTATTCTATTGTTATTTAATTGTTTAAGGGGTCACATCAAGTACCACTTAATAAAAATAGATATTCATTGTGTCAGTGCCTATAAGATTCACATATCTCCACAATGACATGATATTGTCCACTTTGGGCCTAAACCCTCATGGTTTTGTTTTTAGGCTTTACCCAAAAGATCTCATACCAATGAAGATATCTTTTCATCTTATAAGCACATGATCTTTTCCATGTCTTACCAATGTGGGACTTTGATTGTATTCTCAATACTCCAACAATCCCCCCTCAAACGAAGGACCACATTGACCAAAGTGTATGCTTCAAGCCTATTCGTCTTCGAAGGACATCCTATGCTTGATGTCCGATCCTCAACCCATTAAGACTTCCTGCCAACTGTCTGGTAATCCTGACTCAGCTGAATTTTCTGCTAGTTGTTCAAATTTATCCGACCCAATCGGACTTCACCGCTTGTTCGTCCTCCGCCCAACCGACTTCTTGTCTGGTGTCTGGTTCTCTTGATCCGGACATGGGAGCTCAACTTTCTTCGTTCGAGGTTCATGACTTGACATTGACCATGACTCTGATACCAATTGTTAGTGCCTATAAGATTCACATATCTCTACAATGGCATGGTAGTCTCCATTTTGGGTCTCAGCCCTCATGGTTTTATTTTTGGGCTTTACTCAAAAGGTCTCATACCAATGGAGATATATTTTCATCTTATAAGCACATGATCTTTTTCATGTCTTAACAATGTGAAACTTTGATTGTATTCTCAATACTCCAACATGTTGTATCACTTTAGATATCTTATAGTTTATTTGATGAATGCCAAATAGTCATTCAAGATTAAATTCTAAGTGTAGTTTTTTAACCGAATCGAGTAGTTAAAGGGTCATAACAAGTATCACTTGATAAAAATTAGGTACTCCTTGTATCACTTTAGGTATTCTATTATTATTTAGTATTTAAGGGGTCACGTCAAATAGCACTTGATAAAAATTAGATACTCGTTGTATCACTTTAGATATCCTATAATTTATTTGATGAATGTCAAATAAGTCATTCAAGATTAAATTTCAAATTTAGTTTTTAAAGTGAATTCGAGTAGTTAAAGGGCCATAATAAGTATTATTTGATAAAAATTAGGTATTTGTTGTATCACTTTAGGTATGCTAGTGTTATTTAAGTGTTTAAGGGGTCACGCCAAGTGACATTTGATAAAAATTACATACTCGTTGTATCACTTTAGATATCCCATGGTTTATTTGATGAATATCAAATAAGTCATTCAAGATTAAATTCTAAGTGTAATTTTTTAACCGAATCGAGTAGCTAAAGGGTCATAACAAGTATCACTTGATAAAAATTAGGTACTCATTGTATCACTTTAGGTATTATATTATTATTTAAGTATTTAAGGGGTCACATCAAGTACCACTTAATAAAATTAGATATTCGTTGTGTCAGTGCCTATAAGATTCACATATCTCCACAATGACATGATATTGTCCACTTTGGGCCTAAGCCCTCATGGTTTTATTTTTAGGCTTTACCCAAAAGGTCTCATACCAATGAAGATATTTTTTCATCTTCTAAGCACATGATCTTTTTCATGTCTTACCAATGTGGGACTTTGATTGTACTCCCAATACTCCAACAATCCCCCCTCAAATGAAGAACCACATTAACCCCTGTTGGGAGGTGGATGCTTCGGAGGCTCATTGGCTTCCATGTCCCCGGATTAAAATTTTCACTAATGAAAGACTTAATCCGGATGAGATGAGCTTCCTTGGCACAACCTATTCGTCGTCGTGCTAACAACTTGAGTAGTCGCTTGAACAAACTAGTTGTTCAAGCAACACAACTCTTCTAGTTGGTTAGCCGCGGAAAAGACGACGGATGGATCACCGGTTTTTGTGTTTGTCTTCGGGGTCCATGATTATACAATATATATTCACACACACACATGCATAATCAAAACAAATAAGAACATGCTCAGATCTGTACATAAAGTTAAAACAACTTTATACCTTACGATCTTCTATCGTATGTCCTTTCCTTCTCGTGGACGACGTGTGGACGAAGATCCTCCACGAGTAGAAGCCTTCTAGATCGAGTTCTCCTCTTCCTTGTCCGCTGCGAACAAAGAGAAGAACCACAAATACCTTTCCTATCTAGAACCGGCCACCAAGCTAGGAAGTTTGATGCAACCGTCGGCCAAGGAATGAATAGATGAGGCGCCAACCACCAATACAAAGGGAACCGCCGGCCACCTTGGAAATTGGAGGAAGATGATCTTGCCGGCCACCAATGGGAGGAGAACCGCCGGCAAAGGAAGAAGAGAGTGGCTAATGTGAAGGGCGCCGGCCAAGGAATGCTCAAGGAGGTGGGCGCCGAACAATTTTGGATGAAGATGGTTGCTACCAACCTTACTCCAAACCCTAGCCGCCCAACTCTTTCCAAACCCTAATCCCAATTTGAATTATCTTGATCATTATTGCCGCCCAACCCTAAGCATCTATTTATAGAATAGGGCTTAAGCCTCCTTTAATCTCCACCGTCGGATCTAGGGATTCAATTTCTACCGTCGGATCTAGGGTTTTATCCCAACCGTCGGATCTAGAGTTTAATCCCAACCGTCGGATCTAGGGTTTTATCCCAACCGTCGGATCTAGGGATTTAATCCCAACCGTCGATTCTAGGATTTCATCCTAACCATCGGATCTAGGGATTTAATCCCATCCGTTGGTTCTAGAGTTTCATCCAACCATCGGATCTAGGGATTTAATCCCATCCGTTGGTTCTAGAGTTTCATCCAAGCATCGGATCTAGGGATTTAATCCCAACCGTTGGTTCTAGGTTTTGTTTTACATTCTTGGATCTAGACTTCACAAGGATTGTATTAGGCTACGATAGGGACCATAAGGAGGAGTTGGGTCTTGGCCACCCGATGGATCGGAACCACACAAACTTGATCCATCAATGATGTTCCATTCCACTAGAGGATCATCATTGAACTACCTCACCAACCCCCATAAATCAATATGGGCTCCATATATTATTTGTACATTAATCTCCCCGTGTTTAAGATATCGAATGTCCGTCAATTAACTGATTTACTGACCATCAATTAATCAACATCTAATTCCTCGAGTAGTACCACTCAACCTTATCATCATGTTGACTAAGTCAACCAGCTGGGTTTACATGATGAACCTTATGAGCTCCTCAAGGGGACATCATCAACCTAATATATAGGACACGGTTTCCTCCTATAATCAACGACACACCATGTAAATAATATTATTTTCCAACTTACCGGGCATATTGATTTAATCCATCTAAATCTCACCCACTGGTAAATCAAAGAAATAAATACTAAGTACATGTGCCCATTATTATATCGGGATTAAGAGCATGTACAACATAATATCCGAGGTCCGATTCAATTATGTAGTCAGTACTAAATTGAATCACCTCTATGTCGGTCCTACTCAATACACCTAAGTGTACTAGTGTAACTCTATGTTCAAGATAAAACAATACCAAGCTACACTATAACCATGCCAATGGTTCGTCCAAAACCATCTTGGTTGTGAGCCTCTACTTATATTTTACAAGGGACTAATAACATGATCTTCTGTGTCACACCAAGCACCATGTTATCTACAATGTAGAATATTAGACAATATGCACACATATATAATGAATATATAAAATGCAAACAATGATCATGTGATTCTTATTTCAAAATAAAATGTTCATACAGAAAAGAGCTAGGCTTTCAGTATACATTCCAACAATCTCCCACTTATACTAAAAGACTATGCCGTCATCACTCTGTCATACATCTGATCCCCATGTTCTCCACATGCCTATCAAATGCTTTCGCTGGAAGGGCCTTAGTGAATGGATCCGCCAGGTTATCCTCTGATGCAATCTTGGCGACAGCAACTTCTCCTCGCTTTACGATTTCTCGTATGAGGTGGTACTTGCGCTCTATGTGTTTACTCGCCTTATGGGCTCGTGGTTCCTTCGAGTTTGCAACTGCACCACTGTTATCACAATAAATTGTGATAGTTCTGGGCAAACCAGGAATCACATCCAAGTCCATCAAGAAGTTCCTGAGCCATACAGCTTCCTTTGGCCGCCTGCAGGCCGCCACATACTCAGCTTCCACGGTAGAGTCCGCCACACATTTCTGCTTGACACTCCTCCATACTATGGCTCCACCTCCCAAAGTAAACACAAACCTCGAGGTAGAGTTACTCTTGTCCCTATCTGATTGGAAATCAATCTGCGTAACCCACAGTGGACTAATTGATCCGCCTTGAAACCAAAGATATAATCCCTAGTCCTTCTCGTACTTCAATATATGCTTTACCGCATCCCAATGTCCTCGCCCAGATTACTCGATATTCGCTAACCATGCCCACTAAAGAAAGTAGATATCCTGGCCTCGCATAGCATAGCATACATAAGGCCTCCCATCAAGCATAAGGAACCGCCTTCATGTCCTCTATCTCCTTTGATGTTTTGGGACACATCTCTTAGATAAAGGAACTCCATGCCTAAAAGGTAGAAAACCTTTCGAGTTCTGCATGCTAAAACGAGCAAGGATAGTGTCAATGTATGAAGCTTGAGATAAGCACAACATCCTTTTCTTGCGATCCCTTATAACTTTGATCCCAAGGATGTGTCCCACTTCTCCCAAGTCCTTCATATCAAACCGTTTGGACAACCATACTTACGTCGATAACACTTTGATATTGTTGCCAACTAACAAAATGTCATCTACGATAGTACAAGAAACACCACTACATTTCTCACATCTCTTGTATACACAAGGCTCATCCGACTTCAATAAATCCATATGACCGATTACCTCATCAAAGCTGATGTTCCAAGATCTAAGCAGCTTGCTTCAATCCATAAATGGACCGATTAAGCTTACATACAAGATGCTCTTTGCCTTTAGCAATGAATCCCTCCGTTGCCGCATGTAGATGTTCTCCTCAAGACTTCCATTAAGGAAAGTCGTCGACATCTATCCGCCAAATCTCATAATCCATATGAGCCTATAGATAAGAGAATCCTGGATAGACTTAAGATATACCGCTTAAAAGGTCTCCTCCTAATCGATACCCTCTTTCTGAGTATACCCTTTCGCAACAAGCCTAGCTTTGAAGGTCTCAACCTTCCCGTCTACTCCTCTCTTTCTCTTGTAGATCCACTTGCATCCAATGGTTTTTACACCATCGGGTGGGTCTACTAGCTCCCAGACCTGATTAGAATCCATAGATTCTATCTCTGAATTCATCGCTCTTTGCCAAGATATCAGATTCTATCTTGGATTGCCTCGTCATATGTCCAGGGATCAGGTTCATGTTCACCAGGGACTAAGTCCGAAGACTCTCCCAAAAACATGAATCTGTCGGGTTTCTAACAACCCTTCCACTACGACGAGGTGCCTCCTGTGTATGCTCTGTGACACGCGGTGCAGTGACTTGTGGTGTCTCCTCTTGTACCGGTGGTACTGAAGTCGGGACTTCCCCTGTCAACTCCTCAAGAACAATCCTACTCGTGGGCTTGTGGTTCATCACATAGTCCTCCTCTAGAAATCTGGCATTCGTACTCACGATCACCTTCTAATCTCGAGGACTATAGAATAAACCACCCTTCGCTCTTTAGGGTAGCCAACAAACAAGCGCACTGCATTTACGAGATTCCAACTTACCAAAGATCTCCCTTCAAAGACATGTGGCCGGACTACCCCAACCGAATATGTCTTAGACTAGGCTTTCGCCAATCCACAACTCAGGAGTAGAGGGTCGACTTAGATGGAACCAAGTTCGTAATGTGTGTCCGCTTCCAGAGCAAACCCCGTAACTAATCAGTAACTCGTAATAACTCATCATCGATCCGACCATCTCCATAAGAGTCCTATTCCTTCGCCTCCGCCACACCATTCTCACTGGGTGTGCCAAAGTGACAATTGGGATTAAATCCCACCTCGATAAGTAACTCCTAAACTCTCCCAAGAGGTACTCGCCACCACGATCGATCAGAATGTCTTGATACTTTTACCTTGACGGTTCTCCACATCACCTTGAATTCTTTGAACTTGTCAAAGCATTCAGACTTTCAAGGCATCAAGTAAATGTATCCATATCTTGAATAATCGCCTATAAAAGAGAGAAATATTCAAAGCCACCTCTTGCCTCGATAGACATAGGATCACAAAATCGAATGAACCAATTCTAACATCTTTGCTCTATACCCTTGGCCTTAAAGGCCTCTCTGGTCATTTTACCTTCCAAGCAAGATTCGCAGGTTGGGAGATCCTCCACCACTAATGAACCCAAAGGTCCATCAGCTATCAACCTTTGAATTCTACTTAGGTTAATATGACCAAGCCTTAGATGCCAAAGATATTCTTTTCTCTTATTAGATTTAGAAGATGAGTTATTTACTTCTATTTGCATCGTGGGAGTTTTTGGTTCAAGAGTATATAAATTGCCAACCAATGTACCAGAACAGATAATCTCCCTATTCCTTTTTATAACCACCTTGTCATTAAAAGAAACAGAATATCCATCCATAAACAATTTAGAAACTGAAATTAAATTCTTTCTAAAAGTAGGTACATAAAGACAATTTCTTAAAACCAAAAATTTATTCCTATCAAAAGATAAATAAACGTCTCCCACTGCAATAGCCGCCACCTGTGAAGCATTGCCCATGAAGACGGTAATCTCTCCTTCAGCTAGTCGTCGGGTTTCCTGGAACCCCTGCAAAGTATTGCAGACATGATCAGTGGCTTCTGTATCTACACACCAGGCACTGGTAGATAACACCGCTAAACATGTTTCAACAACTAAACAAGAAGATATACCTTTGTTTTTACGGCGAGGACAGTCCGCCTTCCAATGTCCAGTCTGCTTTCAAGTGAAGCACTTGCCTTTCGGCTTCTTCACTCCTGCCTGAGGTCCTGCTGCCACCTTCTTCGCTCCACCTTGCTTCTTCTTCTTCTTACCTTTCGGTTTAGAAGAAGAAACCTTCTGAGCGACCATGGCTTGAGAACTCTGACGAAAAAGCCCCTCTGTCGCCTGGAGTTCTGTCAGAAGCTCCGCCAATGAATACAACCTTTTGTTCATGTTGTAGTTGAGGCAGAACTGCTCAAAACTCCTAGGCAAAGACTGGAGAATGATATCGACCTGGGTTTCCCCATCGATCTCAGCTCTGAGGACTTCCATCTCATTAAGATGAGCCATCATCTTGAGAACATGATCCCTAACGGGTGTTCTCTCGACCATGGTGGTCGTCATCAAGTTTCTCATTGCCTCCTGCCTAGCCGCCCTACTCTGATGTCCGAAAAGTTCTTTGAGATTGAACATCATGTCATAAGCTGTGGCTATGGCCTGATGCTGATGTTGCAGCACATTTGACATAGATGCCAAAATGTAACACCGCGCCATCTTATCTTCCTTAACTCATTTCTTATAACGTTCTATCTCCTTTTCATCAGAGTCATCTGAGGGCTTAGGAGGACAGACCTCGAAGAGTACAAATTTGTACTCTTCCGCAGTTAAGACAATATCCAGGTTTCTTTTCCAATCAATGTAGTTTGGACCAGTAAGTTTGTTTTCTTTTAAAATCACAGCAAGTGGGTTGAAAGCCATTTGAAAATCCTAAAAATCACAATGATCAAAAATATTAGATTTCAAAAAATTATTGATTCCTCAAAACAATAAAATTCAGAAATCAACCAACACCTCAAAACACCGAGAATATCGCATGCCACGATAGTGTGGACGTATACGAATTCTACATTTGTAAGAGGAGGTTTTACCCATTAATTTTATTATCTTGTCAACCTTACTTTTTGACAAATAAAATTAATAGTTGGTTCCTCTTTAGTCCTACAAATAAAAGCAGTGACTCCGATGGGGAGGATACTTTTATTTGCATCTAAGTGTGCACCATTACACGATACTAAGGGAATTATTTCGGATTATGTGCCTTACCGATGGGGAAGTACACACGCTCCTAAATAATTTCCTATAACCATTATTTGACCTAGTGATCCGCAAACAAACCCATCCGATGGGGAGGAAGGCACTCAAAGCCAACGCGCAAGTTTGTTGCATCACACGTCAAATTGTAATGGAGGCCGCGGGAATTAATTAAAATATCCCTCTCCCACTTAGTAAATTGCAATTGAGGAATTTTAAAACTACACAACATGCATATAAAACAAATAAGCAATAAATATGGAAAAACAGAATTTTTCCAACTATTATGGCATTGTCCTCCAATATGCATCCCGTCGTGTCGCCACCTCGTCCGCTCCATCCTTTCCCGTGCGCAAGTCACCAAAGAGTTCCGAGCCGAGATAAATCATTTTATTTACATCCATCGATCCTATACTCCATGAAGGAGTGTACAAATAATCTAGATCGAAAGTAAACTAAAATGATCGGCTAAACAATGCCGTATTTAATTACAAAAATTAAATACTAATCTAGCCTCGTCAACCCCGAGGATTCAAATAATAAATTTTTTTACACACATCCATTCACATACACACACATGGCCATAATAGTCGGATCTTATGCATGCAACCAAAGAGTTAAACTACGCATATCCTACTATTATCCGGCACATATAATATATAAAAAATGCATAAAAAATTAACCGAATCCAAAACACACAAAACCGGAAACCATGGCTCTGATACCAATTGTTGGGAGGTGGATGCTTCGGAGGCTCATTGACTCCCATGTCCCCGGATTAAATTTTTCACTAATGAAAGACTTAATCCGGATGGGATGAGCTTCCTTGGCACAACCTATTCGTCGTCGTGCTAACAACTTGAGTGGTCACTTGAACAAACTAGTTGTTCAAGCAACACAACTCTTCTAGTTGGTTAGCCGCGGAAAAGATGACGGATGGATCGCCGGTTTTTGTGTTTGTCTTCGGGGTCCATGATTATACAATATATATTCACACACACACATGCATAATCAAAACAAATAAGAACATGCTCAGATCTGTACATAAAGTTAAAACAACTTTATACCTTACGATCTTCTATCGTATGTCCTTTCCTTCTCGTGGACGACGTGTGGACGAAGATCCTCCACGAGTAGAAGCCTTCTAGATCGAGTTCTCCTCTTCCTTGTCCGCTGCGAACAAAGAGAAGAACCACAAATACCTTTCCTATCTAGAACCGTCCACCAAGCTAGGAAGTTTGATGCAAGCACGGCCAAAGGAATGAATAGATGAGGCGCCGACCACCAATACAAAGGGAACCGCCGGCCACCTTGGAAATTGGAGGAAGATGATCTTGCCGGCCACCAATGGGAGGAGAACCGCCGGCAAAGGAAGAAGAGAGTGGCTAATGTGAAGGGCGCCGGCCAAGGAATGCTTGAAGGAGGTGGGCGCCGACAACAATTTTGGATGAAGATGGTTGCCGCCCAACCTTACTCCAAACCCTAGCCGCCCAACTCTTTCCAAACCCTAATCCCAATTTGAATTATCTTGATCATTATTGCCGCCCAACCCTAAGCATCTATTTATAGAATAGGGCTTAAGCCTCCTTTAATCTCCACCGTCGGATCTAGGGTTTTATCCCAACCGTCGGATCTAGAGTTTAATCTCAACCGTCGGATCTAGGATTTCATCCCAATCGTCGGATCTAAGGTTTCATCCCAACCGTCGGATCTAGGGTTTTATCCCAACCGTCGGATCTAGGGATTTAATCCCAACCGTCGATTCTAGGATTTCATCCTAACCATCGGATCTAGGGATTTAATCCCATCCGTTGGTTCTAGAGTTTCATCCAACCATCGGATCTAGGGATTTAATCCCATCCGTTGGTTCTAGAGTTTCATCCAACCATCGGATCTAGGGATTTAATCCCAACCGTTGGTTCTAGGTTTTGTTTTACATTCTTGGATCTAGACTTCACAAGGATTGTATTAGGCTACGATAGGGACCATAAGGAGGAGTTGGGTCTTGGCCACCCGATGGATCGGAACCACACAAACTTGATCCATCAATGATGTTCCATTCCACTAGAGGATCATCATTGAACTACCTCACCAACCCCCATAAATCAATATGGGCTCCATATATTATTTGTACATTAATCTCCCCGTGTTTAAGATATCGAATGTCCGTCAATTAACTGATTTACTGACCATCAATTAATCAACATCTAATTCCTCGAGTAGTACCACTCAACCTTATCATCATGTTGACTAAGTCAACCAGCTGGGTTTACATGATGAACCTTATGAGCTCCTCAAGGGGACATCATCAACCTAATATATAGAACACGGTTTCCTCCTATAATCAACGACACACCATGTAAATAATATTATTTCCCAACTTACCGGGCATATTGATTTAATCCATCTAAATCTCACCCACTGGTAAATCAAAGAAATAAATACTAAGTACATGTGCCCATTATTATATCGGGATTAAGAGCATGTACAACATAATATCCGAGGTCCGATTCAATTATGTAGTCAGTACTAAATTGAATCACCTCTATGTCGGTCCTACTCAATACACCTAAGTGTACTAGTGTAACTCTATGTTCAAGATAAAACAATACCAAGCTACACTATAACCATGCCAATGGTTCGTCCAAAACCATCTTGGTTGTGAGCCTCTACTTATATTTTACAAGGGACTGATAACATGATCTTCTGTGTCACACCAAGCACCATGTTATCTACAATGTAGAATATTAGACAATATGCACACATATATAATGAATATATAAAATGCAAACAATGATCATGTGATTCTTATTTCAAAATAAAATGTTCATACAGAAAAGAGCTAGGCTTTCAGTATACATTCCAACAAACCCCCCCCCCTCCTTCAAGCTTATCCGTCCTCGAAGGACATCCTCATTTTGATGTCCGATCCTCAACCAATCAGGACTTCCTGCCAACCCGTCATCCCCGACTCAATGAACTTTCGCCAGCTTGTCCCTTCTTCCGCACAATTGGACTTCACTGTCGATTGTTCGGTTCTCCCAATCCAACTGGACTTCCTGCCTGATGTCTAGTTCTCTTGATCCGGACATGTCTGCTCAACTTCCTTCGTTCGAGGTTCATGACTTGACATGGACCATGACTCTGATACCAATTGTTAGTGCCTATAAGATTCACATATCTCCACAATGTCATGATAATGTCCACTTTGGGCCTAAGCCTTTATGGTTTTCTTTTTGGACTTTACCCAAAAGGTCTCATACTAATGGAGATATCTTTTCATCTTATAAGCACATGATCTTTTCCATGTCTTACCAATATAAAACTTTGATTGTATTCCCAATACTCCAATACGTTGTATCACTTTAGATATCATATAGTTTATTTGATGAATGCCAAATAGTCATTCACGAATAAATTCTAAGTGTAGTTTTTTAACCGAATTGAATAGTTAAAGGGTCATAACAAGTATCACTTGATAAAAATTAGGTACTCTTTGTATCACTTTAGGTATTCTATTATTATTTAGTGTTTAAGGGGTCACGTCAAGTAACACTTGATAAAAATTAAATACTCGTTGTATCACTTTAGACATCCTATAATTTATTTTATGAATGTCAAATAAGTTATTTAAGATTAAATTTCAAGTGTAGTTTTTTAACTGAATTCGAATAGTTAAAGGCCCATAACAAGTATTACTTGATGAAAATTAGGTATTTGTTGTATCACTTTAGATATGCTATTGTTATTTAAGTGTTTAAGGGGTCACGCCAAGTAGCACTTGATAAAAATTACATACTCGTTGTATCACTTTAGATATACTATAGTTTATTTGGTGAATGTCAAATAAGTCATTCAAGATTAAATTCTAAGTGTAGTTTTTTAACCGAATCGAGTAGCTAAAGGGCCATAACAAGTATCACTTGATAAAAATTAGGTACTCGTTGTATCACTTTAGATATTCTATTATTATTTAGTGTTTAAGGGGTCACGTCAAGTAATACTTGATAAAAATTAGATACTCGTTGTATCACTTTATATATCCTATGGTTTATTTGATGAATGTCAAATAAGTCATTTAAGAAACAATTCTAAGTGTAGTTTTTTAACCGAATTTGAGTAGTTAAAGGGATATAACAAGTATCACTTGATAAAAATTAGGCATTTTTTATATCACTTTAAGTATTCTATTGTTATTTAATTGTTTAAGGGGTCACATCAAGTACCACTTGATAAAATTAGATATTCGTTGTATCACTTTAGATATCCTATAGTTTATTTGATGAATGTCAAATAGTTATTCAAGATTAAATTCTAAGTGTAATTTTTTAACCGAATCAAGTAGTTAAAGGGTCATAATAAGTATCACTTGATAAAAATTAGGTACTTGTTATATCACTTTAGGTATTCTATTATTATTTAGTGTTTAAGGGGTCACGTCAAGTAACACTTGATAAAAATTAGATACTCGCTGTATCACTTTAGATATCCTATAATTTATTTGATGAATGTCAAATAAGTCATTCAAGATTAAATTTCAAGTATAGTTTTTTAACCGAATTCGAGTAGTTAAAAGGTCACAATAAGTATTACTTGATGAAAATTAGGTATTTATTTTATCACTTTTTGTATGCTATTGGTATTTAAGTTTTTAAGGGGTCACGTCAAGTAGTACTTGATAAAAATTATATACTCATTGTATGACTTTAGATATTCTATGTTTTATTTGATGAATGACTTATTTCAAATGTAATTTTTTAACCGAATTCAAGTAGTTAAAGGGCCATAATAAACATTACTTGATAAAAATTAGATATTTGTTGTATCACTTTAGGTATTCTATTGTTTATTTTATTAATGTCAAATAAGTACTTATATTCTATGATGAGTGGAGAACATGTTTCTTTTAAAAATTAAATAATTTAGTACTTTTTCAAATAATCATAAAATTGGGTATCACTTGAGGTAAATTAAGTTCCGAGAGCCTAAAATTGAGTACTTTTTCAAATATTTCTGGGAAAAATTTGTCAAGGTGCATTTGTAGTTGTATGAAACCACAACATATAGCAACATATATAAAACTACCATTAAACACAATATTTTAATGATTAATGTATAAATCACTTCATAAAGTATCTCTTAGTTGCAATTACAAAATCAATATCCAACTTTTAACCACATAAATGGATCATTAAAGTCTTATATATAAGTAACAAAGTTTTATACCAACACTAGTTTTGTTTAATACAAATCACAAAATATTACTAGATCTTGTAGATATTTTTTAAAAGCCTTCAAAATTGCTTCCTCGGTTTAGCAATTGCTTATGCCTGCAAGAAATTAAAACAAAAAAAAAAGATGTTAGTTTGACATTTTGAAAATAAATAACAAACAACACGACATAATTAGTTTAATTATATGAAACGATATAATATTAAGGTCTATGTGACTCATACCAATTATGACACTGGTTCTTTGCATGTTCGTCTATTATGCCCTCGCCCATGACATCTCCCACACGTTGTCACACGTTGTTCAACTTGAGAAGGTATCCACTTAGTCCTTCTACGTCCTGGTTGGCTATGAGTTGTAGGAGCGTAAATGGTATCTCCATCATCGAGATAGCTCTCGTACATGTCAAATGTTGGAATGGGATTAATAATTCCTTTGTAAGCTTGGCGGTACATGTCTATCTTAAAATATTCATCACAGAATTGATAAACCGACATGGATTTTGATTCTATGCAAGAGCAAGCATGCTTGCATGGTAGTCTATAGATTTGCCAAACTCGACAAGAACAATGCCATGAATTCAAATCCACTACAAAACTTTTGTCCCCATCTATGACTTCAAACCGAACTCCACAAGACTTGTGCACCTTTAAGGTTCGAGATTTACTATATGCAACTGACATTTCCTTCTCCTTTTTTGGACTTAGTTCTTGTGTCATCTCCAATGTTTTTTCATGCCTTTGGTGCATCATGGTCATAATTTGAATGCGTATATTATCTACCATAGCCACAATAGGTAGATAGCGAGCAGGTTTTATCCAATTGTTCCAGCTTTCAGCAATATTATTATTAATGACACCCTATCGATCACCCATAAATAGAGCATTGACCCAATTTTCAGGGGATGAGTTCACAAGAAACTCCTGGGCAAGTGACATCGAATTTGTTATACTTAACATATGTTAAGTGAACTCCTTGAATGCTTTTCTTCAAAACAGAAGACCAATGTTTTTTGTTATGGAGAGGGTATTTACACAATACCTACAAGAATAAAATTTAAAATATATATATATATATATATATATATATATATATATATATATATATATATATATATATATATATATATATATATATATAATAACCAGTTGATAGAAAATAAAAAAAAATAAATGGCTAACATATTGGTAAAGCAACATACGACGCACCTGCTTGACAAAGTTATCGACCAGATGTCTCAGACAATAAGCATGATGACTACCAAGAAACACAAATTGAATAGCCTTGATCAATCCAGGTTGTCGGTCAGAGAAAAAAGTATTTTTACGGAATACCATGATGTATTGGGAAGCCAAGACATGTTTTAACTGGTAGCAAAACCATTCCCAATTAGAATCATTTTCAGATCTACAATCGTGATACGCCAAAGGTAAAATATCATCATTCGCATCCTTAGCCACAGCGACTAATAGACATCCTTTGTACTTGTTCTTAATGTGAGTTCCATCCAAAAAAATTAATGAACGACAACCACTAATAAAACCAATAAGACATGCATGAAAACATATGAACAATCGTCTAAATTTATTTGTCATCGGATCAATTTGACATTCAGCATAACTCCCTGGATTTGTTTCTTTGACAGCATGACAATATCATCGCAACTTATCATATAACCCCTTATCAGTCCCATGAATATCATGCATTGTCATTTCTTTGCCTGCTCAAACTTTATGATACTCAAGTTCTACTCCATAATCTCATTGAATGTCCTTCATCATTGTACATGGACGATATGATGGCTCTCCCCTTAACTTCTCCTTCACCACATTAGCTACCCAAGTTGAATCAGCTTTAGGGTGACCTCTAGTCAAATTATCATCCCCACAACTATGGATTAAGTTGCATTTTCTTATGCCGAATAAATTGTCTGATTTATATTTGGAGGCATAAATTCTCCACTCATAATTTTCTTTGCTGCAAACAACTATGATCTTATCACTATCATTTTTCTTGTAAGAAAATAATTGTCTAGTAGCAATAGCATAATTTTTAAAACAAATCCTGAACTCTGTAGCATCTTTAAATGTTTGGCCTTCATAGGATATGCAATGCATCCAAGAATCAATAGAATTACTTATAGTGCAAACTTCAAGCTCATTGCCTCCGTTCGAACAAACTTCATCATCAAAATCAAACCTTACCATTTTAATACAAATCAAAACAATACATTAGCAACCAACTCAATTTTCAATTAATGACAATTTAACTTGCAATATAAATTATAATAGATATTTTAAAATTATTAACTAACTAATATACACAATCGATAATGAAAAATAATAGTCATGTGCTGTAAAAAAAAACTAGTGCAAAAAAATATATGAACATTGCAAATTCTGAATCTTGCACTCAAACCAAAACAATATTATAAATAAAAATTACCTTTCAATATTTATGTTAACCTGACTCTGATCATCTTTTGGAGTTGCTCTCAATTTGATTATATTCAATTTCAGACAACTATGAAGATTTATCATATTTCGGACATCATCATCTTCGTTCAATGTTACTGCAATCTTCTCATGTGGTGCTATGTATTGCAAGATCGTTAACTCGGGATTAATAACATCACATTTTCGCTTTAGACTTTGGAATATCTCTATTAGAGTTGCACCATTAGGAATTGAAATCAAATAAAGATCATTGACATAACGACAACTTCCAATAAATGAAAAATTAGCACTTCCAGATCTGACTTCCATCAATACAATGACCGTGGAATATCTGAAAAATTAAAAAATTTATCATGCTTTCTACAACATCATCTTCAACAAACAAACATTGAACTTTAAACAATCATAATCAAATTTTTTATATGCTAATTTAACCAATTTAAATGGAATAGGTTGCCATTAAAATTCAAAACATTAGAATTTGAAAGGGAAAGCTAAGAAAGGCTATGAAAATTAATGAAATTTCTAGTGGCATACCCATGAAGTTACTATTGGTAAAATTTAGGTATATATACCAATTCACAAATTATATTACATAGGGGTTGAATTTTAAGTAAAATAATTTGGAGCCAAAATAAGTACTTATTAACTCACATTAGGTATCATATTTTTATTTCATGAACGTCAAACAAAAGTCACTATTCTTAACTTCAAGATATAATTTCTTTACATCCCCAAAAATCAAATCCGATTATTTTAGGCACAAAATCAAATACATATTGACTTTTGTATCAATAAAAAAAATTATGTAATTATCATAAAAAAATTATCCAAAATTATATGTAATTAAGCATATTTACCTTGTTTAATCTTTTGTATGCACTCTCCTTGCTCACTCCTATCGTATTTTCTTGATGTCGTGGGTCGTTAGTGGTTGAAATAAGGGAGACAAAATGGTTTTCAAGGGGGCGAACAAACAGTTTGGTCAAGTGAGGGATGAATCAAGTGTTTAGGGTTACCGTTGAGGGAGGGAAGACGATGACTTGTTGGGAAGAAAATTGCTGCTATCACATTTGCTGCCTCAAGTCGCTAGTGGTCAAGGTAGGAGAGTCGATGGTTTTCAAGGGCGCAAGCAAATGATTTGGTCGGGATCAACCGAGAGTTTCTGTTAAGGGAAAGGGAAGAAGATGGGTTGTTGCAAGATGAATCAGTGGGAGAAGATGAATGAAAAAATTAATCAATCTATGTAAATAATAAGGGTAAAAATGGAAATTCAGTCTTATAGGGAGTTAAAACTAAGATTTGGATGGTTGTCAGATACCAAATCCTAAAAAAAATTACATAGAAACTGAATCCAAATATAAACATGGACAGAGAGATTTTAGTCTAATTTACCATTTTTTTATTGATATAATATTCAATTTTTTTATGTATTAAGAGCTCGAATGAGTGCTTTTGCGATTAATTTTTTAATATATGATCCAATAATACTTGCCTAAAAAAATCATTGACAAGGCGATATGATTCTTTATTTTTTATAGTGTAAAAACTATAAAAAGATTTTAAAATGGCATTAATAAAATATATCGATGTCTGTGAGAATGAAAACTGACAAATAATTTCGTTGTAATAAACCATGTCCAATCATATTTTGAACGCATAATTTTATATAAAATTGTTTTGTTTTGTTTTGTTTTTAATAACCGCAGCCGCGCAGCGAAGACTGTGTATACATATTTCAGCGGTGAAAGCGTTTTCTTTTTTGAAAATTGATAAAATAAAAAATACTTTAGATATTTTTAAAAAAAGAGGCGTTGTTCAGGTAAAAGAAAAATAGCCACCTTTCAAAGCAATTGCCCAATTACATGTTGACCCATTTTTCAAAGGACGTTTTTAAGTAAAAAAAATGCACTTTTTTTTAATGTCCTCGTAAAAAAAATTTAAAAAAAAAGTATTTTAAAAAATCACCGTCGTAGGTATCTCAATCTGATCATTGTGCGACTAGATGACAACCCTGATCAAATTGTAAAATAACCGCGACTCAATTATTGTATAATTAGATAATAGCTACGGTCATTCCGATCAAATTATGGGATATTTGATCATGATAGTACAATTTCTGCCCCCAATGTGATGTTGATTGATCTGCTACGCCTTGAAGATTTCAAGAATTGAATGCGTAAGATATTGAATACTTACAGTGTTTCAGAAGAGAATGCGATCAACGATTGAAGGGGAAGAAGTCCGTCGTTTGAGGGATGATCACTGTGAAGCCGGAAGATCCCTCATTTTTCACTAATCAAGTTCCGACGAAATTTCTGATAATTGTAGATCTCTCCGACAGCCTCTCGCCACTCGGATGCTCCCTGCTATATAGCAGTTTGGACGCGCATCAGCCATGGAGAAAATGCACGCACTCCTTTGAGTGTGTGCGTAGTTACTGCGCGATGCGCGCAGTAATTGCTCCACGTCTAACATCTCCCCACTCGTTCAAGACATGTCATATAGACAAATGGTCACATAGACCGATAAGAGGTATTTAGTCACATAGACTAAATAGAGTCGTCCAAGATATGTCACATAGACAAATGGTCATATAGACCAATAAGAGGTATTTAGCCGCATAAACTAAATAGAGCCGGAGTCAATAATCCCAAAAGACTAATTGAACAGAGATGAATAATCACAAAGATCATTAGAACAACCAATTCATACATTGGAAAATGAATCATGCGATAGCAAGCACACTGAGCAATTCAATGCTAAGAAAGTTGTTACACCTTACATAGCTGCTCATAGAGTGATCACTGCTAAGAAAAGTTATTATACCTAACTTAGTCACTCTTCAAATGGTACATAATCATTCTTTGAATGACACAGTCATTCACCTGATGACACACAACCATCCTCCGGGTGGCACACAGTCATTCTTCAGGTGGTACAAAACTATACTCCTGGTGGTACATAGTCATTTTCCTAGATATAATGTCTTGTTATTTACCCAGATTAAATAATCTTCATTTACATCAATATGAACATCTCTAATCCCTCGTAATGACCATCATGTCAAGAGCATGTTCCATATTCTCAATATTCAAAATCATTTCCATACACAATAGAAATGGGTCGACCAGTGAAGAATTCCCATAAGATGTAAATCTATTTAATCTTTCTTTTTAGTGTGAATCTATTCATTTCAATCAGTCGCTTTCCTAGTCATGTTACATAGACCGAATCATCCATAATCAATAGGTTTTCATGCTAAAGTAGTAGATTATGATTAAAACTTCAAGTAGACACCTAAATAATCACAAAGAGCAAATACTAAGATTAACATATAATCTCAAAGGGATCACATAGTAGAGAAATAAAGATCCATTCTCCTACTACCCTTAGTGTCACTTTAGCACATGTGGTATGAATCACATGCTACGATGTTATTCTCTTTACTAATAAAGAGCGCATATTTTCCACAACATCGTACATATTTTGATCTAGATATTCCAAATGTCTAATCCTAAATTCAATATATGAATTCTAATCTGCCTCATAAACAGGTATAGTAAATGGTGGGAACATTTACTTCGATCACTTTTCTTAAATAATCTTATCTTGATACAAATATCAAAACGACCCTAGCTTATAAGTATGTATCTCTAAATATATAGCTTCCAAAGTTATCCTATAAGTAATAGTCTTACCCTTATTTGTACTTAACAAATAGAGATGATTATCCATGTGAGAGGACCAATCACTACCTGTCAACATGTTTACCGAGATCTTATCAGAATGTAACATCACATACACTGAATAAATTATAGCTAGCATTTAAAACAGTCAAATTACAATATTCGATTGTCATTACAAAATTGTTACATTCTGTGAAGTACCATAGACTTTACATGCTCATAAAATGACTCTCTAGTCATCGACTTAGTAAAAGGATCTGCAAGCATTGCTCGTGTAGGGATATACTCAATAATCACTTTCTTCTTAGCAATAATATTCCTTATAAAGTTATACTTTATTGCTATATGTTTGTCATTACTGTGATATTTGGGATCCTTGGAAAAAGCTATAGCAGTTTGACTGTCACAGTAGACGGTCACTGGACTCCCACTGTCTTCAGTAATTTTCAAATGATTCAGGAACCTCCTTAACCAGACTGCTTCTTGTACAACTGCTGAACATGCCACATATTCAGCTTCCTTAGTTGACAAAGTCACACAGACCTGTTTCTTGCTGTTCCAGGAGATGGCGACACCATTCAACAAGAATGCATAGCCTGATGTGGATTTTCTATCATCCAGGTCCCCAACTCAATCTGCATCTGAATAGCCCTTCAGACTCATATCTGATCCTTGATAACAAAGACTATAACATGTCGCTTTCGGATATCTAAATATCCTTTTCACTATCTTCCAGTGTCTCGGTCCCGGGTTTGACTGGAACCGACTGACTAAGACAATAGCATAACTAATATCGGGACGAGTACATAATATAGTGTACATCAAACTACCAACAACACTGGCATATGATTTTTTATTCATCTCAGCTATTTCTTCAAGAGTTTTGGGACTCATACTCTTGCTCAGAACAGTACCTTTCACAATGGGTGTATATTCACTGTTGCAATTAGACATGCTGAAATGTTGTAATATCTTATTTATACAAGACTCTTGAGACAAATCCAAAAGTCTCTTAGATTGATCCTTGATGATCTTTACTCCTAAGATGTATTTAGCTTCTCTCATATTTGTTGTGTCAAACTGTAATGAAAGCCACTCTTTGACTTCTATCACAAAACCTATGTTATTTCCTGCTATTAGCATATCATCAACATATAATGATAAAATGACATACTTTATTTTTTCCTTTTTTAAGAAAATGTAATAATCCTCATTGATCATTTCGAAACCATAAGATAAAACCACTTTGTTAAATCTTATGTTTCACCGTCTTGATGCTTGCTTTAGCTCATATATAGATTTCTTCAATCTACATACTTTATCTTCTTGGCCTTCAACAATGAAACCTTCTGGTTGAACCATATAGATTTCCTCATCAAGCTCACCATTAAGGAAAGCGATTTTTACATTCATTTGATGTAACTCCAAGTTATAATGTACCACTAAAGTCAAAATAACTCGGATTGACACAAACTTTATTACGGGAGAAAATGTCTCCTCAAAGTATATACCCTCCAATTAGGTAAATCCTTTTGCAACCAAACAAACTTTGTATCGGTTAATCGATCCATCTGATTTCCTCTTTATTTTGAGAATCTATTTATTCCCAATAGCCCTTTGGCCAGGAGGAAGATCAACTAACTCCCAAACATGATTCTTAATCATTGACTCCATCTTTTCGACTATTGTATTTCTCTATTTTTCTCTAATTCTAGAGCCCAGAGCTTCCTTAACTGATTGAGGTTCATCATCATCAACTGGGAGTGTCATTATTGCCTCATTCTCAATATCAAACCTCCTCTCAGGTTTTATTTTACGAATATTTTTCCGTAAGTTGGGTTGTTGAGAAGTCACCCTGTGACAAGGCAAATCACTCCCACTAGGTTGACTAGGTTCAGGTATCCCACTAGAGACCTGTCTTGTTGACAACGACTCATCCTCCTCAAATAGAGAAACTGTCTTATCAACCTCACCTCTAGCTGGGAACTCAGTTTCGAGAAAAGTAGTATCTCTCGAATCCAATTCGGAGATTGTTCCATCTTGTTACTCACCTATGAAAACATAATCTTTGGAGGTATCAGAATATCTTATAAAGATACATTTATTATCTCTAGGTTCCAGTTTTCCATACTTGTGAAAACTATCATGAACATAGGCAGTCGACTCCCAGGGTCTCAGATTTCCCAAATCTGATTTTCTGTCTGTCCAACGTTCATATGGGGTTGATGGAATTTACTTTGAAGGCACTTTGTTAAGTATATAGGCTGCAGCTAGTAATACATCTCCCCAATAGGAGATCGGTAAATTAGCCTGCGCCATCATAGACCTAACCATTTCTAGAAGAGTTCTATTTCTTCTTTCAGCAACCCCATTTTACTGTAGAATTCCAGGGATTGTCAAATGTCTAATAATCCCCTTATTATTACATATTATCTTGAACATATCAGATAAATATTCTCCTCCACGGTCAGTGCGTAAAGTTTTAACCTTATGTTCCATTTGATTCTCAACTTCGTTCATATAACGAATAAAGCAATCCAATGCTTCAGATTTATGAAAAATCAAATACACATGACCGAAACGAGAGAAATCATCAATAAATATAATGAAATAAAAAGCTCTATGTTAACCTTCACATTCATTGGACTACAAATATCCGAATAAATTAGTTGCAATGGTGACTCAGCCCTAATAGTCTTACCAAATGGTTTCCTAGTTGCTTTTTCAGTCAGACAATGCTCACATACAGACACGCTAATCTTAGCACGAGAGCCCAAGTAACCCTCTTTAGCTAACCGATTCATGCAATCTTATCTTATATGTCCTAATCTAGCATGTCAAATATCATTAGTTATTTCTGCATCACTAGGAAGAACAATGTTCGGAAAATAACTATCAATTGCACAATTGACATTTGGTTCCACATCAAAAACCATAAAATCATTCGCTAAAAAATCATATTCAATTAACACGGAGTCAATCTTAAGTTCTACACACCGGCTATAAAGATTAATACAGTACCCTAAATCAAAAAGACACGTGATGGAAATAAGATTCCATCGAATTTCAGGAGCATACAGGACATCATGTAGAAACAAAGTACTTCCACTCCGAAGGTTAAGTTTGCAAGTGTCGACTCCTTTGACTTCGACTCTTTCATTATTTCCTATATAGATCCATTTGTTGCCAGCTGGTACCCTACGATACTCCATATATATAATCCATTCCCGAGCTATATGGTTGGTTACTCCCGAATCTATAATCCACAAAGGATAAGTGTCACGCCCCGAGGGAGTCCCCGCCAGACGAAAATTCGACAGCATCTCCCCTGTATGGGTGACAATGTCAATCTTACATACAAGGCCTACACGGCCACTATACATCGGTCAACATGACCGGAATCCAAACAACACACGCAGGTCATAATAGGCCTCAGGCCAACAATCAAAGGATATAACCACAAGTATATCACATCTAAACTTACCCCTTCTGCCATCTGGGCAGGAATACTCAACCAAATCCAATCGAATAAAAATATGAATAAAGGTCCATAAGGACACCAAATATCCACGAGTACATAAATCCAACTCCAGTCCTAAACATATCTTCTAATGAAAATATCCAAAACCATAAATCAAATAATCAATAAAACTATTACGACGAGGGGGTTTGGCAGTTGGACTCCCCTGACAGCTTCATCCTGAAATAGATATAAAACAACGGGGTAAGTTCAAAGAACTCAGCGGATATAGTCGATATGCAAAGTAAGATATAGCTAACAATAACAATCATGCCAGTACAGTCTCATATATAGGGTATGCAAGAAAGAAATACAAAATGACTGTACTTACCTGAAGCTCCTATCCTGATATAGGAGCATGTGTCATACTAGATGAAATAAAGTCGCCGAACCATATACAAATATGTATGTTGTATGCATGACAATCATATGCACATCCAAGGCAGCAATATAAATGCAACAACCACAATACAAATGTTATCGATGTAAAATGCATGTCGTGCAAATGACATGGTCACCCCTGACGCCAGTCAGCCGCCTCACATACGATGGTGAAGCCGAGTGGGTAGGGCTATGACAACTGTGCACTCTTCCATCACTGCTCCTAAGTGACCGAGTGGACAGGATGCTGTCGGAGTACACATATCCTCCTGCCCCAAACAGAGTGGGGGAGCAAAGCTCTCATCTCCCGATGTCGTAGACCAGAGGAGGGATCCCTGCCCGCTACCACGCTGACTCAACGCTACCCATGAGTGGATCAGCGGAACCTGACAGAGCAACTGCACACACCCTCCTGATGTACCACTAACCCATGAGTGGCAGCGTGTGCAGACCATGTAACTGGCTACGGGCTCAACTATAAAGGAACCCCGTCCAGCCAGCATGCAATAATGCAAGATGGTGCATGATACTAAAGCATATAAATCCAACTAAAATACATATCCGAATAATATGCACAACCCAATAAGTACATATCAATTATCCGAGTAAAACAGGGAAGATATAACTATAAACTGATCCAATGCATGTATTAAGTAGGCACAATAACATACTAGGCATATAAACATGAAAATTATTGTAAGCTATACAAACTAGCATATCAACATGACTATCTAAGAGATAAGTCAAAATACACGCCTGTTATAATGTTTGTAATCATGAACTCTTCACACCCGTAAACCTGTCTCGTGATCGAAACATGCATAAAACATAATTACCATCAAATCCAAGCACAAAACAAATGATCGAATCGAATCCTACATCGACCTCATATCCGATCCACTAGATTGATTTAGTTATCCTATTTAACCTAATCAATCCTCCATATATAATTACCGAACCGATCAACATCACACCGAAATCAACAACCCAGCCAACCATAGTTCACTAAGAACTAACACACACCCAAATCATATAACCAAAGTACAGACAACCACTGTCAATAACCTGTAATTAAATTAAAATCATCTTGTATGTAATCCAACCAATCAATCACAGTCATCCCCATCGCAGCAATGGAATTTAACAATATCTTAAATAAATCCTTCATTTTTCTCAAGCCTAATTCACAACTCCACAACAATATACAGAACATCTCACTGATCATAAGTATAAATCCAACCTAACCCTAGGTAACATACACAGCTCAACCAAACCTTACCTCAAACTCGATCCAACCCTTGAATCCCACAACTTGGCATCTACAATCCATTTTCAGCCGTTAACAACTCACCTAACGAAAAACTCGCAGCCCCCTTCATGGGCAAGAACAACCTCACAGCCAACAACAACACTCACCACATAAAATCGAAATGGACTGCAAGAAACAGAGGAAATGCAAGATATATACCTGCAACAGAACCTCCCCTCGACAGCTCTTCCCCCAATTGCTCAGTCTGTCGGAAATTATCGCTACCCTAAATCATCAAGTGATTCAACCAAGTCAAACCACAGTTCATCCAAAGTAAGAAGAAAATGGTTCTTACCTCACTCCTGCAGTGATCGGCTAGGGAAGCTCCCAGGCCGGTCGCATGAATCCGCTGCCGATCCCTGGCTCCCAAGGTTAAAGACGCCGACAGAGACCTCCTGAGCGACCAGAACGGAGTCGTTGTGCTCCTGGTTGAGCCCCCACGACGTGGCCGACGAAGGGACAGAACTACTGCTCGCCATCGACACGGAGGGTGTCGGAAGCGAGGGTTGTGCGAGCGCCGGTGTCAAACAGAACTCCGACGTCGTCTCGCGGCGGTCCAAGGCGAGGAAGAGAAGTCGCTCGGGAAAAAGTCTCCGCGGTGCGCGGGGAAGAAGGGCTCAGGGAAGAAAAGGCGCGGTTGGGATTGAAGGGGAGCACAACTGCAAATCATGGTTGCGGGCTGCAGCACGGCGGTCAGAGGCGAGGAGGGTGGCGTCGTGGGGTTGGGCACAGGAAAAAAAAAGCGCTGCGGGGTGGTGGCGGCCTGGTCGTCGGCGGAGAAGATACCGCGAGCGAAACCGTCGACGGCGGAGAGGGGGGTCGCGAGAGAGAAAAGAGAGTGCGGCGGGGGGAAAAATAAAAGAAAGAAATAGAAAAACTTAGGTTAATGTCGCCGATTAACCCCCTTAAATAGACTCCTCCAAAGCTTATTTATTTTATCCCCGTAATTATCTCGTACGGACTCCATTTAAATCCAAAAAAATTCTGAAAAAATTCATAAAAATTCCCTAAAAATCCCAAAAAATTTCCAGGAGTATTTCTCTTAATTTTTGTCCATTTATTTTGGTATTTTAAATTTTTCATATTTAACATTCTCCCCCTAATAAAATTTGGTCCCCAAATTTCCTACTCGTATATTAGTACGAGATGTCACAACATTCATCTCAAGCATCTAGAGACAAGTCACACCTCAAGTGACCAAGTGGAGTTACTGATATCCCCTAAAATCTATCACACATGCTTCCCGCAACCCTTCCAAAGTATGAATAGTATCTTCATATCGACCACCTATCATAAGTACCTAATTGTACCAGAGTGGAGCTCGATATCCGTGACCTGTTAAAGACTATGCCATAATCCTAAGGTAAATCCTGAATCGCTATCGCATACGATACTCACAGATACTCCATGAACTGGAAATCGTCACAGTATAACCTATCCAGTGATCCAACAAACTCATCTTATGGATCATTAGAAAATGAGCGGGCTCAGCTAATCGATCACCGATTACCCGAAATCGCATCAAACCCTTTCCGAATTCGAAATAATCTCCCAACACTGTCCATCATACTAGGCTTCCACTTCCCTCTCGGTACACCACTTTGTTGATCACTAGTATTCCACTTTTACTAGTTGACACACTGAACACCAGACTGCGAAATCAACTATGTCCCGCATGTCGTTCCACCACGAAGAATGTTTCAATACTTACGATTTCCCGGATACAATCCGAATACATCTGCAACATATAGAACCTATTGCAATCTACAAGCAATACTTATCAAAATATCGTGACCAAGCCTCGTGGCTCTCGGGGTAATGCAAAAGGCACTATCTACGGGCAACGACATGCTACCATGATCGGATCTCATGGGCAGACAGAATATATAGCTATCTAGCTATAGATGACATACAAATTCCACTATCACTAATTTCGAACAGGTAGAGCAAGAGTATAACTCTATGGTAGATTCTATCTATCATCACAACAGGGATCTATCTGTTGTCCTGAATCAAAAGTAACTCTTCCTAAATTCGAATGTAACTATGTAACCCACCATTCTTCTCGGAGACGGAGGAATATTTTCTCACAAGAGCAATCTACTGTCTAAAATTCATTCTATCGCACAGACGGAAGGTGACTGAAAAACTTTACTGACCAATCTCCCCAGTTGCAACTATCCGTGTTCTAACAACTCTGTGCAGCTACCCAGTAGCTAGCCAAAACCCCATGAGCATTCCGGCTCCTCACCTATACAAAACAACATAACAACTCCGAAGTCCACGTCATATATATGACGGCTTATCTCGCAGTTTTTTTTTTAACTGTCGTTAGCTTAGGATACGTCTTATTCAATAGCATCGGAATCGCTCTGATCCCTGAAAAGATGCATCCATGTACACTACCCTTCCATCCACCCGAGAATAATCAAACAACACTGGTGTAAAAGTCAACCATCGTCTGAGCCCTGAAATTAGTTTCACAAGCTTCAGACCAAGTAATTTCCATCACCAGTCAGCGATGTAGTGCCACTAGAGCATCCTATCCATATCTATGATAATAATCAAATCAATACCAGAAAACCACCATCTACGATGGCTGAGTGCTCAACTCCAACTGTCACCATCAACAGTGGCTAAGATATACAACTTCAACGACCACACCTGATCCAAAATATACGACTTCTCAAATCCCTGGATGACTAAGTCATCAATAAGTCTAATAAGATAATCCATAAGCTCATATAATTCATACCAAGTATGAAATTGTTATCGCTTCACACCTGCATCCTCTTTACTCTAGGCTGATGATATATCAATCATCACTACGACTTTGATAATTGTATGATACTCTGTCACTACAAAATCAGCACACCAATCATAAATCAATCTTAGAGTATACACAGGTGTCCTATAGCTGATCTAAATAGATCCTCAATCCACCATAAAGGATATTCATTTCCTTCTACCACTACCTCATTCCATCATCGATAATCGATGTATAACCTCAAAGGTTCATCTCTCTTTGAACAACGAGTTCCAGAGCTTCTCAAGAAATAAAATACTGGGACAAATAAATATCCCATCCAACACCTCCTATAATTGGAACTTAGATTCTTCCAATTCCCATAGTGTTAAGCAACACTGATACCAACTAAATTATCCCCTGGAAAAATCGTCATTCTAACAAATACCTCTCGGCGTCATTAACCTTACCAACTTTGAAAGACCGATCGATGACGGCATCTAAGTAACTCGATTTGGCGCTCAGCCAATTGGATGACATTGTCTTGAGTATATCATGAGCTTCAACAACCTTGTGCACTTTACACTAGCCCTCAGCTAACGCACCATAAGTACAAACATTTAGCTCGTAAAATATCATTACCTCAGTACCAAATAAATTATCACCCAGTAGGGGATCTTCGATATCGAAAACTATTTTCGAAATCACTCCGGTCGCCTACTCTACTTGCCTATACAGCGGCAAGCCTAGAAGTTCATCCGACACTACATCTGATTACTCTCAAATTATACAGGCATCCGAGAGACATTCTTATACCATCATGTCACAATCATAACCTCCAAGTTAATATCCAGATATCCATATCATATCAACCAAGTTAACTATAACTCAACTAAGTCAACTCTCTCACTATACTATAACATTTCCATCAATCAACCTCTAAACATCCAAAATCAATATCATGCCCCTCTGATAATCATCACAGTAATCATCTCAACATCTCACCTGTCGGTGGAAACACTATTAATCCACATGATCCAAATATAAAAAACCTTCTAATCCTATCTATACATGTTTTAACCAAAGATATCTGTAAACTATCAGTATCTCTCAATATATCATTAAGTAAGGTAAACTATAATAATACCCCAATGATCAATCCTTCAACCATCTACAACTCCTTTCGAGTAAAGATGCAAACTCATCCAACTTCTTCTCTTAATGGATTCCCTATTTCACAGTGACCTAGAATAAGAATTCGGTAACTGTATGCATCTAGGTGTACACCTCTTCCTATCATTTTCTCCAACAACCACACAACCAGCTTCATATCTTCCCCAAGTGCACAAGCCACTTCTGATAGCCACGTAAATCTTAGGTAAAAGCTTTAATCCATATTCCTGCTTTCCGTTGGGAAATAAAGTATTTCATCAATCTTTCATTCCATGGACAGAGCCTTGATCACCATCAAAATAAACTAAAATTCCAACTAATCCCTCAATCACTCAAGAGGTTGTAAACTTCCATCATCAACATCAAGTTACCATCTCTAGCAACAGACATGATCAATATCGAGCAACAACATAGAAACGAAATAATGCCACGCGAATTCAGCTAGAAGAGCACGTTTACGACTTCTACGGTTGCCTTATCAGAAGTGTAGGTTATTATCACTAGATTTGACTACACTATTTTCTTGAGACCCTTGCTGCAGTGTCATTTTTGTTAGTAATATATGAGAGATGTCCTAAGGCAATCGCCTTATGTATGAACCATTTATATGATAAATGAAGATTCACTATTTGAGTATACATGTTTAATGTATTTGATTGGATCTTAAACTCATTTACTGAATGTCCACGATACGATTCACAAGATGAGAATTTGTGATTGGATCACAACTAGTGAGTATCTCTACATGTGTAATTGTGATGTATCGGAATTATCCCTAGTCGATGAATTGATGGATTTGGACACCATCAATTCTGTCGAGACTAGCACGAGGTATACTCCTTGGTGTATCCAAGCAGTTGATTCTCACTGGCTGGAGACATTGTGATGTCCGGAGTTAATCGTGGATGCTAGTTATGGTAACTAGTTCATTGGAGTGACTAGCCGTAAGACTTTATATGGTTCTCTGCATATATAGATATGTCAATGAAGTTCTTACTGTGGCTTAAGTGCGATGTTCCTTTGACTTGCGGTATTCAAGTCATCTTGATCATGGAGACTTATACTTTGACATCTTAAGCAAACATCTCCGAGGAGATGTGGACCCGGGATGATTGGGTATAAGTCGAAGTGATCGAAGGTGTTTGAATAGCCTATAAAGGATTCACCACTCCTTGCGAGGAGATGTATACCCATGGCCTCTCGTCGGATTGTTACTAAAGTCTTTGGCCAAAGCATTACATGTTTAGAGTAAAGTACTCTTCGATACATGTGGAGTAACTAGAATCCGTAGGACGAGGAAATGATACTTGGGCTAGGTGTGACGTAGTCAGCCTAGTGGGGACTGACACAATAGACCATGTCCTGAACCAAGTGGGTATAAGATGAGTGAAGGGAATGGGGCACGATTCATTCGAGCCATCGAAGGGTTTCGTAAATAGCTCTGATCAACTTGATCTTTTCTGCTAATGGGGATCATGATGTACTACTAGGTGCCACTCATGATCGTTTCTATAATTAATGGTTAATTATAGACGGCCAACATAAACCGAGAACCTATTTGGTCACACGACAACGAGTGTAATCCAAAGGATTTAAAACGAGCTTGAGAATGGGATTCTCAGACCGAGAGAAACTATGTTTGGTTGGACCAAACATAAAGCGAGCATGAAATTGTTTCAGTCGCAATGGAAGCGTGGATGGGCAGTGTCTTATGAAGACATAATGGATGGACCAAAATGGTTTGGTTCTAATCCAATGGATGAGAATAAACCAAAGGGTTTGGTTTATATTAAACGAATGAACCAAAGGTTGGTTCGGTTCGTTTTAACTTAAAATAAACCATCATGGTTTGGTTTATTTTAACTTATCCTAATGGAGCGGGTTAACGGGCTTTATGGATATGATCCATTAACCATTAAGAGAATTAGTTCTCTACAAAAGAGGGCTTAAGGGATTGTTAAACCCTAATCATCCAAAACCCTAAACCTAGTTGTCGCCCAACATATAGTTGCCGCCCAACACATTGTTGTCGCCCAGCTTGTGGTGCCGCCATCCAGCTCCTTGCCGGCGACCAACCTTCAGCCGGTGAACCTCCGGCGACCCTCCGGTGATCTCCTCTAGGTTCGGTGATAAGGTGAGCTTCCATCTCTCCTTTGCCGGCCTCTATTCCTCCACCAAAAGCTGTCCAGTTTTTCTGGACAGCTTGTTTCTTTGTTGTCGGAGCGTCGTTTGGACGACGGTTAGTGCTCCGATAGCGCCTAACTTACCGGGGATTTGATCTCCGGTAATCCTCTGAGGTGGAGGACGAAGGATTCGTCAATTGGTTGACGAATACCTCTCCGGAGAAGCGAGTTTTGAGAACTCGTTTTAGGATCCGAATTTGGATTCGGATCGTGATCATCTCTCGATCACGTCGTCTTCAACACGAGGCTAGTAACCCGTACGAAGACGAAGCTCGTGACTTAGCGAAGTCATCCCGAGGAGCTCGGCGTGGATACGGATAGAGACGATTCTTACGAGGTTCGTTCCGGTTGATGCCGTTCCCGCTACACGTCATACGAAAGGTATAACGTAGATAATTTTCTTTATTGCAAATTTTAATTTACGGTTATGTCTACACTTGTTGTAATAGTATGTGTGTGTTGTGTGTGTTGTAATAAATATAGATTTATTATTTTTAATTGCTTCCGCTGTGCTCATGTTTGCGAAACATGATCGAACACACACACGCCGCGGTGCCGGAAACCCAACAGTGGTATCAGAGCCCAGGTTGTGTTTCGACATAATCGTAAAATGGTTTTGCGATAGTCATAATGTATTTCTGGAAATTTTCTAATTTTGGAAATTTAGAAGTATTTATGGAAATTTTTCAATTTTGGAAAGTCTAGAAGTATTTATGGAAATCTTCCACTTTTGGAAAGTTGGAAGTATTTATGGAAATTGATATTTTCCATAAATAAAATATTTGATTAGATTCTGGAAATTTGTTTCCTAATTTAATCATGATTTGATTTGGGAAATCAAATCTTAAAATATTTTATTTCCATAAGTAGTTTTAATGATTTAGGAAATTGGTTTCCTAAATAGATTTTTCTTAATCAAATAATTCCATGAATAAAATATGTGATTAGATTTGGAAATTTGTTTCCTAATTTAATTATGATTTGATTTGGAGAATCAAAAATCTTAAACATATTTTATTTCCATAAATAGTTATGACATATAAGGAAATATATACATGACATAATTGTATGCCATGTAATTGCATTAGATGCATAACATTATGCCATGCGTGTCGTGACATGTAGATGTATGCCATGTATGCCATGCCATGTAGATAATAGTTATTTGCATGCAAAGAGGATGAGACATAAAAACCCTAACTCAATATTAAAGCCTACACCTTCCATTAATATGGTTAGAACCAGAGTTCTGTTTCTTGTTTGGGTTGTTGGACTCACTCCAAGCCCTCAACCTGAACATGTTCAAATCATTGGAATAGTTTAACTCTAATATGGTAAGAGTCGAGGTCAATCGTTAGTTTGGGTTGTTGGACTCACTCAAGCCTCGGCTAATTGGTTGAATGCGCTCTAACCATATTAAAACTATTTCGCGATTAATGGGTCGGCTTTAACTTGGAGCATCGATTTGTTGGACTCACTCCAAGGTCGATGTGAAGAGAGGTGAAGTTGGGTGCTATGCATATGATGCATACTTGTTAATGTGTTAACAACCCAATGTATGTGTAAACATTCAATTAGTTGATAGCACATTGTGATAGTTACATATACATGATATGTAATCGGTATACTGATACCCACCATCATAGCCAAGAATGGCTTGTTGGACTCACTCCAAGGTTGTTCTTATCTACGATGGATATCACCCCATTCGAGATGGACCTACGATCTCCAAGTGATCTTTTGGGGTTTTGAAATTCAAAAATGAATGGGATTTATAAATGTATATTGATGCATTTTAAAATCATCTTTCTCATATATGCTCGTTTTGTATTTCTAAGTTAATATATTGATCATGATGTGTTTGAATTTGCGTTCCATTTTGGATTCAAATAAATTGACTGGGCCGAACTTCTTGGACTAGCTTAGAAACTTGAGACTTGTTCTCAAGGTGGAAAAGCTTGTGGATGTCCTCGAAGCGCCTCTTCCCGCTGTCTAGTGACGATGCAACTCTGGACCAATTGTTGGCCTATCAGAAACATGTGAGTGATTCTGAACAAATGAGTTGCATCCTGCTAGCCACGATGGAACCCAAGCTACGAAAGCAGCATGAGCCTATGGATGCTCATATCGTAGTCCTTCATCTTTGTGAGTTGGTTGATGAGCAAGTGAGATTCGAAAGGTTCGAAGTCTCAAAGCTCCTCTTCACCTCTGAGATGCTAGGAGGTTCATGCGGTAGCTCGATATCCAATTTGTCAAGACTGTGGAGTCTTCGAGAAGCATGAGCAGGACAAGTCTTGATAGTTGAGTCCTCGAAGAAAGGTTCTAAGAGGAAGTCAAAGGAACAACAGAAGGGAAAGAAGAGAAGGGCTAAGAAGGTAGAACTAGCACAAAAGGAAACTTGCCATCATTATGGCAAGGAGAGCCATTTGCGAAGAAAATGTAAGATTCATCTTGAGTCCGTGAAGAAGGATAAGACATCGGATGCCCCATCTTCTTCAAAAATCTTCTTTATTGATTGTCAATCTATTTCCTCAGACACTTGGGTATTTGATACTGGGTGTGGCTCACATATATGTAATGACATACATGGGCTAAGGAATAGAAGAAGACTCGTCAAGGGGAGAGTCAAATTTACGTGTTGGGAATGGAGCAACGGTTGCTGCACTCGCCATCGGAACGTATTTGTTGGAACTCCCTGTAGGACTTGTCTTAGAACTGGGCAATTGCTTTTATGTTCCTTCGTTAATAAAGAACATCATTTCTATTTCTTGTCTAAATAGAAATGGGTTCCATTTGACTTTTAGTAACAATTGTTGTTACATAACTTTGAATGGAGTTCTTTATGGGATCGGAACTTTAAGCAATGGTGTTTATACGTTGGACGTATCCAGTGACATTTGCAATATCGAAGCGAGCAACACGCGTGCTCGAAAGGATAATCAAATAGACTCCTATATGTGGCATTGTCGTCTTGGCCATATAAGCAAAAACCGCATGTCCGAATTACACCGATGTGGAATTCTGGAATCGTTTGAATTAGATTCATATGATACATGCGAATCATGCTTAAAAGGCAAGATGACTAAGTTACCTTTTACTGGAAAAGGTGAACGAGTGGGAGAGTTACTAGGTCTAATACATACTGATGTATGTGGACCTATGTCAACTCAAGCATTAGGAGGCTATAGCTACTTCATTACCTTCACCGATGATCACTCACGGTTTGGGTATGTGTTCTTGATGAAACACAAGTCTGAAGCCTTTGAAAGGTTCAAAGAATTCAGAAATGAAGTAGAGAAACAACATGACAAGAGTATTAAAAAAACTTTGATCGGATCGAGGTGGTGAATACTTAAGTCAAGAGTTTCTTGATTATCTAAGAGACAATGGCATATTGTCTCAATGGACTCCGCCCTATACACCACAGCATAATGGTGTATCTGAGAGGCGTAACCGGACCTTGTTGGACATGGTCAGGTCAATGATGAATCATGTGACTCTTCCCAAGTCCTTTTGGGGTTATGCACTTCAGACAGCAGTTTACTTGTTAAACAGAGTCCCGACCAAGGTAGTCTCTACTACTCCATATGAGATATGGGCTAGTAAGAAATCTCATGTATCTTACTTGAAGATATGGGGTTGTCCTGCTTATGTGAAGTGGACTGTATCAGACAAACTGGATGCTAAGTCTGATAAATGTCTATTTATTGGATACCCTAAGGAAACAAGGGGTTACCAATTCTATCATCCTGTGGAACAAAAGGTGTTTGTTTCAAGGCATGCTGTGTTTCTAGAGAAAGAGTTTCTCTTGCAAGAAAACAGTGGGAGTGTCGTCGAGCTTGAGGAGGCTCAAGAGACTCAAATAGACATTGATGAGATACCTGGTGAAGCACAACAGCCGACAACTCATAGTGATGAGCAATCGACTGGACCTATTGTAACACCACATCTTCGTAGATCTGGTAGAACACGTAATATTCCTGAGAGATATGGATTTCTCGTAAGCGAATCGAACGACGTGTTACTCATTGATGATGAGGAGCCTACCAGTTATGAAGAAGTGCTGACAAGTTCAGAAAGGGATAAGTGGCTTGGTGCCATAAAGTCGGAAATGGATTCCATGTATGAAAACCAAGTTTGGAACTTGGTTGACCCACCTGAAGGGATAAAGCCTATAGGGTGCAAGTGGGTTTTCAAGAAGAAAACCGATATGGATGGTAATGTGATTACCTATAAGGCTAGATTGGTGGCGAAAGGATATCGTCAAAACCAAGGTGTTGATTATGACGAAACCTATTCGCCTGTAGCTATGCTTAAATCCATTCGGATGCTCTTGGCCATAGCGGCTCATTATGATTATGAGATATGGCAGATGGATGTGAAAACAGCTTTCCTTAATGGAAACCTGCTCGAAGACGTGTATATGATACAGCCTGAGGGTTTCACATCGGTTGATAAAACCAAGGTATGCAAATTGCGATGGTCCATTTATGGATTGAAGCAAGCATTCAGGAGCTGGAATATCCATTTTGATGAGACAATCAAAAAGTTTGATTTCTCACAAAATCCAGACGAACCTTGTGTGTACAAGAAGGTTAGTGGGAGTGCAGTCGTGTTCCTAGTATTGTATGTCGATGACATATTACTTATAGGAAACGATGTGTCAATCTTATCGATTAAGGTTTGGTTATCAAGACATTCTCCATGAAAGACACAGGAGAAGCAACCTACATCCTTGGGATTAAGATCTATAGAGATAGATCGAAACGGTTGCTTGGTCTTTCGCACCTACATATATAGACCGAGAAGCAAAGAGGTTTAGCATGTCGGAATCCAAGAAAGGTTATCTACCCATCGTGCATGGGGACACCTTTCAAGTCTATGTGTCCGCCACGTAGTAAGACGAGAGGATTTGCATGAGTAAGATTCCCTATGCATCCGCAATAGGATCTATCATGTATGCTATGTTATGTACGAGGCCCGATGTATCGTACGCTCTGAGTGTCACGAGCAGATACCAATCCGATCCAGGAATGGATCATTGGGCGGCTGTTAAGACGATCCTTAAGTACTTGAGAAGAACTAAGGATGTGTTCCTAATATATGGAGAAGGGTAGATGGTGATACGTGGGTATACGGATGCCAGATCCAGACAGACAAGGATGATTCCATGTCTTAGTCTGGGTATGTATTCACCTAGAATGGAGGCGCAATAAGTTGGAAAGGTTCCAAGCTTGACACTAATTCACTAAGGCGTAATACGCTGCAGCCTTGAAGCAAAGAAGGAAGCAGTTTGGATCAAGTAGTTCATCTATGAACTTGATGTAGTCTCATCAATGATCCAAACATGTGCTTCGCCGCTATCATCTTATCAGAGAGATCATCAGTAGGAACAAAATACAAATCGAGAAAATTCCCACTGAAAGGAACTTAGCGGATCCTTTGACTAAAGCATTACCTCAAAGTAAGTTTGAGGGTCATGTTAGAGCTTATGGTATTGGATACCGTAGCGATTGGCATTAGGCCAAGTGGGAGTCTGTTAGTAATATATGAGAGATGTCCTAAGGCAATCGCTTTATGTATGAACCATTTATATGATAAATGAAGATTCACTATTTGAGTATACATGTTTTATGTATTTGATTGGATCTTAAACTCATTTACTGAATGTCCACGATACGATTCACAGCATGAGAGAATTTGTGATTGGATCACAACCAGTGAGTATCTCTACATGTGTAATTGTGATGTATCGGAATTATCCCTAGTCGATGAATTGATGGATTTGGACACCATCAATTCTATCGAGACTTGCACGAGGTATACTCCTTGGTGTATCCAAGCAGCTGATTCTCACTGGCTGGAGACATTGTGATGTCCGGAGTTAATCGTGGATGCTAGTTATGGTAACTAGTTCATTGGAGTGACCAACCGTAAGACTTCATATGGTTCTCTGCATATATAGATATGTCAATGAAGTTCTTACTGTGGCTTAAGTGCGATGTTCCTTTGACTTGCGGTATTCAAGTCATCTTGATCATGGAGACTTATACTTTGACATCTTAAGCAAACATCTCCGAGGAGATGTGGACCCGGGATGATTGGGTATAAGTCGAAGTGATCGAAGGTGTTTGAATAGCCTATAAAGGATTCACCACTCCTTGCGAGGAGATGTATACCCATGGCCTCTCGTCGGATTGTTACTAAAGTCTTTGGCCAAAGCATTACATGTTTAGAGTAAAGTACTCTTCGATACATGTGGAGTAACTAGAATCCGTAGGACGAGGAAATGATACTTGGGCTAGGTGTGACGTAGTCAGCCTAGTGGGGACTGACACAATAGACCATGTCCTGAACAAAGTGGGTATAAGATGAGTGAAGGGAATGGGGCACGATTCATTCGAGCTACTGAAGGGTTTCAGAAATAGTTCTGGATCAACCGTTGATCTTTTCGGTTAATTGGGGATCATGATGTACTACTAGGTGCCACTCATGATCGTTCTATAATTAATGGTTAATTATAGACGGCCAACATAAACCGAGAACATATTTGGTCACACGCACAACGAGTGTAATCCAAAGGATTTAAAACGAGCTTGAGAATGGGATTCTCAGACCGAGAGAAACTATGTTTGGTTGGACCAAACATAAAGCGAGCATGAAATTGTTTCAGTCGCAATGGAAGCGTGGATGGGCAGTGTCTTATGAAGACATAATGGATGGACCAAAATGGTTTGGTTCTAATCCAATGGATGAGAATAAACCAAAGGGTTTGGTTTATATTAAACGAATGAACCAAAGGTTGGTTCGGTTCGTTTTAACTTAAAATAAACCATCATGGTTTGGTTTATTTTAACTTATCCTAATGGAGCGGGTTAACGGGCTTTATGGATATGATCCATTAACCATTAAGAGAATTAGTTCTCTATAAAAGAGGGCTTAAGGGATTGTTAAACCCTAATCATCCAAAACCCTAAACCTAGTTGCCGCCCAACATATAGTTGCCGCCCAACACATTGTTGCCGCCCAGCTTGTGGTGCCACCATCCAGCTCCTTGCCGGCGACCAACCTTCAGCCGGTGAACCTCCGGCGACCCTCCGGTGATCTCCTCTAGGTTCGGTGATAAGGTGAGCTTCCATCTCTCCTTTGCCGGCCTCTATTCCTCCACCAAAAGCTGTCCAGTTTTTCTGGACAGCTTGTTTCTTTGTTGTCGGAGCGTCGTTTGGACGACGGTTAGTGCTCCGATAGCGCCTAACTTACCGGGGATTTGATCTCCGGTAATCCTCTGAGGTGGAGGACGAAGGATTCGTCAATTGGTTGACGAATACCTCTCCGGAGAAGCGAGTTTTGAGAACTCGTTTTAGGATCCGAATTTGGATTCGGATCGTGATCATCTCTCGATCATGTCGTCT
The DNA here is from genome assembly GCA_025175895.1 of Wurfbainia villosa. Classification (NCBI taxonomy): domain Eukaryota; kingdom Viridiplantae; phylum Streptophyta; class Magnoliopsida; order Zingiberales; family Zingiberaceae; genus Wurfbainia; species Wurfbainia villosa. Next base: position 86,270,852 of record CM046004.1, read on the forward strand.
TCAACACGAGGCTAGTAACCCGTACGAAGACGAAGCTCGTGACTTAGCGAAGTCATCCCGAGGAGCTCGGCGTGGATACGGATAGAGATGATTCTTACGAGGATCGTTCCGGTTGATGCCGTTCCCGCTACACGTCATACGAAAGGTATAACGTAGATAATTTTCTTTATTGCAAATTTTAATTTACGGTTATGTCTACACTTGTTGTAATAGCATGCGTGTGTTGTGTGTGTTGTAATAAATATAGATTTATTATTTTTAATTGCTTCCGCTGTGCTCATGTTTGCGAAACATGATCGAACACACACACGCCGCGGTGCCGGAAACCCAACAATTTTTATAAATATGACTCACCCTAATGCCTCCCGATAGGAAATGATGGAAGATCCAACTATCCTAATCCAAATGTAAGCCAATAAATTGTAGGTGATCGAAAAAAACTCAATCACTATCTTGAGCCATTAAGTGGGGGTAAACTCTGCAAGTCTAATAAACTCTATAGTGAACTCTATTAACAATTTATCACTCAACTAAAGGCTCAAGAATTTCTCAACAATGAGTCATACAAAATAACATAGGGAAATACTGTCTCTCGAAAACATCATGAACCCGTGATCCCGTAATGGGTTATTTCCCTAAAATTCTTCTACATATTCCACCAAGTAACAACTTGAAAAGTACCTTCAATGTTATCGATCTAGGCTCAAGCAGCTCAAGGATCAAAATCCCTATAGAACTTCGTAACGTAAACCTCCATTGTCTGTATCAATAATAGTATACATTCCTTGTCAATTACCCTACAGAGTAATAATCTGACTAGCATAATTAGTGAAAATCCCTAACACTGTAGCCCTTAATTTCTACAACAAATGTGACGACTTGACCCCTGTTTTCTGACTCGGTATCATTCAGCTCTCAAAGGAAATTCATCTTTTCGACACAGGTTCAAGACTCACAGACTGAACAGGTCATTCACGTGGTCAACTCCATCTACGATTATGAATAGTGACCAACAAACTGAATGTTATTTCCTGTTATCCACTAAACACATAGCCAATCTAACCTGGAGTATAAACACTAACGACAACTCCGGCTAGTCACCTTGGTAGGCGACCTCTACTACGAGTCTGCACATGTGTCATAACTCTATAGACCTTTATGGCAACTCAATCGCCAGAGATCTCAATGTCCTCTTGCGTGGCCGCCCTGCATCACGTCTCGGCGCAGGAGCACGCCCACCTCGTCTCATATCTGCTAAATTATTACCAAATGTTACTACAACTAAAAACACAAGAAAATTTAATCAGCATACCTATTTTACCGTCAGGAGAGGTCCCGTCACCGCCAAATCCCCGAATTAACCTCGTCAATAATACCTCGAATTTCTGAAATATAAAAATCGTCGGAAATCCATACCAATCCAAAAATTTCCAGATTGAGTCGCAAAAACCTGCCAAACGTGGCGAACTCCGAAAAATCCAAAAACCCCTAGGAACTCATAAACCTAGGCGCTCTGATACCAAATAAATTGTCACGCTCCGAGGGAGTCCCCGCCAGACGAAAATCCAGCAGCATCTCCCTTGTACGGGTGACAATGTCAATCTTGCATACAAGACCTACATGGCCACTATACATCGGTCAACACGACCGGAATCCAAACAACACACGCAGGTCATAATAGGCCTCAGGCCAACAATCAAAAGATATAACAACAAGTATATCACATCTAAACCTACCCCTTCTGTCATCTGGGCAGGAATACTCAACCAAATCCAATCAAATAAAAATCCAAATAAAGGTCCATAAGGACACCAAATATTCATGAGTACATAAATCCAACACCAGTCCTAAACATATCTTCTAATTAAAATATCCAAAACCATAAATCAAATAATCAATAAAACTATTACGATGAGGGGGTTTGGCAGCTGGACTCCATTGACAGCTTCATCCTGAAATAGATATAAAACAACGGGGTAAGTTCAAAGAACTCAGCGGATATAGTCGATATGCAAAGTAAGATATAGCTAACAATAACAATCATGCCAGTACAGTCTCATATATAGGGTATGCAAGAAAGAAATACAAAAGGATTGTACTTACCTGAAGCTCCTATCCTGATATAAGAGCATGTGCCATACTAGATGAAATAAAGTCGCCAAACCATATACAAATATATATCTTGTATGCATGACAATCATATGCACATCCAAGGCAGCAATATAAATGCAACAACCATAATACAAATGTTATCCATGCAAAATGCTGTAGGTGATCGGATGGCCGGCTAGAGGGGGGTGAATAGCCCTCGTACGTTGGACGTCGTAAATTGCTCTCGTCTACAAAAGATTAGCGCAAGCGGAATATACAAATACAAAGCAAAAGACAAACAATAAAACAAACGCTAACACGATGGTATAACGTGGTTCACGGCTACGCCGCTAATCCACGGTCCCCGATTCGTCCTCGGTGAATCACTCCGTTAAACCAATCCACTAAATGGTCTCTCCTTTGCACCAAGCTAGGTGGAGGTAACCTTTACAACCAAGATCACTCTTCTTACAATAGGATTGAAGTAAAGACAAGTAAGAAGAGTTTAAAGCTTGTGGGGCACTAGGAAGATCGTTTGGAGTATGAGCATTAGCCTCTCAAAGGCTTACACCCTCTCTTTTTATAGAGAGGGCTGTTTTCTTCCCGTTGGTCGCGCCACTACCGATCCGCCGGCACTGTCGTCACTACAACGGCCTCCGAACACGTCGGATCCCGACCGTTGTAGTCCAACGGAACTCTTGGCAGTCGACTGATGGACCTCATCAGTCGACTGCTGCCTCCGTAGTCGACTGCCCAGTCGGCTACGAACGGTTCTGTGGCCAAAACCCTATTGATCACCGATCCGGCCGCCAAAGAATGATCGATGGTCTCGGCAATCGCCACGATGGCGGGCCGATCCGCCACAATCCAATCCGATACCGCCGAACTCACTCGACTGAGAATGACCGCCATGACATGGCATCGACCGTGTCGAAAACCCATCCGACACTTGGCCAAATGGGCCAAGTTTCACCTAAGAGCTACCCTTCCCGGGTTACAATCGCCACTCATTTCTGAGTCCTCGCCTCGGTTCTCTTCATTCTCGCCACGCCCCTCGGCAAAGATCAGCGCACGACTGCAATGCTCCTTCGCGTCTCTTGCCTCGAAGTCTACTTCCTCCGGCTTCACTCCAAGCTTCTCGTCCGGCGGTCCCTCGGATGCTCCAAGCGCACGGCTTCCGCAAAGCTATCCTTCACCGACTCAAGGCACGAGTCATGAGATGTGAAACTTGCCACGGCTCCATGTGCGAATTACTAAGTCCTGCACGACTTCAACGCACATATCATATCAACATATCAAACTAACTTAAACCCTTTGCCACACCATCAAAACCATATTACGGCAAGAGATTGCCCTAACAATCTCCCCCTTTTTGATGTGTGGCAATCCGTTTAAGTTAGGTGAAAACATTTGATATAAATTCTAAGGTAAGAAAGCATGTAAAGATAAACATGATATAACAACATGCAACTCTCCCTTAATCCATGAAACTCTCTATGCAAATTTTCTCCCCCTATCATATATTTCTCCCCCTAAAATATATTTCTCCCCCTATCATATTTCTCCCCCTAAAATAATTAACTTAAACATAATTATTTCTCCCCCTTTGACACCATCAAAAAGATTAACACTAAGTTATAAGCTCATGGCATCAAGTATAATGGAGGGAAAATATGACAAGTTGATTTAAAATTGGGTATCACTTGTTGGTTTACAAACTGAATTCGGCCTTCAATGTTCTGATTTACAGGCCACCAGTCGACTGCTATCAGTATGGCAGTCGACTGGCACAAAGGAATCCGAATTTTTAATTTTCTGGACGAATTTCAGAAATGCATTATAAATTCCAAAAAATTCAAAAAATAATGAAATTTGGGGAACATATTTCTTTTAAGTATATCTATCAATGAAAAATAGTTTTTCATGAAAACTCATTATATTTTCTTGTTTTTGCCAAAAATCCAAAAGCTCTAAAAACCACTAGGTTTTTGATCATTCTAGTATCAAGTTAGCTACCTAGTTTTGCATCCAATTGTTTCAAAACATGAATACATGTATTTTAAGGTAAGAAATTGTTTTGAAAACATATGAAATATCCAACCATGATCTTTGGGCAATATGTCTATGAATTAAACATAAGCCTTCCCCATGATTGGTCTATTATTGCTATTTTGATACTTTAAATGACCATCTAAATGTCATAGGCATTAGTGGACATTTGTATCATCCTAATATCTCACCCATGCTAAGTTTGCAATCAAGTTAGCCTATAGTGAGTGTGAGATGCATCCTAGGGGGTATTTGTATATACTTAACCAATATATTCATGCAATTTTATCATGGTTAAGTATCAACCTAACAACCTACATGATCATAATGACATATATCAATTAATTCTACATTATGATCATGAAATGCATGTTTTCATCAATTTATAGTCATGCATTAGGTATTATATGATGATAATAACCAATGTATCACCTAAAGCATGATTCAACCCTATTTCTCATGATAACATGCCAAATATCAAAATCATAAATCATGATTTAAAACATACATAGCAATTACATTAATCATCATGATTTAAGCATTATTACCTATTTATGGGCACGTTATCATCACCCAACACTATCTAAAAAAAAAATGTTGTCCCGTCATCCTAAGTCAACCAAAATATGATATAGGTTAGGACCATGTGGTTGACTACCCTAGGGTTATCCTAACCCTTAAGGATGGATTTTGGAACCCAAAATAGATTCTTTCCTATTGGGTTCACTAAATACTCCTTGGGGATCCATTTCCTAGCAATTACTTTCTTTTTATCTTGTCCCCTAGCTATTAGGCATTTATAGGCCTTTTCATTTTTCTTTTCCTTGTAGCCTAGGCCTTTCTTGTTGAAACTAGCTCTTTGGCTCCCTAAGATCATATTCAATGTGTTGGAGCCAATAGTGAATTTCTCTAGGGCTTTGGTTAAATAATCTACTTTTTCCCTTAAGGCCCTATTTTCATTCATGCATGCATCATTAACATCCAAAGGCATATAATCATGTGAGCATGCTTCATTTAAGCTAGAAGAAATACTATCATTTAAGCATGCATTTTCTAGTTTATTTTCTAGGTCCTTAATTTGATCTAGCATGCTTTTGTTTTTCTTCTTAGCTCTAAATAAATCTCTAGTTAAGGCAGACACCATGGAAACTATTTTCTTAGGGGTTAGATTTGTTACCATAGTTTCCATGTCCTCTTCTTCTTCGGATGAGGAGGATGTAGAAGCTCCCCCTTCATTTGAGCTCTCCCCATTTGAGCTTGATTCTTCATTTTCGGATGAAGAGCAATCCAAGTCATCAAAGGCCATCAAGGCCAAATTGGTGACAAAGGCATTCTCCTCTTCCGATGATGAGGAGGATGAGGATGGATCATCCCAAGTCCTTGCCTTGAGAGCCTTAGCCTTTCCCTTCTCCTTTGTCTTCTTCTCCTCTTCCTTCTTTTTCTTGCTCCCCTTTTTCTTCTTCTTTTCTTCTTTCTTTTTCCTTTCTTCCTTGCTCTTGTTTAGGAGAGGACAATTGTCCCTTATGTGCCCTTCTCCTTGGCAATTGTAGCATATGACCTTCCCCCTTGGTCTTCTCATCCTATCATTAGATTTATCAAATCTAAAATTCTTAAATGCACGTCTTACCCTCCTTACCATATAGGCTTCTTCGGTGCTATCCACGGAGGAGGAGGAAGATGCTTCGTCATCGGAGGAGGAGGTGATTTCCATCTTCTTCTTCCCCTTATTTGCCAATAATGCTACTCCTCTTGAGGGTTGAATTTTAGGCTCCTCTTGTATTCCCTCAAGCCTAGTTTCGTGGAGCTCCATTGTTGAGAAAAATTCCTCCAAGGTACTTACTTCCAAGTTCTTGGAGATGTAGAACGAATCCACCATGGAGCTCCACTTTGAGGACCGGAGAAAGGCATCTATGGCCTTCATTACCATATCCCGGTTTGATAGCTTCTCACCTACACTTGTTAGTCCATTTAAAATTTCTTTGAATCTAGAATGCAAAGAAATTACCTTTTCTCCCTTTTCTAATTTGATGTTGGATAGTTGGGAGCGGAGGAGATCTCTCCTTGCTAGCTTTGCCTCGGATGTGCCTTCATGAAGCTCAATTAGCTTCTCCCACATCTCCTTGGCGCTTAGGCATTCTCCTATTCGGTTGATTTCTTGTTGGGGGAGCACATTGAAAAGATGATGTTTTGCCTTTGAGTTCGCAAGGTGCTCCTCTCTTTGCTTCTTAGTCCATCGTGATTTTTCGATTGGTTTCCCTTCTTCATCCCTAGGCAAAACGAAACCGGATTCCATTGTAATCATTATATCAAAATCCGTTTCAAAAAATACCTCCATTCGCTTCTTCCACCAAGCGAATTCTCCTTCAAACTTCGGAGGATGAATGTTGGAGCCGGCCATTTTGAAAATTGCTTGTTGTGGCGGTTAGTCCTCGACAAGCTTTCCTCGGCTCTGATACCACTTGTAGGTGATCGGATGGCCGGCTAGAGGGGGGTGAATAGCCCTCGTACGTTGGACGTCGTAAATTGCTCTCGTCTACAAAAGATTAGCGCAAGTGGAATATACAAATACAAAGCAAAAGACAAACAATAAAACAAACGCTAACACGATGGTATAACGTGGTTCACGGCTACGCCGCTAATCCACGGTCCCCGATTCGTCCTCGGTGAATCACTCCGTTAAACCAATCCACTAAATGGTCTCTCCTTTGCACCAAGTTAGGTGGAGGTAACCTTTACAACCAAGATCACTCTTCTTACAATAGGATTGAAGTAAAGACAAGTAAGAAGAGTTTAAAGCTTGTGGGGCACTAGGAAGATCGTTTGGAGTATGAGCATTAGCCTCTCAAAGGCTTACACCCTCTCTTTTATGAGAGGGTCGCTTTCTTCCGTTGGTCGCCACCACCGTCATTGCGCCCTTAGCGGTCGACGCTGCGATCATTGCCGTCACTACAACGACCTCCGAACACGTCGGATCCCGACCGTTGTAGTCCAACGGAACTCTTGGCAGTCGATCGATGGACTCATCGGGCCGATCGATGCCTCCGTAGTCGACTACCCGGCTCACGAGCGGTTCTCGTGGTCGAAACCCTATTGATCGATCATTCGCCGCCGATCGATGATGTCGCGATCGACCGCCCACGATGGCGGCATTGCCGCCAATCCGGGCCAATGATACTTGGCCAAATGGCAAGTTTCACCTAAGAGCTACCCTTCCCGGGTTACAATCGCCACTCATTTCTTTCGGAGTCCTCGCCTTGATCTCTTCATTCTCGCCACGTCCCCCCTAAGCATCAGCGCACGGCTCGCAATGCTCCTTCGCGCCTCTTGCCTCAAGTCTACTTCCTCCGGCCACTCCAAGCTTCTCGTCCGCGGTCCCCCGGATGCTCCAAGCGCTTCACCGACTCAAGGCACGAGTCATGAGATGTGAAACTTGTTGCGGCTCCATGTGCGATTACTAAGTCCTCGCCACTTACTTCAACATATCAAACTAACTTAAACCCTTTGCCACACCATCAAAACCATATTACGGCAAGAGATTGCCCTAACAAATGCATGTCGTGCAAATGACATGGTCACCCCTGACGCCAGTCAGCCGCCTCACACGCGATGGTGAAGCTGAGTGGGTAGGGCTATAACAACTGTACACTCTGCCATCACTGCTCCTGAGTGACCGAGTGGACAGGATACTGTCCGAGTACACCTATCCTCCTGCCCCAAACAGAGTGGGGGAGCAAAGCTCTCATCTCCCGGTGTCGTAGACCAGAGGAGGGATCCTTGCCCGCTACCACGCTGACTCAACGCTACCCATGAGTGGACCAGCGGAGCCTAACAGAGCAACTGCACACACCCTTCTGATGTACCACTAACCCATGAGTGGCAGCGTGTGCAGACCATGTAACTGGCTACGGGCTCAACTATAAAGGAACTCCGTCCAGCCAGCATGCAATCATGCAAGATGGTGCATGATACTAAAACATGTAAATCCAACTAAAATACATATCCGAATAATATGCACATCCAATAAGTACATATCAATGATCCGAGTAAAACAGGGAAGATATAACTATAAATTGATCCAATGCATGTATCAAGTAGGCACAATAACATACTAGGCATATAAACATGAAAATTATTGTAAGTTATACTAACTAGCATATCAACATGACTATATCTAAGAGATAAGTCAAAATACCTGCCTGCTATAATGTTCGTAATCACGAACTCTTCAAACCCGTAAACCTATCTCATGACCGAAACCTGCATAAAACATAATTACCATCAAATCCAAGCACACAACAAATGATCAAATCGAATCCTACATCGACCTCATATTCGATCCACTAGATTGATTTAGTTATCCTATTTAACCTAATCAATCCTCCATATATAATTACCGAACCGATCAACATCACACCGAAATCAACAGCCCAGCCAACCATAGTTCACTAAGAACTAACACACACCCAAATCATATAACCAAAGTACAGACAACCACTGTCAATAACCTGTAATTAAATTAAAATCATCCTGTATGTAATCCAACCAATCAATCACAGTCATCCCCATCGCAACAATGGAATTTAACAATATCCTAAATAAATCCTTCATTTTCCTCAAGCCTAATTCACAACTCCACAATAATATACAGAACATCTCACCGATCATAAGTATAAATTCAACCTAACCCTAGGTGACATACACACAGCTCAACCAAACCTTACCTCAAACTCGATCCAACCCTTGAATCCCACAACTTGGCGTCTACAATCCATTTTCAGCCGTTAACAACTCACCTAACAATAAACTCGCAGCCCCCTTCATGGCCAAGAACAACCTCACAGCCAACAACAACACTCACCACATAAAATCGAAATGGACTGCAAGAAAACAGAGGAAATGCAAGATATATACCTGCAACAGAACCTCCCCTCGACAGCTCTTCCCCCAATTGCTCAGTCTGTCGGAAATTATCGCTGCCCTAAATCATCAAGCGATTCAACCAAGTCAAACCACAGTTCGTCCAAAGTAAGAAGAAAATGGTTCTTACCTCGCTCCTGCAGTGATCGGCTAGGGAAGCTCCCAGGCCAGTCGTGTGAATCCGCTGTCGATCCCTGGCTCCCAAGGTCAAAGACACCGGCAGAGACCTCCTGAGCAACCAGAACGGAGTGGTTGTGCTCCTGGCTGAGCCCCCACGACGTGGCCGACGAAGGGACAGAACTACTACTCGCCATCGATGCGGAGGGTGTCGGAAGCGAGGGATGTGCGAGCGCCAGTGTCAAACAGAACTCCGACGTCGTCTCGCGGCGGTCCGAGGCGAGGAAGAGAAATCGCTCAGGAAAAAGGCTCTGCGGTGCGCGTGGAAGAAGGGTTCGAGGAAGAGAAGGCGCGACTGGGATTGAAGGGGAGCACGACTGCAAATCGTGGCTGCGGGCTGCGGCGCGGCGGTCAGAGGCGAGGAGGGTGGCACCGTGGGGTTGGGCACGGGAAAAAAAAATGCTACAGGGTGGCGGCGGCCTGGTCGTCGGCGGAGAAGATACCGCGAGCGAAACCGTCGACGGCGGAGAGGGGTCGCGAGAGAGAAAAGAGAGCACGACGGGGGGGGGAAATAAAAGAAAGGAATAAAAAAACTTAGGTTAATGTTGCCGATTAACCCCCTTAAATAGACTCCTCCAAAACCTATTTATTTTAATCCCCGTAATTATCTAGTATGGACTCCGTTTAAATCCAGAAAAATTCCTAAAATTCTCTAAAAATTACGAAAAATTTTCAGGAGTATTTCTCTTAATTTTTGGCCATTTATTTTGGTATTTTAAATTTTCCGTATTTAACAATAAGAATCAGCCAACAACACAGAACTAGCAACAAAATGCTCAGAAGACGAACTTGAGGTTACCTTTTTCGGCTCAGTACACTCCCGATCATAATGACCCTTTGTCATAATTAAAGCAAGTCACTTTGCTTTTAGGTTTCTTTTCAGTCTTCTTATACTTCTTCTTCTTGATTGGGCCTTCCCCAGCTATAGCAGCTTCCTTCTTCTTTCCCTTTCCTATCTTGAACCATCTATTTTTCTTGGATCCAGATAATCCAACAGAACCGACAGCCAAATAGGCTTGGTCAGAAATCCTTACAGATTCTACTCTCTCCGCCTCCAATTCAACATGGCCTGAGACGTCAGTGAAAGTCTTAATACTCTCATTGTGAGTTAATGTCTGCTTAATGGTTTCTCAAGAATTTGGAAGAGAATGAATAACTTCTTAAACCTGTTAGTAATATATGAGAGATGTCCTAAGGCAATCGCCTTATGTATGAACCATTTATATGATAAATGAAGATTCACTATTTGAGTATACATGTTTAATGTATTTGATTGGATCTTAAACTCATTTACTGAATGTCCACGATACGATTCACAGCATGAGAGAATTTGTGATTGGATCACAACTAGTGAGTATCTCTACATGTGTAATTGTGATGTATCTGAATTATCCCTAGTCGATGAATTGATGGATTTGGACACCATCAATTCTGTCGAGACTAGCACGAGGTATACCTCGTGTATCCAAGCACCGATTCTCACCGGGCCGAGACATTGTGATGTCCGGAGTTAATCGTGGATGCTAGTTATGGTAACTAGTTCATTGGAGTGACCAGCCGTAAGACTTCATATGGTTCTCTGCATATATAGATATGTCAATGAAGTTCTTACTGTGGCTTAAGTGCGCTGTTCCTTTGACTTGCGGTATTCAAGTCATCTTGATCATGGAGACTTATGCTTTGACATCTTAAGCAAACATCTCTAAGGAGATGTGGACCCGGGATGATTGGGTATAAGTCGAAGTGATCGAAGGTGTTTGAATAGCCTATAAAGGATTCACTCCTTATGAGGAGATATGTATACCCATGGCCTCTCGTCGGATTGTTACTAAAGTCTTTGGCCAAAGCATTACATGTTTAGAGTAAAGTACTCTTCGATACATGTGGAGTAACTAGAATCCGTAGGACGAGGAAATGATACTTGGGCTAGGTGTGACGTAGTCAGCCTAGTGGGGACTGACACAATAGACCATGTCCTGAACCAAGTGGGTATAAGATGAGTGAAGGGAATGGGGCATGATTCATTCGAGCATCAAGGGTTTCAGAAATAGTTCGGGATCAACTGTTGATCTTTTCGGTTAATTGGGGATCATGATGTACTACTAGGTGCCACTCATGATCGTTCTATAATTAATGGTTAATTATAGACGGCCAACATAAACCGAGAACCTATTTGGTCACACGCACAACGAGTGTAATCCAAAGGATTTAAAACGAGCTTGAGAATGGGATTCTCAGACCGAGAGAAACTATGTTTGGTTGGACCAAACATAAAGCGAGCATGAAATTGTTTCAGTCGCAATGGAAGTGTGGATGGGCAGTGTCTTATGAAGACATAATGGATGGACCAAAATGGTTTGGTTCTAATCCAATGGATGAGAATAAACCAAATGGTTTGGTTTATATTAAACGAATGAACCAAAGGTTGGTTCGGTTCGTTTTAACTTAAAATAAACCATCATGGTTTGGTTTATTTTAACTTATCTTAATGGAGCGGGTTAACGGGCTTTATGGATATGATCCATTAACCATTAAGAGAATTAGTTCTCTATAAAAGTGGGCTTAAGGGATTGTTAAACCCTAACTAATCCAATCATCCAAACCCTAGCCGCCCAACTCATTGTTGCCGCCCAGCTTGTGGTGCCGCCCAGCCCATAGCTCCTCCAACCGGCGTCCAGAAGGCGGCTTCCTTCCTCCTCGCCGGCGTCGAGCTGCTGCCGGAAGAGTTCCGGCGATCCTCCTTAGGTTTGGCATCAAGGTGAGCACTTGGCTTCCTTTGTTGGCCGGCGCCTATCTCCTCCACCAAGCTGTCCAGTTTTTCTGGACAGCTTCTTCTCCTCTCGTCGGAGCGTCGTTTGGACGACGGTTAGTGCTCCGACAGCGGCTAACATACCGGGGATTTGATCTCCGGTAATCCTCTGAGGTGGAGGACGAAGGATTCGTCAAACGGTTGACGAATACCTCTCCGGAGAAGCGAGTTTTTGAGAACTCGTTTTGGATCCGAATTTGGATTCGGATCGTGATCATCTCTCGATCACGTCGTCTTCAACACGAGGCTAGTAACCCGTACGAAGACGAAGCTCGTGACTTAGCGAAGTCATCCCGAGGAGCTCGGCGTGGATACGGATAGAGACGATTCTTACGAGGATCGTTCCGGTTGATGCCGTTCCCGCTACACGTCATACGGAAGGTATAACGTAGTTTAATTTCTTTTATTGCAATTTTAATTTACGGTTATGTCTACACTTGTTGTAATAGCATGCGTGTGTTGTGTGTGTTGTAATAAATAGGAGTATTTATTATTTTTATTGTTTCCGCTGTGCTCATGTTTACGAAACATGATCGAACACACACACGCCGCGGTGCCGGAAACCCAACAGTGGTATCAGAGCCCAGGTTGTGTTTCGACATAATCGTAAAAATGGTTTTGCGATAGTCATAATGTATTTCTGGAAGTTTTCTAAATTTTGGAAATTTAGAAGTATTTATGGAAATTTTTCAATTTTGGAAAGTCTAGAAGTATTTATGGAAATCTTCCACTTTTGGAAAGTTGGAAGTATTTATGGAAATTGATATTTTCCATAAATAAAATATTTGATTAGATTCTGGAAATTTGTTTCCTAATTTAATCATGATTTGATTTGGGAAATCAAATCTTAAAATATTTAATTTCCATAAGTAGTTTTAATGATTTAGGAAATTGGTTTCCTAAATAGATTTTTCTTAATCAAATAATTTCATGAATAAAATATGTGATTAGATTTGGAAATTTGTTTCCTAATTTAATTATGATTTGATTTGGAGAATCAAATCTTAAACATATTTTATTTCCATAAATAGTTATGACATATAAGGAAATATAGACATGACATAATTGTATGCCATGTAATTGCATTAGATGCATAACATTATGTCATGCGTGTCGTGACATGTAGATGTATGCCATGTATGCCATGCCATGTAGATAATAGTTATTTGCATGCAAAGAGGATGAGACATTAAAAACCCTTAATCAATATTAAAGCCTACACCTTCCATTAATATGGTTAGAACCAGAGTTCTGTTTCTTGTCTGGGTTGTTGGACTCTCTCCAAGCCCGGCTCGAACCTGAATATGTTCAAACCATGGAATAGTTTAATACTAATATGGTAAGAGTCAGAGGTCAATCGTTAGCTTTGGTTGTTGGACTCTCTCCAAGCTGGGCTAATTGGTTGAATGCGCTCTAACCATATTAAAACTATGTCCTGATTAATGGGTTGGCTTTAACCTGGAGCATCGGCTTGTTGGACTCTCTCCAAGGTCGATGTAAAGGGAGGTGAAGTTGGGTGCTATGCATATGATGCATACTTGTTAATGTGTTAACAACCCGATGTATGTGTGAACATTCAAATAGTTGATAGCACATTGTGATAGTTGCATATACGTGATATGCAATCGGTATAGATGATACCTATCGTCGTAGTTATGAATGGCTTGTTGGACTCTCTCCAAGGTTGTTCATAACTATGATGGATATCAGCCCATTCGGAGATGGACCTACAATCTCCCGAAGTGATTTTGGGGTTTTTGAAATTCGAAAAATGAATGGGATTTATAAATGTATATTGATGCATTTTTAAAATCATCTTTCTCATATATGCTCGTTTTGTATTTCTAAGTTAATATATTGATCATGATGTGTTTGAATTTGCGTTCCATTTTGGATTCAAATAAATTGACTGGGCCGAACTTCTTGGACTGACTTAGAAACTTGAGAATTGTTCTCAAGGTGAAAAGCTTGTGTATGTCCTCGAAGCGCCTCTTCCCGCCCGTCCTAGTGACGATGCAACCTTGGACCAATTGTTGGCCTATCAGAAACATGTGAGTGATTCTGAACAAATGAGTTGCATCATGCTAGCCACGATGGAACCCAAGCTACGAAAGCAGCATGAGCATATGGATGCTCATATCGTAGTCCTTCATCTTTGTGAGTTGGTTGATGAGCAAGTGAGATTCGAAAGGTTCGAAGTCTCAAAGCTCCTCTTCACCTCCGAGATGCTAGGAGGTTCATCTGTAGTCTTGCTCGATATGCTAAAGGCGTGGAGTCTTGAGAAGCATGAGCGAGGGGCAGTCTTTGTTAGTTGATTCCTCGAAGAAAGGTTCTAAGAGGAAGTCAAAGGAACAGCAGAAAGGAAAGAAGAGAAGGGCTAAGAAGGTAGAACTAGCACAAAAGGAAACTTGCCATCATTATGGCAAGGAGAGCCATTTGCGAAGAAAGTGCAAGATTTATCTTGAGTCCGTGAAGAAGGATAAGGCATCGGATGCCCCATCTTCTTCAGAAATATTCTTTATTGATTGTCATTCTATTTCCTCAGACACTTGGATATTTGATACTGGGTGTGGCTCACATATATGTAATGACATATATGGGCTAAGGAATAGAAGAAGACTCGTCAAGGGAGAGTCAAATTTACGTGTTGGGAATGGAGCAATGGTTGCTGCACTCGCCATCAGAACGTATTTGTTGGAACTCCCTGTAGGACTTGTCTTAGAACTGGACAATTGCTTTTATGTTCCTTCGTTGATAAAGAACATCATTTCTATTTCTTGTTTAAATAGAAATGGTTTCCATTTGACGTTTAGTAACAATTGTTGTTACATAACTTTGAATAGGGTTCTTTATGGGACTGGAACTTTAAGCAATGGTGTTTATACGTTGGACGTATCCAGTGACATTTGCAATATTGAAGCGAGCAACAAGAGTGCTCGAAAGGATAATCAAATAGACTCCTACATGTGGCATTGTCGTCTTGGCCATGTAAGCAAGAAACGCATGTCCGAATTACACCGATGTGAAATTCTGGAATCGTTTGAATTGGATTCATACGATACATGCGAATCATGCTTAAAAGGCAAGATGACTAAGTTACCTTTTACGGGAAAAGGTGAACGAGTGGGAGAGTTGCTAGGCCTAATACATAGTGATGTATATTGACCTATGTCAACTCAATCTTTAGGAGGCTATAGCTACTTCATTACCTTCACCGATGATCACTCACGGTTTGGGTATGTGTTCTTGATGAAACACAAGTCTGAAGCCTTTGAAAGGTTCAAAGAATTCAGAAATGAAGTAGAGAAACAACATGACAAAAGTATTAAAATACTTCGATCGGATCGAGGTGGTGAATACTTAAGTCAAGAGTTTCTTGATTATCTAAGAGATAATGGCATATTGTCTCAATGGACTCCGCCATATACACCAAGGCATAATGGTGTATCTGAGAGGCGTAACCGGACCTTGTTGGACATGGTCAGGTCAATGATGAATCATGCGACTCTTCCCAAGTCCTTTTGGGGCTATGCACTTCAGACAGCTGTTTACTTGTTAAACAGAATGCCTACCAAGGTAGTCTCAACTACTCCATATGAGATATGGAATGGTAAGAAACATCATGTATCTTACTTGAAGATATGGGGTTGTCCTACTTATGTGAAGCGGACTGTATCAGACAAATGGATGCTAAGTCTGATAAATGTCTATTTATTGGATACCCTAAGGAAACAAGGGGTTACCAATTCTATCATCCTGTGGAACAAAATGTGTTTGTTTCAAGGCATGCTGTGTTTCTAGAGAAAGAGTTTCTCTTGCAAGAAAACAGTGGGAGTGTCGTCGAGCTTGAGGAGGCTCGAGAGACTCAAATAGACATTGATGAGATACACGGTGAGCACAATGACAACTCATAGTGATGAGCAATCTTTGGACCTATTGTAACACCACATCTTCGTAGATCTGGTAGAACACGCAATATTCCTGAGAGATATGGATTTCTCGTAAGTGAATCGAACGACGTGTTACTCATTGATGATGAGGAGCCTACCAGTTATGAAGAAGTGCTGACAAGTTCAGAAAGGGATAAGTGGCTTGGTGCCATGAAGTCGGAAATGGATTCCATGTACGAAAACCAAGTTTGGAACTTGGTTGACCCACTTGAAGGCATAAAGCCTATAGGGTGCAAGTGGGTTTTCAAGAAGAAAACCGACATGGATGGTAATGTGATTACCTATAAGGCTAGATTGGTGGCGAAAGGATATCGTCAAAAGCAAGGTGTTGATTATGACGAAACCTATTCGCCTGTAGCTATGCTTAAATCCATTCGGATGCTCCCGGCCATAGCGGCTCATTATGATTATGAGATATGGCAGATGGATGTGAAAACAGCTTTCCTTAATGGAAACCTGCTCGAGGACGTGTATATGATACAGCCTGAGGGTTTCACATCGGTTGATAAAACCAAGGTATGCAAATTACGACGATCCATTTATGGATTGAAGCAAGCATCCAGGAGCTGGAATATCCGTTTTGATGAGACAATCAAAAAGTTTGATTTCTCACAAAATCCAGACGAACCTTGTGTGTACAAGAAGGTTAGTGGGAGTGCAGTCGTGTTCCTAGTATTGTATGTCGATGACATATTACTTATAGGAAACGATGTGTCCATCTTACAGTCAGTTAAGGTTTGGTTATCCAAGACATTCTCCATGAAAGACCTGGGAGAAGCAACCTACATCCTTGGGATTAAGATCTATAGAGATAGATCGAAACGGTTGCTTGGTCTTTCGCAGTCTACATATATAGACCGAGTGCTAAAGAGGTTTAGCATGTCGGAATCCAAGAAAGGTTATCTGCCCATCAGGCAATGGGTACACCTTTCGAAGTCTATGTGTCCGCGCACAGAAGACGAGAGGATTTGCATGAGTAAGATTCCCTATGCATCCGCAATAGGATCTATCATGTATGCTATGTTATGTACGAGGCCCGATGTATCGTATGCTCTGAGTGTCACGAGCAGATACCAGTCTGATCCAGGAATGGATCATTGGGCGGCTGTTAAGACGATCCTTAAGTACTTGAGAAGAACTAAGGATGTGTTCCTAATATATGGAGAAGGGTACATGGTGATACGTGGGTATACAGATGCCAGCTCCAGACAGACAAGGATGATTCCATGTCTCAGTCTGGGTATGTATTCACCTAGAATGGAGGCGCAATAAGTTGGAAAGGTTCCAAGCTTGACACTATAGCGGATTCTGCCACTAAGGCAGAATACATTGTAGCTTTAGGCGTGAAAGGAAGCGGTTTGGATCAAGAAGTTCATCTATGAACTTGATGTGGTCTCATCAATGATCCAAACATGTGCTTCGCCGCTATCATCTTATCAGAGAGATCATAAGTAGGAACGAAATACAAATCGAGAAAATTCCCACTGAAAGGAACTTAGCGGATCCTTTGACTAAAGCATTACCTCAAAGTAAGTTTGAGGGTCATGTTGGTGCTTATGGTATTGGATATCGTAGCGATTGGCATTAGGCCAAGTGGGAGTCTGTTAGTAATATATGAGAGATGTCCTAAGGCAATCGCCTTATGTATGAACCATTTATATGATAAATGAAGATTCACTATTTGAGTATACATGTTTAATGTATTTGATTGGATCTTAAACTCATTTCTTGAATGTCCACGATACGATTCACGCATGAGAGAATTTGTGATTGGATCACAACTAGTGAGTATCTCTACATGTGTAATTGTGATGTATCGGAATTATCCCTAGTCGATGAATTGATGGATTTGGACACCATCAATTCTGTCGAGACTAGCACGAGATATACTCCTTGGTGTATCCAAGCAGCTGATTCTCACTGGCTGGAGACATAGTGATGTCCGGAGTTAATCGTGGATGCTAGTTATGGTAACTAGTTCATTGGAGTGACCAGCCGTAAGACTTCATATGGTTCTCTACATATATAGATATGTCAATGAAGTTCTTACTGTGGCTTAAGTGCGATGTTCCTTTGACTTGCGGTATTCAAGTCATCTTGATCATGGAGACTTATGCTTTGACATCTTAAGCAAACATCTCTAAGGAGATGTGGACCCGGGATGATTGGGTATAAGTCTAAGTGATCGAAGGTGTTTGAATAGCCTATAAAGGATTCACCACTCCTTGCGAGGAGATGTATACCCATGGCCTCTCGTCGGATTGTTACTAAAGTCTTTGGCCAAAGCATTACATGTTTAGAGTAAAGTACTCTTCGATACATGTGGAGTAACTAGAATCCATAGGACGAGGAAATGATACTTGGGCTAGGTGTGACGTAGTCAGCCTAGTGGGGACTGACACAATAGACCATGTCCTGAACCAAGTGGGTATAAGATGAGTGAAGGGAATGGGGCACGATTCATTCGAGCTACTGAAGGGTTTCAGAAATAGTTCTGGATCAATCGTTGATCTTTTCGGTTAATTGGGGATCATGATGTACTACTAGGTGCCACTCATGATCGTTCTATAATTAATGGTTAATTATAGACGGCCAACATAAACCGAGAGCCTATTTGGTCACACGCACAACGAGTGTAATCCAAAGGATTTAAAACGAGCTTGAGAATGGGATTCTCAGACCGAGAGAAACTATGTTTGGTTGGACCAAACATAAAGCGAGCATGAAATTGTTTCAGTCGCAATGGAAGTGTGGATGGGCAGTGTCTTATGAAGACATAATGGATGGACCAAAATGGTTTGGTTCTAATCCAATGGATGAGAATAAACTAAATGGTTTGGTTTATATTAAACGAATGAACCAAAGGTTGGTTCGGTTCGTTTTAACTTAAAATAAACCATCATGGTTTGGTTTATTTTAACTTATCTTAATGGAGCGGGTTAACGGGCTTTATGGATATGATCCATTAACCATTAAGAGAATTAGTTCTCTATAAAAGTGGGCTTAAGGGATTGTTAAACCCTAACTAATCCAATCATCCAAACCCTAGCCGCCCAACTCATTGTTGCCGCCCGGTGGTGTCACACCCATTATAGCTCCTCCAACCGCGCGTAAGCGGCTTCTTCCTCCTCGCCGGCGTCGAGCTGCTGCCGGAAGAGTTCCGGCGATCCTCCTTAGGTTTGGCATCAAGGTGAGCACTTGGCTTCCTTTGTTGGCCGGCGCCTATCTCCTCCACCAAGCTGTCCAGTTTTTCTGGACAGCTTCTTCTCCTATCGTCGGAGCGTCGTTTGGACGACGGTTAGTGCTCCGACAGCGGCTAACATACCGGGGATTTGATCTCCGGTAATCCTCTGAGGTGGAGGACGAAGGATTCGTCAAACAGTTGACGAATACCTCTCCGGAGAAGCGAGTTTTTGAGAACTCGTTTTGGATCCGAATTTGGATTCGGATCGTGATCATCTCTTGATCACGTCGTCTTCAACACGAGGCTAGTAACCCGTACGAAGACGAAGCTCGTGACTTAGCGAAGTCATCCCGAGGAGCTCGGCGTGGATACGGATAGAGACGATTCTTACGAGGATCGTTCCGGTTGATGCCGTTCCCGCTACACGTCATACGGAAGGTATAACGTAGTTTAATTTCTTTTATTGCAATTTTAATTTACGGTTATGTCTACACTTGTTGTAATAGCATGCGTGTGTTGTGTGTGTTGTAATAAATAGGAGTATTTATTATTTTTATTGCTTCCGCTGTGCTCATGTTTACGAAACATGATCGAACACACACACGCCGCGGTGCCGGAAACCCAACAAAACCTGTTGTTCGTCTGTCAGCTCGTGACCAGCAATTTTAAGCTCCCGAATCATATTCGATATATCCCTGAGATGTTGAACCATCGTAACATTCGGGTGCTTCTTGTAGTTGTCGAATCTGATCGTCAACTGTCGAAGCTTACTCAGACTCATTTCACTGTATCTATCCCTAAGGCCAACTCAGACTGCATGAGCCGAAGGATACGACTCATACTCAAATACTAGATCGCCAACCATTGAACTAATCAATATTCCCTTAGCAGTGGAATCTTTTTTCTTTCATGCCTTATAGGCATCAAGGTCACGTGTATGATGTATCGTGGGACCCTCAACAGGTTCTTCCACAAACCTGATGTACAACCTCAAGAACTTCTTGTTCCTCAAGTACATACTGAATCTTGAGGTACCAGATTTTGTAGTTTTCACCATTAAATTTTTCACCCTTATTCAGTTCAGCTATGATGTTCTTTATTGTCATAATCTATTATAAATAAACAAATTATATAATTTATTCAGTATATATATTTATGTAAGTAATCTCTAAATTGACTCAATATAAATCTGATTTGATTTACAAAATTAAGTGATAACTACATTACCACTTATCATTTGTATGTGTCAATCTAACTTACATTGATCTATTTTATTACATACATCTCATTTAATGAACTTAATCATTATCCAAGCATAATATTAAATATTAAATGAACTTATCATTTAAGATTATACTCATAATGAACAAATCAAAGATCATAAACAAATATTATGCATCATGTAGAGTAAACAACATAAAGTGAACTAATCATTTCGAATGAACATATCATCAACCAAACATATTGTATAATGTTAACAGATAACAAGACTCTACTAAGAATATTACACATAACATTCTTCCTACTCATAACTGACAAACAGAAACAACTCTAATAAACTAGATAGACGATTATTACTCCCATTAGGATAAATACTAATGCAGTAATAATCCAAACATGCCCAATCTTCTTGAGCTGAACTAGGACACCTTCTGCTGAGATGCTCTCAAGATGATGTCAAGACGCAGAATTCTGTGAAGGACACACACGAAGAGATCTCATAGGAAAAGTCTCTTCAGGGTCTTCCATTGGATCTTCTTCTGGATCTTCTTCACAAGCCTCGTAGTAAAGTAACTTAGCGCACAACTGAGTATAAGATACGTGCCCCTCGTAGCGCCCCCAGATCTAATGTGCGATATCACTAAAGAGCTCAAGTAGTGAACGGATCAGAGCTCAAATCCTATAGTTGTCCAGAATTGGAAACTCTTGCATCTCGAGTCTCCAAAATAACCTGTCCAGTCTCCCAATGTGTCACCCGACTCCATGAGCTGAGTTATACTCTATCCCCTGGATAGCCTCCCTTAGCTGATTATGCAGCATATCGCGTCGAGTCATAATGGTAAACATCCGTGTCATCTGAAAAAATTGAAATTAATTAAGTCAGTACAAAACCGACAAACCAGTAAAATACCAGCTTAATTCAATTTACACTAGCATAGTACGAACTCAATAAATCAAGAATAAATTTTCTTGATTCTCTGGAGAATAGTCGATTGATCCACTTAGACCAGTCGACTGGTACTTTTATCAATCGACCATCATCTAAGTCCAATTGACTAGAACTATTAAGACTCAATTTTGGCCGTGAATTCGTGAGAATCCAAACACCATCCGATTTGCTCCAAGCACCACAGACACTCAAACAACATGTTGGTATTCTGTCTTCTCATCGTCCCTAGCCAATAACCCTAGTTCACTGAACCTATTTAGAGTTGTGTATGTCGAATCTTAGTTGTTCCAAATAACTACCCGATAATCAAATTATGAGCATGTAAAAAAAAAACTTTGGCTCAGTATGCAACCCAATTATGTTTCCAAAATTGATTATATACCCTAAACCAATTGAGTCAATCCAATATAGCTCGAGCATAATTAATTGAGGCTCAATTAATTATCACTGCTCAAGCTCAATTAATTAGAGTCCACCTAATTTAACCCATTAAAAGACCGAATCGAATCATATTAAAAAAAAAAAATCCTTTTCTTTATTACATGCATAGCATAAAAAAACAAAACAAAATAAATAAACCTCCAATTAATCTTACTGAGTCCACGCCGCCGAAAAAGGGAAAAAAAAATTTCCCGGCTTCCTCGTCGCCGCGACTTCGACTTCTGCTTTTTTTTCGTTTTTTTTACAACTTTTCCTCATTGCCACGACTTCAACTTCCCCTTTCTCATCGCAACTTTCTTCCGCCGTCTCCTCATCACCGCCTCCTAAAGGCGTCTCAACGAAGCAGCATATTGCGCTACGAGGGAGCATGAGAACAGGTCTCGCTCAACAGCGAGACACACGAGAACAGATCTCGCACCTTCTGAGCTTCAGCAGCGAGGCGGTGGTGCTTTTACTGTGCTTTAGCAACAAGACAGCGAGAACGAGAACAAATCTCGCTTCTTAGTGCGAGTCGACAGTAATGCAGCAGATCATGAAGGATCGAGGTATTTAGAATTTTATATAAAATTTCTATCTTACGATTCAATCGAAAATATCACTTAGCCACATGCTCTGATACCATTGTTGATTGATCTACTGCGCCTTTGAAGATTTCAAGAATTGAATGTGTAAGATGTTGGATACTTACAATGTTTCGGAAGGGAATGCGATCAACGATCGAAGGGGAAGAAGTCTGCCATCTGAGGGATGATCATTGTGATGTCGGAAGATCCCTCCTTTTTCACGAATCAAGTTCCGACGAAATTTTTGGTAATCGTAGATCTCTCCGGCAGCCTCTCGGTGCTATTATTCTTTCTCTCTTTTTTTTGCTCTTGGACGCTCCCTGCTATATAGCAGTTTGGACACGCATCAACCGTGGAGAAAATGCACACACTCCTTTGAGTGCGTGCGCAGTTATTGTGCGATGCGCGCAGTAACTGCTTCACGTCTAACACATGTGGGGTCAGTTGGCTAGCGCGCAATAGATTTGCCATCAAAAATATAAAGATTGATTCTCAATAATCCCCACAGAAATGGCGTGGTGGCTAAGGTACGAGGGAGCTTATGGATAAAGTAAGGGTCGATTTCGAAGGAGGTCTAAAATTTTTTTTTTTAGATTCAGATAACCCCCACGTATCTTGCCCATCACATCAAGACTCATAAGATCCTCCGTGATTTATTTCCTTCACAATAGTCGTGAGATAGATCGATGAAAGCCGTTAGATTGACGGTTTCAACATCTGCGGATTGATTCTCAACGGAGAGTGAAATACCCACTTGGCTCTCTCTCTCTCCTATGCAATAGTTGTTGACCAGGTCAAAAGATCCGTGTGATTTATCATCCTTTTACAATGATCATGAGATAGATCGTGAGAAGTTATGAGAGCGAGGAATATCACCTTTTTGTCACCAAGTGATAATACAATTTCTCGCCCCCAGGGCAATGGCGCGTCGGTAAGAGCTTGGGGGGTCCCTGGAGCAAGCCATGGTTCGATCCCTGCCGGCTGCAGCTTGCGGAGGGAATTCCGCCGTTTTCCACTCGCTTGCGGGTTGCGGAGGCGGGTTCCCGTTCGTGAGTTGGTGTGAGTCGGACCACGATTGGCGTTAAACCTCACGGCGACTTGGTGGCGCGTTCTGATTTACCCTTGTGGGCGGTGGAGACTCTTGAGGGTAGAGGCGGTAGGTTCGCGAAGTGGACTAGTGAGGCCTGGATACCAAAATCAAAAAAAAAAAAAAAAAAAAGATAATACAATTTCTCATTGCACCATCATGCCATCATGTTACAATGCTTTTTTTTTATTTTTATTAACAAGTGGTATCCAAGTTTCGTCCGACTAATCCACTTGGTAAACCGGCCCTGTCCCATGGCTTCCGAAGAGTCTCCACCGGCCCACAAGGATAAATTAGAATGACACGCCGCCAAGTTACCGTGAGAGGTGTGTACGCCAATTGAGTCCGCACCCCACACCGATCTAGTTGGAAAATGAAGATCCGCCTCCGCAATCCGCGAGCGAGTAGAATACAATGCCTTCTTGATTGGGCAGTGGCTAACTTTCCACCTCCGCGCGGCTATGATTTTTTTTTTAAATGAGAAAAATATTTTGAAAAAAAAAATAAGTGCGATAAAATGTTAATTTTACTTCTTTTTGGCCAAATTAGCTAATTTTGACCCATTTAATTAAATGTCGATGGTTCTTAACAATGTTTTTCTCCTCGCTCGCTTAGTTTGCAACCCATTCAATGTCGTTGCTCTCCATTCAATGCGTGAAGATTAGCCTCAAGGACTAGTTGCCACGTCCATTCCATTCAAGTTACAATGTCAACGACACTAAAGACTCAAGTAGAATTAAATGCCCCATTTGACTTAAGCAACTGCAGTACCCTCTAAGACTTAAGCTTTATTTTATTTTTAAGAATAAAAAGTTTATAGAAAAGTGTTTTTTTTCCCATAAACATTGGACGAGGTGTTTTATTTAATTACTTAAAAGTTATTATAAACGGCAACTAATTTAATTAATTTGTAATTTTATTTAAATACAATCACCACTATGAATACATTTGCAAAATGTACCATAAGCAGTTGCACTGCAAAAAAAAAATTACGGTATATTTTAACTAAAACAAACATTAATAGATGATAATATAGGCATTTTACTGCATGCATTGAAGGATAAAAAGCAGTCAATATTAAATTTTTTTATTTCTGACTTTTAATAGAATTTTTAAAAAATATAATTCGTTTACTTTCAGAAGAAAAAAAACATAATTGTTAATGGAAATTGATCCGAATATATTTTTTTTTTTAAAATGAATACTTTGGAACGAAGTGTTGTTGGCTTTGGCAGTGATTTACTGGTATTGGGTCGTTGTTTAGCCGCCGGTCAATTTGCTGGTGCCGGGCATAAAAACGCAGCGACTCTGTAGAAGACGACGTTTCCCATCTAGAGAACGACCCGATTGTCATTGCTTACAAGGCAGGAATCCAATTCCCTTTTTCAATTTTCAAGTCGCTATCAACCAAATAACGACGGACGGACGGACGACCTACCATTTTGGCTCTTTGGTGAAAAAAAAAATTGATTCGTCAGCATCTCGATCAATCAATTTTATAGTCAACACAAAAGAAATAAATCATAGAGAATATATTATTCAACTAAAAACTAACGTAATAGAAAGACAGACAACTTAAAAGATTTATAGTTTCCAGAGATTAATCATTGCTTATTAATACAACTCTATTGTTGCACTAGTCTTAAAGCCCTTCCGTGAAGACTACCATTTTGACTTTTTCATAAAAGATTGAAACTGTCAATCTAGCGACAGAGCCGTATCTGATAGAAGGTCAAAGAAGTGATCGTCTCAAGCTCCTTTTTTAAAGTAGTTCAAATGACTTTTAAAGAGGACCCAAAAATTAATATAAAAAGTTTAAAAATTAATTTATCAGTATATTTTTTTAAATTCGAATCGGACCTCTAAAATTTTAGGTACGACTCTATGACTAGTGACCCCACTAACATGTTTCATGGTCATTGTAAACGAGATAAATCACAAAAGATTTTTGATCTTGATGCGATTAATCAAAATAGAGGAGAGTCATCTAAATTGAAAAAGAGATTTTAGATTCTCTCTCGAAATCGATTTATATTTATTTTATAAGTATTTGATTATCATTTTAGCTCTTTGTTACTTTAACAATGAGGATGACAGAACCAATAATTGAGGAGAAAATATAGCTTTGGGGAGAGTTCGTAATGATATTATTATCATTGACAAATAAATAATTTAATGAGTGATGTTCCTTTCTCCGATTGTGTGTCCCCGCATTTCTTGGCTCGAAATGGCCAAATTCATGCCTTGAGCATCCTCACTTGACCAAATCAAACCTAAAAAGAATTCTTTACTTCTGCTCTATCCGTTTCTTTTTAAAAACGCATCGCGATGGATTTGACCGACCTAAAAAAACAAAAACAAAAAAAAAAGTCTCAATTCGATAAAATACTATAAATACCATGAGCGAGTCCAGTTGTCCATGACAGGGTTTCTTATCCAGAACTATCGAGCAAAGCAAGAAGTATGATGGCCAAGTCGAGTCTGTTCTTCTATGGCGTCCTCCTCTTCTTCGTCGGCGCTCCTCCTTGCTGCCTCGCCGGGGATCCTGACCCGCTTCAAGATTTTTGCGTCGCCGATCTCAACTCGGGTAATTTCAAAATGAATATTCTTTTTGAGTCATTTAGTTGGATAACTGTGAATTCCTAGCTCGATCGTGCATTTAATTATTCGTGCAGGTGTGAAGCTCAATGGGTTCGCGTGTAAGGCAGCGGCGAACGTGACGGCGGCGGACTTCTTCTTCGCGGGGCTGGCGATGCCGGGGGCCACCAACAACACCATGGGGGCGCTGGTGACGGGCGCTAACGTGGAGAAAATTCCGGGCCTCAACACACTCGGGGTGTCCCTGTCGCGCATCGACTACGCGCCGGGCGGGCTGAACCCGCCGCACACCCACCCGCGAGCCACCGAGATCGTCTTCGTCCTCTACGGCGCTCTCGATGTCGGATTCATCACCACCGCCAACATGCTGGTGGCGAAGACCATCAGCAAGGGCGAGGTGTTCGTATTCCCGCGGGGGCTGGTCCACTTCCAGAAGAACAACGGGAAGATGGCGGCCGCCGTCATCGCCGCCTTCAACAGCCAGCTCCCTGGAACGCAGTCGATCGCCGCCACGCTCTTCGCGGCCAACCCGACAGTGCCGGACGACGTGCTCGCGAAAGCCTTCCAGATCGAAACCCAGGAAGTGGAAAAGATCAAGAGCCGGCTCGCGCCCAAGTGAAGTCAACGAGGCTGCCTTTCTCTGTTTCAATGATTTAGCACAAAATAGTTCTTGATTTAATGCATATTTGCTCCAGTGACGTAAAGATGTGTGAAACGATAACGGAGAACTTGTACGAATAATTAATTTCTTCATCGTTCATCCAAAATTTGTCGATCGAATATAAAGTTTTAACTTTGCGGCGCACTCAATATTGTTCGTTTTCCAGCTTCCTCGGCAATGACTCAACCTCAAGTGTCGAGAATTTCCTGAAACAAATAATTTTTTTTTAATAATTCAGATATCCGAATTCCATCCGAGATTCCGAGATAAATGACCTTCCTCGTCTATCTACACCTCCAAAATATTCATCGCTTATTGAGATTCAAATTATAATCCTCTTAATTATATGTTAGTTTTCCAAGTGGTTTACCACTCAGGCGAGCAAAGATTGTATGAATTTAGAGTTACTGAGCCAAGAGTCACAAGACTAAGTAAAGTTGGACGAGTTGGTAGGCAAGTAATGAACTTAGTAATAATTACAAGGAAATATATAGCAGACACAAAACTAGGTAAACAAACGAGCAAGAGTGAATTACACAGGCTACTTAGTTTTGAGATCTTTACCGACGGCTATTCTACCAGAAGTTGAGTAGGTTAGTGCAGCTACATGAGCCAACCATGCGTACATATCGAAGGCCTCTCTCTACTGTGATTAGTTGCTCTTGTCAATGCCAAAGCTATCCAGAAGCCGAATCACTTTGAAATGCACCGGCTAATATTGGTCGAGGGTTGAGCTTCTCTTGTCGAACAAACTGCCCCTTCACTCGAGGACGCTGCTCTGCGAGTAATTTTCTGCTCTGATAGCGAACCTGTGAAAGTTTCACAAGTTCACATCTAATTGTCTCGAACAAAGAAAAACAAATGCAACAGCTTTATGGGTGAGTTTGTATTTTGTACCTTCTTCTCAAAGCATCTGTCTTTTCTCTTCAATCTAAATTTGTTCAAGGCCATTTCTCTTTGGGTTAAGCGATGGCAATCTGCTGGTTTTGTTCCATCATAGGCAAGTTTGTCCTCATCAATTCCACTCGCTGTCATGGGCCAGAAGACATTTGTTCCGCTGAGTCCGCTCCCGCATTCGCTGCCATTGAAATGATTCTTGCTGCCATTGCATATGCTACTACCCGCACTCTCTCCAGCTGCTGATGTAACGTGCCTATGTTCATCGAGCGCCATAATTTCGTCATTCTTTCCTGCCGAACTGTAAGATGAACTTCTACCATCAGCCACATCAAGGTCAACTTGAATGGAGTCGAGATTTTCTTGGTCAGGTTGCTGTGAAGAGTGAGTTTGTTTGGCTGCTTCCTGCCATATAGATGCTGTACTGGGATTCCAAAAAGGTCGACCTGCCTGCGGATAGAACATTTGTTGCATGACTGTGCTATATCCAGAACTCAAAGATCCATCGCCAATTGGATGCGAAAATGGGACAACTCGAACAGGGGTGCATTGAACCGCCCTTCCATCTTGAACTGAAGATCCGCCAGACAGAGAATTAATCTCTTCCATATTGGATTTGAGTCCCTGATGTTTTGGAGGATCAATAGAATTAAGTCCATAGCTTTCCGACTCAAGGTTCTTCTGCTGCAACAAAGTAGGCACGACTGTTTTACCATTGTACCTGCAGCAAACTATATTGTAAGTGGCTCTGGAGATTTGAACAATTTCCATATCCTTTCTTTATTACTTGAGGGAAAAAGGCATCCATAACGTCGCACCAAGTTATTTTATCTACCATTTAATTTGGATGCTGCAAGTATATAAAAGAAATTGAGGGAGTTACACAAATTTGATTAGAATGTATGCACGTATACATGTATGAAAAGCTTCCCAATAGGATTCAAAGATGTCTTAAGAAAAAGACCAAACTCGGATGGCTCCATGCAATCATTGCTTGAATCAGGTAGTAATCAAAATAAAGCACTCACAGTGAGAAGGCAGACAAACTTGAATGGTTCCATGCATTGGATTTGTCACATTCTTGCTTCTCTGAAAAGGGTCCTTCATATCGCTTTAAAGAGAGCTCCAGGTGAGGCACAAAGGTCGACTTCCAATTTGAATCTTGAACCAACTCAACATCCTTGGAAGTTCTTTCTTGATGAAGTTTCTGGCCATAAGTTTCATTGTTGATATTGTTGCAGTCAAGACGTCCTTTTTGTATTGCATTAACAGTTGTATTCACTGCCGTTCAATAAAGTTAATCTTTTAGAATCAGCAAATTTAAGTTATCTAAAGTATCAAATACTGCATCAGGAAAATATTTTTAAAATGGGAAATAAGTACCTTTAGCTGAAATTTCATGATTGAATACATTTTTCATTTGAATATTCTGTCCATTCTGATCCATGGATGCACCAGATGCTTTTGGGAGCTCCTGTTTCCTGTGTGTACTTTGAGCTTCCATGTCATACCTTGTACAAGAGCTCTGCATAAAATGTAGCAAATGATGCAGTGTCTCAATAAAACACCATGCAAAAATCTACACTAAAACACACAAAGCAGGAACCTTTCCAAGCATGAAAAGCAGGAAAAAGGGAAGCATCTTATCTTGACACGAACAAACCAAAATCAAACATGACAATACATCATGAAAATAAATTAAACCAGAAGAATAGAACAGTAGGGCTCTAGCTTAATATTGTTCAAGAACATGCTCAAGGTATCAAACGAAAAAGTGGAGGGGTAGAGAAGTAGCTGTTTAATAGTCATGAAATAAGAGAGTAAAGTTTCCTAGAATTATACTTGTTCAGAGTGGTTCTAACACCACAAGTTTCCCCAACAAGCAAATATTAACACACAGCCCCTGAACCTAAAAACAAAGTAATATATATACTCACATGAGCATCGCTTCCTTGTTCACTGCATTCTTTATTCGCTTGCATAATAGCCACACACTGAACTGAATTTTCTCTTTTGCCAGAATGAGATTTCAGATTATGCTTTACCTCACAATTGTCCTGAATTTCATGTAATTCCCCAGATCCACTTACCTGATAAAGCATGAAATTGATAATCTTAGATGGTTAATTATGAAACAAAGTGACTGCAATGCAACTCTAGCTTACAATATGCCGTCTCCAAACATGCTGCCATAAATTCCTAAGTTCATTCTTCCGAATTGGCTTAATGAGAAAATCCGCTGCACCTTTTAACATGCATTTGAAAACAATGCTCATAGAATCATGTGAAGACATCACTGCATCAAGCAAAACAAGGTGTAAATATGTGAACAAATTATAATTGTAACCTTTTTCTTAAAAAAAAAAAAGGAAGAGAAAATTTATGTTGTATGAAGCATACTTATGACAGGAATCTTCTTGCATGGATCATGGTCCATTATCAAGGTGAGAAGGCCAAAACCTGAGATTGATGGTAAGTCAACTTCAGTCAAAACAAGGTCAATACTCTGTGGTTTCTCCTTCAAGGTGTTCCATGCCTTTAAGCCATCTGATACAGCAGCAACTGTTGAACACACAAACACAAATTAAGAAAATATCCATATTAAAGTGGTCAATTTACCTTGAAACTGACTCATCTTATCCTTGTCGAATAGTGGTAGTAAAAGAAGGATTAGTTTACTTATAGACAATCAAGAAGCCATAGATTGTAACAGTCTAAAAGTTACCCTATGCATTTCTTAAAAAGAAAATAAGGGATGTCAAAAAGTCCCAGAACTTCCAAAACAAAAATATCTTGCATATTGTATAGTCATGCAAACATTGGTTATTATATGAAATCCAAAGAAATTTGAGTACAAGTAAACCCTTCCCAATAAGTGAAAAATCTTTGTCTCATTAATATCTTCTTCAATATAAGCTCATTAAACTACCAAATGTTGCAAATTAAACTTTAAAAATTAGAGGTAAACATGTTCTCATGCAGCCTTTCACATCCAAAATTCAAAGGTTAGTAACTATAACAAGTTTTGAATTTTATTTTATCCATTCGATAATTTGATATCAGGAACATTCTGTTTTAATATACCAGGACCATCACCCTCTAGCATGTATCCTTTCAATAGTACCTCGCAATCTGAACTTTTAATTTTCATGTACACGTTGAACAAGAATCTCTTTAACAATGAGTGGGTGCCATAACATTGAAGGAGATCAAATGTAAGTGGCGGTCAAAATATCTGCAACAACTTCGTTGAATCAATAATTAAAAAAGCAAAAGAAAACGCAAGTGGTTGTCAAAACAACACTGAAAGAGATCAAAATGCCAGATAAATTTGAGGCATGTCTAATGATCACATAACCTATTGAAATACATATTGTTTCAAATCTACCTAAAAAAATCCATATCTGGCCAGTACAGCCACAATTTTAAAAAATTTCACTTCTCACCCAAGCTCTGACCTCATCCAACGAGCCAACTCCAATCTCCTTTGAAATTCCATATAACCTATGCTGGATAAACAACAACAAATAGAAAACAACTAACTCCATAGACAAACTTTCGCTAATGGATTGTCGAAGAGATTAACAAATTCTTATTTTCAACAAGAAAATTCTCACAGAATTAGAAAAAGAAAATTGTTTCTCAATCACAGAAGATGAGAATGTTTCTCAATTCACGCACACTCAGAGAAATAGAATCTCTCGCACGAAAATGGCATTAGATCATACATCTGTTCGGATAGGAAGATCACATGACGGACAGGGGTCGATCAACAATCCAAAGAATCCCTAAAAAATTGAAAGCAGAAATAACAAACCTCTGTAGCTGCACTTCCTGAGGAGCGCCGCGATGATTTGCCGAGTGGAATCGTCGCCTTCCACGAGCAGCACGCTCACCGGCATCCTCGGCAAGAGCTTTGCCCATCTCAGTTCGTCACCTTTCTCCTCCATCCTCTCCTCTTCTTCCTCTACATCTTCGCTTTCTACCACCGCCTCCTCCGCCTCTTTCCGCATCTCTTCTCCTCTCCTCATTCCTCGAGCAAAAATCTCTCTCTCCCTCTCGAGCGCGCTCCGACGTTTTCTTCTACGCCCTTATGCGGTAAGTAATACCACAGCGATCCGCTCCTCCGCATCAACTAAAACCCAGAAAAATATCTTCCTCTGGCGGTCGCCTCCCGACCCTTCGATCGGCGTGCAGGCCACGTCATCCAACCCAGGCGCTCTCCGCCACTCGATTTCCCAGGATCCGCGATGACATGGCCACGTCTGGTTCACCCAATTCGGATACTTCCCTACCCCAACTTGGCATCGCCGTCGCAACAGCGCGTCCACAATCCAACCGGCGCAGCGAAGATATTTTCGAATTCGACGCGTGGCGATTCCTAATTGGAGACTCAACGCACGACTTTGTGGTCGCGGATCGACCATATCCGGGCCGCAGATTGCGGCCGCTAGGACATCGACTAACAGAGTACCATACCGCCGCTGTGGTTGGAGAGAAGAGGGACCTGGGGGTCGGGTAAGGTCTCGTGTTCGTAACATTATATTTTAGTGGTCGATACGAGGTTTTCCTCGCCAAGAATCGGGATACCAGAAGGGAATCGGTCGGCTTCCGTCTCGAGATTTTGTGCCTTCCGTTCCGTTGCCACCGCTATTTTTCTTTTTTCCTTTTTCTTTTATATATTTTTTTTCTTCCCAGCACAAAAAGAGTGGTCAGGGTTTTAATTTTACTCGAAAAATCTAGGGCCTGCCGTTGGTGTCAATTTTTCTTATCTGGACAAGAAAAATATCTTAGTATCAGAATGAAGATCGAGGTAGAAACTACAAATCGCACGCACATTAAAGAGAAACTGGAGGTTCAATCACTATGAATAGGATACGTCTGAAATGAATTAATTCGTTTCTTTTTTTTTTTAATATATGTCTGTGCGACTCGAGCTGTTTAATATCTTTATATGCACTGAATTAGTGGTATCGGTATATTCTTAAAGATTTGTGAACCACGTTTTTTATTTATTTATTTTTGTGAATAAGCAGGTACTTCACCACTAGAGATCCAGCTGGACTAAGTCATATCCAAGAGGTTGCTTCAGCGCTCAGAATCTGATCTGAGAGACTAGAAAACGGTGTATATATACAGGTCCGGACATGAGGTGATATTTAATCATCTAAGGTTTACTTTTTAGAGGGATTTCAAAAATTAATCTATCATTTTTAAAGGAATTTAAAAATAATATATTGAAAAGGGTGTTTTGAAATTCGATTTAGATCATCAAAATCTCAAATAATATACAAAACTGCCAAAAAAAATATAAAGAAAGGCTTGTAAACTCGAGATCTTGATAATGTTGTCATAATGATTTTTAATATCACAACTTGCCTTCAGATATTTTCTATTAACTTGTCCTTTCTGGATTTTTTTTAATGAGTTTTGGAGCCCCCTAAATAAGCACGCAGGGATAGTTTCACTTTCATATAGGAGTTAATATCCCAATATTTTGACTTAATATATTCAAACATTTTTTGATATGAATTGTTGGAATCAGTATATCTTGCATCCCCGTTTGAAGTTCAAGACCATTTTAATACCATATGATAGCAAATTTCACTTTAAAACATGTATTTATAAATTTAATTATATTCATAAAATATTAAATAATTTACTTTAATAAAATAATATAAGCACGTATATAGTATGTAATATGAGAAGAAGAAAAGAGTACAATAAAAATTAATGAACTAATATTGGGATTTTTTTTATCTGTATCTTTAACGGAGAAAATTGAAAACCTCCAGTACAATTCAATCTCTGTTTACTCTAAGAGCATTTGCAACGTTGTTAATAGGGGAGTGTTATAACATCCTCTTGGTGTATAACACCCCTCCTTTTGAACGCATTCAAGAGAATGTGGGGTGGGTCAGTTAGGGACCGACCTACTTCACATATATATTTTTAAAATATATTTATTAAAAAATTAAGATTAAAGATTAAATAAAATGGTTAGTTTTTTAATGGTTATTTTTTAACGGCTAATTAACAACTAGTTTGAAATTACATCTATAAATATTCAGGACGGTATGACCCATAAATAATGAGTGTTAATGTTAAAAAAAATATGGATGAAAATGATATATTATTATAATGAATTTGTGACAGTGGACCCTATATTTTTAATGAGACGAAGAGTGTTTATAATGGAAGTGGGTTATATATAGATGCCCTAAGATTGAAAAAAAAATTAAATGGAAAAAGTTCCATCACTGTGAACAAAATTCTCAAGAAAATAAAGGAACAGGGGAAAAAGAAGAGAAAGAAAATAAATAAAAATATTCGCCAGTAGCCATGCCCCCCGCAACGGTCACCATCGTTAATGTTATCGTTCAGTGAGCAACGATGATGGTGTTCGATATTGACGGCGATGACAGTCGATAATTAACGGGCGACGATCACAATCGATGATGGCAATCTACGACCGATGGTCAATGGCGACAACCAATAGCGGCTGACAATCAATGGTAATAACTAACGATTAACAATAACACGACAATGAGAGTTCAATAGCTACAAGAGTAAATTTTTTTATTAATCTAAAAAATAAATTAAGAGTAAAAGAAAATTTTCCCATTCGATATGAATCGAAAAAAAATAAAGAAAAAAAAAATAATCCGTCGAATGAAATCTTAAATTCATTTGTCTATTAAGTAAATAAATTAAGCGTCTTGCAAACTTTAAATGCAACCGTCAAATATAGTCACAATATTAATCACCAGCATATAAAATCATATTTTTCTTGGAAACTATAAAGAGGTTATTTTACGTTTTTTTGTGAAAAAATAATAATAATAACTAAAACAAAATGAGTGGCCCAAGACTATATTTTCATTGACTTGACGAGTAATAATCTAACGTTTTTGTGAATTTTTAAATCGTTATGCCTGAAACTAGAAGATAAGGTTAACTCTCAATTTTCTTTCTAATTTTTGGAAAAAGAAAAAGAGTGATAAACCTTATAGAACATATATATTTCAAATAAAAGGAATTTATTGTCATGTCCATTGATTATAAGAGTATTTACAGGCAACGCTTTACTTCTGCAGCATTAATTATATAAATTCAAGCAAAGAATAGAAATAAAGACAACACTAAGCAATATTAGCCTGTTTTTTTCTTAACTTTCCACGAACCATTAGTATGTTTCCCCACATCATTTGGCATTACTTCATTACCTGGAGAAGAAGATGTGCCAACCTCCATTGTTGCTGCTTTGCCTCCAGCAAGTGGCTGATGAGTGTTGGTTCCCAAAGCTGCTGCTTGATCAGTCAAGGTTAAAGTGTGCCATGGAGTTTGTTGCTGGGCTTGAGAACGAACAACAGTGGACCGTGATGCAGACAGGTCTTCCATGGGCTTCTCTTGCACATTGATTTTGATAGGGTTTGGCAGCGTCATTGATCCTTGTTGAGAAAGTCCAAGCTGCCATACGGATGGACTCAGGAGGAATGCCATAATAAAAGATGGAGTTTTCAAGCAAAAGAAACATAAACAAAATGTTAAACGAAGGCTATCACCAAAATGGCAAAGAATCCAAGCAATACCAACATGACTATCCTGTTCGATATCTAATCCTTAGTCTAGTTCCTGATCAACACTAAGTTATGTGCATATTTTTCCCAGATTTGGAATGAAAAAGAGAGGCTTGATAGCAATGTATCTTTTCAACAAAGTATGCAATTTTCCGACCCACTGACATGCTTCTAATTGAAGAACAAATACAATTGATTTACTAAATATTTGATAAGGTTTCATTAGCAAAATTGCAGATTGGCAAAGAAGTGATTCTTGGCATCATCTATCAACTGATCCTTTAATTCTTTGGTGAAGAAATGTAGCATGGGTTGTAATTTGTTCGACTAAATACATCACTCAAATTATACCTGAACAGTCTGTTTTCGCGGTGATTGTGACTGTGAAGCCAGGTATTCCAGGATTTCGGAGAACCTTGTCTGGCCATACTTTGCAGCCTTCTGGCAAAACTGTGCCATTACATCCCCGGTCCTCGTTTTAAACTCCAGCAAACTACGATCAATCTCAGTTTCATGCTTTGCGATAAATGGTTGAAGGAAGTTTTGATAGATGTATGTTGTTCCCTGTTACAACTGAAACTGCTAAGATAACAATACAAAGAAAGATAAAAAACAAAGCAAACGAAGGAGAACTCGAACACCTTTGTTTTAGGATACCACAAATATATATAAAATGCTAGTTTTGCTTCACTGTACATTGGGAACCTTCAGAAAACAAGTATAGAACGATTAGAGGAAATGGAGAACATAGTGAACCTTAGAAACACAGTTTGGTTATTCTTTACCAAGAAATAAAGGTGTCGCCAATTCTCTCGAACACTGATAGTATGGCAACTAATATCCTGCAAAAACAAAGTTTTTTTTTTTTTAAAAAAATGTTTTTTTTTTGTTCGACAGCTTTCGTGAGAAGAAAATAACTGACCAGTATTGACACCAGAATCGCAGCTGCTCGATCTCTGGCCTGTCGAGTTCTACCGTCTTGTAGCAGTCGTAAGCGGGGTAAACATAGCCAAAGACCATTCTGCGAGTAACAAATGGCATACAGTAAGATTCGCCGTCATTGCGACAGTCAAGCAAACAACTTTAGGGCGGGAAACACGTACAGCAATGCTCGGGTAAAAAAGGAGCCCATCGTTCTCGATCTCTACCGAGTAGAACGACGTCCAAACATGCGATTTAATTATCTCCGAGATCAAAGGGGGGAAATGGAAGGAGAACAGTGGAGATGGGTGGTTGCCTTAGAGGGAAGAGATGAAGGGGAGCAGTGTGGAAAGTTATTTATGGCAGCGGCGGGAGTTCGTTACGCCGCCAACAGGCGCGGCGGTGGACGAGACCACCATCGACGGGAAATAAGATAGAGAAGCGGACGGAAAAGGGAGAGGAACTGAAACCAGAATTTAGAGGAAGGGAGGGAATGACTCTTTTCTTTCCCCTCTCTCGCCCATTACTGGAAGCAAAGCATATAACTTGACTACTTGAGATGGATAAGTTGATCGTGTTTACTATGACAGAAAGCGAAGAGGAGATAGGAAATTGCCCTAATATTTTCCTCCCAAATTTCATTATCGAAAAGAAAGTTGAGGAGGTGGAAGATTTAAAATATAGCGGGGACCGGGCGCGATCGACGCGCAACTCGTCGGCGGTCCGACGGGGCTCGGATTCCGGCTGTTTAGTGCCCGGAATCCGGTGCAAATCGGTCGAAAATGACCGAACCACGCGGGCCGGGCAAGGGGCGCCGACTATCGCTGTGATCAGAATCGTGCCGGATTTCGTCGAATCGTGGCCGAATTTGCACCGACGAACCGATCGATGTCGATCCGTTCAATATACTCGGCCGACCGAATCGCGGTCGAAATCGGCCGCTAGAATCGGGCAGCCGATTTCGGTCATGATCGGGCTGGATTCTGACCGAATTGCGCCGAAATCCGACGGCAGACGGACCGACAACGAATTGCACGTCGATCGCGTGTTCCTGTCATTTTCGATCGATTTGCGCCGGATTTCAAGCGCTAACCGACCGAAATCCGAGTCCCGTCGGACCGCCGACGAGTTGCGCGTCAATCGCTCCGGGTTCAGTGGCCGACGGTGG
Source organism: Wurfbainia villosa (assembly GCA_025175895.1). Classification (NCBI taxonomy): domain Eukaryota; kingdom Viridiplantae; phylum Streptophyta; class Magnoliopsida; order Zingiberales; family Zingiberaceae; genus Wurfbainia; species Wurfbainia villosa. The sequence continues at coordinate 86,308,115 of CM046004.1, forward strand.
TCGAACGGCGCGGCGGCGACGGCAGAAACGCGCATTGGTCGACGTGGAGCGGACGGACACGGAGAAATTCGATCGGAATCCGACCCGATCGTGGCCGGCAGTGGACGTGCCACTGCCGGTCGCGATCTTTGATAATTTCCGGCCAGTTAGCGTCGGATTCCGGACGCTAACCGGCCGGGAAACTCCCCCCGCTGAATCGATGGCGAGTGGCGCGTCAATCGCGCCCGGTCCGACGGCCGACGGTGACCAAACGACGCGGTGACGATGCCGACAATGGCTCGAGGTCGGGGTGGAGCGCACGAGCACATAGAAATTGGTCGTGCAGGAGATCAATTTTATATATATATAACAAATGATATTAATTATTATATATACATAAAAAAGATAACACTTTAGTTCCTTCCATAGAAGATGGTATTATTTTATATATATAAAAACTCACTTTCTTTCTCTGATTAGAGAATCATTTAGAATCTCGTGTTAGTATGAGTTTTCAGTGTCAATTATGAGATGATTAGTGAGAGAGACTTTTATATTAATAAAGGCAAAGATTGATTATTATATTTCTTTATGCGTGTGCCAGCTAAATAAATATAATAATGTCCTTGAATAGTAAGTTCTTATCTACAGTATATCAATTGATAGAATTGATTATGAAAAGCTGTAGAGAATACTATTCTTAAATATTCTTAGTCGAGTATTGTATTAATAGACAAAGGCTATATTAATACATTGAGACTAGCATGTAGGTCAATGGATGACTTGATCTCACAAGTCATAGATATGTGATATCACATTGACACATGAGTATATATATTGGAGACTATATATACTGAATTGACCCGCCATGAGAAAGTATCATGGATCGTTACATGAGTGTCATATACTTTCTCATGTGACTATTGGTATTAATAGTCTTTAGACCTGAAGTCACTACGGTTCCTTACATAAGGAGTTATGTATTTTGGTATCGTCAAACGTCACCCGTAACAAGGTGGACTATAAAGGCGTTCACTGGATATGTAACAAATTATGCGGAGGGATGTGAGTGATGTAGATGAGATCTATCCCTCTCATATGACGGGAGTGATATCTTTGACCTCTTGATAAAGTAAGACCACGAAATGCGTGGTCATGCTCAAATGAGTCAATATAAGATATTGAGCTCATTTGTTTGAGTGAGTCTACTTGGGGATCAAGAAACATAAATATCGGTAAGAGAGTGACATGGTCTATGCCTCATTGATCGATCTGAGATATCAAGGATAGAAAGACACCGTCATATGATAATAGTCACGGAAGAGGTTGTCGGATCTCGACATTCTCATCACTTGGGTAGCAATGAAGTATTGCCAGATGTCGCTCATTGCTTATGTATCTAAAATGATTTTTGGATACATTGCCAACGTTATGAGAGCTTATAGGGTCACACACAAAGAACATATTATTTTGGAGATGAAATCATTTAAGTTTGACTAAATGAATTATTAGTTAATTGGATTAACTAGAATGAGTAAGACTCGTTACTTGGTTAAATTTGAGTTGGACTCAAATTGGTTTATATTGAGTTAGACTCAAGTCAAACCAAGTGAAGAAGGCTAAAATGATTAATTATGATTAATCATGGTTTACACGGATTAATGATTAATTGTACTTAATCATGATTTACACGAATTAATAAAATGAGGTTTTAAATGAGATTTAAAACCTCATTAATATTAATTGGCTTCCTTTCTTTCAACGTGGAGAATAAGAGTGGAAGTGCATTTAATGTCTCATTAATATGTATTATTTGTGTTTTTTTTATTTCAACGTTGTGAATGAGAATAATTTTAATTAATCTCATATTGCTTTTCTCTTGAAGCCGAGAATAAAGTGAACGAAGAGAGACCCTGGTGTGGTTGCTAGCACAACCAATATGTTCACTTCTTCTCTCCAAGATCGTGTGTGTGGATACCTTAGAGATACAGTTATCCTAACCGTAGTGTGACCCGACCAAATCTTGAACGAGCGAGATAAGCGAAGGGCATCGCATCGAAGGTATACTTCTTCCTTTAGATGAGATCTAATAAAAGTAGGATACGAAACGTTTATGATTTTTCGTTTGGATCTCTGAAGGGATCCTAATTTTTTTCCGCTGTAAATTTTTTTTATTTATCGCTCGGGATCCCTACATCTCGTTCATACATTTGTAATTTTTTATTATTATAAAATCTTCTATTATTCTTATAATTATTTTGACAGATACAGTCAACTTACAAATTTCACGAATACGCTATTATGAAATTAATATTTGAGTCCCTTCGAATCAAGTGCATATAGAGTAGACATCGATTACTTGACTTTTAACCTTAAAACGAAATTCAATTGGTATGTATTTTAAAACCAATAAGAAATTACCATTCGGTTCAAAATCCCTTGGGACTTGATGCATTTTATTTTATTTTATTTTGTTTAAAAAAACTTTTCTAATTTCCAAACAAATATTTTATTTCAGGCAAATAGAATTTTTCTCTCCTTTTTTTATTATTAATAAATAATTAAAATTATAAGAGTATTTATGAAGCTAATAGAATGGTAAATGCGTCTAGCTGAGTCAAATTTTGTGATGTTTAAATTTATTTGATAAGTTAATCGAACCAAATCGAATTTAAAATGAATAAAATCATTGAAATAATTGTTTAAGGTTGATCTATTTATTTTCTCTGTGTTTGAGTTTGGTTTAAGCTTGAGATTGATTTATTTAGATATTATTGAGCTCTGAGTTCAAATATGTTTGAAACTTATATATATACATATTTAGTTGACATTATATATACCGGAGAAGGGAGCTTTACATAACAATAATGTTGATGTCTTATGATCAAAAGGTCACAAGTTTAAATCCTGAAAATAATCTCTTGTAAAAAAATAAAGTAAGACTGCATACAATGAATTCTTTCTTCAGTATCTCACATGACGGGAGCTTCGTGCATCGGATTATAATTGTTTTTAGATATTAAATCTTTGATCCAACTAATTTTAAAAACAATAGAAACTTATACATTCTAAAGCTTTGATTAGTTGGTTATTGAGTTTGATAATATAAGCTTCATTTTAAAAGTTTTTTAAACTTATTTTCTACGGTAATTTATCAACCAGCGCATGTGAAATTTAGAATTGCTCAAACAACACCCCATACTTTCATATTTACCAAATAACGTACTTAATTCCCTTTTTACTCCTCCCGTCAAATAGACCTGTACCACAGTGAAAATCCCGAACCATCCAAACGTGGTGCTGATAATTCAAATTCCAGCACCACAGTAGTGTTGCAATCCCAACACCGCCTGGAATTTATAATTTCAGGACCACTGTAGTACTGGAATTGTAAATTTCAGCACCACAGTGACGGTGTTTGGATTGCAACACCACTGTGGTGTTGGGAATTACAATTCCAGTACCACATTGGTGCTGGGATTGCAACACAACAGTGATGCTGGAATTTACAATTCCAGCACCACAATGGTGCAAGTCTATTTGGCAGGAGGGGTAAAAAAATTAAATACGCTATTTGGTAAATATAAAAATATGAGACGCTGTTTGAGCAATTCTAAACTTCACGTGCGTTGTTTGATAAATCATCATATTTTCTATAACAATAATAAAATGAGAGTTTTGAGACAATGACAAAATTATTGTTGTCATCTAGAAATTACGAATTTGAATTGCAAAACTATTTTTTTGCAATGCTTCAAAATCTATATTGATGAAAGCTTAATGTATTAGACTGCACTTTACTATGTTAATAAGAATTTATTAATGAATACGATTCACTAACTTTGTTCGTAATTCATAATTTTTTTCATGGTATTAATGAATTGAACACATTCGTATTTAAATTAATAAATTGTTCAAATTTATTTAATTAATTAATGTGGTATATATTAAATAAATTTAAATTAAATTTTACCAATTAAAACATCAAATTTGCTCGCAGCCCTAAGAGCCTGTGCCTTCCTTGCCGCGTAAGACAGAGAAAGCATGGTTTTGTCGAGAGGCAATTCTTTCTTTGATCTGGAAGAAAAAGCTTTTAAAGCACAGAGCTTCCACAAGTTCTTCCTATTTTTGCGTCCTATTAATTTTTAATTAGATAAAAAATATTCGTCATAATTTATCTTTATTCATCCATCAATATTTTCTTCACGTTCTCAAAAGCTTACCTTTAACTAGGTCAATGCCCTCGATTTTATTTTATTTTTTCATTTTGCATACATGCAATTTGTTGTCTCCCTTTTAATCCGGTCAAGACAAATTTGCTTCCGACGATGAATTTTATTCTATTTTGTGGCTTTCTGTGTTGATTGAATGCCGTCTCTTTTCCTTTTCTCACAACACGAGGAAGCTACATAACGAAACACACAAAAAAAAAAAAAAAAAAACTGAAATGGAAACTAAAATTCCATTTATTCATAGAAGTCTGTTGAAATATAAGCAAACATTGGTAGAAATATAGAAAATCCTGGTATTGTTTAATAAGACATGCATCCAGTTCACTCTCATTCAAAAAGTAAGCATCTCGACAAAGTTGCCTCCTAGTCTTGGAGATTGGTTCTTCTTCTTCAAAGTTAAACAGAAGTCGTCAAGCTGCAACTTTTTTCGAAGTCACTGAGTTGACGATGGTGGCGAACTCGGGACCCTACAAAACAAGTGAAGAAGTGGATTCAAGATTATATGCATCACTTCATCATATAGATGGAAATATCAATCAGGCAAGACTTGACTGTTTACCTTGAGTGAGGCACCTCCAACAAGAAATCCATCGATATCTTCTTGTTTAGCGAGTTCTGAACAATTGCTTCCATTCACGGAACCTGAAATGGACCACGATCCAGTTTTCTTTAAGTTTATGAATTAGATAAGGGTCACATAAAAAAAAAATTCTTAAAAATGTCTACTTGGAGAGTAAAAAAAAAGTATCGGCACCATATATTGCTCACGCGATGCTAACTGAAGAAAATCGATGCTGTAAAGAGAAATATCTACAGAATAACACAGCGACCAACAAATGTAGTTGTACAAATACACAGACTGGTTGATGCAGCAGCATCAAGAGACAAAACATGATACCTTGGTTAATATAAAGCATAGAAATCTGAATAACAAATTCCTAGATAGTCATTGCCACTGTCAATATAATCACAACGAGAAAAGAATCCAGCTAGAGTTCTAAATCTCGAACAACCTTTGTTCGTATATACTCGAAATTCTATAAGGGAAGCTACTTAATGGTTTGAGGTCATCCTCCTCTCTCTGGAAATAAGGCCAGTGCTACAAAACACATGCTATTAAATAGTCCCAAACTGATTTATTTGGAAATACCAATAATAATAAAAACCTAACAGTGATCTATGTCTAGTTAAATATGATCAAGACTATTCAAGAACTTCGAGTTTTTGACTGCAGGAAGCACAACTCTAATCGAACAATAATTTGATTCAATAAACAGAATGAAATAGATGAAGTGTGATTCAATATGTAAGATGAGGTGCTACATATTTCTGCTTAGATCACCCACAAATTTTGAACCTTTTTTTTTTAAGTATTATAACACTGATTCAACATTTGAGCACACCAACAGAAAGGAAACATTATATTTACGAAACAGGTAATCCAAATCTACACAACCAATATCAAGGCACTTGCAATCAATTCTGGTTAAACAAAGTAACAAATCACAGCCAGATTCCTTTCTTCTTTGAGAATTAAAGTTTTCTTACACAGGCTAGAAGTTATATAGACTATTTCAATGCTTTATACGATTACCTCCATAGATGATTCGGGTGGAAGAAGCAACCTCAGCTGAGACATTGTTCTTGAGCCAATCACGTACAGCTGCATGTACTTCTTGAGCTTGCTGAGGCGTGGCCACCTTCCCAGTGCCAATAGCCCATACAGGCTCATAAGCAATAACAACATTAGTCCAGTCGGAGATGCTATCTATGAAAATTAATAATATGAATTAGATATAATAATAGTCCAACAGTGAATTCTATCTATTTGCATTATAACATGTATATTCTGTGTTTTCAGGAGAAAAGTGGACTAGAGTAATACCTGCAAAAGCTTTCATTTGCTGGAAACAAACATCAAATGTCTTTCCACTCTCTCTCTCTTCTAGCTTTTCTCCTATACAAGCAATCACTTTAAGATTTTGACTCAATGCATATGTGGCCTTCTTTCCAATAAACTGGAAGAAAAAAATTTGGGTACAGTAATATAAGCTTTAGAGGATAAAGGAGAGGAAAACTTGCACAATGTGTAAGTCAATTATTAGGTCCTAAGTATCTTAGAGAGAGAAAATTGCATTAAAGCTCTTTGACAATAGTCTATTTACATCCAAGTCTTCACTAATACAGTTAGACATCTCCGTATATTCCCACTAGACAATCAAAACATGGAATGTAAGTGTTACACTCTTAAATGTAGGAAATATGCCAAAGAAGATAATAAACCTTGGAGCATTACCTGGTCGTCCTCCCCAATAATATGCCTGCGCTCAGAATGACCGAGAATAACCCACTTGCATCCGATATCTATCAATTGCTCTGCACTGTATAGTACAAATTAACATTAACAGTGATATAATATGTTTCATGCTGTTAATAAAACAACAAGAGTTAATTCTATTGTCAGAAATGTGGAGTATTTAAGGGTGCATTTGGTACGTAGAAAATGGAACATTTTCCATTTTCATTTTATGAGAAAATAGAAAAACACATTTGGTTCGTGTTTTCCATCTTCGTTTTCTAGAAAATGAGAGAGCATTTTCTGGAAAATTGGAAAACGCGGAAAAATAGTTTTCCAAAAAAATGGGAAAAGGCGGAAAACGAGAAAAGAAAAACAGAGAAGACTTAAACCAAACACAACCTAAGTTTCCCTGCAAATGGATACCATCATCAAGCAAATAAAACACTCGAGAAAGTATATGCTTTCAGTGATAAAAGTTGCAAGTTCATTGTCGCTTGGCTCCATAGATGTCAAAGTTACACAATTCAACTAGCTCGAGCCCAACATATGGACTGATAACACTAGCAAGATTTGAACAAAAGAGCTTTTGTATCATTTTAAAGTTGACGCTTGACCAAATATACAAAAAAGGTACAAAGAGGATTAATGGTCAGTCGATCAACTTTAACAAACTGTAATAACTGTACAATTGCATGTGTAAGAAAGAAAGGTTCTTAACTTCGTCTAAGGAAAAAAAATCAGAATATTTCAACTTAAAGTGTTGTCCTAGTGAAAGAATTAATTTTGGATGAAGAGTCAATATTTTGACCTGATTTCACCAGTGAATGCTCCACCTTTCCCAACCCAAGAATTCTGAGCAGATATTTTAATGCGATCAGTCAAAGATTGCCTGACCTTGTCAAGATAGATATATGGAGGTGCTACAACAACATCTGCAATAGTACCATGGCAAAGAGATTATTAAAAACATCCAAATCACATATATAGTTGTAGTGATTCATTTATGAGGTAACTGAAATGTTCAGAACTATAGAACAGGTTGTGTGAACAGACGACAACAACACTCAAGTCTTATCCCACTAGGTGATGTTGGCTATATGAATCCTTCTACACCATTGGGCTCTATCTCCTACTATATCATCATCTATACTTAAAAATTTTTTATCTTGTTTTATTGTTCCTAACCAAGTCTTTTTTAGTCTTCCTCTTCCTCATTTGATATGTATATTTATCATTATTTTACATCGCCTAACTGGAGCATTTATTGATCGTCTAAGTATATGTTCGTACTATCTTAAACGTATCTCTCGGAGCTTTCCTTCAATAGATGCAACTCCGACTTTCTCTCTAATACTCTCATTTCTTATTCTGTCCATTCTCGTATGTCCACATATCAGCCTTAACATTCTCATTTTTGCAACTCTCATCTTTTGCTCATGTGCTCGAGTCGTAGCCCAACATTCTGCGTCATATAACATAGCAGATCTAACTGTCGTTTTGTAGAACTTCTCTTTCAGTTTTAGAGGTAATTTACGATCACATAAAACACCCGATGCTTTCCTCCATTTCAACCATCCTGCTTGTATTCTATGTAAGACATCTCTATCAATCCCTCCATCACCTTGCAAATATGATTCTAAATATTTAAAGTTCTCGGTTCTAGACAACTCGTCATCTTCTATCTTAACACTTGTCTCATTACGTCTAATATTGCTAAACTTAAATTTCATATATTCTGTCTTTACTCTACTAAGTCTAAAATCTTTTACTTCTAGTGTTTCCCGAAAAAATTCTAATTTAGCATTTGCTCCTTCATGTGTCTCATTTACCAAAACAATATCGTTTGTAAACAACATACACCACGATATTGTGTCTTGAATGTGTCCAGTGAGTTCGTCCATGATTAGTGTAAAAAGATAGGGACTTAGAGTTGATCCTTGATGTAACCCTATCTTTATTGGAAATGCTTCAGTTAATCCGTTTGAAGTCTTCACTCTGGTCATTACTTCCTCATATATATCCTTAATTAGTTTAATATATATTACGTTAACACTTCTCTTTTCTAAAATTCTCCATATAATTTCTCTTGGAACTCTATCATAAGCTTTTTCTAAGTCAATGAATACCATGTGTAGATCTTGCTTTTGCTCCTGATACTTTTCAATTAGTTGCCTGAGAAGATGTATAGCTTCTATTGTCGACCTTCCTGGCATGAACCCAAATTGATTTTCAAGAACTGTGGTCTCTTTCCTTAATCTTTTTTCTACTACTCTTTTCTAAAGTTTTATTGTATGACTCATTAGTGATTCATGCTAAACACAGATATTTTCACTTGAAGAGTATACAATAAAGTGACTTGATAACCTTACCTACATCGTTTTCCAACTTGGCATCATTCAGATCAGCAACAAGTCTGCTAACAGAATCTGTTGTCCCATTCTAGAAAAGAAGAATTAAGTGGACCGATTAGTCATACATGACTATAAGAGTAAGATGCATTTGCAAATACAATCATAGTGCTAATACCAGATGGTATTATTAAGAGTCAAGAGAAAAATCATTTGTATATAGGATTTGATTTCAATTTTACATCCAAATAAATCCCTATTACATATTTAACCAAAAATGAGATGAATGGGTGGAAAAATATACAAAAATGTGAATTTTTCTTATCTATGAATACCTTGAGATAAAAATTACTAATTCATCATAGATTAATGTGCTCCCATAGTGACATCCAAATGTGAATTTTTTCCTCCAGATAATACCACTCAAGAAAACTACATTCGTAGGAATAACATTCCCAAGAATATCACTCTTGATGATATGAACATGATTGATCAATTGAATGGGTGGAAAATATGGTAAGTGTTTGAATTGGTAGCTGACACCTTCAACTAATTCAAGTTGTATGTCTTCGATGTCAGCCATTCTTGAGGCTAACACATAAGCAGAAATTATAATAGAGTTGATTTAACTATCTCATCTCCCAGCTAAGGATTTTGGTTGATTGAAAGAAAAATGAATTTAAGTGGCAAGTAATATTACTCATTGTCATTGGTTCCAAGTAATGAAAAGCAAGAAATAAACGAAAGATAGAGGAAGTCAGACTTACACATTTCCAATTTCCCCCAACGAAAAACTGCAAGGCATGTGAGAGAGATGCATATCAGAAAAAGCGCAGTATAAAAATACTTCAAGGCTATTCTCATACCACAATAGATTTATATAGGTGTCTATGAATGTGTTCTATAACAATGGATGTCTACAAAAGTCATACATATACAAAATTACAAAAAAAAAAACACACACACACACACAAAAAACATAATAGTCCGTTTTTTTATCTAAAAATAGTCATTGCTGCAACAGTCTGTAATGAATAAGATGAGAAAAGCCAAAACTTGACCCATGAAAACATGCAAAAAAGACTCACTGACCAACTGAACAAATGCTTCCAGGAAAACTTATTGCTAAAGTACATAGAAGCAAGAAAGCACTATGACATTTCTATAATGGTTTAAAGTCACATATACATGTATGACATCTTTTCCTTCTTTGGATTTGAAAAAAAAGCACACACAAAAAACATAATAGTCCGTTTTTTTTATCTAAAAATAGTCATTGCTGCAACAGTTTGTAATGAATAAGATGAGAAAAGCCAAAACTTGACCCATGAAAACATGCAAAAAAGACTCACTGACCAACTGAACAAATGCTTCCAGGAAAACTTATTGCTGTACATAGAAGCAAGAAAGCACTATGACATTTCTATAATGGTTTAAAGTCACATATACATGTATGACATCTTTTCCTTCTTTGGATTTGAAAAAATATGCTAATGCAATAAAGGCCTATGAACATATACTATGCTATCATCGTCGTACCTTCAAATTAAGAAAGTATAAAAGTCGCATGAGATAAACCTCCTTGCAGTGAAGAAATCCTGTTGCGCATTAATGCAACTAAAACATACTCAACCGGGATTTCTTAAATCTAAAATTTAAGTTGGCAATGATTCATTAAATACTGAAATATATGAATCTAAAAAAAAAAGAAGTTAAAATAGATCAAAGCAGCATTATGCACAGACAACATTTATCAGATTTATTAATCATCATTTTATCCATTTTGCACCAGTTTAAATTGGAGCTAGAAATCAGTGTCTCCCAAAAAGGAAGAAAGAACAAAATTGTTTATTTTTGTCCTTGTAAACGCAAATCAAGTATCAGCAAGATCCCGTCTTTCAGATGGATCTTCAACACAAATCACATTTTCTACGTTTTCCCGTTCAAAAATTTAGAAAACAGGGCAGATAAAAAAATGGAAGGAGCATGACCTTTCCAGTGCCGGCCATGGCCACGACTCGTCCGTTAGGGCAGCGGGTGTAGGGGAGTCGGAGCTTGGATTGGGCACTCCGGACAAGGAGGGCGGTGGAAGGGGGTACCTCGCAGCGAAGCCCCAAGAACTGCGATGCCAGAAATGACGCCGCCGCCGCCATTGCCACCGTGTACCGAACCCTCCTCCCTTCCTTTACTTATTTCTGTGACAGTGTGTCCTCACCGTTGGATCCACACGAAAGATGCTTGGCAGAGAAAACCAAGATTATCGGGATAACGCCGCAGGCCCACTCTTCTGCTGACACGTATCTTCCAGATTTCGTCGTCGAAGAATCCGAGGTTTGGCACGAACCCTGTCCGATGACAAACAGGGACGAGCCAGTGTGTCGATTAAACGTGCAAAATTATCAAACCGCGAACTGAAGTTTCAACATTTATCTGCAAATGTTGGAATCTGTCAGGCACGAGAGGGAGATAAATTAGAGGAGGAGACAAAATCTCCTGACACGATGATAAAGACAGAGAGAAATCCATCTGAAATCAAAGGAGAATTTTAAATTTCTCTCCGACATCGAACCCAGCCCATTCTGCAAGTATCACCCTGCTCTTACCATTGCGCCATTTCCGTGGGGATAAAGTTTTAACATTTATCGTACATTGCAAAAGTGACATTGATGGATTAAATATTTTATGGCAACTAAAAAATATTTATCATTTCGCACTCCGAACTACGATCTAACGACGTCCATGATTATCGTATATTGCAAGATATTTTCCTTTAATAAAATGGAAAATATGAGATGTTAAGCTCCTATAGGCCACCCATTCAGATCACTTTCAAATTTATTCCGATGACCAATAGAAAATTTTTATGGAAATCAATTACCTTTTGAATTAGTTGATTCAAAGAGTTGAATACTTGATATCAATAAAAAAAAATTATCATTTCGTACCCCACAGTGCAATGACTACCACTCAATGATAAAATTGTAACAGCAAAAGGCGATAATGCCATGACATCATGATTCTTGATTATACTTTAATTTATACACTCATTGTATGTCATTATCATATTTCATGCATTAAGATTTGTAGGGTCGATGACATCACGCTATAATGACGTAATTTTCAAGTGGGAGTCTATTACAACAAATGTCATTGATTCAAAAATCTGGGCTGATAAAAGAGCCAAGGTGCAGTATATTGAAAATTTACTTGGGAAAATTGAGAAAAAGACCTTTATACAATGGCGGATGATGTTCCCAGATTAGTATGATAAGTTAAAAAATGCTGATGATGAAACACAGAATGTGTTATCTCAGATCCGAAGAATTATTACACTTGAAGACCCAACTACCGGATCTACAACTGAGCAAAATCAAGCTTATCTAGATCTTGAAAGACTAGCATGCCCCAGCACCAAGGAACTAGTTAGCTACATGAACCAGTATAAAGAATTGGCCGCCAAAACAAGAAGGATGTTCATAAACGAAGAACTATCAAGTAAGTTCTACCATAAAATGCCTCCGTTAATTGGCAATTATCTTGAACAAAAATTTCAGGAAAGATATCCAGGGAATACTATTGGTGTTCTCCCTCGCATACATCATGCTTATCAGGAGCTGACTGAAATGTGCAAACAAGCTTATCTCCAAAGAAACTTAAAAGATTTGCAATTCTGTTCCTAGATACCCCTTCCTAGCTATTATCAAGGTCAGAAGAAGTATGAATTGAGGAAGGCCCAAAGCTACAGAGGAAAGCCCCATAAATCACACGTTCGTGTGATTAAAAAGAAGTACCAGCACGATAAAACAAAAGTGAAGAAATGCAAGTGCTACATTTGCGGGGAGGAAGGTCACTTTGCCAGAGAATGCAGAAATAAATCTGGAAACAAAGAAAGAATATCAATGCTTAATGAAATAAATCTTCCAGAAGAATTTGATGTGGTCTCAGTTGACCAGGACGAAACAAAAAGTGATGCAAGTTCCCCCAGAAAACACATATATAATCTTAGAAACTGATGGTTCAATGACCGGATGGGGCGGAATTTGCAAATGGAAACGAGCCAAGTATGATTCCAGAAATACTGAGAAGATTTGTGCATACGCACATGGGAAATTCCCGACAGTGAAATCCGTAATCGATGCTGAAATTTATGCAGCAATGGAAACTATGAGTTCTCTTAAAATTAATTATCTGGACAAAGAGGAAATTACTCTTAGAACAGATTGTCAAACAATTATCAGTTTCCATAACAAGACTTCAAAGAACAAGCCATCAAGAGTCAGATGGATGACCTTTACGGACTTTATCACTGGAACCGGAGTTAAAGTAAACTTTGAGCATATAGATGGGAAAATGAAATTATTTGCTGATTCACTATCTCGGCTAATTGAAGGAGGAGAGGAGTCTATCAACATGATTCGAACAGAGGATGAATGAATACGAATTTTTCATCCTGAGGTAACAACATCATTCGATTATAAATTATTAACTCAATATGAGACATTGGTTGTAGAAACCAGCAGGGGAATATTCCTTCCCGAAGAACACGACAAAAGAAAGAAAATGACTGACATTGAGGAAAGCTCAATTCAACAACTTTCCTTCGGCTTGAAGGAATTTGAGCTAATACAACAAGCAAAAGAATCTGACTTTAATTGTAGAAGACAACTGGATGAGCCAAGAAAGAATTACTTCGTCACTAAGTATCACGGGATTGGCAAAATAAGAAGAGACATCTGGCGTGCCATGAAAATGGATCTATCTCCCCTCCATCTTGTGTCTCTTAGTACTACCAACACCATTGCTCCGGTGTTTCTTCTATGTAAAGCATGGATTCTGATCATCACTAGTCCCATATGAATATGATGAAATCCTGCTTCACGTAGTCTTTGGTGACTTTCTTCAGTTACAAGTGGTAGATCCACTTGATTTTCTTCTATGCATAGAAGATCTTCTTCGGAGTAGTGTTGATAAACTCTGTGGTTTGCTGGTTGAAAACATGTTGAATATAATGTCATTGATTCAAAAATCTGGGCTGATAAAAGAGCCAAGGTGCAGTATATTGAAAATTTGCTTGGGGAAATTGAGAAAAAGACCTTTATACAATGGCGGATGATGTTTCCAGATCAGTATGATAAGTTAATAAATGTTGCTGATGAAACACAGAACGTGTTATCTCAGATCCGAAGAATTATTACACTTGAAGACCTAACTACCGGATCTACAGCTGAGCAAAATCAAGCTTATCTAGATCTTGAAAGACTAGCATGCCCCAGCATCAAGGAACTAGTTAGCTACATGAACCAGTATAAAGAATTGGCCGCCAAAACAAGAAGGATGTTCATAAACGAAGAACTATCAAGTAAGTTCTACCGTAAAATGCCTCTGCTAATTGGCAATTATCTTGAACAGAAATGTCACGCCCCGAGAGTATGCCGTGCCGAAAATCAAACGGACGACATCTCCCCTGTACGTGGCAACATTTCGAGTTAATACAAGGCTCGTAGGCCCACAACAACAACATAATATAACATACTAATAGCAGCGGAAATGAAAAATCACATACCCACAACATAGATAACAAAACATGCAGGTGTACACCACCTGACAAGTCCACAGTAATAAAATCGTAAATAAAACCACGACATCACGACAAAGTCTATAACAAAACAAGGGTCCATGACATAGGACCAAAATCCATAACACATAAACAAGTCCAAGCCATAAGAGAGAAAAGCAAAATGAACTCCTCGGGAGACATCGGAAAATGGAGATGAGATGGATCGGTCGGCGTAGCTCCAAGTCGTCACAAAGGCGTCTACCTGTTACCTGGGCGACAGAAAAACCCAGGGTCGAAGGTGGTGAGTAAAACTCAGCAGGTAATCAGAGAAAACATGTAAATATATGTATCAATATTACATGTCATTCAACAGTCTAAATCTACTCGAACAACGGGTATACATCAGCATAAAAGGTATATATGCATGCATACACTAAATAAACTGAACAACAACGATGCTGACATACCTGACCGTCAGCTACTCTATCTTGATCCAACCTGGACATATAACCACATCATAGGGTATAAAAGAATAGTACTAAATCACACAATATCCTGAATATGATCCAAGAGTATCACCGTGAATAACCAATAGGTATACAAGTACCAGCCTACTACCATACAGGAAATGCAGTAGCATGTATGAATATGTACAAACAAATGCAACAAGCATAGTACATACAAATGCATCATCAAAGTGAGTATACATATAGACTGTATCTGTATGTATACTAATCACCATCATCCACGTATATATATATACAAGCAAGTATGTATATATATGTAACCATATGCAAAGCAATCAGATGATACTGTGATGCATGGTCATGCTCACACCCCACCCCTACTACGCTACCATGACCCGGTGTGGCCTAGGTGACACGACATGACAATCGTTCTAACTCACACCAACCACTACTATAGAGTGGCCGAGTGGCGATGATCAAGTAGCATGAGCGTAAAGAGCTCGCTATGCAACGGGGTCCCCTCTTGGCTAGCATCTCGATGACACTACCAATGAGCGGTCAAGTGCCACGCACCCAGGACAACTGCACGCAACTCCAACAACCATCGTCAATAATGGTAGAGTGCGGCACAACAAATGCTATGCCCTCACACCAGTTACTCCTCTGGAAGTAACCTGGGAGGCAGGATGACTGACGACTCTCTCTTAACCCCAAGGTGAGATGATGTCGTCAGTATGCATGCAATGACATGAGGGTACTGTCTCACATACAGACATCTACCATAGACTCTCTGTTCAACAGACAGTCACACAAAATTGATCAATACACTCTCTATCCTGTAGAGAGTCATACTCATCTGATCATGACAAGCTAGGACCATCGGTCCGTAGCGACACACTGTCCATGACTCACCTGACCATTTACACAACCCGTGATTGGTAAATAAAGGTGCAACATACAGGTATGGAATGAGTCCTACATTTAGGGCCATACTTATCCACAGAGGACCTTTTTTTTGTTGCCAAATTTACAATTTAGGTCATCCTCCGTACTCTAACATCTACACCCTACTAAACAGTTAGACCTACTTACATCACATCTGTAACTCCTAGATCATGCTAGGGAATATGTGTTATCAATAATTGAGCACACATATATATCAACGATAAGTTCAAGCATACGATAAACAGAGCATGATCAAGGTAATATGAACACCTAACATGTTCATATCTATGTCTAAATCTAGAAATCATTACATCTACCCGACCGGTAGGAAATTACCTACCTAATAAGAAGCTCGTGACAATAAAAATCCTCACGGCCATGGTCCTGTCTCGTATCCACGTCCTGCATAAACCATAATATGCATTAAGTTCTAGCACATGACAATAGATATATTTAATCTACTATTCTATCATTTCCATATTCGCGTCCCTTTATCGAATACGAATTAGAAGCTCAAATAGTCAAGCTTGACTATTTAATTTAACTCACCGTTTCAATTAGCAAAAGTGCTAACCTACTCATTCAACTACATACCCATTCAACCAAATCGATCTCATGTAGATTTAATCTTTTTATACTTAATTTGATGTAACAGGATCACCAACAAATTAAGTATAAATCTAACCCATATTGAATAAAATCAAAAACAACCCCATTTATCTAAACGGATTGCAGAACACACAAAATCACCCCTTTAAAATACTAAGGTCAGATAGTATACCCTAAATTGCATCTAACCCCGACATATACCATCTACATCAGCCGCAGCCACTGACCCATGTCAACTATTGAATCGAAATTGTATTCACAACACACCGGAGGGAAATTGATTTGGCTTACCAACACCTAAAGCTTTACCGACAGTACCAATCCTTCCCAATCCTCAACCGGAATGTAAACAAATCACTGCCCAAAACCAAATCAACACTTCGACGATAAACCCAACCCTAACAGAGACAACGTCCATTAGCCAACATCGCAACCATTTCTACCAAAAAGGAATTTACAAACAACCGGAATTAATCTTGCTTACTCGGTGTTGAATCCCGTCGGCAGCAACTCCCTTGTTTGCCGATCCACCTCCTGACCAAATCCAAATATTGGCTTAACCAAGGAAGATGAACAACAAGGTAAATGGAAGAGAGATCAACTTACCGACAGTCTCCCCAATTACGCTTGGTTCACGGACGCCCCACAACCACGGCACCTCTATCACTGCCGAGTTAGGGCTACATAGGGGAAGGGCTCAATTGATGAAGAACCACATCAGCTAATCGGCATCCAAGGTAGGGAGCAACACAACCAGTGCTCACCTTTTTCCGACTCCAAACGGGAGTGGGCTGCTCGGTTCGCCGGAAATTTCAAGAATGTCCCGCTGCCCTAAATCAATGGGTTAAGCTCAACGGAAGAACCACATTAAGAGCTCAGATCTTGTCCGAAGCAAGAAGGGAACATCGACCCTTACCTAGCTCCGACGCCCACCGGCACAGCTTCCAACCGCACGTTCCTTCTCCACCAGCGCGTTCGCGGGCACCGTTGAGGGTGGTCGGTCCCCGCTTGCAGAGAAGAGGGAGAGTTGGCTACGGATGGGGAGATAGCTCAGGCGGTGAAGTCGCGAGGAGAAAGGGAATCACGCGAAGAAGGAATTGCGAGCGACGGTGATCGAGCGCGGCGGGGAAGAAAAATAGTCGCGAAGCATTAAAAAGGAAAACAAAGATCGCGGCTGGAAAATAAAAGAACGGCTGCGAAACGCTTGGCTTAAATGATAACGGGCTGGGTTTCTTTTGTTTAACGGGTTGGATTTCCGACCCGTTAAGCCCACTAACACCTACACAAAAAGGGCTTAGAAATTTCCGTTCGAGTCCAGAAAAATTCCTAAAAATTTCTGAAAAAATTTCTATAGGATATTCTCCTAATTACCCAACATCTATTTTATTTTATTTATTTATTATTTTTTTTCTGGTATTTTTTCATTCTCCCCCACTTATTAAAATTTGGTCCCCAAATTTCGTACTTAAATGCAAAAATTAATTCAAGCATATTCTAAAATAACCTCATACCTCAGGTAAACAGATGAGGATATCGAGCTCGGATAATATCTTCCAGCTCCCATGTAGCCTCCTCATCCGTATGATGCTGCCATCCCACCTTTACGAGTCGGATGGTTTTGTTCTGCAACTGCCGCTCCTTGCGATCAAGAATCTGCACCGGAGTCTCCTCATAAGTCACATTCGCCTGGAGTGGTATCGGGATCTCTTTCAGAACATGGTCAGATCGCGGCACGTATTTCCTCAACATAGAAACATGGAATACGTTGTGAACACCCGCAAGTGTCGGAGGTAAAGCCAACCGATAAGCAACACCTCCAATCTGCTCCAATATCTCAAATGGACCAATGTAACGTGGAGCTAATTTTCCTTTTATCCCAAATCTCTTGACTCCTTTGGCGGGTGACACTCGTAAGAATACATGGTCCCCAACTGAGAATTCCAGAGGCCTTCGCCTCCGGTCCGCATAACTCTTCTCGTTTATCCCAGGCCTCGGATAACCGCTGCTCGATCACTGCACTAACTCTCGCATCATCTTCGATACTCGAGGCCCCAATAGCCGCTGCTCCCAACCTCCTCCCATAACACAGGAGATCTGCAGGGTCTGCCGTATAATGCCTCGAAAGGAGCCATCTGGATAGAAGAGTGGTAGTTGTTGTTGTAGGCAAACTTCACTAAAGGAATGTGATCCTCCCAACTGCCACCGAAATCCATGACGCATGATCTCAATAGATCCTCCAGAGTCTGAATGGTACGTTCGGACTGTCCGTCTGTCTGCGGATGAAAGGTCATTAAGTCGACGCCTGCATACATGCCTGGCCCGCGCAGACTGGATCTCTATCAGATATAATACTCAATGACACTCCATGCAATCTGATGATCTCTCGGCAGTACAATTCCGCTAGACGATCCAATGAGTCCGTCTCACGAATCGGAAGGAAGTGAGCGGATTTGGTTAATCGATCCACGATCACCCAAATCGCAGTATGTCCTTTACGGGTTCTGGGTAATCCCGTAACGAAGTCCATCGTGATATGCTCCCACTTCCATTCCGGGATCGGGATTTCCTGAAGTAACCCCGCAGGTTTCTGATGTTCGGCCTTCACTTGCTGGCATACTAGGCATCGTGCGACAAAGTCCGCAATATCTCGTTTCATATCGTTCCACCAGTATAAGCGCTTCAAATCTCGGTACATCCGAGTACTACAAGGATGTATAGCAAATCTTGACTGATGTGCTTCCTATAGCAGTTCTTCCTTAACTGGGTGAGTGTCCGGAACACATAGTCATCCTCGGAAACGAAGTACACCATTCTCGTCGCTCGAGAAATCCGTCTGACGTTCTGAGTCTATCGTGCTGCTCAAGAACTGCAGATGCTGCTCATTGACTTGTGCTTCCTTGATCCTCTTGCAACGGCGATCGACAACCATAGAAACTAATATCCCCGGTGTTTGGCCGTGTTCGATAATCCCAACTCGAGAACCTGTCGAACTAGATCGATGCTTCGCTGTCGGTGGCCGACCGCCGTAACTCCACACATTAGCTTTTCCCGGATGATACTGGATGGTGCAGTCGTAATCCTTCAGATACTCCATCCATCGTCTCTGTCTCAGATTCAGCTCTTTCTGTGTGAACAGATACTTGGACTTTATAGTGCGATAGATCTCAAAGGTAATCCCATACAAGTAGTGCCTCCATATCTTCAATGCGAAAATAATGGCGGCTAACTCCAGATCCTGCACTGGGTAATTTCTCTCGTGATCTTTTAGTTGACGGGAGACATAAGATACCACACGGTTGGACTGCATCAGGACTGCACCCAACCCTTAGATAGAAGCATCCGTATAGAGAACCATCCCATCAACACCAGAAGGAATCACTAAGATTGGTGCAAAAACTAGCCGTCGCTTAAGCTCCTGGAAGCTAGTTTCACAGGCCTCGACTAGCGACTCAATTTCCGAGTCAGACGAGTGAGTGGCATGGCGATACTCGAGAATCCCTCCACGAATCTCTGGTAATACTCGGCCAGACCAAGGAAACTACGGACTTTTTGAACTGATTTTGGCTGATCCCAACTGGTAATAGCCTCAATCTTCTGGGGATCTATAGAAATACCTCTGTTGGACACCACATGTCCAAGAAAACCCACTGAGGATAACCAGAACGCACACTTACTGAATTTGGCATACAACTGTTCCTGTCGCAACATCTCTAATACTATCTGCAGATGTTGTTCATGCTCCTGCTCTGATCGAGAATAAATCAATATGTCATCGATGAACACTATCACGAACTGATCTATATACCTTAGGAATACCTGGTTCATTAAGTCCATAAATGCAGCTGGGGCATTCGTGAGACCGAAAGGCATCACTAGAAACTCATAATGCCCATAACGGGTGCGGAAAGCTGTTTTCTGAACATCCTCATCTCTTATCCGAAGCTGATGATATCCTGAGCGCAGATCAATTTTAGAATACACACATGTATCCTTAAGCTGATCGAACAAATCTTCTATCCTCGGCAGTAGATATTTGTCCTTAACTGTGACTGCATTCAGTTGCCGATAGTCAATACATAACCGTAACGATCCATCCTTCTTCTTGACAAAGAGTACCGGTGCTCCCCATGGTGAAACACTAGGGTGGATGAATCCATTATCCAGCAACTCCTGCAGTTTAACTTTAAGTTCATTCAGCTCCTTTGGCGCCATCCGATAAGGAGGTTTCGATATAGGTGCAATTCCTGGAATAACCTCTATCGCAAATTCCACTTGCCTAGGAGGTGGCAAGCCTGGAAGTTCATCTGGAAATACATCTGGATATTCTCGGACTACTCGCACATTAGAGAGAGGTGGTAGTCCTTCATTCTCAACTTTGACTAGAGATAACAGATAACCTTGACAACCTTGAGCCAATAGCTTCTGAGCCTGTAGTGCCGATATAATAGATAATCCATCATCTCTCGTACCAACAAATTCCCAAGCTGGTTGATCTGGTGGTCGGAAAGTCACCACTCTTGCTCTACAATCCATTGTAGCGTGATAAGCGACCAACCAGTCCATACCGAGAATAATATCGAACTCTATCATTTCCAACACCTGAAGGTCCACTGTAAGGATATGCCCGTCAAAGTCTAATGGGCAACCCTTGATTTCTTGGTGGCTAGTTAGCACCTCTCCTGATGGCAAGGATACTGTTAACCCACAAGAACGAACCCTTGGGATTCTTCCAACTCTACCCAGAAATACTCTAGATACGAATGAATGAGAACTACCGGTATCAATCAATGTATCAGTATATATAAAATAAACTGAAACCATACCGCGTATGACTGATCCCTCAGCCCGCTGTGCCTCATCTATAGTGATGGCAAAAACTCGTCCAGTCTTGATATTCGTCGGTTGCATCCCTGACGAAGTAGTAGTGTGCCTCCTACCGGATCTCGACTTTGTGGTACCGAGGCCGAGTAGCCGTGCCGCATAAGATATCCTGAGAGTTGGTCGGTAAGAATCTGCTGCGCGTATACTCCCGGTAGTAGATCACCGAGATGCAGTGGATCGATCACCGCTTCGGCATCATCGTAGGGCACCTCCTCGCATCTCCGATACAAGTGTCTTTGGTGGAGGTACTGGGCCGCTCTGTCCATAAGTCTGAGTCCGCGGTCTTTGTCCTCTTCACGCCTGGTAGGCTTCTTCCCCTTGTTGGAGCTATCAGGAAACTCCAACTGTGCTTTCAGTGTACAATCACGGTTAGTATGACCCGGTTGTTTGCAATAATAGCAAAACGGCTGCTCCAAAGGACACTCTGATACTCTGTGGCTTTCAGATCCACATTTATAGCATCCACTCCTACCTCGACCCTTACGGCTACTCTGAGATCCTTCAAACTCTCGATCGGACGCTTCTTCGTGATCCGGTGACCCTTCGCAAAGATTTGCGTAGTTCCTTTTTGCTCCCCTTTCTTCTGAGTCTCCTGAGTTGAACCCTGGTTCTGCTGCTTGCCCTTAGTCATCTGCTTCTCGATATCTTTCTCCCTGGAAATTTGCTGGGAAGTAATCTCGATGAAGAGGGCGTGGTCCAATGCCTCCCTGTATGAGGTAATGATAGATCCTGACATCCGGCTCCGTATATAGATAGCAAGACCCTGGGTGAACTGGTACATCTGATCTGCATCCTGTGCTACTAGGTGAGAGCAGAACTCTGATAGTTTGGTAAACTCTGCGTTGTACTCTATAACAGAACGATCACCTTGCTTCAGGCTTAGAAATTCTACGACGTCTTTGTAAGCGCCAAGGAAAATCGCATCTCGAAAGTATCTCAGCCGCCAAGTAATCACACGCTCCCCGGATAGAGTCTTCTGCAATTTCCACCAAGTGACAGCCTAATCTCTGAGATGATATGCAGCAAGGCCCACCTTCTCCACATCATGCGGATTCGTATACTCGAAGGTGTCTTCCATATTTTCCAGCCAAGATCGGGCAATCCATGGGTCGGACTACCCTCGGAACAAGGTGAACTTCTCCTTGGCTGATCGTGCTAACAATTTATCATTGAACCAACCGGACTCGCGTGGGCTCGGGCGTAATCGTGGTACATCCGGATTCTCCACCAATAGGGGGTTCTTGAGGTGGTGCTTGAGTAGCCGGCTCGCCACAGAGTATCTCGTCCCATCCTCTCGCCGCCGCTCGACGGACGACCTCGACCATGAGTCTGAACAGGTGGCATAACTCTGACAGTATTCACCTGTTGAACAAGTCTAGATAAGCATCTAACTAAAGTATAAATTATCAGGAATACTTACTTCGTGCTACCTGGAGCCCATGCCGCGATCAATCCCATCTCACAAAAACCAAAACCAAAAAATATTCCGACTCCCGAGAATCCAAAACTCAAAAACAAAATCATAATATGACATCGCAGAACCTTCGGCTCTGATACTAATAAAGTTGTCACGCCCCGAGAGTATGCCATGTCGAAAATCAAACGGACGACATCTCCCCTGTACGTGACAATATTTCGAGTTAATACAAGGCCCGTAGACCCACAACAACAACATAATATAACATACTAATAGCAGCGGAAATGAAAAACCACATACCCACAACATAGATAACAAAACATGCAGGTGTACACCACCTGACAAGTCCACAGTAATAAAACCGTAAATAAAACCACGACATCATGACAAAGTCCATAACAAAACAAGGGTCCATGACATATGGACCAAAATCCATAACACATAAACAAGTCCAAGCCATAAGAGAGAAAGCAAAATAAACTCCTCGGGAGACATCGGAAAATGGAGATGGGATGGATCGGTCGGCGTAGCTCCAAGTCATCACAAAGGCGTCTACCTGTTACCTGGGCGACAGAAAAACCCAGGGTCGGAGGTGGTGAGTAAAACTCAGCAGGTAATCAGAGAAAACATGTAAATATATATATGTATCAATATTACATGTCATTCAACAATCTAAATCTACTCGAACAACGGGTATACATCAGCATAAAAGGTATATATGCATGCATACACTAAATAAATCAAGCAACAGCGATCTTTGACATACGATCCAACCTGGGCATATAACCACATCATTGGGTATAAAAGAATAGTACTAAATCACACAATATCCTGAATATGATCCAAGGGTATCACCATGAATAACCAATAGGTATACAAGTACCAGCCTACTACCATACAGGAAATGCAGTAGCATGTATGAATATGTACAAACAAATGCAAAGAGTATAGTACATACAAATGCATCATCAAAGTGAGTATACATATAGACTGTATCTGTATGTATACTAATCACCGTCATCCACGTATATATATATACAAGCAGGTATGTATATATATATAACCATATGCAAAGCATCAGATGATACGATATTAATGCGGCATGCATGGTCATGCTCGCCACCCTACTGCTACACGACCCGGTGTGGCTGGGTAGGTGGCACGACATGACAACTGTCCCAACTCACACCAACCACTATTATAGAGTGGCCGAGTGAGTAGTATGATCAAGTAGCATATGAGCGTAAAGAGCTCGCTACGCAACGGGAGTCCCTGCTGCTGGCTACTCCGACTGATACTACCAATGAGCGGTCGAGTGCCACGCACCCAGGACAACTGCACGCAACTCCAACAACCATCGTCAATAATGGTAGAGTGCGGCACAACAAATGCTATGCCCTCACACCCGATTACTCTCTCGAAGTAACTGGGAGGCGAGGATATTTGGCGACTCTCTCAACCCCAAGGTGAGATGATGTCGTCGATGTGCATCAATGACATGACATGAGTCTTGTCTCACATACAAACATCTACCATAGACTCTCTGTTCAACAGAGAGTCACACCCAATTGATCAGTACACTCTCTATCCTGTAGAGAGTCATACTCATCTGATCATGACAAGCTAGGACCATCGGTCCGTATCGACACACTGTCCACGAATCACCTAACCATTTACACAACCCGTGGTTGGTAAATAAAGGTGCAACATACAGGTATGGAATGAGTCCTACATTTAGGGCCATACTTATCCACATAGGACCTTTTTTTTTTTTTGCCAAATTTACAATTTAGGTCATCCTCCGTACTCTAACATCTACACCCTACTAAACAGTTAGACTTACTTACATCACATCTGTAACTCCTAGATCATGCTAGGGAATATGTGTTATCAATAATTGAGCACACATATATATATCAACGATAAGTTCAAGCATACGATAAATAGAGCATGGTCAAGGTAATATGAACACCTAACATGTTCATATCTATGTCTAAATCTGGAAATCATTACATCTACCCGACCGGTAGGAAATTACCTACCTGATAAGAAGCTCGTGACAATAAAAATCCTCACTAGCGGTCCTGCCCGTATCCGCCCGTCTACAAACCATAATATGCATTAAGTTCTAGCACATGACAATAGATATATTTAATCTACTATTCTATCATTTCCATATTCGCGTCCCTTTATCGAATACAAATTAGAAGTTCAAATAGTCAAGCTTGACTATTTAATTTAACTCATTGTTTCAATTAGCAAAAGTGCTAACCTACTCATTCAACTCCATACCCATTCAACCAAATCAATCTCATGTAGATTTAATCTTTTTATACTTAATTTGATGTAATAGGATCACCAACAAATTAAGTATACATCTAACCCATATTGAATAAAATCAAGAACAACCCCATTTATCCTAACGGATTACAGAACACACAAAATCACCCCTTTAAAATACTAAGGTCAGATAGTATACCCTAAATTGCATCTAACCCCGGCATATACCATCTACATCAGCCGCAACCACTGACCCATGTCAACTATTGAATCAAAATTGTATTCAAAGCACACCGGAGGGAAATTGATTTGGCTTACCAACACCTAAAGCTTTACCGACAGTACCAATCCTTCCCAATCCTCAACCGGAATGTAAACAAATCAGTTCCCAAAACAAAATCAACACTTCGACGATAAACCCAACCCTAACAGAGACAACGTCCATTAGCCAACATCGCAACCATTTCTACCAAAAAGGAATTTACAAACAACCAGAATTAATCTTGCTTACCCGGTGTTGAATCCCGTCGTGAACTCCCTTGTTTTAGATCCACCTCTGCCCCAAATCCAAATATTGGCTTAACCAAGGAAGATGAACAACAAGGTAAATGGAAGAGAGATCAAATTACCGATAGTCGGAATCTCCCCCACTCGCTTGGTTCACGGACGCCAACCATTAACGACGCGCCTATCATCGCGAAAGTTAGGGCTACACAGGGGAAGGGCTCAATTGATGAAGAACCACATCAACTAATCGGCATCCAAGGTAGGGAGCAACACAACCAGTGCTCACCTTTTTCCGACTCCAAACGGGAGTGGGCTGCTCGGTTCGCCGGAAATTTTAAGAACGTCCCGCTGCCCTAAATCAATGGGTTAAGCTCAATGGAAGAACCACATCAAGAGCTTAGATCTTGTCCGAAGCAAGAAGGGAACATCGACCCTTACCTAGCTTCGACGCCCACCGGCACAGCTTCCAGCCTCACATTCCTTCTCCACCAGCGCGTTCGCGGGCACCGTTGAGGGTGGTCGGTCCCCGCTTGCAGAGAAGAGGGAGAGTTGGCTGCGGACGGGGAGATAGCTCAGGCGGTGAAGTCGCGAGGAGAAAGGGAATCACGCGAAGAAGGAATCGCGAGCGACGGTGATCGAGCGCGGCGGGGAAGAAAAATAGTCGCGAAGCATTAAAAAGGAAAACAAAGATCGCGGCTGGAAAATAAAAGAACGGCTGCGAAACGCTTGGCTTAAATGATAACGGGCCGGGTTTCTTTTGTTTAACGGGTTGGATTTCCGACCCGTTAAGCCCACTAACACCTACACAAAAAGGGCTTAGAAATTTCCGTTCGAGTCCAGAAAAATTCCTAAAAATTTCTGGAAAAATTTCTATAGGGTATTCTCCTAATTACCCAACATCTATTTTATTTTATTTATTTATTATTATTTTTTTTTCTGGTATTTTATAAGAAATTTCAGGAAAGATATTCCCGACAGTGAAATTCGTAATCGATGCTGAAATTTATGCAGCAATGGAAACTATGAGTTCTCTTAAAATTCATTATTTGGACAAAGAGGAAATTACTCTTAGAACAGATTGTCAAGCAATTATCAGTTTCAACAACAAGACTTCAAAGAACAAGCCATCAAGAGTCAGATGGATGACCTTTACGGACTTTATCACTGGAACCGGAGTTAAAGTAAACTTTGAGCATATAGATGGGAAAATGAATATATTTGCTGATTCACTATCTCGGCTAATTGAAGGAGGAGAGGAGTCTATCAACATGATTCGAATAGAGGATGAATGGACACGAATTTTTCATCCTGAGGTATTTCGAGCTCAGCTCAGGTTTTATTTTCAAAAGATCACGATCCTCTCTTTTGGTATCAGAACCGACATTAAGCAAAACAACACAATAATATCTTTTCTGATAGATATTAATAAGCAGTTACAGGAGGTGAAAGCACAGATAAATCAGTTGAAGAATCAACCGAGCACTTCAACTGCTGGACCTTCAAAAGAGCTTGAAGGAGCAATTGACGACCTGACAAAGAGAATTTCTGGCATAAATTTGGGAGAAGGAGCAGTCATCCCAAAGAAGAAAGGCTCTATTATGATATTCAACAATCCATCGGAAATTCTCCAAAGAGAAAAGACAAAATAATGTCTTCAAGCGCAAGACATTCTACCAGTACCAGACCCCCAGCTGTTGGTACATCAACAACACAAGTACCAATATGGCTTAGGACTTCATAAAATTTTCATGCTCATCCGACTGGCTATGGCTCACTCTTAGAGACTTACATGCACGACAGCCTTTTGCAATCAATTAACAAAGTCGTTTGCCTTATCATAAGCTTTAATCTAAGATTTGTAATAATTTGAAAATAAAGAAATAATTGATAACCCTTACCTTCCACCTTGAATAGAATAGCGATTTCTTTGATTTCATACTTTGATCGTGATTGCGTGCTCGTCTACAATTTGTTAGTAATATACAGCAGAATAATAAAGTAAAATAATAAATACAAGCACACCCACAAGACAAGAGTATTTACGCGGTTCAGAACTAGGGTTCCTACTCCACGGGATGAGCTTTAGTGATGCACACCACCACTATCAAACTTCTCCTTCTCAATATGACATCGGATGTGGAGAAATCTCGTACAACAAGTGTTTACAACAATAAACAAGAAGATACAATCAAATACAAGGATGAAGCAAAAAAACAAAAGTAAAGAACACTTTATAAAAACTTGATTGTTTGCTTGTTTGTTGATTGCTTGAGATTGCTCTTGAAGGTCTGAAATACAACAACACTTCCCCTTCAAAATCACCCAAAAAATCGTTTGCAAAATTCTCCCCAAGTTGCTCCTTTTATAACCTGCATTGGGCTGATTTCATGCCTAGCAACCGACTACCGAAAGGCACCAGTCGACTGCTAGTCTATACGTTGTCTCAAAACGACCCCATCCAATTGGAATCTATCCAACGGATACATCAACAATCGACTGCCCTTACTAGCGGTCGATTTCTACCCAATAGTCAACTAGCCAGTCGATTACGTAACAATCTGTGCACTGCTACAGTGTCATCAGTCGATTGCTCAAGGCTACTTGACTACCCATATATGGTAGTCGACTGCCAGTGACACACAACAGTAGTCGAGCTGCAGTTGACTACTTGTCAGTCGATTGGTCAAAATCCTAGTCCAGTCAACTAAACTCCCGAGTGTTGAATACTCGGCCAGTCGACTGATTCATAACCACAGTCGATTGGTAAAACTCAAACATGAGGTTTAACCCAAGTATGATCCTCTCATACATGATTGTCCACCCTTAGCCTAGACCTAAGCCTTCTAGCCACCTTCATCAGGCTTACGCCTCTAGGATCCCTCGAGTCTGTGACTCTTCATCTTTCACGTTAGCCTTTAGGTGTTTCCATCGGCCATGTCATGCTAATCGGGTCCTTTGCTAAGGTTTATTTGGACTTATGCTGCTAAGACCATATGCTTGAACTTTACGCTGCCAAAACCTCACCCTTGTCAAGATCCATTTGGACTTATGCCGCCAAGACTATATGCTTGGACTTTACATTGCCAAACCTACAAACTTGGACGTTTCCTTATCAAGTACCCACGACTTGGACTTTCAATTGACAAGTACCCATGACTTGGACTTTTCAATTGCTAAGAACATGCTTGGACTTTCTATGCCAACTTCATGTTGAACTTTTCAATTGCCAAAGTTCACTTGGAATTTACGGCGCTAAGACTACACACTTTGACTTATGCTGCCAAGACTTTACCTTTAGACTTCCCTTGCCAAATATCCATATTTGGATTTTCCTTGCCAACTATCCAAACTTGGGCTTCTGAGGTTGATTGCTCTAATAATATCCCATAAATAATCTTCCTCATATGACTTTGAATATCCCAATCATCCACTAGTCATATGGTCAAACCATATAGTTAAACAATGGTTAAACCCATTGTCAAAAATCAAAATACTACTCGAGTTTCACTCGAGTTTGGTCAACATTGATCCAGGGCCTATTGCACCAATAATCTCACCCTTTTTGATGTTTGACAATACCTTTAAGTTAAGATAATGATAACCCAAACTTAACTCTTCCAATGCCAAAGCATAGTGAAGGTTTACCTAACTTAAACCTCACTTCTCCCCTTTTGACATACATCAAAAAACCTACCAAGGTTTTCAATATCTCATCTACCAAAGAGATTCTACATTCTCTCCCTTGGTTCAAAAATATCTTAGATGCCTTTACTCTTCCCAGTGATAAATATCATATCACTAAATGAGAGGTAATCCATAATGAAGGTACCTAAACCCTCAGTTCTTCCCCTTTGGTCATCATTGCATCCATTATCCCTTGATGGATACACTATCCCTACAGGTTTGCTCCCCCTTGACCATTGCACCAACAATGTCTTTGTGTTGGGTTTCCCCGGCACCGACATGGGTGAATGTTCGAACATGTTTCGTAAACATGCACACAACGGAAGAAAAACAATACGGTAATAAACTAATTTTATTACATCACACACACCACACGCATGCTGGATACAACAAGTGTAGACATAATCACATATTTAAAATTTTTGCAATAAAGGAAACTTTATATCTAGGTATATATGACGAATCACGTGTAGCGGGAATAACATCAACCGTAGCGACCCTCATTAGTATCGCCTCTATCCGTATCCACATCGAGTATCGTTGGAATAGCTTCGCAAGCTACGAGCCTTATCTTGATGAAAGATATTAGTCTCATGTCGAAGATAATGTGATTCGAGAGACGATCACAAAACAAGTTCCACGAACTTGTCTCCTCGAAAGAGCCGGTGGCAACAAGGTGGCCGACCAATCAAATTGGCCGGTGGCAGCTGGGTTGATGGCCGGTGGATGGCCGACAGTTGGTGGCTGGTCGGCGACTAGAGGTGGTGGCGTCCAAGGGTGGGCGGCGCCAAGGAGGGGTGGCGGCAACAAGAGAGGAAGAGGAGGAGGTGGTGGCTAGGGTTTCCAAAACCTTAACTCATCTGCGAAATATTTCTCCACCCTCTTATTTATAGAACACATGTTCCTTGACCATCAAGAAAACTTAATGGTCATTGGTTCATGACCAAAACCCGTTAACCCACTCTAATAACTTAAGTTAAAATAAACCAAACCGCATTGGTCTATTTTAAGTTAAAACGAACCGAACCAACTTTGGTTCATTTGTTTAAAATAAACCAAACTCCTTTGGTTTATTTTCCACCATTGGATTATAACCAAACCGATTTGGTTCATCCATCATGTCTTCATAAGACTTGGCCCATCCATGCTTTCGATGCGATTGAAACAATTTCATGCTCGCTCCAGGTTTAGTCAAACCAAACCAAGTCTCTCTCGATCTGAGAATTACATTCTCAAATTCGTTTTAAATCCTTCGGATAACACTCGTAGTACGTGTGACCAAATAGGTTCCCGATTTATGTTGGTCGTCTATAATTAACCATTAATTATAGAATGATCATGAGTGACACCTAGTAGTACATCATGATCCCCAATTAACTGAAAAATCAACGGTTGATCCCAGAACATCTTCTGAAACCTTTCAACAGCTACAGTGTATTGTGCCCTGTTCCCTTCACTTATCTTATACCCACTTAGTTCAGGACATGGTCTATAGTGTCAGTTCCCACTAGGCTGACTATGTCACACCTAGCCCAAGTATTTACTTCCTTATCCTATGAATTTTAGTTACTGCACATGTATCCAAGAGTACCATACTCTAAACATGTAATGCTTTGGCCAAAGACTTTAGTAACAATCCGACGAGAGGCGATAGGGTATACATCTCCTCATAAGGAGTGGTGAATCCTCTGTTGGCTACTCAAACACCTTCAGACACTTCGACTTATGCCCAATCATCTCGGGTCCACATCTCCTCGGAGATGCTTACAAGATGTCAAAACATAAGTCTCCATGACCAAGATGACTTGAATACCTCAAGTCGAAGGAATATCACACTTAAGCTGTAGTAAGGACTTCATTGATATATTTGTATATGCAGAGAACCATATGAAGTCTTACAACTGGTCACTCCAATGAACTAGTTACCATAACTAGCATCCACGATCAACTCCGGACATCCCAATGTTTCCAGCCAGAGAGAAACAACTTCTTGGATAAACCAAAGAGTATACCTTGTGCTAGTCTCAACAGAATCAATGGCATCCGTATGTATCAATTCATTGACTAGGGAAAATTCCAATACATCACAATTACACATGTAGAGAAACTCACTGGTTGTGATCAAATCACAAATTAACTCATGCTATGAATCGTATTGCGAACATCCAGTAAATGAGTTTAAGATCTAATCAAATACATGAAAATATGTATACTCAAATAGTGAATATTCATTTATCAAATAAATGGAACATCCATAAGGTGGTTGCCTTAGGACACCTCTCATATATAACTAACACTTTGGAGAGTTCCTAAGCCTATAGGAAACTTAAACCATCGAAAATAAGGGTAAAAGTTCAAACTTGAATTTTAACTTCCCTTAAAATTTGATACTCACCCTAAATAAATCTACCAATCATTTTCAATGATTATTTTACCCTTCCAATGTTTTCCAAAGCATATCCTAGGATTAGGAGATGTTAGGGAAACCTAGGGTAGCTGATACATGAGTAAACAAACCTTATTCAGTTGAAATCATCACCATTAGTTGACTGAAATCAAAAATTAGTCGATTGAAATCAGAAATCAATCGACTGCTTTTGGCAAAATGCAGAAATCAGTTTTAGAAATTGGATTTTAATAAATCATAAGTAAATATATGTATTTTGAAAATTCATGAAACTTCATACGTACATTACTTACATGAAACATAATGAGTAAAAATAATTTTAAATTAAAAAATCCATTAAATTGCAAGATTGATACAAAGTTCAAAACCATTGAAAACTTCAATATTTTTGTCTAACTTTGTGCCAACTTGTTCAATGGTAATTGCTATCAAAAGATAGACTTCACTAAGGTTTTCTAAAATGATTTAAAAATATTTTTAAAACCTTATTTTGAACCATAACCTATGGGCTAGATGTACATGACTTATATATTAGCTTTTCTCATGATTCATCAATGTCATATTATGAGTTTGAGTAAATCTAGATGCAAGAACTATGTACCTTAAACTTAACTCATTTTTTTAACATCTCACATGTGTATTGGGTGTATCAATACACACACATGTCAATCTTATGGTTTTTGTGAGATGTGAGTTTTGTTCTTCCTTATTTAAGGACTTATGCATGTTATCTAGGCAACTTTATTTGATTCCCTTATCATGGGACTTCAAATCATATCATTCTTCTTAATTTCATTTTAATTATCCTAAATGCATGAATATAATCATGACATAAAAATGTGCATAATTTAAAATATTTACCAATAATTATGATGTCATGATATAAATATAAACCTAAATACAAACATAACATATATTACCCTAAGTATGATCATGACATTGAAATAATTATATGAAGCATACATGACATATGACAAATAAAACATGACAAATACGATATAAAGGTATAAGAATACCTAGATTTCAAGTCTAATTTCCATTTGTTAGGATTAAACCCCATTTTTCCATAATAAATTAATTTTCCAAGCTTGCCAAAAATCTAAAATGATACACTATTGACTCTAAACCTAGTTGTGTCAATTATGATTGATTTTTTAAACTTCTTAAATTCTATTGGCACATCCTAAAATCTTTTAGGATTAAAAATCTCATTTCATTTTCAAAGTATTGCAATAGTTCGAAAATGCCCTAAAATATCATCTTTACCATGGTTAGGTTAACTATCTATCCATTCAAGAATGACACATCTTAATCCATTTAGCGTGATGAAATCATTCTCCTAAGAATCCAAAATCTATTTGAGCTCCTTGGGTTAACTAGGTATTCACTAGGGATAACTTCCCTAGCTACCCTCCTAATGACCCTCCTAGGCTTTGAAACCTTGGTCATTTGGGTCTTCTTAAGGTTAACTCTAGGGATAACTCTCCTTGTAATCTTTTTAATAACTTTCCTAGACTTCTTCGAAGCTTTAGTCACTTGACACTTGTCAAGATTAACCTTAGGGATGACTTTCCTAGTAACCTTGACTTTTCTAGACTTAGGAGTAGTTTCATAATTAAATGGAACATTGTGGTAGGTTTGTATGGTCTTCTTGGGCCTAGGCTTGTGACTCAAATCTTCCTTGCCTTTAACTAAATCTTTCCTACAAACACTTAAGTTTGGTCCACTAGACCCATTAGTTGAATTTTCAATTTTCCTAAGGGTCTTCTTCAATTTCTTAAGCCTTGATCTTAAGGCTTGGTTTTCCTTTTCTAATATCTCAATTTTTGAATTTCCATTATTTCTTGAGATATTCTTTTTCCTAGGCATGTGTTTAGATTTCTTAGAGTTAATGCCTAGATTGTTCTTAGGTAAGGTTGATTAGTATTATCCTTAGGTAAATTGACATATTTAGCACATAGACAAAAATATTTATTTTTGGCATGCCTTATATCATGATGAACAATAGCAAGAAAATTATTAACATGCTTTTTGGCCTTACATAAAGTAGGAGCATTATTAAATGTTACCTTAGGGTTTGCCTTAGCTCCCCCTACATGTGAAGCTCCTCCTTTGCTCTTAGTTGAATGACTTCTCCTAGGACATTGGCTTCAATAATTCCTTTTTTGTTGACATTTGAAACGTACTATGTGCTCCTTGCCTTTTCGTGTTGGGGCTCCGACCTCCTTTGCCTTCTCCTTCCTCTTGGGCACTTGAATCGTCTTCTTAACTCTTTTTGGACATTTGCTTTTGTAATGCCCCTTCTCCCTACACTCAAAGTAAATTATATGATTTTTATTTTTATGAACTATGCTCGAGTTACCTATAGGAGAATCACTCCTGGATGTAGGTAGCTCATCCTCTTGATTCAGTGTAGATTGTCTCTCCTCCCCCTCAATCCTAGAGGTGGAGGCTTATCCAACCTCTTCAACTTCTTCTTCTTTGGATGTTGAGCACCTCTCAACCTCCGACTCTACAAACTCTTGAGATGATTATAATGATTCTTCCTCTTCAGATGTTGAACATCTCTCAACTTTCGAGTCTTCATGAGCTTGAGATGAGGAGCACTGTTTCTTAGACTCCTCCTTATCTTGTATTTGGAACGGTGAAGGATCTTCATGGAACTTGACCAAGTTGTTACACAAATCTCTTGTGTCCTTATAACCACCTATCTCGGGCAAAATATCATTAACTATTAAACTAACCAACATTTTTCCTAACTTATCATTGATGTTAGATTTTTGACGTTGCTCCTCAATCTATCTTTTCTTCTTGAGAAATCCACCCTTTGAACCTCTTGGATATTTGAATCCATCTATAATAATAAACCAATCTTCTATATTACACATCAGAAAATGCATCATCCTACTTTTCCAATATGCGAAGTCTTCACGGTCAAAAGTGGATGGAATTGTGATGTCATCTCCCAATGTATCTTGAAATTTCATTTCTTCTAGCGCGTGCTCCCTCAGTTGTTAATCCTTGAAATGAATCCTCGCTCTGATACAAATTATAGGGAATCAAGGCAATTTGTTCTTCTGAGCTCATCGGGCTCTGATATCAATTGTAGGGTTGATGATGTCACACTAGAAGGGGTGAATAGTGATTTCTTCAATTTCGTGCTTCGATCATGATTGAGTGCTCGTCTATAATTTATTAGTAATATGCAACAAAATAATAAAGTAAAATAATAAATACAAGCACACACCACAAGACAAGAGTATTTATGTGGTTCGAAACTAGAATTCTTACTGTACGAGGTGAGCTCTAATTGAGCTCTGATGCACGCGAACGCATCCCCAAATCTCACAATGGAGGCCGTCGAGGACTCGGAGTGTGCGTTCGCGCTCAATGCCCGCAAGTGCATGGATGTCGTCAAGTAATAAAAGATTATTGATCCCACAGGGACTGATATTCGAATACCGATATGTTCAGTGGTTGAAATTGTTCGGAAGTAAGCTCTAAGAGGTTTCGATTTGCAAGGGCTATCGGTGGACTAAACTCTAATATGGTGTCACACGGAGGAAGAAGGGAGCATGTCGAGGTCTTCAAAAGGGATTCTAGGACTTCAGTTTCGCTTGTGTGTCGCAAAACATACTGTCAACTGGGCGTTGTCTAAACGTCTAGCTATGGTTTTGTGGAAGGGACATCATACACTCTCCCGATGAGCCACCGCATCTACTGGGAGCTATCTCTGCCTTACAAGGACGGGATAGACGGTACGAGGATGCCGAATCAATCCCTACGACGAATCATTTTCGATTCCATCGCATCCTTCTACCGACGGTTACAGAGATCAGGTTTACCCCTAGGTTCCTTGTATAAAACCTCCTAAATCTTAGATACGAGGGCTATCACCCCTCGTATCGCCTAAGCACAGTAGGTAGAAAACCAAACACGCATAGATATGGGTATAAACAATTTCCAATTGCCAGATTAAACTCAAAAATAGAATTTAATGTGAACCAACATGTAATGCGCACATAAGCTACTCCCTAATCCTAGAATCGAAGGAACAACTTCATGTATATAAGAGAGGAATCACAAAGCATGTACATGTTCGAATACATCAGAAATAAAGTGCAGGAACAAGGAATTACAATGCCTACGTGGTCTTCTCTCCGACGTTGAAGTGCAAAGCGTGGATCTTTGGCGGCGTTCTTCCTCCCCGTTGAGAGTCCTCGAAGCTTTTTAGGGCTTCGGTGTGCCGTCCTAGCCGTCGTGCCTCCCCCCTAGGGTTTGGGTGGAGCCATCTTTATATAGACATCACCTCGCACAGCAAAATTGAAAAGCCCTAGTCGCAGTAAATCTTGCGCCACACATGGCCGTGTGTGTTCCACACCGGCCGTGCCATTCTTGACCTGGGGTGGCTGATCTCATCCATTGGACATGGGCGTGTGTAGCCACACGCCCTGGCCGTGTTTCATTCTGCGTCTAGCTACAAAATGTCATTCTTTTGCTCCATAAGTGCGCCTTTTCCCCAAAATGCTATCCTGCACACAAAAGTACAAAGAGAAGACCTTCAAACTAGGAAAATAGGAAATGCGTGCAAAAATAGAGTGACATATACATGAAACTAACATAAAATGTAATGAGATGTGAGCGAAAACTACTCCTAAAACCCTATATATTTTGCTCACATCACTTCCCCCAGATTTAAATTTTTGCTTGTCCTCAAGCAAACCTCAGCGCCATGAAATTTTAAAAAGGTATTGTTCCATACTTAGCATGTTAACTAAATTTATCAAGTGGTATTTGCAATCAAAGCAAAATAAATATGTTCTAGAAATTCACTAAGTTAGCTCCTCGTGCTCGTGCTAAGCGAATCATTCTTAGGGGATACTCGTTCCATGGTGAGTTAAGTCGTCATCCTATAGCTTTCCTAAGG
This sequence comes from Wurfbainia villosa, assembly GCA_025175895.1. Classification (NCBI taxonomy): domain Eukaryota; kingdom Viridiplantae; phylum Streptophyta; class Magnoliopsida; order Zingiberales; family Zingiberaceae; genus Wurfbainia; species Wurfbainia villosa. The sequence continues at coordinate 86,344,654 of CM046004.1, forward strand.
TCTCCAGCTCTTAGGCACTTACCTACCCAAAGCAAGGGTCGTTCCCTAGATCTAGCACAAAGTCTCAAAGGCATGCTCGGTATTGAGAGAAATTGATAGGTGTTTCCTCAGTAACCTAACTCGGTCTCAAAGGGGCACCTAGCCATTTTCACCCACGACAACTATTTTTTTTATCCCTCATAATCTTTTCTCTCTCTCTCTCTCTTTTTTTCGGCTCACTGGGATTTTGATTTTTCCGAATGGGCTTACACAATCCAAGCATCTCCAGTAACTAAAATGCTAAATCTAGAGTCACCTATGGATTCCAAGTACTAGACTACTGAGATGAATCACAACTAGGTATATACTAGATTCTCCCTTTCAGAACGTTCAACATGTGAAGGTGTAAAAATAAAGCTAACCAGTATAAGTCTAGAACATTCATTAGAGCAAATAAAATAAAATACCACGAGATAAATGAAGTTAAGCTACCTATGGGAACAACTCATGTAAGTAACTTTAAAAATACTATTGAGGCAGCTTTATAGATAACAAAAACTAAGTACTGCAAGAAACTCAACAACCTATGCATGAATAAATGAATGCTAATAATAATGCAAATACCAGGAAAGAAACTACTGTTAGGAACTAAACAAAATGAAATTTGGGCCCCCTAGACTTAAATTAAAATATACCTCTAGTATGGAGGATGAGGTGGAAAGTCTGGGAGCCTCGACATCTCGAGATCCTGGGAGAATCTGCTGCCGAGCCGTTGATGCCACATGTACATGTGGTCGATCTGGGAGTTGGTGGATGCAATGGCTGACTGCGCCTGTTGGGCATGCATGTGCTACCGCATCTCTTGGCGGTAGATGGCCTCATCCTGGTGACGAGCAGTCTCCTCCTGGAAGTATATGCGAGCCTTGTCATAGAACTCCTCAGCCCACTGGAAGTGCTCCCGAAAACCCCGAAACTTTGCCTGCGTGTAGGTGCTCTGCTCCTCCCATCGCTGTCTCTGCGTCTGCTGCTCGGCGTATATATCATCGAGGTGCGATTGGAACTCCGAGAAATCATAGGCCGACGTACCTACATCCTGCTCAAAAGTGGAAAAAGGTGGTGGTGCAGGTGCAGGCTCATATCGACATGGACTAGGTGGGCTCCTATACATGTGTGGACTGAAGGGAGAGTGATGTAAAGGGGGCGAGATGGGCGCCGATGTGGGTGGTCCCTCATGTGGAGGGGACTCCACTATCATGTCCAAGCGCTAGTTGGTGCGTGTAGTGATGGTGGTACGATTAGGGTCAGGGAGCCTAAGGGCCGTCAGATTTTTCCTTACAAAGCATAAGGAGTGTCCTTCTCTCACAATCATCTTCATGGCCATGCACACTCCTAGGTCGATCCTAGGGATCCCCTCTATACTCTCTAATGCAGTGTAATCGTACCCCATCCTGTGGCAAATGTGGGTAAGTAGGCCCCTCACATTAATCTCTCCTCGTGCTGCTTTGCCCATCTTCACTAAGTGTCTGATGAAGTGGGACCCTACATCGATGCTACTCCTTTCTTGTAGCATGTCCCAGAGGCAAAGCAGCTCGCTAGCTCTAACTACACCGTCATTATCCCCACAACCAAATATGATACTGGCCATGATGCGGTGGAGGTATCGGAAGATGGGGTTTTGGAGGTGCGACGCTTTGGCCCTAGAAGGGTCATAAGCGTAGGGGTGTGCATTCGGTTAAAACCGAACCGACCGAACCGATTAAGATCGAAACCGAATAAACCGAATTTTTTTTAACTAAACCGAACCGACCGAAATTTTCTAATGAACCGAACTGATTTTGCAAAAAAAAAAAAATCATTTTTTTCGGTTAAAAACCGAAAAAACCGATTTTTTACCACCAGTCGACTGATGTGATACATCAGTCGACTGTATCCACTGGACAGAATTGCGTCGAGCACAGAATGTTTTTAAGTCGACTGATGACGCAAATCAATCGACTGATGGTACAATCAGTCGACTGATATATAACATCGATCGATTGAGTATCGATCGTTAATCGTCGATCGTTCAAATGAATTTACGATAAACAATGATCGACATCGAACCACGATCGATTTATGTAAAATTCTATATTAAAACACTAATTTGATGTCATTTCGTGCATTTAATGAATATATACGATTAGATATAACCTATATCTATTATGTGAAACCTTAAATTTACACGATTTATTAGAATTAAAAAAATAATAAAATACCTCCCCTATATTTATATAAGTTGTTTTCCTGTACATTCTTAAATTTCAACATTAAAATTTAAAACATTCAATATTACACAATAACATAACTATTTAAATTAAATACATTATACATGTCAACAAGAGCACAACTATACAAAACACAATTTAATAAATGTCAACACATCAAAATATATAAAAAAATCTCGTTAAAATTAAAACTTCAGTTATAGTCTTATAGAACATGTCAAATATCAAAATGAATACAATGTATCCTTAGATCTTGAGAGTTGACACTTGAGACTTGAGAGTTGACTTGAGTCCTTGGTCCTTCCTTCACTCCTTGACTCCTTGTAAGTTGTGACTTGATTTCAGAGTTCAAAGTTCAAACTTGTCTGCTTCACCACTTGTGTTTATCCTAATAAATAATGATCAAGAAGTACAAATTTATTATTACCATTTGAACAAGATAATTAAAAAGTAAATACACTTGTAACTAGATTATAATAATTGAAGCATACCATGAAGTAGTTAATTAAACCTCAATTGGTGTTGTCGAAAAAGACGAATCCAATATTACTTTTGAGAACTCTGACAAAAAAGTAAAACATGATACAAGTCAAACAAATTAATACTCTATATATTTTTAATTGTAAACAAATAACTAACTATAAATAAAACATACCGCTTTCAAGTTTTTCTACATCTTCTAAAATTTCTTCAACATTAATTGACACCAAACTTAATCGAAGCCAATCTTGAGTACAAATCAGACTTTCTACCACTCTAGGAGTCAATGAACTCCTGAAACAATCAAATGCACCACCCGATCTTGAAAGCGGATTCGAATCGCTGATATTGGAATGGCTAACACATCATGAGCAATTTGAGCAAGTATAGGAAATCTATGACAATTTTGTTTCCACCATCCTAAAATGTCAAAAGTCTCACAATATTCTTCAACTATTTCATTCAGATACTTATCTAATTCTAACATGTTGCCATCACCAAAAATTTGTGCCTTTTGTTTCTTATACTTTGCAAAGATTGATTGCCTTTTCAAATCTATTTGACTCATATTTTTAGGCACGATGTCGCTATCACCTGATTCTGAATTAACTGAAATTTTTGAGGTGTTACTTTGAGGCTCCATTTTCTCCTTATAATTTTTGTACAAAGCAAACAAAGTCTCCTTTATATTCTTTCCTGCTATTGCACCCTTTTCATCTCTATATAACTCAATCAACATAAATTCCAAAATATCTAATTTATGTCTTGGATCAAGTACCATTGCAATATAAATCAATTTATTCATTTTCTCTGGATCTCCCCAATATTTGTCAAATTTCATTTTCATTCTCAATCCCATTGAATACACATCAGGTTCATCACTTTCTTGCCACTCCTTTAATATGGAATGAATAGAACTGATTTCATGTGCAAAAGTGTTAGAAGTGACATATAAAGATCTTGAGACTTTTAATGTTAACTCATAAAAAACTTGCAATAGAGATGCAAAGAGTCTAATATTATTCCAATCAGCACTAGTTGGCTTCCCATCAATGACGTAATTACGCTTGGACATTCCCGTCTAGTCCAAATACCATATCTCCATTGTCATTCACAACAACACCCCAATCTGTATGTTGAAGATACAGTCTAAAGCATGGGTCTTGTTCATCAAACCTATCAAAAGTTCTTTCAAATTTTTCCACTACATTCAACATCAAATAAGTTGAATTCCATCTGGTTGGTACATCCAAACACAATGATTTTTTACTTTCAATTTTTTCAATTTCTACACATTCGTTGAACTTGCTTAATCTAGAGGGGGATTGAAAAACATATTTAATAACATTCCTGACTCTCATCACAGATGAATTTATATCTTTCAAGCCATCAACAACAATCAAATTGATTATATGAGCTACACATCTCATATGAATGAATTCACCTTTTAAAATAGTAGAATCCCAGTTAACCATCTTTTTCTTGAAACTATTGACAACGACATCATTTGAACTTGCATTATCAACAGTAATAGTGAAAATTCTATTAATTTCTCAACCTCTCAAACAATTTTCAATAGCTAAATTGATGGCCTCGCCTTTATGACTTGTAATTGGACAAAAATTCAAAATTCTTTTATGCAACTTCCAATCTTTATCGATAAAATGAGCAATCAAACACATATAGTTAATTTTTTGAATCGATGTCCATGTATCAGTAGTCAAACAAACTCTTTGTGTCGAATCATGCAACAGACTTTTCAAATTTTCCCTTTCAATTTTGTATAATTCAAGACAATCACGTGCAACTGTCCATCTCGAAGGAATTCTAAACTTTGGACATACCATAGACATAAATGCTTTAAACCCTTCTCCTTCTACAAATTTAAAAGGCAATTCATCCATGATAATCATTCTAGCTAATGTTTTTCTAGATGCATCCTGATCAAATTTCCAAGAAATAAGAGATCCCTCACCCTGTTTTGCACCCACTTGAAAACTCAACTGTGTTTGATTTGTTTCAATAGCATGAGGATGTTTCTTGCATGAGGTCATATGAGATTTCAAACTTGTTGTTCCATTCTTGTATGAATCACAAAAAAACTCCTTATCACAATAATTGCATTTGGCTTTAATCTCATTAGCGACATTGGTAAACTTCGTAAAATGCTCCTATACCTCACTTCTTGGTTTGATTGTTTTCCGTTTGCTTACTTTTTCTGTCATAGGTGGTCTTGTACCTACTGAAGATCCAGATTGTGGCATTGAACAACTATTATCAACATCCATATTTGAAAGATTTCCTTGCATTGACATCTAAAAAAAACATACAATTCATTACAAAAATTATATATAACTATTTTACTAGATTATCAATTTAGAATTATAAACAAAGAATGCCCCTAAACCTAAATTTTTTACTATTCATGAATCATGATCATCGTCAGTCGTCAAAAATTGAATCATAAAAATAAGTATAGTAAAACAACTAAATAAGTATAGTAAACTAACCATCGGTCGTCGAAAATTTAAAGGGTGTGGGAAGCACTGCAGCCGTCGATGTGCAAGTGGAGCCTAGGAGAGGAGACGGAGAGAATTAGGGTTTAGGATGGACATATACGAAGAGTGAACTGACGGAAGCCGGAGAGAGGGTTTAGGAGAGTTGGCGAGAGGCTGAGAGTGAAAGGTTAGGGTTTAGGGAAGAAAATCGTGATTTGTGGTTAGGGTTTTAGACAAAATCGCGATAATCAGTCGACTGATTATCAAATCAGTCGACTGATTTGAGCCATCAGTCGACCGATTTGATTTATCAGTCGACTGATTTTAAACATCAATCGACTAATAAACATTCTGTGCTCGACAATACTCTGTCTATTGGGTACAGTCAACTGATGTATAACATCAGTCGACTGATTATCAAATCAGTCGACTGATTTGATATATCAGTCGACTGGTCTAAAAAAATTGGTCAGTTCGGATAAACCAAATTTTTTCGGTTCAAACCTGAAATCGAACCGAATAAATCGAATAAACCGATATTTTTAAATAAAAAAACTGAATTTCCGATTGGACCGAACCGAACTTGAAAGTTCGGTCGGTTTTTTCGATTTAACCGACCGATTGCACACCCCTACATAAGCGTGCTCTCCTGTCAACTCGATCCAAAATATTCGAGGGTTAAACCCAATAGGGGTTCTTCTCTCTCCCCCACTCGGCAAGCCAAAGCATGAATTCCATTGGTGAAGGGTCTATTCATGCTCAATGTTAAAAATCCTAAAAGTTATCCTACCCTCTTCGCTCTCTCTACCAGTTAAAATTTCCGCCTCTAAGGAACTCAAAAATTCTAGAACTATCCTAGGGTAGGTTGAGTGTCTTATTCCTATCATCTCTTCCCACCCCATTTTTGAAAATAGGGCTTGAATGTCACCCAACAACCCTAATGACTCTAGCAAATCTTCATCTAGGTACCTAGTAGCAGTGAGTTTACGGGTAGAAAACATATTATATCTATCTCTATGCTCATTATTGTGGAAAAGAAGAGTTGGTAGGGCGTTACCCTCATCCAGAGCTTGAGGGGCATCGACTCTCCTTGTTCGTCGCTCCGAACGCCAGATCGAGGTGCTACATGCTTGGTCCTCCTCATCTTTGCTTCTTTTGGCTTCCTTTGAGGCTAGAAGAGCTTCTAGGTGGCGGGGAAGACGAAACCACATGGCTAGGGAAAGAGCACTTGAAGCACACGCCACAAATGGGGTGAAAATACACGGCTCACCCCTTTTAACCTTGCGCGACACGACCATGTGAAAACACACGGCCAGACCATGTGCGCCTCGACTCAATCAAGCACGGCCGTGGGAAAACACATGGCCAGGCCGTGTGTCCCCATTTTTCTCCCCTTTTTGCATAATGGTCCGAATTTCCTCATACACTTCGCCGTGTAGGCTAATATGGATTTTATTTTTACTTAGCGAAGTTCCTTTCTAGTCCTAACTCTAAATGAGATGGAAATCAAAACTCAAATTGAATAAATGCATGCAATACAATCAAAGGTAAATCTAAAAACTAAACTTGGGTTGCCTCCCAAGAAGCGCTTTGTTTAAGGTCGTTTAACTCGACCACACTCCACTATCAACTTGGCTCTGGAGGTTCAGTGAACCTCCATTACATTGTCTCGGAAGTTGGAGACTCCCCTAGATATCTTTTTAATCGTTGCCCATTTACCTTGATCTCCCCTGTTTCCTTACTCCATATATCCACTGCGCCATATGGGTATACCTTCTTCACCCGAAACGGTCCTGACCACCTTGATTTTAGCTTTCCTGAGAAAAGTTTTAACCTAGAATTATACAATAGGACTAAGTCTCCTTCTTTAAACTCCCTTCTCAAAATGTGTTGGTCATGCCATTTCCTAGTCCTTTCCTTATATGCCTTAACATGTTCATATGCGTCTCTTCGAATTTCGTCCAACTCACTTATCTGCAGTTTCCTTTTTTTCTCCTGCCGCACAGTAGTCCAAGTTGAGCTTCTTGATGGCCCAGAAAGCCTTGTGTTCTAATTCAACTGGCAAGACTTCTCGTAGACTAAGCAAAATGGGGTCATGCCTATCGGGGTCTTATAAGCTGTGCGGTAGGCCCAAAGAGCATCATCTAGCTTTTGTGACCAATCTTTCCGTGATGCCACTACTGTTTTTTCTAGGATACTTTTGATCTCCCGATTCAAAATTTCCACTTGTCTGCTTGTTTGTGGGTGGTAAGCTGTTGAAACTTTGTGGATCACCCTATACTTATGTAGTAATTTTTCAAACTATTTTTCGATGAAGTGGGATCCTCCATCACTGATTACTACTCACGGAACTTCAAATTTAGGGAATATGTTTCTTTTGAACATTTTTATTACGGTTCTGGCGTCGCAATGGGGCGATGCTATGGCCTCAACCCATTTGGAGACGTAGTCTACAACGACCAGGATATATCTGTTTCCGTCGAAAATGGGAAAGGGCCCCATGAAATCTACTCCCCTTACGTCGAAGAACTCCACCTCTAATATGGTGCTTGTCGACATCTCATGTCTTCTTCCTATATTTCCTGTTCGCTGGCACCGATCGCAAGAGACTACATAGTTGTGCGTGTCCCTAAACAGGCTAGGCCAGTAGAATCCTGCCTACAGTACCTTCGCGGCAGTTTTTGCAATCCCGGCATGACCCCTATATGCAGAGGAATGACAATGAAAGAGGATGCTTTCCACTTCCTCTTCTGGTACACACCTTCAATATATGCTATCTGCGCACTTCCTGAATAGGAAGGAGTCATCCTATACGTATTGTCGAACCTCTGAAAAAAATCTTTTCCTCTGTTGAGTCGTAAATTCTGGTAATATCACTCTTCCTGCGAGAAAATTTACCAAATCTGCATACCAAGGGGTGGTGACCTTAGTGATGGCCATGAGGGTATCATCCCGCAGAGCATCGTCTATTTGGGTACTATCTCCTTCTTCTAATCTGCTATCTATGGGCATGCGTGATAAGTGGTCCGCGACGACGTTGTCCGATCCCTTTTTATCTCTGATTTCTATATCAAATTCTTGAAGTAATAAAATCTAGCGAATAAGGTGGGGTTTAGCATCCTTCTTACTTAGCAAGTAACGAACTGCAATATGGTCGGCGTAAACCACTACCTTCGAACCTACTAAGTATTGTCTAAACTTGTCGAATGCAAACACAACTGCTAGCAATTCTTTCTCAGTTATGGCATAATTGATTTGCACCCCGTTCAGTGTCTTACTGGCATAGTGAATGACGTGTAGTTTTTTCTCCTTCCGTTGCCCTAATACTGCCCCCACTGCATAATCACTAGCATCACACATGACCTCGAATGGTAGGCTCCAGTCAGGCGATTGTATTATTGGGGACGTCACTAAGGCTCTCTTTATTTCTTCAAATGTCGCTAAACATTGTCGGTCAAAAATAAACTCCGTGTCCTTAGCTAGTAGATTTGTCAGAGGTCTAGTTATCTAAGAAAAATTCTTTATGAACCTTCGATAAAAACCCGCATGCCCAAGAAAGCTTCGGACTCCTTTTACATCCCTGGGTGGCGGCAGTTTTTCAATTACTTCGATCTTCGCCTTGTCTACTTCGATACTGTCACGCCCGCCCTTTCCAGGGATTGAAGGGGCGACGCGACGCGATCATACATACATGCACAACAGCGGAAGACTACATATACTTCTTACAGCGGAAGACTTAAAATTTTTTTTTTCTTTCTTTCTTTTAAACATAAGCATGCATCATCATTTCATAACTACTTAGTTCCAGTTCATGACATTCAACTTAAAGAAAACATGCATAAGTACGGGAAGCATAAACAGATCTCCTCCACCATGCCACTACCACACGTACTTTGCCCCTCCTGCTGCTCCCTTTAGTTTAACCATTCTTTACCCTTATTTGCAGTACAAGGGAATATAAAACTATAAGCACATAGGTTTAGTAAGCTTCTGTCCTACTCACAAAAATCATACATCAAGCATTAAGCATAGAGTAGTGACATGATCATATAAGCTCATATAAGCATAACATTCATATAAACGTACACGAACATATAAGCAAGCATAGCAGACATGAACATACCAGAACATAAGCATAACATTCATATAAACATTCAAGAACATTAGCAAGCATAACATGCATATAAACATACCAGAACATAAGCATAGCATTCATATAAACATTCAAGACCATAAGCAAGCATAACATGCATATAAACATACCAAAACATAAGCATAACATTCATATAAACATTCGAGAACACAAGCAAGCATAACATGCATATAAAATCATAATGATCTAGACATGAAATAAAAGCATATGCAGGATGCTCTTTGAAAACATAAATATTATAGGTACTTAAACATAATCTCAACATATTGGGCCCGACATTTTACCACATACATCATAATCATAGCGCGCATCCCTAATAGACCCGAGGTAGCTAATCCTGAACCCACTAGAGTACTAGGCCCGTACTATGTCCGTCGACCTAGGGGAAACATAACATAGAAGCCCATCCTAAGCCCGTACTTATGACCATCGACCTAGGACATCTGAGAGCCCATCCCGTACTGAGTCCGTACTACGACCGTCGACCCAGGGGCTATTTGGAGCCCATCCCTTGGACCTTATTAGGGTCCTAGTACAAGCCATGCAGAAAGTAAAATAACATATCATGTTCCTTATCATAACATATCATATTTCTTTTCATAAAGATATCATGTTCCTTCTCATGACATATCATGTTTCTTCTTCATAGCATATCGTGTTCCTTCTTTATAACATATCATATTTCTTTTCATAACATAGCATGTTCATTCTTTATAACATATCATGTTTCCTTCTTCATAACATATCATATCATGTTCCTTCTTTATGACATATCATATACTCATACAATTAATATGACAATGAGCATAACATAATCATACATTCATGTTGGTGCAATCGGCCCAGGTTGACTCGAGTTTGACTCGAGCAGTACCTTGATAGTATTTTGATGATAGACAAAACTCATGACATGGGATTGTTATGGGAAAGTCCAACATGATATTGGCATGGAAAATCCAAGCATGAGGCTTGGTGTGGGAAAGTCTAACATGGAGTTGACATGGAAAATTCAAGCATGGAGCTTGGTGTGGAAGTCCAAGGGAGAAGCCTTGGCATGGGAAAGTCCAAACCATTGCGAAGCCGTACGCTTGATGCTTGGCATGGGAAATCCAAAGCATTGCGAAGCCGTGCACTTGGTGCTTGGTGAGAAATGCATTGCGAAGTCGTGCGCTTGGTACATATGGGAAGTTTTGAGGACTTGGTAAGTTCACTAGGCTCGAGGTTCTTGAGTCGGTGAAGGATGACATTGCGAAGCCGTGCACTTGGTGCATCCGAGGGATCGTCGAACGGGGAGCGAATGGAGTGAGCCAAAGGGAAGCATATTTCTAGGGCATGAGACGCGAAGGATGGCGTTGCGAAGTCGTGCGCTCGGCGTATCCGAGGGACGTAGGCCGAGGGAAGAGAGCTTCGGTGGGGAACTCCATGAGGGATAAGGTGGACTTGGCCAAGTGGCTAAGACTGAGTGTCGGAGGCTCAAACTTAATGTTTGAGGGTTTACCCGACGGTCGGATGCTCAAACAACTTGGTGTTTGAGGTTTTGCCCGACAGCAGTCGACTGGCACAGGTGCCGGTTCGACTGGTCCAAGTCGACTAGGGTTCGAATGGTGTAAGGAAGGATTTTGTGCTTGGCGATCGGCCATGGGTAGTAGTCGACTAATGTCGATGATGATCACTCTGGGGATGATCGTGATGGGAGTGTCGCGAGCATAGAACGCTCCGTAGCCGACTGGGCAGTTGACTACTAGGTCACCAGTCGACTGCCATGGACCGACAGTCGACTGGTAGGTGATCCGTTGGAACTTATCCGACGTGGATCTGGCCGTTGTGAGACAACGACTACAGGGGCAGTCGACTGGTAGACACGAAAATAGCTCGATGCAGGTTATAAAAGGAGCTCGAGATGGAGGTTTTTGCCAAGCCTTTTGTGAAGCTATTGGAGGGGAATTGCTGCTGCATTCCAGACCTTCAAGAGCCATCTACAGCAAGCAACAAGAAAGCGATCAAAGCAATTGTGTAAAAGTTCTCTTTTGTATTGTCTTTGTATTTCTTCTTGTATTTCATATTACTTGTTGTAATAGCTTGTGAGAGGTTTCTCTACCTCCGACGTGTAGTCGATAAGGAGTGTTGTTAGTGTCGTGCGCATAACACGAGCTCATTGAGCTCACCCCGTGGAGTAGGAACCATTCGATTCCAAACCACGTATATTGCCGTGTCTTGTATATTGTTGTTATTTCTATTGTTATTTCGCTGCATATATTAACGACAATTGTAGACAAGCACACGAGAACGAACGAATTCCACCATCGAACGATTGAGGGCTATTCACCCCCCTCTAGCCGGCCACCACTTCACCATGATCGACCCTACAAGTGGTATCAGAGCCAAGGTCGCTCTTCAAGGACTAACCGCCGCGAGAGCACTACAAAATGGCCGACTTCGTTCATCCACCGAAATTCGATGGAGATTTTGCTTGGTGGAAGAAACGGATGGAGGTATATCTCGAAACCGATTTTGATTTTATGATTATTATAGAAAACGGTTTTGAGATGCCTAGGGGTAAAGAGAACAAACCCATTGAGAAGTCAAAGTGGACCCAAGACCAAATCAAGAACTTCAAGACAAATCTCAAGGTAATAAAATTGATTAGTGATTTGTTACTTAACACTATTTGGTCTAGATTGGGTGATTATAGGGATGCAAGGGAATTATGGAATAAGATAATGAAATTCTAAGAAAATTCCCAACCGGCACAAGTAGAGGAGGATGCCGTAGAAGAAGCACCATCCACTTTTGAAGATGTGGATGACTTGGTGGAGACCTCCACCTCTAGCATTGAGGGGGAGGAAAGGATTTCTATTCCGGAGCAAGATCAAGACGAAGCTTCTACCTCCGAAAGAAGTGAAGAGGCCTCCTCTATCTCCCTAGGTAACTCAAGTGTTATTATTTTAAATAAAGATCATATAATATACTTTGAGTGTAGGGAGAAAGGACATTACAAGAGCAAATGCCCTAAATTGGCTAAGGAAAATGCATCGACACCAAAAGTCAACCCAAAGTCAAAGGATGCCGGAGTCCCCACAACTAGAAGCAAAGAGCACATTTGTGTGCTTCAAGTGCAAGCAACGAGGACACTACCAAAGCCAATGCCCTAGGGGGATGAAGAAAGGGCAAGAAGGTGTAACTCATGTAGGGGGAGCTTTCAAAGCTAACCCCAAGATAAATTTAATTAAAGCACATTCAATTCCTAAAGTTAAGAAGCATGCTAAGAATTATTTTAGCTCTCTTGCAATCATTAATGAAAAGCATGCTAGTAGGAATAAATATATGTGTTCAGATGCTAAGCATGTTAGTTTCTCTAAGGATAAACCTAGGACCAATAACACTAGAACTATCTTGCCTAGGGAATCCATTAGGAGAATAGAAGAAAATTTGGGTATTAATCCCAAAAAGTATAGGCACATGCCTAAGAACAAGAGGCCTTTCAAAAAACCTAATGAAAATTTAAAATTGGAGTTAGAAAACCAAGTTGTGAGATCAAGACTTGAGAGAATGGAGAAAACCCTTAGAATCATAGAAAATTCAATTCTAGGGTCAAATGCCCAAAAGTCAAGACCTAAGGTTCAAAAACGGTCTAAGGGCAAGGAAGGTTTGAGTCACAAACCTAAGCCCAAGAAAACTTATCATAATGTTCCATTTAATTATGGAACTATTTCTAGGTCTAGAAAAATCAAGGCTAATAGGGAAGTCATCCCTAAGTCTAGCCATGGTGTGTGCTTAGTAGCTAAAACCTCAAAGAAATCAAATGTAGCCACTAAGAAGGTCATTAGGGGAGTTACCTTTAGAGTTGACCTAGGAAAGACCCAAAAGACTATGACTTTAAAGCCTAAAAGGGTCATTAGGAAGGTATTTAGGAAAATTATCCCTAGGGAATACCTTGTTAACCCAAGGAGCTCCAATAGGTATTGGGTTCCTAGAAGCGTGATCGATTCACGCTAGTTGGGTTAGGGTGTGTCAACCCTAAGTGGATGAGTAGTTAACCTAGCCATGGTGAGTTGACACATTAGGATGTGCCAATATGGTTTGAGAAGATATAAAATGATTTAAATTGGCACAATTAGGTCTTAGAGGTATTGGTGTGTCATTTTAGATTTTTGGCACACTTGGAAGCTAAATGGTTTAAGGAAAAAATAATTTAATCCCTAGAAATGATAAATTGATTTTAATACTTAGGTATTCTATACCTTAGTATATTTTACTTGTCATGCTTTATTTGCCTTGCCATGTCATGACATTATTTTCATTTTTATCTCTAAAAATGTCATGATCATGTTTAGACTTATTTTTATGTCATGTATGCTAGTTATATCATTTATATGCCATGACATCATGATATTGACATATGTTTTTATCTAAATCATATTTATGCCATAATTATTATCATGCATAAAATAAAATGGAATCAAGGACTATGACATTATTTGATGGAAATCAAATAATATTGCCTTAGAAATATGCATGAGAACATAAAGAACAAAAACCCACATCTCACTAAGATATTTGACTTGTATGTGTTTTACACATCTAGATATTGGTGAGATGTTTAGAAAAAGAAAATAAAGGTTTTAAAAACATTTTGAAAAAATCTTGAAAAACCTTGGTGAAACATATCTTTTGATAGCTATCACTATTGCATGGGATGACACAAAGAGGTCTCTTTATTGAAGTTTTTCTTAAATTTTGGACTTTGTATCAATCTCCTAATTTAATGGGTAAAATAAATTTCCAATATTCTTCACCCATAGTGTTTATGATAAGTATTATACGTATGCATTTTCAAGATTTTTAAAATTACGTATATTTACTTATGAATTTCGGAAATTCATTTTTGAAATGTTGAAAATCGAATTAGTATCACGATCGCCATGGATCGGCAATGATCGATGGGGTGGCAAATGACGATTTCGATTTCAATGATCGCCTAAGCTGATTTTGGGTAAATCTTGTTGGTTAGGCCCATGTTCAGCTAGGTTAAGGTCCCCTAACCACTCCTAACCCTAGGAAATGCTTGGGAGAGCATAAGAAAGGGTAGAAATCCATTGGACATGGATTAGGAGAAGGGTTTAGGGTGAGTATCAATTTTAAGGTGGAAGAGAATTCATTGTTGAACTTTGCCTTAATTTTGATTGATTAAATGTTCCTATTGGCTTAGGGACTCTCTAAGGACATTGTTAGTACAATGGTCAAGGGGGAGCAAGCCTCTAGGGGGAGGTATCCATCATGGTAAGATGGATGTGTATTTCCTCATGGGAGAAAAATTGGGTTGCCTCTCTTAAGTGATATGGGATCACTAGAAAGATTGAGAGCATTCCAAGGGGAAGATTGTAAGATCTCATTAGGATATGAGACATTGAAACCCTTGAGGACATTTTTGATGTAATGTTAAAAAGGGGGAGAAATTATCAAGTTACCAATTAGGGTTCGTTGGAATTCTCATTGGGATATGAGAATTGTCAATATGGGAGAATTGGTAGACTTGAGATGGTAGTTTTGTCAATAATCAAAAAGGGGGAGATTGTTGGTGCAATTGGCCCAGGTTGACTCGAGTTTGATTCGAGCAGTACCTTAATAGTATTTTGATGATAGACAAAACTCATAACATGGGATTGTCATGGGAAAGTCCAACATGATGTTGGCATATAAAATCCAAGCATGGGGCTTGGTGTGGGAAAGTCCAACATGGAGTTGGCATAGAAAATCCAAGCATGGAGCTTGGTGTGGAAGTCCAAGGGGGAAGCCTTGGCATGGGAAAGTCCAAAGCATTGCGAAGCCGTGCGCTTGGTGCTTGACATAGGAAATCCAAAGCATTGCGAAGTCGTGCGCTTGGTGCTTGGTGAGAAATGCATTGCGAAGTCGTGCGCTTGGTGCATATGGGAAGTCTTGAGGACTTGGTAAGTTCACTAGGCTCGGGGTCATTGAGTCGGTGAAGGATGACATTGCGAAGCCGTGCGCTTGGTGCATCCGAGGGACCGCCGGATGGGGAGTGAATGGAGTGAGCCCAAGGAAAGCATACTTCTAGGGCATGAGACGCGAAGGATGGCGTTGCGAAGCCATGCGCTTAGCGCATCCGAGGGACGTAGGCTGAGGGAAGAGAGCTTCGGTGGGGAACTCCATGAGGGATAAGGTGGACTTGGCCAAGTGGCTAAGACTGAGTGTCGGAGGCTCAAACTTGATGTTTGAGGGTTTACCCGACGGTCGGATGCTCAAACAACTTGGTGTTTGAGATTTTGCCCGATAACAGTCGACTGTCACAGGTGCCGGTTTGACTGGTCCAAGTCGACTAGGGTTCGACTGGTGTAAGACAAGATTTTGTGCTTGGCGATCGCCATTGAGCAATGATCGATAGCCGATAGCAATAACCGCCGAGGGATGATACGATCGATGGGAGTGTCGCGAGCAGACGCTCAGAGTGATCGATCGAGCCGATTATTAAGTCACGATCGACCGCCATGGATCGGCAATGATCGGTAGGTGATCCGTTGGAACTTATCCGATGTGGATCTGGCCGTTGTGAGACAATGGGTACAGGGGCAGTCGACTGGGGCCTTATGACAGTCGACTGCTAGGCACGAAAATAGCTCGATGTAGGTTATAAAAGGAGCTCGAGATGGAGATTTTTGCCAAGCCTTTTGTGAAGCTATTGGAGGGGAATTGCTGCTGCATTCTAGACCTTCAAGAGCCATCTAAAGCAAGCAATAAGAAAGCGATCAAAGCAATTGTGTAGAAGTTCTCTTTTGTATTGTCTTTGTATTTCTTCTTGTATTTCATATTATTTGTTGTAATAGCTTGTGAGAGGTTTCTCCACCTCCGACGTGTAGTCAATACGGAGTGTTGTTAGTGTCGTGCGCATAACACGAGCTCGTTGAGCTCACCCAGTGGAGTAGGAACCATTCGGTTCCGAACCACGTATATTGCCGTGTCTTGTGTATTGTTGTTATTTCTATTGTTATTCCGCTGCGTATATTAACGATAATTGTAGACAAGCACACGAGAACGAACGAATTCCACCATCGAACGATTGAGGGCTATTCACCCCCTCTAGTCGGCCACCACTTCACCACGATCGACCCTACAATTCATACAATTAACATGACAATGAGCATAACATAATCATACATTCATACAATTAACATGACAATGAGCATAACATAATCATACATTCATACAATTAACATGGACATAAGGTAGTGACATCAACCAATCATGCTAAAAAACTTGTGTAAGGTCTACTTAACATCTTACTAACATCACACATATATAGGGCATGACATAAACATCATGAACAAGCATAACATGGTGTGATCTAAACTTCATGGAGTTCTACCAAAATTTTAAACCCCAAACAACTTGTACATGATCTAACTAACCACATATTAATTCTATCACATATAAATCATGGCATGGAAGGCCCTTAGGAGTTTAATTGAGCCTTGGCCGAGAGGTTCAAGGAATCCTAAGATCCATTTCTTAAATCTAGCTTAGCTATCAATATGTTACCTTCATCTACCATGTTACAGGGCCTGAGCTGGATTATACAACCTGCGCAAACCACCAATGCATTGCGACCGACAGAGATCACAAGCAGAAACCTAATCGATGGCAGAATGTCTATCTCGTTCGATAGATACACTGCCCCTTCTGTCTCCGGGAGACCATGTTACAATGCAAGAGATGAGGAGATGCAAAGTGACGAGGAGGAATTAAGAACGCACCCCCTCGCGATACTAATAGAGGGAAGAGCCGTTGCTCTGAATAGGACGAACCAGAATCGTAAGGATCCCGACTACGATGCCTAAACAATGCAGAGATCCGCGGATATGAGCCGTGGCATTTAAGACTGGAGATCACCCCATATACGGTATACAAATCTCAACGAGACTAAGCTTCGAGCTACCAGAGGGAATGGGATGATAATCGCAAGATCACTGTGCATGTAAACAACCTCGAGCATCGAGACAGCATCATAGACACCAATACAACGGGAAGTAAAAATATCCGTTTATAACCTATCCGATTTACTCCATAAATGTGTATCGTGACAAGTTATCGCCAAATAACTACCACTATACCATACTATTCCTCGCATGGGCACCCAACTGCGAAGAAGAAGAGAATTGCTCGGAGGATCCAGACCCGAATTCTCACAACCCCAATTGCTACGGTTGCACCTTGTGTTACGACGGATGCAACATCGGGGGAGGCAAAGAATAGTGCAAATTTCTCTACGAAAAATGGGACACCGACTTCGACTGGCAAAGGACTATCCACAAGACTATACGGAACTACACGACTACTACAAGGATCAATAACAAGGTACCAGGAGTGACGATTTATGCCGGGCACCTTTACCATATTTGCTCAAGCAATACGTAACCGAACGAACCGGAGAAAGAACTCCAACCAAGCATGAGACCCCCATGACGTCCAGGCTATACAACGCTACAGGACTTGATGGATAGATACCTAGCTATACACACCTTCGTGGAAGCCACGGAACCCTCATCATCTCCAGGGAATCTGAGCGACTGTCATGCAGGAGATACAAGCCCAAGGGCCACTGTACTCCAGCCCATGACAGGCAACTCAGAAGACCAAGACTAGGATGAGGGGTACCTAGGGTACATACAATACCTGGCGACACTTGCAAACCCCCGTCCATGACACCGTATGGGACGAATACCCCGATAATGAGGAATGGCTAAACCCCTTTGCAGATGTTGGCCAGAAGGAAATCCTAGCGGTAGGAGTGGAAGCAACAATGGAATACCCTGTCCTCAGACGCCTAATCAGTGGCACTCAACCTGTGCAGCAGCAGCAGTAGCAGCAAATATACTCATCAAGCACAGTAGCATCACCCTACGTCCCATCTATACACGAAGCCACCATGGGGCCTCAAGGATACAGACCTATAAGAGCAGGAGCAGATCCAGGACCTTCCACCCCCTTGTAAACCAAAGGCCGATCAATGCTCGGTTCAAAAGAGACGAAAACAATGAATTATGGACATTACCCTCAGCTCAGCAGAAGGGAGGAGCATTATTTGTCATCCCAACACAACTAGGGCTTTTTGATGATGTCTTCTCCAGGTGGGAGTCGATCACCAAAAACCACGTATCATCACAGGGATTCACGGATGTTAGAGACAAAGCAAAATACATAGAAAATCTGCTAGGGGAAATTGAAAAATTAGCATGGATACAGTGGATGATGAGTTACCCCACGGAGTATGAGGCACTCCTAAACACAGCAGAGGGAAGGGAAGGGACGCAGAATATCCTATCCCAAATGAGAAGAGTCTTTTCATCAGAGGACCCGTCGCAAGGATCAACCGCAATCCAGGATGCAGCGTACAAAGATCTAGAAAGACTATCTTGCGACAACGTAAGAGATTTGGTCAAATATATGAATGATTACATGAGGCTCGCTGCAAAAACAGGAAGGTTGTATACAGGTCCAGAGCTCTCTGAAAAGCTATGGATGAAGATGCCCGGAGATCTGGGCAATAGGATAAAAGCACCGTTTGATAAGAAGTTCCCAAGCCTAATGGTTGGCGTATTCCCCAGGATACTTTTTTCATACAAATACCTGGAACAAGAATGCAAGGACGCTGCCTTTCAAAGGTCACTGAAAAATTTATCATTTTGCTGCCAAATACCAATACCCGGATACTACCAGAATGAAAAGAAGAAGCTGGGAGTAAGGAAGTCCCGCACGTATAAAGGAAAGCCACATGACTCCCATGCGCGCATAGAGAAGAGAAAGCACCTTGTCCGAAACAAGAAGTGTCGGTGCTATCTTTGTGGCCAGGAAGGCCACTTCGCCCGAGAATGCCCCAGTGACAACCGGAATATCAAGAGGGTTGCCCTCTTTGAGCAGCTTCAACTCCCTACGGACTGTGATATATTATCTGTGCAGGAGGGAGAAGAGCAGAGCGATGCTATCTTCAGCATTTCGGAAGGAGAAGATGATGAGGACTTGCATAGATCTATCCAGACCATCAGGATCAGCGAATCCCTTTTTATGCTCGGACAGATTGATGAGGGGTACACAACGCAGGTCAGGATATCTGAAGAGGCAATGAACTGTAGTCACGACTGGAAGCTCAACCAGGTCATCCCGTGGCCTCAACCAAGCACTTGCACATGCTGCAAGAGGCCTACCCTCCAAAGGGCACGGATACACTGTGAGCAATGTCTTACTATTGCATGTAACCTTTGTGGACCTTACTACTTTGGAAAACAGGTCCCAGTGGCACCTGCGTCACCCGCCAGATTCTTCCTGAATCAGCTGATAGAGCAGCAAAACTACTTCATTACCTAGTGCCTAGGCGAGATCGAAAGACTAAAGAAGGAGGTAACATTCTATAAAGACATAGCACTGGAAAATGACTTAACCCGAATTTCCACAATCTCGGGCTAAACCAGGAGGGCGGATGTGAAGAAGGTGAGGACGAAGGGGAAACCATGAATGTCCTCATTAACGCAGTCACCCAAGGGACGACCAAGGAAGGACCCCAACAACCAAGGGGCCCGAGGTTAGTAAAAAATATGCTATATAACCTCCAGGTGGAAATCGACATACCAGGAGTCCCGAGATTCCCCCTAAAAGCCATACTGGATATGGGGGCAACCACATGCTGCGTGGACCTACGATCGGTGCCAAGAATTGCCAAGGGAAAAGGACCGGGAGCAAGAACTCCAACCAAGCACGAGACCCCCACGACGTCCAGGCTATACAACGCTACAAGACTTGATGGATAGATACCCGGCTATACACACCTTCGTGGAAGCCACAGAACCCTCATCCCCTCCAGGGAATCTGAGCGACTGTCATGCAGAAGATACAAGCCTAGGGGCCACTATACTCCAGCCCATGATAGGCAACTCAGAAGACCAGGACCAGGATGAGGGGTACCTAGGGTACATACAATACCTGGCGACACTGGCAAACCCCCCCCGGTCCCTGACACCGTATGGGACGAATACCCCGATAATGAGGAATGGCTAAACCCCTTTGCAGATGCTGGCCAGAAGGAAATCCTAGCGGTAGGAGTGGAAGCAATAATGGAATACCCTGCCCTCAGACGCCTAATCAGTGGCACTCAACCTGAGCACCAGTAGCGGCAGCAAATATACTCATCAAGCACAATAGCATCACCCTACGTCCCACCTATACACGAAGCCACCATGTGGCCTCAAGGATACGGACCTGCAAGAGCAGGAGCAGATCCAGGACCTTCCACCCCTCGTAAACCAAAGGCTGATCAATGCTCGGTTCAAAAGAGACGAAAACAATGAATTATGGACATTACCCTCAGCTCAGCAGAAGGGAGGAGCACTATTTGTCATCCCAACACAACTAGGGCTTTTTGATGATGTCTTCTCCAGGTGGGAGTCGATCACCAAAAACCACGTATCATCACAGGGATTCACGGATGTTAGAGACAAAGCAAAATACATAGAAAATCTGCTAGGGGAAATTGAAAAATTAGCATGGATACAGTGGATGATGAGTTACCCCACGGAGTATGAGACACTCCTAAACATAGCAGAGGGAAGGGAAGGGACGCAGAATATCCTATCCCAAATGAGAAGAGTCTTTTCATCAGAGGACCCGTCGCAAGGATCAACCGCAATCCAGGATGCAGCGTACAAAGATCTGGAAAGACTATCTTGCGACAACGTAAGAGATTTGGTCAAATATATTGCTGCCAAATACCAATACCCGAATACTACCAGAATGAAAAGAAGAAGCTGGGAGTAAGGAAGTCCCGCACGTATAAAGGAAAGCTACTTGACTCCCATGCGCGCATAGAGAAGAGAAAGCACCTTGTCCAAAACAAGAAGTGTCGGTGCTATCTTTGTGGCCAGGAAGGCCACTACGCCCGAGAATGCCCCAGTGACAACCGGAAGGTATATTGGTCCTTATTTGTCTGGTCATTCAACCTTTTGAAATTGAAGACCATCCTCTCCTTTCCCTTGATTTCTTTTCCCGTTCTGGGTTCGATGCTTGTTCCAGATTTGACAATTATGGCCGTCGTCCTGTGGCGGCTGGAGCTTGGCCTGATGGCCCCGATTTCTAATAAGGCCTTTATATGTTTTGTAAAGGAAGATTTCTGGGTTGGAGTGAGCTGCTTTAGTGGCCTGTCTTCGATGGTGAAATCTGGATTCTTGATATCCAGCCTGCAGGTGATCTTATTTTTGGCTCAGTGTTGAAGGGGGTTTTCCCCAATGTATCCTTGCTCTTTTAGCTCTTTGATTAGGGGACTGAACTCACTAATCCCTTGTGGTCCTTCCGAGTAGTATACCAGCTCTTTTATCTGGAGATACTTATCCTCGTCTAGGTCCAGTTCTTCAATAGCTGCTGTGGTGTTTACTGTTGGCAACGTCTGTATGGTTGTGATGTTTTTGTATATCGTGACAGTGTTGCCTTCGATTCTGATACCACCCTGCATAGCCCTGATGAAATTTGCTCCAATAATCATCTGAATATCGTCTCCGAGCATCATGGGTAAGTTATATGTGTATGGGATCCTAAAAGTGTTTGCTTTAATTAACATTCTTCTGAGCTTCAACTTCATTTTGATCGTCTGTCTGGAGTTTATACCGCTGAAATGGACCTCGTAGGCCATTTCCTCCAGTACCGTTCTTGGCACCGATCGTAGGTCCACGCAGCACGTGGTTGCCCCCGTATCGAGTAAGGCTTTTAGGGGGATGTACAACATTTGCACTGAGTCAGATCGGACACAAGGAGTACAAATCCCGATCTCCTTACTTCCCTCTGTTTTTATAAAGACTCGTTTTGGTGTTCCTCTCTGTCTCTTAGTGCATCTTCTCTCGTTCTTGACCCTAGGTACCGGCTCCATCCTGCGGCCTCAAACTGAGAAGTCGATCCTCATTCCTTTTGGTATCAGAGTTTGAAAGGAGTCTCGAGCTGTGCAAGGCGCTGTGGTAGTTGTACTCTGTCCGCGAAGAAGGTGTCTGTGTGCGAAGTTTACTGCCCGCCGCTCTAATCCAGGATACAAAAGACGTAACCTCCGTAAGACGCAAGAGGCGCAGTTGAGGGATAAGTTGAGTTCCTGAGATTCCGGTGATAGGAAGTAGCCACCGCCTTTGACGTCGGCAGCTGCAACAAGCACAGTCCCGTTCACCTTAGCCTTGTTCAAGACCATCAAGATCGAGGATGGAAGGATCTTACTACTTGAATGGTGAACAACATGGTTTCTATGACTACACAGGAGACTTCTACGAGGACCCAACGAACATCGAGGTCTGGTGCGACCCAGACTACGATGAGGGAAGAAGTGAAGATTACAATGACTATCCTTACGATTGCATGTCTCCACAACAACCAGTCTGGGGTTGTTGTGCCCGTGAAGCGCCATCGGACTCATCTGACGACGGACAGTCACAACCCGATTGTCCATCCAGCGCGCTTCAGCCTTCGAATCAGGCGATGATTCCCTACGCTCTGAATCGATGACAGTCGCACCTCGTCCGATTGGGAAATGGACGACGGCAATGGCTCAGTGACCAGCGATGTATCAGGTAAATTCTGCCCTGGCTTCACTGACCAATCTGACTCGTGCAGGACTTCCCCTGAGACATCGGCATCCGAATGGGAGACTGCAACCACCGAAGAGTCAGAATCTTCATGGGAGACAACCACGACTTGCTCCTGTGGAGCGGCCTCGACAGCATGCCTACGCTGTCGATCGGCTGAGGAAGATGATCTTCCAAGATGGGACGACGAACCGCCGGAAGATTCCCACTGTTCGCCGACAATTAGAAGGATGTCCCATCCTTTTTCGGAAGGTGGTGGGGAGAGTGGTAGCCTAATGCCACTTCCGCCTTCCTTGCGTCTTCAGAGAGCGCCACCGCAAAAATGGATTTTTCGTCCGTACCATAGGCGGCCGGAGAAGATGAACAGCTCCGGCGTAGGGCGACGCCCGGAGAAAGGAAAGGTGACCGAGCAGAAGCGGGCTTGTGGGCCTTGTACTGTTCCAAAAGCCATCTTGGCACCTACAAATCCAATCGCGGCCCAAAAAGAAAGCCCAAGCCCAGTCCAAATAAAGAAGAGGTCGAGTAGACTGCGCTTCTGTTGGTATTCTGTGCAGCAGAGGAAACGAAAAGCGACAGTAATAGACGTCGTGAAGATTGGTGACAGAGTTGCTGGTCCGTCAGGCAAGAACCAGCGA
The DNA here is from genome assembly GCA_025175895.1 of Wurfbainia villosa. NCBI lineage: Eukaryota > Viridiplantae > Streptophyta > Magnoliopsida > Zingiberales > Zingiberaceae > Wurfbainia > Wurfbainia villosa. Next base: position 86,368,282 of record CM046004.1, read on the forward strand.
CGGCTCCGTACAGCCAGCTGTCTGAAGGCTGTACATTATCAGAGTCAATAATGAAGCATGGAGAACCCGGTTTCCCAGCGCATCCGCATGTCAGTGTCGGCCGCTATGGCCCAGCTTGTAACGTGGCTGAGTCAGCCACGAGAGTCTTTTCTTTTGTCGTGTCGAACAGTGTGCCTGATAAGCACCCAAAGGTGGCCGTCCATGTGCCATACTGTTCAACGGGTTCCACTTGGATTTCCGGTTTGTGAAAACCACGGGCGCTCATGGTTTTGAGCTCGTGGTCTTGACTTAGTTGAGAAGAAAAGAATCTCCCATGTGATGATGGGGCCCAAGGAGCACCCGACATGTGATGATCAACCTTTTCCTTCTCTATTTAAGTCCCCTTGTAATGGGTTGTAAGGCAGACGGCGATCCCGATCTCCTTACTTCCCTCTGTTTTTAATCAAGACTCGTTTTGGTGTTCCTCTCTGTCTCCTCGTACATCTTCTCTCGTTGTTCTTGGCCCTAGGTACCGGCTCCATCCTGCGGCCTTGAACTGAGAAGCGATCCAAATTCCTTTAAATTCCTTTTGGTATCAGAGCTTGAAAGGGTTCTCCCTTGTCCATTTTCCTTTGGAAAATGGCAGGCATATTTTTCAGACCAAAAGGCATAGCGAGCCATTCGTAGAGGTCGTCTGGTACCCAGAATGTCATCCACTCTATGGATTCGGGATGCATGGCTACCTGGTGAAATCCACTTTTCAAATCAAATTTTGAATAGATTTTACTGTTGCTGACCTTCCGAAGGATGGTGTTGATGTCTGGCAAACTGTATTGGTCCTTATTTGTCAGGTCATTCAGCCTTTTGAAATTGAAGACCATCCTCTCCTTTCCCTTGATTTCTTTTCCCGTTCTGGGTTCGATGCTTGTTCCAGATTTGACAATTATGGTCGTCGTCCTATGGCGGTTGGAGCTTGGCCTGATGACCCCAATTTCTAATAAGGCCTTTATATGTTTTGTAAAGGCGGATTTTTGGGCTAGAGTGAGCTGCTTTAGTGGCCTTTTCATTCTGGTAGTATCCGGGTATTGGTATTTGGCAGCAAAATGATAAATTTTTCAGTGACCTTTGAAAGGCAGCATCCTTGCATTATTGTTCCAAGTATTTGTATGAAAAAAGGATCTTGGGGAATACGCCAACCATTAGGCCTGGGAACTTCTTATCAAACGATGCTTTTATCCTGTTGCCTAGATCTCCGGGCATCTTCATCCATAGCTTTTCAGAGAGCTCTGGACCTGTATACAACCTTCCTGTTTTTGCAGTGAGCCTCAGGTAATAGCATTCTTCTGGGGGAACTTCTAGGTCTGGCAGGTTCCTTACTAGGCGCTTAATTTGTCTAACCAGTGCCCAGTCATGGTCGTTCATCCTCTTATCCCCCGTCGGGCTGGTCTTTGCATAGAGGGGGCCGAGTAGTTTCCCTAAATTGGGAAAGATCTTCGAAACCTTACTTTGGTTTCTAAGTCAAGAGTCTTTGAAGTTTGTAAGAGTCCTATTGTAATATCCTAATCCCAGCAAAAAACTAGTGAGTTTTCATTATTTCTCCCTTGTTCTTTTATTTATAATACGCTTCCTTTTGGTATCCCCCGTCGGGCTGGTCTTTGCATAGAGGGGGCCGAGTAGTTTCCCTAAATTGGGAATGTAATTCCTTGCATAGTTGAGGAGGCCGAGCCAAGACCTTAGCCCCCTTTTGTTGAGGAGTTCTTTTTCCTCAAAATCTGCGATTTTCGAGATTATGTGTTGTTGTAAACGGATCTTTTGATTTCCCAGTATGGCACCGAGGAATTCGATCTCCGGGACTACGATCTTCATCTTTGTTGGGCTAAGGACAAGCCCATTTTCTTTGCAAATTTCTAGCATTTTCTTCAGGTGTCTCGTATGGGATGCCTTGTCTTCGGAAAATACTAGGATGTCGTCGATGTAGACCGCGATGAAGTCCTGAGTCCCTTTGAAGCAGTTGTCCATTTTCCTTTGGAAAATGGCAGGCACATTTTTCAGACCAAAAGGCATAGAGAGCCATTCGTAGAGGCCGTCTGGTACCCAGAATACCGTCCACTCTATGGATTCGGGATGCATGGCTACCTGGTTAAATCCACTTTTCAAATCAAATTTTGAATAGATTTTATTGTTGCTGACCTTCCGAAGGATGGTGTTGATGCCTGACAAACTGTATTGGTCCTTATTTGTCAGGTCATTCAGCCTTTTGAAATTGAAGACCATCCTCTCCTTTCCCTTGATTTCTTTTCCCGTTCTGGGTTCGATGCTTGTTCCAGATTTGACAATTATGGTCGTCGTCCTGTGGCAGCTGGAGCTTGGCCTGATGACCCCGATTTCTAATAAGGCCTTTATATGTTTTGTAAAGGCGTATTTCTGGATTGGAGTGAGCTGCTTTAGTGGCCTGTCTTCGATGGTGAAATCTGGATTCTTGATATCCAACCTGTAGGTGATCTTATTTTTGGCCCAATGTTGAAGGGGGTTTTCCCCAATGTATCCTTGCTCTTTTAGCTCTTTGATTAGGGGACTGAACTCACTAATCCCTTATGGTCCTTCCGAGTAGTATACCAGCTCTTTTATCTGGAGATACTCATCCTCCTCTAGGTCCAGTTCTTCAATAGCTGCTTTGGTGTTTACTGTTGGCAACGTCTGTATGGTTGTGATGTTTTTGTATATTGTGACAGTGTTGCCTTCGATTCTGATACCACCCTGCATAGCCCCGATGAAATTTGCTCCAATAATCATCTGAATATCGTCTCCGAGCATCATGGGGAAGCTATATGTGTATGGGATCCTGAAAAGTGTTTGCTTTAATTAACATTCTTCCGGGCTTCAACTTCATTTTGGCCGTCTGCCTGGAGTTTATACCGCTGAAATGGACCTCGTAGGTCATTTCCTCCAGTGCCGTTCTTGGCACCGATCGTAGGTCCACGCAGCACGTGGTTGCCCCCGTATCCAATATGGCTTTTAGGGGGAATCTTGGGACTCCTGGTATGTCGATTTCCACCTGGAGGTTATATAGCATATTTTTTACTAACCTCGGGCCCCTTGGCTGCTGGGGTCCTTCCTTGGTCGTCCCTTGGGTGACTGCGTTAATGAGGACATTCAGGGTATCCCCTTCGTCCTCGCCTTCTTCACATCCGCCCTCCTGGTTTAGCCCGAGATTGCGGAAATCTTGGGTTAAGTCATTTCCAGTGCCATGTCTTTATAGAATGTTACCTCCTTCTTTAGTCTTTCGATCTCGCCTAGGCACCAAGTAATGAAGTAGTTCTGCTGCTCTATCAGCTGATTCGGGAAGAATCTGGCGGGTGACGCAGGTGCCACTGGGACCTATTTTCCAAAGTAGTAAGGTCCATAAAGGTTACAGGCAATAGTAAGACATTGCTCACAGTGTATCCGTGCCCTTTGGAGGGTAGGCCTCTTGCAGCATGTGCAAGTGTTTGGTTGAGGCCACGGGATGACCTGGTTGAGCTTCCAGTCGTGACTGCAGTTCATTGCCTCTTTAGATATCCTGACTTGCGGTCTGTACCCCCCATCAATCTGTCCGAGCATAAAAAGGGATTCGCTGATCCTGATGGTCTGGATGGATCTGTGCAAGTCCTCATCATCTTCTCCTTCCGAAATGCTGAAGATAGCATCGCTCTGCTCTTCTCCCTCATGCACAGATAAAATATCGCAGTCCGTAGGGAGTTGAAGCTGCTCAAAGAGGGCAACCCTCTTGATATTCCGGTTGTCACTGGGGCATTCTCGGGCGAAGTGGCCTTCCTGGCCACAAAGATAGCACCGACACTTCTTGTTTCGGACAAGGTGCTTTTTCTTCTCTATGCGCACATGAGAGTCATGTGGCTTTCCATTATACGTGCGAGACTTCCTTACTCCCAGCTTCTTCTTTTCATTCTGGTAGTATCCGGGTATTGGTATTTGGCAGCAAAATGATAAATTTTTCAGTGACCTTTGAAAGGCAGCGTCCTTGCATTTCTGTTCCAGGTATTTGTATGAAAAAAGGATCTGGGAATCATCGCAGATTAGGCACAGGAACTTCTTATCAAGCGCTATTTTATCTGTTGTCGGATCTCGGGCATCTTCATCCATAGCTTTTGAGAGCTCTGGACACATGTATCTGATCTTCTGTTTTTGCAGGGAGCCTCATGTAATCGTTCATATATTTGACCAAATCTCTTACGTTGTCGCAAGATAGTCTTTCCAGATCTTTGTATGTTGCATCCTGGATTACGGTTGATCCTTGCGACGGGTCCTCTGATGAAAAGACTCTTCTCATTTGGGATGGGATATTCTGCGTCCTTTCCCTTCCCTCTACTGTGTTTAGGAGTGCCTCATACTCCGTGGGGTAACTCATCCTCCACTGTATCCATGCTAATTTTTCAATTTCCCCTAGTAGATTTTCTATGTATTTTGCTTTGTCTCTAACATCCGTGAATCCCTGTGATGATACGTGGTTTTTGGTGATCGACTCCCACCTGGAGAAGACATCATCAAAAAGCCCTAGTTGTGTTGGGATGACAAATAATGCTCCTCCCTTCTGCTGAGTTGAGGGTAATGTCTATAATTCATTATTTTCGTCTCTTTTGAACCGAGCATTGATCGACCTTTGGTTTACGAGGGGGGGTGGAAGGTCCTGGATCTGCTCCTGCTCTTGCAGGTCCGTATCCTTGAGGCCCCATGGTGGCTTCGTGTATAGGTGGGACGTAGGGTGATGCTGCTGTGCTTGATGAGTATATTTTCGCGCCACTTTCGAGTTGAGTGCCACTGATTAGGCGTCTGAGGACAGGGTATTCCATTGTTGCTTCCACTCCTACCGCTAGGATTTCCTTCTGGCCAACATCTGCAAAGGGGTTTAGCCATTCCTCATTATCGGGGTATTCGCCCCATACGGTGTCATGGACGGGGGGGTTTGCAAGTGTCGCCAGGTATTGTATGTACCCTAGGTACCCCTCATCCTGGTCTTGGTCTTCTGAGTTGCCTGTCATGGGCTGGAGTACAGTGGCCCCTGGGCTTGTATCTCCTGCATGACAGTCGCTCAGATTCCCTGGAGGGGATGAGGGTTCCGTGGCTTCCACGAAGGTGTGTATAGCCAGGTATCTATCCATCAAGTCCTGTAGCGTTGTATAGCCTGGACGTCATGGGGGTCTCATGCTTGGTTGGAGTTCTTTCTCCCGGTCCTTTTCCCTTGGCAATAGTTGAGCAAATATGGCCGGGGTGCCAGCCTGGCTGAGGTCCGGTGGCTCCTGGTACCTTGTTGACGGTCCTTCGCCGTAGTCGTGTGGTTCCGGCCCTTCGTCCCTTGTGGATGGTCCTTTGCCACAGTCGAAGTCGGGTGTCCCATTTTTCGTGAGAGGGCTGCATCCGCTATTGCTGCCTCCCCCGATGTTGCATCCGTCGTAACACAAGGTGCAACCGTAGCAATTGGGGTTGTGAGAATTCGGGTCTGGATCCTCCGAGCAATTCTCTTCTTCTTCGCAGTTGGGTGCCCATGCCAGGGAATGACTGTAGCTGTAGTGGGTAGTTATTTGAGCGATAACTTATCCCTGATACACATTTATGGGTAAATCAGATAGGTTATAGACAGATATTTTTACTTCCCCGTTGTATTGGCTGTCTATGATGCCTGTCTCAATGCTCAGGGGGTTGTTTCTGTATGCGAGTGATCTTGCAGTTATCTGTCCATACATTCCCTCTGGTAGCTCGAAGCTTAGTCTCGTTGAGATTTGTACCTTCGTATATGGGCTGATCTCACAGTCTTCATCTGCCAACAGCTCATATCCCGCGGATCTCCTGCATTGTTTAGGCATCCGGGCTGTAGGGGTCAAGAGCCTTACCAGGATTCCTGGTTCGTCCTGTTCTGGAACGAACGCGGCTCTTCCCTCTATTAGTATCGCGAGGGAGTGCGTTCTTAATTCCTCCTCGTCACTTTGCATCTCCTCATCTCTTGCGTTGTAACATGGTCTCCCGGAGACAGAAGGGGCAGTGTATCTATCGAACGAGATAGACATTCTGCCATCGATTAGGTTTCTGCTTGTGATCTCTGTCGGTCGCAATGCATTGGTGGTTTGCGCAGGTTGTATAATCCAGCTCAGGCCCTGTAACATGGTTGAGGAGTACCTTCTTCCTTGGAGTGCTCTCACTCCGTGGCTCACCAAGTAGTCGACCACCCCTTGGACTTCGTAGAGGAAGCCTACGTTGGGAGTGTTGGAAAGTCTACCGATTAGTCCTCTTGTAATCAACAGATTGGCTTCGCCGTTATACTAGTGCTCATATCCTCTGGTTAGGATGGATACTTGGATACTTCTGTAAAAGTCCCCTATCGTGAGCATGAGATCTGGGATTACATATACCATTTGCGAGCCATGTGACAGGTCTACTTCCATAGCGGCTATGATCGCACGATCTCCTTGCCACCGATTGTCTCGAAACAGGACCAGCGCCATGGCGCCTTCTTCCTGCCTGTGAAGTGTTTGAATACGTACTTGGAGCACGCCTAGGTGGATGAATCTCATTCTGCTTCTTTGCAGCTGATGGTAGCTTCTTTTTTGAATGAAGCTCCTGTCTTGCTGCTGATTGTCGATGCACAGTAGGGCTTCTTCAGATCTGTGCATGTACACCCTGTGGTGGGCGTCATCTCTCCTAGAATGATATAGTACCTCAGCTGGTACTATTGCGGCCCTTTCCTGCATGGATAGTTGCAGTTGTACCTGAGGGTCGAGTTGTTGCTCTAGCGTGCTGGAGAGGCTTCTGCCTGCGATTCGCGCGCCCATCCTCTTGAGGGCTTGTCGAGCGTTGTACAGGCGTCATTGGTGTCTCATGTACTCATTGATCTGGTCTTCGAAGAGGGGCTGGGCAACCTCCTGGGTTTCTTGGGTTATGGTTCTGGTTGTCATTGCTTCTTCAGCTTTGCTTGCTCTTCCTTTAATATGTTGTATGGGTCCTTAAAGACCCTGAGTTTCCCTTGAGTTTCTCTTGGTCTTTCTGTAGGGCCTAGATTCAGGCTCTGGAGCTTTGTGACCAGGTCCTCTGGTAGTGCTCCAGAGCTCGAGGGTCGCTAGGAGATGCCGCACAATTCCTCCCTGATTTCTCTCAGGATTTCGCAGATTTGTACCAACAGTTGTATCTGTGTATTGTTTTGTTTGATGATAGCTGCGTTGCTTGAGGCTGCGCCCGACTGATCGCTAGGCCTTGTGATACCCACTGAGGGTGGGTCGATGCCTTCTGTTGCTCGTAGGGCTGATTGGTATGACTCGGTGCCGCTAGTATAGTCGCTCATGCGGAGGTCCACTCCTGGATGCTCTTTAGGAGTCCTTCCACCTGGTTTACTTTGTTTGTGAGATCTTCAGTCACCTTTAATAGGGCCCTCTCAGTGAGTTTGGGCTGTCTGAAGTTTCGGCTTCGGAGTTTACAGGTTTTGACTCCTTGAGGAATAGATGGGTCAGGATTTTTGTGTTTTCCTCTAGGGCAGAGATTCTCTCTTGAAGCTTGTTGATCGCTTCAAGAATCTATTTAAAGTGTTTCAAATGGACTTTTGAGGCTAAACAAGTGCGATCATAGACAAGGGCTAAGTTGTTAGCAAGTTGTGAGGTAGAGACTTTGGTACTGGTAGATAGGTCGAGGTATCGCAGGTGCGCAGTTCGGGATATGTTATACCATTCTAGGATGGCTTCTTCCCACCTATTAGACATCCGCCTAAATCACTTGAATGTTGAAGTTTCGCTCATACAGGTGTGCCCTTGATCAGGGAGCCTCTTGCTATAATCAAGTTAGGACCTGTCCTTTTGCAATTCTTCAGTAACAAGGGTCAGTTGGATGAAAGTATGAGATGCGTTAAGTTTGCTCCGACTGGCGTTGCAAAACCTCAACCCAAAAGTTTTCTAAGCTAGCATTATTTTTGCTAGCTCTGATACCAAAAGGAAGCGTATTATAAATAAAAGAACAAGGGAGAAATAATGAAAACTCACTAGTTCTTTGCTGGGATTAGGAGATTACAACAGGACTCTTGCAAACTTCAAAGACTCTTGACTTAGAAACCAAAGTAAGGTTTGGAAGATCTTTCCCAATGCCTTGCAATGGTAAAAAGTAAACTAAAGGAGACAGGGCACACTCATCTGTCTTCCTTTACAGCAAACACGTACGAAAAGTAAACTAAAGGAGACAGGGCACACTCATCTGCCTTCCTTTACAGCAAACACTATGTACTATGGGAATCTTTCAGAGGTGGAAATGGGACATGGCTCTGATGTTGTCTCTGATTAGATCTGTCGCTTCCTTCAGCTGAGTGTTAACCATCCCCGTGGTGGGGTACCAGTCATGGCACCAGTTGTCTGGGCCTCTCAGCCTGGCACATTCTTGCAGTTTTAGCTCGTGGAGGGACTGTAGTTGTCCCGGTGCTTGGATGGTGGCATCAGCTGCTTGTTTCTGGAGCTGGTGTAATTGGGCTCTAATAACTCGGTCTTCTTCCAGCAGGAATCCTCCTTCTCGGATTCATCGTCTTCGAAATTGCAGTAAGGCCTCGTACTGCTTGCTAACAGAACGACTGTCCCCGTGCTAGAATACCTCTTCATATTGTTTGTTAAGAGGTTGAGTGCATTCGCCAATTGGTCCTGTACCTTCGGGTTGGGGTTGGCTTGAACTTCCAATAGCGCAAGATAGACCTGCCCTAGCTGCTCCATATGCTCTTCCTGCCATTCTGCACAGATTAAGCAATTAATTAGTCGAGATAGGTTGTCTGCCAGTTGGTTGTCCTGGCCACTGATGTGCTCGAAGGTGACTGTAACCCCTGTGCCGGTTACGTAGTCTGTGAAAGCTAGCCATCGGACTCGGGATGGCTTGTTGTTGGAGGATTTGTTGAAGAAATTGGTGTTCCTCTCTGTCTCCTCGTGCATCTTCTCTCGTTGTTCTTGGCCCTAGGTACCGGCTCTATCCTGCGGCCTCGAACTGAGAAGCGATCCAAATTCCTTTTGGTATCAGAGCTTGAAAGGAGTCTCGAGCTATGCAAGGCGCTGTGGTAGCTGTACTCTGTCCGCGAAGAAGGTGTCTGTGTGCGAAGTTTACTGCCCGCTGCTCTAATCCAGGATACAAAAGACGTAACCTCCATAAGACGCAAGAGGCGCAGTTGAGGGATAAGTTGAGTTCCTGAGATTCCGGTGACAGGAAGTAGCCACCGCCTTTGACGTCGGCAGCCGCAACAAGCGCAGTCTCGTTCAGCTCAGCCTTGTTCAAGACCATCAAGATCGAGGATGGAAGGATCCTACTACTCGGATGGTGAACAACATGGTTTCTATGACTACACAGGAGACTTCTACGAGGACCCAACGAACATCGAGGTCTGGTGCGACCCAGACTACGATGAGGGAAGAAGTGAAGATTACATCGACTATCCTTACGATCACATGTCTCCACAACAACCAGTCTGGGGTTGTTGTGCCCGCGAAGCGCCATCGAACTCATCTGACGACGGATAGTCACAGCCCAATTGTCCATGCCAGCGCACTTCAACATTCGGATCAGGCGGTGATTCCCTACGCCTAGAATCTGATGACAGTCGCACCTCATCCGATTGGGAAACGGATGACGGCAATGGTTCAGTGACCAGCGAAACATCAGGTAAATTCCGCCCTAGTTTCACTGACCGATCTGACTCGTGCAGGACTTCCCCTGAGACATCTGCATCCGAATGGGAGGCTGCAACTACCGAAGAGTCAGAATCTTCATGGGAGACAACCACGACCTTCTCCTGTGAAGCGGCCTCGGCAGCATGCCTATGCTGTCGATCGGCTGAAGAGGAAGATGATGATCTTCCAAGATGGGACGACGAACCGCCGAAAGATTCCCACTGTTCGCCGGCAATTGAAAGGATGTCCCATCCTTTTTCGGAAGGTGGTGGGGAGAGTGGTAGCCTAGTGCCACTTCCGCCTTCCTTGCGTCTTCAGAGAGCACCACCGCAAAAATGGATTTTTCGTCCGTACCATAGGCGCTCGAAGAAGATGAACAACTCCGGCGTAGGGTGACGCCCGGAGAAAGGAAAGGTGACCGAGCAGAAGCGGGCCCGTGGGCCTTGTACTATTCCAAAAGTCATCTCGGCACCTGAAAATCCAATCGCGACCCGGAAAGAAAGCCCAAGCCCGTCCCAAAGAAAGAAGAGGTCGAGTAGACTGTGCTTCCGTTGGTATTCCGTGCAGCAGAGGAAACGGAAAGCGACAACAACAGACGCCGTGAATATTGGTGACGGAGTTCGTCCGTCGAGCAGAACGACGACAGTCGCGACCGGTGCCGAAGGTTGTACATTATCGAGTCGATAATGGAGCATGGAGGACGGTTTACGGCCTGATTGTGTCGACAATGTCGACCTGATGCATCAGCGTGAGTCGACGCAGTACCTTTTCTTTTGTCGTGTCGAACAGTGTACCTGATAAGCACCCAAAGGTGGCCGCCCATGTGCCATACTGTTCAACGGGGTCCACTTAGATTCTCGGTTTGTGAAAACCGCGGGCGCTCATGGTTTTGAGCTCGTGGTTTGCGAGTCATCAGTGGCACTGTCCCGCCACTCGTCTTAACTTAGTGGAGAAGAAAAGAATCTCCACATGTGACGATGGAGCCCAATGAGCACCCGACATGTGATAATTAACCTTTTCCTTCTCTATTTAAGTCCCCTTGTAATGGGTTGCAAGGCAGACGACGATCCCGATCTCCTTACTTCCCTCTGTTTTTAATCAAGACTCATTTTGGTGTTCCTCTCTGTCTCCTCGTGCATCTTCTCTCATTATTCTTGGCCCTAAGTATCGGCTCCATCCTGCGGCCTCAAACTGAGAAGCGATCTTGTAACCCATTACAAGGGGACTTAAAAAGAGAAGGAAAAGGTTAATCGTCACATGTCAGGTGCTCATTGGGCCCCATCATCACATGTGGAGATTCTTTTCTTCTCCACTAAGTCAAGACGAGTGGCGGGACAACGCCACTGATGACTCGCAAACCACGAGCTCAAAACCATGAGCGCTCGCGGTTTTCACAAACCGGGAATCCAAGTGGACCCCGTTGAACAGTATGACACATGGGCGGTCACCTTTGGGTGCTTATCAGGCACACTGTTCGACACGACAAAAGAAAAGGTACTCGTGGCTGACTCAGCCACGCGATCTAGGCAACAGAGGTCGACTGACAATAATCGTGCACTGGAAACCGGGTCCTCCGCTCCATTATTTGACTCGATAATGTACCTTGGGCGGTGGGAGACGAGCATCGCCGTTCTTGCACGACACCGGCAACTTCGTCACCAATATTCACAGCGTCTGTTGCTGTCGCTTTCCGTTTCCTCTGTTGCACGGAATACCAACGGAAGCGCAGTCTACTCGGCCTCTTCTTTCTTTGGGCCGGGCTTGGGCTTTCTTTCCGGGTCGCGATTGGATTCTCAGGTGCCGAGATGGCTTTTGGAATAGTACAAGGCCCATGGGTCCGCTTTTGCTCGGTCACCTTTCCTTTCTCCGGGCGTCGCCCTACGTCGGAGCTGTTCATCTTCTCCGGGTGCCTATGGTACGGACGAAAAATCCATTTTTGCAGTGACCCTCTCTGAAGATGCAAGGAAGGCGGAAGTGGCACTAGGCTACCACTCTCCCCACCACCTTCCGAAAAAGGATGGGACATCCTTTCAATTGCCGACGAACAGTGGGAATCTTCCGGTGGTTCGTCGTCCCATCTTGGAAGATCATCATCTTCCTCTTCAGCCGATCGACAGCATAGGCATGCTGCCGAGGCCGCTTCACAAGAGCAGGTCGTGGTTGTCTCCCATGAAGATTCTGACTCTTCGGTAGTTGCAGTCTCCCATTCGGATGCAGATGTCTCAGGGGAAGTCCTGCACAAGTCAGATCGGTTAGTGAAACCAGGGCAGAATTTACCTGATGTTTCGCTGGTCACTGAACCATTGTCGTCGTCTGTTTCCTTGGTATCCTTCAGACAACATTTGCAAAGGACGCTGTGGAGCCACTTACAGACGTGGTAGTAGGATCCTACTACTCGGATGGTGAACAACATGCTTTCTACGACTACACGTTACAAGCTGGGCCACAGCGACCGACACTGACACGAGGATGCGCTGGGAAACCGGGTCCACGCTCCATTATTGACTCTGATAATGTGACCTTGAATTTGGTTGCAGCCATCCGGTTCTTGCACACGGACCCGGCAACTCCGTCACTAATCTTCACGGCGTCTGTTGCTGTCGCTTTCCGTTTCCTCTGCTGCACGAAATACCAACGGAAGTGCAGTCTACTCGGCCTCTTCTTTATTTGGGCCGGGCTTGGGATTTCTTTCCGGGCCACGATTGGATTTGCAGGTGCCGAGATGGCTTTTTGAACCGTACAAGGCCCACGGGCCCGCTTCTACTCGGTCACCTTTTCTTCTTCTCCTTCAGAAAGAATCACAGGAACTTTTATCACTCAAAAACGAAAACTAGAGCCCAAGAACTACTTCTCTTGTTTTCCAGCAAGCCTTTTATCTTCCTCCATTGAAATCCTAGAAATCATGCCCGACCAAAATCTGACCACCTGAGTTTGTCCCCGTAACCACCTCCAACCTCTGGTGGTTCGCCAGGAAAGGAACCTGCTCCTCCAGCCGGAAATCGTCGCGTTTGAATCTTTACTCAAAATGGAAGCATCCCATTGCCGCCTCCGTAGTCGAGCCCGCAATCGAGTCTGACTCGCGTCTGTGCTCGAAAAATACTTGCCAGTCAAGCCCGCAACCAAGCCGGGCTCGGTTCTGTGACCGGATCTATAGCTACCAGTCGAGCCGCTTACCAAATCGACTCGACTGGTATAGGGTTTAGAGTTTGACGATCAGAGTATACAGTCGAGCCCGCAGTTGAGCTGGGCTTGGTTCTATGCTATTCCATGTAGTGAGCAGTCGAACTGGTAGTCGAGCCAACTCAATTCTGTGCTATACCAAACGATAAGTAGTCGAGCTGGCAGTCGAGCCAGCTCTATTCTGTGCCTTTGTGCAAGAGTGCCAGTCGAGCTGACCCCCATGGTGGCTCGACTGATGCGGTAAATATTTGAAGCACATGAGTATCTTCCCTAGTAAGTTGTCACACCTAGAGTTTCAAGCACCCTAGTAAGAGATCAAGCACGTTATGGTGTCTTCTCCAACTAACGAATGCTCTAAGTACCTTAGACAAAGACCGAGCATGCTACGACGCCCTCCTTGCCTAACGAGTACTCCATGTACCCTAGGCAAAGAACGGGCACGTTACGGTGCCCTCTTTGTCTAACGAGTACTCCCAGTACCCTAGCCAAAGAACGAGCACGTTACAGTGCCCTCTTTGTCTAACGAGTACTCCCAATACCCTAGCCAAAGAACGAACACGTTACGGTGCCCTCTTTATCTAACGAGTATTGGGCCCATGTACCCTAGTAAGAGAACAAGCACGTTACTGTGCCCTCTCTTACTAACGAGTACACTAGCTAGAGACCAAGCACTCCCTTGTGCCCTCTTTAACTCCAATGGAGAACGAGCATGTTACTATGCCCTCTCCATCACCAAGCTTTCGGACCCCCGACCAACTTGTACTCTTCCCAATAGAGAACGAGCACGTTACTATGCCCTCTCCATCACCAAGCTTCCGGACCTCCGGTCAGCTTGTACTCTTCCTCTACCAAGGTTCCCTTTTAGATTTCCATCCATACCAAGGCTTACCCTTGGATTTCTCATCCATACCAAGGCTTACCCTTGGATTTCTCATCCATACCAAGGCTTACCCTTGGATTTCTCCCAAGGTCTAATGTCACTCTAAACATCTAACTTAGTGACCTTAGGTTTGTATCAGTCGAGGTAATATCTTGACTACACTCTAGCTCAAACTAGATTTTTATTTCCTCGACTTAAACCTTGTTGTTAAACATTAAAACATTAGATGAGCTTGATTGCACTAACAATCTCCCTTTTTTTTATGTTTGACAACATGGTTCAAGTTTAGGTGATATAAATACAGTTCATCTCAATTTCTGAAATATAGCATGAAGTGCAGAAATATTTCATATCAGAAATTTATCATTCATGTAATAGGGATGATATAACTTGGAGTGCAGAAATTTCACATGTAATAGATACAGTTCATCTCAAGTTCTGAAATATAGCATGAAGTGCAGAAATATTTCATATCAGAAATTTATCATTCATGTAATAGGGATGATATAACTTGGAGTGCAGAAATTTCACATGTAATAGATACAGTTCATCTCAAGTTCTGAAATATAGCATGAAGTGCAAAAATATTTCATATCAGAAATTTATCATTCATGTAATAGGGATGATATAACTTGGAGTGCAGAAATTTCACATGTAATAGATACAGTTCATCTCAAGTTCTGAAATATAGCATGAAGTGTAGAAATATTTCATATCAGAAATTTATCATTCATGTAATAGGGATGATATGACTTGGAGTGGAGAAATTTCACATGTAATAGAGATGAGCAGAAATTTCAATTTAACTCCATTTGAATAATATCACAAATATCATAATAACTTGAACCCATACTCTCCCCCTTTGGCAAACAACAAAAAAATCATGGGGAATAAGTCCCTCCCTCTAAAGGCTTGCTCCCCCTTAATCATTGCACCAACAATGTCTTTGGGAAGTCCCTAAGCCAATAGGAACTCTAAACCATCAAAAATAAGGTCTAAAGTTCAACATTGAACTTTCTCATACCTTAAATTTGATACATCACCCTAACACCTCTCCTAATCCACATCCAATGGATTTTCACCCTTCATAATGCTTCCCAAAGCATACCCTAGGGTTAAGAGTGGTTAGGAAACTTTACCGTAGCTGAACATGGGCTAAACAACCTTATTTTTCCCAAAATCAGCCAATCAGTCGAGTCCTTCAGAAATCAGTCGACTGAAGTGCTCATCAGTCGAGTGGCACCAAGCAGCAGTCGACTGATAACTACGCCAGGCGATTCGCGAGCGATTTCGCCAGGCTATTACGCCAGGCGATTCTGCGAGAAACGAGTTTGTCAGGGTTGTCCGCTAGGGCAGTTTCCGCCAGGGCAGCTGCCGCCCCATCAGTCGACTGCCATCATGGCAGTCGACTGATAACTGAAAACTCAGTTTTTCAGTTATCAGATATTAACTTTGAAAATTGATAAGTAATTATACATAACTTTAAAAATCGTGAAATTTCATGCGTATAATACTTATGACACAAACAATTGGTGAAAAATATTGGAAAAATATTTTACCCATTAAGATATCAAAAGGGTTAGTGAAGGGAAAGATTGAGGAATCTTAAAATGAAAATATCCTTATGACATTAGGTTGATACTTCACTTCACATTGGGGTATATGAACTGAAAAAAAATCCTCGCACACTTTCTTAACACAAATGAGAATACCCAGAAATCTTTAAACACACTTAAATCTTTGTTGGGCTTGGGGTATAAAATATAGGGAAAGCTCCCACTAATACTGTGGACTTCCCAAACCGTATCTCCCCCTCAAGCAAACATTCTTTTAGGGTTGATTAGGTGCACACTTAATGATTGCACTAACAATGGTGGGATGGAGTCAAGGCTTGGGTTGTTTGAGTGGCGCTAACAAGGATTGCACACACAATAAGAAGTTTGATAGACACTAACTGACTCAACCACACATAATCAATAACAGATCATACAACAAAAACATAATGAACAAAAAGTTGACGTTTCAAAAAACTGTTTCACAAGAACAACCATAGTTTGAAGTCTAAACACAAAGACAAATATCCATAGTGCAACCATCCTAGGTAGATTGACACAATTGGAGATCTTAACGTGATTCTATTTGTCGGGGGCTGGTGCAGAAGGTTCCTTCGAGCTACTTGTCTAATTGATCAATATATCTTTGATTTCCATCTGCTCTCGAAGGATTTGATCTTGAGTGTATTGGATTTGAGTCAATCGCTAGTTGGTTTGTAGATGGAAATCTAATATTGTCGTGGTAATTGTGTTCACAAAAGTCTCATGGGCTTCACGAAGTTGAGATAGCTGCTCCGTGATAGTGGTCAAGTGTTCAGCTTGGTTAGGAGCCGAGTGGTGTGGTTCTTTAGCAGGAAGAGCAGGTTCTTCCTCAAGATCCATATGCTCCCCAACTTGATGGCCATCCTTCCACTGAATCTCTCCTGTAGGGGTGCGAATCATGCCGGCTAGAGATAAATTTCTCCAATGGATATAGTCCAGCCTTTTCACCCCCCTCACTTTTCCCCTGGATGTGCTTATGCCTAGAGACTCTAACCAGAAAGTGAGGATGTGACCAAAAGGCATATAAACCTTTTTCTTGACTGGAATGGAGAAATGGACAATGCACAAAAACATGTTCAAAGCTATGTTAAAATCAAGGTGGTTTTTGAGAAGGTGGAGAGCCAATAAATGATGTGGCCTAACTTTGGCTTGCCCTTTAGTGACTATGGGCAAAATGCATCTGACAATGACTTTGTATAAGATGTTGTCAGGAGCCGTTAGTGTCATGGCTGACACCAAATTAACTCTATCTCTAGGACATCTAAATAAGGATTCGTGGATGGAATTGAGGTCAAAGCCTACTAAATTTTCAGGAAGAGTTGGATAGCATTCTAGGTTAGAGGAGGACTATCTACATTCTAGAAATGATCTCTAGATGACTGGAGTAAGAGTGATATCCATTTTGGCTACCCTCGACTTATAGATAAGCCTATTTTCAATGGGTTGCAGGTTGTTATAGAATTCGAAAAGTAAGTCTTCATTGATATCGTGATCGCAGTAGATTAACTTACCAAGTCTATAGTACTCAACCATCTCTCTAACATATGGTGCATTATTGGAGAAGAAATGACCATCTATGAACCGGATGCTTAGGAGTTCAAACTTGTGAGTCCTAAAGGTGTGCAAATGATATTCTAAGGGGAAACGATGGTCCGAGCAAGGCCTCTCTCGTGAGGGCCTAGAGGTGGGGACTCATGCTCCTTTCTTTTTAGTCAAAAATATCATGTGTCAAATATGTCATGCGCACAAGATTGACCCATGAATGAGTGCAAGGAATGAAATGATGCATGCCAAGTGGGGAAAGTGATTAGCTACTTAGAAACCCTCTAAAATCATAAGGAGAGTAAGGAAAAAGTCTTACTTGGGTGTCATAGAACCAAGAACAAGAGCTTGCTGCAGAAGAAGAAGTTTTCCTACTATAACCCTAGTTGTGGTCGAGTGGTCAGAGATTAGGGTTAGGGTTAAGAGGAAATGGCAAGGAGAAGGAAGAAGATCCTTACCCGAGACTAGAGAAGGCTTGTTTTGAGGTTGTAAAGCTTGGACGAAGATGAAGAGCTCAATTGGCGCTCGTCGCAGTCGGGAGGGCATGATTGTGGGGAAGAAAAATCACGGAATGAAGGGGTTCCCGTTTAAGTCTGTGAGACATCAGTCGAGGCGATGAGTGGGTCGGCTTGACTGGTGAAATCAGTCGAGGCAACGATCAAGGCGCACTCGGTTCTGAGTGTGATCGAAATTGGCCAGTCGAAGCACACTCGATTCTTAGTGCTGAAAACTCATACCAATCGGGGCGTCGATCGAGTCTGTCTCTGTTGATAGGCTTAAAAAACTGGGTTTCAATATCTGAACACTCCAATTGAGTTTTGTGTAATTCCTAAGGCTTAGGTAAGTGTTAAAAACACTTGATATGATAACCTAACACACGTTTTGATTGTTTTAAACAGTTGGTATCTATATTCTTGGTCTCAAAGAGGATCCAACCAATTTTACTTGGTTGGAATGTCTAGTTATGATCTTGGAACCACAAACACAAGAATGTGTAATGGTCTTCCCCATAACTAGTCACATTAGTTATTTTTATCTCGTCAACCTCTCTATCTCAGGGATGCAATGAGCATGGGAAATAGAGTGGTTGATCCTATCATCTCACCCCATTTCTAGCAATACAAAAATAGTTTTATGATCCTTATCGTTTTTGTGAGATGATCTCAGGTCTTCCCAATTTAAATTCCCATTTCTCTTGTTAAATGGATTTTTTTTTTATATTAACCTAAGATTAACATACATGCCCAACTCTCTTCTCAAATGGCTAAACTCATTTTCAGGAAGAGGTTTTGTGAATATGTTGGCTAGGTTAGACTTGGACTCAACATGACTGAGTTCAATGTCTCCCCTAGCTACATGATCTCTAATGAAGTGATGTCTCACTTTAATGTGCTTAGTCCTTGAGTGATGAACCGGATTTTTGGTGAGATGTATAGTGCTAATGTTATCACATAGCACTTGTACATTCCTATAGGTCAGTCCATAATCTTCTAAGGTGTGTGTTAGCCATAGCAATTGTGATACACATTCTCTCATAGCTACATATTCAGCTTCGGTTGTGGAAAGTGCTACACAGTGTTGTTTATGGCTTGACCAACTAACCAAGGCTGATCCTAAGAAATGACAACCCCCACTAGTGCTTTTTCTATCCAACTTGCATCCGGCATAGTCGGAGTCGGTATAGCCAACTAAATCAAAAGATTCAGTTTGGGGGTACCACAATCCTACATTGATAGTGTCTTTTAAGTATCTCATAATTCTTTTTACAACAATCATGTGAGACTCCTTAGCACAAGCTTGAAATCTAGCACACATACTAACAGCGAATAAAATATCAGGTCGACTCGCTGTTAAGTACAATAAACTCCCTATGATACTCCTATAATTTTTCAAATCCACTGCCTTCCTTTTCTCATCACTATCTAAACGAGTATTGACAGCTATAGGTGTGCCTACTTCCTTAGCTTCCTCCATATGAAATTTTTTCAGTAACTCCATTGCGTACTTAGATTGATGTATAAAAAGCCCTTCCTTGGTTTGCTTTATCTCAAGTCCTAGAAAGAAGGTCAATTCTCCTACTAGACTCATCTCAAATTCACTTTTCATGTGACCAATAAACTCATTGAGATAATCCCTATTATTTGAGCCACAGATTATGTCATCAACATAAACCTGGGATACAAATATGTATTCACCATCCCTTTTCAAGAATAGTGTGGGATCTATCTGTCCTCTCCTAAAACCTTTCTCAATTAGGAAGGTTGACAACCGCTCATACCAAGCACGAGGTGCTTGTTTAAGCCCATAAAGAGCCTTTTTTAGTTTGTACACGTGGTCTGGGAATTGTGCATTCTCAAACTCTGGGGGTTGTTCAACATAGACTTCCTCCTTGATAACTCCATTCAAGAAGGTTGACTTCGCATTCATTTGATATAGTTTGAAGCCTTTGTATGTTGCATAAGCAAGCATTAGTCTTATGGATTCTAACCTTGCTACAGGGGCATAAGTCTCATCATAGTCTAACCCCTCAATTTGGTTGTAGTCTTTGGCTACTAACCTTGCCTTATTTCTAACTATTTCTCCTCTATGATTTCTCTTATTCTCAAACACCCATTTAGTCCCAATAATAGAGATTTGACCAGATCTAGGGATTAAATCCCAAACTTGATTTCTCTCAAACTGGCCTAACTCATCTTGCATTGCTATGATTCATTCTGGATCAAGCAAAGCTTTATCCACTAACTTGGGCTCAATCTCAGAAATCAAGGCAACTTCATTTCCTTCATTTTTGAAAAATGATCTAGTCTTCACCCCATGTTGGATGCCTCTAATAATTTGGTTTTGGGAATGGCTAGTAGCATTCCTAATGGATCTTGTTACTTGAGGTGGTTTGGATACTATTGAAATCTATTCAGATTCTCCAACCTCAAGTGATGACCCTTGAGCTCTCACTCTCTCTTCATCAGAATCCACTCTTGCTTCCCCTATAGGGTTGCTATCTTTCAATTCCAGCTTCCTCAATTCCAGCTCAAACTCCACTGATTTTCTGTCCAAATCAATATTCATTCCTTTTTCTTCAAACACAACATTAGTTGACTCTTCTACTAGCTTAGTCCTATGGTTGTAGACTCTATAAGTTTTGCTAGTGAGGGAATATCCAACAAGGATACCCTCATCAGCTTTTGCAGAAAATTTTCCTAAGTGATCCTTGGTATTTAGGATATACACCGTACAACTAAATACCCTAAGGTGCTTGATTGTTGATGGCTTTCCAAACCAAAGCTCATGTGGTGTTTTTCTTAAGAATCTATGTATCAAAACTCGATTTTGAACATAGCACGCAGTGCTAAATGCTTCAGCCCATAGGAAGTTTGGTAATTGGTATTCGTTTAACATACTCCTAGCTGCCTCTTGCAAGGCTCTATTTCTCCTTTCTACAACACCATTTTGCTGTGATGTTCTAGGTGTGGAGAATTCATGTTTGTATCCTTTCACTAAACAAAAGTCCTTAAGTTTAGCATTTTCAAACTCTCCTCCATGATCACTTTTAATGATTTTAATTGTTGAGTTTTTCTCATTCTCAACTCTTCTACAAAAGAAAATTAAGGTTTCTACTGTTTGGTCCTTATGTTTAAGAAAATAAGTCCAAGTATATCTAGTGTAATCATCCACAATAACCAAGCAATATCTACTACCATTGATAGATCTAATAGTGCTAGTATCAAACAAATCCATGTGTAATAAATCTAATGCTTGTAAAGAACTTACAGAATTCTTCCATTTGTGAGAAGATCTCACTTGCTTTCCTTTTTGGCACGCCCCACAAACCCTATCCTTCTCATAGTTGATTGAGGGCAGTCCTCTTACAAGTTCCTTCTTGGCCAAATTCTTGATGTTCTTCATGTTGACATGGGTCAATCTCCTGTGCCATAACCAAGACTCTTCTTCCTTAGATATGTAACACTTAAAAGACATGTTAGTAGCACTACTAAATCTAACTTGATAAATATTTTCCTTCCTAGATCCTATTAACATGGTTTCATTGGTGTCACTGTGGATCACAAGGCGTTGAATTGAGTGAAACTCAACTCTATACCCTGCATCACACAATTGACTTATACTCAACAAGTTAAATGTCATCCCTTTAACTAACAATACATTTCTAATTATAAATTTTTTAGAAATGTTAATGTTACCTACTCCTACAACCTTCAATTTACCATTATTACCAAAGGAGATTGTACCTCGGTCTTTGGCATGAATTGAGGAAAACAAAGAGGAGTTCCATGTCATATGTTTGGAGCACCTATTGTCCATAAACCATGTAGTTGGACGCTCCCCCTTAACGGGTCCCTGCTAAACACGGAAAATTTGGTCTTTTGGAACCCACAAGTTGGGTCCCTCTACATCTACTACAAACTTCCTAGGAATCCAAGCCTTAGAAGTTCTAATAAAAGGTGATCTAGTAGTAATGAAACCAGCAGTGATAGTTCTACCATTACCAAATTTAGACCTAGCAGTTCTTGCATTAACAGATTTTCCTTTAGCATTTTTAGGTCCATCAATTCCACCAAAAGAAACTTTAGATCTAGATGCAGATTTCCTAGACACCAATGACATATAACTAAGTTCCTTTTGTTGTGAATTGAACCCTAGTCCAGCCTTATTATAGACTGCACATTGGGTTCCTAAGATCATGTTTAATGTCTTTGATCCATTGGTAAATTTCTCAAGTGTGCACTTGAGATCTTCCACCTGTGCCTTCAAGGATGTATTCTCATCCTTGATCTCCTCCAAATGAGGATTTCGGCTGCCACATCGCCAGTGTATTAGTATTCTTAACTAGTTCTAATTCAGTTTTCAGTAATTTAATCTTAGTTTTGGATTTTTTTCAGAGCATTTGTCAAGCAAGCAATAGTTTCATACAATTTATCTAGATTGGGAGAGTTTACCTGATCATCATCCGAAGATGATGATGAAGAGTCCGAATTTGATTGCTCCCCATCAGAATGCTTCAGCTCTCCATCCAAATCTGAATTTTCAGAATTCTCCAATGCCATGAGAGTCTTTTGCTTTGCTCCCTTCTTCTCACTTTCTTCTTCCGATGAGGAGGATGAGGATGAAGTATCATCCCAAGTAGCCTTCAATGCCTTCTTCCTCTTGGCCTTTTCTTCCTTCTTT
This sequence comes from Wurfbainia villosa, assembly GCA_025175895.1. Taxonomy (NCBI): domain Eukaryota; kingdom Viridiplantae; phylum Streptophyta; class Magnoliopsida; order Zingiberales; family Zingiberaceae; genus Wurfbainia; species Wurfbainia villosa. Next base: position 86,390,307 of record CM046004.1, read on the forward strand.
TTGTACTTAGGGCATTCACTTTTGAAGTGACCTTTTCTATGACAATGAAAGCACTCTACATCAGATTTATCCTGATTAATTTCAGAACTTTTACCTTTCTTTTTGTTGGTGAAGTATTTCTTCACATCCTTCTTGTTGTATTTTTGGCTTCTTCTCATCAATCTCCTCACAAAGTTATCCATCTCGCTAGAGGATGACTCAACATCTCCATCCGAATCTGATGATGAAGAGGAGGAAGAAGCTTCCTTCTTCTCCTTCTTCTTCTTGCTCTCCTTGCCGCGATCTCCTGCAATAAAAGCTAAACCCTTCTCCTTTGGGCTTCGATTAGCTTGTTCATGCAATTCCAATTCACAAAACAATTCATCAATCTTAATTGTTGAAAGATCCCTTGATACTTTGTAGGCATCCACCATAGATAACCACAAATTATTCCTAGGGAAAGATTTGAGTACATACCTGGGTAAATCCCTATTCTCAATAGCCTCTCCAACAGAATGGAGGCCATTGAGTATTTCTTTAAACCTACCATACAGTTCACTTACAGTTTCAGTCTCCTTCATGCTGAAATTCTGAAGTTGGTTCAAGTAGAGATCCCTCTTCACTGTCCTTGAATCTCTGGTTCCTTCATGTAGCTCCATCAACTTCCTCCAAAGTTCTTGAGCACTACTGAAGGGGCCAACTTTGTTGAGTTGGTCCTTGGCTAAACTGCACTGCAGAGTTACGGTTGCTTTGGCATTGGCCTGGGCTCTTCTCCTCTGTTCCGTCGACCACAGAGAAGACACCAAAACCCTTCCTTCGTCGTCGGTTGGTGGTGTGAATCTCTCTGCGACGGAGAACCACATATCCATGTCCATCATAAGTAGTATTCCATCCGGCTCTTCCAATACTGGAAGTTTTGGCCGTCGAAATCTGAAGTCGAGTTATCTTTGAATCCTCTTCTTGTATCATTCCTTGATACTCTGGTGGAGGTAAATCCAGTGCAGAGCCCTTTCTCTGATACCACTTGTTGGGATCGAGGCTCGCTAGAGGGGGAGGGTGAATAGCGAGTTGAAAAATCTAGCTCAACTTCTACAAAACGGTGGATTACGCAACGAAAATAGAAAACAAAGCACAAAGCACAAAAACAACCAATACGCAAGTATTTACGTGGTTCGAAACTCAGTAGTTCCTGCTCCACAGGCAGCTCAAAAGGAAAGTCTACTATGAATGGATCAGAATATTTCCGGAGATGAAAAACTTCACCTCTTACAAGCTTACAATGCAATGAAGAAAATCAAGAACAGTAAGCTAAGAAGTTAAAACAAGTTACAGATCGCTGTTTGGCTTCTTGCATTGAGGTTGAAGTTGTAGCACTTGCAAGAAGATGATTGACAGCAGTTGTGAGCACTTATTGGAGAGGAGGCGAGATGAGAGCAAGGTTTTTTCTTCTTCTCCTTCAGAATGAATCATAAGAAGCTTTTATCACTCAAAAACGAAAACTAGAGCCCAAGAACTACTTCTCTTATTTTCCAGTAAGGCTTTTATCTTCCTCCATTGGAACCCTAGAAATCATGCCCGACCAAAATCTGACCACCTGAGCTTGTCCCCGTAACCACCTCCAACCTCTGGTGGTTCGCCAGGAAAGGAACCTGCTCCTCCAGCCAGAAATCATCGCATTTGAATCTTTACTCGAAACAGAAGCATCTCGTTGCCGCCTCCGCAGTCGAGTCTGATTCACGTCTATGCTCGAAAAATACCTATCAGTCGAGCCCACAACCAAGCCGGGCTTGATTCTGTGACCGAATCTATAGTTACCAGTCAAGCCGCTTACCAAATCGACTCGACTGGTATAGGGTTTAGAGTTTGGCGATCAGATTATACAGTCGAGCCCGCAGTTAAGCTGGGCTTGGTTCTGTGCTGTTCCATGTAGTGAGTAGTCGAGCTGGTAGTTGAGCCAACTCGATTCTGTGCTATACCAAACAATAAGTAGTCGAGCTGGCTCGATTCTATGCCTTTGTGCAACAGTGCCAGTCGAGCTGACCCCCATGGTGGCTCAACTGATGCGGTAAATATTTGAAGCACATGAGTATCTTCCCTAGTAAGTTGCCACTCCTAGAGTTTCAAGCACCCTAGTAAGAGACCAAGCACGTTATGGTGCCTTCTCCAACTAACGAATGCTCTAAGTACCTTAGACAAAGACCGAGCGCACTACGATGCCCTCCTTGCCTAACGAGTACTCCATGTACCCTAGGCAAAGAACGAGCACGTTACAGTGCCCTCTTTGTCTAACGAGTACTCCCAGTACCCTAGCTAAAGAACGAACACGTTACGGTGCCCTCTTTGTCTAACGAGTACTCCCAGTACCCTAGCCAAAGAACGAGCATGTTATGGTGTCCTCTTTGTCTAACGAGTATTGGGCCCATGTACCCTAGTAAGAGAACGAACACGTTACTGTGCCCTCTCTTACTAACGAGTACACTAGCTAGAGACCGAGCACTCCCTTGTGCCCTCTCTAACTCCAATGGAGAACGAGCACGTTACTATGCCCTCTCCATCACCAAGCTTTCGGACCTCCGGCCAGCTTGTACTCTTCCCAATGGAGAACGAGCACATTACTAAGCCCTCTCCATCACCAAGCTTCTGGACCTCTTGCCAGCTTGTACTCTTCCTCTACCAAGGTTCCCCTTTGGATTTCCATCCATACCAAGGCTTACCCTTGGATTTCTCATTCATATCAAGGCTTACCCTTGGATTTCACCCAAGGTCTAATGTAAAATATGGAAAAAAAAATTATATGGATTAACCCTTTAATTAATTGGATTTAATTAATGAGTTAATTGGGTTTAATTAGTGGTTAGGTTTGATTAGCTAATTGGGCCTAATCAAGAGATTTATTAAGGATTGGGCTTGGGCTAAAACCTGTTGGGCTGTGTCCATTGGGCCCAAAATTACTGGGCTTGAAATTGACTGAACTAGTTGGGCTGAACCAAATTGAATTGAGTTAGCTAGGGTTCACTTTGAGCTAGCCCAACCACATTGGAATGCCCCTTATAAGCCGCCGAATTAACCCGATCACATTTCCATCACGATCTCTTCCTCGCGATTTCTTCGTTCCTTTTCCTCCGCGCGTTAGCTGCTGCCGACGCACACGGGATCACCTCGCTGGAAGACCTCCGATCGCGGGTTTTCCAAGCGAGAGTTCTGGCGAAGAGTCTTTGTTGGGAGCTGAGGGTCGGCGGTGGAACTGCCGGGTCTCCGATCGTGAGCTCTCCCAGTCGTGCCACCCTCCGTCGATGCAAGCGGCAGTAAGCTCCTCTAGCCATGGAGTTTGCCTCGGCGCATGGGATAATCTCCGATGTCGCTCGAGCTCAGATCATCATCGCCCTAGCTGATCGTTTCGACCACAGGCCAACTCGATTTCTCCCTTTCGATTCTGAGCTTGCGTTCATTAGATCACGGGCTCGAGCTTAACCTGGTCTCTCCAGATCCTCTCTGCAGGGTGTTGGAGCTGTCGTCGGTGGATTAGGTGATTGGTTTGGCAGTGGTGGAGCTTGAATTGGTTCGGCAAGCAGGGGAATAGGGGAGGAGCAGCGTCAGAGGATCTACCGTGTTGGTAAGTCAATCTGTTTTTTCTGTCCACTGTGCTATATTGAAATTGCTAGGTAGTTGTAGTGAGTTCTATGTGTTTGTGATGTTGGTGATCGACTGTGAACAGGGGAGGTGACTGTCAGTGAAGATTTAGCCGGTAAGTGTGTTTATCCCTTTTGTTTCATCTGTAAATTGATGTGAATTTGGGGTGTGTCCATGTATTTGGGAAATCCGATGAGTTTTCTGGCAATGGATTGGTGTTTAGCAGTTGAGATTGGAGTGTATCCGATTGTTTTAGGTGTTATTCAGTGTTGCGTCGATGGTTTCAGTTGATATTCTGTGTATGCATGGTGTATGAAGCTGTGCAGGGCTGAGAGTGAGGCTGGATGATGGTGATCCTTGGTAAGGAAGTTGTGGGATTCGATGGAGTGGTATTCCAATTGTAGAATTGGAAGCTGAGGTTATGTTGGATCGAGAAGCGTCGCTAGAGGGGGGGGTGAATAGCGAGCGTAGAATTTCTTTTTCGTTCGTTCGATACACAAAGTAAGAGCAGCGGAAAGTAAAGAAGACAAGTTTGTTTTTACTTGATTCACAACCCAATGGTTGCTACTCCAAGGCCCTATCGGTCCTAGACCGCGTACGGAGGGCAAAGCACTATAACGTCTCCTCCTCATTGGAGATAGGAGACAACGATCACAAAACCAAAAGTACGAGGATGAGGCAACAAGCCTACCTCACCTCGTTACGAATAAAAACAACGAATACAATATCAAAATATATTACTTGATTCTGCTGCCGACGAAGAAGATCTGAACTTGTTGTCGCGTCGACGTTATGACGGTGTTGGAGCGTTGGCGTTGTAGGAGCACTTGATGTATAAATTTGATGTGATTTGGAGTTGGAATCCTCCCCTTCTTTTATAGATTTTGGCCTCTGAATTTGTCTCCTCTTTTTTCGGAACGGATCGCGAAGTTGTAAAAATTTTATCGCGAAGTGGCTGCGTCAAACATTATCCGTTTTGACCTAGCGCAAAGGCTGAATCGTCGCCATCAGTCGACTGATGCCTCCCATCAGTCGACTGATGAGCATCAGTCGACTGCTCCATGTCCAGCAGTCGACTGCCAGCCTGGCCACTTCCCTGCAATAAGAGGTTAGCTCGGAAAATGATAAATGCGACGGTTTCTAACCGTCCGATCTCGACCTAGACCTTCCACAGGAAGTTTTAGTCGGATCGCCGCCTACGGTCATCCCCGTAAAGAGGACACGACCTTACAATCTCTCACTCACACGAGCTTTCCTCGATACTTACCTTGTAGCTCTCGCTTCCAGCCTTCCACTCGATTCCTTCGGCTCCCTTCAAAGTCACTCGAGTGTCGTCCGACCACCCCAGCTTCCTCCGGGTGTCGCTAGCCTTCAGCTCCAGCTTTAGTACTTTTCTGCACACTCGATTTAGCTCATGAGATAACGATGTAAACTTAACTTTGTGTCTTTGTCATAATCAAAACACAGGTTCGATTATCTAGTGCCCTTGCACCAACAATCTCTCCCTTTTTGATCTATGGCAAACCAACACAAAGTTAAGGGAAATTAAAGCATAAAACAAGTATAGTAAATGATGAATGTCATTTTCAAAAACTCCCCCTTAACCCTAGGTGAGTTTTGAAAGAGATACTTTAGTTCAAAATTAAATTTTGTGTTACTCCCCCTTAACTTTCGCTCTTCTCCCCCTTTTGCCATAAATCAAAAAAAAATTAGGGTTTTTGTATAAAATAGGGGTTTAAAAATAATATCGTTTATGCATGCATCTAGATAAATCAAATATGAGTCCAAGCATGCGTCTAACAGTAGTTAGATAGATTGGTTCGAGGTGTGTCCCTCTACACCAATAATCTAAAGGTTTGTAATATAACCCTTAGGGTTAGTTTGCTCTCCCCCTTAGTCAAATATATGAAGTATAAGAGATGTAGGGAGCGCTAAACTTTGGCCTAAGAGTTGTTAAGTACAATAGTTGAGAAAATAAGTAGTATTTTAAAGAGGTTATATTTCAATTATCCTTAACCTCTCACCCATTCTATGTGTCTCAGAATTTGTTCACCTTATATGTTTTGTGAGATGATTTTAAATTGATTAAAGATAGTCAACCTTGGGTTAGATTCGGATTTAACCTTTAGATCGTTAAGTAACTTTTCGAGAAACTGGCTTCCAGATCGTGGCGAGGCACAGGGGCCTTCTTTGATCGGAACAACGACCACTTCCTTAGACAAAGCCAAATTCAAGAAAATATCACTTAAGTCACTTAAGGTTACTTCCTAGTCTAACTAGTTTAGGATACGGCGAGGCAGCTTCAGCTAGTTCCACTCGGTCAAGTGCACCAAGCTAGATATGCCTTATCTAGCTCGAATACACGAGACTTTATTTCCCTAACGTACTATCATCTCGCCGCGTCCTGATACTATGTTGTCAAGAGTTGACTAATTATTTTTCCTATCTAGCCATTCTAAAAATTAAAGTAAAATATTCAATGATTTTGCTAAGTAAGCGGGTATACTATTTTAGTATTAGCTCCCCCTAGACCATTGAACCAATAAGGTCTATTCAAATAATGAACTTGATCCTGAGGAATCCAATACTTATTAGTCCTTATATGTGAGTTCAATAAAACCTTTGGGACCCATGCTTGGACTCTTTGATGACTACGATTTACGATAGACATATATGACATATTCGTAGTCGTTGACCTAAATCCGAGTCCGACTTTGTTGTACACGGCTCTTTGGGTTCCAAGTAGTCGATTAAGGTTCTTAGATCCCAACGTGAACCTTTCCAACCTAGCCTCAACCTCTTGAACTCGGTCTTTCAAGAGAGAATTCTTCTCCTCAAGTTTTTCAATTTGAGTTGAGTTTCCCTCTTGAACTTGACTAGTTGAAGGGGTTAGAGTAGCCTCTTGCTTGAGGGTTTCAACCTCCTCAAGTAACGACTCAACCCTAGACTCGGACTTAGTTAATTTCCTATTAAGCATTTTAATTGTATTGTAAAGCGTATGAATTAGTGAGTGGCTAACCTTAATTTTCTCTTTTGGTCCGGCTTTGAGTTGCTTCTCGAAGTAGTCCTCGAGTTCGGAGTTGGTGTTGTAATTGGATTCAGATTTGGACTCTGACTCGGACTCTTCGAGTCTTGCCATGCATGCTATGTCGCCGCCTTCTTCGTTGTCCCATGTTGCATGAAAAGCCTTCTTTTGATTTGATTTGAATTGTGCCCTCTTTTGATTCTTTAGTAGCCTCCTTTCCCTCCGAACGATCTTCCGCACTACGTTCACTAATGCTTCCACCTTTTCCGATTCGGACTCCGATTCGTCTTCGGGTTCGAGTTCATCTACTTGCCTAGTAGGTGGCTTGCTTCTTTGTCCTGCAAGTAGAGCAATACCTCCCTCGGCCCGGACCACGTTAGTTTGCTCGTGAAGTTCAAACTCGGAAAATAATTCATCTAACCTAATCTTCGAAAGGTCCTTAGAGACCTTGTAGGCATCGACCATGGATGCCCACAAGGTAGTCCTAGGAAATGAATTAAGAACGTACCTTAGTAGGTCACGATTTTCGACCTTGTGTCCGATGGTGTGCAGGCCGTTGACAATGTCCTGGATGCGGGCGTGTAGTTGCGTCGCCGTCTCGTGTTTCTGCATCTTAAGGTTATATAACTTATTGAAAAGAAGGTCACGTTTGTATAGATTTTTTTTATGCAAAATAGCATATGCGTAACGGAAAAATAGGATCCCTTCCAAGTGATCCTTGCGAAAGAAAACTTCGTACAAAAAAAATAAATTTCTCTAAAAGAAAAACCTATCTTATAGGAGAATATTACCTTTGTTGCGTGTCCTTTTTAATCCCGCTTCTCCTTGGGTTTGTTGGATCTTTTAGCACGTTCAATTGTCCGTGCCTCTATATGTATCCACACGAGCAAGCTCTTGTCTCACAAAAGAAACTAGAAGAGCTCTCCTTTACTTCTTGCTAGAGAAGTCCCTAAAGGAGAGGAAGGTAGGGAAAAAGAGAAAGGAAGAAGAAGACCACTCTTCTTGCTAGCCTACACTCACAAAAGCCACACAACCAAAGCCTCTCACCACCAAGCTCTCTCCAAGCCTCAAGCTTCCACACTTTGGCCGGCCACCCCATGGAGTATTTTATAGGATTGAAAAAATCTTTCACCTCCTATCACATTCAATGCAATCAATTGCATTGAAAAATAATCACACTCCTTATTTGGCCGGCCACATGTGGAGAAATTTCAAAGGTCAAAACCCTTTGTCTCCTTCCACCTCATCAAGCTTAGGTGGCATGCTTATGTGGCATGCTTATGTGGCATTCATGCATGTTGAATTAATCTTATTAATTCAATAAGCTTATGTTATCATATTGAATTAATCTCATTAAATCAATAAGGTAACATATTGAATTAATCTTATTAAATCAATTAAGCTTAGACTATCATGATAACATATTTATTTAATCTTATTAAATTAATAAGCTTAGCATATTGAATTAATCTCATTAAATCAATAAGCTAAAATTTTCATTAAGCTTAAAGTCCAAAAACCATTTTGTACTTAAGTTTATTCCCAAATTATTCTAGTCAAACTAGAATGCACTAATTCTTCTAATCATCATGCTCTTTGTGTGTGACCCTATAGGCTCTCATAACGTTGGCAGTGGATCTAAACTCGTTTAGATACACAAGCAATGAGCGGCATCTAGCAATACATCATTGTTACCCAAGTTACGAAATAAGTCAAGATCCGACTAACCTTTCCGTGACTACTATAATGTATGACCGTGTCCTTCTATCCTTGATATCAGATTGACCAATGAGGCATAGACCGTGTCATCCTCGATCAATCTATGTGTTTCTTGATCCCTGAGTAAACTAACTCAAACAAATGAGCTCAATATCTCATATTGACTCATTCGAGCATGACCATGCGTTTTAGTAGTTCTACTCAATCAAAGGGCCCACATATATCACTCCCGTCATATGGGAGAGATAGATCCCATCTACATCACTCACATCCCTCCGCATAATTTGTTATATACCCAGTAATCGCCTTTATGGTCCACCCTGTTACGGGTGACGTTTGACGATACCAAAGTACATAACTCCTTATGTAGGGAACCGTAGTGACTTCAGGTTTGAGGACTATTCATACTAATAGTCACATGAGAAAGTTTATGACACTCATATGACGATCCATGAAACTTTCTCATGGCGGATCAGTTCAGTATATATTCTCTAATATATACCCATGTGTCAACTTGATATCATATATCCATGACTTGTGAGATCAAGTCATCAATTGACCTACATGCTAGTCTTTATGTATTAATATTGCCCTTGCATATTAATACTTGACTAGGAACATTTTAGGAAAGTGTTCTCTACAGTCTCTCATAATCAATTCTACCAATTGATGTGCTGTAGATAAGAACCTACTTTTCTAGGGCATTATTATATTTAATTTAGCTGGCACAAGAAAGACGTAAATATAATAACCAATCCTTTGACTTTATAGAATATGATACAAAATGTTCCCTATTCAACCATCACATGATTGGTTCTAGGGCTATAACTAACAATCTCCCACTAGCACATGTACCAATCACTATAATATCTAATACCTAGTAACCTAGTGTGACCATCATGCTTCCTCTGTGCCAAAGCCTTGGTCAATGGATCTGCGATGTTAGCTTCTGTCGGTACTCTGCATATCCTCACATCTCCTCTATCGATAATCTCTCGAATGAGATGGAAGCGCCGTAGTATGTGTTTGGTCCGCTGATGTGATCGAGGTTCTTTAGCCTGTGCAATAGCCCCATTGTTATCACAATAGAGGTTTATTGGATCTGCAATGCTAGGAACTACCCCAAGTTCATTGATGAACTTGCGGAGCCAACTGACCTCCTTTCTTTGCATCGACGCACAATATACCTACCATTGTAGAATCGAATCTGTATCTCGCTCGAACTCTTCCAGCTCACAGCTCCACCATTTAGGCAAAACACGTACCCCGATTGCGATCTATAGTCATCCTTGTCTGTTTGGAAGCTTGCATCACTGTAACCCTTTACAGTTAGCTCCTCATTGCCTCCAAATATCAGGAAATATTCTTTCGTTCTTCGTAAGTATTTAAGAATATTTTTGACTGTATCCGATGACTTTCACCGGATCCCGTATCTACTCGTCATGCTCAAAGCATACGAGACGTCAGGACGAGTACAAAGCATGGCGTACATGATAGACCCTATAGCAGATGCATAAGGGATCTTATCCATGCGATCTCTCTCCTGCTTAGAAGAGGGACATTGAGTCTTCGAAAGACTCACACCATGTGATAAAGGCAGAAATCCTTTCTTGGAATTTTGCATAGCAAAACTATCTAGCACTTTATCAATGTATGTACTCTGACTTAGGCCAAGTAATCTTTTAGATCTATCTCTATAGATCTTGATGCCTAGAATATAGGCAGCTTCACCTAAGTCTTTCATCGAGAAACAATTCCCTAACCACATCTTCACAGACTGAAGTGAGGGAATATCATTTTCGATGAGAAGTATATCATCTACATACAAGATAAGAAATACAACTGTGCTCCCACTATTTCTCTTATAGACACAAGGTTCATCTTCATTCTTGATGAAATCAAACTCCTTGATTGCATCATCGAATCGAAGATTCTAGCTTCGAGAGACTTGCTTTAGTCCATAAATGGACCTTTGCAGTTTGCATACCTTTCCAGGATGCTTTGGATCTTCAAAACCCTCAGGCTGTGTCATGTACACATCCTCGAGTAGCTTTCCATTTAGAAAAGCGGTTTTGACATCCATCTGCCAGATCTCATAATCGTGGTAGGCTGCAATAGCAAGTATGATCCGAATGGATTTAAGCATCGCAACTGGTGAAAAGGTTTCATCATAGTCAATACCATGAATTTGTTTGAATCCTTTAGCCACCAATCTACCTTTATAGGTATGCTTATTACCATCCATGTCAGTCTTTACTTTAAAGACCCACTTACACCCAATGGGTTTTACCCCTTCAGGTGGATCAACCAAAGTCGATACTTGGTTAGTGTACATGGATTCCATTTCGGATCTCATGACCTCTAGCCATTTCTCGGAATCTGGGCTCATCATAGCTTCTTGATAGGATGTAGGCTCGTCAAGATCGACAAGCAATACATCACCGTTGTCAGTCAAGAGAAAAGAATATCTCTCGGGTTGACGACGGATCCTATCAGATCTACGAAGAGGTTGGTCTACTTGAACAGGTGTTTGCTCCACAACTCTTTGGGCAACAATTTCCTCATCCACAACACTTTGTGGTGCCTGTTCATTTTCCATCGAAGCCTTAGTGTTATCTTCATCTTGAATTTCTTCAAGATGAATTTTACTCCCACTAGTTTTTCTAGAAATAAATTCTCTTTCTAGAAAGACGATTTCAACAACAAACACCTTGCCAAGTGTGGGATTGTAAAAGTAATATCCCTTAGTTTCCTTGGGATATCCTACAAAATAACACTTATCTGATTTGGGTCCTAGTTTATCTGAGACTTGACGTCTAACATAAGCTTCACAACCCCAAATCTTCATAAAAGACATTTTGGGACTCTTCCCAGTCCATAACGTATATGGTGTCTTTTCTACGGCTTTTGATGGGACGCGATTAAGTGTGAAAGCGGCTGTCTCTAGAGCTAAACCCCAAAAGGAAGTAGGTAGATCAGTCTGGCTCATCATTGATTGTACCATATCTAATAGAGTACGATTTCTCCTCTCAGATACACCATTCCATTGTGGTGTTCCAGGTGGAGTGAGTTGGGATATTATCCCACACTCAGCCAGGTGATCACAAAACTCTTGACTAAGGTATTCACCACCTCGATCTGATCGAAGTAGCTTAATACGCTTACCAAGTTGGTTTTGTACTTCATTCTTGAATTCTTTGAACTTTTCAAAGGATTCTGATTTATGTCTCATCAAATATAAATAGCCAAATCTACTCATATCATCAGTGAAAGTAATAAAGTACTTATAGCCTCCTCTGGCTTCGACATTGAAAGGGCCACATACATCAGTATGTATGAGTCCTAACAAGTTCGTCGCTCTCTCGCCATGTCCACTAAATGGAGTTTTAGTCATCTTTCCTAAAAGACAAGATTCGCATACCTCATATGATTCAAAATCAAATGAGTCCAATAATCCATCTTTATGGAGTTGGGATATGCGTTTTTCATTTATGTGACCTAAGCGCGATGTGCGGAGATATGTTTGGTTCAAATTATTCGATTTGAACCGTTTGGTATTTACGTTATAAATTGGGTTTTCTAAATCTAGAACATAGAGACCATTCATAAGTGGTGCATTACAATAGAACATTTCATTCAAATAAATGGAACAACATTTGTCCTTTATTATAAAAGAAAAGTTTTTCTTGTCTAAACAAGATACAGAAATTATGTTCTTCGTTAATGTAGGTACATAAAAGCACTCCTCTAGTTCTAAGATAAGCCCAGTGGGCAAAGACAAAGAATATGTTTCTACTGTACGAAGCAACTTTTGCGCCATTACTCTGTAGGGTCCACTTCCTTTGCCATTAGTCTACTATTTCTCGATCCTGCACATTAGTACAAATGTGAGATGCACATCCGATCTAATACTCATGTAGAAGAAATAGATAGATTAACTTATAACGTGTATACGGCGTAAGTCCCACTTCTTTTCTTCTTTACTTCCTCAAGGTAGACTTTGCGCCCGCTTCCGGTTCGATCTCACCTTGAATGGAAACATCCCTTCCTTAGGTACTTTACCTTTACCCTTTGAAGTGGATGAATTGGCCTTGCCTTTGGCTTGGGTCTTACCCTTGCCTTTGCGCTTACCTTTGCCCTTCTTGACCATTAGTACGTTACTAACTTTCTTCTTGAGATTCGGTTTAGCGATTCTTAACATCCGAGAATCTGCAAAGGCTTATCAATTTCATTCATGTTATAATTCATGACGAATTGATTATATGCTTCCGTGAATGATTGCGAGATAACATCGGTTGTCGATTCTTGGCTCGTGAAAACCTAGTCTTTCAAGGTTCTCAGCGTACCTATCATTTTAAGTACGTGAGTTCCTACAGGTGTTCCTTCTTGCATCTTGCATGCAAAAAGAGCCTTAGACACTTCAAACGCTCGTGCCTAGCTTGTCCTTGATATAGTTGTTTCAAATGCTCAACCATACCATAGGCATCCATGTTCTCATGTTTCGAAGCTCGAGTTCATGGTGGCAAGCATAAGACATGACACATCTAATCGTCATCTTGATGCTTCTTATAAGCATCCTTTTCAACACGAGTGGTCGCGGGCGGGTGTTTCGAGGATGTTCTAGACATACATACGATGTCGTTCTTGAAAGATAATCCTCAAGTTCCTATACGATCTAGAAAGTTAGCTCCATTGAGCTTGTCTTTCTCAAGGACAGATCGCAAGTTGAGGGGGTGTGTCGTGTTAGATGACATGGTGATCTACAACATTAAAATGCAAAATTAAGTATCATACCTAAGTCATTTAATTAGGCCTTTAATTAAATGAGGCTCCCACTAAATTCTCATAGCTTTGATATGAGCTAATCATTGATGTAGGCAAACACATTTTGCTTACATCATTAGCTTCTATTTAGCTATAAATTTATATGGGATAAAGATCCACATCATACTTCGTCTTGAGTTAGCTTTGGCTAATCACCCAAGACGTAGTATGATTAGGTAGGCAATCTTTTGCCAATTACATCTAATGTAACTCTTTAATAGCTTTGGTTAAGTTTAGATTAGTTTAGTGCTTATTCCTAAACGGCTTCGAGCCAGTGGCGAGGCAGGCCTTCTTTGATATCGAGACAGCACCACTTTCTAAGACAAAGCTGATATTCGAAAATCACACAAAAACTAATTTTTAAAACTTATGTTCAAAGCTAATATTGTCTCTACTTTCTTAATTAATTAAGAAAAATTTAATTAAGTCTTAACCAAGTTTGATAGCGGGACATCACGATTGTCCACTCGCACTCTTCCAAGATAAAATACATTGCTTTGCTTTGCTTTGGCAAACCCAACAACAAATGATCGAGGAAGTAGTGAGTATCAAACTTTGGTAGGCATATCGTTTTTGACTTATTAAGAAATAAACTTAAACATGCATCACATACATATTAGCATACATCACATATAAGCTAAATTAACATGCATCACATACATATTAAACTAAGCGTGTCATGGTTATGACCCTTATTCTACAATCTTCTCAAGCCAATGAAAAGATTGATTGGTCAACCTAGGGATAACATCTTCTCCCAAGTGCTTCCTTTTGGTTGTCTTGTGTTGTTGACTTCCTCCTTGTAACGTCATCTTCCAATGGACCCTCCATCTTTATTTTGTATATTACAAAAGGAGAAATACTCGAGTTACATTCGAGTCTAAAACTAATTTTACAACAAGAATTTTAGGAGAAATGCATGACACGCAGGTCGTATTAAGAATTACAACACACACATTCACAAACTTTTTGGGACTAGGCCATAACCATGCACCATGTCAATTTTAACTTTTAAAAGACATCGGATATTTTATTATGTTTGAAAAATTGCTAATGCAATTATCAACTCATAATAAAATTTATCCTACTTCTATATCATATATAAAATAGAAAACCTATTTTTTTATCGATCTTCATAAGTGGCTCGATACCCTTTGTAGGAATTTTTATGCAAAATAGCATATGCGCAATGGAAAAATAGGATCCCTTCCAAGTGATCCTTACGAAAGAAAACCTCGTACAAAAAAATAAATTTCTCTAAAAGAAAAACCTATCTTATAGGACAATATTACCTTTGTTGCGTGCCCTTTTTAATCCCGCTTCTCCTTGGGTTTGTTGGATCTTTTAGCACGTTCAATTGTCCGTGCCTCTATATGTATCCACACGAGCAAGCTCTTGTCTCACAAAAGAAACTAGAAGAGCTCTCCTTTACTTCTTGCTAGAGAAGTCCCTAAAGGAGAGGAAGGTAGGGAAAAAGAGAAAGGAAGAAGAAGACCACTCTTCTTGCTAGCCTACACTCACAAAAGCCACCACCAAAGCCTCTCACCACCAAGCTCTCTCGAGCCTCAAGCTTCCACACCTTTTTTATATGATTGAAAAACCTTTCACCTCCTATCACATTCAATGCAATCAATTGCATTGAAAAATAATCAACACTCCTTGTTTGGCCGGCCACATGTGGAGAAATTTCAAAGGTCAAAACCCTTTGTCTCCTTCCACCTCATCAAGCTTAGGTGGCATGCTTATGTGGCATTCATGCATGTTGAATTAATCTTATTAATTCAATAAGCTTATGTTATCATATTGAATTAATCTCATTAAATCAATAAGGTAACATATTAAATTAATCTTATTAAATCAATTAAGCTTAGGCTATCATGATAACATATTTATTTAATCTTATTAAATTAATAAGCTTAGCATATTGAATTAATCTCATTAAATCAATAAACTAAAATTCTCATTAAGCTTAAAGTCCAAAAACCATTTTGTACTTAAGCTTATTACCAAATTATTCTAGTCAAACTAGAATGCACTAATTCTTCTAATCATCATGCTCTTTGTGTGTGACCCTATAGGCTCTCATAACGTTGGCAGTGGATCTAAACTCTTTTAGATACACAAGCAATGAGCGGCATCTAGCAATACATCATTGCTACCCAAATTCTGAAATAAGTCAGATCAGGCTAACCTTTGTGACTACTATAATGTATGACCGTGTCCTTCTATCCTTGATATCAGTTGACCGATGAGGCATAGGCCGTGTCATCCTCGATCAATCTATGTGTTTCTTGATCCTGAGTAAACTAACTCGAACAAATGAGCTCAATATCTCATATTGACTCATTCGAGCATCCATGCATTTTAGTAGTTCTACTCAATCAAGAACCCACAGATATCTCTCCCGTCATATGGGAGGGATAGATCCCATCTACATCACTCACATCCCTCCGCATAATTTGTTATATACCCAATAATCGCCTTTATGGTCCACCCTGTTACGGGTGACGTTTGACGATACCAAAGTACATAACTCCTTATGTAGGGAACCGTAGTGACTTCAGGTTTGAGGACTATTCATACCAATAGTCACATGAGAAAGTTTATGACACTCATATGACGATCCATGAAACTTTCTCATGGCGGGTCAGTTCAGTATATATTCTCTAATATATACCCATGTGTCAACTTGATATCATATATCCATGACTTGTGAGATCAAGTCATCAATTGACCTACATGCTAGTCTTTATGTATTAATATTGCCCTTGCATATTAATACTTGACTAGGAACATTTTAGGAAAGTGTTCTCTACAGCCTCTCATAATCAATTCTGCCAATTGATGTGATGTAGATAAGAACTACTTTTCTAGGGTATTATTATATTTAATTTAGCTGGCACAAGCAAGACGTAAATATAATAACTAATCCTTTGCCTTTATAGAATATGATACAAAATGTTCCCTATTCAACCATCACATGATTGATTCTAGGGTTATAACTAACAACGTTTACATACCTTAGCATTGGACGTTCCTTCATGTAGCTCGATTAATTTATTCCATAGGTCCTTGGCGCTAATGAATGGTCCAATGCGGTTGAGTTCCTCCTTGGACAAGCTGCATTGCAATATTTGGGTTGCTCTTGCATCGGCTTCGATTTGCCTCTTGGTTGCATTTGTCCACTTGTTGAAATCCAAGGGCTCTCCTTAATCATTGGTGGGTAAAGCAAAGCCGGTTTGGATTATTATCCAAGTCTCGACTTGTGTTTTCAAGAAACACTCCATCCGACCTTTCCAATAACGGAAATCATCTCCGTTAAAGAACGGAGGTCGGGTGATGCTATACCCCTCAATGTGAGCCATTAAATATCTTGTAAAACACAAATAAAAACCAAAGGGAATTCCAAGACTTCGTCTTGGATTAGTAATGCAGGAAATAAATAGAATTAAATGAGAAAAATAAGAAACTAACAAAAACTAACAACTTACGACCTTCGATGTCCCCGAAAGGGTACTAGACGATGGATTTTGGGGCTGGAAATGGCTTGTTACGAGGATAAACCCTCGTAAGAAATGTAGATCTCTCAGAGATCTTCGATTTGGTAGGTAGATCGTTATGTGAGTCCACTTGTGCGAAAAGTTATGGCCCTTTTATCGTCGGCTACTTCAAAAGAGAAAACTTGCAAGCACACAACCAAAAGAAACGTACCAAGACTTCGTCTTGGATTAGTAGTGCGAGAGGAAAAAAAAGACCAAAAAAAATACGAATCGAAAAATACGAACAGAAAACCAAAACGTGCTAGATCGATGGTTTCACCAAATCTTAGCGCCCCCGCTCTGATACCAATTGTTGGATCGAGAAGTGTCGCTAGAGGGGGGGTGAATAGCGAGCGTAGAATTTCTTTTTCGTTCATTCGATACACAAAGTAAGAGCAGCGGAAAGTAAAGAAGACAAGTTTGTTTTTACTTGGTTCACAACCCAATGGCTGCTACTCCAAGGCCCTATCGGTCCTAGACCGCGTACGGAGGGCAAAGCACTATAACGTCTCCTCCTCCTTGGAGGTAGGAGACAACGATCACAAAACCGAAAGTACGAGGATGAGGCAACAAGCCTACCTCACCTCGTTACGAATAAAAACAACGAATACAATATCAAAATATATTACTTGATTCTGCTGTCGACGAAGAAGATCTGAACTTGTTGTCGTGTCGACGTTATGACGGTGTTGGAGCGTTGGCGTTGTAGGAGCACTTGATGTATAAACTTGATGTGATTTGGAGTTGGAATCCTCCCCTCCTTTTATAGATTTTGGCCTCTGAATTTGCCTCCTCTTTTTTCGGAACGGATCACGAAGTTGTAAAAAATTTATCGCGAAGTGGCCGCGTCAAACCTTATCTGTTTTGACCTAGCGCAAAGGCTGAATCGTCGCCATCAGTCGACTGATGCCTCCCATCGATCTCAAGCGATGAGCATCGATCACGCTCCATGTCTAGCGATCGACCCGCCACTTCCCTGCAATAAGAGGTTAGCTCGGAAAATGATAAATGTGACGGTTTCTAACCGTCCGATCTCGACCTAGACCTTCCACAGGAAGTTTTAGTCGGATCTCCGCCTACGGTCATCCCCGTAAAGAGGACACGACCTTACAATCTCTCACTCACACGAGCTTTCCTCGATACTTACCTTGTAGCTCTCGCTTCCAGCCTTCCACTCGATTCCTTCGGCTTTCTCCGAAGTCACTCGAGTGTCGTCCGACCACCCCAGCTTCCTCCGGGTGTCGCTAGCCTTCAGCTCCAGCTTTAGTACTTTTCTGTACACTCGATTTAGCTCGTGAGATAACGATGTAAACTTAACTTTGTGTCTTTGCCATAATCAAAACACAGGTTCGATTATCTAGTGTCCCTGCACCAACAGGTTAGAATGATACCAATTGTTGTTTAGGCATTGTTAGGTTCGCTATCATTGATTCAGTGTTGTTGAGTTGTGAAGTCCAATTTATGATTGGTTGATCTGTGGATGAATTAGGTGTTGTAAATGTGTCTGATTGATCTATTCGGTGGATGTATTGAATTGATTAGTTGTGGTAGACTGATCTTGTGGTAAGCCTCTATTACAACCCTATTTTGAGTATTGTTTAGATCTATATATATATTGATCTTGTTGATGTGGGAGCGAGTCTGATTATGGTGTATCAGATTTGGGTAATCAGGATTTCTACCTCGTAGACGAGGAAAGGATGCGAACATAGAAACGAAGTAGTGTTTAGTTCGTATACTTGTATGGTGCTTGTACTTAATCATAGTTTGCTATTATGTGCAGGTTTGGGATACGAAGTAGGTCCACGACCGTGAAGACTATTGTTACAGGATTCGTATCAGGTGGGTAATATCTACCTAGTCCAGTAGTTTTGATCAAATTCTAGTACATGAATTTGAATATATGTTTATATCTGTTTACCTTAAATCCACTCATGTTTAATCATATGCTTGTACTGCCTTGACCTTTGAGATATATACTCTGTTACTTCATTGATTATCTAGCACGGATAGGAACTATAAACCCTATTATGTGGATATTCAGTAAGTACAGGTGGTTAGGGTTATCCTTGTGACCTCAGATTGGATTATTGTGTTACATCACTAGGGTTAGGTGATGGTTTGGATTATGGAGTCGATTGTTGTATCGTACACATGTTAATTGTGCATCTATGGTGGATTTAGTTGTCCGTGCATAGATAAATGTGTGTGGTTGTCAGTATGTGGTTATGGGCTAGAGGTCCTAGCATGATTGTATATCCATTATGGGTAGTATATCTGTGTATGGTTATATGAATGATCGATAGTATCTCGCTACTGACTAAAGGTCTTAGCATAGTTGATTGTCAGATATGTATGACTCTTTGTACGATAGAGAGAGTCTTGTGGATTGTAGTCCTTGCATAGTTGACTTTTGGTTGACCAGGACTCCCTGTGGGATAGGGAGTGTGGCGAGGATACATGTATGGAGCTATGCATCATTACATTGCATGCATGTTGTAGACTGAGTCTCCCTTGTGGTTGAGACGGGTCGTCAGTCATCCTGCCTCCCCGGCCACTCGGGGTAGTGGTAGCAGGGTTGAGGACAGAGCATTTTTGTGCGTGCCGTTCTCGGCCACTATGGATTGTGGTAGTTAGAGATGCGCACTTGGCCACTGTGCGGAGTGGTAATTAGCACACTCACCCACTATAGACGGTGGTCGTGTGATGTGCAGTTGTCCTGGGTGCGGTGCTCGTCTACTTATGGGTAGGGACGGAGCGGTTAGCAGTAGGGACTCCCGTGTGGGTAGCATATAGCTCTATGGCGGACTAGCTACTATTTCATACTACCCAACTCGGTCACTCGAGAGTGGTGGCAGCTGGAGTCGGGATAGTTGTCATGTCGTGCCACCTAGGCCACACTGGGGTCGTGGTAGCGAGTTGGGTGCGTAGGCATGACCATGCATATGCATTGCTGATATATATATATGCATGTATTTTGATATATGTTTTACATATGCCTGTGAGATGCTGCATTTGATTGAACTATGATTGCTGCATATGGTTGTTCATCATGATACATGTCATTTGTATTTTATATACTGCTATGTGTTGAGCATGATATATGTGTTGGTCCAGACTGATGTATGCACTTGATTAGCGTCATGTTATAGTGTGGTATGGATCGGAATGTTATTACATGTGATTCTATACTGTTCATATGTCTGAGTGTTGGTCAGGTATGGGATTGACTTTGTGCGTTATATGGGTTATGTTATTGTATATCTATTCAGGATGATATAGCTTATGGTGTTGCAGAACGTCAGGTACGTTGGTACATTGCTTCATGTTCAGTTGATCAGTTTAGTATATACATTGAGTATGACTTTACTGTAGTTACTTGTTATTAGAGTTGGATAGGACTATATGTCTATTGGACTCATGTTGTATACCTGTAGATCTTCACATGTATACTTGTAGATCTCTATATCCGTATATGTTGTTCATGCACTTTCTACATATTACCCCTGAGTTTATACTCACCACTCCGGGACCCTAGGCTTCCTGTCGCCCAGGTAACAGGTAGAAGATTCCTTGGACGTTCGGAGCTCTGCCAGTTGATCCCATCTCACACCGAACGGATGGAGGTTTATTTACGATTTGTTGTATTCTTGTGGATTAATGTATTCCATATTGTTGTTTTGGATTTTAGCCTGTATTGTTTCCGTATTTATGATATACGGACGTATTGTATGTATTTGGCCGTTGTTGTGGTTTCTATTATGATTCTTGTTGTGTCAAGTCACTCCGGAGTGCACAGTTGAGTCTTTGTATCTTGTTTTATCTGTAGTATGTTTTCGCTGTGTTTGGTATGTTGATATCTTCATATTGTATTGTTGTTGTGGACCTACGGGCCTTGTATTAACCCGATATGTTGCCACGTACAGGGGAGATGTCGTCCGTTTGCTTTTCGACACGGTATACTCTCGGGGTGTGACATCTAATGTCACTCTAAACATCTAACTTAGTGACCTTAGGTTTGTATCAGTCGAGGTAATGTCTTGACTACACTCTAGCTCAAATTAGATTTCTATTTCCTTGACTTAAACCTTGTTGTTAAACATTGAAACATTAGATAGGCTTGATTGTACTAACAAAAGTGAGTCTTCACCCTATTAGGTGTGATCCAGTCATCAAAGTCACCTTTTAGTCGTTTGGTTTCTTCTCTTACTAGATCTCATTGCATAATCTCCGTAAATTGTTGGCTATGCTTCTCGCATTCCCTAGTAAAATTATCTAGCAGAGCTTCTAAGTGGGGACTTGATTCTAGATAAAATTTACATGGTGACTCATAGCTCTCGTTCTCATTTTGGAAACAATATTGAGTCTCTGTCTGCTAATGCCGCTGTCGGAATTCAGTGTTCGCCACTTGTTCGGTTCGAATGAAATCTTCCATCATCTGCTCAAGTCGGGATTTAGGCGGATAATATTGAGGGTTTAAGTATCTAAAGTCATAACTATATGAATAAGAATCATCTTGTGGCCACTGGTTGTAATTGTAGGTGACATCTTCTTGTTCAAATTGTGAAGGTTCGAATATATCCGGACAATCGTTAATGGTATGACATGTTTCACCACAATGCTCACAATAAATGTTACCAAACTTACAGCATTAAATTGACCATAATCATGAGTAAAAGCATGCATCGTTATATGCAGAAACTTATAAATAATGAAAGAGCACCAAAATGAACAAAACTGAAATAAAATAAAGTAAAATAAAATAAAACAAGAAAAGTAAATCTATCCTAGGTCCGATTCAACTATCCACTTTCTCGATTCGATATCGAATCGATCAGTCCCCGACAACAACGCCAAAAACTTGATGCACACGAATGCAACCTCAAATCTCGCGACAGAGACCGTCAAGGACTCGAAGCGCGCGCTCGTGCTCAACGCCCTCAAGTGCACAGATGTCGTCAAGTAATAAAAAGATTATCGATCCTACAGGGACTAAGATTCGAGTACCGATTTGTTCGGTGGATGTAATTGTTCGGGACTAGACTCTAAGGGTTGTGAATGTGAGGGTTATCGGTGGTCCTACTCAATACGGTGTCACACGGAGGAAGAAAAGAGTTTGCTGTGAGATCTTTTTAAAGGGATTCTAAGATTTCGATTTCGCTTGTGTGTCGTAAAACATGCTATCAACTGGGCGTTGTCTAAACGTCTAACTATGGTCTTGTGGAAGGGACATCATACACTCTCCCGATGAGCCACCGCATCTATCGGGAGCTATCTCTGCCTTACAAGGACTGGATAGGTGATACGAGGATGCCGAATCAATCCCTGCGATGAACCATTTCCAGTTCTATCGCATCCTTCTGCCCACTGTTACAGGAGATGAGACCAACCCCTAGGTTCCTCGTATAAATCCCCTAAATCTTAGATACGAGGGCTATCACCCCTCGTATCGACTAAGCACAGTAGATAGAAAACTAAATACACATAGATATCAGTCTAAACTAATTCCAATTGCAAATTCAAACTCAATACCAAAATTCAATTTGAAGCAACATATCCTACGCACACAAACTACTCTCTAATCTTAGAATCGAAGTAACTACTCCATAGATAGGAGAGGAGAAACACAAGGCATGTTCATGTTCAAATAAATAAAAGATAAAGTGCAAGAACAGGAATTTACAATGCCAATGTGGCCTTCTCTCTAGCGTTGAAGTGCAGAATCTTGACCTCCGGCGGCATTCTTCCTCCCCGTTGCGAGTTCCCTAAGTTTTTTAGGGCTTCGAGGTGCCATCCCAACTGTCTTGCCTCCCCCCTAGGGTTTGGGCAGAGCTTTCCTTATATAGACATCATGTCGGATCGCTCTGAAACCTGAAAAATAACCGACTCACGTCGGAATCGTGCAGTGCCACACGGTCGTGTGTTTCCACACGACTAGGCTGTGTGTGGCGCTAGGGTGGCCGATTTCGCCCCTTGGACACATCCGTGTGTAGCCACACGCCCTGGTCATGTCTCATTCTGCGTCTAGCTACAAAATGCCCTTCTTTTTCTCCGAAAGTGCACCTTTTTCCCTACAAAATGTTATCCTGCACATAAAAGTACAAAGAGCAGATATCCAAACCAGAAAATAGAAAATGCATGCAAAACAAAGTGACATATGCATGAAACTAACATAAATGTAATGAGATGTGAGCAAAAACTACTCCTAAAACCCTATATGTTTTGCTCACATCACCAATCGAGTGATCAGCCCGAGCAATTGACTGATTGAGGTATCAGTCGATTGATGGGCATGATCAGTCGGCTGATGGTCTATCTATTGGACTTATCCGACGTGGTTCATGTCGTTGTGAGACAACGGCTATAGGGACAATCGATTGATGGTCCCGATTAATCGACTGCTTGGCGAAAATTAGCCCGAATGTAGGTTATAAAAGCAGCTCATGGAGGAGGTTTTTGCTATGGTTCTCTTAGGCGATTTGAAGGGGAATAGTTGGTGCTTTCCAGTCCTTCAAGGCTAGTCCAAGGCAATCAAAGATCATGCAATCAACTCTCTATAAAGTGTTTTCCTTTACTTGTATTGCATTTCATATTTATAGTTGCTTGTATCCATTGTATTACTTAGTGTAATCTTTGTACGAGTTTTCTCCACCTTCGGATTATTCTGAGGAGTTATTTAGTAGTGGTGTGTGATTGGCATCGCTAGGGCTCTTACGAGCCCAATCCGTGGAGTAGGAACCATTCGATTCCGAACCACGTTATATTTGGTGTTGTGGTTGTGTGTTTGTATTCGTGTTATTGTTTTTATTATTATTATTCTGCTGTGCACTAACCAAATTGTAGCAAGCACGCAATCGCGAAAGAATTTCTCCATCTACGACGATGCTATTCACCCCCCTCTAGCAGCCACTGAGATCCTAACAATTGGTATCAGAGTGGGTCGCTCTTCATCAGCTTCACATCCGAGGGAACACGCTAGAGGGAAGAAGATGGACCTTCAAGAAAGACTAGGTCGGGACATCAACACACCACCATCTTATGAGGACTATGGATTTGAAGGCTTCAATTCATGGAAAATAGGAACTGAGAACTTCCTAATGATGATGGATATCAAGCTTTGGTCCGCCTTGATAGAAGGTTGCGATTTCCCAAGAGGCAAAAAGGGTGGAATCCTCAAGGTTGAAAAATGGACCAAGGAACAACTCAAAGAGTTCAAGACAAATATTAAGGTAATCAAAATGTTGAGTGATTTAATACCTAATAATGTCTTGTCCAAGTTAGGTGAGTACAAGGATGTTAAAGAGCTTTGGAGCGAATTGGCAAAATATCACGAAAATCCATCACCGATCTAAGAAAAAGAAGAAGAAGAAGAGTACTCATCCTCTCAAGCTCAAGAAGAAGCAAGCACATCTTCATCCCAAGAGCTTGAGAATTCGAAAGTTGATAGGGGAATCAACATCCGGATCGAAAGAGGAAGAAGAGATGGAAGAAGCCTCCACTTCAAGGTTTGAGGGGGAGGAGCGACTGTCTATTCCGGAACAAGGGCAAGAGCAAGGAGAGTCATCTACTTCCGGGAGAAGTGATGAACAAGCTCAAAAGGCCTTTTCCACCACCTATGACCTAGGTAACTCAAGCATTCAAATTCAAAATAAAATTCATATTATATGTTTTAAGTGTTGGAAGCAAGGACACTACAAGAGTAACTGTCCAAAAAGAATTAAGAAGACTCCACCAGCACCAAAAGTCAACAAAAAGACCAATGAAGTCGGAGTCCCCACCAAGAAGAGCAAGAAGCACATGGTGTGCTTCAAGTGTCATCAAAAGAGGCACTATAGGAGTCAATACCCAAAGGGAGGGAAGAAGACTCATGAAGGAAGAGTTACACATGTAGGGGGAGCTAAGGCAAACCCTAAGGTAACTTTTAAATTTGCTCCTTCCTTAAGTTATAGGCAAAAGCATGCTAGATATAATTTTAACAATATTACAATTTATCATAAAGGGCATGCTAGAAATAAGGAGTATTGCTTAGGGGCTAAGCATGTTGACCTTAGGTCTAAGGACAAATCTAGAAATAATGGCTCTAGACCTATTTCAACCAAGGAAAAATTTGGGACTAATGTCCTTAGAAAAATCCTTCCTATGGAGACCATTAGGAAAATTGAGAACCACCTAGGCATCAATCCTAAATGGACTAGACATATGCCTAGAAATAAGAATATCTCAAGAGTTAATGAAAAATCAAAATTTGAGATATTAGAAAAGGAAAATCAAGTATTGAGGTCAAGACTTGAGAAAATGGAGAAGACCCTTAGGAATATACAAATTCAATTTAAGGGGTCAAATGGTCAAAGTCAAGTGCCTAGGAGACAAGGGTCAACCAAAGGCAAGAAAGGTTTGAGTCACAAACCTAAGCCCAAGGAGACCTACCATAGTGTTCCATTCGATTATGAATACAACCTAAGTCTAGGAAGACCAAGGCTACTAGGGAAGTCATCCCTAAGGGTAACCAAGGTGTGTGCTTAGTGGCTAGGGTTTCAAGGAAACCTAGGGAAGCCACTGAGAAGGTCAAAGGGGGAGTTACTTCTAGAATTGACCTAGGCAAGACCCAAATGACCAAGGCTTCTAAGCCTAGGAGGGTCATTAGGAGGGTATCTAGGGAAGTTATCCCTAGCGAATACCTAGTAAACTCAAGAAGCTCCAATAGGTATTGGGTTCCTAGGAGCGTGATCGATTCACGCTAGATGGGTTTAGGTGTGCTAACCTTGAAAGGATGGGTAGTTAACCTAACCATAGTAAAGGTGGCACTTTAAGTTATTTTCAAGGTTATGGGTACCTTGGAAATGTGGTTTGAATTATAATCCTAAAAAATTTTAAGATGTGCCAATATATTTTAAAGATTATGAAAAATTAATCAAATTGACACAATTTAGGTTTAGAGGTTGAGGTGTGCCATTTTGGATTTCTGGCACACTTAGGAGAAAAATGATAATATGGCAAAATGAGTTTAATTCTAACAAATGGCAACAAATATTAAAATTTAGGTATTATATACCTTTACTTTTTATTTGTCATGCTTAATTTTGTCATATCACATATCATGACATCATATCTATTTTTAATTATATAATATATTATGATCATGCTTAAGATTAAGTTTATAATATCATGTATGCTTAGATTCCATTTTATGTCATGACATCATGATTATGAGCAAATGCTTATTTATATCATCATTAATGTCATAATCATTCATGCATAAATAAAATGTTAAGGGTAATTGGCATGACTTGAAGTCTCATGTATAAGGGAATCAAGTAGTGTAGCCCTAGAAAATGCATGAAACCCTAGATTAGGATGAACAAAACTCACATCTCACATCACATTGACATGTGTGTGTATTGACACACCCTAGATATATGTGAGATGTTAAGATATTAGTTAAATTCAAGGTGCATAGTTTTTGCATCTAAATGAACTCAAACTCATCTTATATTATTGATGGATCATTGGGAAAGCTTATGTTCAAGCCATGTACATTGAGCCCAAAGAATATGATCCAATATAAGGTTTTAAAAATATTTTAAAATCATTTTGAAAAACTTTGGTGAAGTTTATCTTTTGATAGCAATCACCATTGATTATGTTGATACAAAGTGAGCTAAAACATTAAAATTTTTCTTCACTTTTAAACTTTATGTCATTTCGCTATTTTATAGGTAAATTATTTTTTAAATATTTTTCACCCATTGTATTGATAATAAGTATTATACGTATGAAGTTTCACGATTTTTCAAGTTACGTATAATTACTTATGCATTTATGAAATTCATTTCTGATAACTAAAAATCGAAATTTTCAATTATCAGTCGACTGTCATGGATGGCAATCGACTGATAATGAGGGGCAGTCGACTGTTAACTGATAAAGTCGACTGTCAGGTTGATTTTGGATAAACAAGATTTGTTTAGCCCAATTTCAGCTATGGTAAGGTTCCCTAATCACTCCTAACCCTAGGATATGCTTTGGAAAGCATTAGAAAGGGTGAAAATCCATTGGATATGGATTAGGAGAGTTGTTAGGGTGATGTACCAATTTTAAAGTGTGTTCCTATAGGCTTAGGGACTTCCCAAGGACATTGTTGGAGCAATGGTCAAGGGAGAGTAAGCCTTTAGGGGGAGGTATCCATCAAGGAATGATGGATGTATTTTTCCTCATGAGGGGGAGAAATGAGAATTTAAGATGCCCAATTTGGAAATTGAGAGAGTTTGTAGAATTGTCTCTCTTAAGTGATATGAGACTTATCACTAGGAAGATTGTAGACATCCTAGATGTTTTGGACCAAGGGAGAGATTGTAAGATCTCATTGGATATGAGGCATTGATTTCCTTGGGGAAAACTTTTTTGATGTATGTCAAAAAGGGGGAGAATTAATGGGAGAATGTTAGAATTACCAATTTAAGATAATTAGTAAGGGAATTTTAGTTAGGGGTCTAACTCAAGGGTGTTTTTGTCAAACAACAAAAAGGGAGAGATTGTTGGTGCAATCGACTCAAGTCACGATTGACCAAACTCGAGTTGAACTCGAGTAGTATTTTGATGTTTGACATTGATGTCTGACATGTGTTGGGGAGATTGTTGGTGCAATCGACCCAGGTCATATTTGATGTTTGACGATGGTTTGACCATTGTCATGGGAGAAGTCCAAGCCTTGTGTACTTGCCATGAAAAGTCCAAGCTTGAGTCTTGCCATGGGAAGTCCAATATGGGTTGGCAAGGAAAGTCCAAGCATGGGTCTTGGCAAAGGAAAGTCCAAGCATGGGTCTTGGTATGGAAAGTCCAACATGGGTTGGCAAGGGAAAGTCCAAGCTTGAGTCTTGACAATTGAGAAGTCCAAGGGGAATATTGGCTGCATAAAGTCCAAGGGTGGAGTCTTGGCAGTATAAGTCCAATGGTTGGCGGCGTAAAGTCCAAGTGGAGTCTTAGCAGCGTAAGTCCAATGTGTCATGACGATATAGATCAACTTAGCATAACATAGCCGATGGAAGCACCTGAAGGCTAGCGTATGGATGAACAAGTCATGGATGACTTGGAGGCATCCGATAGGCGTGAAGCTGACGGAGGTGGCTAAAAGGCTTAGGTGTAGGCTAAGGGTGGTCTAGCAAGTATGAGAGACCGTACTTGGGGTTAAAACCTCATGTTTGAGGTGTATCAGTCGACTGGGACTATGGTCAGTCGACTGATGGGAGTCGACAAGAGTTCGATTGCTGGAATTAGCCTAGCAGTCGACTGTCAGCATTGGTCAATCGACTGATGACTTGAGCAGTCGATTGATTTGGAGATCAGTCAACTGCTAGTCAGGTTTCGAGCACAGAAAGCTCTCCAGTCGAGTGATCAACCCGAGCACTTGACTGATTGAGCTATCAGTCGACTGATGGTCTATCCATTGGACTTATCCGATGTGGTTCATGTCGTTGTGAGACAACGGCTACAGGGGCAATCGACTGATGGATGGTCCCGATCAGTCGATTGCTAGATGAAAATCAGCCCGAATGTAGGTTATAAAAGCAACTTGTGGAGGAGGTTTTTGCTATGGTTATCTTGGGTGATTTGAAGGGGAATAGTTGGTTCTTTCCAGTCCTTCAAGGCTAGTCCAAGGGAATCAAAGATCAAGCAATCAAAAGCTCTCTGTAAAGTGTTTTCCTTTACTTGTATTGCATTTCATATTATAGTTTCTTGATCCATTGTATTACTTAGTGTAATCTTTGTACGAGGTTTCTCCACCTCCGGATTGTTCCGAGAAGGAGTTATTTAGTAGTGGTGTGTGATTGACATCACTAGGACTCTTACGATCCCAATCTGTGGAGTATGAACCATTCGGTTCCGAACCACGTTATATTTGGTGTTGTGGTTGTGTGCTTGTATTCATGTTATTATTTTTATTGTTATTATTTCGCTGTGCACTAATCGAATTGTAGCAAGCACGCGATCGCGAAAGAATTCCTCCATCTACAATGATGTTATTCACCCCCCTCTAGCGGCCACCGAGGTCCTAACAAGGTAGTCGACTGATTAGTCGACTGCGAAATTTTTTGTGCTCGTGTCCGCAAACAGTAGTCGACTTCCCTCCATGGCAATCGACTGATCAAGGCTAATCGACTTGCCAAGGCTGGCAATCGACTACAGTGGCACACAGTCATAGTCGAGCACCAGTCGACTGGTTATAATCTCAATCGACTACTCATAATCGACTAGGCTACCAAGTGTTAAGCACTTGTCCAGTCGACTCGTCCATATACCCAATCGACTAAAAAATCTCAAACATGAGGTTTAACCCAAGTATGATCCCCTTATACTTGTTAGACCACCCTTAGCCTAGACCTCAACCTTCTAGTTACCTTCATCAGCCTCACGCCTATCAGATCCCTCCAAATCATTCATGACTTGTTCATCCCTACACTAGTCTTCAGGTGCTTCCATCGACTATTGTCATGCTAAACGAGTCTGATCTACATCGCCAAGGTACATTTGGGCTTATACTGTCAAGACATGCGCTTGGACTTTACGCCGCCAAACATTGGACTTATGCTGTCAAGACTACAGCTTGGACTTTACGCCACCAATATCACACTCTTGGACTTCCCTTGCCAACTCCATGTTGGACTTTCCAATTGCCAAGACTCATGCTTGGAATTTTCAATTGCCAAGATCCATGCTTGGACTTTCCAATTGCCAAGACTCATGCTTGGACTTTCCAATTGTCAAGTACTCATTACTTGGACTTACCATTGCCAAAATTCATGCTTGAACTTTCCATGCCAAGTACTCATGATTTGGACTTTACCATTGCCAAGACCGATGCTTGGACTTTTCATACCAAGTACACAAGACTTGGACTTCCCATGACAATCACATTGTCATATGTTTTGTCGAACATCAATGACAATCGCATTGTCATACGATTTATTGAACATCAAAATACTGCTCGAGTCAAACTCGGGTCTGGTCAATCGTGTCCTAGCCTAATGCACCAACAATCTCCCTCTTTTTGATATTTGACAAAACCTTTGAGTTAGACCACCTAACTCAAGCCATTAATTCTCCCAAATCTCCCAATTCTCCCCTTTTTGACATACATCAAAAAGGCTCTCCAAAAGGTATAAATGTCTCATATCCCAATGAGATCTTACAATCTCCCTCTTTGTCTAAAAATATTTAGGATGTCTTCACTCTTTCTAATGATAAGTGTCATACCACTAAATGAGAGGCAATCCTTACTTCTCCAAATTTCCAATTTTCTCCCTATGAGGAAAGACTCATCCATCATCCCATGATAGATAACATCCCCCTAAAGGCTTGCTCCCGCTTAACCATTGCACCAACAATGTCCTTGGAGAATCCTTAAGCCTATAGGAACACTAAACCATCAAAATTAAGGGCAAAAGTTCAAACTTGAACTTTCACACATCTTAAAATTTGATTCTCACCCTAAACAACCTTCTAATCCATTTCCAATGGATTTTCACCCTTCTAATGCTTTCCAAAGCATATACTCAGATTAGGAAATGTTAGGGTAGCCTAAATTAGCTGAAACTGGGCTAAACAGACCTTATTTACTCGAAATCAGACTTAGCAGTCGACTTGGTCAATAACCAGTCAACTGCACTCAACACTAGCTGATTGCCATACACGGCAGTTGACTAATTTCTGCAAATGCAGAAATTCAAAAATCAGAAATGAAATTTAGAAAATCATAAGTAATTATATGTAATTTGAAAAATAATGAAACTTCATACGTATAATACTTATGTCAATCATTATGGGTGGAAAATATTTGAAAAATAAAATACCTATTAAATAGTGAGATTAATACAAAGTTTAAAAAATAAATATAACTTCAATGTTTTGAGCCTACTGATGTACGCGAGCACGACCTCAAATCTCCGACGAGGATCACCAAGGATTTGATGCGCGCGTTCGTGCTTAATGCCCACAAGTGCACGGATATTGTCAAATAATAAAAGATATATCGATCCTACAGATACTGAGATTCGAATACTATTTGTCCAGTGGATGTCGTTGTTCGGAGTGAATCTCCTAATAGTAAGGTGTTCAAGGTCGACGGTTGTCCTGGCATAGTTACAGTGTCACTCGGAGAAAGCGAAGGTGGTCTCAGGTTCCTAAAAGGATTCTAGGACTTTAGTTTCACTTGTGCGTCGTTGAATATGCTATCAATTTAATGTCTTAAGGATCTCTAATTATGATCTTGCAGGAGGATCATCATGTAATTGCCCGATGAACTTTTACTTCTCTCGGGAACTATCTATTCCGAACCAAGTTTCCCTTTCGGATCATCAGAGCTCAGCGGGTTGATACCGTTGGGAGCCCTCTTTCACTAAGGTCTCTCAACTCTTCTAGAGTTAATGTGTAAAATACCGCAAATAAATGGTGAAGGAGTGATATTATTATTGGATACATTAAATTGAAACACATGATTAGGGACTTAATTAAACCTAATCTAGCTTAAGAGTTTATTGGTTTAATTGAATCTAGGTTTAGTTGAAACTAGGTTTAATTTCTTATAGGTTAAACCTAACCCATTTTCCAAACCCGACTCGTTCTCTTACTTAATGCCCAAGCCATTTCTTCCCGTTCTCACCGTCCAACATTTCCTCCCCGAGCATTTCCTGAGTGTTTTCCTGAGCTACAATTTTCCTCCCATCCATCGTCGATTCCTTCCCATCGTGAGAGCATACCTCCTCACCTTCCCTTCTTCTCCGAAGCGACCAGCTGCTGACACTCTCCCTCTTCGATGGAGGATCCAGCATGAGGGAAGGAAGCCGACTGCAGATCTGGGGGGCATGATTTTGATTGGGTGCTCATTTGGAACAAGGGATTGTCGCAGAAGCTAGGTGAGTGGATGTTGTTCTTCCTTGATCTCGGATGAGATCCCTCTAAGATCGTAGTTTTCCAATTGCAACTCAGATCTCCACGTGTGGTGATAGGGCAGCGGCGTTTTTCGCGTTGGACTATCCAGTGAACAAAGCAGAGTGGAGAAGGGGATGTTCACACTGAATTTTGCCATAAATCGATTGTTGCAGTGTTGTGAGACAGATTCCTTGGTAAGATTATCCAAATTTTAAGGTGGTGCTTGTGATGTCTCAGTTCACAACTGTGGCTAAGCTATTCTATTTGTTTTGCAGCAGGTTATCACCAATCCTTGTAGATGTTGGCGTGGATCTGGGTTGGTTGTGATGGAGTAATTGAAGGGTGAGTTTCATTATCTTTATGATACTTGTTAGATGATTGATATTGGTAAATAGGATGATGTATGGAGTGTTAGTGTCAACCCTTAGTGTCAATCATGAGATGATTGATTAGGGATTATTTGTATCATATTTTATTAATAACAGACAAAGATTAATTATTATATTTACTTTATGTGTGTGCCAGTAAATAAATATAATAATGTCCTTGAATAGTAGGTTCTAATCTACAGTATATCAATTGGTAGAATTGATTATGAAAAGCTATAGAAAATACTATTCTTAAACATTCCTAGTCAAGTATTGTATTAATAGACAAAGGGATATATTGATACATTGAGACTAGCATGTAGGTCAATGGATAACTCGATCTCACAAGTCATGGATATGTAATATTACATTGACACATGAGTATATATATTAGAGAATATATGTACTGAATTGACCCGTCATAAGAAAGTATCATGTATCGTTATATGAGTGTCATATACTTTCTCATGTGACTATTGGTATGAATAGTCCTTAGACCTGAAGTCACTATGGTTCCCTACATAAGGAGTTATGTACTTTGGTATCGTCTAACGTCACCCGTAATAGGGTGTACTATAA
This sequence comes from Wurfbainia villosa, assembly GCA_025175895.1. Lineage (NCBI taxonomy): Eukaryota > Viridiplantae > Streptophyta > Magnoliopsida > Zingiberales > Zingiberaceae > Wurfbainia > Wurfbainia villosa. The sequence continues at coordinate 86,422,895 of CM046004.1, forward strand.
CGGCGATTACAGGGTATGTAACAAATTATGCGGAGGGATGTGGGTGATATAAATGGGATTTATCCCTCCCATATGACGGGAGTGATATCTTTGGCCTCTTGATAGAGTATGGCCACAAAATGCATGGTCATGCTCAAATGAGTCAATATGAGATATTGAGCTCATTTGTTTAAGTGAGTCTACTTAGTGATCAAGAAACATAAAGATCGATAAGGGGATGACATGGTCTATGCCTCATTGATTGATCTAAGATATTAAGGATAGAAGGACATCGTCATACATGATAATGGTCATGGAAAGGTTGTCGGATCTCGACTTTCTTATAACTTGGGTAGCAACGATGTATTGCTAGATGTCGCTCATTGCTTATGTATCTAAAATGGTTTTAGATACATTATCAACGTTACAAGAGCCTATTGGGTCACACACAAATGACATTCTATTTTGGAGATGGTTTCTTTTAGTTTGACTAAAAGAACAATTGAGCATATGGCCAAGACTTGAGTTAGACTCAAACTGGTTAAACTTGAGTTAGACTCAAGTTAAACTATGGAAGATTAATCATGCATGGAATACCAAGGGTCTTGGTATTCGTGATGAAGAGGAATACCAAGGGTCATGGTATTCATTAAGAGATTAAAAGTCTTCTTAATGAAGAGACTTTAAGAAGGAATTGATGGCTTGAGGATGTATAAAGTTTTTCAACGTGAAAGCTAGTTGAGTTTTGTGTGTTGGACGTGCAAAGCCAAGAAAGCCAAGAGAAAGAGTTCTCTTCTTCCTCTCCTTCCTCTCCTTCTTCTTCCAAATGGTCTTGGTATTTTGCTAGGGTTGCTAGCACAACGTGACTCCAAAACTGCTGAGTGTCAGTGTGGATACCTTAGAGATATGATTATCCTTACCGTATTGAAATCCGACAGCATTTGGATTAGTGGGATTGCGAAGGGCATGCATCAAAGGTATATCTTTTCTTCTAGATAAGATTAAGAAAAACGATTTGTATGTTTTTGCATCGATCTCTGGTGGGATCCGATTTATATATTGTTTCCGTTGTGGTTGTGCGAAGTATTCGCTCGCGATATTGTGAACATCATGATCCGGAATTTCCCAACATGGAGGAATTGGAGGTGTTTTGTGGTTGTGTTGCTATGTTCAGCATGGATGAATATCGATCTGGGAATGACTCTGTCGTGGTGGTGAAAAGGGGTTGTGAATGGCTGTGGATTAAGCTGGGTTGCGATGAGGATTCCAATTAGGGTTGGTTAGATCACTAAATTGGTGTAACAATGGGTTAATAGGAGCTGAAGTTGATTTGGAATGGTAAGGTCTTTGAATTGGATGTGGTTAGGGTGATTAAGCTAGATCTGAAGTGTGTAACGGGTAAAGACTCGAATGGGTATTTGCATGTTGTACTCACGGAGAAATAGCCGGGGTTATGAAGTGTGTGTGATCGAGATTTTAATTCGTATTTGGTAAATAGATATAGTTACAGGAGCGATATAGAAGTTGATTGAATATTAGTTGTATGCTTGCACTTAACCATAATGTTTAATATGTGCAGGACGTGGATACGAGACAGGTTCACAAACGTGAGTGTTATTGCAACGAGCTTCTCGACAGGTGGATAATTTCCTACCCAGGTCAGGTAGTTGTAAATCTTGATGCACGAGGATTTAAATTTATGACCATATTACCTTGACTCCACTCCTGTTATTCTATTGCTTGATACTTAGTCTTTGCCCTTTAAATACTCTATTGTTGTTATCACATTTTCCTTTATCATGATTATGAGTTACAGATGTGATGTATGTAAGCCTATAGTTGTTCAATTATGTGTACATAGTGGAGTACGAATGAAGACTTGATTTGTAAATTAGATAAAAGATCATTCGGGGGTGGGTAATGTCCTGAACGTAGAATTGATTCTTATGTTATATCCTTATGTTGCATATCTATTACGGATCATGTGTTTATGTATGGTCATGTGGATTGTGGATAGTGTGTCGCTACGGACTGGTGGTCCTAGCTTGGTTGTGATCAGTTGAGTATGACTCTCTGTAGGATAGAGAGAGTGTTGATCAGTTGAGTATGACTCTTTGTAGGATAGAGAGTATGTGGTGGATGTATGTATGTGTGACTGTGCATTCATATCATTTACATGTATGCTGGCAACTTGGTCTCCCTTGTGGTCGAAAGCGTTGGTCATCCTGCCTCCACGGTTACTCGTGGTAGTAGTAGCTAGTGTGAGAGCAGAGCATTTGTTGTGCCGCACTCGACCACTATAGACGGTGGTAGTTGGAGTTGCGTGCAGTTGTCCTGTGTGTGTGACACTCGACCACTCATGGGTAGTGACCGTCGGAGTGGCCAACAGCAGGGACCCCCGTTGTGTAATTAGCTCTTTACGCTTATACGTTACTTATTCATACTGCCCACTCGGCCACTCGAGAGTAGTAGTTGGTGTTGAGTTTGGTCAGTTGTCATGTCGAGCCACCTAGACCACACTAGGATCGTGGTAGCGAGTGGGGTGAGCAGACATGACCATGCATTCTACATTACCATATATATATATATATAGCTGTGATTAGTATATATATATATATGCAGTCTATATATATGTTTGTTATGATGTTGCATTTGTTTGTATTATATTTGCTGCATTTGTTTGTACATCATCATACATGCTACTTGCATATTCTATATGGTGGTGTGTGGGATACCTGTGTATGAGTTGGTCGGACTATTGGATACCTTTAACCAGTATCATGATGTAGTATGAGTTAGACTAGATTTATTATTTATATTTGTTATAGAATGTTAGTAAGGCAATTGTTGATTACATAGTTAGTATAACTCTTCATGTTGTATATTGTGGATATATACTCAGGTTGAATGAGTGTAGCGTAGCAGACTTTCAAGTATGTCAGCACCTTACGTTGTTCAGTTGTTTAGTTGGTATATGAATGTATATATATATATATATATTATACTGGTGTATACCTACTGTATCTTTAGATGGTATATTGTTGAATCTGATGAGATTTATGTTATATATGCATTATCTTTCATATTACTACTAAGTTTTATACTCATCACCACAGACCCTGGGTTTTCTTATCGTCCAGGTAACAGGTAGAAGACTTGGTGACGGCTTGGAACATCGCTAGTTGATCCATCTCATCTCACTTCTGAGGCTCCTGTGGTTATTTTGGTTTTCCGTATGCTTTAGTTATGACTTGGAGTTTATGTGGTGTTGGACTTGTTTTGTTGGTGTACACGTGTTGTTTCGGACTTTAGGTCGGCACTTTCTTATTTTGTGGTCAAACATACCGGTATGCATTGTTGTTGAGTTTATTACTTAGTTGTGATGGTTTCCACTGTGTTTTGATCTATATATATTTGTAGATATATGTTGTGTGGTTGTGGCCGAAAGGCTTTGTATCGATAGGGTATTGCTTGTCATACAGGGGAGATACTATCAGTTTTTCGGGCTCAGCATACTCTTGGGGCGTGACATAATGTCACCTACTTTGGGCCTTCTACTAAGATAGGTTATCAAGGTACGAGGATGTCCTAATAATCCTTATGAGGAGACAGAACGTATTTCATTTCCTACTCTATCATATTTTACTTTCTATGGTTATCGAAGGGAGGATGTCCACACGGTTCCCCCTTGGTTCTCCTAGATTTTGATACAAAGATTTTCTACCTTTGTACCAGTATAAGCACAGTAGAAATAGAATCAAAATATAATTCTCATCGATCTAAACAACATAAATTACAAATATAAATTCAAGAGCAGAGAATATATGTATTCAAACTATCATATCCAACATACGCAAGCTACTCCCTAATCCTAGAATCAATGTATTTACTCCATAGATGAAAGAGAACAGACACAAGGCATCATAAAGTGAATCATTACAATGCAAAGATATTTAAGAATAAAATGCAGTACTCTTGGTCGTTCTATTTGGCATTGGAGCATAGATTTCGGTCCTTGAACTGCTTCCTCTCTCCCCGTTACGAGCCTCCGGTGCTTCTTAGGGCACCTTCTTCACGTCCTAGCCGTCGGGCCTCCTCTAGGGCTTGGGAGCCTTAGGACAGCTCTCCTCCTGATCCCCAGCCTCTTAGACGAGTTTCCTATATATAGAGGCGACTCTGACTTTCCATAAGTGCTTGGAAAAACCTTATTTCCTCAAATTTGCAGCGCCGCCACACGACCGTGTGAATTTCACAGGTCGGCTGTGTGCAAGGCTAGAAACTACTGAATTCTAGACTAAAAATTGAGCTGGAATTTTAACATGACTGTATGGATTTCACACGGTCGGTCGTGTGTCACTTTGGAGCTTTCGTTTTGATCTGTTTCGCTTCGGAAACATGCCCATGTCTTGGGACACGACTAGAGTGTGTTCCCTAAAGTCCGTGCTCCAATAAATGTTCCATTTTTGCTCCAAAAATGACGTCCTACACATAAAAATAACAAAAGAAGATCTCCGAGCTAGAAAATAGTAAATGAATGCAAAACAAGGGAGAATATACATGAAACAAGTATGAAACACAATGAGATGTGTGCTAAAACTACTCCAAAAATCTTATATGATTTGTTCATATCAATTTCCCCAAACTTAGATCTTTGCTTGTCCTCAAGCAAATCTTAGTGTCATGAAATTTAAAAGTATTGTTTCATACTTAGCATGTCGACTAAAATTATTAAGTGGTATTTTCAATCAAAGCAAATAGATATGCTCTAAAGATTCACTAGGTTAGCTTTTCGTGCATGTGTTGAGAAAATTTCCTATGGGATACTCATTCCATGGTGAGTCAAGTCGTCATCCTATAGTTTTTCTATGGTCTTTGACTTTTAGGCACTTATCTGCCCTAAGTGAGGGTCGTTCCCTAGAATTAGCATAAAGTCTCAAAGGCGTGCTCGGTATTAAGAGAAATTGATAGGTGTTATTCCAGTAACCTAACTCGGTCTCAAAGGGGCACCAAACCATTTCCACCCATGATGACTGTTTTCTATCCCTCAAAAATAATATTTTCTCTCTCTCTCTTTTTACCTCACAATTTTTTTTTGTTTTCTCTCTTTTTTTTTTCTTTTCAAAGAACTTTTGCTCCCCTCATGCTCACCGAGATTTTGATTTTTCTGAATGGGCTTATACAATTCGAGCATCTCCAGTAACTAAAATGTTAAATCTAAAGTCACCTATGGATTCCAAAGTACTAGACTATTGGGATGAATCATAACTACGTATGTACTAGATTCTCCCTTTCAGAATATTTGATTAGTGTAAGTGAAAATAAAAGCTAATAAGTGAAAATCTAGAACATCCATCAAAGCATCCAAAAATAAAGTACCACAAGATAAATAAAGTTAAGCTATCTATGGCATCGAAATAGATCGTGAAAATTTTAAAAATATCACTGAGGTCGTTTAAAGTGACTAACAACTAAGCGCTGAAAGAAACCTAAATCTATATGCATGAACAAATAAATGCAAACAATCTAAAACTAAACCTAGATGTCAAAGAAAAACTAACACTGGTAGAAGAGCATATCAAAATTTGAGTCTCCCCCAGACTTAAATGATACCATACCTCTAGTATGGCAGTCGAGGTGGGAAATCTGGCAGTCTCAGCTTGTCGGGCACCTGGGAGAATCGGGTGCTCAACCGCTGGTGCCACATGTACATGTGGTCAACCTAAAAACTAGTGGGTGTAGCGGCGGCTCTGTGCTCCTCCTCCCTAACTCACTGTGATCATGTATCGCACATGAACTGTCGTACCTCCTGACGGTAGACAACCTCCTCCTGAAAATAATCATGGGTCTGGCCGTAGAACTCCTCGACCTATTGAAAATGCTCTCGGAGGTCCTAAAACTCCGCTTGTGTATATGTCCTATGCTCCTCCCACCGTTGCCCCTGTGTCTGCTGCTCGGCTTAAATGTCATTGAGGCACGATCAGAACTCAGAGAAATCATAGGTCGATGTACCTGCATCCTGCTCAAAGGTAGAAAAAGAAGGTGGTGCAGGTGTAGGTTCGTAGCGTGGACTAGGTGGGCTCCTATTGAGCACTTGGGAAAATTCTGGATTTGGCACTACCGTGTGCGACTCTGGATTTCTCCCGGAATGCAACACGGTCTGAGACTTTCCACACGCCCCACTGTGTGTTCTTCTGACCGTTGGGCACGACTATGTGAAATCCACATGGTCGCCCATGCTTCCTTATGAGGTTCTAACAAGGGATCTCCTTTCTACCTAGCAAGTTCTATCTGACCCTAAAAAACTTGTGAAGATTCCAATGGACAAAAATTAAAGTCTAAACTAACATGCACGAATGCAAAAAGACTAAAACATGTAAATCTAAACTTGGGTTGCCTTCCAAGAAGCGTTTGTTTAATATCTCTAGCTCGACAATACCCCTACGTTTCATCTTGGCTCTGGTGGCTCAAGGAGGTTTTTCCTCCTCCCTTTCTTGATGTATTTGAATCTTGTGAGTAAGATATTTGCTCATGGGTGAGCAATATATTTGCTCACTTTACGCCTCGTGCCTTGTTATCCTTCATCACCATATCTCTTAAATCTTGCTCGTGGAGGGGTAAGATACTTGTTCACTTTATGCCTCTTACCTTATGGTTCTCCATCACCATATCTCTTAAATCTTGCTCATAGAGGGGCAAGATATTTATTAGCTGTTTTCCTTGGCTCAAGATTGAACACGCTTATCTTCAATGAATCATCAGGAGCTTGATCATGATATTCCATTTCATCCATATGTTGTAAATAATGTAACTCACCACAAATATCCTCACCAAAAGATTGATTAGCATATTCTATTATGTCAAATGAAATTTTATCATTACAAATCACTAAAAGGGCTCCCTTATTGGTAACTAAAGTTTCGGTGAGGGTTATAGCAGGCTCTTCTATGTCCTTGAGGTTAGGAGGTATTTTAATTGAAGCAATGCACTCCTCGACTAAAGTATCAACTATATAATCCTCAAGTTCTCCTTCTAGTGGTGATTGAATGGATTGTCCTTCAAATTTTCCTAGTAATCGGTCCGGTGTTCTAGCAGACTGGCTAGCGATCTATGCTATCTGAATCTCCAGCTTCTTTTGTCGGCTAGCAATGTCGTTCACAGATGACCTTAATTCTTCTAGTATCGCTCTCTGCGTGAATGAATTGCCAGCAATTGTGTTAAGAATGAAATTTTTCATCATCTGCTCAAGTCGGGATTTAGGCGGACAATATTGAGGGTTTAAGTAGCCAGGTGTTGGTGCAGGGGCACTAGATAATCGAACCTAGGTTTTGATTATGGAAAAGATCCAAAGTTAAGATCATATTGTTATCTCACGAGCTGAATCAAGTGTGCAGGAATGCTAAACTAAGCTGAATGTCAGCGACACTCAGAGGGAATCGTGGTAGTCGGGCGATACCGGGAGGACTTCGGAGGGAGCCGAAGAACTCAGGTGAATACCGGAAGCGAAGCTTCAAAGGTAAAGGTTGAGGTAAGCTTGTGTGAGTGAGAGATGGTAAGGTCGTGTCCTCTGTATGGGGACGACCGTAGGCGGTTATTCGACTAAGACTTCCAATAGAAGGTCTAGGTCGAGATCGGACGATAAGGAACCGTCATATTTATCATTTTCCATACTAACCTCTTACTGTAGGGAAGTGGCCAGGTTGGCAATCGACTGTTGGTCATTGGGCAGTCGACTGATGCACATCAGTCGACTGATGCACATCAGTCGACTGATGGAAGGCATCAGTCGATTGATGACGACGAATCAGCCTTTTATGCTAGGTTAAAACGGATAATATTTGATGCGGTCACTTCACGATAAGATAAGGTGTCACCTCGTGATCAGTTCCAAAAGGCGAGGATTTCCATCAAGACTTATTCCAAGGCACAAATCTATAAAAGGAGGAGAGGATTCCAACCCAAACATCATCAATACTATTCTCAAGTGCTCCTACAACGTCAAAGTTCCAATGTCGTCATAACGTCGACGCAACGCCAAGCTTACATCTTCTTCGTCGACAGCAGTAGCAAGTTTGTTTCTATTTAATTATTGTATTCATGATTTTAATAGTAACGAAGTGAGGTAGGTTTGTTGTCTCATCCTCGTGTTTTCGATTTTTGTGATCGTTATCTCCTACCTCCAACGAGGAGGAGACTTTAAGGAAAGGAACAGCAGTGCCTCGGCAAGAGACTAAAAAAAAACAAACAGCAAAATAAAAGGAAACAAGTGCTAAGAAAATAACTAAAAAAAATACGGCTAGAAAATAACTAAAGCTAGAAGAAAAACTAAAATCTGAATTAGAACTGAATTAAATTGGAAATTAATAGAGACTAGGGAAATAAATCTAAATTGTCCGATCCAAAAAATCCACTTTCAATCAGATACCAAATCTACAGTCCCCGGCAACGGCGCCAAAAATTTGATGCACGTGAGCACGACCTCAAATCTTTGACGAGGATCGCCAAAGATTCGAAGTGCGAGCTCGCGCTTAATGCCCACAATTGCACGTTGTTGTCAAGTAATAAAAATATTGATCTCACAGAGACTGTCATTCGAATACTATTTGTCACGTGGATGTCGTTTGTTCGGAGTAAAATATATTGCTAGTCGGGTGTGCGAGGTCGACGACGGTCCTAACTCAATTACAGTGTCACTTGGAGAAAGCGAAGATGGGCTCAAAGTTCCTTAAAAAATTCTAAGATTTCGGTTTCACTTAAATGATTATAAACATATGTCTTACTCCTAACTCTCAATGGTTATTCATATAGGTAGGATATCCTATTTTATCCGATGTGATCTTTTGGAACTACACCGAATTACCCTATTCCTAGCCAAGTTTTTCTTTTGGATCATCAGAGCTTAAGGGGTTGCTATCTTTGGGAGGCCCCTGTCACTGGGTCCTATAACCCTTCTAAAGTTAATTTCTCCTACTTTGGACCTTCTGCCAGAATAGGTTCATTACGTTCTTTGATATCTATGTGTCCTCACGGTGAATCAATATACTTGTGGAGTAACCTTAGTCGCATAGGAAACCTGTCACAAGAACCCCAACGGATTAACTCCTCACTCATAGTCGATTCCCCCACGTCTCGGTTCTCTATGGTTCAGAGGATTGGGTTCTCCTTTCGGTCCTTCCCCATACCTCTAAAATACAACCTAGTACTTTTAACATCTAAATCGGATTAACACAATAAAGTCGGACCATGAATACTCATTTCATAGAATAAAAGGAAAGCATAAATATATATCAATAAAAATAATGCAAGCAAACATGGATTCATTGCAATATACTATTTACAAATCAAGATAGGCTTAATCCTAGAATCGAAGTATCTACTTCATAAATGAATGAGAATAAACACAAGATATCTTAAGGTAGATAATTACAATCCAAATAGTTGAAAGAAAAGAGATGGTGTGTTTAGATGGATCCAATGTATGTCTTGGTCGTTCTCCAAGGCGTTGGAGTGTCGATCCTGGTTTTTGAGTTGCTTCCTCTCTCCCCGATGCAAGCCTCCCAGCCATCGTGCCTCCTCTAGGACTTGGGATCCCTAGGACGACTCCCCTCGTGATCCCCAACCTCTTAGATGAGTTTCCTATATATAGAGGCAGCTCTGACTTTCTATAAGTGTTTGGAAAAACCCTATTTCCTTGAATTTACGGTGTTGTCACATGGTCGTGTGTAAGGCTGGAAACTGCTGAATTATAGGCTAAAAATTGAGCTGGAATTTTAACACAGTCATGTGGATTTCACACGATCGGTCGTGTGTCACTCTGGAGCCTCCGTTTTGATTTGTTTCTCTTCAGAAACATGCCCATGTCTTGGGACACAGCCAAAGTGTGTTCCCTAAAGTCTGTGCTCCAATAAATGCTCCATTTTTGCTCCAAAAATGACGTCCTACACATAAAAATAACAAAAGCATATCTCCGAACTAGAACATAGTAAATGAATGCAAAACAAGGGAGAATATGCATGAAACAAGTATGAAATGCAATGAGATGTGTGCTAAAACTACTCTAAAAACCTTATATGATTTGTTCACATCATCTACTTTGTATCAACTTCATCAATGGTGATTACTATCAAAAGATAGGTTTCACCCAGATTTTTCAAAGTGATTTTGAAATAATTTTAAACTCATATATTGAACCATGATTTATGGACTTAATGCACATGACTTGCACATTAGCTTTCCCCATGATCCATCATTATCACCTAATGAGTTCTAAGTTCATTATAATGTGCTAAATAAGCATATGAACTTAACTAATTTCCTAGCATCTCACATGTGTCTAAGGTGTATGAAAATACATATAAGTCAATTTAATGTGAGATGTGAGTTTTTGTTCTTCCTAATCTAAGGTTTCATGCATTTTTCTAAGCAACTCTATTTGATTCCCTAATATATAGGACTTCAAATCATGTTATAGTCCTTAAATTAATTTTAATTAATCCTAAATGCATGAATGATGATTATGACATACAAGATAGCATAAATAAAGCATGTGCCAATAATCATGATGTTATGGCATAAAATATAAACCTAAATACACACATGACTTTAAAAATAATACTAAACATTATCATAACATTTTATATGATTAATATGAGCATAAATAAAGCATGTGTCAATATATGATGTCATGACATGTCAAGGCAAGTAAAAGCATGGCAAGTATAAAATACAAAGGTATATAATACCTAAGTGTTATGCCCAAATTGTCATTTTCTAAAATTTACACTACTTTGTCATAATAGATCAATCTCCTAAGTGTGCCGAAAACCCAAAAATGACACATCATGACCTATAAACCTAATTGTGTAAATTTTGATAAATTTTCAATACTTCTCAAATTCTATTGGCACATCCTAAAATATTTTAAGATATAAATCCAAACTTATTTTCAAGGTATCCCGTAATCTTGAAAATGTCCTGAAGTGTCAACTCTATCATGGTTAGATTAACTACTCATCCATTTAGAATTGACACGCCCTAACCCATATAGCATGAATTGATCACGCTCCTAGGAACCCAATACCTATTTGAGCTCCTTGGATTTACTAGGTACTCACTAGGGATATCCTCCCTTGGTACCTTCCTAATAACCCTCTTAGGCTTGAAAGCCTTGATCAATTGGGTCTTGCCTAGGTCAACTATAGGGGTAACTCCCCTTGTACCATTCTTAGTGGCTTTCCTAGGTTTCATGGAAACCTTGGCCACTAGGCATCTACCATGGTTAGCCTTAAGGATGACTTTCCTAGTAACTTTGGTTTTCCTAGACCTATGGATGGTTCCATAATCAAATGAAACACTATGGTAGGTCTCCTTGAGCTTAGGTTTGTGACCCAAACATTTCTTGCCCTAGATGGATCTTGCCTCCTAGACCCTAATTTTTTATCATTATACTCTAGAATCATGTTTCCCATCTTCCTTAGGGTATTCGCCATTCTCTCAAGTTTTGACCTCAAAACTTGATTTTCTAACTCTAATTGCCCAATTTTTGAATTTTCATTTATTCTTTGGCCATTGTCCTTCCTTTTAGGTATATGTCTACCCTTCTTAGGGTTAATGCCTAAATGATTTTCTACCTTCCTAATAGCTTCATTAGATAGAATTGATTTAGGGTTAATTGTTCTTGACTTGTCCTTAACCCTAATATTGCAAAATTTAGCACCTATGCAATAAAATATATTTTTAGCATGCTTTTCATAATTATGAACAATAGCAAGAGTATTAAAATTACCCCTAGCATACTTTTTGACTATTAGTTGAAGAATGAGCATATTTAAAAGTTATCTTAAGGTTTGCCTTAGCTCCCCCTACATTTGAGACTCCTCCTTTACCCTTGGTTTGCTTCCTCCCCCTAGGGCATTGAGTCTTATAGTGCCCCTTTTGATTGCACTTGAAGCACACAATGTGCTCTTTGCTCTTGATTGTTGAGGCTCTGACATCCTTTGATTTATCCTTGACTTTTGGTGTCAGTTGAGTCTTCTTGACTCGCTTTGAACTCTTACTCTTGTAATGTTTATTTTTCCTACGCTCAAAGCATACAATATGATTTTTATTTTAAATCAAAATGCTTGAGTTATCTTGGTCAAAAATGAAACTTTGAGCTTGCTCTTCTTCTCTCCTGGAGGTGGATGGCTTATCTTCTTGATTTTGCTCCGGATTGAAAGGCTTAATCCCCTCCACCTCAATCCTAGAGGTGGAGGCTTCCTCCAATTCTTCCACCTCTTCTTCTTCCTCGGATGTCGAACGCCTTACCTCCGAATCCTCACTCTCTTGAGAGGATGAGGTTGCTTCTTCGGTCTCCTTGTCCAATTGAGCAGAAGATGAATCTTCATCCTTGGATTCTTCCTTATTGTCTTGTACCGATTGAGGCTTCTCATGAAATCTTGTCAACTTGCTCCATAGCTCCTTGACATCTATGTAATCCCCTATTTTGCACAAAATATCATTAGGTATCAAATTTTCTAGAAATTTTGTTACCTTAACCTCGGTCTTGAATTTTTGTCGTTGCTCCTTGGTACATTTCTTGAATTTAATGTGTTCTCCCTTCTTGTCCATGGGAGGTTCAAATCCTTTCATGATGATGAACCAATTCTCTATGTCCATCATCAAGAATGTCTCCATTCTCGCCCTCCATGCCAGAAAGTCTTCTCCGTCGTATGGCGGAGGAATGTCGATGGCATACTCTAATCCATCCTTAGGTAGCTCCATCTCCTCGAGCACATTTTCTCCTTGGTGGTTAGTCTGTAGAAGAGCTCCTAGCTCTGATACCAATTATAGGAATGTTGATGACATGCTAGAGGGGGGTGAATAGTGGTTTTGCATCGTTCGATGGAATTCGTTCGCGTTCCTCTACAAGATGTTAGTGTGCACAGCAGAATACAAATAAAAATAAACACAACATGAGATAAACACTCACATACAATGCACAAGCATATAACGTGGTTCAGAACCTAGGGTTTCTACTCCATGAGTCGATCTCAAGTGAGCTCTAGTGATGCAAACCACCACTAATAAACCACTCATTCTCGGAAAATACTCCAGAGGTGGAGAAAACCTCTTACAACAATTCTTGCACAAATAAGAAAGGAATACAAGCAAATACAAATGAAATGCAATAATAAAGTAAAGAAAACTTTACACGAGATTGCTTTGAATGTTTTGCTTGTTGGTTACTTGGACGAGCTTTAAGGACCCTAAATTGCACCAGCACTTCGCCTTAAATCTCCCCTAAAACCATAAACAAAATACTCCTCTTTGAGCTCCTTATCAAGTTGCAATTCATGCTGATTTTCGTCTTCCATTCGACTGCTCTTACCTAGCAGTGGACTGGCCTTCAAGCCGTTGTCTCACAACGGCTATATCCATGCTAGAGAAACTCCAACGGATACATAGCAGTAGAGTGATGCACAGGTAGTCGACTGATCAGTCGACTATGGAACTTTTTGTGCTCGTGTCCGTAAATAGCGATCGGCTCTCCATGTCGATCGGTGATTAAGGTCGATCCGATCGAGGTGACATCGAGCACCGATCATCGACTAGTCGACTTGTCATAATCTCAGTCGACTGCTCAGAGTTGACTTGGCTGCCAAGTGTCAAGCACTTGGCCAGTTGACTAGTCCATAACCCGAGTCGACTGATAAACCTCAACTATGAGGTTTAACCCAAGTATAATCCCCTCATACTTACTAGACCACCCTTAGCTTAGACTTCAACCTTCTAGCTACCTCAATCAACCTCACGTCTATCAGTCCCTCCAAGTCATCCATGACTTATTCATTCCTACGCTAGCCTTCAGGTGTTTTCATCGGCTATTGTCACGATAAATGAGTCTACACTGCCAAAGTACATTTGGGCTTACGCTGCCAAGATACACGCTTGGACTTTACGCTGTCAAACATTGGACTTATGCCGCCAAGACGACTACAGCTTAGACTTTACACCACCAATATCATACCCTTGGACTTCCCTTGCCTACTCCATGTTGAACTTTCCAATTTCCAAGACTCATGCTTGGACTTTCCAATTGGCAAGACCCATGCTTGGACTTTTCAATTGTCAAGTACCCATGACTTGGACTTTACCATTACTAAGAACCATGTTTGGACTTTCCATGTCAAGTATCCATGACTTGAACTTTACCATTACCAAGACCCATGATTAGACTTTTCATGCCAAGTACACAAGACTTGGACTTTCCATAACAATCACATTGTCATACGTTTTGTTGAACATTAATGGCAATCACATTGTTATACGTTTTGTCGAACATCAAAATATTGCTCGAGTCAAACTCAAGTTTGGTCAATTGTGACTTGGTCTGATTGTACCAACATCAAACACTTGGCTAGTAAACTTGTTCAATACCTCAGTTGACTGGTAAACCTCAAACATGAGATTTAACCCAAGTATAATCCCCTCATACTTGATACTCACTCATAGCCTAGACCTAAACCTTCTATCCACCTCCATCAGCCACATGCTTCTCGAATCCCTCAAGTCCGCAATTTTTCATCCTTCGCATTAGCCTTCAGGTACTTCCATTGGCTATGTCATGCTAACCGAGTCATTTACCAAGGTTCATTTGGACTTATGTCGCCAAGACTCATGCTTAGACTTTATGTCACCAAACCTACACCCTTAGACTTTCACATTGCCAAGATCCATTTGGAATTATGCCACCAAGACTCATACTTGGACTTTACACCACCAAACCTACCCTTGGATTTTCCCTTTGCCAAGTACCCATGACTTGGACTTTCCAATTGTCAAGACCTTTCTTGGACTTTCCTTACCAACTCCATGTTGGACTTTCCAATTGTCAAAGTTCACTTGGATTTTACGCCGCAAAGACTACATACTTGGACTTATGCTGTCAAGCCTTTGGACTTTACCATTGCTAAGTAACCATAACTTGGACTTTCCTTACCAAGTACCCAAACTTGGACTTATGAGGTTGATTTCTCCAACAATCTCCCTCAAATAATCCCTCCTATATGACTTTTGATATCCCAATCATTCACTAGTCATATGGTAAACATATAGTCAAACAATGGTCAAACCCATTGTCAAATATTAAAATACTATTCGAGACCCACTCTAGTTTAGTCAACATTGACCTGGGACTTATTGCACCAACATAACTCGGTTTCTGCCTTTTTCCCTTGCAGCTGAAGTCATGTTGAGGATGTCCATCAACAAACGTATGAAGTGGAAAAGGACACAAATGATAGCCTCGCCCGAGGCTTCAGTCGAGATTCCTTCGGGCAAAACTAGTTCCGACTAGCCACCTCCACTGTCACCGCGACCCTCCATGGTGGTCGAGGCAATTAGCTCGGGAGATTCTAAGGAACAACTTCGGCCTCTGAAGAGAAGCCGAGTTGTTGAGATATCAACCAAGGGAAGTCCCTCCTGGAAGTCCCCAAATCCAAAGCTCGAGACTTCGATTGGATCGAGTCACCCTCTGCAACTCTCCAGCCCAACTCTCGGTTCCTCGATTTCGACCACAGTCAGCCGCCTTCGACACCGATAGAGCCATATCCCAAGGCTTAAATTCCCCCTTCCAAGCACTACAACAAAAATTCGAAACGACAACGATGAAAAACTGTTGTCTATGATCCAAAAATTTCGTGGTAAATCGATGCGTTGAGAAAGGTGGGGTGCTCAAAGACAACGGTGAAAAACTGTTGTCGATTTAAGGAAAAGACAATGATTTTTAACCGTTGTCTTTGAGCGACATATCTTTCTCGACGCATAGATTTACTACGAATTTTTTAGGTCATAGACAATGATTTTTCACCGTTGTGTTTCAACTGAAACTACAATGAATTATAACCTTTGTCTTTGAGCGTCCTATCTTTCTCAACGCATGGATTTACTATGATTTTTTGAGTCATATATAACGGTTGTTAACCGTTGTCGTTTGTATTGTCATTGTTATTGTAACCGTTGTATTTTTAACCATTGTCGTTTCTCAACACACACTAGAACAATAAACTGTTGTCGATTTATAGTGTTGTATTTTTAATATACATCATACAATAACATCAAAAGAATTGTAGAAAATATGTATACACACACACCGGTAGCAATGTGAAGTACAAGCTCATATCATCCCATTTTAAATGATCACCCTTAAAAACATATATAAAAAAATACTTTTAGCAAAACAACTACACATCATATGTTTAGTACTACACCAAAAGAATTATGCATAACTAAAACATTTATATTACCATATCTAACCAAAAGAGGTATAGATACTTAAATTTCTTACTCGTCAGATATGTGATTTTGTATGCTTTCAGTCCACTCCGAACTCACTTCATCAATTTCCTTTGCAGCTATCATAGATTTTGCAAACTGCATGTGAATAAATGAATGAAAATATAAACTACTAAATACTTTGAGTATTATGTAATAATTAATTGCACAAATCATTTTACAAACAAATTTCATAAGAAAATTTAAAAATTTGAAAATTTGAAAAATATTTTCTAGCAAACACTTAGTAACTGTGCACTCAATTGCCGATACATATTCCTTGCCAGAGATAGAGCTTTAAATGTGAGTAAAATTGAATAGATTGTTTGCAAGTTAAGAGATATATAGGAAGCATATAAACTTTAGAACATGCAGACCTCCATCCTATGTTTTCCATTCAAGGCTTCACGGGCTGCCAACGCTTATCCTTTTGTTTCATATTTCAGGAAAGCGCAGCCTAGAACATTAAAAGAACCAGGACATGTGTGATTAATATTGAATTAGAAATCCAAAATAAATTTTATAATAAGGTGAAAGAAAGACAGGAAATAATAAAAGCAATGTTTTTTCAACGTTTAAGAATAAACAGTACCTTTATTTGTATGTTGGGAACCTCACAAGAGCTTCAAGTCCTTAATAGCACCGTATTTTGAGAACAATGCTGCAACATCTGCATCAGACGCATTCTTTGGAAGCATTCCTATGAAAAGCTTGTGTTCTGGTGGAGAAATAGAAAAAAAAATCTCAAAATTATCCAGTGAAAAAGAAGCGGAAAAAATGTAGTATTCAAATGGAATGTTCAAACTAGAATCTAAAATAAAAGGCAAAAGCAAGAAAAATAAGGAGAAAAAAATATGGAAAGGGGCTTTGATGTTTCCATCAATGGAATATGTATATCTTAGCAGAAGTATTACCTAATCGTTCAAGTTCACCATCAACATACTTTATTTGTATTGGAGAAGCAGCATGTGGTGCAAAGCTAACAGTTCAGTTAAACTAAGAGAACACTTGAGCTGAAAATTATTTTAAATATTATGTAGATAAAGAATCGTTATGGAGAACTGCAATACAAGTTTTTACAGCTGGAGAAGTAGGAATGAAGTGTGTAGTAAATACTGCAAACAATGATTGAAAAAGAGAAAAATGAAAAAATCAACAAATAGAATGAAGAACAACATCAAGTAAAAAAAATTAGCTGAAAACTTGGTACAAGCACGAAGAGGAGTCAAACTAAGAAAACTCTTAAGAACGACAGCTTAAGTATAGCCATTTTATTTTTTATCATCCTATGTAATTCTCTTGCTAGCTAACTATGTACTTCAAGAATATCCTGCTGTGAGAAGGATTCGACAAGCAACAAGTTTCGGGTTTCTTCCATGTTTTTAGGAGGAACAAAGGGGGAAAAAAACAAGTGTTCGTGTATGGTTCCAATGGAAATGCAAATCGAGAAGAGATGGTTTCCCTTGTAACTAAGACAAGATTTATCGAGCATGATTTTGCATTGCACCAAACACTCAGGATTCAAAAAATATTTTCTAGAAAAATATTTTCTGAAAAAGCAAACTGATCCTAATCCCTACATGTTTCATTGGTTCATAGAAGTCTATTCACTAACATCTATAGTTATAAATGCTTGCTTGTTCTATTGTGTTTCAGTATGCTGCACAGGAATTGGAATTCACTCAAAATTTATTTATTATCAAAGCAATGAACACTAGAATTAACAATTTTCACTGCATACCTCTCCAGAAGCAAAGTTGTATCTCCTCGGTAGTTAGACTTAAAAAGTATGGGCAAATAGGATTTTATTGCCGGAATGCATCTTAGTAAGTTTCAAAACCACGAAATAGATGTTGCATTCATACCCTTAAATATATATGGCACTGATGTTCCGAAATAAACTGTCCTCCTAGGCAGATTCCATATCCCGTCCCTAGGTACATCAATTGGGTTTCGGCTTGTCTCATGATCTGCAAAGACCTACATTGATGCAAACATTGATAATAATAATAATAAAAAGATAGGCCACCTGTTTCTAGGGACAAGACTATTTTCAAATTATAGTTTTATTCCTGAAGGACAATACATATCATCAATTCTCTGACCAGATAAGTTATCACCTCATTGACTTGGAAATAGGTTCCATTGAGTGGAAAAGATCCTCTCATAGTCGTTCGACATGGAATCTGTTTGTGACAATTTAAGAGAGAAACAATCTGATGTCAATATTGAAATTTTACACTTTTATTTTCTTCCTTTCCCTTTTCTTTGATTTTGTGCTTACTTGGATGAAAAAGAAAAGAAAATGAACGAGTTGAGAAAATCGTAATTGCAAGAAATCGCTAACAGCAGATCTAAAGCCAAACCCTATTGTCATCCCCCCAGCTTGTTCACCCAAATGAAACCTGCATTTCGAATCAGAAGAGATTGAAGACCAGGAGCTATTCAAACACAAACTCGTAAACACACAGAAATGAAGGATCGCTAGCTTGCAAGGTGACTACGATCTGGATCCGAGATCACCGCAAGAAAACAACGAAACAGAATAAAAATATGGATAATTATCTGTAAGGTAACCTAAATATTACTAGGAATCCGATGTATTGGTAGGTCTTTGGAGCTTTGATTCGCTGAGGAAGATGGGGGAAAGGACAGAAGAAGCAATAGTAGAAGCCTACTACCCATGGCTGAGATGGAAGAGAAAACGACGAAGCTGAGATCGCAGGGTCAAGGGCGTCGCTGGCAGGCTACTCCAATAGCCGGAGGCAAGTCGGCAACGGGCTGAGCAGAGGCAGCGACGACGAGGGCACGGGGAAGAAAAGGCTCGGCTGCGAAGGGATTGGGAGAAATAAAGATAAAGAAATGAAAAGAAACATTAAAAGTTAGGTTTATATATACACCTTACATAAATTAAGCCAATTAGCTCTTCACATGATAATCCAAATAAACTTTCTCAAAACCTTTTAAATTTTTTCCTATAAAATGCCAAAGAAAAATTATTTTTAATTTAGAAAAATTTTTAAAATTCCTAAAAGGTTCCATCAGCTACTTTCTTAATAAATCATTATTATTTTATTATTATTTTGATGTCGTATCTTATAGAAGTTGTAGGCGTAAGAGGTGTCCTAGTGTGGATAAGGCATTGAGGGATGGTTGACGACTTGAGATTGCGGAGAGGTGGCAAGGATGATAGGCGCGACGGAGAGATGACAAAACCTAAATGAGGGGTGTGACGGAGGACTTATTTTGGGATCCAATTTTGTGGTGTCGGGAGAAAGCCTAAATGAGAAAAACTTTCATTTATTTTTTTCTATGATTGCTAATCAAAGTCCTAATTTTTGGCATGATTTTTAAGGCGGAAAAACGAAAACCGTTATAATTTCATTGACAATGGTTTATAGCTGTTGTATTATTATTATAACGACAACGATTTTTTTTCGTTGTACCAAACATTGTGAAAACCTTTTCATTTACAACAGTTCATTGCACCGTTATCCCAAGTGATGTTAAAAAAATAAAAATTCTTAAAGACAACAGTTTTAGAAAACCGTTGTAAATTACATTGTTGATTAAAAAAATAATGCACTCAATGATAACGGATAGTGTGAAACTGTTGTTTTTTGTGGTATACGAGCGCTCAAAGACAACGATTTTTGACAAAATCATTGTCTTTTATCAAAATCACAATGATTTCTCCTAAAACCATTGTCTTTATAGTGTTGTCTTTTAGCATTTTTGTTGTAGTGAAGATACCTCCTTCCACGTCTTGAGAGCATGGTCCGAGTTCCTCATCCCTTTCGGGGATGACTTCGGGGCACGATATACCTCAGACGGAGTACCCTCACCCTAAGGGCTTCCTCAAGGAGATTCATAAGGCGACTGGGCAACAACCAAAGAAAAACTTGTTCCCGCTCTATGTGATGCCATGAATGCTTACTTAACTCAGGTAAATGACCCCATTTTCCCGTAATAATTTAGTTATTGCACTAATTTGCTCTACTCTACCGTTATGAGCTCACCACTTGGAACTGATGGCATGCCTTCCGCACATGACCAGTGTGTTCCAGGGGATGTGAGCCCAAGTGGTGGTAGTCTCAGCTCAACTTCAGAAAAGGAGAAAGAGCTCGAGATAACCCAGGCTGAGTCTACAGTCTTTCGAGTGAAGGCCTTCTAGTACGAGGCCATGTTATCTAGCTTGCAAAGCCAAGCACGTGAAATTGAAGAGCTCCGGGCCAGGGCAGCTGAGGTGGAGGAGCTTCGGGCTAAAGCAGTCGAGGTGGAAGAGCTTCAGGTCAAGGCGACTAGGTGGAAGAGCTTCAAGTCAAGGCGACCAAGTGGAAGAGCTTCGAGCCAAATTTTTCAAGATGGAACAAGCTCGGCTAGCTCAAGCGAGGTAGAGACGATCTGCGAAGAGAAAATGGCTGCCCGAGTCGAGTCAGCCAGGGCTAAATTGGCTTCTTATAGGGACGACGAGGAGGGTCATTGGGAAAATCGAAAGAAGGCATCGCTGGCCTCTGAAGAATTCACCAACATTCTGGTGGAACACACTATCAACTTCCTAGACATTGACTACCATGGAGCTACTCGACACTTCAAAGAATCCGGTTACCCTCCTGAAGGAGTACCATCGACTTTTTGAACCTTCAGAAGCTAATAGATGAGACCCCAAATGAGGAGCTAGGCAAATTCAAGAAATAGTCTAAACTTCTACTTTTTTAGACACTCTTGTAACAGGCTGTTGCAAGAATCAATATAAGTAAAAAAATTTACCAAAGTAATGGGTACCTCCAAATGTTTCAGCTGAAAAAAGGCTGAGCAACTTTTCTGGGAGGTAAGAGAATATAGCCTCCATCCGTTGAATTGGTTAATAGAAGGCCAGGAGAGTATAAGGCGACGAATGATCATTAAATAATGCCCTTGCTCCACAACCCAGAGATAGGCGACTGGATGGATGTCTCGGTCCGAGATATGAGAGAATAAACGACACCATGATAGGCGACTTTGCTAAAGGATGTCTTGGTCCGAGATATGAGGGAATAAATGACGCCATGATAGGCGACTTTGCTAAAGGATGTCTCGGTCCAAGATACAAGGGAATAAAAGGTGCCATGATAGGAGACTTTGTTGATGGACACCATGGTCTGAGACACGAGAGAATAGACGCGTCGTGATAGGCAACTTTTTTAATGAATGCCTTGGTCTGAGACATGAGGGAATAGATGGCATTGTGGTAGGCGATTTTGCTGATGGACGCTTCGGTCCGAGACACGAGGGAATAGATGGCACCGTGATAGGTGACTTTGCTGATGAACACCTTGGTCCGAGACATGAGGAAATAGACGATGCCATGATAGGCAACTTTGTTGATGGTCACCTTGGTCTGAGACATGAGGGAATAGATGGTGTTGTGATAAGTAACTTTGCTAATAGACATCTCGGTCCAAGACACGAGGGAATAGATGGCGTTGTAATAGGTGACTTTGTTGATGGATCCCTCGGTCCAAGACCCGAGAGAATAGATGGCGTCGTGATAGGTGACTTTGCTGATGGATGCCTCGGTCAGAGACACAAGGGAATAGATGATGCCGTAATAGGCAACTTTGATAATGGACACCTTAATCTGAGACACGAGGGAATATATGATGTCATGATAGACAACTTTGCTGATGGGCATCTCAGTCCGAGACATGAGGGAATAGATAGCACCGTGGTAGGTGACTTTGCTGATGGACACCTTAATCCGAGATACAAAGGAATAGATGGCGTTGTGATAGATGACTTTGTTGATATTAAAGTGTATTTCATTATCTCAAGGAAAAATATAGCTACATACCGGCTTGGCGGATTATACATGATAGGGCCTAAGGTGAAAGGCATTCCATGGTCGAGTGAGCTCCTTTCCCGTGTCATCTTGCAAGTAAGAGGCTCGAGAGATAAGCTTTTTTAATAATCTTGTAAGGGTCTTCCCATCGAGGTGCTAGCTTTCAGACTTCTCCAGCAGGCTGGATCTTCTTCCATACGAAATCTCCGGGCTGGAAGGAGTGAGGTACAACTTTCTTATTATAGGCTTGAGCTACCTTCTGTCGATAAGTCCTCATCCGTATGGAGGTGTTTTCTCTAGCTTCACTAACTAAGTCTAGCTCAATTAACCTCTTCTCAATATTATCACTGTTGATGATCGATGGTCGCATAAGAGGGGGGTGAATAGCGTTTCTTTGCTTCGATGGATTGCATTCGTGTTCATCTACAAAACTAGTTAAGTGCAGCAGAAATAATAAAGCATAAACTAAAAACAAAGTCAAATACTCACACAAGACAAGTGATATAACGTGGTTCAGAACCTAGGGTTTCTACTCCACGAGTCGAGTTCAAGTGAGCTCTAATGATGCACACCACCACTATCAAACTTTTCCTTCTCGGTGACACACCAGAGGTGGAGAAACCTCTTACAGTAGTTCTTACAACAATAAGAGATAAATACAAGCAAATATAATGAAATACAAGTAAAGAAAACTTTATAAAGAAGATCGCTTTTTCTTGCTTGTTTGGTTGCTTAGACTGCTCTTGAAGACCCTAAAATGCACCAGCACTTAGCCTCAAATCGCCCCAAGAAACCTTTCAAGAATCATGGCCAAAATCCTCCACAAACTGCTCCTTTTATGATCTGCATCAGACTGATTTCATGTCTGGCAGTCGACTGCCCAAAGGCACCAGTGAACTTCCTACAGTGTCGCTGTCTCACAACGGACTTAATCCATGTTGGCATTCTAGCCAATGGCTACACCAGTAGTCGATCGCCCTTACCAATAGTTGACTGCTACCCAAAAGTTGACTGGTCAGTCGACTACGGAAGCTTTTGTGCACATGTCCACCAGCGCCAATCGACTTCCCATAATTTGCAGTCGACTGCCAGAGCATAGCTCGAGCAGTCGAGCCTTAGTCGACTACACGACCAGTTGTTGACTGGTCATAATCCTAATCAACTGCTAGAGCTGACTAGGCTCCGAGTGTTTATGTTGGTGCAATCGATCCATGTCATGATTGACCAGACTCGAGTTTGACTCGGGTAGTATTTTGATGTTGTATTTTGATGTTTGACGATGAGTTGACCATTGTTTGATAATGGATTGACTATATGGTTGAAATAGGGTTGCCCCCATATGATGGAGATGTCCAAGTGGGACACTTGGCATAGAAAGTCCAGGTATGGGTCTTGGCAATGGTAAAGTTCGAGTCTTGAGTACTTGACATGGAAAGTCTAAGCATGGGTCTTGGCAAGGGAAAGTCCAAGCTTGAGTCTTTGCAATTGGAAAGTCCAACATGGATTGGCATGGAAAGTCCAACATGGGTTGGCAAGGGAAGTCCAGGGGTTGATATTGGCAGCGTAAAGTCCAAGGGTGGAGTCTTGGCAGCATAAGTCCAATGGTTGGCGGCGTAAAATCCAAGCGTGTGTCTTGGCAGCGTAAGCCCAATATGCCTTGGCGGTATAAACCACTTAGCATGACAATAGCCGATTGAAACACCTGAAGGCTAGCGTATAGATGAACAAGTCATGGGTAACTTGGAGGGATCCGATAGGCGTGAGGCTGATAGAGGTGGCTAGAAGACTTAGGTCTAGGCTAAGGGTGGTCTAGCAAGTATGAGGGTATCATACTTGGGTTAAACCTCATTGTTGAGGTGTATCAGTCGACTATAGTCATAGACCAGTCGACTGGTCAAGTGTTTTGACACTTGGCAGCCGAGTTAACACTGATCGTCGACTGGGATTATCATCAGTCGATTGATGGGAGTCGACTGGCGATTGACTACGGTCGAATTGGGACCACAAACGCAAGGCAGCTTGACTGGCACCTTGACTAGTGTTCCAGTCGAGGCAGCACCTCGACTGGCCTCAACTGCGGCCGAACAGACACAAGGTGCCTCGACTGGAGCCCCAATCGAGGCGGCGCCTCGACTGCTCTTGAGCAGTCGACTGATGTTGAGGAAACACCACAGACGCGAGGCAGGCTCGACCAGTGGCTCGACTGCTTGTGCATCAGTCGACTGCTTGGGTTTAGCAGTCGATTGATGGTCTATCCATTGGAACCTTTCCGACGTGGATTAAGTCGTTGTCTCACAATGGCTACAGGAGCAGTCGACTGATGGTTGCGAGCAGTCGACTGCTAGGCGAAATCTAACCCGAGTTGCATATTTAAAAAGAGCTCGAGGAGGAGGATTTTGGGATGGTTCTTTGAGTCAATTTAGAGGGGATTTGCTGCTGCAATCCATACCTTCAAGGCTCTTCTCAAGCAACCAAAAGCAAGCATTCAAAGTCTTCTTGTAAAGTATTTTTCTTTACTTGTATTGCATTTCATCTTTGTATTTGCTTATAATTAATTGTATTACTTTTGTAATCACTTGTAAGAGGTTTCTCCACCTCCGGTGTGTCACCGGGAATGAGTGTTATTGATTAGTGGTGATATATGCATCACTAGAGCTCATTCAAGCTCAATCCATGGAGTAGGAACCCTAAGGTTCCAAACCACGTTATATCGATTGTGTAATTGTGTGCTTGTATTTTTGTTATTGCTTTATTATTTCCTCTATGCATAACAAGTGTTGTAGACGATCAAGAACGAACGAATTCCATCGAGCAACGAACACGTCATTCACCCCCCCTCTAGTGCTCATCAAAGTTCCTACAACTTACACACTCAACCAGTCAACTGGTCAAAAATATCAGTCGACTGGTACACCTCAACCATGAGGTTTAACCTAAGTATGATCCCCTCATACTTGATAGACTACTCTTAGCCTAGACCTAAGCCTTCAAGCCACCTCCATCAGCCTCACGCCTATCGGATCCCTCCAAGTCCTCCATGACTTGTTCATCCATACGCTAGCCTTCAGATGCTTCCATTAGCTATTGTCATACTAACCGGGTCTACTTGCCAAGGTACATTTAGACTTATGCTGCCAAAATAAACGCTTGGACTTTACGTCGCCAACCATTGAACTTATGCTACCAAGACTACATCTTGGACTTTACGCCGCCAATATCACACTTGTGGACTTTCCAATTGCCATGTACCCATGACTTGGACTTTCGCCGCCAAGACTACACACTTGGACTTTATAATTGCCAAGTACTCATGACTTGGACTTTCACCGACAAGACTACACACTTGGACTTTTCAATTGCCAAGTACCCATGACTTGGACTTTTACCACCAAGACTATACACTTAGACTTACGTGACCAAGACACACCCTTGGACTTTCTAATTGCCAAGTACCCATGACTTAGACTTTCCATGCCAAGTATCCAAGACTTGGACTTTCCATGCCAAGACCCATGCTTGGAATTTTCATGCCAAGTATCCAAAACTTGGATTTTTTTCTCGAGTCTCACTCGAGCTAGGTCAACCTTGACTTGAGGTCGATTGCTTCACCAATCTCCCCATGAAGTTATCTCCTCATATAATCAAATTCATATCAACCATATGATCAATCCATTGTCAAACAATGGCCAAACTCATTGACAATCCAATTGTCAATCTCATTGTCAAACATCAAAACCCTACTCGAGTCTACTCGAGTCAGGTCAATCGTGACCTCGGCCAATTGCACCAACAATCTCTCCCTTTTTGATGTTTAACAAAACCTTTGAGTTAGGCTACCTAACTCAAGCCATCAATTCTCCCCCTTTTTGACATACATCAAAAAGTCTTCTCCAAGGGTATTCATGTTTCATATCCCAATGAGATAACACAATCTCCCTCTTGATCCAAAATCATCATTAATGCCTTCACTTTCCCTAGTGATACTCCTTTATCACTAAATGTAAGGCATTTTTTTCATTCTGTAACTCTCCCCCTTTGAGGAAAAACTCATCCATTATCCCTTGATGGATAATCTCCCCCTAAAGGCTTGCTCCCCCTTGAACATTGCACCAACAATATCCTTGGAGAGTTCCTAAGCCAATAGGAACACTAGACCATCAAAATTAAGGGCAAAAGTTCAAACTTGAACTTTCACACACCTTAAAATTTGATTCTCCACCCAAAATAACTCTCCTAATCCATTTCTAATGGATTTTCACCCTTCCAATGCTTTCTAAAGCATATTCTAGAGTTAGAGACGTTAGGGTAGCCTAAACTTGTTGATAAACGGCTACAAAAACCTAATTTAGCCGAAATCAGCCTCTACAGTCGACTCGATCAAAAACCAGTTGACTGCCACCAACACCAGTTGGCTGCCATTATGCAGCAGTCGACTAATATCTACAAACGCAGAAATTAAGTTTTCAAAAATAAATTTGAATAATACATAAGTAATTATATGTAATTTTTAAAAAATAATGAAACTTCATACGTATAATACTTATGTCAATTATTATGGGTGAAAAATAGCTTAAAAATAAAATACCCATTAAATTGTGAGATTGATATAAAGTTCAAAACCATTGATAACTTCAATGTTTTAGGCCTACTTTGTATCAACTTCATCAATGGTGATAACTATCAAAACATATACTTCACCAAGATTTTTCAAAATAATTTTGAAAACCTATTTTGAACCATGGTCTATGGGCTCAATGCATATGACTTGTACATAAGCTTTCCTCATGATTCATCATTATCATTTAATGAGTTCTAAGTTCACTATGATGTACTAAATAAGCACATGAAATTAATTCATTTACTAGCATCTCACATGTGTCTAAGGTGTATAAAAACACACACAAGTCAATTAAATGTGAGATGTGGATTTTGATTCTTTCCTTAAACTAAAGGCTCATGTATTTTTCTAGGCAACTCTATTTGATTCTCTTATACTTGAGACTTCAAATCATGTCATTATCCTTAAATAAATTTTAATTATCCTAAATGCATGAAAAATTATCATGGCATAAACATGATAGCATAATTAAAGAATATGCCAATAATCATGATGTCATGACATAAAGATAAACCTAAATATAAGCATGACACGAAAATTAAACCTAAGTATTATCATGACATTTTAAATGATTAAATATGAAGTGATACTACCATAATATGACTTAGAAAATTGAGGGAAGGAAATCATAGTAGACGAAATGAAATTGGAGAGAAAAGGTATAGGGTAAGACATACGGTCCAGCTTGGCAAGACCCGACCCGGGAAAGTAGGCCGAGTTGATGATGTGGCAACTCGAGAACAACTGGTGGGCAAAGTAAAGTTGGAGAGCAACTAGGGAAAATAAGCCGAGTCAGTGATGAAGCCACTCAGGAAAATAAGCCGAGTTAGTGACGAAGCCTCTCGGGAAATAAAGTCGAATCAGGGTGGAGGTAAGGAAAGGTGATTAGGAGAAAGAAGGGCCCAGGGGTAAGGTTGGGGTAAAGAAAAGAGGAAGGTATTTTCTACTATGCTCTAACATAAGAGTTTGTTACATAGTATAACAAACTAAGGCACTTAGAGGACCCCGCAGAAGATTCTCAATAACCTTTGCTCGCTAACATCACAACAGAATGATTCCTTAGAGGAGAAGTGTTGGGTTTCCCCGGCACTGCGGCAAGTGTGTGTTCGAACATGTTTCATAAACATGCACACAGCGGAAGCAAAACAAGTAATAAACTAATTTTATTACAACACACACATCACACGCATGCAGGATACAACATGTGTAGACATAATCGCTATTTAAAATTTTGCAATAAAAGTAAATTTATTCTTGTTATACCTGATGTATCACGTGTAGCGGGAATGACATCAACCGTAGCGACCCTCGCTAGAATCGCCTCTATCCATATCCACGCTGAGTATCGTCGGGATAGCTTCACAAAGCCACGAGCCTCATCTTCACAAAAGTCACTAGCCTCGAGTCGAAGACGATGTGATGCGAGAGACGATCACAATCCAAATCAAATTCGGATATAAAAAATGAGTTCCATGAACTCGCTTCTCGGAAGCAGTTTTTGTCAATCAATTGATGAAAACTTAACCCTCCACCTATAAGAATTGTCGGAGATCCAATCCCCGGCAAGTAGGTGTTAGGACCTGTGCACCCGCTAGAGGGGGGTGAATAGCGATTCGTTGTTCAATGATGCAATATGATTGTGTTCGTCTCTACAACACTTGTTAATGCAGCGAAAATAATAATAACAATAATAAAAGACAACACAAGCACAAGAGACAACCGATATAACGTGGTTCGGAACCGAATGGTTCCAACTCCACGGATTGAGCTCTAAAGAGCTCTAGCGATGCCAATCACACACCACTACTAAATAACTCCTTCTCAGAACAATCCGAAGGTGGAGAAACCTTGTATAAAGATTACAAAAGTAATACAAGAAGCAAACAAGCAAATACAAGATGAATATACAAAACAACGTAAAGAAAACTTTACAACTATTGCTTTGGAGTGCTTGCTTGTTGATTGTTTGAACCGTGCTTGAAGACCCTAATTTGCACTAGCAAATCACCTCAAAAATGTCCAAGAACCGATAGTGAAAAACCTCCTAGATGATCTCCCTTTAAAGCTTCTCCTCGGGCTGGATTTCGCCTAGCAGTCGACTGATCGGGAACATCAATCGACTTCCCCTGTAGCCGTTGTCTCACAACGACACGAACCACGTCGGATAAGTCCAACGGATAGACCATCAGTCGACTGATCGAGCCTTCACTCGACTGTCAAACTCTAACAGTCGACTCGGGAAGCTTCTATGCCCGATACACCGACTCGAATGATCGATCTCTAGATCACCGATCGCCAGTCGCGCCATTTCCCAGTAGGTCATAGTCTCAGTCGACTAATACACCTCAAACATGAGGTTCTACCCCAAGTATAGTGCACACATACTTGCTAGACCACCCTTAGCCTAGACCTAAGCCTTCTAGCCACCTC
The DNA here is from genome assembly GCA_025175895.1 of Wurfbainia villosa. Classification (NCBI taxonomy): domain Eukaryota; kingdom Viridiplantae; phylum Streptophyta; class Magnoliopsida; order Zingiberales; family Zingiberaceae; genus Wurfbainia; species Wurfbainia villosa. The sequence continues at coordinate 86,452,054 of CM046004.1, forward strand.
CGTCATCCTCATGCCTATCGGATCCCTCCAAGTTATCCATGACTTGTTCATCTATACACTAGCCTTCAGGTGCTTCTATCAGCTATTGTTATACTAATGTGGTCTACACCGCCAAGGCACATTGGGCTTACGCTGCCAAGACTCCGCTTGGATTTTACGCCGCCAACCATTGGACTTATGTTGCCAAGACTCCCACTTGGACTTTATGTCGTCAATATTTCCCTTGGACTTCTCAATTGCCAAGACTCAAGCTTGGACTTTCCCTTGCCAATCCATGTTGGACTTTCCATGCCAAGACCCATGCTTAGACTTTTCCTTGCCAAGACTCATGCTTGGACTTTCCTTGTCAACCCATGTTGGACTTTTTATGCCAAGACTCAAGCTTGAACTTTTCATGCCAAGTATATAAGACTTGGACTTCTCTCATGATAATGGTCAAACCATCGTCAAACATCAAATATGACCTGGGTCGATTGCACCAACAATCTCCCCAACACTTGTCAGACATCAATGTCAAACATCAAAATACTACTCGAGTCCAACTCGAGTCTGGTCAATCGTGACCTGAGCCGATTGCACCAATAATCTCTCCTTTTTTGATGTTTGACAAAAACACCCTTGAGTTAGGTCCCTAACTCAAATTCCCTTACCAATTTTTCCAAATTGATAATTCTAACATTCTCCTCCTTTTTGACATACATCAAAAGGTTCTCCCAAGGAGGTCAATGTCTCATATCCCAATGAGATCTTACAATCTCCCCCTTAGTCCAAAACATATAGGATGCCTTCATTCTTCCTAGTGATAAGTCTCATATCACTCAAGAGAGGCACTCCTATGAACTCTCCCAATTTCTAAATTGGGCATCTCAAATTTCCATTTCTCCCCCTCATGGGGAAAAATAACATCCATCATCCCATGATGGATACCTCCCCCTAAAGGCTTACTCCCCCTTGACCATTGCACCAACAATGTCCTTGGGAAGTCCCTAAGCCTATAGGCACTCTAAACCATAAAAAATAAGGTTAAAAGTTCAACATTAAACTTTTTCACACCTTAAAATTGATACATCACCCTAACAACTCTCCTAATCTATATCCAATGGATTTTCGCCCTTTTTAATGCTTTCCAAAGCATATCTTAGGGTTAGGAGTAGTTAGAGAATCTTACCATAGCTGAAACATGGGCTAAACATCATTGTTTACCCGAAATTAGCTCTGCCAGTCGAGTCTATCAGTCAATAGTCGACTGCCCTATACATCAGTCGACTTCCATCAAGCGGAAGTCGACTGATAACTGAAAATTTCGATTTTTAGTTATCAGAAATGAATTTCAGAAATGCATAAGTAATTATACGTAATTTAAAAAAATCGTGAAACTTCATACGTATAATATTTATAACCAATACAATAGGTGAAAAATATTGGAAAAATAATTTACCCATAAAATAGTGAAATTGATACAAAGTTCAAAAGTGAAGAAAAACTTCAATGTTTGAGCTCACTTTGTATCAACATCATCAATGGTGATTGCTATCAAAAGATAGACTTCACCAAGATTTTTCAAAATGATTTTAAAATCTTATATTGGATCATGTTCTTTGGGCTCAATGTACATGACTTGAACATAAGTTTTCCCAATGATTCATCAATAGTATAAGATGAGTTTGAGTTCATCTAGATGCAAAAACTATGCACCTTGAACTTAACTCATATCTTAGCATCTCACATATATCTAGAGTGTATCAATACACATACATGTCAATGTAATGTGAGATGTGAGTTTTTGTTCATCCTAAACTAGGGTTTCATGTATTTTTCTAAGGCAACACTACTTGATTCCCTTATACATGGGACTTCAAGTCATGTCAATTGTCCTTAACTCAATTTTTATTAATGCATGAATGATTATGACATTAATGATAATATAAATAAGCATGTGCTCATAATCATGATGTCATGACATAAAATGAAATCTAAGCATATATGACATTTAACCTTAATCCTAAGCATGATCATGATATATTATATAATTAAAAGTAGATATGATGTCATGACATGGTATATGACAAGTCAAGCATGGAAAATAAAATATAAAGGTATATAATACCTAAATTTTAACATTAATTGTCATTTGTTATTGTTAAACCCATTTTGTCATATTACACTAGGCCCCCAAGTGTGCCAAAAACCCAAATGACACACCTCAACCTTTAAACCTAAATTGTGTCAATTTTATTGATTTATCAAACTTCCATAAATTATATTGGCACATCCTAAAAACTTTTAGGATTTAAATTCAAACCTATTTACAAGGTATCCATAACCTTGAAAATGACCTAAAGTGTCACCTTTACTATGGTTAGGTTAACTACCCATCCATTCAAGGTTGACACACCTAAACTCGTTTAGCACGAATCGATTACGTTTTTAGGAACCCAATATTTATTGGAGCTCCTTGGATTAACTATGTATTTATTAGGGATAACTTCCCTAGATACTCTCCTAATGACCCTCCTAGGCTTAGATGCCTTGGTCATTTCGGTCTTGCCTAAGTTAACTCTAGGGGTAGCTCCCCTTGTAACCTTTTTAGTGGCTTCCCTAGGTTTCTTCGAAACCCTAGCCACTAGGCACACACCTTGGTTACCCTTAGGGATGACTTCCTTAGTAACCTTGGTCTTCCTAGACCTAGGTTGTGTTTCATAATCGAATGGAACACTATGGTATGTCTCCTTGGGCTTAAGTTTGTGACCTAAACCTTTCTTGCCCTTGGTTAACCCTTGTCTCCTAGGCCCTTGACTTTGACCATTTAACCCCTTAAATTGATTTTGTATGTTCCTAAGGGTCTTTTCCACTTTCTCAAGTCTTGACCTCAAGACTTGATTTTCCTTTTCTAATATCTCAATTTTTTATTTTTCATTAACTCTTGAGATATTTTTATTTCTAGGCATATATCTAATCCATTTAGGGTTGATGCCTAGATGATCTTCTATCTTCCTAATGGTCTCCCTAGGAAGGATAGGTCTAGAATTATTTGATCTAGGTTTATCCTTAGGTAAAATTGTTTTAGGGACATTAGTCCCAAATTTCTCCTTACTCCTAATGTGAACATGCTTAGCTCCTAAATAATAAAACCTATTATTCCTAGCATGCTTTTGTTCATGAGTAATAGCAAGATTACTACAATTATTTCTAGCATGCTTTTGCCTATGACTTAATGAATGAGCATTAATAAATGTTACCTTAGGATTTGCCTTAGAGGCTCCCCCTACTTGTGATGCTCCTTCTTGGCTCTTTTTCTTCCCCCTAGGGCATTGACTCCTATAATGTCCTTTTTAGTGACACTTGAAGCAAATCACATACTCCTTGCTTTTACTCATTGGGGCACCGACATCCTTGAACTTTTTGTTGACTTTTGGTGCCGGAGGACTTTTCTTGACTCTTTTAGGATATTTACTCTTGTAATGTCCTACTTCCCTACACTCAAAGCATATAATATGATTTTTAATATTAATCGAAATACTTGAGTTACCTAGGTCAATGGTGGGAACCGGAGTTGATTCTTCATCTCCTCAACCGGAGTTAGATGGCTCTTATTCTTGCTCCGGCATGAAAGGTGATCTCTCTTCCCCCTCAATCCTAGAGGTGGAGGGTTCCTCTACTTCTTCTACCTTCTCTTCCTCCTTGTATATTGAACATTCCTCGACAACTTCCGACTCCTCACTTTCTTGTGAGGAAGAGCTTTCTTCTTCTTGTGTCAGTTTGGATTTTTCATGAAGCATTTTTAATTTTCTCCATAGATCCTTGGCATCTTGAAATTCACCTATTTTGGACAATAATTCATTAGGAATTAAATCAACTACCATATCGATTACCTTATCATTTGTTTCAGATTTTTGTAGTTGATCTTGAGTCCATATCTTCTTCTTGAGATATCCTCCCTTTCGCCCTCTAGGATATTTGAATCCTTCCATTAGGGCAGACCACTCCTCAAGGTCTCTCATCATCAAGAAGTCTTTGATTCTTGCCTTTCATTGGTTGAATCCTTCTTGTCCATAGAAATTGTAAGGCACCGATGTGTTGATGTCCCATCCTAATTGTTCTTCACATTCCATCTTTCCCTCTAGCGCACTTGCTCCCGGTTGTTAATCCGTTGAAGAGATCTTAGATCTGATACCACTTGTTAGGACATGTGCGCCCGCTAGAGGGGGGATGAATAGCGATTCGTTGTTCGATGATGGAATATGATCGCGTTCGTATCTACAACACTTGTTAATGCAACGAAAATAATAATAATAATAATAAAAGACAACACAAGCACAAGAGACAATCGATATACCGTTGTTCGAAACCGAATGATTTCTACTCCACGGATTGGGCTCTAAAGAGCCCTAGCGATGCCAATCACACACCACTACTAAATAACTCCTTCTCAGAACAATCCGGAGGTGGAGAAACCTCATACAAAGATTACAAAAGTAATACAAGAAGTAAACAAGCAAATACAAGATGAATATACAAAACAATGTAAAGAAAACTTTACAACCATTGCTTTGGAGTGCTTGCTTGTTGATTGCTTGAACCGTGCTTGAAAACCCTGATTTGCACCAGCAAATCACCTTAAAAATGTCCAAAAACTGATAGCGAAAAACCTCCTCCACAAGCTCCCTTTAAAGCTTCTCCTTGGGTTGGATTCCGCCTAGCAGTCGATTGATCGGGACCATCAGTCGATTGCCCCTGTAGTCATTGTCTCATAACAGCATGAACCACATCGGATAAGTCCAACGGATAAACCATCCATCAGTCGACTGATCATGCCCATCAGTCGACTGATCAAGCCTTCACTCGACTGTCAAACCCTAACAGTCAACTCGGGAAGCTTCTGTGCCTGGTCGACTGCTAGGCTATTTCCCAGTAGGCCATAGTCTCAATCGATTGATACACCTCAAACATGAGGTTTTACCCCAAGTATGGTGCACTCATACTTGCTAAACCACCCTTAGCCTAGACCTAAGCCTTCTAGCCACCTCGGTCAGCCTCACGCCTATCGGATCCCTCCAAGTCATCCATGACTTGTTCATCCATACGCTAGCCTTCAGGTGCTTCCATCAGCTATTGTCATGCTAATGTGGTATACACCGCCAAGGCACATTGGGCTTACACTGCCAAGACTCCGCTTGGACTTTACGTCGCCAACCATTGGACTTATGATGCCAAGACTCCCGCTTGGACTTTACGCCACTAATATTTCCCTTGGACTTCTCAATTGCCAAGACTCAAGCTTGGACTTTCCCTTGCCAATCCATGTTGGACTTTCCATGCCAAGACTCATGCTTGGACTTTTCCTTGCCAAGGCCCATGCTTGGACTTTCCTTGCCAACCCATGTTGGACTTTCCATACCAAGACTCGAGCTTGGACTTTTCATGCCAAGTACATAAGACTTGGACTTCTCTCATGACAATGGTCAAACCATCATCAAACATCAAATATGACCTGGGTCGATTGCACCAATAATCTCCCCAACCCTTGTCAGACATCAATGTCAGACATCAATGTCAAACATCAAAACACTACTCGAGTCCAACTCGAGTCTAGTCAATCGTAACCTGGGACGATTGCACCAACAGTAGGTCACTGTCGGAGCTCAAAATGCCGACCAAACGACCTCTCCATGAGGAGAACAACAAGCTATCCAGAAACTAGACAGCTTGTTTGCAGTGGAAGAGATGGTTGACCAATCAATGGACGGCTGCTCCTTGGTCGTCGGTGGCCAAGAGAGGATGGCCGGAGGTGTTGCCGGCGACTGGTGGGTGGCCGGCGGCAAGGAGGAGGAGCAACATCTCTAATGGGCGGCATCCAAGGTTGGGTGGCAACTCCTTGGGCGACAAGGAGAGGAAGAGAAGAGGAGGTGGCGGCTAGGGTTTAAACTTCTTCAGTTGTACACGAAAAACCCTTAAGCCATATTTTTATAGAGAACACATTCTCCTAACGGTTATTGGTTCATAACCAAAACCCATTAACCCGCTCCAATAACTTAAGTTAAAATAAACCAAACCGCATTGGTCTATTTTAAGTTAAAATGAACTAAACTAACTTTGGTTCATTCGTTTAAAATAAACCAAACCACTTTGGTTTATTTTCCACCATTGGATTAGAACCAAATCGATTTGGTTCATCCATCATGTCTTCATAAGACTCAGCCCATCCATGCTTCCGATGCGACTAAAACAATTTCATACTCGCTCTTTGTTTGGTTCAACCAAACCAAGTCTCTCTCAATCTGAGAATTATATTCTCAAACTCGTTTTAAATCCTTCGGATTACACTCATTGTACATGTGACCAAATAGGTTCCCAATTTATGTTGGTCGTCTATAATTAACCATTAATTATAGAACGATCATTAGTGCCACCTAGTAGTACATCATGATCCCCAATAAATCGAAAAATCAACGGTTGATCCTGTTGGATCGAGAAGCGTCGCTGGAGGGGGGGTGAATAGCGATCGTAAATCTTTTCGACGTTTCATTTGAGTAGATAATTAAATGAGTAAGAGCAGCGGAAAATAAATAGACATGTTTATTTTTACTTGGTTCACAACCCAGCGGTTGCTACTCCAAGGCCCTATCGGTCCTAGACCGCGTACGGAGGGCAAAGCACTATAACGTCTCCTCCTCGTTGGAGGTAGGAGACAACGATCACAAAACCGAATGTACAAGGATGAGGCAACAAGCCTACCTCACCTCATTACGAATAAAAACAACGAATACAATATCAAAATATATTACTAGAAGCTGCTGCCGACGAAGAAGATCTGAACTTGTTGTCGCGTCGGCGTTATGACGGTGTTGAAGCATTGGCGTTGTAGGAGCACTTGATGAATAAACTTGATGATCTCTGGAGTTGGAATCCACCCCTCCTTTTATAGATTTTGGCCTCTGAATATGTCTCCTCTTTTTTCTGAACGGATCACGAAGTTGTATAAATTTTATCGCGAAGTGGCCGAGTCAAACCTTATCCATTTTGACCTAGCGCAAAGGTTGAATCATCGCCATCAGTCGACTGATGACTCCCATCAGTCGACTGATGAGCATCAGTCGACTGTCCAATGTTCAGCAGTCGACTACCAGCCTAGCCACTTCCCTGCAGTGAGAGGTTAGCTCAGAAAATGATAAATATGATGATTTCTAACCGTACGATCTCGACCTAGACCTTCCACAGGAAGTCTTAGTCGGATCGCCGCCTACGGTCGTTCTTGTAAAGAGGACACGACCTTACAATCTCTCACTCACACGAGCTTTTCTCGATACTTTCCTTGTAGCTCTTGCTTCTAGCCTTCCACTCGATTCCTTCGGCTCCCTCCAAAGTCACTCGAGTGTCGCCCGACCACCGTGGCTTCCTCCGGGTGTCGCTAGCCTTCAGCTCTAGCTTTAGTACTTTTCTGCACACTCGATTTAGCTCGTGAGACAACGATGTAAACTTAACTTTATGTCTTTGCCATAATCAAAACACAGGTTCGATTATCTAGTACCCCTGCACCAACAGATCCCAAAACCTTTTCTGAAACCCTTCAGCAGCTACAATGAATCGTGTCACATTCCTTTCACTCATCTTATACCCACTTGGTTCAAGATATGGTCTATTGTGTCAGTCCTCACTAGGTTGACTACGTCACACCTAGCCCAAGTATTACTTCCTCGTCCTCCGGATTCTAGTTACTACACATGTATCCAAGAGTATCATAATCTAAACATGTAATGTTTTGGCCAAATACTTTAGTAACAATCTGACGAGAAACCATAGGGTATACATCTCCTCACAAGGAGTGGTGAATCCTCTGTAGGCTATTCAAACACCTTCGGCCACTTCGACTTATACTCAATCATCCCGGGTCCACATCTCCTCGGAGATGTTTGCTTAAGATGTCAAAGCATAAATCTACATAACCAAGATGACTTGAATACTGCAAGTCGAAGGAACATCACACTTAAGCTGCAGTAAGAACTTCATTGATATATTCATATATGTAGAGAACCATATGAAGTCTTATAGCTAGTCACTCCAATGAACTAGTTACCATAACTAGCATCCACGATTAACTCCAGACATCTCAATGTCTCTAGCCAGTGATGAACAACTGCTTGGATAAACCAAGGAATATAACTCATGCTAGTCTCAGCAAAATTGATGGTGTCTGAATACATCAATTCATCGACTAGGGATAATTCCAATACATCACAATTACACATGTAGAGATACTCACTAGTTGTGATCCAATCACAAATTCTCTCATACTGTGAATCGTATTGCGGATATTCAGTAAATGAGTTTAAGATCCAATCAAATACATGAAAACATGTATACTCAAATAGTGAATCTTCATTTATCAAATAAATGGTACAACTATAAGGCGATTGCCTTAGAACACCTCTCATATATTACTAACAAGAAGGGCTCTCTAGGTGGACGGTGATCCAGATAGTTTGTTACACAACAGCTGGCTCTAGAAGCAGGAAGTATAAAAGGAAGAGAAGGAGCAACGAAGAGAAGGGGATTCAACTCAACTTCATCTTCAACATGTGAGTAGAGGAATAAGAGAGGAGCAGCTTTCTGAAGGAAGGCCAATCACCGACGAAGAAAGGAGATTAGAGACGAAGGAAGGAGGTGGACCGTTACACTGATATTACTTGTCTCTACTTTGTACACATATTTTCTCTGTAAGGGGTTTTCTCCACCTCCAGAAGTACTTCCGAGAAGGAGGGATTCATAGTAAAGGTGTCTAGCGCCAAAGCTCATTAGTGAGCTCATCCGTGGAGTAGGAATTAGAATTCTGAACCATGTTAAATCTTCTGTTATCATTCTCTATTACTCTCGTCATCACTATTTTCTTACTGTTGTGGCCAAAGAAGACCCCAAGCCTCCTTGATGTTTTCATCCCGAAGGAGGCAAAAAATCCGTTGCTGCATCATGAAGTATGATGTCATGACATGACAAGGCAAACAAATCGTGGAAAAAATAAAATCCAAAGGTATATAATACCTAAGTGTTAAGTCCAAATTGTCATTTTCTAAAATTAAAACTAATTTTCCATAACCAAACAACCCTACCAAGTATGCCAAAAACCCAAAATGACACACTAATGACTCTAAATCCTAATTGTGCCAATTTTGATCAATTTTTCATACTTCTCAAATTCTATTGGCACATCCTAAAATTTTTAAGATCAAAATTCTAACCTCATTTCCATAGTATCACATTACTTTGAAAATTCCCTAAAGTACCAACTTTGCTATGGTTAGGTTAACTACCTTACCAATTCAAGTTGACACACCCTAACCCATCTAGCGTGAGGAAATCACACTCCTAGAAACCTCATACCTATTGGAGCTTCTTGGATTTACTAGGTACTCACTAGGGATAACTTTCCTTAGTATCTTCCTAATGACCCTCCTAAGCTTTGAAGCCTTGGTCATTTGGGTCTTGTCAAGGTCAACTCTAGGGTAACTCCCCTTGTGACCTTGCTAATGACTTTCCTAGACTTCTTCGAAGCCTTAATCACTTGACACTTACCATGGTTAGCCTTAGGAATGACTTCCCTAGTAACCTTGATTTTTCTAGACCTATGGGTGGTTCCATAGTCAAATGGAACACTATAGTAGGTTGGAATAACCTCCTTGGACTTAGGCTTGTGACCCAAGCCTTTCTATCCTTGGAAGACTCTTGCCTCCTAGATCCTAATTTTTTATCATTAAAACCATTAATTGAATTTGCCATTCTTCTAAAGGTCTTTTCCAATTTCTCAAGCTTTGACCTCAAGACTTGATTTTTCAATTCTAATTTCTCAATTTTTGAATTTCCATTCATCTTTTGGGAATTATTCTTCTTAGGCATATGTCTATAATTCTTGAGATTATTGCCTTGATTGTTGATATTCTTAGGTGGGATTGTTTTAGGGGTAATTGTCCTAGACTTGTCCTTAACTCTAGTATCGCAAGATTTAGCATCTAAGTAATAAAATCTATTCCTAACATGCTTTTGTTCATGAGCAATAGCAATAAAATTCCTAGCATACTTTTGATTATTAATTGAAGAAGGAGCATAATTAAAAGTTACCTTAGGGTTTGCCTTAGCTCCCCCTACATTTGAGACTCCTTCTTTTCCCTTGGTTTGCTTCCTACCCCTATGACATTGGCTTTTATAGTGGCCCCTTTGATTGTACTTGAAGCACACAATGTGTTCTTTGCTCTTAATTGTTGGAGCTCTGGCCTCCTTAGTCTTTGGCACCACTTGTGCTGTTTTCTTAACCCGCTTCGGACACTTGCTCTTGTAATATCCATTTTCCCTATACTCAAAACACATAATATGAATTTTATCTTTATTTATTTGCTTGAGTTACCTAGGCTAGAATTTTGACTTTGTTCTTCATCTCTCCCAAATGTTGAAGCTTCTTCTTGCTCTTCCTCCGGTGTGGAAGGTCTCTCCTCCCCCTCAATCCTAGAGGTGGAGACTTCCTCTAATTCTTCTACTTCTTCCTCGGATGTTGAGCATTTCTCAACCTCGGATGTTCTCACATTTCTTGAGAGGATGATGAACTTGCTTCTTCTGTCTCATTATCATCTCCACTTTGGACCGTTGAACATCCTTGTTCCTTTGCCTCCTCTATTTCTTGAGCCATTGAGGGTTCTTCATGGAGCTTGGCTAGCTTACTCCATAGTTCATTAGCATCCTTATAATCTCCTAATCTATACAAAATATCATTAGGGATTACATTAATCAACATTTTCGTTACCTTATTGTTGGTTTCGAATTTTTAGACTTGCTCCTCCATCCATTTCTTCTTCTTGAAGAGCCTTCCCTTCTTGTCCATGGGCGCCTTGAAACCTACTTCAATACAAATTTAATTTTCTATATTGCACATAAGAAAATATTTCATCCTCACCTCGCATTGCTCAAATTCTTTGGCTCCATAAAGTTCATAGGGCAGAGGAGTGTCACGCCCCGAGAGCATACCGAGCCGAAAATCAAATGGACGGCACCTCCCCTGTACGTGGCAACATTTCGGGTCAATACAAGGCCCGTAGGCCCACAATAACAATAATATATATATATCAAAACAACTACACAAAAACACAGCGAAAACATACCACAACAATACAACAATCCCACACATGCATACCGGTATGACTAACACACCACAACAACATGAAACCTAGACAAAATCTGAATATACAATATATACATCACGAAAACTCCAAAATACAATGCACAACGGACGGAAGGCCCAAAACAAAACACGGGAGCCTCGGAGGTGAGATGAGATGATGTCGGTAATGCTCAAGTCATCACGAAGTCTTCTACTGCACAGGCGATGTAAAACCTGTGGTCCGTGGAGGGTGGTGAGTAAAACTCAGCAGATAATAGAAAAACATATATATATGTCATATCACATGTATTTTCAACAACATACTCTCGAGGTACAATAGGTATATCAGCATAGTATATAAATACAAGCATATACCGTCTAACCAAATAAACAACATAAAAATGCAGACATACCTGAAGTCTGCTACGCTACTCTGATCCAACCTGAACATATATTCAACATATATATATATAACAGGAAGAGTAGATCAACTCACAATATACTCTAGCTACAGGTCAAGATATCTAATGGTCTGTCCAACACATATACCAGTACCCGTATGCAGGAAGCATGCATGAATATGATGTACAAACAAGTGCAGCAAGCATAATACAATCAAATGCATCATCACAATAAGCATATATATATATAGACTGCATCTATATATGTATACTAATCACAATCATCCATATATATATATACATGGCAATATGAAAAAATGTCATAAGTCAGCAATGCAGCATGCATGGTCATGTCGGCTCACCCTAAAGCTACCACGACTCCAGTGTGGCCTCGGTGGCTCGAGCATGACAACTGTCCCAACTCAACACAAACCACTACTCTCGAGTGGCCGAGTGGGCAGTATGGTCGAGTAGCATATAAGCGTAAAGAGCAAGCTACACGATGGAGGTCCCTACTGTTGGCCACTCCGACAGTCACTACCCATGAGTGGTTGAGTGCCACACACGCAGGACTACGACACACAAATCCAACTACCACCGTCTATAGTGGTAGAGTGCGGCACCACAATGCTCTGTCCTCACACGGGTGTCCTCCTATGAGTAACCGTGGAAGTAGGATGACTGACAACACTCTCAACCACAAGGGAGACCTCGTCGCCAGTGTGCATGCAAATGCATGAATGCAATGTCTCACATACAGACATCCACCATAGACTCTCTATTCTACAGAGAATCATACTAACCAAATCAACGCACTCTATCCTACAGAGAGTCGTACTCAACTGATCATAATACTCTCTATCCTGTAGAGAGTCATATCAATCTAATCGACGCACTCTCTATCCTGTAGAGAGTCGTACTCAATTGATAGACGCACTCTCTATCCTGTAGAGAGTCATACTCAAACCGATTATCAAGTTAGGACCACAGGTCCGTAGCGACACATTAAGTACCATTTATACAATACATGGTCAGTGGTAAACATACAACCTAGGGGTACTAAAATTAACCGTAGGTTCAAGACCTTATCTACCCACGGATGACCTTGTTGCCCAACTTACAATCAGGTTGTCATCCGGACTTTGCTACTTGCACTTAACTTAAACAAATTCTAAGTTACTTACATCACCTATATATATAACTCCTAATCATGGTAAAATAAACATGATAGCAGCAATGGAGTTAATAGCCAACGGTAAAGTATCAAGCATACAATAAAAAGAGCAGGGTCAAGATAATATGTGTTAGGATCTTTGTAACGGCTAGAGGGGGGGTGATTAGCCTTTCTTCGTTTCTACAAGCAAGTTAGCGGAAGCAATACAAATACGAATAAGAATACAAGTAAGAAAACGATGAAAGCAACGCTAACACTCAATGTACGTGGTTCGGAGATGACACTCCTACTCCACGGCAATTCGTAAGGTGGATTAGTCCTAGCCAAGCTTCACTATATTCTCCTTTGGATGAACCAAGGTGGAGAAACCTTTCTTACAATGCTCTCCTCTTCTTTACAATGATGGATGATTAAGAACTAGAGAAGAGGAGGTTTTGAATTGCTAAAACACTTGGGAAAGCTTGGTGAGCACAAGGGTGTAGTTAGGAATGAGAGCACTAACTCCACCAAGCTCCCCAAGGACCCTTTTTATAGAAGAGGGGTTGTTTTTCCCGTTGGGCCTCGATCAGTCGACTGATGTTTACCATCGATCGGCCACCTAAAAACCAGCAACCAGACCAAGATCTCCACGGAGATTCGTAGCCACATTTTTCAATGGCGGTGATCGATCGGATCCCTTCATCGATCGGTGATGGGCGATCGATCAGTGATCGCATTTCGAGTGTGACTATATTACGTGCTCGTTTTGCGTTGATCGATCATTGCCACTATTGGCGATGGGCGATGGTAACATCGATCAGCGCCCGCCAGCGATCGTGATGGTCGAGTTTCAACGACTCGATCGAGCACGACGGTCGATACATTGTATCGATCGTGATACTCATTAAGTGTGAGTAATTCACACTTGATTTTACACCCTAGACCTAGACTCAACCTTCTAGCTCCTCATTAAGCCTTGCGCCTCCAGGATCCCTCCGAGTCCGTGACTTGTTCATCCTTTGCGCTTTGCTTCCAAGAACTTCCTTCGGTTTCGTCATATCTTGGGTTGCCAAATGCTTAAACATTAGAAGATTAGAAGATTCCCTAGGTACTAGTGGTTTCATCAAATTGAACATTAGAAGATTCCTCAATTCCTTGGGTTCTCTTATTGTAGACTCTATACCCTCTACTTATGGATGAGTATCCAACTAGGATTCCCTCATCCGCTTTGGATTCAAATTTTCCTAAATTATCTTTGGTATTTAAAATATAAACTTTACATCCAAAGACTTTGAAATAGTGAATTGTGGGAATAGTCCCATTCCATAATTCAAATGGTGTCTTTCTTAAAAAATCTATGGATTTGAACCCTATTTTGGATATAGCAAGCGGTATTAACCGCTTCCGCCCACAAGTAGCTAGGTAGAGAATATGCATTAAGCATAGTCCTAGCCGCCTCTTGTAGGGCACGATTTCTCCTTTTCACCACCCCATTTTGTTGGGGTGTTCTAGGACAAGAAAACTCATGCTTGTACCCTTGCTCTAAACAAAAATATGAAAATTTAGAATTCTCAAATTCACCACCATGATCACTACGGATCCGGTTGATTTTGAGACTCTTTTCATTTTCAACCCTTTTACTAAATCCTATGATTATTTCTAAGGTATCATCCTTATGTTTCATAAAGTAGACCCAAGTATACCTAGAAAAATCATCTACTATAACTAAACAATATTTGTTACCATTTAAAGAGGGAGTGCTATGGCAATCAAATAAGTCAAGATGCAATAATTCTAACGGTAAAGAGGTATTAGTTAGGGTTTTACCTTTGTGTGATGCCTTTGTTTGTTTTCCTTCTTGGCATGCATCACACATTTTGTTCTTGACATATTTGATCTTTGGTAGCCCTTTGACCAACTCCAACTTGGCTACCTTGGCTATGTTTTTCATGTTGATGTGCCCCAATCTCCTATGTCATAGCCAACTTTCTTCTTCTTTTGCAACAAGACACTTAGTAGAAATGTTAGAAGCATATGAAAGATCAACATAATAAATATTTGACTTCCTATATCCCACTAACATACAATCATTTAATTCCTTGTGCCTAATCATGCATTTAGAGGATTCAAACGAGACATGATAGTTTGCATCACAAAGTTGACTAACACTTAATAAATTAAATTTCATATTTTCAACTAGTAAAACTTTGTGAATGACAATTTTGGGGGATACCTCAATTGTACCTCTACCTAATATCTTGAGTTTCCCACTATTTTCAAAAGATACCGCTCCCTTCTTCACATACTTAATTATGGAGAACTTGCTCACATCACCGGTCATATGTGTTGAGCAACCGCTATCCACAATCCACATACCTTGCTCTCCTACCTAAATCACATGAAAAACACAAGCTTTTGGTACCCAAACATTTGGATCGGGAACATTAAGTAAAAGCTTCTTAGGTACCCATGCTTTCTTAACCTTTCCCTTAATGGTTGCTTTCCTATTAATCAATGAAATATAAGCAACTTCTTTTTCTTTTGGCTTATATCCTAAACCGGCCTTGTTGTAAACGGCTCTTTGTCGACTAAGGATCATATCAAGACATTTTGAGCCATTTGAAAAATTTTCTAAACATGTTTTTAATTCACTAACCTCATCCTTAAGTTTGTCATTTTCTTCCTTAAGCATGCAAGAATCAACATGTGAAGGTTTTTCATTCCTAATGGCCTTTAGTTCTACCTTCATGCTCTTAACCTTAGATTTAGACTTATCTAGAGCTTCTTTAAGATAGGCAATTGATTTATAGAGAAGCTTAACTTTGGGAGAGTTCATTACCTCATCGTCACTAGATGACGATTCATCACTTGAGGAGTCTTCTTGGCTTGATGTATCGGAATCATCTCCTAGGGCCATGAGTGACACATGGCGTGTGATGTGGCAAAGCTCATCATCGGAGGAGGAGTCTTCAACACTTGGTGTGTCCCATGTGGTTTGAGCTACCATAGCCTCCTTCTTCTTCTTCTCCTTCTTGTCCTTCTTTTTCTTTTCTTTTTCCTCCTTCTTTAGCTCCGGGCAATTTGGCTTTATGTGTCCCTTCTTGTTGCAAGCATGGCAAATCACATTGTTATTGAAACTTGAATTACCACAAAACTTACCTTTTGTAGAACGAGACCCCTTCCTTGCTTCTCTACTTTTGAACTCCTTTGATTTCCTATAGAGCTTCTTGACAAAATTGGTCATCTCACTAGATGAGTCTTCATCACTACTTGAGTTATGCTCCGATTCGGATGATGATGATACTTCTTTTCTTTCCTTCTTCTTCTTTTCCTTCTTTTCAACAAATAGAGCTAAACCCTTTTCCTTAGAGGACATGTTAGTTTGCTCATGTAATTCAAACTCACAAAATAATTCAACAATTTTAATTTGAGAAAGATCCCTAGTTACCTTAATGGCATCAACTATAGAAGTCCATAAAGAATTTCTAGGAAATGCTTGAAGTATGTATCTTACCAAGTCCCGGTTGTCAACTCGCTCACCTATGATGTGAAGTCCATTCACAATCTCCTTGAACCTTCCATGCATTTGGCTTACGGTTTCATGCATCTTCATTTGGAAGGCTTGAAGTTGTCCAATTAGTAGGTCCTTCTTGGCCCTCTTTGACTCCTTGGAACCTTCATTTAGCTCAATGAGCTTTTCCCATAACTCCTTGGCGGATTCGAAAGGCCCCACCTTGTTGAGTTGCTCCATGGTAATACCACATTGAATGGTGAGTACCGCCTTTGCATTTGATTCAAATTTCTTATTTATTTCCCTTGTCCAATCCTTGCTTGGAATAGGATTTCCATGTTCATCCACCGGTTCCTCGAAGCCATCTACAATGCTATGCCAAATTTCAATATTACTCATTAGATAGTACTTCATCCTACCTTTTCAATACGCAAAATGACTCCCATCGAAGAGTGGTGGCTTGGCGGTGATATATCCCTCTTGAAGAGCCATTGATGCCTTGGTTGATGATGAGATCTTCCAAGCTATCCGGGCTCTGATACCACTTGTTAGGATCTTTGTAACGGCTAGAGGGGGGGTGATTAGCCTTTCTTCGTTTCTACAAGCAAGTTAGCGGAAGCAATACAAATACGAATAAGAATACAAGTAAGAAAACGATGAAAGCAATGCTAACACATGATGTACGTGGTTCGGAGATGACACTCCTACTCCATGGCAATCCGTAAGGTGGATTAGTCCTAGCCAAGATTCACTATATTCTCCTTTGGATGAACCAAGGTGGAGAAACCTTTCTTACAATGCTCTCCTCTTCTTTACAATGATGGATGATTAAGAACTAGAGAAGAGGAGGTTTTGAATTGCTAAAACACTTGGGAAAGCTTGGTGAGCACGAGGGTGTAGTTAGGAATGAGAGCACTAACTCCACCAAGCTCCCCAATGCCCCTTTTTATAGAAGAGGGGTTGTTTTTCCCGTTGGGCCTCGATCAGTCGACTGATGCTTACCATCAGTCGACTGCCGCCGAAGCCAACGGCTTCTGAACCGAGATCTCCACGGAGATTCGTAGCCGCAATTTTCAATGGCCAGGTGATCAGTTGACTGATCCCTCCATCAGTCGACTGATGGAGCGATCAGTCGAGTGATCACAGCGCAATGAAATCGACTATATTCGTGCTCATTTTGCGTTGATCGATCGCCCGCCGCGTTGGCGATCAAGCGATGGTAACATCGACTACCACGCCACGCTGATCGATGGTCGATTTCAACTGACTCGGTCGAGCACTGACCGATCGATCGATACATTGTATCGATAAGTGTGAGTAATTCACACTTGATTTTACACCCTAGACCTAGACTCAACCTTCTAGCTCCTCATTAAGCCTTGCGCCTCCAGGATCCCTCCGAGTCCGTGACTTGTTCATCCTTTGCGCTTTGCTTCCAAGAACTTCCTTCGGTTTCATCATGTCTTGGGTTGCCAAATGCTTGGACTTTACGCCGCCAAGACTACAAGCTTGGACTTATGCTGCCAAGATCTTACTTTGGACTTCCTCTGCCAAGGTTCACTTGGACTTTACGCTGCCAAGACTACAAACTTGGTCTTACGCTGCCAAGTCCATCCCTTGGACTTCCTTTGCCAAGATCATACTTGGTCTTCCTTTGCCAAGGTTCACTTGGACTTTACGTTGCCAATACTACAAGCTTGGTCTTATGCTACCAAGTTCGTCCCTTGGACTTTCTTTGCCAAGATCATACTTGGACTTCTCTTTTACCAAGTCTTCATCCTTGGATTTTCCTGTCACTTACACATGTTCGTAATTAGATCACAAAACATTGCCTAACTTAGATGATTATCCAAACATCAAAACATATATAAATGCTTGGAGCATTGTTGCACCAACAATATGAACACCTAACATGCTCATATCTATGACTAAATCTGAATGCAATACATCTACCCGGACCAGGTAGGAAATTACCCACCTGATTCGTAGACACCAATCGTCTTCACGTTCATGAATATCTGCCTCGTATCATGTCCTGCACATATCACAACATTTATAGTTAAGTGCAAGCATACAACGAATGATCGATTCGAGTCCTACATTGACTTCGCATCTCGATCAACTAATTGAATAGTTTCTTCCATTATCTTTTAATCACCATACCAACTGTCAATTTAATCATAGCTAATCAAGCTAACTAAATAACATCTCAATCTACAGTTAACATATGTTCATAAGCATTAAGATTCAGACTCACCTGGTTACGCTTCAATCGCACAACCTCCTTGTCCACCTAATAGCACCCAATCTGAATCAATTAACCTCGTTCGTCCATACTAGTGAACTCGATCACATAACAAGCTACACCTATACAATTCATTAACAATTACTTACTGAGCTAACAATTAACTATAGAACATAGCACACATCCATCATTTATTCAAATCCAAGCTTACCTAACACCACTTCATTCAGCCACAGCTCCTTGCTTCAATCAGACCGAAGTCCAATCAATTGAATTAAAGACAAACCCCACAATGACCTGCCTTATCCCTGCTACATGCAAAATAGCCCAAATCCCTATCCAAACACACCACAATTGTAACCTAGGAAACAACAAGATGGCTAAGAAATTACCCATAGATGTGAGAGTAGGTCCTTGAGTAAAACTCTCACGATCCACCGACAAAAGCCATTGAACGACACCGGCATTGCATTACTACCAGAACACACAATGGTTGCTGCTACTGATTGAGGTACAGATGGTTGTGATGTTCACAGAAACAACCAAGGAACAAGATGGATCCCGCAGTGATCAATCGAACATAGCAATCGATCGGACCGTGTCCCTCCTTCCCATCTTTCGATCTCCTGGTGGAATCCCTAACCAAGGAATCTGCCGGCACATCACCAACCACAGGCCTTGACCTTATATCTCGTCAAAAATCGAAGAACAACACTGACTCACTTACTCCGACGGTGATCCTCGGCAGCGAAGTCCACAGAATCGGCAGCGGCCTTCTCCCCTGTTCGCTGGCACCAACTAATTTCTAGTGACGATCCACAGTGGCGAAGGAAGGGCGTCGACAAAAGGGAAAAAAACTAGGGCACGGGAAAAGGCGACGAGCACGCGAAGGTCGCGGACTGAGGCGACTCTTTACTGTCATCAAGATCAGGTCGAGCAAGGCGACGACGAAGTTGTCATTCGTGGCGACGGTGATGGGGTTGCGACCAGCAAGGCGACGGCAGCAGGGCGAGCTCGAGTGTGGCGTCGCGCGGGGAGAAGAGAAGGAAGTCGCGAGATCGTGAAATGGTAAAAATTGCGGCGGAAGAAGAGAGGTCGGCAGCGGCCGTTCGGCGAGGAAGAGGTGCGACGAGAAGAAGAAGAGGAGGTGTCGCGAGTGGGATTAAATCGAAGGAGAAACCGCAAATAACGGACGAATAGAAGGGGAAACAGGTTTGTGGATCGCGGATCGCGTTCGAGATTAACCCGACACCTATTAACCTATTAATCTTAGGGTTAGATTAATAAACCCAATTAACCCCTAGACTAGGATTTAAACTCATTTTAAATCCTGAAAAATTTCTAAAAACTCCTGGAAAAAAATTCCACAAGCTAATTTCTTAATTAGCAAGATATTTTTTTTCGATATCTTACATTCTCCCCCACTTAATAAAATTTGGTCCCTAAATTTCGTGCTAACATACGAGAACCAATTCACGAGATTTCTTGAACTACTACATGCTTCAAGTGAACAAATGAGGATATTGAGCTCGGATAGTATCTTACAGCTCTCATATAACCCCCTCATCAGTAGGATACTGTCATCCAATCTTTACGAGTCGGATGATTTTCGTCCCACTACTGTTGCTCCTTGCGACTCAGGCTCCACCCTGGAATCACCTCGTAAGTTGCATTAGACTGAGGTAGAATCGGAACCTCTTACAGAACATGGTTAGATCGCGGCATGTATTTCCTCAGCATATAAATATGAAATACGTTATGAACACCCGCAAGTGTCGGAGGAAAAGCCAGCCGATAAGCTACACCTCCATAATCCATGACACAAGATCTGAATAGATCCTCCAACGTATAAATGATACACTCAGACTGTTCATCTGTTTGCAGATAAAACATTGCACTAAGCCGAAGCTCTGTGCCCATAGTCTGGTGCAGACTTTGCCAAAAATCGCGAGGTAAATCGCGGGTCTCTATCAGATATAATACCCAAAGGCACGCCATGCAATCTGATAATTCCTCAACAGTACAACTTTGCCAGACTATCTAACGGGTACGACCCACGAATAGGAAGAAAGTAAGCTGATTTGGTCAGTCGATCCACAATCACCCAAATCGCATCACGTCCTTTACGGGTTCTAGGCAATCCCGTAATGTAATCAATAGTGATATGCTCCCACTTCCATTCCGGAATCGGAATTCCCTAGTGCAATCCAGCAAGTTTCTGATGTTCAGCCTTCACCTACTGGCATACTAAACATCGAGCAGCAAAATCTGCTATAACTCTCTTTATACCGTTCCACCAGTATAAACGTTTCCAATCTCAGTACCTCCAAGTACCACCAAGGTATATAGCCCATCTCAAATGATGTGCTTTCTGTAGCAACTCTTCCTTAAACATTGCAACTCCGGAACCCACTATCCTTATCAGAGATGGGGGATTATTTTCTTAAAAGAGTAGTCCATCAACCATCCAAGATACACTTCACCACACACTCTGTAAGTGCATGGGAGACTATAGCGACCAATCTCTCAAGTTGCAACTGTTCGCGTTCCAGCAACTCCATTGTAGTTACCCAGTAGCTTGTTAAATTCTATGAGCACTTCTGCTCCATACAACTACAAATCCAGATAATAACTACTAAAGTCATGTCATGTATATGACAGACTATCTCGTAGTTTCTTAACTGACGTAGGCATAAGATATGCCTCATTCAACTGCATCGGAATCGTTCCGATCCCTGAAACGACGCATCTGCGTACATCATCCTTTTATCCACTCCGGAAGGATTAACTAATACTCGTGTAAAAGTTAACCGCCGTCTAAGTCTTGTAACTGGTTTCACCAGCTTCTGCTAAATGATTTCCATCATGACCTTTGTCAAATAAATCCGTAGTATAGTAATGTCAAGCATTCTATCCACATCTATGAAATTAACCAAAACATACAAGGAAAACCACCATCTACGGTGGTCGAGTGCATAACTCCAACTACCACAATCAACAGTGGCCAGGTTATGCAACTCCAACAACCACAAACTGATCCAATCATGTCCAGGATACACGATTCTCGAATCTAGTGGCGACTAAATCGTTAATTAGTCTAGCAACTTAACCAGAACTCATACAATTCATACCAAATATGAAATTGTCATCTCCACACACCTGCATTCCCTTTACTCTACGCTGATGATATATATTAATCATCACAACGACAATGATAATTGTATGACACCATGTCATTACAATATCAATGCTCCAGTCGCAAATCAACTTTAGAGTATACACAGGTGTCCTTTGCTGATCTAAACAACTCATTTATCCTCAACGGAGGATATTCACTTTCAACAACTATCGCATTCCATCATCGATAATCAATGCATAATTTCAAAGGTCCATCTCTCTTACAATAAAGAGTTTCGGATCTTCTCAAGGAGGAATACTGGGATAGATAAATATCCCTTCCAACTTCTCCTATAATCGCAACTCACATTCTTCCAATTTCTATAGTGTTTAGTAACACTTATACCAGTTAAATTATCACACGGTATAGGATCTTCGATACCGGAACTATTTCCGCAATCATTTCGATCGCCTACTCCACTTGCCTATGCAACGACAAACCTTGGAATTCATCAGAAACTACATCCGAATACTCCCAGATTATACGCACATCCGAGAGCATATCGTACCATACTTTCAACAATTTGACCATCCGTAAGGATATGTCTACAGTAAAAGTATGTCTATCAAAGTCTAAGGGCATCCCTTGACTTCTTAATTGTTGGTCCACCTCTCACCTGACGGTAGAGATACCATCGACCCACAAGTTGATGTATAGGAACCTTTCTTATCCAACTGAGAATGTTCTAGACAAGGATACCTGTAAACTACAAGTATCTCCCAATATATTAACCTTGAGGGTAAACTAAAGTAATACCCTGAACAATCAATTATCTGTCGATCCGATCTAAAGGCTCCTCGTAAGTCTCGGCCTTTCTCCGAAGAGAATAAGATCAGATCCAACAGTCCGTGATAATTCGGTCACATTTCTGCGACGAATGCCTCGGGGATTTTTCCTAGATCATCTGATCTCATCCCTAAATCCTACGAGCTGCAACTGTAGAATACAAAATAGATACGACCATCGTCGTATACTCTCTCCTATATACAAATCAAATCACATCTGGAGGTAACTGTTGTTGTCTACTGAATCTTCTGAGAAGTCTTCTGCTGATGCTGCTTCTGTGCTGATCTCTGCTGAAGGGTAGTATCAAGGAACTCCAACCACGCCTGAGGTAGTAGGTGGCTGCTGATGAGATAACTCAATCTTCTGTGCTGATCTCTGCTGTCGAGACGATGCATCTTCCTCCCGGAACACCATCGAAAGTCTTCAACTGAATCTTCAAAGTACACCTCCTCCACTGTACTGGTTGCTCACAATAGCAACAGATGAACTGATCCAACGGATAATCTGACTTCGCGTGTCTTCGTGATCCGTACTGCACGCACATAATCACTTCGGAGTCTTTGTTCTGATTTCACTAATATTCACGAGAACACCCTGATGATCTGCAATTGGTCTTCTATAATCGAAAAGTAACTCAAGTCCTGTGACCCTGATCTTACTCCTTTTATCCAACAGTCGGAGACTTCTGACTCTATTAAGTTGACCTGCAATATTTGCTTACCGGTCTCCAACTCTTAAACCCTTGTACGGAGTCATTTCTAAACTCCTGTCTCAATCCAATGTCTTCCGGCAGGATCTGGTAAAAGATCCCGACATCCTTATCCAACTATAAGTCAATAACTCTGGGTGGCTTAAATCATCCATTCATCTTCTTGAGCTATTAGGTGGTCGTAACCTCCGCAAGTCTCACGACTCTGCACAGTATACTATTACTAACCGATCACCCTTTCTTGAAGCTCAAGAATTCCTTACAATGTGTCACTAAAAGTGACACGGGAAAATACTCTCTTTCAACATCACTAATCCATGATCAAGTGATATATTATTTCCCGAAGATTATTTTCTGCATTTATCACCAAATATCGGCTTGATCCCAATAATGGTATGCAAACAACTCTTCTTTCTCGGTATAACATGAGTTAAGTACTCAAAAGTACTCTCCAACTTATACATCTCAGTACGAACAACTCAGGGCTAAAATCCCTATGAAACACCGTAACCTAACCTTCCGCTATCTACATCACAATAGACAATTTTTCTTGTCCATTACCCAATAGGTAATGATCTGACTAGTACAGTTAGTGGAAATCTCTAAGACTGTAGTCTCTGATTTCCATAATAAATGTAATGACTTGGCCCCTGTTTTCCGACTCGGTATCAGTCGGCTCTCAGAGATAAATCACCTCCTCGACACAGGTTCAAGACTCACAAACTCAACAGGTCGTTCCCGTGGTCAACTCATACCACGGTTACGAATAATAACCAACACACTATAGGTTATTCCCTGGTATAAGCATCTAAATGCATAGCCAACATAACTGGGAGTATAAACCCTAAAGGTCACTCCGGTTGGTCGCCTCGGTGGACGACCCTACTACAATCTGCAGTGTCATAACTCTATTGTATACACCTCTTGATCAAGTTTAGATAAATATCTACTAAACCATAAGTTATCAATAATTCTTACCTCGTGCTGCTTGGAGCTCAGGCCGCTGTTCATCTCATCTCAGAAAACCAAACCCGAATAAATCGACTCCCAGAATCCAAGACTCGACACAAAAACAACATTGTATGGCATCAGCGAGCAGGCTCACTGATACCACTAAAGTTGTCATCAGAGCATCTTAGGGCGAAAATCAAGCAGACGGACACCTCCACATGCGTGGCAACATTTGAGTTAATACAAGGCCCGTAGGCCCACAATAACAACAATATATATATATATAAACAAACAACTACACAAAACCAGTGAAACAAACCGACAACAATACAACAATCCCACATGCATCTGGGGTATGACTAACACACGCGTGACCACGAAACCTCGATAAAATCTGAATATATAACATATACATCACGAAAACTCCAAAATACAATGCACAATGGACGGAAGGCCCAAAACAAAACACGGGAGCCTCGGAGGTGAGATGAGATGATGTCAGCCGACGGTGCTCCAAGCTGTCACGAAGTCTTCTACTGCACTGGTGACAAAAAACTCGAATGGTCAGTGGGTGTGGTGAGTAAAACTCAGCAGGTAATAGAAAAATATGTATATATGTCATATCACATGTATTTTCAACAACATACTCTAGAGGTACAACAGGTATATCAGCATAGTATATAAATACAAGCATATACCGTCTAACCAAATAAACAACATAAAAATGCAGACATACCTGAAGTTTGCTACGCTACTCTGATCCAACCTGAACATATATCCAACATATATATATATAACAGGAAGAGTAGATCAACTCACAATATACTCTAGCTACAGGTCAAGATATCTAATGGTCTGTCCAACACATATACCAGTATCCGACACAACCGTATGACATATGCAGGAAGCATGCATGAATATGATGTACAAACAAGTGCAGCAAGCATAATACAATCAAATGCATCATCACAATAAGCATATATATATAGATTGCATCTATATATGTATACTAATCACAATCATCCATATATATATATATATACATGCATATATATATATATATATATATATATATATATATGGTAATATGCAAAAATGTCATAAGTCGGCAATGCAGCATGCATGGTCATGTCGGCTCACCCTAAAGCTACCACGACCCCAGTGTGGCCTCGGTGGCTCGAGCATGACAATTGTCCCAACTCAACCCCAACCACTACTCTCGAGTGGATGAGTGGGCAGTATGGTCGAGTAGCATATAAGCGTAAAGAGCAAGCTACACGATGGGGGTCCCTACTATTGGCCACTCCGACAGTCACTACCCATGAGTGGTCGAGTGTCACACACGCAGGACTACGGCACGCAAATCCAACTACTGTTGGTGCAGTAGGCACCTAAGTCGAACCTAAGTTTTGATTATAGCAAACGATACAAAGTTAAGCATATATTGTTATCTCATGAGCTAAATCAAGTGTGCAGAAAAGTCTCAACGCTGGAGCTGAAGGCTAGCAACACCCGGAGGAAGCCGCGGTGGTCGGGGGACACTCAAGAGACTTCAGAGGGAGCCGAAGGAATTGAGTGGAAGGTCGGAAGCAACATGTAAATACTGAGGTAAGCTCGTGTGTGCGAGCGTAAGTAAGGTCGTATCCTCTTTATGGGGATGATCTTAAGCGTAGATCCGACCAAAGACTTCTTATAGATGGTCACAGCTCCTTGCTTCAATCAGACCGAAGTCCAATCAATTGAATTGAAGACAAACCCCACAATGACCTGCCTTATCCCTGCTACATGCAAAATAGCCCAAATCCCTGTCCAAACACACCACAATTGTAACC
Source organism: Wurfbainia villosa (assembly GCA_025175895.1). Classification (NCBI taxonomy): domain Eukaryota; kingdom Viridiplantae; phylum Streptophyta; class Magnoliopsida; order Zingiberales; family Zingiberaceae; genus Wurfbainia; species Wurfbainia villosa. The sequence goes on from CM046004.1 coordinate 86,477,960, forward strand.
TAGGAAACAACAAGATGGCTAAGAAATTACCCATAGATGTGAGAGTAAGTCCTTGAGTAAAACTCTCACGATCCACCGACAAAAGCCATTGAACGACACCGGTGTTGCATTACTACCAGAACACACAATGGTTGCTGCTGTTGATTGAGGTACAGATGGTTGTGATGTTCACAGAAATAGCCAAGGAACAAGATGGATCCCGCAGTGATCAATCGAACATAGCAATCGATCGGACCGTGTCCCTCCTTCCCATCTTTCGATCTCCTGGTGGAATCCCTAACCAAGGCATCTGCCGGCACATCACCAACCACAGGCCTTGACCTTATATCTCATCCAAAACCGAAGAACAGCACTGACTCACCTACTTCGACGGTGATCCTCGACAGTGAAGTCCACAGAATCGGCAGCGACCTTCTCCCCTGTTCGTCGGCACCAACTAATTTCCAATGACGATCCACAGTGGCGGAGGAAGGGCGCCGGCAAAAGGGAACAAAACTAGGGCACAGGAAAAGGCAAGGAGCACGTGAAGGTCGCAGACTGCGGTGACTCTTTGCTATCGTCGAGATCAGGTGGAGCAAGGCGACGACGAAGTTGTCGCCCGTGGCGATGGTGATGGGGCTGCAACCGACACAGCGATGGCAGCGGGGCGAGCTCGAGTGTGGCGTCGCGCGTGGAGAAGAGAAGGAAGTCGCGAGATTGTGAAATGGTGGAAATCGCGGCGGAAGAAGAGGGCTCAGCAGCGGCCGTTCGGCGAGGAAGAGGTGCGACGAGAAGAAGAAGAGGAGGCATCGCGAGTGGGATTAAATCGAAGGAGAAATCGCAGATAACGGACGAATAGAAGGGGAAACGGGTTTGTGGATCGCGGATCACGTTCGAGATTAACCCCACACCTATTAACTTATTAATCTTAGGGTTAGATTAATAAACCCAATTAACCCCTAGACTAGGATTTAAACTCATTTTAAATCCTGAAAAATTTCTAAAAACTCCTGGAAAAAAAATTCCACAAGCTAATTTCTTAATTAGCAAGATTTTTTTTTTTCGATATCTTACAAGGAGTGTTGGTGTCGTGTCCCAAACCAAGACTTGGTTCCATCTTGCCCTCTAGCGTTGATCCCTCATCAATCAATCCATAGAAGAGCATCTAGCTCTGATACCACTTGTTGATGATCGATAATCGCGCTAGAGGGGGGTGAATAGTGTTTCTTCACTTCGATGGATTGCATTTGTGTTCGTCTACAAAACTTGTTATGCATAGTGAAAATAATAAAGCATAAACTAAAAACAAATACAACACTCACACAAGACAAGCGATATAACGTGATTCAGAACCTAAGGTTCCTACTCCATGGGTTGAGCTCAAGTGAGATCTAATGATACACACCATCACTATCAAACTTCTCCTTCTCGGTGACACACCGAAGGTGGAGAAACCTCTTATAATAGTTCTTACACCAATAAGAGATAAATACAAGCAAATACAATGAAATACAAGTAAAGAAAACTTTACAAAGAAGATAGATTTTGTTTGCTTATTTGGTTGCTTGGACTTCTCTTGAAGACCCTGAAATGCACCAACACTTTGCCTCAAATCACCCGAAGAAACATTTCAAGAACCATGGCTGAAATCTTCTATGAACTGCTCCTTTTATGATCTGCATTGGGCTGATTTCATGCTTGACAGTCTATTGCCCAAAGGCACCAATCGACTGTCTACAGTGTCGTTGTCTCACAATAGACTTAATCCACATTGGCATTCCAGCCAACGACTACCCCAGTAGTTGACTGCCCTTACAAATAATCGACTGCTATCCAGTAGTCAACTAGTCAGTCGACCATCTTGGGCGGCTTCGCGTGTCCACTAGCACCGGATCATTGCCATCAATGGCGGTCGACTAACCAACGATCGATTGCCTGGACGATCATTGCTAGAGCCGCGGCTCGGCGGTCAAGCCTCGATCGGATCGTCATAATTCTAGTCCACTGCAGAGCTGACAAGGCTCTGAGTGCTTACACACTTTACCAATTGACTGGCCAAATCCATCAGTCGACTGGTACACCTCAACCATGATGTTTAACCCAAGTAAGATTCCCTCATACTTGATAGACCACCCTTAGCCTAGACCTAATCTAATATCTTGGCCAACAGCTCGACTTCTACCCATTTAGAAAAGTAATCCAATTCCACAAGCAAGAATTTCTTTTGATTTGGTCCTCTTAGCATCGACTCTACAATGTCCATCCCCCATTGGTCGAAGGGGCATGATATAACAGAAGACTTCAGCAACTCGGTGGGTTGTTGAGAGAAATTTTGATGTTTTTGACAACTAAGACAAGCATGGACAGAGTGGGCAGTATCCTTCCGAAGAGTCGGCCAAAAATACCTGCCCAATAGTATCTTCCGAGCTAGTACTCTTCCACCCCCATGATTTCTACAACATTCTTCGTGTATTTCTCGCATCACATATTTGGCTTCTTCTGGGCCTAGACATCTAAGTAGGGGGAGGACGAAAGCATGCTTATAGATACTGCCTTCGATTAAAGTAAATTGAGTACCTCACTTCTTTATGAGTCGAGCCTCTTCGACAGCATCCGGTAATGTCCTTTCTTCAAAAAGGCGATCAAAGATCTCTCTAGTCAATTACGGGCTCTGAGGTGTTTTTATCTTTTTGAGCGATAAGCAGGGCTTTGATGCACGTGAGCACTACCCTAAATCTCCGGTGAGAATGGTCAAGGACTCGAAGCGCGTGCTCGCGCTCAACGCCCGCAAATACACGATTGTCGTCTAGTAATAAAATATCCATCCCACAAGGACTAGTAATCGAGTACTGGTTTACTAAGTGAATATATATTGTTTAGATCAAATTGATTGGGTGATAAGCAAAGAGGTGACAAAAGGAAAATGAGAGGGTTGGGAGATCACTTTTACAGGGACACCACTGTCACTGAGTCCCTATTATGATCGACGGAATGATTCTATATTTTCGATTTCACCTAAATGATTGTAAACATATGTCTTACTCCTAAATCTCAATGGTTACTCATGTAGGTAGGATATCCTATTTTATCCGACGTGATCTTTTGGAACTACACCGGATTACCCTATTCCTAGCCATGTTTCTCTTTCGGATCATCAGAGCTCAGAGGGTTGCTATCTTTGGGAGGCCCCCTGTCACTGGGTCCCACAACCCTTCTAAAGTTAATTTCTCCTACTTTGGGTCTTCTACTAGAATAGGTTCATTACGTTATGTGATATCTATGGGTCCTCGTGGTGAATCAATCTACTTGTGGGGTAACCTTAGTCGCACAGGGAACCTGTCACTAGAACCCCAGCGGATTAACTCCTCATTGATAGTCGATTCCCCCACGTCTCGATTCTCTATGGTTCGGAGGATTGGGTTCTCCTTTCGGTCCTTCCCCATACCTCTAAAATACGACCTAATGCTTTTGACATCTAAATTGGGTTAACACAATAAAGTTGGACTATGAATAATTATATCATAGAATAAAAAATAACATATATGATGAAAGCGATGTAAGATAACATGAATTCATTACATACTTATGTTTACAAATCAAGATAGGCTACTCCCTAATCAAAGAATCATAGAAACTACTCCATAAATAGAAGTACAACCATAAGGCATCGACAAAACAAGTTAAACTCATAGGAATTGCAGAAAAGGAAAGAGAAGGGCTTAGTCTTGATCGAAGAGCGTCTTTGGCTGCAACTTGCATTAGGATCTGAAGTAGCGGCGTCGAGATCTCCTCCTCCAGCGGTTAGGGGGCCCTTGGATGACCCCCTTTCAGGGCTTGGGAGCCCTAGGGCGGCTCCCCTCGTGATCCTCCCGATCCAAAATGATCCCTAACCTCTTAGAAGAGTTTCCTATATATAGAAGCGGTTCTGGCTTTCCATAAATGCTTGAAAAATCCTATTTCCTTGAATTTGCGGTGTCGCCACACGACTGTGTGAAATTCACACGGTTGGGTCATGTGCAAGGCTAGAAACGATTGAAATCTAGGTTGGAAATTTAACACAACCGTGCTAATTTAACACGGTTGGCCTTGTGTCACTCTGGAGCCTCCATTTTGATCAGTTTCACTTCAAGAACATACCCGTGTCTTGGGACACCGCCAGAGCATGTTCCCTAAAGTCCGTACTCTATAAAATGCTTCATTTTTGCTCCAAAAATATTATCCTACACATAAATTAACAAAAGTAGATCTCCGAAAGAAAAATATAGAAAAGTGGAGTAAAAAAAGATAATATGCAATGAATACCCTAAAAACGAGGTAAGATGTGCACTAAAATGATAGCTAAAACCCCATATAAAATGCTCACATCAGGCTTCCAAATGTGGATCGTCCAGTGTCCAAGTTGTCAATGCACTGACCATGCAGGCCAACTCATCGGCTTTTTGATTTTCACCTCAGGGAATCTTATGGAGTATCACCTCTTGAAACTCGACCACCAACTTCTTATAACTCTTTGCATAAAGCCGGAGGCGATCATTGTTGATCTCGAAAGACCCCTTGATTTTCTCTACAGCTAGCTGAGAATCCGAGTGGAGGATGACTCAGAAGGCACCGACGTGTCGAGCTGCCAGAAGACCATCTAGTAAGGTTTAATATTCGGCCTCGTTGTTTGAGGTGCGGAAATTGAGCTGCAAAGCTATTCGAATTGCATCTTCTTAAGGAGACACCAAAAAAATTCCTACGCTACTAGCTTGTTTAACTGCCGAGCTGTCGACATATACCTTTCATATCTCATGCTTTTCCGACCCTGGAGCTTCGACTAAGAAATCTGCTAATACTTGAACTTTGATGGATGTCTGAGACTGGTACTGGATATCATACTTAGCTAGCTCTATAGTCTCTTAATTAGGCGGTCAGAGGCTTCTGGATTGGTCAAGATTCTTCCAAGGCCACTGTTGGTTAGAACTGTGATGGGGTGAGATAAAAAATAGGGACGGAGCTTCCGGGTGCTTATGAGAAGAGCCAAAGCCAATTTTTCCAATATAGTGTATCGACTTTCCACTTCTTTCAACAAATGATAGACGAAATAGATGGGATTCTGTTGATGCAATCGGCCCAGGTCACGATTGACCAGACTCGAGTTTGACTCGAGTGATGTTTTGATGTTTGACTTAGGATGTTTGACATAGTATGTTTGACATTGATGTTTAACATTGATGTCGGTTAATATGTTTTGGGAATATTGTTTATACAATCGACCTAGGTTATAATTGACTGGACTCGAGTTTAACTCGAGGGAGATCTTGATGGTTGACAAGGGTTGACCATGTGATTATAGGAAAGTCCAAGCATGGGTCTTGGCAAAGTAAAGTCCAAGTCATGGATACTTGGCATGGAAAGTCCAAGTGGGACACTTGGCATTTGGGAAAGTCCAAGTCTTGATACTTGGCATGGAAATTCCAATATGGGTTGGCAAGGGAAAGTCCAAGTCTTGAGTACTTGGTGAAGGGATTTCCCTTGTCGACTCCGTGAGGGGAAACTTTGCTTCCCCTTTACCTCGGTTGCTTGACCATGGTGATCCCTTCGATGTCCCCGGATTAAAAAAATTTAATCATAGACAAAAGGGATTCCCAAAGCAACCAAGTCATCATCGTGCTATTCGTTTAGAGAGGTCACTTGAACAAACTAGTTGTTCAAGCGACCTTCCTCTATTCTACGAGTAGCCGCGGAATAGACGATGTCCGGATCGCTGGTTTTTGTGTTTATACTCGGGATCCAAGTATTATTTAGCCATTTACAGAAATATAACATGCTTATATTTGAAAAAAAAAACAAGCAACAAACAAAAAGAAGAAAGTAGAATAGGTATACCTCTCGATCTTCTAATGTATGACCTTCCTCCTTTTGGACGTCGTGTGGGCGACGATCCACCAAAAGTCGAAGCTCCTAGATCACAAATCTTCCTTCCTTGCTCTTCCAAAGCAAGAGGAAGAATAGAAACAAGGTTTTTCTCCTCCCCAAAACCAACCAACAAGGAACACACAAACTCCTTGCCGCCGGCCAACTAGAAGGAGGAGAAAGTGGTGGAAAACTACCAAGACACAAAGGGAAACCCTATATCTTGTTTCCACCACCTAAGGAGAATAAGAAGGGGGCTTTTGGGTGCCAGCCAAGGCTGGAAAAAGGCTGGAAAGGGTGCTGGATGTTGGCCCAAAGAGGAAGAAGAAGAGAAGAATACCTTCCTTATTTGGTGTCACCCTTGCCTCCAAACCCTAATCCCAATCCTATCTCAAATAGGATTGCTTCTTGCCGCCCAAACCCTAGCTCTCCCCCAATTCATATTCACGCCAACTCCATGCCATCCTTTTATAGAGTTAGGGATAAGTCATGAATTAATCTCATCCATTGGTTCTAGGGATTTAATCTCAACCGTCGGATCTAGAGATTTAATCTCAACCGTCGGATCTTAGAGATTTAATCTCTACCAATGGATCTTAGAGTTTTGTTTCTATCCATTGGATCTAAGCATCATGAGGTGTTAATAGGCTACATTAGGGACCATGAGGAGGAGTTGGGTCTTGGTCACCCATGGATCAAGCCCACATAAAGTCCGATCCACTAATGATGATCCAATCCACTAAAGGTTCATCATTGATCTACCTCACCAACCCCCATATGATAATATGAGCTCCATATATTATTTGTACATTTTCTCCCCGTGTTTAAGATCTCGAATGCCCGTCGATTAATTAATTTACTGACCATTAATTAATCAACATCTAACTCTTTGAGTAGTACCACTCAACCTTTTCATCATGTCGGACCAAGTCCACCTGCAGGGTTTACATGATGAACCTTATGAGCTCCTCAAGGGGACATCATCATCCTAATATATAGGATACAGTTTCCTCCTATAATCAACGGCACACCATATAAATAATATCATCTCCCAACTTACCAAGCCTATCGATTTAATCTATAAATCTCGCCCATTGGTAAATCAAAGAGATGAGTACTAAGTATATGTGCCCGTTATTATATCAGGATTAAGAGCATGTACTAAATAATATCTGAGGTCCGATTCGATTATGTAGTCAGCAATAAATCGAATCACCTCTATGTCGGTCCTGCTCAATACACACAAAGTGCACTAGTGTGATTCTATGGTCAAGACAAACCAATACCAAATCACACTACAACCATTCCGATGGTTTGTCCAAAGTCATCTCGGTTGTGAGCCTTTACTTATACTTTTCAAGGGGTCGATAACATGATCTCCTGTGTGACACCGCACACCATGTTATCTACAATGTAAAGTATTAGACAATATTGCATAACAATAAAAATATGCAAACAATGATCTTGTGATTCTTATTTCAAAATAAAGATGTTCATACAAAAGATAGACTTTTCAGTATACATCCCTACAATCTCCCACTTATACTAAAAGACTATGTTGTTCTCAAAGTGTCATATATCTGATCTCCATTCCCTCCACATGCCTATCAAAAACTCTCGCCGAAAGGGCCTTAGTAAAAGGATCTGCCAGGTTATCCTCCGATGCAATCTTGGCCACAACAACTTCTCCTCTCTTTACGATTTCTCGTATCAGGTGGTACTTGCGCTCTATGTATTTACTAGCCTTATGGGCTCGTGGTTCCTTCGAGTTTGCAACTGCACCACTATTATTACAATAAATTGTGATAGTTCTGGGCAAACCAGGAATCACATCCAAGTCCATCAGGAAGTTCCTGAGCCATACAGCTTCTTTGGCTGCCTCAGAGGCCGCCACATACTCAGCTTCCATGGTGGAGTCTGCCACGCACTTTTGCTTGACACTCCTCCATACAATGGCTCCACCTCCCAAAGTAAACACAAAACCTGAGGTAGACTTACTGTTATCCCTATCAGATTGGAAGTCGGAATCTGTGTAACCCACAGGGAGTAATTGGTCTGCCCGGTAAACCAGCATATAATCCATAGTTCTTCTCAGGTACTTTAATATATGCTTTACCTCAGTTCAATGTCCCTGTCCTGGATTACTCTGATATATACTGACCATGCCCACGGCAAAATAGATATCTGGTCTCGTACAAAGCATCGCATACATGAGGCTTCCTACTGCCGAAGCATAAGGAACCGCCTTCATCTCCTCTATCTCCTCAGATGATCTAGAACACATCTCCTTAGATAAAGGAACTCCATGCCTGAAAGGTAGAAAACCCTTCTTGGAGTTCTGCATGCTAAAACGCTCCATAATCGTGTCTATGTATGAAGCTTGGGATAAGCACAACATCCTTTTCCTGCGATCCCTTATAACCTTGATCCCAAGGATGTGTCCCACCTCTCCCAAGTCCTTCATATCAAATTGTTTGGACAACCATACTCTTACATCCGATAACACCTTGATATTGTTGCCAATCAATAAAATGTCATCTACGTATAGTACAAGAAATACCACTACGTTTCTGTCACATCTCTTGTATACACAAGACTCATCCGAACTTTGAATAAATCCATAAGACTGGATCACCTCATCAAAACGGATGTTCCAAGACCTCGAAGCTTGCTTCAATCCATAAATGGACCGATTAAGCTTACATACAAGATGCTCTTTGCCCTTAGCAATGAATCCCTCTGGTTGCTTCATGTAGATGTTTTCCTCAAGACTTCCATTAAGGAAAGCTGTCTTGACATCCATCTTCCACACCTCATAATCCATATGAGGTGCTATGCATAAGAGAATCCGGATAGATTTAAGCATGGCTACCGGCGAAAAGGTCTCCTCATAATCGATACCCTCTTTCTGAGTATACCCCTTTGCAACAAGCCTCGCTTTGAAGGTCTCAACCTTCCCATATATTCCTCTCTTTCTCTTGTAGATCCACTTGCATCCAATGGTTTTTACACCATCGGGTGGTTCTACTAGCTCCCAGACCTGATTTGAATCCATAGATTCAATCTCATCATTCATTGCACTTTGCCAAGATACTGTATCTTTATCTTGGATTGCCTCGTCATATGTCCAGGGATCAGGTTCATGTTCGCCAGGGACCAAATCAGAAGATTCTCCCAAGAACATGAATCTATCAGGCTGTCTCACAACCCTCCCACTACGACGAGGTATCACCTGTGTATCCTCTGTGACACGCGGTGCAGCGACATGTGGTATATCCTCTTGTACCGGTGGTACTAAAGAAGTGACTTCCCCTTTTAACTCCTCCAGAACAATTTTACTCTTGGGCTTGTGGCTCATCACATAGTCTTCCTCTAGAAATCTGGCATTCGTGCTAACGATCACCCTCTGATCTCTAGGACTATAAAATAAACCACCCTTCGTTCCCCTAGGATAGCTAGAACAAGCGCGTATACATGCGAGGTTTCAACTTATCGATTCGCCTTGACCAAAGAAATGTCATATCCGAATATGTCTTAGACTAGGCTTTCGCCCAATCCACAACTCTGTGGGAGTAGAAGGCACTGATTTAGATGGAACCAAGTTCAGAATGTACACCGCCGTTTCTAGAGCATATCCCCAGAACGAATCTGGCAAGTCAGAATAACTCATCATCGATCTAACTATCTCCATAAGAGTCCTATTCCTTCGCTCTGCTACACCGTTCTACTGGGGTGTGCTAGGTGCAGTCAATTAGGATTGAATCTCAGCCTCTGATAAGTAGTTCCTAAACTCTCCCAAGAGGTACTCACCACCATGATCAGATCGTAGTGTCTTGATACTTTTACCTTGACGTTTCTCCACATCAGCCTTGAATTCTTTGAACTTGTCAAAGCATTTAGACTTGCGGCGCATCAGGTAAATGTATCCATATCTTGAGTAATCATCTATAAAAGAGACGAAATACTCAAAACCACCTCTAGCCTGGATAGACATAGGACCACACAAATCAGAATGAACCAATTCTAACACATCTTTGGCTCTATACCCCTTAGCCTTAAAAGACCTCTTGGTCATCTTACCCTCCAAGAAAAATTCACAGGTTGGGAGATCCTCCACCACTAATGAACCCAAAGGTCCATCAACTATCAACCTTTGAATTCTGCTTAGGTTAATGTGACCAAGCCTAAGATGCCAAAGATATGTTTGGTTCATCTTCGAAGGTTCTTTTCTCTTATTGGAATTAGAAGATGAGTTATTAACTTCAATATGCATCGTGGGAGGTTTTGGTTCCAGTGTGTATAGATTTCCTATCAATGTACCCGAACAGATAATGTCCCTATCTCTTTTTATGACAACTCTGTCATTGAAAGAAATAGAATATCCATCCATAAACAATTTAGAAACTGAAATTAAATTCTTTCTAAATAAGGGTACATAAAGGCAATTCTTAAGAACCAAAAGTTTATTTTTTTCAAAAGATAAATGAACATCTCCCACTACAACAGCAGCCACCTTCGTGGCATCGCCCAAGTACACGGTAATCTCCCCCTCAGCCAATCATCGTCTGGTTTTCTGGAACCCCTGCAAGGTGTTGCAGACATGATCAGTGGCTCCCGTATCTACACACCAGGTGCCGGTAGATAACACCGCTAAACATGTTTCAATGACTAGACCAAAAGATATACCTTTGTTCTTGCGGTTGGGGCAGTCCTTCTTCCAGTGTCCAGTCTGCTTACAAGTGAAGCACTTGCCTTTCGGCTTCTTCACTCCTCCCTGAGTACCTCCCACCGCCTTCGCCCCGGTTTGTTTCTTCTTCTTCTTGCCTTTCGGCTTAGAAGTAGAAACCTTCTGGGTCATCACGACATGCGCCTAAGCACTCTGACGAAATAGTCCCTCTGCCGCCTGGAGTTCTATCAGAAGTTCCGCCAATGAATACAACCTCTTGTTCATGTTGTAGTTAAGGCAAAACTGCTCAAAACTTCTAGGCAGAGACTGGAGTATGATATCGACCTGGGTTTCCCCATCGATCTCAGCTCCTAGGACCTCAAGCTCATTCAAATGAGTCATCATCTTGAGAACATGATCCCTTATGGGTGTTCCCTCGATCATGGTGGTCATCATCAAGTTTCTCATGGCTTCTTGCCTCGCGGCCCGATTCTGGTGTCCGAAAAGCTCCTTGAGATTGAGCATCATATCATAGGCAGTGGGCATGGCTTGATGTTGATGTTGGAGTACATTTGACATAGATGACAAAATGTAACACCGTGTCATCTCATCGGCCTTGATCCACTTCCTATAGCTCTCTCTCTCCTTTTCCCCAGAATCATCTGTAGGCTTGGGAGGGCACTCTTCGAGGAGTACATATTTGTATTCCTCAGCAGTCAAGACAATGTCTAGATTCCTCTTCCAATCTACATAGTTGGGTCCAGTAAGTTTGTTCTCTTTCAGTATCACAGCAAGTGGGTTGAAAGTCATTTTGAAAGAAAACCTAAGAATCACATAAATCAAAACATTAGATTTCAAAAAATTATTGATTCCTCAAACAATAAAATTTTAAAATCAACCAACACCTCAAAACACCGAGAATATCGTATGCCACGATAGTGTGGATGTATACGAATTCTACATTTGTAAGAGGAGGTTTTACCCATTAATTTTACTATCTTATCAACCTAACTTTTTAACAAGTAAAATTAATAGTTGGTTCCTCTTTGGCCCTACAAATAAAAGCAATGACTCCGATGGGGAGGATACTTATATTTGTATCTAAGTGTTCACCATTACTCGGTACTAAGGTAATTATCTCGGGTTATGTGTCTTACGATGGGCAAGTACACACGCTCCTTGATGATTTCCTATAACCATATTTGACCTTGTGATCCACAAACAAACCCATCCGATGGGGAGGAAGGCACTCAGAGCCGACGCGCAAGTTTGTTTGCATCACTTGTCAAATTGTAATGGAGGCCGTGGGAATTTATAAAATATCCCTCTCCCACTTAGTAATTTGTAATTGAGGAATTTTCCTAGCCTACGACATACATATCAAACAAAAAATAATAAATATGAAAAATAAATTATTTTCTAACTATTATGGCTTTTGTCTTCAATATGACTCTCGTCGCATCACCATCTCGTCCACTCCTCCTACGCCATGTATGAGCCATCCGGAGATCCGAGCTGAGACTAAAACCTATTTTAATTTACATCCATCGATCCTATACTCCACGAGGGAGTGTACATGAAATCTAGATCGAAAGTAAAATAAAATAAAGAGTGGCTAAACAATGCCGTATTTAATTTACAAAAACTAAATACTAGCCTCGTCAACCCCGAGGATTCAACAAAATAAATATTTACACACATACAATCACATATACACATATGACCATAATAGTCGGATCTTATGCCTGCAACCAAAGAGTTAAACTACGTATATCCTACTATTATCCGGCACATATAATATATGAAAAAGTGCATAAAAATTAACCGAATCCTAAACACACAAAACCGGAAACCTTGGCTCTGATACCAAATGAAGGGATTTCCCTTGTCGAGTCCGTGAGGGGAAACTTCGCTTCCCCTTTACCTCGGTTGCTTGACCATGGTGATCCCTTCGATGTCCCCGGATTAAAAAAATTTAATCCTAGACAAAAGGGATTCACAAAGCAACCAAGTCATCGTCGTGCTATTCGTTTAGAGAGGTCACTTGAACAAACTAGTTGTTCAAGCGACCTTCCTCTATTCTACGAGTAGCTGCGGAATAGACGATGTCCGGATCGCCGGTTTTTGTGTTTATGCTCGGGATCCAAGTATTATTTAGCCATTTACAGAAATATAACATGCTTATATTTGAAAAACAAAAACAAGCAACAAACAAAAAGAAGAAAGTAGAATAGGTATACCTCTCGATCTTCTAATGTATGACCTTCCTCCTTTTGGACGTCGTGTGGGCGACGATCCACCAAAAGTCGAAGCTCCTAGATCGCAAATCTTCCTTCCTTGATCTTTCAAAGCAAGAGGAAGAATAGAAACAAGGTTTTTCTCCTCCCCAAAACCAACCAACAAGGAGCACACAAACTCCTTGCCGCCGACCAACTAGAAGGAGGAGAAAGTGGTGGAAAACTACCAAGACACCAAGGGAAACCCTATATCTTGTTTCCACCACCTAAGGAGAAGAAGAAGGGGGCTTTTGGGCGCCGGCCAAGTCTGGAAAAAAGCTGGAAAGGGTGCTGGACGTTGGCCCAGAGAGGAAGAAGAAGAGAAGAATACCTTCCTTATTTGGTGCCACCCTTGCCTCCAAACCCTAATCCCAATCCTATCTCAAATAGGATTGCTTCTTGCCGCCCAAACCTTAGCTCTCCCCCAATTCATATTCACGCCAACTCCATGCCATCCTTTTATAGAGTTAGGGATAAGTCATGAATTAATCTCATCCATTGGTTCTAGGGATTTAATCTCAACCGTCGGATCTAGAGATTTAATCTCAACCGTCGGATCTTAGAGATTTAACCTCTACCAATGGATCTTAGAGTTTTGTTTCTATCCATTGGATCTAAGCATCATGAGGTGTTAATAGGCTACATTAGGGACCATGAGGAGGAGTTGGGTCTTGGCCACCCATGGATCAAGCCCACATAAAGTCCGATCCACTAATGATGATCCAATCCACTAAAGGTTCATCATTGATCTACCTCACCAACCCCCATATGATAATATGGGCTTCATATATTATTTGTACATTTTCTCCCCGTATTTAAGATCTCGAATGTCCATCGATTAATTAATTTACTGACCATTAATTAATCAACATCTAACTCCTTGAGTAGTACCACTCAACCTTTTCATCATGCCGGACCAAGTCCACCTGTAGGGTTTACAAGATGAACCTTATGAGCTCCTCAAGGGGACATCATCATCCTAATATATAGGACACGGTTTCCTCCTATAATCAACGTCACACCATATAAATAATATCATCTCCCAACTTACCGAGCCTATCGATTTAATCTATAAATCTCGCTCATTGGTAAATCAAAGAGATGAGTACTAAGTATATGTATCTGTTATTATATCGGGATTAAGAGCATGTACTAAATAATATCTGAGGTCCGATTCAATTATGTAGTCAGCAATAAATCGAATCACCTCTATGTCGGTCCTGCTCAATACACACAAAGTGCACTAGTGTGATTCTATGGTCAAGACAAACCAATACCAAATCACACTACAACCATTCCGATGGTTTGTCCAAAGTCATTTCGATTGTGAGCCTTTACTTATACTTTTCAAGGGGCCGATAACATGATCTCCCGTGTGACACCACACACCATGTTATCTACAATGTAAAGTATTAGACAATATTGCATAACCATAAAAATTTACAAACAATGATCATGTGATTCTTATTTCAAAATAAAGATGTTCATACAAAAGATAGACTTTTCAGTATACATCCCTACACTTGGCATGTAAAGTCCAACATGGGTTGGCAAGGGAAAGTCTAAGCTTGAGTCTTGGCATTTGAGAAGTCCAAGGGGATTGATATTGGCGGCGTAAAGTCCAAGGGTGGAGTCTTGGCAGCATAAGTCCAATGGTTGGCGGCGTAAAGTCCAAGGGGAGTCTTGGCGGCGTAAGTCCAATGTGCCTTGGCGGTGTAGACACCGTTAGTATGACATAGCCGATGGAAGCACCTGAAGGCTAGCGCGATGGATGAACAAGTCATGGATGACTTGGAGGGATCCGAGAGGCATGAGACTGATGGAGGTGGCTAGAAGGCTTAGGTCTAGGCTAAGGGTGGTCTAGCAAGTATGGGGGCACCATACTTGAGTTTAAACCTCATGTTTGAGGTTGGCAGTCGACTGGCATTATGGTCGGTTCGACTATCATGAGTCGACTAGAGCTCGACTGCCAGTTAGGGCTGAAATTGCCATGGCGATCATTTCATCGAGTAAGCGATGGGCCGGATCATCGCTATGGATGGCGATGGATCGATTGAGTCATGAGCACAGAATGCTCCATAGTCGATTGGGCAGTCGACTGTCGATATTGGAAGTCGACTGGTGAGAGTCCTGTTGGAACTTTTCCAACGTGGATTGAGCTGTTGTCTCACAGCTACAGTGTTGGCAGTCGACTGGGGACTTATGGCAGTCGACTTCTAGGCGGAAATCCAGCCCGATGCAGGTTAAAAAGAGGAGCTTGTGGAGGATTTCATCATCAGTTCTTTGGAAGCTTTGGTGAGACGATTTGAAGGCGATTTGCAGGTGCATTTCAGGGTCCTTCAAGCTCATCCAAGCAACCAACAAGCAAGCGCTCAAAACCCTAGTTTGTAAAGTGTTCTTTACATTTTCACTTGTATTTGCTTGTTTACTTTGTATTATTTGTTGTAATTCATTGTATGAGGTTTCTCCACCTCCGACTTGTTGTCGAGAAGGAGTTTATTGCTTAGTGGTGTTTGTGGCATCGCTAGGGTTCGTACGAACCCAATCCGTGGAGTATGAACCATTTCGGTTCCGAAACACGTTATATCGTGTGTGTTATGATTGTACCTTGTATTTGTATTTGTTATTATTTATTCCGTTGCGCTAACGAAAATTATAGACTCAATCACGATCGAATTCCATCAACGTATGACAACGCGCTATTCACCCCCCCCCCCTCTAGCGTCCAATTGATCCCCTACAGATTCTACCTGCTCTCCTCCTGCCAAATCAGAACATATCCCATAGCTTCTTCTATTGCGGCCAAATATAACCATAGTATTTCTTCATTCATGGGCTTGGAAAGGGTGGGTAACTCAGCAAGATACTACTTTAGATCAGTAAATGTCTGCTCGTATTTTTTGTCCCATGAAAATCGAGTCGACTTGTGGAGCACCTTAAAGAAAGGTAGGCTTCACTCAACCACTTTAGGGATGAAGTGCGAGAGGGCTATAATTCTTCCCACTAATCTCTGAGCTTCTTTCATATTTCAAGGTGAGGTCATATTCTATAAGGCTTGGCCTTTTCTGGATTGACCTCAATTCCTCTTTCGATTATAATGTATCCGAGAAATCAGCCACTTCGAACACCAAACAGGCACTTATTAGGATTAAGCTTGATCCCATATCTTCGCAGGGCGCAAAAGGTTTCGGCCATATCCTTGATGATATCTTCAGCTTGAACGGACTTGATAAAGATATCATCTACATAGACTTCGATGTTTCGATCAATTTACAGTTTGAAAATCGTGTCCATCAGTCTTTGGTAAGTGGCTCCGACATTCTTAACTCCGAATGACATGACTTGATAATAGAAAGTCCTGTCCAAAGTAACAAAACTGAAATTTTCTTGATCTTCCTGAGCTAATGGGATCTGGTGGTATCCTTGATAGGCATCTAATATACAAATAAGTTCACATTCTCAGGTTGAATCCACCAATTGATCTATCCAAGGCGGGAATAACAATCTTTGGGACACACTTTATTAAAATCCCAAAAGTCTATACACACTCTCCATTTACCTCCTGATTTGGGTACCAACACTACATTGGAGAGCCAAGAAGAAAATTGTATTTTTCGGATGTGTCCGGCTTACAGTAGCTTCTACTCTTCAACTCATATGATCCGATCTTTTTCGAGGCCGAAGTGTCTTCTCTTTTGCTTCACTAAATGAGCTCCTGGAAGGATGTTTAGCTTGTGTTCCATCACCGCTCGAGGGATCACCTTGCTTTTTTCTTCTGGCCAAGTGAATACATCTTGGTTAGCTAAGAGATAGTTAATCACATTTCGTTTCAGCTCAGAAGATAAGTCGACTGCTATTCGGACAGTCTTCTCGAGGTGACCAAGGTAGATCTATATCTTTTCATCTTCTCCCAGAGGCTCTTCTGAAGGGTATAGACTGCAGATTCCATCCATCGACTTCTTTTGAAGCCAGCCCATACTTCCTCCACATATCACTTCCTAGTCGCTTTTTGATCTCCGCTTTCTTCTCCAACTTGATCGGCCACTGGGAATTTACCTTTTGGTGGTATGTTGAGATGATTGCTTGAAAGGAATGTAGGGTCAATCTTCCAAGAATGACGTTATAGGCCGAGACAACATCTACCACAGTGAAGGTGGTAATTCTGATTCGGCGAAGGGGCTCTTTTCCGAGAGACAGAGGTAAGTCGATTCGGCTGATCGATAATACTTCGTGCCCCGAAAACCCAAAAAGGGCAGTGTTGAATGGTTGAAGATCGGCCTTATCACACTGCATGCGATAAAAATTTCCTTTAAACAAAATATTTACTAAACTATGTATGTCTACAAATACCCGAGCTACATCATAATTAGCGATCATAGCTCGGACCACCAAGGCGTCATCATGAGGGACCAGGACTCCTCGTAGATCTTCTGGTCCAAAGTTAATTGAGGGTCCTTCTGTTGGATCGAAGCGGATCGCTAGAGGGGGGGGTGAATAGCGATAAAAACTTTTTCTTTTAAATCGTTCGGTGGACAATTAAACGCAGCGGAAATGTAAATAAAAACTAAATGAGACAAATAGTTTTTTTACTTGGTTCGTAGCCTTCGGCTACTACTCCAAGACCCTAACGGTCCTAGACCGTGTACGGAGGGCAATTCACTAAAACACTCCTCCTCGTTGGAGGTAGGAGTTTTACGATTACAAAAACCTTCGAAGCACAAGATAGAGAGACAAACCCTCTCTTCTATTAAAATGAAATGCAATGGTAGAAAGCCTCGATTAACAAACGAATTGCAAGATTAAAAGAAATGACAAAACAAGATTATACCAACAACTCGAAGATAGGACTTAAACTAGGGTTGTTGGCAGCACTTCGTTGTCGTAGAGTTATCGGAGAGTCGCAGTGTTGTGGAGGCTTTTGAGCACTTAGAATTGATGAGAAAACCCTATGTTAGGACCTCCTTTTATAGCCTTTGAGCTCCTTTTCGAGAGGAACCCTAACCAATCATATTTGGGCACCACTCCCCTTGAAATTTGGTGATAAACCTTGACTCCTCGAAGCTGATCCTTTGACCATCACCGATCGATGGCAAGATCGATCGAGGCCGACCTCGCGATCGGCGATTGACGGCAATGAGTCCTCTCGGCAATGATCGATGCTAGCTGCAAGGCAAAGTTAGCTTAACAAAAATATTATTTTGACGGCCTTTGACCGTTCGATCTCGACCTAGACCATCTATAGGATGTCTTTGGTCGGATCTACGCTTAAGGTCATCCCCGTAAAGAGGATACGACCTCACTTACGCTCGCACACACGAGCTTACCTCGATACTTACGTGTTGCTTTTGCTTCCGGCCTTCCACTCTATTCCTTCGGCTCCCTCCGAAGTCACTCGAGTGTCGCCCGACCACCGCGGCTTCCTCCGGGTGTCGCTAGCCTTCAGCTCCAGCTATAGCAATCTTCTGCACACTCGATTCAGCTCATGAGATAACGACATGAGTTTAACTTTGTATCGTTTGCTATAATCAAAACTCAGGTTCGACTTAGGTGCCTACTGCACCAACAATCTCCCCCTTTTTGATTTATGGCAAACCCACATACAAAGTTAAGTAAATAGCAAGCATGAAGAATAATGTGCATTAGAAACAAACAAGAAATAAAGAAGATTAAGTTGGAGTAGTAAGGATTTTCTTCAAGTACTCCCCCTTGAGGAAACCTCCCCCTTGACCGAGGGTGAGTCTTGAAGAAAGACCTTAATCCTCCCCCTTGAGGGTTGCTTTAAGTAATTACTTAAAGTTGGCCTTAGTAAAACGTTTAAGTTAAGTTCTCCCCTTTAAGTAAAGCATTAACGGCATAATGTTTACGTTGATGGCACACATAAGTTTAAGTTAAGAATTCTCTTAACTTGGCCTTTACTTCCTTTTGTTAAAAGTTAAATAAGTTTTCAAAAACTTAGAGTTAACTTTTGGTTTAAATATGAAGTAAGAGTTAAGTTATATAAAAAAGATTTTGACCCCTTAACTTTGGCCTTTTTCTCCCCCTTTTGCCATATATCGAAAAGAGTGAGGGTGTGTGTGGAAAATAAGTGTTAAATATAAAGTCCAAGCATGTTCCACATTATTTTGAAAAATAATATACTGAAAATAAGTTCATCTATAAAATGTTCGACTCATATTTGGCTTGATTGATATGAAAGATCAACTAGTCCTGGTCAGAGTCGGTTAGTATGTATGATTATACTCCGTGGTTCATAGCGATGCACTAGCTCTACATCTGGAACCAGGAGTAAGGTCCTAACATCTCACGCCCATCTACGTGGCTAAGTACACAAACACATTAGTCCTATGTGTTGTGAGATGTATTGGCTCCTTAAATCTATAGGTGCATGATATCTAAGGTATGTCCTATGCTAGTTCCATAAAAATGAAAATTTAAGAAATAGTAGTAAGAAAATATAATTTGCAAGTTCCTATTCTACTACGCACATGCCCAATTTTCGTCTTAATAGACTAAATTCAGCTTCGGGTAGGGGTTTAGTAAATAGGTCTGCTAAGTTAGACTTTGATTCGACGTATTCGAGTTGTATGGCTCCGTTGGCCACATGTTCTCGAATGAAATGGTGTTTGACCTCTATATGTTTGGTCCTAGAGTGACATATTGGATTCTTAGTAAGATTAATTGAACTAATGTTATCTACGTGAAGTTTTGTGTTCATAAAGTCTAACTTGAAATCGCGGAGAGTGTGCTTCATCCAAAGAAGCTGAGTGACACACTCACCCATCGCGATGTATTCGGCTTCAGTGGTAGATAAGGCAACACAGTGTTGCTTCCTACTGCACCAACTCATTAGACTCGAGCCGAGAAGTTGACAACAACCACTCGTGCTCTTTCTATCGAGCTTACTACCGGCATAGTCCGAATCGGAGTAGCCAGTTAGTTCGAACTCGGTAGATCTAGGGTACCAAATACCGACATTAAGTGTACCCTTTAGATATCTAAGGATATGCTTGACTAGAGTTAGGTGAGACTCCTTGGCACCGGTTTGAAACCTTGCGCACATACTTACTGCAAATAGGATATCAGGTCGGCTTGCAGTTAAGTAAAGGAGACTCCCTATTATGCTCCTATAGTATTTTAAATCAATTGAGTTTTCGATTAAATCTTCTTCTATATTCACATTAGTTGTCATTGGGGTATTAATAATTTTAGCGTCTTGCATTCCAAAGCGTTTAATTAATTCCCTAGTATATTTGCGTTGATGTAGGTATATTCCATATTTAGTTTGTTTAATTTGTAGACCTAAGAAGAAACTTAACTCGCCTACTAAATTCATTTCAAATTCACTTTCCATAAGTGAAATGAACTCATTTAGTAGGAATGAGTTGGTGGTTCCGAAAATAATATCATCTACGTAGATTTGGGCTATGAATATGTCTTTACCTAAGGTTTTTACGAAAAGGGTTGGGTCAACTACACCTTGGTTAAAGCCTTTGGACTTAAGATAAATCGAAAGTCTCTCTTACCAAGCTCGCGGAGCTTGTTTAAGTCCATAAAGAGCTTTCTTTAATCTAAGGACATGATCCGGTTTGTCTAAACTTTCGAAACCGGGGGGTTGACTAACATAAACTTCTTCTTTAATGTATCCATTTAAGAATGCAGATTTCACATCCATTTGAAACAACTTAAATCCTCGATGTGCTGCATATGCTAATAGCATTCGAATGGACTCTAATCTAGCTACTGGGGCATAGGTCTCGTCGTAATCTAAACCTTCGACTTGACTAAACCCTTTAGCAACTAGTCTAGCTTTATTTCTAACTACTTCACCTTTATCATCAATTTTATTTCTAAACACCCACCTTGTTCCAATGATTGTTTTATCTTTAGGTGGTGGTACTAATTCACATACTTCGTTCCTAGTGAATTGAGCCAACTCTTCTTGCATTGCAATAATCCAATCGGGATCAAGAAGAGCTTGGTCAATAGTTTTGGGTTCAATTTTAGAAATCAAGGATATTTGACTAAGGTTTCTGTATGAGGCTCTAGTTCGAACTCCTAGACTTGGATCACCTATCACTTGGTCGATAGGATGATTCGTTTGGGTCCTAGTTGGATTTGGGTTTGAGTCTACAACTTGATCCATAGGATGGCTTGTTTGAGTTCTAGTTTGGTTGGAGTCATCTATCACTTGGTCGATAGAGTGACTTGGTTGACTTAGGTTAGGATTAACACTAGACCTGATCTCCGGATCAGAGTTAGGTCTAGTATGAGTCAGTTCGCTAATTGGGGTTGCCGGGGGTTTTGTAGGTTCGTGTCCTTCATCAAATACTACATTGATAGTCTCCTCGACTCTAAGGGTGTCATGGTTATATACTCTATAAGCTCTGCTTGTAGTCGAGTATCCTAGAAAGATTCCGGTCGTGGTTTTGGATGTAAATTTCCCTAGATAATCCTTAGTGTTTAGGATATGTACCTTACACCCAAATACCCTAAAGTACTTGATGTTAGGTATTTTATCGTGATAAATCTTGTATGAGGTCTTAAGGTGTCTCTTTACCATAAGGATTCTATTTTGGACATAGCATGTCGTACTCACGGCTTCCGCCCAAAACCTATCGGGTAGGTTATACTCATTTAACATTGTCCTAGCGGCTTCTTGTAGGGTTCTATTTTTGCGTTCTACTAGGTCATTTTGTTGTGGAGTTCTAGGGCAAGAGAACTCGTAGTGGTATCCATTTAGGTTACAGAATTCTGTAAACCTATGGTTTTCGAATTCACCACCATGATCAGTCCTAAGTCTTTTGATTTTAATGCTTTGTTGATTTTCTATTAACTTAAATAGATTGATTAATTGATCTAGGGTATCATTTTTGTGTTTGATGAACCTAACCCAAGTAAATCTAGAATAGTCATCAATTATGACTAAGCAGAATTTACTTCCGTTAAGTGACTTAGCTCCGTGTGAATCAAATAGATCCATGTGTAGGAGCTCAAGCACACTTTTGGTTCGTTCTTGACTAGTTAGTTGATGTTGTGTCCTAGATTGTTTACCTTGTTGACAAGCATTACATATTTTATTATCCAAGTTGTTGAGGTTAGGCAAACCTCTGACTAAATCACTCTGACTCATCTTGTGGATGAGTCTTGGGTGTGAGTGACCGAGTTGTCGGTGCCACAACCACGATTCCTCTTGCCGTGTCATAAGACACTTAGTTGAGGAGTTAGTTAAGTTGATAGTGTAAATGTTGTTATTTCTAGTCCCTTTAAGAATTGTTTTAGAGGTTTCGTTTGTATTAATTACGCATTCATTTTCTAGAAATATGACCTTATAGTTATTATCACACAATTGGCTTACACTAAGTAAATTATATTGAAAATTTTCTACTAATAAAACATTTTGAATAACAAAATTTGAATTGAGCTCAATATCACCTGATCCGATGATTTTGAGCTTGCCGTTATTTCTGAAGGCTACCGATCCTTGTCGTTTGAATCGAAGCTTCAAAAACTTGAGTTGATCCCCGGTCATGTGTCGGGAGCAACCACTGTCCAACATTCATTGATCCTACACGCAAGGTAGTTGGATCGGATATTGGATTTATTAAAAATTGGTTGAATATTATTAACCTAAATCATCTTACCCATGTCTATATGATCAAACATGTTAATCCTATATGTTATTGTGAGATGACTTCCAATTTTTTAGTTGAATTAAGTTTAATGACTTAAACACTTGTCAACCTTGCGTTAGATTCGGATTTGACCTTAGGCTCATCAAGTCACCTTTTCAAGATCATGGCTTCCAGGTCGTGGCGAGGCACAGAGGCCTTCTTTGATCGGAACAACGACCACTTCCTTAGACAAAGTCATTTTCAAGAAAATAGAGACTTGACTCACCTAAGACCACTTCCTGGTCTAACTAGTCTAGGATATGGTGAGGTAGCTTCAGCTAGTTCTGCTCGGTCAAGTGCACCGAACTAGATACGCCTTATCTAGTCCGAATACACAAGACTCCGCTTTCCTAGCGTACTATCATCTCGCCACGTCCTAGTACTATGTTATCAAGTATTGACGAGTTATAGTCCTATCTAACCATTCTAAAAAGAAAAATCAAATTAAATAAAAACCTAAGCATGCAATTTCTAAGTTAAGACACAAACAAATTTCGTACTAGCTCCCCCTGGACCGTTGAATCGATTCGGTCTCTCCACATAGTGGATTTGGTCCTTGGGAACCCAGTACTGGTTTGATCCTAAGTTTGAAATCAAGGTGGTCTTAGGGACCCATGCTTGGACACGTTTTCTATATCTACTTACGATTGACATATACGACTTATTGGTCGTGTTTGAGCTAAACCCTAGCCCGGCCTTGTTGTACACGGCCCTTTGCGATCCAAGTAGGAGGTCAAGTCCTTTGGATCCCAAAGTAAACATTTCCAACGTATTCCTAAGATCTTCGACTTGACTTTTCAAGAGTGAGTTCTCAACTTCGAGTTTTTCAACTCGAGTTGAGTCCTTCTCTTGAACTCGACTAGTCGAAGAGGTTAGGGAGACCTCGTGTTTGAGGAGTTTAACTTCCTCAACCAGGGTCTCGACCTTGGACTCGGACTTAGCTAACTTTTTATTTAAAAACTTAATTACACTATAAAGAGTAGTAATAAGAGACCGACTTACCTTGAGTGTATCTTTTGAACCGGATGCGTATCCGTGGCTTGTCTTGAATAGTGTTTCGTAGTCCGACTCATCTTCGGTTTCTGATTCTGGTTCCGGTTCTGACTCCGTCTCCGATTCCACCGGTTTATCCATAAGGACTCGATCGTTGTCTTCTTCCTCGGAGGCTTCTTCACAAGTAGCGTTGAGTGCCTTTTTATGTTTTGGTGCCTTGCTCTTGAGTTTTGGGCACTCGGACTTAATGTGTCCAAACCTGTTGCATTTATAACATCTTATGTTTGAACTTTTAGGCTTACCTTCGTTGGGTCGAGTGACGGCTCGTTTTCGGCCCTTGACTATCCTCCGAACTAGGTTGACTAGTTCGGCTTACATTTCCGAGTCGACCTCCGAATCCGACTCATCCTCTTCTTCCTTCGGGGGTGGCTTGCTTGCGGTTTTCTTCCTCGAACCTGAAAAAAGTGCTATACCCTTCTCGGGTTCCGAGTTAGACTGCTCATGAAGTTCGAAATCAGAAAAAAGTTCATCTAACCTAAGTTTAGAAAGATCCTTGGAGACCTTGTAGGCATCGACCATGGATGCCCACAAGGTAGTCCTCGAAAAAGAGTTTAGGACATACCTTATAAGGTCGTGGTTTTCGACCTTTTGCCCGATTGCGTGTAGGTTATTGACTATGTCTTGGACACGGGCGTGGAGTTGCGTCGCGGACTCGTGTTCCTGCATTTTTAGGTTATATAGTTTATTGAACAAAAGGTTGCGCTTACATACCTTGGCTTCATCGGTCCATTCGTGTAGCTCTACTAGCTTTGTCCATAGGTTCTTTGCGCTGATGAAGGGGCCGACGTGATTTAACTCCTCCTTGGACAAGCCGCATTGGAGGATTTGTGTTGCCTTGGTATCGGCTTCGACTTGTCGTTTTGTTGCAACGGTCCATTGATCATAATCCAAGGAGTCACCCACTTCATTAGTCGGAAGTGTGAAACCCGTTTGAATTATGATCCACATCTCGATTTGGGTTTTGAGAAAGCATTCCATCCGACCTTTCCAGTAACGGAAATCATCTCCGTTGTAAAACGGAGGTCGGACGGTGCTAAAACCCTCGAGATGGGCCATTAGAACAAAAAGACAAGGAGACTAAAACGAAAACCTAGCAACAATAAAAACACACGAAAGTACCAAGACTTGCGTCTTGGATTAGTAGTGCGGGAAATAAAAAGAAACAAACGAAAAATAGAAAGTTAAGCAAAGAAATAAGAAACTAAATAAAAAGTAAGTACTCACAACCTTCGATGTCCCCGAAAGGCTACTAAACGTCGATTTTTGAGGATGAAAACAGTTTGTTATGGGGGTAAACCCCTGTAAGAATGTAGATCTCTGCGAGAGCTTCGATTTGATGGGTAGATCGTTTCGTGAGTCCACTTGTAGCAAAAGTTATGTTCGTTTGATCGTGAGGAACTCCGAAGGCAATCAATACTTGCAAAACAAAACCAAACGAAGAGTACCAAGACTTCGTCTTGGATTAGTAGTGAGGGAGAAAAATTTAAACGAACGAAAAACAAATCTGTAAAAAATGTTAGATTGGTGGTTTCACCAAATCTAAGCGCCCCCGGCTCTGATACCAATTGTTGGATCGAAGCGGATCGCTAGAGGGAGGGGTGAATAGCGATAAAAAATTTTTCTTTTAAATCGTTCGGTGGACAATTAAACGCAGCGGAAATGTAAATAAAAACTAAATGAGACATATAGTTTTTTTACTTGGTTCGTAGCCTTCGGCTACTACTCCAAGACCCTAACGGTCCTAGACCGTGTACGGAGGGCAATTCACTAAAACACTCCTCCTCGTTGGAGGTAGGAGTTTTACGATTACAAAAACCTTCGAAGCACAAGATAGAGAGACAAACCCTCTCTTCTATTAAAATGAAATGCAACGGTAGAAAGCCTCGATTAACAAACGAATTGCAAGATTAAAAGAAATGACAAAACAAGATTATACCAACAACTCGAAGATAGGACTTAAACTAGGGTTGTTGGCAGCACTTCGTTGTCGTAGAGTTATCAGAGAGTCGCAGTGTTGTGGAGGCTTTTGAGCACTTAGAATTGATGAGAAAACCCTAGGTTAGGACCTCCTTTTATAGCCTTTGAGCCCCTTTTCGAGAGGAACCCTAGCCAATCATATTTGAGCACCACTCCCCTTGAAATTTGGTGATAAACCTTGACTCCTCGAAGCTGATCCTTTGACCATCAGTCGACTGATGGCCATCATCGATCGTGATGGCGGCTCGATCGATCAGTCTTGACCTCAGCGATCGGCGATTGATGGCGGATCGAGTCCTCTAAGTAGCGATCGTGATGCTAGGCTCAAAGTTAGCAACAAAAACATTATTTTGATGACCTCGACCATCCGATCTACTAGACCATCTATAGGATGTCTTTGGTCGGATCTACGCTTAAGGTCATCCCCGTAAAGAGGATACGACCTCACTTATGCTCGCACACATGAGCTTACCTCGATACTTACGTGTTGCTTTTGCTTCCGGCCTTCCACTCGATTCCTTCGGCTCCCTCCGAAGTCACTCGAGTGTCGCCCGACCACCGCGGCTTCCTCCGGGTGTCGCTAGCCTTCAGCTCCAGCTATAGCAATCTTCTGCACACTCGATTCAGCTCGTGAGATAACGACATGAGTTTAACTTTGTATCGTTTGCTATAATCAAAACTCAGGTTCGACTTAGGTGCCTACTGCACCAACACCTTCGACTGGTTCTCACCTCCATATTCTCCAGTCATTGGCCGTAAACCTTCCTAGAACGGTTGGAGTCTCCATCAGTTGCTCCTCCTGCAATCATGTTAATTGTACCTCAGTGCGTAGCATTCTGTATGTCTTGATGAGAGTCATCATGCCTAGAAGTGTGCTGTCTCGGAGGCAACTCAAAAGACCTCCGAGGTAATTTGACTTGCCCTTCCGACTCTTGGAGTCGAGGTCGTCGGGTGTATCTTGGTGATCCAGGCTGGGCTTCCACCCTCGACTCCTAGTCGTGGTGGCTTGGCCTCCAGGTTGCCTTGCTACTCCTGAACCACTTGTCGGATTTCATCTACCAAGTTGTGGCATTGCTGTGTGGAATGCTTGTATACTTGATAGAAGGCACAGAAGCGCTGAGGTTGCCTCAGAATAGTCGGTGGTATGGCAACCTCGTGCATGACCTGGATAACCCTGTCTCTGGTCGAATGACGTATGTAGCTTTTGAGCGGGTGAGGCCGAGTTTGGGCAGGCATGGGGGCTTTTTTGTTGGACTGGGGAGAATGAGACTTCCCCAAATCATGTTCATCGGCAGTTTTTTGACTTCTTCCAAATTAATGTATTTCTCAGTTCGTCCCAATAGAATTTCAAAATCGATCGGAGGCCTTTTCATTAATGACTTGGAGAAATCACCTCGTCTTAGGCCTTGGGAGAAAGCATGGACCAATGTCTCGACCAAGGCAGAAGGCACACATCCATGGCCACCCGATTAAAACGATGGGCGTACTCTCTCAAAGACTGTTGGCTTCTTTGCTTCATAGACAAAAGACTAAGAACGGTCTTGCGATACCTTTTGCTATTAGAAAAATGTTGTAGGAAGAGAGTGCAAAGGTCTTCGAAGGAGTGAACAGAATCGTTGGGTAGTCGATCGAACCATCTCTGAGCTGGTTCGACTAAAGTGATAAAAAAAATCTTACACTTTACTCCGTCAATATAATTGTGTAGTAAGGTAGCATTTTCGAATCGGCCAAGGTGATTTTTCAGGTCAGAAGAGCCATTATATTCCCCTATTTGCAATGATTTGAAATGTTGAGCTAATTTTTCGGTCACAATATCAGAAGAGAAAGGAGTACCTCGACTATTTATCAGGGTTTTCCCTTTCTTAGGGTCTCTTGTGGGTGATTTTTGAGAGACCACTTCTCTCCGAGAAACTACTTTGGATGATTCCATCTGAGATGCAACTGACGAGAACTCAGTTGGGATT
Source organism: Wurfbainia villosa (assembly GCA_025175895.1). Lineage (NCBI taxonomy): Eukaryota > Viridiplantae > Streptophyta > Magnoliopsida > Zingiberales > Zingiberaceae > Wurfbainia > Wurfbainia villosa. Next base: position 86,505,441 of record CM046004.1, read on the forward strand.
GATATAATTGGGACGGGTGTCGGAGGAGCCGGAGCTATAGCAGCAGGCGCTTGAGTCAGAGTTGGAGCCGGAGATGTTGGGACAGGGATTGGGTTCTGTGAAAAGTGTCTTCATAGAATCTCCTCCATAGTAGCAGTAACCAAGGCGACGACACTCTCCCTTTTTAGAGCTTCCTTCTTTGTGGAGCCTTGGTTCTCTGAATATTCTTTGCGATCCCTCATCTATATCTCAGTTCAGAAGTGTTTTCCACAGACGATGTCAATTATGTTGGGGTTGAGACACCGCGAGAGGGATAACACTGCTAGGGCGACAAAGGCTAAGATGGTCCTGCTAAGTGGGTAGAAGATAACTCGGCGGTTGATGGTTCGATCAGGAGATGACTCAATTGGGGTGAGTAACTAGTATGGGGAGTCAAGGACTAGCATGTCTCAGCGGAGTGCTCTAGTGACTCGACGAGGTGCTAATGGCGCGCCAACCGACGGGATGGTTAGCTAAATCCCAGAGCGCGGACAACGATCGCCGACGCAGGTGAATCTCCCCGAGGGGGTTGGATAGTGGTCATAGGAGTGGTTGAGAATAGGAGCCTGGAAAAGAGCAAATAAGAGATGCTCAAGTTAGGATCCGTCGGAATAAGAGAAAGAGAAAATGCAAGCAAAAAAGGGCCGGGCTCTATTTTTTTTTTATAATAGTTGGTTTACGTTTTTTTTTGTATTTTTTTATAAAAAATAGACTAAAATGTTTACTAGTACTAATAAATTTGTATAGTAATATTTTTATATTCAGGCGGACAATATTACAGAATATTAAAGAATTATATTTTTTTTCAAAATAAAAATGCACCACGAACTAAGTTACTATTATGTCGTGCAAATACCACGACAGATTCTAGAAGGGAATATTTATTTAGTTTTTTAATGAAAAAACAAACCCATCTCACTTTTATGTAGTATAATGTGGGTTTTGAATTCACGTTTCGTCAATTTTCTTTCATGTCACGCCGCACCGTCCGTGTTGACAATCCCGCCGTCCGATCGATAACCATTTTGTTAAATTTTGTTGCACGCAAAGCAGCTGGCGTTGTAATATTGGCGGCTGTTGGTCAAATATTCAAAATCTCGGTCAAAGTCAAATAATTAGTGAGTTCGACTTATGGGCTCGCCGGATGTCGGACTGCGACATTTGACCTGTTGCTACGGTTCGATTTAAAATCCCTTGAGATGGTTAAGGCATCACTGAAGCAGTTCAGATTCGACTTCTTATAATTTTTGAGTTTAGTTCGAAGGACCACACTTGGATAGTCCCTTAATCTGTTTTTACTATTTAAATTTATTTTGATAGACGATAAATTTTTTTATAAAATTGAATCGATTTATTTTCATAATTAATTGGGCAAAAGGTACGACACTTGACACTTGGTTAAAAAAAACCTTTAATTTTTTTCTTTGTTTTTTACCGTTGTGTGGCTTGAAGAAAGGAGAAGTCACAGAATTAATTAGGACACTTGGTATTTGAAATGGATAGTTTTTTAATATCCTCCGTTGGAAGGGGATATTAAAAATTATTAGACAAAACTCTTTTTAAAATTATAAAAAATAAAAAATGACCCAAGTCTCTCTCATCTACGGAACATACATGCTACAGTCTTTGTTTAATTTTTTATTTTTTAAAAAAAAAATTGAATGGGAACATTATCAAATGGTTTAATTGATTGAGAACGTTAACATATTAATTTTTGAAACTTTGGACAATATTTATTTTTTTATCCATCTTTTATCATAAAAAATTATTATATAAAAAAATTCTCTTCACTATATCTAATCTCCTCCTTCTCATATTACTCTATTCATTTATTCCAAAATATCTCAAAATCCTTGAGTTCTTGTCACATACAATATTTTCGAAGACACAATGAGTCATACAATATCAGATCCTAGTGAAGTGTTATTCATGATGATAATTTACAATCAATTTAGAGCAACTGAATTTGTGAGAAATTATTATGGAAGTACATAAAAAAAATGTCAATTAATAGAGAATGTGTAGCGGGGTATACTCAATTTGTCAATGACTATTTCTCTACTCAGCTAGTGTATACCGATGACATGTTCCGACGATGATTCCAAACGAGAAATAGTTTTTTTTTTGTGCATAGTCATTGATTTGAAAAAATCATCCAAGTGGTTATTTTAAATGGAGGGAAGATGCAGTAAGGAGAAAAGACCTGTCACAACTTCAGAAATACATGGCGGTTATCTGTCAACTGACGTATGAAAATTCTACCGACCAATTGGATGAGTACCTATGAATGAGTGAAGCAACCACCCTCAAATGTTTGTCTACCTTTTGCCAATATGTGATGCAAATATATGGAGCCGAGTACTTAAGAAAATCCTATGCAACTAATATTGTTCGTTTATTTGAAATGCATGAACAAAGCCATGGTTTCTTTGGGATGTTAAAAAGTCTTGATTGTATGCATTGAATTTGGAAAAAATTATTCGATTGCATAGAGGGCACAATACACACGAGGTGATCATGGCTACCTAACAATTGTGCTTGAGGCGGTTGCATTTGTTGATTTGTGGATATGATCTTCTTTTTTGGGACTTGATGGTTCTCATAGCGATATCAATGTGCTTAATAAATTATCTTTTTTTAACTATGTCTTGAAAGGAAATGTAACGAAGGTTAATTTTATTTTGAATGATATACAATATACAAAATGATACTATCTAATACATGATGTATATCCCTAATGGGCTATGTTCGTGAAGAGTTTTTCCTTCCCCAAGATCTGAAAAGAATGAAATTTAAGGAAAGACAAGAAGTTGTAAGAAAAGGCATTGAGCGAGCATTTGGGGTGTTTCGAGCTCGTTGGACAATTATAAGAGGTCCAAGGCGATATTGGTTCATAGATAAATGCAAAGAAATCATGTATTTGTATATTATTTTATACAATATGATCGTAGAGGATGAAAGTCATGCAATATCGATTTGGGATCGCGAAGAACAAGATGCTATCACAATGAATCAGGGCTCAACCACCGAATTTGTTGAATACATTTGAAGAAATATTGAATTGCGTAATATTCAAATGCATCATCAGTTTCGTCACGATTTCGTGAACACATATGAGAAATATGTCACGTGTGATGAGTGAATGTCTAATTATCATCTATGAAATATTTAGGTTGCATTTGATTTAGGGGTTTGATAATGAGGAAATAGAATAATAGAAATATAAAGTGTTTGGTTAATGAGTTTGAGAATAATAATTTTGGAATAATTTTTAATTATTTAGAAATGGATAAAATCCAAAGAAAGGGACGAGTTTAGAATTCATTCCCATCGACATTGAAATCTCTAGATCCCTCCTCTCTCTCTCTCTAGTCACCGCCACCGATCGCGCTGCCGTTGTCGCCGCTGACACCGACGCTGTCGCCGCTCGATGTTGCTCACCGGTGCCGCCCCGTCGACGTCGACACCGCATGCCTCGGCCAGTTGCTGCTCGTCGTTGCCCATCGATGTCGGCACTGGCGCCCCACGCCCGCTGTCGTTGTCACCCACCTGCCGCCGTCGACTTGTTGCCGTCGTCATCGCCGCTTGCTATCGTCAGCGTTGCCCGCCACCCCGTCCCCTCGCCACTCGCCGTCCTTGCCACCGCTCATCGCTGCCTATCGCCGCCCGTCGCCACCTCCACCGACCAAATAACAGTATTGACAATCATACTTAATCTCAGTTTATAAACCAAACAACAAAAATGAAATGATTAAACCCATTTCTATTCTAGTCTACTATTAAATCCATTCCCATTTTTATTTCCGCACTCAAACCAAATGTCATATTAGTTATTTCAATTTTGAATTCGTTGAAATATTTGTATTTATATGATTACTATTTCTTTTAAAAATTCTATTGTGTATTGTTTCTATTTAAATAAAATATTATTATTAAATTATTTATATTGAATACTTTTATATAGATAAATTGGAAAAAAATTAATTTTATTTAAATATAAAATTAGATATAAATTAATAAAATAATAAATATTTGATTTGTGATTTATTTGATTATGAAATTTGGAAGTAAGATATTTAATAGTGAGATTATTTGATGTATATATTGAAAGAATGAAATATTGGACGGTGGATGTGAAATCCACTAATATTTGAGAAAAATATCTCCTCTCCTGGATGCTCTTAGTTTATAATAAGAATTTAACAGTCTTTGCCCTGGTCAGAATGTCACTGCTAAGAAATAAGATCAAACAAAGACTCTGGCAAGGGGAAATAAGAGTTCTCATGTAGCATACCAGCTAAAAACATTTTCACAAATGCTAGTTGGTTTCTAAATATTATATTTGTGAAGAAAAGTTACTATTCTCTCTCTCTCTTTTTTTTTTAAAAAAAGAAAATCTAAGCTCACATGTAGACTGAAAAAGGTTTGTGTTTACTTTGATGGGGAGGAGAAGGAAGAGAGGCGGAGAAAGAAGAAGAGGGAAGGAAGTGGAGAGTTAAAAATTGTAGATAATCTTAGTCAATGAACTCCACCTATCAGAGCACTGAAGATCAGGCCCCTCTCCAAGCTAAACAGAGGAAATGACGTTCAATTTAGTGATGGTCCATTTCCCGCAAAGGTAAACACGGCCAAGTGTGGTTTGACTACGAGGAGAAGTAATTAATAAACAACAACAATAATAACCAAAAAAAAAAAAAAAAAAAAAAAAAAAGAAAAATCTAGCAGCGGCCGTTCATCATGGATTCTCTAATAATAATTGTTATTATTTAAATTCGTAATATTTTCAGTTTGCGCAATTTTGACTTGCGCGATCAAAAATTTACTCCCACCACGCGTTTGGAGGGGTGGCCTATGCTCTTGCGTCGAATATATCTCGTTCTGAAATAACTCATCGTTCTGTTGGTGGAGAACATGGGTCCGCTGCATCCCCTGATCGCTAGGCGGGTACATATGGGTTTGGATGATAAAAGTTGCGACTGGGTCCCAGGAGCCGTAGGTCCGTAACTGGTTATCGCCGCCAACGGAGACCGCCGTGCGGCAAACGGAAGGTTAGAATGGTAATTGCAGTGAGCCTGCCGCTGCAATCGCTTCGCTTTCATACTTCGGAGTTGGACTTCAGAACCATGCGAAACAAGTCAAAGCCGACGGCGTGGTACAAACCCTGGAGGTCTCTCCCTTTATACTGCTCCGGGAGGGCTCGAGAGGAGGCTTTGTGGTGGTGGATAAACCTAAGGTTGGTTTTTGCGGTTAGAATTGCTTTGGGTTGCCTTCGGTTTCGGAGATGGGATGCATCTGTTCGAGACAGATCAGGAAGGATACAGCGGCGAAGAAGGGGGAACTGTATGGCGATCGAGTTGTGGAGGTCGGTTTTCGTGGAGATCGAAAGAGCAACTACAAGCTTTTTGATTCCGGCGAGCTCCGAGTGCTGCCGGTCAAGACTATGGCGGGAAAGGTGTCTCTTTTTTCCCCTGCTTTAACTGACCTCTTGTTTCTTTCTTTGAGGTACACGAGCAAGACGATTAGGAAAATTAGCCGTTGCTTGTGAAAACGGGTTGGATTGCGAATTAAGAGTTAACTGATGCGATTGTCGAAGTGTGCTCGAACATGTCGAAGATACGTTGGCAGCTAAGTCTAGATTGATGTCATCAACTCGGGGATGAGTCCATCGGCGAGTCATAGATCATGTTGTGTTATGTCAAAATGTCTACCAAAAGGAAAAAGATATACTGACTCGTAGCCTCGTCCGTATGAACGGATTGGGACAACTGATTAAGCTTTGGAATCATTCATCGCGTGTTTAGGCATATAGGGAGAATTTTGCCTCAAAAGCTAAGTCTATACATAGTGAATTTTCGTGTGTACTAGTGCTAATCTTGTTTTCACAAATTGACTGTGAAATTTGTAGTTTAGGGATTAAAACATTAAAAGAATGGGCTCAGTAAGTGGAGCTGCAAACTGGATCTGCTTCCTTGCAAACTGCAAGTTTGGAAAATCATTAGTACTCAATTGGCATGTAGTTTTGGAATTAAGGGAGGAACTTTAGGTGGACTATGATACCCACATCCAATGTACCTTAGCTTGATAAATGTATGTGTGGACTTGATTAATGCAGGTAGTAATTTCTTAGCTTTCTTATGAATCTGGTCTTGTCAATTCACACTGCAATTCAGTCCTTACATAATTTCTCAAAAAAGAGAAAAACAATTCTGTCCTTCAACATACGGTTATTACTAAACTCATGTCAGATGCCTTATGGGTGGTTATCCGATGCATTGAGGAATGATAAATGGAACATCATAAGTTGAACTAATTGAGGATGCTACTAGCTTTTAAATGCATGCAGTATCTTCATGATTACTAAACATTCTTTAACTCTGTTTCTAATATATCACATTGATTATTGAGCAAGCAATGATATGTTGGGTTGCTCCATTAACAAAGTGCATCCCATTTGTCCCATTTTTTTTAAGAGTGGAAAAAGTATACTGTTTCAACATTTGTATGCTGTAATTTGAGGGTAGGCTAAGGTGATTGCTTGAACAAGTAAAGGGGAAGGAGCAATAATGTGTTATTTTGGAAGAGAATCGAATATCTCAAGAATAAAAAAGCATGGTGTAGTAGCCAAATCAAATGCAAAGATAGGATATAAGACTGTCAACATTGCCACATGTGATTTGGTTTCCTTCAACCAATTAATGATGAGATAGATGTTGATCATTTAACGAAACTGATAATCGAACAGCCATTGACCTTGCCTCCAATCTAGTCTCCTTTGAGAGGATCGTTTTGTGGAGAAGGTGCAATATGTGGACTTGTTACATCTCTTGTTATTTCCAATTCCTGACTAAGCCTTTGAGTGTCTTAGAATTGCATACATTTGAGACAAGCTGAGATTCTATAATATCAACTAGTTTGAGGGGGATGTTGATGACCTACTTGTAAATTTGTAAACATATAGGAGCCTGTTTGCAAATATTATTAGTCTAATATAGATGGGTAAAAAAGACTACAGAGGTTGTGATTGACTTTTGCCATTTGCTGCAGTCTTCACTGAGCACATGAGAGATTGTGAAAACCTGGTTGAGACAAAGCCTTCCTTATGGAATTATATGTGAAAACCTTGGAGTTTGGACTGAAAAATGGTTACTTGCATAAATAATAGTGAGCATCCATAGTGATAGGCATCTGATTTGTAAACTAGACTTGTTGAGTTGAGGTATTGACTGGAAATTTATGGATGGTAGCAAAAATTAAAGAATTCCATGTGAAGGGTGTTGTATCACTCAGATTTACCTACTGCAGCAAATTCATCCCTTGCCAATCTTTTGCCAATTTATAGCTATATCACCTACTGACCTCCATGTCCAAAGTGGGTTTCTTGCTTAGCTGTCACAGTAAATTTTCAATAATTCTATCTTTGGAAATTCCTGCCCTCTTAACAGGGTAATGTGCTCCCTGCCTTCTTGTTTTTTTGGCCACCATGGGTGATGAACTCTGAAACACTCTATTGTAACCTTTCTATTACCTCCTTGAACCCACAGTTGCAACCTTCCTTGAACTGTTGTTCTCACTGCAGTCAGAGCTTATGCTGCTTATTCATGTGTGGTGCCGCTGTCTCAATGTGATAGCAGTGTTGATAGTCTTTTAATGTGGTTCCCTACTACTCGCTTGGGGGACATGAAAGGATATCTCTCAGATCTTTCATTGTTTATCATAAATAAAGAGCAGCCCGATGAATGAAGCTCTTGTCAATGCGGGATTTTGGAGAAGGATCTAACTATTGAGTCTATTGTATACAGACTTATCCCACATTGTAAGAAGTTGTTTTAACGAATCTTTCATTATTTATCATGATGTGGAAAAATTGGTTCCCACTTCCTATCTATCATAGATTTTCAGGTTAATCCTCTGAATGTGAAAATTTTCTTAATGTTCAATTTATAGTGAAGACAATCTGACGGTGTCTGCTATATGCAGTTGGATTTGTACCATTCATTGGACATGACTAGTTGCTATAAGCACTCACCAGAAGTTTAGTAGTTTTCATGCTTAAATATTTATTACTGTACTGTAAAAAACAATTCATAATTATTTTATAAAGTTCATATAAAAAAAAAAATGCTACAAAAGGTTTTTCTTATTCTTGTGCCTGGATTTACTTGTACTGATTGTCTATGGCTTATGGCCATTGCTTAGGTACCAGAATCAAGTTCAATACTGGGACGGGCTAGTATTGCTGGTCTTGAGAAAGCTGTAGAAGTCCTTGATACGCTTGGAAGCAGCATGTCAAACCTGAATCCTAACAGTGGCTTCACATATGGGATGCCATCTCGAGGAAATAAAATATCAATCTTAGCATTTGAAGTTGCAAATACTATTGCTAAAGGCGCTAATTTGTGGAGAAGTCTTTCAGATGAAAACATCAATGCTTTGAAGGAAGAAATTTTGCAATCAGATGGAGTGAGAAAACTTATCTCTGAAGATGCTAACGAATTGCTTTGTATTGCTGCTCTGGACAAAAGGTGGATTTAAGAATTAGTTCTTTGCATTGTGGATCTATCAATTGGCATATCTTTTTTACTTCATTAACTTTGTATTCGTGGAACCTAATCTGATGCTTATCTATAATTTTTATATTCTTACCAGAGAAGAACTTAGCTTTTTCTTGAGAGAAGTAGTTCGCTTTGGGGACCTTTGTAAAGATCCAACATGGCACAATCTTGGTCGCTATTTTGAGAAGTAAGTTACCATAACTTGGAAAACATATTAAGCATTCCAAAACATTCTTGTACTACATATACTTCTTTTTTCTCTTTGAAATATAATAGCCGGTAAGTTTTCAGATTGAGTATGGATATGACTCTCGTGGAACAGACAAAAAAGGAGGTAGAAGCAACAATGCAAAATTTGATAAATTTGGCTCAGAATACTTCTGTAAGTACATTCATAATAAACTATTTATTTAATTCCTGTGTATTTAGATTAATTTTGGATCAAGAAATTGAAAATAATATTTCTTATTCTAACAGCTTCTATGTTTTTGTTGATGATTGAGTCCATTATTCGAGCATGCTATGTTTTTTGTGCTATTTCTGGCACCAAATATTTACCATGAAGTTGATCTGGATATGCTCCTTAAATTCTACTCTAGTGATAATTTCAAACCAATGCTTACTATCTGTATCCTGGTTAAAGTGCCAAACATAAACACATCAATACAATAGATTGCAACTAGTCAATTCTGATATATACATGCACTGACATTCACTTACACATGCAATTTATATCAATAGAATTTTGAGATCACTGAAAACATACATTTTCTCTAGGTCATCATAAAGCTTGATTGCAGAGTGGCATGTGGTTCCTTTCTTGTCAGTCATGCAATGGGCCTTCTTGTTTTACTGTATAAAATTGCAACTTCTGCAGACACTTGGTAATTTGAGTGGTTTAAAATATCATTTGATGTCATTTCCATCAAGATATTGACAATTGAAATATATTTTGAGCAAGCATGTTAAAAACTTTTAGTATTGATGTGTCCATTGGGATGCATCTTTGGTATATGATTTTATATTGGCTCAAATAGGCAGCACAAATCATTCTACGTTGGAACTGATGTTGCAAGGGTTTTGATACCTGGCAAGAACAAGATGATTGTGTTGTATAGATAAGAATATTATTTCATCAAGTAAATCCAAGTTAAGTTTATAATGACTCACTTATTTAAGCCTATAATTCTTCTTTATTAGTCTATCATGAGTTTTTCTGATTATCCTGTACCTAGGACTAGATACACTTTGATATCAATTACCATGATCCAGATGACCTATTAATTTATCAAGTAGAACCACTGTCCTCAAATGCCTAAACCCAGATCAATAACAATTCACCTATCTAAGTTAATAAAGTTTCTTAATTAGTTAGTCCACAACTGACCATGTTGGACTAAATGAGGGTGTCATAGCCGATGAATTTTTGACCTCAATGTAACTGCCAACATTACAATACAAGCTACATGACTATTTAATATTTTAATTAACAAAACATCATGTGAATTTTACGTTCTACCTAAAGTCAGTGCAAACTTGTCAAATAATGCTTACAAGCATGCCACAAAAATAATTTGAGTGGGAGTGGACATTTAAATTATAATTCATTGGAATCAAGGTGCAAACTTTTCCAATGAACTGGTGTAACTTTATGCGGCAAGGTCTGGCAGTTGATAATTTCCAGATGTAACTTATAGAAGGTTGTAGTATGTCTTTGCCATCGTCTTTCTTCCTTCCTCTTTTTCTTCTTCCTCTTCACATCTTGATCAATGTCAACTGACAATATCTTGTATTGACACATTATGTTGGATGGTACCAATCCTACTATTCTAGCCACCATTCAATATTTTAAAGCTTGATTGTAATCATGGTTTGAAATACCGATCCGTTTCGAACGAAACGGGCAATTTTTCTCGTTCCGACGTGGCACCGATACCGGCACGCCCGCGAGAGGCGAGAAAGACGGCGGCGGGCCTCCGCGGGGCCGTAGCGGTCCGCAAGATGCTGAACGACGACAACGGGGCCTCACTGGCCGCGCGGCCATGGGCGCCTCACGCGGCCACAACGGCTGTTCGCGCTTTGGCGTGGCCGCACGGCCGTCGCGCATTGCGTCCACGAATGGCCGACGACTCGCGGCGAGGCCCTCGACATATGGTGCAACCGCAGCGAAGCGGCCGCGGTCGCTTGTTCTTGGCCGCAGCGAATTATAGCGGCCTCGCGGGACATCATGCGATGTCACCGCCTCACACGAGGTCGCGGAGGCCGTCGACGACGCGTGTCGCCTTTGCGCAACCACGGGGACGACGAACGAGCAAATGAAATTCAATTAACTTCCCAAACTATAGTTTAACTATAGGTTAAATAAAATCAATTAAAATTTATTTTATTAATTTATATATTATAAATAATAATTTTATTATCATTAAAATTTATTTTATTTTTTTAATCCTCTTTAATTGAAATTAATTAAATTAATTTTATTATTATAATTAATTTTAAGTATTTTTTAAATCATTTTTAATTTTTAATTTATATATTTTATATTTAAAAATTATCGAAATTTATCGATACGCTACGATACGATATCGAAACCGTATCATTCCGGTCGCGAATCGAAACTTCGATACGGGTTGAAATTTTAAACCTTGATTGTAATTGAGCTTAACCTTTGCATTTTCCACTGGAATGATTTCTCAACCTTTTTTTTCTTTTAGTTTTATATTCCTTAGGTGTATGTCAACATAAGGGTAGAATTTGGTTGTGGATCAAGGTTTAAATTCGAGCAAAATGCCTATTGAAGATAGTAAATAACTTGATATCTTACTATATATAAAAAAACCTGACTTGTTTGTCTCTAGTAGTTTTATCTGACAAAGCTATCAAAATAAACAGTTGCATTTTTGAATAATATAGCAGGTGTCACCCTGCATGACATGGCATACATTTACTTGGTGAAAACATATACACATTGGCAGTCTCCAATTTGTCATGGATACCCAACTTAAAGTCGTTGTCCACTGCTTATGCTAACTTTTGTACATTTTGCTTCCATTCTCTTGGGTATGGTGCCGAATAGATACATGATGTTTTTCTGCTGTAATTCTCTTTGGTATTTATCCAACTGCCACGTCTAAATTTTTCATTCTTATTGTCTGATTATTAATGATCAAGTATGTGGAGTTACTTTAGTTAAAGCCATTTTATCATGAGCCACTTTATCATGTTCAAGGAAGAAATCTTGCACGTTCTGTGATCAATCCACTTATTTTCTAAAGATTAAATCCATCTGTACGTTTCTTATCATTATCAAATGATTATGTTAATTATGGCATAACACTTTTTAACAAATGTGACCAATAATCTTATTCCAAAATATAATAATATGCTTCACATACAATAAACTTAATTCATTTTTTTCACTTATAGGAGCTTTATCATGAGCTACATGCACTAGATAGATATGAACAAGATTACCGAAGGAAGCTTCAAGAAGAGTTGATTCCTGCATCTAAACAGGGTAAGACGCATATTTCTTTGTGTAGAGTCAACCACTAAAGTAAAGTTTTACTTGTTTGACTGGAAATTTGACTTCATACGTTTTTGCCTTATTGAATGTATGCTGAAGGCATCCAAGATGTTCAGTAGGGAATAGTTGAACTATATGAGTGTTTAGTGGGTAATTATTTGTGGGGTTATGTATGCTAATTAATGTTCTTATGTATTGCAATAAGGAGGCATATTATGGTGTGGGGAGCCTTTTCTCTGGATCTACATGTTTGTGGTTACTTTTTGATGAGCTAGTTTCGTTGATCGTACGGCAATATTTATCCCCACTAATCTCCAACCAATTTTTCTATGATCAGATAGTTTTCTCAATACTGAACTCAAACATCAAAAGAAGCTAGTGAGGAGTTTGAAAAAGAAATCTCTATGGTCCAAAACCTTGGAGGAGGTATGAAATATTAATTATTCATCCTTCAATTTGCTGTAATTTTGGTTACTAATGGTTTTGAAGGAGTTCATCTTTATCTTTGCTAATACTTTATTTATTCTTATTAAAATTCTAATATCACAGTTCTTATTTTAAGTATGATGTATCTTAAAAATCTATTGTTTAACTGCATGAGAGCAACATTCTCTAGATATTGATCTCAAAATAAAATAGTCCTTCAAATATTCTGAATTATTTTTCAGGTTGTGGAGAAACTTGTTGATATCGTGGCATTTTTTAATAAGAAGATTTGGGAATCGTTTGAAGTTCCTGGTATGTGGTAGAAAATTCAAGATTAGTAACACTTTCAAAGTTAATGATGTAATAAATTTGAAATCATCAAGTCAAAATTATTGTCACTTATTTCCAACTTTACTAATGATACATATTATGATCTTTTTGGCGATCACATGTATTATTCACATAGTGAAATAATTAGCTGATTTATTTTTTATGAATTGAATGATCTTAGAGTACCTGCCATATGTGAAGTGAGTTAATATGAAACTAACCAAAGATATTCTTCTACTATACATGGAAACAAAATTTCATTTCAATCTCAACAAATAATATATTAATGCGCCATTTTGATAATTCATAATTATCAACCGCTCATGTTTCCACCACTGTCTATTTTGCTGTTAGGCATAATTTACTATTTATCTTGCCATGATTTTTGCATCAGTTATGTGCGCTGATCTTTTGGTGCTAGGATTGAAGTCCTTTTGTGTTAATTTCAGGTAGCAACTTGCTCAACCATAAGGAAGTTCTGAATGAAAGCTTAGGTGCTTCTGGTCTTGCATTGCATTATGCTAACATCATTAATCAGATTGAGAATATAGTAAGTTTTGGTATGCTGTGGATTATGTTACAGTCAACAATCCTTTCTTTCTAGGGCATTGGTGTTTGTCTTTTGTTTCTCAGATCAAAGATTATGTACTAGTAAATTTAGGCTTCAACAGGGCTAAGATAAACATGGGACTTGTGCTATGTTCCTGAAGATTTCTAAGATTTATTTGTTCTCATGTTTAAGGTACTTTTCCTTGACTTTTTTTTTGTTCCTAGGTATCTCGACCACTTTCACTTCCACCAACTATAAGAGACAGCTTGTATCAGGGATTGCCAATCCGAGTGAAGGCAAGTCTTCGTGTTCGATTGCAGTCTTCTGATTCAAAAGAAGAGGTACGATCATCCATTTTCCAATTTTAGGTGCTAAGCTTGTGTAATCCATCTCATAATTTGATATTCGTGTGACATTTTCATGCACAGTGCATACTCATGCGTAGAGTCATTCTCTTTTGTCTATTTCATCAAAATTACTTTGTACCTTTAGTTTCCTAATGGAAGTAAAGAGTTTAGAGTTCATTACCATACACAAACTGTTGTGAACGAACAGTTATAGGAAGACCACATTTTTATGGTTTGATTTCTTTTGTTCATTGCTTAATTTTCATTTCTTATTCCAATGCAAAATTCCAGAAGAATAGTTACATTGTGCATGTTTAAATATTTGCAAGTATGATTCACCATGCTCGTCTAAAACTAATATGATTGTCCATTCACTACTGCTTTTCTTTCTCATTGCCAGCACCTAATTTATCCAATACACTTTTTATACTTGTTCAATTCAATGGGTTCTATTTGTAAGATAATAGCAAACTTATGTATACTTGTTGTTTCATTTAAAAAATATTTCTTTAACACAAATTGATCCACTTATTCTTGAATTAAAAATAAAATCCAAAACTTGTCATTTTATGGCAAATAAACTTGTTAAATTGTTGGTCCCTGACAAAAAATGTTTGCTGTTCTTAGAGTAGTACTGATAAAATAATTATACAACTCAATCTCTACAACATAGTTTATCAGAATGGCCATGTTTACGCTTAGTATAACATGTGAAGCTGGTTTGAAGGTTTGAAATTTCTGACTTAAAAGTGTGTATTTGATTTCACAGTACACTGTTCCTCACGTAAAAGCTGAAATGCAGAAGATTTTAAGGTGGCTCACTCCAATATCAGAAAACACGATTAGGTTTGTTTCCACTATACCTTCAACTATTTATATTTTATTAAAAAAATACTCCTTTTCCTCGATCATGAATTCATCCAAGCGTATAATGTTCCCAAGTGTGACATATGAAATTTCTGATATATTTCTGTTTGATCTAATCAGAGCGCATCAAGGTTTTGGTTGGGTAGGAGAATGGGCAAATATGTGGTTAGTTCTTGATCTATTATTTTTTTATGCCATATCTTCTGCAATAATACATGTGAAGAAACGACGACAGTATTTTCTTATTCTGCATGTATTCTACTAAATTATTCATTTTTCTGCAGTACTGAGATTAACAAAAAGCAGGACATGCAAGGTTGCATTATCCGCATCCAAACGCTTCATTATGCAAATAAAGAGAAGACTGAGGATTATATATTAGAATTGGTCGTATGGCTCCATCATCTAGTTAGTCAAGTGAAAAACAGGGGATTTGTGTTGAAGCCTGTTGACTCGGTCCAAAGTCAACCACGTACAAAGGCATCTCGAGAAGCTGTGCAAGGGGAGGCCAATGCTCAAGTTAATGATCTCAAACTTTCAGAAGAAAGAAAATTGTTGGAGCAAGTGAGCCAAAGAAACATCATCCAGCTAAGGAGAAGCAAAAGTTTGGACTTCAAAAAAAACACAGACAATCGACAATGGAGACGTAGGAGTTTAACCATGAGCTGTGGGAATTCTCCAGATAAAGAGTTCGGCGCAGCGTTAGACTGGCGGTTGGAGAAGTTGAGAGTCTTGGATGTGATGGATGGGCTCGATACGATTGGTACATTACCAATTGTTCAATTTTATGCCTAACTCGGTTCATAGGCACCAAGTCTTTTCTCTCTGATTGTAAATGCCTCAAGGATTTAATGATTCTTTTTGCCGTTGTATATTGTTTACTCGATGTGTCAGGTATTGCATATGTGTATTAAAAGCTGCAGCAATTTGAAGATCTGTCCATTAGGTTTGCCTCGGTTTACAGGAGTATGATCATGATTTCGTTGGACCTAAAGAATGAGAATATGGTAGATAGTGATAATGGTATTGCTCATGATTGTAAATGCAAGGAGTGGATTCCACTTCTTATCACGCGATGGGAATAACATGGAGGTGAAGGATTCTTGATTCCTGATGGCGGATTCTTAAAGCTTCCTGTGTATAACATGCCTTCTCTTTGATTCGCTCGCCACACCGTACATTGTTGAATTTCCATCTCTTATTACTGCGAGCAAGGGTTCCTGCTCCACAGATTAAAAACAACCTAAGTATTTCTCTCACTGACAAGTGGAATGATCTTTACTAATTGCCCAATTTGATTCTTCAGTTTGCTTCTGTGTTTTCTAATCAGGTGAGTTGGCGGCGGCGAGCGGTAGTGCAAACGCAGCATGAAAAAATGCCGGAGATTAGACAAGTGCTTCTTTTTCTTTTTTCGTAGTAATGGTGGAGACTACGGCCCTCTAATGAAATTGAAGGCCGCCTTGTTGGGGGCCGGAGGCTCCGGCCTTAGCGACCGGGCCGCCGGGCAGTCCACCGACCACTGCTCCTTCTCTGGTATTGCCTGCGACAGCGACTCTCGTGTGATCACCCTCCACATCACCTCCGTCCAGCTGAAAGGCACACTCTCGCCGGAGGTCAGCTCCGTTTACCTCGCCCTCTCCAACGCCGGCATTGTCGGCTCGCTTTCCGTGGCACTGGCTGAGCTTCCCTTCCAGTCCTTCGCTTCCTCAACATCTCCAACAACAACTTCTCTGGCGAGTTCCTCGACGCCGACCCGGATAGCTTTCCGGCGCCGTTGGGTATGGTGGCGGCGCCACGGCTCAGGTGCCTCCACCTCCACGGCAACTACTACGGGGAGATCCCTGGAGTCGTACTCCGAGATCAAGAACCCCAAGTATCTCTGTCTCGCAACAACCTCACCGACCGTGCGAATGAAACAAAGAATGCAAAAAATAATACAATAAGAAATATAATAGATAATAAAAGTAATAATAAAAAAATTAGTCTATCCTTATATAATAATAATCAACTATATTAATTAATATCTCCCCTTAAAACCTCAAACTCATGATTGAAAATGTACGGTGGAATATGTCTTAGTGAGTAAGTTTGTAATTTGCATGGAAGATGAGACAAATGGTAAGGTGATAGTACCATTTTGATAGTGATGATAAGTGAGATGACAATCTATCTCAATATGCTTAGTGCACTCATGAAAGATAGAATTGTGAGTAATTGTACTGGAGTTGTCACAATGTATAGGAGTAAAGTCTGAAAGAAAAATACCTATTTCAGTTAGTAACCAATGCAATTAAATTATTTCAACAATAGTAGAGGTCATATTATGATATTCTGTTTTAGTAGAAGAATGAAAGATAACATTTTATTTTTACTCTTTTAAGAGATAGAGGAGTCTTCCAAGAAAATATAAAATTCAATGGTAGACTTATGTTCTGTAGAATTACCATCTCAATCTGCATCTGAGTAGGTGTGCAACTTTAAGATAGAAGTGAAAGGATAAAAAAGACTATAAAACTAAGTACCTCGAAGATATCGAATGATACGAAACACAACTTCCTACTGTACTGAAGTGAGAGAAGCAACAAATTAGCTTACAATGTGAACATCATAAGCAATGTCAGATCTAATAATGGTGAGATATACTAAACTGCTAATTAGAGTAATAAACAAGGATATGACAATGGAACACTATCAAGTACCGAGCATTAATCTCAAGTGGAATATCAACAATGAGAGTGTCTGATAGACGAGCTTATTCCAAAATGTCACCAATATATTTGGATTGCGAGAGAAGATAACCACGAGGAGAATAAACTATTTCAATTCCCAAAAAATAATGCATACGACCCAAATCTTCATCTTAAACTTATGAACCAAATGCAATTTCAACTCTTCTATTCCATTTATATCGTCTTCTGTAATAATCATGTCATCAATATAAAGAGAGAGTAACATATGATTTGACGTAGTACAACGAACAAAAAGAGTGGAGTCATGCTGGCTAGGAAAAAAGCCATGAGATGCAATCACAATGGAGAACTTGTCAAACCAAACTCAAGGAGCTTGTTTAAAGCCATAAAAAGCTTTCTTTAGTATGCAAACTTCACCAGGGTTGTGAGTGACACCTAGTGGAGGCACCATGTAAAGTTCTTCTTGAAGGTCTCCATTTAAAAAAAAAGTATTTTTAACATTCATTTGAAAAATGGATACTGACAAACTGATATGCAACTACAATGAGAGTAAGGATAGTAACAAGTTTGAAAACCAAAGCAAAAGTTTCTTCATAATCCATACCATACTATTGGAAAAATCCTTTAATAACCAAATGAGCTTTATACCACTCAACTGACCCACCAGATTTAGTTTTGATTTTATACACCCATCGAGAACCAATCACACATTTCCCCAAAGGAAGAGGAACAAGATCCCAAGTACCTATTTGTTGGGGATCCTTAGAAGGCTAGAGGGGGATGAATAGCCTCTTTTCGTTTCTACAAGCAAAGTTAGCGGAAGCAAAGCAAATACTAAACGAAATTAAGAGACTAAAAATACAATCGCTAATAAGAAAGAGTTTACGTGGTTCGGAGATTAAGCTCCTACTCCACGGTGATCCTTAAGGTGGATCAATCCAAAGAATCTCCACTAAGAAAGCTTTTTTTACAACACTCTCCTCTTCTTTACAATTGATGAAGATGAAGATTGGAGAAGAGGAGGATTAGAACACTTAGAAAACTTAGAAAATCGTGGGGAGCTTGAGAGCAAAGTTGGAAGATAAGCACTAGCCTCATCAAGTACCCCATGCTCTCTTTTTATAGAGAGAGGATTGTTTTTTCGGTTGAGCCTCGATTAGTCGACTGATTATCTCCATCAGTCGATTGTCGCCTAAGCCAATGACTTCTGACGAGGCAGATCCGCGAGGATTCGCAGCCGCCATTTCCAACGGCAGACTGATCAGTCGACTGATGAAGCGATCAATCAAGTGATCCCTGCGAGGAGTCGAGTCTGACTTCATTCTGTGCCCGATGCCAACTTGATCAGTCGACTGATGCCTTATTTTCTCAGCTGCATCAGCCGAGTATCCTATCAGTCGACTTCTACCTGTTGGGAGATCGGTTGGCCGGCTAGAGGGGGGTGAATAGCCCTAATTCGTCGGACGTCGTATTTTGCTTGTCTACAAAATATTAGCGCAAGCGGAATATACAAATGTAAATAAATACAAGCAAAATATAAGCAAGCAAGACAAACACCGAGATGTAACGTGGTTCACGGCTATGCCGCTAATCCACGGTCCGATTCGTCCACGGTGAATCACTCCGAAACCCAATCACTATTGGTCTCTCCTTTGCACCAAGCTAGGTGGAGGTAACCTTTACAAACACTCCTCTTACAAATAGAATGGAAATAAGCTTGAGTAAGAGGATGGAAAGCTTTAGGGATCTTTGGGAGAGTATTAGAGCATAAGCATTAGGCTCCCAAACCCTTACCCCCTTCCTTTTTATAGAGGAAGAGAGTTTCTTCCGTTGACACAGGATCAGTCGACTGATGCCCTCGATCAGTCGACTGATCTCGTAGCCGTTGCCCAATAACGGCTGCTTTCCACGTTGGATTCCATCCAACGGTATTGACATCAGTCGATTGATGGGACCATCGACCGATGCTCGATCGACGAGTGCTCACCGAGTCAACTCCATTCTCATGCCGTCGCAGTTCCATCGATCGATCGCTTCCCGGCGATCGTTGCCGACATCACCGATCATTGCTCCATGGCGGATCGACTGCCAAGCCCTAAACTGGTCTTATACCAGTCGATCAACCCATCGATTAGAGATCGCCATGACATGGCAATGATCGGCGTGTCGAAAAACCCATCCGACACTTGCCCACATGGCCAAGTTTCACCTAAGAGCTACCCTTCCCTGGGTTACAATCGCTCACTCTCATTTCTCGGAGTCCCTCGCCTTCGACGTTCTCTTCGTTCTCGGCCACGTCCCTCGGCAGCATCAGGCGCACGGCTCTGCAATGCTCCTTCGCGTCTCTTGCCTCGAAGTCTACTTCCTCCGGCTTCACTCCAAGCTTCTCGTCCGGCGGTCCCCGGATGCTCCAAGCGCACGGCTTCCGCAAAGCTATCCTTCACCGACTCAAGGCACGAGTCATGAGATGTGAAACTCGCCACGGCTCCATGTGCGAATTACTAAGTCCTGCACGACTTCAACGCACATATCACATCAACAATACCAACCTAACTTCAACCCTTTGCCACACCATCAAAACCATATCACGGCAAGAGATTGCCCTAACAATCTCCCCCTTTTTGATGTGTGGCAATCCGTTTAAGTTAGGTAAAAAAAAAATTTGATATAAATTTTTAAGGAAAGAAAGCATGTAAACATAAATATTTTATAGCAACATGCAACTCCCCCTTAATCCATGAAACTCCCCCTTAATCTCTCCCCCTATCATAAATAACTTAAACATATTCATTTCTCCCCCTTTGACACCATCAAAATATGAATACTAAGTTATAAACATATGACATCAAGTCTAATAGAAAGAAAATACCACAAGTTGATAAAAAAATTGGAATTCAGTCGTTCTTGATGCAATGCGAGCCATCGATCTGGTTCGGATACTGATCGTACGTGATTTTGAATTTTCGATTTTTTCAAAATTCAGAAAATTTGAAAAATCATGAAATTTGGGAACATATTTCTATTAAGTATATCTATCAAGGAAACATAGTGGTTCATGAAAACTCATTATATTTTCTTGTTTTTGCCAAAAATCCAAAAGTTCTAAAAACTACTAGGTTTTTGATCATTCTAGTATCAAGTTAGCTACCTAGTTTTGCATCCAATTGTTTCAAAACATGAATACATGTATTTTAAGGTAAGAAATTGTTTTGAAAACATATGAAATATCCAACCATGATCTTTGGGCAATATGTCTATGAATTAAACATAAGCCTTCCCCATGATTGGTATATTATTGCTATGTTGATACTTTAAATGACCATTTAAATGTCATAGGCATTAGTGGACTTTTGTATCATCCTAACATCTCACCCATGCTAAGTTTGCAATCAAGTTAGCCTATAGTGAGTGTGAGATGCATCCTAGGGGGTATTTGTATATACTTAACCAACATATTCATGCAATTCTATCATGGTTAAGTATCAACCTAACATCCTACATGATCATAATGACATATATGATTTAATTTCACATTATGATCATGAAATACACGTTTTCATCAAATTATAACCATGCATTAGGTATTATATGATGATTATAAGTAAAGTATCACCTAAAGCATGATTTAAACCTATTTTTCATGATAATGTGCCAAATATCATAAATCATGATTATTTATAAGCAATATTATCTATTTATGGGCACGTTATCATCACCCAATACTATCTAAAAATGTTGTCCCGTCATCCTAGGTCAACCAAAATATGATATAGGTCAAGTTCATATGGTTGACTACCCTAGGGGTTTTCTAACCCTTAAGGATGGATTTTGGAACCCAAAATAGATTTTTGCCTATGGGATTCACTAGAAATTCCTTGGGGATCCATTTCTTAGCTATTACTTTGTTTTTGTCTTGTCCCCTAGCAATTAGGCATTTATAGGCCTTCTCATTTTTCTTCTCTTTATATCCTAGGCCCTTCTTGTTAAAACTTGCCCTTTGGCTCCCAATTATCATGTTAAGGGTATTGGAGCCTATTGTGAATTTCTCTAGGGCTTTGGTTAAATAATCTACCTTTTCCCTTAAAGCCCTATTTTCATTTATACATGCATCACTAACATCTAATGGCATATATTCATCATGTGAGCATGCATCATCATGGCAAGAAGAAATATTTTCACTTAAGCATGCTTTTTCTAATTTTTGCTCTAATTCCTTAATTTGATTAAGCATGCTTTTATTTTCCTTTTTCATTCCAAATAAGTCCTTAGTTAAACTAGAAATTATGGAAACTATTTTCTTAGGAGAGGCATTCGTTACCATTGTTTCCATATCCTCTTCTTCTTCTTGGATGATGAGGATGGAAGCCTCCCTTCATTTGAGCTCTCCCCACTTGTGCTTGAATCTTCATTTGAGGAGGAGGAGCAATCCGAGTCATGAAGAGCCATTAGTGCTAGGTTGGCAACAAATGCGTTCTCTTCTTCCGATGATGATGATGAGGCAAGGTCATCCCATGTCTTTGCTTTGAGAGCCATGGCCTTCCCTTTTCCTTTTGCCTTCTTTTCTTCTTCCTTTCTCTTGCTCCCCTTCTTCTTCCTCTTCTCTTCTTTCTTTTTCTTCTCTTCCTTGCTCTTGTTTAGGAGGGGACAATTATCCCTTATGTGCCCTTCTCCTTGGCAATTGTAGCATATCACCTTCCCCCTTGGTCTTCTACTCCTATCATTTGATTTGTTAAAATGAAAACCCTTTAAAGCTCTTACCCTCCTTACCATATATGCCTCTTCGTGCTCTCCATGGAGGAGGAGGAAGTTGCTTCATCGGATGAGGAGGAAGGGATTTCCATCTTCTTTGTCCCTTTGTTGGCCTTCAAGGCTACTCGCCTAGAAGTTTGGACTCTAGGCTCTTCTTGTATACCTTCAATCCTTGTCTCATGAAGCTCCATGGTTGAAAGAATTCCTCCAAGGTGCTTACTTCTAGGTTCTTGGAGATGTAAAATGGAGTCCACCATGGAGCTCCATCTTGAGGACGGGAAAGGCATCTATGGCCTTCATTACCATATCCGGTTGATAGCTTCTCACCTACACTCGTTAGCCCAATTAATATTTCTTTAAATCTAGAATGTAGGGAAGTTACCTTTTCTCCCTTTTCAAGCTTGATATTTGATAATTGGGAGCGGAGGAGATCTCTTCTTGCTAGCTTTGCCTCCGAAGTGCCTTCATGAAGTTCAACCAACTTCTCCCACATCTCCTTGGCACTTGAGCACTCCCCTATTCTATTTACTTCTTGTTGAGGGAGCACATTGTATAGGTGGTGCTTGGCCTTTGAATTTGCCAAGTATTCTTCTCTTTGCCTTTTGCTCCACCTAGATTTCTCTAATGGCTCCCCATTCTCGTTCCTAGGCAACTCGAAACCGTTTTCCATTATTAAAAGGATTTCAAAGTCGGTTTCGAAGAATACCTCCATTCTCTTTTTCCACCAAGAGAATTCACCGTCAAACTTCGGAGGGTGGATGTTTGAGCCGGCCATTTACTTGTTGAAGTGCTCTCGCGGCGGTTAGTCCTTGAAGAGCAACTTGGCTCTGATACCACTTGTTGGGAGATCGGTTGGCCGGCTAGAGGGGGGTGAATAGCCCTAATTCGTCGGACGTCGTATTTTGCTTGTCTACAAAATATTAGCGCAAGCGGAATATACAAATGTAAATAAATACAAGCAAAATATAAGCAAGCAAGACAAACACGAGATGTAACGTGGTTCACGGCTATGCCGCTAATCCACGGTCCGATTCGTCCACGGTGAATCACTCCGAAACCCAATCACTATTGGTCTCTCCTTTGCACCAAGCTAGGTGGAGGTAACCTTTACAAACACTCCTCTTACAAATAGAATGGAAATAAGCTTGAGTAAGAGGATGGAAAGCTTTAGGGATCTTTGGGAGAGTATTAGAGCATAAGCATTAGGCTCCCAAACCCTTACCCCCTTCCTTTTGATCGAGGAAGAGGGTTTCTTCGATGACACGAGATCGGTCGATCGATGCCCTCGATCGATCGATCTCGTAGCCGTTGCTCAATAACGGCCGCTTTCCACGTTGGATTCCATCCAACGGTATTGGCATCAGTCGACTGATGGGACCATCAGTCGACTGATGCTCGATCAGTCGAGTGCTTAGTCGAGTCGACTCCATTCATGCGTGCGGCAGTTCCATCGATCGCTTCCTGGCGATCATTGGTCGACATCATCGATCGCAGTTCCATGGCGATCGTGCCAAGCCCTAAACCGGGTCTTATACGTCGATCAACCCATCGACTCGAGATCATTGCCGCCATGACATGGCGATCGGGTCTGAAAACCCATCCGACACTTGGCCAAATGGCCAAGTTTCACCTAAGAGCTACCCTTCCCCGGGTTACAATCGCTCACTCTCATTTCTCGGAGTCCCTCGCCTTTGAAGTTCTCTTCGTTCTCGGCCACGTCCCTCGGCAGCATCAGGCGCACGGCTCTGCAATGCTCCTTCGCGTCTCTTGCCTCGAAGTCTACTTCCTCCGGCTTCACTCCAAGCTTCTCGTCCGGCGGTCCCTCGGATGCTCCAAGCGCACGGCTTCCGCAAAGCTATCCTTCACCGACTCAAGGCACGAGTCATGAGATGTGAAACTCTCCACGGCTCCATGTGCGAATTACTAAGTCCTGCACGACTTCAACGCACATATCACATCAACAATACCAACCTAACTTCAACCCTTTGCCACACCATCAAAACCATATCACGGCAAGAGATTGCCCTAACAATACCGTGTATCAGTCAACTGATACTCGTCAAGTATGAGTAATTCATACTTGAATTGACTCCCTAGACTTAGACTCAACCTTCTAGCTCTTCCTTTAGCCGTGCGCCTCCAGGATCCCTCCGAGTCCGCGACTTGTTCATCCTTTGCGCTTGCTTCCAAGAGCTTCCTTCGGGTTCGTCATGTCTTGGGTTTCCCTTTGCCAAAGTACGCTTGGACTTTACGCCGCCAAGACTACATGCTTGATCTTACACTGCCAAGACTTGCCTTTGGACTTCCTTTGCCAAAGTCCGCTTGGACTTTACGCTGCCAAGACTCCATGCTTGGACTTATACCGCCAAGACCTTTCCTTGGACTTCTCTTGCCAAGATCACACTTGGACTTTAATTTTACCAATTCCTGCCACTTAAATATGTTCATAATTAGATCACAAATATTGCCTAACTTAGATGATTATCCAAAACATCAAAACATATAAATGCTTGGGACATTATTGCACCAACAATCTCCCCCTTTTTGATGTTTGACAATCATTTAAGTTAGGTCTTCAAATATTCTCAGAAAATAAACATCATATATTATCATATATCAATGTGAATTCTAACTTAAATCTTCCTTCTCCCCCTTTGACATACATCAAAAAGAGAAGGATTCATATTCATGAACGTATTGAATTGATTATGTCTTGAACTAAGGTTAAGCCAGGGCGGTTCGCTAGGCGCTTTTTCGAGCGATTTGGCGGGCAGTTTGCGAGTAATTTTGCAATTTTGCAAGGGTAGTTTAGTCGAGCGATTTGGCGAGCAATTCGCGAGCAATTTTCGAGCGGTTGCGGTTTGCGAGTAGTTTGGCGAGCGGTTTGCGAGATAATTTTGCGATTCGCTAGGCGCGGTTGGCGAGCGATTTGGCGAGGCGGTTTGCTAGGCAATTTAGGCTAGGGTAGTTTGGCGAGCGGTTTAGCTAGGCGGTTTGGCAGGCGGTTTGCCAGGGTTAATTTTAGGGCAGTTTTGGTATGTCTCCCAATCCTCAACTTTAATCCAAGACATGGTTCTTATGTGTGAATAACATGTAGAGAAAAACATAAACAAGAAGTATGAAACTTATGTCCTGACTTTGCACCAACAATATAAATATAGGAGATGAAAAGATTTTACTATGAAGCTCCCCCTAAAACAATGCATCAATCAGTCCTATACCCTTTTAATTACTTAAGTTAACATACCATAGGGTTAGGACACTTAAGAGTACACTTAAGACCAAGAAATAGGGCTGATTTGTAGACAAATCAGAGTGGCAGTCGACTGAATTCTGACGCAGTCGACTGCCACACCCGAAATGCCATTTTCAGCATTTTCAACATAACTTCAGAAATGCGTTAAAAATTCAAGAAACATCGAAAAATCATGAAATTTTGCGTACACATTTCTGAAATCGTTTTCTATCAAGGAAAAATAATTTGAAAAACATATGTTTTCCAGATTTCAAAAATGATACAATTTTAAAAACTAACAAAAGCTTTAAGTATTTTGCAAACTTTGTATCACTTTTGCTTAGCAATTGAAAACTATTTTTCAAAGTATGATAAACATAGTTTAAAATATTTTTTTTTAACATTTTAAATCATATTCTTAGAGCTATATGCACATCAATTGTACATAAGTCTTCTCAATGATTGGTCCAATGAAGGATTAATGTCTCTAGATGACATTTTGGTTCATAGTAATGCATCATAACAAGCATGATGAACCAAATGCATCTTCCTAACATCTCACATATTGTCTAAGTGGCTCAATACAAAAATTATGGTTTCTTAGGTCTTTTGTGAGATGCTTAGAGGTATAAATCCTAGGGTTTCTATAGGATCATGCAAACCTAGACCTCTATTCCACTAAGCATATTCCAAGTTCTCTCCTAAGTGATGAAAATTCCGCTTCGGGGAGAGCCTTGGTGAATATGTCAGCTAAGTTGGACTTAGATTCTATGTAATTAAGTTCAATGTCCCCCTTAGCCACATGATCTCTAATGAAGTGATGCTTCACTTCAATGTGCTTAGTCTTAGAGTGATGTACTGGATTTTTGGTCAAGTTTATGATACTCACATTATCACAATAGACTTTGACATTGGAGTAGTGTAGCTCATAATCTTCTAATGTGTGTCCCATCCAAAGTAATTGAGCCACACAACCACCCATACCATATATTCGGCCTCGGTGGTTGACAAAGCAATACAAGGTTGCTTTCTATTACTCCAACTCACTAGGGAGGAGCCAAAAAATTGGCATCCACCGCTAGTACTCTTCCGATCCAACTTGCAACCCGCATAATTGGAGTCAATGTACCCAACCAAATCAAAAGACTTAGTCCTAGGGTACCAAAGTCCTACATTTAGTGTGCCTTTGATATATCTTAGAATTCTCTTAACGACCACTAAATGAGACTCTTTGGCACAAGATTGGTATCTTGCACACATACCTACTGTAGGGGATCGAACGGCCGGCTAGAGGGGGGTGAATAGCCCTTTATCATTGGATGGTGGAATTTGCTCGTTCTCGTTGCGTTGCTTGTCTACGATTGTGGTTAGCGCAGCGGAAATAATAAACCAAGAATAATACTAACAATAATACAAGCACACCAAATACGCAAGCATATACGTGGTTCGGAACCTTAGGGTTCCTACTCCACGGGGCGAGCTCAACGAGCTCTAGAGATGCACACGACAATACTCAAACTCCTTCTCGACAACACGTCGGAGGTGGAGAAACCTCGTACAAGCTATTACAACAGTAATACTATAAGAAATACAAAGACACTAAGAAATACAAGTAAAGAACGCTTTACAACTCTTAGCTTTGAACCCTTTATTGTTGTTTGCTTTGGATGGCTCTTGAAGGACTGGAATGCAGCAGCAATTCCCCTCCAATCGTTTCCTTAAAGTCTTAGCGAAATCCTCCCTCTTGAGCTCCTTTTATAACCTGCATCAAGCTGATTTCGCGATCATCGATCGCCAAAAGGCCCTAGCCGATCGCTCGCGGGTTGTCTCACAACGGCCAGATCCACGTCGGATAAGTTCCAACGAATCTCCTACCAGTTGACTGCCCCTGTGGCCGTTGTCTCACAACGGCCAGATCCACGCCGGATAAGTTCCAACGAATCTCCTACCAGTCGACTGCCAGTCCATGGCAGTCGATTGGTGACCTAGTAGTCGACTGCCCAGTCGGCTACAGAGCGTTCTGTGCTCACGATACTTCCATCACGATCTTGCCATCCCTCGGCCGATCATTGCCATCCTCAGCCGATCATTGCCATCCCTCATCGATCGCTGATATCATCGATCATCGATCAGGCCATGGCGATCGATCGGCAGACAAAACCGCAAGTCTAACACGGTTGAACCTAGTCGACTTGGACGATCGCCACCTATGCGATCGGCCGATCGCATCGGTCAAAACCTCAAACACCAAGTTGTTTGAGCATCCGACCGTTGGGTAAACTCTCAAACATCAAGTTTGAGCCTCCGACACTCAGTCTTAGCCACTTGGCCAAGTCCACATCATCCCTCATGGAGTTCCCCACCGAAGCTCTCTTCCCTCGGCCTATGTCCCTCGGATGTGCCAAGCGCACGGCTTCGCAACGCCATCCTTCGCGTCTCATGCCCTAGAAGTATGCTTCCTTTGGGCTCACTCCATTCGCTCCCCGTCCGACGGTCCCTCGGATGCACCAAACGCACGGCTTCGCAATGCCATCCTTCACCGACTCAAGGACCCTGAGCCTAGTGAACTTGCCAAGTTCTTAAGACTTCCCACATGCACCAAGCGCACGGCTTCGCAATGCATTTCTCACCAAGCACCAAGCGCATGACTTCGCAATGCTTTGGATTTCCCATGCAAAGGCTTCCCCCTTGGACTTCCACACCAAGCTCCATGCTTGGATTTTCCATGCCAACCCCATGTTGGACTTTCCCATGATAATCCCATGTCATGAGTTTTGTCTATCATCAAAATACCATCAAGGTACTGCTTGAGTCAACTCGAGTCAACCTGGGCCGATTGCACCAACAATCTCCCCCTTTTTGATGATTGACAAAACTACCATCTCAAGTCTACCAATTTTCCCATATTGACAATTCTCATATCCCAATGAGAATTCCAACGCACCCTAATTGGTAACTTGGTAACTTCTCCCCCTTTTTGACATTACATCAAAAAGGTCCTCAAGGGTTTCAATGTCTCATATCTCAATGAGATCTTACAATCTTCCCCTTGGCATGCCCTCAATCTTTCTAGTGATCCCATATCACTTAAGAGAGGCAACCCAATTTTCCTCCCATGAGGAAATACACATCCATCTTCCCATGATGGATACCTCCCCCTAGAAGCTTGCTCTCCCTTGACCATTGCTCCAACAATGTCCTTGGAGAGTCCTTAAGCCAATAGGAACATTAACCAAATCAAAATTAAGGCAAAGTTCAACAATGAACTCTCTTCCACCTTAAAATTGATACTCACCCTCAACCCTTCTCCTAATCCATATCCAATGGATTTCCACCCTCTCTAATGCTATCCCAAGCATATCCTAAGGTTAGGAGTGGTTAGGAGACCAAAACATGGCTGAACATGGGCCTAACCATCAAGTTTACCCGAAATCAGCCTTTGCCAGTCAACTCCGTCAACTACCAGTCGACTGGACTGACCATCAATCAACTGCCATTACAGGCAGTCGACTGATAACTGCATTATGCAGTTTTTCAATTTCAGTAAATGGATTTTCGAAATCCATAAGTAAATATACGTAATTTTAAAAATCTTGAAAATGCATACGTATAATACTTATCCTAAACACTATGGGTGAAAAATATTGGAAAATTATTTTACCCGCTAAATTAGGAGATTGATACAAAGTCCAAAATTTAAGAAAAACTTCAATAAAGAGCCTTCTTTGTATCATCCTATTCAATGGTGATAGCTATCAAAAGATAGGCTTCACCAAGGTTTTTTAAAAAGTTTTCAAAATATTTTTAAAACCTTTATTTTCTTTTTCCTAAACATCTCACCAATATCTAGATGTGTAAAACACATACAAGGCAAGTTTTTAGTGAGATGTGAGTTTTGTTTTCTTTATGTTCCCATGCATATTTGTAGGCAACATAATTTGATTCCCTTCAAATTGTGCCATAGTCCTTAATTCCATTTTATTTTATGCATGGTAATGATTATGGCATAGATATGATATAAATAAGAGCATATGCCAAAATCATGATGTCATGACATGTGAATGATATAACTAGCATACATGACATCTAAAAATAAATCTAAACATGATCATGACATTTTTAGAGATACAAATGAGAATGATGTCATGACATGACAAGGCAAACAAATCATGGCAAGTAAAGTAGACTAAAGTATAAAATACCTAAGTGTTGAATCCAAATTGCCATTTCTAGGGTTAAGTCCATTTTGCCTTAAAGCCATTTATCTCCCTAGTGTACCATAAACCCAAAATGACACACCATGACCTCTATGACCTAATTGTGCCAATTTAATCATTTTTGACTTCTCAAGCATATTGGCACATCCTAATGTGTCAAATCTACTATGGTTAGGTTAACTACCTATCCATTTAGGGTTGACACACCCTAACCCATTTAGCGTGAATCGATCACGCTCCTAGGAATCCAATACCTATTGGAGCTCCTTGGATTAACAAGGTATTTCCTAGGGATAACTTCCCTAGATACCTTCCTAATGACCCTTTTTGATTTTGACACATTAGTCAATTGGGTCTTTCCTAGGTCAACTCTAGAGGTGACTCCTTTATTGACCTTCTTAGCAGCTTTCTTGGTTTTCCTTAAGTCCTTAGCCACTAAGCACACACTATGGCTAGTCTTAGGGATAGATTCCCTATTAGCCTTGGTTTTCCTAGACCTAGAAATAGTTCCATAATCAAATGGAACATTATGATAAGTCTTCTTGGGCTTAGGTTTGTGACCCAAACCTTCCTTGCCCTTAGACCGTTTTTGAACCCTAACTTTTGACTTGTGGGCATTTGACCCTAGAATTGAATTTTCTATGATTCTAAGGGTTTTCTCCATTCTTTCAAATCTTGATATCAAGACTTGGTTCTCTAGCTCTAATTTTCCCATTTTTGAATTTCCATTAGGTTTTTGGAAAGACCTCTTGTTCTTAGGCATGTGTCTAGACTTTTTGGGATTAATGCCTAGATGTTTTTCAACTCTTCTAATGGACTCTTTAGGTAACATAGGTCTAGTATTTTGAGTCCTAGGTTTGTCCTTAGTTATATGAACATGCTTTGCACCTAAGCAATAAATTTTATCATTTCTCCTAGCATGTTTTTCATTTATAATAGCAAGAGAACTAAAATAGTTGTTAGCATGCTTTTTAATTCTAGGAATTGAAGGTGCATTAACTAAATTTAACTTAGGGTTAGCTTTGGGAGCTCCCCCCTACATGAATTGCACCTTCTTGCCCTTTCTTCCTCTCCCTAGGGCATTGGCTTCAGTAGTGCCCCCTTTTGATTGCATTTAAAGCACACAATGTGCTCTTTGCTTCTAGTTTTGGGAACACCGGCATCCTTTGACTTTAGGTTGACTTTTGGTGTCGATACCTTTTCCTTAGCCAATTTTGGGCATTTGCTCTTGTAATGTCCTTTCTCCCTACACTTAAAACAAATAATATAATCTTTACGATTAATTATAATACATGAGTCACCTAGGGAGTTGGTGGAAGTCTCTTGGTCATTTCTTCTGGAGGTAGATGCTTCATTTTGGCTTTGCTCCGGGGTTGACACCCTTTCCTCCCCCTCAATACTAGAGGTGGAGGTCTCCACCAAGTCATCCACATCTTCGAAAGTGGATGGTGCTTCTTCTTCGGCATTCTCCTCTACTTGTGCCGATGGGGGATTTTCTTGGAATTTCATTATTTTCTCCCATAATTCCTTCGCATCCCTATAGTCACCCAATCTAGACCAAATATGATTAGGTAACAAATCACCAAGCAATTTAATTACCTCGAGATTTATCTTGAAGTTCTTTATTTGGTCTTGGGTCCACTTTGACTTCTCAATTTGCCTATTTCTTTCATCCCTAGGAAATTTGAAACCGTTTTCTAAGATTAGCATAAAATCAAAATCGGTTTCTAGATATACCTCCATTTTTCTTTTCCACCATAGAAAATCTCCTTCGAATTTTGGTGGTTGGAGGTTGTAGCCGACCATCTTATAGTACTCTCGCAGCAGTTAGTCCTTGAAGAGCGACCTCGGCTCTGATACCACTTGTAGGGGATCGAACGACCGACTAGAGGGGGGTGAATAGCCCTTTATCGTTGGATGGTGGAATTTGCTCGTTCTCGTTACGTTGCTTGTCTACGATTGTGGTTAGCGCAGCGGAAACAATAAAACAAGAATAATACTAACAACAATACAAGCACACCAAATACGCAAGCATATACGTGGTTCGGAACCTTAGGGTTCCTACTCCATGGGGCGAGCTCAACGAGCTCTAGAGATGCACACGACAATACTCAAACTCCTTCTCGATAACACATCGAAGGTGGAGAAACCTCGTACAAGCTATTACAACAGTAATACTATAAGAAATACAAAGACACTAAGAAATACAAGTAAAGAACGCTTTACAACTCTTAGCTTTGAACCCTTTCTTGTTGCTTGATTTGGATGGCTCTTGAAGGACTGGAATGCAGCAGCAATTCCCCTCCAATCGCTTCCTTAAAGTTTTAGCGAAATCCTCCCTCTTGAGATCCTTTTATAACCTGCATCAAGCTGATTTCGCGATCATCAGTCGACTGCCAAAAGACCCCAGTCGACTGCCCCTGTGGCCGTTGTCTCACAACGACCAGATCCACGTCGGATAAGTTCCAACGGATCTCCTACCAGTCGACTGCCAGTCCATGGAAGTCGACTGGTTACCTAGTAGTCGACTGCCCAGTCGGCTACGGAGTATTCTATGCTCACGACACTTCCATCAGTCGACTGCCATCCCTCGGCAGTCGACTGCTGTCGACATCAGTCGATTGCCAGTCCATGGCAGTCGACTGCCCAACACAAAACTGCAAGTCTAACACCAGTCGAACCCTAGTCGACTTGGACCAATCGATTGTCACCTATGCTAGTCGACTACCGTCGGGCAAAACCTCAAACACCAAGTTGTTTGAGCATCCGACCGTCGGGTAAACTCTCAAACATCAAGTTTGAGCCTCCGACACTCAGTCTTAGCCACTTGGCCAAGTCCATATCATCCCTCATGGAGTTCCCCACCGAAGCTCTCTTCCCTCGGCCTACGTCCCTCGGATATGCCAAGCGCACGACTTCACAACGCCATCCTTCGCGTCTCATGACCTAGAAGTATGCTTCCTTTGGGCTCACTCCATTCGCTCCTCATCCGGCGGTCCCTCGGATGCACCAAGCGCACGACTTCGCAATTCCATCCTTCACCGACTCAAGGACCCTGAGCCTAGTGAACTTGCCAAGTTCTCAAGACTTCTCACATGCACCAAGCGCACGACTTTGCAATGCATTTCTCACCAAGCACCAAGCGCACGGCTTCGCAATGCTTTGGATTTCCCATGCCAAGGCTTCCCCCTTGGACTTCCACACCAAGCTCCATGCTTGGATTTTCCATGCCAACCCCATATTGGACTTTCCCATGATAATCCCATGTCATGAGTTTTGTCTATCATCAAAATACCATCAAGGTACTGCTCGAGTCAACTTGAGTCAACCTGGGCCAATTGCACCAACACCTACCACAAATAAAATGTCGGGTCTACTAGCGGTTAAGTATAAAAGACTATCAATCATGCTTCTATAAAGCTTAAGATCGATTGATTTTCCTCCATAATCATTATCTATTTTTGTATTAGTTGCCATAGGGGTTGAAACTACCTTAGCATTTTCCAAACCAAATTTCTTGATCATTTCTTTGGCATATTTGGTTTGGTATACATAGTTTCCTTCATTTGTTTGTTTGATTTGTAAACTTAAGAAGAATTTCAATTCTCCAACTAGATTCATTTCAAATTCATTTTCCATATTTTTGATGAAATCTTGAAGGAGTTCATCATTGGTTGACCCAAAAATTATGTCATCTACATATACTTAGTCTACAAATATATCTTTTGATTTTGATTTAATAAAGAGAGTTGGATCTATTTTACCCCTTCTAAATCCTTTAGACACTAAGAAAGATGACAATCTTTCATACCAAGCCCGGGGAGCTTGTTTTAACCCGTATAAGGCTTTTCTAAGCTTGTATACATGGTTAGGGTAATCTATATTTTCAAACCCGGGAGGTTGTTCTACATATACCTCTTCCTTAATGAACCCATTTAGGAATGCCGATTTTACATCCATTTGATGAAGTTTAAAACCCATGTAGGAGGCATATCCTAATAGGATTCTAATGGATTCTAACCTAGCAACTGGGGCATATGTTTCATCATAATCAAGTCCTTCAACTTGATTGAAGCCCCTTGCAACTAACCTTGCCTTATTCCTAGTTATATTGCCTTGATCATCTAGTTTATTCCTAAAGACCCATCTTGTAGTAATGATGGTACTATCATTGGGTCTAGGAACTAACTCCCATACTTGACTCCTTTCAAATTGAGCCAAATCATCTTGCATTGCTAAGATCCAATCCGGATCAAGTAATGCATCATTGATTGTTTTGGGCTCAATTTGGGAGATGAGAGCTATGTGACTAGAGGAAGTTCTATGGAATGACCTAGTTCTAACACATTGAGATAATTCTCCTACAACTTGATCAAGAGGATAGTTTTGATTAATTCTCATTGTTCTAGGAGGTGTATTAAATTGATTATGATTATCCACAATCCTCCTTTCATCATCTGAATCTCCTCTTGCTCCCCCTTGATTATTACTCTCTAATTCTCCCCCTTGATTATTACCCCCTAAGGTCATGTTTTGAAATTTTTGGGTAATTTCTTGATTTTTTTCATTGATATCATCATCAATGGGGGATTTCCTAGGGTAAGTGGTAGAGGTTTCATCAAATTGAACATTTGATGACTCCTCAACTATTTGAGTCCTTTTGTTATATACTCTATAGCCCCTACTAGTGGATGAGCATCCAACTAGGATTCCCTCATCCGCTTTGGACTCAAATTTCTCCAAATTATCTTTGGTGTTTAAGATATAGGTTTTACATCCAAATATCCTAAAGTAGTGAATTGTTGGAATCGAGCCATTCCATAATTCAAATGGAGTTTTTCCTAAAAACCTATGGATTTGGACCCTATTTTTGGATATAGCAAGCGGTATTAACCGCTTCCGCCCACAAGTAGCTAGGTAATGAATATGCATTAAGCATAGTCCTAACGACTTCTTGTAGGGCACGATTTTTCCGTTCCACTACCCCATTTTGTTGAAGTGTTCTAGGACAAGAAAATTCGTGCTTGTACCCTTGTTTTAAGCAAAATTTGGAGAAATTAGAATTCTCAAATTCTCCACCGTGATCACTACGGATCCAGTTGATTTTGAGATTTCTCTCATTCTCTACTCTTTTGCTAAAGCCTATGATTATTTCTAAGGTATTGTCCTTATGTTTCATGAAATATACCCAACTATATCTAGAAAAGTCATATACTATAACTAAGCAATATTTGCTACCATTTAATGAAGGAGTACTATGACAATCAAACAAATCTAAATGAATAAGCTCTAAGGGTAACGAAGTACTCATTAAATTTTTACCCTTGTGTGATGATCTTGATTGTTTCCCTTCTTGACATGCATCACACATCTTATTCTTCATGTACTTCACTTTTGGCAATCCCTTCACTAGCTTCAATTTAGATGCTTTGGCTATGTTCTTCATGTTTGTATGCCCTAATCTCCTATGCCATAGCCAACTCTCTTCTTCTTTTGCCATGAGATACTTAGGGGAAATGTTAGTGGCATATGGTAAATCAACATAATAAATATTTGATTTCCTATATCCAACTAACATGCAATCATTTAATTTCTTATGTTTTATAAGGCATTTAGAAAATTTGCATCACATAATTGACTTACACTAAGCAAGTTAAACTTCATGTTTTCAACCAATAGTACTTTATGAATGACAAGATTTGGGGATATCTCAATTGTGCCTTTTCCTAGAATTTTAAGTTTTCCACTATTTCTAAAAGATACTTTCCCCTTGCTAATGTGGTTGATTGTTGAGAATTTGCTCTCATCACCGGTCATGTGTTTTGAGCAACCACTATCAACAATCCACAAGCTTGGTCTTCCTACCTATACAACATGAAAAATATAAGTCTTAGGCACCCAAATCTTAGGATCGATAGCATTGACTATATAGCTCTTAGGAACCCATGCCTTTCTAACCTTGCTCCTAATGGTTGATTTTCTACTAACAAGGGATGTAAAGGCTACTTCCTTCTCCTTAGGCCTATATCCTATTCCGGTCTTGTTGTAAATAGCCCTTTGATCCTTAATTATCATATCTAGATATTTGAAGTCATTTGTGAATTTTTCTAAGCAAGCTCTTAGTTCACCTATTTCTTTTCTTAGTTCATCATTTTCATTCCTAAGTGAACATGCATCATCACAAGAAGGTTCTACATCTCTAATTTTCCTAATTTTACTTTTAAGTCCTTAATCCTAGATTTTGATCTATTTAAAGTGTTTTGAAGACATGCAATAGTTTTATAAAGCAATTCTATCCTAGGAGAGTCTTTTACCTCATCATCGCTAGAGGACGATTCATCACTTGAGGAGGAGGATGACTCTTCACTTGAGCTTCCAGCTTCATCCTCCATGGCCATGAGTGCAAGGTTGCAGGTGACGTGGCAAAGCTCATCATCATCCGATGTCTCTTCCAAGCTTTGTGTATCCCACGTTTGAGCTACCATGGCCTCCTTCTTCTTCTCCTTCTTTTCCTTCTTCTTCTTTTCCTTCTCCTCCTTCTTCTTTAGATTCGGGCAATTTGGCTTGATATGCCCTTTCTTGTTGCAACCATAACAAATAACATTAGGAGTAGAAATTGAACTAGTTGATGTTTTACCTTTGGAGGATTGGAACATCCTCCTCACATCCTTCTTGGTGAGTTTTCTTGATCTCCCACCAAACTTCTTTACATAGTGAGCTACCTCACTAGCCGATAGCTCCTCATCACTACTTGAAGATTCTTCCTCCGATTAGGATGATGAGGAAGCTTCCTTCTTTTCATTTTTCTTCTTTTCTTTCTTGCCTACAACAAAAGTTATACCCTTCTCTTTTGAAGAGGTGTTAGCTTGCTCATGCAATTCGAATTCACAAAAAAGTTCATCTAATTTAACTAATGAAAGATCCCTAGACACTTTATAAGCATCTACCATTGATGCCCATTATGTTGTTCTAGGGAAAGCTTGAAGAATATACCTCACAAGGTCTCGGTTTTCGACCTTTTCACCTATCACATGTAGTCCATTGACTACCTCTTTGAAGCGACTATGCATTTGGCTCACGGTCTCGTTGGTCTTCATGGTGAAGCTTTGAAGTTCACCTATCAAGAGATCTCTCTTGGCTCTTCTTGTTTCCTTCGATCCCTCGTTGAGCTCAATTAGCTTCTCCCATAGCTCCTTTGCCGATTCGAAAGGCCCCACTTTGCTTAGTTTCTCTTTAGACAACACACATTGAAGTGTGGTTGTTGCTTTAGCGTTAGCTTGAGCCTTCTTGGCCATGCCCCCTCGTCCAATCCTTGGTTGGTATAGGCGCTCCGTGTTCATCGACCGACTTCTCAAATCCATCTACGACACTAAACCAATTGCCAATATCATTCATAAGGTAGTATTCCATCCTACCTTTCCAATATCCGAAGTCATTGCCATCGAAGAATGGAGGCCTCGCCGTGCTATACCCCTCTTGAAACGCCATTGTGCTCCGGTTGATGGTTAGATCTTCCGACACAATCCGAGCTCTGATACCACTTGTTGGGGATCCTTGGAAGGCTAGAGGGGGGTGAATAGCCTCTTTTCGTTTCTACAAGCAAAGTTAGCAGAAGCAAAGAAAATACTAAACGAAATTAAGAGACTAAAAACACAATTGCTAACAAGAAAGAGTTTACATGGTTCGGAGATTAAGCTCCTACTCCACGGCGATCCTTAAGGTGGATCAATCCAATGAATCTCCACTAAGAAAGCTTTCTTTACAACACTCTCCTCTTCTTTACAATTGATGAAGATGAAGATTGGAGAAGAGGAGGATTAGAACACTTAGAAAGCTTAGAAAATCGTGGGGAGCTTGAGAGCAAAGTTGGAAGATAAACACTAGCCTCATCAAGCACCCCATTCTCTCTTTTTATAGAGAGAGGGCTGTTTTTTTCGTTGAGCCTCGATCAATTGACTGGTGGTCTCCATCAGTCGACTGTCGCCTAAGCCAATGACTTCTGACGAGGCGGATCCGTGGGGATTCACAGCCACCATTTTCAATGGCAGGCTGATCAATTGACTGATGAAGCGATCAGTCGAGTGATCCCCACGAGGAGTCGAGTCTGACTCCATTCTATGCCTGATGTCAACTTGATTAGTCGACTGCTTATCTTTGGCAGTCGACTGATGGCGTCATCAGTCGATTGCCAAACCTAGGCAGTCGACTGATGCCTTGTTTTCTCAGCTGCATCAGTTGAGTATCCTATCAGTCGACTTCTACTGTGTATCAGTCAACTGATACTCGTCAAGTATGAGTAATTCATACTTGAATTGACTCCCTAGACCTAGACTCAACCTTTTAACTCTTCCTTTAGCCTTGCGCCTCCAGGATCTCTCCGAGTCCGGGACTTGTTCATCCTTTGTGCTTGCTTCCAAGAGCTTCCTTCGGTTTCGTCATATCTTGGGTTTCCCTTTGCCAAAGTACGCTTGGATTTTACGCCGCCAAGACTACGTGCTTGGTCTTACACTGCCAAGACTTGCCTTTGGACTTCCTTTGCCAAGGTTCGCTTGGACTTTACGTCGCCAAGACTCCATGCTTGGACTTATGCCGCCAAGACCTTTCCTTGGACTTCTCTTGCCAAGATCACACTTGGACTTTACTTTTACCAATTCCTATCACTTAAACATGTTCATAATTAGATCACAAATATTGCTTAACTTAGATGATTATCCAAAACATCAAAACATATAAATGCTTGGGGCATTGTTGCACCAACACCTGTTTGATACAAAGTAAAAACTCCTTCTGCCATAGCCTATTGCCAGAGAGGATCAAGAGTAGCCTCTCTGTAAGAGAGGGCTTAGACAATTGGTGAATAAAATCCAAAAAAGAAGAGAAAGAACTAGAATAAGTAGAATACTCAAAATCAGGTAGTTGAGTGGACTTACAAGATCATTTAGGGTAATGAGGAGGAGGATCTGCTATCACTGGAGCATCATGGAGAGCAGTGGGAGCAAAGGGATCATCTGTAAGTTGATGACTAAAATTTGTATGAGTGTCAATCCTGCAACTAGCATTATTAGAAGAAGAAGTACTAAGGTGGTCCAATTGTTAGAAAATATGAGATGACATCTCATTGGAGTCAATGCAAAAGAGATTAATATGAGTGAGATCAGATTTTTGAAGATTAGGAGTGTCAGAGGAAACAAAATAAAATGAGATGTGTTCAAGAAAAATAACATGACGCGAGACATAAAGTTTTTAACTAACTGGATCATAACATTTGTATCCCTTTTGACCCTCGCCGTACCCAAGAAAAACACAGATCTGACTGATAACTAAGCTTACTACGCTCAACATGAGGACCAAGGACAAAACATGTGGATCCAAAAACTCTTAAGACAAAATAATCAGGAACATAATTATTTAGTTTTTCAAAAGGAGACAAACTAGATGTAATAGAAGATGAGATTCTATTGATAGAATGGACTGTAGTAAGAATAATTTCCTCCCAGAATTTGCTAGGAACATATGCAAATAATAAAAGAATGTGCAGTTTCAACAATATCTCTATGTTTTCTTTTAGGAACACCATTTTATTCTGGAATTTCAATACAAGAACTTTGATGAAACGTACAATCTGAGGTAAGTAGCTCAGAAAAAATTGGATGTGTATTCACCACCCAATTCACATCGGAAGCATTTAATAACAACATTATATTGAGTTTTGACCATGACACGAAACATATGATAGATGCCAAAAAAATCAGAATGATGTATCATAAGATATACCCAAGTGTAATGAGTACAATCATCAATAAAAGAAATATAGTAACGGGATCCACCTTTTGTACGAAGAGAAGATGACTCCCACACATCAGAATGAACCAACTCAAACGATGCAAGAGAAACATAGATACTTCTATAGAAAGGTAAAGAAGAAAATTTTGCCAATTTGCAACCACAACAATTTGAAATATCATGAGTTTGTAGTTTTCCAAAATTTCCCGTAGAAGCTAAGTATTTCAAATGAGAGGAAGAAACATGTCCAAGATGAGAATGCCACAAATAAATTAGAAGAAGTAGAGCTTAACCGAAAGAATGACAAATCAACACTAGAAGCTGCAATATATGGACTTTTCAACTCTTCCAATACATACAATCCCCCCTGTCTATGGCCTATCACAATCTACTTTTGGGACTGTGGATCTTGCATATAATATAAATATGCAGTAAAAGAAATTGAGAAATCAGAATAACATAATTGACAAACTAAGACAAGATTCAAGGCAAGATTAGGAATATGATATACATCAAATAGAGACAAATTTGGTGTACAAATAGAAAAAACACCAACTAATGACATGAGAGTACCATCAGTGGTCATGACCGACACAGAAGGAGATGAATTTACATATACAAAAGAATTGACATTAGGCGACATATAATGCGAAGCTCTAGAATTAAGTATCCAAATAGGAGAAGGTATACTTGAGGTACCACTAGAAGACAAATCTATGTGAGAAGGGGCATACATAACATGTGACTGAGATATAAGGAACTTCTAAAACTGTTCGGTAAGAGCAGCAATTGTGACATTGGATGATTGAGTACTTTAGAGTCTGTAGGAGGAACTGCTATTGTCGTGTTGGATGCTCCAGATTTAAGAAATTGTTATTGTGGTTGGAAGAATTAATAGTCATGTTTTTTCCTCATTGGGTAGACTTAATGGACTCAAAATCTGATCTCAACTGTTCAAAATGTAGCCCTGAATGTGAGGAACATTCCCTCAAAGTTTCAAAGCGATCAAATGGTTAAAACTCTAGAAAATGCAATTCTTCTACAGCTACATCAAAGAATTTTAAAAATAATTTTTTCTTTTTTATTATGCAAGAATTTACTCTGATACCATGTGAATGAAACAAAGAATGCAAATAGAATATAAAAGACAACACAAAGAGAAGGAAAGAGATAACTAGAAAGAGAAGAATTGTATTTTAAAATCTTAGAATTTACAAAGAAAAGAGGAATATGAACATACAATAAAAGTAATAATAAAAAGATTAGTCTATCATAATGATAGTAATCAGCTATCCAAGGAGAACCTTGGAGTTTTACTAGAACCTGATCAAGTATCTCGACCTCAACATACGACAACAACCTCACTGGCCGTGTGCCCGCCCACCTCAATCGGCTCTCCAATCTCAAGGAGATGTACATGTGATACTTCAACACCTTCATCTTCGTTGTTCTAGCTCGACATAGGAGGGTGAAACCTCACCGGTACGATCCCACCGAGTCTAGAACAATTGAAGAATCTCAGCTCGATACCCTTATTCCTCTAATCAACAATCTTACAGGTACCATCCCCCCTTGAACTCGGTGGACTTGTGCAGTTGAAGTCGCTCGACCTCTCAATCAACGAGCTCACTAGTGAGATATTGCAGAGCTTTGCAAAGCTGAAGGAGATCAAGCGGTTGAGCCTCTTCTGTAACCACATGTGAAGTCTCGTCCCATTGTTCATCGTAGAGCTTCCTGAGCTCGAAGTGCTCAAACTGTGGGAAAACAACTTCTCCATGCGCTTCCTGGAGTCGCTGGGTCAGAATGGTACATTCTTGAAGCTGGACGTGGCGTGGAACAGGACCACAAGGATGATTCCATCGGATATTTGTGCTAGCGGCTAACTCGACATGCAAGGAAGGAGAGTGAATCGGGTGCTGAGTCGAGAAGGAGATGCTTGGGAGGCAAGCAAAGTTCCAAGTCAAGGAGGAGTAGTTTGGGAGGTAGGCGGAGTGAGTGAGTGCCGAGTCAAGAGGAAGCGGCTCGGGAGGCGGAGTCTTGAATCAGGAAAGAACAGCTCGGGAAGCTAGGTCGAGTCAGTAATGTAGCAACTTGGGAAGCAGGTGGAAAACCGAGTCAGGAAGATACTGATTTGGGAAGCAAAGTCGAAGTGGAAAGGCAACGACTTGGGAAATAAGTAGGGCATGGAGTTGAGAAGGAAACAACTCGGAAAGCAGATGGTGTTAGGAGCGATGGCGTCGCGAGAGGGGGGGGTTGAATAGCGATTTTCTTCGTCGCTTGGAATTCGTTCGCGTTCATTCGATTACTTGTCTATAATTGTTGTTAGCGCAGCGGAATATAAATACAAATACAAATGATAACAACAATACAAGCACAACGTGAGCGATATAACGTGCTTCGAAACCTATGGTTCCTACTCCACGGGTCGAACTTAAGTGAGCTCTAGTGATGCACACCACCACTATCAACTTCTCCTTCTTGATATGACATCGGAGGTGGAGAAATCTCTTACAATGTGTTTACAATAGTAAACAATAAGATACAAGCAAATACAACAAGCAAATGAATACAAATAAAAAAATACTTTACAAATGTGAGCTTTTGAATGCTTGATCTTTAGTTGCTTTTGGAATGCCTTGAAGGTCTGTAATGCAACAACAATTCCCCTTCAACTTCCTCAAGAAATGCTGCCTTCAACCCTCCTTCTCGAGCTCCTTATAAAGCTATAACTTGGGCTGATTTTTGCCTAACAGTCGACTTCCATAAGGCACCAGTCGACTGTCCATAGTGCCGTTGTCTCACAACAGCTCAATCCACACTAGAAAATTCCAACGGATACCTTAGAAGTCAACTTCCCTTATCAACAGTCAACTGCTGCCCGGTAGTCGAATGGTTAGTCGACTACCAAAGCTTCTGTACTCGTGTCCACTTAAAGCAGTTGACTGCCATCCATGGCAGTTGATTGCTCATAATGGCAGTCGACTGCCAAAGCTTCACCCGAGCAATTGAAGCTTAGTCAACTACTTGACCAATCGATTGGTCATAATCCCAGTCGACTGATCCAAGTTGACTAGGCTGACAAGTGTCAAACACTTGGCTAATCGACTAGTCCATAACCCCAGTCAACTGATAAACTTCAAACATGAGGTTTAACTCAATTATGATCCCCTCATACTTGATAGGCCACCCTTAGCCTAGACATAAGCCTTCTAGCCACCTCCATCAATCTCACGCCTATCAGATCCCTCCAAGTCATTCATGACTTGTTCATCCATACGCTAGCCTTCAGATGCTTCCATCAGGTATTGTCATGCTAATCGGGTCTACTTTGCCAAGATACATTTCGACTTACGCTACCAAGACTACAAC
The DNA here is from genome assembly GCA_025175895.1 of Wurfbainia villosa. Taxonomy (NCBI): domain Eukaryota; kingdom Viridiplantae; phylum Streptophyta; class Magnoliopsida; order Zingiberales; family Zingiberaceae; genus Wurfbainia; species Wurfbainia villosa. The sequence goes on from CM046004.1 coordinate 86,548,100, forward strand.
TTGGACTTTACGCCGCCAAACATTGGATTTATGCCGCCAAGACTATAGCTTGGACTTTACGTTGCCAATATCACACCCTCAGACTTCCCAATTGCCAAGATCCATTTGGATTTATGCGACCAAGACTCCATGCTTGGACTTTATGCTGCCAAACATTGGACTTATGCTGCCAAGACCTATGCTTGGACTTTACGCCTCCAATATCACACTCTTGGACTTCCCTTGACAACTCTATATTGGACTTTCCGATTGCCAAGACTCATGCTTGGACTTTCTAATTGTCAAGTACCCATGACTTGGACTTTACCATTGCCAAGTATCCATGACTTGGACTTTCCTTGGCAAGTACACATGACTTGGATTTTTCATTCCAAGTACCCAAGACTTGGACTCCTCAAATGGCAAAACCATTCTTGGACTTTCCATGACAATCACATTGTCAATTGTTTTGTCAAATATCAAAATACTACTCGAGTCAAACTCGAGTATGGCCAATCGTGACTTGGGCTGATTGCACCAACAATCTTTTCCTTTTTGATGCTTTACAAAACCTTTGAGTTAGGCTACCTAACTCAAGCCATCAATTTTCCCCCTTTTTGATATACATTAGAAAGTCTCCTCCAAGGGCATGCATGTCTCATATTTCAATGAGATAACTCAATCTTCCCCTTGATCCAAAAATATTTTGGATGCCTTCACTCTTTATAGTGACAAGTCTCATATCACTAAATGAGAGGCAATCCTCCAACTTCTCCCCTATGAGGAAAACCTATCCATCATCCCTTGATTGATAAACTCCCCCTAAAGGCTTGCTCCCTTTTGACTATTGCACCAACAATGTCTTTGGAGAGACCCTAAGCCAATAATAACTCTAGACCATCAAAATTAAGGGTAAAAGTTCAAACTTGAATTTTCACATAGTTTAAAATTTGACTCTCCACCCAAAATAACTCTTCTAATCCATTTCTAATGGGCTTTCACCCTTCCAATGCTTTTCAAAGAATATCCTAGGGTCAGGAGCAGTTAGGGTACCCTAAACTTGTTGATAAATAGCTAAACAAATCTAGTTCAGTCGAATTCAGCTTTAGCAGTTGACTCTATCAAAAATGAGTCGACAACCATCAAGCGGCGGTCGACTGATATCTGCAAACGTAGAAATCAGGTTCAGAAATTTGAATTTGGATAATTTATAAGTAATTATACATAATTTGAAAAATAGTGAAACTTTATATGTATAATACTTATATCAAATACAATGGGTGAAAAATAGTTTTGAATTAAAATACCCATTTTATTGTGAGATTGATACAAAGTTCAAAACAATTGAAAACTTTAATATTTTAAGCCTACTTTGTATCAACTTCATCAATAGTGATTGCTATCAAAAGATAGACTACACCAAGGTTTTTTAAAATAATTTTAAAATCTTAATTTTAATCATGGTCTATGGGCTAGGTATACATGACTTGTATACTAGCTTTCCTCATGATTCATCATTATCATTTAATGAGTTCTAAGTTTATTATGATGTACTAAATAAGCACATGAACTTAACTCATTTTCTAGCATCTCGCATATGTCTAGGGTGTATAAATACACACACATGTCAATCTGATGTTCTTGTGAGATGTGAGTTTAGGTTTATAGGGTTTCATACATTTTTCTAGGCAACTCTATTCCCTTATACATGGGACCTCAAATCATGCCATTATCCTTAAATCAATTTTAATTAACCTAAATACATAAGATATGATCATGGCATATAATGATAGTATAAATAAAGCATGTGCCAATAATATATGGTGCAATGACATAAAATTCTAATATAAGTACAACCATGACATTAAAACTAAACCTAAACATTATCATGACATTTTAAATGATTAAATGAAATATGATGTCATGACATGGTAAGACAAATAAAAACATGGCAATTTTATAATATCAAGGTATAAAAATACCTAAAGTTTAAACCTAATTGCAATTTTCTAGGATTAAACCCAAATTTACCATAATGGATCAATATCTCATGTGTGCCAAAAACATAAAATGACACACAATGATCTCTAAACCTAATTGTGCCAGTTTTAATTGACTTTTAAAACTCCTTGAATTTTATTGGAACATCCTAAAATCCTTTAGGATTAAGTCTCAATTTTATTTCCAAAGTATCACATAACTTTGAAAAAGCCCTAAAGTACTGACTTTGCTATGGTTAGGTTAACTACCTTGCCAATTCAAGTTGACACACCTTAACCCATTTAGCGTGAGGGAATCACACTCCTAGGAACCTCATACCTATTGGAGCTCCTTGGATTTACTAGGTACTCACTAGGGATAACTTTCCTTAGTACCTTCCTAATGACCCTCCTAGGCTTTGAAGCCTTGGTCATTTGGGTCTTGTCAAGGTCAACTCTAGGGTAACTCCCCTTGTGACCTTGCTAATGACTTTCCTAGACTTCTTCGAAGCCTTAATCACTTGACACTTACCATGGTTAGCCTTAGGGATGACTTCCCTAGTAACCTTGATTTTTCTAGACCTATGGGTGGTTCCATAGTCAAATGGAACACTATGGAAGGTCTCCTTGGGCTTAGGTTTGTGACTCAAACATTTCCTATCCTTGGAAGACTCTTGCCTCCTAGACCCTAATTTTTGATCATTAGACCCATTAATTGAATTTGTCATTCTTCTGAGGGTCTTCTCTAATTTCTCAAGCCTTGACCTCAAGGCTTAATTTTCTACCACTAATGCCTCAAATTTTGAATTTTTATTTGTTCTTTGGGCATTGTTCTTTCTTTTAGACATATGCCTGCCCTTCTTAGGGTTAACTCCTGAATGGTTCTCTATCTCCCTAATAGCTTCCTTAGGTGTGATAGTTCTAGAGTTTTTGGTTCTAGGTTTGTCCTTAGGTAAATTAACATGTTTGACACCTAAGCAATAATACTTGTTATTTCTAGCAATCTTTTCATGAGTAATAGCAAGGAAATTTCTAGCATGCTTCCTATCATTACTTAAAGTAAGAGCATTATTTAAATTTACCTTAGGGTTTGCTTTAGAAGCTCCCCCTACATGTGATGCTCCTCCTTTTCCCTTGGTTTGCTTCCTCCCCCTAGGACATTGAGTCTATAGTGACCCCTTTGATTGCACTTGAAGCAAATATTGTCAAAGTTAATTAACCATTTCATATCTAACTGTTCTATGATAAATAAAACTAGTGATTCAACACAGATTTTTTACCTCCTTCTAGGAGATGATGACGTCAAGGAGGCTTAGGGTCCTCTCCGGCCACAATAGTAAAAGATGGTAACAGTGAAGCAAGCAATAGAGAATGATGACATAGGGTCTAATTGTTGGGTTCCCCTGGGGCACTGACATGGGTGAGTGTTTGAACACGTTTCGTAAACATGCACACAGCAGAAGCAAAAATGAGTAATAACTAATTTATTACACCACACACATGCAAGGATACATCAAGTGTAGACATAATCACCATTTCAAATTTTGCAATAAAGAAAACTATTCTAGGTATACTTGACAAATTATGTGAAATGGAAATGACATCAACCTTAGCGACCCTCATAAGTTTTGCCTCTATCCGTATCCACACCTAGTATCGTCGGGATAACTTCAATAAGCTACGAGCCCCGTCTTCACACGAGATACTAGTCTCGTGTCGAAGACGTTGTGATCCGAGAGACGATCACTATTCGAATCGTATTTGAATTCAAATGAGTTTCACAAACTCGTTTCTCAAAAGTGGTTTTTCATCAACCAATTGACGAAACTTCGATCTTCCACCAAAGAGGACTGCCGGAGATCCAATCCTCGGCAAGGAGGCACTATCGGAGTTCCAAATGCCGGCTAAACGACGCTCTTGTCACAAAGGACACAAGCTGTCCAAGAGGCCAACTTGGTGGAGGAGATGGCTCACCAAACAAGTGGTCGGTGGTAGCCTTGTGGCTAGCGGTTGGACGTGGCCGGCGGCTGAACTACTGGCCGGTAACTTGGTGGCTGGCTGGCAGTTGAAGGTGGCCGACGGCTGGGCTTGGGTGGCGACAACACCAAGGGCGGCACACAAGAACAAGAGAGGGAGAGAAAAGGCTAGGGTTTCAAAAACTTAAAAACCAACCCGGGTTATCTCTCAACCCTGTTATTTATAGAGAACGTGTCTCTTAACCATTAAGAGACCTTTTCTCAAGACCTTTTCTCAAAAACCTTTTTCTTAAAGGGTTATTGGTTCACAACCAAAACCCGTTAACCTTGTTGGTGCAATCGGCCCAGGTCATGATTGACCAGACTCGAGTTTGACTCGAGTGATGTTTTGATGTTTGACAAAGTAAGTTGACATTAATGTTTGACATTAATGTCTGTTGATGTTTTGGGGAGATTGTTTATACAATCAACCCAGGTTGGGTTTAACCAGACTCGAGTTTGACTCGAGGGGGACTTTGATGGTTGACTGGAGTTGACCATGTCATTGAAAGTCCAAGTCATGGGTACTTGGCATGGGAAGTCCAACATGGGTTGGCATGTAAAGTCCAAGCATGGGTCTTGGCAAGGAAAAGTCCAAGCATGGGTCTTGGCATGGAAAGTCCAACATGGGTTGGCAAGGGAAAGTCCAAGCTTGAGTCTTGGCATTTGGAAGTCCAAGGGATTTGATATTGGTGGCGTAAAGTCCAAGCGGGAGTCTTGGTAGCATAAGTCCAATGGTTGGCGGTGTAAAGTCCAAGCGGAGTCTTGGCAGCGTAAGTCCAATGTGCCTTAGCAGTATAAACACCGTTAGCATGACATAACCGATGGAAACACCTGAAGGCTAGCGCGATGGATGAACAAGTCACGGATGACTTGGAGAGATTCGAGAGGCGTGAGGCTAGTGGAGGTGACTAGAAGGCTTAGATCTAGGCTAAGGGTGGACTAGCAAGTATGGGGGAACCATACTTGGGTTAAACCTTATGTTTGAGGTGTGCCAGTCGACTGGAGCCATATGACAGTCGACTGGTGTGAGTCAACTAGGGTTTGACTATGGGAATTTCCCTAGCAGTCAACTGCCATAGGTTGACAGTCGACTGATTTGTCGAGCAGTCGACTGATCGTGTGATCAGTTGACTGATGCTTGAGTTTTGGGGCACAGAATGGAGTCTCACTCGATCGCTGTGGTAAGCAGTCGAGTGATGGCTTGAACAGTCGACTAATGGTCATGATCAGTCGACTGATGTCCTAGCCGTTGGATTTTTCTAGTGTGGATTACACCTTGTCTCATAACAACAGTGTTATCAGTCGACTGATGGTCCCGAGCAGTCGACTGATCGACTTTTTCCAACACAGGTAGAAGATATAAATGGAGCTCATGGAGGAGAAAAAGCCAACCGGTTCTTGAGAGCTTTTGGGGTGATTTGTTGCTGCAAATCAGGTCTCCAAGTGCAAGTCAAGCAACCAAGCATTCAAGCAATCAAAAGCAAAGTGTTGTAAAGTTTTCTTTACTTATTTTTTGTATTTGCATTGTATATTGCTTGTATTTCTCTCTTGCTATTGTAAGATCACTTGTACCAGGTTTCTTCACCTCCGACTTGTGTCGAGAAGGAGTTATTGTGATTAGTAGTGCTTGTTTGCATTGCTAGGGCTTTTAGAGCCCAATTTGTGGAGTAGGAACCGTTCGGTTCCGAACCATGTTACATCTCGTGTCTATTGTGTTTGTCTATTTCATATTGCTTCATTATTATTCTGCTGCACTCTAACGAAATTTGTAGACGAACACAAAATGAATTCCATCACGCAACGAATCGACGCTATTCACCCCCCTCTAGCGGCCTCAAATCCCCTACAAACCCGCTCCATTAACTTAAGTTAAAATAAAACAAACCGCATTGGTCTATTTTAAGTTAAAATGAACCAAACCAATTTTGGTTCATTCGTTTAAAACAAACCAAACCACTTTGGTTTATTTTCCACCATTGGATTAGAACCAAACCGATTTAGTTCATCCATCATGTCTTCATAAGACTCAGCCCATCCATGCTTTTGATGCGACTGAAACAATTTCATGCTCGCTTCATGTTTGGTCCAACCAAACCAAGTCTCTCTCGATGTGAGAATCTCATTCTCAAACTTGTTTTAAATCCTTTGGATAACACTCGTAGTGCATGTGAACAAATAGGTTCCCAGTTTATGTTGGTCATCTATAATTAACCATTAATTATAGAACGATCATGAGTGACACCTAGTAGTATATCATGATCCCCAATTAATCGAAAAATCAATGGTTGACCCCAGAACAACTTCTGAAACCTTTCAGCAGCTACAGTGAGTCATGCCCCGTTCCCTTCACTCATCTTATACCCACTTGGTTCAGGACATGGTCTATTGTATCAGTCCCCACGAGATTGACTACGTCACACCTAGCCCAAGATTCACTTCCTTGTCCTACGGATTCTAGCTACTGCACATGTATCCAAGAGTACCATCCTCTAAACATGTAATGCTTTGGCCAAAGACTTTAGTAACAATCCTACGAGAGCTCATAGGGTATATATCTCCTCGCAAGGAGTGGTGAATTCTCTGTAGGTTATTCAAACACCTTCGACCACTTCGACTTATACCCAATCATCCCGGGTCCACATCTCCTTGGAGATGCTTGCTTATGATATCAAAGCATAAGTCTTTATGACCAAGATGACTTGAATATCGCAAGTCGAAGGAACATCACACTTAAGCTGCAGTAAGAACTTCATTGACATATCCATATATACAGTGAACCATATGAAGTCTTACAGCTGGTCACTCCTGTTGGTGTAATCGGCCCAGGTCACGATTGACCAGACTCGAGTTTGACTCGAGTGATGTTTTGATGTTTGACAAAGTAAGTTGACATTAATGTTTGACATTAATGTTTGTTGATATTTTGGGGAGATTGTTTATACAATCAACCCAGGTTAGGTTTAACCAGACTCGAGTATGACTCGAGGGAGACTTTGATGGTTGACTGAAGTTGACCATGTCATTGAAAGTCTAAGTCATGGGTACTTGGCATGGGAAGTCCAACATGGGTTGACATGAAAAGTCCAAGCATGGGTCTTGGCAAGGAAAAGTCCAAGCATGGGTCTTGGCATGGAAAGTCCAACATGGGTTGGCAAGGGAAAGTCCAAGCTTGAGTCTTGGCATTTGAGAAGTCCAAGGAATTTGATATTGGTGGCGTAAAGTCCAAGGGTAAAGTCTTGGCAACATAAGTCCAATGGTTGGCGGTGTAAAGTCCAAGCGGAGTCTTGGCAGCGTAAGTTCAATGTGTCTTGGCGGTATAAACACCGTTAGCATGACATAGCCGATGGAAGTACCTGAAGGCTAGCGCGATGGATGAACAAGTCATGGATGACTTGGAGGGATCCAAGAGGCGTGAAGCTGATGGAGGTGGCTAGAAGGCTTAGGTCTAGGCTAAGGGTGGTCTAACAAGTATGGGGGCACCATACTTGGGTTAAACCTCATGTTTGAGGTGTGCCAGTCGACTGGAGCCATATGACAGTCGACTGGTGTGAGTCAACTAGGGTTTGACTATGGGAATTACCCTAGCAGTCGACTGCCATAGGTTGCCAGTCGACTGATTTATCGAGCAGTCGATTGATCGTGTGATCAGTCGACTGATGCTCGAGTTTTGGGGCACAGAATGGAGTCTCACTCGACCGCTGCGGTAAGCAGTCGAGTGATGGCTGATTGTCATGATTAGTCGACCGATGTCCTAGTCGTTAGATTTTTCTAACGTGGATTACACCGTTGTCTCACAGCAACAGTGTTATCAGTCGACTGGTGGTCCCGAGCAGTCGACTGATCGACTTTTTCTAGCACAGGCAGAAGATATAAATGGAGCTCATGGAGGAGAAAAAGAAAATCGATTCTTGAGATCTTTTAGGGCGATTTGTTGCTGTAAATCAGGTCTCCAAGTGCAAGTCAAGCAACCAAGCATTCAAGCAATCAAAAGCGAAGTGTTGTAAAGTTTTCTTTACTTATTTTTCGTATTTGCATTGTATATTGCTTGTATTTCTCTCTTGCTGTTGTAAGATCACTTGCATGAGGTTTCTCCACCTATGACTTGTGTCGAGAAGGAGTTATTGTGATTAGTAGTGTGTGTTTGCATTGCTAGGGCTTTTAGAGCCCAATTTGTGGAGTAGGAACCGTTCGATTCCGAACCATGTTACATCTCGTGTCTATTGTGTTTGTCTATTTCGTATTGCTTCATTATTATTCCGCTGCACTCTAACAAAATTTGTAGACGAACACGAAATGAATTCCATCACGCAACGAATCGACGCTATTCACCCCCTCTAGTGGCCTCAAGTCCCCTAAAATTGGTATCAGAGCCCGGGGCTCTTCTACGGATTAACCACCGGGAGCTAAAGAAGCTAGAGGGAAGATGGAATTCTAAGACAAGCTTGGATGGGACATCAACACTCCACCACCATATGACCGAGAAGATTTTTCGGTGTGGAGAGCAAGATTGGAGACATTCTTGATAATGGATATAGAGGATTGGTTCATCCTTGTAGAAAGCTTTGAACCCCCTCGGGATAAGAAGGGAAACATCTTGAAGTTGAAGAAGTGGACACAAGAGCAACGTCTCAAGTTCAAGACCGAAGTCAAGGTAACAAAGCTTTTAGAAGATTTGATACCTAATGACATTTTGTCTAGCTTAGGTGAATTTTAAGATGCCAAGGAGCTATGGGACAAGTTGGCCAAGTTCCATGAGAAGCCTCACTTGACACAAGTAGAAGAAGAAGAATCTTCATCGGCTCAAGAAGAGGAAGAAGCCGAGGAAGAATCATCATCATCCTCACAAGCGAGTGAGGACTCGGAAGTTGAGAAGGAATCAACTTCCGGATCGGTGGAAGAGGAGGAGATTAGAGCATCTACACTGGAGCAATCTCAAGAAGAACCATCCACATCTAGTCAAGAAGAAGCTCAAAATTCCACCATTAACCTAGGTAACTCAAGCATGTCAATTAATAATAAAATTCATATAATATGCTTTGAGTGTAGGGAATCCGGACACTACAAGAGTAAGTGTCCAAAAAGGGTCAAGAAAGCTCTTTCGGCACCAACAGTCAATGAAAAAGTCAAGGATGCCGGTGTCCCCACCAAGAAGAGCAAGGAGCACGTGGTGTGCTTTAAATGCCGACAACCGGGACACTATAGGAGCCAATGTCCTAGAAGAAAGGAGGGAGCATCACAAGTAGGGGGAGTCTCTAAGACTAACCCTAAGGTATATTTACATAATGCTCATTCTTTAAAAGTTAGACAAAATCATGCTAAAAATAATTTAAACAATCTTGTCATTACTCATGAATCAAATCATGCTAGAAATAATAAGTATGGTTGTCTAGAAGCTCAACATGTTGGTTTTAGGTTTAAGGAGAAATCTAGAAATAATAACTCTAAACCCATTTCAAAGAAGGAGAAATTTTGGACTAATATCCATAGAAATGTCCTTCCTAGGGAAACAATTAAGAAAATTGAAAACCATTTAGACATTACCCTAATAAGGGTAGGCATATGCCTAAAGAAAATTGTAATGCCCAAAAACCTAATCAAAAATCAATTGGGCAATTAAAGGTAGAAAATCAAGCCTTGAGGTCAAGGCTTGAGAAATTAGAAAAGACCCTTGCAAATATGCAAAATCAATTTAAAGGATTAAATTGTCAAACTCTAGGATCTAGGAGTCAACGTAAAGGGTGTAAGAGGCAAGAATCATCTAGGAGACAAGGTTTGGGTCACAAGCCTATGTCTAAGAAAGTAATGCCTACTTACTACAATGTTCCATTTGATTATGGAACTAAACCTAGATCTAAAAAAACCAAGGTCTCTAGGGAAATTATCCCTAAGGCCAACCATGGTGTGTGCCTAGTGGCTAGGGTTTCTAAGAAACCTAAGGAAGCCACTAAGAAGGTTACTAGGGAGGCAATCCCTAAGGTTAACTATGACAAGACCATAATGACCAAGGCTAACAAGCCTAGAAGGGTCATTAGAAAGGTATCTAGGGAGGTTATTCCTAAGGAATACCTAATTAATCCAATGAGCTCAAATAGATTTTGGGTTCCAAGGAGCGTGATTGACTCACGCTAAATGGGTTAGGATGTGCCAACTTTGATTGGATGAGTAGTTAACTTAACCATAACAAAGTTGACATTTTAGATTATTTTCAAGGTTATGGATACCTTGGAAATGGTTTGATCTTATATCCTAAAAGATTTTAGAATGTGCTAATACATTTCTGGAATCATGAAAAATCAATAAAATTGGCACAATCTTGATTTAGAGGTTATAGTGTGCCATTTTGGGTTTTGGCACATGTTAAAAATTAGTGTATCAAGAGGAGTGTCTTTAGGTTTGGAAGTTACATCAAGAATGATACTCAAGTGCCACACACCTTGATGTCTTACACCTACCATGCTTCATGTGTTTTACCATATGTTTGCATGGAAGGAATGTTTATGACGTATTGCATCTCACAAAATAGGTCATTCACTTTGATTGTGTACTTCAACACTTAGAAAGGGTGAGATGTTAGGATTTTGAAACCATTGGAAGTTAATGTTTGTTAAAATGAAATAAAATACCAAATTACATTAACAAATACCTGAACATAAGCATGACATTAATATATTTGACATACAAAAATAAACATGATAAAATGGAACAATTTGAGTGAAGAAATCGAAATTCACTCAATTTCAGAACTGGAAATCAGAGATCAGTCGACTGATACAGTATATCAGTCGACTGATCATACTGTAGCACGATACCGTGAGTCCAGCAGTCGAGTGCTGCTTCTAGGACTCGATTGATTTGTAATTCAGTCAGATGCATTAGTCAACTGTTGGTACTATTCATCGAAGCAGAAGGATCATCAGTCGAGTGGCTCACTGAGCAGTCGAGTGATGATCGCATCGATCGGATCGATGAATAATAGCAATGATCGATGTTCCGTAGCACAATGTCAATGCCTGGGCCGATCGAGTCGAGTCGCGATCATTGCTCAATAAACCGCTCAAAAACCCGCCATCAGTCGACTGATGTCACACATCAGTCGACTGGAGTCACGATTTTATAATGCCGATCCGCTAGGGTTCGGCGTCTTCACGCTCTTTTCTCTCGCGATTTTCGTCTCCGATCGGCGCTCATCGTCTCCGACCAGCCTTTCCTCATCCACGCCGGTGACCAAAGCCCTAGGTTTGGTAGTCTTCTCCGGTTATGTCTTTGATCTTTTTAAAACCTTAATGGCATCTCACAACCCTAGTTTTTCTTCTCCGAACGATTAGGGTTTCGGCGAGACCCTTTCTCCGGCGATCCTTCTGGCGTTCTCCTCAGTAGCTGCCTTGTGCCTTCCCTTCATCACCTTCAAATGGCACCAAAGTATAATTTCTATACCCCTTAAACCCTAAATTTTTGTCTTTACAACTCATTGTGATCTAATCGTGTATTTGTATCATTGCATTCCATTCCATTGCATTCATGTAGAAGACCACGTAGGAACGACCCGAATGAGGATGGATCACGATTGTACCAACCCATGTCGGTTAGGTACATCGATGGCGATTTCTTTAGGCATTACTGTAGCGATATCATAGAGATTTTAGCGTATTATCAGCTAATGAAGGTATCTCTATGCACTCATGCCATAAATGATGATCTCCTTAAGGAGTTCTATCAAAATTTAAGGAAGGTAGACGATGGTCCTACCTACACTGCTCGCGTTGCAAAATGCGACTTGGAGTTCACTTCTGCGATCTTGTAGGAGTTTCTTGAGTGTAGGCCATCGGATGATACCTTCATCTTTTATCCTACCTTCGATGCCCCTCTTCCTGAGCCTTTTGATCACATTTCTTTAGAATCCATGCATGAAGACATTTTTCTCCATCCTCGTCCACTAGCTTAGAACCTATTTCCTATCACTGAGCTATATGCATTTGACAATGTGCTCTACAAAGTCATTGTTGGGTGCTTTCTCCCTATTGTGACTCGGGGTCTGGCCAAGATTCAACCTCCCCATCTTTTCCTTCTGTATGCTATGCGTCATAGATTAGATGTAAACATTGCATTGAACATGTTTCATTGCATTGTCCATTTCATATCCCCTATACAAGGGAAAGTGCATATGCCTTTTGGACATATCATCACTGCATGGCTAGAGTCCATAGGCATTAACATTTCTAGGGGATCTCTGAGGGCGTTATCCGAGGTTTACGACTGTATATCAGTTCGTAACTTCACATTGGCGAGGCTGCGGATCGGAGATGGGAAGATGGAGCTGATACCTCGGCCTCAGCCCAGGGCACATGGGGAGCCACCAGAGCCTACAGGATGATATGAGGACCACGATCTGGCGATGAGGATGACGGTGCCGGCAAATGCATCGTGGCAGTCCTTGGTCGGATTGCCCAACTGAGTCGATTCGGGATTACCTGGACCATGGACTCCCGATTGGAAGAGATCTTATCAGGGCAATCCTCCATGGGTCAGCACCTCCGTCGGATGGAGGAGCGTCACACTTGGATGAAGGAGCATCACACTCAGATTGAGGAGTACCAGAGCCGCATGGAGCCACGTCAGCTCGACATGTACGAGATGATACAGGTCTGGACCCTGAGTCAGCAGCCTCCTCCGCCTCTACCTTCTGCAGATGATTAATGATAGAGGATGTTTAGGAATTATGTTTAGGATTTTTTTTAACTTCTATTTTGGATGTAAAAACTGAAGTTTTTGATTGAATGAAATGTTTTGTTTGTAAAAATTATATTTGTCCGACTATATGTTTGTTTTAATGTGCTTGTCTATCCAAAATTGTCATGTCATGACATCAAATTCTATATTATCATATAACATGTCATGATACTATTTAGGATTATTGTAGATGTCATGTTCATTTTTAGAAGCTTATTCATATGTCATGACATCATGATCATTGCCATGCTTGATTATTGTTATCATTTATGCCATGATCATTCATGCATTTAACTTGATTAAAATGGAGTTAAGGACAATGGCATGACTTGGAGTCCCATTTATAAGGGAATCAAGTAGGATTGCCTAGAAAATGCATGAGACTATAATAATCCTAACTCCACATCTAACATTTAAATTGACATGTATGTGTATGTATACACCTTAGATAACATGTGAGATGTTAGGATAATAAGTGAGGTTCAAGGTGCATAGGTAGTGCATCTAGATGAACTTAAACTTATTTCAATCATCACTAAGGATCATGAGGAAAGCTAATATACAAGTCATGCATATCTAGCCAATAGTCCATGGTTCAAAATAGGTTTTCAAAAATATTTTAAAATCACTTTAGAAAACCTTGGTGAACTCTATCTTTTGATAGCAATCATCATTGTAGAAGTTGATACAAAGTATATCAAAAACTTTAAAGTTTTTAATAGTTTTTGAACTTTGTATCAATCTCTTATTTTAATGGTTAAAATATTTTTCCAAGATTTTTCACCGATTGTATGTGTGATAAGTATTATACATGTAAAATTTCGTGATTTTTCAAGCTATATATAATTAGTTACAATTTTTCAAAGTTGGATTCTGATAACTGAAAAATAGGGTTTTATTATCGATCATCGCCTCTCTGAGTGATCGTGATAAATGGCGGATGGAAGCGCCTTGGCGCGATGTCGATCGCCGATCGCTTCGGTGCCAATCGATTGATGGGCACTTCAGTCGACTTGTTTCTGGCTGACTCGACTGATAGCCTGATTTCTAGATAAACAAGGTTGTTTAACCCGATTTCACCTGTGGTTAAGGACCCTAACCACTCCTAACCCTAGGATATGCTTTGGAAAATATTATAAAGGGTGAAAATCCATTGGAGATGGATTTGGAGAGGTGTTAGGTCAAAGTATCAAATTTAAGGGTGGAAGCGTTCATGTTTGAACTTTGAACCCTATTTTTGATGGTTTAGAGTCTCTATTGGCTTAGGGACTTTCCAAGGTCATTGTTGGTGCAATGGTCAAGGGGGAGCAAGCCTTTAGGGAGAGGTATCCATCATGGGATGATGGATGGTATTTTTTCCTCATGAGAGGGAAATGAGATTTTGAGATACCCAATTTGGAAATTGGGAGAGAGTATAGGATTGTCTCTCTTGAGTGATATGAGACTTATCACTAGGAAGATGGTAGGCATCCTAGGTGTCTTTGAACCAAGGGGGAGATTGTAAGATCTCATTGGGACATGAGACATTGACCTCCTTGGAGAGTAAATCTTTTTGATGTATGTCAAAAAGGGAGAGAACATAAGATTACCAATTTATGAAATTGATAAGGGAATTTGAGTTAGGGGCCAAACTCAAGGTTGTTTTTTTTGTTGGGGATTGTTGGAATGCTAGAGGGGGGGGGTGAATAGCGTCGATTGGTTGCGTGATGGATTTCAATTGCGTGCTTGTCTACAATTCGTGTTAGCACAGCGAAAATAGAAATAATAAAAATAAATACAACACAAACACAAGCACTACACAATCATATAACGTGGTTCGGAACCGAATGGTTCATACTCCACGGATCGAGCTCTAAAGAGCTCTAGCGATGCCACAAACACCACTAAGCAATAAACTCCTTCTCGACAATAAGTCGTAGGTGGAGAAACCTCATACAATGAATTACAACAAGTAATACAAAGTAAACAAGCAAATACAAGTGAAAATGTAAAGAACACTTTACAAACTAGGGTTTTGAGCGCTTGCTTGTCGATTGCTTGGATGAGCTTGAAGGACCTTGAAATGCACTTGCAAATCGCCTTCAAATCGCCTCACCAAAGCTCCCAAAGAACCAATGTCGAATTCCTCCACAAGCTCCTCTTTTTAACCTGCATCGGGCTGGATTTCCGCCGATCAGTCGACTGCCATAAGTCACTAGTCGACTGATGCCACTGTTGCTGTGAGACAATGGCTAAATCCACGCTGGAAAAGTTTCAATGGGACTCTCACCAGTCGACTACCAACATTGGCAGTCGACTGCCAGCCCCGTAGTTGATTACCCAGTCGGCTATGGAGCATTTTGTGCTCGCGACTAAGGTGCGATCAGTGATCGCCCATCGCCTAATGAGCGATCCCATCGCTAAGGCAATTTTAGCCCTAAATGGCAGTCGAGCTCTAGTCAACTCACGACAATCGAATCGGCCATAATGCCAGTCGACTGCCAACCTCAAAGAAGAGGTTTTAACCCAAGTATGGTGTCCCCATACTTGCTAGACCACCCTTAGCCTAGACCTAAGCCTTCTAGCCACCTCCATCAGCCTCACGCCTATCGGATCCCTCCAAGTCATCCATGACTTGTTCATCCATACGTTAGCCTTCAGGTGCTTCTGTCGGCCATGTCATGCTAACGGTGTCTACACCGCCAAGGCACATTGGACTTACACTGCCAAGACTCCGCTTGGACTTTACGTCGCCAATCCATTGGACTTATGCTGCCAAGACTCCCGCTTGGACTTTACGCCGCCAATATCAAACCCCTTGGACTTCTCAAATGCCAAGACTCAAGCTTGGACTTTCCCTTGCCAACCCCAAGTTGGACTTTCCATGCCAAGACCCATGCTTGGACTTTTCCTTGCCAAGTGTCTCACTTGGACTTTCCCAATGCAAAGTGTCCCACTTGGACTTTCCATGCCAAGTACCCATGACTTGGACTTTACCATAATCACATGGTCAACCCTAGTCAACCATTAAAATCTCCCTCGAGTCAAACTCGGGCCCGATTAATCATAACCGACATTAATGTCAAACATCAATGTCAACTCACTTTGTCAAACATACTATGTCAAACATCAAAACATCACTCGAGTCAAACTCGAGTCTGGTCAATCGTGACCTGGGCGGATTGCACCAACAATCTCCCCCTTTTTGATGTTTGACAAAACAAACCTTGAGTTAGGCCCCTAACTCAAACTCCCTTACCAATTTCCCAAATTGGTAAAGTTACTCTCCCCCTTTTTGACATACATCAAAAAGGTTCTCTCCAAGGAGGTCAGTGTCTCATGTTCCAATGAGATCTTACAATCTCTCCCTTGGTCCAATAATCTCTAGGATGCCTACCATCTTCCTAGTGATAAGTCACATATCACTCAAAAGAGGCAATCCTATACACTCTCCCAATTTCCAAATTGGGTATCTCAAAATCCCATTTTCCCCCTCATGAGGAAAAAATACCATCCATCATCCCATGATGGATACCTCCCCCTAAAACCTTGCTCCCCCTTGACCATTGCACCAACAATGTCCTTGGGAAGTCCCTAAGCCAATAGGAACTCTAAACCATCAAAAATAAGGTTAAAAGTCCAAACATGAACTTTTCTACCCTTAAATTTAACACAAACCCTAAACAACTCTTCTAATCTATATCCAATGGATTTTCACCCTTTATAATGCTTCCCAAAGCATATCCTAGGGTTAGGAGTGGTTAGGGACCTTTACCGTAGCTGAACACGGGCTAAACAACCCTTGTTAACCCGAAATCAGCCTAGCAGTCGACTGATAAAGCGATGATCGCTTGATCACCGATCACAACAAGTACTGATCGATAAATCAAAATTCTCAATTCGACTATCAGAATCGAATTTTTAAAAAGCATAAGTAATTCTATGTAATTTGAAAAATCGTGAAAATTCATACGTATATTACTTATAGTCAATACAATGGGTGAAAAATGTTTGAAAAAATATTTTACCCATAAAATATCGAAATTGATACAAAATTCAAAAGTGAAGAAAAACTTCAATGTTTTAGCTCACTTTGTATCAACGTCATCAATGGTGATTGCTATCAAAAGATAGACTTCACCAAGGTTTTCTAAATTGATTTAAAAACATTTTCAAAATCTTATTTTGGATCATATCCCTTGGGCTCTATGTACATGACTTGTACACAAGTTTTCCCAATGATCCACAATTGAAATTAGATGAGTTTTTAGTTCATCTAGATGCAAAAACTATGCACCTTAAACTTAACTCATATCCTAATATCTCACATGTATCTAGAGTGTATAAATACACATACATGTCAATGTGATGTGAGATGTGAGTTTTGTTCATCCTAATCTAGGGTTTCATGCATTCTCTAAGGTAACACTACTTGATTCCCTTATGAATGAGACTCCAAGTCATGCCATTGTCCTTAAATCAATTTTAATCAAAATTTTCTTAAATGCATGAATGATTATGGCATTAGAGATAATATAAATAAACACATGCTCATAATCATGATGTCATGGCATAAGATATAATCTAAAAACACATGACATTGAATGCTTAATCCTAAACATGATCATGACATATTAAATGATTAAAACTAAGCATGATGTCATGACATGTTATATGACAATCAAGGCATGACATATAAAATATATAGGTATAATAATACCTAAATTTTAATATTATTTGCCATTTGAGATAATTAAGTATATTTTTGCCATTATTCCTATTAATCTCCCAAGTGTACCAAAAACCTAAAATGACACACTATGACCTCTAAACCTAAATTGTGCCAATTCAATTGATTTTTCATAATCTTCAAGGTATATTGGAACATCCTAAAATCTTTTAGGATTAAAATCAAAATCTATTTCCAAGGCATCCATAACCTTGAAAATAATCCTAAAGTGCCACCTTTGACATGGTTGAGTTAACTACCCATCCAATCAAGGTTGGCACACCCTAAACCCATCTAGCGTGAATCAATCACGCTCTTAGGAATCCAAAACCTATTTGAGCTCCTAGGGTTAATTAGGTATTTCTTAGGGATAACCTCCCTAGATACCTTCCTAATGATCCTTCTAGGCTTATTAGCCTTAGTCATTTGGGTCTTGCCATGGTTAACCTTAGGGATTGCCTCCCTAGTAACCTTCTTAGTGGCCACCCTAGGTTTCTTCGAAACCCTAGCCACTAGGCATCTACCTTGGTCAACCTTAGGGATGACTTCCCTATTGACCTTAGTCTTCCTAGACCTAGATTGTGTTCCATAATCAAATAGAACACTATTATAAGCCACCTTAGGCTTAGGTTTGTGTCCCAAATCATTCTTGCCCTTGGTTGACTTTTGTTTCTTGGGTCCTAGATGTTGACTTTGAGATATTGACCCTTGACATTGACCATTAGACCCTTTCATTTAATTTTGTATAATCTTGAGTGTCTTTTCTAATTTCTCAAGCATTGATCTCAAGGCTTGGTTCTCTAATTCTAATTGCCCAATTTTAGAATTTTGATTTGGTCTTTGGGCATGAGACTTTCTAGGCATGTGTCTAGTCCATTTAGGATTAAGGTCTTAGTGTTCTCCTATTTTTCTAATAGACTCCTTAGGAAGGATGTTTCTAGGGACATTAGTCCCAAATTTCTCCTTCTTTGAAAGGTAGATATTTTTGCCTCCTAAATAAAATTCCCTATTTCTAGCATGCTCTTTTTGATAAATAGCAAGATTATTAAAATAATTTCTAGCATGCTTCTTATCCCTAGAAATTGAAAGTGCATTAATAAATTTTACCTTAGGGTTTGCCTTGGAGGTTCCCCCTACATGTGTAGCTTCCTCTTTGACTTTCTTGCTCCCCCTAGGACATGAATTCCTAAAATGTCCCAGTTGTTGGCACTTGAAGCAAATGACGTGCTCTTTGCTTCTTCTAGTGGGGGCACCGACATCTTTTGATCTTTCTTGAGGTTTTGGTGCTGAAGGAGTCTTCTTGACTTTCTTTGGGCACTTACTCTTATAATGCCCAAATTTCCTACACTCAAAATACATAATATTATTTTTATTTTGAATTGCCGTGTTTGAGTTACCTAGGGTGGTTGTGGTTGTCGGAGTGGATCCTTGAGCTTGCTCTTCCTCTCTGCCGGATGTAGATGGTTCTTCTTGTTGCTCCAGTATTGAGGATGCCCTAATCTCCTCCCCCTCAATCCTAGAGGTGGAGGTCTCCTCTTCTTCCACCGATTCGGAGGTTGATTCCCTATCAACTTCCGAATCCTCAAGCTCATTGGATGACGATGTACTTGCTTCCTTTTGAGCTTGAGAGGGTGAGCACTCCTCTTCTTCTTCTTCTTCTTCTTGGACCGATGATGAGTTTTCATGGAGCTTTGCCACTTGGCTCCATAACTTCTTAGCATCCATATAATCCCCTAACATACACACAATATCGTTAGGGATCAAATCAAAAATAAATTTTACTACCTTCATGTTTTTCTCGAAGGCTTGGACTTGATCTTCACTCCATTTCTCCTTCTTGAGGAAACCACCCTTTGGTCCTTTTGGATATACAAATCCATCCATCAAAATTGACCACTCCTCAAAATCTCTCATCATAATAAAATCTTCAATTCTTCTCTTCCAAGAATTAAAGCCTTCTCGTCCATATAGGGTGTAGGGCACCGGTGTGTTGATGTCCCAACCTAGTCGTTCTTCCAACTCCATCTTCACCCTCTAGCGTGCTCCCTTAGTTGTTAAACTTCAAGAGCGGCCTCGCTCTGATACCACTTGTTGGGGGATCGTTGGAACGCTAAAGGGGGGGGGGGGTGAATAGCGTCGATTGGTTGCGTGATGGATTTCAATTGCGTGCTTGTCTACAATTCATGTTAGCGAAGCGGAAATAGAAATAATAAAAATAAATACAACACAAACACAAGCACTACACAATCATATAACGTGGTTCGGAACTAAATGGTTCCTACTCCACGGATCAAGCTCTAAAGAGCTCTAGCGATGCCACAAACACCACTAAGCAATAAACTCCTTCTCGACAACAAGTCGGAGGTAAAGAAACCTCATACAATGAATTACAATAAGTAATACAAAGTAAACAAGCAAATACAAGTGAAAATGTAAAGAACACTTTACAAACTAGGGTTTTGAGCACTTGCTTGTCGGTTGCTTGGATGAGCTTGAAGGACCCTGAAATGCACCTGCAAATCGCCTCACCAAAGCTCCCAAAGAACCAATGCCGAAATCCTCCACGAGCTCCTCTTTTTAACCTGCATCGGGCTGGATTTCCGTCGATCAGTCGATTGCCATAAGTCACTAGTCGACTGATGCCACTGTTGCTGTGAGACAACGGCTAAATCCATGCTAGAAAATTTCCAACGGGACTCTCACCAGTCGACTTCCAACATTGGCAGTCGACTGCCAGCCCCGTAGTCGACTGCCCAGTCGGCTACGGAGCATTCTGTGCTCGCAACTCAACTGGCAGTCGACTGCCAGCAGTCCACTGCTCCAATGAGCAGTCGACTGCCAAGGCAATTTCAGCCCTAAATGACAGTCGAGCTCTAGTCGACTCATGGCAGTCGAACCGACCATAATGCCAGTCGACTGCCAACCTCAAAGAAGAGGTTTTAACCCAAATATGGTGTCCCCATACTTGCTAGACCACCCTTAGCCTAGACCTAAGCCTTCTAGCCACCTCCATCAGCCTCACGCCTATCGGATCCCTCCAAGTCATCCATGACTTGTTCATCCATACGTTAGCCTTCAGGTGCTTCCGTCGACCATGTCATGCTAACAGTGTCTACACCGCCAAGGCACATTAGACTTACACTGCCAAGACCCTGCTTGGATTTTACGTCGCCAATCCATTGGACTTATGCTGCCAAGACTCCCGCTTGGACTTTACGCCGCCAATATCAAACCCCTTGGACTTCTCAAATGCCAAGACTCAAGCTTGGACTTTCCCTTGCCAACCCATGTTGGACTTTCCATGCCAAGACCCATTCTTGGACTTTTCCTTGCCAAGTGTCCCACTTGAACTTTTCCAATGACAAGTGTCCCACTTGGACTTTCCATGCCAAGTACCCATGACTTGGACTTTACCATAATCACATGGTCACCCCTAGTCAACCATTAAAATCTCCCTCGAGTCAAACTCGAGTCCGATTAATCATAACCAACATTAATGTCAAACATCAATGTCAACTCACTTTGTCAAACATACTATGTCAAATATCAAAACATCACTCAAGTCAAACTCGAGTCTGGTCAATCGTGACCTGGACCGATTGCACTAACATTTTTTTGTCAAACATAAAAAAGGATGAGATTGTTGGTGCAATCGGCCCAGGTCACGATTGACCAGACTCAAGTTTGATTCGAGTGATGTTTAGATGTTTGACAAAGTAAGTTGACATTAAAGTTTGACATTAATATCTGTTGATGTTTTGAAGAGATTGTTTATACAATCAACCCAGGTTAGGTTTAACCTGACTTGAGTTTGACTCGAGGGAGACTTTGATGGTTGACTAGAGTTGACCATGTCATTGAAAGTCCAAGTCATGAGTACTTGGCATGGGAAGTCCAACATGGGTTGGCATATAAAGTCCAAGCATGGGTCTTGGCAAGGAAAAGTCCAAGCATGGGTCTTGGCATTGAAAGTCCAACATGGGTTAGCAAGGGAAAGTCCAAGCTTGAGTCTTGACATTTAAGAAGTCCAAGGGATTTGATATTGGCGGCGTAAAGTATAAGGGTGAAGTCTTGGAAACATAAGTCCAATGGTTAGCGGCGTAAAGTCCAAGTGGAGTCTTGGCAGCATAAGTCCAATGTGTCTTGGCGGTATAAACACCGTTAGCATGACATAGCCGATGGAAGCACTTGAAGGCTAGCGCGATGGATGAACAAGTCATGGATGACTTGGAGGGATCCGAGAGGCATGAAGCTGATGGAAGTGGCTAGAAGGCTTAGGTCTAGGCTAAGGGTGGTCTAACAAGTATGGGGGCACCATACTTGGGTTAAACCTCATGTTTGAGGTGTGCAAGTCGATTGGAGCCATATGACAGTCGACTGGTGTGAGTCAACTAGGGTTTGACTATGAGAATTGCCCTAGAAGTCGACTGCCATAGGTTGACAGTCGACTGATTTGTCGAGCAGTCGACTTATCATGTGATCAGTCGACTGATGCTCGAGTTTTGGGGCACAAAATGGAGTATCACTCGACCATTGCGGTAAGCAGTCGAGTGATGGCTTGAACAGTCGACTGATGGTCATGATCAGTTGACTGATGTCCTAGCCATTGGATTTTTCCAGCGTGAATTACACCGTTGTCTCACAACAACAGTGTCATCAGTCGACTGGTGGTCCCGAGCAGTCGACTAATCGGCTTTTTCCAGCACAAGCAGAAGATATAAATGGAGCTCATGGAGGAGAAAAATCTAACCGATTCTTGAGAGCTTTTGGGGTGATTTGTTGCTGCAAATCATGTCTTCAAGTGCAAGTCAAGCAATCAAGCATTCAAGCAATCAAAAGCGAAGTGTTGTAAAGTTTTCTTTACTTGTTTTTCATATTTGCATTGTATATTGCTTGTATTTCTCTCTTGTTGTTGTAAGATCACTTGTATGAGGTTTCTCCACCTCCGACTTGTGTTGAGGAGTTATTGTAATTAGTAGTGCGTGTTTGCATTGCTAGGGCTTTTAGAGCCCAATCCGTGGAGTAGGAACCGTTCGGTTCCAAACCGCATTACATCTCGTGTCTATTGTGTTTGTTTATTTCGTATTGCTTCATTATTATTCCGCTGCGCTCTAACGAAATTTATAGATGAACACGAAACGAATTCCATCATGCAACGAATCGACGCTATTCACCCCCCTCTAGCGACCTCAAATTCCCTACAACTCCAATGAACTAGTTGTAGGGGACCGTTGCAACGCTAGAGGGGAGGGGGTGAATAACGTCGTGCTATATGTTAATGGAATACGTTCACGTGTTTGTCTACAAATTTCATTATGCACAGCGGAATATAGATAATAATAACAATAACGAAATAAACAATCACATGAACACAAGAATATAACGTGGTCCGGAACTGAACGGTTTCTACTCCACGGATCGAGCTCTACGAGCTCTAGTGATGTACACGCAACCACTAATCACAAATACTCCTTCTCGACACAAGTCGGAGGTGGAGAAATCTCGTACAAATATTCTTACAATAATAAGAAATAGATACAAGCAATTACAATAACAAAAAACAATACAAGTAAAGAAAACTACTTTACGATTGCTCTTTTGAATGCTTGATCTTTGGTTACTTGGATCGCACTTGGAGATCCTGATTTGCAGCAGCAAATCACCCCAAAAGCTCTCAAGAAACGCTTGCTTTTTCTCCTTTACGAGCTCCATTTAAAGTTTCAACCTGTGCTGGAAAATGCCGATCAGTCGACTGCTCGGGACCATCAGTCGACTGTTGCCATTGTTGTCGTGAGACAACGGCTAGATCCACGCTAGAAAAATCCATCGGATCCATCATCAGTAGACTGATTATGGCCATCAGTCGACTGATCAAGCCTCCACTCGACTGCTAGACCTACTGAGTCGGACTCTATTCTCGCGTGCGAAAAACAGCACCGTCGATTGATCACAAGATCACCGATCGCTAGGCTAATCGATCAATCGCCACCTATGGCGGTCATTCGCTGGGCCAAATCTCATAGTCAAACCCTAGTTGACTCAGGCAAGTCGACTGCCCCATGACACCAGTCGACTGACACACCTCAAATATGAGATTTTAACCCAAGTATGGTTCCCCCATACTTGCTAGACCACCCTTAGCCTAGACCTAAGCCTTCTAGCCACCTCCATCAACCTCATGCCTCTCGGATCCCTCCAAGTCATCCATGACTTGTTCATCCATCGCGCTAGCCTTCAGATGCTTCCATCGGCTATGTCTTGCTAACGTTGTCTACACCACCAAGGCACATTGGACTTACGCCGCCAAGACTCTGCTTGGACTTTACGCTACCAACCATTGGACTTATGCTGCCAAGATTTCACCCTTGGACTTTACGCCGCCAATATCTACCCCTTGGACTTCTCAAATGCCAAGACTCAAGCTTGGACTTTCCCTTGCCAACCCATGTTGGACTTTCCATTGCCAAGACTCATGCTTGGACTTTCCCTGCTAACCCATGTTGGACTTTCCATTGCCAAGACTCATGCTTGGACTTTCCCTAATGCCAAGTGTCCCACTTGGGCTTTCCATGCCAAGTACCTAAGACTTGGACTTTTCTATGACAATCACATTGTCATATGTTTTTGTCGAATATCAAAACATATCTCGAGTCAAGCTCGAGTCCTGGTCAATCATGACCTGGGCCGATTGCACCAACAATCTCTCCCTTTTTGATGTTTGACAAAAACTAAACAAACCATTGAGTTAGACCATCTAACTCAAACCAAACATCCCCATCAATTTTCCCAATTGATGTCATTTGCCCAATAAATTCTCCCCCAAAATATTCTCCCCCTTTTTGACTAACATCAAAAAGGTTCTCTCCAAGGAGGTCAATATCTCATGTCCTAATGAGATCTTACAATCTCCCCCTTGGTCAAAAATACCTAGGATGCCTACCATCTTCCTAGTGATTAGTCCCATATCACTCAAGAGAGACAATCCTATATACTCACCCAATTTCCAAATTGGGTATCTCAAAATCTCTTTTTCCCCCTCATGAGGAAAAATATCATCCATCATCCCATGATAGATACCTCCCCCTAAAGGCTTGCTCCCCCATGACCATTGCACCAACAATGTCCTTGGGAAGTCCATAAGCCAATATGAACTTTAAACCATCAAAATTAAGGCCTAAAGTTCAACATTGAACTTTTCTTCACCTTAAAATTGATACAAACCCTAAACAACTCTCCTAATCCATATCTAATGAATTTTCACTCGTTTTAATGCTTCCCAAAGCATATCCTAAGGTTAGGAGTGGTTAGGGAACCTTACTATAGTTGAAATGGGGTTAAACAACCCTGTTTTCACGAAATAAGCATTGACAGTCGACTCTCTCAGCTACCAGTCGACTTCCACCCTCATCAGTTGACTGGCACCAAGGGCAGTCGACTGATAACTGAAATATCAGAATTTCAATTATCAGAAATGAAATTCAGAAAATCATAAGTAATTCTACATATATCGAAAAATCATGAAAATTCATACGTATATTACTTATAGTCAATACAATGGGTGAAAAATTATAGAAAAATATTTTACCCATAAAATACCCAAATTGATACAAAATTCAAAAGTGAAGAAAAACTTCTAAGTTTTGGCTCACTTTGTATCAACTTCATCAATGGTGATTGCTATCAAAAGATAGACTTCACCAAGGTTTTCTAAAATCATTTTAAAATGTTTTCAAAACCTTATTTTGGATCATATTCCTTGGGCTCAATGTACATGACTTGTACACAAGCTTTTCTAATGATCCACCATTGAAATTAGATGAGTTTTAGTTCATCTAGATGCAAAAACTATGCACCTTGAACTTAACTCATATCCTAACATCTCACATGTATCTAGGGTGTATAAATACATGCACAAGTCAATGTGATGTGAGATGTGGGTTTTGTTCTCCTAATCTAGGGATCCATGCATTTTTTTAAGGCAACTCTACTTGATTCCCTTATAAATGGGACTCTAAATCATGCCAAAGTCCTTAACTCAATTTTAATCAAATTAAATGCATGAAATGATCATGGCATAATGATAGCAATAATTAAGCATGGCCAATGATCATGATGTCATGGCATATGATTAAATCTAAAAACACATGACATTTAATCCTTAATCCTAAACATGATCATGACATATAAATGATAAAAATAAACATGATGTCATGACTTGTTATATGGCAAACAAAGCATGGCATATAAAAAGTATAGGTATAATAATACCTAAATTTTAATATTAGTTGCCATTTGTTATAATTAATTATATTTTACCATATTGCCAACTAATCTTCCAAGTATGCCAAAAACCTAAAATGACACACTATGACCTCTAATCCTAAATTGTGCCAATTTAATTGATTTTTTATGATTCCAAAGATGTATTGACACATCCTAAAAACTTTTAGGATCATAAGATCAAATCTATTTCCAAGGTATCCATAACTTTGAAAATAACCTAAAGTGCCACCTTTACCATGGTTAGGTTAACTACCCTTCCATTTAAAGTTGACACACCCTAACCCCATCTAGCGTGAATCAATCACGCTCTTAGGAACCCAAAACCTATTTGAGCTCACAGGGTTAATTAGGTATTCCTTAGGGATAACCTCCCTAGATACCTTCCTAATGACCCTCCTAGGCTTGTTAGCCTTGGTCATTGTGGTCTTACCTAGGTTGACTCTAGGGGTAACTCCCCTTGCAACCTTCTTAGTGGCCACCCTAGGTTTCCTTGAAACTCTAGCCACTAGGCACATACCTTGGTCAACTCTAGGGATGACTTCCCTATTGACCTTGGTCTTCATAGACCTAGTTTGTGTTCCATAATCAAATGAAACATTATGATAAGCCACCTTAAGCTTAGGTTTGTGACCCAAACCTTGCTTGCCCTTGGTTGACTTTTATTTCGTAGGTCCTAGATGTTGACTTTGAGTCCTAGACCCTTGACTTTGACTATTTGACCCTTGAAATTGATTTTGCATCTTCTTGAGGGTCTTTTCTAATTTCTCAAGCCTTGACCTCAAGGCTTGATTTTCTAATTCTAATTGCCCAATTTTTGAATTTTGATTTAGTTTTTGGGCATTACCATTTCCTCTAGGCATATGCCTAGTCCATTTAGGATTAAGACCTAGGTGTTCTCCTATTTTCTTGATAGATTCCCTAGGTAGAATTGATCTAGAATTGTTTGACCTAGGTTTGTCCTTAGATAAGATATTTTTAGGGACATTAGTCCCAAATTTCTCCTTATTATCTAAGTGGATATTTTTAGCACCTAAACAAAAATATTTGTTATTCCTAGCATGCTCTTTATGATAAATAGCAAGATTGCTAACATTATTTCTAGCATGCTTTTTATCCCTAGAAATTGAAGGTGCATAAATAAATTTTACCTTAGGGTTAGCTTTAGAAGCTCCCCCTACTTGTGATTCTCCCCTTTTCCTCTTCTTCTCCCCCTTCGGGCATTGATTCCGGTAATGTCCCGATTGCCGACATTTGAAGAAAATCACTTGCTCCTTGCTTTTGGTTGTTGGGGGACCGACATCCTTAACTTTTGATGCCGGTGGAGCTTTTCTTACTCTCTTTGGGCATTTGCTCTTGTAATGCCCACTTTCCCTACACTCAAAGCAAATTATATGATTTTTATTTAAAACCAAATTTCTTGAGTTACCTAGTTCGGTGGTGAGGATCTCTTGAGCTTGTTCTTCCTCTTGATCGGATGTAGATGGTTCTTCTTGTTGCTCCGGTGTTGAGGATGCTCTAATCTCCTCCCCCTCAATCCTAGAGGTGGAGGTCTCCTCTGATTCTACTTTCTCTTCCTCCTTGGATGTTGATGGTCTCTCAACCTCCAAGTCCTCACTTCCTTGTGAGGATGATGCGTTTGCCTCTTTGGTCCCTTCCTCTTGGACCGGTGATGGACTTTCATGGAGCTTGAACACTTGGCTCCATAGCTCCTTGGCATCTACATAATTACCTAACATACACAAGATATTGTTAGGTATTAAATCAATTAAAAACTTCAATACCTTATCATTTTTCTTGAAGGCTTGGACTTGCTCTTCGGTTCATCTCTTTTTCTTGAGAAACCCTCCCTTTGGTCCTATTGGATAGTTATATCCCTCCATTAAAATGGACCATTCTTCGAAGTCCCTCATAATTAGGAAGTCTTCGATCCTTGCCTTCCATTGTATAAACCCTTCTTGTCCATAGAAGGTATAAGGGATAGGTGTGTTGATATCCCATCCTAGTTGCTCTTGAACTTCCATCTTCGCCCTCTAGCGTGCTCCCGTAGTTGTTAAACTTGAAGAGCGGCCTCGCTCTGATACCACTTGTAGGGGACCGTTGCAACGCTAGAGGGGGGGGGGAATGAATAGCGTTGTGCTATACGTTGATGAAATACGTTTATGTGTTTGTCTACAAATTTCATTATACGCAGTGAAATATAGATAATAATAACAATAACAAAATAAACAATCACACGAACACAAGAATATAACATGGTTCAGAACCGAACGGTTCCTACTCCACGGATCGAGCTCTACAAGCTCTAGTGATGCACACACAACCACTAATCACAAATACTCCTTCTCGACACAAGTCGGAGGTGGAGAAACCTCATACAAGTATTCTTACAATAATAAGAAATAGATACAAGAAATTACAATAAAAAAAACAATACAAGTAAAGAAAACTACTTTACGATTGCTCTTTTGAATGCTTGATCTTTGGTTGCTTGGATCGCACTTGGAGACCCTGATTTGCAGCAGCAAATCACCCCAATAGCTTTCAAGAAACACTTGCTTTTTCCTCCTTCACGAGCTCCATTTAAAGTTTCAACCTATGCTGGAAAATGCCGATCAGTCGACTGCTCGGGACCATCAGTCGACTGTTGCCATTATTGTCGTGAGACAACGGCTAGATCCATGCTGGAAGAATCCAATGGATCCATCATCAGTTGACTGATTATGACCATCAGTCGACTGATCAAGCCTCCACTCGACTGCTAGACCCAGCAGTCGAGTCAGACTCCATTCTGTGCCCGAAAAATCGAGCACCAGTCGACTGATCACAAGATCAGTCGACTGCTCGGCCAATCAGTCGACTGCCCACCTATGACAGTCGACTGCTGGGCCAAATCTCACAGTCAAACCCTAGTTGACTCAGGCCAGTCGACTGCCCCATGGCACCAGTCGACTGGCACACCTCAAATATGAGGTTTTAACCCAAGTATGGTTCCCCCATACTTACTAGACCACCCTTAGCCTAGACCTAAGCCTTCTAGCCACCTCCATCAGCCTCACGCCTCTCGGATCCCTCCAAGTCATCCATGACTTGTTCATCCATCGCGCTAGCCTTCAGGTGCTTCCATCGGCTATGTCTTGCTAACGGTATCTACACCGCTAAGGCACATTGGACTTACGCCGCCAAGACTCCACTTGGACTTTACGCCGCCATATCAGCCCCTTGGACTTCTCAAATGCCAAGACTCAAGCTTGGACTTTCCCTTGCCAACCCATGTTGGACTTTTCTTTGCCAAGACTCATGCTTGGACTTTCCCTGCCAACCTAAGTTGGACTTTCCATTGCCAAGACCCATGCTTGGACTTTCCTTGCCAACCCATGTTGGACTTTCCATTGCCAAGACTCATGCTTGGACTTTCCCTAATGCCAAGTGTCCCACTTGGACTTTCCATGCCAAGTACCTAAGACTTGGACTTTCCTATGACAATCACATTGTCATATGTTTTTGTCGAACATCAAAACATATCTCGAGTCAAGCTCGAGTCCTGGTCAATCGTGACCTGGGCCGATTGCACCAACACTAGTTACCATAATTAGCATCCACGTTCAACTCCGGACATCCCAATGTCTCTAGCTAGTGAGAAATAGCTTCTTGGATAAACCAAAGAGTATAACTTGTGTCAGTCTCAACAGAATTGATGGTGTTCGAATACATCAATTCATCGACTAGGGATAATTCCAATACTTCACAATTACACATGTAGAGATACTCACTAGTTGCGATCCAATCACAAATTCTCTCATGCTGTGAATCGTATTGCGGACATTTAGTAAATGAGTTTAAGATCCAATCAAATATATGAAAACATGTATACTCAAATAGTGAATCTTTATTTATTAAATAAATGATAAAATCATAAGGCGATTGTCTTAGGACACCTTTCATATATAACTAACAAACTCCCACATGGTCTAATGCCAATCGCCATGGTATCCAATACCATAAGCTCTAACATGACCCTCAAACTTACTTTGAGGTAAGGCCTTAGTTAAAGGGTACGCTAAGTTCTTTTCAGTGGGAATCTTCTCGATTTGTATTCCTTTCCTACTGATGATCTCTCTGATCAGATGATAGCAGTGAAGAACATGTTTGGATTATTGATGAGACCACATCAAATTTAGAGATGAGCTTCTTGATCCAAACCGCTTCCCTTGCTGCTTCCGAAGTTGCAATGTATTATGCCTCAGTGGCAGAATCTGCTATAGTGTCTTGCTTGGAACCTTTCCAACTTATTGCGCCTCCATTTAAGGTGAATATGTACCTAGACTGAGACCTGAAATCATCTTTGTCTATATGGAAGCTGACATTCGTATATCCGTGTATTACCATATCACCCTCTCCATATATTAGGAACACATCCTTAGTTCTTCTTAAGTACTTAAGGATTGTCTTAATAACCACCCAATGATCCATTCTTGGATCAGACTGATATCTGCTCATGACACTCAGAGCATACGATACATCGAGCCTCATACACAACATAGCATACATTATAGATCCTATCGCGGATGCATAGGGGATCTTACTCATGTAAATCCTCTCATCTTCTGTGCGCGGGCACATAGACTTTGAAAGGTGTATCCCATGCTTGATGGGAAGGAAACCTTTCTTGGATTCCGACATGCTAAACCTCTTTAGCACTCGGTCTATATATGTAGACTACGAAAGACCAAGCAAAAATTTCGATCTATCTCTATATATCTTAATCCCGAGGATGTAGGTCGCTTCTCTCAGGTCTTTCATGGAGAATATTTTGGATAACCAAATTTTGACTGACTGTAAGACAGATATATCATTTCCTATAAGTAATATGTCATTGACATACAACACTAGGAACACGATTGCACTCCCACTAACCTTCTTGTACACACAAGGTTCGTCTGGATTTTGTGAGAAATCAAACCTTTTGATTGTCTCATCAAAATGGATATTCTAGCTCCTAGATGTTTGCTTCAGTCCATATATGGACCGTCGAAGCTTTCATACCTTAATTTTATCAACCGATGTGAAACCCTCGGACTGTATCATATACATGTCCTCGAGTAGGTTTCCATTAAGGAAGCCTTTTTCACATCCATCTGCCATATCTCATAATCATAATGAGGCATTATGGACAAAAGCATCCGAATGGATTTAAGCATAGCTACTGGTGAATAGATCTCGTCATAATCAATACCTTGCTTTTGACGATAGCCTTTCGCCACTAATCTAGCCTTATAGGTAATCACATTACCATCCATGTCAGTTTTCTTCTTGAAAACCCACTTACACCCTATAGACTTAATGCCTTCAGGTGGGTCCACCAAGTTCCAAACTTGATTTTCTTACATGGAATCCATTTTTGACTTCATGGATTCAAGCCATTTATGCCTTTCTGAACTCTTCAGAACTTCTTCATAACTGGTAGGCTCCTCATCGTCAATGAGTAACACGTCATTTGATTTGCTTACGAGAAATCCATATCTCTCAGGAATATTGCGTGTTCTACCAGATCTACGAAAATGTGGTTGTTACAATAGGTTCAGCCGATGGCTCATCACTATGAGTTATCGGTTGTGGTGCTTGACTAGGTATCTCATCAATGTCTATTGGAGTCTCTTGAGCCTTCTCAAGTTCAACAACACTCTCACTGTTTTCTTGCAAGAGAAACTCTTTCTCTAGAAACACAGCATACCTTGAAACAAACACCTTTTGTTCCACAGGATGATAAAATTGGTAATCTCTCATTTCCTTAGGGTATCCAATAAATAGATATTTATCAGACTTAACATCCAATTTGTCTGATACAGTCTGTTTCACATAAGCAGGACAACCCCATATCTTCAAGTAAGATAAATGACATTTCTTACTATTCCATATCTCATATGGAGTATGATGTGAGCAAAACATATAGGGTTTTAGGAGTAGTTTTTGCTCACATCTTGTTTCATTTTATGTTTGCTTCATGCATATTTTACTTTATTTTCTATGCATTTCCTATTTTTTGGTTCGGAGATATGCTCTGTGTACTTTTGTGTGCAGGATAGCATTTCGTGAAGAAAACGACACACTTTTGGAGCAAAAAGAAGACATTTGGCAGCTGGACGCAGAAGGGAACATGACCAGGGTGTGTGTTTTCACACGACCATGTTCAGGAGGCAAAAACGACCGCCACAGCCTGACACACGGCTAGGCCATGTGTTTTCACACGGCCGTGTGGCGACTAGGCAATTTGACACGATCAGAGTTTTTTTTTCAGATTTCGCAGCGATCCGGCGTGATGTCTATATAAGAAAAGCTATGCCCAAACCCTAGGGGGGAGGCACAATGGCTGGGATGACACTTTGAACCCCTAAAAAGCTTTGAGAACTCGCAACGGGGAAGAAGAAGGCTATCGGAGATCCAAGTTCTGCACTTTAATACCGGAGAGAAGCCCACATTGCATTGTAAATTTCTGTTCCTGCATGTTATCTATTATTTATTCGAACATGAACGTGCTTTGTGTTTCTCCTCTCATATTTATGGAGTAATTTCTTCGATTCTAGGATTAGGAAGTAGTTTGTGTGCGTAGAACATGTTATTCCAAATTAAATTATGTACTTGAGTTTATATTTGCAATTGGTATTAGCTTAGACCAATATCCATGTGTTTTTGGTTTTCTATCTACTGTGCTTAGCTGATACAAGAGGTGACAACCCACGTATCTAAGATTTAGGGGAATTAAAGAGGAACCTAGGGGTTGGCCTCATCTCCTATAACTGTGGATAGAAGGATGCGATAGAATTGGAAATGATTCGTCGCAGGGATTGATTCAGTATCCTCGTACTGCCTATCCCATCCTTGTAAGGCAGAGATAGCTCCCGATAGATGCGAAGGCTCATCAGGAGAGTGTATGATTTCCCTTCCACAAGGCCATAGTTAGACGTTTAGACAATGACCAATTGATAGCATGTTTTGAGACACACAAGTGAAACCAAAATCCTAGAATCCCTTCCAAAGACTCGCGGCAAGCCTTTTCTTCTTCCGTGTGACACCGTATTGAGTTAGGACCACCGACAACCCTCACAATCATAACCATTAGATTTGACTTCCGAACAATAATGTCCACCGAATAGATCGATACTCGAAACTCAGTCCCTCCCTGTGGGATCGATAAATCTATTTATTACTTGACGACATCCGTGCACTTGCGGGAGTTGAGCGCGAGCATGCACTTCGAGTCCTCGATGGTCTTCGTTGTGAGATTTGAGTTTGCGTTTGCATGCATCAAGTTTTTGGCACCGTTGCCGACGACTGATTGATTCGATATCAAATAAAGAATGGATCGGACTTAGGCTAGATTTATTTACTTGCTTGTTTTTTTATTTTTAATTTAATTTAATTTAATTTTTTAGATTTTCCATTTCTAGATTTAGTTTTTATTTTATTTTAGTAGTGATTCTCTATTTAATATTGGCTCTTTGATTAGTTAGCTAGATTAATCTATTTCTTGTTTTTGAGTATTAGGTAATACTCCTAATTTTGTGGCTCGGTTCTTCGTATGCTTAGACGCTTAGGATCGGAAGGCCTGATTCCGATTGATTTAGAAATCAAACAAACCTATCATCGTCGGAGAGCCAAACAGAAGAGGATGGAGGACCAAGCTGCATCCAAAGTGAATATAGGTAGCTGACCTCTACGGGATTACGTAGCTCCTAGTGCTAGAGGATTTAGGCCGAGTATAGCTGGACCATCCATTTTGACAAACAACTTTGAATTGAAGCCAGCACTCATACATATGGTCCAGTAGAGTCAATTTAGGGGAGCTACGACTGAAGACCCGAACCAGCACCTGGAGATATTTTTGGAAATCTGCTCGACGATGAAGATAAATGGAGTCCCTGCGGACGCGATCCGCCTGAGCCTATTCCCATTCCCATT
Source organism: Wurfbainia villosa (assembly GCA_025175895.1). Classification (NCBI taxonomy): domain Eukaryota; kingdom Viridiplantae; phylum Streptophyta; class Magnoliopsida; order Zingiberales; family Zingiberaceae; genus Wurfbainia; species Wurfbainia villosa. The sequence goes on from CM046004.1 coordinate 86,581,750, forward strand.
GTGGGATAAGGCTAAGGCATGACTTCACTCCCTACCTTCGGGAAGCATTACTACATGGGAGCAATGTGAGCAGTAGTTCATGAACAAATACTTCCCACCAAGCAAAATTGCTCAAATGCGCCATCTAATCACAAGCTTCCGTCAGAAGGAAGGGGAGTCCCTATTTGAAGCTTGGGATCGCTACAAGGGGCTACTTTACCAATGCCCCCACCATGGACAGGAAAGGTGGCTGGTGATCCACATCTTCTACAATGGGATCACGTACGCCACAAAAATGTCCCTTGATTCTGCCGTAAGAGGAGCACTTATGAATAAGACTATAGAGGAAGCAGAGGAGCTAATAGAAGAGGTGGCCCAGAACCACCATCAATGGGCTTCTGAACGTGGTCACCCAGCTCCTGCAGCGGGATGATATGCTGTCAACTCTATGGACCACCTAGCAACTGTTGGTGCAATCGACCCAGGTCATGATTTACCGGACTTGAGTTTGACTCGAGCGATATTTTGATGTTTGACATAGAGGTTTGATATTGATGTTTGACATTGATGTCTGATAATGTTTTGGGGAGATTGTTGGTGCAATCGACCCGGGTCATGGTTGACCGAACTCGAGTTTGACTCGAGGGGGATTTTGATGGTTGATTGGAGTTGACCATGTCATGGAAAGTCCAAGTCTTGAGTACTTGGCATGTAAATTCTAAGCATGGGTCTTGGCAAGGAAAAGTCCAAGCATGGGTCTTGGCATGGAAAGTCCAACATAGGTTGGAAAGGGAAAGTCCAAGCTTGAGTCTTGGCATTTGAGAAGTCCAAGGGGTTTGATATTGGCGGCGTAAAGTCCAAGGGTGAAGTCTTGGCAGCATAAGTCCAATGGTTGGTGGCGTAAAGTCCAAGCGGAGTCTTGGCAACATAAGTCCAATGTGCCTTGGCCGGGTAGACACGATTAGCATGACATAGCCGATGGAAGCATCTGAAGGCTAGCGTATGGATGAACAAGTCATGGATGACTTGGAGGGATCTGATAGGCGCGAGGTTGACGGAGGTGGCTAGAAGGCTTAGGTCTAGGCTACGAGTGGTCTAGCAAGTAAGGAGGTACCATACTTGGGTTAAACCTCATGTTTGAGGTGTATCAGTCGACTGGTGTGAGTCAACTAGAGTTTGACTGCGGGGAGTGCCCTAGCAGTTGACTGCCAGAGGTGGGCAGTCGACTGTTGGACCGAGTAGTCGACTTGTGATCAGTCGACTGATGCTCGGTAATTCGAGCACAGAATGGAGTTGGACTCGACTGCTGGGGTTAGTAGTCGAGTGAAGGCTCGATCAGTCGACTGATGGACATGATCAGTCGCCTGATGTCCTATCCACTGGATTTTTCCAGTGTGGATTGCACCATTGTCTCACAACAACACTGTCATCAGTCGACTGATAGGCAAAATCCAGCCCAAGCAGCAGCTATAAAGGAAGCTCGTGGAGGAGGATTTTGCAATCGATTCTTGAGGAGTTTTGGGGCGATTTGCTACTACAAATCAGGGTCTCCAAGTGTATTTCAAGCAACCATCAAGCAAGCAATCAAAAGAGAAATTGTAAAGTGTTGTTTTCTTTACTTGTTGTGTATTTCATTTGTATCTTGCTTGCATTTGTTTCTTACTGTTGTAAGAGTTATTGTACGAGGTTTCTCCACCTCCGGATTGTTCTGAGAAGGAGTTATTGTGATTAGTAGTGCATGTTTGCATTGCTAGGGCTTTTAGAGCCCAATCCATGGAGTAGGAACTATTCGGTTCCGAACCACATTATATCCTTGCATTGTGATTGTTTTTCTTGTTATTTCTTTTGTTATTACTATTCTGCTATGCTAACAAGATTGTAGACAATCAAACACAACAAATCCATCGATGCATCGAAACACGATATTCATCCCCCCTCTAGCGGCCACCGAATCCTCAACAATTGGTATCAGAGCCCGGGGCTCTTCTACGGACTAACCGCCAGGAGCAAAGATGCTAGAGGAAAAGATGAAAGTTGAAGAACAACTTGGATGGGACATCAATACACCAGTCCCGTATGCTTTCTATGTGTTGGATCGAAGCGGATCGCTAGAGGGGGGGGGCGAATAGCGATAAAACCTTTTCTTTTTGTTCGTTCGTTAAAACTCGAGTAGATAATTAATTTGCAGCGGAAAGATAAGCAATAAATAAAAGGAGACAAATATTTTTACTTGGTTCGTAGCCTTCGGCTACTACTCCAAGGCCCTAACGGTCCTTGACCACGTACGGAGGGCAAAAACACTAAAGAACTCCTCCTCGTTAGAGGTAGGAGTTAATCAATACAAAAAAAACAAAGCTTGAGGTAGAGGGACACTCCCCCTCTCCTCGTTACGATAAAAGCTCCGAGAAATTATAGTAATGAACTGAAATAAAAGCTTAAACTGATGTTACAAAAAGAAAGCAATTAAAACCTAGACGTCGGAGAAGAAGCACTTCATTGTCGGAAAGTTGTATCTTGGCGGAGGCTTTTTGAAACTTAGAATTGACGAAGAAACCCTAGGATAGGCCCTTCTTTTATAACCTTTGAGCCCCTTTTCGAGAAGAACCCTAGCCAATCACATTTGAGCACCACTCTCCTTGAAATGAGGTGATAAGCCTTGACTCCTCGAAGCTGATCCTTGACCACTAGTCGACTGATGGCCATCATCAGTCGACTGATGGCAGCATCAGTCGAATGCTGACCTCAGGCAGTCGACTGTTGGATGACAGTCGAGTCCTCCAAGCTGGCAGTCGACTGATGCTAGCTGCAAGGTAAAGTTAGCTTAACAAAAACATTATTTCGACGACCTCCGACAGTCCGATCTCGACCTAGACCACCTATAGGATGTCTTTGGTCAGATCTACGCTTAGAATCATCCCCGTAAAGAGGATACGACCTCACTTACTCTCGCACACACACGAGCTTACCTCGATACTTACTGTGTCGCTTTCGCTTCCGGCCTTCCACTCGATTCCTTTGGCTCCCTCCAAAGTCACTCGAGTGTCACCCGACCACCGTGGCTTCCTCCGGGTGTCGCTAGCCTTCAACTCCAGCTATAGCAATTTTCTGCACACTCGATTTAGCTCGTGAAATAACGACATGAGCTTAACATTGTATCGTTTGCTATAATCAAAACTCAGGTTCGACTTAGGTGCCTACTGCACCAACACTATGGATGAGAGGGCTTCAACCAATGGAAGGCAAGGATTGAAGATTTTTTGATGATGAGGGATTTTGAGGAATGACCCATCTTAATGGAAGGATTTGAATATCGAAGAGGACCAAAGGGAGACTTCCTCAAGAAGAAGAGATGGACCGAGGAGCAACTCCAACAATTTAATAAAAATAAGAAGGTAGTAAAATTTATTTTTGATCTAATTCCTATTGATATCGTGTGTAGCCTAGGGGATTGAATGGATGCCAAGGAGCTTTGGAGTGAATTGGCCAAGCTCCATGAAGACCCATCACCGGCTCAAGAAGAGGAGGCCGAAGATGAATCCTCATCCTCACAAGAAAGTGAGGATTTGGAAGTTGAAGAGGAGTCAACTTCCGGATCGGTGTAAGAAGCCTCCACCTCTAGGATTGAGGGGGAGGCGATTAGGGCATCCTCAACACCAGAGCAATAAGAAGAATCATCTACATCCAGTAGAGAGGAAGAGTAAGCTCAAGAGACCCTCACCACCACCCTAGGTGGCTCAAACACCTCAATTTCAAATAAAATTCATATAATGTGTTTTGAGTGTAGGGAGTTTGGGCACTATAAGAGCAAGTTCCCAAAGAAGGTCAAGAAGCCTCCATCAACACCAAAGGTCAAGGATGCCGGTCCCCCAACAATCAAAAGTAAGGAGCAAGTGATTTGCTTCAAATGTCGACTACCGAGTCATTATCGGAGGCAATGCCCAAAAGGAGAGAAAAAGGCTAAAAAGGGAGCATCACATGTAGGGGGAGCTAAGGCTAACCCTAAGGTACATTTTAGTAATGCTCCTTCTAATTTAAATGTCAAAAAACATGCTAGGAATTTTAATTCTCTTGCAATTTATCATGAAAATCATGCTAGGAATAACAAATACTTTTGTTTAGAAGCTAAAAATGTCCACATTTCAAATAAGGAGAAATTTGGGACTAATATCCCTAGAAAGACTTTACCTAGGGCAAGCATTAAGAAAATCGAAGACCACCTAGGTTTTAATCCCAAATGGACTAGGCATATGCCTAGGAAGAACCATGCCCAAGGATTAAATCAAAATTCAAAAATTGGGCAATTAGAAAAGGAAAATCAAGCCTTGAGGTCAAGGCTTGAGAAAATGGAAAAGACCCTTAGGAATATACAAAATCAATTTAAAGGGTCAAATAGTCAAAGCCTAGGGTCTAGAAGTCAAAGTCAAAGACATAGGAAATAAGAACCATCCAAGGGCAAGGCTAAGCCCAAAAAGACTTATCATAATGTTCCATTTGATTATGGAACTAAAACTAGGTCTAGGAAGACCAAGGTTACTAGGGAAGTCATCCCTAAGGGTAACCAAGGTATGTACCTAGTGGCTAGGGTTTCAAAGAAACCTAGAGAAGCAACTAAGAAGGTTACAAGGGGAGTCACCCCTAGAGTTAACCTAGGCAAGACCCAAATGACCAAGGCTAACAAGCTTAGAAGGGTCATTAGGAAGGTATCTAGGGAGGTCATCCCTAAGGAATACCTAGTAAACCCTAGGAGCTCAAATAGGTTTTGGGTTTCTAAGAGCGTGATCGATTCACGCTAGATGGGTTTATGTGTGTCAACCTTGATTGGAAGGGTAGCTAACCCAACCATAGCAAAGTTGACACTTTAGGATATTTTCAATACCTTGGAAATAGATTTGAATTTAAATACTAAAAGATTTTAGGATGTGCCAATATATTTTTGGAATTATGAAAAATCAATCAAATTGGCACAATTTAGGTTTAGAGGTCTTAGTGTGCCATTTTGGATTTTTGACACATTTGGGGGATTAGTAGCAATATGGAAAAAAAAAACTTAATAATAACAAATGACAATTAATATTAAATTTTAGGTATTGTTATACCTATACATTTTATTTATCATGTTTTGTTTTCCATATACCATGTCATGACATCATGTTTAGTTTTACCATTTATATGTCATGACAATGCTTAGGATTTAGGTTTTTATGTCATGTGTATTTAGATCTATTCATATGCCATGACATCATGATCATTGGCCATGCTTTACTTATGCTATCATTTATGCCATGATCATCTCATGCATTTAATTTGATTAAAATTGAGTTAAGGACAATGACATGACTTGAAGTCCCATTTATAAGGGAATCAAGTAGTGTTGCCTTAGAAAATGCATGAAACCCTAGATTAGGAAAATAAAACCCACATCTCACATCACATTGACATGTATGTGTATTTATATACCCTAGATACATGTGAGATGCTAGGATATGAGTTAAGTTCAAGGTGCATAATTTTTGCATCTAGATGAACCAAAACTCATCTTATATTAGAGGTGGATCATTGGGAAAGCTTATGTTCAAGTCATGTACATTAAGCCCACAGAATATGATCCAATATAAGATTTTAAAACTATTTTAAAATCATTTTAGAAAACCTTGGTGAAGTTTATCTTTTGATAGCAATCACCATTGATGAAGTTGATACAAAGTGAGCTAAAACATTGAAGTTTTTCTTCACTTTTAAACTTTGTATCAATTTCACTATTTTATGGGTAAAATATTTTTCTAACATTTTTCACCCATTGTATTGCTTATAAGTAATATACGTATGAATTTTCACTATTTTTCGATATACATAGAATTACTTATGCCTTTTCGAATCTCATTTCTGATAACTGAAAATCGAAATTCTCAGTTATTAGTTGACTGCCCTTGGTGGCAGTCGACTGATGGGCACGACAGTCGACTGATGCATGATAAAATCGACTACCAGGCTGATTTCGAGAAAAATAAGGTTGTTTAGCCCGTGTTCATCTACGGTAAAGTTCCCTAATGACTTTTAACCCTAGGATATGCTTTGGGAAGCATTATAAAGGGTGAAAATCCATTGGATATGGATTAGGAGAGTTGTTAGGGTGATGCATCAAATTTAAGGGGTTGGAAAGTTCAATGTTGAACTTTGAACCTTATTTTTGATGGTTCAGAGTTTCTATTGGCTTAGAGACTTCCCAAGGACATTGTTGGTGCAATAGTCAAGGGGGAGCAAGCCTTTAGGGGGAGATATCCATCATGAGATGATAGATAGTATTTTTCCTCATAAGGGGGAAATGGGAATTTTGAGATACCCAATTTGAAAATTGGGAGAGTTTGTAGGATTGTCTCTCTTGAGTGATATGAGACTCATCACTAGGAAGATTATAGGCATCTTAGATATTTTTGGACCAAGGGGGAGATTATAAGATCTCATTGGGACATGAGACATTGACCTCCTTGGAGAAAACCTTTTTGATGTTAGTCAAAAAGGGGGAGAATGTTTGGGAGAATTTATGAGATTATCAATTTAGGATAATTGGTAAAAAGATTTGAGTTAGTTTTCTAACTCAAAGGTATGTGGTTTTGTCAAACATCAAAAAGGGGGAGATTGTTGGTGCAATCGACCCAGGTCATGATTGACCGGACTCGAGTTTGACTCGAGCGATGTTTTGATGTTTGACATGGAGGTTTGACATTGATGTCTGATAATGTTTTGGAAGATTGTTGGTGCAATCGACTCGGGTCATGATTGACTGGACTCGAGTTTGACTCGAGGGGAATTTTGATGGTTGACTAGAGTTGACCATGTCATGGAAAGTCCAATTCTTGAGTACTTGGCATGTAAAGTCCAAGCATGGGTCTTAGCAAGGAAAAGTCCAAGCATGTGTCTTGGCATGGAAAGTCCAACATGGGTTGGCAAGGGAAAGTCCAATCTTGAGTCTTGGCATTTGAGAAGTCCAAGGGGTTTGACATTGGCAGCGTAAAGTACAAGGGTGAAGTCTTGGCATCATAAGTCCAATTGTCACGCCCCGTGAGTATGCCGTGCCGAAAAGCAAACGGACAGCATCTCCCCTGTACGTGGCAACATATCGGGTTAATACAAGGCCCGTAGGCCCACAACAACAATATGATATACACAGATATCAAAATATCAAATGCAGCGGAAAACACACAATAGATAAAACAATATACAATGACCCAACTGTGCACTCCGGAGTGACTTGACACAACAAGAAACATAATAGAAGCCACATCGAAAGCCAAATATATACAACATGTCCGTATATCACAGATACGGAAACAATACGGGATAAAACCACAAAACGACAATCCACACAAATACCACAATGCGGATTAAATATCCATCCATCCGGTGTGAGATGGGATCAGCTGGCGGAGCTCCGAACGTCCAAGGAATCTTCTACCTATTATCTGGGCGATAGGAAGCCCAGGGTCCAGGGGTGGTAAGTATAAACTCAGGGGTAATATATAGAAAGTGCATGAACAACATATAAGGATAGATCTACAAGTATACATGTGAAGATCTACAGGTATACAGCATGAGTCCAATAGACATACAGTCATATCCAAATCTAATAACAAGTAACTACAGTAAAGTCATACTCAGTGTATATACTAAACTAATCAACTGAACATAAAGTAATGTAGTAACACTGGGATGCTAGATCATCACGAGATTTACAATAACATAACTCATATAACGTACTAAATCAATCCCATACCTGACCAATACTCCAACATATGAACAATATATGATCACCTGTAATAACAATCCGGTCCGTACCACACAATGACATGATGCTAATCAAATGCATATAACAGTCTGAATCAACGCATGTATCATGCTCAACACATAGCAGTATATAAAATGCAAATGACATGTATCATGATGAACAAGCATGTGCAACAATCATAGCTCAATCAAATGCAGCATCTCACAGGCATATGTAAAACATATATCAAATACATGCATACATATATATATCTGCAATGCATATGCATGGTCATGCTCACAAGACTCCCACTCGCTACCACGACCCCAGTGTGGCCTAGGTGGCAGGACATGACAACTATCCCGACTCCAGCCGCCACCACTCTCGAGTGACCGAGTTGGGTAGTATGAAACAGTAGCTAGCCCGCCATAGAGCTATATGCTACCCACACGGGGGTCCCTGCTGCTAGCTGCTCCGTCCCTACCCATGAGTAGATGAGCACCGCACCCAGGACAACTGCACATCACACGACCACTGTCTATAGTGGGTGAGTGCGCTAACTACCACTCCGCACAGTGGCCAAGTGCGCATCTCCAGCTACCACCATCCATAGTGGCCGAGAACGACACGCACAACAATGCTCTGCACTCAACCCTGCAACCACTACCCCGAGTGGCCGGGGAGGCAGGATGACTGACGACTTGTCTCAACCACAATGCAGACCCAGTCGTCAGCATGCATGAAATGTAATGATGCATAGCTCACACACAAATCCTCGCAACACTCCCTAACTCACGGGGAGACCTAGTCAACCAAAAGTCAACCATGCAAGGACTATAATCCATAAGACTCTCTCTATCACACAGAGTCATACACACCTGACAGTCAACCATGCTAAGACCTCTAGTCAGTAGCGAGATACCATCGACCGTCCATATAACCATACTCAGGCACACAATCCATAATGGATATACCATCACGCTAGGACCTCTAGTCCATGGTTACATACTGACACCCATACACTTATCTATGCACAGACAACTAGATCCACCATAAATGCACCACTAAAACGGATATGATATAACAATCGACTCCATAATCCAAACCATCACCTAACCCTAGTGATGTAATACAGTAACCCAATCTGAAGTCACAAAGATAAACCTAACCACTTGTACTTACTGAACATCCATCAGCTAATACATAATAGGGTTTATAATTCCTATCCGTGCTAGATAATCAATGAGTAACAGAGTATATATCTCAAAGGTCAAGGCAGTACAAGCATATGATTAAATAAGAGTGGATTTAAGGTAAACAGGTATAAACATAAATCCAAGATCATGCACTAGAATTTGATCAAAACTACCGGACCAGGTAGATATTACCCACCTGATATATAATCCGTGCTATCCATCTCCACGTTCATGTATCCATCACCATCAAAGTCCTGAAACAATAGGATACCATTAAGTACCATCACATATCTAATGATCACGAATAAACATGATTGTTCTCCAACTATACCATCACTAGATCAAGCTTACCAAACTCAATTCCATCGTCTACAGTAGCTCTGGAATCAAGCCCTCAGTCGAATAGAAACAATCCCTAGTTCAATACCAAGAATTCCTGAAATCACAATATTTATATCTGTTTCCATCCGATCCTCACTTCCAACATCCTTATTCAAATAAAACAAATATGCTCATCCCATAGCAATCCATTAACTTAATCAACATCGGAAAACCTTACCTCCCCAATTGCGATGATAGCTTCGTTGAAATCACAGAAATCCCAATCGTCGATACCAACGCAGGTTGCATTCCAGAGACACAATTATTCGAAAAATGTTAGGTCGTCGTCTCTTCCCTACTGGCTTATCGACAATCCACAGAGATTAAACAAAAGCAGATGAAGAGCAATAGATAGATCAAAGTAATCACCTCACAATGTTGCTTACGATCTAAGCTATAACAATGAGCTCGCTGCCATCCAGATCAACGGAGCAGAGCATGGAGGTGATGGTACACGGTAACTCACCGCAAAGAAGAGGCCCAATAACAGATCCAGCTGTTGACTGTATACATACAGATCACCACTTCAACGAAAATTACTGAAGTCGCGTGACCTGGAAACAGGGAAGAAGAGCTTGCGAAAACGAGGAAATGACCCGATGCAGCACACAGTTAGCTATCAGTCGAAAGCAGCTTACGATCTGGCAGAGTGACGCCGCTGTCGATCCAAGCTCCCGACCACTCGCACTCCAGCTCGTCCGTGGAGACCATCGGGAATGATCCGGTCGCCGCCGCTTGCAAGGAGGAAGGAAACCAAACAACTCAGCTATGCCACTCACCAGCCATCCCGACGGCGACTGGGGCAGTGATATTCAACGAGTTGCTCCGGTGACGACGCAGCAACGACCATCGATAGAAAAGAAATAGATGCGATGGTCGACGACCGGCGTCTTCCACTCGAGGTAACCTCCGGCGACCTAGGGCGGCGGCGCTGCTGTCGTTCGCGATGAAGATGGTGGCGATCGGCACCACATCGACCTCGCCGAGCTCGCGGAAGAGAGGGAATCGGAGAAATGAGATCGAGAAATCGGGATTGGGTTCGTTCGGCGGCTTATAAAAGCCGTTCGAGTGATTTGGCTAGCCCAACCCAAATCCAACCCAATCCTGATTTGGGTTCAGCTCAGCTGGTTCGGCCCAATCAGCCCAAGCCCAATTCAGCCCAAAGCCCAATTTCAGCCCAAGCCCCAAATCCAGCCCAATTAATCCCCTTAGCCCACTAATTAAGCCCAATTAATCTACTCATTATATCCAATTAATTAGAGGGTTAATTCATATAATAAATTTTTTTTTTCCGTACTTTACATTCTCCCCCACTTATAAAAATTTGGTCCCCAAATTTTCGACTCATGTACGAGTACGAAATGTCACAATAACCATCTCAAGTATCCAGAGCAAAGTCACACCTCAAGTGACTAAGTGGGTACTGAGCTCGAATATTATATTCCAGCTCCTATATACTCTCAATCGACCTATTAAGACGTCAATAACTGTACCAGAGTGGAGCTCTATACCCGTAACCGATGGGAAACTTTGCCCGAATTGTAAGGTGAATCATGAATCACTATCAGAAATGATACTCAAGGTTACTCCATGGATATAATTTCATCAAGCGATCCAACGGAGTCCATCTTACGGCTCGAAAGAAAATGAGCGGACCTAGCTAATCGATCATCGACTACCCACATCCGATCAAGTCCTTTCCGAATTCTAAATAATCTCCCAACGCAGTCTAACGTACTAGGCTCCCACTTCATCACGATACGTAACCCTACCGATCACAATATTCCACCTTTCATGTTGGCACACCAACATCAAACTACGAAATTAACTGTGTCCCATATATCGTCCCACCATCATGAACGTCTCAATACTCACTATTTTCGGATACACTCCGAATAAATCATCACCCTCGAATGAAGAGTCTCCTGAAACAACTCTTCCTAAAGAGAATGCAACTCTGGAAACCACCATCCTTCTCAGAGACGGAGAATTATTCTCACAAGAGAAATTAATCTAATGTCCAAAATTCACTCTGTCACACAGAACTGAAAGTAACTGGAAGACTACAATGACTAATCTCGCTAGTTTCTCAACTAGCATACACATAATATACGTCTCATTCAACTGCATCGGGATCGCTCCTAATCCCTGAAATGATGCATCTACGTACAATACCCTTCCATCCATATCGGACGGATTAACTAACACTGACACAAAAGTCAGCCACCGTCTAGGCCTTGAAACCTAGCTTCACAAACTTCCGACCAGGTGATTGCCATCACCTTCTTGGTCCCACAAGTCGACGATATAGTATCGCTAGTGCATCCTATCCACATCTACGGTAAATACCAAATCAATCTAGGGAAACCACAACTTCCCTCAAGATTGAGAATATATTCATAAATATATCCTCCACAGATATGATGACAATCGATCCCAAATACTCCAAGAGTACTTGATTCCTCAAGTTCATGAATGACTAAATCGTCGATAAGTCTAACAACATTATCAACATCTCCTAAAATTCATACCAAGTATGAAATATTGTCTTCTACACACCTATATCCCTTTTTCTCTAAGCTACAGATAGCTTAATCATCCCAATCGATAATGATAATTGTCGACACTAAGTCACTACAATATCAACCCTCCAAATAGATCAACCCTAGAGTATACACAGTGTCATTTAGCTTATCTAAAGATCCTCTATCCACCAAGGATACTCATTCACAAAGAACTCATCGATTCTAATCATCGATAATCGATGCATAAACTCAAGGTCTGACTCTCTTCTAACAAAGAGTTACAAGTCTTTTCAAGAAGAAACACTTAGGTAGATAAATCTCTAATAGTGTTTAGCGACACTGATACCCATAAAATCATCTCCCGGTATGAGGTCCCAATTATCAGGACTATTCTCGAAATCACCCTCCAATCGCATATTCCTACTTGCCCATGCAGTGGCAAGCCCAGGAGTTCATCCGAAACTATATCCGAATACTCTCAGATTATACGTACATCCGAGAGTCCTAGTATACCAACGCTCCAACAATCCAACTATCCGTAAGGATATGTCTATAATAAAGGTATGTCTAGCAAAGGCTAAGGGTATCCCTTGACTTCTTGGTTGTCGATCAACATCTCACCTAACGGTAGAGAAAAATCACCAACCCACAAGTCGATAGGAACCCTTCGAACCCTATCAAGAATGTTCTAGACAAAGATACCTGTAAACTACCAGTATCTCTCGATATATCCGCGAATAGGATAACCTAAAGTAATACCCCGAAGGACCGATCCTTCGGTCTTCTATACTTTTTCTCGAGTAATCATGTAAACTTGTCCAACATCTGTTCTGGACGGCTGAGCTCATGTAGATGCAAAGACTATTATGGAGGAACTGAAATCAACAGCTGAAAACGAAGGTACAAACTGAAACAACTGCACGGAGATGATAACCATCAGATCGGCAAAAGATACACATTCTAAGTAAAATATCAAGAATCACAACATCATAGCACGCTCCATCTCTGTGAAAGGTATAGCTGCGTCTGAAGAATGCAGAATAGACACGACCATTGTCGTATACTCTCTCTCTCCTCTGAACAAATCATAACCACGCCTGGGAAGGTAACAGTTGTTGTCGTCTGGGAAGGTAACAGTTGTTGTCTGAATGTCTGAATCTTCTGAGATGTCTTCGGCTGATACTGCTGAGTAACTTACTTCTTCCGGATGAAAGTATCAAAGAGCTTCAACTATATCTGAGGTAGTAGATCGCTGCTGATGTGATAATCTATTCTTCTGTAATGATCTCAACTTTCGAGGTTGTGGATCATCCGCTCGAAAGCATCATCCATAGTCTTCCACTGAGTCTTCAAAGTACATACTCTCCTCGTAGATACCGGCTGCTTATAGTAGAAACAGATACAATGGTCCATCGGATAATCTGGCTCTGTGTCTCGTCGTAACCCGCACTGCACACCTATAATCTCCCTTCGGAGTCTTTCCTCTGAGTTCGCTGATAAACATGAGAAGCTGCTGACAATCTACAATCGCTCTTCTATGATCGGAAAACTCTACAATAGTCGCTCGTGACTTACGACTTTAATCTTGCTCCTTTTATCCAACATTTGGAGATTTCGAATTCCAATAATTTGACTCGCAATATCTGCTTATCAAATCTCCAACTCTTTAAAACACTTACTACGGAGTCATTTCTATACACATGACTCGGTCTATACACTTCCGGTAGGATCTGGTAGGAGATCCAAACATCCTGATAAAGATGTCAACCGATAACCTGTGGGTGGCCAAAACCAACCCAATCACATTCTCAAGCTATTAGGGGGGTCGTAACCCTCACGAGTCTAACGACTCTGCATGGTACTTTCATCACCAGACGATCACCTAACCTGAAGCTCAAGAATTCCCTGACGATGAGTCAAAAATGACATGGGAAAATACCCTCTCACAACATCACTACACCGTGGCCAAGTGATGTGTGATTTCCCGAAGGTTATTTCCTATCTCTTCCACCAAGTACCGGCTAGATCCGGATAATGGTATGCAGCTAACTTAGCTTCCTCTGTATAATACGAGTTAAGTACTCAAAAGTACCCTCGACGTTATACAACCTAGAACGACCAACTCAGGGATCAAAATCCCTATGAATATCACCAAAATAATCCTCTACTATCCGTGATCGCAATAGTGTACTCGCTTGTCCATTACCCAATAGGTAATGATCCGACTAACATAATTAGTGAAAATCTTAAGATCGAATCCTTGATCTCCACAAGAGATGTGACATCACGGCTCTCAAAGGTAATTACCTTTCGATAGCGTACACATATCTAATAACCTCAACATATCGCTCCCGTGGTCAAACTCAAACCACTGCATTTAATACTAACCAATATCCTACAAGTCATCCATGTTATAAGCAACTAAATGCATAACCAATAGAAGGATATGTAATAACAATTAGCATACCTTAAACCTTGTAGCTCGGAGATGTCCGCAACAGGCAGATCCCAGAACTCACAAACCAAAACCGAGTAAAGCAAAACTCGATGTCCGAACGAAATAAAATCCGAAAATGGACTTCGTAACCTGGCTCTGATACCAATAAAATTGTCACGCCCCGTGAGTATGCCGTGCCAAAAAGCAAACGGACAGCATCTCCCCTGTACGTGGCAACATATCAGGTTAATACAAGGCCCGTAGGCCCACAACAACAATATGATATACACAGATATCAACATATCAAACGCAGCGGAAAACACACAATAGATAAAACAATATACAATGACCTAACTGTGCACTCCGGAGTGACTTGACACAACAAGAAACATAATAAAAGCCACATCGAAAGCCAAATATATACAACACGTCCGTATATCACAGATACGGAAACAATACGGGCTAAAACCACAAAACGACAATCCACACAAATACCACAATGCGGATTAAATATCCATTCGTCCGGTGTGAGATGGGATCACCATGAGTTCAACGCCCAAGGAATCTTCTACATTATCCGGGCGGCGGAAGCCTGTGGTCCAGGTGGTGAGTATAAACTCAGGGGTAATATATAGAAAGTGCATGAACAACATATAAGGATAGATCTACAAGTATACATGTGAAGATCTACAGGTATACAACATGAGTCCAATAGACATACAGTCATATCCAAATCTAATAACAAGTAACTACAGTAAAGTCATACTCAATGTATATACTAAACTAATCAACTGAACATAAAATAATGTACCAACGTACCTGATGGTCTGTAACACCAGATGCTAGATCATCCTGAACAGATTTACAATAACATAACCCATATAACGTACTAAATCAATCCCATACCTGACCAATACTCCAACATATGAACAATATATGATCACCTATAATAACAATCCGGTCCGTACCACACAATGACATGATGCTAATCAAATGCATATAATATCAATCAACGCATGTATCATGCTCAACACATAGAAAGATATAAAATGCAAATGACATGTATCATGATGAACAAGTGCAACAATCATAGCTCAATCAAATGCAAGATCTCACGTGCATATGTAAAACATATATCAAATACATGCATACATATATATATCCGCAATGCATATGCATGGTCATGCTCACAAGACCCCACTCGCTACCACGACCCCAGTGGCCTAGGTGGCAGACATGACAACTATCCCGACTCCCGCCACCACTCTCGAAAGTGACCGAAGTTGGGTAGTATGAACAAAGAGCTAGCCCGCCATAGAGCTATATGCTACCCACACGGGTCCTCACGCTAGCCGCCCGGCCCCTACCCATGAGTAGACGAGCACCGCACTCCAGACAATCACATCACACGACCACTGCCTATAGTGGGTGAGTGCGCTAACTACCACTCAAGACAAGGGCTAAGGCGCGATCTCCAGCTACCACCATCCATAGTGGTCGAGAATGGCACGCACAACAATGCTCTGCACTCAACCCTGCTACCACTACCCCGAGTGGCCGGGGAGGCAGGATGACTGACGACTTGTCTCAACCACAATGCACTCACACAAGATGCATGAAATGTAATGATGCATAGCTCACACAAATCCTCGCAACACTCCCTAACTCACGGGGAGACCTAGTCAACCAAAAGTCAACCATGCAAGGACTATAATCCATAAGACTCTCTCTATCACACAGAGTCATACACACCTGACAGTCAACCATGCTAAGACCTCTAGTCAAGAGCTTAGATACCATTCGATCGTCCATATAACCATACTCGCACACAATCCATAATGGATATACCATCACGCTTAGGACCTCTAGTCCATGGTTACATACTGACACCCATACACTTATCTATGCACAGACAACTAGATCCACCATAAATGCACCACTAAAACGGATATGATATAACAATCGACTCCATAATCCAAACCATCACCTAACCCTAGTGATGTAATACAGTAACCCAATCTGAAGTCACAAAGATAAACCTAACCACTTGTACTTATTGAACATCCATCAGCTAATACATAATAGGGTTTATAATTCCTATCCGTGCTAGATAATCAATGAGTAACAGAGTATATATCTCAAAGGTCAAGGCAGTACAAGCATATGATTAAATAAGAGTGGATTTAAGGTAAACAGGTATAAACATAAATCCAAGATCATGCACTAGAATTTGATCAAAACTACCGGACCAGGTAGATATTACCCACCTGATATATAATCCGTGCTATCCATCTCCACGTTCATGTATCCATCACCATCAAAGTCTTGAAACAATAGGATACCATTAAGTACCATCACATATCTAATGATCACAAATAAACATGATTGTTCTCCAACTATACCATCACTAGATCAAGCTTACCAAACTCAATTCCATCATCTACAGTAGCTCTAGAATCAAGCCCTCAGTCGAATAGAAACAATCCCTAGTTCAATACCAAGAATTCCTGAAATCACAATATTTATATCTATTTCCATCCGATCCTCACTTCCAACATCCTTATTCAAATAAAACAAATATGCTCATCCCATAGCAATCCATTAACTTAATCAACATCGGAAAACCTTACCTCCCCAATTGCGATGATAGCTTCGTTGAAATCACAGAAATCCCAATCGTCGATACCAACGCAGGTTGCATTCCAGAGACACAATTATTCGAAAAATGTTAGGTCGTCGTCTCTTCCCTACTGGCTTATCGACAATCCACAGAGATTAAACAAAAGCAGATGAAGAGCAATAGATAGATCAAAGTAATCACCTCACAATGTTGCTTACGATCTAAGCTATAACAATGAGCTCGCTGCCATCCAGATCAACGGAGCAGAGCATGGAGGTGATGATACACGGTAACTCACCGCAAAGAAGAGGCCCAATAACAGATCCAGCTGTTGACTGTATACATACAGATCACCACTTCAACGAAAATTACTGAAGTCACGTGACCTGGAAACAGGGAAGAAGAGCTTGCGAAAACGAGGAAATGACCCGATGCAAAGACACGATTAGCTATCACCGAAAGGCCTACGATCCGCAGTGGACGCTACCGTCGATCCAAGCTCCCGACCACTCTCACTCCAACTCGTCTGTGGAGACCATCGGGAATGATCCGGTCGCCGCCGCTTGCAAGGAGGAAGGAAACCAAACAACTCAGCTATGCCACTCACCAGCCATCCCGACGGTGATTGGGGCAGTGATATTCAACGAGTTGCTCCGGTGACGACGCGACAATGACCATCGATAGAAAAGAAATAGATGCGATGGTCGACGACCGGCGTCTTCCACTCGAGGTAACCTCCAGCGACCTAGGGCGGCGGCGCTGCTGTCGTTCGCGATGAAGATGGTGGCGATCGGCACCACATCGACCTCACCGAGCTCGCGGAAGAGAGGGAATCAGAGAAATGAGATCGAGAAATCGGGATTGGGTTCGTTCGGCGGCTTATAAAAGCCGTTCGAGTGATTTGGCTAGCCCAACCCAAATCCAACCCAATCCTGATTTGGGTTCAGCTCAGCTGGTTCGGCCCAATCAGCCCAAGCCCAATTCAGCCCAAAGCCCAATTTCAGCCCAAGCCCCAAATCCAGCCCAATTAATCCCCTTAGCCCACTAATTAAGCCCAATTAATCTACTCATTATATACAATTAATTAGAGGGTTAATTCATATAATAAATTTTTTTTCCATACTTTACACCAATGGTTGGCGGCGTAAAGTCCAAGCGGAGTTTTGGTAGCGTAAGTCCAATGTGCCTTGGCGGTGTAGACACCGTTAGCATGACATAGCCGATGGAAGCACTTGAAGGCTAGCGTATGGATGAACAAGTCATGGATGACTTGGAGGGATCCGATAGGCGCGAGGCTGACGGAGGTGGCTAGATGTCTTAGATCTAGGCTACGGGTGGTCTAGCAAGTATGGGGGCACCATACTTGGGTTAAACCTCATGTTTGAGGTTAAAACCTCATGTTTGAGGTGTATCAGTCGACTGGTACCATGTGACATTCGACTGGTGTGAGTCAACTAGGCGATAGGGAGTGCCACTAGCAGACGCCAGGTGGGCAATGATCATTGTTGGAGCAATGAATCGATCTTGTGATCAGTCGATTGGTGCTCGGTATTTCAGGCATAGAATGGAGTCGGACTCAACTGCTGGGGTTAGCAGTCGAGTGAAGACTCGATCAGTCGACTGATGGACATGATCAGTCGACTGATGTCCTATCCGTTGGATTTTTTCAGCGTGGATTGCACCATTATCTCATAGCAACAGTGTCATCAGTCGACTAATGGTCCCGAGCGTGATAAAGTAAATCCTGAGTGCAAAGTATAAAGGAAGCTCGTGGAGGAGGATTTTACAACCGGTTCTTGAGGAGTTTTGGGGCGATTTGCTATTGCAAATTAGGGTCTCTAAGTGCATTTTAAGCAACCATCAAGCAAGCAATCAAAAGAGCAATTGTAAAGTGTTGTTTTCTTTACTTGTTGTGTATTTCATTTGTATCTTGCTTGCATTTGTTTCTTACTGTTGTAAGAGTTATTGTACGAGGTTTCTCCACCTCTGGATTGTTCCGAGAAGGAGTTATTGTGATTAGTAGTGTTGTTTGCATTGCTAGGGCTTTTAGAGCCCGATCCGTGGAGTAGGAACCATTCGGTTCCGAACCACGTTATATCCTTGCATTGTGATTGTGTTTCTTGTTATTTCTTTTGTTATTACTATTCTACTGTGCTAACAAGATTGTAGATGATCAAATGCAACAAATTCCATCGACGCATCGAAACACGCTATTCACCCCTCTCTAGTGGCTACCGAATCCTCAACAGCAGCGAGAATGGACGCGCTTAGCAGACGATTCGACTCTTTAAATCCTGCATCCGTATGTGCGGCCATTGACTTTGGAGAAGGAACAATAGTGTATCGGGAGGACTATTGTGGAGGGCAAGGTGGCTCAATAGAGCAGATTGAGCATTGCGATGCGGTTGGGGATTACAATCAAAGACCCAACAACCCATTCTCCAGTACCTAAAATCCCGGATGGAGGAACCACCCGAATTTTTCCTATCGAAATAACTCGGGAAACTTCCAACCATCAGGAGAGTATGGCCAGCAGCAGGGCAATGGGCAGCAGCAACAACAGAAGTCTAGGTTAGAGTTGATGATGGAAGATTTCATTACTGCCCAAACAAAGGCCAATGAAGAGTTCCGCCGTCAACATCAGAAAACATAGGAGTCACTCAGAGACTTGAAGGCCACTGTTGATGGTCTTGCAAGTCACACAAGGATGTTGGAGACACAAGTGGCCCAGATAGCCCAAACCATGTCGCAACCTATGGATAATTCTCCATCATTACCCGAGCCGAGTCAAGCTAAGGAGGAAGGAGTGTTCAGCGAGAGAGTAGCACAGTGAAACAGATTCGCCAAGGGGTGTGCAACCATGATTTCCACCCTACCAGACCAAGCTGAAATTGAAGATAAAATTCCACCCCAGCTTGAGGCCCCTGGTGAATTTGTTATCCTCTGCTCAATTTATGGGGAAAGCTTTGATGAAGCACTGTGCGACTTGGGGTAATCAGTAAGTGTGATGCCCTACGCATACTATTTGAAGATGGGACTGAATGGGTTCTAACCAGCGAACCTTGGTATTCGTATGGGAGATGACTCAATCAAGGAACTCGTTGGCATGCTAATACATGTGCCTGTGGTCGTCAAGAACTTCGTGATACATACAGATTTTATTATACTCGATACAGGGCCAGATCCCCAGAATCCCATCATCTTGGGAAGGCCCTTTCTAGCAACTGCGGGGGCGTGCATAGATGTAAAGGCACACCAGATCTCCTTAGAGGTAGATGGGGAGATCATCCTCTTCAGCCTATTAGAGTGTAGAGCTCCCTACCTAGACGATTTTACTTTCAGCAAGATAAAGCTGAGCCCACAGGATGTAGACACTGAGACGGATGAATGGAGGTTCATAGAACCTCCAGAGCCAAGTTGATAATAGAGTGTGGTCGAGCTAAACGACCTTAAACAAAGCGCTTCTTGGGAGGCAACCCAAGTTTAGTTTTTTTAGGTTTTATTTTGATTATATTGCATTCATTTGGTTAATTTAAACTTTAATTTCCATTTCGTTTAGCATTAGGAACAGAAAGAACTTGCTAGGTAAAAATAAAATCAATTTTTAGCTCACACGGCGGAGTGTGTGAGAAAATTTGTACCGTTGTGCACAAAAGGAGGGAAATAGGGGACATATGGCCTGGCCTTGTGTTTTCCCACAGCCATGCCCAACTAACCTGAAGCACACACGGCCTGGCCGTGTGTTTTCACATAGTCGTGTCGCACGAGGTTAAATAGGGCACGCCGTGCATTTCCACCCCAAATGCACCGTGTGTTTTGATTTCTCTTGCCCTAGCCATGTGGATCCTTCGTCCCCACCACCTAGAAGCCTTTCCAACCTTCAAGGAAGCCCAAAAGAAGTAAGGATGAGGAGGACCAAGCAAGTGGCATCTCGATCCTGTGCTTCGGAGCGACGAGCAAGGAGAACCGACGCCCCTCAAGCTCCGGAGGAGGGTAACACTCTTCCAACCATTTTTTTTCACAACAATGAGCATAGGGATAGATATAACATGCTTTCTACCCATAAAATCACTGCAACTAGGTATCTTGATGAAGATTTACTAGAATCCTTAGGGTTGTTGGGTGACATTCAAGCCCTATTTGCAAAAATAGGGTGGGGAGAGATAATGGGGATAAGACACCCAACCTATCCTAGGATTAACGGGTAGAGAGAGCGAAGAGGGTAGGATTACTTTTAGGATATTTAACATTGAGCATGAATGGACACTACACCAATGGAACTCATGCTTTGGCTTGCCGAGTGGGGGAGAGAGAAGAACCCCTATTTGGTTTAACTCTCAGATCTTTTGGACCGAATTGACAGGAGAGCATGCTTACGACCCTTCTAGGGCCAAAGCATTACGCCTCCAAAACCCCATTTTTCCGATACCTCCACCAAATCATGGCAAGTATTATTTTTGGTCGTGGGGAGAGTGACAGTGTAGTGAGAGCTAGCGAGCTGCTTTACCTATGGGACATGCTATAAGAAAGGAGTAGCATCGATGTAGGGTCCTATTTCATTAGACACTTAGTGAAAATGGGCAAAGCAGCGAGAGGAGAGATTAATGTGGGGGGCCTACTTACCCACATTTGCCATAGGATGGGGTATGATTACACCGCACTAGACAGCATAGAGGGGAGCTCTAGGATTGACCTAGGAGTGTGTATGGCCATGAAGATGATTGTAAGAGAGGGACACTCCTTATGTTTTGTAAGGAAAAACCTAACGACCCTCAGGCTCCCTGACCTCGATCGTACCACCATCACCACACGCGCCAACTGGCGCTTAGACTTGATAGTGGTGTCTCCGCCATATGAGGGACCATCCACAGCGGCACCCATCTCTCCCCCTTTGCATCACTCTCCCTCCAGTCCATACATACATAGGAGCCCACCTAGTCCACGTCGACATGAGCCTGCACCTGCACCACCACCTTTTTCTTCTTTTGAGAAGGATGCAGGAACATCTGCCTATGATTTTTTGGAGTTTCGATCGCACCTCGATGACATATATACTGAGCAACAGACGCAGAGGCAGCGATGGGAGGAGCAGAGTGCCTACACAAAGGCAGAGTTTCAGGGACTCCGGGAGCACTTCCAGTGGGCCGAGGAGTTCTACGGCGAGGCCCGCGTCTACTTCCAAGAGGAGGCTACCTGCCTACCGCCAAGAGACGCGTGATGTGCACAGTATTTGTCATGGTACCGTTTCAAATTAATTACCGAACCCCCTAACTACACTAATACAACATAGTGAATGACCTGGATCGTTTCTCAATGAGTGTAATCGACAGAATAGTAAACTTAGAATTTCTAATTATTGATTTGGGCTTTCTAATGTAAATGGGGGATTTGGATTTTAAAAAACTAATCCTAATGAATGAAAGACAATGCAAAAATTAAAGCAATAAAAACTGGAAGAAGAAATAACTGATCTGATCAACCCAAGATAGGCCCGGTGAATGAACAAGATCCTCCGGCTAAGTCCGACGAAGCTCGATCGAGACTTCGCAAATGGAAGTGGATGTGGGATGGTTCAAACTCCTGAATCCAGTAGTTTGATGGATGCTCCGAACTCTCGTGGATTCGATTGAGCTTGAAGAAGTGTCGTCGGGGCGAACTCCTCCTTGAATCCGAAAGAGAAGGTGGATTAGCTACGAAGATGGAGAACGTTGCCGAAATCT
Source organism: Wurfbainia villosa (assembly GCA_025175895.1). Lineage (NCBI taxonomy): Eukaryota > Viridiplantae > Streptophyta > Magnoliopsida > Zingiberales > Zingiberaceae > Wurfbainia > Wurfbainia villosa. The sequence goes on from CM046004.1 coordinate 86,604,370, forward strand.
CTCGATGAAGCGGTTCCTCCTCGAATCCGTGGAGGAAAGTGGGTGGAGGCAAGGTGGATGCGGATGCTAAGGTTCAAGGGAAGAAAAGATTTAACTAACAACCAATTAAAAATATGATTAAAAGAAAGCAACTTAAGTAAAGCATGAAACTAAATCTAACCTAATGAACTACATCCTAATTACTCTAAGAGGCATTTAACCGAACACTACGTAGGCATGTAAGAAATCAAACAAAATGCGTGCAAATCTAAATGTGGAAGTAAATTTAATTACAAACATTCAATACAAATTAAACAAAACAATCACACATCAACACATGGGAAGAAATTGCTTGAAATTAGGTGCTGGAAATAGATGTTGCCGTATTGAGCTGGCCGCAAATGCGCTGGAAATGGACTGTTGGATGAGCTACCGGAGCTGAGGTGGTGGCTGTCAGAGCTGTGGAGGCTAGAATGAGATGAAACCGGAGGGGAATCCCCACTCCGGTGATCGACGGTGACAGATTGGGCGGAGCTAGATGATGCTGGCGGTGGCGTCGCGTGAAGATGAAGATGGAGCCGACGGTGGATGAAGACTGTGGCTGCCGGAGGTAGAGGCGTGAAGGAGGAGACCACTGCCGGCCTTGGCGGAGAGAGTGGACGACCGGCAGTGCTCGCGCGTCGAAGGAGAAAATCGGCCAGCATCGCGCGATGGAAGATGAGCACTGTGCTGCGTGATCAAGAGGGCGATTGGGAAAATGTTGGTTTTTAAGCTTCATTTTAGCAGCCGTCCGATCCAAGAAAAATTAATCCCAACCGTCCATTAACCTAGGTTTTGATTGCTTTGATTAATTCATTAATGGGTTGTGCATCCAACGACTGAGAATTCTCTGACTTTGAATGGATGGATCTGATCCATCCGAAGGGATAATCACGATCGGTCGAATCTGAATGAAGGGCTCAGATGTACAGATCAATATGTATGGACCGGATCTCTCTAGATTTGGGTAAGTGGCTCAGAATCAAGTCACTTTCATCGGACGGTCCATATTGTTTAGATCTGATCTCTTGATTAAATTGCCCTCGATCACGATGAAAGGTCCAGATTGATCCAGCTTAAAATATCCTTCTAGCCCTAGATGAAGCCATATTTGATCCAACTCGAGTCTAATCCATTGGCTCATCTCGATCTCCTACAAATAAAGACAAAATTTACATATAAGTCCAGAATTTAGGAGAATTTACAATAAGGTCCAAAAATAAATCCAACTCATAGAACATTATAATAATCAATAATTAAACACATGAGAGGATTAAAATAGTGACATTAAGGACCAAAATAACTCAACAAAATGGTAGTTATCAATGCGGTAACATATGCGAGCCCAGCATGCATAGTGGGCTAGGGAGGAGGAGCACCGAGCAGCCGCTGCATCCACCAACTCTCAGATCGACCACATGTACATGTGGCATTAGCGGCTCAACAGCAGGTTCTCCCAAGATCCCGAGATGCCGAGGCTACCAGACTTTCCACCTCGTCCACCATACTAGAGGTATGCTTCACTTAAGTCTGGGGGGGGGGGCCCAAGTTTTGTTTTGTTTCTAATAGTAATTTCTTTTCTAATGTTTGCATTTTAGTTAGCATTCATTTATTCATACATTAGTTGTTTAGTTTCTTTCATCACTTAGTTTTTGCTACCTATAAACTGCCTCAGTAGTATTTTTAAAAGTTTTCTTCATGAGTTGTTTCCATGAGTAGTGTAACTTCATTTACCTCGTGGTATTTTATTTTATTGGCTCTGAATGAATGTTCTAGACTTATACTGGTTAGCTTCTATTCTACACATACACATGAGGAACTTTCTGAAAGGAGAGTCTAGTACATACCTAGTTATGATTCATCTCAGTAGTCTAGTACTTTGGAATCCACAGGTGACCCTAAGGTTAGCATTTTAGTTACTGGAGATGCTCGAATTGTGTAAGCCCATTCAGAAAAATCAAAATCCCAGTGAGCTGAAATAATAAAAGAGAGAAAAGAAAAAATAAAAAGAGATAGAAAAGGAAATAAAAAAGAAAAGAAAGAAGAAAAAGATATTATGAGGGATAAAAAAATAGTTGTCGTGGGGTGAAATGGTTAGGTGCCCCTTTGAGATCGAGTTAGATTACTGAGGAAACACCTACCAATTTATCTCAATACCGAGCACGCCTTTAAGACTTTGTGCTAGATCTAGGGAATGACCCTCCCTTTGGGCAGGTAAGTGCCTAAGAGCCGGAGGCCTTAGGAAAGCTATAGGATGACGACTTAACTTATCATGGAATGAGTATCCCCTAAGAAGATTTGCTTGGCACGAGCATGAGGAGCTAACTTAGTGAATTTCTAGAACATATCTATTTTTCTTTGATTGCAAATACCATTAGATAAATTTAGTTAACATGCTAAGTATGGAAAATACATTTTTTAAATTTCATGACACTGAGGTTTGCTTGAGAACAAGCAAAAATCTAAGTTTGGGGGAATTGATGTGAGCAAAACATATAGGGTTTTAGGAGTAGTCTTCGCTCACATCTCATTTCATTTTATGTTTGCTTCATGCATATTTTACTTTATTTTCCATGCATTTCCTATTTTCTGGTTCGGAGATCTGCTCTGTGTATTTTTGTGTGCAGGATAGCATTTCGTGAGGAAAACGATGCACTTTCGGAGCAAAAAGAAGACATTTGGTAGCTGGACGAAGAAGGGAACACGACCAGGGTGTGTGTTTTCACACGGTCATGTTCAGGAGGTGAAAATGATCAAGTATGAATACACCACTAAGTCGTGTGTTTTCACATGCCTGCGGCAAATGGCAATTTAGGCACCGACGAGGTTTTTCCAAATTTCGTAGCGATCCGGCGTGATGTTTATATAAGGAAAGCTATGCCCAAACCCTAGAGGGGAGGCATGACGGCTGGGATGACACTCCGAATCCCTAAAAAGCTTTGGAAACTCACAACGGGGAGGAAGAAGGCCGTCGGAGATCCAAGTTCTGCACTTCAATACTGGAGAGAAGCCCACATTGCATTGTAAATTTCTGTTCCTGCATGTTATCTATTTTCTATTCGAACTTCTATTTACTGTGTGCAACCGATACGAGGGGTGACAACCCTCATATCAATGATTTAGGAGAATTAAGGAGGAACCTAGGGTTTGGCCTCATCTTCGGTAATTGTAGATAGAAGGGTGTGATAGAGTCGGAAACGGGACACTTTCCGACTTGTCATAGGGATTGATTCGGCATCCTCGTACTTCCTATCTCGTCCTAAAGCCAGGGGTTGACCTGGTATGACAGAGGTAGTTCCCGATAGATGCAAAGGCTCATTGGGGAAGTGTATGATGTCCCTTCCACAAAACCGTAGTTAGATGTCTAGACAACACCCAATTGATAGCATGTTTTGCGACACACAAGCGAAATCGAAGTCCTAGAATCCCATTCAAGGACTCGTAGCAAACCTTCTCTTCCTCCGCGTGACACCGTAGTTGAGTTAAGTCCACCATCAACCTCTCATTTGTGAACCCTAGGATTTCCAATCCGAACAACAACACGTCCACTGGACAAACTGATACTTGAAATCTCAGTCCCTATGGGATCGATATTCTTTATTACTTGATGACACCCGTGCACTTGTGGGCGTTGAGTGCAAGCGTACGTTTCGAGTCCTCGACAATTCCTGTCGTGAGATTTGAGGTCGCATTCGCATGCATCACCCGACCTCTGCAGGACTCCCCTCCGCCGCTTCCACAACTGCATCTCCTCCCTTTTCATTGACAAAATCGTTCCCCATTGTCCCACCATCATCTACAGTGAGTCCCCAGTCAGTATCACCATCTTCTCCTTCCCCATCTGTATTATCACCAAACCCTAGTTTTCTTTCTTCTTCGCCTTCCCTTCTATATAGCACTATGTCACCTCCCCCTTTCTTGCATACCCAAAACAAATTTCGGGGAGTTGCATGCCGATGAATGCAGGAAGAAGAGGCTTCTACCTTTGACCCCTCTTCTTCATTTGCCTTGCCCATGGGTGCTGAGTTAACCCTGATCATGCTCCCTTCGCCTCCCCTTCTAATGCTCTCGTTTCTACCACCTTTTTTCTAGCATCTAAAGGCCTCCATCAATGGCCTGGCCTAGATTTCTCCTCCGGCACCCTTTCTTCATCCAAGAAGGAACCGCTGATGGTTACATCCCCCTCGGCTGCTCACATGCCTTCCACTGCAACCCTCGCTCCAATGTCCATATTGTTGGGAATGGACCGTCACTAGAGGGGGTGAATAATGTATTTGATGTTGCATGATGGAATTTGTTCATTTGTCTCTACAATTCGGTTAGCGCAGTGGAAATACAAAATATAATATAAATATAGAGACAAATACACAATCACAACACAACGATATAATGTGGTTCGGAACCTCAAGGTTCCTACTCCACGGGTTGGGCTCGAACGAGCCCTAGCGATGCAAATACCACCACTAAACCACTAAACTCCTTCTCGACAATAATTCGGAGGTGGAGAAACCTTGTACAATGATTCTTACAACAATAAGAAACAATAAACAAGCAAATACAAATGAAATAGACAAAATAATGCAAAGAACACTTTACAAACGATCTTTTGGAAGCTTGCTTGTTGATTGCTTGAACTGTGCTTGAAGACCCTGATTTGCACCAGCAAATTGCCTCAAAAATGCCCAAGAAATTGCTATGGAATCTCTCCCGTTGAGCTCCTTTTAAGCCTCATCGCGACCTGAATTTCTGCCTGACAATCGACTACCATAAGTCCCCAGTCGACTGCCAACAGTGTTATTGTCTCACAACGGACTTAGTCCACGTCGACATCTAAGCCAATGGATACACTGGCATCGATCGTTGTGGTCGTAGCCGATCGACTAGCCATCGATCATTCTCGCTTCGCATCTTAACCGATCGATTGCCATCCATGGCGCTTGATCGCATGCCATCAATCGATCGTTCAATGCCTGGCAGTTGGATCGCCAGGATATTTCCTACAGTCGAACACCAGTCGACTTTAAGCAATTCGACTGACCATAATCCCAGTCGACTGCTACAAGTCGATTCGGCTACCAAGTGTCAAAACACTTGACCAATCGACTGGTCCAAAGCCCAGTCGACTGGTCCAAAGCCCAGTCGACTGATAACCTCAAACATGAGGTTTAACCCCAAGTATGATGCCCTCATACTTGCTAGACCACCCTTAGTCTAGACCTAAGCCTTCTAGCCACCTCTGTCAGCCTCACGCCCATCGGATCCCTCCAAGTCATCCATGACTTGTTCATCCATAAGCTAGCCTTCAGGTTCTTCCATTGGCTATTGTCATGCTAAGCTGGTCTATACCGCCAAGGCACATTAGGCTTACGCTGCCAAGAGTCCACCCTTGGACTTTATGCTACCAACCATTGGACTTATGCTGCCAAAACTCCACCCTTGGACTTTACGCCACCAATATCACCCCTTGGACTTTCCTTGCCAACCCATATTGGACTTTCCATTTGTCAAGACTCAAGCTTGGACTTTCCCTTGCCAAGACCCATACTTGGACTTTCCTTGCCAACCCATGTTGGACTTTCCAATTGCCAAGACTCAAGCTTGGACTTTCCCTTGCCAAGACCCATGCTTGGACTTTCCATGCCAACCCATGTTGGACTTTCCAATTGCCAAGACTCAAGCTTGGACTTTCAATCATATGGTTAACCCCATGTCAACCATATAGTCAAAAAATGGTCAAACCATCGTCAAACATCAAAATATCACTCGAGTCAAACTCGAGTCCGATCAATCATGACCCAGGTCGATTGCACCAACAATCTCCCCAAAACATTGTCAAACATCACAACACTACTCGAGTCCAACTCGAGTCTGGTCAATTGTGACCTGGGCCGATTGCACCAACAATCTCCCTATTTTTGATGTTTGACAAAAACCACAAAACCATTGAGTTAGGCTATCTAACTCAAATTTCCTTACCAATTCCTCTAAATTGGTAATCCCATTAATTCTTCTCCTTTTTGACATACATCAAAAAGGTTCTCCTCAAGGAGGTCAATGTCTCATATCCCAATGAGATCTTACAATCTCCCCCTTGGTCCAAAATCACTTAGGATGCCTTTTCTCTTCCTAGTGATAAGTTCTATATCACTAAAGAGAGGCAATCCTCACACTCTCCGAATTTCCAAATTGGGCATCTCTCATTCTCAAAATTCTCCTCCTCATGAGGAAGAACACATCCATCATCCCATGATAGATACCTCCCCCCAAAGGCTTGCTCCCCCTTGACCATTGTACCAATAATGTCCTTGGAGAGTCTCTAAGCCTATAGGAACACTAAACCATCAAAATTAAGGGTAAAAGTTCAAACATGAACTCTCACACACCTTAAAATTGATACATACCCTAAACAACTCTCCTAATCTATATCCAATGGATTTTCACCCTTTCCAATGCTTTCCAAAGCATATCCTAGGGTTAGGAGCAGTTAGGGTAACTTAACATAGCTGAAATATGGGCTAAACATCCTTGTTTACCCGAAATCATCTATGGAAGTCGACTCTGATAGTCAGAAGTCAACTGCCCTTTACGCCAGTCGACTGCCATAAGCAACAGTCGACTGATTTCTGCAAATGCAGAATTTTAGAAATCAGAATCGATTTTCAGAAAATCATAAGTAATTATACATAAATCAAAAATTCATGAAAATTTATATGTATAATACTTACAACAATCATTATGGGTGAACAATATTTGAAAAATAGAATACCCATAAAATAATGAGATTGACACAAAGTTCAAATTTAGCCCCACTTTGTATCAACTCTATCAATGGTGATTGCTATCAAAAGATAAACTTCACCAGGTTTTCTAAAATGATTTTAAAATATTTTTGAAAACATATATTAGATCATGATCAATGGGCTCAATGCACATGACTTGCACATTAGCTTTTCTCATGATCCACCCATGATATAAGATGAGTTTGAGTTCATCTAGATGCAAAAACTATGCACCTTGAACTTAACTCATTTCCTAGCATCTCACATGTGTCTAGAGTGTATGAATACACACACAAGTCAATGTGATATGAGATGTGGATTTTGGTTATACCTATACTAAGGTCTGATGCATTTTCTAAGACAACTCTACTTGATTCCCTTATACATGGGACTTCAAGTCATGTCATAGTCCTTAAATAAATTTTATTAATGCATGAAATATGATCATGACATAGATGATAGCATAAATAAAGCAATGCCAATAATCATTATGTCATGACATATGATTTAATCCTAAACATACATGACACAAAAAACCTTAAACCTAAGCATAATCATGACATATTAAATGATAAAATGAAATATGACGTCATGACATGTTATATGGCAAATCAATCATGGGAAATAAAATATAAAGGTATAACAATACCTAAATTTTAGTGTTAATTGTCATTTGTTATTATTAAGTCCATTTTGCCATATTACTACTAATCCCCCAAGTAGGCCAAAAATCCAAAATGTCACATTATGACTTCTAAACCTAATTTGTGCCAATTTGATTGATTTTTCATAATTCTCAAAATGTATTGGCACATCCTAAAATCCTTTAGGATATAAATTCAAGCCACATTTCCAAGGTACCCATAACCTTGAAAATGACCTAAAGTGCCACCTTTACCATGGTTAGGTTAACTACCTATCCATTCAAAGTTGGCACACCCTAACCCATCTAGCGTGAGTCGATCACGCTCCTAGGAACCCAAAATCTATTTGAGCTCCTTGGGTTAACTAGGTATTCCTTAGGGATGACCTCCCTAGATACCCTCCTAGGCTTGGTAGCCTTGGTCATTTGGGTCTTGTCATGGTTAACCTTAGGGATTCCTTCCCTAGTAACCTTCTTAGTGGTCTTCCTAGGTTTCATGGAAACCTTGGCCACTAGACACTTGCCTTGGTTAACCTTAGCTTTCCTAGACCTAGTATTAGTTCCATAATCGAATGGAACATTGTGATAGGTAAGCTTATCTACCTTGGACCTAGGCTTGTGGCTCAAGCCTTTCTTGCCCATAGATGAGCCTTGCCTCCTAGACTCTAGGCTTTGACCATTTGACCCCTTAATTTGATTTTGCATAATCCTAAGGGTCTTCTCCAACTTCTCAAGCCTTGACCTCAAGGCTTGATTTTCAAGCTCTAATTTCTCAAATTTTGTGGGCCCATCATTTCTTTGAGTAGGGTTGTTCTTTCTAGGCATATGTCGATCTTTCTTAGCATTAAATCCTAGATGGTCTTCTATTTTCCTAATACTTGCCTTAGGTAAAATTTTCTTAGGGACATTAGTCCCAAATTTTTCCTTATTTCTAAGATTGACATGTTTAGAACCTAGGCAATAAAATTTATTTCTAGCATGCTTTTGTTCATGAGTAATAGCAATAAAATTCCTACCATGCTTTTGCCTATTAATTAAGGAGGGAACATAATTAGAGGTTACCTTAGGGTTTGCCTTAGCTCGCCCTACATGTGTATCTCCTCCTTGCCCTTTCTTCCTCCCCCTAGGGCATTGACTCCTATAATGCCCTCTTTGGTGGCACTTGAATCACACAACATGCTCCTTGCTCTTAATGGTTGGGGTTTCGTCATCCTTGGTCTTTGGCACCGGTGGAGCCTTCTTAACCTTCTTAGGGCACTTGCTTTTATAGTGCCCATATTCCCTACACTCAAAACACATAATATGATTTTTATTATTAATTGAAGTGTTTGAGTTACCTAGGGTGGTGGTAGAGGCCTCTTGAGCTTGTTCATCACTTCTCCCGGAGGTAGAAGCTTTCTCTTGATCTTGCCCTTGCTCCGACGCTTTAATCTCCACCCCCTCAATCCTGGAGGTGGAGGTTTCCTCTAATTCTTCCTCTTCCACCGCCTCTTCCTCCTCGAATGTCGAACACTCCTCGACCTCCGAATCCTCACTTTATTATGAGGATAAACTTGCTTCTTCGGCCTCTTCCTCTTCTTGAGCCAGTGATGGATTTTCATGATATTTTTCCAATTCGCTCCAAAGATCCTTGGCATCCTTGTACTCACCTAACTTGGACAAGACATTATTAGGAATTAAATCACTTAGCATTTTGATTACCTTAATATTTGTCTTGAACTCCTTGAGTTATTCCTTGGTCCATTTTTCAACCTTGAGGATTCCACCCTTTTTGCCTCTTGAAAATTCGCAACCTTCAATCAAGACGGACCAAAGCTTGATATCCACCATCATTAGGAAGTCCTCAATCCCTATTTTCCATGAATTGAAGCTTTCAAATTCATAGTCCTCATAGGATGGTGGTGTGTTGATGTCCTGGTCTAGTTTTTCTTCAAATTCCATCTTCTTCTTCACCCTCTAGCGGTGCTCCCTTGGTGGTTAGTACAAATGAAGAGCAGCCTCGCTCTGATACCACTTGTTGGGAATTGACCGTCGCTAGAGAGGGGGGGAGGTGAATAGCGTGTTTGACATTGCATGATGGAATTCGTTCGTTTGTCTCTACAATTCGATTAGCGCAGTGGAAATACAAAATAAAATACGAATATAGAGACAAATACACAATCACAACACAAAGATATAATGTGGTTCGGAACCACAAGGTTCCTACTCCACGAGTTGGGCTCGAACGAGTCCTAGCGATGCAAATACCACCACTAAACCAATAAACTCCTTCTCGACAATAAGTCGGAGGCGGAGAAATATTGTACAATGATTCTTACAACAATAAGAAATAATAAACAAGAAAATACAAGTGAAATACACAAAAGAATGCAAAGAACACTTTACAAACGATCTTTTGGAAGCTTGCTTGTTGATTGCTTGAAGATCCTGATTTGCACCAGCAAATCGCCTCAAAAATGCCCAAGAAATCATTGTGGAAATTCCTCCCATCGAGCTCCTTTTAAGCCTCCTCGCGACCTAGATTTCCGCCTGGCAGTCGACTACCTACAATACCGTTGTCTCACAACGTACTTAATCCACGTCGGCATCTAAGCCAACGGATACACTGGCAGTCGACTGCCAGGGACATAGCTGACTGATCAGTCGGCTACCGAGCATTCTACTCCCGCAACCCCAACCAGGAGTCGACTGCCATCCATGGAAATCGATTGCTCAAGCCATCAATCGACTCCCCAATCCGGGCTGATCGCCAAAGCTATTTCGCAATCGAACACCGCTTGACTCAACACTGACCGAATCGATAATCCCAATGATCACATAAGTCGACTCAGCTGCCAAGTATCAAAACACTTGACCAATCAACTGGTCCAAAGTCTTAGTCGACTGATAACCTCAAACATGAGGTTTAACCCTAAGTATGATGCCCTCATACTTGCTAGATCACCCTTAGCCTAGACCTAAGCTTCTAGCCACCTCCGTCAGCCTCACACCTATCAGATCCCTCCAAGTCATCCATGACTTGTTCATCCATATGCTAGCCTTTAGGTGCTTCCGTCGGCTATTATCATACTAAGCTGGTCTATACCACCAAGGCACATTGGGCTTACGCTACCAAGACTCCACCCTTGAACTTTACACCGCCAACCATTGGACTTATGCTGCCAAGACTCCACCCTTGGACTTTACACCGTCAATATCACCCCTTGGACTTTCCTTGCCAACCCATGTTGGACTTTCCATTTGCCAAGACTCAAGCTTGGACTTTCCCTTGCCAAGACCCATGCTTGGACTTTCCTTGCCAATCCATGTTGGACTTTCCAATTGCCAAGACTCAAGCTTGGACTTTCCCTTGCCAAAACTTATGCTTGGATTTTCCATGCCAACCTATGTTGGACTTTCCAATTGCCATGACTCAAGCTTGGAATTTCAATCATATAGTCAACCCCATGTCAACCATATAGTCAAATAATGGTCAAACCATCGTCAAACATCAAAATACTGCTCGAGTCAAACTCGAGTCCGGTCAATGATGACCCGGGTCAATTGCACTAATAATCTCCCCAAAACATTGTCAAACATCAAAATACTACTCGAGTTCAACTTGAGTATGGTAAATCGTGACCTGGGCCGGTTGCACCAACACATATCTCCCAGATTATCAAGTTCCCCTCTTCTCTCTCTCTCTCTCTCTCCCCTTACAATATTAAGAAGGCTCCCCTTCCTTAATTATTCAACAAGTAATTTCGGACCTCCTACCTCCGTCGTTGAGCCTTTCCCTTTCCATCTCCCACCTCCATAAGCCCCTTAGGTATGACCCTTTTTCTCGCCACCTCTACATCCCCCCTTACCACAAACATTCCTACTTTCACAACATCGACACCATCCCCCGCTTCACTTTCTTCTCACTCCTCATCTTCAGTGTTGATGCAATGAGCATCACTCCTTAGCTTTGATATATGAACCATAGTTAAAATTTAAGATTCACTTGTGTTATAATATCAATGTTAAGTGTGCAAGCTTAACAAGAAGTCCTAGTAGGTCATGTTGACCGGATACTAGGCAAGTATCTTGACAGATCAGGAGGACCGGACACCAGGCATGAAGTCCAGATGGGTCGCGTGGATCGGACATCTGGCATGAAGACCAATTAGGTTAGGAGACCAGACAATTGACAAAAAGTCCAGCTGGGTTAGGCAGACCGGACAGCTGGTGGAAGACCTGGTGGGTTAGATCAGATGTCAAGAGTGGTAACTCCGGCAGGTAGCTGGCAGGTAAGCTTCGAGTGGAGAGATGAGGCCGAGTCCTCTGTCGGGGGACAAAGATAGGCGTCGATCAGATGGAAAGTCCGCATGGGACTCAGTAGTCGAGATCGGGCAGTATTACTACTGTCAATTCATATTATATTGTATATTGTGATTGACAGTTTTGAGCTGGTGCTCGATCGGAGATCTGGCAGCGTAGATGGAAAGAGTTCCAATCGATTGGGGAGTTTTAGTCGACTGAAGTGGAAAACTTTCCGATGTGGAGCTGGGTGACCTAGAGTCAACTGGAGAGGTTTCAGTCGACTGGAAGACCAGAAGTTCCATATCAACGGGCTGATGTGGAGTCGACTGGAAGACATTCCAGTCGACTGAAAAATGTCTTTAAAACAAGTGCTCAACCGGATCCGAGTAGAAAATTGAATATACGTCGAAGTGCTGTCGAAATCTACACTCATCCACCAAAGCTAAATCTTCACAACAAGGCGATCTTCCGACACTCCGAGCAAACTTCAATCATCTACTTAGTGTCGGTATAATCTCTTGTATTGTTCACTTTCTTTTTCGCTTCCGCACTTAATTTTAAAGAGTGGGTAGTGTGTTACCCATCTCTAATATTTGTAAAAAGTGAAACCCTCTGAAATCGAGAGTTCTCGAGTCAGAGGGCATTTAGTGATTGCCCATCGAGGTAGCTCTCGGAAGAGCTACGAGCCTTGGAGTAGCAACCCAGTTAAGGTTGTGAACCAAGTAAAACAATTGTATTTTCATTCCCGCTGTATACTCAATATTCTAAATTGTTTTATAAATTAAAATAAATTTTTTAAACTCCAAGATTCACCCCCCTCTCTCGGAGAAACACGATTCTACAATTGGTATCAGAGTAGGGGCGCTCCAAATTGGTGCAACCGCCATCGTGAGATTTAGAATAATTTAGAATAATTTTTATTGCTTTAGAATAATTTAAAATAATTTTTCTTGTTTTAGAATAATTTAGAATAATTTTTATTGCTTTAGAATAATTTAGAATAATTTTTCTTGCTTTAGAATAATTTAGAATAATTTTTTTCGCTTTAGAATAATTTAGAATAATTTTTATTACTTTAGAATAATTTTTCTTACTTTAGAATAATTTAGAATAATTTTTCTTGCTTTAGAATAATTTAGAATAATTTTTCTTGGTTTAGAAAAATTTTGAATAACTTTTTCTACATTTTAGATAATTTAAAATTTATTTTCTGTATTTTAGATAATTTAAAATTCATTTTAAGCATTTTAGATAATTTAAAACTAATTTTTTGTATTTTAGATAATTTAAAATTTATTTTATGCATTTTAGATAATTTACAATTCATTTTCTACATTTTAGAATATTTAAAATTCATTTTCTGTATTTTAAAATATTTAAAATTTATTTTTCTGTATTTTAGAATAATTAAAATAAATTGTCTGTACTTTATATTAATTTAATTTAATTTTCTATACTTAGAAAATATTTGATTTAATTTTCTGCACTGAAGAAATATTCGATTTTATTTTTTTGCCTTAGAAAATATTTGATTTAATTTTCTTGCTTTAGAAAATATTTAATTTAATTTTCTGCACTTAGAAAATATTTTGTTAATAATGTCACACTTAGAGGGATAAAACATCGTTCGCCCTCCTCTCTTCAACGGAGAGGACTTTTCCTACTGGAAAAGGCGAATGAAGTGCTACTTAAAGACTAACTTAGAAGTCTGGTTCTCAATTAGGAAAGAGTTCGTAGCTCTGGTAGACGACTCAGGTGAGTTGTTATATCCGGAGAAATGGACCGCAAACTTTAGGAAAAAGGATCAAGTCGATTACAAGACTTTAAACACCTTGTAATGCGGACTTACAAATGACAAGCTCAATCGAGTCGGGCCGGTTCAAAATTCTAAAGAATTGTGGGACAAATTAATTAAATTGCATGAACAGGCTAACTTGAGTCAACCTGAGAATGGTTTAGTTTTAATGGCAGGAACGAACAAAAAAGGAAAGAAATCCAAATCGAGGAAAATAAAAAGAAAGAAAGCATCTAAGGCAAACTTGGAAAAGTCATCATCAGAAGAGTCAAGTGCGGAAATATCAACGACATGCTTCGTAGCACTCACGGCGGTCGACGAGTCCAAAGTCGAGTCAAGACAAGAGTCCTAGTTCGAGTCTGAGTCTGAGAGAAGCCATGAATCCGCATCTGTTTTCGAAGGTTCTAACGAGGTAACTTCTCCCCTAGAAGATAAATTGTACAATATTATTGCATGCTTAGGTAGGAAACTAGCCAAGTCCGAGAATCGAGTCGACTCGCTTCTTGAGGAAGTCCAGGTACTTAAGGAACAAGTCAACTCGAAGACTTCAACTTGCCAAACTAAGGATAGAGACTCAACTCAAGTTCAAAGCTTGAGGAAGAGAACTCGGTCCTAAAAATGCAAGTAGAAGATCTAACTGGATCGTTGGAAAGGTTCACTTCGGGCTCCAAGTATCTCAACATGATGCTTGGGTCTCAACGAGCCATGTACAACAAGTCCGGACTCGGATACAAGGCTAAGGACACAAATAGATCATACATGTCCTTGTTTAATAGAAATGCTAAGGGTCGAGTTCAAGCTTGGATTCCTAAGACTAGCTTAGTCAATCAAGTTGGACCGAACTAATCTTCGATTCCCAAAGGACACGTTTACTTAGTGAACAAGACCCAACAGAGCTACTATGCAGGGGAGCTAACTCGTTGATTGTTTCCTTAATTAGATTAAACTCTTGCATTCTTTAGTTCACTTTACTTGCTTAATTTAGAATAGACTAGATAGGAAACAAAGTAGTTTAAACTTGAACAACCTAGTACTAAGACGAAGTGATCTGATAGTGAGTTAGGGAAACTCTTCGAAGTGCATGTCTAGGAAGCAGTCGTTGCTTCGATATCCAAGAAGGTCATGTGCCTCGCCATGACCTGGTGCACTAAGTCGAGTGGAACTGATCGAAGCTAACTCACTAAGTCATTGACTAGTTAGACCAAGGCTTAGTCCAAAGTGAATCAAGTATTTGATTCCTTCATTGACTTTGTCGAGGAAGTGGTCATTGCTCTGATAACCAAGAAGGCCATGTGCCTTGCCACGACCTGGAAGTCAATGTTGGAAAAACCTACTTAACTAGCTCAAAACAAGCTTGAATCTAACACAAGTTTAAAAAATTTGAAATTGCTCATTAAATTTAATTGAGATTAAAAGAAATCATCATCTCACAAAACCCATAGGAATAACGTGTATTGAAAACCTAGCGTGGGTGAGATGAGTTAGAATTTAATCAAGCTTAATTAGTTTAATACAATTTACTTAACTTAACTTAACCTAACTTAAACTAACATAACTAAAACTTTACTTAACCTAACTAAACAACCTAACCTAATCAACTCAATCAATTCAACCCTAATCAACTCAATCAATTTAACCCTAATCAACATATTCAACTCAATTCTAATCAACTCAACTCAATTTTAATTAAGTTAATCAACTCAACTTTAATTCTAAGAGAATCAACATAATTAAGGGGGAGTTAAGATATATTATAATTCTAGGGGGAGTTAAACATTTAAAATTTTATTTTGAAAAGAAATTAAGTATAAATATAACAATGTTACTTTAAGGAGGAGATCAATGTAGGGGATCGTTGGAACGCTATGTAGGGGATCGATGTTGGCCGGCTAGAGGGGGGATGAATAGCCTTTATCGTAGACGGTGGAAGTCGTTCGTTTGTTGCTCGTCTACAAATACTATTAGTGCAAGCGGAATATACTAATACAAACAATTAAAGACAAGACAAAGGAAGAATAGAAACACAAACGCTAACACCACAATGTAACGTGGTTCACGACCTCGCCGTAATCCACGATTCGATTCGTCCAAGGTGAATCACGCCTCAGGCTTTCACTATTCTCTCCTTTCCACCAAGCTAGGTGGAGGTAACGTCTTTACAATCCCTCTTCTTACAATAGAATAGAATAATAGCAAGTAAGAAGAGTGGGAATCCTTTAGGGTACTTTGAGAGTTGTTAGGAGTTAAAGCATTAGGCTCCCAAATGGCCTCACCCCTTCTTTTTATAGAAAAAGAGGGTTTCTTCCCATTAACACAGGACCAGTCGACTAATGCCCCGATCAGTCGACTGATCCTGTAGTCGTTGCCAACTAACGACTTCTTCCACATTGGATTTCACCCAACGACTCCTACATCAATCGACTGATCTTACCATCAGTCGACTGATGGAGCTATCAGTCAAGTGCCGGAAGCGAACACTCCATTCTGTGCCCGAAACCCTTGCGACCAGTCGACTGATGCCTTTATTAGTCGACTGGTGGTCTCGCAGTCGACTGCCAATCCATGGCAGTCGACTATTGGCACATGAACCGGACTCGAACACTAGTCGAGTCACAGTTGACTTAGAGTAGTCGACTACCATAACATGGCAGTCGATTGATGTCGGGAAATTCCATCTGACACTTAGTCAATTGGCCAAGTTCCACCTAAGCACACTACCCCTTCCCGGGTTACATTCGCTCACTCTCATTCCTTGGAGTCCCTCGCCTTTGAAGTTGTCTTCGTCCGGCCATGTCCCTTGGATGAGCCAAGCACACGACTCTGTAGCGCCATCCTTCGCGTCTCGCCCTGAAATCTACTTCCTCCGACTTCACTCCAATCTCCTCGTCCGACGGTCCCTCAGATGCCCCAAGCGCACGACTTCCGCAAAGCTATCCTTCACTGACTCAAGGACTGAGTCATGAGAGGTGAAACTCGCCAATGCTCCATGTGCGAATTACTAAGTCCTGCAAGACTCCAACGCACATATCAAATCCAAACATCCTAACTTAAACCCTTTGCCACACACATTAAAACCATATCACGGGTTGATTGCCCTAACAATCTCCCCTTTTTTGATGTGTGGCAATCCGTTTAAGTTAGGTAAACATTTGATAAAAATATTAAGGTAAGAATGCATGTAAAAAAACATGATTATCAACTCTCCCCCTTAATACATGAAACTCCCCCTAAATGCAATTCTCCCCTTACTTAAACATGCATATTTCTCCCCTTTTGACACCATTAAAAATATTAAACAAAGTTTATACAAGCATGACATCAACTCTAGGGAACAAAAATTACCACAACATGCCTTAAAATATGATAAAAGAGGGTTACTGGGCATGTTATCAGTCGATCAGTCGACTGGTTCAGACTACCAGTCGACTGACACTTGCATTTCAGGTTTTTCTAATTTTCAGGCTGAATTTCAAAAATGCATTAAAAATTCTATAAAATTCGAAAAATCATGAAATTTGGGGAATACATTTCTTGTAAGTTGATTTATCAATTAAAAATAGTTTTACATGAAAAATCATTATATTTTTGAAAATTAGGTAAAATCTCAAAAGTTAGAAAATATCTAAAGTTTGTATCAATTTTAAAGCCTAGTTTTGCCTTGAAGCTTTTCAAAACATGAAAATTCAGTTTATGAAACAAGAAATGGTTTTCAAAACATTTGAAATATCCAACCATGATCTTTGGGCAATATGTCTATGAATTTAAACATAAGCCTTTCCCATGATTGGTCTATTATTACTCTTTTGATACTTTAAATGACCATCTAAATGCCATAGGCATTAGTGGACCATTAGCATCATCCTATCATCTCAGCCATGCTATGTTTTCAATCAAGGTAGCCTATAGTGAGTGTGAGATGTTCTTAAAGGTATTTGTATATACTTAACTATTAATTTCATGCATTTCTACCCATGGTTAAGTATCATCCTAAAAACCCACATGATCATAAAGACATATATGTATTGATTTCACATTATGATCATGAAACCATTGTATTCATCAATTTGTGATCATGCATTAGGTATGAATTATTATAATAAGTGAGGTATCGCCCAAGGCATGATTTAAACCTTATTGCCCATGATCAAATGTCAAGATCATAAATCATGATTGCAAACATATATAGCAATTGCATTAACTATCATGATTTAAGCATTATTATCAACTTATGGGCACATTATCATCACCCAACACTATGCTAAAATTTATAGATCATGAGTATCAACATATATAACACTAAGTGTTGAGCATGATTTAAACTATTTAAGGGTGCATTATCATCACCCAACACTATTTCAAAAACTTAGTCCTGCCATCCTAAGTCAACCAAAAATATGATATAGGTGAAATCCTTATGGTTGACTATCCTAGGGTTTTCCTAACCATTAAGGATGGATTTAGGAACCCAAAACAAATTCTTCCCTATGAGGTTCACTAAAAATTCCTTAGGGATCCATTTTCTAGCTATTGTTTTCCTTTTATCTTGACCCCTAGCAATTAAACATTTATAGGCCTTTTCATTTTTATTTTCCTTATATCCTAGGCCTTTCTTATTGAAGCTTGCCCTTTGGCTCCCTATGATCATGTTAATGGTGTTGGAGCCTATGGTGAATTTTTCTGGGGCCTTGGTTAAATGATCTACCTTCTCTCTTAAAGCCCTATTTTCATCCATACATGCATCACTAACATTAAAAGGCATATAGTTATCATGTGAGCATGCATTATCATGACTAGAAGAAATATTATCATTAATATTTGAGCATTCTTTTTCTAGTTTTTCTTCTAAATCCTTAATTTGATGTAGCATGCATTTATTTTTCTTCTTTGCCCTAAATAAGTCCTTAGTAAGGCTAGAAATCATAGAAACTATTTTATTGGGTGAGAGATTCGTTACCATAGTTTCCATGTCCTCTTCCTCCGATTCTGATGATGAAGCTCCCCCTTCACTTGAGCTCTCCTCACTAGTGCTTCTTTCTTCTTGCTCGAAGGAGGAGGCGTCTAGGTCATCAAATGTTATTAGTGCCAAATTTGTGATAAAAGCATTTTCTTCCTCCGATGATGATGAGGAGGAAGGATCATCCCATGTCCTTGCTTTGAGTGCCTTAGCCTTCCCCTTTTCTTTGGCCTTCTTCTCTTCTTCCTTCTTTTTTCTCCCCTTCTTCTTCTTTTCTTCTTTCTTCTTCCTCTCTTCTTTGTTTTGTTCAAGAGAGGACAATTATCCCTTATGTGTCCCTCTCCTTGGAAATTATAGCAAATTACCTTCCCTCTTGGTCTTCTCCTCCCATCATTAGATTTATTAAATTTAAAATTTTTCAAAGCACGTCTTACCTTCCTTACCATGTAAGCTTCTTCCGTGCTATCCATGGAGGAGGAGGAGGATGCTTCATCAGAGGAGGAGGGAGTCTCCATCTTCTTCTTCCCTTTGTTGGCTAATATGGCCACTCCCCTTGATGGTTGAAACCTTGGCTCTTCTACTATTCCTTCGAGCCTTGTTTTGTGGAGGTCCATGGTTGAGAAAAATTCCTCCAAGGTGCTAAATTCTAAGTTCTTGGAGATGTAGAAGGAATCCACCATTGAGCTCCATCTTGAGGACCGGGGAAAGACATCTATAGCCTTCATTACCATATCCCGGTTGGAGAGATTTTCCCCTACACTTGTCAAACCGGTTAGAATTTCTTTAAACCTAGAGTGTAGAGATTTTACCTTCTCTCCCTTTTCGAGTTTGATATTGGTTAGTTGGGAGCGAAGGACATCTCTCCTTGCTAGCTTGGCCTCGGATGTGCCTTCATAAATCTTTGAGTTTCTCCCACATTTCCTTGGTGCTAGCACATTCTCCTATTCGGTTGACTTCTTGTTGGGGGAGTACATTGTAGAGGTGGTGCTTTGCCTTTGAGTTTGCCAAGTACTCCTCCCTTTGCCTCTTACTCCACCTTGATTTTTCCAATGGCTCTCCTTCTTCATCCCTAGGCATCTCGAAACCATTTTCCATAATTAATAAGATTTCGAAGTCGGTTTCGAAAAATACCTCCATTCTCTTCTTCCACCAAGCGAATTCTCCCTCGAACTTCGACGGATGAATATTAGAGCCGGTCATCTCTTGATGAAGTGCTTTTTGTGGCAGTTAGTCCTCGACAAGCAACCTCGCTCTGATACCACTTGTAGGAGATCGATGTTGGCCGGCTAGAGGGGGGGGGTGAATAGCCTTTATCGTAGATGGTGGAAGTCGTTCGTTCGTTGCTCGTCTACAAATACTATTAGCGCAAGCGGAATATACTAATACAAATAATTAAAGACAAGACAAAGAAAGAATAGAAACACAAACACTAACACCACAATGTAACGTGGTTCACGGCCTCGCCGCTAATCCACGGTCTGATTCGTCCAAGGTGAATCACGCCTCAAGCTTTCACTATTCTCTCCTTTGCACCAAGCTAGGTGGAGGTAACCTCTTTACAATCCCTCTTCTTACAATAGAATGGAATAATAGCAAGTAAGAAGAGTGGGAATCCTTTAGGGCACTTTGAGAGTTGTTAGGAGTTAAAGCATTAGGATCCCAAATGCCCTCACCCCTTCTTTTTATAAAAGAAGAGGGTTTCTTCCTGTTAACACAGGACCAGTCGACTGATGCCCCAATCAGTCGACTGATCCTGTAGTCGTTGCCCACTAACAACTTCTTCCACGTTGGATTTCACCCAATGACGCGGCGAACACTCCCGTGCCGAAACCCTTGCGACCCGATCGGTGATGCCTTTATCGATCATTGGTGGTCTCACCGATTATCGCCAATCCCGGTTGGTTGTTGGCACATGAACCGGACTCGAACACTAGTCGAGTCACAGTCGACTTAGAGTAGTCCACGACAATAACATGGTAGTCGACTGATGTCGAAAAATCCCATCCGACACTTAGCTAATTGACCAAGTTCCACCTAAGCGCACTACCCCTTCCCAGGTTACATTCACTCACTCTCATTCCTTGGAGTCCCTCGCCTTTGAAGTTGTCTTCGTCTGACTATGTCCCTCGGATGCGCCAAGCGCACGACTCTGCAGTGTCATCCTTCGTGTCTCGCCCTGAAGTCTACTTCCTCCGGCTTCACTCAAATCTCCTCGTTCGGCGGTCCCTCGGATGCTCCAAGCACACGACTTCCGCAAAGCTATCCTTCACCAACTCAAGGACCGAGTCATGAGAGGTGAAACTCGTCAATGCTCCATGTGCGAATTACTAAGTCCTGCAAGACTCCAACGCACATATCAAATCCAAACATCCTAACTTAAACCCTTTGCCACACACATCAAAACCATATCATGGGTTGATTGCCCTAACATGCTAGAGGGGGTTGAATAGCGTTGTGCTCGTACGATGGAATTCGTTCACGTTTGCTTGTCTACAATCTTGTTAGTACGTAGCGGAATATACAATAAAATACAACAAGAAAAAACACAACACGATAGACACGAGATGTAACATGGTTCGGAACCGAACGGTTCCTACTCCACGGATTGGGCTCTAAAAGCCCTAACAATGGCAACATGCACTACTAATCACAATAACTCCTTCTCAACACATGTCGTAGGTGGAGAAACCTCGTACAATTGATTACAACAATAATACGAAAGACAAACAAGCAAATATAATGCAAATATGAAAACAAGTAAAGAGAACTTTACAACACTTTGATTTTGATTGCTTGAATGCTAGGTTGATCGAGTAGCACTTGGAGACCCTGAATTGTAGCAGCAACTCGCCCCAAATCACCTCAAAGAACCATTTCTTTTTCCTCCTTCATGAGCTCCATTTAAAGCTTCAACCTGTGCTGGAAAACGTCGATCAGTCGACTGATCGGGACCATCAGTCGAATGTTGCCACTGGTGTCGTGAGACAATAGCTAGATCCACGTTGGAATCCAACGGATCCATCATCAGTCAACTGATTATAACCATCAATCGACTGATAGAGTCTCCACTCGACTGCTAAACCCAGTAGTCAAGTCAGACTCCATTCTGTGCCCCAAAACTCAAGCATCAGTCGACTGATCACAATATCAGTCGACTGCTCATCCAATCAGTCGACTTCCAAGCTCTGGCAGTCGACTGCAGGGATACATCCCATAGTCAAACCCTAGTTGACTCTCACCAATCGACTACCATATGGCACCAGTCGACTGAGACACCTCAAACATGAGGTTTTAGCCCAAGTATGGTTCCCCCATACTTGCTAGACCACCCTTAGCCTAGACCCAAGCCTTCTAGCCACCTCCATCAGCCTCATGCCTCTTGGATCCCTCCAAGTCATCCATGACTTGTTCATCCATTGCGCTAGCCTTCAAGTGCTTCCATCGGCTATGTCATGCTAACGGTGTCTACACCGCCAAGGCACATTAGACTTACGCCGCCAAGACTCCGCTTGGACTTTCCCTTGCCAACCCATGTTGGACTTTCCATGCCAAGACCCATGCTTGGAATTTTCCTTGCCAAGACCCATGCTTGGACTTTACATGCCAAGTACTCAAGACTTGGACTTTTCATGACATGGTCAACTCCAGTCAACCATCAAAGTCTCCCTCGAGTCAAACTCGAGTCCGGTTAAACCTAACCCGAGTTGATTGTATAAATAATCTCCCCAAAACATCAACAGACATTAATGTCAAACATCAATGTCAACTCACTTTGTCAAACATCAAAACATCACTCGAGTCAAACTCGAGTCTGGTCAATCGTGACCTGGGCCGATTGCACCAACAATCAAGAGTCTAGGGAGAACCTAAAATATTTTGCTAAAATATGATATATTTAATATCTTTTCAAAAATTATGTTTTAAAATGGAATTGGATAAGAAATATTCTTAAGGGGGAAATAGAAAAATTTAAAGCTAGCTAAGAATCTATGAGAAACTATCTTTTTGAAAACTTAAAGCTTTAATTAAGGAGAAGTTTCAAAATGTTAATTAAGGGGGAGAAAAAATTAAGCTTGAATGCTCTTTGAAAAGCTTAAATATTTTCAAGTTTAAAATATGTAAAAATTCTACTTAGGTTTCGATGTATGGGAAGAAAACAATTAAACGTTGTAAAGCTTTAATTGAGGGGGAGTCTCAAAAGGGTTCTAATGTTATGAAAAAGTTCTCAGTTTTGAAAATTTATAATATAAAGGGGGAGTTTAAAAATTTTGAGAAATTTTTGAAAATGTTGTTATTAAGAGAGAGCTAGAATTTTTGAAAATTGAAAAAATATATTTATTATGGGGGAGTTAGAAAATTTTTTGAATTTTTTTGAAAAGTTTGAAATTTTTTGAAAACCTTGAATTTTAAAATTTATAAATAATAAGGGGGAGTTAGAAAAATTGATTGAAAAGTTTTGAAAAGTTTTTAAAAAATAAAGAGGGACTTGATAATTTTTGAAAAGCTTAAATTAAGTTTTTGAAATCAGATTAATTTCGAGGGTGAAATATTTTTAAAACTTAATTTTTGAGATTGATAATTTCTCATTTTTCTGAAACTTTGACTCTCCACTACATCATTTTGGCATTTTAAAATTGTTCTTTATTTTGATGTATGCCAAAGGGGGAGAGAAGAGAGATAAAGTTAGAAAAAGAAGAGATTTATTGAAAGAAAGATGCAAAAATTTTATAAGGCTTTATGCATCTTATACATGGTTAACTTTATGCATCTATTGTACATGCCAAAATTTGATAGTTCATCTCTTATACATGTCAATATTTGGATATTGATATTTGATTCTCCTAACTTTAACTGATGTGTTGTCATACATCAAAAAGGGGGAGATTGTAGATGCAGTGAGCATCACTCCTTAGTTTGATGTATGAACCATAGTTAAAAGTTAAGATTCACTTGTGTTCTAATATCAGTGTTAAGTGTTCAAGCTTAACAGGAAGTCTTAGTAGGTCGTGTTGACCGGATACTAGGCAAGTATCTTGACAAATCAGGAGAACCAGACACCGTGCATGAAGTCCAGATGGGTCGCGTGGATCGGACATCTGGCATGAAGACCGGTTGGGTCAGGAGACCAGACAATCGACAAAAAGTCCAGCTGGGTCAGGCAAGCCGGACAACTGGTGGAAGACCTGGTGGGTCAGATCAGATATCAAGAGTGGTAAGTCCGACAGGTAGCTGACAGGTAAGCCTTGAGTGAAGAGGTGAGACCGAGTACTTTGTAGGGGGGCAAAGCTAGGCGACTGGATTCCAATTGACTAGAATTCAATCGACTCAACTGGAATCCAATCGACTGGAATACCCAGTTGGCAGTTTTGAGCTAGTGCTCGATCAGAAATCTGACAGCACAGATGGAAAGAGTTTCAGTCGACTGGGGAGTTTCGATCGACTGAAGTAGGAAACTTCCCGATGTGGAGCTGGGTGACCTGGAGTCGACTGAAGAGTTTTTAGTCGACTGGAAGACTAGAAGTTCCATATCGACGGGCTGATGTGGAGTCGACTGGAAAAGGTCTTTAAAACAAGTGCTCAATCGGATCCGAGTAGAAAATCGAATCTACTTCGAAGTGCTGTCAAAATCTACACTCATCCACCAAAGCTAAATTTTCACAACAAGGCGATCTTCTGACACTCTGAGCAAACTTCAATCATCTACTTAGTGTCGGTATAAGCTCTTGTATTGTTCACTTTCTTTTTCACTTCTGTACTTAATTTCAAAGAGTGGGTAGTGTGTTACCCATCTCTAACATTTGTAAAAAGTGAAACCCTCCGAAGTCAAGAGTTCTCAAGTCGGAGGGCATTTAGTGCTTGTCCATCGAGGTAGCTCTCGGAAGATCTACGAGCCTTAGAGTAGCAACCCAATTAGGGTTGTGAACCAAGTAAAACATTTGTCTCATTTTCATTTCCCCTGCATACTCAATATTCTAAATTGTTTTATAAATTAAAATAATTTTTTTAAACTCCGAGATTCACCCTCCTCTCTCAGAGAAACACGATCCTACATTCAGAACATTCAAAGCCCCCATCTTCCAGTCAGAATTATAACTCCTCTCCTTGCCATAATGTTCTCCCTTTCCTCTCTGGCCTCTCTCTTCTTTTCCCTTCTGAACCAATGGAACAGTTCCCTACAACGCACCATCCTTCCCCCATTATGAGTGAGACAACTCCTCTTATGGATTCTACTCCTTCTTCCCCTTCCAGAAATTTTCACATCCTTAACTTGGAAGAACTAATACCTCGAATGGAAAGCTTGCAACATGTTTTGGAGATGGTAAACTTCTCTATGCCACTTTCGTCCGCATCTTTGGGAATAACCTTTTCTCTGATTTGCTATCTTCATGCAATGATGAATTATCAAGAGCTGATGTGCTCCTTCTCCCATTACCAAGAATAACTCCAGCAGCAAACTCTACAGTAATCTATCGCCCATTCAATATCTCAAGAGAGAGAAATTGCCTTACTTTAGGAATTAGCACAATGTCATGCTCAGCTATCAGAGGATCAATAGCAGCATCAGAAGAATGCAGAGACCATAGCTACCTTGCGAGCCCAAGTAAGTAGGGAAATCTGCCATAGTTCCACTTTAATGTCAGAGATGAATCGGGCCCTTTCTCAAGTGCACTAGCATGAAGTTTCCTTGCAGCAAGTGAGGAACAGAATTGCCTACACTAGGACCTATACTAAAGTTGTGGAAGGAATCTCAACCTCCATGTGACAGGATCTGGTGAATATATCGAGAATTGTACAACAGGACCATGCTTCTCAATCTCAAGGCCTGTATGATGTGACTACTATATTAACTCAAGTATTGCATCGGTATCACCGAATTTACTGGACTTTTTGGTGCATAGGGAACGTTGCATCAAATTTCGCCAAGATACCCAAGTTGTTGACCAACACCACTAGGAGCGCTTGAAGCCTTTGATGCAAGCCACATTTAAGGATGACTTTAATGAGGCAGTTAGACAATACATCGATCAGGGATTCCCTCCGACACACCAACCAACTCCTTTCCTAAATTGGAAAATTGGCTTTAGACGCTATCCCCCTGACCATTTTAAGCTATAGCTTTTCTATTTTGCCTCCCTTTTTCTTGTAGCCATGAACAATTACTGGCTCTGATGGCACTAAACAATATTCGAATGGAATTGCCTTTTCCTAACAACTAACAACAACTTTGCAACAGATAACCCCTTTCAACGATGTTCTATAAATTCTCCTTTCCTGAATTGAGAGATTGGGTTCTACTGATGCTTTCTTTTGGTGATTGTAAACAACTACTGATTGTCGGTGCAGAGACACTAGATAATCGAACCTAGGTTTTGATTATGGCAAAGGTTCAAAGTTAAACTCTTATTGTTATCTCATGAACTGTGTTAAGTGTGCAGGAAGTGTTTAAGCTAAGCTGAAGGTCAGCAACACCTGAAGAATCTTGGGACGAGAAATTGTGGTGGTCGGGTGACACCGGGAGAATCTCGTGGAGTCGAGGAACCTAGGTGGAAGACTGAAAGCTAAGCAACAGATCAGGAAGGACCAGAGGTAAGCATGAGTGCGGAGTAATGGTGAGGTCGTGTCCTTCGTACGGGGATGAACTTAGGCAGCGATCCGACTAAGACTTCCCGGGGAAGGTCTAGGTCGAGATCGGACGGTAAGGAACCGTCAAAGTATTCATTACTTGTATTTCTGTGCTAACTCTTTATTACAGGGGATCAACCAAACTGGCAGTCGACTACTGGCTATTAGCAGTCAATTGCTGCTAGCATCAGTCGACTGATGAAGGTCATCAGTCAACTGATATTCAAACTATCCAGCTCGAAGAAAGTCAAGATAAACTCCTCTTATCTTGGGGAGATAAGGAGCTTTGACTCAGATCCAAATCTCAATGAGTTAGGGTTTGAAGGGCTATAAAAGAAGGGGTTTTCACCCTTTTGTATCATCATTCATTGCTCCCAAAGGCTCCAACAACGCTGTGCCTCCGACAACAACACTACGCCGTTGTAATGCTGACAACGCACGCAACTTTGCTTCATCTAAGTCGGTAGTCTCTTTTTAGTTGTTGTTTTTTTTGTATTTGAGCTTTACATTTCTAAGAGGAGAGGTAGGCTTGTTACCTCTCCTTCTATTCTTTGAGTTTTTGTATTCGTTGTCTCTTACCTCCAACGAGGAGGAGACTTATAGTGAATTGCCCCATCGTACGTGGTCTAGGATCGTGGGGCCTTGGAGTAGCAACCTTTCAGTTGTGAACCAAGTAAAAACAAAAGTGTTTATTTTACTCTTGTTCTACTCTTTATTCCGCTACATTACTCGAGTTTTTGACGAACGAAAAGAAGTTTTTACGATCGCTATTCACCCCCCTCTAGCGATTCTCTCTATCCAACAATTGATATCAGAGCGGGGGCACTAAGATTTGGTGCAACCACCAATCTAGCACATTTTGTTTTTCTTTTCATATTCTTCAATTTAAGTTTTTTGTTATTATTTTTCCCGCACTACTAATACAAGACCAAAGCTTTGGCAATTTTCGTGTCCTTTGCTTCTTTGTGTGCAAGGTTTGTTTTTAATGGCCCATCTCGAAGGGTTTAGCACCGCCCGACCTCCATTTTACAACGGAGATGACATCCGTTACTAGAAGGGTTGGATGGAGTGCTATCTAAAAACCCAAGTCGAGATGTGGATAGTGATCTAGACCTGGTTCACGCTACCGACAAACGAAGATGGAAAATTCCTAGATTGCAACAAATGGACGAATGTCATGAAGCATCAAGTGGAGGTCGATGCCAAAGCTACATAGATCCTACAATGCGGGCTCTCCAAAGAAGAACTCAACCGAGTCAGACCGTTTATCAGTGCGAAGGACCTATGGAATAAGCTCATTGAGCTACACGAAGGAATGGCCGACACAAAGATATGTAAGCGTGATTTGTTATTGAATAAACTATTTAATTTAAAAATGCAGGATCATGAGACCGCTACACAATTTCACGTAAGAATCCAGAACATCATGAACGACCTCCACTCGATCAGACATAAAGTTGAGAATCAAGATGTAATAAGGTATGCCTTGAACGCTTTTCCTAGGACCACCTTGTGGGCATTCATGGTTGATACCTATAGGGAATCTAAATATTTATCTAAAATTAGATTAGACGAGCTTTTTTCAGAATTTGAATTGCACGAACAATCTAACGCGGTCATGGTCGAGAAAGGTGTCGCGTTGTTTGCAGGACAAAGAAGAAAGGCGATGGGCAAGCCACCCCTCAAAGAAGATGAGTTCGAATTCGAGGGTGAATCTGAGTTGGAATCGGAAGAAGAAATGGAGGCCGAACTAGTCAACCTAGTTCGGAGAATGATCAAAAAAGGAAGGAAGCAATCGAAGAAAAAGAAACCCCCACAGAACTACATGTGATATGAGTGCAACAAGAAGGAGAACTTCAAGTCAGACTGCCCAAAAATGAAGCCAAGACAAAAGCAACTGAAAAAGGCATTTCAAGCAAGTTGGGACGAGGAAGAAGAAAATCAAGGCAATGGCTTAGCATTAATGGCAAGACCGATAGAGTCCAAGTCCGAGTTTGAAGCTAACGACGAATACGAATCTAACTTCGAGGATGATTTCAAGTCAAGACTCAAAGCCGACTAAAAGGAGAAGATAAAGGTAAGCCATTCATTTATCGCAAATTTATATCATGCAATTAAGTCATTAGATAAGAAGTTAGCTAAGTCCGAGTCTAGGGTCGAGTCCTTGCTTGAGGAGGTTAAACTCCTTAAGCATGAGGCCACCCTAACCTCTTCGACTAGTCAAGTTCAAGAGGGAAACTCAACTCAAGTCAAGAAACTTGAGGAAGATAATTCTCTCTTGAAAGGGCAAGTCCAAGAGCTCAAGGCTAGGTTGAAAAAGTTCACTTTGGGATCCAAGGCTCTTAACAGACTCCTTGGAACTCAAAGAGCCATGTACAACAAAGCCGGACTCGGGTTTAGGACAAATACTACGAACAAGTTTTATATGTCAATCGTTAATCATAGTAATCAAAAAGTCCAGGCATGGGTCCCTAAAATTTTATTAAATTCACATATAAGGACTAATAAGTATTGGATTCCCCAGGATCAAGTCCACTATGTGGATAGACTATATTGGTTCAATGGTCTAGGGGGAGCTAGTACTAAGATTGTGTACCCGATCTCTTAGTAAAACCTTACATGATTAGTTTTTCTTTTAAATTCTAGAACGGCTAGATAGGACCAATAGTTAGTCAACCTTGATAACATAGTATCAGGACGCGACGAGATGATAGTACGTTAAGGAAATGAGGTCTTGTGTATCCGAGCTAGATAAGGTATATCAAGCTTGGTGCACTTGGCTAAGTTGAACTAGCTGAAGCTACCTCGCCGTATCCTAAACTAGTTAGACCAGGAAGTAACCCTAAGTAACTTAAGTAAATATTTTCTTGAAATTGGCTTTGTCTAAGGAAGTGGTTATTGTTCCGATCAAAGAAGGTCCCTGTGCCTCGTCACGACCTGGAAGTTTTCTTGAAAAGTCTACTTAACAATCTAAAGGTTAAATCCGAATCTAACCCAAGGTTAACTATCTTCAATCAAGTTAAAATTGAAATCATCTCACAAAAAACATATAAGGTGAACATGCTTTGAGACACATAGAATAAGTGAGATGTTAAGGATAATTGAAATACAGATAATATAATTCTTCAAAATGCTTTCAAAACTATAAGAACACTTATTTTCTTAATTGTTACATTTAACATATAGTTACTAGTCTTGTTTGGCCAATATTAAATATATAACTTTCTAGGCCAAGTTTGGCCTCCTAAATCTTCTAGACTCTATGTATTTTGACTAAGGGGGAGAAAACTAACCTTAAGGGTTATATCACAAACTCCTTAAAGTGTTTTGAAAATTTACTTATGACATTTTGAAATCAAAATTATGTTTTGAATAGTTTCAAAAACTTACTTTAGTAAACTAGTTTTACAATTGTTGGTGCAGAGGGATATACCTCGAATCAATTCTACACCCTTAGGAAGCTATACTTGACTAAATGAACTTTAAAGGGACACATGCTTGGACTCTTATATTTGATTTCTCTTTTTTGATTTTACAAGCACATTTTATGCTTATAACATTTTGTTTTTCATTAAATACACCCCTATCCTATATATACACACCCAATTATTTTTTATTTATGGAAAAAGGGGGAGAAGAGGGCAGTGTTAAGGGGGAGTAAAGAAAAAATGTTTTCTTGGGGAGTAAAGCAAAAATGTTTTCCAAAAAATTAACTTTAAAGTGTCTTTTTCAAAACTCCCCTAGCCTTGAGGGGGAGTTCTTGAAAAAGTGGTTAATCATGTGCTACATGCTTATTTACTCATGTTCATTACTCGTTTCTTACAGGTTACTTTTACTTTAGTTTATGCTTAAATTTTACCTTAACTTTGAATCGGTTTGCCATAGATCAAAAAGGGGTAAATTGTTAGTGCAGGGGCACCAGATAATCGAACCTAGGTTTTGATTATGATAAATGTTCAAAGTTAAGCTCTTATTGTTATCTCATGAGCTGTGTTAAGTGTACAGGAAGTGTTTAAGCTAAGCTGAAGGTCAACGACACCCAGAGAATCTCAGGACGAGAAATCGTGGTGGTCGGGCGACATCGGGAGAATCTCATGGAGTCGAGGAACCTAGGTGGAAAACCGGAAGCTAAGCGACAGGTCGGGAAGGACCGAAGGTAAGCACGAGTGCGGAGTAATGGTGAGGTCATGTCCTTTGTACGGGGATGAACTTAGGCGGTGATCTGACTAAGACTTCCCAGGGAAGGTCTAGGTCTAGATCAGATGGTAAGGAACCATCAAAGTATCCATTACTTGTATTTCTGTGCTAACTCTTTATTGGAGGGGAGCGACCAAGATGGCAGTTGACTACTGGCTATTAGCAGTCGATTGCTGCTAGCATTAGTCGACTGATGAAGGTCATCATTCAACTGATATTCAAACTATCTAGCTCAAAGAAAGTCAAGATAAGCTCCTCTTATCTTGGGGAGATAAGGAGCTTTGACTCAGATCCAAATCTCAATGAGCTAGGGTTTGAAGGGCTATAAAAGAAGGGCGCTTTCACCCTTTTGTATCATCATTCATTGCTCCCAAAGTGCTCCAACAACGCCGCATCTCCGACAATAACACTGCATCGTCGTAACACCGACAACGCACACAACCTTGCTTCATCTAAGTCGGTAGTCTCTTTTTAGTTGTTATTTTTTGTATTCGAGCTTTACATTTCTAAGAGGAGAGGTAGGCTTGTTACCTCTCCTTCTATTCTTTGAGTTTTTATATTCGTTGTTTCCTACCTCCAACGAGGAGGAGACTTATAGTGAATTGCCCCATTGTACGTGGTCTAGGATCGTGGGGCCTTGGAGTAGAAACCTTTCGATTGTGAACCAAGTAAAAACAAAGGTGTTAATTTTACTCTTGTTCTACTCTTTATTCCGCTGCATTACTTGAGTTTTCAATGAATGAAAAGAAGTTTTTACGATCACTATTCACCCCGCCTCTAGCAATTCTCTCGATCCAACACTGATATGAAATTGGACGTCAGTTGCATTCCTTATAGAAAACATGTAATAGATAATTCCCCTCATGGATGCCTTTCGATTACATGGTATGAAAATATTTTAAGTGCACAACATTCCAAGGCCTTGCCAACTCCTTGCTTCATCATCCTTTAAGTAGTATGTTGATCCAGCCACTCGGTGAGTGACTATATAAGGTTCTTCCCAATTGGGAGCTAACTTTTCAGGATCTCTCGCAGGGTTGAATTTGCACAGAACTAGGTCACCCTCTCGAAACCTCTTTGGCATTACCCTTTTATTGAAGGTTTATTGTATTCTTCGTTTGTAGGCTTCAACTAGAACTCTAGCTTGCTCCTGCCTTTCTTCCAATCGATCTAACTCAGTACCTCTCACCATTTGATTCTATTCCGGCTCATAAGCTTCAACCAAGCACTGCTCAAAATGGCTTCCACCGGGATAACTACTTCAGCTCCATACATCAGATTGAACGGGGTTTCTCCAGTGGTTGTTTTAGGGGTAGTTCGGTAGGCCCATAATATCCCAGGCAACTCATCTGCCTAATTTCCTCACTTGGCACCCAACTTGGTTTTTAACCCTTAAATGAGAATTCTGTTAATTACTTCCACTTGACCATTAGCTTGAGGATGGGCTACCGAGGTAAAGGTCTGCTAAATATTGAGACTTTGGCACCATTACCTAATCTTTTGGCCCTGGAACTGACGCTTATTGTCACTAACCAACCTTCGAGGAACTCCATATCGACAAATAATATTCTTCCATAGGAACTGTATCATCACTTTTTTTGTAATCTTGGCTAAGGGTTCAGCTTCCACCCATTTGGAAAAGTAATCCACTACCACCAGCAAGAATTTCTTTTGTAAAGGGGTTGTAGGCATTGGGTCAACTATGTCCATTACCCATTGATCAAAGGGACAAGAAGCAACCATGACCTTCATCAACTCGGTAGGTCGTTTTGATCGGTTGCTATGCTTTTGACAGGTCGGACAAGTCTGCACTAGACGTGTTGCATCTTGATGAAGAGTGGGCCAAAAGAATCCAGCTAACAATACTTTTCAAGTTAATGCCCTTCCTCCCAAGTGATTACTGTAGCATCCTTCATATATTTCTCTAAGAACCCACTCGGCATCCTCTTCCCCAAGACATTTCAGTAAAGGTCGGCTAAAAGACTGTTAGGGCAATCGGTTTTGATGTGTGTGACAAAGGGTTTAATTTAGGTTGATTATGGATTTAATATGTACATTGAAGTCATGCAGGACTTAGTAATTTGCACATGGATGGCTTGACGATAGCATTGACAAGATTCACCATCTCATGACTCGGTCCTTGAGTTGGTGAAAGATGCATTGCGGAAGCCGTGCACTTTGTGCATCCGAGGGACTGCCAGACGAGGAGCATTGGAGTGAAGTCGAAGGACGTAGACTTCAGGGCGAGACGCGAAGGATGGCACTGCGAAGCCGTGCGCATGGCGCATTCGAGAGATGTGGCCGGACGAAGAGAACTTCAAGGCGAGGGACTCCAAGGGAAGATGAGAGTGAGCGATTGTAATCCAGGACGGGGTATCTCGTAGGTGAACTTGGCTAAATGGCTAAGTGTCGGATGGGTTTTCCCGACATCAGTCGACTGCCATGATATGACAGTCGACTGCTCTAAGTCAACTGAAGACTCGAATGATGTCTGAGTCTGGTTTCGTAAACGATCATTGCCAAGGGATGGTAGTCATTGCGAAACCATCGATCAGCTTATGGCGATGGTCGGTGATCACGAGGGTTTCGGGCATAGAAGTTTGGAAAGTCGACCGATCGCTTCGATCAGTCGACTAATGGGGAGATTAGTCGACTGATGGCTTCATCAGTCGATTGCTCGAGGCCCAACGGGAAGATTGGCTTCTTCCCTATAAGAAGGGGCCTTGGGTGACTTGGGATGGTTAATGCTTCATCTCTAAACATCCTCCCAAGTGCCTAAACATTTTCTTCCCTCTTTCTTGAGTTTATTTCCATCATATTGTAAAGAGGGAGATTCTTGTAAGAAAGGTTACCTCCACCTAGCTTTGTGCAAAGGAGAGACTAGTGGAATTGTTGTAGGCGTGATTCACCTTGGACGAATCGGTCATGGATTAGCGGCAAGGGCCGTGAACCACGTTACATCACCTTGTTAGCGTTTGTGCATTCATTTCACTTTACATTTGCTTAATTGTTTTTGGTTTTAGTATTCCGCTGTGTTAACCCTAATCGTACATGCTAAAGAACGATCGAACTCCACCATCTACAAAAGAGGGCTATTCACCCCCTCTAGCCGACCATCGATCCTCCAACAAGTGGTATCAAAGCGAGGAGCTTATCGTAGACTAATCGCCAACACAAGCACGACAAGATGGCCGACTCCAACATCCATCCGCCAAAGTTCAAGGGGGAATTCGCTTGGTGAAAAAAGCGAGGTATTTTTTGAAATCGACTTTGAAATTATATTAATTATGGAAAATTGTTTCGAGTTGCCTAGGGATGAGGAAGGGGAGCCACTAGAGAAATCGATATGGACAAAGAAGCAAAGAGAGGAGTACTTGGCGAATTCAAAGGCCAAGCACCATTTGTACAATGTGCTCCCCCAATAAGAGATCAACCGGATTGGAGAGTGTGCAAGCGCCAAGGAGATGTGGGAAAGATTGGTAGAACTTCATGAAGGCACTTCCGAGGTGAAGCTTGCAAGAAGGGACCTTCTCTGCTCCCAACTCAACAATATCAAATTCGATAAAGGGGATAAGGTATTATCACTACACTCTAGGTTCAAAGAAATAATTAATGGATTGTCAAGTGTAGGTGAAAAGCTCTCCAACTGGGACATGATCATGAAGGCTATAGATGCCTTTCCTCGATCATCAAAGTGGAACTCCATGGTGGACTCCTTCTACATTTCGAAGAATCTAGAGGTAAACACCCTAGAAGAGTTTTTCTCCACCATGGAACTCCATGAAACAAGGCTTGAAGGAGTAGTAGAAGAGAAAATCAAGCTATCAAGGGGAGTGACACTAGTAGCAAGCAAGGAGAAGAAGAAGAAGGAGATGCCACCTTCCTCATCAGATGAAGATTCCTCCTCATCATCAATGGATAGCAATGATGAAGCATATATGGTAAGGAAGGTAAGGCGTGCATTAAAAAATTTTAAATTTAAAAAATCTAATGATAGGAGAAGAAGGCCAAGAAGAAAGATTATATGCTACAATTGCTAAGGAGAGGGATATATAAGAGATGATTGTCCCCTCTTGAACAAAAGCAAGGAAGAGAGGAGAAAGAAAGAAGAAAAGAAGAAGGAGAACAAGAAGAAGGAGGATGAAAAGAAAACCAAGGAAAAAGGGAAAGCCAAGGCGCACAAGGCAACATGGGATGATCCATCATCCTCATCGGAAGAAGAAGAAGCCTTCACAAGCCTTGCACTCATGGAAATAGGAGATTTGGAATCCACCTCATCCTCCGAACAAGAAGCAAGCACAAGTGAGGAGGAGAGCTCAAGTGTAGGGGGAGTATCATCCTCATCGGATTCGAAAAAGGAAGATTTGGTAAGTGAGGTAATGAATCTTCCTCCCAAAAGGATTATGTCTATAATTTCGAGTTTAACTAAGGAACTATTTAGGGCTAAAAAGAAAAACAAAAGTATGCTTGATCAAATTAAGGCCCTAGAAGAAAAGTTAGAAAAAACATGTTTAAATGTTAATGATAATGCATCGTTTTCTAGTTTTGATAATACATGATCACATAATGATTATGTTCCTTTTGATGTTAATGATGCATGTATTGAGGAAAATAAGGCCTTAAGGGAAAAGGTAGATCATTTAACTAAGGCCCTAGAGAAATTCACTATAGGCTCCAACACTTTGAACATGATCATTGGGAGCCAAAGGGCTAGCTTTAACAAGAAGGGTCTAGGATATAAGAGGACTAAAAATGAAAAGGCCTATCATTGTTTAATTGCAAGGGGTCAAGCTAAAAATACAATGGTAGCTAGAAAATGGATCTCAAATGAGTATTTGGTGAACCCTATAGGAAAGAACTTATATTGGGTTCCTAAATCCATCCTTAAGGGTTAGAAAAACCCTAGGTTAGTCAACCATACTTTGACTTAATTTATATCATGTTAATTGGTTGACTTAGGATGATGTGGGTTATAACTTTTTGATTTATAGTGTTGGGTGATGATAATGTGATCATAATATGAAATTATGTATAATCTTTGTTTTATGATCATGATATGTAATTAGTGAATATTTATAATCATGATATACAATAATTGATGATTTATGATTATGATTGATAATTCTGGATGCATGTTCATGATTGGGTTTTTAGGGTGATACTTAACCTTGATAGAATTGCATGAAAATTATGGTTAAGTATAAATACCTTAGTCACATCTCACACTCTGTTGGGTTTTCGGTACCACGGCGAATTTGTGTTCGAATATATTTCGTAAACATGTGCACAACGGAAGAATTAAAAAACAATAAAACTAATTTATTACAACACACTCACACGCATGCATAGTACAACATGTGTAGACATAATCATAGTTTCAAATTTTACAATAAAAGGAAATTACTCTAGTTATACCTAACATATCACGTGCAGCGGGAATAGCATCAACCGGAGCGACTCTCGCTAGAATGACCTCTATCCATATCCACGCCAAGTACCGTCAGGATGGCTTCACAAAGTCACGAGCCTCGTCTTCGTAGGAGTCACTAGCCTCATGTTGAAGACGATGTGATCGAGAGAAGATCACAATCCGAATCAAAATTCGGATTCAAAAATGAGTCCCCAAAACTCGCTTCTTCGGAGAGGTATTCGTCAATCGATTGACGAATCCTTGGTTCTCCACCTATGAGGATTACCGAAGATCGAATCTACGGCAAGGTAGCTGTTGTTGGAGCTCCAAACGTCATCCAAACTACGCTCCGACACGCAAGGAAACAAGCAGTCCAGAAAACTGGACAACTTGGTGGAGGAGTTGCGCCGGCCAAAGAGGATGGCCGGCCAACCCTTGGTCGCCAGAACCAAGGTGAGTCGTCGAAGGGTCGCCGAAGGATGGCCGACAGTAGCTTGGACGCCGGCAGCAGGGCAGACGGTGGCAGAAGGTGGCTGAGCGGCGTGGAGACCTTGGCCTGCGGCAAGGAGAAGAGAGGGAGAGGAGAAGAAGATTATTCCCAAAATAAAACTTCAGGCTCTCAAAA
The DNA here is from genome assembly GCA_025175895.1 of Wurfbainia villosa. Classification (NCBI taxonomy): domain Eukaryota; kingdom Viridiplantae; phylum Streptophyta; class Magnoliopsida; order Zingiberales; family Zingiberaceae; genus Wurfbainia; species Wurfbainia villosa. Next base: position 86,640,698 of record CM046004.1, read on the forward strand.
ACCTAACCGCGTTTTTATAGAGCTCGTTTTTCTTAACCATTAAGAAAACTTCTCCTTAGAGTTATTGGTTTATAACCAAAACCCGTTAACCCACTCCACTAACTTAAGTTAAAATAAACCGAACCAAGTTGGTCTATTTTAAGTTAAAACGAACCGAACCAACTTTGGTTCATTCGTTTAAAACAAACCAAACCCCTTTGGTTTATTCTCCCCCATTGGATTAGAACCAAACCAATTTGGTTCATCCATCATGTCTTCATAAGACTCGACCCATCCATACTTCCATTGCGACTGAAACAATTTTATGCTCGCTCCCTGTTTGGTCCAACCAAATCTAGTTTCTCTCGATATGAGAATCTCATTCTCAAGCTCGTTTTAAATCCTTCTGATTATGCTCATTGTACGTGTGACCAAATAGGCTCTCGGTTTATGTTGGTCATCTATAATTAACTATTAATTATAAAACAATAATGAGTGACACCTAGTAGTACATCATGATCCCCAATTAATAGAAAAATCAATGGTTGATCCAGAACCATTTTTGAAACCCTTCAGCAACTACAATGAATCGTGCCCCGTTCCCTTCACGCATCTTATACCCACTTGGTTTAGGACATGGTCTATAGTATCAGTCCCCACTAGGTCGACTACGTCAAACCTAGCCCAAGTATCATTTCCTCGTCCTACGGATTCTAGTTACTACACATGTATCCAAGAGTACCTTAATCTAAACATGTAATGCTTTGGCCAAAGACTTTAGTAACAATCCGATGAGAGGCCATGGGTATACATCTCCTCGCAAGGAGTGGTGAATCCTTTATAGGCTATTCAAACACCTTTGGTCACTTTGACTTATACCCAATCATCCCGGGTCCACATCTCCTCAGAGATACTTGCTTAAGATGTCAAAGCATAAGTCTTCATGACCAAGATGACTTGAATACTGCAAGTCAAAGGAACATCGCACTTAAGCTACAGTAAGAACTTTATTGACATATCCATATATGTAGAGAACCATATGAAATCTTACAGCTGGTCACTCCAATGAACTAGTTACCATAACTAGCATCCACGATTAACTCCGGACATCACAATGTCTCCACCAAGAGAATCACCGCTTGATACACCAAAGGAGTATACTTCGTAATCTCACAGTAATTGATGGTGTCCAAATCCATCAATTCATCGACTAGGGATAATTCCAATACATCACAATTACACATGTAGAGATACTCACTAGTTGTGATCCAATCACAAATTCTCTCATGCTGTGAATCGTATCATGGACATTTAGTAAATGAGTTTAAGATCTAATCAAATACATGAAAACATGTATACTCAAATAGTGAATCTTCATTTATCATATAAATGATTCAAACATAAGGCAATTGCCTTTGGACACCTCTCATATATCATTAACAAACTCTCACTTGGCCTAATGCCAATCGCTACAGTATCCAATACCATAAGTTCTAATATGATCCTCAAACTTACTTTGAGGTAAGGCCTTAGTTAAATGATCCACTAAGTTCTTTTCAATGGGAATCTTCTCGATTTGTATTTCCTTCATACTAATGATCTCTTTGATCAGATGATAGTGGCGAAGCACATGTTTGGATCATTGATGAGACCACATCAAGTTCAGAGATGAACTTCTTGATCCAAACCGCTTCCTTTGCTACTTCCAAAGCTGCAATGTATTCTGCCTCAGTGGTAGAATCCGTTATAGTGTCTTGCTTGGAACCTTTCCAACTTATTGTGCCTCCATTCAAGGTGAACACGTACCCAGACTGAGACCTGGAATCATCCTTGTCTGTCTGGAAGCTGACATCTGTATACCCGCGTATCACCATGTCTCCTTCTCCATATATTAGGAACACATCCTTAGTTATTCTCAAGTACTTAAGGATCGTCTTAACAACCACCCAATGATCCATTCCTGGATCAGATTGGTATCTGCTCGTGACACTCAGAGCATACGATACATCGGGCCTCGTACATAACATAACATACATGATAGACCCTATTGTGGATGCTTAGGGAATCTTATTCATGTAAATTCTCTCGTCTTCTATGCATGGACACATAGAATTCGAAAGGTGTATCCCATGCCTGATGGGTAGGAAACCTTTCTTGGATTCTGACATGCTAAACCTCTTTAACACTCGGTCTATATATATAGACTGCGAAAGACCAAGCAACCATGTCGATCTATCCCTATAGATCTTAATCCTGAGGATGTAGATTGCTTCTCCTAGGTCTTTCATGGAGAATATCTTGGACAACCAAATTTTAACTGACTGTAAGACAGAAACATCGTTTCCTATGAGTAATATGTCATCGACATACAATACTAGAAATACGACTGCACTCCCACTAATCATCTTGTACACACAAGGTTCGTCTGAATTTTGTGAGAAATCAAACTTTTTGATTGTCTCATCAAAACGGATATTCCAGCACCTGGATGCTTGCTTCAGTCCATATATGGACTGTCGCAGTTTACATACCTTGGTTTTATCAACCGATGTGAAACCCTCAGGCTTTATCATATACACATCCTCGAGCAGGTTTCCATTAAGGAATGTTATTTTCACATCCATCTGTCATATCTCATAATCATAATGAGCCACTATGGCCAGGAGCATCTGAATAGATTTAAGCATAGCAACAGGTGAATAGGTCTCGTCATAATCAACACCTTGCTTTTGACGATATCCTTTTGCCACCAATCTAGCCTTATAGGTAATCACATTACCATCCATGTCGATTTTCTTCTTAAAAACCCACTTGCACCCTATAGGATTTATGCCTTTAGGTGGGTCAACCAAGTTCCAAACTTGATTTTCATACATGGAATCCATTTCCGACTTCATGGCGTTAAGCCACTTATCCCTTTTTGAACTTTTCAGAACTTCTTCATAACTGGTAGGCTCCTCATCATCAATGAGTACACATCATTCGATTCACTTATGAGAAATTCATATCTCTTAAGAATGTTGCGTGTTCTACCAGATCTACGAAGATGTGGTGTCTCAATAGGTCCAGTCGATGGCTCATCACTATGAGTTATCGGTTGTGGTGCTTCACTAGGTATCTCATCAATGTCTATTTGAGTCTCTCGAGCCTCCTCAATCTCAACGACACTGCCACTGTTTTCTTGCAAGAGAAACTCTTTCTCTAGAAACATAGCATGCCTTGAAACAAACACCTTTTGTTCCATAGGATGATAGAATTGGTAACCCCTTATTTCCTTAGGGCATCAAATAAATAGACATTTATCAGAACTAGCATCCAATTTGTCTGATACAGTCCGCTTCACATAAGCAGGATAACCCCATATCTTCAAGTAAGATACATGAGGTTTCTTACTATTCCATATCTCATATGGAGTAGTGGAGACTACCTTGGTTGGCATTCTGTTTAGCAAGTAAACAACTGTCTGAAGTGCATAGCCCCAAAAGGACTCGGAAAGTTTCGCATGATTCATCATTGACCTGACCATGTCCTACAAGGTTCGGTTACGCCTCTCAGATACACCATTATGCTGCGGTGTATATGGTGGAGTCCATTGAGACAATATACCATTGTCTCTTAGATAATCTAGAAACTCTTGACTTAAGTATTCACCACCTCGATCCGATCGAAGTATTTTAATACTCTTGTCATGTTGTTTCTCTACTTCATTTCTGAATTCTTTGAACCTTTCAAAGGCTTCAGACTTGTGTTTCATCAAGAACACATACCCAAACCGTGAGTGATCATCAGTGAAGGTAATGAAGTAGCTATAGCCTCCTAGAGCTTGAGTTGACATAGGTCCGCATACATCAGTATGTATTAGACCAAGCAACTCTCCCACCCATTCACCTTTTCCTGTTAAAGGTAACTTAGTCATCTTTCCTTTTAAGCATGATTTGCATGTATCGTATGAATCCAATTCAAACGATTCCAGAATTCTACATCGGTGTAATTCGGACATGCATTTCTTGCTTGCATGGCCAAGATGACAATGCCACATGTAGGAGTCTAATTGATTATCTGTTCGAGCATGCTTGTTGCTCGCTTCGATATTGAAAACGTCACTGGATACGTCCAACGTATAAATATCATTGCTCAAAGTTCCAGTCCGATAAAGTACGCCATTCAAAGTTATATAACAACAATTGTTACTAAACGTCAAATGGTAACCATTTCTATTTAAGCAGGAAATAGAAACAATGTTCTTTATTAGAGAAGGAACATAATAGCAATTGTCCAGTTCTAAGACTAGTCCACTAGGGAGCTTCAGCAAATAAGTTTCGATGGCGACCGCAGCAACCTTTGCTCCATTGCCAACTTGCAAATTTGACTCCCCTCTTATGAGTCTTCTTCTATTCCTTAGCCCCTATATGTCATTACATATATGTGAGCCACACCTAGTATCCAATACCCAAGTGTCTAAGGAAATAGAATGACAATCAATAACGAAGATACCTAAAGAGGATGGGGCATCAGATGCCTTCTTCTTCTTTACAGACTCAAGATAAATCTTGCAGTTTCTTCGCCAGTGGCCCTCCTTGCCACAACGATGGCCAGTGCCCTTTTGTGTTGGTTATGCCTTCTTAGCCTTTTTGTTCTTCCCTTTCATATGTTCCTTTGACTTCCTCTTAGAACCTTTCTTTGAGGAATCAACTAACAGAACCGCCTTCTCCTCATGCTTCACAGAAGGCTCCACAGTCTTCAACATATTGAGGAGCTTAGGAATAGGGGATTCAAGTTTGTTCATCCGGTAGTTCATCACAAATTGTGAGAAATTCTTGGGCAAACAATGCAAAATTAAGTCAATACTTAATTCATGATCCATCACAAACCCGAGGGTAGCTAGCCGCTCAATGTACCCATTCATCTTTAGCACAAACTGTACTACAGACGAACCTTCTTGCATCTTAGAGATGAAGAGGAGACTGGAGACTTCGAACCATTCTGATCTCGCTTGCTCATCAAACAACTCATGAAGATGGAAGACTATGGTATTAGCATCCATATGCTCATGCTGCTTTTGCAGCTCGGGTACCATCGCGGCTATCATGATGTAACTCGTCAGTTCAGAATTTGCCACATGTTTTTGATAGGCCAACAATTGGTCTGGAGTTGCATCATCCCTAGGATGGTTGGGAAGAGTCTCTTCGAGGACATACGCGAGCTTTTCTGCATTGAGAATAATTCTGATGTTTCTAAGCAAGTCCAAGAAGTTAGGCCTAGTCAATTTGTTTGAATCCAAAATAGTGCGCAAATTCAAAGATGTCATGATCAATCGATTAACCTAGAAATATAAAATGAGCATATATGAGAAAAATGATTTAAAATGCATCAACATACATTTATAAATCTCATTCACTTTTTGAATTTCAAAAATCCCAAAATCACTTCGGGAGATCGTAGGTCCATCTTCGAATGGGTTGATATCAAACATAGATATGAACAACCTTGGAGAGAGTCCAACAAGCCATTCATAGCTACAATGGTAGGTATCATGTATACCGATTGCATATCACATATATGCAACTATCACAATGTGCTATCAACTAATTGAATGTTCACACATACATCAAGTTGTTAACTCATTAATAGGTATGCATCATATGCATAGCACCCAACTTCACCTCCCTTCACATCGACCTTGGAGAGAGTCCAACAAGTCGATGCTCTAGGTTAAAGCCAACCCATTAATCAAGAAATAGTTTTAATATGGTTAGAGCGCATTCAACCAATTAGCTCGGCTTGGAGAGAGTCCAACAACTAAAGATAACGATTGATCTCTAACTCTTACCATATTAGTATTAAACTATTCCATGGTTTGAACATGTTCGAGTTCGAGCCGGGCTTGGAAGAGTCCAACAACCCAAACAAGAAATAGAACTCTGGTTCTAACCATATTAATGGAAGGTGTAGGCTTTAATATTGAGTAAGGGTTTTTATGTCTCATCCTCTTTTCATGCAAATAACTATTATCTACATGACATACATCTATATGTCACGACACGCATGACATAATGATATGCATCTAATGCAATTACATGACATACAATTATGACATGTACAAAATTTCCTTATATGTCATAACTATTTATGGAAATAAAATATGTTTGAGATTTGATTCCCAAAATCAAATCATGATTAAATTAGGAAACAAATTTCCAAATCTAATCACATATTTTATTTATAGAAAGTCTTAATTAAGGAAAGTCAAATTTAATTTAGGAAACAAATTTCCTAAATTGTCAAAACTATTTATGGAAATAAAATATGTTTTAGATTTGATTCCCAAATCAAATCATGATTAAATTAGGAAACAAATTTCCAAATCTAATCACATATTTTATTTATGGAAAGTGTTAATTTCCATAAATACTTCTAAACTTTCCAAAAGTAGAAGATTTCCATAAACACTTCTAAACTTTCCAAAATTAAAAAATTTCCATAAATACTTCTAAACTTTCCAAAAGTAGAAAATTTTCATAAATATAATTATGATTATCGCAAAATAATTTTACGATTATGTCGAAACACAACCTGGGTTCTGATACCACTGTTGGGTTTCCGGCACCACATCAAGTGTGTGTTCGAACATGTTTCGTAAACATGTGCACATCGGAAGAATTAAAAAGAAATAAATCTAATTTATTACAACACACACTCACATACATGCATAGTACAACATGTGTAGACATAATCGTAGTTTCAAATTTTGCAATAAAAGGAAATTACTCTAGTTATACCTGACATATCACGTGCATCGGGAATGACATCAACCGGAGCGGCTCTCGCTAGAATTGCCTCTATCTGTATCCACGTCGAGTATCGTCGGGATGGCTTCACAAAGCCACGAGCCTCGTCTTCATAGGAGTCACTAGCCTGGTGTCGAAGACGATGTGATCGAGAGAAGATCACAATAAGAATCAAAATTCGGATTCGAAAATGAGTCCCCAAAACTCGCTTCTCCAGAGAGGTATTTGTCAACCGATTGATGAATCCATGGTCCTCCACCTATGAGGATTACCAGAGATCGAATCTCCGGCAAGGTAGCCACTGTTGGAGCTCCAAAAGTCGTCCAAATGACGGTCCGACATGCAAAGAAACAAGCTGTCTAGAAAATTGGACAGCTTGGTGGAGGAGTTGCGCCGGCCAAAGAGGATGGTCGGCCAGCCCTTGGTCGTCGAAACCAAGGTGAGTTGCCAGAGGGTCACCGGAGGATGGTCGGAAGCAGCTTGGACACTGGCAGCAGGGCGGACGACAGCACAAGGTGGCTGGGCGGCATGGAGACCTTGGCGGTGGCAATGAGAAGAGAGGGAGAGGAGAAGAAGATTATTCCCAAAATAAAACTTTGGGCTCTTCAAAAACCTAACTGCATTTTTATAGAGCCTGTGTTTCTTAACCATTAAGAAAACTTCTCCTTAGAGTTATTGGTTTATAACCAAAACCCGTTAACCCGCTCTAATAACTTAAGTTAAAATAAATCGAACCGAGTTGGTCTATTTTAAGTTAAAATGAACCGAACCAACTTTGGTTCATTCGTTTAAAACAAACCAAACACCTTTGGTTTATTCTCCCCCATTGGATTAGAACCAAACCAATTTGGTTCATCCATCATGTCTTCATAAGACTCGACCCATCCATGCTTCCATTGCGACTGAAACAATTTCATGCTCGCTCCTTGTTTGGTCCAACCAAACCTAGTTTCTCTCGATCTGAGAATCTCATTCTCAAGCTCGTTTTAAATCCTTCAGATTGCGCTCGTTGTGCGTGTGACCAAATAGGTTCTCGGTTTATATTGGCCGTCTATAATTAACCATTAATTATAGAATGATCATGAGTGGCACCTAGTAGCACATCATGATCCTCAATTAATCGAAAAATCAACGGTTGATCTAGAACCATTTTTGAAACCCTTCTGCAGCTACAATGAATCGTGTCCCATTCCCTTCATGCATCTAATACCCACTTGGTTCAGGACATGGTCTATAGTGTCAGTCCCCACTAGGTCGACTACGTCACACCTAGCCCAAGTATCATTTCCTCGTCCTATGGATTCTAGTTACTGCACATGTATCCAAGAGTACCTTACTCTAAACATGTAATGCTTTGGCCAAAGACTTTAGTAACAATCCGACGAGAGGCCATGGGTATACATCTTCTCGCAAGGAGTGGTGAATCCTTTATAGGCTATTCAAACACCTTCGATCACTTCGACTTATACCCAATCATCCTGGGTCCACATCTCCTTAGAGATGCTTACTTAAGATGTTAAAGCATAAGTCTTCATGACCAAGATGACTTGAATACCGCAAGTCAAAGGAACATCGCACTTAAGCTGTAGTAAGAACTTCATTGACATATCCATATATGCAGAGAACCATATGAAGTCTTACAGCTGGTCACTCCAATGAACTAGTTACCATGACTAGCATCCACGATTAACTCCGGACATCACAATGTCTCTAGTCAGTGAGAATCAGCTGCTTGGATACACCAAGGAGTATACCTCGTGCTAGTCTCGACAGAATTGATGGTGTCCAAATCCATCAATTCATCTACTAGGGATAATTCTAATACATCACAATTACACATGTAGAGATACTCACTAGTTGTGATCCAATCACAAATTCTCTCATTCTATGAATCGTATCATGGACATTCAGTAAATGAGTTTAAGATCTAATCAAATACATGAAAACATGTATACTCAAATAGTGAATTTTCATTTATCATATAAATGGTTCAAACATAAGGCGATTGCCTTAGGACACCTCTTATATATCACTAATTATATATAAATGATATGTAATTAGTGATTTTTAATCATGATATGCAATAATTGATGATTTATGATCATGATTGATAATTCTTGATGCATGTTCATGATTGGGTTTTTAGGATGATACTTAACCTTGATAGAATTGCATGAAAATTATGGTTAAGTATAAATACCTTAGTCACATCTCACACTCACCATAGGCTAACTTGATTGAGAACATAGCAATGGGTGAGATGATAGGATGATACAAATGGTCCACTAATGCTTATGCATTTAGATGGGTCATTAAGTGTATCAATAGAGCAATCATAGACCAACTATGGGGAAAGCAAATATTTAATCAATGGACATATTGCCCATAGATCAAAGTTGGATATTTTAAATGATTTAAAAATATTTCATGTTTCATAAATAGTGAGTTCATGTTTTGAAAAGGTTCAAGGCAAAACTAGGCTTTAAAGTTGATACAAACTTTAGACATTTTACAACTTTTGAGTTTTTGCTTAATTTTCGAAAATAGAATGAATTTTCATGAAAAACAATTTTTCACTGATAAAGGAACTCATGAGAAATATGTTTTCAAAATTTCACGATTTTTTGAATTTTATATAATTTCTGGTGTATTTCCAAAGTTCATTCGAAAAATTAAAATTTCTGAACTTTAGGTGCCAGTCGACTGATCTTTTGATTCAGTCAACTAATGTACTGTGCATGAGTATAGTAACCTATTTTATTAGGTTTTGAGTTAGTTTTTGATATTTTTCTTCCCTTAGACCTGATGCCATGCTTGTATAACATGTGGTAGATGTTTTTGATGGTGTCAAAGGGGGAGAAATTGTGGGTTTAAGTTAATCATGCTAGGAGGAGAATTAGCATGTCTTAAGAGGGAGTTGCATGTTTAAGGGAGAGTTTTGATACTCATGTTTTACTTACATGCTTTCTTGCCTTATGTTTTTATGTTATTGTTTTACCTAACTTAAACGGATTGCCACACATCAAAAAAGGGGAGATTGTTAGGGCAATCGGTTTTGATGTGTGTGGCAAAGGGTTTAAGTTAGGTTGATTATGGATTTAATATATGCGTTGAAGACATGCAAGACTTAGTAATTCGCACATGGATGGCTTGATGATAGCATTGGCAAGATTCACCATCTCATGACTTGGTCCTTGAGTCAGTGAAAGATACATTGCAGAAGTCATACACTTGGTGCATCCGAGGGACCGCCGGACAAGGAGCATTGGAGTGAAGTCGAAGGAAGTAAACTTTAGGGCGAGATGTGAAGGATGGTGCTGCGAAGCCGTGCGCTTGGCGCATCTGAGGGACGTGGCCAGACGAAGAGAACTTCAAGGCGAGGGACTTTAAGGGAAGATGAGAGTGAGCGATTGTAACCCGGGATGGGGTAGCTCGTAGGTGAACTTGGCCAAATGGCTAAGTGTCGGATGGGTTTTTCCGACATCAGTCGACTGCCATGATATGACAATCGACTGCTTCAAGTCGACTAAAGACTCGACTGGTGTCCGAGTTTGGTTTTTGGTCAACCGCTTCATCGCGTAAGGGATGATGCTGATCTGAATATCGCATCGCGGCGGCAGAATGATCGGGTCGTGAGTGTTTCGGGCATAAAAGGTTGGAAAGTCGATTGATCGCTTTGATCACTCAACTGATTACTCCATCAGTCGACTGATGGGGAGATCAGTCGACTGATGTGGGAGCTGTTGGTTGGAATCCAATGTGGAAGGAGCTGTTACGAGGCAACGACCACAGCAGTAGTCGACTGATGGCTTCATCAGTCAACTGCTCGAGGCCCAACGGGAAGATTGGCTTCTTCCCTATAAGAAGGGGCCTTGGGTGACTTGGGATAGTTAATGCTTCATCTATAAACATCCTCCCAAGTGCCTAAATGTTTTCTTCCCTCTTTCTTGAGTTTATTTCCATCATATTGTAAAGAGGGAGATTCTTGTAAGAAAGGTTACCTCCACCTAGCTTTGTGCAAAGGAGAGACTAGTGGAATTGTTGTAGGCATGATTCACCTTGGACGAATCGGTCGTGGATTAGCGGCAAGGGTCGTGAACCACGTTACATCGCCTTGTTAGCGTTTGTGCCTTCATTTCCCTTTACATTTGCTTAATTATTTTTGGTTTTAGTATTCCGCTGTGCTAACCCTAATCGTAGATGCTCAAGAACGATCAAACTCCACCATCTACGAAAGAGGGCTATTCACCCCCCTCTAGCCGACCACCGATCCTCCAATAAAGACGTCTTATATAGAGTTCCATCAATAATTACAAACTGTTTCACTCTTTTCACCAAAGTTGATGTTGCCCTCTCTTCAGGTGGAATGTCTCCATGCTGCAAATAAGCCATGATGTCATTTCTTCAGTCGGAGGTACTGTCATCTTCTCGCACCCCGTCTTCTAAATTATGCACCGCCAAAGAATGAGGAAATTCAACACAAACAGAGTCTTGAGGCCTCCATCCTTTTAAACCACTAGCTAAGTGGGCCAATTCGTCTGCCCGTTGGTTCTCCTCCCTAGGGATTTATTGTAAGATGACCTCATGGAAAAGTGTCTTTCCTTTTTCAAAAGCCGCAAAGTATTTTTGCAATCTATCCTCTCTAATGGAAAATGCACCCTAAAGTTGTGACACGACCAATTGAGAATATGAATGGATTATGAATGAAGTGGCCCCAACTAACCCAGTCGCCTGTAATCCAGCCATAATAGCTTCATACTCTGCCTCATTGTTGGATGTCTTATATCCCAAGAGAATGGCTATACGAGTTTCTTCACGTGAAGGAGATATAAGTACCACTCCGACTCCACTTGTCTAACCTTGAAAGATCCATCCACAAAGATATTCCAGGCGCCCTTTCCCTTTTCTTCTTTTGCCGAACTGTTCTTCAGATCCATCAGTACTTCAGCTAACGTTTGGGCCTTGATGGCAGTTCGGGGATGATAATGGATATCATATTCACTTAGTTCCACCGCCCACTTGGCTAGCCTTCCTAAAGAGTTTGGTTTGGTAACTATTCGACCCAACTCACTATTTGTTTGTACATTCATTGGATGAGCCAGGAAATACAGTCTCAATTTGCGAGCAGTTAGGATGAGTACATATACCAACTTCTCTAATTCAATGTATCTCAACTCAGCCCCCTTCAATATGTAGTTGGTATAATAAATAGGTTGTTGTTATGCGCCTTCTTGTCTTAACAACATTGTGTTGGGTTTTCGGCACCGCGGTGAGTGTGTGTTCGAACATGTTTCGTAAACATGTGCGCAGCGGAAGAAATAAAAAGCAATAAATCTAATTTATTACATCACACACACCACACACATGCATAGTACAACATGTGTCGACATAACAGTAGTTTCAAATTTTGCAATAAAAGGAAATTACTCTACGTATACCTGACATATCACATGTAGCAGGAAAGACATCAACCAGAGTGACTCTAGCTAGAATCGCCTCTATCCGTATCCACGCCGAGTATTGTCGGGATGACTTCACAAAGCCATGAGTCTCGTCTTCGTACGAGTCACTAGCCTCATGTCGAAGACGATGTGATCGAGAGAAGATCACAATCCGAATCGAAATTCGGATTCAAAAACGAGTCCCCAAAACTCGCTTCTCCGGAGAGGTATTCATCAACCATTTGACGAATCCTTCATCCTCCACCTATGAGGATTACCAGATATCAAATCCCCGACAAGGTAACCGCTGTCAGAGCTCCAAATGACATTCTGACACGAAGGAAACAAGTTGTCCAGAAAATTGGACAGCTTGGTGGAGGATGTTGCGCCGGCCAAAGAGGATGGTCGGCAAACCCTTGGTCACCGGAACCAAGGTGAGTCGCCGGAGGGTTGCCAGAGGAGTAGCCGCCAGTAGTTGGACGCCGACAGCAAGGGTAGACGGCGACAAAAAGCTGGGCGACGTGGAACCCTTGGGCGGTAGCAAGGAGAAGAGAGGGAGAGGGTGGCTAGGTTTTCCAACACCAAAAGTTATCCACGAAAAACCCTTTAGTCATGTTTTTATAAAGAACACATTCTCCTAATGGTTATTGGTTCATAACCAAAATCCATTAACCCGCTCCAATAACTTAACTTAAAATAAACCAAACTGCATTGGTCTATTTTAAGTTAAAACGAACCGAACTAACTTTGGTTCATTCGTTTAAAACAAACCAAACCCCTTTGGTTTATTCTTCACCATTGGATTAGAACCAAACCAATTTGATTCATCCATCATGTCTTCATAAGACACGGCCCATCCACGCTTCCATTGCGACTTAAATGATTTCATGTTCGCTCCTTGTTTGGTTCAACCAAACCTAGTTTCTCTCGGTCTGAGAATCTCATTCTGAAGCTCGTTTTAAATCCTTCTGATTACGCTCGTTGTGCGTGTGACCAAATAGGTTCTCGATTTATGTTGGTCATCTATAATTAACCATTAATTATAGAACGACATGAGTGGCACTTAGTAGTACATCATGATCTCCAATTAACCGAAAAGATCAACAGTTGATCCAGAACTATTTCTGAAACCCTTCAATAGCTATAATGATTGTTGGTGCAATCGGCCCAGGTCACGATTGACCAGACTTGAGTTTGACTCGAGTGATGTTTTGATGTTTGACAAAGGGATTTGACAAAGGGATTTGACAAAGTAGTTTGGCATTGATGTTTGACATTAATGTCGGTTAATATGTTTGGGGAGGTTGTTGGAGCAATCGACCCGGGTCATGTTTGACCGGACTCGAGTTTGACTTGAGGAAGACCTTGATGGTTGACTGGGGTTGACCATGTGATTATGGGAAAGTCCAAGCATGGGTCTTGGCAAGGTAAAGTCCAAGTCATGGGTACTTGGCATGGAAAGTCCAAGTGGGACACTTGGCATTTGGTAAAGTCCAAGTCTTGAGTACTTGGCATGAAAAGTCCAAGTGGGACACTTGGCGCATGGAAAGTCCAAGTCATGGGTACTTGGCATTTGGGAAAGTCCAAGTCTTGAGTACTTGGCATGAGAAGTCCAAGCATGGGTCTTGGCAAATGAGAAGTCCAAGCATGGGTCTTGGCAAATGGAAAGTCCAAGCATGGGTCTTGGCATGGAAAGTCCAACATGGGTTGGCAAGGGAAAGTCCAAGCTTGAGTCTTGGCATTTGGAAGTCCAAAGGGATTGATATTGGCGGCATAAAGTCCAAGCGGAGTCTTGGCGGCGTAAGTCCAATGTGCCTTGGCGGTGTAGACACCGTTAGCATGACATAGCCGAGGGAAGCACCTGGAGGCTAGCGCGATGGATGAACAAGTCATGGATGACTTGGAGGGATCCGAGAGGCGTGAGGCTGATGGAGGTGGCTAGAAGGCTTAGGTCTAGGCTAAGGGTGGTCTAGCAAGTATGGGGGCACCATACTTGGGTTAAAACCTCATCTTCGATCGCTTCGAATCGATGTCAGCAGCCCATCGGTCGGTCGCCAGTCTGATCGCTAGTTCACCAGCGAGCAGAATGCTCCCAGTGAGCGCGGGCAATGATACTACGCGGTGGCCGATCGCTACCAATCTTGGCAATCGACCGCCAAGAGATCCGCTGGAGTTTTTCCAACAGGATCGATCCGTTGTCTCACGACAACTGATGGCATCGATCGGGTGACTTATGGCAATGATCGATAGGCGGAAATCCAGCCCGACGCAGGTTATAAAGGCAGCTCGGAAGGAGGGTTTTTGCAGCGATTTTCTTGGCCGAAATTGAAGGGGAAAGTTGGTGCTTTCCAGTCCTTCAAAGCTAGTTCAAGGCAATCAAAGATCAAGCAATCCAAAGCTCTTGTAAAGTTGTTTTTCCTTTACTTGCATTGTATTTCTTATTTGTATTTGCTTGTATCTTGTGTATTACTTAGTGTAATCCTTGTACGAGGTTTCTCCGCCTCCAGATTGTTCCGAGAAGGAGTTATTATTGATTAGTGATTGCGTGTGCATCACTAGGGCTCTTTAGAGCTCGATCCATGGAGTAGGAACCGTTCGGTTCCGAACCACGTTATATACTTGTGTTCGTGATTGTTGTATTTCGTTATTGCTTTCATTTCTATATTCCGCTACGCTAACGAAATTGTAGACACGAACACGCGATCGAATTCCATCTTCCTACGGGTACAACGCTATTCACCCCCCCTCTAGCGGCCTCAAATCTCCAACAATGATTCGTGTCCTATTCCCTTCATGCATCTTATACCCACTTGGTTCAGGACATGGTCTATAGTGTCAGTCCCCACTAGGTTGACTACGTCACACCTAGCCCAAGTATCATTTTCTCGTCCTACGGATTCTAGTTACTGCCCATGTATCCAAGAGTACCTTACTCTAAACATGTAATGCTTTGGCCAAAGACTTTAGTAACAATCCGACGAGAGACCATGGGTATACAACTCCTCGTAAGGAGTGGTGAATCTTTTATAGGCTATTCAAACACCTTCGATCACTTCGACTTATGTCCAATCATCCCGGGTCCACATCTTCTCAGAGATGCTTGCTTAAGATGTCAAAGCATAAGTCTTCACGACCAAGATGACTTGAATACCGCAAGTCAAAGGAATATCGCACTTAAGCTGCAGTAAGAACTTCATTGACATATCCATATATGTAGAGAACCATATGAAGTCTTACGGTTAGTCACTCTAATAAACTAGTTACCATAACTAGCATCCACGATTAACTCCGGACATCACAATGTCTCTAACCAGTGAGAATCAGCTGCTTGGATACACCAAGGAGTGTACCTCGTGCTAGTCTCGACAGAATTAATGGTGTCCAAATCCATCAATTCATCGACTAGGGATAATTTCGATACATCACAATTACACATATAGAGATACTCACTAGTTGTGATCCAATCACAAATTATCTTATGCTGTGAATCGTATCGTGGACATTCAGTAAATGAGTTTAAGATCTAATCAAATAGTGAATCTTTATTTATCATATAAATTGTTCAAACATAAGGCTATTGCCTTAGGACATCTCTCATATATTACTAACAAGCTCCCACTTGGCCTAATGTCAATCACTATGGTATTCAATACCATAAGCTCTAGCATGACCCTCAAACTTACTTTGAGGTAATGCCTTAGTTAAAAGATTCACTAAGTTCCTTTCAGTGGGAATCTTCTCAATTTGTATTTCCTTCCTACTTATGATCTCTCTAATCAAATGATAGCGGTGAAGCACATGTTTGGATCGTTGATGATACCTTGGCTCTTTCGCCTGTGCAATTGCTCCATTGTTGTCACAGTAGACCGGTATTGCTTCAACAATGGCTGGAACCAGACCAAGTTCATAAATGAACTTCTTGATTCAAACCGCTTCCTTTGCTGCTTCCGAAGCTGCAATGTATTCTACCTCAGTAGTAGAATCCGCTACAGTGTCTTGTTTAGAACTTTTCCAACTCACTGCGCCCCCATTCAAGGTAAACACGTACCTAGACTAAGACCTGGAATCATCCTTGTCTATCTGGAAGTTGCATCCGTATACCCGCGTATCACCATGTCCCCTTCTCCATATATTAGGAACACATCCTTTATTCTTCTTAAGTACTTAAGGATCATCTTAACAGCTGCCCAATGATCCATTCTTGGATCAGACTGGTATCTACTCATGACACTCAGAGCATATGATACATCGGGCCTCGTACATAACATAGCATACATGATAGATCCTATTGCGGATGCATAGGGAATCTTACTCATGCAAATCCTCTCATCTTCTGTGCGCGGACACATAGACTTTGAAAGGTGTATCTCATGCCTGATGGGTAGGAAACCTTTCTTGGATTCCGACATGCTAAACCTCTTTAGCACTCGGTCTATATATGTAGACTGCAAAAGACCAAGCAACCATTTCGATCTATCTCTATAGATCCTAATCCCGAGGATATAGGTTGCTTCTCCCAGGTCTTTCATAGAGAATGTCTTGGACAACCAAATCTTAATCGACTGTAAAATAGAAACATCGTTTCCTATAAGTAATATGTCATCGACATACAATACTAGGAACATGACTGCACTCCCACTAACCTTCTTATACACACAAGGTTCGTTCGGATTTTGTGAGAAATCAAACTTTTTGATTGTCTCATCAAAACAAATATTCCAGCTCCTGGATGCTTGCTTCAGTCCATATATGGACCGTTGCAATTTGCATACCTTGGTTTTATCAACCGATGTGAAACACTCGGGCTTTATCGTATACACATCCTCGAGTAGGTTTCCATTAAGAAAAATTGTTTTCACATCCATCTTCCATATCTCATAATAATAATGAGCCGCTATGGCCAGGAGCATCCGAATGGATTTAAGCATAGCAACAGGCGAATAGGTTTCGTCATAATCAACACCTTGCTTTTGACGATATCCTTTCGCTAACAATCTAGCCTTATAGGTAATCACATTACCATCCATGTCAGTTTTCTTCTTGAAAACCCACTTGCACCCTATAGGCTTTATGCCTTCAAGTGGGTCAACCAAGTTCCAAACTTGGTTTTCATACATGGAATCCATTCCCAACTTCATGACTTCAAGCCACTTATCCCTTTATGAACTTTTCAAAACTTCTTCATAATTGGTAGGCTCCTCATCATTAATGAGTAACACGTCGTTCGATTCACTAACGAGAAATCCATATCTCTCAGGAATATTGCGTGTTCTATCAAATCTACAAAGATGTGGTGTCTCAATAGGTCCAGCCGATGGCTCATCATGATGAGTTATTGGCTGTGGTGCTTCACTAGGTATCTCATCAATGTCTATTTGAGCCTCTCGAGCCTCCTCAAGCTCAACGACACTCCCATTGTTTTTTTTTTTTGCAAGAGAAGCTCTTTCTCTAGAAACACAACATATCTTAAAATAAACACCTTTTGTTCCAAGGGATGATAGAATTGGTAACCCCTCGTTTCCTTAGGGTATCTAATAAATAAACATTTATCAGACTTAGCATCCAATTTGTCTGACACAGTCCGCTTCACATAAGCAGGACAATCTCATATCTTCAAGTAAGATATATGAGGTTTCTTACTAGCCTATATCTCATATAGAGTAGTAGAGACTACCTTGTCTGGACTCTGTTTAACAAGTAAATAGCTGTCTGAAGTGCATAGCCCCAAAAGGACTTGAGAAGATTCGCGTGATTCATCATTGACCTGACCATGTCCAACAAGATTCGATTTTGTCTCTCAGATACACCATTAAGTTGTGGTGTATACGGCGGAGTCCATTGAGACAATATACCATTGTCCCTCAGATAATCTAGAAACTCTTGACTCAAGTATTCACCACCTCGATCCGATCGAAGTATTTTAATACTCTTGCCAAGTTGTTTATCTACTTCATTTCTGAATTCTTTGAACCTTTCAAAGGCTTCAGACTTGTGTTTCATCAAGAACACATACCCAAACTGTGAGTGATCATCGGTGAAGGTAATGAAGTAGCTATAACCTCCTAAGGTTTGAGTTGACATAGGTCCACATACATCGGTATGTATTAGACCAATCAACTCACCCACTGGTTCACCTTTTCCAGTAAAAGATAACTTGGTCATCTTGCCTTTTAAGCATGATTCACATGTATCGTATGAATCTAATTCAAATGATTCCAGAATTCCACATCGGTGTAATTCGGACATGCATTTCTTGCTCACATGGCCAAGACGACAATGTCACATGTAGGAATCTAATTGATATCTTTTCGAGCACGCTTGTTACTCGCTTTGATATTGAAAATGTCACTGGATACGTCCAATGTATAAATACCATTGCTTAAAGTTCCAGTCCCATAAAGAACGTCATTCAAAGTTATGTAACAACAATTGTTACTAAAAGTTAAATGGTTCGTATTTATATTTAAACAAAAAATAGAAATGATGGTATTTATCAACAAAGGAATATAAAAGCAAATGTCCAATTCTAAGACAAGTCCTGTAGGGAGTTTCAATAAATACGTTCTGATGGCGAGTGCAACAACCTTTGCTCCATTCCCAACACGTAAATTTGACTCTCCCTTGACGAGTCTTTTTCTATTCCTTATCCCATGTATGTCATTACATATATATGAGCTACACCCAGTATCCAATACCTAAGTGCCTGAGGAAATAGAATGACAATTAATAACGAAGATATCTGAAGAAGATGGGGCATCTGATGCCTTATTCTTCTTTATAGACTCAAGATAAATCTTGCAGTTTCTTCGCCAATGGCCCTCCTTGCCATAATGATGGCAAGTGCTCTTTTGAGTTGGTTCTGCCTTTTTAGCCTTTTTCTTCTTCCTCTTCTACTATTCCTTTGACTCCCTCTTAGAACCTTTCTTCGAGGAATCAACTAACAACACCGTCCCCTGCTCATGCTTCTCAAAAGGCTCCACAATCTTTAGCATGTTGAGCAGTACCACAGATGAACCTTCTTGCATCTCAGAGGTGAAGAGGAGCTTAGAGACTTCGAACCTTTCGAATCTCACTTGCTCATCAAACAACTCATAAAGATAAAGGACTATGGTATGAGCATCCATATGCTCATGCTGCTTCCGCGGCTCGGGTACCATCGCGGCTAGCATGATGCAACTCACTTGCTCATAATCACTCACATATTTCTGATGGGCCAACAATTGGTCCGGTGTTGCATCATCACTAGGATGGGCGGGAAGAGACGCTTCGAGGACATACTCAAGCTTTTCCGCCTTAAGAACAATTTTCAAGTTTCTAAGCCAGTCCAAGAAGTTCAGCCCAGTCAATTTATTCTAATTCAAAATAGAGTGCAAATTCAAAGACATCATGATCAAGCGATTAACCTAGAAATACAAAACGAGCATATATGAGAAAGATGATTTAAAATGCATCCACATACATTTACAAAATCCCATTCATTTTTCGAATTCAAAAACCCTCAAAATCAATTCGGGAGATCGTAGGTCAATCTCCGAATGGGCTGATATCCAATATAGATAAGAACCTTGGAGTGAGTCCAACAAGCCATTCTTAGCTATGATGGTGGACATCAAGTATACCGATTACATATCACATATATGTAACTATCACAATGTGCTATCAACTAATTGAATGTTTACACATACATTGGGTGGTTAACACATTAACAAGTATGCATCATATGCATAGCACCCAACTTCACCTCTCTTCACATCGACCTTGGAGTGAGTCCAACGAATCGATGCTCCAAGTTAGAACCGACCCATTAATCGTGAAATAGTTTTAGTATGGTTAGAGCGCATTCAACCAATTAGCCAGGCTTGGAGTGAGTCCAACAACCCAAACTAACGATTGACCTCTGACTCTTACCATATTAGTGTTAAACTATTCCAATGATTTGAACATGTTCAGGTTCGAGCTGGGCTTGGAGTGAGTTCAACAACCCAAACAAGAAACAAAACTTTGGTTCTAATCATATTAATGGAAGGTGTATGCTTTGATATTGTATAAGGGTTTTAAAGTCTCATCCTCTTTGCATGCAAATAACTATTATCTACATGGCATGACATACATCTACATGTCACGACACGCATGACATAATGATATGCATGTAATGCAATTACATGATATACAATTATGACATGTACTTAATTTCCTTATATGTCATAACTATTTATGGAAATAAAATATGTTTAAGATTTGATTCCTAAAATCAAATCATAATTAAATTAGGAAACAAATTTCCAAATCTAATCACATATTTTATTTATGGAATGTCTCAATTAAATAAAGTCAAATTTAATTTAGGAAACAAATTTTCTAAATTGTCAAAATTATTTATGGAAATCAAATATATTTTAGATTTGATTTCCCAAATCAAATCATAATTAAATTAGGAAAAAATTTCCAAATCTAATCAAATATTTTATTTATGGAAAGTGTTAATTTTCATAAATACTTCTAACTTTCCAAAAGTAGAAGATTTCCATAAATACTTCTAGACTTTCCAAAATTAGAAAATTTTCATAAATACTTCTAAACTTCCAAAAGTAGAAAATTTCCATAAATACAATTATGACTATCGCAAAACAATTTTACAATTATGTCGAAACACAACCTGGGCTTTGATACCACTGTTGGGTTTCCGGCACCGCGGTGAGTGTGTTTTCGAACATGTTTCGTAAACATGTGCGCAGCGGAAGAAATAAAAAGCAATAAATCTAATTTTTTACATCACACACACTACATACATGCATAGTACAACATGTGTAGACATAACCGTAGTTTCAAATTTTGCAATAAAAGGAAATTACTCTATGTATACCTGACGTATCACGTGTAGCGGGAAAGACATCAACCGGAGTGACTCTCGCTAGAATCTCCTCTATCCGTAACCACGCCGAGTATCGTCGGGATGACTTTACAAAGCCGCGAGCCTCATGTTGAAGACGATGTGATTGAGAGAAGATCACAATCCGAATTAAAATTCGGATTCAAAAATGAGTCCCCAAAACTCGCTTCTCCGGAGAGTTATTCATCAACCGTTTAACAAATCCTTCGCCCTCCACCTATGAGGATTATCGGAGATCGAATTCCCGGTAAGGTACCCACTGTCGAAGCTCCAAACGTCGTCCAAACGACGTTCCGACACGAAGGAAATAGGATAGCTTGGTGGAGGATGTTGCACTGACCAAAGAGGATGGTCGGCCAACCCTTGGTCGCCGGAACCAAGGTGAGTCGCCGGAGGGTCGCTGGAGGAGTAGCCAACAGTAGCTGGACGCCGGCAGCAAGGGTGGACGGCGGAAAAAAGCTGGGCGGCATGGAACCCTTGGGCGGTGGCAAGGAGAAGAGAGGGAGAGGGTGGCTAGGTTTTCCAACACCAAAAGTTATCCACAAAAAACCCTTAAGCCATGTTTTTATAGAGAACACATTCTCCTAACGGTTATTGGTTCATAACCAAAATATGTTAACCCGCTCCAATAACTTAAGTTAAAATAAACCAAACCGTATTGGTCTATTTTAAGTTAAAACGAACCGAACCAACTTTGGTTCATTCGTTTAAAACAAACCAAACCCCTTTGATTTATTCTTCACCATTGGATTAGAATCAAACCAATTTGATTCATCCATCATGTCTTCATAAGACACGGCTCATCCACGCTTCCATTGCGACTGAAACGATTTCATGCTCGCTCCTTGTTTGGTCCAACCAAACCTAGTTTCTCTCGGTCTGAGAATCTCATTCTCAAGCTCATTTTAAATCCTTCTGATTACGCTCGTTGTGCGTGTGACAAAATAGGTTCTCGGTTTATGTTGGCCGTCTATAATTAACCATTAATTATAGAATGATCATGAGTGGCACCTAGTAGTACATCATGATCCCCAATTAACTGAAAAGATCAACGGTTGATCTAGAACTATTTTTGAAACCCTTCAGCAGCTATAATGATTCGTGCCCCATTCCCTTCATGCATCTTATACCCACTTGGTTTAGGACATGGTCTATAGTGTCAGTCCCCACTAGGTTGACTACGTCACACTTAGCCCAAGTATCATTTCCTCATCCTACGGATTCTAGTTACTGCACATGTATCGAAGAGTACCTTACTCTAAACATGTAATGCTTTGGCCAAAGACTTTAGTAACAATCCGACGAGAGACCATGGGTATACATCTCCTCGCAAGGAGTGGTGAATCCTTTATAGGTTATTCAAACACCTTCGATCACTTCGACTTATGCCCAATCATCCCGAGTCCACATCTCCTTAGAGATGCTTGCTTAAGATGTCAAAGCATAAGTCTTCATGACCAAGATGACTTGAATACCGCAAGTCAAAGGAACATCGCACTTAAGCTGCAGTAAGAACTTCATTGACATATCCATATATGTAGAGAACCATATGAAGTCTTATAGCTGGTCACTCTAATGAACTAGTTACCATGACTAGCATCAACGATTAACTCCGAACATCACAATAATCACCGCTGGATACACCAAGGAGAGTGTACTGTGTTACCTCGTCATGCACTGATGGTGTCCAAATCCATCAATTCATCGACTAGGGATAATTCTGATACATCACAATTACACATGTAGAGATACTCACTAGTTGTGATCCAATCACAAATTCTCTCATGCTGTGAATCATATCGTGAACATTCAGTAAATGAGTTTAAGATCTAATCAAATTCATGAAAATATGTATACTCAAATAGTGAATCTTCATTTATCATATAAATGGTTTAAGCATAAGGCGATTGCCTTAGGACATCTCTCATATATTACTAACAAACTAAACTAATAGCTCCTTCAGATATAGATAGATATACCCACAACGGTTCTCCAGACACAAGTTTAGCTAATAACGGGAGTTCTGCTAAATACTGCTTCAAATCTTGAAAACCTTGCTCACACTGTTCATCCCACTGAAACCAAATAACTTTCCTCAGAATTCGAAAGAAGGGTAAACCTCGATCTACCGACCTGGCAATAAAATAGGACAATGAAACAATCCTCCCAACCAATTTCTGGGTTTCTTATAAATTGGTAGGAGATTTCATATTACATAAGGCCTGAATCTTTTCTGGATTAGCCTGCAATCCTCTTTTCATCACAATATATCTAAGGAATTTCCCACTCTTCACCCCAAACAGATATTTCTTTGGATTCAGCTTCATATTATAACGTCTAAGGGTAGCAAACATTTCTTCAAGGTCTTGCACTAGACCCCGGGTGAACTTTGACTTGACCAGAATATCATCAACATATACTTCCATATTTTTACCCTTCTGCTCAGTGAAGATCTTGTCCATGAGCCTCTGATAGGTGGCCCCAGCATTCTTTAGCCCAAAGGCCATTACTACATAGGCATACAACTCTCCTGTCGTGATAAAGCTAACTCGCTTCTGATCAACCCGTGCCAAAGGGATTTGGTGATACCCCTATTAAGCATCCATAAGTGAGATGACCTCATACCCTACCATAGAATCTACCAATTGATCAATACGAGGCAAGAGGTAGCAGCCTTTAGTGCATGCTTTATTTAAATCATGAAAGTCAATACACACCCTCTACTACCCAGAAGGCTTGGGGACCAAAAATACATTTGAAACTCACTCAGGGAATTGAGTCTCTCTAATATGACCAGCCTGCAGCAATTTGTCCACCTCCTCTACAATGACCTTGTCCTTCTCCGGCCCGAAGTGACACCTCTTCTGTTGGACCGGCCGAGCTCCTCAAGCAATGTTAAGATGGCATTCAACAATTCGAGGATCAATCCCTATGAGATCATGCACATCCTTGGCGAAGATATCTTTGTTTCACTACAGGCAAGCAACAAGTTCATCCTTCACTTCCAATTGTTGGGCTATCTGAGTGGCTTTTCCAAGGGCTATCTCTACCAGCTCTCCTTCCTCCATCTTCTCAGTCTTGGGTAGGGCTTCCTCCATCACATATTGTTGGGTTTCCGGCACCGCGGCGTGTGTGTGTTCGATCATGTTTCGTAAACATGAGCACAGCGGAAGCAATTAAAATAATAAATACACCTATTTATTACAACACACACAACACACGCATGCATATTACAACAAGTGTAGACATAACCATAAATTAAAATTTGCAATAAAAGAAATTATCTACGTTATACCTTTCGTATGACGTGTAGCGGGAACGGCATCAACCGGAACGATCCTCGTAAGAATCGTCTCTATCCGTATCCACGCCGAGCTCCTCGGGATGACTTCGCTAAGTCACGAGCTTCATCTTCGTATGGGTTACTAGTCTCGTGTTGAAGACGACGTGATCGAGAGATGATCACGATCCGAATCCAAATTCGGATCCTAAAACGAGTTCTCAAAACTCGTTTCTCCGGAGAGGTATTCGTCAACCAATTGACGAATCCTTCATCCTCCACCTCAGAGGATTACCGGAGATCAAATCCCCGGTAAGTTAGGCGCTATCGGAGCACTAACCGTCGTCCAAACGACGCTCCGACAACAAAGAAACAAGCTGTCCAGAAAAACTGGACAGCTTTTGGTGGAGGAATAGAGGCCGGCCAAGGAGAGATGGAAGCTCACCTTATCACCGAACCTAGAGGAGATCAGAGGGTCGCCAGAGGTTCATGAAGCTTGGTCGGCAATGACTTGGACAAAGGCTGGGCGCGGCCACCTAGGGTTGGCGCCGACAGTGGAGGAGAGGGAGGGGCGGCACAACTAGGTTGGGCGGCAACCCAATTAGCTTTTAGGATTAGGTTTAAGCCCTATTTTATAGAGAACTAATTCTCTTAATGGTTAATGGATCATATCCATAAAGCCCGTTAACCCGCTCCATTAAGATAAGTTAAAATAAACCAAACCATGATGGTTTATTTTAAGTTAAAACGAACCAACCAACCTTTGGTTCATTCGCTTAATATAAACCAAACCCTTTGGTTTATTCTCATCCATTGGATTAGAACCAAACCATTTTGGTCCATCCATTATGTCTTCATAAGACACGGCCCATCCACGCTCTCATGATCAAACAATTTCATGCTCGCTTATGTTTGGTCCAACCAAACATAGTTTCTCTCGGCCGAGAATCCCATTCTCAAGCTCGCTTTAAATCCTTTGATTACACTCAAAGCGCGGACCAAATAGGTTCTCGGTTTATGTTGGCCGCCTATAATTAACCATTAATTATAGAACGATCATGAGTGGCACCTAGTAGTACATCATGATCCCCAATTAACCAAAAGATCAACCTGATCCGTAACTATTTCAAACCCTTCAAGAGCTCAATGAATCGTGCCCCATTCCTTCACTCATCTTATACCCACTTGGTTCAGACATGGTCTATTGTGTCACCTCACTAGGTCGACTACGCCACACCTAGCCCAAGTATCATTTCCTCGCCCTACGGATTCTAGTTACTCCACATGTATCAAGAGTACCTTACTCTAAACATGTAATGCTTTGGCCAAAGACTTTAGTAAATAACTGACGAGGCCATGGGTATACATCTCCTCGCAAGGAGTGGTGAATCCTTTATAGGCTATTCAAACACCTTCGATCACTTCGACTTATACCCAATCATCCCGTCCACATCTCCTTAGAGATGTTTGCTTAAGATGTCAAAGCATAAGTCTCCATGATCAAGATGACTTGAATACCGCAAGTCAAAGGAACATCGACTTAAGCCACAAAGAAGAACTTCATTGACATATCTATATATGCAGAGAACCATATGAAGTCTTACTACCGTCACTCCAATGAACTAGTTACCATAACTAGCATCCACGATTAACTCCGACATCACAATGTCTCCACCAAGGAGAATCACCGCTTGATACACCAAGGAGTATACCTCGCGTTAATCTCGGCTGCACTGATGGTGTCCAAATCCATCAATTCATCGACTAGGATAATTCCGATACATCACAATTACACATGTAGAGATACTCACTAGTTGTGATCCAATCACAAATTCTCTCATGCCGTGAATCGATCGTGACATTCAAGAAATGAGTTTAAGATCCAATCAAATACATAAAACATGTATACTCAAATAGTGAATCTTCATTTATCATATAAATGGTTCATACATAAGGCGATTGCCTTAGGACATCTCTCATATATTACTAACAGATTCCCACTTGGCCTAATGTCAATCGCTACGGTATCCAATACCATAAGCTCTAACATGACCCTCAAACTTACTTTGAGGTAATGCTTTAGTCAAAGGATCCGCTAAGTTCCTTTCAGTGGGAATTTTCTCGATTTATATTTCGTTCCTACTGATGATCTCTCTGATAAGATGATAGCGGCGAAGCACATGTTTGGATCGTTGATGAGACCTTGGCTCTTTCGCCTGTGCAATTGCTCCATTGTTGTCGCAGTAGACCGGTATTGCTTCAATAATGGCCGAAATCACACCAAGTTCATGAACGAAGTTCTTGATCCAAACCGCTTCCTTTGCTGCTTCTGAAGCTGCAATATATTCTGCCTCAGTGGTAGAATCCACTACAGTCTCTTGTTTGGAACTTTTCCAACTCACTGCGCCCCCATTCAAGGTGAACACGTATCCAGACTGAGACCTGGAATCATCCTTGTCTGTCTGGAAGCTGGCATCCGTATACCCGCGTATCACCATGTCCCCTTCTCCATATATTAGGAACACATCCTTAGTTCTTCTCAAGTACTTAAGGATCGTCTTAACAGCCGCCCAATGATCCATTCCTGGATCGGATTGGTATCTGCTCGTGACACTCAGAGCGTACGATACATCGGGCCTCATACATAACATAGCATACATGATAGATCCTATTGCGGATGCATAGGGAATCTTACTCATGCAAATCCTCTCGTCTTCTGTGCGCGGACACATAGACTTCGAAAGGTGTACCCCATGCCTGATGGGCAGATAACCTTTCTTGGATTCCGACATGCTAAACCTCTTTAGCACTCGGTCTATATATGTAGACTGCGAAAGACCAAGCAACCGTTTCGATCTATCTCTATAGATCTTAATCCCAAGGATGTAGGTTGCTTCTCCCAGGTCTTTCATGGAGAATGTCTTGGATAACCAAACCTTAACTGACTGTAAGATTGACACATCGTTTCCTATAAGTAATATGTCATCGACATACAATACTAGGAACATGACTGCACTCCCACTAACCTTCTTGTACACACAAGGTTCGTCTGGATTTTGTGAGAAATCAAACTTTTTGATCATCTCATTGTTGGGTTTCCGGCACCGCGGCGTGTGTGTGTTCGATCATGTTTCGTAAACATGAGCACAGCGGAAGCAATTAAAATTAATAAATCTATATTTATTACAACACACACAATACATGCATGCATATTACAACAAGTGTAGACATAACCGTAAATTATAATTTGCAATAAAAGGAAATTAAACTACGTTATACCTTCCGTATGACGTGTAGCGGGAACGGCATCAACTGGAACAATCCTCGTAAGAATCGTCTCTATCCGTATCCACACCGAGCTCCTCGGGATGACTTCGCCAAGCCACGAGCTTCGTCTTCGTACGGGTTACTAGCCTCGTGTTGAAGACGACGTGATCGAGAGATGATCACGATCCGAATCCAAATTCGGACCTAAAAACAAGTCCTCAAGACTTGCTTCTCCGGAGAGGTATTCGTCAACCGATTGACGAATCCTTCGTCCTCCACCTCAGAGGATTACCGGAGATCAAATCCCCGGTATGTTAGCCGCTGTCGGAGCACTAACCGTCGTCCAAACGACGCTCCGACGAGAGGAGAAGAAGCTGTCCAGAAAACTGGACAGCTTGGTGGAGGAGATAGGCGCCGGCCAAAACAAGGAGACAAAAGCTCACCTTGATGCCGAACCTTTAGGATCACCGAGGGTCGCCGAGGTTCACCGCTGGAGCTTGACGCCGCAACAAGTTGGAAGGCTGCACCACAAGCCGGGCGGCAACAAGATGTTGGGCGGCAACAAGATGTTGGGCGCCACAATATGTTGGGCGCAACTAGTTGATTAGGTTTAGGGTTAGGTTTAATCCCTATTTTATAGAGAACTAATTCTCTTAATGGTTAATGGATCATATCCATAAAGCCCGCTAACCCGCCTCCATTAAGATAAGTTAAAATAAACCAAACCATGATGGTTTATTTTAAGTTAAAACGAACCAACCAACCTTTGGTTCATTCGCTTAATATAAACCAAACCATTTGGTTTATTCTCATCCATTGGATTAGAACCAAACCATTTTGGTCCATCCATTATGTCTTCATAAGACACGCCCATCCACGCTCCATTGCGATCAAACAATTTCATGCTCGCTTACGTTGGTCCAACCAAACATAGTTTCTCTCCCGAGAATCCCATTCTCAAGCTCGCTTTTAAATCCTTTGGATTACACTCGCAGCGCGGTGACCAAATAGGTTCTCGGTTTATGTTGGCCGCCTATAATTAACCATTAATTATAGAACGATCATGAGTGGCACCTAGTAGTACATCATGACCCCAATTAACCAAAAGATCAACGCTGATCCGTAACTATTTCTCAAACCCTTCAAGAGCTCGAATGAATCGCGGCCCCATTCCCTTCACTCATCTTATACCCACTTGGTGTGACATGGTCTATTGTGTCACCTCACTAGGTCGACTCACGCCACACCTAGCCCAAGTATCATTTCCTCATCCTACGGATTCTAGTTACTCCACATGTATCGAAGAGTACCTTACTCTAAACATGTAATGCTTTGGCCAAAGACTTTAGTAACAATCCGACGAGAGGCCATGGGTATACATCTCCTCGCAAGGAGTGGTGAATCTTTATAGGCTATTCAAACACCTTCGATCACTTCGACTTATACCCAATCATCCCGGTCCACATCTCCTTAGAGATGTTTGCTTAAGATGTCAAAGCATAAGTCTCCATGATCAAGATGACTTGAATACCGCAAGTCAAAGGAACATCGTGACTTAAGCCACAAGAAGAACTTCATTGACATATCTATATATGCAGAGAACCATATGAAGTCTTACTACCGTCACTCCAATGAACTAGTTACCATAACTAGCATCCACGATTAACTCCGACATCACTATGTCTCCACCAAAGGAGAGAATCACCGCTTGATACACCAAGGAGTATATAGAGTATACTCGGCTGAATCGATGGTGTCCAAATCCATCAATTCATCGACTAGGATAATTCCGATACATCACAATTACACATGTAGAGATACTCACTAGTTGTGATCCAATCACAAATTCTCTCATGCCGTGGAATCGATCGTGACATTCAAGAAATGAGTTTAAGATCCAATCAAATACATTAAACATGTATACTCAAATAGTGAATCTTCATTTATCATATAAATGGTTCATACATAAGGCGATTGCCTTAGGACATCTCTCATATATTACTAACAGACTCCCACTTGGCCTAATGCCAATCACTATGATATCCAATACCATAAGCTCTAATATGACCCTCAAACTTACTTTGAGGTAATGCTTTAGTCAAAGGATCCGCTAAGTTCCTTTCAGTGGAAATTTTCTCGATTTGTATTTCGTTCCTACTGATGATCTCTCTGATAAGATGATAGCGGCGAAGCACATGTTTGGATCATTGATGAGACCACATCAAGTTCAGAGATGAACTTCTTGATCCAAACCGCCTTTGTCCGCCTAAAGTCGCAACGATTCTCGCCTTTAATGGCGTAATCCGCTATAGTGTCAAGCTTGGAACCTTTCCAACTTATTGCGCCCATTCTAAGTGAATACATACCCGCATCAAGACCTGGAATCATCCTTGTTCCGTTCGAAGCCGCATCCGTGATACCCGCGTATCACCATGTCCCTTCTCCATATATTAGGAACACATCCTTAGTTCTTCAAGTACTTAAGGATCGCCTTAACATACCGCCCAATGATCCATTCCTCGATCGATCGGTATCCGCCGTGACACTCAGCATACGATACATCGGGCCTCGTGACATAACATAGCATACATGATAGATCCTATCATGATGCATAGGGAATCTTACTCATGCAAATCCTCTCGCCTTCTCGCGGCGTGACACATAGACTTCAAAGGTGTACCCTATGCCCGATGGGCAGATAACCTTTCTTGGATTCCGACATGCTAAACCTCTTTAGCACTCGGTCTATATATGTAGACTGCGAAAGACCAAGCAACCGTTTCGATCTATCTCTATAGATCTTAATCCCAAGGATGTAGGTTGCTTCTCCTGTGTCTTTCATGGAGAATGTCTTGGATAACCAAACCTTAATCGATCAGAAGATCGATACATCGCTTCCTATAAGTAATATGTCATCGACATACAATACTAGGAATACGATCGCACTCACTAACCTTCTTGTACACACAAGGTTCGCGATTTTGTGAGAAATCAAACTTTTGATCGTCTCATCAAACGGATATTCCAGCCTCGATGCTTGCTTCAATCCATAAATGGATCGTCGCAACTTGCATACCTTGGTTTTATCAACCGATGTGAAACCTCTCAGCCGTATCATATACACGCCCTCGAGCAAGTTTCCATTAAGGAAAGTCGTTTTCACATCCATCCGCCATATCTCATAATCATAATGAGCCGCTATGGCCAGAGCATCCGAATGGATTTAAGATAGCTACAAAGTAATAGGTTTCGGCCATAATCAACACCTTGTTTTGACGATATCCTTTCGCCACCAATCTAGCCTTATAGGTAATCACATTACCATCCATGTCGGTTTTCTTCTTGAAAACCCACTTGCACCCTATAGGCTTTATGCCTTCAGGTGGGTCAACCAAGTTCCAAACTTGGTTTTCGTGACATGGAATCCATTTCCACTTCATGGCACCAAGCCACTTATCCCTTTCTCAACTTGTCAAGACTTCTTCATAACGGTAGGATCCTCATCATCAATGAGTAACACGTCCATTCGATTCGCTACGAGAAATCCATATCTCTCAGAATATTGCGTGTTCTACCGTGATCTACGAAGATGTGGTGTTACAATAGGTCCAAATGATTGCTCATCACTTATGAGTTGCATCGCTGTGCTTCACTGTATCTCATCAATGTCTATTTGAGTCTCTCGAGCCTCCAAGCTCGACGACACTCCCACTGCTTTTCTTGCAAGAGAAACTCTTTCTAGAAACACAAAGATGCCTCAAACAAACACCTTTTGTTCCACAGATGATAGAATTGGTAACCCCTTGTTTCCTTAGGGTATCCAATAAATAGACATTTATCGACTTAGCATCCAATTTGTCCGATATACCGCTTCACATAAGGTGACAATCCCATATCTTCAAGTAAGATACATGAGGTTTCTTACCATTCCATATCTCATATGGAGTAGTTGAGACTACCTGTAGGCATTCTGCTTAACAAGTAAACAACACTCAAGTGCATAGCCCCAAAAGGACTTGGGAAGAGTTGCATGATTCATCATTGACCGACCATGTCCAACAAGGTCCTACGCCTCGATACACCATTATGCCGTGGTGTATAGGGCGGAGTCCATTGAGACAATATGCCATTGCTCTTAGATAATCAAGAAACTCTTGACTTAAGTATTCACCACCGATCCGATCAAGTATTTTAATACTCTTGTCATGTTGTTTCTCTACTTCATTTCAATTCTTTGAACCTTTCAAAGGCTTCAGACTTGTGTTTCATCAAGAACACATACCCAAACCGTGAGTGATCATCTGAAGGTAATGAAGTAGCTATAGCCTCCTAATGCTTGAGTTGACATAGGTCCACATACATCAAGCATGTATTAGACCTAGTAACTCTCCCACTGCTCACCTTTTCCAAGAAAGGTAACTTAGTCATCTTGCCTTTTAAGCATGATTCGCATGTATCGTATGAATCCAATTCAAACGATTCCGCAATTCCACATCGTGTAATTCTGACATGCGCTTTTGCTTATATGGCCAAGACGATAATGCCACATATAGAGTCTATTTGATTATCCTTTCGAGCATGCTTGTTGCTCGCTTCGATATTGCAAATGTCACCGGATACGCCCAACGATAAACACCATTGCTTAAAGTTCCAAATTCCATAAAGAACCCCATTCAAAGTTATGTAACAACAATTGTTACTAAACGTCAAATGGAAACCATTTCTATTTAAACAAGAAATAGAAATGATGTTCTTTATCAACGAAGGAATATAAAAGCAATTGTCCAGTTCTAAGATATGTCCTGCAGGAGTTTCAACAAATACGCTCCGATGGCGAGCAAGAACCTTTGCTCCATTCCCAACACGTAAATTTGACTTTCCTCGACGAAGTCTTCTTCTATTCCTTAGCCCATGTATGTCATTACATATATGTGAGCCATACCCAGTATCCAATACCCAAGTGTCTAAGGAAATAGAATGACAATCAATAAAGAAGATTTCTGAAGAAGATGGGGCATCCGATGCCTTATCCTTCTTCACGGACTCAAGATAAATCTTGCACTTTCTTCAAGAATGGCTCTCCTTGCCATAATGATGGCAAGTTTCCTTTGTGCTAGTTCTACCTTCTTAGCCCTTCTCTCTTCTTTCCCTTCTCACTGTTCCTTTGACTTCCTCTTAGAACCTTTCTTCGAGGAATCAACTAATAAAGACCGGCCCCCGCCATGCTTCTCGTAAGACTCCACAGCCTTCAAAGATGTTGAGCAAGACTACAGATGAGCCTCCTAGCATCTCAGAGGTGAAGAGGAGCTTGAGACTTCGAACCTTCAATCTCACTTGCTCATCAACCAACTCACAGAGATGAAGGATCACGATATGAGCATCCATATGCTCATGCCGCCAGAGCTTGGGTTTCCATCGCGCGCAGCATGATGCAACTCATTTGTTCGTAATCACTCACATGTTTCGATAGGCCAACAATTGGTCCAAAGTTGCATCATTACTAGGACGAGCGAAGAGGCGCTTCGAGGACATACACAAGCTTTTCACCTTGAGAACAATTCTCAAGTTTCTAAGCCAGTCCAAGAAGTTTGGCCCAGTCAATTTATTTGAATCCAAAATGGAACGCAAATTAAAAGACAACATGATCAATTTTAGAAATACAAAACGAGCATATATGAGAAAGATGATTTTAAAATGCATCAATATACATTTATAAATCCCATTCATTTTTCGAATTTCAAAAACCCCAAAATCACTTCGGGAGATTGTAGGTCCATCTCCGAATGGGCTGATATCCATCATAGTTATGAACAACCTTGGAGAGAGTCCAACAAGCCATTCATAACTACGACGGTAGGTATCATCTATACCGATTGCATATCCCGTATATGCAACTATCACAATGTGCTATCAACTAATTGAATGTTCACACATACATCGGGTTGTTAACACATTAACAAGTATGCATCATATGCATAGCACCCAACTTCACCTCCCTTTACATCGACCTTGGAGAGTCCAACAAACCGATGCTGTGTTAAAGCCAACCCATTAATCGACATAGTTTTAATATGGTTAGAGCGCATTCAACCAATTAGCCAGCTTGGAGAGAGTCCAACAACCAAAGCTAACGATTGACCTCCGACTCTTACCATATTAGTATTAAACTATTCCATGGTTTGAACATATTCAGTTCGAGCGCTTGGAGAGAGTCCAACAACCCAAACAAGAAACAGAACTCTGGTTCTAACCATATTAATGGAAGGTGTAGGCTTTAATATTGATTAAGGGTTTTATGTCTCATCCTCTTTGC
The DNA here is from genome assembly GCA_025175895.1 of Wurfbainia villosa. Lineage (NCBI taxonomy): Eukaryota > Viridiplantae > Streptophyta > Magnoliopsida > Zingiberales > Zingiberaceae > Wurfbainia > Wurfbainia villosa. Next base: position 86,674,656 of record CM046004.1, read on the forward strand.
ATGCAAATAACTATTATCTACATGGCATGGCATACATGGCATACATCTACATGTCACGACACGCAAGGCATAATGTTATGCATCTAATGCAATTACATGGCATACAATTATGTCATGTATATAATTTCCTTATATGTCATAACTATTTATGGAAATAAAATATGTTTAAGATTTGATTCTCCAAATCAAATCATAATTAAATTAGTAAACAAATTTCCAAATCTAATCACATATTTTATTCATGGAATTATTTGATTAAGGAAAATCTATTTAGGAAACCAATTTCCTAAATCATTAAAACTACTTATGGAAATAAAATATTTTAAGATTTGATTTCAAATCAAATCATGATTAAATTAGGAAACAAATTTCCAGAATCTAATCAAATATTTTATTTATGGAAAATATCAATTTCCATAAATACTTCCAACTTTCCAAAAGTGGAAGATTTCCATAAATACTTCTAGACTTTCCAAAATTGAAAAATTTCCATAAATACTTCTAAATTTCCAAAATTAGAAAATTTCCAGAAATACATTATGACTATCGCAAAACCATTTTACGATTATGTCGAAACACAACCCGGGCTCGATACCATCAAGGTTTCGACCACAAGGCAGGTGTGTTCGATCATGTTTCGTAAACATGAGCACAAATGGAAGCAATTAAAAATAATAAATCTATATTTATTACAACACACACAACACACGCATGCATATTACAACAAGTGTAGACATAACCGTAAATTAAAATTTGCAATAAAAGGAAATTAAACTACGTTATACCTTCCGTATGACGTGTAGCGGAACGGATCAACCGAACGATCCTCGTAAGAATCGCCTCTATCCGTATCCACGCCGAGCTCCTCGGGATGACTTCGCTAAGTCCACGAGCTTCGCCTTCGTGACGGGTTACTAGCCTCGTGTTGAAGACGACGTGATCGAGATGATCACGATCCGAATCCAAATTCGATCCTAAAACAAGTCCTCAAGACTTGCTTCTCCGAGAGGTATTCACAACCGATTGACGAATCCTTCGCCCCTCCACCTCAGAGGATTACCGGAGATCAAATCCCGGTAAGTTAGCCGCTGTCGGAGCACTAACCGCCGCCCAAACGACGCCCGACGAGAGAAGAAGCTGTCCAGAAAACTGGACAGCTTGGTGGAGGAGATAGGCGCCGCCAAAACAAGGAGACAAAGCTCACCTTGATGCCGAACCTTTAGGGATCATCGGAGGGTCGCCGGAGGTTCACCGCTGGAGCTTGACGCCGACAACAAGTTGGAAGGCGCCACAAGGGCGGCAACAAGATGTTGGGCGCAACAAGATGTTGGGCGCCACAATATTGGGCGGCAACTAGTTGATTAGGTTTAGGTTAGGGTTTAATCCCTATTTTTTATAGAGAACTAATTCTCTTAATGGTTAATGGATCATATCCATAAAGCCCGTTAACCCGCTCCATTAAGATAAGTTAAAATAAACCAAACCATGATGGTTTATTTTAAGTTAAAACGAACCGAACCAACCTTTGGTTCATTCGCTTAATATAAACCAAACCCTTTGGTTTATTCTCATCCATTGGATTAGAACCAAACCATTTTGGTCCATCCATTATGTCTTCATAAGACACGCCCATCCACGCCCATTGCGATCAAACAATTTCATGCTCGCTTATGTTTGGTCCAACCAAACATAGTTTCTCTCCGAGAATCCCATTCTCAAGCTCGCTTTAAATCCTTTGGATTACACTCGCAGCGTGGTGACCAAATAGGTTCTCGCTTTATGTTGGCCGCCTATAATTAACCATTAATTATAGAACGATCATGAGTGGCACCTAGTAGTACATCATGATCCCCAATTAACCAAAAGATCAACTGCTGATCCGTAACTATTTCTCAAACCCTTCAAGAGCTCGAATGAATCGCGGCCCCATTCCTTCACTCATCTTATACCCACTTGGTTCAGACATGGTCTATTGTGTCACCTCACTAGGTCGACTCACGCCACACCTAGCCCAAGTATCATTTCCTCGTCCTACGGATTCTAGTTACTCCACATGTATCGAAGAGTACTTTACTCTAAACATGTAATGCTTTGGCCAAAGACTTTAGTAACAATCCAACGAGAGGCCATGGGTATACATCTCCTCGCAAGGAGTGGTGAATCCTTTATAGGCTATTCAAACACCTTCGATCACTTCGACTTATACCCAATCATCCCGGGTCCACATCTCCTCGGAGATGTTTGCTTAAGATGTCAAAGCATAAGTCTCCATGATCAAGATGACTTGAATACCGCAAGTCAAAGGAACTTCGCACTTAAGCCACAGTAAGAACTTCATTGACATATCTATATATGCAGAGAACCATATGAAGTCTTACGGCTGGTCACTCCAATGAACTAGTTACCATAACTAGCATCCACGATTAACTCCGACATCACAATGTCTCCACCAAAGCTGAGAATCACCGCTTGGATACACCAAGGAGTATACTGCGTCTCGACAGTAATCGATGGTGTCCAAATCCATCAATTCATCGACTAGGATAATTCCGATACATCACAATTACACATGTAGAGATACTCACTAGTTGTGATCCAATCACAAATTCTCTCATGCCGTGAATCGACGTGGACATTCAGTAAATGAGTTTAAGATCCAATCAAATACATAAAACATGTATACTCAAATAGTGAATCTTCATTTATCATATAAATGGTTCATACATAAGGCGATTGCCTTAGGACATCTCTCATATATTACTAACAGACTCTCACTTGGCCTAATGCCAATCGCTACGGTATCCAATACCATAAGCTCTAACATGACCCTCAAACTTACTTTGAGGTAATGCTTTAGTCAAAGGATCCGCTAAGTTCCTTTCAGTGGGAATTTTCTCGATTTATATTTCGTTCCTACTGATGATCTCTCTGATAAGATGATAGCGGCGAAGCACATGTTTGGATCGTTGATGAGACCTTGGCTCTTTCGCCTGTGCAATTGCTCCATTGTTGTCGCAGTAGACCGGTATTGCTTCAATAATGGCCGAAATCACACCAAGTTCATGAACGAAGTTCTTGATCCAAACCGCTTCCTTTGCTGCTTCTGAAGCTGCAATATATTCTGCCTCAGTGGTAGAATCCACTACAGTCTCTTGTTTGGAACTTTTCCAACTCACTGCGCCCCCATTCAAGGTGAACACGATCCGCATCGAGACTGGAATCATCCTTGTCCGTCGAAGCCGCATCCGTATACCCGCCAGTATCACCATGTCCCTTCTCCATATATTAGGAACACATCCTTAGTTCTTCTCAAGTACTTAAGGATCGCTCTTAATAAATACCAATGATCCATTCTCGGATCGATTAGTATCCGCCGTGACACTCGAGCGTACGATACATCGGGCCTCATACATAACATAGCATACATGATAGATCCTATTGCGGATGCATAGGGAATCTTACTCATGCAAATCCTCTCGTCTTCTGTGCGCGGACACATAGACTTCGAAAGGTGTACCCCATGCCTGATGGGCAGATAACCTTTCTTGGATTCCGACATGCTAAACCTCTTTAGCACTCGATCTATATATGTAGACTGCGAAAGACCAAGCAACCGTTTCGATCTATCTCTATAGATCTTAATCCCAAGGATGTAGGTTGCTTCTCCCAGGTCTTTCATGGAGAATGTCTTGGATAACCAAACCTTAACTGACTGTAAGATTGACACATCGTTTCCTATAAGTAATATGTCATCGACATACAATACTAGGAACATGATCGCACTCTACTAACCTTCTTGTACACACAAGGTTCGTCTGATTTTGTGAGAAATCAAACTTTTGATCCATTGGGTTTCTAAGATCACAAGGTGTGTGTGTTCGATCATGTTTCGTAAACATGAGCACAGCGGAAGCAATTAAAATTAATAAATCTATATTTATTACAACACACACAACACACGCATGCATATTACAACAAGTGTAGACATAACCGTAAATTATAATTTGCAATAAAAGGAAATTAAACTACGTTATACCTTCCGTATGACGTGTAGCGGGAACGGCATCAACCGGAACGATCCTCGTAAGAATCGTCTCTATCCGTATCCACACCGAGCTCCTCGGGATGACTTCGCCAAGCCACGAGCTTCGTCTTCGTACGGGTTACTAGCCTCGTGTTGAAGACGACGTGATCGAGAGATGATCACGATCCGAATCCAAATTCGGACCTAAAACAAGTCCTCAAGACTTGCTTCTCCGAGAGGTATTCACAACCGATTGACGAATCCTTCGCCCTCCACTCAGAGGATTACCGGAGATCAAATCCCCGTATGTTAGCCGCTGTCGAGCACTAACCGCCGCCCAAACGACGCCCGACGAGGAGAAGAAGCTGTCCAGAAAACTGGACAGCTTGGTGGAGGAGATAGGCGCCGCCAAAACAAGGAGACAAAAGCTCACCTTGATGCCGAACCTTTAGGGGATCACGGAGGGTCGCCGAGGTTCACCGGCTGGAGCTTGGACGCCGCAACAAGTTGGAAGGCTGCACCACAAGCCGGGCGGCAACAAGAGGCGGCAACAAGATGTTGGGCGGCAACAAGATGTTGGCGGACCACAATATGTTGGCGGCAACTAGTTGATTAGGTTTAGGGTTAGGGTTTAATCTATTTTATAGAGAACTAATTCTCTTAATGGTTAATGGATCATATCCATAAAGCCCGTTAACCCGCTCCATTAAGATAAGTTAAAATAAACCAAACCATGATGGTTTATTTTAAGTTAAAACGAACCGAACCAACCTTTGGTTCATTCGTTAATATAAACCAAACCATTTGGTTTATTCTCATCCATTGGATTAGAACCAAACCATTTTGGTCCATCCATTATGTCTTCATAAGACACGCCCATCCACGCTTCCATTGCATCAAACAATTTCATGCTCGCTACGCTTGGTCCAACCAAACATAGTTTCTCTCGATGCGAGAATCCCATTCTCAAGCTCGTTTTAAATCCTTTGGATTACACTCGTTGTCGTGTGACCAAATAGGTTCTCGGTTTATGTTGGCCGCCTATAATTAACCATTAATTATAGAACGATCATGAGTGGCACCTAGTAGTACATCATGACCCCAATTAACCGAAAAGATCAACGGTTGATCCAGAACTATTTCTGAAACCCTTCAGTAGCTCGAATGAATCGTGCCCCATTCCCTTCACTCATCTTATACCCACTTGGTTCGGGACATGGTCTATTGTGTCCCCACTAGGCCGACTACGTCACACCTAGCCCAAGTATCATTTCCTCGTCCCTACGGATTCTAGTTACTCCACATGTATCGAAGAGTACCTTACTCTAAACATGTAATGCTTTGGCCAAAGACTTTAGTAACAATCCGACGAGAGGCCATGGGTATACATCTCCTCGCAAGGAGTGGTGAATCCTTTATAGGCTATTCAAACACCTTCGATCACTGACTTATACCCAATCATCCGGGTCCACATCTCCTTAGAGATGTTTGCTTAAGATGTCAAAGCATAAGTCTCCATGATCAAGATGACTTGAATACCGCAAGTCAAAGGAACATCGACTTAAGCCACAGAAGAACTTCATTGACATATCTATATATGCAGAGAACCATATGAAGTCTTACTACCTGGTCACTCCAATGAACTAGTTACCATAACTAGCATCCACGATTAACTCCGGACATCACTATGTCTCCAGCCAGTGAGAATCAGCTGCTTGGATACACCAAGGAGTATACCTCGTGCTAGTCTCGACAGAATTGATGGTGTCCAAATCCATCAATTCATCGACTAGGGATAATTCCGATACATCACAATTACACATGTAGAGATACTCACTAGTTGTGATCCAATCACAAATTCTCTCATGCTGTGAATCGCATCGTGGACATTCAGTAAATGAGTTTAAGATCCAATCAAATACATTAAACATGTATACTCAAATAGTGAATCTTTATTTATCATATAAATGGTTCATACATAAGGCGATTGCCTTAGGACATCTCTCATATATTACTAACACTCATCAAAACGGATATTCCAGCTCCTGGATGCTTGCTTCAATCCATAAATGGATCGTCGCAATTTGCATACCTTGGTTTTATCAACCGATGTGAAACCCTCAGGTTGTATCATATACACGTCCTCGAGCAGGTTTCCATTAAGGAAAGGTATTTTAACATCCATCTGCCATATCTCATAATCATAATGAGCCGCTATGGCTAGGAGCATCCGAATGGATTTAAGCATAGCTACAGGTGAATAGGTTTCGTCATAATCAACACCTTATTTTTGACGATATCCTTTCGCCACCAATCTAGCCTTATAGGTAATCACATTACCATCCATGTCGGTTTTCTTCTTGAAAACCCACTTGCACCCTATAGGCTTTATGCCTTCAGGTGGGTCAACCAAGTTCCAAACTTGGTTTTCGTACATGGAATCTATTTCCGACTTCATGGCACCTAGCCACTTATCCCTTTCTGAACTTGTCAGCACTTCTTCATAACTGGTAGGCTCCTCATCATCAATGAGTAACACGTCGTTCGATTCACTTACGAGAAATCCATATCTCTCAGGAATATTGCGTGTTCTATCAGATCTACGAAGATGTGGTGTTACAATAGGTCCAGCCGATTGCTTATCACTATGAGTTGTCGGCTGTTGTGCTTCACCAGGTATCTCATCAATGTCTATTTGAGTCTCTCGAGCCTCCTCAAGCTCAACGATACTCCCACTGTTTTCTTGCAAGAGAAACTCTTTCTCTAGAAACACAGCATGCCTTGAAACAAACACCTTTTGTTCCACAGGATGATAGAATTGGTAACCCCTTGTATCCTTAGGGTATCCAATAAATAGACATTTATCAGACTTAGCATCCAGTTTGTCTGATACAGTCCGCTTCACATAAGCAGGACAACCCCATATCTTCAAGTAAGATACATGAGGTTTCTTACCATTCCATATCTCATATGGAGTAGTTGAGACTACCTTGGTAGGCATTCTGTTTAACAAGTAAACAGCTGTCTGAAGTGCATAACCCCAAAAGGACTTGGGAAGAGTTGCATGATTCATCATTGATCTGACCATGTCCAACAAGGTCCGGTTACGCCTCTCAGATACACCATTATGCTGTGGTGTATAGGGCGGAGTCCATTGAGACAATATGCCATTGTCTCTTAGATAATCAAGAAACTCTTGACTTAAGTATTCACCACCTCGATCCGATCGAAGTATTTTAATACTCTTGTCATGTTGTTTCTCTACTTCATTTCTGAATTCTTTGAACCTTTCAAAGGCTTCAGACTTTTGTTTCATCAAGAACACATACCCAAACCGTGAGTGATCATCGGTGAAGGTAATGAAGTAGCTATAGCCTCCTAATGCTTGAGTTGACATAGGTCCACATACATCAGTATGTACTAGACCTAGTAACTCTCCCACTCGTTCACCTTTTCCAGTAAAAGGTAACTTAGTCATCTTGCCTTTTAAGCATGATTCGCATGTATCATATGAATCCAATTCAAACGATTCCAGAATTCCACATCGGTGTAATTCGAACATGCGTTTCTTGCTTATATGGCCAAGACGACAATGCCACATATAGGAGTCTATGTGATTATCCTTTCGAGCACGCGTGTTGCTCGCTTCGATATTGAAAATGTCACTGGATACGTCCAACGTATAAATGCCATTACTCAAAGTTCCAGTTCCATAAAGTATGCCATTCAAAGTTATATAACAATAATTGTTACTAAACGTTAAATGGAAACCATTTCTATTTAAGCAGGAAATAGAAACAATGTTCTTTATTAGAGAAGGAACAAAATGGCAATTGTCCAGTTCCAAGACTAGTCCACTAGGGAGCTTCAGCAAATAAGTTCCGATGGCGACTGCAGCAACCTTTGCTCCATTGCCAACTCGCAAATTTGACTCCCCTCTGACAAGTCTTCTTCTATTCCTTAGCCCCTGTATGTCATTACATATATGTGAGCTACACCCAGTATCCAATACCCAAGTGTCTAAGGAAATAGAATGACAATCAATAACGAAGATACCTGAAGAGGATGGGGCATCGGATGGCTTCTTCTTCTTCATGGACTCAAGATAAATCTTGCAGTTTCTTCGCCAGTGGCCTTCCTTGCCACAGTGATGGCAAGTGCCCTTTTGCGCTGGTTCCGCCTTCTTTGCCTTTTTCTTTCCTTTCTTCTGTTCTTTTGCCTTCCTCTTAGAACCTTTCTTTGAGGAATCAACTAACAGAACCGCCTTCTCCTCATGCTTCACAGAAGGTTCCACAGTCTTCAGCATATTGAGGAGCTCGGGAATGGTGGATTCCAATTTGTTCATCCGATAGTTCATCACAAATTGCGAGAAACTCTTGGGCAAACAATGCAGAATTAAGTCAATACTTAACTCATGATCCATCACAAAACCGAGGGTAGCTAGCCGCTCGATGTACCCGTTCATCTTTAGCACAAACTGCACTACAGACGAACCTTCTTGCATCTTCGTAGTGAAGAGGAGCCTAGAGACCTCGAACCTTTCGGATCTCGCTTGCTCATCGAACAACTCATGAAGATGGAAGACCATAGTATTAGCATCCATATGCTCATGTTGCTTTTGCAGCTCAGGTACCATCGCCGCTGGCATGATGCAACTCGCCAGCTCAGAATATGCCACATGTTTCTGATAGACCAACATTTGGTCTGGAGTTGCATCGTCCTTAGGACGGTCAGGAAGAGGCTCTTCAAGGACATATGCAAGCTTTTCCGCCTTGAGAACAATTCTCAGGTTTCTAAGCCAGTCCAGGAAGTTAGGCCCAGTCAGTTTGTTCGAATCCAAAATAGTGCGCAAATTCAAAGACGTCATGATCAATTTATTGACCTAGAAATACAAAACGAGCATATATGAGAAAGATGATTTTAAAAATGCATCAATATACATTTATAAATCCCATTCATTTTTCGAATTTCAAAAACCCCAAAATCACTTCGGGAGATTGTAGGTCCATCTCCGAATGGGTTGATATCCATCATAGTTATGAACAACCTTGGAGAGAGTCCAACAAGCCATTCATAACTACGACGGTAGGTATCATCTATACCGATTGCATATCCCGTATATGCAACTATCACAATGTGCTATCAACTAATTGAATGTTCACACATACATCGGGTTGTTAACACATTAACAAGTATGCATCATATGCATAGCACCCAACTTCACCTCCCTTTACATCGACCTTGGAGAGAGTCCAACAAGCCGATGCTCCAGGTTAAAGCCAACCCATTAATCGGGACATAGTTTTAATATGGTTAGAGCGCATTCAACCAATTAGCCCAGCTTGGAGAGAGTCCAACAACCAAAGCTAACGATTGACCTCTGACTCTTACCATATTAGTATTAAACTATTCCATGGTTTGAACATATTCAGGTTCTAGCCGGGCTTGGAGAGAGTCCAACAACCCAAACAAGAAACAGAACTCTGGTTCTAACCATATTAATGGAAGGTGTAGGCTTTAATATTGATTAAGGGTTTTTATGTCTCAACCTCTTTGCATGCAAATAACTATTATCTACATGACATGACATACATGACATACATCTACATGTCACGACACGCATGGCATAATGTTATGCATCTAATGCAATTACATGGCATACAATTATGTCATGTTTATAATTTCCTTATATGTCATAACTATTTATGGAAATAAAATATGTTTAAGATTTGATTCTCCAAATCAAATCATAATTAAATTAGGAAACAAATTTCCAAATCTAATCACATATTTTATTCATGGAATTATTTGATTAAGGAAAATCTATTTAGGAAACCAATTTCCTAAATCATTAAAACTACTTATGGAAATAAAATATTTTAAGATTTAATTTCCCAAATCAAATCATGATTAAATTAGGAAACAAATTTCCAGAATCTAATCAAATATTTTATTTATGGAAAATATCAATTTCCATAAATACTTCCAACTTTCCAAAAGTGGAAGATTTCCATAAATACTTCTAGACTTTCCAAAATTGAAAAATTTCCATAAAGACTTCTAAATTTCCAAAATTTAGAAAATTTCCAGAAATACATTATGACTATCGCAAAACCATTTTTATGATTATGTCGAAACACAACCTGGGCTCTGATACCACTGTTGGGTTTCCGACACCGCGGCGTGTGTGTGTTCGATCATGTTTCGTAAACATGAGCACAGTGGAAGCAATTAAAATAATAAATACTCCTATTTATTACAACACACACAACACACGCATGCATATTACAACAAGTGTAGACATAACCGTAAATTAAAATTTGCAATAAAAGAAATTATCTACGTTATACCTTTCGTATGACGTGTAGCGGGAACGGCATCAACCGGAACGATCCTCGTAAGAATCGTCTCTATCCGTATCCACGCCGAGCTCCTCGGGATGACTTCACTAAGTCACGAGCTTCGTTTTCGTACGGGTTACTAGCCTCGTGTTGAAGACGACGTGATCGAGAGATGATCACAATCCGAATCCAAATTCGGATCCTAAAACGAGTTCTCAAAACTCGCTTCTCCGGAGAGGTATTCGTCAACCAATTGACGAATCCTTCGTCCTCCACCTCAGAGGATTACCGGAGATCAAATCCCCGGTAAGTTAGGCGCTATCGGAGCACTAACCGTCGTCCAAACGACGCTCCGACAACAAAGAAACAAGCTGTCCAGAAAAACTGGACAGCTTTTGGTGGAGGAATAGAGGCCGGCCAAGGAGAGATGGAAGCTCACCTTATCACCGAACCTAGAGGAGATCACCGGAGGGTCGCCGGAGGTTCACCGGCTGAAGCTTGGTCGCCGGCAATGACTTGGACGGCGGCACAAAGGCTGGGCGGCGGCACACCTAGGGTTGGCGCCGACTAGTGGAGGAGAGGGAGGGGGCGGCACAACTAGGTTGGGCGGCAACTCCAATTAGCGTTTTAGGATTAGGGTTTAAGCCCTATTTTATAGAGAACTAATTCTCTTAATGGTTAATGGATCATATCCATAAAGCCCGTTAAACCACTCCATTAAGATAAGTTAAAATAAACCAAACCATGATGGTTTATTTTAAGTTAAAACGAACCGAACCAACCTTTGGTTCATTAGTTTAATATAAACCAAACCCTTTGGTTTATTCTCATCCATTGGATTAGAACCAAACCATTTTGGTCCATCCATTATTTCTTCATAAGACACGGCCCATCCACACTTCCATTGCGACTGAAACAATTTCATGCTCGCTTTGTGTTTGGTCCAACCAAACATAGTTTCTCTCGGTCTGAGAATCTCATTCTCAAGCTCGTTTTAAATCCTTTGGATTACACTCGTTGTGCGTGTGACCAAATAGGTTCTCGGTTTATGTTGGCCGTCTATAATTAACCATTAATTATAGAACGATCATGAGTGGCACCTAGTAGTACATCATGATCCCCAATTAATCGAAAAGATCAACGGTTGATCCAGAACTATTTCTGAAACCCTTCAGTAGCTCGAATGAATCGTGCCCCATTCCCTTCACTCATCTTATACCCACTTGGTTCAGGACATGGTCTATTGTGTCAGTCCCCACTAGGCTGACTACGCCACACCTAGCCCAAGTATCATTTCCTCGTCCTCACGGATTCTAGTTACTCCACATGTATCGAAGAGTACCTTACTCTAAACATGTAATGCTTTGGCCAAAGACTTTAGTAACAATCCGACGAGAGGCCATGGGTATACATCTCCTCGCAAGGAGTGGTGAATCCTTTATAGGCTATTCAAACACCTTCGATCACTCGACTTATACCCAATCATCCCGGGTCCACATCTCCTTAGAGATGTTTGCTTAAGATGTCAAAGCATAAGTCTCCATGATCAAGATGACTTGAATACCGCAAGTCAAAGGAACATCGCACTTAAGCCACAAGAAGAACTTCATTGACATATCTATATATGCAGAGAACCATATGAAGTCTTACGGTGGTCACTCCAATGAACTAGTTACCATAACTAGCATCCACGATTAACTCGAACATCACAATGTCTCCACCGGTGAGAATCAACCGCTTGGATACACCAAGGAGTATACCTCGTGCTAGTCTCGACAGAATTGATGGTGTCCAAATCCATCAATTCATCGACTAGGGATAATTCCGATACATCACAATTACACATGTAGAGATACTCACTAGTTGTGATCCAATCACAAATTCTCTCATGTTGTGAATCGTATCGTGGACATTCAGTAAATGAGTTTAAGATCCAATCAAATACATTAAACATGTATACTCAAATAGTGAATCTTCATTTATCATATAAATGGTTCATACATAAGGCGATTGCCTTAGGACATCTCTCATATATATTACTAACACATATACCCCCGAAGTAGCCACAACCTTTCCTTTAGGGTCATCTACCCGGGCTTTCTTCTGATCATCCATAACCATCTGCACATAACAACTCCGAGCGGCCTTCTGCTCTCCTCGTACTTCTACGATGAGCTAGCCTATCGAGAACTTGACCTTTTGGTGGTAGGGAGAAGCCACCGCCTGAAAAATTGACAAAAAGGATGACCCAAAATAGCATTATAGGTGGAAGGAGCATCCACCACAAGGAAAGGAATCATACTGGTCTTTTGACTAGGTTTGGTACCCAGGGTGAGGGGTAAAGAGATCTGCCCGATAGGATGCACCATGTGCCTAGCAAATTCGAATAGAGGAGTTGCAACATCTTCCAACTGCATGTTCCCCAATTGCATTTGCTTGAACTCTTCCTGAAAAAGAATATTGACAGAACTTCTCGAGTTCACCAAGACTCGGGCTACCTCGTAACTCGCCAGGGAGACCCTGATGACCAAAGCATCGGTGTGAGGTAGGAGGATGCCTTGTAGATCTTCAAGTCCAAAGGATATCTGAGGTGTATTCTGAATGACCCGGCCCTCTCCTATAGCTAAACTCTCCATAAGGCAAGCGTATAATTTTCTAGCTCTATTGAAATCCTCGTCAGTGGGTCCTCCAGCAATAACATTTAAGACTCCCCGAGTGGGGACGTCACCTGGAGTAGCTAACGCGCCTTCGCTAGCTGACTCTTCTCGTGAGACACCTTCTTGGTTAGATGGTCGCAAGCCTAGCAGGAGAAGAACCTGGGGTCTTCTGTTGTAGGGCCCCGGGTGAGCAATATTTGGTCAGTGACCTCTCCTCGCTTTCCCTCCCATCTGTGGTTGTAGATGTGGATATTCCACTCTGATGCGCTCCAACTCGCTTTGTAACTTAAAACAATGGTCGCTAGTGTGCTCATACTCTGTGTGGTATTGGCAAAAGAATGGGGTTGGGGGATTACAGGGGATCCCTCTGTGTCCCATCGAGCACTGGAGGATACCCAACTGATCATATGCCTCCATCTCTCGTTCCTTCCATTTCTGCAGGGGATGCAAGGCTTCGATAGCCATAATTCGTAAGGGAGGGTGAGGATGAACTCCCGGCGTCAGTGGTCACATCCGAGGGGCCTTAGAAAAAAAAAGCCTGACATATTCTCATCTAGGAGGTCCCTATTGGATAGGAGGGGGGTTCCTCTCTACCGGAGTAGAAACGAGCTTCTTCTCTGCCCTTCTCACTCTCAACCTTTCTTCTTCATTAATATATTCTTCAACTCGGCCCAGGCGATCTTCATAACTGGTGGCCGAATTTCTCAACAGGGAACTGAGGAATGGTCCCTCCTTCAACCCATGAGGGATAGCTACTCTCAAAATGTCAGGCAAGACTGAGGGAATTTCTCAGAAACGACAATGAAACGGTGGATGTAACTCCTCAAAGACTCCAAGGATTCTTGTTTTAAATGCAGTAAAATAGAAGCATCGTGCTTATAGGTTTTACAACTAGCAAACTGTTGAAGAAAAACTCCCTTAAAATTGGCAAAACATGTAATGAAACCAGGGGCTAGGGACTTAAACCAACTTTGCGCTGAGGCAACCAACGTAATGCGGAAAGCCCTGCACTTAAGGGCATTATAATAGCAATGGAGAGAGGTTGCACCTTCAAACTGAGACAGGTGTTCCTCTAGATTAGAAGTGCCATTGTAGATTCCCACCTGCGGAGCCCGAAAATGTGGCGGCAGTTTCTCTACCATAATGTCCTCAGTGAAAGGACAGGGCTCGTAAGGTTCAGGCACCTTGGTGGACTAACTCTCCCCATGATCTTCACATCTCATCTGTGATGTTGGGAAAGGATACTGATACACCCTCCCTGTTGGCATTTCATCTGAAAATATTTCAGTCTCTTAGGGACCTGATGGGGGGACATGGGAAGGTCCTTCACAGGGCGGCTCCCTCTGAGAAGGTTCACCAGAATGTGGATGGAGATATCCTGTCTTTTTTCCTTTCCCTTACCAGAGCTTCCAATATAGCCGTATCCACCATGTCCCTCAGCTGTGATGGTAATATAGTGATAGGGTTCTCTTTTGCGGAAGAGGTTGCTAGAGGAGGGATTTCTTGTAAGTGCATCCTCACGTCTTGTTCAAAAAAAAATATTCCCACAGACGACGCCAACTGATGTGACACGAATTTTTTACCTCCTAGGAGATGATGATGTCAAGGAGGCTTAGGGTCCTCTTCGGTCACAACAGTAAAAGATGGTAATGGTGAAGCAAGCAACAGAGAATGATGACACAGGGTTTAATGTGGTTCGGAATTCCAATTCCTGCTCCACGAGATGAGCTCTAGAGAGAGCTATGGTGCTAGACGCCTCAACTATAAAATCCCTCCTTCTCGGAAATGCTTCTTGTAGGAGATTTGAGGCCGCTAGAGGGGGGGTGAATAGCGTTGATTCGTTGCGTAATGGAATTCGTTTCGTGTTCGTCTATAAATTATGTTAGCGCATAGCGGAATAATAATGAAGAAATACGAAATAGACAAACACAAATACACAAGTATTTAACGTGGTTTAGAACCGAACGGTTCATACTCCATGAATCGGGCTCTAAAAGCCCTAGCAATGCAAACATGCACTACTAATCATAATAACTCCTTCTCGACACAAGTCGGAGGTGGAGAAACCTCGTACAAATGATCTTACAACAGCAAGAACAAAATACAAGCAATATACAATGCAAATACGAAAGACAAGTAAAGAAAAACTTTACAACACTTGCTTTTGATTGCTTGAATGCTCGGTTGCTTGACTTGCACTTGGAGTCGTGATTGGCAGCAACAAATCGCCCCAAAAGCTCTCAAGAACCGGATAGCTTTTTCTCCTCCACAAGCTCCATTTATATCTTCTGCCTGTACTGGAAAAAGTCGATCAGTCGACAGCTCGAGACCATCAGTCGACTGATCACACTGTTGCTATGAGACAACGGTGTAATCCACACTGGAAAAATCCAACGGCTAGGACATCAGTCGACTGATTATGACCATCAGTTGATTGGTCAAGCCATCACTCGACTGCTGACCACAGCGGTCGAGTGAGACTCCATTATGTGCCCCAAAACCCGAGCATCAGTCGACTGATCACAAGATACGTCGATCGCTTTGCCGAATCAACCGCCAACCTCTGGCAATGATCGGGACACTTCGCAGCCAAACCCTAGTTGACTCACCACCACGATCATTATATGACACCCGACCGCACACCTCAAACATGAGGTTTTAGCCTAAGTATGGTTCCCCCATACTTGCTAGACCACCCTTAGCCTAGACCTAAGCCTTCTAGCCACCTCCATCAGCCTCACGCCTCTTGGATCCCTCCAAGTCATCCATGACTTGTTCATCCATTGCGCTAGCCTTTAGGTGCTTCCATCGGCTATGTCATGCTAACAGTGTCTACACCGCCAAGGCACATTGGACTTACGCCGCCAAGACTCCGCTTGGACTTTACGCCGTCAACCATTGGACTTATGCTACCAAGACTCCCGCTTGGACTTTACGCCGCCAATATCAACCCCTTGGACTTCTCAAGTGCCAAGACTCAAGCTTGGACTTTTCCTTGCCAACCCATGTTGGACTGTCCATTGCCAAGACTCATGCTTAGACTTTCCTTGCCAAGACTCATGCTTGGACTTTTCCTTGCCAACCAATGTTGGACTTCCCATGCCAAGTACCCATGACTTGGACTTTCCATGACATGGTCAACTCCAATCAACCATCAAAGTCTCCCTCGAGTCAAACATCGATCTGGTTAAACATAACCCAGTTTGATTGTATAAACAATCTCCCCAAAACATTAATAGACATCAATGTCAACTCACTATGTCAAACAACAAAACATAACTCAAGTCAAACTCGAGTCTGGTCAATCGTGACCTGGGCCGATTGCACCAACAATCTCTCCCTTTTTGATGTTTGACAAAAACCAACCTTGAGTTAGGCTCCTAACTCAAATCTCTTTACCAATTATCCAAATTGGTAATTTTATGTTCTCCCCCTTTTTGACATACATCAAAAAGGTTTACTCTCCAAGGAGGTCAATGTCTCATGTCCCAATGAGATCTTACAATCTCCCCCTTGGTCCAAAAATACCTAGGATGCCTACCATCTTCCTAGTGATAAGTCTCATATCACTCAAGAGAGGTAATCCTATTCACTCTCCCAATTTCCAAATTGGGTATCTCAAAAATCCATCAAATTTCCCAATTGATGACACTCTCCCAATAAGTTCTCCCCCTTCAAGAAGAAAAACACATCAATCATCCCATGATAGATACCTCCCCATAAAGGCTTGCTCCCTTTGACCATTGCACCAACAATGTCCTTGGGAAGTCCCTAAGCCAATAGGAACTCTAAACCATCAAAAATAAGGTTCAAAGTTCAAACATGAACTTTCCTATACCTTAAATTTTGATACATTCTCTTAACACCTCTCCTAATCCATATCCAATGGATTTTCACCCTTTATAATGCTTCCCAAAGCATATCCTAGGGTTAGAAGTGGTTAGGAACCATTACCGTAGTTGAAATCGGGTTAAATAACGCCGCTTTATCCTCAAAATCAGTACACGAGTCTCATATAAATCGAGCCGGGCGCCCATCACCGACCGCACCTAGCAAAGAACGCACGCACTGTGGCGCTGCAAGGCCACTGCCGGTGGTTTGCCGCGGCGGTTTTCCACCGAGTGGTTTCACGCCAGTGCCGCCATGCGCGCTTGGCACCAGAGCGGTTTTTCCAGGGCGATTTTGATGCCCGGCAGCGATTTGCAGGCGATTTTGCCAGAGGCGATTTGCTAAGTAATTATACATAGCTTGAAAAATCATGAAATTTCACATGTATAATATTTATCACACATACAATCGGTGAAAAATCTTGGAAAAATATTTTAACCATTAAAATAAAAGATTGATACAAAGTTCAAAAACTATTAAAACTTTAAAGTTTTTGATCTACTTTGTATCAACTTCTATAATGATGATTGCTATCAAAAGATAGACTTCACCAAGGTTTTCTAAAGTGATTTTAAAATATTTTTGAAAACCTATTTTGAACCATGGACTATTGACTAGATATACATGACTTGTATATTAGCTTTCCTCATAATTCTTAGTGATGATTGAAATAAGTTTAAGTTCATCTAGATGCACTACCTATGCACCTTGAACCTAACTTATTATCCTAAAATCTCACATGTTATCTAAGGTGTATACATACACATACATGTCAATTTAGATGTGAGATGTGGAGTTAGGATTATTATAGCCTCATGCATTTTCTAGGCAACCCTACTTGATTCCCTTATAAATGGGACTCCAAGTCATGCCATTGTTCTTAACTCAATTTTAATCAAGTTAAATGCATGAATGATCATAGCATAAATGATAACAATAATAAAGCATGGCAATGATCATGATGTCATGACATATGAATAAACTCTAAAAACGAACATGGCATCTATAATAATCCTAAATAGTATCATGACATGTTATATGATAATATAGAATTTTATGTCATGACATGGAAAATTTGGATAAACAAGCACATTAAAACAAACATATAGTCAGATAAAAATAATTTTTATAAACAAAACATTTCATTTAATCAAAACTTCAGTTTTTTTTACATCCAAAATAGAAGTTTGAAAAAGCTCAACTAGAAACATAATTCCTAAACATCCTCTATCGCTAATCTTCTGCAGAAGGTGGAGGCGGAGGAGGCTATTGGCTCAGGGTTCAGACCCGCATCATCTCGTACATGTCGAGCTGATGCTGCTCCATGCGGCTCTGGCACTCCTCAATCCGGGTGTGGCGCTCCTCCATCCGGGTGTGGCACTCCTCCATCCGACTGAGGTGTTGACCCATGGAGGATTGCCCTGATATAATCTCTACCAGTCGGGAGTCCATCGTCTGCTGGTAATCCTGGAATCTGGACTCCAGCTAGCAATCCGATCTGAAGGACCTACCGCTGATACATCTGCTGGCATCAGGTCATCCTCGTGAGCAGCATCGGGGTCCGCATATCGTCCTGCAGGCTCTCCTGGCACTAGAGGTGGCTCCCCATGTGCCCTGGGCTGAGGCCAAGGTATCAGCTCCATCTGCCCATCTCCGGTCTGCAGGCCCGCCAATGTGAAGTTGCGCATTGATATACAGTCGTAGACCTCGTATAGCGCCCTCAAGGATCCCCTGAAAATGTTAATGCCTATGGACTCTAACCATGTAGTGATGATATGTCCAAAGGGAATATGAACCTTCTCTTGCATAGGGGATATAAAATGGACAATGCAATGTTTACATCTAATCTATGACGCATGGCACATAGTGTTGGTGCAGAGGGCTATACCTCGAACCAAATTAAATCAAGACACATGCTTGGACTCATGTTAGATAATCTTTATGCATGCTACCTTTTCTATTAAAAAACCCCTACTTTTTATATAAAACCCCATACCTTTTTTGATTCATGGCAAAAGGGGGAGAAGAACATAAGTTAAGGGGGAGAACAAAATTTAAATAATAAGCGTAACATTTATCTTACTCATTTTCTGCTTTATATTTTCCCTTAACTTTGCGTAAATTTGCCATAGGATCAAAAAGGGGGAGATTGTTGGTGCAGGAGCACCTAAGTCGAACCTATATTTTGATTATGGCAAAAGACGCAAAGTCAAGGATATATCATTATCTCACGAGCTAAATCAAGTGTGCAGAAAAGTGCTAAAGCTGGAGCTGAAGGCTAGCGACACCCGGAGGAAGCCGTGGTGGTCGGGTGACACTCGAGTGACTTCGGAGGGAGCCGAAGGAATCGAGTGGAAGGCCGGAAGCAAAAGCGACATGGTAAGTATTGAGGTAAGCTCGTGTGTGCGAGCGTAAGTGAGGTCATATCCTCCTTACGGGGATGGTCTTAAGCGTAGATCCGACCAAAGACATCCAATCGATGGTCTAGGTCGAGATCGGACGGTCGAAGGCCGTCGAAATAATGTTTTCTTTGAGCTAACTTTGACTTGCAGCAAGTATCAGTCGACTGCCAGCTTGGAGGACTCGACTGTCGTCAATCAGTCGACTGTCGGAGGTTAGCACTCGACTGATGCTGCCATCAGTCGACTGATGATGGCCATCAGTCGACTGATGGTCAAAAGATCAGCCTCGAGGAGTCAAGGCTTATCACCACTTTTCAAGGAGGTTGTGTGTTCATTTGTGATTGGTTGAAGACCCATTCGATGAGGGGCTCAAAGGCTATAAAAGGAGGTCCTAACCTAGGGTTTTCTCAACAATTCTAAGCTTCCAAAAGCCTCCGCAAAGCTACAACTCTCCGACAATGAAGTGCTTCTTCTCTGACGTCTAGGTCTTAACTTCTTTTCTTTTTGTAACGTCGGTTTAAGCTTTTACTTCAGTTTGTTACTTTAAATCTTTCGGAGCTTTTATCGTAACGAGGAGAGGGGGAGTATCCCTCTACCTCAAGTTTTGTTCTTTATTGTATCGATTAACTCCTACCTCCAAACGAGGAGGAGTTCATTTAGTATTTTGCCCTCCGTGCGTGGTCAAGGACTACTAGGGCCTTGGAGTAGTAGCCGAAGGCTACGAACCAAGTAAAAAGAATTGTCTCTTTTATTTATTGCTTATCTTTCCGCTGTAAATTATCTACTCGAGTTTTAACGAACGATTTCGTAAAAGTTTTATCGCTATTCACCCCCCCCCTCTAGCGATCCGCTTCGATCCAACACACAGAAGGAAAAGATGGGAAGGCCGAATCTTGGACAGACCCCGAGTCACAATAGGGAGAAAGCACCCAACAATGACTTTGTAAAGCACATTGTCAGGTGCAGATAGCTCAGTGATAGGAAATAGGTTCTGAGCTGGTGGGCGAGGATGGTGAAAAATGTCCTCATGCATGGAGTCTAAAGAAATATAATCAAAAGGCTTAGGAAGAGGGGCATTGAAGGTAGGATAGAAGATGAAGGTATCATCCAATGGCCTACACTCAAGGAACTCCTGCAAGATCGTAGGAGTGAACTCCAAGTCGCATTTTGCAACGCAAGTAGTGTAGGTAGGACCATCGTCTACCTTCCTTAAATTTTGATAGAACTCCTTAAGGAGATCATCATTTATAGCATGAGTGCATAAAGCTACCTTCATGATCTGATAATACGCTAAAATCTCTATGATATCGCTACATTAATGCCTAAAGAAATCGCCATCGATGTACCTAACCGACATGGGTTGGTATAATCATGATCCACCCTTAATCGGGTCGTTCCTACGTGGTCTTCTACATGAATGCAATGCAATGCAATGGAATGCGATGATACAAACACAATGATTAGATCAAAATGAGTTGTAAAAACAAAAGAAATTTAGGGTTTAAGGGGTATAGAAATTATACTTTGGTGTCATTTGAAGGTGATGAAGGGAAGGCACAAGGCAGCTGCTGAGGAGAACACCGGAAGGATCGTCGAAGGAAGGGTCTCGCCGGAACTCTAATCACAAGGAAAATCGCCGGAGAGGAAAAAACTAGGGTTGTGAGATGTTATTAGGTCTATCAAAAACGTGAATGGGAGAGTCGGCTTTCAAACCTAGGGTTTAGGTCGCCGGCGCGGACGGGAAAGGATGGTCGGAGAAGGAGAGCGACGATCGGACAAGAGAAAAACGTGAAAGGAAGCGAGCGTGAAGACGCCGAACCCTAGCGGTTCGACGTTATAAAATCACGAAGCCAGTCGACTGATGTGTGAAATCAGTCGACTGATTGCGGCTTATTGAGTGGTTTACTGAATCGGCAGTCGACTGCTCCGGCTCAGCACTCGACTGCTGAGCATTCTGTATCGAGCTACAGTAACATCAGTCGACTGATATTGGTCATCAGTCGATTGATGCGATTATCACTCGACTTCTCAGCGAGCCACTCGATGGATGATCCTTCTTCCTTGATGAACAGTACCAACGATCGATTCATCGATCGATCAGCAATTACAAATCGATCGAGTCGAAGCGACTCATCGGCTGACTCACCGATATCATGCTACTATGATCGATCTCGATATCAGATCGATTGATCGATCTCGATTTCGATTCTGAAATTTAGTGAATTTTGATTTCTTCACTCAAATTGTTCCATTTTATCATGTTTATTCTTGTATGTCAAATATATTAATGTCATGCTTATGTTCAGGTATTTGTTAATGTATTTTGATATTTTATTTCATTTTAACAAACATTAACATCCAATGGTTTCAAAATCCTAACATCTCACCCTTTCTAAGTGTTGAAATACACAATCAAGGTGAATGACCTATTTTGTGAGATGCAATACACCATAAATATTCCTTCCATGCAAATATATGGTAAAACACATGAAGCATGGTAGGTGCAAGACATCAAGGTGTGTGGCACTTGAGTATCATTCTTGATGTAACTTCCAAACCTAAAGACACTCCTCTTGATACACTAATTCTTAACGTATGCCAAAACCCAAAATGACACACTGTAACCTCTAAATCTAGATTGTGCCAATTTTATTGATTTTTCATGATTCCAAAAATGTATTGGCACATCCTAAAATCTTTTAGGATATAAGATCAAACATATTTCCAAGGTATCCATAACCTTGAAAATAACCTAAAATGTCAACTTTGCTATGGTTGAGTTAACTACGCATCCAATCAAAGTTGGCACATCCTAACCCATTTAGCATGAGTAAATCACGCTCCTTGAAACCCAAAATCTATTTGAGCTCATTGGATTAATTAGGTATTCCTTAGGAATAACCTCCCTAGATACCTTTCTAATGACCCTTCTAGGCTTGTTAGCCTTGGTCATTATGGTCTTGTCATGGTTAACCTTAGGGATTGCCTTCCTAGTAACCTTCTTAGTGCCTTCCTTAGGTTTCTTAGAAACCCTAGCCACTAGGCACACACCATGGTTGGCCTTAGGGATAATTTCCCGAGAGACCTTGGTTTTCTTAGATCTAGGTTTAGTTCCATAATCAAATGAAACATTATGGTAAGTAGGCATTACTTTCTTAGACATAGGCTTGTGAACCAAACCTTGTCTCCTAGATGATTCTTGCCTCTTACACTCTTTACGTTGACTCCTAGATCCTAGAGTTTGACAATTTGACCCTTTAAATTGATTTTGCATATTTGCAAGGGTCTTTTCCAATTTATCAAGCCTTGACCTCAAGGCTTGATTTTCTAACTCTAATTGTCCAATTGATTTTTGATTAGGTTTTTGGGCATTACCATTTTCTTTAGGCATATGCCTACCCTTATTAGGGTTAACGCCTAAATGGTTTTCGATTTTCTTAATTGTTTCCCTAGGAAGGACATTTCTAGGAACATTAGTCCCAAATTTCTCCTTTGAAATAGGTCTAGAGTTATTATTTCTAGATTTCTCCTTAGACCTAAAACCAACATGTTGAGCTTCTAGACAACCATACTTATTATTTCTAGCATACTTTGATTCATGAGTAATAACAAAATTGTTTAAATTATTTCTAGCATGCGTTTGCCTAACTTTTAAAGAATGAGCATTATGAAAATATACCTTAGAGTTAGTCTTAGAGACTCCCCCTACTTGTGATGCTCCCTCCTTTCTTCTAGAACATTGGCTCCTATAGTGTCTCAGTTGCCAGCATTTGAAGCACACCACGTGCTCCTTGCTCTTCTTGGTGGGTGTTGGATTGAGAGGAGAAACTTTGCTTCCCCTCTCGACTCGGTCGCTCGTTCACGACAATCCCTTCTACGTCCCCGGATAAAAAAATTTATCCTTGACAAGAGGGATTGCCCAAGCAACCTTGTCATCGTCGTGATATTCGTTTAGAGTAGTCACTTGAACAAACTTGTTGTTCAAGCGACCAACCTCTATTCCATGAATAGCCACGGAATAAACGATGTACGGATCGTCGGCTTTTGTGTTTATGTTCGGGGTCCAAGTATATTTAGCCACATACATAAAGTAAACAACCACATACAACATGCATATAATTAAAAAACAATTATAGACATAATACAAAAAAGAACATTAATCAAAATAAATAGGATTATACTGTTGGTGCAATCGGCCCAGGTCACGATTGACCAGACTCGAGTGATGTTTGACAAAGGGATTTGACAAAGTGGTTTGGCATTGATGTTTGACATTAATGTCGGTTAATATGTTTGGGGAGATTTTGAAGCAATCGACCCGGGTCATGTTTGACCGGACTCGAGTTTGACTCGAGGAAGACCTTGATGGTTGACTGGGGTTGACCATGTGATTATGGGAAAGTCCAAGCATGGGTCTTGGCAAGGTAAAGTCCAAGTCATGGGTACTTGGCATGGAAAGTCCAAGTCTTGAGTACTTGGCATGAAAAGTCCAAGTGGGACACTTGACGCATGGAAAGTCCAAGTCATGGGTACTTGGCATTTGGGAAAGTCCAAGTCTTGAGTACTTGGCATGAGAAGTCCAAGCATGGGTCTTGGCAAATGAGAAGTCCAAACATGGGTCTTGGCAAATGGAAAGTCCAAGCATGGGTCTTGGCATGAAAAGTCCAACATGGGTTGGCAAGGGAAAGTCCAAGCTTGAGTCTTGGCATTTGGAAGTCCAAGGGGATTGATTTTAGCAGCGTAAAGTCCAAGCGGAGTCTTGGCGGCGTAAGTCCAATGTGCCTTGGTGGTGTAGACACCGTTAGCATGACATAGCCGAGGGAAGCACCTGGAGGCTAGCGCGATGGATGAACAAGTCATGGATGACTTGGAGGGATCCGAGAGGCGTGAGGCTGATGGAGGTGGCTAGAAGGCTTAGGTCTAGGCTAAGGGTGGTCTATCAAGTATGGGGGCACCATACTTGGGTTAAAACCTCATCTTTGAGGTTGGCAGTCGACTGGCATTATGGTCGGTTCGACTGCCGTGAGTCGACTTGAGTTCGACTGCCGTTTAAGAGCCGAATCGCTGGCGGCCGATCGCTCATGGAGCAGCGATCGATGTCTCACGGTAGCCGATCGCGATCGGCACGATCGCTAGTTCACCTAGCGAGCACAGAGAATGCTCCGTGGCCGATCGGGATCGACTACGCGTGGCGATCGATCACAATGTTGGCGCCGATCGCTAAGAGATCCGTTGGAGTTTTTCTAGCGTGGATCGATCCGTTGTCTCACGACAATAGTGGCATCAGTCGACTGGTGACTTATGGCAGTCGACTGATAGGCGGAAATCCAGCCCGACGCAGGTTATAAAGACAGCTCGGAAGGAGGGTTTTAGCAGCGATTTTCTTGGGCGAAATTGAAGGGGGAAGTTGGTGCTTTCCATTCCTTCAAAGCTAGTTCAAGGCAATCAAAGATCAAGCAATCCAAAGCTCTTGTAAAGTTGTTTTTCCTTTACTTGCATTGTATTTCTTATTTGTATTTGCTTGTATCTTGTGTATTACTTAGTGTAATCCTTGTACGAGGTTTCTCCGCCTCCGGATTGTTCCGAGAAGAAGTTATTATTGATTAGTGATTGCGTGTGCATCACTAGGGCTCTTTAGAGCTTGATCCGTGGAGTAGGAACCGTTCGGTTCCGAACCACGTTATATCCTTGCGTTTGTGTGTTCGTTATTGCTTTATTATCTTTGTTTCCGCTGCGCTAACGAAAATTGTAGACAAGCACGCGAACGTTTTCCATCTTCCTACGGGTCACAACGCTATTCACCCCCCTCTAGCGCCCTCAAATCTCCAACATATACCTCTTGATCTTCTATTATATGTCCTTCCTCCTTTTGGACGTCGTGTGGGCGACGATCTTCCAAAAGTCGAAGCATCCTAGATCACCAATCTTCCTTTCCTTGTTCACTCCGAACAAAGGAAGATCATAAAACAAAACACTTCTTCCTATCTAGAACCGGCCACCAAGTCAATAGACTCGTTGTTGTCACCGGCCAAGGAAAAGAACATGGAGTATGGAAACCGACCAAAGGAGAATCAATGGGAGCATGGGCGCCGGCCAACACTTGGAGAAGAGAAAGCAAACCAACCCTTCACCTTGTTGCCGCCCAAAACCCTAACCCTAGCTCTCCTAATTATCGGCCAAAGAAGAAGGGAAGAAGGATAGGTTGAGCACCGGCCAAAGTATATGGAAGAAGGATAGGTGCCGGTCAACCTTAGGAAGAAGAAGAAGAATCCTCCTCTACTTGTTGCCGCCCACCCCACCACCAAAAACCTTAGCCGCCCACTCCTAATCCTAACCCTAATGGGATTGCTTGCCGCCCAAGGGAAGCAAACCCTAATGCCATCCATCTCTTTACCGCCCAATCCATAAGCCCCTTTATATAGAGTTTAGGGTTAAGCCTTGTTTTAATCTCCACCATTGGTTCTAGGGATTTAATCTCAACCGTCGGATCTAGAGATTTAATCTCAATCGTCGGATCTAGAGATTTAATCTCTACCGTTGGATCTAGAGTTTTATTTTCATCCATTGGATCTAAGCTTCATGAGGTATTAATAGGCTACAATAGAGACCATGAGGAGGAGTTGGATCTTGGCCACCCAACGGATCAAGCCCGCATAAAGTCCGATCCATTAATGATTATCCATTCCACTAGAGGATTATCATTGATCTACCTCACCAACCCCCATAAGTTAATATGGGCTCCATATATTATTTGTATTTTTTTTCCCCGTGTTTAAAATCTCGAATGTCTGTCGATTAATTAATTTACCGACCATTAATTAATCAACATCTAACTCCATGAGTAGTACCACTCAACCTTATCATCATGCTGGACCAAGTCCACCTGCAGGGTTTATGTGATAAACCTTATGAGCTCCTCAAGGGGACATCATCATCCTAATATATAGGACACGGTTTCCTCCTATAATCAACGGCATACCATATAAATAATACCATTTCTCAACTTACCGAGCCTATCGATTTAATCTATAAATCTCGCCCATTGGTAAATCAAAGAAATGAATACTAAGTATATGTGCCCGTTATTATATCGAGATTAAGTGCATGTACAATATAATATCTGAGGTCCGATTCGATTATGTAGTCAGCAATAAATCGAATCACCTCTAAGTCGGTCCTGCTCAATACACACAAAGTGCACTAGTGTGATTCTATGGTCAAGACAAATCAATACCAAATCACACTACAACCATTCCAATGGTTTGTCCAAAGTCATCTCGGTTGTGAGCCTTTACTTATACTTTACAATGAGCCGATAACATGATCTCCCGTGTGACACCACACACCATGTTATCTACAATGTAATGTATTAGACAATATGCATAACCATAAAAATGTAAACAATGATCATGTGATTCTTATTTCAAAAATAAAGATGTTAATACAAAAGATAGACTTTTCAGTATACATCCCAACAGGTGGGGACACCGACATCCTTGACTTTTTCATTGACTTTTGAGCACCCCCGCTCTGATACCGATTGTTAGATCGAGATACGCTAGAAGGGGTGAATAGCATATTAAAAACTTTTCTTTCATTTTGACAAAACGCGTAATCAAAGTACGATTACAGCGGAAAACAAATAAAGAAATAACAAACAAGAACACAAATAGTTTTTTTGTCACGCCCCGAGAGTATGCCGAGCCGAAGATAATCGGACAACATCTCCCCTGTACGTGATACAATTCTCTGATATACATAAAGTCTTTCGGCCACAATCACATAAAAAATATATAAACATAATCCATACAAACATAGCGGAAGATACTGACAAATAATACAAAGACTCACTATGTACTCCGGAGTGACTTGACACAACAAGAATCATAATAGAAACCATATCAAAGGACAAATACATACAACACATCCGTATATCATAAATACGGAAACGATATAGGATAAAACCCAAAAACATCAATTCATAAGAATACAACATCGATATGGAAATACTATCCAACCATTTGGTGTGAGATGGGATCAGCTGACGGAGCTCCGAACATCCAAGGAATCTTCTACCTGTTACCTGGGCGATAGGAAACCCAGGGTCCGGGGTGGTGAGTATAAACTCAGGGGTAATATATAAAAAGTGCATGAACAACATATAAGGATATAGAGATCTACAAGTATACATGTGAAGATCTACATGTATACAGAATGAGTCCAATAGACATACAGTTCTATCCAAATATAATAACAAGTAACCACAGTATAGTCATACTCAATGCATATACTAAACTGATCAACTGAACATGAAGTAATGTACCAACGTACCTGACGGTCTGCAACACCATAAGCTATATCATCCTGAACAGGCATACAATAACATAACCCGGTCAATCCCATACCTGACCAACACTCAGACATATGAATAGTATATAATCACATGTAATAACATCCCGGTCCATACTAGAACATGACGCTAATCAAATGCATACAATAGTCTGAACCAACACATATATCATGCTCAACACACAGCAGTATATAATATGCAAATGACATGTATCATGATGAACAAGCATATGCAGCAAACATAGCTCAATCAAATGCAGCATCTCACAGGCATATGTAAAATATATATCAAATACATGCATACATATATATATCAGCAATGCGTATGCATGGTCACTATCTGTGAACCCGTCCAACCACGACCCCAGAGTGGCCAGGGTGGCACGACATGACAACTATCCCGACTCCAGCTACCACTACTCTCGAGTGGCCGAGTTGGATAGTATGACTGGTAACTAGCCGCCATAGAGCTATATTCTACCCTAGGGGTCCCTACTACAAGAGACTCTAGCTACCACTACCCATGAGTGATCGAGTGCTGCACAACAGGACAAGATGCACGCCACTCCAGCTACCACCATCTAAGTGGCCGAGCGCGGCACATCCAATGCTCTGCCCTTAACCCTGCTACCACTACCCCGAGTGGCGGGGGAGGCAGGATGACTGACGACCCATCTCAACCACAAGGGAGACACAGTCAACAACATGCATGCAGTGTAATGATGCATAGCACCACACAAGTATCCTCGCAACACTCCCTATCCCACAGGGAGTCCTGGTCAACCAAAAGTCAACTATGCAAGGACTACCAATCCACAAGGCACTCTCTCTACCACACAGAGAGTCATACCCAACTGACAGTCAACCACACTAAGACCTCCAGTCTATGGCGAGATACTATCGACAATCCATATAACCATACACAGATATACGATCCATAATGGATATACAATCATGCTAGGACCTCCAGTCCATAACAACATACTGACACTCACACACTTATCTATGCACAACCACTAGATCCACCATAGATGCACAACTAATAAGTGTACGGCACAACAATCGACTTCCTAATCTAATCCATCACCTAACTCTAGTGATGTAACACAGTAACCTAATTTGAGGTCACAAAGATAACCCTAACCACATGTACTTACTGAACATCCATCAACTAACACACAATAGGGTTTGTAGTTTATATCCGTGATAGATAATCAATGAAGTAACAGCAATATATCTCAAAGGTCAAAGCTAAGTACAAGCACATGATAAAATAAGAGTGGAGTCAAGGTAAAAGAATTCAGTATAAATCCAAATTCATGCACCAGATTCAGATCAAAACTACCTGACCAGGGTAGATATTACCCACCTGATACGAAGCTCTAATAATCCTCACGGTCGTGGACCTGCTTCATATCCCAAACCTGCACAATAATAACAAATTATGGTTAAGTACAAGTCTCCGATAATTATACGAACTAAACACTGATTCATTCTATATTTGCATCCTTTCCTCGTCAACGAGTTAGAAACTCGAGCATCCCAATCTGATACATCCTAACCCAACTCATAATAGATCACGACATCCACAGGATCAATTAAGGTAAATAGATCTAAATAACACTCATAATCGATCATGAACTACCCTTGAAAACAATCGGCCGAAGACCATCACGGCAAGAACAGATCATCGGAAGAATCCAATCTACCTCCTCCTTCCACCCACGGCTGACACAATACATAGATAAATCGACATCACAATCAACAAACCCACAAACTCCAACAGTGAAAGATTTCACCTTCCAACGCAATCCACAGCCCAACCATTATAAACTCCCCAACCAACAACTAAGGAAATAAACTAGATCAACAATGAACTAATTAAATAACACGATGTTTCAAAATTGTATCAATAGCTTCCTTACCTTGTCTCCACCACTCATCGTTGTACAACCATCCAACAGTATATATACAGAACATCAACCTTTACACAACCAAAATCATCTACCCCTCGATTTCAATTCAGATCATCAATCGATTACCATTCTAAAATCAACAACAACATCAACATACCATGAATTCGTAGCAATTATAGACAACACAACGAAAGGGAAATCAAACTTACCGACCCAAATCTGCACCAGCAGCTACCTCCCCTATTCACCGTCGACCATCAAGCTCCACAAACTGCCCAAACACCGATCTGAGCTACTAGCAGTGAGACTCACAACAACATGGATTCAATCCAAATCAAGGAAAGAAAATCGCCTATTCACCGAGCTCAGCACTCCACCGGCAACCCCCCTTTTTCACCGGCGAAATCAGCCCCAATCACTGCCAACCACATATCTGAGCTAAGATACACCATCCACAACTAGATCTAAGGAAAACGATGGTGAAACCCATCCCTAGACCACCGACATACCTTGATCGCCAGCTCACTGCCGCGACGACAGCACCGCCCATCCGCCGAAGATATCGCCGAGATCCCCCAGGCGAGAACCCATTGATCCTCCATCGGAGATTGACCAAGGTGACGGCGCCGTCGACTGCTCTCACTGGGACACCAACGAGCTGAGGAGGAAGCGATGCGATCACGGAGAAAGAGGAGCGACGCAGAGAAGAGGAGAAACGGAAATCACTATCGGGGATGTGGGTGAAGCCGACGAAGACGGATGTGGGTCGGGTTTGGGTTCGAGTGGTTTTTAAAAGCCGATGGAATAGGTTCAGCTAACTCAAGTCTAGCCTAAGTTTAACCCAATCATCTATTTAAGCTTAAATCTTCCTCATATGGACTCCTTTTGAATCCGAAAAATTTTCTGTGAACTCCTGAGAAATTATATAAGACAATTTCTCCATTAACAAGGGGTATTTTATTCTATTATTATTATTATCATTTTTCCATATCTTACATTTTTACTTGGTTCATAGTTGCGAGGCTGCTAATCCAAGGCCCGCAATCTGTGATCGCTTTCAATAGGCAATGCACTAAGAGATTTCTTCCTCGTTGGAGGCAAGAGACACGAGATATACAAAAAGTAAAGGAGTCGGTAACAACCTTACTGTTCCTTTTAAAGATTAAGTATATGAGAGATAATAAGAAACAATATACCGACACAAATATCTTAAGGTTCAAGCACGATCGGAATTGTGACGTTTGTAGCACAAAGGTGAAGTTGAGAGAGCGAGAATACTTTAGTGCAATTCAATTCATTAATCTTAGAGTTTGTGTCTAACCCTTCTTTTATATACCTTCACCTTCACCTTCTTTATAGACCGATCCAACCTTATCTTTATGTTTTTGACTTGTCCGCTTACATCAGTTGACTGCTCCTTTCGCTAGTCAACTGCTGGTCCATCTCAGTAGACTGATGCACTTGAATTTCTATTTAATCACCTGCATCACAAGATTAGTCCGAAGCATACAGTAATAGTGATAGAGACGGTCAGTCTTCACTACAACAAAAATGCTAAAAGACAACACCATAAAGACAACGGTTTTAGGAGAAACCACTGTGATTTTGATAAAAGACAATGATTTTTGACAAAATCGTTGTCTTTGAATACCCATATAACACAAAAGACAATGATTTTACACTATCTGTTGTTGTTGACCATTTTTTTAATTAACAATACATTTTATAACGGTTTTCCATAACTGTTGTCTTTAAGAATTTTTTTATCTTAACAACAGTTGGGACAACGGTGCAATGAACCTTTGTCAATGAGAATATTTTCGTAACGTTTGGTACAACGATAAAAAATTATTATCATTGTGATAATAATACAATAGTTCTAAATCGTTATCAATGAAATTATAACGGTTGTCTTTTTCCCACTTTAAAACTCATGCCAAAAATTAGGACACATGTGTAACTTTCATTAGTAATCACAAAAAAAAATGTAGCAAACTTTTCTTCTGATAGTGCCTAGTAAGTGATGGTTACTGGTGGAGAGATGAATGTCTTGATTAGGCAATGATATTATAATAACTCCACTGAAATAACCATCTAGCTACGTCAAGCGTTAGATGCCAATCTTGACACTTTGTTGTTGGTGTTTCAGATGTTTATGTGGTTTAGAGCTACTATCCATTATTAAACAAACACAATGAAGATTCTTTGAGATATAATATTAGTTAAATACGATATTAAGATAATAATAAAATAATAAGAATTAATCAAGAAAATTATTTATTAAATTTTTAGAAATTTTTGATTTTTTTTTTAAATTTAAATCAAGTTGATATGGCAATTCACGGCAAAAGATCAAATAGACTTTTATAAAATCTATTTGGATTAAGTTATAAATACTTACACCTAGGTTTCTTTAATTTCCCTGTTCTTCCCAAATCACCGATCCCTTTCTTTTCTCCTGCCGCCTCCCTCACCTTCCTTGTGTCGTCGTTGCACGCCTTGTCGCCACTCACTTCGACGAGCTCGCCTTCGTTGCCACCCTTGCGTGCGACACTGTCACCACCAGCTAGTGTCAATCAAGCTCGATGGTGCACCTGCACGCAATGACCGCTGAGTGGATTTGCGCACGACGACCACTGTCGCCCCTATGCACGACGATCGTCGGGCTGCCCCTGCGTGTGATGACCGCCGAGCTATCCTTGAACACAATGACCGCTGGGCCGCCCCTGCACCATCGCCCGCAACCTTTCTTCATATGCGGCGAGCAGTTAGTCCACCACTACCAATAGCCATCGCTATTGCCCGCGCCTTCGCCTATCAGCCTAGCTCGTTCGGCGCAACCAGATCCGCAACCAATGACCCCTCAATTCGGTCTTTCTGAGCTCGCAATGGATTTCTTGTTTCCTTTGCGATGACTCCTAATATGCCGATTTTATCTGCTTCGCCTCTACAAATTTCCTCCCTCCACGACCAACTCTTGATAAATCTGTGCATCGACTAGATTCTTGCTCATTCCGCGGTTTCTAGGTGTTGTTTGCATTGCCCTTCACTGCCACTGCAATCGGCGCCACTTCCTCCGGTACAGATCCGGTGAACCTGAGGTAATCACCATTAATTGAGTAATTAAGCTTGATTAGGGATTAAACAATAAATCCGCATAGAAAAAGAAGTATTAACAGCTTAGAGGCATGGAATTTTGTAGTTGGCACTGTTTCTTTTCTTGTCAATTACTGAATCATTGAACCATGTAGTGTATTCTTTTTTTAGGCTCTGTTCAATCAATGAATCAAACTCAAGGCAACAAAGAAATGTTCTCCTATTTGCACTTAGCGTAGCATATAAGCCAAGCTCAGTTAATGGTTGAAGCGACTTAAAGAGATTATTTTGATGCAGAACAAAAAAGAGAGAAGGCTCAATTCTTATCTTGTACATATATTACGTATATTGAGAATCATAGTTACAGATTCAAAGTCCCATTTGGTATCAGTTAATTTGCAGTATGTGAATCCCTTGATATTGAGAATGTTAAAGCCAAACTTAAGCTGATGGTAGATTAAGAAAAAGTAATGCAAAACAAAGAGGTTCTATGCTAGAGTTTGCAGGAAGACAGCATATTCATTAGCACTATTTCTTTACTCTTCATCTAGGTCTTATTAGACAATCATAGTCCTGTGGTTGCAGCATTGCTATGTTTACTTACTATTACAGATTAACAGGAACTCGTTCTACATTGATTTCAAAATTTTAATAATCCATCTTCAACAGACCAATAGAAGGGGAAGATGGCATTTTGCAGAAAACTTTATGGCTTAGTTGGGCAAGGAATTCTTAAAGATAATGTAATAGGCAGATCAAATGAGGCTTTCTAGATGCTTAACTCTGTTCGCTTGTCTACAAAACTTTTTGTTGGAGGTATTATTTCTTTTTTTTTTCATGCAGATTTATTTAAAAGTGAATAATGCATTGATTTACTTGATAGTAAGTAATATGGTTCAGAACATCTTTTTTATGGTGCCTTGTATATTTTATCCTTACCTGTTGCTGTCAGGCCTCTCTGACACTCAAGGAAGCATTTACCAATTTTGGAAATGTGATTGACGGTTAGTAGCTATAACTAGTTAGTAATTGGAAATGTGATTGGAGGTTAGTAGCGAAGCTACATATGAACTTCTAAGTAATAAATCTTTCCCTCATGAGTTATGTGACTGCTTTTGTAATGCAATGAATGCTCAAGCCGCATGGTTGCTCACAGCTGAAAATTCATAAGCTTTTACATCAAGTAGGCATGCAATCGACTCTGGGAAGTAACCTTTTTTATTTACGCAACAAGAGTTATTACTGATAGAGACACAGGAAGGTCGAGAGGCTTTGGGTTTGTCAACTTTTTGAGCGATCAAATGCATAGTTGTGTACGTATAGTACATATGTTGATTTCATGTATTAATACTTTGACTCTTGATTTGTAAGTTATATTTATCCTGGTCTTATGCATTTTCTTTTATGTTTAAATGGTAGACATTTGTATAGAAAGATGGAGGAGGAAAATAAGTTCGGCAATTTATCAAATCGCGTTCTATACGTTGGAAAATACCAAAATCACATAGATAAGTTTCAAAATTACCTAATCACGTATTTCTTTCCGGATTTACCCTCCGCTCATCCACGTGCTTGTCCCGTGCTCGTCCAAACCGAAATCATGCTCCGAGCCACATCATCATAGAGTCCGAGCCACGTTACCACGAAGAAAAGCAAAGAAAATCAAAATTGAAACGATCGACGGTGGCGAGGGCGAAGGCGAAGAAAATCCAAACGAATGTGCATTTTCGACGCCGATTGTGTTTCCAACGAAGAGGACTACGACACATTAGTTTCTGACCATCAACTGTCGACGAACGGTGTATCTTCTTCTTCAAAAGGTAACCCTAAAATCGCTCCAAATCTCCTAACCTTTCGTCCTACGATATTTCCTCCGACGAAACTCTTTCATCTAACATTTTCTCCGGCGAAACTCTTTTCTCTGATATTTTCTCCGATGAAACTCTATTCACGGCTATTTTCAATCAACCAAACTATATTCTGCTAGAAATATTGTAATCCTCCTCCCTTTTCCGATAAAGCTCTTCTCCTGCAGACCACCTCTCCAACCAAACTCTCCTGTCTTTCTTTCTCCATGCAAACTTCATCAGGCTAAAAATTCACATCCTTCGGCAAATGATGAAGATGCAAGATTTCAACTTGCCATCATCTCCAAAGATTAGATTGAATATTATTTATGTTGTGATTGTCGTTTTAATTAGTATAGTTTTGTTATCATGCAGGAAATGAAATAAATTAGATCATCTTCTGCAAGAGAGGTCCAATTATCTATTTTGGGGCAAAAGTTACGCTGGATGAGCAAGTTTGGACATTTAAAAAAAAAAATTCACAAATTTCGACCAAGGGAAAAAGCAAGAGGCATATACATTTGCATGAAAAACACATCAAAGTATTAAGCACTTGTCCCTTTGTATCATTCCTTACCATACTAGAAATTCCACATCTCAAAGGATTATTGGTCAATATATTTAGAAATTGAGATTCCGAAGCAAAGACATTTAAATTCTTCAATGTGGTTGTGTCCTTCACAACCAAAGATGATGCGTTATTGCTTGGAATCCAAGATAGAGGCATACATGTCCAGATGGATTCCAATATTGCTTCTGGTGAATTAGATGGATTCCAATGTTACTTCTGGTGAATTATTTGAAAGGTTTTTTTGTGAGTAAAGAACTTAATCGATCAAGATTAGAATACCTGCTAAGGAAGTATTATCTCCGTGTGGAGTTTGATATGGATGTTTTGTTATTTTGTAAATTTTATGTTTTGTATCTTTTTTCTTCTGTTTTATTTGCTTCTTCTACATATAAACTACCTTTAGGCATTATAGATATTGTAGATAATTTTGATAATCTAGGAAGATATAATTGGGTTGAGGCAATATATAATTATATGGCACCTCAACTTCAAATATTTGGGGATGTTTTTACATCCAACACTCCTAGCGCTATCATCTCACTGCCTTATATAAAGGGATTTGCTGGTCTACTAGATGTAAGTTTTGATTATCTACTTAATACATTTAAAAATAATTTATAATTTATAATTGTTTAATTATGACATAGGCTTAGTTTCTTAAGCATGTCTCTATTCAACTGCTTAGCAGCATCGTAACTGATGCACGCGAACGTGATCTCAAATCTCGCGAAGGAGACCGTCGAGGACTCGAAGTGCACGTTCGTGCTCAACGCTCGCAAGTGCACGGGTGTCGTCAAGTAATAAAGATTTATTGATCCCACAAGGACTGAGATTCGAGTACCGATCTATTCGGTGGATGTTATTATTTGAAAATTGATTCTAATGGTTGCGGTTCAGAGGGTTGTCGACGGTCCTAACTCTAGTACGGTGTCACACAGAGGAAGAGCAGGATTTCGGTTCGAGACTCTAGACGCTATGAGTCTTTGGATGGATTCTAGGATTTCAGTTTCGTTTGTGTATCGCAGAACACATTGTCAATTGGGTTTTGTCTAGGTTTCTAACTACGGTTTTGTAGAAAGGACATCATACACTCCCCCGATGAGCCTTTGCATCTATCGGAAGCTATCTCTGACATACCAGGTCAACCCCTGGCTTTAGGATGGGATAGTCGGTACGAGGATGTCGAATCGATCCCTACGACGAGTCGAAAATGGGGTGCATTTCCTACTCTATCGCATCCTTCTATCCACAATTACCGACGATGGGGACAACCCCTTGGTTCCTCTTTAAATTCCCCTAAATCTTTGATATGAGGGATGTCACCCCTCGTATCGGCTAAGCACAATGACTAGAAAACCAAAACAATAGCTATATGTCTAAACCAAACACCAATTGCAAATATAGATTCAAGAACGAAAAGATATTTGAACCAACATATTCTAGCTCAACACAAATGACTCCCTAGTCCTAGAATTAGATAATCTACTCCATGAATGCGAGAAAAGAATCACAAGGCATTGTCGAATTCATATATACAAGATAAAGTATGAAAAGAATATAGATTACAATGCATTGAGGCTCTTCTCCATGGCGTTGAGGTGCAAAACTTGGATCTCGAGCGGCTTCCTTCCTCCCCGTTGCGAGTTTCCGAAGCTTTTTAGGGCTTCGGAGTGTTGTCCCGGCTATCGTGCCTCCTCCCTAGGGGTTGGGCATGGCCTTCTTTATATAGACATGAGGTCGGTTCTTCGCGAAATTCAGAAAAAGACCTAATCGCGCTAAAACGCTGGGCCTCCACACGGCTGTGTGTTTCCACATGGCCAGGCCGTGTGTGGCCAATCTCGAGCTTCGGACACGACCGTGTGTAGCCACACGCCCTGACTATGTGCCCTACTGTATCCAGCTGTCAAATGCTCTTTTTCGCTCCGAAAGTGCATCACTTTTCCCATGAAATGTTATCCTGCATACAAAAGTACAAAGAGCAAATCTCCAAACCAGAAAACAGGAAATGCATGCAAAACAAAGTAAAATATGCATGAGATAAACATAAAATAAAATGAGATGTGAGCGAAAACTACTCTTAAAATCTTATATATTTTGCTCACATCAATTCTCTCAGACTTAGATCTTTGCGTGTCCTCAAGCAAATCTCATTGCCATGAAATTTTAAAAAGACATCGTTCCATACTTAGCATATTAACTAGATTTATTAAGTAGTATTTTCAATCAAAGAAAAATAGATATGTTCTAAAAATTCACTAAGTTAGCTCCTCATGTACGTGCCAAGTGAATATTCTTAGGCTACGTTTGGTACGGGGTAATCAATCTTGTAATGTAATAGGATTACATTACAAGATGATTTACTTTGTTTGGTAACATTTCAAAGATGTAATGTAATGTAATCGCATTACAAAATAAGAGCCAAGATCCATAATCTCGATTACGAAGGAAAAACAATGTAATCCGATTACATTACGGACTCAATATTTATCATGACAAATATATCCTTCTTTTATTTTTCGGGCGGCGGCCGACAACCACCGGGGATCGGTGATCGGTGATCGGGCGACGGCCGGCGATCGGCTGGCGTCGCCTCGACGGGCCGGCGATCGCGGCGACGGCCGACGGCTGACGGCGGCGGCCGTCGTGGTGACGACGGCCGGCGACGGTGGTCGATGGCCGGCGGGCAACGGCGCGGCGGCGGGCGGCCGACGATCGGCCGTGGTCGATCGACGGCAAACCGGCCGACGACGGCCGGCGGCGATCGACGGCATCGGCGTGGCGATCGGCGGCCGACGATCGGTGGTCGACGGCCGACGATGGCCGGTGGCGGCCGACGATCGGGCGACGATCGATCGGTGCCCACCGGCGATCGGCGACAACCTTATAAGGGTATTTTTGTTATTTTATAATAATATGAATTATATTCCTTATAAAAAATATGGACACCAAACAAACGAATATAATCACTTTTGTAATCAAACATTATACACCAATCACTAACCAAACACAGTAATGTATACACATTACATTACAAACTTGATTACATTACAAGGTTGATTACATTACCCCGTACCAAACGTAGCCTTAGGGGATACTCATTCCATGGTAAGACATCGTTCCATACTTAGCATGCTTTCATAAGGTCTCTGGCTCTTAGACACTTACCTGCCCAAAACGAGGGTCATTCCCTAGATCTAGCACAAAGTCTCAAAGGTGTGCTCAGTATTGAGAGAAATTGATAGGTGTTTCCCTAGTAACCTAACTCGGTCTCAAAGGGGCACATAGTCATTTCCACCCATGACAACTATTTTTTTATCCCTCATAATCTTTTTTTTTTTCAATTTTTTTTCCTTACTCTCTTTTTCTTTCTTTTTTTTTTGGATTTTTATTTTTCCGAATGGGCTTCCACAATCCGAGCATCTCCAGTAACTAAAATGTTAAATCTATAGTCACCTATGGATTCCAAAGTACTAGACTACTGAGATGAATTATAACTAGGTACGTACTAGATTTTCTCTTTCAGAATGTTCGCCATGTGTAGGTGTAAAAATAAAAGCTAACCAATGTAAGTCTAGAATATTCATTAGAGCAAATAAAATAAAATATCATGAGGTAAATGAAGTTAAGCTACCCATGAAAATAACTCATGAACAAACTTTAGAAATACTATTGAGGCAACTTTATAGATAACAAAAATTAAGTGCTAAAAGCAACTAAACAACTTATGTATGAACAAATGAATGCTAACCATAATGGAAATATCAGGAAAGAAACTACTACTAGAAACAAAATAAATCAAAACTTGGGGTCTCCCCCAGACTTAAGTGAAGCATACCTCTAGTATGGTGGACGAAGTAGAAAGTCTGGTAGCCTCGGCATCTCGGGATCTTGGGAGAATCTGGTGTTGAGCCGCTGATGCCACATATACATATGGTCGATCTGAGAGCTGGTGGATGCAGCGGCTGCTCGGTGCTCCTCCTTCCTAGCCCACTGTGCTTGCTGGGCACGTATGTGCTACCGCATCTCCTAACGGTGGGTGGCCTCCTCCTGGTGACGGACAACCTCCTCTTGGAAGTAGATACGGACCTCGTCGTAGAACTCCTCGGTCCGCTGGAAGTGCTCCCGGAAGCCTTGAAACTCTGCATGCATGTAGGAGCTCTGCTCCTCCCATCGTTGCCTCTGCATCTGCTGCTCGATATATATGTCGTTGAGGCACAATCGGAACTCCGAAAAATCATAGGTAGATGTACCTGCATCCTGCTCAAAAGTAGAAAAAGATGGCGGTGCAGGTGCAGACTCATGTCGACGTGGACTAGGTGGGCTCAAAATGATCTTTGCTTCTTCCTAGTAGGTTTTTCCCTAATCCTAAGCTATTTGCAGAGAACATAAGCGACAATAAATCAAAGTCTAAATTATACACATGAATGCAGAAAGATTAAAAACATATAAAATTAAGCTTGGGTTGCCTCCCAAGAAGCGCTTTATTTTAAGTCTTTTAGCTCGACCACACTCCATTATTTCAAATTGGCTCCGGAGGTTTTGTAAACCTCCATTCATCTGTCTCAAATACTTTATCTATGCTATCCTCTCTAGCTCTGGTCAGAATGACGTACTTTCCTGACACGGGTCCCTAACGTGCTGCACTAGCAGACTCAAATTCCATCTTATCGTCTCCTACTTTTAGAGTCAGCTTGTGATTCTTAACGTCAATGATCATTCTTGCAGTTGCTAAAATGGTCATCCTAGGATGATGGGTATCATCGGATCTTCTTCCATTTCCATGACTACAAAGTCAGTTGGAAGTGTAAAATTTCCCACCTTAATAGGTATGTCTTTTAGAATTCCCAGTGGGTATCGGTATGAATGGTCGGCTAGCTGCAATGTCATAGTGGTGTCCCTTAAATTCCCCAACCCTAGCTTTTTGCATAGGGTATAGGGCATCAAGCTCACACTAGCGCCCAAATCACAGAAGGCTTTGCTAATCAGAGTCGTCCCTATATAGCACGGGATATAAAAACTCCCCGGATCCTTTAGTTTCTGAGTGGTCTCATTCCGGAGATACGCACTTGATTCCTCTGTGAGGGCCACTGTCTTAGACTTTTTGACCTTCCTACGATGTACCAAAATATCTTTCATGAATCTTGCGAATTGGGGCATTTGGTGCAGCGCTTCGAGTATCGGTACCTCTATTGAGATTGATTTTAGCATGTCTAGAAATTTACCAAACTCAGCATCTTTCTTTGCATGGGTTAGTCGCTGGGGGAATAGAACCATCAAGGATGGTTGCGTCTTTGCGGAAGGCTCCCGATTTATGTCTGTGTCTTCTTCCTTCCTGATTTCCCTCGGAGGTTCCCTTATTTCGAGTCCTGGTTCTAGTCTGGCAACCACCCGGTTCGACATCTCTTTCAGCATCCTCCCACTCCACAACGTCACTGCCTTGCACTGCTCTACCGGATTGACTTCTAACTTTCCTGATAGTTTTCTGGTACTCTGGAGATCTGATTGACAATCGTAGCTACTTGAATTTCAAGCGTCTTTTGGCTACTGGCGAGATCCTTTACAGACGACTTTAACTTTTGGATCATCGTATCTGTCTGCGAATGTCGCCACTGAAATTTCGCATTCGCTTCATGTTGCCTCTGAATGAAGTTTTCTATCATATTCTCCAGACGGGTGTCAGGTGGTTGCGGCTGCCCATATACTCCAGGCGATTGGAAATTCTCCGAATTACTCCAATAGGAAAAATTCGGGTGGTTCCCTCATCCGGGATTGTAAGTGCTGGAGTATGGGTTGTTGGGCCTGAGATGGTGGTCCCCAACCGCATTGACATGCTCGATCTGCTCCTCTAATCAGCCCTGTCATCCATAGTAGTCCTCCTAATACGTTGTTACTCCTTCTCCATAGTCATTAGTCACATATGTAGAAACAGGATTTAAAGAGTCGAACCGTCTGCTAAGCGTGTCCATCCTCGCTGCTAGGTGGTCCACGGAGTTGACAGCATATCGTCCCGCTGCAGGAGCTGGGTGACTACGTTCGGAAGCCCATTGATGGTGGTTTTGGGCCACCTCTTCTATCAGCCCCTCCGCTTCCTCGATAGTCTTATTCATTAGCGCTCCTCCTATAGCAGAATCGAGGGACATCTTTGTGGCGTACGTGATCCCCTTATAGAATATGTGGATCACCAACCACCTTTCCAGTCCATGGTTGGGGCATTGGTAGAGTAGCCCCTTGTAGCAATCCTAGGCTTCAAATAGGAACTCCCCTTCCTTCTGACAGAAGCTCGTGATTAGATGATGCATGTGAGCAGTTTTGCTTGGCGGGAAGTACTTGTTCAAAAATTGCTGCTCACACTGCTCCCATGTAGTAATGCTTCCCGATGGCAAGGAGTGAAGCCATGCCATGAGAAAGGGAATAGGCTCAGGCGGATCGCGTCGGCAAGGACTCCATTGATCTTCGTTTTCGAGTAGATTTCCCAAAATGTCTCCAGGTGCCGGTTCGAATCTTCAGTCGCATCTCCCTCGAATTGACTCTGCTGGACTATGTGTATGAGTGTCGGTTTCAACTCAAAGTTGTTTGCCAAAATGGACGGTCCAGCTATACTCAGCCTAAATCCTCTAGCACTAGGGGTTGCGTACTCTCGCAAAGGTCGGCTACCTATGTTTACCACGGATGCAGTTTGGTCCTCCATCCTCTTCTGTTCAGCTCTTCGACGATGGTAGGTTCGTTCGATTTCTAGATCGATCAGAATCATACCTTCTGATCCTAGGCGTCTAAGCATACGAAGAACCGAGCTACAAAATTAGGAGTATTGCCTAATGCTCAGAAACAAGAAATAAACTAATCTAGCGAACTAAATCAAATGAAGAAGAGCTAAAAAGAAAACATAGAACTACTGCTAAAATAAAAACTAATTCTAGATATGGAAAATCTAAAACTGAAGTAAATACAGTAAAATAAATAAATAAAAAAGTAAAGCAAGTAAATAAATCTAACCTAAGTCTGATCAAATTATCCACTTCTTGATTCGATATCGAATCAATCGGTCCCCGGCAACGATGTCAAAAACTTGATGCACGCGAACGTGACCTCAAATCTCGCGATGAAGACCGTCGAGGACTCAAAGTGCGCACTCACGCTCAACGCCCACAAGTGTACCGTTGTCGTCAAGTAATAATGATTTATCGATCCTACAGGGACTGAGATTCGAGTACCGATCTATTTGATGGATGTTATTATTCGGAAATCGATTCTGATGGTTGTAGTTCAGAGGGTTGTCGGCGGTCCTAACTCTAGTATGGTGTCACACGGAGGAAGAGAAGGGACGCTATGAGTCTTTGGATGGATTCTAGGATTTCGGTTTCATTTGTGTGTCGCATAACACGTTGTCAATTGGGTTGAGACATATTGGGACCTCCCTACCTACGTTGTCTTTCCGAACACTTGGGACCTCCCTTCATATTGAATCTCAGTCTAGGCCAAAAAGAGTTGAGACATCACCTACACAATTAGATAGAGACTCTGCAGCTGCATGCTCACATTGCATTGAAAATGATAAACAAATCCAAAACCTTACCCACCAGAATGAAATGCTTGTTAAATTAAATGAAGAATTAGTAGTCATTCTGGAAAGGAAAGGTTTTTATTATCCAACTAGCGACTATGTAGAAGATCCTATTCCTGAAGATCTTTCTGACAAAGTAATGAGGAGAGGACATGATAGAAGGCGTTATAACCTCAGGTCCACTTATAAAGATACACCGAAATAGCTAGCAATCGTCCTAGGTAGGAAGAGGCCCAAGATAGAAAAAGATATTGAGGGGGGTAAGTTGGGGATAAAGTCTATGGAGCTAGAATTTAAAATAAAAGATATGTAAGAAGAGCTTCCACCTATTTTAGTCTCTGACGAGATTGATGAAGAGGTCGATAAAAAAGGAGCAAGGAAAAAACAAATTAACATTATGAGATTGAACTCTATTAAAGTAAGTTTACATTTACGCAATAATAGTTAATGTTTACACATTTTTATTGCTTTCACAATTATTTTGTTAAATACATTGTGTTATATCTATTTGCAGTATTTGAAAGGAAAATTTAAAGCGACAAAAAAGAAAAAGCGAGAAGAATACGTGACCTACCTCATATCAATGCTTCAAAATTGGACATTGTCTATTTCTGAGTTTGTATGGGAGAAAGGCTACTACTCATTGACAATACATGGCTTCCTATCATGTGTTTTAGGCAACATCTTCATTGATGAAGAAGTAATCGACACTTACATTTCATTATTCTTCAGGGAAGCGTCCTCAACTGGTAGGCCATATAATAAGTCGATATATTGCTCAACCGAATTCATGGTAAAAGTTTTGCTCCCTTTAACTTTTTATAATATTTTTTTTACATTATTATACAAATTTACAATTATATCTATAATCTTGCAGTCATCATATGAACATTTATGGGAAACAACTTTATGTCAAATTATAAAAACATATCCGGTTGATCGGGAAGTGAGGTATATTTTTATACCTATAAATACCGATAATTCACACTATCATTTAATGGTCATGGGCATCGACACCAAAACCTTCTACCATTTTAATTCGTTGTCCTACAACTCCAAATATGTTGCATTATTCACATTATTGGTTAGTATTATTCATTTAAAAATTATATTCCAGAATTACAACACATGATTATCTATTTTTATGAATGTTATTTGTCCATCCAATGATTCCAGGTATCTATATTGAAAAGGATTCCTGATTATAAACTTAAAGAAATGCACGATGGATTACAAGATTACCAATCTTTAGATAAATGGACCTCTGTTAAAGTAGATTGTCTCCAACAAATACTATCGTAAGTAATTTACTACATTATAAATAAATTTTAACGGTGTCATTGTGATTATTTTAATGACTATTTTATTTTTGTGAAATTACAGGAATGACTACGACTTCTTCGTCATGCAATATATAAGACATCAAATGTTAAATATTAAGATGGAATTCACACAAAAAGACATTCATAGATTTAGAGTAGAGGTTGCAGTATCAATTCTTAGGGACAAACCATTTTCGAAATGTAGATTTAAATGATTCAATAATCTTGTTGTTACACAAATGTTGTCATTAGTTAAGTACTACATTTGTAATTATAAAGGATGAATATTATTGTTAAAATATTGTGTAAGCATACTTTGTTGTAAATAGGCATATGTTATGTTATAAAAATATTATGAGTATGAATGATGCCGAGTTGGCTAGGGTAGGTCCATCAGCGGGTTTCGGTCAAAATTGGATGATGGGCATATTCAATTCAAAAAAAATCAAAGTTTTATATTCGAATGATTGATTGAGTTTTAGGAACTCATTGGTGGCTTTGTCCAGCGGGTATCGTCATCATAGCATTCAAAATGTTCTTTTGAGCACACTTCACATATTGGGCACGAGTGGTGGAAATTGTTGCTCCCAATATGGTGTATCGCAATGATTTCTGAGGTCACGAACGTATTATGGAGTTCTAGAAGAGCACATAGGTCTTCGAACGATGTGGTTCCATGCTTTCTAGGTCCATCAGCTGGTTTCGGTCGAAACTGGCTGATGGACCTATTAAATTGAAAAATTTAAAGTTTTATATCGGAATGAGTGATTGAGTCCCAGGAACTCATTGGTGGCTTCATACAGCGGGTATCATCGTCGTAGCATTCAAAATGTTCTTTCGAGCACACTTC
Organism: Wurfbainia villosa; assembly: GCA_025175895.1. Lineage (NCBI taxonomy): Eukaryota > Viridiplantae > Streptophyta > Magnoliopsida > Zingiberales > Zingiberaceae > Wurfbainia > Wurfbainia villosa. Next base: position 86,719,480 of record CM046004.1, read on the forward strand.
ACATGTCGGGCACGAGTGAAAAAAATTGCTACTCCCGACACGGTGTATCATAATGATTTTTGAGACACGAACATATTATTGAGTGCTAACGGAGCACATAGGTCTTCAGAGCATGTGGTTCTGTGCTTTCTAGGTCCATCAGTCAGTTTCGGCCAAAATCGGCTGATGGACCTATTAAATTGAAAAAATTTGAAGTTTTATATCGAAATGAGTAATTGAGTCCCAGGAACTCATTGGTGGTTTCGTCCAGCATGTATCATCGCCGTAGCATTCAAAATGTTCTTTCGAGCACACTTCATATGTCGGGCACGAGTGACGAAAATTACTGCTCCCAATATGGTGTATTACAATGATTTCCGAGGTCACCAGCGTATTATGGAGTGCTAGAGGAGCAAATAGGTCTTCGAACGATGTGGTTCCGTGCTTTCTAGGCCCATTAGTCGGATTCGGTCGAAACCAGTTGATGGGCCTATTAAATTGAAAAAAATTAAAGTTTTATATCGGAATGAGTGATTGAGTCTCAAGAACTCATTGGTGGCTTCGTTCAGCGGGTATCATCGTCGTAGCATTCAAAATATTCTTTCAAGTACAATTCACATATCAGGCATGAGTGGCAAAAATCGCTGCTCGTGACACGGTGTATCACAATGATTTTCGAGGTCACGAACATATTATTGAGTGCTAGCAGAGCACATAAGTCTTCAGAGCATGTGGTTCCGTGCTTTCTAGGTCCATCAGCCGGTTTAGGCCGAAACCGGCTGATGGACCTATTAAATTGAAAAAATTTGAAGTTTTATATTGGAATGAGTGATTGAGTCCCAAGAACTCATTGATGGCTTCGTCCAGTGGTTATCATCGTCATAACATTCAAAATATTCTTTCGAGAACACTTCACTGGTTGGGCACGAGTGACAAAAAACACTGCTTCCGACAAGATATATCGCAATGATTTTCGAGATCATGAACGTATTATTGAGTGCTAGCAGAGCACATAAGTCTTCGAAGGATGTGGTTCCGTGCTTTCTATGTCCATTAGTCGGTTTCGGCCAAAACCGGCTGATAGATTTATTAAATTGAAAAAGTTTGAAGTTTTATATCGGAATGAGTGATTGAGTCCTAGGAACTCATTGGTGGCTTCGTCCAGTGGTTATCGTCGTCATAGCATTCAAAATATTCTTTCGAGAACACTTCATATGTTGGGCACGAGTGACAAAAATCACTGCTCCCGACAAGATGTATCGCAATGATTTTCGAGGTCATGAACATATTATTGAGTGCTAGCAGAGCACATAGGTCTTCGGAGGATGTGGTTCCGTGCTTTCTAGGTCCATCATCCGGTTTCGACCGAAACCGACTGATGGAGCTATTAAATTGAAAAAAATTGAAGTTTTATATCGGAATGAGTGATTGAGTCCCAGGAACTCATTGGCGGCTTTGTCCAGCGGGTATCGTCGTCGTAGCATTCAAAATGTTCTTTTGTGCACACTTCACATGTGGGGCACTAATGACAAAAATCGCTACTCCCGACACGGTGTATCATAATAATTTCCGAGGTCACGAACATATTATTGAGTGCTAGAAGAGCACATAGGTCTTCAGAGCATGTGGTTCCGTGCTTTCTAGGTCCATCAGTCGGTTTCAGCCGAAATTGGCTGATGGATCTATTAAATTGAAAAAATTCAAAGTTTTATATCGGAATGAGTGATTGAGTCCCAGGAACTCATTGGTGACTTCGCCCAGCGGGTATCGTCATCGTAGCATTCAAAATGTTCTTTCGAGCACACTTCATATGTCGTGCACGAATGGAAAAAATCGCTGCTCGCAACACGGTGTATCGTAATGATTTTCAAGGTCACAAGCATATTATTGAGTGCTAGTAGTGCACATAGGTCTTCGAAGTATGTAGTTCCATGCTTTCTAGGTCCATCAGTCGGTTTCAGATGAAACAATATGAAGAACATATCAACACAATTTAGTTTCTAGATATATATTAAAGAACATATGACACAATGATATTTATCCCAACATTTTTTTTGTGGGTCAAACACATACAAAATTTTATTACTACCAAAATTAACAAACTAATATATGTTTCAACATGGTGGAGTCATTTTACAGGATCTTTTATTGTGACCTAATTGTTTGCATCTACTACTCTTGTTTTTAACCTTTCTTGTGTGCTTCGACTCGATCCTTGCCTTCTTTCTGTTGGTGCAGTAGGCACCTAAGTCGAACCTGAGTTTTGATTATAGCAAACGATACAAAGTTAAGCTCATGTCGTTATCTCACGAGCTGAATCGAGTATGTAGAAGATTGATATAGCTGGAGATGAAGGCTAGCGACACCCGGAGGAAGCCGCGGTGGTCGGGCGACACTCGAGTGACTTCGGAGGGAGCCGAAGGAATCGAGTGGAAGGCCGGAAGCAAAAGCAACATGTAAGTGTCGAGGTAAGCTCGTGTGTGCGAGCGTAAGTGAGGTCGTATCCTCTTTATGGGGATGATCTTAAGCGTAGATCCGACCAAAGACATCCTATAGATGGTCTAAGTCGAGATCGGACGGTCGACGACCGTCGAAATTATGTTTTTGTTGAGCTAACTTTGACTTGCAGCAAGCATCAGTCGACTGCCAGCTTGGAGGACTCGACTGCCGTCAATCGGTCAATCGCCGATCGACTCGGCGACCGATCGATGTCGCCATCACGATCGTGATGATAGCCATCAGTCGACTGATGATAGCCATCAGTCGACTGATGATCAATGATCAGATTCGAGGAGTCAAGGCTTATCACCCCATTTCAAGGAGATTGGTGCTCAATTGTGATTGACTAGGGTTCCTCTCGAAAAGGGGCTCAAAGACTATAAAAGGAGGGTCAAACCTAGGGTTTCTTCATCATTCAAAAGCTTCCAAAAAGCCTCCGCCAAGCTACAACTTTTCGACCACGAAGTGCTTTCTCTCCGACGTCTAGGTCTTAAATTCTTTCTTATTGTAACGTCGGTTTTTTAGCTCTTATTTAAGTTCATTTCTTTTCGGAGCTTTTATCGTATACGAGGAGAGGGGGAGTGTCCCTCTACCTCAAGCTTTTTCCTTCTTGTATCGATTAACTCCTACCTCCAACGAGGAGAAGTTCCTTTAGTGCTTTTGCCCTCCGTACGTGGTCAAGGACCACTAGGGCCTTGGAGTAGTAGCCGAAGGCTACGAACCAAGTAAAAACTTCATTGTCTCTTTTTACTTTACATTTCCGCTGCAATTAATTATCTCTCGAGTTTTAACTAACGAAAAAAAAAAGAAAAGGTTTTTCGCTATTCACCCCCCCCCCCCTCTAGCGAACCGCATCGATCCAACACTTTCTTCTTCCAGGTTGCACAAGGCTATGAGGTGGTAAACCAATATAATCATATTCAACCATTGGCCAATATTGTTTGCTTCTACAAGGATAAATTTGATCGATGTAAGTACTTTTCCAAGTTTCAAATAGGAAATAATGCTCACAATGGTGATATGGGTCCATATTCCTATAAGAACACACCGCAATAGCATGTGAGCAAGGGAATCCTGAAATTTCAAAATCACCGCAATCACATTTATGACTTTCCATGTCAACTATATAGGAGGATCCTAAACTTTGTACCTCCATTTCTATTCTGCTATGTGGAAATACGGCATAGGATTAAGTTCTTTGTCTCCTAGTGTCAATTTCCTTCATACCAAATAGTGACAATACTCCAGTAAAATTAGACACTTCCTCCCTACAATTATAAAACATTGTGCAACCTTCCTGCATGTACTGTTTATTAGTTTTGCAATTGGGAGTTCTCGAGTGTCTTTGAATAATGCATTCAGGCTTTTAGAAAAATTCGTTGTCAGCATTGAGTACCTTCTACCAGGGAAATATGCATTGGCCCATTTGTTAGGTTCTATATTTTGCATCCATCTATAAGCATCTGCATGTATCTCTGACATAGTCTGCATTATTTGAGCATATTGCATAATTGTATTTGCTCTTACTGCTGCCTAAAACAATCCTAGTGTAGGTCTGTCATGTGTATCTGTAACCATATTACAAGATATGTGATAACAACAAAATCCATGGTGAGAAGTATGATACACTTTACTCATTGCAGATAATATTCCACGATGTCTATCAGATATAATTGTCATACTTGATGGATCAACTATAAGAAATATTTTTAGATGGTTTAAAAACTACTCCCAAGCTAGGCCACACTCTACCTCAGCAATTGCAAAGGCAACTGGAAGTAGATTTCCATTGCCATCTACTGATGTGGCCATCAATAAAACACTAGGATACTTTTTTTTTTTTTTTTTTTTTTGATTTACAAGTGGTATCCAAGCTTCGCCCGACTAGTCCACTTGGCGAACCGGCCCTGCCCCACGGCCTCCGAAGAGTCTCCACCGGCCCACAAGGGTAAATCAGGAAGACGCGCCACCAAGTCGCCGTGAGGGGTTTAACGCCAATCAGGGTCCGCACCCCACACCAACCCGCTGGTAAACGGGAACCCGCCTCCGCAACCCGCAAGCGAGTGGAAAACGGCGGAATTCCCTCCGCAAGCTGCAGCCGGCAGGGATCGAACCATGGCTTGCTCCAGGGACCCCCCAAGCTCTTACCGACGCGCCATTGCCCTGGGGGCTAAAAACACTAGGATACTTGCCTCTTAAGTGTGTTGCATCAATTCCAATTAGTTTCCAAATATATGTTCTAAAAACTCTTCCACATGAACCAAATGCCCAAAAACATCATTGGAAATTATGATAACCATTTGATTTCAATGTAACATATATTTTTGGGTCTCTATATTTTAGCTCCCGTAAAAATCTAGGGAGATCACCATAATCCTTATCAAAATCACCTACCACCTTATTTAGAGCTTTTTGATGTGCATAGTAGGCCTTTCTATATGATATATGCACTCCATATCGTGATTTCATCTCTCTCTGTATGTTTATAGGTCTATACTTATCCGATGATACAAAATGATTTTCAATCTGAGAAGCTATAAAAGAAGATGTGCATGCAGGATGATCAGTTATATTCAAGGAAAGACCGCACTGGTGATGTTGTAAATATTTTGTAACCATGAACTCAATATCTCCCCTTGCAATTATTGTCCATGTGCAATTTTCTCCCTGACAAATTGCTTTAATTCTAGTTTTTCTTGTGTCCTTAATCTTGTATCTGAATCGTCTTTTCATAGCATACTCAACAAGTGCGGCTTTAAAATGTTTTTGCGTTGTGTAAACCTACAATAAATATTTATGTTAGCACACTGTAGTTAAATTAAATTAATATTGAGAAAGTTAAAAATACATTACCTGACCAACAAAAAATTCACTATGGTCAACTAGTTCAAGTATTTGCAATGGAACAAGTGATATATTTGGATCTTCGGCTATTGGAAATTTCTCTTCAAGATTGCTATATTCGTTAGTATTTACTGACTCACTTAATGAATAGTGCATATCAATCATTTGCTAAGTAATCATCCTCGAATACATCCCTTTGAATTTCGACTTTCATTCTATTGTCATTAAATTCTTGTTCAGACCATGTATCCTCAAATAAATCTTGCAAATCTTTAGTAGTATGACTTGGGTCTTCCTCAATACTAAGCGACGCTTGTTCATTCAAATTGAATATGTAATTGGTGGTCTCTCTGATATTCACCACACCACTAGAGGAAATTGAAGATATCATACTGGTAGCACTCATATTTATATTTGGATTATCACATTGTTGAGGATTCGGTGGCCGCTAGAGGGGGGTGAATAGCGCATTTCGATACTTGATGGAATTTGTTCGTGTTTGATCATCTATAATCTTGTTAGCACAGTGGAATAGTAATAACAAAAAGAAATAACAAGAAACACAATCACGCAAACATGATAATATAACGTGGTTCGGAACCGAATGGTTCCTACTCCACGGATCGAGCTCAACGAGCTCTAGCGATGCAACCACACACCACTAATCAAGAATAACTTATTCTCGGAACAATCCGGAGGTGGAGAAACCTCGTACAATGTATACAACAGTAATACAATAAAAATACAAGCAAATACAATGGAATGCAAGTAAAGAAAACTTTACAAAGAGCTTTGGATTGCTTGATCTTTGATTGTCTTGGACTAGCCTTGAAGACCCTAATTTGCAACAGCAAATCGCTCTAAATCACCCCAAGAAAATCGCTTCACCAAAGCTCCCAAAGAACCAATGTCGGAATCTCCACGAACAGCTTCCTTTTAACCTGCATCGGGCTGGATTTTCGCCTGGTAGTCGACTACCATAAGACACCAGTTGACCCGCTCCATAAGGCCTCTTTTATATAGAACTAATTCTCTTAATGGTTATTGGATCATAACCATAAGGCCCGTTAACCCGCTCCATTAATATAAGTTAAAATAAACCAAACCATGATGGTTTATTTTAAGTTAAAACGAACCGAACCAACTTTTGGTTTATTCGTTTAAAATAAACCAAACCCTTTAGTTTATTCTCCTCCATTGGATTAGAACCAAACCATTTCGGTTCATCTATTATGTCTTCATAAGACAGGCCCATCCACGCTTCCATTGCAACTGAAATGATTTCATGCTCGCTTTTTGTTTGGTCCAACCAAACCTAGTTTCTCTCGGTCTGAGAATCTCATTCTCAAGCTCGTTTTAAATCATTCGGATTACGCTCGTTGTGCGTGTGACCAAATATGTTCTCGGTTTATGTTGGCCATCTATAATTAACCATTAATTATAGAACGATCATGAGTGGCACCTAGTAGTACATCATGATCCCCAATTAACCGAAAAGATCAACGGTTGATCCAGAACTATTTCTGAAACCCTTCAGCAGCTCGAATGAATCGTGCCTCATTCCCTTCACTCATCTTATACCCACTTGGTTCAGGACATGGTCTATAGTGTCAGTCCCCACTAGGCTGACTACGTCACACCTAGCCCAAGTATCATTTCTTCGTCCTACGGATTCTAGTTACTGCACATGTATCGAAGAGTACCTTACTCTAAACATTATATATGAGAGATGTCCTAAGGCAATCGTCTTATGTTTGAACCATTTATATGATAAATGAAGATTCTCTATTTGAGTATACATGTTTTCATGTATTTGTTTAGATCTTAAACTCATTTACTGAATGTCCACGGTACGATTCACAGCATGAGAGAATTTGTGATTGGATCACAACTAGTGAGTATCTCTACATGTGTAATTGTGATGTATCGGAATTATCCCTAGTCGATGAATTGATGGATTTGGACACCATTGATTCTGTCGAGACTAGCACGAGGTATACTCCTTGGTGTATCCAAGCAGCTGATTCTCACTGGCTGGAGACATTGTGATGTCCGGAGTTGATCGTGGATGCTAGTAATGGTAACTAGTTCATTGGAGTGACCAGCCGTAAGACTTCATATGGTTCTCTGCATATATAGATATGTCAATGAAGTTCTTACTACATCTTAAGTGCGATGTTCCTTTGACTTGCGATATTCAAGTCATCTTGATCATAAAGACTTATGCTTTGACATCTTAAGCAAGCATCTCTAAGGAGATGCGGACCCGGGATGATTGGGTATAAGTCGAAGTGATCGAAGGTGTTTGAATAGCCTATAAAGAATTCACCACTCCTTGCGAGGAGATGTATACCCATGGCCTCTCGTCGGATTGTTACTAAAGTCTTTAGCCAAAACATTACATGTTTAGAGTAAGGTACTCTTCGATACATGTGTAGTAACTAGAATCCGTAGGACGAGGAAATGATATTTAGGCTAGGTGTGACGTAATCAACCTAGTGGGGACTGACACTATAGACCATGTCCTGAACCAAGTGGGTATAAGATGAGTGAAGGGAATGAGGCATGATCCATTCGAGCTGCTGAAGGGTTTCAGAAATAGTTCTGGATCAACCGTTGATCTTTTCGGTTAATTGAGGATCATAATGTACTACTAGGTGCCACTCATGATTGTTCTATAATTAATGCTTAATTATAGACGACCAATATAAACCAAGAACCTATTTGGTCACATGTACAACGAGCGTAATCCGAAGGATTTAAAACGAGCTTGAGAATGAGATTCTCAGACCGAGAGAAACAAGGTTTGGTTGGACCAAACATGGAGCGAGCATGAAAACGTTTCAGTCGCAATGGAAGCGTGGATGGGTCGTGTCTTATGAAGACATGATGGATGAACAAAATTAGTTTGGTTCTAATCCAATGGAGGAGAATAAACCAAAGAGTTTGGTTTGTTTTAAACGAATGAACCAAAGTTGGTTCGGTTCGTTTTAACTTAAAATAAACCATCATGGTTTGGTTTATTTTAACTTAAATTAATGAGCGGGTTAACGGGCTTTTGGTTATGATCCGATAACCATTAAGAGAATTTGTTTTCTATAAAATAGGGCTTAAGGGTTTTGTTAAGCCCTAATCCAAATCCTTGCAACCCTAAGTTGCCGCCCCTCCTTCTCCTTGGTGTAGTCGGTGCCAACCCCCCCTTACCGCCGCCCACCACCACCCAATCTCCTTGTCGGCATCCAGCATCTGCCGTCCTCTCTCCTTGCCGGTGTCGAGCTACTGCCGGAGGAGCTCCGATGATCTCCTTTGGGTTCGGCAACAAGGTGATCTTCAACCTTCCTCTTTGGCCGACCCCTATTCCTCCACCAAAGCTGTCCAATTTTCTGGACAGCTTGTTTCCTTCTTGTCGGAGCGTCGTTTGGACGACGTTTGGAGCTTCGACAGCGGTAGCCTTGTCGGGGATTCGATCTCCGGTAATCCTTATAGGTGGAGGACGAAGGATTCGTCAAACGGTTGACGAATACCTCTCCGGAGAAGCGAGTTTTTGAGGACTCGTTTTGGATCCGAATTTTGATTCGGATCGTGATCTTCTCTCGATCACATCGTCTTCAACACGAGGCTAGTAACCCGTACGAAGATGAGGCTCGTGACTTTGTGAAGTCATCCTGAAGATACTCGGTGTGGATACGGATAGAGACGATTCTAGCGAGAATCGTTCCGGTTGATGTCTTTCTCGCTACACGTGATACGTCAGGTATACGTAGTATAAATTTCCTTTTATTGTAAAATTTGATTTTACGGTTATGTCTACACATGTTGTACTATGCATGTGTGTGGTGTGTGTTGTAATAAATTAGATTTATTATTTTATTCCTTCCGCTGTGCACATGTTCGAACACACACTCGCCGCGGTGCCGGAAACCCAACATTAACTTCTATAGTGCCCCTTCTTATGGCACTTGAAGCATACTACGAGCTCCTTGGTCTTCTTGGTGGGGACACCGACATCCTTGACCTTTGGTGTCGGTTGAGGCTTCTTGACCTTCTTTGAGCACTTGCTCTTATAGTGCCCAAACTCCCTACACTCAAAACACATTATATGAATTTTATTTGAAATTGAGGTGTTTAAGTCACCTAGAGTGGTGGTGAGGGTCTCTTGAGCTTGCTCTTCCTCTCGACCGGATGTAGATGATTCTTCTTGTTGCTCTAGTGTTAAGGATGCCCTAATCTCCTCCCCCTCAATCCTAGAGGTGGAGGCTTCTTCTATCGATCCGGAAGTTGACTCCTCTTCTTGAGTCGGTGACGGATCTTCATGGAGCTTGGCCAATTCACTCAAAAGCTCCTTGGCATCTATGCAATCCCCTAGGCTACACATGATATCATTAGGAATTAAATCAAAAATAAATTTTACTACCTTCTTATTTTTATCAAATTGTTGGAGTTGCTTCTCGGTCCATCTCTTCTTCTTGAGGAAGCCTCCATTTGGTCTTCTTGGATATTCAAATCCTTCCATTAAGATGGACCATTCCTCAAAATCCCTCATCATCAAAAAATCTTCAATCCTAGCCTTCCATTGGTTGAAACCCTCTCGTCCATAGAAAGCATATGGGACCGGTGTATTGATATCCCATCCAAGTTGTTCTTCAACTTCCATCTTTCCCTCTAGCGTCTTTGCTCCCGGCGGTTAGTCCGTAGAAGAGTCTCGGGTACTGATACCAATTGTTGAGGATTCGGTGGCCGCTAGAGGGGGGTGAATAGCGCATTTCGATGCTTGATAGAATTTGTTCGCGTTTGATCATTTACAATCTTGTTAGCACAGCGGAATAGTAATAACAAAAAGAAATAACAAGAAACACAATCACGCAAACACGATAATATAAAGTGGTTCGGAATCGAACGGTTCCTACTCCACGGATCGAGCTCAACGAGCTCTAGCGATGCAACCACACACCACTAATCAAGAATAACTCCTTCTCGGAACAATCCGGAGGTGGAGAAACCTCGTACAATGTATACAACAGTAATACAATAAAAATACAAGCAAATACAATGGCATGCAAGTAAAGAAAACTTTACAAAGAGCTTTGGATTGCTTGATCTTTGATTGCCTTGGACTAGTCTTGAAGACCCTGATTTGCAACAGCAAATCGCTCCAATTCACCCAAGAAAATCGCTTCACCAAAGCTCCCAAAGAACTAATGTCGGAATCTCCATGAACAACTTCCTTTTAACTTGCATCGGGCTGGATTTTCGCCTGGCAGTCGACTGTCATAAGGTACCAATCGATTGCCAACACTGTTGCTGTGAGATAACGACTCGTTCCACGTTGGAAAAATTCCAACGGAACTCTCATCAGTCGACTGCCGACATTGTCAGTCGACTGCTAGTGCCCGTAGTCGACTGCCAGTCGACTACTGAGCGTTCTGTGCTCTCGGCCAAACAGTCAGTCGACTCCCATCCATGGCAGTCGACTGCCATGCCTTTTCTTCCCTTAAACGGCATTCGAGCACCAGTCGACTCATAGCAGTCGAACCGGTCATAATCTCAGTTGACTGCTGAGTGTCGACTCAGCTGCCAAGTGTCAAAACACTTGACCAGTCGACTGGTCCATAATCCCAGTCGACTGACAACCTCAACCATGAAGTTTAACCCCAAGTATGGTGTCCTCATACTTGCTAGACCACACTTAGCCTAGACCTAAGCATTCTAGCCACCTCCATCAGTCTTACACCTATCAGATACCTCCAAATCATCCATGACTTGTTTATCCATACGCTAGTCTTCAGGTGCTTCCATCGGCTATTGTCCTGCTAATGGTGTCTACACTGCTAAGGCACATTGGACTTATGCTGCCAAGACTCCGCTTGGACTTTACGTCGCCAACCATTGGACTTATACTTCCAAGACTTCACCCTTGAACTTTATGCCGTCAATATCAAATCCCTTGGACTTTCCAAATGCCAAGTACTCATGCTTGGACTTCCCTTGCCAACCCACATTGGACTTTCCATGTCAATACTCATGCTTAGACTTTACTTGTCAAGTACTCAAGACTTGGACATTCCATGACATGGTCAACCCCAGTCAACCATCAAATTCCCCTCGAGTCAAACTCGAGTCCGGTCAATCATGACCCGGGTCGATTGCACCAACAATCTCCCCAAAATATTATCAGACATCAATGTCAAACATCAATATCAAACATTTATGTCAAACATCAAAACATTTCTCGAGTTAAACTCGAGTCCGGTCAATCGTGACCTGGGGCGATTGCACCAACACACATAAGTATCGATGTCGGTTCTCTATTTCTGAATCAATAGATTCCATCATAACCGATAGCATGTCATCACAAATTTCATCATCCCTGCATTGATACATTCAGCAATTAACAATATTATGAGAAGAATTTTGTTAAGTTTGTGAATATTTACAAATCACTTTGCATGGGTGGAGGATATTGATATATCATAATATGTATATCTTTCTAGCATTTTAGGCTTTATCATTATAGTAACAAACAACTTCTAAATCATAACCACACTTTATATTACTATTTAAAATGTTAATACAGGTAACAAATTTAAAAATACCCAAACAATAATAGAAACCATGAAAGTCCAATTGCAAAATGAGTTAAAACAATTAGGCATGCTAATCTATAGATAAGAAAAATATATTTACATTCACAATTTGGTTTAAGTAAACATACATGTTGAGCTGATTAGAACTTAAAGTTTCATCCTTGATAAAATTTTAGATATCGCTAAGCTGTGACTGGGAAAATTAAAAATAGGTTGATCCCACCGAAGATATTTTAGGATTTTTCTAAAATGCTTTAAGTTTTGGAGCCATCAGAATAGTACTTTATACCTTAATGTCGGGTTTTAAAATTATAGAGTCGCTAAAGCTTTGTGTATAGGGAGCTGCTAAAGGGCTGGTGTAGACCGCCGGAAACAAAAAAAATGAAAGGTTAGGAGATTCAGAGCGATTTTAGGGTTACCTTTTCAAGAAGAAGGTGCACCATTCGTATTTTCTCCTTCACCATAGGCAGTGGTCGGAAAATGACATGGAGCGGAGTGGTGCACATCGGCGAAAACACAATCGGTGTTGGAAATGTACAGTCGTACTTACCTTCACCCTTTGCCCTTCGCCTTCGGACTTCACACATTCGGATTTTCTCCTTCACCGTTTTACGATGATGCGGCTCAAACGGAGTAGCGATTTTCTTCGCGGTAATGTGGCTCGGACTTTGCGATGATGCAGCTTAGAGCGTTATTTCAGTTTGGACGAGCATGGGACGAGCACGCGGATGAGCGGAGGGTAAATCTGGAAAGAGATGTGATTCGGTAATTTTGAAACTTATCTATGTGATTTCGGTATTTCCAAACGTGGAGAATGTGATTTGGTAAATTACCGAAATAAGTTTAAGAGGTTTAGATTTGTAGATTCATATGTTGTTGGGTGTCAGTGTTGGTGCAACAATGCTCCAAGCATTTATATGTTTTGATGTTTGGCTAATCATCTAAGTTAGGCAATATCTTGTGATCTAATTACGAATGTGTTTAAGTGACAGGGAAATCCAAGGATGAAGTACTTGGTAAAAGGAAGTCCAAGTATGATCTTGGCAAAGGAAGTCCAAGGGATGGACTTGGCGGCATAAGACCAAGCTTGTAGTCTTGGCAACATAAAGTCCAAAGTGAACCTTGGCAAAGGAAGTCCAAAGTAAAGTCTTGGCAGCATAAGTCCAAGCTTGTAGTCTTGGCGGCGTAAAGTCCAAGCATTTGGCAACCCAAGACATGACGAAACCGAAGGAAACTCTTGGAAGCAAAGCGCAAAGGATGAACAAGTCGCGGACTCGGAGGGATCCTGAAGGCGCAAGGCTTATTAAGGAGCTAGAAGGTTAAGTCTAGGTCTAGGGTATAAAATCAAGTATGAATTACTCATACTTGATGAGTATCAGTCGACTGATACGATGTATCACCGATCGGTCAGCGTTCGACCGAGTCGGTGAAACACGGCCATCGATCGACCGCTTGATCGAGCGATCGGCCCGATATCGTGATCGATCGGTAAAATGACATCACCGGTGATCAAAAGAAATATCGCCGCACGCGCTCACTCGATCGCCTTGATCACTGATCGATCACCCCATCACCGATCGATGGAGGGATCACCGACCGATCACCGGCCGTTGGAAATTGCGTACGAATCTCCGCGAGATCGCGTTTGGCCGTTGGCTGAGCGTGATCGATGGCATGCATCACGATTGATCGACGCCAACGGGCATCTTCTATAAAGGGGCCATGGGAGCTTGGTGAAGCTAGTGCTCTTAATCCTAACTACATCCTCGTGCTCACCAAGCTTCCTAAGTGTTTTTAGTGATTCAAAACCTCCTCTTCTCTTGTTCTTGATCATCCATCATTGTAAAGAAGAGGAGATCATTGTAAGAAAGGTTTCTCCACCTTGGTTCATCCAAAGGAGAAGATAGTGAAGCTTGGCTGGGACTAATCCACCTTACGGATTGCCGTGGAGTAGGAGCGCCATCTCCGAACCACGTAACATCGGGTGTTAGCATTGGTTTCGTATTTCTTATTCGTATTCATTTTTGTATTGCTTCCGCTAACTTGTTAGAATCGAAGAAACGCTAATCACCCCCCCCCTCTAGCCGTTCCAAGGGTCTTAACAAGTGGTATCAGAGCCCGGATTGCTTAGAAGATCTCACCATCAACCAAGGCATCAATGACTCTTCAAGAGGGATATAGCATCGCCAAGCCACCACTCTTCGATGGGAGTCACTTCGCATATTGGAAAGGTAGGATGAAATACTATTTAATGAGTAATATTGAAATTTGGCATAGTGTTGTAGATGGCTTCAAGGAACCGGTGGATGAACGTGGAAACCCTATTCCGAGCAAGGATTGGACAAGAGAAATGAATAGGAGTTTCGAGTCAAATGCAAAAGCGGTACTCACCATTCAATGTGGGATTACCATGGAGCAACTTAACAAGGTGGGACCTTTCGAATCCGCCAAGGAATTATGGGAAAAGCTCATTGAGCTAAATGAAGGTTCCAAGGAATCAAAGAGGGCCAAGAAGGACCTATTGATTGGACAACTTCAAGCCTTCCAAATGAAGATGCATGAAACCGTAAGTCAAATGCATGGAAGGTTCAAAGAAATTGTTAACGGACTCCATATCATAGGTGAGCGAGTTGACAATCGGGATTTGGTAAGGTATATTTTACAAGCATTTCCTAGAAATTCTTTATGGACCTCTATAGTTGATGCAATTAAGGTAACTAGAGATTTATCTCAAATTAAAATTGATGAATTGTTTTGTGAGTTTGAATTACATGAGCAAACTAACATGTCCTCTAAGGAAAAGGGTTTAACTCTATTCGTTGAAAAGAAGGACAAGAAAGAAAAGAAGAAGAAGGAAAGAAAAGAAACATCATCATCATCCGAGTCGGAGGATGAGTCAAGTAGTGATGGAGACTCATCTAGTGAAATGACAAATTTAAAGAAGCTTTATAGGAAGTCAAGAGAGTTCAAGAATAGAGAAGCAAGGAAGGGGTCTCATTCCTCAAAAGGTAAATTTAATGGTAATTTAAGTTTTAATAATAATGTGATTTGCCATGCTTGCAACAAGAAGGGGCACATAAAGCCGAATTGCCCGGAGCTAAAAAAGAAGGAGGAAAAAGAAAAGAAAAGAAGCACAAAACGGAAAAGAAGAAGAAGGAGGCCATGGTGGCTCAAACCACATGGGACACACCAAGCATTGAAGATTCTTCCTCCGATGATGAGCTTTGCCACATCACACGCCATGTGGCACTCATGGCCCTAGGAGATGATTCGAGCACCTCAAGCCAAGAAGATTCCTCAAGCGATGAATCGTCATCTAGTGACGATGAGGTAATGAACTCTCCTAAGGTTAAGCTCCTTTATAAATCAATTGCTTATCTTAAAGAAGCTCTAGATAAGTCAAAATCTAAGGTTAAAAGCATGAAGGTAGAACTAAAAGCCATTAGAAATGAAAAACCCTCACATATTGACTCTTGCATGCTTAAAGAAGAAAATGATAAACTTAAGGATGAGGTTAGTGAATTAAAAGCATGTTTAGAAAAATTTTCAAATGGCTCAAAGTGTCTTGATATGATTCTTAGTAGACAAAGAGCGGTTTATAACAAGGCAGGTTTATGGTATAAGCCAAAAGAAAAAGAAGTTGCTTACATTTCATTAATAAATAGGAAAGCAACTATTAAAGGTAAGGTTAAGAAAGCTTGGGTACCTAAGAAGTTTTTACTTAATGTTACCGGTCCAAATGTTTGGGTACCAAAAGCTTGTGTTTTTCATGTGATTTAGGTAGGAGAGCGAGGTATGTGGATTGTGGATAGCGGTTGCTCAACACATATGACCGGGGATGTGAGCAAGTTCTCCACAATTAAATATGTGAAGAAGGGAGCGGTATCTTTTGGGAATAGTGGAAAACTCAAGATATTAGGTAGAGGTACAATTGAGGTATCCCCCAAAATTATTATTCACAAAGTCTTGCTAGTTGAAAATATGAAGTTTAATCTATTGAGTGTTAGTCAACTTTGTGATGCAAACTATCATGTTTCCTTTGAATCCTCTAAATGCATGATTAGACACAAGGAATTAAATGATTGCATGTTAGTTGGATATAGGAAGTCAAATATCTATTATGTTGATCTTTCATATGCTTCTAACATTTCTACCAAGTGTTTTGTTGCAAAAGAAGAGGAATGTTGGCTATGGCATAGAAGATTGGGGCACATCAACATGAAAAACATAGCCAAGGTAGCCAAGATAGAGTTGGTCAAAGGGCTACCAAAGATCAAGTATGTCAAGAACAAATTGTGTGATGCATGCCAAGAAGGAAAACAAACAAAGGCATCACACAAAGGTAAAACTCTAACTAACACATCTTTACCATTAGAGTTATTGCATCTTGACTTATTTGATTGTCATAGTACTCCATCTTTAAATGGTAATAAATATTGCTTGGTTATAGTAGATGATTTTTCTAGGTATACTTGGGTCTATTTTATGAAACATAAGGATGATACCTTAGAAATAATCATAGGATTTAGTAAAAGGGTTGAAAATGAAAAGAGTCTCAAAATCAACCGGATCCGTAGTGATCATGGTGGTGAATTTGAGAACTCAAAATTTTCACAATTTTGTTTAGAACAAGGGTACAAGCATGAGTTCTCTTGTCCAAGAACACCCCAACAAAATGGGGTGGTGGAAAGGAGAAATCGTGCCCTACAAGAGGCCGCTAGGACCATGCTTAATGCATATTCACTTCCTAGCTACTTGTGGGCGGAAGCGGTGAATACCGCTTGCTATATCCAAAATAGGGTTCAAATCCATAGGTTTTTAGGAAAAACACCTTTTGAACTATGGAATGGAACTATTCCCACAATTCACTATTTCAAAGTCTTTGGGTGTAAAGTTTATATCTTAAATACCAAAGATAACTTAGGGAAATTTGAATCTAAAGCGGATGAGGGAATCCTAGTTGGATACTCATCCACAAGTAGAGGGTATAGAGTCTATAATAAGAGAACCCAAGGGATTGAGGAGTCCTCAAATGTTAAATTCGATGAAACCACTAGTACCTACCCTAGAAAGTCCTCCATTGATAAGGATATTAATGACAATAATCAAGACATTACCCAAAAACTTCAAAATTTGACCATTAGGGGTAATGATCAAGGGGGAGGAAGAGGAGACTCCGATGATGAGAGAAGGGTGGAAGATAACAATGATCAAATTGAAACCCCTTCTAGAAACCTAAGAATTCATCAAGATCATCCACTTGACCAAGTAGTAGGAGATTTATCTCAAGGAGTAAGAACTAGGTCATTTCATAGACCTCCTACTAGTCAAGTTGCTCTTATCTCACAAATTGAGCCCAAATCGATCAATGATGCATTACATGATCCGGATTGGATTTTGGCAATACAAGATGAATTGGCTCAATTTAAGAGAAGTCAAGTGTGGGAATTAGTGCCTAGACCCAATGATAGCACCATAATTACTACAAGATGGGTCTTTAGGAATAAGCTAGATGATCAAGGAAATATCACTAGAAATAAGGCTAGGTTGGTTGCTAGGAGATTCAATCAAGTTGAGGGGCTTGACTATGATGAAACTTATGCCCCGGTTGCAAGGTTAGAATCTATTAGGATACTCTTAGGGTATGCTTCCTTCATGGGATTTAAACTTTACCAAATGGATGTTAAATCGGCATTCTTAAATGGTTTTATTAAAGAGGAAGTATATGTAGAGCAACCACCCGGATTTGAGAACATAGATTATCCAAATTATGTATGTAAGCTTAGGAAAGCATTATATGGGTTAAAACAAGCTCCCCGGGCATGGTATGAAAGATTGTCATCCTTCTTAATTTCTAAGGATTTTAGAAGAGACCAAGTAGATCAAACCTTGTTTATAAAGTCAACGTTAAAAGATATATTCATAGCTCAAGTATATGTTGATGATATCATCTTTGGGTCAACAAATGATGATCTTCTTCAATACTTTATAAAAAATATGGAAAATGAATTTGAAATGAGTTTGGTTGGAGAGCTTACTTTTTTCCTAGGTTTACAAGTCAAACAAACCAATGAGGGTATTCATATTTATCAAACCAAATATGCAAATGAAATGATCAAGAAATTTGGTTTGGAAAATGCCAAAATTGTAACCACTCCTATGGCCACTAGCACTAGGATTGATAGTGATCATGAAGGTAAATCAATTGATCTTAAACTTTATAGGAGTATGATTGGTAGCTTACTATATCTAACCGCTAGTAGACCCGACATTTTATTTGCGGTAGGTATGTGTGCAAGATATCAATCTTGTGCCAAAGAATCACATTTGGTAGCCGTCAAAAGAATATTAAGGTATATTAAAGGCACCCTAAATGTAGGACTTTGGTATCCTAGGACTAGGTCATTTGAATTACTTGGTTATACCGATTCCGATTATGCCGGGTGCAAATTGGATAGGAAAAGTACTAGTGGTGGATGTCAATTTCTTGGGTCCTCCCTAGTTAGTTGGAGTAGTAGGAAGCAACATTGTGTTGCTTTATCAACTACCGAAGCCGAATATGTGGCTATGGGTGGTTGTGTAGCTCAATTACTTTGGATGAGGCATACTCTTGTGGACTATGAGCTACACTACTCTAACATTAAAGTTTATTGTGATAATGTGAGTACCATCAACTTGATCAAAAATCCGGTACATCACTCTAGGACCAAGCACATTGAAGTGAAACATCACTTCATAAGAGATCATGTGGCAAGAGGGGACATTGAACTTAATTATGTAGAATCTAAGTCCAATCTTGCCGATATCTTCACCAAAGCTCTTCCCGAAAATGAATTTTCATCTTTAAGGAGAGAGCTTGGTATGTGCCTTGTAGAGTAAAATTCTAGGTTTGCATGATCCCATGTTTATATGTTATCTTTATACCTTGATACATCTCACAAAAAGCCTTAAGAAACCTTGATTTTTGTATTGAGACACTTAGAACCATGTGAGATGATAGGGAAGGTGTAGTTGGCTCATCATGCTTGTTATGATGCATTACTATGAGTCAATGACACACTTAGAGACATAAATACCTTATGGACCAACTATTGGGAAGGCTTGTATTCAAGTAATGAGTACATAGCTCTAAGAACATGGTTGGAAATTCCAAATCATATATATTTTAAACTATGTTCATTATATTTTGGAAAACAGTTTTCAAGTGAATCATAAAAGTGATACAAAGGTTGAAAATTCTTTAGAACTTTTGTAAGTTTCCAAATTTGTATCAATCTTGGAATCTGGAAAACATATATTTTTCAAATTATTTTTCCTTAATAAAGTATGATTTCGGAAATGTGTACGCAAAATTTCGTGATTTTTCGAGATTTCTGGAATTTTACACGCATTTGAAAATGTGAAAAGGTTTGAAATTTGATTTGCGTAGCTTGATCAGTGGTTCGAATACGATCAGTGATACACTAGGTTTTCTGATAATAAGCTCCATTTTCTGATATTTGGTGTATTTTTGATGTCCTCACACTCTAGTATGATAATATTACGTATAAACGAGTTTTAGGACTGCTCAATACAGTGGTTTAGGGGGAGTTTTCAATAAATTCTATCCTTTTATCCCCAAAACCATTGTTGGTGCAAAGTTAGGATTTAACTTTTGAATTTTAGATTATGCTTTGCTTCAAATGTAATTTACATCCTATCTTGGATTAAGGGGGAGCTTAATTTCAATCTAATACCTTAGTCCAAGATCCAACATTCTTAATTCTTTCATCCTTCTCTTTTTGATGTATGTCAAAGGGGGAGAAGGAATGCTTAAGTTAGATGATTATGTGTGTATCTTTAAAGACCTAACTTAAATGATTGTCAAACATCAAAAAGGGGGAGATTGTTGGTGCAACAATGCTCCAAGCATTTATATGTTTTGATGTTTGGCTAATCATCTAAGTTAGGCAATATCTTGTGATCTAATTACGAATGTGTTTAAGTGACAGGGAAATCCAAGGATGAAGTACTTGGTAAAAGGAAGTCCAAGTATGATCTTGGCAAAGGAAGTCCAAGGGATGGACTTGGCAGCATAAGACCAAGCTTGTAGTCTTGGCAGCATAAAGTCCAAAGTGAACCTTGGCAAAGGAAGTCCAAAGTAAAGTCTTGGCAGCATAAGTCCAAGCTTGTAGTCTTGGCGGCGTAAAGTCCAAGCATTTGGCAACCCAAGACATGACGAAACCGAAGGAAGCTCTTGGAAGCAAAGCGCAAAGGATGAACAAGTCGCGGACTCGGAGGGATCCTGAAGGCGCAAGGCTTATTAAGGAGCTAGAAGGTTAAGTCTAGGTCTAGGGTATAAAATCGATACGATGTATCGTCAGTCGCGTTCGATCGAGTCGGTGAAACTCGGGCCATCGATCGCCTTGATCGAGCTGATCGATGCGCGATCGATCGAAAATGACATCAGTCGACTGATCAAAAGAAATATCACCACAGAATGCAGTCTCACTCGACTGCTGTCTTGATCACTCGACTGATCACCCCATCGATCGGTGATGGAGGGATCGATCGGTGATCACCGCCGTTAGAAATTGCGGCTACGAATCTCCGCGAGATCGCGTTTGGCCGGTTGGCGGCAATGATCGATGGCATGCATCAGTCGACTGATCGACGCCCAACGGGAAAAACAGCCCCTCTTCTATAAAAAGGGGCCATGGGGAGCTTGGTGAAGCTAGTGCTCTTAATCCTAACTACATCCTCGTGCTCACCAAGCTTCCTAAGTGTTTTTAGTGATTCAAAACCTCCTCTTCTCTTGTTCTTGATCATCCATCATTGTAAAGAAGAGGAGATCATTGTAAGAAAGGTTTCTCCACCTTGGTTCATCCAAAGGAGAAGATAGTGAAACTTGGCTGGGACTAATCCACCTTACGGATTGCCGTGGAGTAGGAGCGCCATCTCCGAACCACGTAACATCGGGTGTTACCATTGGTTTCGTATTTCTTATTCGTATTCATTTTTGTATTGCTTCCGCTAACTTGTTAGAATCGAAGAAACGCTAATCACCCCCCCTCTAGCCGTTCCAAGGGTCCTAACAGTCAGTTCACATTAGTTGATAAGAAGGCTCATGGTTTGGCAGCTAGGTTGAATGACACACCAACAAGCCAACTAGTTTTGGTCCCAATTAACATAGGGTATGTAAAACAAAGGTGGAATACTAAGTTTTCTTTGCTAAACACTTGCTTAACTATATGCATTAATATTGTGTATATATGTAGTTTCCATTGGATTTTGACTGTCATCGATCCTCACAAAAAGGTTGTTTCTTTATTGGATCCTCTCGGTCATTGTAATTGTGATGAAACTTAGAAGAATGTTGTAAATATGTAAGCTTTATTAGGGAAATAGTGTGAATATTTATTGTATTTTTCTAGTAACTAAAAAAGTTTGATACTATACATTTCTTTTGCTCAGAAACCTGTTGTAGTTTGACACTTATTTTGGATTTTTCGTCACATAATACAGTTGGTTGGGTTTAGAAAATATTTTGTATTCGTTGATAGAGAACATTTAGCTTGGACCAATGTTAGTTGCAAGTCTACAGCTAGTGCTCTTATGCTTCTAGAAAACCTTCATTCATGATTGTAATCTTCTCCTTATTTATATTGTTATTTCAATTAAGTTATTAACTTGCTATTACCATTTTTTTCAACACATGCTCCCCTTCAACCAGATGGAGCCCAATATGATAATTTCATTTTACGATATATGAGAGATATAATTGAAGTGGTGCATCCATTGACAAGGATTGGCTGCAACCAATAGTAATATTAGATATATTTTTAAATTTTCTTATTGAAATCTATTTTTAAAATGATTTGTATAATTAATTATCACATAGTACTCAAAGTGTTCAGTAGTTTACATTTTCACTCATTTATTTACATATAGTTCACAAAAACTGTGATAGCTGCAAAGAAAATTGATGAAGTACATTCGGAGTTGTCTGAATGCATATAAGATCACATATCTGATGAGTAGGAAATTTAGGTATCCATAACTCTTTTTGTTAGGTGTTATAATCTATAAGTGTTTTGATTATTCTTTTGGTGTAGTATTGAGCATATGATGTGTAGTTGTTTTTCTATAAGTATTGTTGTATATATATTTTTTAGGGTGATCATTTAAAATGGGATGATATGAGCTTGTACTTCATATTGCTACAAGTGCACTTGTATATATGTTTTCTACAATTCTTTTTGATGTTGTTGTATGATGTATATTAAAAATACAACACTATAAATTGACAACGATTTTATTGTTCTCTAGTGTGTATTGAGAAACGATAACGGTTAAAATAACAATGACAATACAATGACAACGATTAAAAATCATTGTCTATGACTCAAAAAATCATAGTAAATTCACAAGTTAAGAAAGAAAGGGCACTCAAAGACAATGGTTATAACTCGTTATAGTTTCACTTGAAACACAACGGTGAAAAATCATTGACTATGATCTAAAAAATTCATGGTAAATCGACGCGTTGAGAAAGATAGGGCACTTAAAGACAACGGTAAAAAATTATTGTCGATTTAAGGAAAAGATAACGATTTTTAATTGTTGTCTTTGAGCACCATACTTTTCTCAATGCGTCGATTTACCATAATTTTTTTAGGTCATAGACAACGATTTTTCACCGTTGTCTTTTAGAATTTTTATTGTAGTGCTTTGACTATCCGATCTTAATTTTGACATTCCTCCAAAAGTCTTAGTTGGATCAACGCCTAGAATTGTCCTCATACCGAGGACACGATCTTACCACCGCTCCTCACCCGAAGCTTACCTTACTTTACCTTTTGGCCCTTTGTTCTGTTGCTTAACATCTAATCTTTAACCTTCATTCCTCTTGGTGTCTTTGAGCTCAACTAAGACTACTCAAGTTCTGCACATTTAACATAGCATATTAAATAACAATATGACTTAACTTTGAACCTTTGTCATTATCAAAACTTAGGTTCTATTATCTGGTGCCCCTGTATCAACATATTAGTCGACTGCTTGTGGGCATCAGTCGACTACCAAAGGACTAGTCGACTGGTTAGTCGACTAAAAAAGGGTCCATGAATTGCTATAGTATCATCAATCGACTAGCATCTTCTACCAGTCGACTACTCTATGTGATTCCTCTCCATTGACTTGGTATCAGTCGACTGACCTAAATCACCAATCGACTGATACTCAATTGGTGGAGAGGACGAGATCCAGTAGTCGACTGGTGGAAGACATCAGTCGATTGATGATACTGTAACAAGTCATAAAATATTTTTTAATCGATTGATCAGTCAATTTGTTCTATGATAGTCGACTGATAGCTAGTGACAATCGACTAATAGAGCAGATTTTGCGATAAAAAATCTTGTGGAGTGCTTTAAGTAGATGCTCTAGAGGTTGGAGGATTTTGCATTCTTTACTTTGAGCTAAACTGTTGTATTTTGTTAGCAAGGGCACACAGAACATTAAGTTCACTGACTATAGAAGCATTTATTTCTTTGAGGTTTGTAAATAACTCACGCTTTCATGAAAAGTTTGATGTTAAAGTTCAATTATGTTAGTTTACTAATAAAAGAACATTAATACATGAGCATTAAGGTCTTTTAACTCCAAGTATGCAAAAGACCTTTACATTTACATTTTTTAAATATTAAAGATATTAAGACAAATGAGCATTTGCGTCTTTAGCATGACACCTTTAACTTATGAATTTAGATATAATAACAATTAAACGACTTTGAACGAATGACATATTGACTTCACGCATGCATCTATATTATCTAAACTGAATTAGAATACTATGTCAATTATATTTAGTCATCGAATATACTTTTTCGATGTTGATGATTTATGCATCTTTTCGAATCAATTTAAGTGCGGAAATATTAATCTTTATTACTGTAAAGATACTTACAGAGGGTCGTCAGAGTCTTCGCGCGTCCTGGTACTGTTGGATGATGGTTTTGTTTGCCATCTGAGGATCAATCACGCCGGAAAGATCCTCCTCCTCCACGAGCCAAGTTCCGACGCACCTTGGTGTTTTCTACTCTCATTGTTCTCTCCGACAGAGCTTTCACATACTCTCTCTTTGACCTCCGCACCTCTCAGTTCGTCCAACCCCCAGACCTTGGGTGTTCCCTCCTATAAATAGGAGTTTGGACGCTCTCCATCAACGTGGAGAAAACTGCACGCACTCCATTGAGTGTGTGCGCAGGCGTGGGTGCGGTTACTGTACGCAGTAACCACTCCACATCTTACATCTTCCACTTGTCCAAAGCATGTCACATAGACAAAATAGTCACATAGACCAATAAGAGGTATTTAGTCACATAAACTAAATAGAGCCGGAGTCATAAGTCACAAATGACTAATAGAAGTATCTAGTCACATAGACCAGAATCAAGTCGGAGACAATAGTCCCAAGAGACTAATAGAACAGAGATTAATAGTCACAAAGATCATTAGAACAACCAATTCATACTTAGGAAAATGACTCGTGCGACAGCAAACACACTGAGCAATCCAATGCTAAGAAAGTTGTTACACCTTACATAGTTATTCATAGAGCGATCAATGCTAAAAAAAGTTATTACGCTAACTTAGTCGCTCTTCAAATGGTACATTATCATTCTCTGAATGACATATAGTCATTCACGTGATGACCCATTGTCATCCTCCGGGTGCCTCACAGTCATTTGCCAGGTGGTACTGAACCATTCTCCTGATGGTACATAATCATTTTCCTGGATATAATATCTTGTTATTTGCTTAGATTAAATAATCTCCACTTACATCAATATGAACATCTCTAATCCCTCATAATGACCATCAAGTCAAGAGCATGTTCAATATTTTCAATATTCACAAACATTTCTATACATAACAGAAATGGATCGACCAGTGAATAATTCTCAAAGGATGTAAACATATTTAATCTTTCTTTTTAGTATGAATCCATTAATTTTAATCAGTCGCTTTCCTAGCCATGTTTCATAGACCGAATCATCCATAATTAATAGGTTTACATGCTAAAGTAGCAGACCCTGATTAAAACTTCAAGTAGACACTTAAATAGTCACATAGGGCAAATGTTGAGATTAACATATAATCTCAAAAGGGCTCACATAATAGAGAAGCAGAGATTCATTCTCCTATTATCCTTATTGTCGCCTTAGCACATGTGGTATGAATCACATGCTATGATGTTATCCTCTTCACTAATAAAGAGTGCATTTTTTCCTCAAATTAACATCGTACAGATTTTGATCTAGACATTCCCAATGTCTAATCCTGAATTCAATATATGAATTCTAATCTGGCTCCAAACAGGTATAGTAAATGGTGGGAGCATTTACTTCGATCACTTTTCTTAAATGATCTTATCTTGATACACATATCAAGACGATCCCATTTTATAGGTATGTATCACTATACATATAGCTTCCAAAGCTATCCTATAAGTAATAGTCTTACTCCTATTCGTACATAACAAACAGAGATGATTGTCTATGTGAGAGGACCAATCACTACCTGTCAACATGCTCACCGAGATCTTATTAGAATGTAACATCGCATACACTGGATAATTTATGGCATGCATATAAAACAATCAAATTACAATATCCGATTGTCATTACAAAATTGTTACATTCTACAAAGTATCATAGACTTTACATGCTCATAAAATGACTCTCTAGTTATTGGCTTAGTAAAAGGATATGCAAGCATAGCTCGTGTAGGGATATACTCAAGAATCACCTTCTTCTTAGCAACAATATTCCTTATAAAGTTATACTTTATAGCTATATGCTTGCCCTTGCTGTGATATTTGAGATCCTTGGAAAAAGCTATAGCAACATGACTGTCACAGTAGATAGTCACTAGACTCTCACTGTCTTCAACAATCATCAGATGCTTCAGGAACCTCCTTAACCAGACTGCTTCTTGTACAGCTGCTGAACATGCCACATATTCAGCTTCCATGGTTAATAAGGTCACACAGGCCTGTTTCTTACTGTTCCAGGAGATGACGCCACCATTCAACAAGAACGCATAACCTGATATGGATTTTCTATCATCCAGGTCCCCAGCCCAATCTGTATCTGAATAGCCCTTCAGGCTCATATCTGATCCTTGATAACAGAGACTATAACCTGTCATCGCTTTCAGATATCTAAATATCCTTTTCACTACCTTCCAGTGTCTCGGTCCTGGGTTTGACTGGAAACGGCTGACTAAGCCAACAACATAGCTGATATCGGGACGAGTACACAACATAGTGTACATTAAACTACCAACAACACTGGCATATGGTTTTTTATTCATCTTGGCTATTTCATTAGAAGTTTTGGGACTCATATTTTTGCTCAGAATAGTACCTTTCACAATAAGTGCTTGTTCACTATTGCAATTAGACATGTTGAAGTGTTGTAACATCTTATTTATATAAGACTCTTGAGATAAACCCAAAAGTCTCTTAGATCGATCCCTGATGATCTTTAGTCCTAAGATATATTCAGCTTCTCCCATATCTATTGTGTCAACCTATGATGAAAGTCACTTTTTGAATTCTATCACAAAACCTATGTCATTTCCTACAATCAGCATATCATTAACATATAATGATAAAATGGCATACTTTCTTTTGTCCTTCTTCAGGAAAATGCAATGATCCTCATTGATCATTTCGAAACCATAAGATAAAACCACTTCGTTAAATCTTATGTTCCATTGTCTTGATGCTTGCTTTAGCCTATATATAGATTTCTTCAATCTACATACTTTATCTTCCTGGCCATCAGCAATGAAACCTTCTGGTTGAACCATATAGATTTCCTCATCAAGCTCACCGTTAAGGAAAGCGGTTTTTACATCCATCTGATATAATTCCAACTCATAATGCGCCACTAAAGCAAAAATAACTCGGATTGACACAAACTTCACTACGGGAGAAAATGTCTCCTCAAAATCTATACCCTTTAATTGGGTAAATCCTTTCGCAACCAATCGAGCTTTGTATCGGTTAATCGATCCATCTGCTTTCCTCTTAATTTTGAGAATCCACTTATTCCTAATAGCCCTGTGGCCAGGAGGAAGATCGACTAACTCCCAAACATGATTCTTAATCATTGACTCCATTTCTTCAACCATTGCATCTCTCCAGTTTTCTCCAACTCTAGAGCCCAGAACTTCCTTAACTGATTGAGGTTCTTCATCGTCAACTGGGAGTGTCATCATTACCTCATTCTCAATATCAAACCTCTTCTTAGGTTTGATCTTAAGAATACTTTTCCGTAAGTTGGGCTGATGAGAAGTCACCCCGTGACTAGGTAAAGTACTCCCACTGGGTTGACTGGTTCCAGGTATCCCACTAGACACTTGTCTAGTTGACAACGATTCATCCTCCTCAAATAGAGGAATTGTCTTATCAACTTCACCTCTAACTTGGAACTCAGTTTCGAGAAAAGTAGCATCTCTCGAATCCAATTTGGAGATTGTTCCATCTTGTTGTTCACCTATGAAAATATAACCTTTGGAGGTATCAGAATATCTTATAAAGATACACTTCTTATCTCTATGTCCCAGTTTTCCATACTTGTGAGAACTATCATGAACATAGGCAGCCGACCCCCAGGGTCTCAGATTTTCCAAATCTG
Organism: Wurfbainia villosa; assembly: GCA_025175895.1. NCBI lineage: Eukaryota > Viridiplantae > Streptophyta > Magnoliopsida > Zingiberales > Zingiberaceae > Wurfbainia > Wurfbainia villosa. The sequence continues at coordinate 86,747,075 of CM046004.1, forward strand.
GTTTTCTACCTGTCCAACGTTCATATGGGGTAGATGGAACTGACTTAGAAGACACTTTGTTAAGTATACAGGCTGCAGCTAATAATGCATCTCCCCAATAGGAGATCGGCAAATTAGCCTGCGCCATCATAGACCTAACTATTTCGAGAAGAGTTCTATTTCTTCTTTCAACAACCCTATTTTGCTGTGGAGTTTCAGGGATTGTCATTTGTCTAATAATCCCCTTATCATTACATACTGTCTTGAACATATCACACAAATATTCTCTTCCACGATCAGTGCGTAAAGTCTTAACCTTACATTCCGTTTGATTCTCAACTTCGTTTATATAACGAATGAAGCAATCCAGTGCTTCTGATTTATGAGAAATCAAATATACATGACCGAAACGAGAGAAATCATCAATAAACGTAATGAAATAGGAAACTCCATGTCTAGCCTTTACATTCATTGAACCATGAATATCCGAATGAATGAGTTGCAATGGTGACTTAGCCCTAATAGCCTTGTCAAATGGTTTCCTAGTTTCTTTTCCAGCCAGACAATGCTCACACACAGACACGCTAATCTTAGCACGAGAGCCCAAATAACCCTCTTTAGCTAACCGATTCATGCGATCTTGTCCTATATGTCCTAGTCTAGCATGTCAAATATCATCAGTTATTTCTGCATCACTAGTGAGAGCAATGTTTGAAAAATAATTATCAATCGCACAATTGACATTTGGTTCCACATCAAGAACCATAAAATCATTTGTTAAAAAACCATATCCGATTGACACTGAGTTAATCTTGAGTTCAACACACCGACTGTAAAAATTAATACAATACCCTAAAATAAGAAGATAAGTAATAGAAACAAGATTCCTCCGAATCTCAGGAGCATATAAAACATCATGTAGAAATAAAGTACTTCCACTCCGAAGGTTAAGTTTGCAAGTGCCGACTCCTTTAACTTTGACTCTTGCATTGTTTCCTACATATATCCATTTGTTGCTAGCTGGTACCCTGTGATACTCCACATATGTAACTCGCTCCCGAGCTACATGGTTGGTTTCTCCCGAATCTATAATCCACAAAGGATAAGAATCAGCCAACAATACAGAACTAGCAACAAAATGCTCAGAAGACAGATTAGAAGTTACCTTTCTTGGCTCGGTACACTCCCGAGCTTAGTGACCCTTTTTGTCACAATTAAAGCAAGTTACCTTGCTTTTAGGTTTCTTCCCTGTCTTCTTGTTCTTCTTATTCTTGATTGGGTTTGTCCCACCTGCAATAGCAGCTTCTTTCTTCTTTCCCTTCCCCTTCTTGAACCATCTTCTTTTCTTGGATCCAGATGATCCTGCAGAACCGACAACCAAATAGGCTTGGCCAGAAATCCTCGCGGATTCTACTCTCTCCGCCTCTAGTTCAATGTGACGTGAGATGTCAATGAAAGTCTTAATACTCTCACTGTGAGTAAGGGTCTGATTCATGGTCTCCGAAGAATCTGGAAGGGATTGAACAACTGCCTGAATCTGTTGTTCGTCTATCAACTCGTGACCAGCAGTTTTAAGCTCCCGAATCATATTCGACATCTCCCTAAGATGTTGAACCATAGAAACATTCGGGCGCTTCTTGTAGCTATCGAACTTGATCGTCAGCTGCCGAAGCTTGCCCAGACTAACTCCACTGTACTTATCCTTAAGGACCACCCAGATAGCATGAGCTGAAGTATACGACTCATACTCAAATGTCAGGTCATCCACCATTGAACTGATCAATATGCCCTTAGCAGTGGAGTCCTTTTTCTTCCATGCCTTATAGGCATTAAGATCTCGTCTGTTTTGTGCAGAGGGACCATCTATAGGTTCTACTAAGACCTGATTTACAGCCTCTAGAACTTCTTGTTCCTCTAGGACATACTGTATCTTGAGGTGCCAGATTTTATAGTTATCCTCATTCAGTTTCTCACCCTTATTGAGTTCAGCTATGATGTTTTTGGTTGTCATAACCTAACATATATAAATACATTATTTAATTATTCAGTGTATGCTTTTATGTATGTAATCTCTAAATTTACTCAATATAAATTTGATTTGGTTTACAAAATCAAGTGACAATCAAATTCTCACTCATCATTTGTATGTTCCAATCTAATCAACTTTAATCAATCATATTATATACATCCCATCTAAACATGATATTACATATTAAATGAACATATCATTTAAATTATACTCATTATAAACAAATCAAAGAGTAATGAAATATCATGCATCATATAGAGTTAACAGCATAAAATGAACATATCATTAAACTAAACTTGTTGTACATTATTAATATATAACAAAGGAGACTCTACTTAGAATGTTACACATAACATTCTTCTGACTCATAACTGATAACTGAAAACAACCCTAACAGACTAGATAGGTGATTATTACTCCCACTAGTACAAGCACTAGTACAGTAATAATCCAAACAAGCCCACTTTCCTTGGGCTGAACTTGAACACCCTCAGCTGAGATGCTCTCCAGATGATGCCAGGATGCAGAATCCTATGAAGGACACCTTTGAAGCGATCCAAAAGGAAAAACCTCTTCAGGGTCCTCTTCCGGATCTTCCTCTGAATCTTCTTCTGGATCCTCTTCACAATGCACTTCACAATCCTCATAGTGAAGTAGTTCAGCGCACAACTGGGTATAGGTAACTCGCCCCTCATGGTGCCCCCAGATCTGATGCGCGGCATCACTGAGGTGTTGCGGCAGCATATGGACCAGAGCCCAGATCCTATAGTTATCCAGAATAGGAAACTCCTGCATCTCTAGTCTCCAAAACATTCTATCCAGTCTCCCTATGTGTCACTCAACTCCATGTACTGAGTCATACTCTATCCCCTGGATAGCCTCCCTCAGCCGGTTACGCAACACATCGCGTCTGGTCATCGTGGTAATCATTCGTGCCATCTGTAAAAATTGAAATTAATTAAGTCAGTACAAAACTGACAAATCAGTACATATACTGATTTAATTCAATTTATATATTGACATAGAATGAACACATTCAATCAAGGATGAATTTCCTTGATTTTGTGGAGAACAGTTGACTGAAACGCTTAGACCAGTTGACTGATACATTTACCAATCAACTATCATCTAAGTCCAATCGTTTTAAACTATTTTGACTTTAACATGAAAACTTAAATATCGTCTATTTTTCTCCGAATACCCTAGGCAGTCGAGTAACATGAACGGAAGTTTATTTTCATTTCATCCCTAGCCATCAACTCTAGTTCTTGTTAACCTATCTATTAGTTGTTTAAGTCGAGTTGTATTTGTTCCAAACAAATACTCGATGATCAAGTTATGAGTTAAGTTGACCAAAGTCAACTTAGTCAACTTACGTTGACTGACATTAGGTTTAGCCCTCTGGCCAGACCAATTTGTTATCAATTCTGATCGGTCAGACGAATTTCAGATTGGTTTTACGAAATTCGGACGGTTTGAAGTCAATCGCACCGGTTTGATGAATTTCGACCGATTTTAAATTTCGCACCGATTTGGCGTCGGTGACGATTTTAGAGGTTTCGTCGTCGAACGATCTATCGATAGTTTTATGAAACTAGACTGGTTTCCAGACTTGTTCTGGAAACCAGACCAGTTTCCAGGCTGGTTAAGAAAACCAGACCGGTCTAATGCAATTTCCAGATTGGTTCTGGAAATCCAGACCGGTCTGTCGAATTTCCAGACTGGTTCTTGGTCCTGGAAATCCAGATTGGTCTGTCCAATTTCTAGACTGGTTCTGGAAATCCAAACCGGTCTATCTAATTTCCAGACTGGTTCTGGAAATCTAGACCGGTCTGGACAAATTCCAGACTACATGTTTTCATACCGATCTGTTCTCCAGACCGATCTGAAATCCCGGGAAGTTCTCAATTCCCAAGCACTTTCAGGAACTTCTCAGGAAAATAGTTTTCTCAATTGTCTAGAGGCTGTTCCCACGGAAGATCCCTTGAGAAAGCTATCTGGGCAATTTTCTCGAGGCTATTCCCACAGGAAGCTGTTGTCCACTTGGAACTTTTGCACTCAGGGGACTGTTCCCATCGAAGGACATCTCACCCGAGCAGTTTTCCCAAGGAACTGTTCCCCCAGGGAAATGTTCCCTTCTCAACCGGTCTGTTTGCTAGACCGGTGTTATGAAAAACTACTCGAGAAGTAGAGCAGTATTATAGGGATTGTTCCCCCAGGGAACTGTCCCTCCATTACAATCGGTCTATCTCTCAGATCGGTCTGTAACTGCTTCTGCCAGGGCAATTTCACAGGGAACAAGGCATTGTTCCCCTTCGAGACCAATCTGAATGTCAGACCGGTTTGAAACTGCTCGGCAGTTTTTCCCAAGGGACTATTCTCCTAGCGAAACCGGTATGATTCTCGGGACCGATGCAAGCTATTCCTTCTGAGCGGTTTCGCGGTTCTTTGAAATTGCGGCTGCTCATTACGAAGCGGTTTAGCGTCTTTATTCTTCTTCCTCGCGACTTCATTTTCGCGATGAACAGTAATTCTGCAGGAAATATAAAGGAAAAATTGAACAGATGCTTCACCAACTGGCTCTGATACCAATGTTGGTGATTTATGCATCTTTTCAAATCAATTTAAGTGCGGAAACATTAATCTTTATTACTGTAAAGATACTTACAGAGGGTCATCAGAGTCTTCGCGTGTTCTGGTACTATTGGATGATGGTTCTGTTTGTTGTCTAAGGGTAAATCACGCCGAAAAAATCCTCCTCCTCCACGAGCCAAGTTTCGACGCGCCTTGGTGTTCTCTATTCTCACTGTTCTCTCCGACAGAGCTTCCGCACACTCTCTCTTCGACCTCCACCTCTCAGTTCGTCCAACCCCCAGACCTTGGACATTCCCTTCTATAAATAGGAGTTTGGACACTCTCCATCAATGTGGAGAAAACTGCACGCACTCCATTGAGTGCGTGCACAGGCATGGGCGCGGTTACTGCACGCAGTAACCGCTCCACGTCTTGCATCCGAAGATCACCTAAATCTCCCAATAATTCTTAGTTTTATCTCTCGCACCCATTTTTCTCTCACCTTTATGTTCTTTATTTTCTGTTTTTTTTTTCGGAGAGCACGAATTTTTCTCTTAGTTTTCTGTTACTTTATTTTTTTTCTAAATGCCATTATTAACATATTAATTTAACTCGAGCATGAATCACTATATCTACTTCATTGTTAGATAGTCCTTAAAAATCTTAACAGATTTCCGTTACTTAGGGAAGATCGGAATTTTAACGAACTTATTACTATATAAAGAAGACGCCCGCTGATTCTCTCATTAATCTCCTTCATCGCTTCTCTCGTTCGTACGTAGCCTTCGGCCACCAGTTCAATTGTTCGCGACGGACTCTTCAACTGGAGGGCGGTAAATGAGCCGAATCGAATCGAATTTAAAAATAATAATAATATTTGAGTTTGAGTTCGAATTCGAATTGGCATATTCGAGTTCGGTTCGAAGTTTGAAAATTTAATAATTTTGGACATGAATATAATTCGAATCAAAGTTCGAGTTCAGATTCGATTCGAAATTTTCGAAAAGACTCGATTTAATATTCGAAAATTGATGCTCGATTTGATATTCAAAAATGGATGTTCGATTTAATATTCGAAAAATTTTAATAAATAAAAAAATTAAGATTCGCTAACAGTTCGTAAATATTTGAACAATATTATTTCGGCTCGAGTTCGATTCGAAAAATATTTATAAATATTCAAGTTCGGTTCGAATTCGAACCAAATATTATTCGAACGGGCTCGAAAGAACCGGCTCGAAAAGGTCGCGAACCGGCTCGATTCGTTTACACCCCTATCTTCAACGCACAGGAGTGGTGCAGATGACGACGACACTATGTCAATGGAGTTTTTTGATGTGGGAAGCGATGCAGGCAACGTCGCCCTTAATGTCGAGGGGCGAGCAATGGTACGGGTCCGCCAGGTGTCAAACCCCGTACCCCAATTGATCTACTAGCTACTTCTCTCGTCTCATGGTTCCTAATTCTAAGAACGCCCACTTCACCGTCCGCCAACCCTTCGACCACCTCACCCATCAACGCACGTGGGAGGAGGAGACGCGGGGATATTCTGTTGGAAAATTGATTAATCAAATAAATAAATTTTTTTAATTATATGAATGAGAAATTAATATGATTTAATTTAAATCGTCGGATTAAGATGCATAAATTCAGTTTAGTCAAATGAAAGGGCATAAATACCTTTTAGGATGACTTAATCTTGGTCATTAAATTCAAAATAAGAGACTTAGATGCATCCAAATGAAAGAGACATTATATCTCTTAAGAAGGGATGCAATCTATATCATTCATTTAAATTGAATGGATGAGATTTGATTGAACCAAAGAGTTCCTCTATTCCTTCACAAGTATAAATAAGATCTCTCATTTCATTTGTTTCATCCAATTCATTCCAATTCAAGGTAAAGCAAGCATTGCATTGCATACTTGCATTCTGGAGAGTTTGAAAAGTTTTTTCGGTTCGGAGGTCTTGTAATTTGCAGTGCTACTATCGCAAGATAAAGTCGTGGTATTTTGGGAGACGATTGTCATATTCCGTGAGCACCGTGTGCGGGGCAAATTCATCTTAAGGAGATAGAGTCCAACTCTAGTCTCGACTTCGCCTAAGCGATGTTATACCGTTATTCTGTCCGCACTCAGATTGCACTTTCTAAACCAGCCACCAACAATCCTAAGACGAATTTTTTCTGTGCAATCTACTATCGATTCATCATCAACGGTCTCTATTCCACCAACATATGGCGAGAAACCGGAGAAGTTTACTGATACTTGTTGAGAGTATTGGGAATACAATCAAAGTCTCACATTGGTAAGACATGGAAAAGATCATGTGCATATAAAATGAAATGATATCTCCATTGGTATGAGGCCTTTTGGGTAAAGCCCAAAAACAAAACCATGAGGGCTTAGGCCCAAAGTGGACAATATCATACCATTGTGGAGATATGTGGATCTTATAGGCACTAACAATTGGTATCAGAGCCATGATCCATGTCAAACCATGAACCTCGAACGAAGGAAGTGGAGCTCCCATGTCCGGATCTAAAGAACCAAATATCAGGCGTGAAGTCCAGCTGGGTCAGGAGGACCAGACAGTTGACAAGAAGTCTTGGTGGGTTGAAGATCGGACATCAAGCAGAGGAAGTCCTTCGATGAGGGATAGGCTTGAGGGGGGGCTCAATGTGGTCCTTCGTTTGAGGGGGGGATTGTTGAAAGTATTGGGAATACAATCAAAGTCCCACATTGGTAAGACATGGAAAAGATCATGTGCATATAAGATAAAATGATATCTCCATTGGTATGAGACCTTTTGGGTAGAGCCCAAAAACAAAACCATGAGGGCTTAGGCCCAAAGTGGACAATATCATACCATTGTGGAGATATGTGGATCTTATAGGCACTAACAATACTGATTTCAAAATATGGCAGCAAAAGATGTTGTTTTACTTAACCATGTTGAACCTTGCGAGGTTCACGTGAAGATGCCCCCACTATCTCTCTAGGAGAAACTGATAAAGAAAAGAGGGTCACATATAATGCTTGGGGACAAAGTGATTTCTTATGTATAAATTATATCCTCAATGGCTTGGACAACATGTTATATAACGTGTATAATTCCAAAACAACTGCAAAAGAATTATGGAAATCTCTTGAACGGAAGTACAAAACAGAAGATGCTGGATTGAAGAAATTCATCGTCAGTAAATTCTTAGACTTCAAAATGATTGATTCCAAAACTGTGATGACTCAAATCCAAGAATCGCAATTGATCCTACATAATTTGCATGCCGAGGGTATGACAATGAATGAGTCCTTTCAAGTTGCCGCGATAACTAAGAAACTCCCACCTTTGTGAAGGGAATTCAAAAATTATCTAAAGCACAAGCGAAAGGAGATGGGACTTGAGGATATGATTGAAAGATTATGAATTGAAGAAGATAATCATAAGCAATCAGAATCAATAAAAATGTCTATGTATGCTAAAGCAAATATGCTGGAATCAAACACTGACAAGAAAAGAAAGTATCCAGGCAAAGGACAAAGCCAAGGGAAGGCCAAGAAGTTCCAAGGAACATATCACAATTGTGGCAAACCAAATCACAAGGCCAAAGACTGCCAACGTCTAAAGAAAGCCAATCAAGTGCACGTGGCCGAAGAGAAACAGTGCCAATAGATATGTCAGAATTAGACTTGACTGCTATTGTATTTAAAACCAACTTGATGGATAATCCAAGGCAGTGGTGGGTCGACACCGGTGCTACCCGACACATGTTCTGACAAGGCCCAGTTTTCAAACTATGCCCTATCAATGGGAGAAAGTTAATCATGGGTAATGCAGGATCGTGTTTCTCCGAGAGAGGGTGGTGAATCTCAGAGATTATAAAAAATTTATTTTAAAACTATCAGAATATTTTGAAAAATATTGTGAGTATTCAACGGAAATAAAAGTAAGAACATTTTTTTACTTGGTTCACAACCGTAACTGGGTTGCTACTCCAAGGCCCGTAGCTTTTTCGAGAGCTACATCGATGGGCAATTACTAAATGCCCTCCGACTCGACACTCTCGACTTCGGAGGGTTTCACTTTTTACAAATATAAGAGATGGGTAACATACTATCCACTCTTGAATTTGAGTACACAAGTGAAAAATTGTTGGAGAATTGATCGTAGTTAGAGGGGGGGTGAATAACATTTTTCGTCGCTTGATGGAATTTGATCGTGCCTGTTTACTATCGTTATTAGCGCAGTGGAAATACAAAATAGCAATAACGAAATACAACAAACAACAACAATACACAATGACACGCCGATATAATGTGGTTCTGAAACTTAGGATTCCTACTCCACTGATTGGGCTCGAATGAGCCCTAGCAATGCAAACACCACTAACAATCAATAATACTTCTTCTCGACAACAAGTTGGAGGCAGAGAAACCTCGTACAATGATTACAATAGTAATATAACAAAAATACAAGCAAATACAATAGAATGCAAGTAAAGAAAACTTTACAAAGAGCTTTTAGATACTTGCTTGTTTGGTTGCTTGAGATGCACTTGGAGATCCTAAATTGCACCAGCAAATCATCCCAAATTGCCCTAAGAAAACCATGGCAAAAACCTTCTCTACAAGCTGCTTTTATAACCTGTATTCGGGCTAGATTTCGCCTAGCAATCGACTGATTACGACCATCAGTCGACTGCTCCTGTAGTTATTGTCTCACAACGACCCGAGCCACGTTGGATAAATTCCAACAGATAGGCCATCAGTCAACTGATAATGCCCATCAATCGACTTATCGAGCCATCACTCGACTGTCAAACCCTAACAGTCGACTCTGAAACCTTCTGTGTCCGCGACATCGACCATCAGTCGACTGCCAGCCATGGCAGTTGACTGCCCAATGCTATCAGTCGACTGCCAGGCTATTTCATGCAATTAAACTCCAGTCGACTCCCATCAGTCGACTGATAACTTCGTCCATGAGGTTTTAACATCAAGTATGATGCCCTCATACTTGCTAAACCACCCTTAGCCTAGACCTAAGCCTTCTAGCCACCTCCATCAACCTCACGCCTATCGGATCCCTCCAAGTTATCCATGACTTGTTCATCCATACGCTAGCCTTCTGGTGCTTCCATCGGTTATTGTCATGCTAAGTTGGTCTATACCGCCAAGGCACATTGGGCTTATGCTGCCAAGACTCCGCTTGGACTTTACGCTGCCAACCATTGGATTTATGCTGCCAAAACTCCACCCTTAGACTTTACGCCGCCAATATCACCCCTTGGACTTCCCTTGCCAACCCATGTTGGACTTTCCATTTGTCAAGACTCAAGCTTGGACTTTCCCTTGCCAAGACACATGCTTGGACTTTACTTGCCAACCCATGTTAGACTTTCTTTGTCAACCCATATTAGACTTTCCATTGTCAAGACTCAAGCTTGGACTTTCCCTTGCCAAGTACACAAGACTTGGACTTTCCATGCCAAGTGTCCCACTTGGACTTCTCCATCATATGATCAATCCCATGTCAATCATATAGTCGAACAATGATCAAACCATCGTCAAACATCAAAATACCACTCGAGTCAAACTCGAGTCCGGTCAATCATGACCCGAGTCGATTGCACCAACAATCTCCCCAAAACATTGTCAAACATCAAAACACTACTCGAGTCCAACTCGAGTCTAGTCAATCGTGACCTGGGTCGATTGCGCCAACAATCTCTCCCTTTTTGATGTTTGACAAAAGCCACAATACCATTGAGTTAGGCTACCTAACTCAAATCTTCTTACCAATTGTCCCAAATTGATAATCCCATAAATTCTCTCCCTTTTTGACATACATCAAAAAGGTTCTCTCCCCAAGGGTGTCAATGTCTCATATCCCAATGAGATCTTACAATCTCTCTTTTGGTCTAAAAATATCTAGGATGCCTTCACTTTTCCTAGTGATAAGTCTCATATCACTTAAGAGAGGCTTCCTATAAACTCTCCCAATTCTCTCCCTCATGAGGAAGAAAAACATCCATCATCCCATGATGGATACCTCCCCCTAAAGACTTGCTCTCCTTTGACCATTGCACCAACAATGTCCTTGGAGAGTCCCTAAGCCTATAGGAACACTAAACCATCAAAATTAAGGGCAAAAGTTTAAACATGAACTCTCACACACCTTAAAATTGATACACACCATAAACAACTCTTTTAATCCATTTCCAATGGATTTTCACCCTTTCTAATGCTTTCCAAAGCATATCCTAGGGTTAGGAGCAGTTAGGGTAGCCTAACATAGCTGAAATCAGGCTAAACAAATCTTGTTTACCCGAAATCAGCGCTCGCGAAGATTAGTGACCTATGCATCAGATCATTGTCAAGAATGATCGTGATATATCTGCAAAATACAGAAATCAAAAATCAAAAATGAATTTTAGAAATTCATAATTAATTATACATAATACGAAAAATCACGAAAATTCATATATATAATACTTATGACAAATACAATGGGTGAAAAATATTTGAAAATTAATTTACCCACAAATAATGAAATTGATACAAAGTTCAAAAATAAGAAAAGCTTCAATGTTTTGAGCCCTCTTTGTATCAGCATCATCAATGGTGACTTCTATCAAAAGATAAATTACACCAAGATTTTCTAAAATGATTTTAAAATATTTTTGAAAATCTATATTGGATCATAATCAATGGACTCAATGTACATGACTTGCACATTAGCTTTCCCCATGATCCACCATGGTATAAGATGAGTTTGAGTTCATCTAGATGCAAGAACTATACACCTTGAACTTAACTCATTTCCTAGCATCTCACATGTCAATTTGATATGAGATGTGGATTTTGGTTATACCTATACTAAGGTCTCGTGCATTTTCTAAGGCAACTCTATTTGATTCCCTTATACATGGGACTTCAAGTCATGACAATTATCCTTAAATCAATTTTAATTAATGCATGAATGGTCATGGCATAAATGATAACATAAATAAGTATGGTCAATGATCATGATGTCATGACATATGATTAAATCTAAATATACATAACCTAAGCATGATCATGACATATATGATAAAAATAATTATGATATAATGACATAGTATATGACAAATAAAGCATGACAAATAAAAAGCATAGGTATAATAATACCTAAATTTTAATATTGAATGTCATTTGTTATTATTAATTTCATTTTGTCATATTATCAACCATCTCCCAAGTGTGCCAAAAACTCAAAATGACACACCATGACTCTAAACTTAATTTATGCCAATTTGATCAATTTTTTATAATTCTCAAAATATATAATTGGCACATCCTAAAAACCTTTAGGGTGCGTTTGGTTCAAGTAATCATACATAACCTTAGTTATGTGATTACCAGAGAATAAAACATAATCTTGGAATAAAGTATAACCTTAGATAAAAACCTTGTTTGGTTGGAGGTTTTAATATATAACTTAGTTTAATATTTTACTAAATTATCCTTTGTCTTTGCTCAATCAATTCGACAACAACGACATAAATATTAATGACGGAATCAATCGACAACGATCGACGACGGCGACGGGTGGAGGGCGATCGCATGGCCGGTCACGACAAGGCGGCAGACGACGGTGATTTGACGATGCGACAGGGCCGACGAGGGGCGGCGGTATGACGGCGACGCGGCGGCGGCGACGCACGACGACGAGTCGGCAATGACGGCATGGCGGCCGGCGGATTTGGCGACGGCGGCGGCCGACGACGAAGCGGCAGGCCGACGACGGCGGCATGGCGGCTTTGCAGCGGGCTGGCGGGCGGCGGCGAGCAGCGAGCGTTGGTGGGCGGCGGCCGGCGACGGGCGACGACGACGATCAAAGACGGGCGCCGACCGACGACGGACGATAAATCGATTGAGTTTTGATAAATTGTCATTTAATATATTGCTTGTGGTAATATTGGAAAAAAGTTTCCTTAACCCCGGGAATCAACAAAAACCTTGGTTCTCTAAGGTTTTCCAATTCCCCCTAAAAAGGTTTTTGTTCATAACTTGGTAATGATCAATGACCAGGTAATTATTGATAACCTAAACCAAACAAGGTTTTTGTTGATAACCTAACAAGGTTATCAACAAAAACCCCCAACCAAACGCACCCTTAGGATTAAGATCAAACCATATTTCCAAGGTATCTATAACCTTGAAAATGACCTAAGGTGTCATATTTACCATAGTTAGGTTAACTACTCATTCATTTAAAGTTGGTACACCCTAATCCATTTAGCGTGAATTGATCACGCTCCTAGGAACCCAATACCTATTTGAGCTCCTTGGGTTTACTGGGTATTCCTTAGGGATAACTTCCCTAAATATCCTCTTAATGACCCTCCTAGGCTTGGTAGCCTTGGTCATTTGGATCTTGCCTGGGTTAGCTCTAGGGTTGACTCCCCTTGTAACTTTCTTAGTGACTTCCCTAGGTTTCTTCGAAACCCTAGCCACTAGACACCTACCATGGTCAACTCTAGGGATGACTTTCCTTGTGACCTTGGTTTTCCTAGACCTAGGTTGTATTCCATAATCGAATGAAATACTGTGATAGGTCTCCTTCGGCTTAGGTTTGTGACTCAAACCTTTCTTGCCCTTGGGTGGACCTTGCCTCCTAAATGCTAGATCTTGACTCTTAGACCCTAGGCTTTGACTATTTGACCCTTGCATTTGATTTTGTATCTTTCTAAGGGTCTTCTCCATCTTCTCAAGTTTTGACCTCAAAACTTGATTTTCTAGCTCTAATTGCTCAATTTTTGAATTTTGATTTAGTCTTTGGGCATTGTTCCATTTCTTAGGCATATGTCTACCCTTCTTAGGATTAATGCCTAAATGATTTTCTATCATTTTGATGGACTCCCTAGATAAAATGGGTCTAGAGTTATTGTTCCTAGATTTGTCCTTAGATACATTAATATGCTTAGCACCTAAACAATAGAATCTATTATTTCTACTAGCATGTTTTTCATGAGAGATGACAAGAGTACTAAAATCATGCTTTTTAACCCTAGAACTAAAAGGTGCATTAAAATATACCTTAGGGTTTGCCTTAGAGGTTCCTCCTACTTGTGTAGCTCCTTCTTGGACCTTCTTCTTCCCCTAGGGCATTGACTCCTATAATTCCCTTTTTGGTTGCATTTGAAGCACACCACATGCTTCTTCTTAATCGTTAGGGCACCGGGTTCCTTGGTCTTTAGCACCGATTGAGCCTTCTTAATCTTCTTAGGGCACTTGCTCTTATAGTGCTCATATTCCCTACACTCAAAACACATTATATGATTTTTATTTTGAATTAAAGTGTTTGAGTTACCTAAGGTGGTGGTGGGGGTCTCTTGAGCTTGTTCATCACTTCTCCCAGAAGTAGATGACTCTTCTTGCTCTTGCCCTTGCTCCGGAGTAGATGATCTCTCCTCCTCGGAGGCTTCTTCCACCTCTTCTACTCCTTCTTCCTCCTTGGATATCGAACACTCCTCGACCTTCGAATCCTCACTTTCTTGTGAGGATGAGAAACTTACTTCTTCGGCCTCCTCTTCTTGAGCCGGCGATGGATTTTCATGATACTTTGTCAATTCGCTCCAAAGCTCCTAGGCATCCTTGTACTCACCTAACTTGGACAAAACATTATTATGAATTAAATCACTTAGCATTTTGATTACCTTAATATTTGTCTTGAACTCCTTGAGTTGTTCCTTGGTCCACTTTTCAACCTTAAGGATTCCACCCTTTTTGCCTCTTGGGAATTCGCAACCTTCTATCAAAGCAGACCAAAGCTTGATATCCATCATCATTAAGAAGTTCTCAATCCTTATTTTCCATGAATTGAAGCCTTTAAATCCATAGTCCTCATAGGATAGTGGTGTGTTGATGTCCCGACCTAGTCTTTCTTTAAATTCCATCTTCTTCTTCACCCTCTAATGATGCTCCCTTGGCGGTTAGTCCAAATGAAGAGTGACCTCGCTCTGATACCACTTGTTGGGGAATTGATCGTCGCTAGAGGGGGGGGTGAATAATGTATTTCATCGCTTGATGGAATTTGATCGTGCTTGTCTACAATCGTTATTAGCGCAGCGGAAATACAAAATAACAATAACGAAATACAACAAACAACAACAATACACAATGACACGTCGATAAACATGGTTCGAAACCTTAGGGTTCCTACTCTACGGATTGGGCTCGAATGAGCCCTAGTGATGCAAACACCACTAACAATCAATAATACTCCTTCTCGACAACAAATCGGAGGCAGAGAAATCTCATACAATGAATACAACAGTAATATAACAAAAATACAAGCAAATACAATAGAATGCAAGTAAAGAAAATTTTACAAAGAGATTTTAGATGCTTGCTTGTTTGGTTGCTTGAGCTACACTTGGAGACCCTGAATTGCACCAACAAATCACCCTAAATCGCCATAAGAAAACCATGGCAAAAATCTTCTCCACGAGCTGCTTTTATAACATGTATTTGGGTTGGATTTCGCCTAGCAGTCGACTGATCACGACCATCAGTCGGCTGGTCTTGTAGTCGTTGTTTCACAATAGCCCGAGCCACGTTGGATAAGTTCCATCAGATAGACCATCAGTCGGCTGATCATGCCCATCAATCGACTGATCGAGCTATCACTCGATTGTCAAACCCTAACAGTCGACTCTAGAACCTTCTGTGTCCGTGACATCAACCATCAGTCGACTGCTCAGGCCATCAGTCGATTACCCAATGCTGGCAGTCGACTGCTAAGTCATTTCCTGCAGCCGAACTCCAATCGACTCCCATCAATCGACTGATCATAATATCAGTCGACTAATAATCTCATCCATAAGGTTTTAACACCAAGTATGATGCTCTCATACTTGCTAAACCACCCTTAGCCTAGACCTAATCCTTCGAGCCACCTCCGTCAGCCTCACGCCTATCAGATCCCTCCAAGTCATCCGTGACTTGTTCATCCATACGCTAGCCTTCTGGTGCTTCCATTGGCTATTGTCATGCTAAGCTAGTCTATACCGCCAAGGCACATTGGACTTGCATTGCCAAGACTCTGCTTGGACTTTACGCTGCCAACCATTGGACTTATGCTGCCAAGACTCCACCCTTGGACTTTACGCCGCCAATATCATCCCTTGGACTTCCCTTGCCAACCCGTGTTGGACTTTCTATTTGCCAAGACTCAAGCTTGAACTTTCCCTTGCCAAGACACATGCTTGGACTTTCCTTGCCAACCCATGTTAGACTTTCCTTGTTAACCCATGTTGGACTTTCTATTGACAAGACTCAAGCTTGGACTTTCCCTTGCCAAGTACATAAGACTTGGACTTTCCATGTCAAGTGTCCCACTTGGACTTCTCCATCATATGGTCAACCCCATGTCAACCATATAGTCAAACAATGGTCAAACCATAGTCAAATATTAAAATACCACTCGAGTCAAACTCGAGTCCGGTTAATCATGACCCGGGTCGATTGCACCAACAATCCCCCCAAAACATTATCAAACATCAAAATACTACTCGAGTCCAACTTGAGTCTGGTCAATTGTGACCTGGGTCGATTGCACCAACAAAAATGAAATGAATTAAAGTACAAGCACTTTATACCGGCACTAAATGAATTGTTGATGCAGACGCGGAGTGTCGGAAGATCGCCTTGATGTGGAAAGTAAGCTTTTGTGGATTTGCAAGAATTTCAATAGCACTTCGACATAGTTCAGATTTCTTTTCTCAGATCCAGTCGAACCCTTATTTTATAAATCTTTTTTAGTCGACTGAAATGTCTTCCAGTCGACTCCACATCAGCCTGTCGATTAGGAACTTCTGATCTTCCAGTCTACTAAAACCTCTCCAGTTGACTCCTGGTCACCCATCTCCGCATCGGGAAGTTTCCCACTTCAGTCGACTGAGACTCCCCAGTCGACTGGAACTCTTTCCATTTGCACTGTCAGATCTCTGATCGAGCACCAGCTCAAAACTACCAACTGGGTATTCTAGTCGATTGGATTCCAGTCGACTGAAAACTTGCAAAACTAGATTATCACAATATATAATATAATATGAATTGACAGTAGTAATACTGCTCGATCTCGACTACTAAGTCCCACGCGGATTTTCCGTCGGATCGACGACTAGCTTTGTCCCTCTAAAGAGGACTCAACCTCACCTCTTCACTCGAGGCTTACCTGTCGGACTTACTACTCTTGACATCCGATCTGACTCACCAGGGCTTCCACCAATTGTCCGGTCTGTTTGACCCAACTGGACTTTTTATCGATTGGCCGATCTCCTGACCCAACCGGTCTTCATGCCAGATGTCCAGTCCACGCAACCCATCTGGACTTCATGTATGGTGTCTGATCCTCTTGATTTGTCAAGATACTTGCCTAGTATCCGGTCAACACGACCTACTAGGACTTCCTGTTAAGCCTGCGCACTTAATGCTGATATTAGAACATAAGTAAATCCTAACTTTTAACTATGGTTCATACATCAAAACTAAGGAGTGATGCTCATTGCATCAACAGGTAACTCTGCAACTTCCAACATTGTTGGTCTTGGCAAAGTGGTGCTGAAAATGACGTCAAGTAAAGAAGTGACACTAATTGATGTACTTCATGTTCCTGACATTCCAAAGAATTTAGTATCAGGGTCGGCTCTTGTTAAAGCTGGTTTCAAATTAGTGTTTGAGTCCAATAAATTTGTATTGACAAAATGTGATCAATTTATAGGAGAGGGTACATGGAGAATGGTCTATTCAAAATGAATGTAATGGCAATACACTGTGACTTCAATGACAATAAAATTATAAATTCTGCTTATTTGATCGTGGGTTCTAATTTATGACATGTTGGACTTAGACATGTAAATTTTAACACTTTACGATGACTTGTGAATTTAAATTTATTGCAAGTATTTAATGTTGATCCACCATATAAATGTAAAATATGTGTTGAAGCTAAAATGACAAAGTTACCTTTCATTCGGTAGAAAGAAGGACGACTCCTCTAGAGTTAATTCACAGTGATATATGCGATTTTAAATTTATGCAAACTGGAGGAGGAAAAAAATACTTGGTCACTTTCATCGACGACTATATTAGATATTGTTATGTGTATCTATTGAAAGGCAAAGATGAAGCCTTAGTAGCATTCAAACATTATAAGAATGAAGTTGAGAATCAAATCGGTCAACGAATTAAAGTAATTTGAAGTGATCGAGTAGGAGAATATGATGGTCTATTTAATGAATTATGCATATAATATAACATTATTCATCAAACAACAACTTCTTACTCTCCTCAATCAAATGGGATTGACAAACGTAAGAATCGAACTCTTAAAGAAATGATGAATGCTATGTTGATAAGTTCGGACTTACCCCCAAAATTTATTGGGGAAAGTTATTTTATCGGAAAATCATATTCTTAATAAAATTCCTCACAAAAAGAAAGATAAAACTCCTTACGAGTTATGGAATGGTCATAAGTCTTCTTATAAATATCTAAAAGTGTGGGGGTGTTTGGCTAAGGTGGAAGTGCCTAAACCAAAGCAAAGTAAAATAGGACCAAAAACAATCGATTGCATCTTTATTGGATATGTCAATAATAGTAGTGCATATCGATTTTTGGTGCGCAAATTAGTAATTCCTGATATACATGTTGGAACAACTATAGAATCAAGGAATATTGTATTTTTTGAAGGTATCTTTCCTTACAAAGAAAGGAAAGAAGAAAGTTCAAATAAAAGAACTTACGAAGCTACAAATTTGGATAATCTTGGAAATAATGAAGAACCAAGACGTAGTAAGAGGACTAAAATAGCAAAATTATTTGATCTTGATTTTATGACTTATATGTTGGAAAATGAACCAAGGACAATAAGCGAAGCCTTATCAAGTCCTGAGGCTCCTTTTTGGAAAGAAGCCCTCAATAGTGAAATAAATTCCATCATGCAAAATCACACTTGGGAATTGGTGAACATTCCACCTGGAATCAGGCCTTTAGGATGTAAATGGATCCAAAAGAGGAAACATAAGGTTGATGGATCTATTGATAAGTGTAAGGCAAGGCTAGTAGCCAAAGGATTCAAAAAAAAAAGGCAGGCCTTGACTTCTTCGATACATATTCACTGGTAACAAGGATAACATCCATTCGAATACTCATTGCTATTGCTGCAATACATAACTTTGAGATACATCAAATGAATGTGAAAATAACCTTTCTAAATGGTGAATTAGAAGAAGAAATATATATGGAGCAACTTGAAGGGTTTGTAGCTCCGGAAAAAACAAATAAGGTGTGCAGACTTTGTAAAGCCATTTTATGGTCTAAAATAAGTACCAAAATAGTGGCAAGAGAAATTTGACAAAATTATGATGGCAAATGGATTTAAAATTAATGAGTATGATAAGTGTATATATATCAAAGGCACACCTGACTCATTTGTCATCATCTGTCTATACGTAGACGATATGCTCATCATGGGGAGTAATCATCAGATAATCATGACTACTAAAAGGATGTTGATCAAAACCTTTGTGACAATTTACCAAAGGGCACACCTCAAGTTTGAAATTGCCCAAACACAGTCTCATAGTTTCATATTTATCAAAGGGTGCACCACATTCCTTTTTTACCCCTCCTGCCAAACGTAGATACTAAGGTGGCCAAAAAAAAGATGGTGCTGGGAATTTAAATCTCAGGTCCACTGTGTTCCTGGGAATATAATTTCTTGCACCACCTTTTTTTCGGCCAGTTGATATTGTACGTGGTGATGGAAATTTAAATCTCAGCATCATTGTGTTCCTGGGAATATAATTTTCAGCACCACTATATTCCTGGGAATATAATTCTCAGCATCATCTTTTTCCTGGGGCAGCTTGATATTATATGTGGTGCTGGGAATTTAAATCCCAGGACTACTGTGTTCCTGGGAATATAATTCCCAGCACCATCTTTTTTTAAACGAGCTTGATATTGTACGTCGTGTTGGGAATTCAAATCTCATGACCATTGTGTTCCTGGGAATATAATTCCCAACACCATATTTTTTTCGATCAGCCTGATATTCACGTTTGACGGGAGGGGTAAAAAAGGAATGAGGTGCACCCTTTGGTAAATATGAAACTATGAGACTGTGTTTGGGCAATTCTAAACTTGAGGTGCGCCCTTTGGTAAATTCTAAACATAAAAGATATGGGTATAGTAGATATTATGCTTGGGATTAAGATCGCTAAGACATCTGAAGGAATTGTCCTTTCATAGTCTCATTATATTGAGACAGTGCTAAGGAAATTTAATTCATATGATCTTTCTCCTGTAAAAATACCGATGGACTTAAAGCTTATGTTTGGCTAAGAACAATTGAAATATTTAAGGATAATTGACAGCTTGATGTATATCGCTAACTACACACATCTTGATATTGCTTATGCAGTCAACAAATTAAGTAGATTTACAAGTAATCCAAATGATAGCCACTGGAAGGCATTAATAAGGGTTCTTAAATATTTAAGATACACCTTAGGAGTATGGATTACATTATGCTATCTGACACAAAAGACTCTAAATCCACTAGTGGATATGTATTTACTATTGGCGGAGGAGCAGTGTCATGGAAATCTACGAAACAAACATGTATAGATCAATCAACTATGGAATTGGAGTTTATAGATTTGGATAAAGTCGTAGAAGAGGCCAAGTGGCTTCGTAACCTCTTAGAAGATATCCCATGCTGGGCAAAGCAGTGTCTGCCGTAATGATACATTGTGATAATCAATCGGCAATTGGAAGGGAACAAAATAGCCTATATAATGGTAAGTCGCGATATATCGTCGACGACATAACACCATTAGACAGTTGATCTCAATTGGAGTTATCTCTGTTGATTATGTCAAATCAAAAGATAACTTGGCAGATCCATTAATAAAAGGTTTAAGCAAAGATCAAATATAATGCATATCAAGAGGAATGAGATTAAGAATCTACAAATAAAAACATTCATAGTGGTAACTCAACCTTGTTGACTGGAGATCCCAAGATCTTGGTTCAATGAGACAATAAAATTATGAAAGTTTGTATCAGCACTTGGATTAGTTTTCCTCTCATTCCTAGGATGAAAAAGTGCTTCCTATCACATGTAGTGAGATTAAGTTATAAACTTTTAATGACTCCTATACTTGTAAAAGTATAATATGGTAGGATACTCTTGATAAGAGGTCACCTATATAAGTGTGAAGACGAGCCGCTTCAATGAAACACTTATGAATCCAAGATGTTGCCCATGGCCAAAATGGACATAACCTTGAGAACCATAAAAGATGTGAGAAATATTATTGCGTACGTACCATTGTCTTAGTTTACATAAACGGTTGAGTAGTTCAAGACATCACGTTCACTAAGCAGCTTAGTAAAATACGATGGTATTTTACTATGGAAGGTTCAAAATCACGAGCTACCTCTCCTGATGCAATAATCTTTCGATTGAACTTTCTTTTGGTGTCAACGGACATACATGCATTAAATTTTCATTCACGTTGAGGATTGTTGAAAAATTGATTGATCAAATAAATAAATTTTCTCAATTAGATGAATGAGAAATTAATATGGCTTAATCTACATCGTCGGATTAAAATGGATAAATCTGATTCATTTAAATGAAGGGGTATAAGTACCTTTTTGGATGACTTAATCTTGGTCATTAAATTTAAAATAAAAGACTTAGATACATCCAAATGAAAAGACATTGTATCTCTTGGAAAGGGATGCATTCTAGATCATCCATTTAAATTGAATAGATGAGATTTGATTGAATCAAGAGGTTCCTTTATTCCTTCACAAGTATAAATAAGATCCCTCATTTCATTTATTTCATCCAATTCATTCCAATTCAAGAAAAAGCAAACATTGCATTGCATACTTATATTCTGGAGAATTTGAAAAGCTTATTTGGTTCGGAGATCTTGCGATTTATAGTCCTGCTATCACAAGATAAAGTCGTGATATCTTGGAAGACGATTGTCATATTCTGTGAGCACCGTGTGCAGGACAAATTCATCTTAAGGAGATAGAGTCCAATTATAATCTCGACTTCGCCTAAACGGTGTTATATCGTTATTATGTTCACATTCAAATTGCACTTTCTAAACTAGACACCAACATGTTCTTCTTCGTGGAGAGCGATCACGTGCGCCATGCCGACCTAGAGCTTCTCGCAGTAGCTTTCTCGATGTACACCGTTTCCATTCTCGCCCGGTTCTCGATCATATGGATTTAACCGAAATTGAGTTCTTCTCCGTCATCCAAGCTCCTGTCGCTCCTGCCGCTTCTCCCAGCCAGCTTTTCATCTTTTTGCCTATGGAAGAATATCTATATTTGTTTTCAAGTGGCGACGACGTGGAGTCTGGCAGAGGGCCATGCAGGCAGGCGTCTTCAGCAACGGTGGCCGGACTTCAGATGGCGACCCCGGAAGAACTTGGCTCGTGTCCAATCTGCTTCGACGACTTCGACGACTTCGACGCAATCGCTCGAGTTTTGGAGACGCCTTGCCGCCATGTATTTCACGAGGCGTGTTTGAAGGAGCGGTTGATGCGGAGTGATTCCTGTCCCCTGGTTTTCACTTACCGTTGTTGCAGAGTAGCCTCCGGATCTTCGTGCGTCGCTTCATCTCATTAGTTACTTCTGTTTTAGATGATGAATTAGCTCTCTGTGGATCTATTTGAGTCTTGTTAGTGTGTTTAATTTGATTCATGAGAATATTGATGCATTGTAAATATTAGTCATGAGACTTCGTGATGAATAATCAGTCCCTCACAATTTAATTTAATTTTATTCGTAGATCGACTTCTTGTTGCTTTTTATTATTTTATTTCATTTCTTTCGGGCATGAATATTCTATTCTGTTTGGTTAATCTTTCATGCACAATAGTTTCTAAACAAAATATAGGAATACTTGAAAGCAATCGATTTATATACATTACGAAACAACTTTGGATTTTTCATTTTTGGTCAAACGAAAATCTTATCTTAAAAAAAAATAAAATTTTAAATAATAATACACTACAAAAATCATTAGATTTTATGACGAATTTTACAATAAAATTTACAACGAAATTATTTTCATTGCAAATAAGTCGTCGCAAAATTTGACGACGAAATTTAATTTTCGTCGTCAAATTTGCAACGAAATTTGATTTTTGTCGCAAAAATTTACAACGAAATTTGATTTTGCAAATTTTTGCGACTAAAATCAAATTTCATCGTTAAATCCAATCGGCGACTAAAATATATTTTCGTCGCAAAATTTAGTCCATCAGTCGATTGCTAAATGACCAGTCGATTGATAAGTCATTAAAAAACTTTCTGTGTGTTGCTACAGTACCACCAGTCGACTGACATCTTCCATCAGACTGTTGGAGCGCAATCTCTCTACAGACTGAGAATCAATCGATTGCTAGTTCAGACCAGTCGACTAGTCATTTGGCAGTTGACTGATGACCATAAGCAATCGACTGATTGACCAAATTTTACGATGAAAATGTATTTTCGTTGCAGATTTAGCGACGAAAAAAAAAATTATCGCAAAATATGAAAAAACAACAACAAAAAAAAACTCCACGGCCTAGCCGTAAAATCTGTTATTTGTAACCAAAACATCTAAAATATTCAATAATAAATCGATATATAATCATCTAAAATAATTCACATATCAAACTTTATAAACATCTAACCATCTAAAATAATTCACCCATCAAATTTCATAAATATCTAACCATCCAAATGTGTCAAGTTAATTAATATTTAGAGATAATAATTTCTGACGTAACCATCATCACCACCATTTTTAATTTCTATCCACAGAAGATGATGGAGCAGCATCCACGGAAGAAAGCATCTTAGTTTGTTGGCCATTTTTGTAAAGAGCAAGTGAGCAATCCTATTGTTGTTTTAAATTAGTAGACCCCACTAACTCGAGACGAATATCCATCCCTAGCAAGAAAATACAATTTTGATGCATGTAAAAGTTACCACAAGGGAACAAACAAATTAAAACAGTATTAAGAAAATGAATCTACTCATATTTGAACAAAATCAATACCATTGTTATCAATGAAAATTCTTCTTTGTTCTTCAGGTGGGCACAGGTGAGCAAGAGCCAGTGCTACACATCTTTGGATGGCCTTCTTTCTAACTCGCATCAAATATAGCAAATGCATCAATATCTGCAAGAGCAAAAACACAGCAATCCACACGCAGGTTGGTAACGAATATAGACTAAATCCACTACTTGGAATGTGGATATTAGATCCATCAAAACATAAAAGAATCAAAGAAATAAATCAAATAGAAACTCACACGCCCATTGATTTTCTCCTCCAATTTTTTCAATGTTTTTGCTTTGCAATCTTTTGTTGCCTGCAACTCAGTTTACATCTTTTATGACCACTTTGCACAAAAAAAAAGTAAAAAACTTGTGCATAATGGAAAGCAAACACACCTAGACAATGAATTCACCATATTGTAGTCTCTGAACACCTCATACTCTGACAAAATCAACAATATTATCCTAAAAAAGATACCGTGAGTTCATCCATCAGATTTTACATACTTCGACTACAGATGCATAAATACAATAAAAAAGACAAATCACATACCAAAAATTAGATGTTGATTTTTGTTATTAATAACTCTCTAGTATTATTAATAACTCTCTAGTATTATTAATAACTCTCTAGTATAATAAGTTATTAACTAGTAGTATTAGCTAATGAAAAATAGTAAGAAGTATTAAGTTAAATATATATTATTATAAGTTATTAATTTGTATTAAATGCATCCGGTTTGTTTTTTGTATACACCACTATGCCACAAACCCATGCATGAGCACCGACACTGAGCAACTTTCTCTCTATAAATCCTTAGACTTCAATATTTCCCACAAGTCAACTGCAAATAGATTTCATATACTATTGGGTTTTTTCCTAAAAGAACAGATCGTGTAATATTAAGAAGACACATTATGACTCTGAAACTTTTCAATCAAAATTTACTTGAAAACATACAACTATAACTACAATGGAGCAGTATAAAATTATCTTTGCTAGTCACCAACCTCAGTTGAATGCCTGCGATGTCGAATCTTGCTTGAATGGTTTCTTTGAAGTGAGTTTAATTATGGTTCTATTTTTCTCCACGTGATGGCTAATATGATCTCTCAAAATTGTAGAAACCAAGTAGATGAAACACCATGAGGAAAAACAAACAATATTCTATGTAATCATAGAGAGGAAACCAAACCCCAGTATCAATAACAAAAATCAGACTCTTGAAACTTCATATTGTAGTATCATGAAAATATGAATGCGGTCTCCGCGGGAAGGGACTAATGGCTAGCGCATGCAGAAAGTTGTACAAATGGACAACGTGTCAATCCCTCGCAAATGCGAGTTCCGTCCCTCCATACGTTAGTTACTAGTCTCAAGGGTCAAAGACCCATCGTGATTTACCTCCCTTACGATAGCCCGGGGGCGGACTAGTAGGGGTCATTAGGTTGACAGTTCCAACCTTTGCACAAATGAAAATATGAATGCTAAACAATTGTTAAATGGCTCTTTGGAAGTACTCTATCAAAATTTCAATGAAAGAAATGGCACAACAGTCTTAAGTATCAAGTGACATTCTGGAATGTTCAAATGCATTTTAGATTGGTGTACTTGAAGACAACAAATTAATGACAAATCAATGATGATCAAAGCACATTGTTAAAATATGCAAATCTAAGAGGTGTTGTGCTTATCCAATAAAAGTAAAGAGATTAAATGGTGAAGTATCTCAAAAATCTGTGCCCCTTTAATTTAATATGTCATTCACAAGAAGTTTCATTTTGGATGCTCTTAGAAGAAGAGAAGGTACTTTATAACAAAAGAAGAGAGTTTTAGCGGAGTTCTCTTTATGCTTTATAACGAAAGGTTATGTAAATCTTTTTCTATAAGATAACTTAAATGAATTTAAGTTACTCTTAACAATTAATGAAAACCGTATAAACAAATTACAAAGATTGTAGTAATCAGGACCTCGACATAACCTACTAAGCCTACATAAGTAACTACAATTAATTATGCATTAACCTTCCTCACCCACGCCTTTTAAATATACATCCATTTCTTCTTTCCTTCTCGCCAACTAATTCACTAGTAATTTCAAAATCACGATCGGTATTACTTCCATGAGGTGATTACTAGAGCTATTGCCGTTGCTGCTGCTGGTGATGTTGGTCGTGTGGTCACCATCGATAGCGCAAGCGATGTTCCCGTGGATGTCTTTGTTAGTGTCAGTCCTTAGTGTCAATCATGAGATGATTGATTAGGAATTATATATATCATATTTCATTAATAACAGACAAGGTTTGCTTATTATATTATTTCTTATTTGTGCTATACGAATAATATAATAGTGTTCTTGAATAGTAGGTTCAGGTTTACAACATATCAATTTGTTGAATTGATAGTGAGAGCCTATATATATATATATACACACATAGAACACTACTCTTAACTATTCCTAGTCGAGTATTAATATGCAAGGATAATATTAATGCATAGAGACTAGCATGTAGGTCAATTGATGACTAAATCTCATAAGTCATGGATATGTGATATCGAGTTGACACATGAGTACATATTAGAGACTATGTACTGAATTGACCCGCCATGAGAATGTTTTATAGATCGTTATATGAGTGTCATAAACATTCTCATGTGACTATTGGTATGAATAATCTTTAGACCTGAAGTCACTATGGTTTCCTACATAATGAGTTGTATACTTTAGCTTCGTCAAACGTCACCTGTAATAGGGTGACTATAAAGGTGATCACTGGGTATGTAATAAGTTATGCGGAGGGATGTGAGTGATGTAGATGGGATCTATCCCTTACATATATCGGAAGTGATATCTATGGGCCTCTTGATAGAGTAGGACTGCTAAAATGCATGGTCATGCTCGAATAAGTCAATATGAGATATTAAACTTATTTGGTTGAGTAGTCTACTTGGAGATCAAGAAACTCATGATTTATAAGAGGATGCCACAATCTATGCCTCATTGATCAATTTAGATATCAAAGGATAGAAGGACTAAGTCATACACGATAGTAGTCACAGAAAGGTTATGTCGGATCTCAACATTCTCGTCACTTGGATAGCAATGATGTATTGCTAGATGTCGCTCATTGCTTATGTCTCTAAAAGGGTTTTAGAAACATTGTCAATGTTACGAGAACCTATTGGGTCACACATTTAGGACATGTGAGTTGGAGATGGCTCATGTGATGAGCCATTGGGCCATCGGGTTGAGTCTAATGTAGATTAGACTCAATGAGTAAAACTCAAGGTATACCGAATGAATCTGACTCGAGTTAGACTCAAGTCAAATTCGAATTGAGTAGGACTCAAGGTATACCCAATGAATCTAACTCGAGTTAGACTCAAGTCAGATTCGAATCGAGTGAGACTCACCATTAAGAGGGGTTGCATGATCATTAAGGTGGAATTAATGAGTGATTAATTCCAAGCAAACCAAGAGTCAAAAACCCTTCATATTCAATGGTTGAATATAAAAGGTTTTTTTCATGATGAGGCTAGGTGAATAGAATTTTCGTTGGATCTTCTTCTCCTTCTTCTACCTTCTTGGCCGAACCAACGTTGTGGCTAGCACCATAGCTTGGTTCTTCTCCACTTCACGGTTCGTGTGGATACCATGGAGGCATGGACGTACTGACTGCGCT
Source organism: Wurfbainia villosa (assembly GCA_025175895.1). Taxonomy (NCBI): domain Eukaryota; kingdom Viridiplantae; phylum Streptophyta; class Magnoliopsida; order Zingiberales; family Zingiberaceae; genus Wurfbainia; species Wurfbainia villosa. The sequence goes on from CM046004.1 coordinate 86,774,479, forward strand.
GAGATCCATACACAAGTGTTGTTGACGGGATTGCGAAGGACACGCAGCGAAGGTAATCACGATTCTCATAGGTCAGAATCGATCAAAAACGAGTTTAGTTTTTACATGGATCTCTGGAGGGATCTCATTTTTCCGCTGCTTAGTGCTTGTAAATGTTTCCAAGCGCGATGAGAATCCCTACAGTCTTACTGCAAGGGAGAATTCCGGTGGTGATGCTTACGACCACCGCATATAGCGCCGCCTCTGCCATCGAGCGTGAGGGCGATGTCGCGAGCTAGGGGCAACTCCTCTCGCTCCCACACCAATTCAACGGTCCACCGTCGGTTATGTGTAGATCCAACAGTTGATCGCCGGATTGAGAGAGAGAGGGGGGAGACGACGTACCTTTGGGTTCACCAACAGCGGATCACCGGATTGAGAGAGAGGGGGGAGAGATGCGAGTACGGCTTCGACGGCAACAAATGAATGCAAGAAGGAAAGGGGAAGAATTAATTATATGGAATTTTGTGACAAATTTTAAAATTCATCATTGATTTCGTGACAAATTCTATATTCGTTGCAAATTTAATGACAAATTTCATATTTGTTATGAAATCTGCAAAATTCATCGTTGATTTAGCGATAAATATAAAATTCATGGCTAAATTTACGTTTAATAATCCCCACTTCAGCAAAAATTAATCGCATTTTTTGGAAAATAATTGAAAATTTGTGACGAAAATATTTTATCACAGAATTTATCAGAATATTTGCCATAAATTCTGGATTCGTTGCAAATTCTTCGACAAAAATGGAATATGTTGTAAAATTTGCAACGAAACTAGAATTCGTGGCAAATTTTTACGACGAATTCTTACTTCGTCGCAAATATTTGCAACGAATTTAGTTTTCGTCACAGAATTAGCGACAAATTCTAAATTCATTGCAAATTTAGCATCGAATTTTATATTTGTTGCAGAATTTGCAGTTTGATCTTGCGCCAATTGTTGGAACTTTGGTGAGCACTAGAGGGGGGGGGGTGAATGATGCGTTCTCGTTGTTTGACAGAATTCGTTCGTACTTGTCTATGATTGTTAGTATGCAGTGGAATATAGAAATACAATATGAAAACAGATACAAATACACAAGCACAATTCACAAGATAAGATATAACCTGGTTCGGAACCTTAGGGTTCCTACTCCATGGGTTGAGCTCAAATGAGCCATAGCGATGCAAACATCACTAATAACTCCTTCTCGACAACAAGTTGGAGGTGGAGAAATCTCGTATAAATGATTACACAAGTAATACAAAAGATACAAGTGATTACAAAGATAAAAGGAAATACAAGTAAAGAAAAACGCTTTACAAGAATGCTTTGAATGCTTGATCTTTGGTTGCTTTGCGAAGTGCCTTGAAGGTCTGGATTGCAGCAACAATTCCCCTTCAAATCGCCTCAAGAACCATGGCCAAAAACCTCCCCTTCAAGCTCCTTTTTAAATCTGCAACTCGGGTTGATTTCCGCCTAGCAATTGACTGCCAACAATGTCTTTGTCTCACAACGACTTAATCTACATTGACATTCCAACCAACGGATATACTGGCAATGATCGCCACTACAAAGAAATAAGTTTTCATACCCGTGAATCGACCGCTTCACAATTATCGAGCATTCTGCCTTGCGGCCAAACCTAGCAACAATCGACAGCCCTCCACGACCATTTTCCCGCAATGACATTAAGGTCATCGATTACAAGGCGCATTTGCCCATTATTGAACAACAATGACTCATGGCAATGACCGTCATAATTTACCGATTGCTCGCTGTCGACTTCGCTACTAAGTGTCAATACTTGACCAATGACCGTCCATAACCCCAGCCGACTGCTACACCTCAATCATGAGATTTACCCCAAATATGATGCCCTTATACTTGCTAGATCACCCTTAGCCTAGACCTAAGCCTTCTAGCCACCTCCATCAGCCTCACGTCTATTGGATCCCTCCAAGTCATCCATGATTTGTTCATCCATATACTAGCCTTCAGGTGCTTCCATCGGCTATTTTCATGCTAAGTTGGTCTACACCGGCAAGACACATTGGGCTTATGCTGCTAAGACACATGCTTGGACTTTACGCCGCCAACCCTTGGACTTTACACCGCCAATATCAACCCTTGGACTTCCCAATTGCCAACTCCATATTGGACTTTCCAAATGCCAAGACTCAAGCTTGGACTTTTCATGCCAAGTACTCATGACTTAGACTTTCTCATTGTCAATACACATGCTTGGACTTTCCATGTCAAGTACTCAAGACATGAACTTCTCCATCATATGGTCAACCTAATGTCAACCATATAGTCAACCCATTGTCAAACAATGGTCAACTCATCATCAAACATCAAAACACTACTCGAGTCAAACTCGAGTTTGGTAAATCGTGACCTGGGCCGATTGCATCAACAATCTCCCCCTTTTTGATGTTTGACAAAAATCAAATACCTTTGAGTTAGAACACTAACTCAAACCAATCCTCCCAATTGTCCAAATTGGGAATTCCACATGCTCACTCAATTTTCCCACATCACTTCTCCCTCTTTTTGACATACATAAAAAAGGCTCTCCCCAATGGTATCAATGTCTCATATCCCAATGAGATCTTACAATCTCCTCCTTGGTCCAAAAACATCTAGGATGTCTTCACTCTTCTTAGTGATAAGTCTCATATCACTAAAGAGAGGCAATCCTTCAACTCTCCAAATTCTCCCCCTTATGAGTAAGGATACATTCATCATCCCATGATGGATAACCTCTTCCTAAAGGCTTGCTCCCCCTTAACCATTGCACCAACCATGTCCTTGGAGAGTCCCTAAGCCTATAGGAACACTAACCAATCGAAATTAAGGGCAAAAGTTCAACATTGAACTTTCACCTCTCTTAAAATTTGATACACACCCTAAACAACTCTCTTAATTCATATCCAATGGATTTTCACCATTTATAATGCTTTCCAAAGCATATCCTAGGGTTAGAAGCAGTTAGGGTAGCCTAACATAGCTGAAATCAAGCTAAACAAATCTTGTTTACCCGAAATCAGCCATTGACTATCGACTACATCGATCAGCGATCGTATCTGATGCGAATGACTACCATCCATCGATCCAACTGATTTCTGCAAGTGTAGAAATCAGGTTTTAGAAAATCGAATTTCGGAAATACATAAGAAATTATACATAGTTTGAAAAATAGTGAAACTTCATACGTATAATACTTATAACAATTATAATGGGTGAAAAATATTTGAAAAATAAAATATCCATTAAATATTGAAATTGATACAAATTTCAAAACCATTGATACCTTCAATATTTTTGACATATTTTGTATCAACTTCATCAATGGTGACTTCTATCAAAAGATAGACTATACCAAGGTTTTCTAAAATAATTTTAAAATGATTTTAAAACCTTATATTGAACCATGGTCTATGGGCTTAATGCACATGACTTGTACATAACCTTTTCTCATGATTCATCCATGGTATATGATGAGTTTGAGTTCATCTAGATGCAATATCTATGCACCTTGAACTTAACTCATTTCCTAGCATCTTGCATGTGTCTAGGGTGTATGAATACACATACATGTCAATGTGATGTGAGATATGGGTTTTGTTCATCCTAAATTAAGGTTTCATGTATTTTTCTAAGGCAACACTATTTGATTCCCTTATACATGGGACTTCAAATCATGTCAATTGTCCTTAAATCAATTTTTATTAATCCTAAATGCATGAATGATCATGACATAAATGATAACATAAGTAAGCATATGTCAATAATCATGATGTCATGACATTAGATATGAACCTAAATATACATGACATAAAACCTTAACCCTAAGCATTATCATGACATATTATATGATAAAAAGATATGATGTCATGTCATGTCAATGGCAAGCAAGATATGGCAAATAAAAAATAAAGGTATAAGAATACCTAAGTTTTAGTATTAATTATCATTTGTTAAGATTAAATTCATTTTGTCATATTACTACTTATCTCACAAGTGTACCAAAAACCCAAAATGACACACTATGACCTCTAAATCTAATTGTGCGAATTTGATCAATTTTTCAAAACTTCTTAAAGATATTGACACATCCTAAAATCCTTTAGGATTTAAATTCATACTTATTTCCAAGTACCCTATTACCTTGGAAATGACCTAAAGTGCCAACTTTGCTATGATTAGGTTAACTACCCTCCATTCAAGGTTGACACAACCTAACCCATTTAGTGTGAATCGATCATCTCCTAGGAACCCAATACCTATTGGAGCTCCTTGGGTTTACTAGATATTCCTTAGGGATAACTTCCTAAGATATCCTCCTAATGACCCTTCTAGGCTTGATAGCTTTGGTCATTGTGGTCTTGCCTAGGTTAACTCTAGGGGTGACTCCCCTTGTAATCTTCTTAGTGGCTTCCCTAGGTTTCCTTGAAACCTTAGCCACTAGGCACACACCATGGTTAACCTTAGAAATGACTTCTTTATTAACCTTGATTTTTATAGACCTAGATTGTATTCCATAATCGAATGGAACATTATGGTAGGTCTCTTTGGGCTTAGGTTTGTGACTTAACCCTTTCTTTCCCTTGGGTGGACCTTGCTTCCTAGACCCTAGGCTTTGACTCCTAGATCCTAAATCTTGACCATTTGACCCTTGCATTTGATTTTGTATTTTCCTAAGAGTCTTTTCTAAGTTCTCAAGTCTTGACCTCAAGACTTAATTTTCCAACTCTAATTGCCCAATTTTTTATTTTTCATTTAGTCTTTGGGCATTACCATTTCTTCTAGGAATATGTCTACCCTTCTTAGGGTTAATGCCTAAATGATCCTCTACCTTCCTAATAGTTTCCCTAGGTAGGATTTTTCTAGGGTTATTAGTCCCAAATTTCTTCTTAGTTTTAAAATTACAACTCTTAGCACCTAGGAAATAAAATCTATTATTTCTAGCATGCTCCTTATGTTTATGCACAATTGCAAGGGTATTAAAATTATTTCTAGCATGTTTTTGTCTATTATTTAAACAATGAGCATTATTTAAATTTACCTTAGGGTTTGCTTTAGAAACTCCCCCTATATTTGATGCTCCTTCTTTACCCTTGCTAGGCTTCCTCCCCCTAGGGCATTGACTCCTATAATGCCCCAGTTGTTGACATTTGAAGCACACCACGTGCTCCATGCTCTTATGTGTTGGGGCATTGGCATCTTTGACCTTTGACACCGGTTGAACCTTCTTGACTTTCTTAGGACACTTGCCCTTGCAGTGCCCTTTCTCCCTACACTCAAAGAAAATTATATGATCTTTATTTTTAATTAAATTGCTTGAGTTACCTAGGGTGGTGGTGGCGATATGGGAAGATTCTTCACTTCTTCCAGAGGTTGAAGCTTCTTCTTGATGCTCTGGAGTGGATGGTCTCTCCTCCCCCTCAACCCTAGAGGTGGAGGCTTCTTAAATTTCTTCCACTTCTTCCTTGGATGTCAAATACCTCTCGACCTCTGAATCCTCACTTTCTTGTGAGGATAAGCTTTCTTCTTCGGGCTCTCTCTCTACTTGAGCCATGGATTGTTCTTCATGGAGCTTGACCAATTTATCCCATAGCTCCTTGACATCTTTAAATTCACCTATTTTGGACAATAACTCATTAGGTATTAAATCAACTAACACATCGATTATCTTGTCATTTATTTCGGATTTTCAGAGTTGATCTTGGGTTCATCTCTTCTTCTTGAGATATCCTCCCTTCGACCCTCTTGGATATTCGAATTCTTCCATCAAGATGACCCAATCTTCGAAATCCCTCATCATAATGAATTCTTCAATCCTTGTCTTCTATTGATTAAAGTCTTCTCGTCCATAGAGGGTGTATGGGATTGGCGTGTTGATGTCCCATCCCAATCCGTCGTTGGACAACTCCATCTCCTCTAGCGCTTTTGCTTCCGGTTATTAATCCGTAGAAGAGCTCCTAGCTCTAATATCACTTGTTGGAACTTTGGTGAATGCTAGAGGGGGGGGGGGGATGGTGCATTTTCGTTGCTTGAAAAAATTCGTTCGTGCTTGTCTATGATTGTTAGTACGCAGCGGAATATAGAAATACAATATGAAAACAGATACAAATACACAAGCACAATCCACAAGATAAGATATAACGTAGTTCGAAACTTTAGGGTTCCTACTCCACGGGTTGAGCTCAAACGAGCCCTAGCGATGCAAACACCACTAATAACTCCTTCTCGATAACAAGTTAGAGGCGGAGAAACCTCGTATAAATAATTACACAAGTAATACAAAAGATATAAGCGATTACAAAGATAAAAGAAAATACAAGTAAAGAAAAATACTTTACGCGAATGCTTTGAATACTTGATCTTTGGTTGCTTACGAAGTGTCTTGAAGGTCTGGATTACAACAGCAATTCCCCTTCAAATCGCCTCAAGAACCATGACCAAAAACCTCCACTTCGAGCTTCTTTTAAAGCTGCAACTCGGGTTGATTTCCGCCTAACAGTCGACTTCCATAAGGCCTCAGTTGACTGCCAACAGTGTCGTTGTCTCACAACGACTTAATCCACGTTGACATTCCAGCCAACGGATACACTAACAGTCAACTGCCAGTTACCAACAGTCGACTGCTCATACTCGTAGCCGACTGCTCAGTAGACAACCGAGCGTTCTACCTCGCGGCCAAACCTAGCAACAATCGACTGTCCAATGCTGGCAGTCGACTGCCAAGGCCATTTTCCCGCAATCGAACGTCAGTCGACTCACGGCAGTCAACTGGTCATAATCCCAGTCAACTGCTCAGTGTCGACTTAGCTGCCAACTGTCAAACACTTGACCAGTCGACTGGTTCATAACCCTAGTCGACTGCTACACCTCAACCATGAGGTTTATCCCAAGTATGATGCCCTCATACTTGCTAGACCATCCTTAGCCTAAACCTAAGTCTTCTAGCCACCTCCATCAGCCTCACGCCTATTGGATCCCTCTAAGTTATCCATGACTTATTCATCCATATGCTAGCCTTCAGGTGCTTCCATCGGCTATTGTCATGCTAAGATGGTCTACAACTACACGATACATTGGCCTTACGCTGTTAAGATACATGTTTGGACTTTACGCCACCAACCATTGAACTTATACTGCCAAGACTCCACCTTTGGACTTTACGCCGCCAATATCAACTCTTGGACTTCCCAATTGCCAACTCCATGTTGGACTTTCTAAATGTCAAGACTCAAGCTTGAACTTGTTAGTAATATATGAGAGATGTCCTAAGGCAATCGCCTTATGTATGAACCATTTATATGATAAATGAAGATTCACTATTTGAGTATACATGTTTTATGTATTTGATTGGATCTTAAACTCATTTACTGAATGTCCATGATACGATTCACAGCATGAGAGAATTTGTGATTGGATCACAACTAGTGAGTATCTCTACATGTGTAATTGTGATGTATCGGAATTATCCCTAGTCGATGAATTGATGGATTTGGACACCATCAATTCTGTCGAGACTAGCACGAGGTATACTCCTTGGTGTATCCAAGCACCGATTCTCACCGGGCCGAGACATTGTGATGTCCGAGTTAATCGTGGATGCTAGTTATGGTAACTAGTTCATTGGAGTGACCAAGTAAGACTTCATATGGTTCTCTGCATATATAGATATGTCAATGAAGTTCTTACTGTAGCTTAAGTGCGATGTTCCTTTGACTTGCGGTATTCAAGTCATCTTGATCATGGAGACTTATGCTTTGACATCTTAAGCAAACATCTCTGAGGAGATGTGGACCCGGGATGATTGGGTATAAGTCGAAGTGATCGAAGGTGTTTGAATAGCCTATAAAGAATTCACCACTCCTTACGAGGAGATGTATACCCATGGCCTCTCGTCGGATTGTTACTAAAGTCTTTGGCCAAAGCATTACATGTTTAGAGTAAGGTACTCTTCGATACATGTGGAGTAACTAGAATCCGTAGGACGAGGAAATGATACTTGGGCTAGGTGTGACGTAGTCAGCCTAGTGGGGACTGACACAATAGACCATGTCCTGAACCAAGTGGGTATAAGATGAGTGAAGGGAATGGGGCACGATTCATTCGAGCTACTGAAGGATTTCAGAAATAGTTCTGGATCAACCGTTGATCTTTTCGGTTAATTGGGGATCATGATGTACTACTAGGTGCCACTCATGATCGTTCTATAATTAATGGTTAATTATAGACGGCCAACATAAACCGAGAACCTATTTGGTCACACGCACAACGAGTGTAATCCAAAGGATTTAAAACGAGCTTGAGAATGGGATTCTCAGACCGAGAGAAACTATGTTTGGTTGGACCAAACATAAAGCGAGCATGAAATTGTTTTAGTCGCAATGGAAGCGTGGATGGGCCGTGTCTTATGAAGACATAATGGATGGACCAAAATGGTTTGGTTCTAATCCAATGGAGGAGAATAAACCAAAGGGTTTGGTTTATTTTAAACGAATGAACCAAAAGTTGGTTCGTTTTAACTTAAAATAAACCATCATGGTTTGGTTTATTTTAACTTATCTTAATGGAGCGGGTTAACGGGCTTTATGGATATGATCCATTAACCATTAAGAGAATTAGTTCTCTATAAAATAGGGATTAAACCCTAATCCAAAGCCCTAATCAAGTTTTGGCCGTCCAACCTAGTTGTCGCCCACCTCCTTGGAGTTTTCGGCGCCCAACCCTAAGGTGCCGCCGCCCAGCTTTTGTGCAGCCGTCCAACTTGTTGCCGGCGACCAAGCTTCAGCTGGTGAACCTCCGGCGACCCTCCGGTGATCTCCTCTAGGTTCGGTGATAAGGTGAGCTTCCATCTCTCCTTGGCCGGCCTCTATTCCTCCACCAAAAGCTGTCCAGTTTTTCTGGACAGCTTGTTTCTTTGTTGTCGGAGCGTCGTTTGGATGACGGTTAGTGCTCCGACAGCAGCTAACTTACCGGGGATTTGATCTCCGGTAATCCTCTGAGGTGGAGGACGAAGGATTCGTCAATTGGTTGACGAATACCTCTCCGGAGAAGCGAGTTTTGAGAACTCATTTTAGGATCCGAATTTGGATTCGGATCGTGATCATCTCTCGATCACATCGTCTTCAACACGAGGCTGGTAACACGTACGAAGACGAAGCTCGTGACTTAGCGAAGTCATCCCGAGGAGCTCAGCGTGGATACGGATAGAGACGATTCTTACGAGGATCGTTCCGGTTGATGTCGTTCCCGCTACACGTCATACGAAAGGTATAACGTAGATAATTTCTTTTATTGCAAATTTTAATTTACGGTTATGTCTACACTTGTTGTAATAGCATGCGTGTGTTGTGTGTATTGTAATAAATATAGATTTATTATTTTTAATTGCTTCCGCTATGCTCATGTTTACGAAACATGATCGAACACACACACGCCGCGGTGCCGGAAACCCAACAGTGGTATCAGAGCCCAGGTTGTGTTTCGACATAATCGTAAAATGGTTTTGCGATAGTCATAATGTATTTCTGGAAATTTTCTAATTTTGGAAATTTAGAAGTATTTATGGAAAATTTTCAATTTTGGAAAGTCTAGAAGTATTTATGGAAATCTTCCACTTTTGGAAAGTTGGAAGTATTTATGGAAATTGATATTTTCCATAAATAAAATATTTGATTAGATTCTGGAAATTTGTTTCATAATTTAATCATGATTTGATTTGGGAAATCAAATCTTAAAATATTTTATTTCCATAAGTAGTTTTAATGATTTAGGAAATTGGTTTCCTAAATAGATTTTCCTTAATCAAATAATTCCATGAATAAAATATGTGATTAGATTTGGAAATTTGTTTCCTAATTTAATTATGATTTGATTTGGAAAATCAAATCTTAAACATATTTTATTTCCATAAATAGTTATGACATATAAGGAAATATATACATGACATAATTGTATGTCATGTAATTGCATTAGATGCATAACATTATGCCATGCGTGTCGTGACATGTAGATGTATGCCATGTATGCCATGCCATGTAGATAATAGTTATTTGCATGCAAAGAGGATGAGACATAAAAACCCTTAAACAATATTAAAGCCTACACCTTCCATTAATATGGTTAGAACCAGAGTTCCGTTTCTTGTTTGGGTTGTTGGACTCTCTCCAAGCCCGGCTCGAACCCGAATATGTTCAAACCATGGAATAGTTTAATACTAATATGGTAAGAGTCGAGGTCAATCGTTAGCTTTGGTTGTTGGACTCTCTCCAAGCTGGGCTAATTGGTTGAATGCGCTCTAACCATATTAAAACTATGTCCCGATTAATGGGTTGGCTTTAACCTGGAGCATCGGCTTGTTGGACTCTCTCCAAGGTCGATGTAAAGGGAGGTGAAGTTGGGTGCTATGCATATGATGCATACTTGTTAATGTGTTAACAACCCGATGTATGTGTGAACATTCAATTAGTTGATAGCACATTGTGATAGTTGCATATACGTGATATGCAATCGGTATAGAAGATACCTACCGTCGTAGTTATGAATGGCTTGTTGGACTCTCTCCAAGGTTGTTCATAACTATGATGGATATCAGCCCATTCGGAGATGGACCTACGATCTCCCGAAGTGATTTTGGGGTTTTTGAAATTCGAAAAATGAATGGGATTTATAAATGTATATTGATGCATTTTAAAATCATCTTTCTCATATATGCTCGTTTGTATTTCTAAGTTAATATATTGATCATGATGTGTTTTGAATTTGCGTTCCATTTTGGATTCGAATAAATTGACCGGGCCGAGCTTCATGGACTGGCTTAGAAGCTTGAGAATTGTTCTCAAGGTTGAAAAGCTTGCAAATGTCCTCGAAGCGCCTCTTCCCGCCCGTCCTAGTGACGATGCAACTCTGGATCAATTGTTGGCCTATCAGAAACATGTGAGTGATTCTGAACAAATGAGTTGCATCATGCTAGCCACGATGGAACCCAAGCTACGAAAGCAGCATGAGCATATGGATGCTCATATCGTAGTCCTTCATCTTTGTGAGTTGGTTGATGAGCAAGTGAGATTTGAAAGGTTCGAAGTCTCAAAGCTCCTCTTCACCTCTGAGATGCTAGGAGGTTCATCTGTGGTATCGCCAATATGTCAAGACCGTGAAGTCTTCGAGAAGCATGAGTAGGACGGTGTCTTTGTTAGTTGATTCCTCGAAGAAAGGTTCTAAGAGGAAGTCAAAGGAACAGCAGAAGGGAAAGAAGAGAAGGGATAAGAAGGTAGAACTAGCACAAAAGGAAACTTGCCATCATTATGGCAAGGAGAGCCATTTGCGAAGAAAGTACAAGATTTATCTTGAGTCCGTGAAGAAGGATAAGGCATCGGATGCCCCATCTTCTTCAGAAATCTTCTTTATTGATTGTCATTCTAATTCTCGGACACTTGGGTATTCGAGCATCGGGTGTGGCTCACATATATGACATACATGGGCTAAGGAATAGAAGAAGACTCGTCAAGGAGAGTCAAATTTATGTGTTGGGAATGGAGCAACGCGGTTACTCGCCATCGAACGTATTTGTTGGAACTCCTGTAGGACTTGTCTTAGAATCGACAATTGCTTTTATGTTCCTTCGTTGATAAAGAACATCATTTCTATTTCGTTTAAATAGAAATGGGTACCATTGACTTTTAGTAACAATTGTTGTTACATAACTTTGAATGGAGTTCTTTATGGGACCGAACTTTAAGCAATGGTGTTTATACGCTGGACGATCCAAAGGACATTTTCAATATCGGGCGAGTAACACGCGTGCTCGAAAGGATAATCAAATAGACTCCTATATGTGGCATTATCGTCTTGGCCATATAAGCAAGAAATGCATGTCCGAATTACACCGATGTGGAATTCTGGAATCGTTTGAATTGGATTCATACGATACATGTGAATCATGCTTAAAAGGCAAGATGACTAAGTTACCTTTTACAGGAAAAGGTGAACGAGTGGGAGAGTTACTAGGTCTAGTACATACTGATATATGTGGACCTATGTCAACTCAAGCATTAGGAGGCTATAGCTACTTCATTACCTTCACCGATGATCACTCACGGTTTGGGTATGTGTTCTTGATGAAACACAAGTCTGAAGCCTTTGAAAGGTTCAAAGAATTCATAAATGAAGTAGAGAAACAACATGATAAGAGTATTAAAATACTTCGATCGGATCGAGGTGGTGAATACTTAAGTCAAGAGTTTTTTGATTATCTAAGAGACAATGGTATATTGTCTCAATGGACTCCGCCCTATACACCACAGCATAATGGTGTATCTGAGAGGCGTAACCGGACCTTGTTGGACATGGTCAGGTCAATGATGAATCATGCAACTCTTCCCAAGTCCTTTTGGGGCTATGCACTTCAGACAGCTGTTTACTTGTTAAACAGAATGCCTACCAAGGTAGTCTCAACTACTCCATATGAGATATGGAATAGTAAGAAACCTCATGTATCTTACTTGAAGATATGGGGTTGTCCTGCTTATGTGAAGCGGACTGTATCAGACAAATTGGATGCTAAGTCTGATAAATGTCTATTTATTGGATACCCTAAGGAAACTAGGGGTTACCAATTCTATCATCCTGTGGAACAAAAGGAGTTTATTTCAAGGCATGCTGTGTTTCTAGAGAAAGAGTTTCTCTTGCAAGAAAACAGTGGGAGTGTCGTCGAGCTTGAGGAGACTCGAGAGACTCAAATAGACATTGATGAGATACCTGGTGAAGCACAGCAGCCGACAACTCATAGTGATGGGCAATCGGCTGGACCTATTGTAACACCACATCTTCGTAGATCTGGTAGAACACGCAATATTCCTGAGAGATATGAATTTCTCGTAAGCGAATCGAACGACGTGTTACTCATTGACGATGAGGAGCCTACCAGTTATGAAGAAGTGCTGACAAGTTCAGAAAGGGATAAGTGGCTTGGTGCCATGAAGTCGGAAATGGATTCCATGTATGAAAACCAAGTTTGGAACTTGGTTGACCCACCTGAAGGGATAAAGCCTATAGGGTGCAAGTGAGTTTTCAAGAAGAAAATCGACATGGATGGTAATGTGATTACCTATAAGGCTAGATTGGTGGCGAAAGGATATCGTCAAAAAAAAAAATCAAGGTGTTGATTATGACGAAACCTATTCGCCTGTAGCTATGCTTAAATCCATTCGGATGCTCCTAGCCATAGCGGCTCATTATGATTATGAGATATGGCAGATGGATGTGAAAACAGCTTTCCTTAATGGAAACCTGCTCGAGGACGTGTATATGATACAGCCTGAGGGTTTCACATCGGTTGATAAAACCAAGGTATGCAAATTGCGACGATCTATTTATGGATTGAAGCAAGCATCCAGGAGCTGGAATATCCGTTTTGATGAGACAATCAAAAAGTTTGATTTCTCACAAAATCCAGACGAACCTTGTGTGTACAAGAAGGTTAGTGGGAGTGCAGTCGTATTCCTAGTATTGTATGTCGATGATATACTACTTATAGGAAACGATGTTTCAATCTTACAGTCAGTGAAGGTTTGGTTATCCAAGACATTCTCCATGAAAGACCTGGGAGAAGCAACCTACATCCTCGGGATTAAGATCTATAGAGATAGATCGAAATGGTTGCTTGGTCTTTCGCAGTCTACATATATAGACCGAGTGCTAAAGAGGTTTAGCATGTCGGAATCCAAGAAAGGTTTCTTACCCATCAGGCATGGGGTACACCTTTCGAAGTCTATGTGTCCGCGCACAGAAGACGAGAGGATTTGCATGAGTAAGATTCCCTATGCATCCGCAATATGATCTATCATGTATGCTATGTTATGTACGAGGCCCGATGTATCGTATGCTCTGAGTGTCACGAGCAGATACTCACCGATCCAGAATGGATCATTGGGTGATCATAAGACGATCCTTAAGTACTTAAGAAGAACTAAAGATACGCTCCTAATATATGGAGAAGAGTACATGGTGATACGTGGGTATACGGATGCGACTGCATGCAAGGATGATTCCATGTCTTTGTCCGGGTATGTATTCATCCGGAATGGAGGCGCAATAAGTTGGAAAGGTTCCAAGCTTGACACTATAGCGGATTCGCCACTAAGGCGTAATACATTGAAGCTGAAGCGAAAGGAAGCGGTTTGGATCAAGAAGTTCATCTCGAACTTGATGTGGTCTCATCAATGATCCAAACATGTGCTTCCGCTATTATCATCTTATCGAGAGATCATCAGAGGAACTAAATGTAAATCGAGAAAATTCCCACCGAAAGGAACTTAGCGGATCCTTTAACTAAGGCATTACCTCAAAATAAGTTTCGAGGGTCATGTTAGAGCTTATGGTATTGGATCGATGTAGCGATTGGCATTAGGCCAAGTGGGAGTCTGTTAGTAATATATGGCAGATGTCCTAAGGCAATCGCCTTATGTATGAACCATTTATATGATAAATGAAGATTCACTATTTGAGTATACATGTTTTATGTATTTGATTGGATCTTAAACTCATTTACTGAATGTCCACGATACGATTCACAAAGATGAGAGAATTTGTGATTGGATCACAACTAGTGAGTATCTCTACATGTGTAATTGTGATGTATCGAATTATCCTAGTCGATGAATTGATGGATTTGGACACCATCAATTGCCGAGACTAGCACGAGGTATACTCCTTGGTGTATCCAAGCAGCTGATTCTCACTGGCTGGAGACATAGTGATGTCCGGAGTTAATCGTGGATGCTAGTTATGGTAACTAGTTCATTAGAGAGACCAGCCGTAAGACTTCATATGGTTCTCTGCATATATAGATATGTCAATGAAGTTCTTACTGTAGCTTAAGTGCGATGTTCCTTTGATTTGCGGTATTCAAGTCATCTTGATCATGGAGACTTATTCTTTGACATCTTAAGCAAACATCTCTGAGGAGATGTGGACCCGGGATGATTGGGTATAAGTCGAAGTGATCGAAGGTGTTTGAATAGCCTATAAAGAATTCACCACTCCTTACGAGGAGATGTATACCCATGGCCTCTCGTCGGATTGTTACTAAAGTCTTTGGCCAAAGCATTACATGTTTAGAGTAAGGTACTCTTCGATACATGTGGAGTAACTAGAATCCGTAGGACGAAAAAATGATACTTGGGCTAGGTGTGACGTAGTCAGCCTAGTGGGGACTGACACTATAGACCATGTCCTGAACCAAGTGGGTATAAGATGAGTGAAGGGAATGGGGCACGATTCATTCGAGCTCAAGGATTTGAAATAGTTCTGGATCAACCGTTGATCTTTTCGGTTAATTGGGGATCATGATGTACTACTAGGTGTCACTCATGATCGTTCTATAATTAATGGTTAATTATAGACGGCCAACATAAACCGAGAACCTATTTGGTCACACGCACAACGAGTGTAATCTAAAGGATTTAAAACGAGCTTGAGAATGGGATTCTCAGACCGAAAGAAACTATGTTTGGTTGGACCAAACATAAAGCGAGCATGAAATTGTTTTAGTCGCAATGGAAGCGTGGATGGGCCGTGTCTTATGAAGACATAATGGATGGACCAAAATGGTTTGGTTCTAATCCAATGGATGAGAATAAACCAAAGGGTTTGGTTTATTTTAAACGAATGAACCAAAAGTTGGTTGGTTCGTTTTAACTTAAAATAAACCATCATGGTTTGGTTTATTTTAACTTATCTTAATGGAGCGGGTTAACGGGCTTTATGGATATGATCCATTAACCATTAAGAGAATTAGTTCTCTATAAAATAGGGCTTAAACCCTAATCCAAAGCCCTAATCAAGTTTTGGCCGTCCAACCTAGTTGTCGCCCACCTCCTTGGAGTTTTCGGCGCCCAACCCTAAGGTGCCGCCCAGCTTTGTGCATCGTCAACTTGTTGCCGGCGACCAAGCTTCGGCCGGTGAACCTCCGCGACCCTCGTGATCTCCTCTAGGTTCGGTGATAAGGTGAGCTTCCATCTCTCCTTGGCGGCCTCTATTCCTCCACCAAAAGCTGTCCAGGTTTTTCCGGACAGCTTGTTTCTTTGTTGTCGAGGCGTCGTTTGGATGACGGTTAGTGCTCCGACGGCTAACTGGGAGATTTGATCTCGGTAATCCTCCGAGGTGGAGGACGGGCGATTCGCCAATTGGTTGACGAATACCTCTCCGGAGAAGCGAGTTTTGAGAACTCGTTTTAGGATCCGAATTTGGATTCGGATCGTGATCATCTCTCGATCACGTCGTCTTCAACACGGTCGTAACACGCACGAAGACGGCTCGTGACTTAGCGAAGTCATCCCGAGGAGCTCGGCGTGGATACGGATAGAGACGATTCTTACGAGGATCGCTCCGGTTGATGTCGTTTCGCTACGCGTCATAAAGGTAAAGCGTATAACGTAGATAATTTCTTTTATTGCAAATTTTAATTTACGGTTATGTCTACACTTGTTGTAATAGCATGCGTGTGTTGTGTGTATTGTAATAAATATAGATTTATTATTTTTAATTGCTTCCGCTATGCTCATGTTTACGAAACATGATCGAACACACACACGCCGCGGTGCCGAAAACCCAACAGAACTTTCCATGCCAAGTACTCATGATTTGAACTTTCCTATTGTCAAGACTCATACTTGGACTTTCCATGTCAAATACTCAAGACTTGGACTTTTCCATCATATGATCAACCCAATGTCAACCATATAGTCAACCCATTATCAAACAATGATCAACTTATCGTCTAACATCAAAACACCAACATCAAAATACTACTTGAGTCAAACTCGAGTCTGGTCAATCGTGATTTGGGCTGATTGCACCAACACCAATCACTGCATTTTTCAAAAAATTTAAAATAACCAACAAAAATTTTTCGTCGGAAATTTCATTGTAAATTTTACGACGAATTTGATTTTTTAAGCAAAATTTACAACGAATCCATTTGTCGTGGCAAAGTTTGCAACGATTTTGATTTTTCGTCGCAGATTTGACGATGAAAGTTATATTCTTCGTAAATTTGCGATGGATTTTGTGACAAAAATTGATTTGTTGTAAAATTGGCGACGAATAAATAGTTTGTTGCTATTTTTATGTCAAAATATTTTTTATTGTTAATTTCGTTCCTGATTTGCAATGATTTAAAAATTTGTTGTCAAATTCATTGCGAATTTACAATAAATTTTTTTCGTTGCTAAAATTTATTGCTATGTTAGTGTATTTTTGTAGTGATAACTTTGAAAGTAGATATATATTTTCGGAGGAAAAAAAGTGTAGATCTAACGTAACAATTCTCAGTATGGCTACTCGTTGTACCATTTATTTGATCAATTACATAAACGAATATTTTATCATGAATATTATGTATGTACTAAGAAATGTCGATGCGAATCTATTGACAGAGTTCATTCCTTGCCCTGTCTTTTTGATATATTAGATTCATTTGTTGTGGTTGGTGTTGTTGTAAACCGTTACAATTATTGATTATATTCGCAAAAATCAAGACCTTATAATTGAGACGACATGAGAAAAATACATAAATATTCATCACCGGCCGGGGACTCATACAAAAGAGTGAAAGCGTGTAAACTTCACAATTTTTTTTTCTTCTTTTTCTAATTGACGGTGACTTTTCCGACCATGCCGGCGCCTTGGTGTGGAGAGCAGTAGAAGCTGTAGGTGCCCTTCTCCTTCAAGGTGACGGAATAGGTCTCCCCCGGCGCGTTGAGCAGGTCTTCCTCCCCCATTGAGATGCCCCCGGCGTCGACCCCCGCAGGGATCTCGTCCTCGTTGAACACGACGTTATGCGGGAACGCCGCGTTGTTCTTGAACACGATTGTCTCCCCCGACGCCACAGAGAAGGTGCTGGGCACGAACGCCAGCTCTCCGCTATCGGAACCCAGCAGCACATCGAAGGCCAGCGCGTTGCTCGCCGCCACCACCGCGCTCGCTGCCGTCGCGACCACCGCCAAGCCCGCGGCATCCTTCAGCGACGCCTGGACCACCATCGGCTGGGTAGTTCTCCTGCTGCCCCCGGGGTAGGCTCGGGCCGCGGTCTTGAGCCCGGCGAAGGAAGGGGCGGTAGCTGCTGCAGAGGTGAGGCTGGCCATGGCAATGTGACTACGATTTGAAGCAGGGAATCAAGGAGGAGAGTGTCGGATTATTAATTTATAGATCACGGCATCGTTTATTTGTGTGGCTAATATTCGGCAAAGCGCTTATCGTTATCTCCTAAGCCTTGCTGCTATTGGCAAGTGGTGGATGAGGTAGATTCTATTCACTGGCGACGACAGATTTCTTTTTTTGCCCCTAAAGTTCCAGTCTTTTATTTTATGTTCAATATCTAGTCGGAGAATGCTGTTTGATGATTGGCGATGAAGCGGCTGACGTGTCGAGTTTTGGGCCTTTTGATGCCAGCATAAAAATCTGCACCGTAACAAATGCTTCGAAAAGGCTACAACCCCACACATCTAATCCGTCTACAGTTGTGTTGATGAATAGGAAGGAATTTTTAGGATAATTTATCAAAGAACGTCAAATTTATTAATGTTCAAAAAATATATCTTAATTTTAGAATTTTTAAAGAACACACCTAATTTCTAGAGTACACCTCCCCAAACTATTTAATTTAATATTTTTTTTGCATGCATATAATTTACAATAAAAAAATTCTGAGTCATCCATATGTCATATTGACCCGTGTGCATCCTTACATACTAAAATACAACATCAAAACTATGTGCTTCTCATATCTTGATTTGTTGTACATGCGAGTATTCTTGTCCATCAATAGAGAAAAAATGATTTAAATAAATGACAGAAGAAACTTTTGAAGTCTGGTTCTCTTCTTTATGAACATTTAACATTAGGATTTGTAAAACTCGATATAATTCATTCAACTTCTACTCCTCAAAGTATTCTCATATATGCATGATACCAATTTTTGTACATGGTGGAGGTTTTTGTTTATAGATTTAGTTTTTTTATAAGATGAATGTATAAAATAAAAAAATACAGTACACACAAATAACTTACACAATACAAATCTTTTACTTACTATCTATTAGCAGACATTTTGATTTTTTTGTATTTTTTTCATACTTGTTACTTGATGCTAAACTTTGCAAAGGTGGTAGAAAGTAAAAAATGGTATTCAACAACAAAGTGTTGATATGGTGGTGATGGTTTGAAAGTCCAGAACCAAGATGGTGTTGGATTTTGAACATTAACATCAATGTGTAGTTCATCAAAAACCTTATTGGTGTTGGTTTGATAGTACATGACAAGGTGGTGCTGGACCTTGAATGTCAGTACCATCGTGTAAATCACCTCAAACCTGCACGGTGTTGGTTTTCAAAGTCTAGCACCATAATTGTGCTGCACTTTAAACACCAGCACCATGGATTACCTCGAAACCTTCTTGTTCTTGATTTTGTAAGTACAGTACTAAGGCCGTGCTAGAGCTTGAACATCACCACCACTGTGTAGCTATGCTCAAAAATTAATGTTGCTAACTTTCAAAGTACAATACCAAGGTGATGGTGGACCTTTAACACCATCACCACTGTGTAGCTATTCTCAAACATTAATGGTGTTGATTTTCAAAGTACAACACCAAGGTGGTGTTGACCCTTCAACATATGCACCAAGGTGGTGTTGACCTTCAATGATGCGGTCGCATTTTAAGTACCTTTCGTCGGACTTTTGAGAGAGATAGGGTTCGCACGACCGCAACAGTATCCCTGCGAATATCAATATACGTCAAGAGACCGTCGTTGGAGTTCTCGGCTTCGGGCCTCCGATGCTTAAGTTAGATAGGGAAGAAAAAGGTGTAGAGAAGAAGACAGATTGAAAAGTTCAGAGAGTGGAGAGTCGTGCACCTTTTTTTTAATCTTCCATTATATAACACCTGCGAAGGGTTCTTTGTATATTGGGGTTATCCTATAGCCACCGCACCTATTGAGAGGTTAGGGGACAACCTCTGTTGGAAATTTCCACATGGCGGACCACGAGCAGGTAAGAATCATCATGCGGACAAGCCATTGGGGGATCGTTCGTACTCTGTACAACAATATTGGTGCAATAAGTCCCGGGTCAATATTAACCAAATTCGAGTAGTATTTTGATGTTTGACAATGGGTTGATAATAGATTTGACCATTGTTTGACTATATGGGTTTGACCATATGTTGACCATATCACTGGTGAATGATTGAGATATTCAAAGTTATATGGGGGAGATTGTTTAGGGGAGATTGTTGGAGCAATCAACCTCGGAAGTCCAAATATGGATATATGGCAAGGGAAGTCCAAAGGTATAATCTTGGCGGTATAAGTCCAAGTGTGTAGGTTTGGCGGCGTAAAGTCCAAGCATGGGTCTTGGCGGCGTAAGTCCAAATGAATCTTGACAATATGAAAGACCAAAGGTGTAGGTTTGATGGTGTAAAGTCCAAGCATGAGTCTTGGAGACGTAAGTCCAAATGGATCTTAGTAATGCGAAAGTCTAAGGGTAAGGTTTTAGTGGCGTAAAGTCCAAGCTTGGGTCTTGGCAGCATAAGTCCAAATGAACCTTGGCAAAAGACCTGATTAGCATGACATAGCCAATGAAAGTATTTGAATGCTAATGCGAAGGATGAAGAGTCGCAAACTCGAGGGATTCGAGAGGCATGAGGCTGATGGAGCTAGCTAGAAGACTTATGTCTAGGCTAAGGGTGGTCAATCAAGTATGAGGGAATCATACTTGGATTAAACCTCATGTTTGAGGTTTACCAGTTTATCACTATCATTTTATTGCATTATTTTGGTCCTTAATATCACTGTTTTAATCTTCTCGTGTGTTTAATTATTGATTATTTGCATGTTTTATGAGTTGGATCATCTTTTGGACCTTATTATAAATTCTCCTAAAATTTGGACTTATATGTAAATTTTACATTTTAATTGTAGGAGATCGAGATGAGCCACTGGATTAGACTCAAGTTGGATCAAATATGGCTTCATCAAAGGGTCATAATGGGCATGTTAAGTCGGAAGAATCTGAGCCTTTCATCAAGATCAGAGGCAATTTAATCAAGGGTTCAGATCTGTTTAATCCTAACCGTTCGATGAGATCTGATTGACCTGAGCCATCCATCTACATCTGTAGTGATCCGGTCCATACATTTAGATCTGGACATCTTGACTGTTCCTCGAGATTCGACTGATCGCGATTATCCCTTTAGATTTATCAGATCCATCCATTCAAATTTGGATTGATCACAACCGTTGGATGCATTGCTTAGTTCATGGATTAATCAGATTCAATTAACCTAGCTTAAATGGACGGCTGGGATTCGATTGGATTGGATCGGACAGTGGAAAAAAATCCACTTAATGCTCCTTCATCGCGACGCTTCTTCAGCTGGCATTTTCTTCTTCCCGCACGTAAGCCCGACGCCACCGCTGCTTCATCCTCACCGCCGTGCTCACCCCTTCCCCGCCGGTCGCCGGAGAGGAAAGTGGATCCCCTCCAATCTTCGGTGACCGGTGCCACTCCACCGCCGGTAGCCTCCATCACCTCCCCTTTCACGCGCGAGCTGGTTTTCCCCCTTCGATCGTGCGCCGACCATCTCCTTTTCCACCGACTGTGACTTCACAGCTCCGGCCAGCCACCACAACAACAATCGGAGTGAGGATTCTCCTTCGAACTATTCCAGCCACCGACAGTCCACTTCCTCCACCACTGGCAGGTCATTTCTACCGCCGACAACCTTGTTCCAGCTCCGGTTAATCCAACAGCTTCTGTTATTAGCACTTCCAGCTCCGATCGACAGCTCTTTCTTCATCGATCAACACTTATTTTCCAGCATTCTTTTCATTGATTGTTTATTGGTTTAGCTTGTGTCAAATGTTTGTAATCCAAAATTCCTTCCATATTTTAGATGGTACGTTTTTGATTTATTTTGTTTCATGCATTGAAGGTGTCCGATGAAATGTTTCTTAGAGTAATTAGGTTGTAATTGGTTAGTTTAGATTTAATTTTATGTTATGTTTTACTCTTATGTTATTCTGCATATTTAAATTCATGCACTTTCTTATTTAAATGCTTAGTTTAAGTTTCTTTTAATTTCATCACACTTGTAGTTTAGTTAGATTAGAACTTAATTACCTTGCATTGTCTTTCGCTTAGTAGGATTAGCCTTTCAAATTCCAAACCCTCCTTTTACATTAGAAAATCCAAAGCAATAATTAGAAATCCTAAGTTTACTATTCTGTCGATTACACTCGTTGGGAAACGATTCAGGTCATTCACTATACTATATTAGTGTAGTTAGGGGGTTCGATAATTAATTTGAAATAGCACCACGACACAAATACCTGTTCATCAAATTTTGGCGCCGTTGCCAGGGAGTGTAATGATGCTTGATAGACTTAGGATTGTTTAACCATTTTTCTAAAAAAAAAAAATTAAAAACAAAATTCAAAAATTTTGTTTAGGGTTTCATTCTTTTATTCTCTTATATATCCATGTATTTTATCATGTATGCTTCCTGTATCTTTTGATATTGTTTGTTAGTATTTCAGGAAAGACAGGAAATTTCTTTGAGCATGGATCCATATTATCATCAGTGTGGAGACTTCAGTGATGCTTACTATTCAGGCATTGGGCAACAAGAGTGTTACCAACCTGAAGATGAGTATTATCAGTACCAGCTGCAATATCATCAGCCTTATCAATATTATAGGTATAATTCATTTTTTGGTACATATCATTTCAATTCAGATTTCAGGTATGGGAACACACAACAGTACACCCCTGAGCAGTCTCAGTGCTATCTACCCCCACTGTCTATTGATCCTTACATGCCTAGTTGGGGAGATCAATCAAGTTACTGTGAAGAAACCCTTGCTCCTAGTCAAGAAAATACACTAGAAAAGTTCTTGCAGCTAGCAATATTGCAGCAACAAATGAACGATAGTCATCAGCAACAACAACAAAGGTTACAGACCTTACAGACCCAATTAAATCAAATTGCATCATCTATCAATCAAATGCAAGCACAATATTCCTCTCAATTTTCCTTAGAGATAATTTCTGATGGAAGTGATGTGCTTGAGGAGATGGATTGCAGAGTTGAAGATACACTTGCATTGCGTCTACTTCTACGACTCTACATGACTCCTCTACTGATTTATATCATGATGATGCAGTTGTTGACGTCCCGGATACTGATAAGAATATTGATGCATTGCCAACTGTTTCTTTTTCTGATACTATTGAAGAGGGAAGTGCAAAGGTTTTTGCAGATGATGTTGTACTCCTTGTGTTGCCATATACTAGTGCCCAGACTTGCCAACCTGACCAGAAGACAAATGAGACAGTGGTGGCAAGCAATTCTGACGAGCTGATTCCCATGGAAGTGGTGGATAGCTGGAGGCCTCCAGACTGGACACTTCCATCTCAGCCAGAGTCTCCAAGAATTTTGCTGATGAAGACCCTAACAACAAATGCAATAATTTAGCCCCAAGGCTGAACACTTTTCTTGAATCGCCTCCGACCACCAGAGATTACTTATGATGAGGTGATCATATTGGAGGGAGCAACATGGACCTATTTTGATTATACCATGAAAGTGCTCACCCCCATTCAATCCATCCCACTCCCGACATGGATGCTTACTCTAAATCTTCTTCAACCACCGGGATGAGATTTCTTTCGGAGCACTCCACTGCCTGAGTGGCTTCTCCTGCTAAATCTTCTTCAACCACCAGGACTTCAGGGAAGTTTGCTCCATCTCATCTCTTTTCTTTTTCTTTGTATATATGTTTCTTTTACTTCATCTATTTTTATTTTCGTTGTTATGTTTAGGTTGTTGAGTTTTTATTTAGTCGTGTTTTGAAATAAATTTCCTATGCATTCCTTTATATCTTCTTAGAAGTCATGAAAGCTAATTAAATTTGATTGTCGAATTTTGGGATTTATTGTAATGAATGGATTATTTGATTGCATATGGTTGCTACTTGGTGATGGATTCTGTATTGATAGATTTAGATGATTTTTTTTCATTCCTAGTAAGGATTGTGTCAATTTTTATTGCTTGTGTGTGGTGCACTTGTGGTCATTGTAACTCTAGAACTTGCTTTGATTCTTTCGAGACTACACAACCATAGATTTGCATGATTACGATGAAGGCAATCTCACTTGTTTCCCTTTACTACTTTTGTTGTCACAAGCTACTTAAATAATTTTCTTATCATACGCCATGCTATTTTCATTATTCATTCTATTGTCTTTCTATTCCTACATCATGTCATTTTTTTTTCTTTCCTTCCATTACTTTCTTCTCCATTTTTATCTTTGAATGTGGAATATTGGATGTTCCATGATGATTATTTTGCCCGGGACGGACAAAAGTTTAAGTGTGGGGGAGAGAGTAGCTCAGGAGAATTTAGTGTAAGTATAGGCAAGTCGTGCTTGATCACCATGAGCTAGCCATGCTCTTTATCTTTTTAGCTGAGCTTGATGTTGGAGCATAGGGAAGTGCACTACATGTCGAAAAAAAAGAGTTTGAAAAAAAAGCTGAAAAAAAAAGTTGAAAAAAAAAGAATAAACATTTGGGTGCCCATGAAATAAAAAAAAAGTATTGCGAAAATTTTGACATGTGGTGCCATTCATTTTTATTTATGTGTGATAGTATTTTTGTTAACGACATCCCTTGTTGCAGTTATTGAGAGATTTATTGTATATCATTATTAGATTTGTATTGAAGAATTTGATAAGGGTTGTTTACATGTTTATTGGTCGGAAGAAAAAAAAATTTAGGGCAATGCTTTCTTGTACTCATCTATGTAGCATTTCAGTATTTCCATATCTTCTTCTTGCATTTCTTATCTTTCTTTTCTTTCACAGATCTTGTCATTTTTCTTGTATTCATGTTTCCCTTACATTCTTAATAAGCCTTCAGTGATTGTGCATTCTTATGTGTATATAATGGTGAAGGTAGAAGAAAAGCAAGCATATGGTAGTCCATAAACCATGAGTAGCTTGAGTGAACTCTACTATTACATGCTTATGAGAGCGAGAGAAACCACCACTTACCTTGTGAGGCTTAATCATTCTTAGTCTATTCATAATGGATTGAAGTTACCATGTTTGTTAACCTATGTAAGATTTGAGTCCATGATTGTGTGAGTCTCCGAGAATTGACAATCCTAGGTAACTTTCTTTCACGATTTTCTATGCATGCTTGGGAATTGCTAGAGAAATACACTTTCAGTTTATTTTTAGTTTTCATTGCATGCTCGGGACGTGCAAGAATAAGTGTGGGAGAATTGATCACTATCATTTTATTGCATTATTTTGGTCCTTAATATCACTGTTTTAATCTTCTCATGTGTTTAATTGTTAATTATTTGCATGTTTATGAGTTGGATCATCTTTTGGACCTTATTATAAATTCTCCTAAATTTTAGACTTATATGTAAATTTTACATTTTAATTGTAGGAGAACGAGATGAGCAACTGGACTAGACTCAAGTTGGATCAAATATGCTTCATCGAAGGGTCATAATGGGCATATTAAGTTGGAAGAATCTGAGCCCTTCATCAAGATCAGAGACAATTTAATCAAGGGTTCAGATCTGTTTAATCCTGACCATTCGATGAGATCTAATTGATCTGAGCCATCCATCTGCATCTGGAGTGATCCGGTCCATACATTTAGATCTGGACATCTTGACTGTTCCTCGAGATTTGACTGATCGTGATTATCCCTTCAGATTTATCAGATCCATCCATTCAAAGTTTGATTGATCACAACCGTTGAATGCATTGCTTAGTTCATGGATTAATCAGATTCAATTAACCTAGCTTAAATGGATGGTTGGGATTCGATTGACTTGGATCGAACGGTGGAAAAAATCCACTTAATGCTCCTTCATCGCGATGCTTCTATAGCCGACATTTTCTTCTTCCAGCACGCAAGCTCGATGCCACCGCCGCTTCATCCTCACCGCTGCGCTCACCCCTTCCCCGCTGGTCATCGGAGAGGAAAGGGGATCCTCTCCAATCTCCAGTGACCGGTGCCACTCCACCGCCGACAGCCTCCATCACCTCCCCTTTCGCGCGCGAGTCGGTTTTCCCCCTTCTATCGTGCGTCGGCCATCTCCTTCTCCACCGACTGCACGTTCACAGCTCTGACCAACCACCACAACAACAATCGGAGTGAGGATTCTCCTTCGAACTATTCCAGCCACCGACAATCCACTTCCTCCACCACTGGCAGGTCATTTCTACCGCCGACAACCCTATTCCAGCTCTGGTTAATCCAGCAGCTTCCGTTATCAACACTTCGAGCTCCGATCGGCAGCTCTTTCTTCATCGATCATCACTTATTTTCCAGCATTCTTTTCATTGATTGTTTATTGGTTTAGTTTGTGTCAAATGTTTGTAATCCAAAATTCCTTCCATGTTTTAGATTGTACGTTTTTGATTTATTTTGTTTCATGCATTGAAGGTGTCTGATGAAATGTTTCTTAGAGTAATTAGGTTGTAGTTGGTTAGTTTAGATTTAATTTCATGTTATGTTTTACTCTTATGTTATTCTGCATATTTAAATTCATGCACTTTCTTATTTAAATGCTTAGTTTAGTTAGATTAGAATTTAATTACCTTGCATTGTCTTTCGCTCAGTAGGATTAGCCTTTCAAATTCCAAACCCTCCTTTTACAATAGAAAATCCAAAGCAATAATTAGAAATCCTAAGTTTACTATTCTGTCGATTACACTCATTGGGAAACGATCCGAGCCATTCACTATACTATATTAGTGTAGTTAGGGAGTTCGGTAATTAATTTGAAACGGTACCACAACACAAATACCTGTTCATCACCAGTCGACTGAGTTTATGGATCAGTCGATTGACCGAGTGTTTGACACTCAGGAGCCTAGTTGACTCGGAGTAGTCGACTAGGGTTATGACTAATCTATTGGTCGGGTAGTCGACTGAGCTTCGATTGCTCAACTTGTGTTTGAGCTGTTGACGACCACTTGTGGGCAATCGACTAGTCCACGATAGTCGACTGCCATTGATAGGAAGTCGACTGGTGGTGGTGAACATGGACACAGAATGTCCTGTAATTGACTGGCCAATCGACTGCTAGTAAGGGCAGTCGATTGCTGAGGTATCCTTTGGGCGAGTTCAACATGGATTAAGTCCGTTGTGAGACAACGACACTGTGACCGGTCGACTTGGGCCTTTTGACAGTCGATTGCTAGGCGGAAATCCAACCTGATGCATGCTTTAAAAGAAGCTCGATGGGAGAAGGAGAAGCTGCCGGTTCTTTAGCTTTGAGAAGGGATTTTGCTGTTGTATTCCAGACCTTCCAAGGCGTTCAAAGCAACCAACAAGCATTCAAAGCAAAAACACACTTGTAAAGTAATTTTTCTTTAGTATTTCATTTGTATCTTGTATTTACTTGTTTGTATTGTTGTTTACTATTGTAAGCTTTGTACGAGGTTTCTCCACCTCCGGATTGTATTTTGAGAAGGAGACGAGGTTTAGTGGAGTAGACACTCAAGCCTGACTGTAGAGTAGGAATCGTAGGTTTCGAACCACATAAAATAGTGGTGTTGTATTTTTGATTATTTTGTGTATTTTATTTCTACTTGTATTTCATATTCTGTTGTGCACTAATAATCTTGTAGACGAGCACAAACCCGATCGAGCAAAGAAATCGCAAAATCCCTATTCACATTCTCTAGCGCGGTCACCGATTCCTCTACAATTAGTATCAGAGCAAGGTTGCTTTTTAGAGGATTAATAACCAAGAGAGCACGCGCTAGAAGAAATGGAGTTTCAAGAAAGGTTAGGTGATGGCGTCACGGTTCCACCTTCCTTTAACCGTGAAAATTTCGCATATTGGAAAGGTAAAATGATGTATTTTCTTATGTGTGATTTTGATAATTGGATTAACATTGTAGTAGGGTTCGATGCTCCGAAGGATAAGAAGGGGAGAATACTCAAGAAGAAGAAGTGGATCAAGGAGCAAATCTAATATTTTGAAATAAATAATAAGATAATGAAAATGTTGGTTAATTTGTTACCTAATGATATTTTGGAAAAGTTAGGTTAGTTTAAGGATGCTAAGGAACTATGGAGTAAGCTAGCCAAGCTCCTTGATAATCCATCACCGACTCAAGAAGTAGAGAAAAAAGTCGAAGAAGAATCAATGTGCTCATCCTGTCAAGCTCACGAAGAAAGAACATCATCATCCCAAAAGCTTGAGGATTCGAAAGTTGAGATATGCTCAACATCTGGATCGATAGAGGAGGTTGAAGAGGCTTCCACCTCTAGGATTGAGGGGGAGGAGATTATACCACCAATGCCGGAGCAAAAAGAGGAACCATCAACCTCCGAAAGAAATGAAGAATTAGACCATCACTCTCCTACCACCGAGCTAGGTAACTCAAGCATTGTTTGTAAGAATAAAGATCATATAATATGCTTTGAGTGTAGGGAGAAAGGACACTACAAGAGTAAATATCCAAAAATAGTCAAGAAGAAGGCACAACTGACACCAAAGGCTAAAGAGAAGACCAAGGAAGCTGGATCCCCAATTAGGAAGAGTAAGGAGCACATTGTGTGCTTCAAATATCAACAAAAGGGGCACTATAGAAGTCACCTTACCAAGGATAAAAGGAAGATCTCAAATGTAGGGGGAGCTAAGGTAAGCCCTAAGGTGTATTTCAATAATACTTTTTCTTTAGGTAAGGATAAAAAGCATGCTAGGAATAATTTTAATGCACTTGCAATTGTTAATGATCATAAAAAACATGCTAGTAGTAAGCTTGAGGATCAATCTAGAAATAAATATTTTTGTTCAGACGCTAAATCTTATAACATTAGGTCTAAGGATAAATCTAGACAAATTACCTCAAGACCTAACTCATCTAAGGATAATAATCTAGGAAATAATCCAAAGAAAAGTAGGCACATGCCTAGGAAGAAGCATTCTCAAAAATACAATGAAAATTCAAAAATTAGGGAATTGAAGAGGCAAAATCAAGCCTTGAGGTCAAAGCTTGAGAAAATAGAAAAGATTGTTAGAAAGATGGAGAATATGATTTTAGGGTCTAATGGGCAAACCTTAGGTGTTAGGAGGCAAGCACCAACTAAGGACAAGAAAAACTTGGGTCACAAGCCTAAGTCCAACGTAGTCATGCCTACCTACTATAATGTTCCATTTAACTATAGAACAAACCATAGGTCTATAAAAACCAAGGTCACAAGGGAAGTTATCCCTATAGTTGACCATGGTAGATGTCTAGTGACTAAGGTTTCAAAGAAACCTAGGAAAGCCACTAACAAGGTTACAAGGGAAGTTATCCCTAGGGTTAACCTTAGTGAGACCACAATGACCAAGGCTTCCAAGCCTAGGAGAGTCATTAGGAGGGTAGCTAGGGAAGTCATTCCTAGTGAATACCTAGTTAACCCAAGGAGCTCCAATAGGTATTGGATTCCTAGGAGTGTGATTCCCTCACGCTAGATGGGTTAAAATGTGTCAACCTCAAATGGATGGGTAGTTAACCTAACCATAGTAAAGTTGACACTTTAGGATATTTTTAAAGTTATGGGATACCTTGGAAATAAGATGAGAATTATATCCTAAATGATTTTAGGATGTACCAATAGAATTTAAGAAGTTTAAAAAGTCAATCATAATTGACGCAATTAGATTTTAGAGTCAGTGTGTCATTTTGGATTTTTGGCACACTTGAAAAATTTAGGCATTATAGAAAAATTGATTTAATCCTAGTAAATTACAATTAAGTTTTAAACTTAGGTATTCTTGTACCTTTATATTTTATTTGTCATACCTTGTTTGCCATATGTGATGTCATAACATCATGCTTCATCTTACTATTTAAATGTCATGATAATGTTTAGGTTATTTATGTCATATTTATATTTAGGTCATTTTCATGCCATGAAATCATGATTATTGACAAATATTTTTAATTTATGCTATCATTTATTCCATGATCATATTCATGCATTTAGGATAATTAAAATGAAATTAAGGACAATGACATGATTTTGAAGTCCTATGATGAGGGAATCAAATAGAGTTGCCTAGATAAAATGCATGAGACCTTAGATAAGGAAGAATAAAAATTCACATTTCACAAAAATATTAAATTGACATCAGTGTATTGATACACCCTAGACACATATGAGATGTTAGAAAAATGAGTTAAGTTCAAGGTGAATAGTTCTTGCATCTAGATGAACTCAAACTCATAATATGACATTGATGAATCATGAAGAAAGCTAATGTACAAATCATGTACATTTAGCCCATAGACCATTGTTCAATATAAGATTTTAAAAATATTTTAGAAAACCTTGGTTAAGTCTATCTATTGATAGCAATTACATTGAACAAGTTGGCACAAAGTTAGACAAAAATATTGAAATTTTCAATAGTTTTGAACTTTGTATCAATTTTATAATTTAATGGATTTTTTTATATAAAATTATTTTTCACCCATTATATTTCATGTAAGTAATGTACATATGAATTTTCATGATTTTTCAAAATATTTATAATTACTTATAAATTATCAAAACTCGATTTCTGAAACTGATTTCTACATTTTACATAAACCAGTCGACTGCTGCTTGAAGCAATTGACTGGGGATAAGTCAGTTGACTGATTTATGATTTCAGTCGATTGATATGTCTGATTTTGACTGAACAAGATTTGTTTAGCCATATATCAACTATTTTATGGTACCCTAATGTCTCATAACCCTAGGATATGCTTTGGAAAGCATGGGAAGGGTGAAATATCATTGAAAATAATTAGGAGAGTTATTTAGGGTGGAGTATCGAATCTTAAGGGAGGTTAAAGTTTAAGTTTGAACTTTTACGATTATTTTCGATGGTTTAAGTTTTCTATAGGCTTAGAAACTCTACAAGGACATTGTTGGTGCAATGGTTAAGGGGGAGTAAGCCTTTAGGGGGAGGTTATCCATTAAGGGATGATGGATGAGTATTCCTCAAAGGGGGGAAAAATGAAGGGTTTGAAACCCTCATCGTGCTCACCAAAGCGGGAGAATTGGAGAAGTGAGGATTGCCTCTCATTTAATGATATGAGACTTATCACTATGAAGAGTGAAGACATCCTAAATGATTTTGGCCTAAGGGGGAGAATGTAAGATCTCATTGAGATATGAGACATGGATATCATTGGTAGTCTTTTTAATGTATGCCAAAGGGGGGGAAGTGAAGTTTAAGTTAGGTAAACCGTCACTATGCTTTGACATTGGAAGAGTTAAGTTTGAGTTATTATTAGCTTAACTTAAAGGTATTGTCAAACATCAAAAGGGGGAGATTGTTGGTGCAATAAGCCCCGAGTCAATGTTGACCAAACTCGAGTGGGACTCAAGTAGTGTTTTGATGTTTGACAATGGGTTTGACCATTATTTGACTATATGGATTTGACCATATGTTGACCATATGACTAGTGGATGATTGGGATATCCAAAGTCATATGGGGGAAATTATTTGAGAAAGATTGTTGGAGAAATCAACATCGGAAGTCCAAATATGGATACTTGGCAAGGGAATTCCAAAGGTATAGTCTTGGCGGCATAAGTCCAAGTATGTAGGTTTAACGACATAAAGTTCAAGCATGAGTCTTGACGGCGTAAGTCCAAATGGATCTTGGCAATGTGAAAGACCAAGGGTGTAGGTTTGGTGGGTTAAAATCCAAGCATGGGTCTTGGCGGCATAAATCCAAATGGATTTTGGCAATGTGAAAGTCCAAGGGTGAGGATTTGGCAGCGTAAAGTCCAAGCATGAGACTTGGCGACATAAGTCCAAATGAACCTAGGCAAAAGACTCGGTAAGCATGACATAGTTGATGGAAGCACCTGAAAGCTAACGCGAAGAGAGTCACAGACTTAAGGGATCCGAGAGGTGTGAGGCTGATGGAGGTGGCTAGAAGGCTTAAGTCTAGGCTAAGGGTGGTTAATCAAGTATGAAGGGATCATACTTGGGTTAAATCTCATGTTTGAGGTTTAACAATCGAATGGGATTATGGACCAGTCGACTGGCCAAGTGTTTGACACTTGGGAGCCTAGTTGACTCTAAGTAGTCAACTGGGGTTATGACTAGTCGACGGATCGGGTAGTCGACCTAACTTTGACTACTCAGCTTGTGTTTGGGCAGTCGACTGCTCCATGATAGTCGATTTCCATTGATGGGAAGTCGACTGGTGGTGGTGAACACAGGCACAGAATGTGCCATAGTCGTAGCGATCGACTCTGGGTTACAATGATCACGGTAAGCGCAAATTCTTTGTCGAGGTATCCGTTGGACGAGTCCAATGTGGATTAAGTTTGTTGTGAGACAATGACACTGTGAGAAGTCGATTGGGGCCTTTTGACAGTCGACTTCTAGGCAAAAATTCAGCCCAAGGAGTGCTTTAAAAAGAGCTCAATGGGAGAAGGAGAAGCTGCAGGTTCTTGAGCTTTGAGGAGGGGTTTTCTTGCTACATTCCAAACCTTCCAAGGCATTCAAAGCAACCAACAAGCATTCAAAGCAAAAGCGAACTTGTAAAGTAGTTTTTATTTAGTATTTCATTTGTATCTTGTATTTGCTTGTTTGTGTTGTTGTTTATTATTGTAAGCTTATTGTACGAGATTTCTTCACCTCCGGATTGTATTTCGAGAATGAGATAAGATTTAGTGGAGTAGACATTAAAGCCCGGCCGTGGAGTAGGAACTGCAAGTTCCGAACCATGTAAAATAGTGGTGTTGTGCTTGTGATTATTTTTTGTATTTTATTTCTACTTGTATTTCATATTCCACTGCACACTAACATTCTTGTAGACGAGCATGAACCAATCGAGCGAAGAAATCATAAAATCATTATTCACCCCTGTCTAGCGCGGTCACCAATTCCTCTACAAAGAAGAGAACATTTTGAATGGTCCCCGCCTTCGCAAGTCATCTTCAATCTTGACCCGAACTCCTCCGATCTTAGACCCTTCTCGAGCCATCTTTGCTCTTGACTCATCCTGCACTAGTCTTAGACCTGTCTCGAGTTGTCTTCACTCCTAACCTAATTTGCTCCGCCCTTAAGCCCTTCTTGAGTTGTCTTCACTCTCGACTCGTCCTGAGCTGGTTTTAGATCTGTCTTGAGTCGCCTTCACTCCCGATGTAAAATACAGGAAAAAAAAATAAAATAATGCTTATTAATTAGGAAAATACCCTATGAAATTTTTCAGGAATTTTTAGAAATTTTTCTGGGTTTAAATGGAAGTTTTATGGATATTTCATGGGGATAAAGCGAACAAGCTTTTGTAAAGCCTGTTTAGGAATTAAATGGTTTAATTTAACCCGATTCCTTCCGTTTCTGTCAATTCTATTTCTTTCCCGAACGTTTCCTCCATTTGCGACTCTTCTCTCCCAAATCCACGACTTCTCTTCTTCTTCTCCTCCTTCGCTCAATGGCGCTCCTTCTTCTCCGCCACGTGATTTCTCCTCTCCACCGTTGCTGCTGAGCGAGGGATTCACTATCGCCGTCTTCTCTTTCTCTCCCGAGGCGCAGGACCTATCTTTCCGTCGGCCACCGCCGCGAGCTCCTCTTCGATCGCCGGTGCCCCAAGCTTGTCGCCACGCCGCTGTCGCTACCACCGCGAGTTGGATCAGCCGCTGCCACCGATGCTCGATCTGGCAGATCCACACAATTGGTAGATCTCGCTTTATCTTGGCACGATCTGCTCGCCGAGATCATTTGCCGGTCCCTTCTCTCCGCGTGCCGCTACTCCATCGCCATCGATCGAGCCTTCTGCCGCCGAAGACCTTCACCGCAGGGAGCCTTGTTAGTCGTGAACAACAACGCCAGCCGATTGCCTTCGACCACCATGGACAACCACAGCCACCACAGTCAGCTTCGACCACACTGGACATCTGGCGCCACCACTCTGCCGGACCGACTGGTTGTTTTCCCAGATCGGCATCGCTGTGAGCTGCCTGGCAGATTATCGCCGGAGTTAGGTAAGAGTCTGCTTGTATCTCACCCTAGAATTTTTTTTTGGAATTGCTGTGGATTTTCCTTAGCTGAGCGATTTGTGAATTTGGGTAGTGCCATGAGCCGGTGAACAAGGGATAAGGGGGAAGGGTCGTCGGTGAAGCTATAACCTCAGGTATACCTCTTAGTTATTTCTTTTCCATGTTGTTCCATTGTTTCTTATTAGGTTTCAGCATGGATGTTTGGGGGGTTACTGGTGATGTCCTGTTCATGCTCGTGATAGAGCTGTGAGCAGATTTGATTGGTGGATTTCGGGGTGGTTTTCCCTTCAGTGGAGTGGATATGGGTTGGAGATAGATGATTGGGAGGTTCGTATGGATATGCTATTTATTTGGTTTGAGAGAAATTTGAATGTTGTGTAATTTTAGGTTTAGGATTATTAGAATTGGAATATGTTCCCATTTAAGTGAGTTGTTGCAGTTCAACGAGTTGATTTGGATTGAGCTATTTAGCAATTGAAGCTAACCTAGGTGAGTCAGGAGCAAGGTCGTTATGTATGTATACTATTGGTTATTTTGTTATCTAATCTGATGTTAGTTGATGATGAAATATAAGGATGGGTGTGAAGGATTGATTGGGTTAATTGGATAACTAAATCAATCTTATAGATTGAGATACGAAGTCGATGTGGAGTTTGGTTCGATTATGCGATGTATGATAGAACTTAGTCATGTATGTTTTGTGTGCAGGGTTCTGATTCGAGACATTCAGGGGTGTGAAGATATTTATTTTAAGCCTTAAAGCAGGTGGGTAATTTCTTACCCTGGTCAGGTAGTTTTAATGCATGCAGATTTAGATGCATGATCATCTTATATGATCATGTTACCTTGACTCTGTTCTTATTTACTCTTGCGCTTGATACTTTACCTTTGGCTATTAACTCCATTGCTACTATCTTGTTTGATTTTATCATGATTAGGAGTTATATATATAGGTGATGTAAGTAACTTAGAATTTGTTTAGTTAAGTGCAAATAGTAAAGTCCGGATGATAACCTGATTGTAAATTGGGCAAAGAGGTCCTCCGTAGGTAGATAATATCTTAAACCTAAGGTTATTCTAGTACCTTTAGGTTGCATATTTACCACCGACCATGTATTGTGTAAATGGTCAGCTGAATGGTCCTTAGTGTGTCGCTATGGACTGGTGGTCGTAGCTTGTTATAATCAGTTGAGTACGACTCTCTACAGGATAGAGAGTGTGTCGATCAGTAAGTACGACTCTCTGCAGGATAAAGAGTGCGTCGATTAGATTGGTATGACTCTCTACAGAATAGAGAGTGTTATGATCAGATGAGTATGACTCTCTATAGGATAGAGAGTGCGTCCATCAGTTGAGTACGACTCTCTACAGGATAGAGAGTACGTCGATTAGATTGGTATGACTCTCTACAGGATAGAGAGTGTTATGATAAGTTGAGTATGACTCTCTACAAGATAGAGAGTGTTGATTTGATTAGTATGACTCTCTGTAGAATAGAGAGTCTGTGGTGGATGTCTATTTGTGACAGAGCATTCATGTCATTTGCATGCATGCTGGCGACGTGGTCTCCCTTATGGTTGAGAGGGTCGTCAGTCATCCTACCTCCGCGGTTACTCATAGGAGGAGTAACCGGCGTGAGGGCAGAGCATTGTGGTGCCGCACTCTACTACTATAGATGGTGGTAGTGGGATTTGCATGTCGTAGTCCTGCGTGTGTGGCACTCGACCACTCATGGGTAGTGACTGTCGGAGTGGCCAGCAGTAGAGACCCCCATCGTGTAGCTTGCTTTTCACGCTTATATGCTAGTCGATCATACTGCCCACTCGACTACTCGAGAGTAGTGGTTGGTGTTGAGTTGGGACAGTTGTTATGCTCGAGCCACCGAGACCACACTGGGGTCGTGATAGCTTTAGGGTGAGCCGACATGACCATGCATGCTGCATTGCTGTGACTTATGACATTTTTGCATATTGCCATATATATATATATATATATATATAAAATGTTGCATTTGATTGTACAATGCTTGATGCATTTGGTTGTACATTATATTCATGCATGTTTCTTGCATCTGTTATACGGCTGTGTCGGATACTTGTATATTTGTTGGACAGACCATTAGATACCTTGACCTGTATTATGAGTTAGTATTACTCTTCCTGTTATATATGTTGGATATATGCTCAGGTTGGATCAGAGTAGCGTAACAGACTTTCAGGTATGTCTGCATTATACGTTGTTTATTTGGTTAGACGGTTTATGCATGTATATGTTTATCATGATAGTGTTTACTTGAAGTACCTGTTGATTTTTCTATTGAATTACATGTGATATTTGATATATACATGTTTTTCCTATTACCTGCTGAGTTTTACTGACCACTATGGACCCTGGGTTTTTTCTGTCGCCCAGGTAACAGGTAGAAGTCTTCGTGATGGCTTGGAGCACCGCTGGCTGGCATCGTCTTATCTCAACTCTGAGAGTTTGGGTTTTTGGGTTTTCATTAGTGTTCCAATATGGATTTGGTTTATGTGATGTTTTGTAGTGATTGGATGTTGTAAATGTTGTACCTTTCTTTTTTTGGTTTTGTTATGGTGTTCTGAGTCGGTGTTAGTCATACCGGTATGCATGTGTGTAGTTTGTGATGTTGTATTATGTTTCCACTATGTTTTGTGTATTTGTTGTATTTACCTTTATGTGTTATGTTTATTGTGGGCCCAAGGGCCTTGTATTAACACGAGATATTGCCACGTACAAGGGAGATGTCGTCCGTTTGCTTTTCGGCACGGCATGCTCTCGGGGCATGACAACTTTATTGTATCAGAGCCCTAGGTTCTGCGATGCCATACAATGATTTTATTTTTGAGTCTTGGATTCTTGGGAGTTAATTTGTTTCGGTTTTGGATTTTGAGATGAGACTGACAGCGGCCTGAGCTCCAAGCAGCACAAAGTAAGTATTCCTGATGACTTATTTTCTAGTTGGATACTTATCTGGACTTGATTAATAAGTGTATACTGTTAGAGTTATTATACTTGTACAGACTCGTAGTGTAAGTCACCCACCGTGGTGACCAACCAGAGTTGCTGTTAGGGTTTATACTCCCAGTTTTGTTGTCTATGCTTTTAATGTATATAATCGGGAATAACCTGTAGTGTGTTGGTTATTATTCATAACCGTGGTATGAGTTGACCATGGGAACGACCTGTTGAGTCTGTGAGTCTTGAACCTGTGTCAAAAAGGTGATTTACCTTTGAGAGCCGACTGTTATCGAGTCGAAAAACAGGGATCAAGTCGTCACATTTCTTGTGGAAATTAGAGACTACAGTCTTAGAGATTTTCATTAATTATGCTAGTCAGATCATTACCTGATGGGTAATGGACAAGACAAGTAGGCTATTATTGATGCAGATAGCGGAAGGCTAGTATACGGTGTTTCATAGGGATTTTTATCCTTGAGTCGTTCATACTGAGTTGTATAACTTTGAAGGTACTTTTGAGTACTTCACTTGGGTTATACAAAGGAAGTAGAGTTAGTTGTATACCATTATCGGGATCAAACCGGTACTTGGAGGAAAATGTAGAAAATAACCTTTGGGGAATAAAACATCACTTGATCATGGTTTAGTGATATTGGGGGAGAGTATTTCCCCGTGTCACTTTCAGTGACACATTGTAAGGAATTCTTGAGCTTCAAGTAGGGTGATCATCGGTAACGAGAATATCATGCAGAGTCGTTAGACTTGCAGAGTTTATACTCACCTAATAGCTCAAGAAGATGAATGAATATTTTAAGCCACCCATGGTTGTTGGCTTACTGTTGGATTAAGATGATGGGATCTTCTATCAGATCATGCCAGAAGACATTGATTGAGTCAGGAGTTTAGAAATGACTCCGTACAAGTGTTTAAGAGTTGGAGACCGATAAGCTGATATTAGAGGTCAACTAATTAGAGTCAGAAGTCTCCGATTGTTTGATAAAAGGAGCAAGATCGGAGTCATAGGCTTTGAGCTATTTTTCGATTATAGAAGACCAACCGCAGATTATCAGGATGTTCTTGTGCATATCAGAAAATCAAAACAAAGACTCTGAAGGGATTATGTGTGTGCAGTACAAATCACGAAGACACATGAAGTCAGATTATCTGTTGGATCAGTTCATCTGTTGTTATTGTAAGCAACCAGTACATTTGAGGAGTTATACTTTGAAGACTCAGTTGAAGACTATCAATGGTGTTCTGGGAGGAGGATGCACCATCTCGACAGTAGAGATCAGCATAGAAGATTGGATTATCTCATTAACAACGACCTACTACCTCAGGCATGGGTGGAGTTTCGTGATACTTCCCTTAAAGGGAAGTGATTTACACAGCACTATCAGCAGAAGACATCGTAGAAGACTCATGCAGACAACAACAATAGTTACCCCCAGATGTGATTGACTTTGTACAGAGGATAGAGTATACGACGATGGTCGTATCTATTCGGTATTCTATAGTTGCAGCTCGTAGGATTAAGTGATGGGATAAGATGATCTAGGAAAATCTCCGGGTCATTCGTCGCAGAAATGCGATCGCTTTGTCGCGGACTGTTGGATCTGATCTTTTTCTCTTTGGAGAAAGGCCGAGACCTGCGTGGAGCTTTTGGATCGGATCGACAGATAATTGGTCGATCAGGATATTACTTTAGTTTACCCTGTGGGTTAATGTATTGAGAGATACTTGTAGTTTACAGGTATCTTTGTCTAGAACATTTTTAATTCGGATTAGTAGGGTTCCTATACATCGACTTGTGAGTCGGTGGTATCTCTACCGTCAAGTGAGATGTGGACCAACAATTAAGAAGTTAAGGGATGCCCTTAGACTCTGATAGACATACCTTTACTGTAGACATATCCTTACGGATGGTTAAATTATTGGAAGTATGGTACGATATGTCTCTCGGATGTGTGTATAATATGAGAGTATTCGGATGTAGTTTCAGATGAACTCTAAGGCTTGCCGTTGCATAGGCAAGTGGAGTAGGCGATCGAAAGGATTGCGGAAATAGTTCTGGTATTGAAGATCACATATCGGGTGATAGTTTTGTTGGTATCAGTGTTGCTAAACACTATAGAAATTGGAAGAACGTGAGTTGCGAGTATAGGAGATGTTGGAAGGGATATTTATCTATCTCAGTATTCCTCCTTGAGAAGATCTGGAACTCTTTGTTGAAAGAGAGATGAACCTTTGAAATGATGCATCGATTATCGATGATGGAATACGGTAGTTGTTGTGAAGAATATCCTTCATTGTGGATAGCTGATCGGTTTAGATGAGCTAAGGACACCTATGTATACTCTAGGAATTGATTTACGACTGGAGTGTTGATATTGTAGTAACATGGTGTCATACAATTATCAGTGTCGTTGTGATGATTAATATATATCATCAGCTTAGAGTAAAGGAGATGCAAGTGTGTAGAGACGACAATTTCATACTTAGTATGAATTTTACGAGTTTTGATTAAGTTGTTAGACTAATTAACGATTTAGTCGCCACTGGATTTGAGAATCGTGTATCCTGGACACGATTGGATCAGTTCATGGTTGTTGGAGTTGCGTAACCTGGCCACTATTGATTGTGGTAGTTGGCGTTGTGCACTCGACCACTGTAGATGGTGGTTTTCCTTGTATGTTTTGGTTAATTCTGTAGATGTGGATAGAATGTTTTAGCATTACTATACCATGGACTTGTTTGACAAAGGTGATGATGGAAATCATTTAGCCGAAAGCTGGTGAGACCAGTTTACCGGACCTAGACGGCGGTTAACTTTTACACTAGTATTAGTAAATCCTTCCAAT
Organism: Wurfbainia villosa; assembly: GCA_025175895.1. Lineage (NCBI taxonomy): Eukaryota > Viridiplantae > Streptophyta > Magnoliopsida > Zingiberales > Zingiberaceae > Wurfbainia > Wurfbainia villosa. The sequence continues at coordinate 86,814,465 of CM046004.1, forward strand.
GAGGATGGAAGGAGGTTGTACGCGGATGAATCGTTCCAAGGAACGGAGCGATCCCGATGCAGTTGAGTGAGGCGTATCTTGAGCTTTCGACAGTTGTGGAATTGCGAGACAAGCTGTCATATACATGACATGACTTTAGTGGTCATTATCTTGATTTGTGGATGTATGGAGCATGAATGCTCATGGGATTTTGACTAGCTACCGGGTAGCTACTATAGAGTTGCTGGAACACGAACAGTTGCAACAAGGGAGATTGGTCGCTATAATCTCTCATACACTTACAGAGTGTGTGGTGGAGTGGATTTTGGATGGTAGATGGACTTCTCTTGGGAGAAGATAATTTTCCGTCTCTAATATGGATATGTGTTCTGGACACACATCCACTTAAGAAAGAGTTGCTATAGGAGGCACATCATTTGATATTTTCTATATATTCTGATGGTATTCGGATATACCGAGAGTTGAAACGTTTATACTGGTGGAACGGTATGAAGAGAGATATCGCAGACTTTGTTGCTGGATATTTAGTATATCAGCAGGTGATAGTTGAACATCAGAAACCCGATGGATTGCTCCAGGAAAATTCCGATTTCGGAATGGAAGTGGGAGCGTATCACTATGGATTTCGTTATGGGATTGCCTAGGACCCGTAAAGGACATGATGCAATTTGGGTGATTGTGGATCGACTGACCAAATCAGCTCATTTCCTTCCTATTCATGGATCGTACTTGTTGGATCATCTGGCAGAGTTGTATTATCGAAAGATTATCAGATTGCGTGAGGTACTTTTAAGTACCATATCGGATAGAGATTCGCGATTTACCTCGTGATTTTGGTAGAGTCTGCACCAGACTATGGGCACAGAGCTTCGGCTTAGTGCAACATTTCATTCGCGGACTGATGGATAGTCTGAGCATATCATTCAGACATTGGAGGATCTATTAAGATCTGGGTCATGGATTATGGAGGCAGTGGGGAGGATCACATTATTGTATTGGAATTTGCCTATAGTGATAGTTATCCCTCCTCCATCCAGACGACTCCGTTCGAAGCCTTATACAGAAGACCCGATAGATCCCCTGTGTTGTGGAGGAGGTTTGGAAACGATAGTTATTGGGGTCACAAACTATCTAGTATGATATATAATTGGTGCACGTCATTAGATGATGGTCATTAGAGGCACAGGATCGACAGAAGAGTTATGCAGACCGGAGGCGAAGGCCTTTGGAGTTCTCAGTAAGGGAACAGGTATTTCTGTGTGTTTCACCTACGAAAAGGGTGAAACGATTTGGGTTGAAAGGAAAATTAGCTCCACACTATATATTGATCCATTTGAGATATTCGAGCGAATTGGGGGTGTAGCTTACCGATTGGCTTTACCTCCGACACTTGTGGGTGTTTATAACGTATTTCATGGTTTTATGCTGAGGAAATGCATTCTGTGTTCAAATCATGTTCTGAAAGAGGTTCCGATTCTACCTTAGTCTAATGCGACTTACAAGGAGATTCTAGTACGGATTCTTGGTCGCAAGGAGCGTCAGTTACAGAACAAAAACCATCCGACTCGTAAAGGTTGGATGACAACATCATACCGATGAGGAGGCTATGTGGGAGCTGGAAGATACTATCCGAGCTTGATAGCCTCATCTGTTCACTTGAAGAAAGTATGTGGTCCTTTTAGAAACTTGCTTGAAGTAATTTTTTCATGTTAGTATGAAATTTGGGGACCAAATTTTTATTAGTGGGGGAGAATATAAAATATAGAAAAAAATAATAATAATAAAATAATACTTGTTAATTAGGAAAATACCCTATGGAATTTTCCAGGAATTTTTAATTTTTTTTTGGATTTAAACGGAAGTTTTATGGATATTTCATGGGGATAAAGCGAACAAGCTTTTGTAAAGCCTGTTTAGGAATTAAATGGTTTAATTTAACTCGATTCCTTCCATTTCCATCGATTCTATTTCTTTCCCGAACGTTTCCTCCATTTGTGACTCTTCTTTCCCAAATCCGCAACTTCTCTTCTTCTTCTCCTCCTTCGCTCGATGGCGCTCCTTCTTCTCTACCACGCGATTTCTCCTCTCCACCGTTGCTGCTGAGCGAGGGATTCACTGTCGCCGTCTTCTCTTTCTCTCCTGAGGTGCAGGGCCTCTCTTTCCATCAGCCACAGCCGCGAGCTCCTCTTCGATCGTCGGTGCCCCAAGCCTATCGCCACGCCGCTGCTGCTGCCACCGCGAGTTGGATTAGCCGCTGCCGCCGGTGTCGATTCAGCCCGATCTCCACCCGATTCAGCCGATCCCCGCTTTATCTTGGCTCGATCTCTGCTCGAGCTCGCTGCGCGGCCGCCGAACTGCCCCGTCTCCATCCCTTCTCTCCCGCCAGCAGTCGCTACTCCATCGCCGTTGATCGAGCCTTCTACTGCCAGAGACCTTCACCACAGGGAGCCTTGTTGGTCGGGAATAACAACGCCAACCGATTGCCTTCGACCACCGTGGACAACCACAACCACCACAGTTAGCTTCGACCACACTGGACATCCGACGCCGCCACTCTACCGGACCGACTAGTTGTTTTCCCAGATCGGCATCGCTGTGAGCTGCCTGGCCGATTATCGCCGGAGTTAGGTAAGAGTCTGCTTGTATCTCACCCTGGATGAAATTTTTGAAATTGCTATGGATTTTCCTTAGCTGAGCGATCTGTGAATTTGGGAAGTGCCATGAGCCGGTGAACAAGGGATAAGGGGGAAGGGTCGTCGGTGAAGCTATAACCTCAGGTATACCTCTTAGTTGTTTCTTTTCCATGTTGTTCCATTGTTTCTTATTAGGTTTCAGCATGGATGTTTGGGGGGTTGCTGGTGATGTCATGTTCATGCTCGTGATGGAGCTATGAGCATATTTGATTGGTGGATTTCGGGGTGGTTTTCCCTTCGGTGGAGTGGCTGTGGGTTGGAGATAGATGATTGGGAGGTTCGTATGGATATGTTGTTTATTTGGTTTGAGATAAATTTGAATGCTGTGTAATTTTAGGTTTAGGATTATTAGAATTGGAATCTGTCTCCCATTTAAGTGAGTTGTTGCAGTTCAACAAGTTGATTTGGATTGAGCTATTTAGCAATTGAAGCTAACCTAGGTGAGTCAGGAGCAAGGTTGTTATGTATGTATACTATTGGTTATTTTGTTATCTAATCTGATGTTAGTTGATGATGAAATATAAGGATGGGTGTGAAGGATTGATTGGGTTAATTGGATAAATAAATCAATCTTATAGATTGAGATACGAAGTCGATGTAGAGTTTGGTTCGATTATGTGATGTATGATAGAACTTAGTCATGTATGTTTTGTGTGTAGGGTTCTGATTCGAGACATTCAGGGGCGTGAAGATATTTATTTCGAGCCTTAAAGTAGGTGGGTAATTTCCTACCATGGTCAGGTAGGTTTAATGCATGCAGATTTAGATGCATGATCATCTTATATGATCATATTACCTTGACTCTGTTCTTATTTACTCTTGCGCTTGATACTTTACCTTTGACTATTAACTCCATTGCTGTTATCTTGTTTGATTTTATCATGATTAGGAGTTATATATATAGGTGATGTAATTAACCTAGAATTTTTTAGTTAAGTGAAAATAGTAAAGTCCGGATGACAACCTGATTGTAAATTAGGCAAAAAGGTCGTCCGTAGGTAGATAATGTCTTGAACCTAGGTTTATTCTAGTACCTTTAGGTTGCATGTTTACCACCAACCATGTATTGTGTAAATAGTCAGGTGAATGGTACTTAGTGTATCGCTACGGACCGGTGGTCCTAGCTTGTTATAATCAGTTAAGTACGACTCTCTACACGATAGAGAGTGCGTCGATCAGTAAGTACGACTCTCTGTAGGATAGAGAGTGTGTCGATTATATTGGTATGACTCTCTACAGGATAGAGAGTGTTATGATCAGATGAGTACGACTCTCTACAGGATAAAGAGTGCGTCCATCAGTTGAGTACGACTCTCTACAGGATAGAGAGTGCATCCATCAGTTGAGTACGACTCTCTATAGGATAGAGAGTGCACCGATTATATTGGTATGACTCTCTACAGGATAGAGAGTGTTATGATCAGTTGATTACGACTCTCTACAGGATAGAGAGTGTGTTGATCTGATTAGTATGACTCTCTGTAGAATAGAGAGTCTGTGGTGGATGTCTATTTGTGACAGAGTATTCATGTCATTTGCATGCATGCTGGCGACGTGGTCTCCCTTATGGTTGAGAGGGTCGTCAGTCATCCTGCCTCCATGGTTACTCATAGGAGGAGTAATCGGTGTGAGGGTAGAGCATTGTGATACCGCACTCTACCACTATAGATGGTGGTAGTGGGATTTGCGTGTCGTAGTCCTGTGTGTGTGGCACTCGACCACTCATGGGTAGTGACTGTCGGAGTGGCCAACAGTAGGGACCCCAATCGTGTAGCTTGCTTTTCACGCTTATATGCTACTCGATCATACTGTCCACTCGGCTACTCGAGAGTAGTGGTTGGTGTTGAGTTGGGACAGTTGTCATGCTCGAGCCACCGAGGCCACACTGGGGTCGTGGTAGCTTTAGGGTGAGCCGACATTACCATGCATGCTGTATTGCTGTGACTTATGATATTTTTGCATATTGCCATATATATATATATATATATATATATATATGGATGGTTGTAATTAATATATATATAGATGCAGTCTATATATATATGCTTATTGTGATATTGCATTTGATTGTACTATGCTCGATGCATTTGGTTGTACATCATATTCATGCATATTTCTTGCATCTGTTATACGGTTGTGTCGGATATTTGTATATTTGTTGGACATACCATTAGATACCTTGACCTGTATCATGAGTATATTGTGAGTTAGTATTACTCTTCCTGTTATATATGTTGGATATATGCTCAGGTTGGATCAGAGTAGCGTAGCAGACTTTCAGGTATGTCTGCATTATACATTATTTATTTGGTTAGACGGTTTATGCATGTATATATTTATCATGCTAGTATTTACCTGAAGTACCTGTAGATTTTTCTGTTGAATTGCATGTGATATTTGATATATACATATTTTTCCTATTACCTGCTGAGTTTTACTCACCACCACGGACCCTGAGTTTTTTCTATCACCCAGGTAACAGGTAGAAGTCTTCATGATGGCTTGGAGCACCACTGGCTGGCATCGTCTCATCTCAACTCCGAGAGTCTGGGTTTTTGGGTTTTCATTGGTGTTCCGATATGGATTTGGTTTATGTGATGTTTTGTAGTGATTGGATGCTGTAAATGTTGTACCTTTCTTTTTTCTGGTTTTGTTATGGTGTTCTGAGTCGGTGTTAGTCATACCAGTATGCATGTGCGTAGTTTGTGATGTTGTATTATGTTTCCACTGTGTTTTGTGTATTTGTTGTATTTACCTTTATGTGTTATGTTTATTGTGGGCCCAAGGGCCTTGTATTAACACGAGATGTTGCCACGTACAGGGGAGATGCCATCCGTTTGCTTTTTTGCATGGCATGCTCTCGGGGCATGACACCCGACCCGATCTGCTCCGGTCTTAAACCCTTCTCGAGGTGGCTTCACTCCCGACTCATCCTTCGCTTGTCTTAGACCTGTTTTGAGTCATCTTTGCCCTCGACTCGACCTACTCTAGTTTTAAACCCTCCTCGAGTTGCACTACTCTTTAATTTGATACGGGGTCGAACGCCGAGGCCTTATTTCTTCCCTCTAATGATCGTTTGAGTCCCATAGGCCAGGTTATATTCACATCATATGCCACCCCTCCCATGTAGTTAGACGAATAGATATGAAGGTATGACATTATTTGATTAGTCTCTTCGGTTGGAGAATCCTCTAAGTCCTTCTAGGATTAGGTGTACCCCCTTATTTCCTTTTCATGACCTCCCTCTCCTCTTACTTGTCTTTTCTTTTCGGTCGTAATCTCTTCGCCAACATTATGCAAGGAATAGTTAGAGATGCCATTATGAAATTATAGAAGAAGAAAAGGTCCAGTAGGGCAACATCTTCACCCTCTGCTCCTCAGTTAACATTTTCTGAGGTCATTACACCTAATCCCACCGCCGTAATGAGGGCCACCTTTTCCTTTTTGGATCGAGTGACAACCTTGCGATAAATGGATGGCTATACCACAGGGTAAGTTCCCCCTTGATATCCTGCCCTTGCGAGAAACTTCTCCTCAATCCCTTGACCTTCTTTGTTTGCTTGATCCTGTAGGATCATAGGTGGCCGGCTAGAGGGGGGGGTGAATAGTCCTCTTTCGTCGTACGATAGAAGTCGTTTATTGATCGTCTACAACTATTGTTAGCGCAAGTGGAAATATAACTAAACAACAATAAATATAAGCAGGATACAAAACAATGCTAACAAGGGATGTAACGTGGTTCACGACCTCGCCGCTAATCCACGGTCCGATTTGTTCAAGGTGAATCACGCCTCAAGCTTCACTATTCTCTCCTTGGCACCAAGCAAGGTGGAGGTAACCTTTTCTTACAAGATCACTCTTCTTACAATAGAATTTAGCTAAGAACAAGTAAGAAGAGTAGAAAGACGTTTTGGGCACTTGGGTGTTGTTAGGAGTTAAAGCATTAGACATCCCAAGTGTCCAAGGGCTCCTTTTTATAGAGAAGAGCCAATTCTTCCCGTTAACACAACGACAGTCGACTGATGCCCCGATCAGTCGACTGCCTTGGTAGTCGTTGCCCAATAACGGCTTCTTCAATGTTGGATTTCATCCAACGACCCCCACATCAGTCGACTGATCATCCCATCAGTCGACTGATGGAGCTATCAGTCGAGTGGCGACTCACTTCTGTCCCGTGCACAGTGCGATCAGTCGACTGCTTCCCTTAAGCAGTCGACTGATGTCGACTTGATTCATCAGCCACACCAGTCGATCGACGATCGACTTGGAGCAGTCAACTACCATGACTTGGCAGTCGACTGGTACCGGGTAGACCTCAAACTTAACATCCATTTGAGCGTCCAACGGTCGGGTAAACCTCAACCCTTGCGGTCGAGCCTCCGACACTCAGCCATTCGGCCAAGTTCACCTAATGAGCTACTTACAATTCACTCATTCTCTCATCTCACTTGAAGTCCCTCGCTGAAGCTCTCTTTGTTCGCATCCACGTCCCTCGGCAGCATTAAGCGCACGACCCTGCAATGCTCCTTCACGTCTCTTGCCCTCGAAGTCTGCTTCCTTGGCTTCACTTCAAGTCATCTCGTCCGACGGTCCCTCGGATGCATCAAGCGCACGACTCTGCAATGCTCCTTCGCCGACTCAAGCATGAGGTTGCAAGTGGTGACACTTGTCAAAGATCCATGTGCGAATTACTAAGTCTTGTAAGACTCCAACGCACATATCAAATCCAATCACCCTAACTTAAACCCTTTGCCATACACATCAAAACCATATCACATGGGTTGATTGCCCTAACAATCTCCCCATTTTTAATGTGTGACAATCCGTTTAAGTTAGGTAAACAAATAACAATAACCATAAGCAAGGAAAGCATGTAAGTAAACACATGAGTATAACAACTCCCTCTTAACCATGCAACTCCCCCTTAAGACATGCTAAATTTCTAATTAGCATGATTAACTTAAACCTTAACAATTCTCCCCCTTTGACACCATCAAAAATACTATCCAAATGATATATAAGCATGACATCAACTCTAAAGAAGAAAAATACCCAAAAACCAAACAAAACCTGATGAAATCAGGTTACTGTGCTCGTGCACAGTACATCAGTCGACTGACACATAGATTACAGGTTTTTTGATTTTCTGGATGAATTTCAGAAATGCACCAGAAATTCCAAAAAATCCAAAAAATTGTGAAATTTTGAAAACACATTTCTTTTAAAGTCCTTTATCAGTGAAAAATGAGTTTTCATGGAAATTACTTATATTTTCAATGATTTGCCAAAAATCCAAAATCTTCAAAAACAACTAGTGTTTTGATCATGTTTATATCAATTTTAACACCTAGTTTTGCTTTTGATTGTTTCAAAACATGAACACACAGATTTTAAAGTAAGAAATTGTTTTGAAAACATATGAAATATCCAACTATGATCTTTGGGCAATATGTCTATGAATTAAACATAAGTCTTCCCCATGATTGGTCTATTATTGCTATTTTGATACTTAAAATGACCGTCTAAATGCCATAGGCATTAGTGGACCATTTGTATCATCCTAACATCTCACCCATACTATGTTTTCAATCAAAATTATCCTTATGGTGAATGTGAGATGTTCCTAAAGGTATTTATGTACTTAACCTTAAAATTCATGCAATTCTACCCATGGTTAAGTATCATCCTAACATACCACATGATCATAAAAATATATATGAATTAATTTCACATTATGATCATGAAACAAATGCATTAATCAATTTTTAATCATGCATTAGATATGAAATCATGATAATAATTCAAGTATCACCAAAAGAATGATTTAAACTATTTATGGGGGCATTATCATCACCTAACACTATTTCAAAAATTAGTCCCGATCATCCTAAGTCAACCAAAACATATGATATAAGTAAAATCCTTATGGTTAACTATCCTAGGGTTTTCCTAACCCTTAAGAATGGATTTAGGAACCCAATACAAGTTCTTTCCTATGGGGTTCACTAAATATTCCTTAGGGATCCATTTTCTAGCTATTATTTTCTTTTTGGCTTGACCCCTAACAATCAAACATTTATAGGCCTTTTCTATTGAAGCTTGCCCTTTGGCTCCCTATAATAATGTTCAATGTATTAGAGCCAATTGTGAATTTTTCTAGGGCTTTAGTCAAATGATCTACCTTTTCCCTTAAATCCCTATTTTCTTCAATGCATGCATCATTTACATCAAAAGGCATATAGTTATCATGTGAGCATGCATCATCATCATTAGTATTTAAACATGCTTTTTCTAGTTTTTCTTCTAAATCCTTAATTTGATCAAGCATGCATTTATTCTTTTTCTTAGCCCTAAATAATTCCTTAGTAAGGCTAGAAATCATTGACATAATTTTCTTGGAAGGTAGATTTGTTACCTCACTTACCAAATCCTCTTCCGATGATAAGGATGAAGAAGAAGCTCCCCCTTCACTAGAGCTCTCCTCATTTGTGCTTGATTTTTCTTGCTCGAAGGAGGAGGTGTCTAGATCATCAAACACCATCAATGCAAGGCTTGTGACAAAAGCATTTTCATCCTCCGATGATGATGATGAGGAAGGATCATACCATGTCCTTGCCTTGAGTGCTTTGGCCTTCCCCTTTTCTTTGGCCTTCTTCTCATCTTCCTTTCTCTTACTTCCCTTCTTCTTTTCTTCTTTCTTCTTCCTCTCTTCTTTGCTCTTGTTCAAGAGGGGACAATTATCTCTTATATGTCCCTCTTGTTGGCAATTATAGCATATAGTCTTCCTCCTCGGCCTTCTTCCCCTATCATGAGATTTATTAAATTTAAAGCTTTTAAGTGCACGCCTTACCTTCCTTACCATGTAAGCTTCTTCTGTGCTATCCATGGAGGAGGAGGAGGCTTCATCGGATGAGGAGGGGGTCTCCATCTTCTTCTTCCCTTTGTTGGCTACCAAGGCCACTCCCCTAGATGGCTTGATGCTTGGTTCTTTACTTATCCCTTCAAGCCTTGTCTCATGTAGCTCCATGGTGGAGAAAAATTCCTCTAGAGTGCTCACTTCTAGATTTTTGGAGATGTAGAAAGAGTCCACCATTGAGCTCCATTTCGATGACGGGGGAAAGACATCTATAACCTTCATTACCATATCCTGGTTCGAAAGTTTTTCTCCTACACTTGTTAGTCAAATTAAAATTTCTTTAAACCTAGAATGTAATGAGGTTACCTTTTCTCATTTTTCAAGTTTGATATTTGTTAGTTGGGAGAGGAGGTGGTCTCTTCTTGCAAGCTTGGCCTCCGAGGTACCTTCATGAAGCTCTATCAATTTCTCCCACATTTCTTTGGCGCTCTCACACTCTCCAATCCGGTTGATCTCTTGTTGGGGGAATACGTTGTACAAGTGATGTTTGGCTTTTGAGTTTCCCAAGTACTCCTCCTGTTGCCTTTTGGTCCACCTCGACTTCTCTATTTGCTCCCCATCTTCATCCCTAGGTATCTTGAAACCATTTTCCATTATTAATAAAATTTCGAAGTCGATTTTAAAAAATACCTCCATTCGCTTCTTCCACCAAGCGAATTCCCCCTCAAACTTCGGCGGATGAATATTGGAGCCGGCCATCGTATTTGTTGTGCTTGTTGCGGCGGTTAGTCTGGTGACAAGTGCCTTGGCTTTGATACCACTTGTAGGATCGTAGGTGGCCGGCTAGAGGGGGGTGAACAACCCTCTTTCGTCGTACAGTGGAAGTCGTTCATTGATCGTCTACAACTATCGTTAGCGCAAGCGAAAATATAACTAAACAAGAATAAATATAAGCAGGATACAAAACAATACTAACAAGGGATGTAACGTGGTTCACGACCTCACCGCTAATCCACGATCCGATTCATCCAAGGTGAATCACGCCTCAAGCTTCACTATTCTCTCCTTGGCACCAAGCAAGGTGGAGGTAACCTTTTCTTACAAGATCACTCTTCTTACAATAAAATTTAGCTAAGAACAAGTAAGAAGAGTAGAAAGACGTTTTGGGCACTTGGGTGTTGTTAGGAGTTAAAGCATTAGACATCCCAAGTGTCCAAGGGTTCCTTTTTATAAAGAAGAGCCAATTCTTCCCATTAACATGGCCCGATCGGCCCGATGCCCGATCGATAACGACTTCTTCCACATTGGATTTCATCCAACGGCTCTCACATCAGTTGACTGATCATCCCATCAGTCGACTGATGGAGCTATCAGTCGAGTGACGACTCACTTCTGTACCCGTGTACAGTACAATCAGTCGACTGATGTCGACTTGATTCATCAGCCACACCAGTCGATCGACGATCGACTTGGAGCAGTCGACTGCCATGACATGGTAGACGACTGGTGCCGGGTAGACCTCAAACTTAACATCCATTTGAGCGTCCAGTGATCGGGTAAACCTCAACCCTTGCGGTCGAGCCTCTGACACTCAGCCATTCAACCAAGTTCACCTAATGAACTACTTACAATTCACTCATTCTCTCATCTCACTTGAAGTCCCTCGTCGAAGCTCTCTTCGTTCGTGGTCACATCCCTCGGCAGCATCAAGCGCACGACTCTGCAATGCTCCTTCGTGTCTCTTGCCCTCGAAGTATGCTTCCTTGGCTTCGCTTCAAGTCATCTCATCCGGCGGTCCCTCGGATGCATCAAGTGCATGACTCTGCAATGCTCCTTCGCTGACTCAAGCACGAGCTTGCGAGTGGTGACACTTGCCAAAGATCCATGTGCGAATTACTAAGTCTTGCAAGACTCCAACGCACATATCAAATCCAATCACCCTAACTTAAATCCTTTGCCACATATATCAAAACCATATCACATGTGTTGATTGCCCTAATAGATCCATCTCGGGGGTTTTCGCAGACAGGGTTTCCTTCTCAGAAAATCCCAAAGTCCAGGGATTCATATACGGGAGGCTTTTCTTCTGCTCCCCATCTTTTTTTTCAATCTCCTCGGTGTCTTCCTTTGCTCATTTTTCCATTTCTACACCTGAAGTTTTTTATACCCTCTAACCCCCCTTTTCATCCCTATCAATTCCTGTATTGCCCCGGTGCCCTGTCTCTTCCAACCCATCCCTATCCTTCTTCTGTTATGGGTTGTCTAGCTCATTGTCTATTATGGGACCACCCTTACTTTCACCTCGAGTGCCCCTTCTTTCCCTGATCCAATCTTTTTCCCCTGAAGAGCTCCACCTCATGACATATTCAGGGCGCTCCGCTGTCTTGGAGTGCCTGGATTATGGGTTGAGGCTGGTAAGCATAATTGATGAAATTATTTGTCTCTTTTCTTGCACTCTTCTGTTGATTTTTCTAAATTCGCTTCCCTGCAGGCTCAGGACAACTATGGGGAGTTAGTTTGGCATCTGGTTGAATCCCTATAGAAACTGGCCATCACTTTTGGTCGTCAGCCACATTCAGAGGATGTCGCTCCTTCACCCAACGTCATCCCTTCCACTCAGGAATTTGATCCAGTAGCACCCCTAGATTAGGGTGCCATAGGAACAATTCCTCCTAACGAGATCCTTCCTAGTACTGCCTTCCTGCAATCTCAGTTAGCAGCTTGCCACGCACAAGTCCAGAAGGTTATTGAGGAAAATGATAGTCTTTTTCAATGAAACGCTCAATTGATGAGGAATAATCTGTTGATGCAGTGAGCATCACTCCTTAGTTTTGATGTATAAACCACAATTAAATGTTAGGATTCACTTGTGTTCTAATTCAGTGTTAAGTGTGCAGGCTTAACAAGAAGTCCTAGTAGGTCATGTTGATTGGATACTAGGCACATATCTTGACATATTAGAAGGATCGGACACCAGGCATGAAGTCCAAATGGGTCGCATGGACCGGACATTTGGCATGAAGACCGATTGGGTCAGGAGATCGGACAATCGACAAAAAATCCAGCTGCGTCAGGCAGACCAGACAGCTAGTGGAAGCCCTGGTGGGTTAGATCGGATGTCAAGAGTGGTAAGTCCGAAAAGTAGTCGACAGGTAAGCCTCGAGTGAAGAGGTGAGGCCGAGTCCTCTATAGGGGGACAAAGTTAGGCGTCGATCCGACGGAAAGTCCGCGTGGGACTTAGTAGTCGAGATCGAGGAATATTACTACTTCTAATTCATATTATATTGTATATTGTGATAATCTGGTTTGTTTTCAATGACTGAATCGTGATTGGAATTCAATGACTAGAGTCTAGTCATCGAATACCTGGGGCTGGCGCTTTGAGCCGTGATCATCGGAGATTCAGCAGTGCAAATGGAAGGAGTTCCAGTCGACTGGAGAGTTTTCAGTCGACTGGAGAGCAAAAATTCCTGATGCGGAGCCGGGTGACGTGGAGTCGACTGGAGAGGTTTCAGTCGACTGGAAGACCAGAAATTCCATATCGACGGGTTGATGTGGAGTCGACTGGAAGTCATTCCAGTCGACTGGAAAAGGTCTATATTACAAGTGCTCAACTGGATTCGAGTTATCAATTTCTATCTACGTCAAAGTGCTATCAAAATTTCCTCACAACCACAAGAGCTTCAACCATTTAGAAGGACTCTTTTCCGACACCTCGTGCTGCATCCTATACTACATATTGTGTCAGTATAAAGTAGTCGTTAATTCTTTTTATTTTGCTTGTAAATTTAATTTCAAGAGAGAGTAGGTTGTTACTCTTCTCTTACATTTGTAAAAAGCGAACTCCCTCCGAAGTTGAGAGTTCTCGAATCGGAGGGTATTATAGAGAATTAGAGATTGCCCATCGAGGTAGCTCTTGGTAGAGCTACGGGCCTTGGAGTAGCAACCCAGTTCGGGTTGTGAACCAAGTAAATCGCTAGTGTCTTTGATTACATTTAATTTCCGCTGCGTACTCATATTAAAATTAATAAAAAATTATTAAACACTGAGATTCACCCCATCTCTCGGCTTACTCGATCCTACAATTGATATGAGAGCAGGGGCACTCCGAGTTGGTGAAACCACCATCGTGAGCATTAGATTAGTTTGGATTAAATTAGAATAATTTTTATTGCATTTGGATAATTTTTATTGCATTAGAATAATTTTTATTGCATTAGAATAATTTTAATTAATTTTTCTTGCTAAGAATAATTTTAATTAATTCTTCTTGCTTAGAATAATTTTAATTATTTTTTCTCACTTAGTAAATTAAATTAATTTTCTGCACACTTAGTAAATTAAATTAATTTTCTGTACATTTAATTAATTAAATTAATTTTCTACATTTTAAAATTATTTTCTGCATTTAAAAATTATTTTCTGTATTTAAAAATAATTTTATTCATTTAAAATCATTTTTTGTATTTAAAAATAATTTTCTGTATTTAAAATAATTTTCTGCATTTAAAAAATTACCATAATATTTTTTTCAGCATTTAAAATATTACCATAATATTTTTCAGCAATTAAAAATTGCCAAAATATTTTTTTTTTCATTTAGAAAATTACCAAAATATTTTTCTGCATTAGATTATTTTTTTATTTGCTACAATTATTTTAATTTTTAATAATCTTTGCTTAGAGTAAACTTCATTAACATTTACAATTTAAATAATTTTTAATTATTGCAAGTTGGAATAATTCTTAATTTTAGTTAATTTAAATAAAAATGTCACATTTAGAGGGTCTAAGCACCGTTCGCCCTCCTCTCTTTAACGGAGAGGATTTTCCTTCGTGGAAGAGGCGAATGGAGTATTTTTTGAAAACTGACCTAGAGATCTGGTTCTCGATTAGGAAAGGGTTCATAGCTCCGGTAGACAACTTGGGTAAGTTGTTAGATCTGGAGAAATGGACCGCAAACTTTAGGAAAAAGGCTCAAGTCGATTACAAGGCTTTAAACACCTTGCAATGTGGACTTACAAATGAGGAGCTAAATCGAGTCGGGTCCATTCAAAATTTGAAAGAGTTATGGGATAAATTAATTAATTTACATGAACATGCTAACTTGAGTCAACCCGAGGATGGTTCAGTTTTGATGGCAGGAACGAACAAAAAAGGAAAGAAATCTAAATCGAGAAGAAGGTAAAGGAAGGAAGCAACTAAGGCAAACTTGGACAAGTCATCATCGGAGGAGTCGAATGTGGAAATATCAACAACATGCTTCTAGCAATCACGGCGGTCGACGAGTCTGAAGTTGAGTCAAGACAAGAGTCCGAGTCCGAGAGTAGCCACGAATCTGCATCCGTTTCCGAAGGTTCTGATGAGGTAACTTCTCCCCTAGAAGATAACTTGTATAACATTATTGCATGCTTAGGTAGGAAACTAGCCAAGTCCGAAAATCGAGTCGACTCGCTTCTTGAGGAAGTCCAAGTACTTAAGGAGCAAGTCAACTCGAAGACTTCGACTTGCCAAATTAAGGATAGAGACTCAACTCGAGTTGCAAAGCTTGAGGAAGAGAACTCGGTCCTAAAAAGGCAAGTAGAAGATCTAACCGGATCGTTGGAAAGGTTCACTTCGGGCTCCAAGTATCTCAACATGATGCTTGGGTCTCAACGAGCCGTGTACAATAAGTCCGGACTCAGATACAAGACTAAGGACACATATAGATCATATATGTCTTTGTTTAATAGAAATGCTAAGGGTCAAGTCCAAGCTTGGGTTCCTAAGACTAGCTTAGTCAACCAAGTTGGACTGAACCAATTTAAGATACCCAAAGGACAAGTTCACTTTGTGAACAAGACCCAATAGAGCTACTATGCGGGGGGAGCTAACTCGTTGATTGTTTCCTTAATTAGATAAATTCTTGCATGTTTTAGTTTACTTTACTTGCTTAATTTAGAATGGACTAGATAGGAAACAAAGTAGTTTAAACTTGAACAACCTAGTACTAAGACAAGTGAACTGATAGTAAGTTAGGAAAGCTCTTCGAAGTGCATGTCTAGGAAGTGGTCGTTGCTCCGATAACCAAGAAGGCCATGTGCCTCGCCACGACCTGGTGCACTAAGTCGAGTAGAACTGACCGAAGCTAACTCACTAAGTCTTTAACTAGTTAGACCAAGGCTTAGTCCAAAGTGAATCAAGTACTTAATTCCTTCATTGACTTTGTCTAGGAAGTAGTCGTTGCTTCGATAACCAAGAAGGTCATGTGTCTCGCCACGACCTAGAAGTCAATGCTGGAAAAACCTACTTGACTAGCTCAAACCAAGCTTGAATCTAACACAAGTTTAAACACTTTGAAATTACTCATTAAACTTAATTAAGATTAAAAGAAATCCTCTTCTCACCAAAACCATAGGAATAAGTGTATTGAAAACCTAGCTTGGGTGAGATGATTTAGAACTTAATTAAGATTAATTACCTTAAATAAACTTAACAACAACTTAATTAAACTTAACAACTTACCTTAAATAAACTTAAAAACTTACCTTAATTAAACTTAACAACTTACCTTAAATAAACTTAACAACAACTTAATTAAACTTAACAACAACTCAATTAAACTTAAAAACTTACTTTAATTAAACCTTACATCGACTTAATTAAACCTAACAACAATTTAATTAAACTTAACAACAACTTAATTAAACTTAACAACTTAACTAAACAATTAAACTTAACTTAACCTAACTAAACTTAAATAAACAACGTAACCTAACCAATTTAATCGATTCAACTCTAATCAATCGATTCAACCCTAATCAACTAATTCAACCACAATCAACATATTCAACTCAATTCTAATCAACACAACTTAATTAATTCAATCAACTAAACTTTAATTCTAAAAGAATCAACACAATTAAGGGAGAGTTAAGATATATTATAATTCTAGGGGGAGTTAAACATTTAAAATTTTATTTTGAAAAGAAATTAAGTGTAAATATAATAAGGTTACTTTAAGGGGGAGATCAAGAGCCTAGGGAGAACCTAAAATATTTTGCTAAATTATGAAAATTTTAAAATCTTCTCTAAAATTATGTTGGAATTGGATAAGAAATATTCTTAAGGGGGAAACAGAGAAATTATCTTTTTGAAAACTTAAAGCTTTAATTAAGGAGAAGTTTCAAAATGTTAATTAAGGGGGAGAAAAACTTAGGCTTGAATGCTCTTTGAAAAGCTTAAATATTTTCAAGTTTAAAATACATAAAAATTCTACTTAGGTTTTGATGTATGGGGAGAAAACAATTAAATATTATAAAGCTTTATTTAAGGGGGAGTTTTGAAAAACTTTATAGAGTTAGAAAATTTTGAAATTTTTTGAAATTTAAAAATATGCTTATTCAGGGAGAAATTTGATAAGTTTGAAAATTCTTTAAAAATTTTGAAAATAAAGTTTTTATTCAGGGGGAGTTTTGATAAACTAAAAATTCTTTAAATATTTGAAAATAAAGTTTTTATTTAGGGGGAATTTTGAAACATTTGAAAAGTTAGAAATAATTGTTTGAAATTAAATTAAGTTTTTGAATTCAAATTCGCGGGTGTATTTTAAAACTTAATTTTTGATTTCTTATCTCCACTATATTTTGTTGGAATTTTAGTTTTAATTTTTATTTTGATGTATGCCAAAGGGGGAGAAAGAAAAATAAAGTTAGAGATTTACTTATTTAAAGTAAAGTGCAAAAATTAAAGAATAATATATTGATTGAAAGAAAGATGCAAAAATTTGATAAGGACTTATGCATCTCATATATGGTTTAATTTATGCATCTATTGAACATGTCAATTTTTGGATATTGATATTTGATTCTCCTAACTTTAATTGGTGTATTATCATACATCAAAAAGGGGGAGATTGTTGATGCAGTGAGCATCACTCCTTAGTTTTGATGTATGAACCACAGTTAAATGTTAGGATTCACTTGTGTTCTAATATCAATGTTAAGTGTGCAGGCTTAATAGGAAGTCCTAGTAGGTCATGTTGACCGGATACTAGGCACGTATCTTAATAGATCAGGAGGACCGAACACTAGGCATGAAGTCCAAATGGGTCGCGTGGATCAGACATTTGGCATGAAGACCTATTGGGTCAGGAGACTGGATAATCGACAAAAAAGTTCAACTAGGTCAGACAGACCGAATAGTTGGTGGAAGTCCTAGTGGATCAGATCGGATGTCAAGAGTGGTAAGTCCGGTAGGTAAGCCTCGAGTGAAGAGGTGAGGTTGAGTCCTCTGTAGGGTGACAAAGTTAGGCGTCGATTCGACGAAAAGTCCACGTGGGAATTAGTAGTCGAGATCGGGAAGTATTACTATTGCCAATTCATATTATATTGTATATTGTGATAATCTGGTTTTGCAGGTTTTTAGTCGACTGGAATCCAGTGACTGGAATTTAGTCGACTAGAATCCAATTGACTAGAATACCCAGTTGGCAGTTTTGAGCTGGTGATCGTCGGAGATTCAGCAACACAAATGGAAGGAGTTCCAGTCGACTGGAGAGTTTTTAGTCGATTGGAGAGCAAAAATTCCCGATGCGGAGTTGGGTGATGTGGAGTCGACTGGAAGACCGGAAATTCCATATCGACGGGCTGATGTGGAGTCGACTGGAAGTCATTCCAGTCGACTGGAAAAGGTCTATATTACCAATGCTCAACTGGATTCGAGTTATCAATTTCTATCTACGTCGAAGTGCTGTCAAAATTTCCTCACGACCACAAGAGCTTCAACCATTCAGAAGGACTCTTTTCTGACACCTTGTGTTGCATCCTATACTACATATTGTGTCGGTATAAAATAGTCATTAATTTTTTTTATTTCGCTTGTAAATTTAATTTCAAGGGAGAGTAGGTTGTTACTCTTCTCTTACATTTGTAAAAAGCGAACTCCCTCCGAAGTCGAGAGTTCTCGAATCGGAGGGTATTATAGAGATTGCCCATCGAGGTAGCTCTTGGTAGAGCTACGGGCCTTGGAGTAGCAACCCAGTCAGGGTTGTGAACCAAGTAAATCGCCAGTGTCTTTGACTGCATTTAATTTCTGCTGTGTACTCGTATTAAAATTAATAAAAAATTATTAAACACCGAGATTCTCTTTGCTTACTCGATCCTACATAATCTTGAAAGATCGATGAAAAACGCCGAGTCATGAAAGAGAGAGTGTTGGATCGAAAAGCGCTAGAGGGGGGGGGGGGTGAATAGCGCGCGTAAAACTTCGTTTCTTTTAATTCGATTCGACTAAGACAAAGTTGTGCAGCGGAAAAATAAATAAGACAATTTATTTTTACTTGGTTCACAACCCAACGGTTGCTACTCCAAGGCCTTGCGATCCTCGACCACGTACGAAGGGGCAATCCACTATAGAGTCTCCTCCTTGTTTGAGGTAGGAGACAATGATCACAAAAACCGAAAGCTTGAGGATAAGGCAACAAACCTACCTCACCTCGTTACGATTAAAACTATAAATACAATGAATAAAAATAAACAAGCTGCTATCGACGAAGAGGTTGTATGCTTGGCGTTGCATCACATTATGATGGCGTTACGACGTTACAACGTTAGAGATTTAGTGTTGTGGGAGCACTTTGAGAACAAGATTGATAATGTAGGGTTCGAGTCCTCCCCTCCTTTTATAGACTTGTGCCTTGGAATAAGTCCAGATCCAGATCCACAACTTATGGATCTTATCATGAGGTGACACCTTATCTTATCGCGAAGTGGTGACATCAATCGTTATCTTTTTTGACCTTGTGTATTTGGCTGATTCGTCACCATCAGTCGACTGATGCCCTTCATCAGTCGACTGCTGGTAGCATTAGTTGATTGCCAATAGCCAGCAATCGACTGTCATCTTGGTCACTCTCCTCCAATAAGAGATTAGCACGGAATATGGTAAATATGATGGTTCCTTATTGTCCAATCTTGACCTAGACCTTCCATTGGAAGTCTTAGTCGGATCACCGCCTACGGTCATCCCTGTACAGAGGACACGACCTTACCATCTCTCTTCGCACTCGTGCTTACCTTTGGTCCTTTATGACCTATCGCTTTGCTTTCGGTCTTCACCTGAGTTCTTTGACTCCATCCAAAGTTCTCCCGGTGTCGCCCGACCACCGCGGTTTCTCAACATGAGATTCTCTGGGTGTCGCCAACCTTCAGCTCAGCTTAATCATTCTTTCACACTTAGTTCAGCTCATGAGATAACGATATGACATTAACTTTGGGTCTTTGCCATAATCAAAACCTAGGTTCGATTATCTGGTGCCCTTGCACCAACAATCTCCCCCTTTTTGATCTATGGCAAACCGACACAAAGTTAAGGGAAATTTAAATCATAAAACAAGTAGAGTAAATGATAAACACCTTTTCAAAAACTCCCCCTTAACCCTAGGTGAGTTTTGAAAGAGATACTTTAATTTTTCAGATTAAATTTTGTGTTACCCCCCTTAACCTTCGCTCTTCTTCCCCTTTTTTCATAAATCAAAAAATTATGGTTTATATAAAATAGGGGTTTAAAAACAATATGTTATAAGCATGCGTATAGAATTATTAAGGATAAATCAACTATGAGTCCAAAGATGCATCTAACATTAGTTAGATAGATTAGTTTGAGGTATATTTCTTTGCACCAATAATTTAATAAGTTTTTGAAACATAATTTTGATTTTCAAAATACTTATAAGTTTATTTTCAAAAAGAACTTCAAAGGTTTGTAATATAACCCTTAGGGTTAGTTTGCTCTCACCCTTAGTCAAATATATGAAGTATAAGAGATTTAGGGGGTACTAAACTTTGGCCTAGAGAGTTGTATACTTAGTGTTGGCTAATCAAAATTTTAATTATTCGTTAAGTGCAATAGTTGAGAAAACAGGTAGCATTTTGAAAAGGTTATATTTTTTGTATATTATAATTATTCCTTAACATCTCACCCATTCTGTGTCTCAAAAATGCGTTCGTCTTATATGTTTTGTGAGATGATTTTAACTTGATTAAAGTTAGTCAACTTTGGGTTAGATTCAGATTTAACCCTTAGTTCGTCAAGTAAACTTTTCAAGAAATTGGCTTCCAGGTCGTGGTGAGGCACATGGGCCTTCTTTGATCAGAACAATGACCACTTCCTTAGACAAAGCCAAATTCAAGAAATTGATTACTTGAGTCACTTAAAATTACTTCCTGGTCTAACTAGTTTAGGATATAGTGAGGTAGCTTCAACTAGTTCAACTCAGCCAAGTGCACCAAGATAGATACACCTTATCTAGCTCAAATACATGAGATGTTGTTTCCCTAATGTACTATCATCTCGCCGCGTCCTGATACTATGTTGTCAAAGTTGACTAACTATTTGTCCTATCTAGTCATTCTAAAAAGTAAAACAAAATAACTAATCATGCAATGATTTTGGTAAGGAAGTGGGTATACTATTTTAGTGTTAGCTCCCCCTGGACCATTGAACCAATATGGTCTATCCACAAAGTGGACTTGATCCTAGGGAATGCAATACTTATTAGTCCTTATATGTGAATTCAACAAAATTTTGGGGACCCATGCTCGGACTCTTTGATGACTACGATTTACAATAGATAGGTAGGATTTGTTCGTAGTCGTTGACCTAAATCCGAGTCCGGCTTTGTTGTACATGACTCTTTGGGTTCCAAGAAGTTGGTTAAGATTCTTAGATCCCAACGTGAATCTTTCCAACCTAGCCTCAAGCTCTTGAACTCGTCCTTTCAAGAGAGAATTCTCCTCCTCAAGCTTTTCAACTTGAGTTGAGTTTCCCTCTTGAACTTGACTAGTTGAAGAGGTTAGATTAGCCTCTTGTTTGAGGATTTCAACCTCCTCGAGCAATGACTCGACTCTAGACTCGGATTTAGTTAATTTATTATTTAATAATTGCATGATATAAGTTGGCTATTAATGAACGACTTACCTTGATTTTTTTCTTTTGACCCAGCTTTGAGTTTTGACTCAAATTCGTCCTCGGAGTCGGAGCTGGATTTGTATTCGACTTCGAACTCTGACTCAGACTTTATCAGTCTTGCCATGACTTCTACACTGACGCCTTCTTCTTCGTCGTCCCAAGTTGCTTGAAAGGCCTCCTTTGATCCCTTTTGCTTTGGCTTCATTTTTGATTTGAAGTGCCCCTTCTTCTTGTTCTTCGACAGCTCCCTTTCTTTTTGGATTATCTTCCGCACCATGTTTACTGTCTCAGCCTCTTCTTTCGATTCAGACTCGAATTCAACCTCGGGTTTGGATCCTTCTTCATGCTCGGGAGGTGGCTTACTCTTCTCCTTTCTTCTCTGACATGCAAGCAAAGCAATACCTCTCTCGGCCCGGACTGTGTTAGTTTGTTCGTGAAGTTCAAATTCAGAGAAAAACTCGTCTAATCTAATTTTTGATAGATCCTTAGAAACCTTGTAGGCATCGACCATGGATGCCCACAAGGTGGTCCTAGGGAAGGCGTTGAGTGCGTACCTTATTAGGTCTCGATTGTCGATGACTTGCCCGATCGAGTGGAGACCATTGATGATGTCCTGGATTCGTGCATGTAGTTGGGTGGCGGTCTCATGAACCTGCATTTTTATATTATGCAATTTATTTAACAATAAGTCCCTTTTACATACTTTAGCATCATCGATTCCTTCGTGAAGCTCGATGAGCTTGTTCCAAAGATCCTTCGCCCTGATAAAGGGGCCGACGCGGTTGAGCTCCTATTAGTTATATATTAGAGATGTCCTAAGGCAATCGCCTTATGTTTAAACCATTTATATGATAAATGAAGATTCACTATTTGAGTATACATATTTTTATGTATTTGATTAGAACTTAAACTCATTTATTGAATGTCCACAATACGATTCACAGTATGAGAGAATTTGTGATTGGATCACAACTAGTGAGTATCTCTACATGTGTAATTGTGATGCATTGGAATTATCCCTAGTCGATGAATTGATGGATTTGGACACCATCAATTCTGTCGAGACTAGCACGAGGTATACTCTTTGGTGTATCCAAGCAGTTGATTCTCACTGGCTGGAGACATTGTGATGTCCGGAGTTAATCGTGAATGCTAGTTATGGTAACTAGTTCATTGGAGTGATCAGCTGTAAGACTTTATATAGTTCTCTGTATATATGGATATGTCAATGAAGTTCTTACTGCAGCTTAAGTGCGATGTTTCTTAAACTTGCGATATTCAAGTCATCTTGGTCATGGAGACTTATGCTTTGACATCTTAAGCAAGCATCTCCAAGGAGATGTTGACCCGGGATGATTGGGTATAAGTCGAAGTGACCGAAGGTGTTTGAATAACCTATAAAAAATTCACCACTCCTTGCGAGGAGATGTATACCCATGACCTCTCGTCAGATTGTTACTAAAGTCTTTGGCCAAAGCATTACATGTTTAGAGTAAGGTACTCTTGGATACATGTGCAGTAACTAGAATACGTAGTATGAGGAAATGATACTTGGGCTAGGTGTGATGTAGTCGACCTAGTGGGGACTGATACTATAGACCATATCTTGAACCAAGTGGGTATAAGATGCATGAAGGGAATGGGGCACGATTCATTGTAACTGTTGAAGGGTTTCAGAAGTGGTTCTACATCAACCATTGATTTTTCGATTAATTGGGGATCATGATGTACTACTAGGTGCCACTCATGATCGTTCTATAATTAATGTTTAATTATAGATGACCAACATAAACCGAGAACCTATTTGGTCACACACACAATGAGCATAATCCGAAGGATTTAAAACGAGCTTGAGAATGAGATTCTCAGATCAAGAGAAACTGGGTTTGGTTGGTCCAAACAAGGAGCGAGCATGAAATTGTTTTAGTCGCAATGGAAGCATGGATGGGCCGAGTCTTATGAAGACATGATGGATGAACTAAATTGGTTTGGTTCTAATCCATTGGTGGAGAATAAACCAAAGGGGTTTGGTTTGTTTTAAATGAATGAACCAAAGTTGGTTCGGTTCGTTTTAACTTAAAATAGACTAACTCGGTTCAGTTTATTTTAACTTAAGTGATTGGAGCGGGTTAACGGGTTTTGGTTATGAACCAATAACTCTAAGGAGAAGTTTTCTTAATGGTTAAGAAACACGGGTGTTGGTGCAGTAGACACCTGAGTCAAACCTGAGTTTTGATTATAGCAAACGATACAAAGTTAAGCTTATATTGTTATCTCACGAGCTGAATCGAGTGTACAGAAAAGTGCCAACGCTGGAGCTGAAGGCTAGCGACACCCGGAGGAAGCTGTGGTGGTCGGACGCCACTCGAGTGATTTTGGAGGAAGCCGAAGGAATCCAGTGGAAGGCCAGAAGTGAAAGCGACATAGTAAGTATCGAGATAAAGCTCGTGTGTGTGAGAGTAAGAGAGGTCGTATCCTCCTTACGGGGATGATCTTAAGCGTACATCCGACCAAAGACATCCTATAGATGGTCTAGGTCAAGATCGGACGGTCGGCGACTATCAAAATAATATTTTGTTAAGCTAACTTTGCCTTGCAGCTAGCATCAGTTGACTGCCATCTTGGAGGACTCGACTGCCGTCCATCAGTCGACTGCCTGTGGTCAGCATTCGACTGATGCTGCCATCAGTCTACTGATGATGGCCATCAGTCGACTGATGGTCAAGGATCAGCCTCGAGGGGTCAAGCTCTATCACTATTTTTCAAGGAGTCTTGTGCCCAATTTCTATTGGTTGAAGATCCTCTCGAAAAGGGGCTCAAAGGCTATAAAAGGAGGGCCTCTCCTAGGGTTTTCTCATCAATTCTAAGTTTCCAAAAGCCTTCGCAAAGCTACAACTCTCCGACAACGAAGTACTACCTCTCCGACGCTCTAGGTTTATTTGTTTATTATTTTTCGTCAGTATAAGCTTTAATTCATTTCATTTCTTTTATTGTCTCAGAGTTTTTATCGTAACGAGGAGAGGGGGAGTGTCCCTCTACCTCAAGCTTTGTGATCTTTTTGTATTCGTTTAACTCCTACCTCCAACGAGGAGGAGTTCATTTAGTGTTTTGCCCTCCGTGTGTGGTCAAGGACTACTAGGGCCTTGGAGTAGTAGCCGAAGGCTACGAACCAAGTAAAAATCCATTTGTCTCTCTTTATTTGTTATTTATCTTTCCGCTGCAATTAATTGTCTACTCGTGTTTTAACAAACAAAATGAACAAAAAGTTTTATCGCTATTCACCCCCCTCTAGCAATCCGCTTGATCCAACAACGGGCTCTATAAAAATGCGTTAGGTTTTTGGAGAGCCCCAAGTTTTATTTTTGAGAAATAAACTTCTCCTCTCCTCTCCCTCTCTTCTCCTGGCCGCCACCCAGCGATCCACGTTGCCATCCCCTTGTGCCACCATCCACCCTGCTACCGGCATCCAAGCTATTGCCGACCATGCTCCGGCGACCCTCTGGCGACATCCCTTGGCTCCGGTGACCAAGGTGCAGCCGGCCTTCCTCCTTTGGGTCGGTGCAACTCCTCCACCAAGCTGTCTAATTTTCTGGACAGCTTGTTTCCTTTCGTGTCGGAGCATCGTTTGGATGATGTTTGGAGCTATGACAGCGGCTACATTGCCGGGGATTCAATCTCCGGTAATCCTCATAGGTGGAGGACCAAGGATTCGTCAATCGGTTGACGAATACCTCTCCGGAGAAGCGAGTTTTGGGGACTCATTTTTGAATCCAAATTTTGATTCGGATTGTGATCTTCTCTCGATCACATCGTCTTCGACACAAGGCTAGTGACTCCTACGAAGACGAGGCTAGTAGCTTGGTGAAGCTATCCTGATGAAACTCGGCGTGGATATGGATAGAAGCAATTCTAACGAGAGTCGCTCTAGTTGATGTCATTCCCGCTGCACATGATACGTCAGGTATAACTAGCATAATTTCCTTTTATTGCAAAATTTGAAACTATGATTATGTCTACACATGTTGTACTATGCATGCGTGTAATTCGTGTGTTGTAATAAATTAGATTTATTTCTTTTGAATTCTTCCGCTGTGCACATGTTCGAACACATACTCACCGCGGTGTCGGAAACCCAATAGTGGTATCAGAGCCCAGGTTGTGTTTCGACATAATCATAAAATTATTTTGTGATATTCATAATTTTATTTATGGAAATTTTCTACTTTTGAAAAGTTTAGAAGTATTTATTGAAATTTTTTATTTTGGAAATTTTAGAAGTATTTATGGAAATCTTCTACTTTTGGAAAGTTTAGAAGTATTTATGGAAATTGACACTTTCCATAAATAAAATATGTGATTAGATTTGAAAATTTATTTCCTAATTTAATCATGATTTGATTTGGGAATCAAATCTAAAACATATTTTACTTCCATAAATAGTTTTGACAATTTAGGAAATTCATTTCCTAAATTAAATTTGAGTTTCCTTAATTAACACTTTCCATAAATAAAATATGTGATTATATTTGGAAATTTATTTTCTAATTTAATCATTATTTGATTTGGGGAATAAAATCTCAAACATATTTTATTTCCATAAATAGTTATGACATATAAGGAAATTTTTGTACATGCCATAATTATATGTCATGTAATTGCATTAGATGTATATCATTATGCCATGCGTGTCATGACATGTAGATGTATGCCATGTATGTCATGTCATGTAGATAATAGTTATTTGCATGCAAAGAGGATGAGACATTAAAACCCTTACTCAATATTAAAGCCTACACCTTCCATTAATATAGTTAGAACCAGAGTTCTATTTCTTGTTTGGGTTGTTGGACTCTCTCTAAGCCTGGCTCGAACCCGAACATGTTTAAACCATGGAATAGTTTAATATTAATATGGTAAGAGTCAGAGGTCAATTGTTAGCTTTGGTTGTTGGACTCTCTCCAAGTCGGGCTAATTGGTTGAATGCGCTCTAACTATATTAAAATTATTTCTTGATTAATGGGTTGGCTTTAACCTGAAGCATCGGCTTGTTGGACTCTCTCCACGGTCGATGTGAAGGGAGGTGAAGTTGGGTGCTATGCATATGATGCATACTTGTTAATGAGTTAACAACCCGATGTATGTGTGAACATTCAATTAGTTGATAGCATATTGTGATAGTTGCATATATGTGATATGCAATCGGTATACATGATACCTACCATTGTAGCTACGAATGGCTTGTTATACTCTCTCTAAGGTTGTTCATATCTATGTTGGATATCAACCCATTCAGAGATGGACCTACGATCTCCCGAAGTGATTTTGGGGTTTTTGAAATTCGAAAAATGAATGAGATTTATGAATGTATGTTGATGCATTTTAAATCATCTTTCTCATATATGCTCGTTTTGTATTTCTAGGTTAATCGATTAATCATGACGTCTTTGAATTTATGCACTATTTTGGATTCAAACAAATTGACTGGGCCTAACTTCTTGGATTGGCTTAGAAACTTGAGAATTGTTCTCAAGGCAGAAAAGCTCGCATATGTCCTCGAAGAGCCTCTTCTCAACCGTCCTAAGGACGACGCAACTCCAGACCAATTGTTGGCCTATCAGAAACATGTGGCTGATTCTGAACTAGCGAGTTGCATCATGCTAGCCGCGATGGTACTCGAGCTACAAAAGAAGCATGAGCATATGGATGCTAATACCATAGTCTTCCATCTTCATGAGTTGTTTGATGAGCAAGCGAGATCTGAAAGGTTCGAAGTTTCCAGGATCCTCTTCACCTCTAAGATGCAAGAAGGTTCATCTGTAATACAGTTTGTGCTAAAGATGAATGGGTACATCGAGTGCCTGGCTATCCTCTAGTTTGTGATGGATCATGAATTAAGTATTGACTTAATTCTGCATTGTTTTCCCAAGATTTTCTCACAATTTGTGATGAACTACCGGATGAATAAACTTGAATCCACTATTCCTGAGCTCCTCAATATGCTGAAGACTGTGGAACCTTCTGTGAAGCATGAGGAGAAGGCGGTTCTGTTAGTTGATTCCTCAAAGAAAGGTTCTAAGAGAAAGTTAAAGGAATAGCAGAAGGGGAAGAAGAAAAAGGATAAAAAGGCAGAACCAGCTCAAAAGGGCACTTGCCATCATTGTGGCAAGGAGGGCCATTGGCGAAGAAACTGCAAGATTTATCTTGAGTCCATGAAGAAGAATAAGGCATCAGATGCCCCATCTTCTTTAGATATCTTCGTTATTGATTGTCATTCTATTTCCTTAAGCACTTGGGTATTGGATACCGAGTGTGTTCACATATATGTAATAACATATATAGGCTAAGGAATAGAAGAAAACTCGTCAAGGGAGAGTCAAACTTACGTGTTAGGAACGGAGCAAAGGTTGCTGCACTCGCCATCAGAACGTATTTGTTGAAACTCCCTATAGGACTTGTCTTAGAACTGGACAATTGCTTTTATGTTCCTTCGATGATAAAGAACATCATTTCTATTTCTTGTTTAAATAGAAATGGGTACCATTTAACTTTTAGTAACAATTGTTATTATATAACTTTGAATGACGTTCTTTATGGGACTGGAACTTTAAGCAATGATATTTATACATTGGACGTATCCAGTGATATTTTCAATATCGAAGCGAGCAACAAACGTGCTCGAAAGGATAATCAATTAGACTCCTACATGTGGCATTGTCGTCTTGGCCATGCAAGCAAGAAACACATGTCCGAATTACACCGATGTGGAATTCTGGAATCGTTTGAATTAGATTCATACGATACATGCGAATCATGCTTAAAAGGCAAGATGACCAAGTTACCTTTTACAGGAAAAGGTGAATGGGTGGGAGAGTTGCTAGGTCTAATACATACTGATGTATGTGGACCTATGTCAACTCAAGCTCTAGGAGGCTATAACTACTTCATTACCTTCACCGATGATCACTCACGGTTTAGGTATGTGTTCTTGATGAAACACAAGTATGAAGCCTTTGAAAGGTTCAAAGAATTTAGAAATGAAGTAGAGAAACAACATGACAAGAGTATTAAAATACTTCGATCGGATCGAGGTGGTCAATACTTGGGTCAAGAGTTTCTAGATCATCTAAGGGACAATGGTATATTGTCTCAATGGACTCCGCCGTATACACCACAACATAATGGTGTATCTGAGAGGTGTAACCGAACCTTGTTGGACATGGTCAGGTTGATGATGAATCATGCAAATCTTCCCAAGTCCTTTTGGGGCTATGCACTTCAGACAGCTATTTACTTGCTAAACAGAATGCCAACCAAGGTAGTCTCTACTACTCCATATGAGATATGGAATAGTAAGAAACCTCATGTATCTTACTTGAAGATATGGGGTTGTCCTGCTTATGTGAAGTGGGCTATGTCAAACAAATTGGATGCTAAGTCGGATAAATGTCTATTTATTGGATACCCTAAAGAAACGAGTAGTTACCAATTCTATCATCCTGTGGACCAAAAGGTGTTTGTTTCAAGGCATGCTGTATTTCTAGAGAAAGAGTTTCTCTTGCAAGAAAACAGTGGGAGTGTCGTTGAGCTTGAGGAGGCTCAAGAGACTCCAATAGACATTGATGAGATACCTGGTGAAGCACCACAGCCGATAACTCATAGTGATGAGCCATCGACTTGACCAATTGTGACACCACATCTTCGTAGATCTGGTAGAACACATAACATTCCTGAGAGATATGGATTTATCGTAAGTGAATCAAACGATGTGTTATTCATTGATGATGAGGAGCCTACCAGTTATGAAGAAGTTCTGAAAAGTTCAGAAAGGGATAAATGGCTTAACGCCATGAAGTTGGAAATGAATTCCATGTATGAAAATCAAGTTTGGAACTTGGTTGACCCACCTGAAGGCATAAAGCCTATAGGGTGCAAGTGGGTTTTCAAGAAGAAAACTGACATGGATGGTAATGTGATTACCTATAAGGCTAGATTAGTGGCAAAAGGGTATCTTCAAAAGAAAGGTGTTGATTATGACGAGACTTATTCACTTGTTGCTATGCTTTAATCCATTCGGATGCTCCTGGCCATAGCGGCTCATTATGATTATGAGATATGACAGATGGATGTGAAAACAACTTTCCTTAATGGAAACCAACTCGAGGATGTGTATATGATACATCCTGAGGGTTTCATATCGGTTGATAAAACCAAGGTATCCAAATTGTGACGGTCTATATATGGACTGAAGAAAGCATTCAGGAGCTAGAATATCCGTTTTGATGAGACAATCAAAAAGTTTGATTTCTCACAAAATCCAGACGAACCTTGTGTGTACAAGAAGGTTAGTGGGAGTGTAGTCGTGCTCCTAGTATTGTATGTCGATGACATATTACTTATAGGAAATGATGTTTCTGTCTTACAGTCAGTTAAAATTTGGTTGTCTAAGACATTCTCCATGAAAGACCTGGGAGAAGCAAACTACATCCTCGGGATTAAGATCTATAGGGATAGATCGAAACGGTTCCTTAGTCTTTCGCACTCTACATATATAGACCGAGTGCTAAAGAGGTTTAGTATGTCGGAATCCAAGAAAGGTTTCCTACCCATCAGGCATGGGATACACCTTTCGAAGTCTATGTGTCTGCGCACAGAAGATGAGAGGATTTGTATGAATAAGATTCCCTATGCATCCGTAATAGGATCTATCATGTATGCTATATTATGTACGAGGCCCGATGTATCGTATGCTCTGAGTGTCACGAGCAGATACCAGTCTGATCCAGGAATGGATCATTGGGCGGCTGTTAAGACATTCCTTAAGTACTTAAGAAGAACTAAGGATGTGTTTCTAATATATGGAGAAGGGGACATGGTGATACGCGGGTATACGGATGCCAGCTTTCAGACAAACAAGGATGATTCCAGGTCTCAGTCTGGTTACGTATTTACCTTGAATGGAGGCACAATAAGTTGGAAAAGTTCCAAGAAAGACACTATAGCGGATTCTACCACTGAGGCAGAATACATTGCAGCTTGGGAAGTAGCAAAGGAAGTGGTTTGGATCAAGAAGTTCGTCTCTGAACTTGATGTGGTCTCATCAATGATCCAAACATGTACTTTGCCGCTATCATTTGATCAGAGAGATCATAAGTAGGAAGGAAATACAAATCAAGAAGATTCCCACTGAAATGAACTTAGCGGACCCTTTAACTAAGACCTTACCTCAAAGTAAGTTTGAGGGTCATGTTAGAGCTTATGGTATTGGATACTGTGGCGATTGACATTAGACCAAGTGGAAGTTTGTTAGTTATATATGAGAGATGTCCTAAGGCAATCGTCTTATGTTTAAATCATTTATATGATAAATGAAGATTCACTATTTGAGTATATATGTTTTCATGTATTTGATTAGATCTTAAACTCATTTACTGAATGTCCATAATACAATTCACAGCATGAGAGAATTTGTGATTGGATCACAACTAGTGAGTATCTCTACATGTGTAATTGTGATGTATTGGAATTATCCCTAATCGATTAATTGATGGATTTGGACACCATCAATTTTGTCGAGACTAGAACGAGGTATACTCCTTGGTGTATCCAAGCAGCTGATTCTCACTGGCTGGAGACATTGTGATGTCCGAAGTTAATCGTGGATGCTAGTTATGGTAACTAGTTCATTGGAGTGACCAGCTGTAAGACTTCATATGGTTCTTTGTATATATGAATATGTCAATGAAGTTCTTACTGCAACTTAAGTGCGATGTTCCTTTGACTTGCGGTATTCAAGTCATCTTGGTCATGAAGACTTATGCTTTAACATCTCAAGCAAGCATCTCCAAGGAGAAGTGGACTCGCGATGATTGGGTATAAGTCGAAGTGACTGAAGGTGTTTGAATAGCCTATAAAAGATTCACCACTCCTTGCGAGGAGATGTATACCCATGACCTCTCGTCGGATTGTTACTAAAGTCTTTGGCCAAAGCATTGCATGTTTAGAGTAAGGTACTCTTGGATACATGTGCAGTAACTAGAATCCGTAGGATGAGGAAATGATACTTGGGCTAGGTGTGACATAGTTGACCTAGTGGGGACTGACAATATAGACCATGTCCTAAACTAAGTGGGTATAAGATGTGTGAAGGGAACAGGGCACGATTCATTGTAGCTGCTGAAGGGTTTCAGAAATGGTTCTGGATCAACCGTTGATTTTTCAGTTAATTGGGGATCATGATGTACTACTAGGTGCCACTCATGATCGTTCTATAATTAATGGTTAATTATAGACGACCAACATAAACCAAGAACCTATTTGGTCACACGCACAACGAGCGTAATCCGAAGGATTTAAAACGAGCTTGAGAATGAGATTCTCAGATCAAGAGAAACTAGGTTTGGTTGGACCAAACAAGGAGCGAACATGAAATTGTTTCAGTCGCAATGGAAGCATGGATGGGCTGAGTCTTATGAAGACATAATGGATGAACCAAATTGGTTTGGTTCTAATCCATTGGTGGAGAATAAACCAAAGGGGTTTGGTTTGTTTTAAACGAATGAACCAAAGTTGGTTTGGTTGGTTTTAACTTAAAATAGACCAACTCGGTTCGGTTTATTTTAACTTAAGTTATTGGAGCGGGTTAATGGGTTTTGGTTATGAACCAATAACTCTAAGGAGAAATTTTCTTAATGGTTAAGAAACACGAGCTCTATAAAAATGCGGTTAGGTTTTTGGAGAGCCCTAAGTTTTATTTTTGGGAAATAAACTTCTCCTCTCCTCTCCCTCTCTTCTCCTTGCTGCCGCCCAAGCGATCCACACTGCCAGCCCCTTGTGTCGCCGTCCACCCTACTACTGGCATCCAAGCTACTGCCGGCCATGCTCCAACGACCCTCCAGCGACATCCCTTGGCTCTGGTGACCAAGGTGCAGCCGACCTTCCTCCTTTTGGCCGGTGCAACTCCTCCACCAAGCTGTCCAGTTTTCTGGACTGCTTGTTTCCTTTCGTGTCGGAGCATCATTTGGACGACGTTTGGAGCTTTGACAGTGGCTACATTGCTAGGGATTCGATCTCCGGTAATCCTCATAGGTGGAGGACCAAGGATTTGTTAATTGGATGACGAATACCTCTTCGAAGAAGCAAGTTTTGGGGACTCATTTTCGAATACGAATTTTGATTCGGATTGTGATATTCTCTCGATCACATTGTCTTCGACACGAGGCTAGTGACTCCTACAAAGACGAGGCTAGTAGCTTGGTGAAGTTATCCCAACGATACTTGGTGTAGATATGGATAGAGGCAATTCTAGCGAGAGCTGCTCCGGTTGATGTCATTCCCGCTGCACGTGATACGTCAGGTATAACTAGCATAATTTCCTTTTATTGCAAAATTTGAAACTACAATTATGTCTACACATGTTGTACTATGCATGCGTGTGATGTGTGTTGTAATAAATTAGATTTATTGCTTTTGAATGTTGGAGCGTTGGTGGTCGGCTAGAGGGGGGGTGAATAGCCCTCAATCGTCGTACGGTGGAATACGATCGTTCTTGCGTGCTCGTCTACAATTCTCATTAATATACGTAGCAGAAACAATAGAAATAATAATAACAATACAATCACACGCAATACACAAGATATATGTGGTTCGGAACCGAATGGTTTCTACTCCACGGGGTGAGCTCAACGATCTCGTGTAATGTCCACGACACTAACAACACTCCTTCTCGACAACACGTCGGAGGTGGAAAAACCTCTCACAAGCAATTACACTAAGTAATATGAAATATAAGAAATACAAAGTCAAATACGAAATACACGTAAAGAACACTTTACAACGCTTGCTTTGAAACCTTTGCTTGTTGCTTGCTTTAGATGGCTCTTGAAGGTCTGGAATGCCGCAACAATTCCCCTCCAATGTCACACTTAAAGTCTTGACAAAATCCTCTATCTTGAGCACCATTTATAACCTGCATCAAGCTAATTTCGTGTCCATCAGTTGACTGATCGTGACCATCAGTCGACTGGTCATGTAGTCGTTGTCTCACAATGGTCAGATCCACGTCGATCAAGTTCTAACGGATCGCCCATCAGTTGACTGATGATACCCATCAGTCGAGTGTTGGCACGAGAACTCGATTGGAAACCATTCTGTGGCTGAAAACACCCCGATCAATCGACTGATCTCCCTCATCGATCGATGATGTGTTATCGATCGGCCCGCCACCCTCGACGATCATTGATCGGCCGGACCCTATTGTCGAACACGGTCGAACCCTAGTCGACTCGGAGCAGTCGACTGGCACCTATGCCAGTCGACTGATTTCGGATAAAACCTCAAACACCAAGTTGTTTGAGCATCTGACACTCAGTCTTAGCCACTTGGCCAAGTCCACCTCATCCCTCATGGAGTTCCCCACCGAAGCTCTCTTCCCTCGGCCTACGTCCCTCGGATGTGCCAAGCGCACAGCTTCGCAACGCCATCCTTCGCGACTCTTGCCCTCGAAGTATGCTTCCCTTGGGCCTCACTCCATTCTCTCCTTGTCCGGCGATCCCTCGGATGCACCAAGTGCACGACTTCGCAATGCCATCCTTCACCGACTCAAGGACCCCGAGCCTAGTGAACTTGTCAAGTCCTCAAGACTTCCCAAATGCACCAAGCACACGACTTCACAATGCTTTGGACTTTCCCACACCAAGCCCCAAGCTTGGATTTTCCATGTCAACTCCATGTTGGACTTTCCTAGACAATCCCATGTCATAAGTTTTGTCTATCATCAAAATACTGCTCGAGTCAAACTCGAGTCAACCCGGGCCGATTGTACTAACAATCTCCCCCTTTTTGATGATTGACAAAACTATCCCTCAACTCTACCAATTCTCCTATATTGGCAATTCTCATATCCCAATGAGAATTCCAACGAACCCTAATTGGTAACTTGGTAACTTCTCCCCCTTTTTGACATTACATCAAAAAGGTCCTCAAGGGTGTCAATGTCTTATATCCCAATGAGATCTTACAATCTTCCCCTTGGCATGCCCTCAATCTTTCTAATGATAATTCCATATCACTTAAGAGAGGCGCAATCCCTCAATTTTCCTCCAATGAGAAAAAATACACATCCATCTTTCCATGATGGATACCTCCCCCTAAAGGCTTGCTCCCCCTTGACCATTGCACCAACAATGTCTTTGGAAAGCCCCTAAGCCAATAGGAACACAAAACCATCAAAATTAAGACAAAGTTCAACAATGAACTCTCATCCACCTTAAAATTGATACTCTCCCTAAACACTTCTCCCAATCTATATCCAATGGATTTCCACCCTTTCTAATGCTCTCCTAAGCATGTCCTAGGGTTAGGAGTGGTTAGGGGACCAAAACATAGCTGAACATGGGCCTAACAACCAAGGTTTACCCGAAATCAGCAGTATCAGTCGACTCTCTCAGCTACCAGTCGACTCCTTCCCACATCAGTCGATTGGCCTCCATGGCAGTCGACTGATAACTGCATTTGCAGTTTTCTGATTTTCAGAAATGAATTTCTGAAATTCGTACGTAAATATACATAAGTTAAAAAATCTTGAAATTTTGTATGTATATTACTTATTACAATCATAATGGGTGAAAAATATTGGAAAATTATTTTACCCACAAAATAGTGAGATTGATACAAAGTTCAAAAGTTAAGAAAAGTTCAATATTGAGCCCTTTTTGTATCATCTCATTCAATGGTGATAGCTATCAAAAGATAGACTTCACCAAGGTTTTTCAAAATGTTTTTGAAACCTTTAATTCCTTTTTCCTAAACATCTTACTTGTATCTAAATGTGCAAAACACATTCAAGTCAAATATTCTAGTGAGATGTGAGTTTTTGTTCTTCAATGGTCTCATACATATTCTAAGGCAACTCTACTTGATTCCCTTATGCATGGGACTTCAAGTCATGCCAATGGTCCTTAAATCAATTTTATTTTATGCATGATATGATTATGACATATATATGATATAACTAAGCATGTGCCAAAATCATGATGTCATGGCATGTGAATGAAATTTTAGCATACATGACATATAAAACTAAGTCCAAAACATGATCATGACATTTTTAGAGATAAAAATGAAAATGATATCATGTCATGGCAAGGAAAATAAATCATGGCAAGTAAAATATACTAAGGTATAAAATACCTAAGTGTTAAATCTAAATTGCCATATCTAGAAATTAATTCTATTTTGCCTTAATAACATTATCTCCCAAGTGTGCCATAAACCCAAAATGGCACACAAATACCTCTAAGACCTATTTGTGACAATTTAATCATTTTTCAACTTCTCAAGCACATTGGCACATTCTAATGTGTCAACTCACCATGGCTAGGTTAACTACCCATCCACTTAGGGTTGACACACCCTAACCCATCTAGTGTAAATCGATCACACTCCTAGGAACCCAATACCTATTGGAGCTCCTTGGGTTAACAAGGTATTCACTAGGGATAACTTCCCTAGATACCTTCCTAATGACCCTTTTAGGCTTTGAAGCCATAGTCTTTTGGGTCTTTCCTAAGTCAAACTTAGGGGTAACTCCCCCTTTTACCTTCTTAGTGGATTTCTTGATTTTTCTTAAGTCTTTAGCCACTAAACAAACACCATGGCTAGTCTTAGGGATAACTTCCCTATTAGTCTTGGTTTTCCTAGACCTAGACGTTGTTCCATAATCAAATAGAACATTATGGTAGGACATAGGTTTGTGACCCAAATCTTTCTTGCCCTTAGACCGTTCTTGAACCCTAGGTCTTGACTTTTGGACATTTGACCCTTGAATAGAATTTTCTATAATCTTAAGGGTCTTTTCCATTCTCTCAAGTCTTGACCTTAAGACTTGGTTTTCTAACTCTAATTTTCCCAATTTTGATTTATCATTAGGTTTTTGGGAATGCCTCTTCTTCTTAGGCATGTGTCTAGACTTTTTGGGATTAATACCCAAATTTTCTTCTATTCTCCTAATTGATTCTCTAGGTAAAATAGTTCTAGTGTTATTGGTCCTAGGTTTATCCTTAGATAAATTTACATGCTTAGCACCTAAACAATAAACCTTATTATTTCTACTAGCATGCTTTTCATTAATAATTGCAAGAGAACTAAAATAATTCCTAGCATGCTTGTTAACCCTAGAAATTGAAGGTGCATTAATTAAATTTACCTTAGGGTTAGCTTTAGAAGCTCCCCCTACATGAGATGCCCCTTCTTGCATTTTCTTCCCCCTAGGGCATTGGCTTCGGTAGTGTCCCCGTTGGTTGCATTTGAAGCACACAATGTGCTCTTTGCTCTTGATTGTGGGGACTCCGGTATCCTTAGACTTTTGGTTGACTATTGGTGCCGATGTTTTCTTCTTAGCCAATTTTGGGCATTTGCTCTTGTAATGCCCTTTCTCCCTACACTCAAAGCAAATTATATGATCTTTATTTAAAATCAATATGCTTGAGTTACCTATGGAATTTTCTTCTTGGTCTTCATTTCTCCTGGATGTGGATGCTTCTTGTCCTTGCTCCGGGGTGGAAGATTGCCTCTCCTCCCCCTCAATACTAGAGGTGGAGATTTCCACCAAATCATCTACATCGTCGAATGTGGATGGGCTCTCTTCCACGACATCTTCCTCTACTTGTGCTGATTCGGGAATTTCTTGGAATTTGATTACCTTATTCCACAACTCCCTTGCATCCCTATAATTACCTAATCTAGACTAAATATTGTTAGGTAACAAATCACTAAGTAATTCAATTACCTTGAGATTTGTCTTGAAGTCCTTGATTTGGTCTTGGGTCCACCTTGACTTCTCAATTTGCCTATTTTCTTCATCCCTAGGCATTTTGAAACTGTTTTCTAGAATTAACATAATATCAAAATTGGTTTATAGATATACCTCCATTTTTCTTCTCCACCATTGA
Organism: Wurfbainia villosa; assembly: GCA_025175895.1. Taxonomy (NCBI): domain Eukaryota; kingdom Viridiplantae; phylum Streptophyta; class Magnoliopsida; order Zingiberales; family Zingiberaceae; genus Wurfbainia; species Wurfbainia villosa. The sequence continues at coordinate 86,851,910 of CM046004.1, forward strand.
AAATCTCCTTCAAATTTTGGTGGTGGGAGGTTGTAGCCGGCCATCTTGTAGTGCTTGTGTCGGCCCAAGACCTGGAGATACCAATTGTTGGTGCAATCGGCCCGGGTTGACTCGAGTTTGACTCGAGCAATATTTTGATGATAGACAAAACTTATGACATGGGATTGTTATAGGAAAGTCCAACATGGAGTTGACATGGAAAATCCAAGCTTGGGGCTTGGTGTGGGAAAGTCTAAAGCATTGCGAAGCCATGCGCTTGATGCATTTGGGAAGTCTTGAGGACTTGGCAAATTCACTAGGCTCGGGGTCCTTGAGTCGGTGAAGGATGACATTGCGAAGCCGTGCGCTTGGTGCATCCGAGGGACCGCCGAATGGGGAAAGAATGGAGTGAGGCCCAAGGGAAGCATACTTCGAGGGCAAGAGACGCGAAGGATGGCGTTGCGAAGTCGTGCGCTTGGCGCATCCGAGGGACGTAGGCCGAGGGAAGAGAGCTTCGGTGGGGAACCCTATGAGGGATGAGGTGGACTTGGCCAAGTGGCTAATATTGAGTGTCGAATGCTCAAACAACTTGGTGTTTGAGGTTTTACCCGACATCAGTCAACTGACATAGGTGCCAGTCAACTGCTCTGAGTCAACTAGGGTTCGACTGGTGTTCGACTGAATAGGGTCTAGCTGATCAGTCGACTGCCGAGGGATGGCAGTCGACTGATAACACCATCAGTCGACTGATGAGGGAGATCAGTCGATTGATCGGGGTGTTTTCAGCCACAGAATGGTTTCTAGTCGAGTGCTCGCGCCAGCACTCGACTGATGGGATAATTAGTCGACTGATGGGTATCATTAGTCGACTGATGGGCGATCCGTTGGAACTTGACTGATGTGGATCTGGCCATTGTGAGACAATGGCTATAGGACCAGTCGACTGATGGTCACGATCAGTCGACTGAAGAGCACGAAATCAGCTTGATGCAGGTTATAAATGGAGCTCAAGATGAAGGATTTTGCGAAGAATTTAAGGGTGACATTGGAGGGGAATTGCTGCTGCATTCCAGACCTTCAAGAGCCATCTAAAGCAAGCAGCAAGCAAAGGTTTCAAAGCAAGCATTGTAAAGTGTTCTTTACGTGTATTTCGTATTTGTCTTTTTATTGCTTGTATTTCATATTACTTAGTGTAATTGCTTGTGAGAGGTTTCTCTACCTCCGACATATTGTTGAGAAGGAGTGTTGTTAGTGCTGTGTGCATAACATGAGCTCGTTGAGCTCACCCCGTGGAGTAGGAACCATTCGGTTCCGAACCACGTATAACTTGTGTATTGTGTGTGATTGTATTGTTGTTATTATTTCTATTATTTCCGCTACATATATTAACGACAATTGTAGACAAGCACGCAAGAATGATCGTATTCCACCGTACAACGATTGAGGGCTATTCACCCCCTCTAGATGGCCACCAACGCTCCAACAAGTTGTATCAGAGCCAAGGTAGCTTGTCAAGGGCTAACCGCCGCAACAAGCACTACATCAAGGATGGCCGGCTCCAACATTCACCCACCGAAGAATGGAGGTATTCTTTGAAACCGATTTCGATATTATGCTTATAATGGAAAATGGTTTTGAGATGCCTAGGGACGAAGAGGGTGAACCAATAGAGAAGTCAAGGTGGACTAAAAAGCAAAGGGAGGAGCACCTTGCAAATTTAAAGGCCAGGCACCATCTCTTCAATGTTCTCCCCCAACAAGAGATCAACCGGATAGGGGAATGTGCAAGCGCCAAGGAAATGTGGGAGAAACTCATAGAGCTCCATGAAGGCACTTCCGAGGCCAAGCTTGCAAGAAGAGATCTCCTTCGCTCCCAATTAAGGAACATCAAACTCGAAAAGGGAGAGAAGGTAAATTCTTTACATTCTAGGTTTAAAGAAATTTTAATTGGACTAACAAGTGTAGGAGAAAAACTTTCGAACTGGGATATGGTAATGAAGGCAATAGATGCCTTCCCTCGGTCATCAAGATGGAGTTCAATGGTGGACTCTTTCTACATCTCCAAGAATCTAGAGGTAACCACTCTAGAGCAATTCTTTTCCACCATGGAGTTGCATGAGACAAGGCTTGAAGGAGTAAGTGAAGAACCAAGCATCAAGCCAACAAGGGGAGTGACACTAGTAGCCAACAAGGGAAAGAAGAAGATGGAGACTCCCTCCTCCTCCGATGAAGCATCCTCCTCATCCTCCATGAATAGCAATGAAGACACTTATATGGTAAGGAAGGTAAGACGTGCTTTAAAAAATTTAAAATTTAACAAAGCTTATGATAGGAGAAGGCACAAAAGGAAAATCATATGCTACAATTGCCAAGGAGAGGGGCATATAAGAGATAATTGTCCTCTCTTGAACAAGAGCAAAGAAGAAAGGAGGAAGAAAGAAGAAAAGAAGAAGGGGAGCAAGAAGAAGGAAGAAGAGAAGAAGGCCAAAAAAAGGGAAAGGCCAAGGCACTCAAAGCAAGGACATGGGATGATCCTTCCTCCTCCTCATCATCATCGGAGGAAGAAAATGCTTTTGTCACAATCCTTTCCCTAATGGCATTTGACGATTTGGACACCTCCTCCTCCGAGAAAGAAAAATCAAGCACAAGTGAGGAGAGCTCAAGTGAAGGGGGAGGCTCATCATCATCCGAAGAAGAAAACATGGAAACTATGGTAACGAATCTTTCACCTAAGAAAATAGTTTTCATGATTTCTAGCATAACTAGGGATTTATTTAGTGCCAAAAAGAAAAATAAGAGCATGCTAGATCAAATTAAGACCCTAGAAGAAAAATTAGAACAAACATGCTTAAATATTAATGATAATATTTCTTCTAGTCATGATGATGCATGCTCACATGATAACTACATGTCTTTTGATGTTAATGATGCATGCATTGAGGAAAATAGGATGTTAAGGGAAAAGGTAGACCATTTGACTAAAGCCCTAGAAAAATTCACCATTGGCTCCAACACCCTTAATATGATTATAGGGAGCCAAAGGGCAAGCTTCAATAGGAAAGGCCTAGGATATAAGGGAAAGACAAATGAAAAGGCCTATAAATGTTTGATTGCTAGGGGTCAAGCCAAGAACAAGACAATAGCTAGAAAATGGATCCCTAAAGAATATTTAGTGAACCCTATAGGAAAGAACTTGTATTGGGTTCCTAAATCCATCCTTAAGGGTTAGGAAAACCCTATGTTAGTCAACCATAAGGATTTTACTTATATCATATGTTTTGGTTGACTTAGAATGGCGTGGACTTAACTTTTTGAAATAGTGTTGGGTGATGATAATGCACCCATAAATAGATAAAATCATGCTTTAGGTGATACTTGACTTATTATCATGATTTTATATCTAATTCATGATTACAAATTGATTGATACATTTGTTTCATGATCATAATGTGAAATCAATGCATATATGTCTTTATGATCATGTGATATGTTAGAGTAATACTTAACCATGGGTAGAATTGCATGAATTTGAAGGTTAAGTATATAAATACCTTTAGGAACATCTCACATCCACTATAAGGCTAACTTTGATTGAGAACATAGCATGGGTGAGATGGTAGGATGATACTAATGGTCCACTAATGCCTATGGTATTTAGATGGTCATTTAAAGTATCAATAATAGACCAATCATGGGGAAAACATATGTTTAATTCATAGACATATTGCTCAAAGATCATGGTTGGATATTTCAAATGTTTTCAAAATAATTTCTTACTTTACAATATGTGTTTTCATGTTTTGAAACAATCTAAAGAAAAACTAGGTGTTAAAATTAATACAAACTTAATCAAAATACTAGTTGTTTTTGAAGCTTTTGGATTTTTGGCAAATCATTGAAAATATAAGTAATTTTCATGAAAACTCATTTTTCATTGATAAACGACTTTAAAAGAAATGTGTTTTTAAAATTTCACAATTATTTGAATTTTCTGGAATTTCTAGTGCATTTCTGAATTTGGTTTAGAAAATCAGAAAACCTGAAATCTATGTGCCAGTCAACTGGTAGTCTGAACCAGTCGACTGATGTACTGTGCACGAGCATAGTAACCTGATTTTATCAAGTTTTGTTTATTTTTTGGTATTTTTTCCTCCTTAGAGTTGATACCTTGGATTATAACATTTGGATAATGTTTTTGATGGTGTCAAAGGGGGAGAATTGATAGGTTTAAGTTAATCATGCTAAAAGGAAAAATTTAGCATGTCTTAAGGGGGAGTTGCATGTTTAAGGGGGAGTTGTTATACTCATATTTTTATTTACATGCTTTCCTTGCTGATGTTATTGTTATTTGTTTACCTAACTTAAACGGATTGCCACACATCAAAAAAGGGTAGATTGTTAGGGCAATCAACCCATGTGATATGGTTTTGATGTGTGTGGCAAAGGGTTTAAGTTAGGATGATTGGATTTGATATGTGCGTTGGAGTCTTGCAGGACTTAGTAATTCGCACATGGAGCTTTGGTAAGTTTCACCAACTCACAACCTTGTGCTTGAGTCGGCGAAGGAGCATTGCAGAGTCGTGCGCTTGATGCATCCGAGGGACCGCCGGACGAGATGACTTGAAGCGAAGCCAAGGAAGCAGACTTCGAGGGCAAGAGGCGCGAAGGAGCATTGCAGAGCCGTGCACTTGATGCTGCCAAGGGACGTGACCATGAACGAAGAGAGCTTCGATGAGGGACTTCAAGTGAGATGAGAGAATGAGTGAAATATAAGTAGCTCATTAGGTGAACTTGGCTAAATGGCTGAGTGTCGGAGGCTCGACCGCAAGGGTTGAGGTTTACCCGACCGCCAGATGCTCAAACGGATGTTAAGTTTGAGATTTACCCGGCATCAGTCGACTGCCATGTCATGGCAATCGACTGCTCCAAGTCGATCATGGATCGACTGGTGTTTGGCTGCGGAATCAAATCGATCGATCAACTGCTTAGGGAAGTAGTCGACTGATAGCATTGTACATGGGCACAGAAGCTAGTTGTCACTCGACTGAAGTCGACATCAGTCAACTGATGATACCATCAGTCGACTGATGATCAAACTGTTGGAGAAAGCAGTCGCGGATCCCGTAAATCCGGCCTGGTCAGAAGCCGTTGGAGTCGACTGATGAAAGCATCAATCGACTGATAGTGTCCAACGAGAAGATTTGCTTCCTCTCTATAAAAAGAGAGGGTGGGGGCTTTTAGATGGTTAATGTTCATGCTCTAAACATCCTATTAAGTGCCCCACAAAGTTGAAACTCCTTCTCCTAGTTTTCTCACATCTATTGTAAAAGAATGTGTGTTCTCATTGTTGTAAAGGTTTACCTCCACCTTGCTTGAGCTAAAGGGAGAGACCATATTGGAGTGGTTTCGGAGTGATTCACCGGGGAACGAATCGGACCATGGATTAGCGGCGAGGCCGTGAACCACGTTATATCATTTGTTAGAATTGATTTTGTTTTTGCTTATCGTTATTGTTGTTTAGCTTTTATATTTTTGCTTGCGCTAATAGAATTTATAGACAATCAACGAAGAAATTCCATCATACGACGAAGAGGGCTATTCACCCCCTCTAGTCGGCCACCAATGTTCCAACATTGAATTCTTCCATTGTGCACATGTTTACGAAACATGTTCGAACACACACTCGCCATGGTGCCGGAAATCCAACAGCTCCTCCTTGGACAAGCCGCACTGCAACATTTGAGTTGCTTTTGCATTAGCTTCGATTTGTCTTTTAGTTGCGTTGGTCCTCTTATCGAAGTCCAGGGGCTCGCCTTGATCATTGGTGGGTAGAGCAAAGACGGTTTGGATGACTATCCAATTCTCGACTTGTGTTTTTAGAAAACACTCCATCCGACCTTTCCAGTAACGGAAATCATCTCTGTTAAAGAATAGAGGTCGGGTGGTGTTGTACCCCTCAATGTGGGCCATTTAAGAAAAGAGATCCTTGCACACAAAATGACGACAAGCAAAAAAGTTGCCAAGACTTTCATCTTGGATTAGTAGTGCGGGAGAAAAGAGAACTTAACGAAAAGCTTAAAACTTATGAATCGAAAAACCAAAATGAAAAGAAACTTAAAACAAAATGCTAGATTAGTGGTTGCACAAAATCGTAGCACCCCCGCTCTAATACCAATTATTGGATCGAAAAGTGCTAGAGTGGGGGGGGGGGTGAATAGTGTGCGTAAAAGTTCATTTCTTTTCATTTGATTTGACTAAGACAAAGTTGTGCAGCGGAAAAATAAATAAGACAATTTATTTTTACTTGGTTCACAACCCAACGGTTGCTACTCTGAGACCCCATGATCCTTGACCACGTATGAAGGGGCAATCCACTATAGAGTCTCCTCCTCATTGGAGGTAGGAGACAACGATCACAAAAATCGAAAGCTTGAGGATGAGGCAACAAACCTACCTCACCTCGTTACGATTAAAACCACGAATACAATAAATAAAAACAAACTTGCTGCTGCTGACGAAGAGGTTGTAAGCTTAGAATTGCATCAGCGTTATGACAGCATTACAACATTATGACGTTAGAGCTTTAGTATTGTGGGAGCACTTTGAGAACACGATTGATAATGTAGAGTTCGAGTCCTCCCCTCCTTTTATAGACTTGTTCCTTGGAATAAGTTCAGATCCAGATCCACAACTTATGTTTTTAAAAAACACTCCATCCGACCTTTCCAGTAACGGAAATCATCTCCGTTAAAGAATAGAGGTCGAGTGGTGTTGTACCCCTCAAATTGGGCAATTTAAGAAAAGAGATCCTTGCACACAAAATGATGACAAGCAAAAAAGTTGCCAAGACTTTCGTCTTGGATTAGTAGTGCGGGAGAAAAGAGAACTTAACAAAAAGCTTAAAACATACGAATAAAAAAACCAAAACGAAAAGAAACTTAAAACAAAATGCTAGATTAGTGGTTGCACCAAATCGTAGCACCCCCGCTCTGATACCAATTGTTCGATCGAAAAGTGCTAGAGTGGGGGGGGGGGTGAATAGTGTGCATAAAACTTCATTTCTTTTCATTCGATTTGACTAAGACAAAGTTGTATAGTAGAAAAAGAAATAAGAAAATTTATTTTTACTTGGTTCACAACCCAACGGTTGCTACTCCGAGGCCCCACGATCATTGACCATGTACGAAGGGGAAATCCACTAGAGTCTCCTCCTCATTGGAGGTAGGAGACAACGATCACAAAAATCGAAAGCTCGAGGATGAGGCAAAAAACCTACCTCACCTCATTACGATTAAAACCACAAATACAATAAATAAAAACAAACTTGCTGCTGCTGATGAAGAGGTTATAAGCTTGGCATTGTGTCAGCATTATGATAACGTTACAATGTTACAACGTTACGACGTTAGAGCTTTAGCGTTGTGGGAACACTTTGAGAACAAGATTGATAATGTAGAGTTCGAGTCCTCCCCTCCTTTTATAGACTTGTGCCTTGAAATAAGTCCAGATCCAGATCCACAACTTATGGATCTTATCACGAGGTGGTACCTTATCTTATCACGAAGTGGCAACATTAATCGTTATCTTTTTTGACCTTGTGTATTTGGTTGATTTTGATTGATGCCCTTCATCGATCATTCTGCTGTAGCATCGATCGACTACCAATAGCTAGTCATTGCCCGGCAATCAATCCCCTACAATAAGTGGTTAGCACGAAATATGGTAAATATGACAGTTCCTTACCGCCCGATCTTGACCTAGACCTTCCACTGGAAGTCTTAGTCGGATCACCACCTACAGTCATCCCCGTATAGAGGACACGACCTTACCATCTCTCTTCGCACTCGTGCTTATCTCTGGTCATTTATGACCTATCGCTTTGCTTCCAGTCTTCACCTGGGTTCTTCGACTCCATCTAAAGTTCTCCCGGTGTTGCTCGACCACCACAGTTTCTCAACATGAGATTCTCTGGGTGTCGCCGACCTTCAGCTCAACTTAATCATTCCTGCACACTTAGTTTATCTCATAAGATAATGATATGACCGTAACTTTGGGTCTTTGCCATAATCAAAACTTAGGTTCGATTATCTGGTGCCCCTGCACCAATAGAGAGACTTACTCATTTCTCATTGCTTGTACTAGGGATCCTTAGTGGCACACCTTGAGATGACAATCAACCACTCTTTGGATGCCTTTATTCAAGTTAACTAGGCATCTTCTGAAGCGTCGCACGGAGCCAGAGAGTTGATTGCCAATGCATCTTCCCATCCTTCCTCCCATAATGAAAGTTTATAGATTTTGACAAGAGATCTCCTTCACCTTTCAACGGAATGAGCACGAATTTTGAGCTTGCTGATGCCACCTAAGAGACTAGGGGAAGGGTCCAACTCTCCAATGGATGATGATCAACTGTGATTTTAGGAAGTATTTTTGCGTTTATTAATCAGATTGGTGTCGGGGCACATCTGTTCCCTCTTACTTTTGAACAAGAAATTTTGGACATATGTTTCTTATGCGGTAACGTCATCTTGCAATGGGGATCTGATTTTCTTAGATGTCTACGAGTTTTACTAGTCCCACATTTTTCCTTTACAGCTAAATCTCTAGGAGAGGAACGACAAAGTACCCTCTCTCCGTGATCTTTTTTACTTCTCCCTCCTTATAGTGAAGTCCTTATCCCTCTTAACTCTACCTAGTATCGTCCCCACAATCCTTCTCATACTATCTCAAGTGTTACAACTCTTTACTTCTGTTACTAATATCTCCACCTACCTTGTTAGGCCCTCTTACACTTCTCGGTTGGCTATAAAAGAGTGGAGGAGGGGGGGGGGGGTCATCTCCTCAACTCATGGAACAGGGTGTTCCTTACCATCTTTCTTCTTTATGATGTCTGAAGAAGATGTTGCCCTACATTTCCTCTCGGTAATAGGGGTGAGTGGTGAGATGAGATGTAACTCTAAAAGATCATGTTCTTTAGAATTTGCACATCGGAGTGTTGATTGGTTGATGTTCTCAGTTTGACAAGGAGCCTTTACTAATGGAGGGAAAGGTTGTCATTCCTCTAAGGTGTTCCTAGCTTCCCTTGACTCGATGGACAGTGAGAGCAAACCCGCCTAGTCGAGGTGGATGAGTAAGTGGGATCCTGCGCCCTTCATATGAGGTGGCCCGAGAATAATCCCAAATCCCTGGGTTATTCGTTACCCGAGGGATCTTTGGGTTAGTACCTTGATAGTCGCATTTTTATCGCGTGATTTCTATTTACATTTGGGGATTTTAGGCTTTTTGATTTGGGTAATTACGACTATTCATGACATTTTTGCATATTGGATCTAGTTGAAATTAATTGTTTATTCCCTATAATTTCAGTATTATTTTTCACGGGTGAATGTGATTTTGTAGGGAACAGGAAAAGAGCTTAATTGGAGCAATCACAGTCGTTTATCCAGATCTTGATCCATCATGTGAATCTTAGCCGTTGGATTTAAAGAAGATTAGGAGCAGAAATTGATCAAGGCGTTAATTAAAGACATCAACCCTAGCTCTAAATTGGTGGTTGAGATCAAATGAGCTGAATTGAGCGGCTGAGATAAATCATTCTTAAATTCCAACTTCTTCACACGCGAACACAGAATCGCAACACAGAGAAGCGACGTCTTCTTCCTCACGAGCGCGGTGACAACAATTCTTAACTACAACACTCCGGCGATGATTCCGGTAATCCCAGGTTCTTCCCTGATTCTATTTCATCGGGCGTCCTCTCCTTCCTTTGGTCCGGCGGAGCTTGTAGTTGCATTTGGGCGGCGACAGTCCATCGACCGAGCGGTGGAGTTCGTCTGTCTTCACCGATGATCCTCAGATCCCTCACCGGCGGAGTTGAGCTACCCTAGTGGGTCGTGGTCACGCGAAGCTAGGGGTGACTTGCTACTGTCAGGATCCCGAAGAATCTATTCCCAGTTCCGGCGACAACGCTTCTTCCAATCTAGGGTGCTCTTCAATAGTAGCTGGTGGCGATGATCCTCAGTTCCCAAATCCGATTCCATCCACATTGACTGCTCGTGATCACGACAGTCCCGCATCCATCATCGGAGCTGTGAACTATCGCATCGATCCAACTCTCGTCGGAATCCGACGAGAGATCCGTACCCTGAGACCCTTGGAGTGTTCGGTATTGTTGTAGGTCACTGGAGAGGGTGGTACCTTTTCGGTGTTTGTGGATGACTGTGTTTACTTTATTGATTTATTGTTGATTCAGTATTGTGATTCTTATTGTTTTACTGCATTGTTCACTTTGGGTATTTTAGTATTTTTACATTGTTGGCTCATTATTGTGCACTATATTTTTTTTCAGTATTGTTTCAGTATTGATTTCCTAGTGTTCAATGTGTTTCAATGATGTTTCAGTAGTATTTTGTTTATGTGTGGTAAATGATGCACGTGGTCATTAGTTTGATAGTTTAGTGAGTCTTGTTAATCATTTACAATGTTTACCTAGTGGTTAGATTTATTTCCTTTAGTGTAATTGTTCTTTCCATGTTTTTAGTTAATCTTCAGCCAGTGTGCTGTATAGTGATAGTACGGTGCTCGGTTGAATTGCTTTCATCATTAGTTAGGTTTTATTTACATTTGGCCAGTGCACCGTATAGTGACAGTGCGGTGATTGGTTGAATTGATTTCGTTTATTGCATTTCATTTATTGTAGTTTTTAGTGACTGTTTGATCACTGTGTCATATAGTGACAGTGTGGTGCTTGGTTGAATTGTTCACATTTGTTTAATCACTGTGTCATATAGTGACAGTGCGGTGCTTGGTCGATTTCTTTTCTGTCTGTTAGTTTAGTTTTTTTAGTGACTGTTTGATCACTGTGTCTTATAGTGACAGTGCAGTGCTTGGTTGAATTGATCACATTTTTTTGATCATGGTACCGTATAGTGATAGTGCGGTGCGTGATCACTTACTTTTGCACATTAGGATAGTTGCTTGTTATTTGGTAGTTAGATTTACTTCCTGTAGATTTAATTTCCATGTTTGTTTGTTTACCAGAATTGTTTGACCATTGCATCGTATAGTGACAGTGCGGTGCAAGGTTGGATCATTCTTGCATTAGGTTAGCTTCCCGGGAATTAATAATTGGTAGTTAGGTTTACTTTTTGCATGTTTAATTCTCATGTTTGCTTTTGCTTTTGCATTTTAATTGTTTTGATAATTATAAAAACCACCAGTGTTTACTTCTGTTTAAAATCAAACGTCCAACCATTAGGTTCATTGGGAGACGATCCGAGTCAGTCCTATACTGCATTAGTGTAGTTAGGGGGTTTGGTAAATAATTCGGTAAATGGTATCACGTGCGACACATAATTTACCATCTATCAAAATTTTGGCGTCATTGTCGGGGAACCTTTAATGGTGTTCGTTTATCTTTAAAATGTAGTTTGTTTGTTTATTTGTTTTTCTTTTCTTTTGTTATTAGTTTCTTGCTTGTTGTTTTTATTTGATACTCATTGTGTTGTTTGTTTTGAAAATGACCAGGTCTTTAGGCGATAAACTCTTTGAGTTGGATCCTGAGATTGATAGGACTTTTCACGCATTGCAAAGAGCACAGGGCAGGTCAGTTGATACTTCTGATTGTAGTCCATCAGAGTGGCAGATAGTTATGGCAGATAATAACAGGACTCTAAAGGAACTTGCAGCCCCTGATGTGACCTACCAGTACTCTTGCATTAGCTACCCAGCTTTAGAGGAGGATTTTGAGCTCAGATCAGGTACAATTCATCTGCTTCCTAAGTTCCATGGATTATCTGGTGAAGATCCAAACATGCACTTGCACGAGTTCCATGTGGTATGCTCTACTATGAAGCCACAGGGCATTTCAGAGGAGGATATCAAATTGAGAGCTTTTCCATTTTCACTGGATGGAGCAGCTAAGGATTGGTTGTATTATCTTCCCCCTGGATGTATCAATAGTTGGCTTGAGTTGAAGAAGGCATTTTTGGAGAAATTCTTCCCAGCATCCAGAACTGCTACCATCAGGAAAAGCATCTGCGATATTGGTGATCGGAGAGACATCGTATGAAATCTTGGAGAGATTCAAGAAACTATGTTCGATTGCTGACATGAGATCGATGACGATTGCTCATTCAGTACTTCTATGAGGGACTGCTTCCCATGGACAAGAGTATGATAGATGCAGCTAGTGGAGGGGCATTAGTGAACAAGACTCCAAGTGAGGCCAGAGAACTTATTGCAAATATGGCAGAGAACTCACAACAGTTTGGGAGCAGAGCTAAGTGACTAGAGGGGTGAGTGAGGCTCACCTGGCTTTTACTGATCAGGCGGAGATGAAGAATTCTATACAGGAGCTAACATCCTTAGTTAGGTAATTGGCTCTAAACCAGGCATGCCAATCTTCTATAGTGCCTATGCAACCTATGAGAGTTTGTGGTATTTGTTCGAGTCCATAGCATCCTTCTGATTCATGTCCTTCACTCCAGCAAGATGAAATAGTAGCAGCGACAAATCAGTTTCCTTCGGACCTCGACGCCTCGATGCTCGGCCTCCATATCGGCATCAACAACATCAAGATGCTCGGTCTCGATGCTCAAACAACATTCCAGATATAATTCGATGTCTGCCACTTATAATCTAGGATGGAGAGATCATACAAATCTGAGGTATGAGAATTCATTTTATCAGCAACCATTTCATCCAAGACCAGCATTTCAGAGATCCCTAGCAATTCAGAGTAACCCAGTACAGATCAGACCTTCTGTTCAGCCAGTTAGAGCTGAGTCTCCCAGTTCGAGTTCAAATTCAAAAATGGAGGATCTTGTGCAGCAATTTTTGGTACAGCAGCAGCAGTTTCAGTAGAAGACAGATGCATCTATTCAAAACATATAAAGACAGATCAGCCAACTTGCATCTAACATTAACCAGCTGCAGTCACAGGGATCTAGTGAACTACCATCTCAGACCATCCCGAATCCTAAAGGAAACATCAATTTGATTACACTGCGGAGTGGTAAAGTTACTTCAGACCCAGTACCAGATCCAGTTGATGATTTGAGTAGTTTAGAGCAGTGCAAAGTAGAGCAGGATCCACAGCCGCGATGATCGGAGTCGCCAGTTCAATTACCATTCCCTCAGAGGCCACAACCTAGGACGAGGGTTAGTGAAGAAAAGGCTAGGAAATTTCAGGAGCTTGTAGATTTGTTCAGTAAGGTGGAAGTTAATGTCCCTTTATTGACAATGATCGAGAAGATTCCCAAGTATGCCAAGTTTCTGAAAGAATTGTGTGTGCATAAGAAGAAGCTGAAAGGGAATGAGTTAATCAGAGTTGGAAAGAATGTTTCAGCACTTATTCAGCCTTTGCCCCAAAAGTGCGAGGATCCAGGAGTTTTCACTATACCTTGTGTGATTGGGAGCCATGTGTTCGAGGATGCTATTCTAGATCTAGGAGCTTCCATTAATGTGATGCCAAGGTCTGTTTTCCGTTCACTAGGTATTGGACCCTTGCAGTCGACAGGTGTAGTGATTCAGTTAGATAACCGCAGTCAGACTCACCCAGCTGGGGTGATCAAGGATGTGTTGGTTAAGGTGAGAGAGCTGATATTTCCTACAGATTTCTACATTCTTGACATTGAGGGTGATTCACAGAGCAGCAGAGCTCCGATGATGGATGCGGGACTGCCGTGATCACGAGTAGTCCTTTTTTTTTTTAGTTTTCAGATTGGATTGAGTGATTAAGCATATCAATGAGTTTGAATATATGCATGCAAGTATCTCCACACAACATTCCTACATGCAATTTATCAGTTTTATTCTTCTAATTCTTCTGTTGTTGCTTGTTCATTGTACCTTGATCTTCTTTTATATGTCTCTGTTGCAATCTATTTCTGATCTTGTTTAGATTTCAATAAATCCTTTTGATTCATGTATGGAATGTATTGATGGCAGTAGAGGAATAGATGATAAGCAAGCATATGGTAGGACAAGATTACATGGTGTTTTGAGGGTACCCCACTCCTAAGATCATTATGTGTGCATTAGTGCAATTATCCTTTTGGGAGGTTTTGTATTAGGCTTGGTTTATTTGATTTGATTGTAAATCATCATACATGTTGACTGTTGTAGGAGTCGTATCTTTGGAAAACCCTAGATCCGAATCGATTTGGTGATCCTAAGTAACTGATTTTTTCTGTCTCTGAATTATTGATCTAGGCATTGTTTGGGGGAATTAGTTAGGGAGTTAGTTTTTCTTTGCTTCTAGTATTGCTCGGGATGCGCAAAAATAAGTGTGGGGGAATTTGATAGTCACATTTTTATCGTGTGATTTCTATTTACATTTGGGGATTTTAGGCTTTTTGATTTGGGTAATTACGGCTATTCATGACGTTTTTGCATATTGGATCTAGTTGAAATTAATTGTTTATTCCCTATAATTTCAGTATTATTTTTCACGGGTGAATGTGATTTTGTAGGGAACAGGAAAAGAGCTTAATTGGAGCAATCACAACTGTTTATCCTGATCTTTATCCATCATGTGAATCTTAGCCGTCGGATTAAAAGAAGATTAGGAGCAGAAATTGATCAAGGCGTTAATTAAAGACATCAACCCTAGCTCTAAATGGATGGCTGAGATCAAAAGGGCTGAATCGAGCGACTGAGATAAATCTTTCTTAAATTCCAACTTCTTCACACGCAAACACAGAATCGCGACACAGAGAAGCGGCGTCTTCTTCCTCACGAGTGCGGCGATAACGATTCTCCACTACAACACTCCGGCGACGATTCCGACAATCCCAGGTTTTTCCCTGATTCCATTTCATCGGGCATCCTCTCCTTCCTTTGGTCCGATGGAGCTCGCAGCTGCATTTGGGCAGCGGCAGTTCATCGACCGAGCAGTGGAGTTCGTCTGTCTTCACCGGCGATCCTTAGATCCCTCACCAGCATAGCTAAGCTACCCTAGTGGGTCGTGGTCACGCGAATCTAGGGGTGACTTGCTACTATCGGGATCCCGCAGAATTTGTTCCCAGTTCCGGCGGCAGCGCTTCTTCCAATCTAGGGCGATCTTCAACAGCAGCTGGTGGCGATGATCCTCAGTTCCTAGATCCGATTCCATCCACATTGACTGCTCATGATCACGGCAGTCCCGCATCCATTATCGGAGCTGTGAACTGTAGGATATTTGAAGCTGCTAGAGGGGGGGGGTGAATAGCGTAGTGTTCGTTCGTAGATGGAATTCGATCGTAGTTGTCTCTACAATTTCGTTAATGCGCAGCGGAATAGTAATGAAAGTAATAATGAAATAAACAACAACGCAAACACAAATGTTTAACGTGGTTCGGAACCGAAAGGTTCCTACTCCACGGATTGGGTTCGTACGAACCCTAGCGATGCCAATCACACACCACTATAATAAACACTCCTCGACACAAGTCGGAGGCGGAGAAACCCCTTACAAGTAATCTTACAACAATAAGAAACTAAAACAAGCAATTACAACAATTTATATGAAAGACAAGTAAAGAAAAACTTTACAACTCTTGCTTTTGATTGCTTGAATGCTTGGTTATTTGATTAGCACTTGGAGACCTGATTTGCAGCAACAAATCGTCCCTAAAGCTCTCAAAAACCGGATCCATTTTTCTCCATCATGAGCTCCTTTTATAGCTTCAACCTGTACTGGAAAAAGTCGATCAGTCGACTGCTCGGGACCATCAGTCGACTGATCACACTATTGCTGTGAGACAACGGTGTAATCAACGCTGGAAAAATCCAACGGCTAGGACATCAGTCGACTGATCATGACCATCAGTCGACTGATGAACCATCACTCGATTGCTCATCCCAGCGATCGAGTGAGACTCCATTTTGTGCCCTGAAATCCGAGCATCAGTCGACTGATCAGAAGATCAGTCGACTGCTCAGCCAATCAGTCGACTACTCATCTATGGCAGTCGACTGCTAGGGCAATTCCCGCAGTCAAACCCTAGTTGACTATGCCAGTCGACTGCCACATGGCACCAATCGACTGGCACACCTCAAACATGAGGTTTTAGCCCAAGTATGGTGCCCCCATACTTTGCTAGACCACCCTTAGCCTAGACCTAAACCTTATAGCCACCTCCATCAGTCTTATGCCTCTCGGATCCCTCCAAGTCATCCATGACTTGTTCATCCATCGCGCTAGCCTTCAGGTGCTTCCATCGGCTATGTCATGCTAACGGTGTCTACACCGCCAAGGCACATTGGACTTACGCCGCCAAGACTCCCGCTTGGACTTTACGTCGCCAATACCAAACCCCTTGGACTTCAAATGCCAAGACTCAAGCTTGGACTTTCCCTTGCCAACCCATGTTGGACTTTCCATGCCAAGACCCATGCTTGGACTTTCCTTTTGCCAAGTACTCAAGACGTGGACTTTCCCATGACAATTACATTGTCATATGTTTTTGTCGAAACATCAAAACATCACTCGAGCCAAACTCGAGTCCTGGTCAATCGTGACCTGGGCCGATTGCACCAACAATCTCCCCCTTTTTTATGTTTGACAAAAACCAAACAAACCATTTGAGTTAGACCGCTAACTCAAGTCTCTTACCAATTATTCCAAATTGGTAATCCCAAATAATTTCCCAAATAATTTCTCCCCCTTTTTGACATACATCAAAAAGGTTAACCCTCCAAGGAGGTCAATATCTCATGTCTCAATGAGATATTACAATCTCTCCCTTGGTCCAAACATACCTAGGATGCCTACCATCTTCCTAGTGATAAGTCCCATATCACTTAAGAGAGGCAATCCTATATGCTCTCCCAATTTCCAAATTGAGTCTCTCAAAATCTCATTGTCCTCCTTATGAGGAAAAATATCATTCATTATCCCATGATGAATTCCTCCCCCTAAAGGCTTGCTCCCCCTTGACCATTGCACCAACAATGTCTTTGGGAAGTACCTAAGCCAATAGGAACTCTAAACCTTCAAAGATACGGTTAGAAGTTCAACATTGAATTTTTTAACACCTTAAATTTTGATACAAACCCTAAACACCTCTTCAAAACCATATCCAATGGATTTTCACCCTTTATAATGCTTCCCAAAGCATATCCTAGGGTTAGAAGTGATTAGGGACCTTAACCGTAGTTGAAACCGGGCTAAACAAACCTAGTTTTTCTGAAATTAGCATTATCGATCGACTCACGTCTACGGTCGGTGATGATGCCCATCATCGGATCGGCACTAAGCAGCGGTCGAGTGATACTGCACCGTATAAGTCGAGTCAAGTGCTACCCATCGTCAGAGCCTTAGAGCGATCGGTGAAAACCTGATTTTCAAATATCAGACTCGACTTTTGGAAATTCATAAGTAATTCTACGTAAATCAAAAAATCATGAAATTTGATACGTATATTACTTATCACACATACAATCGGTGAAAAATTTTGGAAAAATATTTTTACCATTGAAATAGGAGATTGGTACAAAGTTCAAAAACTATTAAAACTTTAAGATTTTTGATCTACTTTGTATCAACTTCTACAATGATGATGGCTATCAAAAGATACACTTCACCAAGGTTTTCTAAATTGATTTTAAAATGTTTTTGAAAACCTATTTCAAACCATGGTTTATTGGCTAAATATACATAACTTGTATATTAGCTTTCCTCATGATTCTTAGTGATGATTGAAATAAGTTAAGTTCATCTAGATGCACTATCTATGCACCTTGAACCTAACTCATTATCCTAACATCTCACATGTTGTCTAAGGTGTATACACACACATACATGTCAATTTAAATGTGAGATGTGGGATTATGATTATTATGGCCTCATGCATTTTCTAGGCAACCCTACTTGATTCCATTTTAAATAGGACTCCAAGTCATGCCATTTTTCCTTAAATCAATTCTAATCAAAATAAATGCATGAATGATCATGACACAAATCATAACAATAATAACGCATGGCCAATAATCATGATGTCATGACATGTGATATAATCAAAAAGAATAAACATGACATATAAAATAATCATAACCAATGGCATGACATGTTATATGATAAGATGAAATTTCATGTCATGATATAGCAACTTTCATAAACCAATACATTAATACAAATACACACTCAAACACACATGATTTTCATAAATAGAAATTTCATTTAATTTAAAAAGATTTCAGTTTTTTACATCCAAAATAGAGATTTGATATGCTCAATCTCACTACAAAAAACTGAAAAACAAAAATTCTAACATCCTCTAGATCTAGTCGTCTGCAGGAGGTGGAGGTGGAGGAGGCTGCTGGCTCAAAGTCCAGGCCCACATCATCTCATACATATCGAGCTGACGCTGCTCGATGCGGCTCTGGGACTCTACAATCTGAATGTATCCTCCTCCATCCGACCAAGACGTGCGCCCTGTAAGGGCAATCTCTTGCCGTAATATGGTTTTGATGGTGTGGCAAAGGGTTTAAGTTAGTGTGTTATGATGATTTGATATGTGCGTTGAAGTCATGCAGGACTTAGTAATTCGCACATGGAGCCGTGGCAAGTTTCACATCTCATGACTCGTGCCTTGAGTCGGTGAAGGATAGCTTTGCGGAAGCCGTGCGCTTGGAGCATCCGAGGGACCGCCGGACGAGAAGCTTGGAGTGAAGCCGGAGGAAGTAGACTTTGAGGCAAGAGACGCGAAGGAGCATTGCAGAGCCGTGCGCCTGATGCTGCCGAGGGACGTGGCCGAGAACGAAGAGAACTTCGAAGGCGAGGGACTCCGAGAGATGAGAGTGAGCGATTGTAACCCGGGAAGGGTAGCTCTTAGGTGAAACTTGGCCATTTGGCCAAGTGTCGGATGGGTTTTCCCGACACGGATCGGCCATGTCATGGCGATCGGCGCTCAATCGATGGGTTGATCATTGGTATAAGACCGGTTTAGTGCTTAGCGGTCGTAGCCATGGGTCTTGATCGGCCCGATGTCGGCAATGATCATTGCCGAGCGAGCGGTCGGCCCGATAGCAATGCATGGAGCCGCGAGAATGGGTCGACTTCGGTGAGCACTCGGTGATCGAGCATCGATCGGTGATGGTCCCATCAGTCGGTGATGCCAATCTGCGTTGGATGGAATCAGCGTGGAAGCGGCCCGTTGTTGGGCAGCGGCTCACGGGATCGATCGTGATCGAGGGCATCGATCGGCCCCCTGTGTCAACGGGAAGAAACCCTCTTCCTCTATAAAAAGGAAGGGGGTAAGGGTTTGGGAGCCCAATGCTTATGCTCTAATACTCTCCCAAAGTTCCCTAAAGGTTTCCATCCTCTTACTCAAGCTTATTTCCATTCTATTTGTAAGAGGAGTGTTTGTAAAGGTTACCTCCACCTAGCTTGGTGCAAAGGAGAGACCAATAGTGATTGGGTTTCGGAGTGATTCACCGTGGACGAATCGGACCGTGGATTAGCGGCGCAGCCGTGAACCACGTTACATCTCGGTGTTTGTATTGCTTGCTTATATTTTGTTTGTCTTTGTTTGTATTTGTATATTCCGCTTGCGCTAACGTTTTGTAGACGAACAAAATACGACATCCAACGATCGAGGGCTATTCACCCCCCTCTAGCCGGCCAATCGATCCCCAACAAGTAGTATCAGAGCCAAGTCGTTTGTTGAGGACTAACCGCCGCAACAAACACTTCATCTAAAGATGGCCGGCTCAAATATCCACCCACCGAAGTTCGACGGCGAATTCTCTTGGTGGAAAAATAGAATGGAGGTATTCTTCGAAACCGACTTTGAAATATTATTAATTATGGAAAACGGTTTCGAGTTGCCTAGGAACGAAAATGGGGAGCCATTGGAGAAATCGAGGTGGAGCAAAAGGCAAAGAGAAGAATACTTGGCGAATTCAAAGGCCAAGCACCACCTATACAATGTCCTTCCCCAACAAGAAGTAAATAGAATAGGGGAGTGCTCAAGTGCCAAAGAGATGTGGGAGAGATTGGTTGAACTTCATGAAGGCACTTCGGAAGCCAAGCTAGCGAGAAGAGACCTCCTCCGCTCCCAACTATCAAATATTAAGCTTGAAAAGGGAGAAAAGGTAACTTCCCTACATTCTAGAATTAAAGAAATATTAATTGGGCTAACAAGTGTAGGTGAGAAGCTATCAAACCGGGATATGGTAATGAAGGCCATAGATGCCTTTCCTCGGTCCTCAAAATGGAGCTCCATGGTGGACTCATTTTACATCTCCAAGAACCTAGAAGTGAGCACCTTGGAGGAATTCTTTTCAACCATGGAGCTTCATGAGACAAGGCTAGAAGGAATACAAGAAGAGCCTAGAGTCCAAAATTCAAGGGGAGTAGCCTTGTTGGCAAACAAGGGGAAGAAGAAGATGGAAGTCCCCTCCTCCTCATCCGATGAAGCCTCTACCTCCTCCATGGATAGCACGGAAGAAGCCTACATGGTAAGGAAGGTAAGGCGTGCATTTAAGAATCTTAGATTTGATAAATCTCATGATAGGAATAGAAGACCAAGGGGGAAGGTCATATGCTATAATTGCCAAGGAGAGGGACATATAAGGGATAATTGTCCCCTTCTAAACAAGAGCAAGAAAGAAGAAAAGAGGAAGAAGAAGGGGAGCAAGAAAAAGGAAGAAGAAAAGAAGGCAAAAGGAAAAGGGAAGGCCATGGCACTCAAAGCCAAGACATGGGATGACGTTGCCCCCGCCTCCTCATCCGAAGAAGAAGAGCATGTCTACTCCAACCTAGCACTTATGGCTCTTCATGACTCGGATTGCTCCTCCTCCTCCTCAAATGAAGAATCAAGCTCAAGTGGGGAAAGCTCAAATGAAGGGGGAGCTTCTACATCCTCATCATCCGAAGAAGAAGAAGAAGACATGGAAACTATGGTAATGAATGCTTCTCCTAAGAAAATAGTTTCCATAATCTCTAGTTTAACTAAGGACTTATTTGGCATGAAAAAGAAAAATAAGAGCATGCTAGATAAAATTAAGGCATTGGAAAATAAGCTAGAAAATGCATGCTTAAATGATAATGCTTCTTCTTGCCATGATGATGCATGCTCACATGATTATATGCCTTTGGATGTTAATGATGCATGCATAGAGGAAAATAGGGCATTAAGGGAAAAGGTAGATTATTTAACCAAAGGCCTAGAGAAATTCACTATTGGCTCCAACACATTAAATATGATCATAGGGAGCCAAAGAGCAAGTTTTAACAAAAAAGGCCTAGGATATAAGGAAAAGAAAAATAAAAAGGCCTACAAATGCCTAATAGCTAGGGGACAAGATAAAAAGAAAGTAATAGCTAGGAAATGGATCCCCAAGGAATACCTAGTGAACCCAATAGGAAAGAATTTATTTTGGGTTCCAAAATCCATCCTTAAGGGTTAGAAAACCCCTAGGGTAGTCAACCACATGGACCTAGCCTATATCATATTTTGGTTGACCTAGGATGACGGGACGATATTTTTTAGATAGTGTTGGGTGATGATAACGTACCCATAAATAGATAATAATGCTTAAATCATGATGATTGATGTAATTCCTATGTATATGTACAATCATGATTTATGTTTGGCACGTTATCATGAGAAATAGGTTTAAATCATGCTTTAGGTAATACTTTATTTATTATCATCATAAATACCTAATGCATGACTATTATTTGATGAATACATGAGTTTCATGATCATAATGTAGAATTCATTCATATATGTCTTTATGATCATGAGGATTATTAGGTTGATACTTAACCATGATAGAATTGCATGAATATATTGGTTAAGTATGCACAAATACCCCCTAGGATGCATCCCACACTCACTATAGGCTAACTTGATTGCAAACATAGCATGGGTGAGATGTTAGGATGATACAAATGTCCACTAGTGCCTATGGCATTTAGATGGTCATTTAAAGTATCAAAATAGCAATAATAGACCAATCATGGGGAAGGCTTATGTTTAATTCATAGACATATTGCCCAAAGGTCATGGTTGGATATTTCATAAGTTTTCAAAACAATTTCTTACTTTAAAATCCATGTATTCATGTTTTGAAACAATTGGAACCAAAACTAGGTGTTAAACTTGATACTATCATGATCCAAAACCTAGTAGTTTTTAAAGCTTTTGGATTTTTGGTAAAAATGTGAAAATATAATGATTTTGCATGAAAAACTATTTTTCCCTGATAGATATACTTAAATGAAATGTGTTCCCCAAATTTCATGATTTTTCAAATTTTCTGGAATTTTTTATGCATTTCTGAAATTCAAAAATCGAAATTCGAAAATCACGTGCTACCGATCGGATATCCGAACTCAATGATCGATGGCCTGATTTCACCAAGAATATTGAATTCCAATTTTTATCAACTTGTGGTATTTTCTTTCTATTAGACTTGGTGCCATATGTTTCTAACTTAGTATTCATATTTTTGATGGTGTCAAAGGGGGAGAAAATATTATGTTTTAGTTAATTATAAAAGGGGGAGAAATTTATGATAAATTTATGATATGGGGAGAGATTTAGGGGGAGTTTCATGGATTAAGGGGGAGTTGCATGTTGCTATCAAATGTTTATGTTTACATGCTTTCTTTCCTTTAAAATTTATATCAAATGTTTTTACCTAACTTAAACGGATTGCCACACATCAAAAAGGGGGAGATTGTAAGGGCAACCTCTTGCCGTAATATGGTTTTGATGGTGTGGTAAAGGGTTTAAGTTAGTGTGTTATGATGATTTGATATGTGCGTTGAAGTCATGCAGGACTTAGTAATTCGCACATGGAGCCGTGGCAAGTTTCACATCTCATGACTCGTGCCTTGAGTCGGTGAAGGATAGCTTTGCGGAAGCCGTGCGCTTGGAGCATCCGAGGGACCGCCGGACGAGAAGCTTGGAGTGAAGCCGGAGGAAGTAGACTTCGAGGCAAGAGACGCCGGGCGAGCATTGCAGAGCCGCGGCGCTGATGCGTCGCCGAGGACGGGCCGAACGAAGAGAACTTCAAGGCGCAGGGACTCCGAGAGATGAGAGTGAGCGATTGTAACCCGGGAAGGGTAGTTTAGGTGAAATCTTGGCTCATTTGGCCAAGTGTCGATGGGTTTTCGACACCGATTGCCATGTCATGGCGGATCGGCCCGAGTCGATGGGTTGATCGACCGTATAAGACCGGTTTAGTGCTTGGCGGCCGATGCCATGGGTGATCGGCCCGATGTCGGCGCGATCGCCGAGGAAGGCGGATCGATGGAATGCACTGCGGCACGGAATGGAGTCGACTCGAGCACTCGTGATCGAGCATCGATCGATGATGGTCCCATCACCGATCGATGCAATACCGCTGGATGGAATCCAACGTGGAAAGCGGCGTTGTTGGGCAGCGGCTCGGATCGATCGGTGATCGAGGGCATCGATCGGTGATCCTGTGTCAACGAGAAGAAACCCTCTTCCTCTATAAAAAGGAAGGGGGTAAGGGTTTGGGAGCCCAATGCTTATGCTCTAATACTCTCCCAAAGTTCCCTAAAGGTTTCCATCCTCTTACTCAAGCTTATTTCCATTCTATTTGTAAGAGGAGTGTTTGTAAAGGTTACCTCCACCTAGCTTGGTGCAAAGGAGAGACCAATAGTGATTGGGTTTCGGAGTGATTCACCGTGGACGAATCGGACCGTGGATTAGCGGCGCAGCCATGAACCACGTTACATCTCGGTGTTTGTATTGCTTGCTTATATTTTGTTTGTCTTTGTTTGTATTTGTATATTCCGCTTGCGCTAACGTTTTGTAGACGAACAAAATACGACATCCAACGATCGAGGGCTATTCACCCCCCTCTAGTCGGCCAATCGATCCCCAACACGCCCATGGAGGCTTGCCCTACTAAGAGCTCTGATAGCCTAGAGTCGACTGTCTACTGATAGTCCTGGAATCTGGACTCCAGGTGGCCAAGACGATCTGATGGACCTGCCGCTGATGCATCTGTTGGCATCTGATCCTCCTCATCAACGGTGTCTGGATCCTCATAGTCCTCTCCAGCCTCTCTAGGCACCAGAGGCGGCTCTCCATGTGCTCTGGGCGGTGGTCGAGGTGCCAACTCCATCTACCCATGCCCCATCCGCAGCTTCGCTAACGAGAAGTTACGAACTGATATGCAGTCGTACACCTCAGATAACGCCCTCAGTGATCCCCTGTGAATGTTGATGCCTACTGACTCTAACCATGCAGTGATAATGTGGCCATAAGGCATATGCACTTTCCCTTGTACAGGGGAAATGAAATGCACAATGCAATAAAACATGTTTAATGCAATGTTTATGTCTAATCTATTACGCATGGCGTACAGTAGAAAGAGATGGGGAGGCCGAATCTTGGCCAGACCCCGAGTCACGATCGGAAGAAAACACCCAACAATGACCTTGTAGAGTACATTGTCAGGTGCAGATAGCTCAGTAATAGAAAATAAATTCCGAGCTGGTGGACGAGGATGACCAAAAAAATGCTCATGCATGGAGTCCAAAGAGATATGGTCAAATGACTCGGGTAAAGGGGCATCAAAGGTAGGGTAGAAAATGGTGTCATCCGATGGCTTACACTCAAGAAACTCCTGCAACATCACAGGAGTGAACTCTAAATCGCGTTTTGCAACGCGAGTAGTGTAGGTAGGGCCATCGTCTACCTTCTTTAAGTTCTGATAAAACTCCTTAAGGAGATCATCATTGATGTCATGTGTGCATAAGACAATTTTCATAAGATGATAATATGCAAATATGTCCATGACGTCACTATAGTAACGTGTAAAGAAGTCCCTATCGATGTACCTAACCAACATAGGTTGGTACAATCGTGATTCACCCTCGGGTGGATCATTTCTACGGGATCTCCTATATGAATGTAATGCAACGATATGAAATGCAAGGGCACCAATACACGATTAGATTATAATAGATTACAATGGAAAGGAAAAATTAGGGTTTTTGAGTAAGAAAATTTTACTTCGGTGCCATTTGGAGGGGTGATGAGGGAATACTCGGATATCGCTGAAAAAGTCGCCGAAAAGTTCGCCGGAGGACTGGATGCCGAAACCCTAATCGAAAAAGAGAAAGCAACCACTGGAAATGAGTGGATTAGGGTTGTGAGACGAGTGAAAGCATTGGTGGAAGAGAGTGGCTATCAAACCTAGGACTTAGGCGGCCGGCTCGGTCGGAAATCTCGTCGGAGAAAGGCAGCGGCGACCGGAGAGGAGAAGGAAGTGAAGAATCGTCGCGTGAAGACGCCGAACCCTAGCGGTTCGGCGTTATAAAATCGCGATGCCAGTCGACTGATGCGCATCATCAGTCGACTGATCGCGGTTTATGAGCGATTTTATCGAACCGGATCGATTACTCGGCTCGTGAATCGATGAGTCTTCGTGTCGCGTATTACGAATATCACCGATCGATGTTGCCCATCAGTCGACTGATGCGATCACCACTCGACTGCTCAGCGAGCACTCGACTGATGATCCTCTGCCTCGATGAACAGTACCATCAATCGACTGATGTATCCCATCAGTCGACTGATGTTCAAGCAGTCGAGTCCCGAAAATAGCACTCATCACGCGCGATCGTATCACGCTACTGATATGATCGATCGATATCTGATTTCCAGTTCTGAAATTCAGAAGATCTCGATTTCTTTATCTAACTTATTCCATTTTCTCATGTTTAATCTTGTATATCGAACATATTGATGTTATGCTTATATTCATGTATTCGTTAATGTATTTTGATATTTTATTTCATTTTAGCAAACATTAAAATCCAATGGTTTCAAAATCCTAACATCTCACCCTTTCTAAGTGTTGAAATACACATTCAAGGTAAAAGACTTGTTTTGTGAGATGCAATCCACCCTAGACATTCCTTCCATGCAAACACATGGTGAAACACATGAAGCATGGTAAGTGCAAGACATCAAGGTGTGTGGCACTTGAGTATCACTGTTGATGTTACTTCTACATCTTAAACACACTTCTCTTGATACATTGATTCCTAAAGTGTGCCAAAAATCAAAGTTACACACTATGACCTCTAAATCTAGATTGTGCCAATTTTATTGATTTTCATGATTTCAAAAATATATTGGCACATCCTAAAATCTTTTAGGATTAAAGCTCAAATGTATTTCCAAGGTAACAATAACCTTGAAAATAACCTAAAGTGCCACCTTTACCATGGTTGAGTTAACTACCCATCCAATCATGGTTGGCACATTCTAACCCATTTAACGTGAATCAATCACGCTCTTTGGAACCCAAAATCTATTTGAGCTCATTGAATTAATTAGGTATTCCTTAGGAATAACTTCTCTAGATACCTTCCTAATGACCCTCCTAGGCTTGTTAGCCTTGATCATTGTGGTCTTACCTAGGTTGATTCTAGAGGTAACTCCCCTTGCAACCTTGGTCTTTCTAGACCTAGTTTGTGTTCCATAGTCAAATGGAACACAATGATAAGCCACCTTAGGCTTAGGTTTGTGACCCAAACCTTTTTTGCCCTTGGTTGACTTTTGTCTTTTGGGTCCTAGATGTTGACTTTGAGATCTTGACCCTTGACTTTGACCATTAGACCCTTGAAACTGATTTTGTATCTTATTTAGGGTCTTTTCTAGTTTTTCAAGCCTTGACCTTAAGGCTTGGTTCTCTAATTCTAATTGCCCAAATGATTTTTGATTAGATTTTTGGGCATTACCATTCACCTTAGACATATGTTTACCCTTATTGGGATTGATACCTAAATGGTTTTCGATTTTCTTAATTGCTTTTTTAGGAATGACATTTCTAGGGACATTAGTCCCAAATTTCTCCTTCTTTGAAATAGATCTAGAGTTATCATTCCTAGCATGCTTCGATTCATGAGTAATAGCAAAGTTATTTGAATTAATTCTAGCATGCTTTTGCTTAGAATTTAAGGAATGAGCATTATGAAAATATACCTTAGGGTTTGCCTTAGTAGCTCCCCCTACTTGTGATGCTCCTTCTTGGGTCTTCTTGCTCCCCCTAGGACATTGATTTCGGTAATGCCCCGGTTGCCGACATTTGAAGCAAATGATGTGCTCCTTGTCTTTAGGTGATGGAGAACCGGCATCGTTTGACTTTTGTTGACTTTTAGGTGCCGGAGGAGTCTTCTTAACCTTCTTTGGGCACTTGCTCTTATAGTGCCCATACTCCCTACACTCAAAACACAATATATGGATTTTATTTGAAATTAGAGTGTTTGAGTTACCTAGGTTAATTGAGATCGGAATTGGATCTTCTTCATCTTGACTTGATGTCGAAGCTTTCTCTTGTTGCTCCGGAGTGGAGATTCTTTCCTCCCCCTCAATCCTAGAGGTGGAGGTGTCTTCTACTTCTTTATCCACCGATCCAGAAGTTGACTCCTCTTCAACTTCCGATTCCTCACTTGCTCGTGAGGAAGATGATCTCTCTTTATCCTCTTCCTTATCTTCTACTACTTGTGCCAAGTGGGGCTTCTCATTGAACTTGGCTAATTTGTCCCATAGCTCCTTGGCATCAAGATATTCACCTAGCCTAGACAAAACTGTTGGTCGAGGCGGTTCGCTAGAGGGGGGGGGTGAATAGCGAAACAAAAGCTTTTTGCGAAATCGTTCTTTGAAAGTCGAGTAGATAAATTGCAGGGGAAATATAAACAATAAATAAAAGAGACAATTCTTTTTACTTGGTTCGTAGCCTTCGGCTACTACTCCAAGGCCCTAGTGGTCCTTGACCACGCACGGAGGGCAAAACACTAAACGAACTCCTCCTCGTTGGAGGTAGGAGTTAATCGATACAAGAACAAAACTTGAGGTAGAGGGACACTCCCCCTCTCCTCGTTATGATAGAAAAAGAGCTTCGAAAAAGTAAATGAACAACGAATAAATCTAAAACCGACATACAAAAACTAAAAGAAAATTAAACCTAGCGTCGGAGAAAAAGAACTTCGTTGTCGGAGAGTTATAGCTTTGCGGAGGCTCTTGGAAGCTTAGAATTGATGAGAAAACCCTAGGTTAGGACCTCCTTTTATAGCCTTTGAGCCCCTTTTCGAGAGGAACCCTAGCCAATCACAATTGAGCACCAATCTCCTTGAAATGGGGGCCATCATCGATCGTGATGGCAACAACATCGATCGTCTTGACTCGGCGTGATCGGCCGATTGTGGCCGATCGAGTCCTCAAGGCGATCAGTGATGTTTGCTGCAAGTCAAAGTTAGCTTAACAAAAACATAATTTCGACGGTCGTCGACCGTCTGATCTCGACCTAGACCATCTATAGGATGTCTTTGGTCAGATCTACGCTTAAGATCATCCCCGTAACGAGGATACGACCTCACTTACGCTCGCACACACGAGCTTACCTCGATACTTACGTCTTGCTTTTGCTTCCGGCCTTCCACTCGATTCCTTCGGCTCCCTCTGAAGTCACTCGAGTGTCGCCCGACCATCGCGGCTTCCTCCGAGTGTCGCTAGCCTTCAGCTCCAGCTATAGCAATTTTCTGCACACTCGATTCAGCTCGTGAGATAACAACATGAGCTTGACTTTGTATCGTTTGCTATAATCAAAACTCAGGTTCGACTTAGGTGTCTACTGCACCAACAATCTCCCCCTTTTTGATTTATGGCAAACCCACATACAAAGTTAAGTAAATAGCAAGCATGAAGAATAATGTGCATTAGAAACAAACAAGAAATAAAGAAGATTAAGTTGGAGCAGTAAGGATTTTCTTCAAGTACTCCCCCTTGAGGAAACCTCCCCCTTGACCGAGGGTGAGTCTTGAAGAAAGACCTTAATCCTCCCCTTTGAGGGTTTCTTTAAGTAATTAACATTACTTAAAGTTGGCCTTAGTAAAACGTTTAAGTTAAGAGTTCTTCCTTGGCCCTTTCTCCCCCTTAAGTAAAACATTAAGGGCATAATATTTAAAAATAAGTAAAACGTTGACGGCACAAATAAGTTTAAGTTAAGAATTCTCTTAACTTGGCCTTTAATAAGTTTTCAAAACTTAAATTTAACTTTTGGTTTAAATATAAAGTAAGAGTTAAGTTATCAAAAAAAATTTGACTGACCCCTTAACTTTGGCCTTTTCTCCCCCTTTTGCCATATATTGAAAAGAGTGAGGGTGTGTGTGGAAAACAAAAATAAGCGTTAAATTTAAAGTCCAAGCATGTTCCACATTATTTTAAAAATAATATACTGAAAATAAGTTCATCTATAAAATGTTCGACTCATATTTGGCTTGATTGATATGAAAGATCAACCAGTCCTGGTCAGAGTCGGTTAGTATGTATGATTATACTCCGTGGTTCATAGCGATGCACTAACTCTACATCTGGAACCAGGAGTAAGGTCCTAACATCTCACGCCCATCTACGTGGCTAAGTACACAAACACATTAGTCCTATGTGTTGTGAGATGTATTGGCTCCTTAAATCTATAGGTGCATGATATCTAAGGTATGTCCTATACTAGTTCCATAAAAAATGAAAATTAAGAAATAGTAGTAAGAAAATATAATTTGCAAGTTCCTATTCTACTACGCACATGCTCATTTTTCATCTTAATAGACTAAATTCGGCTTCGGGTAGGGGTTTAGTAAATAGGTCTGCTAAGTTAGACTTTGATTCGACGTATTCGAGTTGTATGGCTCCGTTGGCCACATGTTCTCGAATGAAATGGTGTTTGACCTCTATATGTTTGGTCCTAGAGTGACATATCGGATTCTTTGTAAGATTAATTGAACTAATGTTATCTACGTGAAGTTTAGTATTTGTAAAGTCTAACTTAAAGTCACGGAGAGTGTGCTTCATCCAAAGAAGCTGCGTGACACACTCACCCATCGCAATGTATTCGGCTTCGGTGGTAGATAAAGCAACATAGTGTTGCTTCCTACTGCACCAACTCACTAGACTCGAGCCGAGAAGTTGACAACAACCACTCGTACTCTTTCTATCGAGCTTACTACCGGCATAGTCTGAATCGGAGTAGCCGGTTAGTTCGAACTCGGTAGATCTAGGATACCAAATACCGACATTAAGTGTACCCTTTAGATATCTAAGGATACGCTTGACTAGAGTTAGGTGAGACTCCTTGGCACAGGTTTGAAACCTTGCGCACATACTTACTGCAAATAAGATATCAGGTCGGCTTGCAGTTAAGTAAAGGAGACTCCCTATTATGCTCCTATAGTATTTTAAATCAATTGAATTTCCGATTACATCTTCTTCTATATTCACATTAGTTGCCATTGGGGTATTAATAATTTTAGCGTCTTGCATTCCAAAGCGTTTAATTAATTCCCTAGTATATTTGCGTTGATGTAGGTATATTCCATCTTTAGTTTGTTTAATTTGTAGACCTAAAAAGAAACTTAACTCGCCTACTAAATTCATTTCAAATTCACTTTCCATAAGTGAAATGAACTCATTTAGTAGGATTGAGTTGGTGGTTCCGAAAATAATATCATCTACGTAGATTTGGGCTATGAATATGTCTTTACCTAAGGTTTTTACGAAAAGGGTTGGGTCAACTACACCTTGGTTAAAGCCTTTGGACTTAAGATAAATCGAAAGTCTCTCGTACCAAGCTCGCGGAGCTTGTTTAAGTCCATAAAGCGCTTTCTTTAATCTAAGGACATGATCGGGTTTGTCTAAACTTTCGAAACCGGGGGGTTGACTAACGTAAACTTCTTCTTTAATGTATCCATTTAAGAATGCAGATTTCACATCCATTTGAAACAATTTAAATCCTCGATGTGCTGCATATGCTAATAGCATTCGAATGGACTCTAATCTAGCTACTGGGGCATAGGTCTCGTCGTAATCTAAACCTTCGACTTGACTAAACCCTTTAGCAACTAGTCTAGCTTTATTTCTAACTACTTCACCTTTATCATCAATTTTATTTCTAAACACCCACCTTGTTCCAATGATTGTTTTATCTTTAGGTGGTGGTACTAATTCCCATGCGTTCCTAGTGAATTGAGCCAACTCTTCTTGCATTGCAATAATCCAATCGGGATCAAGAAGAGCTTGGTCAATAGTTTTGGGTTCAATTTTAGAAATCAAAGATATTTGACTAAGGTTTCTGTATGAGGCTCTAGTTCGAACTCCTAGACTTGGATCACCTATCACTTGGTCGATAGGATGATTCGTTTGAGTCCTAGTTGGATTTGGGTTTGAGTCTACAACTTGATCCATAGGATGACTCGTTTGAGTTCTAGTTTGGTTGGAGTCATCTATCACTTGGTCGATAGAGTGACTTGGTTGACTTAGGTTAGGATTAACACTAGACCTGACCTCCGGATCAGAGTTAGGTCTAATATGAATCGGCTCGCTAATTGGGGTTGCCGGGGGTTTTGTAGGTTCATGTCCTTCATCGAATACTACATTGATAGTTTCCTCGACTCTAAGGGTGTCATGGTTATATACTCTATAAGCTCTACTTGTAGTCGAGTATCCTAGAAAGATTTCGGTCGTAGTTTTGGATGTAAATTTCCCTAGGTAATCTTTAGTGTTTAGGATATGTACCTTACACCCAAATACCCTAAAATACTTGATGTTAGGTATTTTATCGTGATAAATCTCGTATGAGGTCTTAAGGTGCCTCTTTACCATAAGGATCCTATTCTGGACATAGCATGTCGTACTCACGGCTTCGGCCCAAAACCTATCGGGTAGGTTATACTCATTAAGCATTGTCCTAGCGGCTTCTTGTAGGGTTCTATTTTTGCGTTCTACTAGGCCATTTTGTTGTGGAGTTCTAGGGCAAGAGAACTCATGGTGATATCCATTTAGGTTACAGAATTCTATAAACCTATGGTTTTCGAATTCATCACCATGATCAGTCCTAAGTCTTTTGATTTTAATGCTTTATTGATTTTCTACTAACTTAAATAGGTTGATTAATTGACCTAGGGTATCACTTTTGTGTTTGATGAACCTAACCCAAGTAAATCTAGAGTAGTCATCAATAATGACTAAACAGAATTTACTTCCGTTAAGTGACTTAGCTCCGTGTGAATCAAATAGATCCATGTGTAGGAGCTCAAGCACACTTTTGGTTCGTTCTTGACTAGTTAGTTGATGTTGTGTCCTAGATTGTTTACCTTGTTGACAAGCATTACATATTTTATTATCCAAGTTGTTGAGGTTAGGCAAACCTCTGACTAAATCACTCTGACTCATCTTGTGGATGAGTCTTGGGTGTGAGTGACCGAGTCGTCGGTGCCACAACCATGATTCCTCTTGCCGTGTCATAAGACACTTAGTTGAGGAGTTAATTAAGTTGATAGTGTAAATGTTGTTATTTCTAGTCCCTTTAAGAATTATTTTAGAGGTTTCGTTTGTATTAATTATACATTCATTTTTTAGAAATATGACCTTATAGTTATTATCACACAATTGGCTTACACTGAGAAGATTATATTGAAAATTTTCTACTAATAAAACGTTTTGAATGACAAAATTTGAGTTAAGATCAATATCACCTGATCCGATGATTTTGAGCTTGCCGTTATTTCCGAAGGCTACCGATCCTTATCATTTGAATCGAAGCTTCGAAAACTTGAGTTGATCCTCGGTCATGTGTTGGGAGCAACCACTGTCCAACATCCATTGATCATACACGCAAGGTAGTTGGATCGGATATTGGATTTAAAAAATTGGTTGAAAATTATTAACCTAAATCATCTCACCCATGTCTACATGATCAAACATGTTAATCCTATATGTTCTTGTGAGATGACTTCCAATTTTAGTTGAATTAAATTTAATGACTTAAACACTTGTCAACCTTGCGTTAGATTCGTATTTGACCTTAGGCTCATCAAGTCACCTTTTCAAGATCATGGCTTCCAGGTCGTGGCGAGGCACAGAGGCCTTCTTTGATCGGAAAAACGACCACTTCCTTAGACAAAGCCATTTTCAAGAAAATAGAGAATTGACTCACCTAAGACCACTTCCTGGTCTAACTAGTCTAGGATACGGCGAGGTAGCTTCAGCTAATTTCGCTCGGTCAAGTGCACCGAACTAGATACGCCTTATCTAGCCCGAATACACAAGACTCCTCTTTCCTATCGTACTATCATCTCGCCGCGTCCTGGTACTATGTTATCAAGTATTGATGAGTTATAGTCCTATCTAACCATTCTAAAAAGAAAAATCAAACTAAATAAAAACCTAAGCATGCAATTTCTAAGTTAAAACGCAAACAAATTTCGTACTAGCTCCCCTTGGACCATTGAATCGATTTGGTCTCTCTACATAGTGGATTTGGTCCTTGGGAACCCAGTACTGGTTTGATCCTAAGTTTGAAATCAAGGTGGTCTTAGGGACCCATGCTTGGACACGTTTTTTATGTCGACTTACAATCGACATATACGACTTATTGGTCGTGTTTGAGCAAAACCCTAGCCCGACCTTGTTGTGCACGGCCCTTTGCGATCCAAGTAGGAGGTCAAGTCCTTTGGATCCCAAAGTAAACCTTTCCAACGTATTCCTAAGATCTTCGACTTGACTCTTCAAGAGTGAGTTCTCAACTTCGAGTTTTTCAACCTGAGTTGAGTCCTTCTTTTGAACTCGACTAGTCGAAGAGGTTAGGGAGACCTCGTGTTTGAGGAGTTTAACTTCCTCAACCAGGGTCTTGACCTTGGACTCAGACTTAGCTAACTTTCTATTTAAAAACTTAATTGCACTATAAAGTGTAGTAATAAGAGACCGACTTACCTTGAGTGTATCTTTTGAACCGGATGCGTATCCGTGGCTCGTCTTGAATAGTGCTTCGCAGTCCGACTCGTCTTCGGTTTCCGATTCAAGTTCCAGTTCCGACTCTGTCTTCGATTCCACCGGTTTAGCCATGAGGACTCGATCGTTATCTTCTTCCCAAGTGGCGTTAAGTGCCTTTTTGTGTTTTGGTGCCTTGCTCTTGAGTTTTGGGAATTCGGACTTAATGTGTCCAAACCTGTTGCATTCATAACATCTTATGTTTGAACTTTTAGGCTTACCTTCGTTGGGTCGAGTGACGGCTCATTTTCGGGCCTTGACTATCCTCCGAACTAGGTTGACTAGTTCGGCCTCCATTTCCGAGTCGACCTCCGAATCAGACTCATCCTCTTCTTCCTTCGGAGGTGGCTTGCTAGCGGTTTTCTTCTTTGAACCTACAAATAATGCTATACCTTTCTCGGGTTCCGAGTTAGACTGCTCATGAAGATCAAAATCAGAAAAAAGTTCATCTAATCTAAGTTTAGAAAGATCCTTGGAGACCTTGTAGGCATCGACCATGGATGCCCACAAGGTAGTCCTCGGAAAGGAGTTTAGTACATACCTTATAAGGTCGCAGTTTTTGACCTTTTGCCCGATTGCGTGTAGGTTGTTGACTATGTCTTGGACACGGGCGTGGAGTTGCGTCGCGGACTCGTGTTCCTGCATTTTTAGGTTGTATAGTTTATTGAATAGAAGATCACGCTTACATACCTTGGCTTCATCGGTCCCTTCGTGTAGCTCCACTAGTTTTGTCCAAAGGTCCTTTGTGCTTATGAAGGGGCCGACGCGATTTAGCTCTTCCTTGGATAAGCCGCATTGAAGGATTTGAGTTGCCTTAGCGTCGGCTTCGACTTGTCTTTTTGTCGCAATGGTCCATTGGTCATAATCCAAGGATTCACCCACTTCATTAGTCGGAAGTGTGAAACCCGTTTGGATTATGATCCACATCTCGATTTGGGTTTTGAGAAAGCACTCCATCCAACCTTTCCAGTAACGGAAATCATCTCCGTTGTAAAACGGAGGTCGGACGGTGCTAAAACCCTCGAGATGGGCCATTTGGAAGGGAAACCTTGCACAAAAAAATACCAAAAAAAACACGAAAAAGATTCCAAGACTTCGCCTTGGATTAGTAATGTAGGAAATGAAAAGAAACAAAAGGAATAAACGAGAAATAACCAACTAAAATAAAAGATGAGCACACAACCTTCGATGTCCCGAAAATGGTACTAAACAATGGTTTTTTGGGATGAAGACAGCTTGTTACGAGGGTTTACCCTCATAAGAAGTGTAGATCTCTCTGAGAGCTTCGTTTTGGTAGGTAGACCGTGTCATGGATCAACTTGTACGAAAAGTTATGCCCGTTTGACCGTCAGCTACTCCAAAAGCGAATACTTGCAAAACAAAACCAAACGAAGAGTACTAAGACTTCGTCTTGGATTAGTAGTGCGGGAGAAAATTTTAAATGAACGAAAAACAAATCTGTAAAAAAAAATGTTAGATTGGTGGTTTCACCAAATCTAAGCGCCCCCGTCTCTAATACCAATTGTTGGATCGAGGCGGTTCGCTAGAGGGGGGGGGTGAATAGCGAAACAAAAGCTTTTTGCGAAATCGTTCTTTGGAAGTCGAGTAGATAAATTGCAGTGGAAATATAAACAATAAATAAAAGAGACAATTCTTTTTACTTGGTTCGTAGCCTTCGGCTACTACTCCAAGGCCCTAGTGGTCCTTGACCACGCACGGAGGGCAAAACACTAAACGAACTCCTCCTCGTTGGAGGTAGGAGTTAATCGATACAAGAACAAAACTTGAGGTAGAGGGACACTCCCCCTCTCCTCGTTATGATACAAAAAGATCTTCAAAAAAGTAAATGAATAACGAATAAATCTAAAATCGACGTACAAAAACTAAAAGAAAATTAAACCTAGCGTCGGAGAAGAAGAACTTCGTTGTCGGAGAGTTGTAGCTTTACGGAGGCTCTTGGAAGCTTAGAATTGATGAGAAAACCCTAGGTTAGGACCTCCTTTTATAGCCTTTGAGCCCCTTTTCGAGAGGAACCCTAGCCAATCACAATTGAGCACCAATCTCCTTGAAATGGGGTGATAAGCCTTGACTCCTCGAATCTGATCATTGACCATCAGTCGATTGATGGCCATCATCAGTCGACTAATGGCGACGATCGATCAGTCTTGACCTCGGATCGGCCCGATTGGCGGCGCAAGTCAAAGTTAGCTTAACAAAAACATAATTTCGACGGTCGTCGACCGTCCGATCTCGACCTAGACCATCTATAGGATGTCTTTGGTCGGATCTACGCTTAAGATCATCCCCATAACGAGGATACGACCTCACTTACGCTCGCACACATGAGCTTACCTCGATACTTACGTGTTGCTTTTGCTTCCGGCCTTCCACTCGATTCCTTCGGCTCCCTCCGAAGTCACTCGAGTGTCGCCCGACCACTGCGGCTTCCTCCGGGTGTCGCTAGCCTTCAGCTCCAGCTATAGCAATTTTCTACACACTCGATTCAGCTCGTGAGATAACGACATGAGCTTAACTTTGTATCGTTTGCTATAATCAAAACTCAGGTTCGACTTAGGTGTCTACTGCACCAACAAAAACATCATTAGGTATCAAATCTTCTAAGAGTTTTGTTACCTTGGCTTCGGTTTTGAATTTTTGCCGTTGCTCTTGGGTCCATTTCTTCAACTTGAGGACTTGTCCCTTCCTATCCTGAGGAGGTTCAAAACCTTCTACGAGGATGAACCAATCCTCTATATCCATCATAAAGAATGTCTCCATTCTTGTTCTCCACGCCGAAAAGTCTTCTTGATCATATGGCGGTGGAGTGTTGATGTCCCATCCAAGCTTGTTTTGGAATTCCATCTTCCCTCTAGCCTTTTAGCTCCCGGCGGTTAATCCGTAGAAGAGCCCCGGGCTCTGATACCAAATGTAGGATATTTGAAGCCGCTAGAGGGGGGTGAATAGCGTAGTGTTCGTTCGTAGATGGAATTCGATCGTGGTTGTCTCTACAATTTCGTTAATGCGCAGCGAAATAGTAATGAAAGCAATAACAAAATAAACAACAACGCAAACACAAATGTTTAACGTGGTTCGGAACCGAAAGGTTCCTACTCCATGGATTGGGTTCGTACGAACCCTAGCGATGCCAATCACACACCACTATAATAAACACTCCTTCTCGACACA
Organism: Wurfbainia villosa; assembly: GCA_025175895.1. Classification (NCBI taxonomy): domain Eukaryota; kingdom Viridiplantae; phylum Streptophyta; class Magnoliopsida; order Zingiberales; family Zingiberaceae; genus Wurfbainia; species Wurfbainia villosa. Next base: position 86,888,880 of record CM046004.1, read on the forward strand.
AGTCGGAGGCGGAGAAACCCCTTACAAGTAATCTTACAACAGTAAGAAACTAAAACAAGCAATTGCAACAATTTATATGAAAGACAAGTAAAGAAAAATTTTACAACTCTTGCTTTTGATTGCTTGAATGCTTGGTTATTTGATTAGCACTTGGAGACCTGATTTGCAGCAATAAATCGCCCCTAAAGCTCTCAAAACCCGGATCCATATTTCTCCATCACGAGCTCCTTTTATAGCTTCAACCTGTGCTGGAAAAAGTCGATCAGTCGACTGCTCGAGACCATCAGTCGACTAATCACACTGTTGCTGTGAGACAACGATGTAATCCACGCTGGAAAAATCCAACGGCTAGGACATCAGTCGACTGATCATGACCATCAGTCGATTGATGAGCCATCACTCGACTGCTCATCCCAGTGGTCGAGTGAGACTCCATTCCTGCGCTCCTATCGAAGATCACCGATCCGATCGTAAGATCACGATCGGTCAATCACCGACTACTCATCTATGGCAGTCGACTGCTAGGGCAATTCTCGTAGTCAAATCCTAGTTTACTATGCCAGTCGACTGCCACATGGCACCAGTCGACTGGCACACCTCAAACATGAGGTTTTAGCCCAAGTATGGTGCCCCCATACTTGCTAGACCACCCTTAGCCTAGACCTAAACCTTCTAGTCACCTTCATAGCCTTTAGGTGCTTCCATCGGCTATGTCATGCTAACGATGTCTACACCGCCAAGGCACATTGAACTTACGCCGCCAAGACTCCCGCTTGGACTTTACGCCGCCAATACCAAACCCCTTGGACTTCAAATGCCAAGACTCAAGCTTGGACTTTCCCTTGCCAACCCATGTTGGAATTTCCATGCCAAGACCCATGCTTGGACTTTCCTTTTGCCAAGTACTCAAGATTTGGACTTTCCCATGACAATTACATTGTCATATGTTTTTATCGAAACATCAAAATATCACTCGAGCCAAACTCAAGTCCTGGTCAATCGTGACCTGGGCCGATTGCACCAATATGAACTACCGCATCGATCCAACTCTCGTAGGAATCCGATGAGAGATCCGTACCTTGAGACCCTTGGAGTCTTCGGTATTGTTGTAGGTCACCGGAGAGGGTGGTACCTTTCCAGTGTTTGTGGATGACAGTGCACCGTATAGTGGCAATGCGGTGCTTGGTTGAATTGCTTTTGTTTATTGCATTTTATTTATTGCATTTTTAGTGACTGTTTGATCACTGTGTCGTATAGTGACAGTGCGGTGCTTAGTTGAATTGTTCACATTTTTTTTATCACTGTGTCGTATAGTGACAGTACGGTGCTTGGTCGATTTCTTTTCTGTATGTTAGTTTAGTTATTTTAGTGACTGTTTGATCACTATGTCTTATAGTGACAGTGCGGTGCTTGGTTGAATTGTTCACATTTGTTTGATCATTGTACTGTATAGTGACAGTGCTGTGCGTGATCACTTACTTTTGCACATTAGGATAGTTTCTTGTTATTTGATAGTTAGATTTACTTCCTGCAGATTTAATTTCCATGTTTGTTTGTTTACCAGAATTGTTTGACCATTGCATCGTATAGTGATAGAGCGGTGCAAGGTTGGATCGTTCTTGCATTAGGTTAGCTTTCCGGGAATTAATAATTGGTAGTTAGGTTTACTTTTTGCATGTTTAATTCTCATGTTTGCTTTTGATTTTGCATTTTAATTGTTTTGATAATTATAAAAACCACCAGTGTTTACTTCTGTTTAAAAATAAACGTCCAACCATTAGGTTCGTTGGGAGACGATCCGAGTCAGTCCTATACTGCATTAGTGTAGTTAGGGGGTTCGGTAAATGGTATCACGCGCGACACATAATTTACCTTCTATCAAAATGTTGGCTCCGTTGCTAGGGAACCTTTAATGGTGTTCTTTTGTCTTTAAACTGTAGTTTGTTTGTTTATTTGTTTTTCTTTTCTTTTGTTATTAGTTTCTTGCTTGTTGTTTTTATTTGATACTCATTGTGTTGTTTGTTTTGAAAATGACAAGGTCTTCAGGTGATAAACTCTTTGAGTTGGATCCTGAGATTGATAGGAATTTTCACGCACTACAAAGAGAACAGGGCAGGTCAGCTAATACTTCTGATTGTAGTCCATCAGAGTGGCAGATAGTTATGGTAGATAATAACAGGACTCTGAAGGAACTTGCAGCCCCATATGTGACCTACTAGTACTCTTGCATTAGCTACCCAGCTTTAGAGGAGGATTTTGAGCTCAGATTAGGTATAGTTCACCTGCTTCCTAAGTTCCGTGGATTATCTGGTGAAGATCCAAACAGGCACTTGCACGAGTTCCATGTGGTATGCTCTACTATGAAGCCACAGGGCATTTCAGAGGAGGATATTAAATTGAGAGCTTTTCCATTTTCACTGGCTGGAGCAGCTAAGGATTGGTCGTATTATCTTCCCCCTGGATGTATCAATAGTTGGCTTGAGTTGAAGAAGGCATTTTTGGAGAAATTTTTCTCAGCATCTAGAACTGCTACCATCAGGGAAAGCATCTGCAGTATTCAGTAGTCTACTAGAGAGACATTGTATGAGTACTGGGAGAGATTCAAGAAACTATGTTTTAGTTGCCCCCAACATCAGATCAGTGACCAGTTGCTCGTTCAGTACTTCTATGAGGGACTGCTTCCCATGGACAGTAGTATGATAGATGCAGCTAGTGAAGGGGCATTAGTGAACAAGACTCCTAGTGAGGCCAGAGAACTTATTACAAATATGGCAGAGAACTCACAGCAGTTTAGGAGCAGAGCTATAGTGACTAGAGGGGTGAGTGAGGCTCACCTAGCTTTTACTGATCAGGCGGAGATGAAGAATTCTATACAGGAGCTCACATCCTTAGTTAGGCAATTGGCTCTGAACCAGGCAAGCCAATCGTCTATAGTGCCTATGCAGCCTATGAGAGCTTGTGGTATTTGTTTGAGTCCAGAGCATCCTTCTGATTCATGTCCTTCACTCCAGCAAGATGAAATAGCAGCGGCAACAAATCAATTTTCTTCCAGACCTCAATATCAGCCTCGTTATCAGCATCGCCGGCAACATCGATGCTCGATGTCGCAACATTCCGGATATGATCCGATATACCGCCACTTATAATTCGGGATAGAGAGATCATCCAAATCGAGGTATGAATTCATTTTATCGGAACCATTTCAGCGGGACCCATTTGAGACCCTAGCCATTCGAGTAACCCGATATATCGGACCTTCCTCAGCTAGTTAGAGCTAAGTCTCCCAGTTCGAGTTCAAATTCAAAAATGGAGGATCTTGTGCAGCAATTTTTGGTACAACAGCAGCAGTTTCAGTAGAAGACAGATGCATCTATTCAAAACATAGAGAGACAGATCATCCAGCTTGCATCTAACATTAACCAGCTGTAGTCACAGGGATCTAGTGAGCTACCATCTCAGACCATCCCGAATCCTAAAGGAAACATCAGTTCGATTACACTGCGAAGTGGTAAAGTTACTTCAGACTCTGTACTAGATCCAGCTGTTGATTCGAGTAGTTCAGAGCAGTGCAAAGCAGAGCAGGATCCACAGCCGCGACAATCGGAGTCGCCAGTTCCATTACCATTCCCTCAGAGGCCACAGCCTAGGACGAGGGTTAGTGAAGAAAAAGCTAGGGAATTTCAGGAGCTTGTAGATTTGTTCAGTAAGGTGGAAGTTAATGTCCCTTTATTGACAATGATCGAGCAGATTCCCAAGTATGCCAAGTTTCTAAAAGAATTGTGTGTGCATAAGAAGAAGCTGAAACGGAATGAGTTAATCAGAGTTGGAAAGAATGTTTCAGCACTTATTCATCCTTTGCCCCAGAAGTGCAAGGATCCAGGAGTTTTCACTGTACCTTGTGTGATTGGGAGCCATGTGTTCGAGGATGCTATGCTAGATCTAGGAGCTTCCATTAATGTGATGCCAAGGTTTGTTTTCCGTTCACTAGGTATTGGACCCTTGCAGCCGATGTTAGTAATATATGAGAGGTGTCCTAAGGCAATCGCCTTATGGTCATACCATTTATTTGATAAATGAAGATTCACTATTTGAGTGTACATATTTTCATGTATTTGATTGGATCTTAAACTCATTTACTGAATGTCCGCGATACGATTCACAGCATGAGAGAATTTGTGATTGGATCACAACTAGTGAGTATCTCTACATGTGTAATTGTGATGTATCGGAATTATCCCTAGTCGATGAATTGATGGATTTAGACACCATCAATTCTGTCGAGACTAGCACGAGGTATACTCCTTGGTGTATCCAAGCAGATGATTCTCACTGGCTGGAGACATTGTGATGTCCGGAGATAATCGTGAATGCTAGTTATGGTAACTAGTTCATTGGAGTGACCAGCCGTAAGACTTCATATGGTTCTCTACATATATAGATATGTCAATGAAGTTCTTACTGTAGCTTAAGTGCGATGTTCCTTTGACTTGCGGTATTCAAGTCATCTTGATCATGGAGACTTATGCTTTGACATCTTAAGCAAGCATCTCTAAGGAGATGTGGACCCGGGATGATTGGGTATAAGTCGAAGAGATCGAAGGTGTTTGAATAGCTTATAAAGAATTCACCACTCCTTGCGAGGAGATGTATACCCATGGCCTCTCGTCGGATTATTACTATAGTCTTTGGCCAAAGCATTACATGTTTAGAGTAAGGTACTCTTCGATATATGTGCAGTAACTAGAATTCGTAGGACGAGGAAATGATACTTGGGCTAGGTGTGACGTAGTCAGCCTAGTGGGGACTGACACTATAGACCATGTCCTGAACCAAGTGGGTATAAGATGAGTGAAGGGAATGGGGCACGATTCATTCGAGTTTCTGAAGGGTTTCAGAAATAGTTCTGGATCAACCGTTGATCTTTTCGGTTAATTGGGGATCATGATGTACTACTAGGTGCCACTCATGATCGTTCTATAATTAATGGTTAATTATAGACGGCCAACATAAACCGGGAACCTATTTGGTCACACGCACAACAAGCGTAATCCGAAGGATTTAAAATGAGCTTGAGAATGAGATTCTCAGACCGAGAGAAACTAGGTTTGGTTTGACCAAACATGGAGCGAGCATGAAATCGTTTCAGTCGCAATGGAAGCGTGGATGGGCCGTGTCTTATGAAGACATAATGGATGAACCAAAATGGTTTGGTTCTAATCCAATGGAGGAGAATAAACCAAAGGGTTTGGTTTATTTTAAACTAATGAACCAAAGTTGGTTCGGTTCGTTTTAACTTAAAATAAACCATCATGGTTTGGTTTATTTTAACTTAAATTAATGGAGCGGGTTAACGGGCCTTATGGTTATGATCCAATAACCATTAAGAGAATTAGTTCTCTATAAAAGAGGGCTTAAGGTGTTGTTAAGCCCTAATCCAAAAACCCTAACCTAGAGTTGCCGCCCAACCTCTCCCTCCTCTCCCTCTAGTCGGCGCCAATTGTTGCCGCCGCCCACCTCCTCCAACCGGCGACTAGCTGCTACCGTCTTCTCCCATTGCCGGCGTCGAGCTGTTGCCGGAGGAGCTCCAATGATCTTCCTTGGCTCCGACGACAAGGTGAGCACGTCGCTTTCGTTATTTGGCCGGCGCAAGGTCTCCACCAAAGCTGTCCAGTTTTCTGGACAGCTTGTTTCCCTCTCGTCGGAGCGTCATTTGGACGACGTTTGGAGCTCCGACAGCGGTAGTCTTTCCGGGGATTCGATCTCCAGTAATCCTCATAGGTGGAGGATGAAGGATTCGTCAAACGGTTGACGAATACCTCTCCGGAGAAGCGAGTTTTGAGGACTCATTTTTGGATCCGAATTTGGATTCGGATCGTGATCCTCTCTCGATCACGTCGTCTTCAACATGAGGCTAGTAACTCGTACGAAGACGAGGCTCGTGACTTAGTGAAGTCATCCCGAAGATACTCGGCGTGGATACGGATAGAGACGATTCTAGCGAGGATCGTTCTGGTTGATGTCGTTCCCGCTACACGTGATACGAAAGGTATATGTAGTTAAATTTCCTTTTATTGCAAAATTTAAATTTACGGTTATGTCTACACATGTTGTACTATGCATGCGTGTGATGTGTGTGTTGTAATAAATGTAGATTTATTATTTTTATTTCTTCCGTTGTGCACATGTTTACGAAACATGTTCGAATACACACTCGCCGCGGTGCTGGAAACCCAATAGCCAACAGGTGTAGTGATTCAGTTAGCCAATCGCAGTCAGACTCACCCAGCTGGGGTGATCGAGGATGTGTTGGTTAAGGTGAGAGAGCTGATATTTCCTGCAGATTTCTACATTCTTGACATGGAGGGTGATTCACAGAGCAGCAGAGCTCCGCTTATTCTGGGCAGGCCTTTCCTCAAGACTGCCAAGACCAAGATTGATGTGCATGCAGGTATAGTTTCCATAGAGGTAGGAGATACTGTAGTTCAGTTCAGGATTTTAGACGCAATTAAGCACCCAATGGAAGATCATTCTATTCTCAGCATGGATTTAGAGGATGAGCTGGATTGCATGGGTTTCATTTTTGAGTCCATTTTTTAGTTGGATATCTCTATATCTTCTATTTTCTATAGTGATTTCAGTCATTCTGACGATTCTGATATTATTGATGATATGATAGGACCTATCTGTGGGATCTTTGATTTGGACAGGGACATGGAATGTGTAGGGACTTGCGATCTTTAGGCAACACCCCAGGAATCACTTCCATCAAATGTGCAACCACAACAGCTTGAATTGAAACCTCTTCCTGAGCTTTTGAAGTATGTGTATTTGGATAAGGACGAGCAACGACTTGTTATTATTGCCCGAGATCTAGAGTCAGATCAGGAGTACAGATTAGTAGATCTTCTGAGGCAGCACAGGAAAGCTATTGGGTGGACGCTTGCAGATATTCCGGGTATCAGTCCTTTGATTTGTATGCATAGAATTCACTTGGAAGAGGATGTGAAACCAGTCAGACAACCACAGCGATGGCTTAACCCACTGATTCTCAATGTGGTAAAGAAGGAGGTGACAAGGCTTTTACAGGCTGGCATCATCTATCCTATTTCAGATAGCAAATGGTTAAGTCCTATTCAGGTGGTTCCGAAGAAGTCTGGTATTATAGTGGTTGCCAATGCAGATAATGAGTTGATTCCCACAAGAGTTCAGAACTCTTGGAGAGTTTGTGTAGACTACAGGAAGCTTAATCAGGCCAGCAGGAAAGACCACTACCCCCTACCTTTTATTGATCAGATGCTAGAGAGGTTGGTGGGCAAGTCACACTATTGCTTCCTAGATGGTTACACTGGGTATTTCCAGATCTGTATTGCTCCAGAGGATCAGGAGAAGACCACTTTTACTTGCCCTTTCGGGACCTATGCATATCGGCGTATGCCTTTCGGACTTTGCAATTCTCCTGGGACATTCCAGCGATGTATGGTTAGTATTTTTTGTGATTTATTAGAGCATTACATGGAGGTTTTTATGGATGATTTTTTTGTGTATGGTTCTTCTTTTGATTCATGTCTAGATAGTTTGTCGAGAGTTTTACAGAGATGCATTGATACAGATTTGGTTTTGAATTTCGAAAAATGTCATTTCATGGTTGGGCATGGGATATTTTTAGGTCATATTATCTCTGTGCATGGTATTGAAGTAGATCCTGCTAAAATTCATGCTATATCTTCTCTATCTTACCCCGCTTCTGTGCGGGAAGTACGTGCTTTTCTGGGACATGTAGGTTTTTACAGACGTTTCATCAGAGATTTCAGTAAGATTGCCCTACCCCTGACCAACTTGCTACAGAAGGAGGTGGTATTTCAGTTTGATTAGAGGTGCAAGGACTCTTTTGACCAGCTCAGGCAGGCTTTGACATCAACACCGATCCTTTATTCCACCAGATTGGACTCTATCATTTGAGTTGATGTGTGATGCCTCAAACTACACGGTGGGAGCAGTCTTAGCATAGAGAGTAGACAGAGCGTCTCATGTGATCTGCTATGCCTCGAGGACATTAGATGTTGTACAATCCAACTACACCACCACAGAAAAAGAGCTTTTAGCTATTGTTTTTGCTTGGGATAAATTTAGATCTTACTTGCTCTGTTCTCACGTGATTATTTTTTCTGATCATGCAACTTTGAAATTCCTTCTGAAGAAGCCTGATGCAAAGCTGAGACTGATTAGATGGATGCTTCTACTTCGAGAATTTGACGTAGAGATGCGTGATAGGAGCGGGAGGGAGAACCTGGTAGCAAACCATCTGAGCAGGATAGTGACGGAGATAGATTCCACCCCCATAGCAGATTCTTTTCCAGATGAGCAACTTTTTCACCTGCAGGGTAAGACACCATGGTATGCAGATATTGCTAACTATTTAGTTGTCCATGTTGTACCTTCATTTTTTTCTCATGTATAAGTCCAGAAATTGAAAAGTGATGCCAAGTATTATGTATGGGATGATCCTTACCTTTGGAAGTTTTGTAGTGATCAGATTATTAGGAGATGTGTTCCTGATTATGAGTTTCATTCCATACTTACTTTTTGTCATTCTCTAGCTTATGGGGGGCATTTTGGACCCCAAAGTATTGCTAGGAAAGTTTTAGAGTTTGGTTTGTATTGGCCCACCTTATTTCGTGATGCCTATGATTTTTATAAGTCTGGTGAGCAATGTCAACGAACAGGGAACATAGGATGTAGAAATGAAATGCCTCAGCAACCTTTGTTATTCTGTGAGATTTTTGATGTTTGGGGTATTGATTTTATGGGTCCATTTCTTGTATCTTTTGAATTTTTATATATTCTATTGGCTGTTGATTATGTTTCCAAATGGGTGGAGGTCATCCCCACCAGGACTGATGATTCTCCAGTTGTTGTGAATTTCGTCAGGTCTAACATATTTCGCAGATTTGGGGTACCCAGGGCGATCATTAGCGATCAAGGGTCTCACTTTTGCAATAGACACATGAAAGCTATGTTAAGAAAGTATGGGGTGTGTCATAAGATTTCTACTCCTTATCACCCTCAGACAAATGGACAGGCTGAAGTGTCGAACAGAGAGATCAAATCCATACTGGAGAAGAAAGTGGGACCAGACAAAAAAGATTGGAGCAAGAGATTGGAGGATGCTCTGTGGACCTACAGGACTGCTTATAAGACTCCCATAGGCATGTCCCCGTATAGATTGGTTTATGGCAAAGTATGTCACTTGCCGGTGGAGATTGAGCACAGAGCTTACTGGGTAGTGAAAGCTTGCAACATGGATGCTTACAGAGCTGGGAGAGAGAGAAAACTCCAACTTCAGGAACTTGAGGAGCCACGGTTAGAGGCATATGAGAATTCCCGCATTTACAAAGAAAAGACTAAAAATTTTCATGACAAGAGGCTTGTGAAGAAGGAGCCACGGTTAGAGACATTATGCGCTCATGCGGTTGAGATTGAGGTTGTCCGTTTGGAAACCGAAAGGTCCCATCCATCATCCCCACCGCCCTCCTCTTCTTGATGGTTCACGGCTAGTTTTTCACCTAGGGTTGGGTGCTTTCATTTTTTTTATTTTTTTTCTTTAGGGCACACATTCTTTAAGGATTGGACAGTGACATTTTGTCTTTTCCGAGGAAAAGAAATTATTATTATTATTATTTTTTGAATGTTGTCTTTGCACTCTTTTGTATCTTCTTTTTTAGAATGTCTTGCTCCCACCTACCGCCTTTAAAACACTCTTAAATGCGTCTGAATTGACGGGTGCCCTCTTTCCCTTTCTCTTCATTTATTTCATCTTTCTGGGTCAATATCCAAAGTGACTCCTTTAACAACCCAAATCTACCGTTTCTACAAATATCCTCTTCTCTTCACTTCACTTCCTATGTACTCTCTTCTTCCTCTTCCCCGACGGGCTTACTCGTGGGGGTCACTCTATAATCTTTCTCTACCATTGACCAATATTCCATCATTTATTGACCGAGAGTCTCCTCCCTAGGAGCCCTTGTCTTCTGATCAATTGTAGATCAAGGAACTGGAGGCCCTCATGGAGACCCTCCGCGTTCGCCTAAGGTTCTCATCCACTCAGGTTTACACTCTTCGACAGGAGCTAATGGTTTTCCAGCGCAACTTGAGCCAAGCTTGTGAACTATACAAAGCATCCCTCCGACAACTATACCTACCACAATCAGTCCTAGTATGTGTTGTCATCACCCCCTCGCCTGAAGACCTAACTACAGGGAATGCCTCCTGATTTCTCTCATCCTCTCCCTCAAGGGATGTGTGTTGTAAATATATGTATTTAAAGTATGCAAGCCTAAAAGATGAATTCAACAGCTAGTTAGTGTCGCATACCTTCTTCTCAGCACACCTCTTTGATTTTGACCGGGTTGAGGGCTTACAACTGACCTCATCCGATAATAATGAAACACCTCCTTTCATGAATCTCCACCAAATAGAAAACCTGAAAATTTTGGGCTGCGGCCTCAGGCATAACTTCCCTCAAAGATAATGAAATTCTTCCCTTTGTGAGCCTCCTCCGAGTTGGATAATAAAGTGGAATTGTCCCGGTTGGGTGAGTGAAAAACCATGCTACATAACAACTCCTCATATGAAAGAACTCAAGCCAGGCGGAGGACTTATGAACTGCCTCAACTAGGCGAGGAAAATATTATGCTTCATAACAACTCTTCATATGAAAGAACTCATGCCAAGCGGAGGACTTACGAACTGCCTCAGCTAGGCTAGAAAAATACTACGCTTCATAACAACCCTTAATATGAAAGGGCTCAAGCCAGGCGAAGGACTTACGAACTACCTCAGCTAGGCGAGGAAAATACTACGCTTCATAACAACTCTTCATATGAAAGAACTCAAGCCAGGCGGATGATTTACGAACTGCCTCAGCTAGGTAAGACAAATACTACGCTTCATAACAACCCTTAATATGAAAGAACTCAAGCCAGGTGGAGGACTTACAAATTGGCTCAGCTAGGCAAAGAAAATACTATGTTTCATAACAACGCTTCGACCGCTTCTCTCCCGTCAGGAAGAATACAATGCTTTAGGCCACTTCTCTCCTATCAGGTAGAATACAACGCTTCAGGCCGCTTCTCTTCTATCAAACAAAATGCAATGCTTCGGGCTACTTCTCTCATGTCAGGCAGAATACAATGCTTCAGCCGCTTCTTGCCTATCAGGCTGAATACAGTGCTTCAATTGCTTCTCTCTTGTCACGTTGAATACAATGCTTCGGCCACTTCTTGCCTGTTAGGAAGAATACAAAGCTTTGGGATGCTTCTCGCCTATCAGGCTGGATACGATGCTTCAGCTGCTTCTCGCCTGTTCAGCAGAATACAACGCTTCGGGCTGCTTCTCTCCTATCATGCAGAATACAATGCTTCGGGTCGCTTCTCTCCTGTCAAGCAGAACACAATGCTTCGATCGCTTCTCATCTGTCAGGATAAATACAATGCTTTGGCCGCTTCTCACCTATCAGGCTGAATATAATGCTTTGGACCACTTCTATCCTATCAGGCAGAATACAACGCTTCGGGCCACTTCTCTCCTGTCAGGCAGAATACAACACTTTGGGCCGCTTCTCGCCTATCAGGTTGGATATAATACTTCAGACCACTTCTCTCCTATCAGACAAAATAAAATGCTTCAGTTGCTTCTCACCTGTCAGGATGAATACACCGCTTTGGGCCGCTTCTCTCCTATCAAGCAGAATACAATACTTCAGGCCGCTTCTCTCCTGTCAAGTAGAATACAATGCTTCGGGTTTCTTCTCATCTATCAGGCTGAATACAACGTTTCGAGTTTTGAGGCTAACATCAACACCCACTCCTCAGTGACTACTACCTTGATATCAACCAAGGGTTTAGAACCCTTGGGCTCCACTTTATTTTACAATGTATCTGCCACCTTCTCTTTAGGATTTCACACTTGTACCCTAGTGGGCACATACTCCTCTAATGCCACCTCAGTGGTTCAAGACCGTCACCAGCCACCACACTCCTTCCCACTCCTTTGTGGCTCAACGAGCTCAGTACATTACCAAGGATGTGGCTTTAGTCTTTCTTCAAGCCACCGATCATCCTTACCATCCTCCTTAATGCCATTATTGCTTCTTCTTAGGTCAATTAGAGGGTGGTCTTCGTTTGCCTATGCCATCCATTTATTAGAGAATTTCTTCTTTCTACACGGTGTCGGTATAAAAATTCGCTCCTAATGCTTTCTGTCTCCTGGCCGGGATCAATATCATATTCTGTCATCTAGGAATCCACCTTTCCCCCTTACTCTTTCATTGTCTCTTCCAAATAAATGTAGGAACTTCGGTGAGCGCTAGAGGGGGTGAATGGTGTATTTTCATTGTTTGACGGAACTCGATCGTGTTTCTTATCTACAAAGTTGTTAGCGCAGCAGAAATACAAAAAACACAACAAAAATACAAGCACACAATACACATGATGTAACGTGGTTTAGAACCCTAGTTTCTACTCCACGGGGCAAGCTCGATAACGAGCTCTAGTGATGTACACACCACTACTCAATAAATTCCTTCTCGACAATACGTCGGAGGTGGAGAAACCTCGTACAAGCGATCTTACAACAATAAGAAAGAAATACAAGAAAATACAAGTAAACTACATAAATAAAAGTAAAGAAAACTTTATAAATGTGCTTTTGAATGCTTTCTTATTGATCGCCTTGGACTAGCCTTGAAGGACTGGAAAGAAACAACTATCCCCTCCAAATCGCCCAAGAAAATCGCTATCAAAATCCTCTCCGTCGAGCTCCTTTAAGCCTCCACGCGACCTGAATTTTTGCTTGCCAGTCAACTGTCAATAGTGTCATTGTCTCACAACGGACTTGATCCACATTGACATTCAAGCCAATGGATACACTGGCAGTCGACTGCCATTTACCAATAGTCGACTGCTCAAGCCTGTAGCCGATTGCTTAGTCAGCTATCGAGTGTTCTGCCTTCGTGACCAAAACCAGCAAGAGTTGACTGCTCATGGCCAGTCGACTACCCAACGTTGGAAGTCGACTTCCAAGGCTATTTGCCGTAGTCGAACGTCAGTCGACTCATGACATTCGACTGGTTATAATCCCAGTCGAATGCTAAGTGTCGACTCGGCTGCCAAGTGTCAAACACTTGACCAGTCAACTGGTCCATAACCCCAGTCGATTACTACACCTCAACAATGAGGTTTATCCCAAGTATGATGCCCTCATACTTGTTAGACCACCCTTAGCCTAGACCTAAGCCTTCTAGCCACCTCCATCAGTCTCACACCAATCGGATCCCTCCAAGTCATCCATGACTTGTTCATCCATACGCTAGCCTTCAGGTGCTTCCATCGGTTATTATCATGCTAGGTAGGTCTACACTGCCAAGACACATTTGAACTTACGCTGCCAAGACTCACACTTGGACTTTACGCCGCCAATATCAAACCTTGGACATCCCAATTGCCAAGTACCCATGACTTGGACTTTCACTGCCAAGACTACACACTTGGACTTACATGGCCAAGACTACACCCTTGGACTTTCCTTGCCAACCCATGTTGGATTTTCCAATTGCCAAGACTCAAGTTTGGACTTTCTCTTGCCAAGACCCATGCTTGGACTTTCCATTCCAAGTACTCATGACTTGGACTTTACCATTGCCAAGACCCATGCTTGGACTTTCCATGCCAAGTACTCAAGACTTGGACATTACCATTGCCAAGACCCATGCTTGGACTTTCCATGCCAAGTGTCCCACTTGGACTTCTCCATTATATAGTCAACCCATTGTCAAACAATGGTCAACTCATCGTCAAAAATCAAAACACAAACATCAAAACACTACTTGAGTCAAACTCGAGTTTGGTTAATCGTGACCAAGGCCGATTGCACCAACAATGTAAAATACGGAAAAAAAAAAATTTAATATGGATTAACCCTTTAATTAAGTGGGGTTAATAAGTGGATTAATTGGGCTAGAATCTGTAATGGGCTTGAGCTGCAATGGGCTTGGGCTGGTATTAGGCTTGGGCTGGTATTGGCCTTGGGCTATAAATGGGCTAAATCGGATTGAATTTTGGCTTGGGTTAAGTGGCTGAACCGGGTGAGCTGAACCCAATCAGATTGGGTTTGGATTGGGCTGGGCTAACCGAATCACTCGAACGGCTGTTGAAAGCTGCCGAAGGAACGGATTTCCTTCATTCGCGTTTTCGTCGTCCAGTTTCTCCTTCGCCTCGTCCATCCGCTCCACACGATCGCATCACCGATCTGTGTTCATCTGCGTCCGGTGCAAGCAGATCGACGACGCCACCAGTGGACAGATCTCTGGCCAGGGATCAAAGAGTTCTCACCTGGGGAAAGATCTCGGTGACATCCCCAACGAACCAGCGGCGTCGTTGTCACGACGGCGTCATTGTCACGACGGCGTCGTTGTCACGGTGGTGAGCTGCCAATAGAGATTTGGGTCTTCGTCGATCTGTGATTTCTGGAGATTTCCTTCAGTCAGCTGTTCTCCATGAGTATTGAGCTCGCGGTGAGTGTGGGTTGCCATCAGTGAGCAGAGAGTCGAACGGGAGGAGTAGCATCGGAGGATCCACAGGGATTGGTAAGTTTATATCCTTTCTCCGTCGTTTTTGTGTTGTGCGAAACTCTGTCCGTTCATGGTGTGGTTGATTGATGCATGAGTCTGGGATTGCAATCTATTGTGTTCTGTAAGTTATAATTTCAGCGGTGATTTGAAAATAAATCTATGAATGGAGGAGTATTGTGGATTTGGGTATCAATTTGAGTTGTTTGGATGTTTTCGATTAGAATCAGGCTGTGATTTGGATCGGTAAGATTGATCTAGAGTTGATTTAAGTTATGTGATTTCAAGTTGTTGTGTCGTGTGTGTGGGTGTGTGGAAGAGAAGCTGCAGGTAGTTGCCGACGAGATGGTTTGGGTGTATGGATTGAACGGTGAAATGTATGGTATAATCTCTATTTTCCTTTGATTGTTGTGTGTAGGAAATCGGTATATTATGGTGTTTGTATCAGCAGTTGGCTTAGTTGGTCAAATAACTCTTTGGGTGTTGTTTTTGTTAGTGGATCGATACATTTGAAGTAAGCTGTGAAGTCCAATTGATGATTGTTTGATCTGTGGATGATTTAATGGTGTTGCTATAAAATATGGGGTTGTGGTGAGGTTGATTTGAGTGTGTTTAGATCTATTTATCTTAATTGATCTTGTGGATGTCAGTAATCTATAGATGAGTTTCTAACTCGAAGTCGAGGAAAGGATGCGAACCTAGAAACGAAGTAGTGTTTAGTTCGTATACTTGTCTTGTGCTTGTACTTAATCATTGTTGCTATTATGTGCAGGTTTGGGATACGAAGCAAGTCCACGACCGTGAGAATTATTAGAGCTTCGTATCATGTGGGTAATATCTACCTGGTCCGATAGTTTTGATCAAATTCTAGTGCATGAATTTGGATATATGTTTATACCTATTTACCTTAAATCCACTCTTATTTAATCATATGCTTGTACTTCCTTGACCTTTGAGATATATACTCTGTTACTTCATTGATTATCTAGCACGGATAGGAACTATAAACCCTATTATGTGTTAGCCGATGGATGTTCAGTAAATACAGGTGGTTAGGATTATCCTTGTGACCTCAGATTGGATTACTGTGTTACATCACTAGGGTTAGGTGATGGTTTGGGTTATGAAGTCGATTGTTGTATCGTACATATGTTAGTTGTGCATCTATGGTGGATCTAGTTGTCCGTGCATAGGTAAATGTGTGTGGTTGTCAGTTTGTGGTTATGGACTAGAGGTCCTAGCATGATGGTATATCCATTATGGATCCTGTATCTGTGTATGATTATATGGATAGTCGATAGTATCTCGCTACTGACTAGATGTCTTAGCGTGATTGATTGTCAGATGTGTATGACTCTTTGTGCGATAGAGAGAGCCTTGTGGATTGTAGTCATTGCATAGTTGACTTTTGGTTGACTAGGACTCCCCGTGGGATAGGGAGTGTGGCGAGGATACATGTATGGATCTATGCATCATTACACTGCATGCATGCTGTAGACTGAGTCTCCCTTGTGGTTGAGACGGGTCATCAGTCATCCTGCCTCTCCGGCCACTCGAGGTAGTGGTTGCAGGGTTGAGGGTAGAGCATTATTGTGCGTGTCCTTCTCGGCCACTATGGATTGTGGTAGTTGGAGATGCACACTTGGCCACTGTGCGGAGTGGTAGTTAGCGCACTCACCCACTATAGACAGTGGTCGTGTGATGTGCAGTTATCCTGGGTGGGGTGTTTGTCTACTCATGGGTAGGGACGGAGCGGCTAGCAGCAGGGACCCCCGTGTGGGTAGCATATAGCTCTATGGCGGGCTAGCTACTGTTTCATACTACCCAACTCGGTCACTCGAGAGTGGTGGCGGCTGGAGTCGGGATAGTTGTCATGTCGTGCCACCTAGGCCACACTAGGGTCGTGGTAGCGAGTTGGTTGCACAGGCATGACCATGCATATGCATTGCAGATATATATGTATGCATGTATTTTGATATATGTTTTACATATGCCTGTGAGATGCTGCATTTGATTGAACTATAATTGCTGTATATGGTTGTTCATCATGATACATGTCATTTGCATTTTATATACTGCTATGTGTTGAGCATGATAGATATGTGTTGGTCTAGACTGATGTATGCACTTGATTAGCGTCATGTCATAGTGTAGTATGGATCGAGTTGTTATTACATGTGATTATATATTGTTCATATGTCTGAGTATTGGTCAGGTACAAGATTGACTTGGTACGTTATATGGGTTATATTATTGTATATCTGTTCAGGATGATATAGCTTATGGTGTTGGAGATCGTCAGGTACGTTGGTACATTACTTCATGTTCAGTTGATCAGTTTAGTATATACATTGAGTATGACTTTACTGTAGTTACTTGTTATTAGAGTTGAATAGGACTGTATGTCTATTGGACTCATGTTGTATACCTGTAGATCTTCACATGTATACTTGTAGATCTATCCTTATATGTTGTTCATGCACTTTCTACATATTACCCCTGAGTTTATACTCACCACCCCGGGACCCTGGGCTTCCTGTCGCCCAGGTAATAGGTAGAAGATTCCTTAGACGTTCGGAGCTCTGCCAGTTGATCCCATCTCACACTGAACGGATGGAGGTTTATTTACGATTTATTGTATTCTTGTGGATTGATGATTCCGTATTTGTGAGATACGGACGTATTGTATGTATTTGGCCTTTGTTGTGGTTTCTATTATGATTCTTGTTGTGTCAAGTCACTCCGGAGTGCACAGTTGAGTCTTGTATTTTGTTTTATCTGTAGTATGTTTCCGCTGTGTTTGATGTGTTGATATCTTTATATTAGATTATTGTTGTGGGCCTACGGGCCTTGTATTAACCCGATATGTTGCCACGTACAGGGGAGATGCCATCCGTTTGCTTTTCGGCACGGTATACTCTTGGGGCGTGACAATTTTATTGGTATCAGATCCCTAGGTTGCGAAGTCCACTTTCGGATTTTATTTCGTTCGGACATCGAGTTTTACTTTACTCGGTTTTGATTTTGTGAGTTCTGAGATCTGGCTTTTGCGGACATCTTCGAGCTACAAGGTTTAAGGTATGTTAATTGCTATTACATATCCTTCTGTTAGCTATGCATTTAGTTGCTTATAATATGAATGACTTGTAGTGTGGTAGTCACTATTCGTAATCGTGGTTTGAGTTGACTACGGGAACGACTTGTTGAGGTTATTAGAGACATGTACCTGCTATCGAAAAGATAATTACCTTTGAGAGCCGACTGATACCGAGTCGGAAAGCAGGGGTTAGTAGTCACATCTCTTATGGAGATCAAGGATTACGGTCCTAAGATTTTCACTAATTATGTTAGTCAGATCATTACCTATGGGGTAATGGACTAAGCGAGTATACTATTACTGATTCAGATAGTAGAAAATTAGTATATGATATTCATGGGGATTTTGATCCCCGGACTGGTCGTTCTAGGTTGTATAACATTGGGAGTACTTTTGGAGTACTTGACTTGGGTTATACGAAGATAGTAGTGTTAGTTGAATACCATTATCTGGATTTTAGCCGATACTTGGTGGAAGAGATGGAAAGTAACCTACGGGAAATAATGTATCACTTGGTCACAGTTCAATGATGTTGTGAGATAGTATTTTTCCACGTCATCTTCTTGGACTCATTGTCAGGGAATTCTTGGGCACCGAGTAGGGTGATCGTTTGATAATGGAAGTATCATGCAGAGTCATTAGACTTGCGAAAGTTACGACCATTTAATAGCCCAAGAATGTGATTGGGTTGGTTTTGGCCACCCACGGGTTATCGGTTGACATCTTGATCAGGATGTCTGGATCTCCTACCAGATCCTACCGGAAGTGCATAGACCGAGTCATGTGTATAGAAATGACTCCGTAGCAAGTGTTTTAAGAGTTGGATATTTGATAAGCATATATTGCAAGTCAAATTATTGGAATTAGAAGTCTCTGAATGTTGGATAAAAGGAGCAAGATTAAACTCATGAGTCACGAGCGACTATTGGAGAGTTTTTTTTATCATAGAAGACCGATTGCAGATTGTCAGCAGCTTCTCATGTTTATCAGCAAACTCAGAGGAAAGACTCCGAAGGGAGATTATGTGTGTCTTGATGCGGGTTCTGACGAGACAGAGCTAGATTATCCGATGGACCATTGTATCTGTTTCTACTATAAGCAGCCGGTATCTACGAGGAGAGTATGTATTTTGAAGACTTAGTTGAAGACTATGGATGATACTTTCGAGCGGACGATCCACAACCTTGAAAGCTGAGATCATTACAGAAGAATGGATTATCACATCAGCAGCGATCTACTACCTCAGATATAGTTGGAGCTCTTTGATACTTTCATCCGAAAGAAGTAAGTTACTCAGCAGTATCAGCCGAAGACATCTCAGAAGACTTAGACGTTCAGACAACAATTGTTACCTTCCTAGACGACAGCAACTGTTACCTTCCCAGGCGTAGTTATGATTTGTACAGAGGAGAGCTTATACGACGATGGTCGTATCTATTCTGCATTCTTCAGTGGCAGCTATACCTTTCGCAGAGTTGGAGCGTGCTACGATGTTGTGATTCTTGATGTTATGCAGACGGATGTGTACCCTTTGCCAGTACAACTGTGTTTACCATCTCCATTGCAGACATTTTGAGTAGTTGTACCTCAGTTCCAGCAGTTGATTTCAGTTCCTCCATGATAGTCTTTGCATCTACATGAGCTCAGCCGTCCAGAACAGATGTTGGACAACTTTACATGATTACTCGAGAAGAAGTATAGAAGACCGAAGGATCGGTCCTTCGGGGTATTACTTTAGGTTATCCTATTTGCGGATATATCGAGAGATACTGGTAGTTTACAAGTTTCTTTGTCTAGAACATTCTTGGATAGGGTTCGAAGAGTTCCTATCGACTGGTGTGTTGGTGATTTTCGCTACCGTCAGGTGAGATGTTGATCAACAATCAAGAAGTCAAGGGATACCCTTAGCCTTTGCTAGACATACCGCTACTATAGACATATCCTTACGGATAGTTGGATTGTTGGAGCATTGGTGTACTAGGACTCTCGGATGTACGTATAATCCGAGAGTATTTGGATGTAGTTACGGATGAACTCTCGGGCTGGTCACTGCATGGGCAAGTGGAATATGCGATTGAGGTGATTTCGGGAATAGTCCTGATATTGGGGACCTCATACCGGGAGATGATTTTATGGGTGTTAGTGTTGCTAAACACTATGGGAGATTTATCTGCCTCAGTGTTTCTTCTTGAGAAGACTTGTAACTCTTTGTTAGAAGAGAGTCAGACCTTGAGTTTATGCATCAATTATCGATGATTGGAATGCAGTAGTTGTTGTGAATGAATATCCTTCATTGGGGATAGATGAATTGTTCAGATCAGCTAAATGACACCTGTGTATATCCTAGGGTTGGTCTACGACTGGAGGTTTAATACTGTAGTGACTTAGTGTCATACAATTATCATTGTTGGTGTGATGATTGATATATCATCAGCTTAGAGTAAAAGGATGCAGGTGTGTGGAAGACGATATTTCATACTTGTTATGAATTTTAGGAGATGTTGATAATGTTGTTAGACTTATCGACGATTTAGTCGTTCATGGATTTGAGGAATCAAGTACTCTTGGAGTATTTGAGATCGATTGTCATCATATCTGTGGAGGATATATGTTTGGGATATGTTCACAATCTTAAAGGATGTTGTGGTTTCCCTAGATTGATTTGGGATTCACCATAAATGTGGATAGGATGTTCTAGCGATACTATATCGCTGACTTGTTGGACCAAGAAGGTGATGGAAATCACCTGGTCGGAAGTTTGGGAAGCTAGGTTTCAAGGCCTAGAAGGTGACTGACTATTGTGTCAGTGTTAGTTAATCCGTCCGATATGGATGGAAGGGTATTGTACGCAGATGCATCATTTCAGGGATTGGAGCGATTCCGATGCAGTTGTATGAGACGTGTCTTATGCCTATGTCAGTTGAGGAACTGCGAGTTATTATCTTGAGTAGTAGATGTATAGAGCAGGAGTGCTCAGGGAGTTTTGGCTAGCTACTGGGTAGCTGCTATAGGGTTATTAGAGCACGAATAGATGCAACTGGGGAGATGGGTTATTACTGTCTTCCAGTTTCTTTCAGTTCTGTGTGACAGAATGAATTTTGGACATTAGATTAATTTCTCTTGTGAGAATAGTTCTCCGTCTCTGAGAAGGATAGTGGTTCCGAGAGTTGCATTCGCTTTAGGAAGAGTTGTTTCAGGAGACTCTTCATTCGAGAGTGATGATTTATTCGGAGTGTATCCGAAAATAGTGAGTATTGAGACATTCATGTTGGTGGAACGATATTTGGGACACGGTTGATTACATAGTTTGATGTTGGGTATGCCAACAAGCAAAGGTGGAATATTGTGATCGGTAGGGTCACATACCGTGATAAAGTGGGAGCCTAGTACGTTAGACTGTGTTGGGAGATTATCTAGAATTCGGAAAGGACTTGATAGGATTTGGGTAGTCGATGATCGATTAGCTAGGTTCGCTCATTTTCTTCTGAGCCATAAGATGGATTTCGTTGGATCGCTTGATGGAATTATATCCATGGAGTAACCTTGAGTATCATTTCTGATAGTGATTCATGATTCACCTTACGATTCTAACAAAGTCTCCCATTGGTTACGGGTATAGAACTCCACTCTGGTACAATTATTGACCTTTTAATAAGTCGGTTGAAAGTGTATATAAGAGCTAGAATATAATATTCGAGCTCAGTACCCCACTTAGACAATTGAGGTGTGTGCCTTTTCTCTAGATACTTGAGATGGTTGTTTTGACATCTCGTACTCGTGCATGAGTCGGAAATTTAGGGACCAAATTTTTATTAGTGTGGGAGAATGTAAAATACGGAAAAAAATTAATATGGATTAACCCTTTAATTAAATGGGGTTAATAAGTGGATTAATTGGGCTAGAATCTGTAATGGGCTTGAGCTGCAATGGGCTTGGGATGGTATTAGGCTTGGGCTGGTATTGGGCTTGGGCTATAAATGGGCTAAATCGGATTGGATTTTGGTTTGGGTTAAGTGGCTAAACCGGCTGAGCTGAACCCAATCAGATTGGGTTTGGATTGGGTTGGGCTAACCGAATCACTCGAACGGCTGTTGAAAGCTGCCGAAGGAACGGATTTCCTTCATTCGCATTTTCACCGTCCAGTTTCTCCTTCGCGTCGTCCATCCGCTCCGCACGATCGCATCGCCGATCTGTGTTCATCTGCATCCAGTGCAAGTAGATCGACAGCGCCACCAGTGGATAGATCTCCGGCCAGGGATCAAAGAGTTCTTGCCTGGGGAAAGATCTCGGTGACATCCCCAACGAACCGGCGGCGGCGAATTGCCAATAGAGATTTGGGTCTTCGTCGATCTATGATTTCTGGAGATTTCCTTCAGTCAGCTGTTCTCCGTGAGTATTGAGCTCGCGGTGAGTGTGGGTTGCCATCGGTGAGCAGAGAGTCGAACGGGAGTAGCATCGGAGGATCCACAGGATTGGTAAGTTTATATCCTTTCTCCGTCATTTTTGTGTTGTGCGAAACTCTGTGCGTTCATGGTGTGGTTGATTGATGCATGAGTCGGGGATTGCAATCTGTTGTGTTCTGTAAGTTATAATTTCAGCGGTGATTTGAAAATAAATCTGTGAATGGAGGAGTATTGTAGATTTGGGTATCAATCTGAGTTGTTTGGATATTTTCGATTAGAATCGGGGCTATGATTTGGATCGGTAAGATTGATCCGAAGTTGATTTAAGTTATGTGATTTCAAGTTGTTGTGTCGTGTGTGTGGGTGTGTGGAAGAGAAGCTGCAGGTAGCTGCCGACGAGATGGTTTGGGTGTATGGATTGAACGGTGAAATGTATGGTATAATCTCTGTTTTCCTTTGATTGTTGTGTGTAGGAAATCGGTATATTATGGTGTTTGTATCGGCAGCTGGCTTAGTTGGTCAAATAACTCTTTGGGTGTTGTTTTTGTTAGTGGATCGATACATTTGAAGTAAGATGTGAAGTCCAATTGATGATTGTTTGATCTGTGGATGATTTGATGGTGTTGCTATAAAAGATGAAGTTGTGGTGAGGTTGATTTGAGTGTGTTTAGATCTATTTATCTTAATTGATCTTGTGGATGCCAGTAATCTATAGATGAGTTTCTAACTCGAAGACGAGGAAAGGATGCGAACCTAGAAATGAAGTAGTGTTTTGTTCGTATACTTGTCTTGTGCTTGTACTTAATCATTGTTGCTATTATGTGCAGGTTTGGGATACGAAGCAGGTCCACAACCGTGAGGATTATTCGAGCTTCGTATCATATGGGTAATATCTACCTGGTCCGGTAGTTTTGATCAAATTATAGTGCATGAATTTGGATATATGTTTATACCTGTTTACCTTAAATCCACTCTTATTTAATCATATGTTTGTACTGCCTTGACCTTTGAGATATATACTCTGTTACTTCATTGATTATCTAGCACGGATAGGAACTATAAACCCTATTATGTGTTAGCCGATGGATGTTCAGTAAATACAGGTGGTTAGGATTATCCTTGTGACCTCAGATTGGATTACTCTGTTACATCACTAGGGTTAGGTGATAGTTTGGGTTATGAAGTCGATTGTTGTAACGTACATATGTTAGTTGTGCATCTATGGTGGATCTAGTTGTCCGTGCATAGGTAAATGTGTGTGGTTGTCAGTTTGTGGTTATGGACTAGAGGTCCTAGCATGATGGTATATCCATTATGGATCCTGTATCTGTGTATGGTTATATGGATAGTCGATAGTATCTCGCTACTGACTAGATGTCTTAGCGTGATTGATTGTCAGATGTGTATGACTCTTTGTGCGATAGAGAGAGCCTTGTGGATTGTAGTCCTTGCATAGTTGACTTTTGGTTGACCAGGACTCCCCGTGGGATAGGGAGTGTGGCGAGGATACATGTATGGATCTATGCATCATTACACTGCATGCATGTTGTAGACTGAGTCTCCCTTGTGGTTGAGATGGGTCATCAGTCATCCTGCCTCCCCAGCCACTCGGGGTAGTGGTTGCAGGGTTGAGGGGCAGAGCATTGTTGTGTGTGTCGTTCTCGGCCACTATGGATTGTGGTAGCTGGAGATGCGCACTTGGCCACTGTACGGAGTGGTAGTTAGCGCACTCACCCACTATAGACGGTGGTCGTGTGATGTGCAGTTGTCCTGGGTGGGGTGCTCGTCTACTCATGGGTAGGGACGGAGCGGCTAGCAGCAGGGACCCCCGTGTGGGTAGCATATAGCTCTATGGCGGGCTAGCTACTATTTCATACTACCCAACTCGGTCACTCGAGAGTGGTGGCGGCTGGAGTCGAGATAGTTGTCATGTCGTGCCACCTAGGCCACACTGGGGTCGTGGTAGCGAGTTGGGTGCGCAGGCATGACCATGCATATGCATTGCAGATATATATGTATGCATGTATTTTGATATATGTTTTACATATGCCTGTGAGATGCTGCATTTGATTGAACTATGATTGCTGCATATGGTTGTTCATCATGATACATGTCATTTGCATTTTATATACTGCTATGTGTTGAGCATGATAGATATGTGTTGGTCCAGATTGATGTATGCACTTGATTAGCCTCATGTCATAGTGTAGTATGGATCGAGTTGTTATTACATGTGATTATATATTGTTCATATTGTTAGGGCAATCTCTTGCCATGATAAGGTTTTGATGTGTGTGGCAAAGGGTTTAAGTTAGGATGATATTGTTATTTGATATGTGCGTTGGAGTCTTGCAGGACTTAGTAATTCGCACATGGAGCCTTGGCGGGTTCACCCTCACAACCTCGGTCCTTGAGTCAGTGAAGGATGACTTTGCAGAAGCCGTGCGCTTGGAGCATCCAAAGGACCGCCGGACGAGATGACTTGAAGTGAAGCCAAGGAAGCAGACTTCAGAGGCAAGAGACATGAAGGAGCATTGCAGAGTCGTGTGCCTGATGCTGCCGAGGGACGTGGCCGCGAACGAAGAGAGCTTCGGCAAGGGACTTCGAGTGAGATGAGAGAATGAGTGAAATGTAAGTAGCTCATTAGGTGAACTTGGCCGGATGGCTGAGTGTCGGAGACTTGACTGCAAGGGTTAAGGTTTACCCGACCGTCGAAAGCTCAAACTTATGTTAAGTCGACCGCTATGTAATGGGATCGATCCGAGCCGAGTGTGTTCGACCGTATCCGATCGATGGGTTTATGCCCAGTCGATCGCCATGGAATGGCAATGATCGCTGAGGATGTCGCGCACAGACCGCCGAGTCGATCGGGCAATGACGAGAGCGCAGAATGATCGGGTGAGGTTCATCACCGATCGCCAAGTGTTCCGTTGGACTACAACGGTCGGGATCCGACGTGTTCAGAGGCCGTTGGAGTGGCGGCAGTCGACTGCCAAGGGCAGCAGTCGACTGGTGGCGGCCAACGGGAAGAAATCAGCCCTCTCTATAAAAAGAGAGGGTGTGGAGCTTTGGGAGGTAAATGCTCAAGTTCTAAACGACCATCCAAGTGCTCCACAAGATTCAAACTCCTTCTCTTAGCTTTCTTTCACATCTATTGTAAAAGAAGGAGTGTGCTTGATTTGTAAAGTTTACCTCCACCTAGCTTGGTGCAAAGGAGAGACCAATAGTGATTGGCTTTGAAGGAGTGATTCACCTCGGACGAATCGGGATCGTGGATTAGCGGTGTAGTCGTGAACCACATTACATCTTCTTTGTTAGCGTTTGTATTTTTGTTTATTGCTTTGTCTTTATTGTTTATGCTTCCGCTTGCGCTAACGATTGTGTAGACGAGCAAATGAAAAAGAGAATTCCGACATCCATCGTAAGAGGGCTATTCACCCCCCTCTAGTCGGCCAATCGATCTCCAACAAGTGGTATCAGAGCCAAGTCGCTTGTCAAGGACTAACCGCCGCAACAAGCTCTACATCAAAATGACCGGCTCAAACATCCATCCACCAAAGTTTGAAGGAGAATTCGCTTGGTCGAAGAAGCGAATGGAGGTATTTTTCCAAACGGATTTTGATATTATGATTACAATGGAATCCGATTTCGTTTTGCCTAGGGATGAAGAGGGGAAGCCAATAGAAAAGTCAAGATGGACCAAGAGGTAAAGAGAGGAGCACCTTGTAAACTCAAAAGCCAAGCACCATCTATACAATGTGCTTCCTCAACAAGAAATAAATAGAATTGGAGAATGCATAAGTGCCAAGGAGATGTGGGAGAAGCTAGTAGAGCTTCATGAAGGCACTTCGGAGGCAAAGCTAGCAAGAAGAGACCTCCTTCGCTCCCAACTCAACAACATTAAACTAGAAAAGGGAGAAAAGGTAATTTCCTTACATTCTCGTTTCAAGGAAATTATAACCGGTTTGTCAAGTGTAGGTGAGAAGCTATCCAACCGGGATATGGTAATAAAGGCCATAGATGCCTTTCCCCGGTCCTCAAAGTGGAGCTCCATGGTGGACTCCTTCTATATCTCGAAGAATTTAGAAGTGAGCACCTTGGAGGAGTTCTTCTCAACAATGGAACTCCACGAAACGAGGCTTGAAGGTATACAAGAAGAGCCTAGAATCCAACCTTCAAGAGGAGTAGCTTTGATGGCAAACAAGGGGAAGAAGAAGATGGAGATCCCCTCCTCCTCCGATGATGAAGCCTCTTCCTCCTCCTCCATGGATAGCACGGAAGAAGCGTATATGGTAAGGAGGGTAAGGCGTGCTTTTAAAAGGTTTTCGATTTAATAAATCCAATGATAGGAGTAGAAGACCAAGGGGGAAAATCATTTGCTACAATTGCCAAGGAGAGGGACACATAAGGGACAATTGTCCCCTCCTAAACAAGAGCAAGGAAGAGAAGAAAAAGAAGGAAGAAAAGAAGAAGAAGAAGGGGAGCAAGAAGAAAGAGGAGAAGAAGACAAAGGAAAAGGGGAAGGCCAAGGCATTCAAAGCAAAGACTTGGGATGACCCTTCCTCCTCATCTTCATCATCATCCGAGGAAGAAAATGCATTTGTCACCAACCTAGCATTGATGGCATTTGACGACTTGGATTGCTCTTCCTCCGAAAATGAAGGATCAAGCTCAAGAGGAGAGAGCTCAAGTGAAGGGGGAGCCTCTACATCCTCCTCATCCGAAGAAGAAGAAGAGGACATGGAAACTATGGTAACGAATCTAACTCCTAAGAAAATAGTTTCCATGGTTTCTAGCTTAACTAGGGATTTATTTAGAGCTAAAAAGAAGAACAAAAGCATGCTAGATCAAATTAAGGACTTAGAAAATAAGTTAGAAAAAGCATGCTTAAATGAAAATGAAAATATTTCTTCTTGCCATGATGATGCATGCTCACATGAATATATGCCATTTAATGTTAGTGATGCATGCATGGATGAAAATAGGGCCCTAAGAGAAAAGGTAGATTACTTGACAAAAGCCCTAGAAAAATTCACTATAGGCTCCAACACCTTGAACATGATCATAGGGAGCCAAAGAGCTAGCTTCAACAAAAAGGGCCTAGGTTATAAAGAAAAGAAAAATGAAAAGGCCTACAAATGCCTAATTGCTAGGGGTCAAGATAAGAAAAAGACAATTGCTAGGAAATGGATTCCTAAGGAGTATCTAGTGAACCCTATAGGCAAGAATTTGTATTGGGTTCCAAAATCCATCCTTAAGGGTTAGAAAACCCCTAGGGTAGTCAACCATATGCAATTGACCTATATCATATTTTGGTTGACTTAGGATGGCGGGACAACATTTTTAAATAGTGTTAGGTGATGATAACGTGCCTATAAATAGTTAATAATGCTTAAATCATGATAATCAATGTAATTGCTATGTATATGTGCAATCATGACTTATGATTTTGAAATTTGGCACATCATCATGAGAAATAGGGTTTAAATCATGCCTTAGATGATATTTTGCTTATTATCATGATATAATACCTAATGCATGATAACAATTCAATGAATACATGTGTTTCATGATCATAATGTAGAATTAATTGATATATGCCTTTATGATCATGAGGATTGTTAGGTTGATACTTAACCTTGATAGAATTGTATGAATATAATGGTTAAGTATATACAAAGTCCCCCTAGGATGCATCTCACACTCACCATAGGCTACTTTGATTGAAAACTTAGCATGGGTGAGATGTTAGGATGATACAAATGTCCACTAATGCCTATGGCATTTAGATGGTCATTTAAGGTATCAAAATAGCAATAATAGACCAATCATGGGGAAGACTTATGTTTAATTCATAGACATATTGCCCAAAGATCATGGTTGGATATTTCGTATGTTTTCAAAACAATTTCTTACCCTAAAATCTATGTATTCATGTTTTGAAACAATTGGATGCAAAACTAGGTAGTTAACTTGATACTAGAATGATCAAAAACCTAGTGGTTTTTAAAGCTTTTGGATTTTTGGAAAAAACAAGAAAATCTAATGAATTTTCATGAAAACCTATTTTTCATTAATAGATATACTTAAAAGAAATATGTTCCTCAAATTTTATGATTTTTCGAATTTTTTGGAATTTTTAATGCATTTAAATTGAAATCAATTTAGAATCCATTGCGATGATCATCTCGATGCTGATCATTGCTCACCTGAAAAACAGCCCAATATTTTCTGATTTCAGATTTTAATCATGTTTTTGGTGTTCTCTTTCTATTATACCTGATGCCATGAGTTTATAAATTAGGATTAATCTTTTTGATGGTGTAAAAGGGGGAGAAATGTATGTTTAAGTAACGGGGAATATATTTTGGGGAAGAAATGATTATGCTTATGATAGGGGGAGAAAATTTTTATGGGGAGTTTCATGGATTAAGGGGGAGTTGCATGTTGCTATATCATGTTTATGTTTACATGCCTTCTTACCTTAGAATGTTTTTACCTAACTTAAACGGATTGCCACACATCAAAAAGGGGGAGATTGTTAGGGCAATCTCTTGCCATCACTACAACAAAAAATCGAATAGACAACGGTGAAAAACCGTTGTCTATTAGCAAAAAAATCTGTGGTAAATCGACCCATTGTGAAAAGTGGTTCGGGCAAAGACAACGGTGAAAAACCGTTGTCGTTTCAAGGATAAGACAACGGTTTTTACCCGTTGTCTTTGACCGAACCACTTTTCACAACGGGTCGATTTACCACGGATGTTTTTGCTAATAGACAACGGTTTTTCACCGTTGTCTTTTCCTTAAATCTACAACGGTCTTTCACCGTTGTCTTTGACCGACCACCGATTTACCACGGATTTTTTTTCTCATAGACAACGGTTTTTCACCGTTGTCATTTCTCAACGGTTACTCTAGAACACAATAAACCGTTGTAGATTTATAGTGTTGCGTTTTTAATATAAATCATACGACATCAAAAAGAATTATAGAAAACACATATATACACGTGCACTTGTAGCAATGTAAAGTACAAGGTCACATCACATTTTAAATGATCACTTAATATATATTAAAAAGTCGTGGGCAAAACAACTACACATCATATGCACCAAAAGTATTATGCATAATATGCAAAACACATATAGATTACCACATGTAACCAAAAGAGGTAAGTACACTTAAATCTCTCCTAATCATATGATATGTGATCTTGTATGCATTCAACCCACTCCGAACGTACTTCATCAATTTCCTTTGCCGCTATCACAGATTTTGCGAACTGCATGTGAATAAATGAATGAAAATGTAATTAAACACTATGGTATCAATAAGAAAATTTGAAAATATATCTAATATTACTATTGATCGTAGGGAAGACTTGTCAAAGGATGCGGCACCTTCAATTATCTCTCTCATATATCGCAAAACAAAATAACCACATTTAACTCTATCCGGTTGAAAAGGAACCTGTGATGAAAAAAATTATAGCAGTTATGCAGAGATTTTCACAAAGCTTCTCATTTCCTACAAAGTACAAAATATTTAATGGATCTTTTCTAGATTTCAACATCAATATAACTTTCATATCTGCCAGAATGCACAAAAACATTTCCCACTATGACTATGAAACGAACATACAAAAATATAGACATAATAAATTATTATACGTAACTAAGCAAAATAGGTAAAAACAAGTATAATACTCACTTTCTGAATATAGACCAGATTTGTTCTTGTAATTCAGGATTCGAAAGATGGTTGTGCTTCATTAAGTTTGCTTGCTAATTCATGCTAAAGTTCATGAGGATTTAAATATGACCATATCTTATATACTTCTTAGTATGCTTGTACAACCAGGAAATACATACCTTGCAACTCAGATAGCCACCCAAAGACTGGATTAGCAATAGCATCATAAAAACAGATTAATTGTTCACACAACATTACAAGAATAAAAAGTGCAATATTTAATATAAGATGCAGAGTGTGAAATTTCTTCAAGCTACTAAATTCCAAGTAATTGATTCAGGCTATATAATTCCTTGTTTGCAACCAATTTTTTTAGGAGAGATAATTATTTGGAAACTTACTTCTTCACAAAATTAGTGGCATTTCTAAACTATGTATCAAACCAACAAGAATGGTCAAGTTATTTAAGAATACAAACAAACCTGTCCACTCATTGCTCTTTGTAAAATCAATACCAACTATCAGATTCGAAGATTCAAGACCAGCATTTGAAAGAGCTTCGGTAACCTACATTATAAAGGTGGAATAACTTAGAGTATTGCAAAAAAAATCCATTTAATAGACAAAAGAAAATTTGCAAAGTTAATTTAGGTTTTTTAAGTTTTTATACAAGTATACTGATCGGATAAGGTGTAGCATGTCAACTCTTTCCAAATGTTTTCTTAGCATTGACTTCTTATATCAAGCAGTGTTTTGAGAAGCATACTCAATTTGGCTTCAGCTAAAGTCAGCAAACACATCAAGTCATATTTGTCCCAAGTATTTGAAGTCAGCTACAGATATTTTATTCCTCCAATGAGCTCTATGTAAGACTATATCACTACTAATATTCAAATCAATTAAATTATATTAATTACATTCCCTAAATTTCTTTGATTACCTTGTACCTATTAAAGCTTATACTCTAATCAATTAAGCTCTTCTAGATATAGAACATATATGGATTTTAAAAATGTCCAACTTTACATGACAAAAAGGTGTCACTAAATTAACACTGCAGTTAAAATCATGGTAAGAATTTGATCAAATACAACTGCCAAATTTTCAGTTAATGGTTATGACTATGAGTGTGCTGAATATTTCAACAAATATACTCCTGTAATCCCAAATGTAAGAAAAGGCTCCTGCAGAAACCTTCCAAATAATTGACAAAAGTTCTTTTAAAGTATTTCTCAAGATAAGTAGCCTTAGATTTAAGTTTTAAATCCTCAATGGTAAAATTATAAGAATGTAAAAGTGTTATGAAGTGCTAATAACTTGTTAGCAACTTTTACCCGCACTAGAGTTTCAAATGAAACAAATTGCTAAAATGATAGATCATGTAAGTCTATTACTAAAGGGAACTTCGGAAAATTCAACATGTAGGTGAAATTCAAACAAAACTTTCAAGTCTAGACATATTGCACACATTAAGGAATTACTATGGTGGCATGAAGACATCCTACTGCATCAAATTCTACAAAGAGACAAAAGTTAATATAATAAAATTGAAATGCAACGAGTAAATGCAAAGAGTTTTAGCAAACCAGTTTTGCTAAAAGAATTTTCTTCTCAATTTGAATAGAAATCAAAGATCTGCATAAGAGAAACACCATGACCATTGTCTCATGCAAAGCAGGCTTCTTGAGACACTCACTCGCTTTCGCTGTTGCATATGGCTTACCCACTTCTCCAACGCAATCGAATCAAGACACCATCAACAATTAGTGACAGTGGTGCTGTATTGAAGACTCTGTCCGACCGCCACAATGCGGCTGATGGTGAAACCAAGCTCACTGATGCGGTCCGTCATGATGCGACGGATGGAGGAAAAATCGGCGATGGTGAATCTACCCTCACGACAAAGAGCTAGGAAGGGATTACGCGATGGAAATCGAATCGGCGACACCAAAGATCGAATCCTTTGCTCGTGCGAAGAGGACGACAATGGAGCAACGACCACTGGCGGAAGAGAAGATACGGCGATGGGGTGGCAGTGTCGCGTACGGAGTGAGGGTTGTGACGATGAGAAAGAAAGGGCAACAGCTCGCCGACGAGGCAAGCGGTGGTGGCAATGACCGATGAAAAAGGAAGAGAATGAACAGAGGGCGAGCAACCGTGAGAAGGCGGCGCGGAAGAAGAAGGGATGGACGAGCACGCAACCTAGAACGAACGGCGGAGGTTCTTTGGGAAGTAGGAACGGCGGAGGTTTTTGGGAAGTAGGAAGAGAAGTTTAGGGAAGCATTATTTAACCTAACAAATTTTTAAATATATATAAACTTTTAAAAAAATTATTGTTGTAATATATTGTTTAAAAAATATATATAAATTTTTAAATATATTGTTGTAAACGTATATATTTATATTTTTTATAAAAAAACTTATTTCCAATAATTTAAAAAAAAATAGTATTAATAATTAAAAAAATAATTTCGCCGTTGTATTATAATAAAAAAAATAGTATTAATAGTATTAAAAAAAATCACCGTTGTATTATTTCCAATAATTTTTAAAAAATAGTAAAAATAATTAAAAAAATAGTATTATAAACTTTTAAAATTTCATTGACAACGGTTTAAAACCGTTGTAATATTATCACAACGACAACAAAAAAATTCTCATTGACAACGGTTGATTGCACCGTTGTCCCAACTGTTGTTAAGATAAAAAAAAAACTTAAAGACAACAGTTCTGGAAAACCGTTGTAAAATGTGTTGTTGATTTTAAAAAAAATATGCTCAACGACAACAGATACTGTAAAATCATTGTCTTTTGTGTTATATGGGCGCTCAAAGACAACGGTTTTGTCAAAAACCGTTGTCTTTTAACAAAAAGACAATGGTTTCTCCTAAAACCGTTGTCTTTGTGGTGTTGTCTTTTAGCATTTTTGTTGTAGTGCATGATAAGGTTTTGATGTGTGTGGCAAAGGGTTTAAGTTAGGATGATATTGTTATTTGATATGTGCGTTGGAGTCTTGCAGGACTTAGTAATTCGCACATGGAGCCTTGGCGGGTTCACCCTCACAACCTCGGTCCTTGAGTCGGTGAAGGATGACTTTGCGGAAGTCGTGCGCTTGGAGCATCCGAGGGACCGCCGGACGAGATGACTTGAAGTGAAGCCAAGGAAGCAGACTTCGGAGGCAAGAGACGCGAAGGAGCATTGCAGAGTCGTGCGCCTGATGCTGCCGAGGGACGTGGCCGCGAACGAAGAGAGCTTCGGCAAGGGACTTCGAGTGAGATGAGAGAATGAGTGAAATGTAAGTAGCTCATTAGGTGAACTTGGCCGGATGGCTGAGTGTCGGAGACTTGACCGCAAGGGTTAAGGTTTACCCGACCGCCGGAAGCTCAAACTTATGTTAAGTTTGAGTTTCTCACGGCACCAGTCGACTGCCATGTAATGGAAGTTGACTGATCTGAGTCGAGTGTGTTCGACTGGTATCCGACTGATGGGTTTATGCCCAGCAGTCGACTGCCAGAGGATGTCGCGGGCACAGAACCGCTCGTAGCCGACTGGGCAGTCGACTACGGAGGCAGCAGTCGACTGATGAGGTCCATCAGTCGACTGCCAAGTGTTCCGTTGGACTACAACGGTCGGGATCCGACGTGTTCGGAGGTCGTTGGAGTGGCGACAGTCGACTAGTGGCGGCCAACGAGAAGAAATTAGCCCTCTCTATAAAAAGAGAGGGTGTGGAGCTTTGGGAGGTAAATGCTCAAGTTCTAAACGACCATCCAAGTGCTCCACAAGATTCAAACTCCTTCTCTTAGCTTTCTTTCACATCTATTGTAAAAGAAGGAGTGT
Organism: Wurfbainia villosa; assembly: GCA_025175895.1. NCBI lineage: Eukaryota > Viridiplantae > Streptophyta > Magnoliopsida > Zingiberales > Zingiberaceae > Wurfbainia > Wurfbainia villosa. The sequence goes on from CM046004.1 coordinate 86,922,535, forward strand.
GCTTGATTTGTAAAGGTTACCTCCACCTAGCTTGGTGCAAAGGAGAGACCAATAGTGATTGGCTTTGAAGGAGTGATTCACCTCGGACGAATCGGGATCGTGGATTAGCGGTGTAGTCGTGAACCACGTTACATCTTCTTTGTTAGCGTTTGTATTTTCGTTTATTGCTTTGTCTTTATTGTTTATACTTCCGCTTGCGCTAACGATTGTGTAGACGAGCAAACGAAAAAGAGAATTCCGACATCCATCATAAGAGGGCTATTCACCCCCCTCTAGCCGGCCAATCGATCTCCAACACATATGTCTGAGTATTGGTCAGGTATGAGATTGACTTGGTATGTTATATGGGTTATATTATTGTATATCTGTTCAGGATGATATAGCTTATGGTGTTGCAGATCGTCAGGTATGTTGGTACATTACTTCATGTTCAGTTGATCAGTTTAGTATATACATTGAGTATGACTTTACTGTAGTTACTTGTTATTAGAGTTGAATAGGACTGTATGTCTATTGGACTCATGCTGTATACCTGTAGATCTTCACATGTATACTTGTAGATCTATCCTTATATGTTGTTCATGCACTTTCTACATATTACCCCTGAGTTTATACTCACCACCCCGGGACCCTGGGCTTCCTGTCGCCCAGGTAACAGGTAGAAGATTCCTTGGATGTTCGGAGCTCCGCTAGTTGATCCCATCTCACACCGAACAGATGGAGGTTTATTTACGATTTATTGTATTCTTGTGGATTGATGTTTCCGTATTTGTGAGATATGGATGTATTGTATCTATTTGGTCGTTGTTGTGGTTTCTATTATGATTCTTGTTGTGTCAAGTCACTCCGGAGTGCACAGTTGAGTCTTGTATTTTGTTTTATCTGTAGTATGTTTCCGCTGTGTTTGATATGTTGATATCTTTATGTTAGATTGTTGTTGTGGGCCTACGGGCTTTGTATTAACCCGATATGTTGTCACATACAGGGGAGATGTCGTCCGTTTGCTTTTCGGCACGGTATACTCTCGGGGCGTGACAAACAATCTCTCCCTTTTTGATGTTTGACAAAAACCAAGAATCTTTGAGTTAGAACACTAACTCAAACCAATCCTCCCAATTTTACAAATTGAGAATTCTCACATTCTCCCATTAATTCTCACACATCAATTCTCCCTCTTTTTGACATACATCAAAAAGGCTCTCCCCAAGGGTATCAATGTCTCATATCCCAATGAGATCTTACAATCTCCCCCTTGGTCCAAAAACATCTAGGATGCCTTCAATCTTCCTAGTGATAAGTCTCATATCACTAAAGAGAGATAATCCTCACTTCTCCAAATTCTCTCAATTCTCCCCCTTATGAGAAAGAACACATTCATCATCCCATTGATGGATAACCTTCCCCTAAAGGCTTGCTACCCCTTAACCATTGTACCAATAATGTCATTAGAGAGTCCCTAAGCCTATAGAAGCACTAAACTATCAAAATTAAGGGCAAAAGTTCAACCTTGAACTTTCACACTCCTTAAAATTGATACACACCCTAAACAATTCTCCTAATCCATATCCAATGAATTTTCACCCTTTATAATACTTTCCAAAGCATATCCTAGGGTTAGGAGCAGTTAGTGTTGGTGCAGGGGCACCAGATAATCGAACCTAGGTTTTGATTATGGCAAAGACTCAAAGTTAAGTTGTTATTGTTATCTCATAAGCTATGTTAAGTGTGCAAGAAGTGTTTAAGCTAAGCTCAAGGTCGAGTGACACCTGAAGAATCTCGGGACGAGAAACCGTAGTGGTCGGGCGACACCGGGAGAACCTTGTGGAGTCGAGGAACCTAAGTAGAAGACCGGAAGCTAAGAGACAGATTGGGAAGGACCGGAGGTAAGTATGAGTGCAGAGTAATGGTGAGGTTGTGTCCTTTGTATGGGGATGAACTTAGGCGGTGATCCGACTAAGACTTCCCGAGGAAGGTCTAGGTCGAGATCGGATGGTAAGAAACTGTCAAAATATCCATTACTTGTATTTCTATGCTAACTCTTTATTGCAAGGGAGTAGCAGTCGATTGCTGCTAGCATCAGTCAACTGATGAAGATCATTAGTCGACTACTATTCAAACTGTCCAGCTCAAAGAAAGTCAAGATAAGCTCCTCTAATCTTGGGAAGATAAGCTCCACAAGCTATGGTTTGAAGGGATATAAAAGAAGGAGGGTTTCTCCCTTTTGGATCATCATTCTTTGATCCCAAAGTGCTCCAATGACACTACGCTTCGACGACAACTCTACGATGCCATAACGTCGACGACACGCCGAGACTCCATCTTCTCTTCGTCGGTAGATCTAATTTGTTTCGTCAAGTTGTTTACTTTTCATTGTACTTGAGTTTTTCATCGTAACGAGGTGGGATAGGCTTGTTGCCTCATCCTCGATTTGGTTTTCCTTATAATCATTGTCTCCTACCTCCAATGAGGAGGAGACCTTTAGTGGATTGCCTCTTCATACGCGGTCTAGGATCGCGGGGCCTTAGAGTAGCAACCTTTCAGTTGTGAACCAAGTAAAAACAAAGTGTTCATCTTACTTATCTTTACTTTTGTTGTATTCGACTTTGGTTTTAACTAACGAACGAAAAGATGTTTTTACGATCGCTATTTACCCCCTCTAGTGATTCTCTCGATCCAACAATTGATATCAAAGCGGGGGCGCTCAGATTCGGTGCAACCATCGGTCTAGCATCTTTCTAATTCTTTTTGTATTTTTTGATTCGAAAATTAATTTAAGCTTGTCCTTATTATTTTTCCCGCACTACTAATCAAAGATGAAGTCTTGGCAATTCGTGTTTTGTCATCCTTTTTTTTTTGTTGTGCAAGGTTTTAGTCAATGGTTCATCTTGAGGGGTATAACACCACCCGACCTCCATTCTTTAACAGAGATGACTTCCATTATTGGAAGGGTTGGATGGAGTGTTTCTTGAAATACAAGTCGAGACTTGAATAATAATCCAAACCGGTTTTGCTCTACCCACCAATGATCAAGGGGAGCCATTGGACTTCGACAAATGGACCAATGCAACCAAGAGGCAAATTGAAGTCAGTGTAAAAACAACCCAAATTTTACAGTGTGGCTTTTCCAAGGAGAAGTTCAACCGAATTGGACCATTCATTAGTGCCAAAGATCTCTGGAACAAGTTAATCGAGCTACACGAAGGGACATCCGATGCAAAGGTATGCAAAAGAGACTTACTAGTGAATAAGTTGTATAATCTAAAGATGCAGGATCACGAGACCGCTACACAACTCCATACCTGGATCCAAGACATCCTGAACAACCTACATGCCATCGGAAAAAAGGTGGAGAATCAGGACATAATAAGGTACGCGTTAAATGCATTTCCTAGGACCACCTTATGGGGCATCTATGGTTGATGCCTACAAAGTGCCTAGAGACTTAACTAAGATTAGATTAGACGAATTATTTTCAGAATTTGAATTATACGAACAATCTAATGCGGTCCCAGTCGAGAAAGGTGTAGCATTGTTTGTAGGTCAAGGAAGAAAAGCGAAAGGCAAGCCACCTCTCGAAGAAGACGACTACTAATCGGAGAAAGAGATGGAGACCGAACTAGTCAACCTAGTTCGGAGGATGATAAAAAAGGAAAGGAATGTGAGACAATCAAAAAGAGCATTCCAAGCAACTTGGGAGCAAGAAGATCAAGATGATGACTTAGCATTCATGGCAAGACCGGTAGAGTCTGAGTCCGAGTCCGAAGCTAACGATGAATACGAATCCAACTCCGACTTTGACTCCAAGGATGATTTCAAGTCAAGACTCAAAGTCAGCTTGAAGGAGAAGATAAAGGTAAGCCATTCTTTAATTGGCAATCTATATCATGCAATTAAGTTATTAGATAAGAAGTTAGCTAAGTACGAGTCTAGAGTTGAGTCCTTGCTTGAGGAGGTTAAACTCCTTAAGCATGAGGCCACCCTAACCTCTTCGACTAGTCAAGTTCAAGAGGGAAACTCAACTCAAGTCAAGAAATTTGAGGAAGAGAATTCTCTCTTGAAAGGGAAAGTTCAAGAGCTCGAGGCTGGGTTGGAAAAGTTCACATTGGGATCCAAGGGTCTTAATCGACTCCTTGGAACTCAAAGACCTGTGTACAATAGAGCCGAACTCGGGTTTAGGACAACTACTATGAACAAATCTTATATGTCGATTGTCAATTGTAGTTATCAAAGAATCCAGGCATGGGACCCTAAAATTTTATTAAATTCACATATAAGGACTAATAAGTATTGGATTCCCCGGGATCAAGTCCACTATGTGGATAGACCATATTGCTTCAATGGTCCAAGGAGAGCTAGTACTAAGATTGTGTACCCGATCTCTTAGTAAAACTTTACATGATTAGTTTTTCTTTTAATTTCTAGAACAGCTAGATAGGACCAATAGTTAGTCAACCTTGATAACATAGTATCAGGACGCGGTGAGATCATAGTACGTTAGAGAAATGAGGTCTTGTGTATCTGAGCTAGATAAGACATATCTAGCTTAGTGCACTCGGCTAAGTTGAACTAGCTAAAGCTACCTCACCGTATCATAAACTAGTTAGACCAGGAAGTAACCCTAAGTGACTTAAGTAAATGTTTTCTTGAAATTGACTTTGTCTAAGAAAGTGGTCGTTGTTCAGATCAAAGAAGGTCGCTGTGTCTCGCCACAACCTGGAAGTCATTTTCTTGAAAAATCTACTTAACAATCTAAAGGTTAAATTCAAATCGAACCCAAGGTTGACTATCTTCAATCAAGTTAAAATTGAAATCATCTCACAAAAACATATAATGTGAACATGCTTTGAGACACACAGAATGGGTGAGATGTTAAAGATAATTGAAATACAGATAATATAATTCTTTGAAATGATTTCAAAACTATAAGAACACTTATTTTCCTAATTGTTACATTTAACATATAGTTACTAGTTTTGTTTGGCCAATACTAAACATATAACTCTCTAGGCCAAGTTTAGCCCCCTAAATCTTCTAGACTCTATGTATTTGACTAAGGGGGAGGAAACTAACCTTAAGGGTTATATTACAAACTCCTTAAAATATTTTGAAAATGTACTTATGGAATTTTGAAATCAAAATTATGTTTTGAATAGTTTCAAAAACATACTTTAGTAAAATTAGTTTTACAATTGTTGGTGTAGAGGGATATACCTCGAATCAATTCTACATCCTTAGAATGCTATACTTGACTAAATGAACTTCAAAGGGACACATGCTTGGACTCTTATATTTGATTTCTCTTTTTAATAATTTTACAAGCACATTTTATGCTTATAACGTTTCATTTTTCGTTAAATACACCCCTATCCTATATATACACCCCTAAGTATTTTTGATTTATGGCAAAAGGGGGAGAAGAGGGAAAAGTTAAGGGGGAGTAAAGCAACAAATTAACTTTAAAGTGTCATTTTCAAAACTCACCTAGGGTTAAGGGGGAGGTAGCCTTGAGGGGGAGGTATTGAAAAAGCAATTAATCATATGCTACATGCTTATTTTTACTACACACTTACACTCGCTTACTTATATTTCATTACTACACACTACTCATGTTTATTACCTTATTACTTCACTTTGTGCTTAAATTTTCCTTAACTTTGAATCAGTTTGCCATAGATCAAAAAGGGAGAGATTGTTGGTGCACGGGTACTAGATAATCGAACCTAGGTTTTGATTATGGCAAAGGCTTAAAGTTAAGTTGTTATTGTTATCTCATAAGCTATGTTAAGTGTGCAGGAAGTGTTTAAGCTAAGCTCAAGGTCGAGCGATACCCGGAGAATCTCAGAACGAAAAACCGTGGTGGCTGAGCGACACCGGGAGAACCTCGTGGAGTCGAGGAACCTAGGTGGAAGACTTAAAGCTAAGCGACAGGTCAGGAAAGTCCAGAGGTAAGCACGAGTGTGGAGTAATGGTGAGGCCATGTCCCTTGTACGGGGATGAACATAGGCGGCGATCCGACTAAGACTTTCCGAGGAAGGTCTAGGTCGAGATTGGATGGTAAGGAACCGTCAAAGTATCCATTACTTGTATTTCTGTGCTAACTCTTTATTGCAGGGGAGTGACCAAGCTGACAGTCAACTACTGGCTATTAGCAGTTGATTGCTGCTAGCATCAGTCGACTGATTAAGGTCACCAGTCGACTACTATTCAAACTATCAAGCTCGAAGAAATTCAAGATAAGCTCCTCTTATCTTGGGGAGATAAGGAGCTTTGACTCATATCCAAATCTCAACGATCTAAGGATTAAAGGGCTATAAAAGAAGGGGGGTTTCATCCTTTTGGATCATCATTCTTTGCTCCCAAAGTGCTCCAATGACGCTATGCTCCGATGACAACTCTATGACATCGTAACGCCGATGACACGTCGAGACTCCATCCTCTCTTCATCGTTAGATCTAATTTGTTTCGTCAAGTTGTTTACTTTTCATTGTACTCGAGGTTTTCATCGTAAGGAGGTGGGGTAGGTTTGTTGCCTCATCCTCGATTTGGTTTTCCTTGTAATCGTTGTCTCCTACCTCCAACGAGGAGGAGACCTTTAGTGGATTGCCCTTTCGTACGCGGTCTAGGATCGCGGGGCCTTGGAGTAGCAACCTTTCGGTTGTGAACCAAGTAAAAACAAAGTGTTCATCTTACTTATCTTTACTTCCATTGTATTGGACTTTGGTTTTAACTAACTAACGGAAAGAAGTTTTTACAATCGTTATTCACCCCCCGTCTAGCAATTCTCTCGATCCAACAGTTAGGGTAGCTTAACATAGATGAAACATGGGCAACATGGCCTAAACATTCTTATTTATTCGAAATCAGCATTGGCAGTCGACTTTGTCAGTCAATAGTCAACTGCCCTTGACGCTAGTCGACTGTCATCCATGGCAGTTGACTGATTTCTGCAAATGCAGAATCCAGAAATCAGAATTGAAATTATAAAAATTATAAGTAATTATACATAATGTGAAAAATCATGAAACTTCATATGTATAATACTTATATCAATCATTATGAGTGAAAAATATTGGAAAATTAAAATACCCATAAAATAGTGAGATTGATACAAAATTCAAAACCATTGATAACTTCAATATTTTTGACCTATTTTGTATCAACTTCTTCAATGGTGACTTCTATCAAAGATAGACTATATCAAGTTTTTTCAAAATGATTTTGAAATGTTTTTAAAACCTTATATTGAATCATGGTCTATGGGCTTAATGCACATGACTTGTACATAAGCTTTCCTCATGATTCATCCATGGTATAAGATGAGTTTGAGTTCATCTAGATGCAAGAACTATGCACCTTGAGTTAACTCATTTCCTAGCATCTCACATATGACTAGGGTGTATCAAAACACACACAAGTCAAATGTTTTTGTGAGATGTGGATTTTTGTTCATCCTAAACTAAGGTCTCATGCATTTTCTAAGGCAACACTATTTGATTCCCTTATACATGAGACTTCAAATCATGCCATAGTCCTTAAATCAATTTTAATTAATGCATGAATGATCATAGCATAAATGATAACATAAATAAGCATGTGCCAAAAATCATGATGTCATGACATATGATTAAATCTAAATATACTTGACATAAAACCTTAAACCTAAGCATTATCATGACATATAAAATGATTAAGATGAGAATGATGTCATGACATGGCATATGACAAATAATCATGGAAAATAAAAGGTAAAGATATAGAAATACCTAAATGTTAGTATTAATTGTCATTTGTTATGATTAAATTAATTTTTGCCATATTACCAACTTATCTCCCAAGTGTGCCAAAAACCCAAAATGACACACTATAACCTCTAAACCTTAATTGTGCCAATTTGATCAATTTTTCATAGTCCTCAAAATATATTGACACATACTAAAATCATTTAGTATAAAATATCAACCTCTATTTCCAAGGTATCACATAACCTTGAAAATGACCTAAAGTGTTAACTTTGCTATGGTTGAGTTAACTACCCATCCAATCAAGGTTGACACATCCTAACCCATTTAGCATGAATCGATCATGATCCTTAGGTTCACTAGGTATTCCTTAGGGATAACTTCCCTAGATACCCTTCTAATGACTCTTCTAGGCTTAGAAGTCTTGGTCATTTTGGTCTTGCCTAGGTTAACTCTAGGGGTGACTCCCCTTGTAACCTTCTTAGTGGCTTCCCTAGGTTTCCTTTAAACCTTAGCCACTAGACACACACCATGGTTACCCTTAAGAATAACTTGCCTAGTAATCTTGATTTTCTTAGACCTAGGTTGAGTTCCATAATCGAATGGAACGTTGTGGTAAGTCTCCTTGGACTTAGGTTTGTGACCCAAACCTTTTTTGCCCTTGGGTGGACCTTGCCTCCTAGACCCTAGGTTTTGACTATTTGACCCTATAATCATATTTTCCATCTTCCTTAGGGTCCTTTACATTTTCTCAAGCTTTGACCTCAAAGCTTGATTTTCAAATTCTAATTTTTCTAATTTGGTGTGCCCATTATTTCTTTGAGTAGAGTTGTTCTTTCTAGGCATATGTCTATGGTTCTTGGGATTAATACCTAGATGGTCCTCTACCTTCTTAATAGACTCCCTAGGTAGAATGGGTCTAGAGTTGTTGTTTCTAGATTTGTCCTTAGATAAGGTAGGTCTAGTATGATCCTTAGACCTAAAATTATAACTCTTAGCACCTAAGCATGCTCTTTATGATTATGCACAATTGCAAGAGTATTGAAGGCATGCTTTTTAACATTAAAATTTGAAGGTACATTATTAAAATATACCTTAGGGTTAGCTATAGAATCTCCCACTACATTTGATGCTCCTTTTTCACCCTTGCTAGCCTTCCTCCCCCTAGGGCATTGGCTTCTATAATGCCCCTTTTGATGGCACTTGAAGCACATAATATGCTCTTTGCTCTTCTTAACGGGGACTCCAACATCCTTAGGATTTTCATTTACTTTTGGTGTCGATGCTTTCTTCTTAGCAAATTTTAGACACTTACTCTTGTAATGCTTGACTTCCCTACACTCAAAGTATATGATATGATTTTTTATTATTTATTAAGGTGCTTGAGTTACCTAGGTTGGTGGTAGGAAGAATTTGGTTCAATTCTTCATGGCTCTCGGAGGTAGATCCTTTTTCTTGTTCTTGCTCCGGGATAAATGATCTCTCCTCCCCCTCAATCCTAGAGGTGGAGGCTTCCTCCAATTCTTCCTCTTCCTCGGATGTTGATGGTCTTTCAACCTCCGATTCCTCAAGCTCTTGCGATGAAGATGATGTGCTCTCTTCTTCTTAAGCTTGAGAGGATGAGCACTCCTCCTCTTCATTATCTTCTTGGACCGGTGTGGACTCTTCATGGAATTTTGCCAACTTTCTCCATAGCTCCTTGGTGTCCATGTAATCACCTAAACTACATAGAATATCATTAGGGATTAAATCAACCAAGAATTTTATTACCTTCTTATTTTTCTTGAATTCTTGGAGTTTTCCTCGGTCCATTTCTTCATCTTGAGGAATCCCCCCTTTGGCCCTCTTGGATATTCAAATCCTTCCATCAAGGCGGACCAATCTTTAAAGTCCCTCATCATTATGAATTCTTCAATCCTTCCCTTCCATTGATTGAACCCTTCTCATCCAAAGAGGCCATATGGAATTGGTGTGTTGATGTCCCATCCAAGTCCATCGTTCGACAAGTCCATCCTCTAGCATGTTTACTCCCGGTTGATAATCCGTAGAAGAGCTCCCATCTCTGATACCACTTGTAGGAACTTCAGTGAGCACTAGAAAGGTGGGGGGGGGGGGAGGGGTGAATGGCGCATTTTCATTGCTTGACGGAACTCGATTGTGTTGCTTGTTTACAATGTCGTTAGCGCAATAGAAATACAAAAAACACAACAAAAATACAAGCACATAATACACATGATGTAATGTGGTTCAGAACCCTATTTCCTACTCCACGGGGCTAGCTCGATAATGAGCTCTAGTGATGTACACACCACTACTCAATAAACTCCTTCTCAATAACACATCGGAGGTGGAGAAACCTCGTACAAGCGATCTTACAACAATAAGAAAGAAATACAAGTAAACTACACAAATACAAGTAAAGAAAACTATACAAATGTGCTTTTGAATGCTTGCTTGTTGATCGCCTTGGACTAGCCTTGAAGGACTAGAAAGCAATAACTATCCCCTCCAAATCGCCCAAGAAAATCACTACTGAAATCCTCTTTGTCGAGCTCCTTTTAAGCCTCCACACGACCTGGATTTTCACTTGGCAGTCAACTGCCAACAGTGTCGTTGTCTCACAATGGACTTGATCCACATTGGCATTCAAGCCAATGGATACACTGATAGTCGACTACCATTTACCAGCAGTCGACTGCTCAAGCTCATAGTCGCTCGATCGGCTCTCAGCGATCGCTGCGACCAAAACGGCGATCAATTGCCCTCCATGGCGATCATTTGCTCGCTAATCGGACCGCTAATCTAATGCCGGCAATCGACTTAAACTATTTTTCACAGTCGAACACCAGTCGACTCACGACAATCAATTTCTCAATGTCAACTCGGCTACCAAGTATCAAATACTTGACCAGTCAACTGGTCCATAACCCCAGTTGACTGCTACACCTCAACCATGAGATTTACCCCAAGTATGATGCCCTCATACTTGCTAGACCACCCTTAGCCTAGACCTAAGCCTTCTAGCCATCTTCATCAGCCTCACGCCTATCAGATTCCTCCAAGTCATCCATGACTTGTTTATCCATACGCTAGCCTTCAGGTGCTTCCATCGACTATTGTCATGCTAAGCTGGTCTACACCGCCAAGACATATTTGGACTTATGCTACTGAGACTCATGCTTGGACTTTACGCCGCGAATATCAAACCTTCGACTTCTAAATTGTCAAGTACTCATGACTTGGACTTTCATCGCCAAGACTACACACTATGACTTACGTGGCCAAGACTATACTCTTGGACTTTCCTTGCCAATCCATGTTGGACTTTCTAATTATCAAGACTCAAGCTTGAACTTTCCCTTGCCAAGACCCATGATTAGACTTTCCATGCCAAGTACTCATGACTTGGACTTTACCATTTCCAAGACTCATGCTTGGACTTTCCATGCCAAGTACTCAAGACTTGGACATTACCATTGCCAATACCCATGCTTGGACTTTCCATGCCAAGTGTCCTACTTGGACTTCTCCATCATATGGTCAACCCCATGTCAACCATATAGTCAACCCATTATCAAACAATGGTCAACTCATCGTCAAACATCAAAACACTACTCGAGTCAAACTCAAGTCTGGTCAATCATGACCTAGGCTGATTGCACCAACAATAAAGATAGGAAACTGGGGTTTTTTACTTCACTGCCCACCCTGACTGTCAATTTCTGAAGAACATTCCTTCTTCCAATAAAGGGTGGAAGAACTTGTTCTTCTTCATATACCTGCCTGATCCTCCTCTCAACTTGGAGGATTGGGTGACTGATCCTCGTCGTTTGCCCAACTTCCACAAAGCTCGGTCACAGAGTGACTTCCCCTCCATCCACCAAGCCTTGTAAGGGCATCACTAAGATGTTCAATGCCTCATCATCGTCCCTCTCCTGAATCTCTTCCGACTATCTCCCTTTACCAATTTGGAAGGGGTTTCTATAGGTAACTATTGTTGGGGTTCGATGGTCCGGCTAGAAGGGGGGATGAATAGCCCGTGTACATTGTTCGTTGGAATTCGTTCGTTCATCTCTACAATTCAATTAGCGCAGCAGAAATACAATATACAAATATGAAGATGAAGATGAATACATAGGCACAAGACAACAACATAACATGGTTCGGAACCTTAGGGTTCCTACTCCATGGGGTGAGCTCAACGAGCTCTAGTGATGCATAAACCACTAATAAATCTCCTTCTCAATAACACTTCGGAGGTGGAGAAACCTCGTACAAGTAATTACAATAATAATACAAAAATGTACAAGCAAATATAAAGACAATAATGAAAAATAAGTAAAGAATACTTTACAACAATTGCCTTGAACTCTTGCTTGTTGCTTGCTTTGGTTTGCTCTTAAAGGTATGGAATGTAGTAGCAATTCCCTTTCAAAATCTCCCCAAAAGTCGCTGCCAAAATCCTCCAACTCGAGCTCCTTTTATAACTTGCATCGAGCTGATTTTGCGCTTGACAGTCGATTGCCCAAAGGCCCCAGTCGACTGCTCCTGTAGTCGTTGTCTCACAACTGCTTAATCCACATTGGCATCCCAACCAACGGATACACTGGAAGTCGACTGCCCAAGCCTGTAGTCGATTGCTTAGTCGGCTATCGAGCTTTCTATGCTCGTGACCATCAGTCGATTGCCCTCTATGGCAGTCAACTACTCAAGGCCAGTCGACTGCCCAAGGTTGGCAGTTGACTGCCAAGGCTACTTGGCCGCAGTCAATCATCAGTCGACTCCTGATTAGTCGACTGATAAACCTCAACAATGAGGTTTACCCCTAGTATGACACCCTCATACTTGCTAAACCACCCTTAGTCTAGGCATAAGCCTTCTACCTGTTGGTGCAGGAACACAAAATAATCGAACCCAGGTTTTGATTATGGCAAAGATCCAAAGTTAAGGTCATATTGTTATCTCATGAGCTGAATTAAGTGTGTAGAAAATGGTTAAGCTAAGCCGAAGGTTAGCGACATCCAGAGAATCCTGAGTCAGGAAATCGTGGTGGTCGGGCAACACCAGGAGAACTTCATAGGAGTCGAAGAACCCAAGTGAAGATCGGAAGAAAAGCGACATGTCATAAAGGACCAGAGATAAGCACGAGTGCGAAGAGAGATGGTAAGGTCGTGTCCTCTGTACGGGGATGACCATAGGCGGTGATCCGACTAATACTTCCAGTGGAAGGTCTAGGTCGAGATCAGATGTTAAGGAATCATCATATTTACCATTTTCCATGCTAATCTCTTACTGTAGGGAAGTGGCCAGGTTGGCAATTGATTGTTGGCTATTGGCAATCGACTGCTGCATATCAGTCGACTGACGAAGGGCATCAGTCGACTGATGGCGACGAATCAACCTTTTGCGCTAGGACAAATAGGATAACATTTGACGCCGCCACTTTGCGATAAGATAAGGTGTCGCCTCGTGATAAGTTCCAAAAGTTGAAGATCAGCATCTAGACTTATTCCAAGGCACAAATCTATAAAAGGAGGGGAGGACTCAAACCCAAAGATCATCCATCTTACTCTCAAAGTGCTCCCACAATGCCAAAGCTCTAACACCGTCATAACGCCGATGCAACGCTAAGTTCAGAATCTCTTCATCGACAATAACAAGTATTAGTTTCTATTTATTGTATTCGTAGTTTTAATCGTAACGAGGTGAGGTAGGCTTATTGCCTCATCCTCGTGTTTTCGATTTTTGTGATCGTTGTATCCTACCTCCAACGAGGAGGAGACTCTATAGTGGATTACCCCTTCGTAAGCAGTCAAGGATCGTGGGGCCTTAGATTAGCAACCGTTGGGTTGTGAACCAAATAAAAACAAACTTGATTTATTTATTTTTCCACTGTGCATCTCAGTGTTTTAATCGAACGAATGAAAGAACGAAAAGATTTTATGCTCGCTATTCACCCCTCCTCTAGCGACGCTTTCGATCCAACACTAGCCACCTCCACTAGCCTCACGCCTATCGGATCCCTCCAAGTCATCCATGACTTGTTCATCCATGCGTGGATCCCTCCAAGTCATCCATGACTTGTTCATCCATACGCTAGCCTCCAGGTGCATCCTTCGGCTATTGTCATGCTAACCGGATCTACACCGCCAAGGCACATCCTTGGCTTTCCCAAATGCCAAGCCCCATGCTTGGACTTCCCTTGCCAACTCCATGTTGGACTTTTCATGCCAAGGCTACACACTTGGACTTTCCTTGCCAACTCCATGTTGGACTTTCCATGCCAAGGCTACACACTTGGACTTTCCTTGCCAACTCCATGTTGGACTTTCCATGCCAAGGCTACACACTTGGACTTTCCAAATGTCAAGACCCATGCTTGGACTTCACCGCCAAGGCTACACATTTGGACTTACTTGGCCAAGACTACACATTTGAACTTCCCATGATAATTACATTGTCATACGTTTTGTCAAACATCAAAATACTGCTCGAGTCAAACTCGAGTCGATTGCACCAACAATATCCCCCCTTTTGATGTTTGACAAAAATCATAAAACTTTTGAGTTAGGCCACCTAACTCAAATCTCCCAATTATCCCAAGTTGGTAAATCTTAACAATTGTCCCAAATTTATCTCACATTCTCCCCCTTTTTGACATACATCAAAAAGGCTCTCCCCAAGGGTGTCAATGTCTTATATCCCAATGAGATCTTACAATCTCCCCTTGGTCCAAAAATATCTAGGATGCCTTCACTTTTCCTAGTGATAAGTCCCATATCACTAAATGAGAGGCAATCCTCATTCTCCCCCTCATGAGGAAAAAATACATCCATCATCTCATGATGGATAACCTCCCCCTAAAGGCGTGCTCCCCCTTGACCATTGCACCAACAATGTCCTTGGAGAGTCCCACTAACTAATCGAAATTAAGGGCAAAGATTCAACATTGAACTTTCACCTCCCTTAAAATTTGATACACACCCTAAACAATTCTCCTAATTCATATCCAATGGATTTTCACCCTTCTAATGCTTTCCAAAGCATATCCTAGGGTTAGGAGCAGTTAGGAAACCTAGAAATAGCTGAACATGGGCTAAACAAATCTTGTTTATCTAAAATCAGCACTTGATAGTCGACTTTGTTAGCTATCAGTCAACTACCCTTAAGGTCAGTCGACTGCCATCCATGGCAGTCGACTGATTTCTATATGGCAGTCGACTGATTTCTGCACTGTACAAAAATTAGAATTCAGAAATGAAATTCGAAAATTCATAAGTAATTATACATAAATTAAAAAATCACGAAAATTCAAATGTATAATACGTATGTCAATCATTATGGGTGAAAAATATTTAGAAAATAAAATACCCATAAAATAGTGAGATTGACACAAAGTTCAAAATTATTGAAAAGTTCAATGTTTTGACCCTACTTTGTATCATCTCCTTCAATGGTGATTGCTATCAAAAGATAGACTTCACCAAAGTTTTTCAAAATGGTTTTAAAATAATTTTAAAACCTTAATCCATTTTCATAACATCTCACTTATATCTAAGGTGTATGAAGACACATACAAGTCAAGTGTTCTTGTGAGATGTGGGTTTTGGTTATTTTGGGTTTCAGACAATTTTCTAGGCAACACTATTTGATTCCCTTATACATGAGACTTCAAATCATGTCATTGTCCTTAACTCAATTTTAATTAATGCATGAATAATGATTATGTCATAAATGATAACATAAATAAGACATGTGCCAATAATCATGATGCCATGGCATATAACATAAACCTAAGCACAACAAAACATTAAAAATTAACCCTAAGTATGATCATAACATTTTATATGATTAAAATGAAATATGATGTCATGACATGACAATGGCAAACAAAGTATGACAAATAAAAGGTAAAGGTATAAAAATACCTAAATTTTAGTATTAATTGTCATTTGTTATGATTAAATTCATTTTTCCATATTACCACTTATCTCTCAAATGTGTCGAAAATCTAAAATGGCACACCATGACCACTAAACCTAAGTTGTGTCAATTTGATCAATTTTTCAAACTTCTCAAATTTAATTGGCACATCCTAAAATCTTTTAGGATATAAATTCTAATCTTATTTCCAAGGTACCCATAACCTTGAAAATGACCTAAAGTACCAACTTTGATATGGTTAGGTTAACTACCTTACCAATTCAAGTTGACACAACCTAACCCATCTAGCGTGAGGGGATCACGCTCCTAGGAACCCAATACCTATTGGAGCTCCTTGGGTTTATAAGGTATTCACTAGGGATAACTTCCCTAGATACCCTCCTAGGATTTGAAGCCTTAGTCATTTGGATCTTGTCAAGGTTAATCTTGGGGATTGCCTCCCTAGTAACCTTCTTAGTGGTCTTCCTAGGTTTTATAGAACCCTTAGCCACTAGACACACACCATGGTTAGCCTTAGGGATGACTTCCCTATTAACCTTGGTTTTCCTAAACCTAGATTTAGTTCCATAATCAAATGGAACATTGTGGTAGGTCTTCTTGGGCTTAGGTTTGTGACCAAAACCTTTCTTGTCCCTAGACGGTTCTTGTCTCCTATGACCTATATTTTGACCATTTGACCCTTGACTTTGATTTTGCATTTTCCTAAGGTTCTTTTCTAGTTTCTCAAGCCTTGACCTCAAGGCTTGGTTTTCTAATTCTAATTTTTTCAATTTTGATTTTTCATTAACCTTTTGGGAAAGCTTCTTCTTAGGCATATGCTTAGACTTCTTGGGGTTAATGCCCAAATGATCTTCAACCTTTCTAATTGCCTCCTTAGCTAGAATTTTTCTAGGCTTACCCTTAGACCTAAAAGTATCACTCTTAGCACCTAAGCAAAAATATTTATTGCTACTAGCATGCTTTTGTTCATGATCAATAGCATGTGAACTAAAATAATTTCTAGCATGCTTTTTAACCTTAGAACTTGAAGGTGTATTAATAAATGATACCTTAAGGTTTGCTTTAGAAGCTCCCCCTACATGTGATGTTCCTTCATGGGTTTTCTTCCTCCCCCTAGGGCATTGACATCTATAATGCCCCTTTTGATGGCACTTGAAGCACATCATGTGCTCCTTGCTCTTCTTAATCGAGGCTTCGACTTCATTGGTCTTTTCTTGAACTTTTGGTGCCGGTTAAGTCTTCTTGACTCTTTTAGGACACTTACTCTTGTAATGCTTGACTTCCCTACACTAAAAGCATATAATGTGATTTTTATTCTTAATTAAAATGCATGAATTACCTAGATCAGTAGAGGCGATATGGGAAGGTTCTTTACTTCTTCCGGAGGTGGATGCTTCCTCCAATTCTTCCACTTATTCTACCGATCTAAATGTGGATTCCCTCACAATCTCCGAATCCTCATGGGCTTAAGAGGATGAGCATTCTTCCTCGGCTTCCTGTTGGTGCAGTGAGGCACCGAAATCGAACCTGTGTTTTGATTATAGCAAAGACACAAAGTTAAGTCTATTTTGTTTTCTCACGAGCTGAATCGAGTGTGCAGAAGATTGATATAGCTGGAGCTGAAGGCTAGCGACACCCGGAGAAAGCCGCGGTGGTCGAGCGACACTCGAGTGATTTCGGAGGGAGCCGAAGGAATCGAGTGGAAGGCCGGAAGCAAAAGCAACACGTAAGCATCGAGGTAAG
This sequence comes from Wurfbainia villosa, assembly GCA_025175895.1. Lineage (NCBI taxonomy): Eukaryota > Viridiplantae > Streptophyta > Magnoliopsida > Zingiberales > Zingiberaceae > Wurfbainia > Wurfbainia villosa. The sequence goes on from CM046004.1 coordinate 86,939,961, forward strand.
CTCGAGTGTGCGAGAGTAAGTAAGGTCGTATCCTCTTTACGGGGATGATCTTAAGCGTAGATCCGACCAAAGACATCTTATAGATGGTCTAGGTCGAGATCAGATGGTCGACGACCATCGAAATTATGTTTTTGTTGTGCTAACTTTGACTTGCAAAGAAGCATCACCGATCGCCGGCTTGGAGGACTCGACCGATCACATGTATCGCTTGATCGCCGAAGGTCATCAATCGACCGATGTCGCCATCACGATCGATGATGATGACCATCGATCGTGATGGTCAATGATCGATTCGAGGAGTCAAGGCTTATCACTCCACCTCAAAGCGGTTTGGTGTCCATTTGTGATTGGTTGAAGACCCACTCGAAAAGGGGCTCAAAGGCTATAAAAGGAGGGCCAAACCTAGGGTTTTATCAACAATTCTAAGCTTCCAAAAAGTCTCCGCAAAGCTACCGACAACAACGTGCTTCTTCTTCTCCGACGTCTAGGTTTCATTTCCTTTATTTTTGTACGTCGGCTTTAATTTTAGTGTCGTTGCTCATTTACATTCTTCGAAGCTTTTTTATAGTAACGAGGAGAGGAGTGTCCTCTACCTCAAGTTCTTTGTATCGATTAACTCCTACCTCCAACGAGGAGGAGTTTGTTTAGTAATTTGCCCTCCGTACGTGGTCAAGGACCACTAGGGCCTTGGAGTAGTAGCCTTCGGCTACGAACCAAGTAAAACCCTTGTGTTGATTGTCTTTTTTATTTTTACATTTCCGCTGCAATTAATTAATTATCTCTCGAGTTTTAACGAAAGAAAAAGAAAAGGTTTTTCGCTATTCACCCCCCCCCCTCTAGCGAACCGCATCGATCCAACAATTGGTATCAGAGCCGGGGGCGCTTAGATTTGGTGAAACCACCAATCTAACATTTTTTTCCAGATTTGTTTTTCGTTTAAATTTTTCTCCCGCACTACTAATCCAAGACGAAGTCTTGGTACTCTTCGTTTGATTTTGTTTTGCAAGTATTCGCTTTTGGAGTAGCCGACGGTCAAACGGGCATAACTTTTCGTACAAGTTGACCCACGACACGGTCTACCTACCAAATCGAAGCTCTCACAGAGATCTACACTTCTTACTAGGGTTTACCCCCGTAACAAGCTGTTTCCATCCTCAAAAATCAACGTTTAGTAGCCTTTCGAGGACATCGAAGGTTGTGAGTACTTACTTTTTATTTAGTTTCTTATTTCTTTGCTTAACTTTCTATTTTTCGTTTATTTCTTTTTATTTCCCGCACTACTGATCCAAGACGCAAGTCTTGGTACTTTCGTGTGTTCTTGTTGTTGCTAGGTTTTCATTTTAGTCTCCTTGTCTTTTTGTTCTAATGGCCCATCTCGAGGGTTTTAGCACCGTCCGACCTCCGTTTTACAACGGAGATGATTTCCGTTACTGGAAAGGTCGGATGGAATGCTTTCTCAAAACCTAAATCGAGATGTGGATCATAATCCAAACGGGTTTCACACTTCCGACTAATGAAGTGGGTGACTCCTTGGATTATGATCAATGGACCGTTGCAACAAAATGACAAGTCGAAGCCGATGCCAAGGCAACACAAATCCTCCAGTGCGGCTTGTCCAAGGAGGAGCTAAATCACGTCGGCCCCTTCATAAGCGCAAAGGATCTTTGGACAAAGCTAATCGAGTTACACGAAGGATCGGATCAAGCTAAGGTTTGCAAATGTGATTTGTTATTCAATAAATTGTACACACTAAAAATGCAGGAACACGAGTCCGCGACGCAACTCCACGCCCGTGTCCAAGACATAGTCAACAACCTACATGCAATCGGGCAAAAGGTCAAAAACCGCGACCTTATTAGGTATGTCCTAAACTCTTTTCCGAGGACTACCTTATGGGCATCCATGGTTGATGCCTATAAGGTCTCCAAGGACCTTTCTAAAATTAGGTTAGACGAACTCTTTTCGGATTTCGAATTACATGAACAATCCAACTCGGAACCCGAGAGGGGTATAGCCTTGTTTGCAGGTTCAAAGAAGAAGAAAATCGCAAGCAAGCCACCACCACCCGAGGAGGAAGATGAGTCCGAAGAAGAAGTTGACCCGAAATTGACTGCCGAACTAATGAACCTAGCTCGAAGGATAGCCAAGGGACGAAAGCGAACCACAACTCGACCCAACCAAGGTAAGCCTAAAAGTTCTAACATTAGGTGTTATGAGTGCAACAGGTTTGGACATATCAAGTCCGAGTGCCCCAAGCTCAACCACCAAGCACCTAAGCATAAGAAGGCCCTCAACGTGACATGGGAAGAAGCGTCATCCGAAGAAGACGAAGATCACGTCTTCATGGCGAAATCAATTGAGTCAGACACGGAGACCGAACTTGAGTCAGAACCTGAGGATGACTCGGACTACGTAGCTACCTTCAAGTCAAGCCACGGATACGCATCCGGTTCAAAAGATACCCTTAAGGTGAGTCGAGCTTTATTTAATACTTTACATAATACGGTTAGGTTTTTGTCTAGGAAGTTAGCTAAGTCCGAGTCCAAGGTCGAGACCCTTGTTGAGGAGGTTAAACTCCTCAAACACGAGGTCTCCCTAACCTCTTCGACTAGTCGAGTTCAAGAGAAGGACTCAACTCGAGTTGAAAAGCTCTAAGTTGAGAACTCTCTCTTGAAAAGTCAAGTCGAAGATCTTAGGAACACGTTGGAAAGGTTCACTTCGGGATCCAAAGGACTTGACCTCCTACTTGGATCTCAAAGGGCCGTGTACAACAAGGCTGGACTCGGGTTTAACTCAAACACGACTAATAGGTCGTATATGTCGATTGTAAGTCGACATAAGAAACATGTCCAAGCATGGGTCCCTAAGAACTTTTTGATTTCAACTCTAGGATCCAACCCTGCATCGGGTTCCCAAGGACCAAATCCACTATGTGGATAGACCGAACCGATTCAACGGTCTAGGGAGCCAGTACAAAACATGTTTGTGCTTTAACTTAGAAATTGCATGTTTTAACTTAGAATGTTTATGCTTTAACTTAGAAATTGCATGCTTTAACTTAGAAAGTTTGTACTTTAAAACTTGTGAACTCACTTAGAACAAAAACATAACCAACTAAAATTCTTGAAAAGATTGAGCCTCGGGAGCCTCTTTTCAAAAACATAACCAACTAAAATTCTTGAAAAGATTGAGCCTCGGGAGCCTCTTTTCAAAAATAACTAGTTAGACGAGGAAATAATTTTAGGTGAGTCAAGTCATCATTTTCTTGAAAATGGCTTTGTCTAAGGAAGTGGTCGATGATCCGATAAAAGAAGGCCCCTGTGCCTCGCCACGACCTGGAAGCCTTGATCTTGAAAAGGTAAACTTGACAAGCCTAGGGTTAAATCCAAATCTAACATAAAATTACTTGAACCTAAATCCACTCAATCAACTTAATTGAAAGTCATCTCAAAAAACACATAAGTATAACATGCTTGATCATATAGACTCCGGCGAGATGACCTAGGGTTAACAACTTACAACCAATTTTCTTAACAAAAAATCTAACATCCAATCCAACCACCTTGTGTGTAGGATTAATGGATGTTCGACAGCGGTTGCTCCCGACACATGACCGGGGATCAACTCAAATTCGCAAAGCTTCGATTCAAACGACAAGGATCGGTAGCCTTTGGGAATAACGGCAAGCTCAAAATCATCGGATCAGGTGATATCGAGCTTAACACAAATTTTGTTATTAAAAATGTATTACTTGTAGAGAATTTTGAATATAACTTACTTAGTGTAAGCCAATTGTGTGATAATAACTATAAGGTTATATTTCTAGAAAATGAATGCGTAATTAATACCAACGAAACCGCTAAAACAATTCTTAAAGGAACTAGAAATAACAACATTTATACGATCAACTTAACCAACTCCTCAACTAAGTGTCTTATGACACGGCAAGAGGAATCATGGTTGTGGCACCGATGACTCGGTCACTCGCACCCAAGACTCGTCCACAAGATGAGTCAGAGTGGCTTAGTCAGAGGCTTAACCAACCTCAACAACTTGGTTAATAAAATCTGTAATGCTTGTCAACAAGGAAAACAACCTAGGACACAACACAAGTTAACTAACCAAGAACGAACCTCAAGTGTACTTGAGCTCCTGCATATGGATCTATTCGATTCACATGGAGCCAAGTCTCTCAATAGAAGTCAATATTGCTTAGTCATAATTGACGACTACTCCAGGTTTACCTGGGTTAGGTTCATCAAACATAAAAATGATACCCTAGATCAATTAATTAATCTATTCAAATTAATCGAGAATCAAAAAGACCTTAAAGTTAAAAGACTTAGAAGCGATCATGGTGGTGAATTCGAAAATCAAAGGTTCACCGACTTCTGTAACCTAAACGGATACCACCATGAATTCTCCTGCCCTAGGACCCCTCAACAAAATGGCCTAGTGGAGCGGAAAAACCGAACTCTACAAGAAGCCGCTAGGACCATGTTGAACGAATACGACCTACCCGATAGGTTTTGGGCAGAAGCCGTTAGCACGGCTTGCTATGTCCAAAATAGGATCCTTATGGTAAAGAGGCACCTTAAGACCTCGTACGAGATTTATCACGATAAAATACCTAACATCAAGTACTTTAGGGTATTTGGGTGTAAGGTACATATCCTAAACACTAAGGATTACCTAGGAAATTTACTTCCAAAACCACTAGGAATCTTTCTAGGATACTCGACTACAAGTAGAGCTTATAGAGTATATAACCTCGACAGACTTAGAGTCGAGGAGACTATCAATGTAGTATTTGATGAAGAACATGAACCTACATAACCCCCGGCAACCCCAATTAGCGAGCCGATTCATACTAGACCTAACTCTGATCCGGAGATCAGGTCTAGTGTTAATCCTAACCTAGGTCAACCTAGTCACTCTATTGATCAAGTGATAGATGACTCCAACCAAACTAGTGTTCAACCAAGTCACCACATTGATCAAGCATTAGGTGACACAAACCCAACCCAATCTAGGATTCAGACTAACCACCCTATCGATCAAGTGATAGGAGATCCTAATCTAGGAGTTCGAACTAGAGCATCCTATAGGAACCTTAGTCAAATTTCCTTAATTTCAAAGATAGAACCCAAATCAATTGAACAAGCTCTTCTTGATCCCGATTGGATTATTGCAATGCAAGAAGAGCTAGCTCAATTTACTAGGAACGAGGTGTGGGAATTAGTACCACCACCTAAAGACAAAACGATAATTGGAACAAGATGGGTGTTTCGAAATAAGCTTGATGATAAAGGTGAAGTAGTTAGAAACAAGGCTAGGTTAGTCGCCAAAGGTTTTAGCCAAGTCGAAGGCTTAGATTACGACGAAACCTATGCCCCAGTAGCTAGACTCGAATCCATTCGAATGTTGCTAGCTTATGCCGCACATCGAGGATTTAAGCTGTTTCAAATGGATGTTAAGTCGGCATTCCTAAATGGATACATTAAAGAAGAAGTTTATGTTAGCCAACCCCCCGGATTCGAAAATCTAGATAAACCCGACCATGTTCTAAAACTTAAGAAAGCTCTCTATGGACTTAAACAAGCTCCTCGAGCTTGGTACGAGAGACTTTCAATTCATCTTAAGTCAAAAGGGTTTAACCAAGGCTTAGTTGACCCAACTCTCTTTGCAAAAACCTTAGGTAAAGAAATATTCATAGCTCAAATTTACATAGATGATATAATTTTTGGAACCTCTAACTCAGCCTTACTAAACGAGTTCGTTTCACTCATGGAAAGTGAGTTCGAAATGAACTTGGTAGGCGAGTTAAGTTTCTTTTTAGGTCTACAAATTAAACAAACTAAGGATGGTATATACCTATATCAACAAAAATACACTAAGGAGTTAATTAAAAGATTTGGAATGCAAGATGCTAAGGTAATAAACACCCCAATGGCGATAAATGTTAACATAGGAGAAGACCTAGAAAGTAAGTCCATTGACTTAAAGTACTATAGGAGCGCAATAGGAAGTCTCCTGTACTTAACTGCAAGCCGACCTGATATCTTATTTGCAGTAAGTATGTGCGCCAGATTTCAAACCTGTGCCAAGGAGTCTCACCTAACCCTAGTTAAGCGTATCCTTAGATATCTAAAGGGTACACTTAATGTCGGTATTTGGTATCCTAGATCTACCGAGTTCGAACTAATCGGCTACTCCGATTCGGATTATGCCGGTAGTAAACTCGACAGAAAGAGCACGAGTGGTTGTTGTCAACTACTCGGCCGAGTCTAGTGAGTTAGTGCGAGGAAGCAACATTGTGTTGCCTTGTCTACCACCAAGTCGAATACATCGCGATGGGTGAGTGTGTCACTCCTTCTTTGGATGAAGCACACCTCCGCGACTTTAAGTTAGACTTCTGAATACTAAACTTCACGTAGATAACATTAGTTCAATTAATCTTACCAAGAATCCAATATGTCACTCTAGGACCAAACATATAGAAGTCAAACACCATTTCATTCGAGAACATGTGGCCACGGAGCCATACAACTCGAGCACGTCGAATCAAAATCTAACCTAGCACCTATTTACTAAACCCCTACCCGAAGCGAATTTAGTCTATTAAGGCGAAAATTGGGCATGTGCGTAATAGAATAAGAACTTGCAAACTATATTTTCTTACTACTATTTCTTATTTTTCATTTTGATGGAACTAGCATAGGACATACCTTAGATATCATGCACCTATAGATTTAAGGAGCAAGATTACATCTCACAACACATAGGACTAATGTGTTTGTGTACTTAGCCACGTAGATGGGCGTGAGATGTTAGGACCCTACTTGGTTCCAAGATGTAGATCAAGTGCGTCAATATGAACCTCGAGTATAAATATGCAACTAATATTAACCAACTCTAATCAGACTTGTTGATAATATCATCTCAATCAAGTCAAACTAGAGTTGAACATTTAGATGAATTATTTTCACATACTATTTTTAAAATCATCATGCTCGGACTTAGGGTTTTCTTAAAACCCCCACTTTCCTTGATTTATGGAGAGAAAAGGCCAAAGTTAATGTTCAAGAAAAGGACAAAGTTCAATTTCAAATTTCGGAAGTTGATAACTTAACTTAAAACTGTGATTCTGGCCTAAGTTAAGTGGGAGTAAGGTTTAGGTTTCAACTCTTCGGAATTGAAAACTTTAAAGGCCCAAGTTAAGAAATCAAAAGTTAAACCTTTTGAATAATTAACCTTTTGACTTAACTTTTGATTACTTAACTTGCACTTATTTTTGACTCTAAGAAGCCTAAGTTAAGTAATGCCATTTACTTAACTCATTATCTTTTGTGTTTGGAGAGCTAAAAGTCTTTTTCAAGTACTCACCCTCGGTCAAGGGGGAGGGTTCCTCTAAGGGGAGAACTTGAGAAATATTTTTACTACTCCTACTTTTGCTTCTTGTCTTTACTGTTTCATGCACTTAATTTCCTTAACTTTGTGTGTTTTTGCCATATATCAAAAAGGGAGAGATTGTTGGTGCAGTGAGGCACCGAAATCGAACCTGTGTTTTGATTATAGCAAAGACACAAAGTTAAGTCTATTTTGTTTTCTCACGAGCTGAATCGAGTGTGCAGAAGATTGATATAGCTGGAGCTGAAGGCTAGCGACACCCGGAGAAAGCCACGGTGGTCGAGCGACACTCGAGTGATTTCGGAGGGAGCCGAAGGAATCGAGTGGAAGGCCGGAAGCAAAAGCAACACGTAAGCATCGAGGTAAGCTCGAGTGTGCGAGAGTAAGTAAGGTCGTATCCTCTTTACGGGGATGATCTTAAGCGTAGATCCGACCAAAGACATCTTATAGATGGTCTAGGTCGAGATCAGATGGTCGACGACCATCGAAATTATGTTTTTGTTGTGCTAACTTTGACTTGCAGCAAGCATCGATCATCCGGCTGGAGGACTCATTGCCGTGTATCGATCGCCGAAGGTCATCAATCGACTGATGCTGCCATCAGTCGACTGATGATGGCCATCAGTCGACTGATGGTCAATAATCAGATTCGAGGAGTCAAGGCTTATCACTCCACCTCAAAGCGGTTTGGTGTCCATTTGTGATTGGTTGAAGACCCACTCGAAAAAGGGCTCAAAGGCTATAAAAGGAAGGCCAAACCTAGGGTTTTATCAACAATTCTAAGCTTCCAAAAAGTCTCCGCAAAGCTACCGACAACAACGTGCTTCTTCTTCTCCAACGTCTAGGTTTCATTTCCTTTATTTTTGTACGTCGGCTTTAATTTTAGTGTCGTTGCTCATTTACATTCTTCGAAGCTTTTTTATCGTAACGAGGAGAGGGGGAGTGTCCCTCTACCTCAAGTTCTTTTTGTATCGATTAACTCCTACCTCCAACGAGGAGGAGTTTGTTTAGTAATTTGCCCTCCGTACGTTGTCAAGGACCACTAGGGCCTTGGAGTAGTAGCCTTCGGCTACGAACCAAGTAAAACCCTTGTGTTGATTGTCTTTTTTATTTTTACATTTCCGCTGCAATTAATTAATTATCTCTCGAGTTTTAACGAAAGAAAAAGAAAAGGTTTTTCACTATTCACCCCCCCCCCCTCTAGCGAACCGCATCGATCCAACACTTCCTTCTCTACTTGTGTCGGTTTGGGATTTTCGTGGTATTTGACCAACTTATCCCACAACTCCTTAGCATCCCAATACCTCCCTAATCTAGACAAAATATCGTAAGGTATCAATTTTATTAATATTTTTGTTACCTTAACGGTTCTCTTGAATTATTGTCGTTGCTCCTCCGTCCATCTTGATTTTTCTATTAGCTTGTTGTCTTCATCCCTAGGTACCTCGAAACCATTCTCAATTATTAGCATCATATCAAAATCGGTTTCAAAAAATACCTCCATTCTTTTCTTCCACCAAGAAAAATCTCCTTCGAATTTTGGTGGGTGAATGTTGATGCTGGCCATTTGGTGTGCTTATCTCGGTGATGAGTCCGATGATAAGGGTCTTGCTCTGATTCCACTTGTTGGGGATCGATGGCCTGACTATAAAAGGGGATCAATAGCTCGTGTACATTGTTCGTTGGAATTCGTTCGCTCATCTCTACAATTCGATTAGCGCAGCAAAAATACAAGATACAAATACGAATATGAAGACGAATACATAGGCACAAGACAACAATATAATGTGATTCGGAACCTTAGGGTTCCTACTTCACGGGGCGAGCTCAACGAGCTCTAGTGATGCACACACCACTAATAAATCTCCTTCTCGACAACACGTTAGAGGTTGAGAAACCTCATACAAGAAATTACAACAGTAATACAAAAATGTACAAGCAAATATAAAGATAATAATGAAAAAAAAAGTAAAGAACACTTTACAATAATTGCTTTGAACTCTTGCTTGTTGCTTGCTTTGGTTTGCTCTTGAAGGTCTAGAATGCAGCAGCAATTCCCCTTCAAATTCTTCCCAAAAGTTGTTGTCGAAATCCTCTAACTCAGACTCCTTTTATAACCTGCATCGAGCTGATTTTGCACCTGGAAGTCGACTGCTCCTATAGTCGTTGCCTCACAACGACTTAATCCATGTTGGCATCCCAACCAACAAATACACTGGCAGTCGACTGCCATTACCATCAGTCGACTTCCCAAGCTCATAGTCGACTGCTCAGTCGACTACCGAGATTTCTGTACTCACGACCATCAATCGGATGCCCTCCATGGCAGTCAACTGCTCAAGGCCAGTTGATTGCCCAAGGTTGGCAGTCCACTGCCAAGGCTATTTGGCCGCATTCGATCACCAGTAGACTCCTGATCAGTCGACTGTCCAATACCCCAGTCGACTGATAAACCTCAACAATGAGGTTTACCCCAAGTTTGATGCCCTCATACTTGCTAGACCACCCTTAGCCTAGACCTAAGCCTTATATCCACCTCCACTAGCATCACGCCTATCGGATCCCTCTAAGTCATCCATGACTTGTTCATCCATGCGCGGATCCCTCCAAGTCATCCATGACTTGTTCATCCATACGCTAGCCTCCAGGTGCTTCCTTCAATTATTTTCATGCTAACTAAGTCTACACCGCAAAGGCACATCCTTGGCTTTCCCAAATGCCAAGCCCCATGCTTGGACTTCCCTTGCCAACTCCATGTTGGACTTTCCATGCTAATGCTACACACTTGGACTTTCCTTGCTAACTCCATGTTGGACTTTCCAAATGCCAAGACCCATGCTTGGACTTTCACCGCCAAGGCTACACACTTGAACTTACGTGGCCAAGGCTACACACTTGGACTTCCCATGATAATTACATTACCATACATTTTGTCAAACATCAAAATACTGCTCGAGTCAAACTCGAGTCGATTGCACCAACAACTACTAATTTGTTCTCCTTGTTTATTTCTTCTTTTGGTAAGATGTTAACCCACGTCCCTTCGCCTACAAGATGATCTCCTATAGGCCGCTTGCATTAGTGTTCCGGAGCCAACCCTCTCAGGAGAGAATGGTGCGGTGATTTCTTCCACCGCCACTATTCTCCCTTTAGTGGGGGAAGTCTCCTCGACCCTTCAGGCTCCTCGACCCTTAAGGCTCTGGGTTCTTCCTCCACTCCCAGTCAGCCTAGGGGAAGGAGTAAACGACAATGCTTGGCTTCCTTGCTCACCTTCCCCTAATACTTTGCCATAGGTCCCACTTATCCTCAAGTGTAGGGTTTGTACCTGGGACCTCGCCTCACCAATTGTACGCATCGAGTCTTCACCCTCTCCTTCACCGAAACCCCCTAAGGTGACTTCTCCCCTTCCTGTCTAGTTTCCTACTTCTCCACCTCCCCTATTACCACCCTCTCCTCTTTCCTCTGAACATTGCTCACCTGCATCCCCTTCCTCTCCAGCACATTCTCCTTCCTCCCTTCCCTCATTTTATTTGGATGACCTCTCCCTAGTGATCTCCTCTCCACCTAACGAGGAATCTCCCATGGGGGATTTTTCCCTCTCCTCTCCTGCCTAAGCTCCTACTTCATCTACAACACTCTCTCCCATGGAGCTTCCCACCGTGGGGCTCCTCGACGTGGGGCTTCCCCTATAGAGCCTCCCTTGAATCCTTCCTCCTCTTCACCTCTTCTGACCCCTATAGCTCCACTATCAAAGGGTTCGAGGGTCCCTTTTCTGAGCCTAGCCTGGAAAACCTTGCTCCACGACACGGACATGGTAAGTTCTTTTTCCTTCCCTTCTTATGTGATATGAATTATGATTTACCAACCTAGGAGTGCAGGTTCAGACTAGCCAGGATGAATTGACTTGTAGGTTGATAGCTCTTGGCTGTGACATGGGGGTGCACACCACCCTCTTCCACAATTGGGTTAGCCGCATGATGCAGTAAGCATCCCAAACATCCCAAAGAGAGCTTCAGTTAGCGAGCTCTGAACAGCTATTGTAAAATCAATGTGCGACTTTGGAGGGACAACCTCAAATCCTGGAACAAGAGCATCGGGTGGCACAACAGACCATCCAACTCCTCTTCGCCGATTTGGACCACCTTTGAAGCTAGCTTCAAGAGAAATCCATAGGGTTGGGTCGAAAAGACCTGATGCACGTGAATGCGACCTCAGATCTCACGACGAAAACTGTCGAGGACTCGAAGTGTGCGCTCGCGCTCAACGCCCGTAAGTGCATGGATGTCATCAAGTAATAAAAAGATTATCGATCCCACAGGGACTTAGATTCGAGTATCGATTTGGTAAGTGGAGTTTATTGTTTGGAATTCATATCTAAGGGTTGTGATTGTGAGGGTTGACGGCGGTCCCAACTCAATACAGTGTCACACGGAAGAAGAAAGAAACTAGTTGCGAGTCTTTGAAAGGGATTCTAGGATTTTGGTTTTGTTTGTATGTTGCAGAACACATTGTCAATTGGGTTTTGTCTAGGTTTCTAGCTACAGTTTTGTGGAAAGGACATCATATACTCCCCCGATGAGCCTTCACATCTATCGGAAGCTACCTCTGCCATTACCAGGTCGACCCCTGGACTTAGGATGAGATAGTCAGTACAAGTATGTCGAATCGATCCTTGCGATGAGTCGAAAATGGGGTGCGTTTCCTACTCTATCGCATCCTTCTACCCATGGTTATGGAAGATGAGGTCAGCCCCTAGGTTCCTCCTTAATTCTCCTAAATCTTAGATACGAGGGTTGTCACCCCTCATATCGGCTAGCACAGTAGATAGAAAACTAAAATAATAGTTATAGCTCTAAACCAAATGGCAATTGCAAATATAATCTTAGATACGAGGGTTGTCACCCCTCGTATCGGCTAGCACAGTAGATAGAAAACTAAAACAATAGTTATAGCTCTAAACCAAATGGCAATTGTAAATATAAATTCAAGAATGAAAAAATATTTGAACCGACATGTTCTAACTCAACACAAGCTACTCCCTAATCCTAGAATCGAAGAGTCTACTCCATAAATAAGAGAGGAGAAACACAAAGTGATGTGAGCAAAATATATAGGGTTTTAGGAGTAGTTTTCACTCACATCTCATTACATTTTATGTTTGTTTCATGCATATTTTACATTGTTTTGTATACATTTCCTATTTTTTGGTTTGGAGATCTGCTCTTTGTACTTTTGTGTGCAGGATAGCATTTCTTAGAGAAAACGACGCACTTTCGGAGAAAAAGAAGGAAATTTTGTAGCTGGACGCAGAAGAGGACGTGATCAGGGCGTGTGGCTACACATGACCGTGTCCAAGGGTGGAAATTGGCCACCACGGCTCCACACACGGCCTGGCCATGTGGAAACACACGGTCATGTGGAGCTGCATGATTCTTACGCGAGTCAGTTATTTTCTAGTTTTTAGAGAGATCCAGGTTGATGTCTATATAAAGGAAGCTACGCTCAAACCCTAGGGAGGAGGCATGATGGCCGGGACAACACTCTGACGCCCTAAAAAGCTTCAGGAACTCTCAATGGGGAGGAAGAAAGCCGCCGAAGATCCAAATTGTGCACTTCAATGCCGGAGAGAAGAGTCACATTGCATTGTAATTTCTATTCTTTGCTTAATTTCTATTGTTTATATGAACATGATTGTGCTTTGTGTTTCTCCTCTCTTATTTATGGAGTAGACTCTCCGATTCTAGGATTAGGGAGTAGTTTGTGTGCGTAGAACATGTTATATCAAATTGATTTCTGTTCTTGAATTTATATTTGCAATTGGCATTTGGTTTAGAGTTATAACTATTGTTTTGGTTTTCTATCTACTGTGCTAGCCAATACGAGGGGTGACAACCCTCGTATCTAAGATTTAGGAGAATTAAGGAGGAACCTAGGGGTTCGCCTCATCTACCGTAACCGTGGGTAGAAGGATGCGATAGAGTAGGAAACGCGCCCCATTTTTGACTCGTCACAGGGATCAATTTGGCATCCTCGTATCAACTATCCCATCCTAATTCTAGGGGTCGACCTAGTAATGGCAGAGGTAGCTTCTGATAGATGCAAAGGCTCATCGAGGGAGTGTATGATGTCCTTTCTACAAAATCGTAGCTAGAAACCTAGACAAAACCCAATTGACAACGTGTTCTACGACACACAAACGAAAATGAAATCCTAGAATCCCTTCCAAAGACTCGCAACTAGTTTCTTTCTTCTTCCGTGTGACACTGTATTGAGTTAGGTCCGCCGTCAACCCTCAAAATCAAAACCCTTAGAACTGAATTCTGAACAATAAATGCCCACTTACCAAATCGGCACTCGAATCTTAGTCCCTATGGGATTGATAATCTATTTATTACTTGACGACATATGTGCACTTGCGGGCGTTGAGCACGAGCGCACGCTTCGAGTCCTCGACGGTCTCCATCGCGAGATTTGAGGTCGCGTTTGCGTGCATCAAGTTTTTGATGCTGTTGCCGAGGACTGATTGACTTAAGGTAGATTTATTTACTTGCTTTACTTTTATTTCTTTCGTTTATTTTTATTTACTTCAGTTTTAGATTTTTAATATCTAGAGTAAGTTTAGATTTATTTCAATAATTACTTTACATTGACCCTTAGTTAAATTTTCTGCATTTGATTTAGTATTAGTCTTGGCTATTTTCTATTTTGATTTATTAGGTAATACTCCTAATTTTGTGGCTCGGTTCCTCGTATGCATAGACGCTTTGGATTGGAAGGCATGATTTCGATCGATCTAGAAATCGAACGAAACCATCATCGCCGAAGAGCTGAACAGAAGAGGATGGAGGACCAAGCTGCATCCGAGGTAAATTTAGGTAGCTGACCTTTGAGGGATTACGCATCCCCTAGTGCTAGAGTATTTAGGCCGAGTATAGTTGGACCGTCCATTTTAGCAAACAACTTTGAGCTAAAATCGACACTCATACACATGGTCCAACAGAGTCAATTTGGGGGAGCTGCGACTGAAGACCCGAACCGGCACCTGGAGACATTTTTGGAAATATGCTCAATAATGAAGATTAATGGAGTCCCCGCAGATGTGATCCGCCTGAGTATATTCCCGTTCTCATTGCAGGATAAGGCTAAGGCATGACTTCACTCTCTGCCTTCGGGAAGCATTACTACCTGGGAGCAATATGAGCAGTAGTTCTTGAATAAATACTTCCCACCTGGCAAGACTGCTCACATGTGCCATCTAATAACGAGCTTCTTACAGAAGGAAGGGGAGTTCCTATTTAAAGCTTGGGATCGCTACAAGGGGCTACTCTACTAATGCCCCCACCATGGACTAGAAAGGTGGCTGGTGATCCACATCTTCTATAATGGGATCACGTACACCACAAAGATATCCCTTGATTCTACTGCAGGAGAAGCATTTATGAACAAGACTATCGAGGAAGCGGAGGAGATAATAGAAGAGGTGACCCACAACCACCATCAATGGGCTTCCAAACGTAGTCACCCAGCTCCTGCCACGGGATGATGTGTTGTCAACTCCATGGACCACATGGCAGTGAGGTTGGACGCGCTTAGTAGATGGTTCAACTCTTTCAATCCTGTTTCTACATGTGCGGACAATGACTTTGGAGAAGGAGCAGCAATGTATCGGGAGGACTACTATGGAGGGCAGGGTGGCTCAGAAGAGCAGATTGAGCATGTCGATGCAGTTGGGGACTATAATCAAAGGCCCAACAACCATACTCCAGTACTTACAACCCCGGATGGAAGAACCACCCGAACTATTCCTATCAGAATAACTCGGAGAACTTCCAACCATCTGGACGATATGGGCAGTAACAACCACAGAAGTCTAGGCTAGAATTGATGATGGAAGACTTCATTGCTACCTAAACAAAGGCCAATGAAGAGTTTTGACGCCAACATCAGAAAATAGAAGAGTCACTTAAGGATTTGAAGGCCACTATTGACGGTCTTGCAAGTCACACGAGGATGTTGGAAACACAAGTGGCCTAGATAGCCCACACCGTGTCGCAATCTATGGATAGTTCTCCATCATTACCCGAGCTGAGTTAAGTCAAGGAGGAGGGAATATACGATGAAAGAGTAGGTTAGAAGAACAGATCCACCAAGGGGTGTGTAGCCATGATTTCCACCCTACCCTACCAAGCTGAAATTGAAGACAAAATTCCACCACAGCTTGAGGACCCTAGTGAAATTGTTATCCCCTGCTCGATTTATGGGGAAAGCTTCGATGAAGCGTTGTGCGACTTGGGGTCATCAGTTAGCGTGATGCCCTATGCATTCTACCTAAAGATGGGGATGGGTAGTATACAATCAACGGGCATAGGTATTCGCATGGTGGATGACACGATCAAGAAGGCCATTGGCATGCTAGCACATGTGCCTGTGGTCATTGAGAATTTCGTGATACACACAGATTTTATTATATTGGACACAGGACCAAATCTCTAGAATCCAATCATTTTGGGAAGACCCTTTCTGACGACTGCGGGAGCATTAATAGACGTAAAGGTGCACAAGATCTCCTTGGAGGTAGATGGGGAGATCATCATTTTCAATCTGTCAGAATGTAGAGTGCCCTTCCTAGACGACTACACTTTCAGTAGGGTAGAGCCGAACCCACCGGATGTCAACTCTGAGACAAATGAATGGAGGTTCACAGAACCTCCGGAGCCAAGTTAAAACCATGGAGTAGGGTCGAGCTAAAAGACCTTAAACAAAGTGCTTCTTGGGAGGCAACTCAAGTTTAGTTTTTAGGTGTTCTTTTCATTGTACTACATTTATTTGTTTAATTTGAACTTTGGATTCCATTCATTTAGCATTTTTAACATGAATTAGGACTAGAAAGTACCTGCTAGGTGAAAGAAAAATCACTTTGAACCCACACGACTGAGCAAGTAAGGAGAATTCAGACCGTTGTACACCGTGAGAAGGAAACGAGGGACACACGGCTTGGCCGTGTGTTTACACATGGCCGTGTCCCACCTTTCAGCGGTGCACATGGCCTGGCTGTGTGTTTTCACACGGCTGTGGCGCGTGAGGTTTAAGAGGCCAAGCCGTGCGTTTTCACCCCAAATGCGTTGTGTGCTTTGATTCCTCTTGCCCTAGCCGTGTGAATCCTTCTTCCCCACCACCTAGAAACCTTTCCAACCTTCAAAGAAGCTCAGAAGAAGTAAGGATGAAGAGGACCAAGCAAGTGACATCTCGATCTGGTGCTTCGGAGCGAAGAACAAAGAGAAGGGACGCCCCTCAAGCTCTAGAAGAAAGTAATGCTCTTCCAACCATTCTTTTACAAAATAATGAGCATAGGGAGAGATTTGATATGCTTTCTACTAGAAGAATCACTGCTACTAGGTATCTTGATGAGGATCTCTTAGAGACCCTAGGTTTGTTAGGTGATATTCAAGCCCTATATGCAAAAATGGGATGGGGAGAGATAATGGGGATAAGACACTCAACTTACCCTAGGATAGTTTTAGAGTTTTTAAGTTCTTTAGAAGCTGAGGTTTTAATGAGTAGAGAGAGCGAAGAGGGTAGGATTACCTTTGTTGGACCATCGGTGGCCGGCTAGAGGGGGGTGAATAGCCCTCTTTAATTATACGATGGAAATCACTCGTTCGTCTACACGTTAGGGTTAGCACAGCGGAAATAAAACTAAACAACAATAAAGATAAACAAGAAGTAAAGGAAATCAAACGCTAACACGGCAATGTAACATGGTTCACGGCCTTGCCGCTAATCCACAACCCGATTCGTCCAAGGTGAATCACGCCTTGAACCTTCCACTAATCTCTCCTTTGCACAAAGCTAGGTGGAGGTAACCTTTCTTACAAGAATTCTCTCCTCTTACAATAAGATGAAAATAAAAACAAGGAAGAGGAGGAAAATCGTTTTGGGCATTTGGGAGATGTTTAGCAATGAACCATTGACCTCCCAAGATAACCCAAGGCTTCTTTTTATAGAGAAGAAGCCTTTCTTCCCGTTGGGCGCCTGGTAGTCGACTAATGCCTCGATCAGTCAACTGCTCTTGTAGCTGTTGCCTAATAACGACTTCTTCCATTTTGGATTTCATCCAACAACTCCCACATCAGTCAACTGATCTACCCATCAGTCGACTGATGGAGCCAATAGTCGAGTGCCGGAAGCGAGCACTCGACTGATCAACATTCTGTGCCCAAAACCCTTGCGATCAGTCGACTGATGGTTTTGATACCATCGCCAACCCTTGGCTGATCGCTAGGACACAAATCTAATCAGAGTCAGCATTGACTTGGAGCAATGATTGTCATGTCATTCTGATCGATCGATGTCGGGAAATCCCATCCGACACTTAGCCAAATGGCTAAGTTTCACCTACGATCTACCCCATTCCGGTTTACAATCGCTCACTCTCATTCCCTTGGAGTCCCTCGCCTTTGAAGTTGTCTTCGTCCGACCACGTCCCTCGGATGCGTCAAGCACACGGCTTCGCAGTGTCATCCTTCGTATCTCGCCCTGAAGTCTACTTCCTCCGGCTTCACTCCAATGCTCCTCGTCCGGCGGTCCCTCGGATGCACCAAGTGCACGGCTTCTACAATGCATCTTTCACCGACTCAATGACCGAGTCATGAGAGGTGAAACTCGCCAATGCTCCATGTGTGAATTACTAAGTCCAGCACGACTTCAACGCACATATCAAATCCATATCAAACCTAACTTAAACCCTTTGCCACACACATCAAAACCATATCACTGGGTTGATTGCCCTAACAATCTCCCTCTTTTTGATGTGTGACAATCCGTTTAAGTTAGGTAAAAATAATTACATAAAATCATAAGGCAAGAAAGCATGTAAATAATATGAGTATGAAAACTCCCCCTTAAACATGCAACTCCCCCTTAAGACATGCTAAATTTTCCCTTTTAGCATGATTAACTTAAACTTATCAATTCTCCCCCTTTGACACCATCAAAAATATTATTTAAATGTCATAATCCAAGGCATCAAAGTCTAAGGGTTGAAAAACCATCAAAACAGCCTGAAAACACTGAAATCAGACTATGAACAGTGCCACCAGTCGACTAAATCAGACATCAGTCGACTGGTATGCTGGTTTTAGCAATTTCTGATTTTCAGACCGAAATTCAAAAATGCACTAAAAATTCCAAACAATTCAAAAAATTGTGAACATTTGAAAACTCATTTCTTTTAAAGTCCTTTATTAGTGAAAATGAGTTTTCATGAAAATTACTTATATTTTCAATGATTTGTCAAAAATCCAAAAGTTTCAAAAATAATTAGTATTTGATCAAGTTTGTATCAATTTTAACACCTAGTTTTGCTTTAGATTGTTTCAAAACATGAAAACACAGATTTTAAAGTAAGGAATGGTTTTGAAAACATATGAAATATCCAACCATGATTTTTGGGCAGTATGTCTATGAATTAAACATAAGTCTTCCCCATGATTGATCTATTATTACTATTTTGATACTTTAAATGACCATCTAAATGCCATAGGCATTAGTGGACCATTAGTATCATCCTAACATCTCACCCATGCTAAGTTTTCAATCAAGGTTATCCATATGGTGAGTGTGAGATGTTCCTAAAGGTATTTATATACTTAACCTTCAAATTCATGAAATTCTACACAAGGTTAAGTATCACTCTAACATATCACATGATCATAAAGACATATATGCATTGATTTCACATTATGATCATGAAACAAGTGTATTAATCAATTTGTAATCATTCATTAGGTATAAAATCATGATAATAAGTCAAGTATCACCCAAAGCATGATTTAAGCTATTTATGGTGCATTATCATCACCCAACACTATTTCAAAAATTAAGTCCCGATCATTCTAAGTCATAAGCATGTATCATTATTCAAATCAAGTATATGATTCTAACATTATAATCACTTCATCCATCATGCTTATAAATTAAATTTCACTACCCTCATCATCCTAAGTCAACCATATAATATGATATAAGTGAAGTCCACTTATGGTTGACTATCCTAGGGTTTTCCTAACCCTTAAGGATGGATTTAGGAACCCAATACAAGTTCTTTCCTATAGGGTTCACTAAATATTCCTTAGGGATCCATTTTCTAGCAATTGTTTTATTTTTGGTTTGACCCCTAGCAATTAGGCATTGATAGGACTTTTCATTTTTCTTCCCTTTGTAACCTAGGCCTTTCCTATTGAAGCTTTCCCTTTGGCTCCCTATAATCATGTTCAATGTGTTGGAGCCTATGGTGAATTTTTCTAAGGCTTTAGTTAGGTGATATACCTTTTCCCTTAAAACCTTATTTTCCTCAATGCATGCATTATTCACATCAAAAGGAATATAATCATTAACATTAACGCATGTATTTTCTAGTTTTTCCTCTAGGGCCTTAATTTAATCAAGCATATTCTTATTTTTATTTTTAGCCCTAAACAAATCCTTAGTTAAGCTAGAAACCATGGAAACTACTTCTTGAGTGGGAAGATGTTTTACCATAGTTACCATGTCTTCTTCTTCGGATGATGAGGATGATGAGGATGATGATGAAGCTCCCCCTTCACTAGAGCTCTCCTCACTTGTTCTTCTTTCTTCTTGCTCAGAGGAGGAGGTGTCCACATCTTCTATTGCCATTAGAGCTAGATTTGTGACAAAGGCATTTTCTTCCTCCGATGATGATGATGAAGGATCATCCCATGTAGCCTTGTGTGCCTTTGCCTTCCCCTTTTCTTTGGCCTTCTTCTCTTCTTCCTTCTTCTTGCTCCCCATCTTCTTTTCTTCTTTCTTCCTCCTCTCTTCTTTGCTCTTGTTCAAGAGGGGACAAGCATCCCTTATGTGTCCCTCTCCTTGGCAATTGTAGCATATGATTTTTCGCCTCGGCCTTCTCCTCCTATCATTTGATTTGTTAAATTTAAAACTTTTTAAAGCACGTCTTACCTTCCTTACCATGTATGCTTCTTCCGTGCTATCCATGGAGGAGGAGGAGGAGGAGTCTTCATCGGAGGAGGAAGGTGGTGTCTTCTTCTTCTTCTTCTTCCCCTTTTCGGCTATCAAGGCTACTCCTCTTGATGGTTGAATTCTTGGCTCTTCTACTACTCCTTCAAATCTTGTTTCGTGGAGTTCCATGGTTGAGAAGAACTCCTCTAAGGTGCTAACTTCTAGGTTCTTTGAGATGTAGAAGGAGTCTACCATTGAGCTCCATTTCGATGACCGGGAAAAGGTTTCGATTACTTTCATAATCATATCCCGGTTCGAAAGTTTTTCTCCTACACTCGTTAGTCCATTTAAAATTTCTTTAAAATGAGTGTAATGAGGTTACCTTTTCTCCCTTTTCAAGTTTGATATTAGTTAGTTGGGAGCGGAGGAGGTTTCTTCTTGCTAATTTGGCTTCCAAAGTACCTTCATGAAGCTCTACCAATCTTTCCCACATTTCTTTGGCACTTGAGCACTCCCCAATCCGGTTGATCTCTTGTTGGGGAAGCACATTAAATAAATGGTGTTTGGCATTTGAATTTGCCAAGTGCTCCTCCCTTTGCTTCTTGGTCCATCTTGATTTCTCTAGTGGCTCCCCTCTTCATCCCTAGGAACTTCGAAACCGTTTTCCA
This sequence comes from Wurfbainia villosa, assembly GCA_025175895.1. Taxonomy (NCBI): domain Eukaryota; kingdom Viridiplantae; phylum Streptophyta; class Magnoliopsida; order Zingiberales; family Zingiberaceae; genus Wurfbainia; species Wurfbainia villosa. The sequence goes on from CM046004.1 coordinate 86,961,017, forward strand.
TAGTGACCATTATTTCAAAATCGGTCTCGAAGAATACCTCCATTCTCTTCTTCCACCAAGAGAATTCGCCTTCAAATTTTGGTGGATGAATATTTGAGCTGACCATCCTTGATGTAGTGCTTGTTGCGGCGGTGAGTCCGTTGACAAGCGACCTTGCTCTGATATCACTTGTTGGACCGTCGGTGGCTGGCTAGAGGGGGTGAATAGCCCTCTTTCGTTGTATGGTGGAAATCGTTTGTTCGTCTACACATTAGGGTTAGCACAGCGGAAATAAAACTAAACAAAAATAAAGATAAATAAGAAGTAAAGGAAATCAAATGCTAACACGACAATGTAACATGGTTCATGGCCTTGCCGTTGATCTACGACCCGATTCGTACAAGGTGAATCACGCCTTAAACCTTCCACTAATCTCTCCTTTGCACAAAGCTAGGTGGAGGTAACCTTTCTTACAAGAATTCTCTCCTCTTACAATAAGATGAAAATAAACACAAGGAAGAGGAGGAAAATCGTTTTGGGCACTTGGGAGATGTTTAGCTTGAACCATTGGCCTCCCAAGATAACCCAAGGCTTCTTTTTATAGAGAAGAAGCCTTTCTTCCCGTTGGGCGCCTGTCAGTCGACTGATGCCTCGATCAGTCGACTGCTCCTGTAGCCGTTGCCTAATAACGGCTTCTTCCACGTTGTATTTCATCCAACGGCTCCCACATCAGTCGACTGATCTTCCCATCAGTCGACTGATGGAGCCAACAGTCGAGTGTTGGAAGCGAGGACTCGACTGATCAACATTTTGTGTCTGAAACCCTTGCGATCAGTCGACTACTGTCATCATCAGTCGACTGATGGTTTCAGTAGTGGACTGCCAATCCTTGGCAGTCGACTACTAGGACACAAACCTGACTCGAACACCAGTTGAGTCAACAGTTGACTTGGAGCAGTCGACTACCATGTCATGGCAGTCGACTGATGTCGGGAAATCTCATCTGACACTTAGCCAAATGGCTAAGTTTCACCTACGATCTACCCCGTCTCGGGTTACAATCGCTCACTCTCATTCCCTTGGAGTCCCTCGCCTTTGAAGTTGTCTTCGTCCAGCCACAGCCCTCGGATGTGCCAAGCACATGGCTTTGCAGTGTCATCCTTCATGTCTCGCTCTGAAGTCTACTTCCTCCGGCTTCACTCCAATGCTCCTCGTTCGGCGGTCCCTCAGATGCACCAAGCGCACGGCTTCTGCAATGCATCTTTCGCCGACTCAAGGACCGAGTCATGAGAGGTGAAACTCACCAATGCTCCATGTGCGAATTACTAAGTCCTGCACGACTTCAACGGACATATCTAATCTTTATCAAACCTAACTTAAACCCTTTACCACACACATTAAAACCATATCACTGGGTTGATTGCCCTAACAACCTTTAGGTTATTTAATATTGAACATGAATGGACATTACACCAATGGAACACATGTTTTGGCTTGCCTAGTGGGGGAGAGAGAAGAACCCCTATTGAGTATAACTCTCAAATATTTTGGACCGAATTGATAGGAGAACACACTTACGACCCTTCTAGGGACAAAGCATCGTGCCTCCAAAACCCTATTTTCCGGTACATACACCAAATTATGGCAATACTATTTGTTGGATTAACAAGCATCACTAGAGGGGGGGTGAATAGTGAGCGTAAAATATTTCTTTTTGTTCGTTCGATATACGAGAAAGCACAGTGGAAAAATAAAAAGGATAAGTTTATTTTTACTTGGTTCACAACCCAGTGGTTGCTACTCCAAGGCCCCACGATCATTGACCGCGTACGAAGGGGCAATCCACTATAAGGTCTCCTCCTCGTTGGAGGTAGGAGATAATGAACACAAAACCAAAAGCACGAGGATGAGGCAACAAGCCTACCTCACCTCATTACGATTAAAACGAAGAATACATTAAATAAAAATACTTGCTGATGTTGCCGACGAAGAAGATGAAAGCTTGACGTCGCGTCGACGTTTTGACAGTGTTGGAGCTTTGGCATTGTAGGAGCACTTAAGAATAATCTCGATTGATTTTTGGGTTGGAGTCGTCCCCTCCTTTTATAGAGTTTTACCTTGGAATAAGTCTCCTTATCTTTTGGAACTGATCACGAGGTGGTTGTTAGTGCAATCAAGCCCATCTAATGTTTCAATGTTTAACAACAAGGTTTAAGTCAAGGAAATAGAAATCTAGTTTGAGCTAGAGTGTAGTCAAGACATTACCTCGACTGATACAAACCTAAGGTCACTAAGTTAGATGTTTAGAGTGACATTAGACCTTGGGAAAAATCCAAGGGTAAGCCTTGGTATGGATGAGAAATCCAAGGGTAATCCTTGGTATGGATGGAAATCCAAAGGGGAACCTTGGTAGAGGAAGAGTACAAGCTGGCCGGAGGTCTGGAAGCTTGGTGATGGAGAGGGCATAGCAACATGCTCGTTCTCCATTGGAGTTAGAGAAGGCACCAGGGAGTGCTCGGTCTCTAGCTAGTGTACTCGTTAGTAAGAGAGGGCACAGTAATGTGCTCGCTCTCTTACTAGGGTACATGGGCCCAATACTCGTTAGACAGAGAGGGCACCGTAACGTGCTCGTTCTTTAGGGTACTGGGAGTACTTGTTAGACAAAGAGGGCACCGTAACGTGCTCGTTCTTTGCTTAGGGCACATGGAGTACTCGTTAGGCAAGGAGAGCGTCGTAGCGCGCTCGGTCTTTGCCTAAGGTACTAAGAGCATTCATTAGTTGGAGAAGGCACTGTAACGTGCTTGGTCTCTTACTAGGGTGCTTGAAACTCTAGGAGTCACAACTTACTAGGGAAGATACTCATGTGCTTCAAATATTTACCGCATCAGTCGAGCCACCATGGGGGTCAGCTCGACTGGCACTCTTGCACAAAGGCACAGAATCGAGCTGGCTCGACTGCTAGCTCGACTACTTATCGTTTGGTATAGCACAGAATGGAGCTGGCTTGACTACCAACTCGACTGCTCACTACGTGGAACAGCACAGAACCAAGCCCAGCTAAACTGCGAGCTCGACTATATACTCTGATCGCCAAACTCTAAACCCTATACCAGTTGAGGCGATTTTGTAGCGGCTCGACTGGTAGCTATAGATTCGGTCACAGAACTGAGCCCGACTTGGTTGTGGGCTTGACTGACAGGTGTTTTTCGAGCACATACGCGAGTCAGACTCAACTACAGGCTCGACTGCGGAGGCGACAATGGGATGCTTCCGTTTCGAGTAAAGATTCAAACGCGAAGATTTCCGATTAGAGGAGAAGGTTCCTTTCATGGCGAACCACTAGAGGTTGGAGGTGGTTCGGGGTCAAGCTCAGGTGGTCAGAGGTTGGTCGGGCATGATTTCTAGGGTTCCAATGGAGGAAGATAAAAGCTTTGCTGAAAAACAAGAGAAGCAGTTCTTGGGCTCCAGTATTTGGTTTTGAGTGATACAAGCTTCCTGTGATTCATTCTGAAGGAGAAGAAGAAAAAGCCTTGCTCTCATCTCGCCTCCTTTCCAACAAGTGCTCACAACTGCTGTCAATCATCTTCTTGCAAGTGCTACAACCTCATCCTCAATGCAAGAAGCCAAACGGCGATCTGTAACTTGTTTTAACTTCTTAGCTTACTGTTCTTGATTATTTTCATTGCATTGTAAGCTTGTAAGAGGTGAAGTTTTCACCTCCAGAATCATTCCGATCCATTCATAGTAGACTTTCCTTTTGAGCTGCCCGTGGAGTAGGAACTACTGAGTTCCAAACCACGTAAATACCTGCGTATTGGTTGTGTTTATGCTTTGTGCTTTATTTTCTATTTCCCGCTGCATAATCCGTTGTTTTGTAGTAGAAGTTGTGTTAGATTTTTCAACTCGCTATTCATCTCCCCCCCTCTAGCGAGCCTTGATCCCAACAAGTGGTATCAGAGCAAGGGCTCTACACCGGATTTACCTCCGCCAGAGTATCAAGGAATGGAAGCGCAAGAGGGATTCAACACAACTCGACCCCCATATTTTGACGGACAAAACTTCCAGTATTTGAAGAGCCAGATGGAATACTACTTGATGATGGACATGGATATGTGGTTCTCCATCACAGAGGGATTCTCACCACCAACCGATGACGAAGGAAGGTTTTGGTGTCTTCTCTGTGGTCGGCGGAACAGAGGAGAAGAGCCTAGGCCAATGCCAAAGCAACTGTAACTCTGCAGTGCAGTTTAGCCAAGGACCAACTCAACAAAGTTGGCCCCTTCAGTAGTGCTCAAGAACTTTGGAGGAAGTTGATGGAGCTACATGAAGGAACCAGAGATTCAAGGATAGCGAAGAGGGATCTCTACTTAAACCAATTTCAGAATTTCAGCATGAAGGAGACTGAAACTGTAAGTGAACTGCATGGTAAGTTTAAAGAAATACTCAATGGCCTCCATTCTGTTGGAGAGGATGTTGAGAATAGGGATTTAGCCAGGTATGTACTCAAATCTTTCCCTATGAATACTTTGTGGTCATCTATGGTGGATGCCTACAAAGTATCAAGGGATCTTTCAACAATTAAGATTGATGAATTGTTTTGTGAATTGGAATTGCATGAACAAGCTAATCGAAGCCCAAAGGAGAAGGGTCTAGCTTTTATTGCAGGAGATCGCAGCAAGGAGAGCAAGAAGAAGAAGGAGAAGAAGGAAGCTTCTTCCTCCTCTTCATCATCAGATTCGGATGGAGATGATGAGTCATCCTCTAGCGAGATGGCTAACTTTGTGAGGAGATTGATGAGAAGAAGCCAAAAATACAACAAGAAGGATGTGAAGAAATACTTCACCAACAAAAAGAAAGGTAAAAGTTCTGAAATTAATCAGGATAAATCTGATGTAGAGTGCTTTCATTGTCATAGGAAAGGTCACTTCAAAAGTGAATGCCCTAAGTACAAAAAGAAGGAAGAAAAGGCCAAGAGGAAGAAAGCATTGATGGCTACTTGGGATGATACTTCATCCTCATCCTCCTCATCGAAAGAAGAAAGTGAGGAGAAGGGAGCAAAGAAAAAGGCTCTCATGGCATTAGAGAATTCTGAAAATTCAAGTTTGGATGGAGAGCTGAAGCATTCTGATGGGGAGCAATCAAATTCGGACTCATCATCATCATCTTCGAATGATGATCAGGTAAACTCTCCCCATCTAGATAAATTGTATGAAACTATTGCTCGCTTGACAAATGCTCTGAAAAATATCCAAAACTAAGGTTAAATTACTAAAAACTGAATTAGAACTAGTTAAGAATACTAATACACTGTCTGATGACAGTGGTGCTGGAAATCCTCATTTGGAGGAGATCAAGGATGAGAATACATCCTTGAAGGCACAGGTGGAAGATCTCAAGTGCACACTTGAGAAATTTACCAATGGATCAAAGACATTAAACATGATCTTAGGAGCCCAATGTGCAGTCTATAACAAGGTTGGACTAGGGTTCAATTCATAACAAAAGGAACTTAGTTATATGTCCTTAGTGTCTAGGAAACCTACATCTAGATCTAAAGTTTCTTTTGGTGGAATTGATGGACCTAAAACTGCTAAAGGAAAATCTGTTAATGCAAGAACTGTTAGGTCTAAATTTGGTAATGGTAGAACTATCACTGCTGGTTTTATTTCTACTAGATCACCTTTTATTAGAACTTCTAAGGCTTGGATTCCTAGGAAGTTTGTAGTAGATGCAGAGGGACCCAACTTGTGGGTTCCAAAAGACCAAATTTTTCGTGTTTAGCAAGGACCAGTCAAGGGGAAGCGTCCAACTACATGGTTTGTGGACAGTGGGTGCTCTAAACATATGACAGGGAACTCCTCTTTGTTTTCCTCAATTCATGCCAAAGACCGAGGTACAGTTTCCTTTGGTAAATAATGGTAAATTGAAGGTTGTAGGAGTAGGTAACATTAACATTTCTGAAAAATTTGTAATTAGAAATGTATTGTTAGTTAAAGGGATGACATTTAACTTGTTGAGTGTAAGTCAATTGTGTGATGCAGGGTATAGAGTTGAGTTTCACTCAACTCAATGCCTTGTGATCCACAGTGACACCAATGAAACCATGCTAATAGGATCTAGGAAGGAAAATATTTATCAAGTTAGATTTAGTAGTGCTACTAACATGTCTTTTAAGTGTTACATATCCAAGGAAGAAGAGTCTTGGTTATGGCACAGGAGATTGGCTCATGTCAACATGAAGAACATCAAGAATTTGGCCAAGAAGGAACTTGTAAGAGGACTGCCCTCAATCACCTACGAGAAGGATAAGGTTTGTGAGGCGTGCCAAAAAGGAAAGAAAGTGAGATCTTCCCACAAAGGGAAGAATTATGTAAGTTCTTTACAAGCATTAGATTTACTACACATGGATTTGTTTGATACTAGCACTATTAGATCTATCAATGGTAGTAGATATTGCTTGGTTATTTTGGATGATTACACTAGATATACTTGGACTTATTTTCTTAAACATAAGGACCAAACAGTAGAAATCTTCATTTTCTTTTGTAGAAGAGTTGAGAATGAGAAAAACTCAACAATTAAAATCATTAGAAGTGATCATGGAGGAGAGTTTAAAAATGCTAAACTTAAGGACTTTTGTTTAGTGAAAGGATACAAACATGAATTCTCCACACCTAGAACACCACAGCAAAATGGTGTTGTAGAAAGGAGAAATAGAGCCTTGCAAGAGGCAGCTAGGAGTATGCTAAACGAATACCAATTACTAAACTTCCTATGGGATGAAGCAGTTAGCACTGCGTGCTATGTTCAAAATCGGGTTTTGATACATAGATTCTTAAGAAAAACACCACATGAACTTTGGTTAGGAAAGCCCCCAACAATCAAGCACCTTAGGGTATTTGGTTGTACAGTGTATATCCTAAATACCAAGGATCATTTAGGAAAATTTTCTGCAAAAGCTGATGAGGGTATCCTTGCTGCATATTCCCTCACTAGCAAAGCTTATAGAGTCTACAACTATAGGACTAAGCTAGTAAAAGAGTCAACTAATTTTGTGTTTGAAGAAAAAGGAATGAATATTGATTCGGATAGAAAATCGATGGAGTTTGAGCTAGAATTGAGGAAGTTGGAATTGGAAGATAGCAACCCTATTGGGGAAGCAAGAGTGGATTCTGATGAAGAGAGAGTGAGAGCTCAAGGGTCATCACTTGAGGTTGGAGAATCTGAACAGATTTCAGTAGTACTCGAACCACCTCATGTAACAAGATCCACTAGGAATGTTACTAGCCATCCCCAAAACCAAATTATTGGAGGCATCCAACATGGGGTGAAGACTAGATCATTTTTCAGAAATGAAGGAAATGAAGTTGCCTTGATTTCTGAGATTGAGCCCAATTTAGTGGATGAAGCTTTGCTTGATCCAGAATGGATCATTGCAATGCAAGATGAGTTAGGCCAGTTTGAGAGAAATCAAGTTTGGGATTTAATCCCTAGACCTGGTCAAACCTCTATTATTGGGACTAAATGGGTATTTAAGAATAAGAGAAATCATAGAGGAGAAATAGTTATAAATAAGGCAAGGTTAGTAGCCAAAGGCTACAACCAAATTGAGGGGTTAGACTATGATGAGACTTATGCCCCTATAGCAAGGTTAGAATCCATAAGACTAATGCTTACTTATGCAACATACAAAGACTTCAAACTATATCAAATGGATGTGAAGTCAGCCTTCTTGAATGGAGTCATCAAGGAGGAAGTCTATGTTGAACAAACCCCGGGGTTTGAGAATGCATAATTCCCAGACCACGTGTACAAACTAAAAAAGGCTCTTTATGGGCTTAAACAAGCACCTCGTGCTTGGTATGAGCGGTTGTCAACCTTCCTAATTGAGAAAGGTTTTAGGAGAGGACAGATAGATCCCACACTATTCTTGAAAAGGGATGGTGAATACATATTTGTAGCCCAGGTTTATGTTGATGACATAATCTGTGGCTCAAACAATAGGGATTATCTCAATGAGTTTATTGGTCACATGGAAAGTGAATTTGAGATGAGTCTAGTAGGAGAATTGACCTTCTTTCTAGGACTTGAGATAAAGAAAACCAAGGAAGGGATTTTTATACATCAATCTAAGTACGCAATGGAGTTACTGAAAAAGTTTCATATGGAGGAAGCTAAGGAAGTAGGCACACCTATAGTTATCAATACTCGTTTAGATAGTGATGAGAAAGGGAAGACAGTGGATTTGAAAAATTATAGGAGTATCATAGGGAGTTTATTATACTTAACAGCGAGTCGACCTGATATTTTATTTGTTGTTGGTATGTGTGCTAGATTTCAAGCTTGTGCTAAGGAGTCTCACATGATTGCTATAAAAAGAATTATGAGATACTTAAAAGGCACTATCAATGTAGGATTGTGGTACCCCCGGACTGAATCTTTTGATTTAGTTGGCTATACCGACTCCGACTATGTCGGATGCAAGTTGGATAGGAAAAGTACTAGTGGGGGTTGTCATTTCTTAGGATCAGTCTTGGTTAGTTGGTCAAGCCATAAACAACACTGTGTAGCACTTTCCACAACTGAAGCTGAATATGTAGCTATGGGAGAATGTGTATCACAATTGTTATGGCTAACACACACCTTAGAAGATTATGGACTGATCTATAGGAATGTACAAGTGTTATGTGATAACATTAGCATTATACATCTCACCAAAAATCTGGTTCATCACTCAAGGACCAAACACATTGAAGTGAGGCATTACTTCATTAGAGATCATGTAGCTAGGGGAGACATTGAACTCAGCCATGTTGAGTCCAAGTCTAACCTAGCTGACATATTCACAAAACCTCTTCCCGAAAATGAGTTTAGCCATTTGAGAAGAGAGTTGGGCATGTATACTGCACAATGAAGGAGGATCCCTCCATGATCTTAGGTTAATATATAAAAAAAATCCATTTAACAAGAGAAATGGGAATTTAAATTGGGAAGACCTAGGATCATCTCACAAAAATGATAAGGATCACAAAACTATTTTTGTATTGCTAGAAATGGGGTGAGATGATAGGATCAACCACTCTATTTCACATGCTCATTACATCCCTGAGATAGAGAGGTTGACGAGACAAAAATCACTAATGTGATTAGTTATGGGGAAGACCATTACACATTCTTGTATTTGTGGTTCCAAGATCATAACTAGACATTCCAACCAAGTAAAATTGGTTGAATCCTCTTTGAGACCAAGAAGAACATAGATACCAACTGTTTAAAACAATCAAAAAGGGTGTTAGGTTATCATATCAAGTGTTTTTAACACTTACCTAAGCCTTAGAAATTACACAAAACTCAGTTGGAGTGTTCAGATATTGAAACCCAGTTTTTTTAAGCCTATCAACCAAGATAGACTCGACCGGCGCCTCGATTGGTACGAGTTTTCAGCACTAAGAATCAAGTGCGCTTAGACTGGAGCCTCGACTGACCAATTCTGATCACACTCAGAACCAAGTGTGCCTTGATCGTCGCCTCGACTAATGTTACCAGTCGAGCCGACCCACTCATCGCCTCGACTGATGTCTCACAGATTCATTCCGCGATTTTTCTTCCCCACAATCATGCCCTTCCGACTGCGATGAGCGCCAGTTGAGCTCTTCATCTATGTCCAAACTTTACAAGCTCAAAACAAGCCTTCTCTAGTCTAGGGTAAGGATCTTCTTCCTTCTCCTTGCCATTTCCTCTTAACCCTAACCCTAATCTCTGACCTCTCGACCACAACTAGGGTTCTAGCAGGAAAACTTCTTCTTCTACAGCAAGCTCTTGTTCTTGGTTCTATGGCACCCAAGTAAGACTTTTCCCTTACTCTTCTTATGATTTTAGAGGGTCTCTAAGTAGCTAATCACTTTCCCCACTTGACATGCATCATTTCATTCCTTGCATTCATTCATGGGTCAATCTTGTGCGCATGACATATTTGACACATGACATTTTAGACTAAAAAGAAAGGAGCCTGAATCCTCCACCTCTAGGCCCTCACGAGAGAGGTCTTGCTCGGGCCATCGTTTCCCCTCGGAATATCATTTTCACACCTTTAGGACCCACGAGTTTGAACTCCTAAGCATCCAGTCCATAGATGGCCATTTCTTCTCCAATAATGCATCATATGTTAGCGAGATGGTTGAGCACTATAGACTCGGTAAGTTAGTCAACTGCGATCACGATATCAATGAAGACTTACTTGTAGAATTCTATAACAACCTACAACCCACTGTAGATAGGCTTATATATAAGTCGAGGGTAGCCAAAACGGATATCACTCTTACTCCAGCCATCTGGAGATAATTTCTAGGATGTAGAGAGTCCTCCTCTAACCTAGAATGCTATCCAACTCTTCCTGAAAATTTAGTAGGCTTTGACCTCAATTCCATCCACGAATTTTTATTTAGACATCCTAGAGATGAAGGAGTTAACTTGGTGTCAGCCATGACACTAACGGCTCCTGACAACATCTTATACAAAGTCATTGTCGGATGCATTTTGCCCATAGTCACCAAAGGGAAAGCCAAAGTTAGGCCACATCATTTATTGGCTCTCCAACTTCTCAAAAACCACCTTGATTTTAACATAGCTTTGAATATGTTTCTGTGCATTGTCCATTTCTCCATTCCAGTCAAGAAAAAGGTTTATATGCCTTTTGGTCACATCCTCACTTTTTGGTTAGAGTCCCTAGGCATAAACACATCCAAGGGAAAAGTGAGGGAGGTGAAAAGGCTGGACTATATCCATTGAAGAAATTTATCTCTAGTCGGCATGATTCGCACCCCTATAGGAGAGATTCAGTGGAAGGATGGCCATCAAGTTGGGGACCATATGGATCTTGAGGAAGAACCTGTTCTTCCTGCTGAAGAACCACACCACCCCGCTCCTAACCAAGCTGAACACTTGACCACTATCACGGAGCAACTATCTCAACTTTGTGAAGCCCATGAGACTTTTGTGAACACAATCACCACGACAATATCATATTTCCATCTACAAACCAACTAGCGATTGACTCAAATCCAATACACTCAAGATCAAATCCTTCAAGAGCAGAAGGAAATCAAAGAGATCATGAGCAATTGTACAAGTAGCTCGGAGGAACCTTCTACACTAGCCCCTGACAAATAGAATCACGTTAAGATCTCCAATTGTGTCAATCCACCTAGGATGGTTGCACTATGGATATTTGTCTTTGTGTTTAGACTTCAAACTATGGTTGTTCTTGTGAAACAATTTTTTGAAACTTCAACTTTTTGTTCATTCTGTTTTTATTGTATGATTTGTTATTGGTTGTGTGTGGTTGAGTCGGTTAGTGTCTATCAAACTTCTTGTTGTGTGTGCAATCCTTGTTAGCGGCACCCAAACAACCCAAGCCTTGACTCCATCCCACCATTGTTAGTGCAATCATTAAGTGTGCACCTAATCAACCCTAAAAGAATGTTTGATTGAGGGGGAGCTACGGTTTGGGAAGTCCACAGTATTAGTGGGAGCTTTCCATATATTTTATACCCCAAGCCTAGCAAAGATCTAAGTGTGTTTAAAGATTTCTGGGTATTCTCAATTGTGTTGAGAAAGTGTGCGAGGATTTTTTTTTTCCAGTTCATATACCCCAATGTGAAGCGAAGTATCAACCTAATGTCATAAGGATATTTTCATTTGAAGATTCCTCGATCTTTCCCTTCACTAACCTTTTTGTTGTTTGCCAAAGGGGGAGAGTATGGGTTCAAGTTATTGTGATATTTGTGATATTATTCAAATGGAGTTATATTGAAATTTCTGCCCATCTCTATTACATGTGAAAATTTTGCACTCTAAGTTATATCATCCCTATTACATGAATGATAAATTTTTGATATGAAATATTTCTGCACTTCATGCTATATTTCAGAAATTGAGATAAACTGTATTTATATATTATTCAAATGGAGTTAAATTGAAATTTCTGCCCATCTCTATTACATGTGAAATTTCTGCACTCCAAGTTATATCATCCCTATTACATGAATGATAAATTTCTGATATGAAATATTTTTGCACTTCATGCTATATTTCAAAAATTGAGAAGAACTGATTTATATTACCTAAACTTAAACTATGTTGTCAAACATTAAAAATGGGGAGATTGTTAGTGCAATCAAGCCCATCTATTATTTTAATGTTTAACAACAAGGTTTAAGTCAGGGAAATAGAAATCTAGTTTGAGCTAGAGTGTAGTCAAGACATTACCTCGACTGATACAAATCTAAGGTCACTAAGTTAGATGTTTAGAGTGACATTAGACCTTGGGAGAAATCCAAGGGTAAGCCTTGGTATGGATGAGAAATCCAAGGGTATGCCTTGGTATGGATGGAAATCCAAAGGGGAACCTTTGTAGACGAAGAGTACAAGCTGGCCAGAGGTCCAGAAGCTTGATGATGGAGAGGGTATAGTAACGTGCTTGTTCTCCATTGGAGTTAGAGAGGGCACAAGGGAGTGCTCGGTCTCTAGCTAGTGTACTCGTTAGTAAGAGAGGGTACAATAACGTTCTCGCTCTCTTACTAGGGTACATGGGCCCAATACTCGTTAGACAGAGAGGGCACCGTAATGTCCTCGTTCTTTGGCTAGGGTACTGGGAGTACTCGTTAGACAAAGGGGGCACCGTAACGTGCTCGTTCTTTGCCTAGGGCACATGGAGTACTCATTAGGCAAGGAGGGCGTCGTAGCACCGGTCTTTGTCTAAGTTACTTAGAGCATTCGTTAGTCGGAGAAGACACCGTAACATGCTTGGTCTCTTACTAGGGTGCTTGAAACTCTAGGGGTCGCAGCTTACTAGGGAAGATACTCATGTGCTTCAAATATTTATCGTGATCACGAGCCACCATGGGGTCACTGACCGCACTCTTGCACAAAGTACGTAATCAAGTGGCGCATCACACCGACTACTTATCGTTTGGTATAGCATAGAATCGAGCTGGCTCGACTACCAGCTTGACTGCTCACTTGGAACAATACAAAACCAAGCCCAGCTAAACTGCGGGCTCGACTGTATACTCTGATCGCCAAACTCTAAACCCTATACCAGTCGAGTCGATTTGGTAGCAGCTCGACTGGTAGCTATAGATTCGGTCACAGAACTGAGCCCAGCTTGGTTGCGGGTTCGACTGACAGGTGTTTTTCGAGCACAGGCACGAGTCAGACTCGACATGCTAACCGGGTCTTTTGCCAAGGTTCATTTGGGCTTATGTTGCCAAGACCCCATGCTTAGACTTTATGCTGCCGAAAACTCGCCCCTGGACTTCCTTGCCAAAATTCATTTGAACTTATGCCGCCAAGACTACATGCTTCAACTTTACGCTGCCAAATCTACAAACTTGGAATTTCCCTTTTCCAAGACCATGCTTGGACTTTCCATGCCAAGACCATACTTGGACTTTCCCTTGCCAAGACCATTCTTGGACTTTCCTTTCCAACTCAATGTTGGACTTTCCAATTGTCAAAGTTCACTTGGACTTTACGTCGCCAAGACTACACAATTAGACTCATGCTGCCAAGACTTTACCTTTGGACTTCCCTTGCCAAATATCCATATTTGAACTTTCCTTGCCAAGTATCTAAACTTAGACTTCCAAGGTTGATTGCTCCAACAATCTCCCTTAAATAATCTCCCCCATATGACTGGATATCCCAATCATCCACTAGTTAAATAGTCATATAATGGCCAACCCATTGTCAAACATCAAAATACCACTTGAGTCCAACTCAAGTTTGGCCAACATTGACCCGGGGCCTATTTCACCAACAACATCTTCTTCACATCCTTCCTCTTGAATCTCCTTTATTTTCCCACTAGCTTCTTGACATAATGAGTCATTTCACTAGCCGACATTTCTTTGTCGCTACTTGATGACTCATACTCTAATTTGGATGAAGAGGATTCTTCCATCTTTTCCCTCTTCTTCTTTTCCTTCTTTTCTATAAAGAGAGCTAGACCTTTTTCCTTGGACGACATGTTAGCTTGCTCATGTAATTCAAATTCACAAAATAATTCATCTAGCTTAACTAATGAAAAATCTCTAAAAACCTTTTAGCCATCAACCATTGATGACCACAACGAGTTTCTAGGGAAGGATTTGAGTGCATACCTAATGAGGTCTCGGTTCTCCACATTTTCTCCAACTGAGTCAAGACCATTTAGGAGTTCCTTGAACCTCCCATGCAATTGACTTATCGTTTCTCCTCCCTTCATGATAAAGTTCTGCAGTTGATTGATGAGCAGATCTCTCTTGGCGATCCTGAAATTTTTGTGCCCTCGTTTAGTTCAATAAGTTTCTCTCATAACTCCTTGGCACTTCGGAAGGGACCAACCTTGCTCAGTTGCTCCGCAACAAGTCTACATTGAAGTGTTACGATTGTCATTGCATTAGACTGCCCCTTCTTTCTTTGTTCAGCTGTCTAATGTCTAGACTCCAAAATTTTTCCTTCTCCATCAGTTGGAGGTGTAAATCCCTCCATCACCACGAACCACATGTCGATGTCAGTCATTAAGTAGTATTCCATGTGGCTCTTCCAGTAGATGAAGTTGTTTCTCTTGAAGAATGAAGGGTGTTTGGTGTTATAGCCCACTTGAAATGTCATCTTGATGCTCCAGTTGATGATTAGTTCTTCCAAGCAATTCGGACTCTAATACCACTGTTTGGGATCTTGAATATGGCTAGAGGGGGATGAATTGTCCTTCTTGACTTCTTTCTATAAATCTCGTTAGCGAAGATATTGAAATAAACAACAAGAAACAATGCTAACACAAGTTGTTTAACGTGGTTCGGATATTCACTCCTACTCCACGGAGATCCTTAAGGTGGATCACTCTTTGCAAGCCTTGACTAAATTCTCCTTTGGATGAGCACACCAAGGTGTAGAAACCTTCTTGACAAGACAATCTCTTCTTCTTACAATGATGGTGGAAGTAAGTTTAGGAAGAAGAGATTAAGGACTTAGAAAACTTAGGAGAAGACTTGGAGAGCTTAGGATGAAAATTCAGAATGAGAGCACTAACTCATTCCAAGCTTCCCGAACCCCCTCTTATAGACTTTGGGCTTTTTTGCCCATTGAGCACTACGTCAATCGACTTCTGCATACCAACAATCGACTGGTGTCACTGTTGACCACATTCAATAGCTTCTGATGAAGCCTGATCACGATCGTCACCACTCAACAACCACTTGATCAGTTGACTACTCATAACATCAATCGGCTGTCTGAGCCATCAGTCGATTATTATCAGCAAATAGTCGAATGGAAAACCTTCTGTGCTCTTGTCCACCGAAGCCAGTCGACTGCTAAGACCTAGCCGTCGATTGCCAATGCCCAGTCGACTGGTCTAAAGCACTAGTCGACTGCCCAAGTTACAGTCGATTTTTCTGAGTGTTGAGCACTCGATCAGCCAACTCTCATAGCCAGTCTACTACTCAAAACGACAATCGACTGCTAGAGCATAACTTGGCTTCCCGAGTCCGAGTGCCAACTTGAGCCCGAGTTCAACTCGAACTTCCCAAGTACCGAGCACCCGAGACTAGTCGACTGTTCAAAATGTCAATTGACTTTTAAACAATCTATTCGATTATTTTTACCTCATCGGTCAACTGATTCAAACATCAGTTGACTGGTACACCTCAAGTATGACTATTCATACTGGAAACCTAACCGTAAGCCTAGACCAAATGCCTTTGAGCTCTTCCATCATCCTCGTGCCTTCAAGATCCCTCCGAGTCTATGACTCTTTCATCCTTGTGCTTGCCTTCAAAAGCTTCCTTCGTCTTTATCATGCTTTAGGGTTTTCCTTTGCCAAGGTTCATTTGGACTTATGCCGCCAAGACTACACACTTGGACTTTATGCTATCAAAACCTCAACCTTGGACTTCCTTGCCAAGATTTACTTGGACTTACATCGTCAAGATCTTTGAACTTTTCTTGTCAAGACTTCACCCTTGGAATTTCTTTATCAAGTCTTCACACTTAGACTTTCTTTATACCTATCACTCAACATCCACATTAGATTACCAATATTGCCTAACTATAAATGATTATCCAGACATCAAAAGTAATTAATACTTGAGGCATTCTTACACTAACATTCATCACTATCGTGGTGCTAGTTAATTAAACAACATTGCAATAGTTGTATGCATGTAAAGGAAAGAGAAATTTAATTTAATTTAAAAGAAAAGAAAAAAAAAGAAATGGTTGCATACAAAGGAGAGAAGAAAGAGAAAAAAAAGTCAACTTTGACAGAGAGATAATTCAGGAATTAAGTGTGCATTTTGGTTAGCTTGTGTTACTGATCAGTGCACGTCCATGCACGATTCCATCTCATTCATTCAATCACGTGGAATGCAAGTAATTGGCAATGCACAATGTTGTCGTCCCACACGTTGTTGCTCCGGTGAGCACTATAGCCAACCCCTGAGCCCATCAGGGTCGTCGCCACCGTCTGACCAACTAGACCACTGTTGAATTCTGATTGGATTGCAATCGGAATTTGACCACCAGTGGCAGCAACAACGTTGATGGTGGCCACGATCGTGAAAGAGCTCTCAGGTAGTCGTCGCCGCGATCCTGGTCTGAGAGTGGTGCTCTCCCTTCTCCCTTGAGAAGGCATCAGGGAAGGTGGTGGTAGTTGAAGGTAGTGCACGAGAGTGAGTGGAGCAACGATTGAGGTCCTCTGCTGGTGGGGATCGAGCGGTATAACGGATTGCAGGAGGATACAATGGCGATTCTGCTGCGTTGGCGGAATCTGCTAGATTGGAGACAGTGAAGGGCGAAGCTGGTGAACAACTTGAGCAGGAACCTCCAGGGGGTAGTAAGAAGTGACTGCTGGCCTGTGATAGCTGGAAGGTAGACCTAATACGGAAAAGGGAAGCATGGTGAAGAGGAGGAGTTCGGTGAATGATGGCCACAAGAGGAGATAGCAGGGGCTCAGTAATAGGGCAAAGGTAACTACTAGGACAGTGAATCTACGGCCAGAGTTAGGAGGCAGAGGGTACAACAGGTGGTTAGTAGTTGGAGTTCCAACGGATGCTCTGATCGCAACAGAGGAATTGAGGTAGAACAGCGGGAAGACAGTGGAGCAGGGGACAACTGCAAAGCAGACTCCACGATCACTGTGAGTGAACACAACCCTAGCTAAACATTGATCTAGGCATAAGGAAGGTTGAAGGTCACGTACAAGTCACATGACTACTCTTGGTCGCCGGCAACCAAAGACCTAAGCAATGGAGCTACTCCCGTAGTTAGCACAACACAACAGGAATAGGAGATTGATCACGGAACCGGCAATTCAGAAGACTCCCCAGGAAGCTACTTTATCGGAATCTGGCCGGCAAGTTCCAACATTCTTGACAGTCCCTCACCTTCGAGGTGGAAGATAAAGATGACCTGACAAAATTTGATGAACTGGCGCAACTTAAATGAGCTGGACCAATAAGTAGAGATGAAAAGACTTCAACCTGTGCATAATGGCTGGAAGTGTGCAAATTCAAATTCAAATTAACGGGTTTGTGGGGCGCTGCCCACAAACAATAACGGACCCGTCGGATTATCATGGCTGCTGGACGGCCGACAAGAAGAGGATGGAAAAGAATGGATATTCAGGGTGTAACAAACATGAACACGGGAGAAAAACTTCAGCAGAAGGCCACTTCCAGTCATCCTGTGCAACAATTTCAATCGTCGGGACCACAGCAAGGTTTGCCAGAGACAGAAAATGGGAGGCCGGAGCAGCTATCAGAACCTACACAAGGGACAAGAAGATGGGTGGATCTGTTTAAAACGAATAGGATATGCGCTGAGGACACAGCCTTGCAGGTGTTATCTAAACAAGCGGATAAAATCAGACTAACAGCTGATGATCAAAAACCCATAGAAAAAACAGTGGGATTTTGCTTAATAGGGAGGTTCTTAGGTCGATTCCCTAGATGGAAAGCAGTCAAGCAACTAACCGCAAGATGGAAAACACCACACAAGCTACTCACTCACAATTCGCTTTGGCTAGTGTTCAAATTTGCTACTCAAGAGCTATGCGACAGTGTGCTCAAAGGTGGTCTGTATGCTGCATATGGATGCCCCCTATACCTAAAAACCATGCCTCAATGCTTCACATTCCAAGCTGATATTCAGAATTATCTCCCTATATGGATGCAAATATATGGGCTGCTAATAGATTGCTGGTCTATCTCAGCACTAAGTAAGATTTCTTCCCAAATTGGCATGCCACTATTTACAGACCGATTCACCAAAAATAGGGAAAGGGTAAACTATGCAAGAATCTTGGTGGAAGTGGACATAACCAAGCCCCACAGACATATCTGGAAATTGTGTTGCCGGATGGTCAAGAAGTGAAATTGGAAATTAAATATGAAGCCAAATTGAAATTATGTTCAAATTGCAGACAAACTGGCCATTATCTGGATACTTATACTGTAGCTGGCCGGCAGACCGCCGGAGAGCCGCCGGTGAAGACAATGACTAATAACTGCCAGCACACTAAAGGGAAACAACCTGTTGATGGGCCTAACACAGATATCGCAGAAGCAGAGATAGGGGTTGGCACGCTACAGTTGCAATCTGATAAGCAATCTGATATGCAGCAACAGCAATGTAGGAAGCAAGCAAATCGAGCACGGAAACCAGTAATAATGCAATCAGGGAGTCCAGTGGTTAGAACCAAGGTATATAGTGTTAAAGAGAAAACTCAGAAGGGTCCAATGGCCAGCACATCAGCACAAAACCCAGTTGGTTCAACCGAAACTGCTGCAATTACAGTATCAGCATCAGAAATCAGGTTGTTGCAGACACCACTTGCAGAGAATGGGATATGTCAACAAACTGCACCAAGTGCCAATCAAGGAGATGGAGAAAGACATCAAGTCAAGGAGCAACAAGGGCAATTGGGAATTATGCAAAATAAAGCAACCGGGAGGAATGGGCTGTCAGGTTCAGGTTCAGTTTCAGAAACAGGAATTGGCACACGACAGTTCCAAGCTGACACGCAGTCTGAAATGCAGCAACAGCTAAGGAATAAGGAAGCAAACCAAGCACAGACATCAATAATAAATGATTCCCCAAGAACAGTAGTTAGAGCTAAAGAAAAGAATCAGAAGGGTCAACTGGGTCTGGAGCTGCTGCAATCACAGTATCAGTATCTGAGACCAGATTGGTACAGGCACCGATTGCAGTGAATGTGGGTTGTCAACAATCAATACAGAATGACAAACAAGGAGGAGGAGTAGGACACCAAGCTAAGGTGCAACAAGGGCAATTGGAAATTCTGCAATCAAAGACAACTGGGAGACATGGGCCGGCAGTTCCAGTTTTAATTTCAGAAACCGGAAATACAGGAGCTTACAAACCACACACCCCTCATGGCAATTCCCAAACTAGCACAAGGAATAGGAGTGAAACAGGTGGGGGAAACAAAGATAGCATCCAGCACGAAACAATGGCTCCAAGGCAATGCAAAGGGAAAAAACAGTTAACTTCTGCAAATGTATCAGGCAACAAGAAGCTGGTTAGGTGTGGCACAAGCAGTGATAACAGGATAAATCAAGTTACTGATACAGGAACCGAAACTAGGCAGTTAACACAGGATCAGTGCAGGCCACCAGCTGGTCAAGGGGCTAAAAATCAGATGTCATCCATAGTTGTATCAGAGGAGGTGCTACTTACTGAAGGTAACCATGAATTTGATAAAGGTCATGCACGAAATATTGCTGGGGGGAAAGCAATGGTCAAAACAATGGAAGCAGTAGCAGTGGTACAAGGAAGGAGGGACAAACCTGCACAACAGATTGCACAACTGGCACAATTGGCACAAGGAGGTTATCAGGCAACACAAGCAAATAAAGGGTTGGTAGAAGGTAGTGGGCACGGTGGTGAATTAACAATGCAAGGAGGGGATGAGGAACTCAGTGGAACAGATTTGAAGAGCAAGGAAATTGAGAACCATCACGACAATGAACAGCAAGAAGGAACTCAAGAAACTAATGATCATACTTTGCAAGGTCTGCAATGCAAAGAAGATGATGGGAGTCCTTGGAAAATTTAGACCAGGTCCCGAACAAATAAGAAGAAGGCAAGGTTGGAAGTGGCAAAGAAGCAAGGTGATATACCCCAACAGCAAGGCCAAAAACTGGGCAAACAGAAACAGAAGAAATCTGAATTACAAGCAGAATCTGCAGCAATTGGAGCTTCCCAGGAGTTACCTGTAACACACATAAAATATGCTGACATTTCAGAACAAGAGGAAGGTGAAATCCTCCCAGAAACTGCTGCAGACAGATTGCAAACCATGGTCACAGATTTAGACTGCCCAGATTCAGATAATATGGCTGCAGATGAGATGGATAAAGTCCAAAGAGAGACTGCCTCCAAGAACCCCATAATGATACTGGGACTTCCAAATTTAGCATGGATAAGGAACAAATATAAAGGGGAAGATCCTTGGTCAGATCAGGCAGCACAGAAGGGGAATTTTGAGCAGATTCCAGACTAGCAGAATTGTGCAGATGGAAAGGGAAATCGAATTGCAACTGGAGAAGAGCAGCAAGGTGGAACCAAGAAGCAAGAAACAACTTTTAAACAGGGTTGCCGGCAGATGCTGGCAAAAATGCCATGAAGATTGGAGCATGGAATATCCGAGGCCTCAGCACAGGTCTCAAACAGAGGGAAGTCACAAGACTCCTCAGAATGCAGAACTTAAGTGTGTTGTGTCTGTTGGAAGCAAAGCTGACCAGTCAAGCTTACCATCACTTTAAAACTAACAGCCTACAGCTATGGGAATCTAGGCAGCAGCTAGTTGAATCAGGGAGAAGTAGGATGCTTCTCATATGGGATGCAAGATACATTAACCTCACAATACAACAATGGGAAGAACAATTCATTCATACAATAATTTTGGACAAGGGCACCAAGGAAACATATGCAATCACATTTGTCTATGGGCAACTATCAATAACCTCTCGTAGGGATATGTGGAAAGGACTCCAACTTCTGGCAGATGGAATGACACTACCTTGGCTTATAATGGGAGACTTCAACTCGCCTCTCACACCATCAGACAAGAAAGGGGGCAAGGATGTCACAACCTATACAACTGCAGATTTCCTAGAATTCACAATGCTAGCGGATGTGGAGGATCTACATTCCCTAGGATGCCAATACATGTGGACAAATGGGAGAGTTGTGAGCAAGCTTGACCGTGCAATGGTTAACAGGTTATGGCTAGAGATGGACCGCAGCAGTTTTGCAGAATTTAAAGCACCAGGGGTTCACTCAGATCATGCATCATGTGTGGTTTCAGTTCTGGAGAAACAAATCAGCAAAGTAAACCCGTTCAAGTTCTTCAATATGTGGACCCAACACCCACAGTTCCATCAGCTAGTGCAAGAGGAATGGATTCAAGCTACAACATGGTGCCCACAAGTAACTGCTCAGTACAGGCTTAAAAGGAAACTTATCATACTTAAGAAGGGATTGAAGCTCTTGAACCAATAGCACTTCCAACACATCCAAAGTCGTTCCAAGAATGCCCAAGAGCAACTTCAAAGCTTGCAGAGTAGTGGTCTAGGTCAAGGGATCATGGATGATCACTACAAGGAAGCAAAGCAACAAGCAGCTAAACTTGCACAAGCAGAATACCTTTTCTACCTTCAGAAAGCCAAGCACAAGTACTTCAAGGAAGTGGACCGAAACACTCCTTTCTTTCACTCTTTGGTTAGGAGGAACAACAAGAGGAGGGAGATCGTAGCGGTGGAAAAACTGGATGGAGAGATCACTATGGATGGCGGGGAGATTGCTCAAATATTTGTGGACCATTTCCAGGGACAACTGGGGGATAAGAGGGACCATTCCACATTCCGGAATGAGTGCATGCAATATGGGAAGATGCTAACTAGTGAGCAGAAAATTCAGCTCACCCGCATGCCTACCGCTGAGGAAATCAAGAAGACACTTTTTCACATAGGTGAACTCAAAGCACCAGGGCCTGATGGGTATAGCTCCAAATTCTATAAAGAAGCATGGACCACGATTGAACAAGATTTCACCGATGCTATTATGGAGTTCTTTCAAAATGGGAAGCTTCTCAAATCATGGAATCACACGCTCATCAGTCTAGTTCCAAAGAGTGAACACGCTAGCAAGGTCCAAGACTATAGGCCCATATCCTGCTGCACGGTGTTTTATAAGGTCATTTCCAAACTCCTTGCCAGTCGGTTATCAGGAGTTACAGATCATTTATTGAACTTGGCACAGACAGCTTTTGTCAAGGGAAGGACTATCACAGATAACATTCAGTTAGCCCAGGAGTTGCTGAGACATTACACCAGGAAGAGAATCTCCCCTAGATGTACCTTGAAGGTGGACCTCCAGAAAGCATTTGACTCAGTACATTGGGATTTCTTGTTGGACGTCCTCAACTCCCTACAGTTTCCACCCATTTACATTGCATGGATCAGAGAATGTATCACCACCACGTCATTCTCTGTAGTGATCAACGGGTACATACATGGACACTTCCGGGGGGTAGAGGACTTAGACAGGGAGATCCGCTCTCGCCTTATCTTTTTGGCATTTGTATGGAGTATCTATCACAATCCTTGGCAAGGGCAGCCACCAGGTCCGATTTCAGATTTCATCCCACATGTGAGCACTTGGGGATCTCCCACTTGATATATGCAGATGACCTACTGCTCCTATCCCGCGGAGACGTACCTTCAGTTAGACGGCTAGTTGATTGTTTGACACAGTTTTCACAGATGGCAGGACTTACAACCAATGCAACCAAATCTAGCTGCTATATGGCGGGTATAGATGAGCAGACCAAAGCTCAGATATGTTCTATCACTGGCTTCCAGGAGGGAGAGATGTCGTTCAGATACTTGGGAATCCCATTAGCCTCCAAGAAGCTGAAAATTTCAGATTATGGGATACTTTTAGAGGGTCTCTCCAGGAGGATTAATGCATGGCCGAAACAAAGCCTCTCCTATGCAGGGAAAGCCCAGCTCATTGCATCGGTTATGCAGGGGGTTGAGTGTTACTGGATGTCCATATTACCCTTGCCAATGGGAGTCATCGAGCGCATCTATAGTATGTGCCGGACATTCATGTGGACAAGCAAGAATCCCCCCATTGCGTGGTCAGCTATATGTGGGCCGAAGGAGGAAGGTGGTCTAGGCTTGAGGGACTTGAAGTCTTGGAACCTTGCACTGCTAGCAAAGGTCCTATCGCGTATACAGGACAAGCCAGACTCACTATGGATACGATGTGTACATCATCATTACCTCAGGCAGTTCAGTATTTGGGGACGGGCATTGAGGCACACGGATTCGCCACTTATGAAGATGATCCTGCACATCAGAGACATAGTCATGGCTATTGTAGGGAACCCCACTGCAGCACTGCACACATTGACTACATGGTTCACCGGAGGGGCAAGAGGTGTAGGGAGAGCATATGACTATTTCAGAGAGCACCGGCCGAGGAAAGCATGGGTCAGGACTGTATGACAGAAGGACATTCAGCCTAGTCACCAGTTCACACTGTGGCTATTGGCTAATGGGAGGTTGCCCACCAGAGATCGACAGAGCTACATAGAGGACAGACGATGTGCCTTTTGCAGGCTGGAGGAGGAGACCCAGACTCATGTATTTTTCAGATGCCAGATCATCAGACAGTTATGGGTACGGGTGAGGGGATGGCTGCAGATGAGATCAGAGATGAGCACGTACAGACGAGCGTTGTGCATCTACAGGCTACATTACCGGAGGGACTCGATCAGGATGAGAGCACGGCACCTGGCCCTAGGAGGGACAGTGCATTATGTTTGGAGGACTAGGAATGAGATATGATTTGAGGATTCCCGGTTTAATGAGGAGAGGGTATTCAGGAGGATACAGATACATGTATATAGGGCTCTTAAGAGTTACATGTAGGGAACTCTTTGAAAAAAAAAAGGGGAAATTCCAGGGTATTACCTAGGGTTGTTTTGTTTTGTTCCAGGATATTACCTGGGTTCGTTTGGTTAGTTTTTGGGAAAAAAAAAGGAAAATTCCAGAATATTACCTGGGGTTGGTTGTTTAGCTCCATGATATTACCTAGGTTCGTTTGTTTAGTTTTTAGGAAAAAAAAAAGGGAAATTCCATAATATTACCTGGGGTTGGTTGTTTAGCTCTAGGATATTATTACCTGGGTTCGTTTGTTTAGTTTTTGGGGAAAAAAAATTCCAGGATATTACCTGGGTTCGTTTGGTTAGGTTTTTGGAAAAAAAAAAATAAAAGTGGACAGCTTACATTTTGGGAGGCGTTGGAACCCAGATTGGACTTGGAAAGATGTATAGATATCATCACTGATATTTTGAGTACAGATTGTGTGTTGACGGTGAATAGATCCACCATAATGATCTATCTAGTCCGCAGCAAACGACTCGCGGTAAAGACTTACCAATCCGTTTTCAGCTGAGGCTTGGCCGATAAGCCTTTTTTTGGGTGAATAGATCCACCGTAATGATCTATCTAGTCCACAACAAACGACTCGTGGTAAAGACGCTGCAAATCTGTTGACAGCTGACCACTTGCTAAAAGTGGGTACCCGGCATTGGAGTAGGTGCAGACATAGGATGGAGGATGGTACATTCTATATGAGGGTGGATAGACCCAGAGGCCGAGGGAGTTGACTGAGAGCTACAGGAGTATACTGGTGATCAGAGTATGCGGGGGTCGCATCGTGGAGGATGTGCCTGGATACGCGATGAGAGGTTGGTACAGGACATGGTCACGCTTCCATCTACCCCAGCACGACGGAAGATGGAGGACTGACCATTGCGCACAGGAGGAGTTTGGTACACAGAGTGTGATGGTATTCATGTGAGCACATGTACTTCCTACCTTGGACGTCTACTCAGATCGGACATTTCGTCGAATATGACATGTGTAGAGTCCTTGATTCATGTATGGTTGTGCTTTTGATGATATAAAATTTTTACCTTCATAAAAAAAAAACGTTGATGGTGGCCACAATCAGGTCGACGCCGGCAATACTGAGCAGCGATGAAGGCGAGCGTGGGTGTTCAGGTGCACGACACTATACATTCCCAATTATTGTGCTATTGTGCACGAGTTGCATAGGATAAGGATGCAGGGCATCATATATATCCAGAAATGATATGTTGTGCGACTGATTAGTGCACAACTGTGCACAACTCAATCTCAGCCATCTGATCGCACGGAATGCACATTAATTGGGAATGCAGTGTCTTCTCTCCCACAATCTTAGGCTAAATCCTTCGCTGTCAACTATCATCCACACTATAGCCAACCCCTAAACCCAATCGAGCACCTACGTCGTCCGATCGCGACTAAATTCCTATCAAATCTAGTCGAATCATGCCCAATCGCAGTCGCAACGCATACTGGTGTCACGATTGTGATTGGGCTGGATTCCAACTACAATCTGATTAGATTCTGGCTGCGATCTGACTGGAGTCAAAGTCCGATTGGATCGCGGTCGAATTGTAGACGGAATCTGGATTGATTGCGTTCGCAACATCAGGACACATCACGATCACAATCTGGCCAAATTCCAACCACAATCCGACCGCGATCCAGTCGGACTCTAACTCTAGCCGGATCGCGACCAAGTTCTGATCGGATAATGACCAAAATTCGATCGACGCTTGTGATGTCGAGGGAGCACGCACTGAGAGGAAGGCACTGTGCATTCCCAGTCGAGCGTTAGTTGTGCATCACGCGGTGCACATCATATCATTCTCGTATAAGATTGATATCCTGGCTGACAGATATATCTGCACCCATGCACGAACAAGAATAGTAATGAGGAATGTACAGTAACTTTACCCGAGCACCTATCTCCGGGCCAAGCACGCAACTGCTTGGCATCGTAGCCGAGTGGTCAGATTCCAACCGCCATTCGACCAAAATTCGACCATGATTCGGTCGGAGTCGAAGTCTGATCGAATTGTGGCTAAAATCCAGCCCGATTGCAGCCTAAATCGAGCACGATGTCATGGTCGTGATCAGGTCAAATTCCAACCTCAACCCGGCCTGATCATTCACGACCACAATCGTACATGATCATACACGACCACAATCTGACTCGATTGTCTGTGGTCATGATCCGAAGGCGGTGATTGTGATCCGATCGTGGTTGCAGGCCTGCTGCCAACGATGAGGACGATGTCGACAACCTAAAAAATTTATGGATTGACTATAGTGCGCTCGAGAACAATACTGTACATTCTCATTTACTATATATATATATATGAATGATCCCCTACACAACTCATCCATGAGCACTCGTAAACACCTTCATTATCCACCATCAGATCGAGTGAGCATTATAGCTCAATCCTTTAACCCTAAGAGATCGGACGGTGGATAATAGAGGTACTCATGGATGAGTTGTGTGTCAAGGAATGATCCCCTATACAACTCATCCATGAGGGCACGTGAGATCCTCCATTATCCACCGTCCGATCTGTTGAGCACTATAGCTCAATCCTTGAACCCTAGGGGATCGAACGGTGGATAATGGAGGTGCTCATGGATGAGATGTGTATCGAGGAATGATCCCCTATACAACTCATCTGTGATGATACGTGAACACCTCCATTATCCACCATTTGATCTAGTGAGCATTATAGTTCAATCCGTGAACCCTAAGAGATCGAACAATGGATAATGGAGGTGCTCACGAATAAGTTGTGTAGGATAATATATATACGTCGTTTGATCGCACAGATTGCACAATAAATGAGAATACACAGTGCTTCCACCGATCGCGCCAAAGCCCATTCTTGAACCCTTCGGGTTGCCTATGTCGTCCTCACCACCGACAACAGGCCCGTGGTCGAACCAGTACAGACCCACGGTTGGATCGACAGTAGGCCAACGGCTGGACCGGCAACAGGCCTGCGACCGGACCATCCATGCTTGATCACGCGAGTTGGTGCCCGAGCTCCCTGCCACAATGACTGCCGCAAGCTAGGAGCTCAGTATTGCCGTTGAGCAATCGAATTTCACCCACGATCTGATTAAAGTCGGAGTCAGACTGGATCGTGGCTAGATTTGAGTCGAATTGTGGTTGGAGTCAAAGTCCAATTGATTGTGACCGGATTGCGGTTGGATTCCGATTGGATTGTAGCTAGATTCCAGCCGAATTGCGGTGCAATCGCGACTACCATGCCGAGATGCATCGTGGCTGCAATTGGGTTGGATTGCGATTATAGCACATCCTAGCATTGCGGCCATAGGCCGAATTCTGACCATAATACAATTGAAATCCAACTTCGATCGGATTGCGGCTGGATTCCGACCATATCATAGCTGGAATTCGGCCGCTCAACGGCGATGGCGAGCTCCCAACTCACGATGGCCGTGACAGGGGATCTCGGGCGTGCGTGGGATGGTTGAGTGGGCGTGTGGTGCTCGGGAGAGTTACTGTGCATTCCCATCTACACGCGGACTGGACGATGGATCATGCATCGAACGAACGACTAGTCTACATCACGCACGAGTGCACATATCCCCGTTGCGCACCAGCGGATGATCTACATCGCACACGAGCGCAGCTAATCAGTCCACTAGTAGTCGGGTCGAAGTCTAACTAGATTACGATCGCAATTCGACGATACTCCGATATCGGTCGAACCGCGACCGCCAACGGCTACGGCATTGGCAGCCGCAATTCGATTAAATTCCGATCACAATCCGATCGAAATCGAATAGCGGTTCGATAGATCGGACGATGACCCCGACGAATTTAGAAGTTGGACTATAGTGCAAACGACGATCGATGGCGAAGAATTTGACCAGAATAGTAGGAATATATATATATATATATATATATATATATATATATATATATATATATATATATATATATATATATATATATATATATATATATATGAATTTTTATGAAAAATTCAAACATGCATCTCCAAGCTGCGCATGAGAATTTGCTAATACTTCTCTCGATGATTTGCATGTTAGGATTTAGACATTCTCCTAGCCAATGTGATCGGCACACATCATCTAGACATATACCTATGGCGTCGTATACCGGGGAAGGAAAACAAGTATTTAACACTTCAAAGTGTTCTGAATGCAGGCAAAGGATCCTCACCTTGTTGCAGCTTTCATTAGCCGATGACGATTTTATTTTAGAGATTTTAGGATGAAATCAAAATTTGAATTATCGATCTCATAATTAGCTACAGACCGAGGACAAAGTGGAATGTGATACAAATAAAGCCACCAAAGTATGAGCGCCACTCGCTCATACGGAGATAGATAATGTTCAAATGAGGAAAATGTGAGAATAATTTACATATGGCAACTCTATCACCTAGGCTAATTACAAATTTACAAACCCTGTAAATGTATGTTTAGATTTCGCCGTGTAATGCCAAAATAACCTCCTCATATTTCATATTAGACATTTTAAGGTAAAATACATCTCGAGATTTATGATCTTCTGTTCGGCAACAAATACTAATTGCTTATCCTTGCGTAGCTAGATTTGTACCGACAGTTTATGAATGCTGACCAGTTACTCGGTAAATTATTGTCCAAATCTCAGTGGCTGTTACGGCGAATGGCTGAAATGAGCATAGTAATCCAGATCAGCATCATCAGAACTAATATCATCACCAAAGGCATCTTCCTCAGTGTTATCATCACAATCACTGAAGTCAGAATCATAAGAGTTATCATCATCTTCCAGATCTTTGCCTTCATCTTCATCGTCCTCATCCTCATCCTCATCCTCTTTCTGAAAATGAAGTCAATGCTCAGCTGATTAGCCATATCCAATTGAACAATAATAACAAAAAAAAACTCAAATAACAAAGATCTTTTCTCCAGCTAAATTAGCCTGCTACAGAACTGAGTCAAATATTTCCAACAAGCTATAACAAGGAATTCATGCTTGAGTGGGAACGAGTTCACAACACAATCAACAAGTAATTGTAAGCATTCAAGTCTATTCTAACACATTAGTTCAATATGGTAACAACAAAGATTATGTAACTTATACGATATTTACCTTATCTAGATTTACTGGTCTGAAAGGTTCCATCGTGTTAGGAACCCAGATCTTTATGTCTTTCTCAATTCCAGAACTTGCAAGCATGGTGGCATGGGGGTGAGATACAATACAGTTTACCACTTGTTTATCTCCTTCCATAGCACGTAAAAGTACCCCATCTTTCTTTCTCCAAATAAATATGCGACCACAGTCAGATCCACTAACTACATAGTCACAATTAGGTCCATAGAAATTCACACCCTTCACGGTCTTTCTGTTACGATGTCCTTTATACACCTTAAGCGCTTGGCTCAGGTTGGATGTAGATGTTGGAACTGAATTGGAGTTATCATCTGGATGGCTATCAGAAAGCCAGGAGACAGGATTTGAACCCAGACCTTGATCTTTTTGAAAGAGATAGATATATTCATTCATATAAGAGACCAGCAGCTCACTTGAATCAGAGAAAGACAATCCTGTTATCCCTTCTGTGTGATCAATCAGATGCGGAGGACAGAAATTTTCA
Organism: Wurfbainia villosa; assembly: GCA_025175895.1. Classification (NCBI taxonomy): domain Eukaryota; kingdom Viridiplantae; phylum Streptophyta; class Magnoliopsida; order Zingiberales; family Zingiberaceae; genus Wurfbainia; species Wurfbainia villosa. The sequence goes on from CM046004.1 coordinate 86,990,640, forward strand.
CATGGAAGACCATAATTAGTTGATCCATCCCATTTGTACTTGCGAATGTCATACACCCGAGCATAGTCATCAGCACCTGCAACTGCAAGACAGTTTGGATTTCTTGGGTCTACTGAAATAGCCATGAGACTGACAAACGATGTATAAGTTGTTCTCCTAAACGATCTGCATATGAAGAGCTTTGTTGAATTTTTGGATCTAAGATCGAACTGGGAGCAAGCAAACTGCATCAGAATCGTGCATATGAAATTTGCAGAAATGCAAAGAAGCAAGTACACACTCACATGCTGAACTAGACCATCTTCACCAGCGCTATAAAGAACATGGGGATTTCTAGGCTCAAAAGCTACCTTATGGATTGCACCATCATGTTCAACTAGCAATTCTGTAGTTACTTGACCACCTTCACGCAAATGGGCAAGCCTTACCTGATGAAAATTTAGTGACCCCAAGAGAGTATTTTCTCATAAAGAAGAAACAGGGGAAATTGTATAGCAGCATATTACCTCACCATCTGCAGCAGATGTAACAATTGTCTGATCATCCGTACAAGGCATGATGTGTGCTTGGAAAACATTATTTTTATGACCAGAGTGGAAGCAAGTCCTTATAGTACCAACCTCCCAATCCCACAGTATTACCATTTGATCATCTGATCCTGATACAAGAATGCTCCCATTTTCATTCAAGCTCACCGTATTTACACAGCCATTATGCTTGTTAAGCTTTCTGTCAATTCCCAAATACAGAACAAGATCCTGGTCAACAAGGATTTAGAAAGTTAAACATCAGCATTAAAGGAAGCAAAAAATAAGCAAGCAAGTCCAACATAATTAAAGGAAAATAAGAAGGAAAAAAAGTAGTTAGGAGCAATTTGAAGGTTGTAAGGGAAATTGCATTACATATAAATCCTACAAAGTGAAAATAAATTTCTTTTGATTTTCCAATCTGATTTTGAAATCCAAATTGTAAAATTTAAACAATTCAATCCATACATTGGTTATTTTTTCTCATCCTGAAATTACTAATGTAGGTTTCATGTTTTCCAATCAGTCTTGTATCACAAGGCAGAAGCACCAACAATACACATTTTGCTCTGACCAGCTTTTTTTTTTTTTTTCAAAGCCTAGCCAAAGAAGCCAGTTCAACTGGTTAACCCGGGAACCCGAAGCCAAACTGGTTCAATCAATAGGGAAAATTCACTTTGAACAGTAAATAGTTCAACCAGAAAACCAGGAACCAGATCGGCCACTGCTTCACTGGCTCTCCAGTATTAAAAGCATTGCTCATGACCACAAAGTTAGGTAAGAAAGTGCATAACACCAACACCAAAGTGTGGATTCCTTCAATTGGGCCAACGACAAGGTAAGTTGTCAATTATAGGTAAGCACCCCATTCTGCAATATGGATGACAATGAGTAACCTATAATCTTGTAGCTGCAAGTACTTGACCCATTTAAGTTGAATTCAGCAACCAAGTATACTTAATAATCAAATTCAAATTTGCTTAAAATTACAGATATCTATGGGAATTTCCATTTAAGTTGGATGGACACAGATACCCATTTATCATCTAATATAATATATAGACAGGTTCACTAGCGATTTTTATGGATATGTGTTCGAGCAGTACCAAAAAATATGGATACCTGATCCACTATCATCCCCTATTCTAAATTTCTTGCCAGTCATAGTTTAATAATAGGTTAGACGTATTGGATTAATAGAGTTACACACACACACACAACAAAATTAATATGACAGGTTCACAAAGGTCTACATTTTGTGGCAGCAGAAAACAAAAAAAAAATGAGGAACGAGATGGCAATGAATACGGCAGATAGGATTAGGAGAGTGAGTAAAATGGAACATATTAGTTTATCATCACCTCTTCAAATCTCTATCATCCCAAGTAAACAACATGGGTAAACAGTTTGAATTGTTTTGTCTCTTATTCTCTATCTCCCTTTCACAGCTTACCTTCCTCAATCTTCCCAAGAACACAGAAACTCAATTTACCATCCAATAAACTCATCAAAGCTCATCATATCTTGAAAGAGGTTCACAATGACACCAAATTGGCAAATATCTTTTCAGAGATGTAGTTAAATACACATGCAGACTATATATTTATACATACATGCAGACACACAAAGCAACAATGGATGAAAGAAGTATATCCATTAATTAAATGTTTGTCTATAGTTCCTCCATTTTACTCACTAGTACCTTTCTTTTCTCAGAATATATAAGGCCTCACAGTTGTCGATAAGTAGTTAAAATCAAATTGTAACTACTAAAAGCTAAACACTCTTATTCACTCCAAGCGTTAAGCAAGAGGGCAACCATAAACAAATTGGATGCAATTTTCTAGTCGACCTAGTAAATTATCATTAAAAAGGAATATTTCCTTCCACGAACCTTATCACTCTCCACTCTCTATCACGAGCAATAACAAATTATTCGTTACCATGCGTTTCCATTTTCCACTTGTGAGTTTGTCATAAACCACAGCTTCTGTAAGAGATTCATCGAAAGTGCAAATTTGATCAGCATAAGATCGACAGGCCTCCAAATTTAAAAAAAAAACGATCTAGAAATGAAGGGAAAATAAAGAACTTCCGACAGAAAGAATTTAGGAAAAAAGAAATAGCATGCACCTTTGAAGCCCTAGCTCGTTGCGAGAAAGCTCTTGATGACAGGAGTCCAACCTCGCGCCGATACAAATCGAGGATCCCACAGTCAGAGCTCCTCTGACGCTTGCCCAAGATCACCATTCCAGACGCTTTAAGACGGTAACTACTCGATGAAACACCGCGCGTAAACGATTCGTCTTAAAACATCACCTACTCACACCGCGAAAGACCACGACACCGAACGAAAGAGCATGGAAACGCATGATGTCGTGGGGGATGACAAAGAGGGCGAGGGTTTCCACAATCGCAAGCGAGGCGGTTGCGGTTCGTGGTTTAACTCATATAGAAGACCTGGGTGAAGCTCAAGGATCAGGTTCGACCCAAATGCCTCGTCGTTGGGTCGAAGTATTTATTCGGATCTGACCTAGTAAAAGAATCAACATTCAAGTCAATCGAATTTGTTTAAATAAATTCAAAAAAAAATTCAAGCATAGTGCAAAGATCGTATATTAAAAAAAATTGTTAGTATTAACTTTTTACCATAAAAATAAGGTTGAAACCACTCTATTCTTCGTTATTTATTGGTTGTTAAATGTAATTAAATTACATAAGAATTAGTTTGCAGGCAGGCTGTGTTTTCATTTGCTTACAGTGGCCCTTGGATTGGTAAATTAAAATAAAACCAAACAAAAATAAAATGCTACTGAATTGTCCTTAATTTTTTTATAAGTAACTATGATTATTATTTTTAATATTCTTAGAAGATTTAATATCATGTTTCTAGCACGTTGTTCCGAGCCTTATCATCCATCCACAAATACCATGAGTTGTGTCCAGCAATGACCCAATTAGACCTTACAAGACACCTCTAATAGGGGAATATGGATCATAATTCGAATTGAAATATCATGCCGCATGGCTATTGCTTCCCGTCAGAAAGCGTGCCATAAATAGAAATGAAGCTTATTCACCAACAAAATCTGTTGATCAAGCTAAAAATTATCAGAATAATGTAATTCAATTGCATTACAGTAATTTGTAGGACAAAATGGTCTAAAGCTTATCAATATTGTTATGATCAAGTTGAAAATTACAAAAAAAAAAAAAAAATGGTAACCAATCATGCCTTATCAAGAAGTGAATAGCACCAGTTTGGCGTCGGTACGCGGAAGATTCACCAGGTTTAACTCCTGTGAGATTTCAGGGCTCCAAAGCGAGCAGCCAGTGCTGTATAATCAGGCAAGTTTGGATGAACATGAGTGAGTGAATTAATTTGTTGTGAAGGCAAAACTGGAGGGGATCCATTGGGAGGGGAAGGTGACTCAATTTCCTGTTCTCCATCAGTCTCTGATTCAAGACCATCTGAGTCATCAAACTTTATATCCGAATGAACAGTCGGAGTGACGCAACTGTTCCTTCTTAGTATCTTCTTGTCATTCACGTTGTCACTGTCCATGATATCATCATCCAAAGTGTATGATAAATTGAAACTTGTAGAGCTGAAGAACCTCTTATCGACGGCCTTGGCCTCATAATTTGGAGGTGCATATGTCCCTGCTAGTTGGTGTAATTCCTGAGACTCTCTCTGAAGCTCTGCCTGATTAAAGTTGCTGCATTTGCACGCCAAGGTATCCACAGGTGTTGGCTGATCAAATGGATGAGAACTCTGACTGGGAAGACGAGCTGCAGTTTGCGGGGCGTAAATTTCTTTTTCAGCAGATTTAGAAGCAACTTGAGCAGCTGAGGCCGGGTCTTTGAATTTGCCATCTTATGCTATCGTTAGGCCTAGGCAATTGATTGGAAAGATTAAATCACTCATTGATTGCTTAAACTAGAAGAGAAAAGAAGAAACCTGTTATAATCCTTTGGTTGTATAGGAAATGTAGGTCTCACAGGAATGTTTTTGCCATCTGCAAATTCCCGTGGTCCTTCCTGCAAAATTTATAATAGAGAAACCAAATAATTAGAAATTTGACAAAACATGCGATACATATATTCATTGGGCAACATCATCACATGTGCTAGATGCATGTGCAAGCATGCGGCACATTTCTGTAGTACACAAGATGTTCATTAGGCAACATAATCACAGGTGCTCAGATTCATGTGGAAGCATGCGGCACATATCTGCGTTTAACTCTGTGTGTGTGCGCGTGCAGGAGAAAGAGTTAGCAGCATACTATAACTTCCTCTGGAGGTTTGAGAAACACTTGCTATGATTCTGTTGAATCCCATTGAACCTGATACTCCTTTGCTATTTCCTTCAAGACTTTCAGCTTGACTTCGCCAGTAGGTTTCCTCACTGATAGTGATATTGTTGTTACCTTTTCTCCGTAATTGAAACAAAGTCTGAGAGAACGGTTGAAGTCTGACTGAGAGAACCGGTTCGGCGAAGTAGGTCGGGGAGAAAATGGCTCGGTAAGATAGGGCAGGGAAATTGGCTCGACGGAATGGGTCTGAAGATTGGCTCTGTACGGGGAGTATAGGAGTTGGCTCGGGCTATCATAGGAAGTCTGAGGTAGGGAGTCTAAGAGTTATACTAAGCTTAGGTGGTAGCTTTAGGCTAGCTTCACGAAGGGCAAGAGGGTGAAAAGGAAAGGTTAGAATATTTCCTGAAATGTTTATGAGAGTTTGTTACGTAATAGATTAGGACCCCACATAATATTCGGAAGAGTCTCCACTCCCCATTTCTATAACAGAATGATTCTTCAGGTAAGCGAGGTGGTCGCGTGTATGGTGATGGAAGGTGTTCGTTACGTGATAGCTGGCAAAGAATGAGGAGGAGGAAAAAAAAAGGTAGAGGAGGGGCGAGAGAGAGGGAGGATCTGCAATTTCCAAAAGCAAGAGACGAAGGCACACCTGAGGGGGAGAGCAACCACATCGTCAGAGAGAAAGAAGAAGAAAGGAAGAAGGAATGAGGAGAGTAGCGAACTCCATTTTCTTTCGATCTTTGTACACTGAGCTAATTGTAAGAGGTTTTTCCCTCCGCCTCTGGAAGCTTTTTCCACGAAAGAGGAAGTTTATAGTGAAAGAGCTTTGGCACCGTAGCTCGTGAAAGAGTTCATCCCGTGGAGTAGGAATTCTCATTCCAAACCACGTAAAACTCTATGTTTGTGTTCTTTTCTTTGGTTGTTAGTGTTTTTCTATTCGTGTTCTATTACTGTTGCGATCGGGAGAGAACCCTAAGCCTCCTGTACGCCTCTTAGCATTGAAGAGAGGTGAGAAAATCCGTCTACGACTGCATCAGTTGGTGCCGTCTATGGGAAACTACTGAGCAAGACGTTGAGATGCAGCCAGAGGAGATACATTATCCAACAGCCTCCTCTGCGGAGGAGAATCTCATTACATTGCTACCATCGCAGCTGAGGGCCATGGTGGACACTACTGTGGCTGAAGCCTTAGCCAAAGAAAGGAGGAGAACAAGATATCTCTATCGTAATTCAGCCGAACCCTCTCCTCGAGGGCAGCCGCAAGAGATGCCTCATCTGCTTGGCACCACTACAAATGTCGAGGTATTTCCTGGGGATGAGCTAGGGAGGAGAATGCATCAAAATACCATACCAGTGACACAAATTAGGCGAGAAGAGCAGGGTGAGAGCCAATCCACCAAGGCTTCGGAGATTTATGAGCCTTGTCCCTTCACCATCGATATTTTTTTTTAACTGCCACTTTCATATTTCAGAAATCGTCAGATGAGCAAGTGTGATGGCACAACCGACCAGGAGGAATATTTGTCGCAATTTGTAGGAGCCGCCTCACTTCACTGCTATACTGATGCTCTCAAGTGCCGGGTCTTCTGTACCACCTTAACCGGCTCGGCAAAGAAATGGTTCAACACTCTCCCTCCAGGATCCATTACCTGTTTTATCGATTTTCAAGGGGTATTCCGCCAAGAGTTTGTTAGTTGCAAGACGTACAAGTATGACACTTCGATCCTACTGCACATTAGGCATGAGCCCTCATATCACTTAGAGGGTATCTTCACCGATTCACTTCTACCGCCCGAGATATTCGTTCGACCAAGTCAGATGTGCTGAGGGTGGTCATCCCTCATGGGCTGAGGGAGGGGCCTTTTCCTTAACTCCTTGTTGAGAAAGCCGGCAGCTAGCTACAAGGAATTGCTAAGCCGCGCTGAGAAATACATAAACGAGGTGGAAGGGCTGAAAGTCCGACGGGCTGAACAGGCATCTACGATGTCCCCCGCCAAAAGAAGTCGTCTCATAGCCCCCCGAGCTCCTCCCCGAAGAGAATATGTGTGACCCTTCGTACAAGAAGCTCCTAGGCCCCGATTGTTGATGCCAGGAGCTCGCCCCACCCCTCCTTTATAGATCATGGTCGTCGACGCCCTCACTCCCCCAAGAACCTGGAGAACAGGAGATGGAGTCTTATGAGCAACAAGGATTCCTTCAGCGACCAATGGAGTAGAGGGGAGTGCCTCGGAACCCTCCAGCTCCCTTCTTTTGTCAGTATCACATGAAGTATGGCCACGCCAGTGGTCGGTGTTTCAAATTACAAGAGGAGTTGAAGCGAATCCGAGCCACTTACCCACATCTTTGGCCCCAGACGGGAGGGCTAGCAAGGGAAGGTCAGCGACCTAATATAGCTCGTCAGGGGCCCTATAACCGGAGACCTCAGGTCACCTTCCCTCTGGACCATCAAATTCCTGTACAGGAGGGCACTTCACAAGGAGGACCATCTAGAGAAGGCCCGTCATCCGATTCGAATGACATCCCCACACGGGGAGTTATTCAAGTTATTGCAGGAGGACCTATTGACGGGGACTCCAATAGGGCTCCAAAGTCCTATGCTCGTCTCATGGAGAGCTTAGCTATTGTAACAGAGCAGACTCTCCAAGTCGTACCACCAATATCTTTCGGACCAGAAGATCTGCGAGGCATCCTACTACCTCATACGGACACTCTGGTAATCCGTATCTGTCTCGCCAACTATGAGGTAGCCCGAGTCCTAGTCGACTCGGGAAGCTCAGTTAACATCCTCTTCCAGGAGGTCTTCGGACAGATGTAATTGGGGAATGCACAATTGAAGGACGTGTCTACTCCTCTGTTTGAATTTGTGGGACATATGGTGCATCCCGTGGGGCAAATCTCGTTGCCTCTCACTCTGGGCACAAAGCCCCGTCAAAAAACTAATATCGTTCCATTTCTCATAGTGGATGCTCCATCCACTTATAATGCAATTTTGGGTCGTCCTTTTCTGTTTATTTTCCAGGCGATGGCTTCCCCCTATCATCAGAAGGTGAAGTTTTTGGTCGACCAGCTGATCGGGGAAGCAAGGGGAGAACAGAAGGCGGCTAGAAGCTGCTATGTGCAAATGGTCAGGGACGACCAGAAAAAAGCCAGAGTCGACGACCCCAAGGGGAAGGGCGTCATGATTTTTGAAGTATGCATGCTGGAAGAGTCCCCTCCCAGAGCTGGAATAATAGAAGAAGGGGAATATATAGAGATAGCCCCTGGAAAAGTCATTCGGGTGGCGCAACAGCTCGAGATTAAGGAAGAGCTGGTGGCTTGCTTGAAAAAGAATGAAGATATCTTTGCCAAGGATGTGCACGACTTGACGGGAATAGATCCTCACATTGTCGAACATCATCTCAACATTACCAGGCGAAAGACGCCGGACTGACCGAGAAGGATAAAGTTATACCGGAAGAAGTAGATAAATTGTTACAGGCAGGTCATGTTAAAGAAGTTCAATTCCTTGAGTGGGTGTTTAATGTAGTTCTGGTCCCCAAGCCTTCTGGGAAGTGGAGGATGTGTATTGACTTTTGTGATTTAAATAAAGTGTGCCCTAAAGACTGCTACCCCTTGCCTCGTATTGATCAGTTAGTTGATTCTACCGTGGGGTATGAAGTGGTATCCCTTATGGATGCTTACCAAGGATATCATCAAATACCGCTGGCAAAAGAGGACCAGAAGCATGTCAGTTTTGTGACGACAGGAGGGTTATATGCCTATGTAATGATGCCTTTTGGCTTAAAGAACACTAGAGCCACATATCAACGACTCATGGACAAAATTTTTGCGAAACAAAAGGGCAAGAACGTGGAAGTTTATGTTAATGATATCCTCGTCAAGTAAAAAACCACTCAGGATCTAGTTACAGATCTGGACGAGACTTTTGCCACTCTGAGGTGGTACAACATGAAGTTAAACCCCAAAAAGTGTCTGTTCGGCGCAAAGAGTGGAAAATTTCTGGGGTATATTGTAACTGAGAAGGGACTGCAAGCCAATTCGGAGAAAGTGTTGTTGGAGTATTGGGAATACAATCAAAGTCCCACATTGGTAAGACATGGAAAAGATCATGTACTTATAAGATGAACAGATATCTCCATTGGTATGAGGCCTTTTGGGTAAAGCTCAAAAACAAAATCATGAGAGCTTAGGCCTAAAGTGGACAATATCATACCATTGTAGAGATATGTGGATCTTATAGGCACTAATAATTGGTATCAGAGCTATGGTCCATGTCAAGCCATGAACCTCGAACGAAGGAAGTTGAGCTCCCATGTCCAGATCAAGAGAACCAGACACTAAGTAGGAAGTCCAGTTAGGTCGGGAGGATCGAACAACTGGCAGGAAGTCCGATTAGGCCAGAAAGGATGGACAACTAGCAGGAAGTCCAGCTGGGTTAGGAGGACCAAATAGTTGGCAGGAAGTCCTGGTGGGTTGAGGATCGGACATCAAGTAGAGGATGTCCTTCGAGGACGGATAGGCTTGGAGGGGGGTCAATGTGGTCCTTCCTTTGAGGGGAGATTGTTAGATTATTGAGAATACAATCAAAGTCCCACATTGGTAAGACATGGAAAAGATCATGTGCTTATAAGATGAAAAGATATTTCCATTGGTATGAGACCTTTTGGGTAAAGCCCAAAAATAAAACCATGAGGGCTTAGGCCCAAAGTGAACAATATCATCCATTGTGGAGATATGTCTATCTTATAAGCACTAACAAGTGCAAGCATTGTGTAATATGAAGTCACCTACTAATCTGTGAGAGATTCAAAAGTTAGTAGAAAAAATAGTTTCCTTGTCTCGATTTATAGTCAGGTCGGCGGATAAGGGGCTACCTTTCTTTCGGATTCTACGCAAAGCCGCTAAGTTCCAGTGGGACGATCAATGTGAGCAAGCCTTCCAAGAGTTGAAGAAGTATTTAGCTGAATTACCTCTACTAGCCAAACCAGTCTCAGGGGAGCCATTGTGGATGTATTTAGCTATTTCAGAGGGAGCTATAAGTTCAATATTGTTGAAGAAAGAAGGTTCTTAGCAACAACCCATTTACTACACCAATCATATCTTGAAAGGAGCAGAGTCACGATATACTGAGTCGGAGAAGCTGACATATATTCTAGTTCTGATAGCCTGCAAGCTGAGGCCATACTTACTGGCCCATCCAATCAATGTTTTGACTCATAGTGAACTAGGTAAGGTGGTGACTAAGCCTAATTTTTCAGGGAGGCTCGCCAAGTGGGCTGTGAAACTAAGTGAGTATGACATTCACTACTATCCCTGAACAACTGTCAAGGCTTAGGCTTTAGCGGATTTCCTGGCAGAGGAGCCTGTTAGTTTGGCAAATGGCTCAGCTGATAAAGGAGAAAAGATGGAGGCATGGAATGTCTTTGTGGATGGGTCTTCTGGATCTACGGGCAGCGGAGTGAGAGTACTGTTAATATCCTCTGAAAAAGAAGAAACCCACATAGTCGTCCGCCTTGGATATCAGGCGTCTAATAATGAAGCCGAATATGAAGCCATCCTAACCAGGTTGCAAGCCGCCAGAGGCGTGGGGGCAACTTCTGTCACGGTCCATTCAGATTCCCAGTTAGTGGTATAACAACTCTAGGGTGCTTTTATGGTTCGGGAAAAAAGTTTGCAGAAATATTTGATGGATTTTGAAAAAGAAAAGGATCATTTTCAGCAAGTCCTTCTACAACAGATTCCAAGAGAAAATAATAGGAAGGCGAACGAATTGACTTGGCTAGCTAGCGCTCTGGAAGGGGTGAAGCAACCTGGGGCGGTCTCCGTGGAAGTTCCCAGTTCCCTAGTAGTATATGATGTGGAGGAGGCAGTACTAGGAATTGATCAGATCCTTGATTAGAGAACTGACATCATGACATATTTGCAGCAAGGGAAGGCCCTGAAAGAGAGAGGAGCGACATCTATTTTATGTTAGTAATATATGAGAGATGTCCTAAGACAATCGCCTTATGTACGAACCATTTATATGATAAATGAAGATTCACTATTTGAGTATACATGTTTCATGTATTTGATTGGATCTTAAACTCATTTACTGAATGTCCACGATACGATTCACAGCATGAGAGAATTTATGATTGGATCACAACTAGTGAGTATCTCTACATGTGTAATTGTGATGTATCAGAATTATCCCTAGTCGATGAATTGATGGATTTGGACACCATCAATTCTGTCGAGACTAGCACAAGATATACTCCTTGGTATATCCAAGCAGCTGATTCTCACTAGCTGGAGACATTGTGATGTCCGGAGTTAATCGTGGATGCTAGTTATGGTAACTAGTTCATTGGAGTGACCAACCGTAAGACTTCATATGGTTCTCTGCATATATAGATATGTCAATGAAGTTCTTACTGTAGCTTAAGTGCGATGTTCCTTTGACTTGCGGTATTCAAGTCATCTTGATCATAAAGACTTATGCTTTGACATCTTAAGCAAGCATCTTTAAGGAGATGTGGACCCGGGATGATTGGGTATAAGTCGAAGTGATCGAAGGTGTTTGAATAGCCTATAAAGGATTCACCACTCCTTGCGAGGAGATGTATACCCATGGCCTCTCGTCGGATTGTTACTAAAGTTTTTGGCCAAAGCATTACATGTTTAGAGTAAGGTACTCTTCGATACATGTGCAGTAACTAGAATTTGTAGGACGAGGAAATGATACTTGGACTAGGTGTGACGTAGTCAGCCTAGTGGGGACTGACACTATAGACCATGTCCTGAACCAAGTGGGTATAAGATGAGTGAAGGGAATGGGGTGTTGGTGCAAGGGCACCTAAGTCGAACCTGTATTTTGATTATGGCAAAAGACACAAAGTCAAGGATATATCATTATCTCACGAGCTGAATCGAGTGTGCAGAAAAGTGCTAAAGCTGAAGCTGAAGGCTAGCGACACCCGGAGGAATCCGCGATGGTCGGGCGACACTCGAGTGACTTCGGAGGGAGCTGAAGGAATCGAGTGGAAGGCCAAAAGCGAAAGCGATGCAGTAAGTATCGAGGTAAGCTCGTGTGTGTGAGCGTAAGTGAGGTCGTATCCTCACTTACGGGGATGGTCTAAGCGTAGATCCGACCAAAGACATCCCATCGATGGTCTAGGTCGAGATCGGACGGTCGAAGGCCGTCAAAATAATATTTTCTTTGAGCTAACTTTGCCTTGCAGCTAGCATCATCATGCCGACGAGGACTCGACGCCTTCATCACCGATCGTTTATCACAAGACTGACCGATGCTACCATCACGATCGATGATGGCCATCAGTCGACTGATGGTCAATGATCAGCTTCGAGGAGTCAAGGCTTATCACCCCATTTCAAGGAGGTTTTGTGTCCATTTGTGATTGGTTGAAGACCCATTCGATGAGGGGCTCAAAGGCTATAAAAGGAGGGCTTGTCCTAGGTTTTTTATCAATTAAAAAGCTTCCAAGTGCTTCCGGTACGCTATGAGTCTCCGACATTCCTACGACAAAGCTCTGCAGACACGACGACTAGGGTTTCATCTTTCCATCTACGAGTCGTCGGTATAATCTAAGTTTAATTCAATTCTGTACTTCTTTTTATTTTGGTTTTATCGTAACGAGAAGAGGGGGAGTGTCCCTCTATCTCAAGTCTCTTTCGTGGTTTTTGTATCCGATTAACTCCTACCTCCAACGAGGAGGAGTTCATTAGTGATTTGCCCTCCGTGCGTGATCAAGGATCACTAGGGCCTTGGAGTAGTAGCCAAAGGCTACGAACCAAGTAAAAAATCTACTTGTCTCTTTTATTTTTTATTTATCTTTCCGCTGCATATAAGTGTTTTAAAATGAATTCGTACGAAAAAGTTTTATCGCTATTCACCCCCCCTCTAGCGATCCGCTTCGATCCAACATGGGGCACGATTCATTCGAGCTGCTGAAGGGTTTCAGAAATAGTTCTGGATCAACTGTTGATCTTTTCGGTTAATTGGGGATCATGATGTACTACTTGGTGTGACTCATGATCGTTTTATAATTAATGGTTAATTATAGACGGACAACATAAACCGAGAACCTATTTGGTCACACGCACAACGAGCATAATCCGAAGGATTTAAAACGAGCTTGAGAATGAGATTCTCAGGCCGAGAGAAACTAGGTTTGGTTGGACAAAACATGAAGCGAACATGAAATCGTTTCAGTCGCAATGAAAGCATGGATGGGCCGTGTCTTATGAAGACATGTTGGATGAATCAAATTAGTTTGGTTCTAATCCAATGGAGGAGAATAAACCAAAGGGTTTGGTTTGTTTTAAACGAATGAACCAAAGTTGGTTCGGTTCGTTTTAACTTAAAATAAACCATCATGGTTTGGTTTATTTTAACTTAAATTAATGGAGCGGGTTAACGGGCCTTATGGTTATGATCTGATAACCATTAAGAGAATTAGTTCTCTATAAAAGAGGGCTTAAGGGTTTGTTAAGCCCTAATCCAAAAGCCCTTGACCTAATTGTTGCCGCCCCCCTCCTCTCCTTGGAGAAGTCGGCGCCAACACCAATTGCCGCCGCCCACCTCCTCCAACCGGTGACCAGTTGCTGCCATCTTCTCCACTTGCCGGCATCGAGCTACTGCCGGAGGAGCTTCGGTCATCATCCTTGGCTCCGGCGACAAGGTGAGCACATTGCTTTCCTTATTTGGCCGGCGCAAGGTCTCCACCAAAGCTGTCCAGTTTTCTGGACAGCTTGTTTCCTTCTCGTCGGAGCGTCGTTTGGATGATGTTTGGAGCTCCGAAAATGCCTTACTTACCGGGGATTCGATCTCCGGTAATCCTCATAGGTTGAGGACGAAGGATTCGTCAAACGGTTGACGAATACCTCTCCGGAGAAGCGAGTTTTTGAGGACTCGTCTTTGGATCCGAATTTGGATTTGGATTGTGATCTTCTCTCGATCACATCATTTTCAACACAAGCCTAGTAACCCGTACAAAGACGAGGCTCGTGACTTAGTGAAGTCATCCCGAAGATACTCGACGTGGATACAGATAGAGACGATTCTAGCGAGGATCGTTCCGGTTGATGCCTTTCCCGCTACACGTGATACGAAAGGTATACGTAGTTAAATTTCCTTTTATTGCAAAATTTAAATTTACGGTTATGTCTACACATGTTGTACTATGCATGCGTGTGATGTGTGTGTTATAATAAATTAGATTTATTATTTTTATTCCTTCCGCTGTGCACATATTTACGAAACATGTTCGAACACACACTCGCCGTGGTGCCGGAAACCCAACAGTGGTATCAGAGCCCAGGTTGTGTTTCGACATAATCGTAAAATTGTTTTGCGATAGTCATAATGATATTTCTGGAAATTTTTTACTTTTGGAAAGTTAGAAGTATTTATGGAAATTTTTCAATTTTGGAAAGTCTAAAAGTATTTATGGAAATCTTCCACTTTTGGAAAGTTAGAAGTATTTATGGAAATTGATATTTTCCATAAATAAAATATTTGATTAGATTTTGGAAATTTGTTTCCTAATTTAATCATGATTTGATTTGGGAAATCAAATCTTAAAATATTTTATTTCCATAAGTAGTTTTGATGATTTAGGAAATTGGTTTCCTAAATTGACTTTCCTTAATCAACTATTTCCACAAATAAAATATATGATTAGATTTGGAAATTTGTTTCCTAATTTAATCATGATTTTATTTGGAGAATCAAATCTTAAACATATTTTATTTTCATAAATAGTTATGACATATAAGGAAATTATGTACATGACATAATTGTATGCCATGTAATTGTATTAGATGCATATCATTATGCCATGCGTGTCGTGACATGTAGATATATGCCATGTATGTCATGCCATGTAGATAATAGTTATTTGCATGCAAAGAGGATGAGATATAAAAACCCTAACTCAATATTAAAGCCTACACCTTCCATTAATATGGTTAGTGTTGGTGCAATCGGCCCAGGTCACGATTGACCATACTCGAGTTTGACTCGAGTAATGTTTTGATATTTGACATAGGATGTTTGACAAAGTGGTTTGACATTGATGTTGGACATTGATGTCGGTTAATATGTTGGGGAGATTGTTGGAGCAATCGACCCAGGTTATAATTGACTAGACTCGAGTTTGACTCGAGGGAGACTTTGATGGTTGACTAGGGTTGACCATGTGATTAAGGGAAAGTCCAAGTCATGGGTACTTGGCATGGAAAGTCCAAGTGGGACACTTGGCATTTGGGAAAGTCCAAGTCATGGGTACTTGACATGGAAAGTCCAAGTGGGACACTTGGCATTTGGGAAAGTCCAAGTCTTGAGTACTTGCCACAAGATAAAGTCCAAGTCATGGGTACTTGGCATGGAAAGTCCAACATGGGTTGGCAAGGGAAAGTCCAAGCTTAAGTCTTGGCATTTGAGAAGTCCAAGGGGATGGATATTGGCGGCGTAAAGTCCAAGCAGAGTCTTGGCGGCGTAAGTCCAATGTTCCTTGGCGGTGTAGACACCGTTAGCATGACATAGCCGAGGGAAGCACCTGGAGGCTAGCGCGATGGATGAACAAGTCATGGATGACTTGGAGGGATCTGAGAGGCGTGAGACTGATGGAGGTGGCTAGAAGGCTTAGGTCTAGGCTAAGGGTGGTCTAGCAAGTATGGGGGCACCATACTTGGGTTAAAACCTTATTTTTGAGGTTGGCAGTCGACTGACATTATGGCCGGTTCGACTGCCATGAGTCGACTTGAGTTCAACTGCCGTTTAAGAGCTGGAATTGCTCTAGCAGTCGACTGCCAAGGGACGGCAGTCGACTGCCAGCTGAGTGTCGAGCGCAGAACGCTCCGTAGCAGACTGGGCAGTCGACTACGGGCATTGACAGTCGACTGCCAAGAGTCCCGTTGGAAATTGTCCGACGTGGATTAAGCCGTTGTCTCACGACAACAGTGGCATCAGTCGACTGGTGACTTATGGCAGTCGACTGATAGGCGGAAATCCAGCCCGATGCAGGTTAAAAAGAGGAGCTCGTGGAGGATTTCATTATCAGTTCTTGGGGAGCTTTCTTGAGGCGATTTGAAGGTGATTTGCAGGTGCATTTCAGGGCCCTTCAACCTCATCCAAGCAACCAATAAGCTAAGCGCTCAAACCCTAGTTTTGTAAAGTGTTCTTTACATTTCCTTTGTATTTGCTTGTATTTCTTTCGTTTATTGTTGTAAACGTTTGTACGAGGTTTCTCCGCCTTCGACTTGTTGTCGAGAAGGAGTTTATTGATTAGTGATTGCATTGGCGTCGCTAGAGCTCGTTAGAGCTCGATCCGTGGAGTAGGAACCGTGTGGTTCCGAACCACGTTATATCTTTGTGTTATTGTGTTTGTGATTGTGTTTCGTTATTGTTATTATATATATATTTCGCTGTGCTAACGAAACTTGTAGACACGATCTCGAACGATTTCCATCAAGCTTAACACGACGCTATTCACCCCCCCTCTAGCGGCCTCAATTCTCCAATAAGTGGTATCAGAGCAAGGTTGCTCTTCAACGGATTAACAACCGGGAGCAAGACGCTAGAGGGTAAAAGATGGAAGTCCAAGATCAATTAGGTTGGGACATCAACACACCGATGCCCTACACCCTATACGGACGAGAAGGATTCAATTCTTGGAAGGGAAGAATTGAGGATTTTATTATGATGAGAGACTTTGAGGAATGATCCATTTTGATGGATGGATTTGAATATCCAAGAGGACCAAGAGGTGGATTCCTCAAAAAGAAGAGATGGACCGAAGAACAAGTTCAAGCATCCGAGAAAAATGATAAGGTGATAAAATTTTTAATTGATTTAATGCCTAACAATATCTTGTGTATGTTAGGTAATTATGTAGATGCTAAAGAGTTATGGAGCCAAGTGGCAAAGCTCCATGAAAACTCATCATCGATCCAAGAAGAAGAAGAGGAGTGCTCACCCTCTCAGGCTCAAGAAAGTACACCGTCATCCCAAGAACTTGAGGATTTAGAGGTTGATAGGAAATCAACATCCGAATCGGAAGAAGTGGAAGAAGCATCCACTTCCGGATCGGAGAAGGAAGTAGAAGAGGTGGAAGAAGCATCCACTTCTATGATTGAGGGGGAGAGATCATCTACACCGGAACCGGAATAAAATAAAGAAGATGCCTCAACCTCCGGTCAAGATGCAGAAGTTTCGACTCCGGCACCTACCACCGAACTAGGTAACTCAAGCAATTTAGGTTTAAATAAAAATCATATAATTTGCTTTGAGTGTAGGGAAAGTAGACATTACAAGAGCAAATGCCCAAAGAGAGTAAGAAAAGCTCCACCGGCACCAAAGATCAAGGATGCCGGTTCCCCAAATATCAAGAGCAAGGAGCATATCATATGCTTCAAGTGCAACTCAAAGGAGCACTATAGAAGTCAATGCCCTAGGGGGAAGATGAAGGGGCAAGGAGGAGCATTACAAGTAGGGGGAGCTTCTATAGCTAACCCTAAGGTATATTTAAATAATGCACCTTCTAAATTTAAAAGTCAAAAGCATGCTAAAAATTTTAATTCTCTTGCAATTCAACATGAAAAGCATGCTAGAGATAAATATATTTGTTTAGGAGCTAAAAGTGTTAACTTCAAAAGTAAGGAGAAATTTAGGACTAATGCCCCTAAAAATAATTTATCTAAGAATAAACCTAGGTCAAATAACTCAAGACCAATCCTACCTAGGGAGACAATTAGGAAGGTACAAGAACATCTAAGTCTAAACCCTAAATGGACTAGACATATGCCTAGAAAGTCCCATGCCCAAGAATTTAATCAAAAATCAATTGGGCAATTAGAATTAGAAAATCAAGCCTTGAGGTCAAGGCTTGAGAAACTAGAAAAGACCCTTAGGAATATACAAAACCAATTTAAAGGGTCTAATGGTCAAAGTCAAAGGTCCAAAAGTCAAAGTCAACACCAAGGACCTAAGAGTCAAAAGTCAACCAAGGGCAAGCAAGGTTTGGGTCACAAACCTAAGCCTAAGGTGGCTTACCATAGTGTTCCATTTGATTATGGAACACAAACTAGGTCTAGGAAGACCAAGGTCAATAGGGAAGTCATCCCTAGAGTTGACCAAGGGTTGTGCCTAGTGGCCAAGGTTTCTAAGAAACCTAGGGTGGCCACTAAGAAGGTTGCAAGGGGAGTTACCCCTAGAGTCAACCTAGGTAAGACCCAAATGACCAAGGCTAACAAGCCTAGGAGGGTCATTAGGAAGGTATCTAGGGAGGTTATCTCTAAGGAATACCTAATTAACCCTAGGAGCTCAAATAGGTTTTGGGTTCCTAAGAGTGTGATTGATTCACACTAGATGGGGTTAGGGTGTGTCAACCTTGATTGGATGGGTAGTTAACTCAACCATGGTAAAGGTGGCACTTTAGGATATTTTCAAGGTTATGGTTACCTTGGAAATAGATTTGAATTAATATCCTAAAAGATTTTAGGATGTGTCAATGCATTTTTAAAATTAAGAAAAATCAATTAAATTGACACAATTTAGGTTTAGATGTTAGTGTGTCATTTTGGGTTTTTGGCACACTAGGGAGATTAATGATAATATGGCAAAATATATCTAATTATATCAAATGACAATTAATATTAAAATTTAGGTATTACTATACCTATATATTTTATTGTTAGTAATATATGAGAGATGTCCTAAGGCAATCGCCTTATGTATGAACCATTTATATGATAAATGAAGATTCACTATTTGAGTATACATGTTTAATGTATTTGATTGGATCTTAAACTCATTTATCAATGTCCACGTATACGATCTACAAGATGAGAGAATTTGCGATTGGATCACAACTAGTGAGTATCTCTACATGTAATTGTGATGTATCGAATTATCCTTAATCCGATGAATTGATGGATTTGGACACCATCATCAATTACGAGACTACAGTATACTCCTTGGTGTATCCAAGCGGTGATTCTCACTAGTGGAGACATTGTGATGTCCGGAGTTAATCGTGGATGCTAGTTATGGTAACTAGTTCATTGGAGTGACCGGTAGTAAGACTTCATATGGTTCTCTGCATATATAGATATGTCAATGAAGTTCTTCTTGTGGCTTAAGTGCGATGTTCCTTTGACTTGCGGTATTCAAGTCATCTTGATCATGGAGACTTATGCTTTGACATCTTAAGCAAACATCTCTAAGGAGATGTGGACCCGGGATGATTGGGTATAAGTCGAAGTGATCGAAAGGTGTTTGAATAGCCTATAAAGGATTCACCACTCCTTGTGAGAGATGTATACCCATGGCCTCTCGTCGGATTGTTACTAAAGTCTTTGGCCAAAGCATTACATGTTTAGAGTAAGGTACTCTTCAATACATGTGGAGTAACTAGAATCCGTAGGGACGAGGAAATGATACTTGGGCTAGGTGTGGCGTAGTCGACCTAGTGGGATGACACAATAGACCATGTCACGAACCAAGTGGGTATAAGATGAGTGAAGGGAATGGGGCACGATTCATTCGAGCTCAAGGGTTTCAAAAATAGTTCTGGATCAACCGTTGATCTTTTCGGTTAATTGGGGATCATGATGTACTACTAGGTGCCACTCATGATCGTTCTATAATTAATGGTTAATTATAGACGGCCAACATAAACCGAAAACCTATTTGGTCACACGCACAACGAGTGTAATCCAAAGGATTTAAAACAAGCTTGAGAATGGGATTCTCAGACCGAGAGAAACTATGTTTGGTTGGACTAAACATAAAGCGAGCATGAAATTGTTTCAGTCGCAATGGAAGCGTGGATGGGCCGTGTCTTATGAAGACATAATGGATGGACCAAAAAGATTTGGTTCTAATCCAATGGATGAGAATAAACCAAAGGGTTTGGTTTATATTAAACGAATGAACCAAAGGTTGGTTCGATTCGTTTTAACTTAAAATAAACCATCATGGTTTGGTTTATTTTAACTTATCTTAATGGAGCGGGTTAACGGGCTTTATGGATATGATCCATTAACCATTAAGAGAATTAGTTCTCTATAAAATAGGGCTTAAACCCTAATCCAAAACCCTAGCCCTTGGAGTTGCCGCCCACCCCTTGAAGGAGGTTTTCGGCGCCAACCTCCATTGCCGCCCAGCCCATTGTGCCGCCGATCAAGTTGTTGCCGGCATCTAAGCTTCAGCCGGTGATCCTCCGGCGACCCTCCGGTGATCTTCCTAGGCCTCGGTGAAAAGGTGAGCACTTGGCTTCCTTGTTTTGGCCGGCGCCTACTCCTCCACCAAGCTGTCCAGTTTTCTGGACAGCTTCTTCTCCTCTCGTCGGAGCATCGTTTGGACGACGGTTAGAGCTCCGACAGCGGATAACTTACCGATTGATCTCCGGTAATCCTCTGAGGTGGGGACGGCGAAGGATTCGTCAAGCGGTTGTGAATACCTCTCGAGAAGCGAGTTTTGAGAACTTCGTTTTAGGATCCGAATTTGGATTCGGATCGTGATCATCTCGATCACGTCGTCTTCAACACGAGGCTAGTAACCCGTACGAAGACGAAGCTCGTGGCTTAGCGAAGTCATCCCGAGGAGCTCGGCGTGGATACGGATAGAGACGATTCTTACGAGGATCGTTCCGGTTGATGTCGTTCCCGCTACACGTCATACGAAAGGTATAACGTAGATAATTTTCTTTTATTGCAAATTTTAATTTACGGTTATGTCTACACTTGTTGTAATATGCATGCGTGTGTTGTGTGTGTTGTAATAAATATAGATTTATTATTTTTAATTGCTTCCGCTGTGCTCATGTTTGCGAAACATGATCGAACACACACACGCCGCGGTGCCGGAAACCCAACAGTGGTATCAGAGCCTAGGTTGTGTTTCGACATAATCGTAAAATGGTTTTGCGATAGTCATAATGTATTTCTGGAAATTTTCTAATTTTTGAAATTTAGAAGTATTTATGGAAATTTTTCAATTTTTGAAAGTCTAGAAGTATTTATGGAAATCTTCCACTTTTGGAAAGTTAGAAGTATTTATGGAAATTGATATTTTCCATAAATAAAATATTTGATTAGATTCTGGAAATTTGTTTCTTAATTTAATCATGATTTGATTTGGGAAATCAAATCTTAAAATATTTTATTTCCATAAGTAGTTTCAATGATTTAGGAAATTGGTTTCCTAAATAGATTTTCCTTAATCAAATAATTCCATGAATAAAATATGTGATTAGATTTGGAAATTTGTTTCCTAATTTAATTATGATTTGATTTGGAGAATCAAATCTTAAACATATTTTATTTTCATAAGTAGTTATGACATATAAGGAAATTATATACATAACATAATTGTATGCCATGTAATTGCATTAGATGCATAACATTATGCCATGCGTGTCGTGACATGTAGATGTATGCCATGTATGCCATGCCATGTAGATAATAGTTATTTGCATGCAAAGAGGATGAGACATAAAAACCCTTAATCAATATTAAAGCCTACACCTTCCATTAATATGGTTAGAACCAGAGTTCTGTTTCTTGTTTGGGTTGTTGGACTCTCTCCAAGCCCGGCTCGAACCTGAATATGTTCAAACCATGGAATAGTTTAATACTAATATGGTAAGAGTCAGAGGTCAATCGTTAGCTTTGGTTGTTGGACTCTCTCCAAGCTGGGCTAATTGGTTGAATGCGCTCTAACCATATTAAAACTATGTCGATTAATGGGTTGGCTTTAACGGAGCATCGACTTGTTGGACTCTCTCCAAGGTCGATGTAAAGGAGAGGTGAAGTTGGGTGCTATGCATATGATGCATACTTGTTAATGTGTTAACAACCCGATGTATGTGTGAACATTCAATTAGTTGATAGCACATTGTGATAGTTGCATATACGTGATATGCAATCGGTATAGTTGATACCTACCATCGTAGTTATGAATGGCTTGTTGGACTCTCTCCAAGGTTGTTCATAACTATGATGGATATCAGCCCATTCGGAGATGGACCTACGATCTCCCGAAGTGATTTTGGGGTTTTCGAAATTCGAAAAATGAATGGGATTTATAAATGTATATTGATGCATTTTAAAATCATTTTCTCATATATGCTCGTTTTGTATTTATATGTCAATAAATTGATAATTACGTCTTTGAATTTGCTATTTTGGATTGAACAAAGTAGGCCTAACTTCTGGGTGGCTTAGAAACACGAGAATTGTTCTCAAGGCGGAAAAGCTTGCATATGTCCTTGAAGAGCCTCTTCTGACCGTCCCTAAGGGCGATGCAACTCAGACCAAATGTTGGTCTATCGAAGCATGTGGCGGTCGGTGGCGAGTTGCATCATGCTAGCGGCGATGGTACACAGTGCGAGCGGAGCATATGGATGCTAACACTATGGTCTTCCATCTTCATGAGTTGTTCGATGAGCAGCGAGATCGAAAGGTTGAGTCTCTAGGCTCCTCTTCTGCGAAGATGCAAGAAGGTTAAATGCGTGAATGCGGTTTGTGCCTTTAAAGATGAGCGGTACATCGAGCGCTAGCTACCCTCGGTTTTGTGATGGATCATGAGTTAAGTATTGACTTAATTTCGCATTGTTTGCCCAAGAGTTTCTTGCAATTTGTGATGAACTATCTGATGAACAAATTGAATCCACCATTCCCGAGCTCCTCAATATGTCAAGACTGTGAGAGCCTTCGTGAAGCATGAGGAGAAGGCGGTTTCATATAGTTGATTCTCAAAGAAAGGTTCTAAGAGGAAGGCAAAAGAATGTAAGAAAGGAAAGAAAAGGCAAAGAAGGCGAATCAAATAAGAAAGGGCACTTGCCATCACTGTGGCAAGGAAGGCCACCGCGAAGAAACTGCAAGATTTATCTTGAGTCCATGAAGAAGAAGAAGGCATCCACGCCTATCCTCTTCAGGTATCTTCGTTATTGATTGTCATTCTATTTCCTTAGACACTTGGGTATTGGATACTGGGTGTAGCTCACATATATGTAATGACATACAGGGGCTAAGGAATAGAAGAAGACTTGTCAGAGGGGAGTCAAATTTACGAGTTGGCAATGGAGCAAAGGTTGCTGCGGTCGCCATCGGAACTTATTTGCTGAAGCTCCCTAGTGGACTAGTCTTGGAACTGGACAATTGCTATTATGTTCCTTCTCTAATAAAGAACATTGTTTCTATTTCCTGCTTAAATAGAAATGGTTTCCATTTGACGTTTAGTAACAATTGTTGTTATATAACTTTGAATGGCGTACTTTATGGAACTGGAACTTTGAGTAATGGCATTTATACGTTGGACGTATCCAGTGACATTTTCAATATCGAAGCGAGCAACACGCGTGCTCGAAAGGATAATCACATAGACTCCTATATGTGGCATTGTCGTCTTGGCCATATAAGCAAGAAACGCATGTCCGAATTACACCGATATGGAATTCTGGAATCGTTTAAATTGGATTCATACGATACATGCGAATCATGCTTAAAAGGCAAGATGACTAAGTTACCTTTTACTGGAAAAGGTGAACGAGTGGGAGAGTTACTAGGTCTAGTACATACTGATGTATGTGGACCTATGTCAACTCAAGCTTTAGGAGGCTATAGCAACTTCATTACCTTCACCGATGATCACTCACGGTTTGGGTATGTGTTCTTGATGAA
Source organism: Wurfbainia villosa (assembly GCA_025175895.1). NCBI lineage: Eukaryota > Viridiplantae > Streptophyta > Magnoliopsida > Zingiberales > Zingiberaceae > Wurfbainia > Wurfbainia villosa. The sequence continues at coordinate 87,014,176 of CM046004.1, forward strand.
ACACAAGTCTGAAGCCTTTGAAAGGTTCAAAGAATTCAGAAATGAAGTAGAGAAACAACATGACAAAAGTATTAAAATACTTCGATCGGATCGAGGTGGTGAATACTTAAGTCAAGAGTTTCTTGATTATCTGAGAGACAATGGCATATTGTCTCAATGGACTCCGCCCTATACACCACAGCATAATGGTGTATCTGAGAGGCATAACCGGACCTTGTTGGACATGGTCAGGTCAATGATGAATCATGCGACTCTTCCCAAGTCCTTTTGGGGTTATGCACTTCATGCTTGTTTACTTGTTAAATGTAATGCCTACCAAGGTAGTCTCAACTACTCCATATGAGATATGGAATGGTAAGAAACCTCATGTATCTTACTTGAAGATATGGGGTTGTCTCGCTTATGTGTCGATATGGACGTATCGGACAAATTAGATGCTAAGTCCGATAAATGTCTATTTATTGATACCCTAAGGAAACAAGGGGTTACCAATTCTATCATCCTGTGGAACAAAAGGTGTTTGTTTCAAGGCATGCTGTGTTTCTAGAGAAAGAGTTTCTCTTGCAAGAAAATAGTGGGAGTGTCGTCGAGCTTGAGGAGGCTCGAGAGACTCAAATAGACATTGATGAGATACCTGGTGAAGCACAACAGCCGACAACTCATAGTGATGAGCAATCGGCTGGACCTATTGTAACACCACATCTTCGTAGATCTGGTAGAACACGCAATATTCCTGAGAGATATGGATTTCTCGTAAGTGAATCGAACGACGTGTTACTCATTGATGATGAGGAGCCTACAAGTTATGAAGAAGTGCTGACAAGTTCAGAAAGGGATAAGTGGCTTGGTGCCATGAAGTCGGAAATGGATTCCATGTACGAAAACCAAGTTTGGAACTTGGTTGACCCACCTGAAGGCATAAAGCCTATAGGGTGCAAGTGGGTTTTCAAGAAGAAAACCGACATGGATGGTAATGTGATTACCTATAAGGCTAGATTGGTGGCGAAAGGATATCGTCAAAAATAAGGTGTTGATTACGACGAAACCTATTCGCCTGTAGCTATGCTTAAATCCATTCGGATGCTCCTGGCCATAGCGGCTCATTATGATTATGAGATATGGCAGATGGATGTGAAAACAACTTTCCTTAATGGAAACCTGCTCGAGGACGTGTATATGATACAGCCTGAGGGTTTCACATCGGTTGATAAAACCAAGGTATGCAAATTGTGACGATCCATTTATGGATTGAAGCAAGCATCCAGAGTCGAATATCCGTTTTGATGAGACGATCAAAAGTTTGATTTCTCACAAAATCCGCATTTAACCTTGTGTGTACAAGAAGGTTAGTGGGAGTGCAGTCGTGTTCCTAGTATTGTATGTCGATGACATATTACTTATAGGAAACGATGTGTTAATCTTACAGTCAGTTAAGATTTGGTTATCCAAGACATTCTCCATGAAAGACCTGGGAGAAGCAACCTACATCCTTGGGATTAAGATCTATAGAGATAGATCGAAACGGTTGCTTGGTCTTTCGCAGTCTACATATATAGACCGAGTGCTAAAGAGGTTTAGCATGTCAATCCAAGAAAGGTTATCCGCCCATCGTGCATGGGGTACACCTTCAAGTCTATGTGTCCGCGAACAGAGAGGATTTGCATGAGTAAGATTCCCTATGCATCCGCAATAGGATCTATCATGTATGCTATGTTATGACGAGGCCCGATGTATCGTGACGCTCCGAGTGTCACAAGCAGATACTCAACCGATCCAGAATGGATCATTGTTAAGACGATCCTTAAGTACTTGAGAAGAACTAAGGATGTGTTCCTAATATATGGAGAAGGGGACATGGTGATACGCGGGTATACGGATGCCAGCTTTCAGATAGACAAGGATGATTTCATGTCTCACCGATATCGTGTTCACCTTGAATCGGGGCGCAGATGAGTTGGAAAAGTTCCAAACAAGAGATCAGAGCGGATTCTACCATCGAGGCGTAATATATTGCGCCAGCGAAAGGAAGCGGTTTGGATCAAGAAGTTCGTTCATGAACTTGGTGTGATTCCGGCCATTGTTGAAGCAATACCGGTCTACTGCGACAACAATGGAGCAATTGCACAGGCGAAAGAGCCAAGGTCTCATCAACGATCCAAACATGTGCTTCGCCGCTATCATCTTATCAGAGAGATCATCAATAGGAATGAAATACAAATCGAGAAAATTCCCACTGAAAGGAACTTAGCGGATCCTTTGACTAAAGCATTACCTCAAAGTAAGTTTGAGGGTCATGTTAGTGCTTATGGTATAGGATACCGTAGCGATTGACATTAGGCCAAGTGGGAGTCTGTTAGTAATATATGAGAGATGTCCTAAGACAATCACCTTATGTATGAACCATTTATATGATAAATGAAGATTCACTATTTGAGTATACATGTTTAATGTATTTGATTGGATCTTAAACTCATTTACTGAATGTCCACGATACGATTCACAGCATGAGAGAATTTGTGATTGGATCACAACTAGTGAGTATCTCTACATGTGTAATTGTGATGTATCGGAATTATCCTTAGTCGATGAATTGATGGATTTGGACACCATCAATTCTGTCGAGACTAGCACGAGGTATACTCCTTGGTGTATCCAAGCAGCTGATTCTCACTGGCTGGAGACATAGTAATGTCCGGAGTTAATCGTGGATGCTAGTTATGGTAACTAGTTCATTGGAGTGACCAGCCGTAAGACTTCATATGGTTATCTGCATATATAGATATGTCAATGAAGTTCTTACTGTGGCTTAAGTGCGATGTTCCTTTGACTTGCGGTATTCAAGTCATCTTGATCATGGAGACTTATGCTTTGACATCTTAAGCAAACATCTCTAAGGAGATGTGGACCCGGGATGATTGGGTATAAGTCGAAGTGATCGAAGGTGTTTGAATAGCCTATAAAGGACTCACCACTCCTTGCGAGGAGATGTATACCCATGGCCTCTCGTCGGATTGTTACTAAAGTCTTTGGCCAAAGCATTACATGTTTAGAGTAAGGTACTCTTCAATACATGTGGAGTAACTAGAATCCGTAGGACGAGGAAATGATACTTGGGCTAGGTGTGACGTAGTCAGCCTAGTGGGGACTGACACAATAGACCATGTCCTGAACCAAGTGGGTATAAGATGAGTGAAGGGAATGGGGCACGATTCATTCGAGCTACTGAAGGGTTTCAAAAATAGTTCTGGATCAACCGTTGATCTTTTCGGTTAATTGGGGATCATGATGTACTACTAGGTGCCACTCATGATCGTTCTATAATTAATGGTTAATTATAGACGGCCAACATAAACCGAAAACCTATTTGGTCACACGCACAACGAGTGTAATCCAAAGGATTTAAAACGAGCTTGAGAATGGGATTCTCAGACCGAGAGAAACTATGTTTGGTTGGACTAAACATAAAGCGAGCATGAAATTGTTTCAGTCGCAATGGAAGCGTGGATGGGCCGTGTCTTATGAAGACATAATGGATGGACCAAAATGGTTTGGTTCTAATCCAATGGATGAGAATAAACCAAAGAGTTTGGTTTATATTAAAAGAATGAACCAAAGGTTGGTTCGGTTCGTTTTAACTTAAAATAAACCATCATGGTTTGGTTTATTTTAACTTATCTTAATGGAGCGGGTTAACGGGCTTTATGGATATGATCCATTAACCATTAAGAGAATTAGTTCTCTATAAAATAGGGCTTAAACCCTAATCCAAAACCCTAGCCCTTGGAGTTGCCGCCCACCCCTTGAAGGAGGTTTTCGGCGCCAACCTCCATTGCCGCCCAGCCCATTGTGCCGCCGATCAAGTTGTTGCCGGCATCTAAGCTTCAGCCGGTGATCCTCCGGCGACCCTCCGGTGATCTTCCTAGGCCTCGGTGAAAAGGTGAGCACTTGGCTTCCTTGTTTTGGCCGGCGCCTACTCCTCCACCAAGCTGTCCAGTTTTCTGGACAGCTTCTTCTCCTCTCGTCGGAGCGTCGTTTGGACGACGGTTAGAGCTCCGACAGCGGATAACTTACCGGGGATTCGATCTCCGGTAATCCTCTGAGGTGGGGGACGAAGGATTCGTCAAACGGTTGACGAATACCTCTCCGGAGAAGCGAGTTTTGAGAACTCGTTTTAGGATCCGAATTTGGATTCGGATCGTGATCATCTCTCGATCACGTCGTCTTCAACACGAGGCTAGTAACCCGTACGAAGACGAAGCTCGTGGCTTAACGAAGTCATCCCGAGGAGCTCGGCGTGGATACGGATAGAGACGATTCTTACGAGGATCGTTCCGGTTGATGCCGTTCCCGCTACACGTCATACGAAAGGTATAACGTAGATAATTTTCTTTTATTGCAAATTTTAATTTACGGTTATGTCTACACTTGTTGTAATATGCATGCGTGTGTTGTGTGTGTTGTAATAAATATAGATTTATTATTTTTAATTGCTTCCACTGTGCTCATGTTTGCGAAACATGATCGAACACACACACGCCGCGGTGCCGGAAACCCAACATTTATATGTCATGCTTTGTTTGCCATACAACATGCCATGACATCATGTTTATTTTAATCATTTTATATGTCATGTTCATGTTTAGGATTAAGGTTTCAAATGTCATGTGTTTTTAGATTTCATCTTATGTCATGACATCATGATTATGAGCATATGCTTATTTATATCATCATTAATGCCATAATCATTCATGCATTTAAGAAAATTTCGATTGAAATTGATTTAAGGACTATGGTATGACTTGGAGTCCCATTCATAAGGGAATCAAGTAGGGTTGCTTTAGAAGATGCATGAAACCCTAGTTTAAATGAACCAAAACCCACATCTCACATCCAATTGACATGTATGTGTATTTATACACCCTAGATACATGTGAGATGCTAGGATATGAGTTAAGTTCAAGGTGCATAATTTTTGCATCTAGATGAACTAAAACTCATCTAATTTCAATTGTGGATCATTGGGAGAGCATGTGTACAAGTCATGTACATAGAGCCCAATGAATATGATCCAAAATAAGGTTTTGAAAACATTTTAAAATTATTTTGAAAAACCTTGGTGAAGTCTATCTTTTGATAGCAATCACCATTGATAGAGTTGATACAAAATAGGGCCAAAACATTGAAAATTTCAATGGTTTTGAGTTTTGTATCAAACTCACTATTTTATGGGTAAAATAATTTTTAAATATTTTTCACCCATTGTATTGACTATAAGTAATATACGTATCAAGTTTTGTGATTTTTCAAAATACGTAGAATTACTTATGACTTTTCAAAACTCGATTCGATAAATTCGAAATTTATCACGATCGCTTTAGGGCGCCGACGCCTTTGTGGCAGTCGACTGATTAGAGTGGCAGTCGACTGGTTACTGTCAGGAGTCGACTGCCAGGTCTGATTTCGGGAAAACAAGGTTGTTTATCCCGTGTTCAACCATTGTAAAGGTCCCTAATCACTCCTAACCCTAGGATATGCTTTGGGAAGCATTATAAAGGGCGAAAATCCATTGGATATGAATTAGGAGAAGTGTTAGGTCAAAGTATCAATTTTAGGGTGTGGAAAGTTCAAGTTTGAACTTTTAACCTTAATTTTGATGGTTTAGAGTTTCTATTTGCTTAGGGACTTCCCAAGGACATTGTTGGTGCAATGGTCAAGGGGGAGCAAGCCTTTAGGGGGAGTTATCCATCTTGGGATGATGGATGTGTTTCTCTTCTTGAAGGGGGAGAAGTTATTGGGAGAGTATCATCAATTGGGAAAATTGATGGGATTTTGAGAGACCCAATTTGGAAATTGGGAGAGAGTATAGGATTGCCTCTCTTGAGTGATATGTGACTTATCACTAGGAAGATGGTAGGCATCCTAGGTATTTTTGGATCAAGGGGGAGATTGTAAGATCTCATTGGGACATGAGACATTGACCTCCTTGGAGAGATAACCTTTTTGATGTATGTCAAAAAGGGGGAGAAGATTAAATTACCAATTTGGAAAATGGGTAAGGGAATTTGAGTTAGGGGCCTAACTCAAGGTTTGTTTTGTCAAACATCAAAAAGGGGGAGATTGTTGGTGCAATCGGCCCAGGTCACGATTGACCATACTCGAGTTTGACTCGAGTAATGTTTTGATGTTTGACATAGGATGTTTGACAAAGTGGTTTGACATTGATGTTGGACATTGATGTTGGTTAATATGTTGGGGAGATTGTTGGAGCAATCGACCCAGGTTATAATTGACTAGACTCGAGTTTGACTCGAGGGAGACTTTGATGGTTGACTAGGGTTGACCATGTGATTAAGGGAAAGTCCAAGTCATGGGTACTTGGCATGGAAAGTCCAAGTGGGACACTTGGCATTTGGGAAAGTCCAAGTCATGGGTACTTGGCATGGAAAGTCCAAGTGGGACACTTGGCATTTGGGAAAGTCCAAGTCTTGAGTACTTGCCACAAGGTAAAGTCCAAGTCATGGGTACTTGGCATGGAAAGTCCAACATGGGTTGGCAAGGGAAAGTCCAAGCTTGAGTCTTGGCATTTGAGAAGTCCAAGGGGATGGATATTGGCGGCGTAAAGTCCAAGCGGAGTCTTGGCGGCGTAAGTCCAATGTGCCTTGGCGGTGTAGACACCGTTAGCATGACATAGCCGAGGGAAGCACCTGGAGGCTAGCGCGATGGATGAACAAGTCATGGATGACTTGGAGGGATCCGAGAGGCGTGAGGCTGATGGAGGTGGCTAGAAGGCTTAGGTCTAGGCTAAGGGTGGTCTAGCAAGTATGGGGGCACCATACTTGGGTTAAAACCTCATTTTTGAGGTTGGCAGTCGACTGACATTATGGCCGGTTCGACTGCCGTGAGTCGACTTGAGTTCGACTGCCGTTTAAGAGCTGGAATTGCTCTGGCAGTCGACTGCTCATTGGATGATCGATGTTGATGGCGATCGGCGCTAAGGGACGATGATCGCCACCGAGTGTCGAGCGCGAGAACGCCCAGCCGACTACGATCGACCACGGCGTTGGCCGATCGCGCCAAGAGTCCCGTTGGAACTTGTCCGACGTGGATTGAGCCGTTGTCTCACGACAACAGTGGCATCAGTTGACTGGTGACTTATGGCAGTCGACTGATAGGCGGAAATCCAGCCCGATGCAGGTTAAAAAGAGGAGCTTGTGGAGGATTTCATTATCAATTCTTAGGGAGCTTTCTTGAGGCGATTTGAAGGTGATTTGCAGGTGTATTTCAGGGCCCTTCAACCTCATCCAAGCAACCAATAAGCAAAGCGCTCAAACCCTAGTTTTGTAAAGTGTTCTTTACATTTCCTTTGTATTTGCTTATATTTCTTTCATTTATTGTTGTAAACGTTTGTACGAGGTTTCTCCGCCTCCGACTTATAGTCGAGAAGGAGTTTATTGATTAGTGATTGCATTGGCGTCGCTAGAGCTCGTTAGAGCTCGATCCGTGGAGTAGGAACCGTGCGGTACCGAACCACGTTATATCTTTGTGTTATTGTGTTTGTGATTATGTTTCGTTATTGTTATTATATATATATTCCGCTGTGCTAACGAAACTTGTAGACACGATCTCGAATGATTTCCATCAAGCTTAACACGACGCTATTCACCCCCCCTCTAGCGGCCTCAATTCTCCAATAGTTAGAACCAGAGTTTCGTTTCTTGTTTGGGTTGTTGGACTCTCTCCAAGCCCGGCTCGAACCTGAAGATGTTCAAACCATGGAATAGTTTAATACTAATATGGTAAGAGTCAGAGGTCAATCATTAGCTTTGGTTGTAGGACTCTCTCCAAGCTGGGCTAATTGGTTGAATGCGCTCTAACCCTATTAAAACTATTTCTCAATTAATGGGTTGACTTTAACCTGGAGCATCGGCTTGTTGGACTCTCTCTAAGGTCGATGTGAAGGGAGGTGAAGTTGGGTGCTATGCATATGATGCATACTTGTTAATGTGTTAACAACCCGATGTATGTGTGAACATTCAATTAGTTGATAGCACATTGTGATAGTTGCATATACGTGATATGCAATCGGTATAGTTGATACCTACCATCGTAATTATGAATGGCTTGTTGGACTCTTTCCAAGGTTGTTCATATCTATGATGGATATCAGCCCATTCGGAGATGGACCTACGATCTTCCGAAGTGATTTTGGGGTTTTTGAAATTCGAAAAATGAATGAGATTTATAAATGTATATTTATGCATTTTAAAAATCATTTTCTCATATATGCTCGTTTTGTATTTCTAGGTCAATTGATTGATCATGACATCTTTGAATTTGCACACTATTTTGGATTCAAACAAATTGACTGGGCCTAACTTTCTGGACTGGCTTAGAAACCTGAGAATTATTCTCAAGGCCGAAAAGCTAGCATATGTCCTTGAAGAGTCTCTTCCCAACCGTCCTAAGGATGATGCAACTCCAGACCAAATGTTGGTCTATCAGAAGCATGTGGCAGATTCTGAGCTGGCGAGTTGCATCATGCTAGCTGCGATGGTACCTGAGCAGCAAAAGCAGCATGAGCATATGGATGCTAATACTATGGTCTTCCATCTTCATGAGTTGTTCGATGAGCAAGCGAGATCCGAAAGGTTCGAAGTCTCCAGGCTCCTCTTCACCACGAAGATGCAAAAAGGTTCGTCTGTAGTGCAGTTTGTGCTAAAGATGAATGGGTACATCGAGCGGCTAGCTACCCTCGGGTTTGTGATGGATCATGAATTAAGTATTGACTTAATTCTGCATTGTTTGCCCAAGAGTTTCTCACAATTCGTGATGAACTATCGGATGAACAAATTAGAATCCACTATTCCTGAGCTCGTCAATATGCTGAAGACTGTGGAGCCTTCTGTGAAGCATGAGGAGAAGGTGGTTCTGTTAGTTGATTCCTCAAAGAAAGGTTCTAAGAGGAAGGCAAAAGAACAGAAGAAAGGGAAGAACAAGAAGAAGGCGTAACTAAAGATAAAAGGGCACTTGCCATCATCAGGCAAGGAAGGCCACCGCTAAGAAGAAACTATAAGATTTATCTTGAGTCCATGAAGAAGAAGAAGGCATCCGATGCCCCATCCTCTTCAGGTATCTTCGTTATTGATTGTCATTCTATTTCCTTAGACACTTGGGTATTGGATACTGGGTGTGACTCACATATATGTAATGACATACAGGGGCTAAGGAATAGAAGAAGACTCGTCAGAGGGGAGTCAAATTTGCGAGTTGGCAATGGAGCAAAGGTTGCTGCGGTCGCCATCGGAACTTATTTGCTAAAGCTCCCTAGTGGACTAGTCTTGGAACTGGACAATTGCTATTATGTTCCTTCTCTAATAAAGAACATTGTTTCTATTTCCTGTTTAAATAGAAATGGTTACCATTTGACGTTTAGTAACAATTGTTGTTATATAACTTTGAATGATGTACTTTATGGAACTGGAACTTTGAGTAATGACATTTATACGTTGGACGTATCCAGTGACATTTTCAATATCAAAGCGAGCAACAAGCATGCTCGAAAGGATAATCAATTAGACTCCTATATGTGGCATTGTCGTCTTGGCCATGTAAGCAAGAAACACATGTCCGAATTACACCGATGTGGAATTCTGGAATCGTTTGAATTGGATTCATATGATACATGTGAATCATGCTTAAAAGGCAAGATGACTAAGTTACTTTTTACAGGAAAAGGTGAACGAGTGGGAGAGTTACTAGGTCTAATACATACTCATGTATGTGGACCTATGTCAACCCAAGCTTTAGGAGGCTATAGCTACTTCATTACCTTCACCGATGATCACTCACGATTTGGGTATGTGTTCTTGATGAAACTCAAGTATGAAGCCTTTGAAAGGTTCAAAGAATTCAGAAATGAAGTAGAGAAACAACATGACAAGAGTATTAAAATACTTCGATCGGATCGAGGTGGTGAATACTTAAGTCAAGAGTTTCTTGATTATCTAAGAGACAATGGTATATTGTCTAAATGGACTCCACCATATACACCACAACATAATGGTGTATCTGAGAGGCGTAACCGGACCTTGTTGGACATGGTCAGGTCAATGATGAATCATGCGAATCTTCCCAAGTCCTTTTGGGGCTATGCACTTCAGACAGCTGTTTACTTGTTAAACAGAATACCAACTAAGGTAGTCTCTACTACTCCATATGAGATATGAAATGGTAAGAAACCTCATTTATCTTACTTGAAGATATGGGATTGTCCTGCTTATGTGAAACGGACTGTATCAGACAAATTGGATGCTAAGTCTGATAAATGTCTATTTATTGGATACTCTAAGGAAATAAGGGGTTACCAATTCTATCATCCTGTGGAACAAAAGGTGTTTATTTCATAGCATGCTGTGTTTCTAGAGAAAGAGTTTCTCTTGCAAGAAAACAGTGGGAGTGTCATCGAGCTTGAGGAGTCTCGAGAGACTCAAATAGATATTGATGAGATACCTGGTGAAACACAACAATCGAAAACTCATAGTGATGAGCAATCAGCTGGACCTATTGAAACACCACATCTTCGTAGATCTGGTAGAACACGCAATATTCCTGAGAGATATGGATTTCTCGTAAGTGAATCGAACAACGTGTTACTCATTGATGATGAGGAGCCTACCAGTTATGAAGAAGTGCTGACAAGTTCAGAAAGGGATAAGTGGATTGAAGCCATGAAGTTGGAAATGGATTCCATGTATGAAAACCAAGTTTGGAACTTGGTTGACCCACCTGAAGGCATTAAGCCTATAGGGTGCAAGTGGGTTTTCAAGAAGAAAACTGACATGGATGGTAATGTGATTACCTATAAGGCTAGATTAGTGGCGAAAGGATATCGTCAAAAACAAAGTGTTGATTATGACGAAACCTATTCACCTGTAGCTATGCTTAAATCCATTCGGATGCTCCTGGCCATAGCGACTCATTATGATTATGAGATATGGCAGATGGATGTGAAAACAACTTTCCTTAATGGAAACCTGCTCGAGGATGTGTATATGATACAGCCTGAGGGTTTCACATCGGTTGATAAAACCAATGTATGCAAATTGCGACGGTCCATTTATGGATTGAAGCAAGCATCCAGGAGCTGAAATATCCGTTTTGATGAGACAATCAAAAAGTTTGATTTCTCACAAAATCCAGACGAACCTTGTGTGTACAAGAAGGTTAGTGGGAGTGCAGTCGTGTTCCTAGTATTATATATCGATGACATATTACTTATAGGAAACGATGTTTCAATCTTACAGTCAGTTAAGGTTTGGTTATCCAAGACATTCTCCATGAAAGACCTGGGAGAAGCAACCTACATCCTCGGGATTAAGATCTATAGAGATAGATCGAAACGGTTGATTGGTCTTTCGCAGTCTACATATATAGACCGAGTGCTAAAGAGGTTTAGCATGTCATAATCTAAGAAAGGTTTTCTACCCATCAGGCATGGGATACATCTTTCGAAGTCTATGTGTTCGCGCACAGAAGATGAGAGGATTTGCATGAGTAAGATTCCCTATGTATCCGCAATAAGATCTATCATGTATGCTATGTTATGTACGAGGCCTGATGTATCGTATGCTCTGAGTGTCACGAGCAGATACCAGTCTGATCCAGGAATGGATCATTGGGTGGCTACTAAGATGATTCTTAAGTACTTAAGAAGAACTAAGGATGTGTTCCTAATATATGGAGAAGGGGACATGGTGATACGCGGGTATACGGATGCCAGCTTCCAGACAGACAAGGATGATTCCAGGTCTCAGTCTGGATACGTGTTCACCATGAATGGGGGCGCAGTGAGTTGGAAAAGTTTCAAACAAGACACTGTAGCAGATTCTACCACTGAGGAAGAATACATTACAGCTTCGGAAGCAGCAAAGGAAGCGGTTTGGATCAAGAAGTTCATTTATGAACTTGGTGTGATTCCAGCCATTGTTGAAGTAATACCGGTCTACTACGACAACAATGGAGCAATTGCACAGGTGAAAGAGCCAAGGTCTCATCAACGATCCAAACATGTTCTTCGCCGCTATCATCTTATCAGAGAGATCATCAGTAGGAAGGAAATACAAATCGAGAAAATCCCCACTGAAAGGAACTTAGCGGATCCTTTGACTAAGGCATACCTCAAAGTAAGTTTTAAGGTCATGTTAGAGCTTATGGTATTGGATATCGTAGTGATTGGCATTAGGCCAAGTGGGAGTCTGTTAATAATATATGAGAGATGCCCTAAGGCAATCGCCTTATGTACGAACCATTTATATGATAAATGAAGATTCACTATTTGAGTATACATGTTTTCATGTATTTGATTGGATCTTAAACTCATTTACTGAATGTCTACGATACGATTCATAGCATGAGAAAATTTGTGATTGGATCACAACTAGTGAGTATCTCTACATGTGTAATTGTGGTGTATCAGAATTATCCCTAGTCGATGAATTGATGGATTTGGACACCATCAATTCTCTCGAGACTAGCACGAGGTATACTCCTTGGTGTATCCAAGCAGCTAATTCTCACTGGCTGGAGACATTGCGATGTCTGGAGTTAATCGTGGATGCTAGTTATGGTAACTAGTTCATTGGAGTGACCAACCGTAAGACTTCATATGGTTCACTACATATATAAATATGTCAATGAAGTTCTTACTGTAGCTTAAGTGCGATGTTCCTTTGACTTGCGGTATTCAAGTCATCTTGATCATAAAGGCTTATGCTTTGACATCTTAAGCAAGCATCTCTGAGGAGATGTGGACCCGGGATGATTGGGTATAAGTCGAAGTGATCGAAGGTGTTTGAATAGCCTATAAAGGATTCACCACTCCTTGCGAGGAGATGTATACCCATGGCCTCTCGTGGATTGTTACTAAAGTCTTTGGCGAAAGAATTACATGTTTAGAGTAAGGTACTCTTCGATACATGTGGAGTAACTAGAACTGAGGACGAGGAAATGATACTGGGCTAGTCAAGGCTCTAAAATGTTTAGGGAGAACCTTAGGACAGCAATACGTAACCGAACGAAGCACAAGATGAGTGAAGGGAATGGGGCACGATTCATTCGAGCTGCTGAAGGGTTTCAGAAATAGTTCTGGATCAACCGTTGATCTTTTTGGTTAATTGGGGATCATGATGTACTACTAGGTGCCACTCATGATCGTTCCATAATTAATGGTTAATTATAGACGACCAACATAAACCGAGAACCTATTTGGTCACACGCACAACGAGCGTAATCCGAAGGATTTAAAACGAGCTTGAGAATGAGATTCTCAGACCGAGAGAAACTAGGTTTGGTTGGACCAAACATGAAGCGAGCATGAAATCGTTTCAGTCGCAATGGAAGCATGGATGGGCCGTGTCTTATGAAGACATGATGGATGAATCAAATTAGTTTGGTTCTAATCCAATGGAGGAGAATAAACCAAAGGGTTTGGTTTGTTTTAAACGAATAAACCAAAGTTGATTCAGTTCGTTTTAACTTAAAATAAACCATCATTGTTTGGTTTATTTTAACTTAAATTAATAGAGCGGGTTAACGGGCCTTATGGTTATGATCTGATAACCATTAAGAGAATTAGTTCTCTATAAAAGAGGGCTTAAGGGTTTGTTAATCGCTAATCCAAAAGCCCTTGACCTAATTGTTGATGCCCCCCCCTCCTCTCCTTGGAGAAGTCGGCGCCAACACCAATTGCCGCCGCCCACCTCCTCCAATCGGTGACCAGCTGCTGCTGTCTTCTCCACTTGCTGGCGTCGAGCTGCTGCCGGAGGAGCTCCGGTCATCATCCTTGGCTCCGGCGACAAGGTGAGCAAATTGCTTTCCTTATTTGGCCGGCGCAAGGCCTCCACCAAAGCTGTCCAATTTTCTGGACAGCTTGTTTCCTTCTCATCGGAGCGTTATTTGGATGACGTTTGGAGCTTCGACAACACCTTACTTTCCGGGGATTCGATCTCCGATAATCCTCATAGGTGGAGGACGAAGGATTCGTCAAACGGTTGACGAATACCTCTCCGGAGAAGCGAGTTTTTGAGGACTCGTCCTTGGATCCGAATTTGGATTCGGATCGTGATCTTCTCTCGATCACATCGTTTTCAACACGAGACTAGTAACCCATACGAAGATGAGGCTCGTGACTTAGTGAAGTCATCCCGAAGATACTCGGCGTGGATACAGATAGAGACGATTCTAGCGAGGATCGTTCCAGTTGATGCTTTTCCTGCTACACGTGATACGAAAGGTATACGTAGTTAAATTTCCTTTTATTGCAAAATTTAAATTTACGGTTATGTCTACACATGTTGTACTATGCATGCGTGTGATGTGTGTGTTGTAATAAATTAGATTTATTATTTTTATTCCTTCTGCTGTGCACATGTTTACGAAATATGTTCGAACACACACTCGCCGCGGTGCCGGAAACCCAACATTTTAATGGCCAGAGCAAAGAGATTCACCATTGTGGATGGGGTCCTTTATAAGATGTCTTTTGGGCACCCCTATTGAAAATGCTTGGGAAAGGAAGATGATGAATGGGTGCTCCGGGAAAGACACGAGGGTTGTTGCAGTAACCATTTGGGAGGAAGAGCCTTGGCGAGGAAAGTATTATTGGATGGATACTTTTGGCCCACTCTTCAGCAAGAAGCAGCTCGTATAGTGCAGATTTGTTCAGCCTATCAAAAGTGCGATAATCGGTCCGAGCGATCGGCTAAGCTGATGAAAGCTATCATTGCTTTCTGTCCCTTTGATCAGTGGGGAATGAATATAGTGGGTCTCATACCTATGACACCCTTACAGAAGAAATTTTTATTAGTGACAGTAGATTACTTCTCCCTGTGGGTGGAAGCAGAGCCCCTCGCTAAAATCACTGAAAATGCAGTAATCCAATTTCTGTGGAAGAACATTATCTGTCGGTATGGAATCCCAAGGAGGTTGGTCAGTGACAATGGGCGGCAATTTCAGGGAAAGAAAATCAGAGAATGATGTTAAAGTCTCAGTATCCAACAGACCTTCACCTTCGTAGCCCACCCTCAGGCTAATGGGCAGGCAGAGGTGACTAATAGAATCCTCATTCAAGGGTTAAAGATTAAACTAGGTGCTCAGAGGGGGAATTGGGTGGATGAACTGCTAGAGATCTTATTGGCTTACCGAACTACTCCCAAAACAACGACGGGGGAAACCCCCTTTAGCTTGGTGTACGGAATGGAAGCTGTTATCCCTATGGAATCCCTACTGAGCAGTGCTCGAATTGAAGCCTATGAGCCAGAGCAGAACTAAATCATCCGAGGAATCGAGCTGGATTTGCTGGAGGAGAAGCGGGAACAAGTGCGGAGGCGAGCAGAATTTTATAAGCGAAGAGTGCAACAAGCCTTCAACAAAAGGGTGGTGCCTCGAAGATTTCAAGAAGGGGATCTAGTTTTACGCAAAGTCAACCCTACGGGAGATCCAGAGAAGTTAGCTCCGAATTGGAAAGGACCCTACGTGATTATGCGTTGTGTGGCGAGATCGACTTGTTATTTAAAAGACAATCAGGGCAAGGAATTCCTTCGGCCCTGGAACATTGTACATTTGAAATACTTTCATACAGTGTAAGAAGAGATGGTTGAAGGAAAGAGTACGATATGTTCCTTATGAAATACACATGACTTCTGTTGGTGCAGGGGCACTAGATAATCAAACCTTGGTTTTGATAATGGCAAAGATTCAAAGTTAAGTTATTTTGTTATCTCATGTGATATGCTAAGTGTGCAGGAAGTGTTTAAGCTAAGCCAAAGGTCGAGCGACATCCGGAGAATCTCAAGTTGAGAAACCGTGGTGGTCGGCCGACACTAGGAGAACCTCGGGGAGTCGAGGAACCTCGGTGGTGACTGAAAGCTAAGCAACAGGTCAAGAGGACCAAAGGTAAGCTCCGTGTGTGGAGCGGTGGTAAGGATGTGTCCTCGGTTAGAGGATAATCCTAGGCGTCGATCCGACTAAGGCTTCCGGAGGAATGCTGAAGTCGAGATCGGACAGTCAAAGGACTGTCACACTGCATGGCATTATGTATCTATTGTGCTAATCTTGTATTGGAGATGTCGATAGTCAAGGCGTGATCAGCTAAGAATCGATCGTCGGCGTCGACGAATCAGCCCAGTGCACAAAGTCAAAGAGATAGAGATTGATGCCACCACCTCAAGATAAGATAAGCCGCCATCTCAGGATAAGATAAGCCACCACCTCAAGATAAGATCCACGAGTTTTGGATCTGGATCGGGACAAATTCCAAGGCGCAAATCTATAAAAGGAGGGGAGGACTCACACCCAAATTAAAGAATCTCCCAAGTGCTCGTGCTCTCTACAATGCTACTCCGACCGTGCGCCATCTTCTAATTAATTGTCGGTATTATTATTATCTTTCTGTACTTAATTTGTATAAGGACCGGTAAGGTTGTTACTGGCCTTATAATCATTGTAATCGTCTTTTCTCTTACCTCCAACGAGGAAGAGACTTTTAGTGATTGCCCTTCGGAAGCGATCAAGGATCGTAGGGCCTTGGATTAGCAGTTGGTGGACTGTGAACCAAGTAAAAAAGCTTTGTGTCTTTCTTGTGTTTGTCTTTTAGTTTTCCGCTGTGTACTTGGTTTTAATCGTCGAAAAAGAAAAGTTTTTACGAATGCTATTCACCCCCCCCTCTAGCGCTCATATCGATCCAATAATTGGTATCAGAGCGGGGGCGCTCAGATTCGGTGCAACCACCGGTCGAGCATTTTCTTTTCTTTATTTTTATTTTTATTTTTAAATATCTCCCACACTACTAATCCAAGACCAAGTCTTGGGACTTTTTGGTTTGTATTTTTTTTTGCGAGTTTTAGAAAATCATTGACCGAGCAAACCATGGAAGAGTTTCCCACAAGGCATAAAGGTAACAATGTCAATTTAAATTTTAAATTTCATATTATTTGCTTTAAGTGCAGGGAGAGAGGACACTATAAAAATAAATGTCCTACTCGTAAGACTCGAACGACACAACCGACGACAAAGGAGACACCATTGCTAGGAATCCAGAAGAACAAGAAGCACATCAAGTGCTTCGGGTGCGGAAGATTCGGTCACTACAAGAATCGGTGTCCGAAAAAAAAAGGTTAGTAAAGTTAATAATTTTGAAAAGTTGAGTTTTAGAATAGTTGATAATTTAGATAAATTGTGTAATTGTTGTCAATTAATTAATACAATTAATAATTCAACTAATAAAAAATCAATTAATTCAGATTTAATTAGTTTAAATAATAATAATAATAATATCATGGAAGAAAATGATCAAATTAATCTAACATTTGATAAAATTAACAAAGAGATTAATCAAATATTTAGTTTAATCAACATAGATCTAGATCAAGTCAAAGATAAAACCAACCTGGGACTTAATCAGAATAATCAAACCATAAGACAGAATCATCAAATCCTAGATCTGATTAATTTAGATAATTCCGAATTAAAAAAATTCTGTTTTGAAAAATTCAACCATAAAAAAATCGAAATTAACTTTAAAAAATTCCAAAGATAATCTAAATAATTCTAATAATAATTCTACCTTTAAAAACTCTAGCAATTTTATCTTAAATAATTCTAATAATAATTCTACCTTTAAAAACTCTAACAATCTTATCTTAAATAATTCTAATAATAATTCTACCTTTAAAAATTCTAATAATCTTATCTTGAATAATTCTAATAATTCTACCTTAAAAAATTCTAATAATTTTAATAATTCTATTTTTAAAAAGTCTAATAATCTTATCTTAAAAAATTCTAATAATTCTACTTTTAAAAAGTCTAATAATCTTATCTTGAAAAAGTCTAATAATATTATTTTGAAAAATTCTAATAATCCTATTTTAAATAATTCACAATATAACTTAATTAAAAATTCAAAATTAGATAATCAAACCAATAAAATTAATTATAATAGAGTACCATTTGATTATACACAAATTAATAATCTAGTAATTAAACCTTCAACTTTTAAAAATTCAACTAATAAATATGTAGACTTGGGTTACAAGTCTAAGATAACCAAAAATCAAGACACTAAAATTTGTAAACCTAATTATAATAAAGTATCTTATAACTATAGAACAAATAAAAGTCTACCCAAGAAAACAATCATTTCTTTAAATTGATTGAATGTAGCTTGCTCATGCATACATATCATTATCATGCTTATTTTGTCATGTCATACATACTAGTTTTAAATTCACTCTCATAGAATGGTTAGATAGGAAATAATTAATTAATCTTGACAACATAGTATCAGGACGTGGTGAGATAATAGTACGTTAAGGAAACGAAGTCAAGTGTATCCGAGTTGGATAAGGAGTATCTAGCTTGGTGCATTTAACTAAGTGGAACTAACTGAAGCTACCTCACCACATCCTAAACTAGTTAGACCAGGACGTAATCCTAAGTGAATTAAGTGTGTAATTTCCTAAGTTGGCTTTATCTAAGGAAGTGGTCATTGTTCCGATCAAAGAAGGCCCCTGTGCCTCGCCACGACCTGGAAGCCCTCTTTTGAAATGTTCACTTAACTAACTAAAGGTGAAATCCAAATCTAACCCAAGATTAATTAATTTCTAAGGCATTAAATTAAATTCATCTCACAATACCTATAAGAATAACTTGGTTGATCATGTAGAATGGGTGAGATGGTAAGGACAACAAATTAAAAATGATTTTGAAAATGATTTCAAAATTTATATACACATAAATAGATTCTTTAAACTATTTTTATTGGTTGCCATGATTATTGTGTGTAGTTATACGTAGTTTTCAAAACAACTATGCTTCTTAAAATGATGGTTAGTTGACCAATATTGAACGTCTAAATCCTTAGGTCAACTTTAGATACCTAGACCCTCTGGACACTTAGGTGAGCCTTCCTTTTGGCCAACAAGGATGTCCTAAGAGTTTGTCAGACAAAAGGGGAGACCTTCTAGATATGCCTTCCTTGTGGCTAACAAGGATGTTAGGTTAAGGGGGAGGTTCTAATTGGATAATCATCATAGAAGTTGTTAAAAAATATTTTTTTTAAAAAAAATCACCAATACTTTCTAAATTTAAATCCTTCTTTTGATAATATGCCAAGGGGGAGAGAAGACTTAAGTTGGACACACTTAGTATCGAGCTACCTCCAGTTTGGCATAAAAACCAATAGACATGAGCCTTTAAAATGTTTTTTTTAATTCTTTCTCAAAATTTTATAACAATGTTAAAGGTTAGGGGGTCACATTCTAACCTAGGATATACATTGTTAGTGCAAGATCTAGAAACCTAAACTCCTAAACTCTTAAGTATTAAAGGGAGTTGAACGTATTAAATCAACTTGATTAGCATGTTTAAAAATTCTATTTCTTGGCAATATACCCAATATAAATTTATTTTTGATATATGTCAAAGGGGGAGAGAGAATAATGTTAAGAGGTTACTTACTTTTTCTTTCCCAAAAAGTAATTGTTTTTCAAAACTCACCTAGGGTTAAGGGGGAGGTACCCTTAAGGGGGAGGTTTTGAAAAATGATTCTTCAATGCTTACTACTTATTTTCTCTTAACTTTGAATTAGTTTGCCATAGATCAAAAAGGGGGAGATTGTTGGTGCAGGGGCACTAGATAATCAAACCTTGGTTTTGATAATGGCAAAGATTCAAAGTTAAGTTATTTTGTTATCTCATGTGATATGCTAAGTGTGCAGGAAGTGTTTAAGCTAAGCCAAAGGTCGAGCGACATCTGGAGAATCTCAAGTTGAGAAACCGTGGTGGTTGGCCGACACTAGGAGAACCTCGAGGAGTCGAGGAACCTCGGTGGTGACCGAAAGCTAAGCGACATGTCAAGAGGACTAAAGGTAAGCTCCGTGTATGGAGCGGTGGTAAGGACGTGTCATCGGTTAGAGGACAATCCTAGGCGTCGATCTGACTAAGGCTTCCGGAGGAATGCTGAAGTCGAGATCGGACAGTCAAAGGACGGTCACACTGCATGGCATTATGCATCTATTGTGCTAATCTTGTATTGTAGGAATTCTCAAGTCGCGTGAGTCAATCGGAGATGTCGAGTCGATCAAGGCGCGCGATCGCTAAGAGGATCAGTCGACTGACGTCGATGAATCAGCCCAGTGCACAAAGTCAAAGAGATAGAGATTGATGCCACCACCTCAGGATAAGATAAGCCGCCACCTCAGGATAAGATAAGCCACCACCTCAAGATAAGATCCACGAGTTTTGGATTTGGATCGGGACAAATTCCAAGGTGCAAATCTATAAAAGGAGGGGAGGACTCACACCCAAATTAAGGAATCTCCCAAGTGATCGTGCTCTCTAAAATGCTACTCCGACCGTGCGCCATCTTCTAATTAATTGTCGGTATTATTATTATCTTTCTGTACTTAATTTGTATAAGGACCGGTAAGGTTGTTACCGACCTTATAATCATTGTAATCGTCTTTTCTCTTACCTCCAACGAGGAAGAGACTTTTAGTGATTGCCCTTCGGAAGCGATCAAGGATCGTAGGGCCTTGGATTAGCAGCTGGTGGGCTGTGAACCAAGTAAAAAAGCTTTGTGTCTTTCTTGTGTTTGTCTTTTAGTTTTCCGCTGTGTACTTGGTTTTAATTGTCGAAAAAGAAAAGTTTTTACGAACGCTATTCACCCCCCTCTAGCACTCATATCGATCCAATAACTTCAACATATTATCTAGCATATGAGGAACACAAACATAGGTGGCAAATCATTGGCATAAAAAATAACTCCCCTCTTACAGAATAAAGAAAATTAAAAATAAGGAAGGAATGACATGTGGTGATCAACATCCCTTAACAACAGCCGTCTCAGAGCAATGCCATAAATTATAATTTGAAATGGTTCAGAGGATAACGCCTGAAACCGACCTCCCAATGCAGAAAGAGCACGGGCTGATTAGTAGGAGGCAACCCTTGTTTGTCGTATTGCCGAACCGCTTCATTAAATCTATCTTGGAAAGTGGTCTACATCAGAGCTATCAGATGCTCTCGTTGGCTTGGGTCATCGGAGCGACGATCCTGATGGGACCTACAATAGTTTTTTTGATGTTCTCTAAGGGATTGACGCATTTCACAGTAGCGGTGAGATATCTGAATAATGACATAGGCCAAAGTGGATATGTCGTCAGCCCGGGAAGTTTGATCCTGTTGTAGGAGCCTTATCATCTCCATCATGTCTTGGTGCATGGAAGCGAAAATCCCTTCCACGACTTCCATATGAGATCTGGTGCGGACAATTTCATTGCCCAGTTGCTAGAGGGAGGCTTCCTGCCTGCGTATTTAGGCATGAGTGTGCGCCCTAGATGTTATTAAGGAGGAGCTTTCTTATACCTCCTTGCATAATTGTGTTCGGAGGTCAGCTATTTTGTCCGTGTCCCTTTGATGTCGAGCTTGAAGGTCGGCTATGGTTTCAACATCTTTCTGCCTCTCGCGGAGGATTTCAGCTAGCTATTCCTGATAACTAGCCAATTCTTGGGACGTGGAAGCTATTTTGTTGGCATCCTCTTGCTGGGTACTTTGAAGAGTAGATAGGAGTTCGGTATGCATTTGCTGTTACACCTGCAATACTGCTATGGTCCCAGCATCCTCCTGCTGTTGGCAGTGAGCCTCGGCTAGTTGATCCCAGCAGTGCGTCAGTTCTTGCAATAAAAGATGCTCTCGGTCCTTGGCAGCGATTTGATCCTCTAGATATTGTTGGGCCTGCTGCAGAAACTGAGCTTGGTATTGTGCAAAAGAATACTCCAGTTCTTGGTAATTTACTAATGCCTGTGGGCCACCAATGAAGAAGAAATTGTTATGGAGGGGAAACCCGCAAAGTAAATTGAAGGAACTCACCAGTTTTAAAACATGGTGCAGGCCTTCCATCCTCAGAATTAGCTCTGCCAGGTTGAGGATTTGAGCAGCACAACTAGAGGAAGAAGAGGGGATAGAGGCCACTAAAGGAGAAGGTTTGCTCATGATGGGTTGGAAAGGAGTTGGGGCGGTAGATTGTGCTGTTGATCCGGGGAGAGGAAGGGTGATGTTCAAAGGAGGGGAATGGAGTATGGAGATAGCAGGATGTGTCGAGGGAGCTACAAACAGAGCCTTTGCCCAGCAGGCTTGAAGAAATTGGGGAAGAAAAAGGGAAAAGGGATGGTGGTGGCAGAAGGTCAGACATCACATGCTATCTGATAGGGGAAGAGGAATCTGTAGGGGATAATCGGCCCGGTAAGGTAACGGGTAAGGAGGGTGTAAGGAGAGGCGATGAAAGGGGTAAAAAGTCGATGGCCGAGGGGAACACTGGGATGAAGGGTTCTTCACTAGCAGGGGGAAGAATGCCGGAGTCATGGTCTATACTCGGTTGAGGAGAAATGCTTCCCGAGCTTTAGATGGACGGGGAAGGCAACGGGGAGGTGAGCAAAGGATGTGAGGGTGAAGACGAAGGAGTTGTAGTTGAAACGGATCCTAATGTTGACGGGAACTCTGAGGGAGGAGAAAGATCAAGAGGGAGAATATCCTTCGCCTGCAGGCATGGGCATGTTGCGCCCCTCAATTCAGCTTGATTCTGTAAAAAAGGAGGGGGCGACTTACAGACACCCAGGATAGAAGGCGAAGAGACGGGTGAGCTAGGGTTTGTCAGTGGTACTAAAGAAGAAGGAAGAGAGGACAACAATGGTAGAAGGTCTGCGCTGGGCGTATGTGATTCCAGGGGGAGGAAGTTGCGGAGGAATGAGGAGGATAAGTGGATACCGAAGCAAGGACGGCGGGGCGGATGAAAATGAAGTAGGGGACGAAAGTGGAGCCGCCGTAGTTTGTTGACCTTCGCTTCACCTAGACCCTTGATGGTGTGTTGCTAGTAGTTGTTGAAAGAGAGAATGCATCTTCACTCTCAAGGGAGAAAGGAAACACAGAAGTTGTCTAACTGAGCAAAGAGAGGCTGGCGTTGGCGAAGAGGAAGAAGAAAGTTGAAAGCCGGAAGGAAACAAAAATGAAAAAGAGGGAAGACAAAAAGTCTTATATGGGGCACAGGATGTACTTATGGTGTTAATTGGGCTTCAAAGCAGAGATGTGGGCCCTTAGGAGGTGTGTAATTGTAACCCATTCTCTTTATGACCCATTATCAACCAATGTCGTTATCCCCACATAGTAGAAGAATGGAGGCGTATGGCTTTGAAGCAGAAATATGGCCCCATGAAGGTATACATCCTATTTTTCTTAAGGCCTGGCCTCAGCTAAAGCCGTTATCCCCATCTAATGGATGAACGAAGGAATATGGGCAGAGTGAAAAAATTCTTCTGACCTAAGGGGACAGAGCCCTAGGTCAGGTCATCACACTTTTTTATGGCTCGGTGTTAGCCGAAGCCATTATACCCGTGCGGTGGTGGAACGGAGGAGTAGGGTTTAAGGTAAGAACACTTGTGAAGAATGGAAGAGTGAAAAAATTCTTCCGACCTAAGGGGGCAGAGCCCTAGATCAGGTCGTCACACTTTTTTATGGCTCGGTGTTAGTCGAAGACGTTATCCCCGTGCGGTGGTAGAACGGAGGAGTAGAGTTTAAGGTAAGAACACCTGTAAAGAATGGAAGAGTGAAAAAATTCTCCTGATCTGATGGGGCAAAGCCCTAGATCAGGTCGTCACACTTTTTTATGGCTCGGTGTTAGCCGAAGCCATCATCCCCGTGCGGTGGTGGAACGAAGGAGTTGGGTCTAAATGCACAGCATCATGCAATGGCGGAGTAAAAGATTTTTCCGGCCCGACCAGGTGAAGCCCTAGGTCAGGCCATCACTATTTTCTTTGCTAGCCTTCCAGGCAAGCAGATATCCCCGTACGGTGGAGGATCGAAGGAGTTGAGTTTAAGGTAGATGCACTTTTGAAGAAATACAGCGGCGGAGTAAAAAATTCTTCCAACCTGACCAGGTGAAGCCCTAGTTCAGGTCGTCACTATTCTTATTGTTTGTCTGCAAGACAAGCAGATATCCCCATATGGTGGTGGATCGGAGGAGTTGGGTTCAAGGTAGATGCAAGAAAGAAGATATAGCGGCAGATTGGAAGAGCTGAATCTGTGTGCAGTTATATACATTATTTTTATCCTCGTGCGGTGGTGGATCGAAAGAGCTGAGTTTTACCTCAACTATATATATTATTTTTATCCCTGTGCGGTGGTGGATCGGAAGAGCTGAGTTTTACCTCAGCTATATATATCATTTTTATCCCCGTGCAGTAGTGGATCGGAAGAGCTGAGTTTTACCTCAGCTATATATATTATTGTTATCGCCGTGTGGTGGTGAATCGGAAGAGCTGATTTTTACCTCATCTATATATATTATTGTTATCCCCGTGCGGTGGTGGATCGGAAGAGCTGAGTTTTACCTCAGCTATATATATTATTGTTATCCCCGTACGGTGGTGGATAGGAAGAGCTGAGTTTTACCTCAGCTATATATATCATTTTTATCCCCGTGCGGTGGTGGATCGGAAGAGCTGAGTTTTACCTCAACTATATATATTATTATCCCCGTGCGGTGGTGGATCGGAAGAGCTGAGTTTTACCTCAGCTATATATATTATATTTATCCTCGTTCAGGGGTGGATTGGAAGAGCTGAGTTTTACCTCAACTATATATATTATTGTTATCCCCGTACGGTGGTGGATCAGAAGAGTTGAGTTTTGCCTTAGCTATATATATTATTGTTATCCTCGTGCGGTGGTGGATCGGAAGAGTTGAGTTTTACCTCAGCTATATATATTATTATCCCCATGCGGTGGTGGATCGGAAGAGCTGAGTTTTACCTCAGCTATATATATTATTGTTATCCCCGTGCGGTGGTGGATCGGAAGAGCTGAGTTTTACCACACCTATATTTATTATTTTTATCTCCGTGAGATGGGGGATCAGAAGAGATGAGTTTTACCACAACTATATATATTATTTTTATCCTCGTGCCATGGTGGATCGAAAGATCTGAGTTTTACCTCTGCTATATATATTATTTTTTTTTTATCCGCATGCGGTGGTGGATCGAAAGAGCTAGAATTTCACCCAGATATATATGTATATATATATTATCCCTGCGTGATGGGGAATTGGGAGAGTTGTAGGTTTACTTGATTTCTGTATAGTGAAGAGGCGTTGAGGCCTCAAGCGGGAGAAAGAAGGCTGGAGAGATGGATGGGTTGAAAAGAATATTGGCGAAAACTCAGTAAGTTTTATTTGCCAGTAGAGTTGACATATTTTAACTTGTTATTCCTATAATGCGCATTTAGCAAAGAAGAGACACATGCAATCTGGAGCGATGAAAATTTCATTGATAGAGGAAAGTTACATAACACAGCCTTTCTGAAAGAGAAAATAATATATGAGGCCCTCTCTTTATGGGAAATTACAGTTCTTCCCGAGGGGGTACCGAAGATGCTCTTTTATGCGTCTGTGGCTGGCGGCGCAATTGCCGAAGGTAGGACTACTGCAGGAACATGTGCTTGGACAGATTTCTTTGAGATATCGTCAGCTCTTGACGCAGAGAATAGTTGTGAGTAGAAACTATCTGCATGCATCACTTCAGATCTTGAACCCGTTCTTCCAACTCCTCGATACGATGTTGCTCTTCAAACTGTCTCTCTGGAGGAAGAGAGTTACTACCTTGCTCAGATGAGTGTTCCATGGCGCAAGAAGGAGGAAGGAGAAATGTGCACTAACAGGACAGCAGTTGGGGTTTCTTATAGATAAAAAAAAAGGGATATTAATTGAACTTCTTGGGAAGTAGAGGCATTAAATGAAGATAAAGGGGGAAGACGTAAGGGTCGTAGTGGGGGTTATTGGGTGTAGTAATTCTGAAAAGACTATCAGTGTTTCACGAAAAGGGCAAGTATGGAGCCAACTTAGCTAATGTGGAGATCGATCCTTTTCTGAAAATATTCCTTAGTTGGATTACACGAAGTCGACCTAGTCCAAAAAGGGTTATTGTCATCGAAGGTTTTTATTGAAATAGTTTGGAGTTTGTGAGACATAGAAAAGACAAGTACAGATACTCATTCCTTTTTATTAATATACCAAATGATGGTTACAATAATTAAACTCTGGTTTATATAGATTTATTATTATCATTATTAGTAGGAGAGTTGGCGGAGGACTCCTTTGCAGGAAGGGGCGCCAGAATGACCCTGTAAAGGTCGCCTTGGGCCCGGGGTGATGTAGGCAAATTTTCGGCTAGAGGGAGCAGAGGAACCTCCTTTGGAGGGATTGGAAAGAAAGCTAGGGCGGGAAGAAGCGGAGGAAGTTCAGCGGAAGCCCGAGGATCTCCCACTGTGTATTCTCAGGTCATCGGGGGGTTCCAGACCCGGTTGCGAATGGAAGGGAAGGGGGCCCAAAAGGACCTCCTGACAATGGGAGTCAGGGCATTGGCCGACGCAGGAGGAGGAGGAGGAGGTCGGTATGCTGAGGTGGTAGTGGATCGGGTAGCAAATTCTTGGGAGGATCCTGCATCCAGATCATACAACTTAAAGGAGTCAGAATCGGAGGTTATGTTGATGGGGTGTCCAACGGAAGCCATGAGGGTAAGATGTGGGATAGCTAGGACTCGCAGTAACAATTTATAGTCGAAGGGGGAAGGTTTGTATTCATCCTTGGGAAGGGAGAGAAGAAGAAAGGGCGAGGGAAGTAATGGCGTCAGCATGGGGAATAATCGAGATATAAGTCCCGGAGTGGGCAATTACCTCCTTATCTGAGGAGATGAAGTGGCGAGGCTATTTAATTTTTACCGAGCAAAAATTGGCTCTGGTAATAAGAGGGTAGAGATGAGGATAGCCTGAACGGATTCCCAAGCGGAAGATTTTAGCAGTCGACTAGCACTCTGAAGGGTGGAGAATCTGTCGTAATGAACGAAGGAATAGTCCAGAGATAACCTCGAGAATTCCTGATCAGCAATAATTCATACGCATAAGGCAACACAGAGCATTACAATTTTCAAAAATTCTTTATTAAATGAGAAGTCGATCAGTACTATGAGGAAGACACGACAATTATAATTCAAAGAGCTCAGGAGGACATTTGGCTAGAGCCACTTCCGGGTCCAGATAGCTTGTGTCAACACCTTGTTAGTAATATATGAGAGATGTCCAAAGTCAATCGCCTTATGTTTGAACCATTTATATGATAAATGAAGATTCACTATTTGAGTATAAATGTTTTCATGTATTTGATTAGATCTTAAACTCATTTACTGAATATCCACGATACGATTCACAACATTAGAGAATTTGTGATTGGATCACAACTAGTGAGTATCTCTACATGTGTAATTGTGATGTATCGGAATTATCCCTAGTCGATGAATTGATGGATTTGGACACCATCAATTCTGTAGAGACTAGCACGAGATATACTCCTTGGTGTATCCAAGCAGCTGATTCTCACTAGCTGGAGACATTGTGATGTCCGCAGTTAATCGTGGATGCTAGTTGTGGTAACTAGTTCATTGGAGTGACCAGCCGTAAGACTTCATATGGTTCTCTGCATATATAGATATGTCAATGAAGTTCTTACTGTAGCTTAAGTGTGATGTTCCTTTGACTTGCGGTATTCATGTCACCTTGATCATGAAGACTTATGCTTTGACATTTTAAGCAAGCATCTCTGAGGAGATGTGGACCCGGGATGATTGGGTATAAGTCGAAGTGATCGAAGGTGTTTGAATAGCCTATAAAGGATTCACCACTCCTTGCAAGGAGATGTATACCCATGGCCTCTTGTCGGATTGTTACTAAAGTCTTTGGCCAAAGCATTACATGTTTAGAGTAAGGTACTCTTGGATACATGTGCAGTAACTAGAATCCGTAGGACGAGGAAATGATACTTGGGCTAGGTGTGACATAGTCAACCTAGTGGGGACTAACACTATAGACGATGTCCTGAACCAAGTGGGTATAAGATGAGTGAAGGGAATGGGGCACGATCCATTGTAGCTGCTGAAGGATTTCAGAAATAGTTCTGGATCAACCGTTGATCTTTTCGGTTAATTGGGGATCATGATGTACTACTAGGTGCCACTCATGATCGTTCTATAATTAATGGTTAATTATAGACGGCCAACATAAACCAAGAACCTATTTGGTCACACGCACAACGAGCATAATCCGAAGGATTTAAAACAAGCTTGAGAATTAGATTCTCAGACCGAGAGAAACTAGGTTTGGTTGGACCAAACAAGGAGTGAGCATGAAATCGTTTTGGTTGCAATGGAAGCGTGGATGGGCCGTGTCTTATGAAGACATGATGGATGAACTAAATTGGTTTGGTTCTAATCCAATGGTGGAGAATAAACCAAAAGGGTTGGTTTGTTTTAAAACGAATGAACCAAAGTTGGTTCAGTTCGTTTTAACTTAAAATAGACCAAATTGGTTTGGTTTATTTTAACTTAAATTAATGGATCGGGTTAACGGGTTTTGGTTATGAACCAATAACCATTAGGAGAATTTGTTCTCTATAAAATAGGGCTCAAGGGTTTAATGAGAGCCCTAATCCAAGTTGCCGCCCCCTCCCTTTTCTCCTCTTGTGGTCGACGCCCATACCCTAGCCGCGCCCACCCTTGTGCTGCCATCCAAGATCCTTGCCAGTGTCCAAGCTTCGACTGGTGACCCTCCGGTGATCTTCCTTTGCTCCGGCGACAAGGTGAGCATCTAGCTTCCTTATTTGGCCGGCGCTAATCCTCTACCAAAGCTGTCCAGTTTTCTAGACAGCTTGTTTATTTCTTGTCGGAGCATCATTTGGACGACTTTTGGAGCTCCAACAGTGACTACTTTGCCGGGGATTCGATCTCCGGTAATTCTCATAGGTGGAGGACGAAGGATTCGTCAAACGGTCGGCGAATACCTCTCCAGAGAAGCGAGTTTTTGAGGACTCATTTTGAATCCGAATTTTGATTCGGATTGTGATCTTCTCTCGATCACATCGTCTTCGACACGAGGCTAGTGACTCGTACGAAGATGAGGCTCATATCTTAGTGAATTCATCCCGAAGATACTCGACGTGGATACTGATAGAGGCGATTCTAGCGAGAGTTGCTCCGGTTGATGCCTTTCCCGCTACACGTGATACGTCAAGTATACGTAGAATAAATTTCCTTTTATTACAAAATTTAAAACTACGTTTATGTCTACATATGTTGTACTATGCATGCGTGTGGTGTGTGTATTGTAATAAATTAGATTTATTATTTTTATTTCTTCCGCTGTGCACATGTTTACGAAATATGTTCGAACACACACTCGCCGCGGTGTCGGAAACCCAACAGTGGTATCAGAGCCAGGTTGTGTTTCGACATAATCATAAAATTATTTTGCGATAGTCGTAATGGTATTTATGAAAATTTTCTACTTTTGGAAAGTTAGAAGTATTTATGGAAATTTTTAATTTTGGAAAGTCTAGAAGTATTTATGAAAATCTTCTACTTTTGGAAAGTTAGAAGTATTTATGGAAATTGATATTTTCCATAAATAAAATATTTGATTAGATTTGGAAATTTATTTCCTAATTTAATCATGATTTTATTTGGGAAAACAAATCTTAAAATATTTTATTTCCATAAGTAGTTTTGATGATTTAGGAAATTTGTTTCCTAAATTGACTTTCCTTAATCAACACTTTCCACAAATAAAATATGTGATTAGATTTGGAAATTTGTTTCCTAATTTAATCATGATTTGATTTGGAGAATAAAATCTCAAACATATTTTATTTCCATAAATAGTTATGACATATAAGGAATTTTTGTACATGTCATAATTGTATGTCATGTAATTGCATTAGATGCATATCATTATACCATGCGTGTTGTGACATATAGATGTATGTCATATATGTCATGTCATATAGATAATAGTTATTTGCATGCAAAGAGGATGAGACATAAAAACCCTTACTCAATATTAAAGCCTACACCTTCCATTAATATGGTTAGAACCAGAGTTCCGTTTCTTGTTTGAGTTATTGGACTCTCTCCAAGCCCGGCTCGAACTCGAACATGTTCAAACTATGGAATAGTTTAATACGAATATGGTAAGAGTCAGAGGTCAATCGTTAGCTTTGGTTGTTGGACTCTCTCCAAGCCGAGCTAATTGGTTGAATGTACTCTAACCATATTAAAAATATTTCTTGATTAATGGGTTGGCTTTAACCTGGAGCATCGACTTGTTGGACTCTCTCCAAGGTCGATGTGAAGGGAGGTGAAGTTGGGTGCTATGCATATGATGCATACTTGTTAATGTGTTAACAACCCGATGTATGTGTGAACATTCAATTAGTTGATAGCACATTGTGATAGTTGCATATATGTGATATGCAATCGGTATATTTGATACCTACCATCGTAGTTATGAATGACTTGTTGGACTCTCTCCAAGGTTGTTCATGTCTATGTTGGATATCAGCCCATTCAGAGATGGACCTACGATCTCTCGAAGTGATTTTGGGGTTTTTGAAATTCGAAAAATGAATGGGATTTATAAATGTATGTTGATGCATTTTAAAATTATTTTCTCATATATGCTAGTTTTGTATTTCTAGGTTAATCGATTGATCATGACGTCTTTGAATTTGTGCACTATTTTTGATTCAAACAAATTGACTGGGCCTAACTTCCTGGAATTCTTAGAAACTTGAGAATTGTTCTCAAGGCGGAAAAGCTAGCATATGTCCTTGAAGAGCCTCTTCCCAACCGTCCTAGGGATGATGCAACTCCAGACCAATTGTTGGTCTATTAGAAATATGTGGCAGATTCTGAACTGGCGAGTTGCATCATGCTAGCTGCGATGGTACATGAGCTGCAAAAGCAGCATGAGCATATAGATGCTAATACCATAGTCTTCCATCTTCATGAGTTGTTTGATGAGCAAGCGAGATCTGAAAGGTTCGAAGTCTCCAGGCTCCTCTTCACCTCTAAGATGCAAGAAGGTTCGTCTGTAGTGCAGTTTATGCTAAAGATGAATGAGTACATTGAGCGGCTGGCCACCCTCGGGTTTGTGATGGATCATGAATTAAGTATTGACTTAATTCTGCATTGTTTGCCCAAGAGTTTCTCACAATTTGTGATGAACTATCGGATGAACAAATTAGAATCCACTATTCCTGAGCTCCTCAATATGCTGAAGACTATGGAGCCTTCTGTGAAGCATGAGGAGAAGGCGGTTCTGTTAGTTGATTCCTCAAAGAAAGGTTCTAAGAGGAAGGCAAAGGAACAGAAGAAAGGGAAGAACAAAAAGGCTAAGAAGGCAGAACCAGCACAAAAGGGCACTTGCCATCATTGTGGCAAGGAAGGCCACTGGCGAAGAAACTACAAGATTTATCTTGAGTCCGTGAAGAAGAAGAAGGCATCCGATGCCCCATCCTCTTCAGGTATTTTCGTTATTGATTGTCATTCTATTTCCTTAGACACTTGGGTATTGGATACTGGGTATGGCTCACATATATGTAATGACATACAGGGGCTAAGGAATAGAAGAAGACTCGTCAGAGGGGAGTCAAATTTGCGAGTTGGCAATGGAGCAAAGGTTGCTGCGGTCGCCATCGGAACTTATTTGCTGAAACTCCCTAGTGGACTAGTCTTAGAACTGGACAATTGCTATTGTATTCCTTCTCTAATAAAGAACATTGTATCTATTTCCTGCTTAAATAGAAATGGTTACCATTTGACGTTTAGTAATAATTGTTGTTATATAACTTTGAATAGTGTACTTTATGGAATTGGAACTTTGAGCAATGGTATTTATACGTTGGACGTATCCAGTGACATTTTCAATATTGAAGCGAGCAACAAGCGTGCTCGAAAAGATAATCAATTAGACTCCTACATGTGGCATTGTAGTCTTGGCCATGCAAGCAAGAAATGCATGTCCGAATTACATCGATGTGGAATTCTGGAATCGTTTGAATTGGATTCATATGATACATATGAAACATGCTTAAAAGGCAAGATGACTAAGTTACCTTTTATAGGAAAAGGTGATAGAGTGGGAGAGTTGCTAGGTCTAATACATACTGATGTGTGTGGACCTATGTCAACCCAAGCTTTAGGAGGCTATAACTACTTCATTACCTTCACCGATGACCACTCACAGTTTGGGTATGTTTTCTTGATGAAACACAAGTCTGAAGCCTTTGAAAGGTTCAAAGAATTCAGAAATGAAGTAGAGAAACAACATGACAAGAGTATTAAAATACTTCGATCGGATCAAGGTGGTGAATACTTAAGTCAAGAGTTTCTAGATTATCTAAAAGACAATGGTATATTATCTCAATAGACTCCGCCATATACACCACAATATAATGGTGTATCTAAGAGGCATAACTAGACTTTGTTGGACATGATCAGGTCAATGATGAATCATGTGAATCTTCCCAAGTCTTTTTGGGGCTATGCGCTTCAGACAGCTGTTTACTTGTTAAACAGAATGCCAACCAAGGTAGTCTTCACTACTCCATATGAGATATAGAATAGTAAGAAACCTCATGTATCTTACTTGAAGATATGGGGTTGTCCTGCTTATGTGAAGAGGACTGTATTAGACAAATTGGATGCTAAGTCTGATAAATGTCTATTTATTGGATATCCTAAGGAAACAAGGGGTTACCAATTCTATCATCCTGTGGAGCAAAAGGTATTTGTTTCAAGGCATGCTGTGTTTCTAGAGAAAGAGTTTCTCTTGCAAGAAAATAGAGAGAGTGTCGTCGAGCTTGAGGAGGCTCGAGAGACTCAAATAGACATTGATGAGATACCTGGTGAAGCACAACAGCTGATAACTCATAGTGATGAGTAATCGGTTGGACCTATTGAAACACCACATCTTCGTAGATCTGGTAGAACACGCAATATTCCTGAGAGATATGGATTTCTCATAAGTGAATCGAACGACGTGTTACTCATTGATGATGAGGAGCCTACCAGTTATGAAGAAGTTCTGACAAGTTCAGAAAGGGATAAGTGGCTTGAAGCCATGAAGTCGGAAATGGATTCCATGTATGAAAACCAAGTTTGGAACTTGGTTGACCCACCTGAAGGCATAAAACCTATAGGGTGCAAGTGGGTTTTCAAGAAGAAAACTGACATGGATGGTAATGTGATTACCTATAAGGCTAGATTGGTGGCGAAAGGATATCGTCAAAAGCAAGGTGCTGATTATAACGAAACCTATTCGCTTGTTGCTATGCTAAAATTCATTCATATGCTCCTTGCCATAGCGGCTCATTATGATTATGAGATATGGTAGATGGATATGAAAACAACTTTTCTTAATGGAAACCTACTCGAGGACGTGTATATGATACAACCTGAGGGGTTCACATTGGTTGATAAAACCAAGGTATGCAAATTGCGACGGTCCATAAATGGATTGAAGTAAGCATCCAGGAGCTGGAATATCTGTTTTGATGAGACAATCAAAAAGTTTGATTTCTCATAAAATCCAGACGAACCTTGTGTGTACAAGAAGGTTAGTGGGAGTGCAGTCGTGTTCCTAGTATTGTATGTCGATGACATATTACTTATAGGAAACGATGTTTCAGTCTTACAGTCATTTAAGATTTAGTTGTCCAAGACATTCTCCATGAAAGACCTGGGAGAAGCAACCTACATCCTCGGGATTAAGATCTATAGAGATAGATCGAAACGGTTGCTTGGTCTTTCGCAGTCTACATATATAGACCGAGTCCTAAAGAGATTTAGCATGTCAGAATCCAAGAAAGGTTTCCTACCCATCAGGCATGGGATACACCTTTCGAAGTCTATGTGTCCGTGCACAGAAGATGAGAGGATTTGCATGAGTAAGATTCCCTATGCATCCGTAATAGGATCTATCATGTATGCTATGTTATGTACAAGGCTCGATGTATCGTACGCTCTGAGTGTCACGAGTAGATACCAGTCTGATCCAGGAATGGATCATTGGGCGGCTGTTAAGACAATCCTTAAGTACTTGAGAAGAACTAAGGATGTGTTCCTAATATATGGAGAAGGGGACATGGTGATACGCGGGTATACAGATGCCAGCTTTCAGATAGACAAGGATGATTCAAGGTCTCAGTCTGGATACGTGTTCACCTTGAATGGGGGCACAGTGAGTTGGAAAAGTTCCAAACAAGACACTGTAGCAGATTCTACTACTGAGGCAGAATATATTGCAGCTTCGGAAGTAGCAAAGGAAACAGTTTGGATCAAGAAGTTCATTTATGAACTTGGTGTGGTTCCAGCCATTGTTGAAGCAATACCGGTCTACTGTAACAACAATGGAGCAATTGCACAAGCGAAAGAGCCAAGGTCTCATCAACGATCCAAACATGTGCTTCGTCGCTATCATCTGATCAGAGAGATCATTAGTAGGAAGGAAATACAAATCAAGAAAATCCCCATTGAAAGGAACTTAGTGGATCCTTTGACTAAGACATTACCTCAAAGTAAGTTTGAGGGTCATGTTAGAGCCTATGGTATTGGATACCATAGTGATTGACATTATGCCAAGTGGGAGTTTGTTAGTAATATATGAGAGATGTCCTAAGTCAATCGCCTTATGTTTGAACCATTTATATGATAAATGAAGATTCACTATTTGAGTATACATGTTTTCATGTATTTGATTAGATCTTAAACTCATTTACTGAATGTCCACGATACGATTCACAGCATGAGAGAATTTATGATTGGATCACAACTAGTGAGTATCTCTACATGTGTAATTGTGATGTATTAGAATTATCCCTAGTCGATGAATTGATGGATTTGTACACCATCAATTCTGTCGAGACTAGCACGAGGTATACTCCTTGGTGTATCCAAACAGCTAATTCTCACTAGCTAGAGACATTGTGATGTCTGGAGTTAATTATGGATGCTAGTTATGGTAACTAGTTCATTGGAGTGACCAGCCGTAAGACTTCATATGGTTCTCTGCATATATAGATATGTCAATGAAGTTCTTACTGTAGCTTAAGTGCGATGTTCCTTTGACTTTCGGTATTCAATTCATCTTGATCATGAAGACTTATACTTTGACATCTTAAGCAAGCATCTCTAAGGAGATGTGGACCCGGGATGATTGGGTATAAGTCAAAGTGATCGAAGGTGTTTGAATAGCCTATAAAGGATTCACCACTCCTTGCGAGATGTATACCCATGGCCTCTCGTCGGATTGTTACTAAAGTCTTTGGTCAAAGCATTACATGTTTAGAGTATGGTACTCTTGGATACATGTGCAGTAACTAGAATCCGTAGGACGAGGAAATGATACTTGGGCTAAGTGTGACGTAGTCAACCTAGTGGGGACTGACACTATAGACCATGTCCTGAACCAAGTGGGTATAAGATAAATGAAGGGAATGGGGCACGATTCATTATAGCTGCTGAAGGGTTTCAGAAATAGTTCTGGATCAACCGTTGATCTTTTCGATTAATTGGGGATCATGATGTACTACTAAGTTTCACTCATGATCGTTCTATAATTGATGGTTAATTATAGACGACCAACATAAACCGAGAACCTATTTGGTCACATGCACAACGAGCATAATCCGAAGGATTTAAAATGAGTTTGAGAATGAGATTCTCAGACCGAGAGAAACTAGGTTTGGTTGGACCAAACAAGGAGCGAGTATGAAATCGTTTCAGTCGCAATGGATGCGTGGATGGGTCATGTCTTATGAAGACATGATGGATGAACAAAATTGGTTTGGTTCTAATCCAATGGTGGAGAATAAACCAAAGGGGTTTGGTTTGTTTTAAAATGAATGAACCAAAGTTAGTTCGGTTCGTTTTAACTTAAAATAGACCAAATTGGTTTGGTTTATTTTAACTTAAATTAATGGAGCGAGTTAATGGGTTTTGGTTATGAACCAATAACCATTAGGAGAATTTGTTCTCTATAAAATAGGGCTCAAGGGTTTAATGAGAGCCCTAATCCAAGTTGTCGCCCCCTCCCTTTTCTCTTCTTGTGGTCGGTGCCCATACCCTAGCCACCGCCCACCCTTGTGCTGCCATCCAAGATCCTTGCCAGCATCCAAGCTTCATCCAACGATCCTCCGGCGACCCTCCGGTGATCTTCCTTGGCTCCAGCGACAAGGTGAGCATCTAGCTTCCTTATTTGGCCGGCGCTAATCCTCCACCAAAGCTGTCCAGTTTTCTGGACAGCTTGTTTATTTCGTGTCGTAGCGTCATTTGGATGACTTTTGGAGCTCCGACAGTGGCTACTTTGCCAGAGATTCGATCTATGGTAATCCTCATAGGTGGAGGACGAAGGATTCGTCAAACAGTTGGCGAATACCTCTCCGGAAAAGCGAGTTTTTGACGACTCGTTTTGAATCCGAATTTTGATTCAGATTGTGATCTTCTCTTGATCACATCGTCTTCGACATGAGGCTAGTGACTCGTACGAAGACGAGGCTCGTGACTTAGTGAAGTCATCCCGAAGATACTCGCCATGGATACGGATAGAGACGATTCTAGCGAGGGTCGCTCCGGTTGATGTCTTTCCCGCTACACGTGATACGTCAGGTATACGTAGAATAAATTTCCTTTTATTGCAAAATTTGAAACTACGGTTATGTCTACATATGTTGTACTATGCATGCGTGTGGTGTGTGTGTTGTAATAAATTAGATTTATTATTTTTATTTCTTCCGTTATGCACATGTTTATGAAACATGTTCGAACACACACTCGCTGCGGTGCCGGAAACCCAACAGTGGTATCAGAGCCACGTTGTGTTTCGACATAATCGTAAAATTGTTTTGCTAATAGTTGTTGAAAGAGAGAATGCATCTTGACTCTCAAGGGAGAAAGGAAACATAGAAGTTGTCTAACTGAGCAAAGAGAGGCTGGCGTTGGCGAAGAGGAAGAAGAAAGTTGAAAGACGGAAGGAAACAAAAATGAAAAAGAGGGAAGACGAAAAGTCTTATATGGGGCGCAAGATGTACTTATGGTGTTAATTGGGCTTCAAAGCAGAGATGTGGGCCCTTAGGAGGTGTGTAATTGTAACTTATTCTCTTTATGACCCATTATCAGCCAATGTCGTTATCCCCACATAGCAGAAGAATGGAGGCGTATGGCTTCGGAGCAGAAATATGGCCCCATGAAGGTATACATCGTATTTTTCTTAAGGCCTGGCCTCAGCTAAAGTCATTATCCCCATCTAACGTATGAATGAAGGAATAAGAGCAGAGTGAAAAAATTCTTCCGACCTGAGGGGACAGAGCCCTAGGTCAGGTCATCACACTTTTTTATGGCTCGGTGTTAGCCGAAGCCGTTATACCCGTGCGGTGGTGGAACGGAGGAGTAGGGTTTAAGGTAAGAACACTTGAGAAGAATGGAAGAGTGAAAAAATTCTTTCGACCTGAGGGGGCAGAGCCCTAGATCAGGTCGTCACACTTTTTTATGGCTCGGTGTTAGTTGAAGATGTTATCCCCGTGCGGTGGTAGAACGGAGGAGTAGAGTTTAAGGTAAGAACACCTGTAAAAAATGGCAAAGTGAAAAAATCCTCCTGATCTGATGGGGCAAAGCCCTAGATCAGGTCATCACACTTTTTTATGGCTCGGTGTTAGCCGAAGCCGTCATCCCCGTGCGGTGGTGGAACGAAGGAGTTGGGTCTAAATGCACAACATCATGCAATGGCAGAGTAAAAGATTTTTCTGGCTCGACCAGGTGAAGCCCTAGGTCAGGCCATCACTATTTTCTTTGCTAGCCTTCCAAGC
The DNA here is from genome assembly GCA_025175895.1 of Wurfbainia villosa. NCBI lineage: Eukaryota > Viridiplantae > Streptophyta > Magnoliopsida > Zingiberales > Zingiberaceae > Wurfbainia > Wurfbainia villosa. The sequence continues at coordinate 87,051,970 of CM046004.1, forward strand.
AAGCAGATATCCCCATATGGTGGAGGATCAAAGGAGTTGGGTTTAAGGTAGATGCACTTTCGAAGAAATAAAACGGCGGAGTGAAAAATTCATCCAACCTGACCAGGTGAAGCCCTAGTTCAGGTCGTCACTATTCTTATTGTTTGCCTGCAAGACAAGTAGATATCCCCGTATGGTGGTGGATCGGAGGAGTTGGGTTCAAGGTAGATGCAAGAAAGAAGATATAGCGGCAGATTGGAAGAGCTGAATCTGTGCGTAGTTATATACATTATTTTTATCCCCGTGCGGTGGTGGATCGAAAGAGCTGAGTTTTATCTCAGCTATATATATTATTTTTATCCCCGTGCAGTGGTGGATCGGAAGAGTTGAGTTTTACCTCAGCTATATATATCATTTTTATCCCCATGCGGTGGTGGATCGGAATAGCTGAGTTTTACCTCAGCTATATATATTATTGTTATCCCCGTGCGGTGGTGAATCGGAAGAGCTGAGTTTTACCTCATCTATATATATTATTGTTATCCCCGTGTAGTGGTGGATCGGAAGAGCTGAGTTTTACCTCAGCTATATATATTATTGTTATCCCCGTACGATGGTGGATTGGAAGAGCTGAGTTTTACCTCAACTATATATATCATTTTTATCCCCGTGTGGTGGTGGATCGGAAGAGCTGAGTTTTACCTCAACTATATATATTATTATCCCCGTGCGGTGGTGGATCGGAAGAGCTGAGTTTTACCTCAGCTATATATATTATATTTATCCTCGTTCAGTGGTGGATTGGAAGAGCAGAGTTTTACCTCAACTATATATATTATTGTTATCCCCGTGCGGTGGTGGATCGGAAGAGTTGAGTTTTACCTTAGCTATATATATTATTGTTATCCTCGTGCGGTGGTGGATCGGAAGATCTGAGTTTTACCTCAGCTATATATATTATTATCCCCATGCGGTGGTGGATCGGAAGAGCTGAGTTTTACCTCAGCTATATATATTATTGTTATCCCCATGCGGTGGTGGATCGGAAGAGCTGAGTTTTACCTCAGCTATATATATTATTTTTATCTCCGTGCGATGGTGGATCAGAAGAGCTGAGTTTTACCTTAACTATATATATTATTTTTATCCCCGTACGATGGTGGATCGGAAGAGCTGAGTTTTGCCTCAGCTATATATATTATTTTTATTTTTATCTGCATGCGGTGGTGGATCGAAAGAGCTAGGTTTTCACCCAGCTATATATGTATATATATATTATCCCTGCGTGATGGGGAATTGGGAGAGTTGTAGGTTTACTTGATTTCTGTATAGTGAAGAGGTGTTGAGGCCTCAAGCGGGAGAAAGAAGGCTGGAGAGATGGATGGGTTGAAAAGAATATTGGCGAAAACTCAGTAAGTTTTATTTGCCAGTAGAGTTGACATATTTTAACTTGTTATTCCTATAATGCGCATTTAGCAAAGAAGAGACACATGCAATCTGGAGCGATGAAAATTTCATTGATAGAGGAAAGTTACATAACACAGCCTTTCTGAAAGAGAAAATAATATATGAGGCCCCCTCTTCATGGGGAATTACAGTTCTTCCCGAGGGGGTACCGAAGATGCTCTTTATGCGCTCTGTGGTCAAGCACAATTAGCGTAGTAATCTTCCTGAGAACATTTGCTTGGACAGATTCCTTTGAGATACCATCAGCTCTTGACGCAGAGAATAGTTGTGAGTAGAAACTATCCGCATGCATCACTTCAAATCTTGAACCCGTTCTTCCAACTCCTCGTTATGATGTTGCTCTTCAGTCTGTCTCTCTGGAGGAAGAGAGTTACTACCTTGCTCAGATGAGTGTTCCATGGCGCAAGAAGGAGGAAGGAGAAATGTGCACTAACAGGACAACAGTTGGGGTTTCTTATAGATAAAAAAGAGGGATATTAATTGACCTTCTTGGGAAGTAGAGGCATTAAATGCAGATAAAGGGGGAAGATGTAAGGGTCATAGTGGGGGTTGTTGGGCGCAGTAATTCTGAAAAGACTATCAGTGTTTCACGAAAAGGGCAAGTATGGAGCCAACTTAGCTGATGTGGAGATCGATCCTTTTCTGAAAATATTCCTTAGTTGGATTACGCGAAGTCGACCTAGTCCAAAAAGGGTTATTGTCATCGAAGGTTTTTATTGAAATAGTTTGGAGTTTGCGAGACATAGAAAAGACAAGTATAGATACTCATTCCTTTTTATTAATATACCAAATGATGGTTACAATAATTAAACTCTGGTTTATACAGATTTATTATTATCATTATTAGTAGGAGAGTTGGCGGAGGACTCCTTTGCAGGAAGGGGCGCCAGAACGACCCTGTAAAGGTCGCCTTGGGCCCGTGGTGATGCAGGCAGATTTTCGACTGGAGGGAGCGGAGGAACCTCCTTTGGAGGGACTGGAAGGAAAGCTAGGGCGGGAGGAAGCGGAGGAAGTTCAGCGGAAGCCCGAGGATCTCCCACTGTGTGTTCCCAGGTCATCGAGGGGTTCCAGACTCGGTTGCGAAAGGAAGGGAAGGGGGCCCAAAAAGACCTCCTGACGTTGGGAGTCAAGGCATTGGCCGACGCAGGAGGAGGAGGAGGAGGTCGGTATGCTGAGGTGGTCGTGGATCGGGTAGCAGATTCTTGGGAGGATCCTGCGTCCAGATTATACAACTTAAAGGAGTCAAAATCGGAGGTTATGTTGATGGGGTGTTCGGCGGAAGCCATGAGGGTAAGATGGGGGATAGCTAGGACTCGCAGTAACAATTTATAATCGAAGGGGGAAGGTTTGTATTCATCCTTGGGAAGGGAGAGAAGATGAAAGGGCGAGGGAAGTAATGGCGTCAGCATGGGGAATAATCGAGATATAAGTCTTGGAGTGGGCAATTACCTCCTTATCTGAGGAGACGAAGTGGCGAGGCTATTTAATTTTTACCGAGCGAAAATTGACTTTGGTAAGAAGAGGGTAAAGATGAGGATAGCCTGAACGGATTCCCAAGCAGAAGATTTTAATAGTCGACTAGCACTCTGAAGGGTGGAGAATCTGTCGTAATGAACGAAGGAATAGTCTAGAGATAACCTCGAGAATTCCTGATCAGCAATAATTCATACGCAGAAGGCAACACAGGGCATTACAATTTTAAAAAATTCTTTATTAAATGAGAAGTCGATCTGTACTATGAGGAAGACACGACAATTATAATTCAAGGAGCTCAGGAGGACATTTGGCTAGAGCCACTTCCGGGTCCAGATAGCTTGTGTCAACACCTTGTTAGTAATATATGAGAGATGTCCTAAGTCAATCGCCTTATATTTGAACCATTTATATGATAAATGAAGATTCACTATTTGAGTATACATGTTTTCATGTATTTGATTAGATCTTAAACTCATTTACTGAATGTCCACGATATGATTCATAGCATGAGAGAATTTATGATTGGATCACAACTAGTGAGTATCTCTACATGTGTAATTGTGATGTATCAGAATTATCCCTAGTCGATGAATTGATGGATTTGGACACCATCAATTCTGTCGAGACTAGCACAAAATATACTCCTTGGTATATCCAAGCAGCTGATTCTCACTAGCTGGAGACATTGTGATGTCCGGAGTTAATCGTGGATGCTAGTTATGGTAACTAGTTCATTGGAGTGACCAACCGTAAGACTTCATATGGTTCTTTGCATATATAGATATGTCAATGAAGTTCTTACTGTAGCTTAAGTGCGATGTTCCTTTGACTTGCGGTATTCAAGTCATCTTGATCATGATGACTTATGCTTTGACATCTTAAGCAAGCATCTCTGAGGAGATGTGGACTCGGGATGATTGCGTATAAGTCAAAGTGATCGAAGGTGTTTGAATAGCCTATAAAGGATTCACCACTCCTTGCGAGGAGATGTATACCCATGGCCTCTCGTCGGATTGTTACTAAAGTCTTTGGCCAAAGCATTACATGTTTAGAGTAAGGTACTCTTGGATACATGTGCAGTAACTAGAATCCGTAGGATGAGGAAATGATACTTGGGCTAGGTGTGACGTAGTCAACCTAGTGGGGACTGACACTATAGACCATGTCCTGATCCAAGTGGGTATAAGATGAGTGAAGGGAATGAGACACGATTCATTGTAGCTGCTGAAGGGTTTTAGAAATAGTTCTGGATTAATCGTTGATCTTTTCGGTTAATTGGGGATCATGATGTACTACTAGGTGCCACTCATGATCTTTCTATAATTAATGATTAATTATAGACGACCAACATAAACCGAGAACCTATTTGGTCACATGCACAACGAGCGTAATCCGAAGGATTTAAAACGAGCTTGAGAATGAGATTCTCAGACCGAGAGAAACTAGGTTTGGTTGGACAAAACAAGGAGCGAGCATGAAATCGTTTCAGTCGCAATGGAAGCGTGGATGGGTCGTGTCTTATGAATACATAATGGATGAACTAAATTGGTTTGGTTCTAATCCAATGGTGGAGAATAAACCAAAGGGGTTTGGTTTGTTTTAAAACGAATGAACCAAAGTTGGTTCGGTTCGTTTTAACTTTAAATAGACCAAATTGGTTTGGTTTATTTTAACTTAAATTAATGGAGCGGGTTAACGGGTTTTGGTTATGAACCAATAACTATTAGGAGAATTTGTTCTCTATAAAATAGGGCTCAAGGGTTTAATGAGAGCCCTAATCCAAGTTGCCGCCCCCTCCCTTTTCTCCTCTTGTGGTCGGCCCCCTATACCCTAGCCACTGCCCACCCTTGTGCTGCCGTCCAAGATCCTTACCAGCATCCAAGCTTCAGCCGGCTATCCTCCGGTGACCCTCCGGTGATCTTCCTTGGCTCCGGCGACAAGGTGAGCATCTAGCTTCCTTATTTGGCCGGCGCCAATCCTCCACCAATGCTGTCCAGTTTTCTGGACAGCTTGTTTATTTCATGTCGGAGCATCGTTTGGATGACGTTTGGAGCTCTGACAGCGGCTACTTTGCCTGGGATTCAATCTCCGGTAATCCTCATAGGTGGTGGACGAAGGATTCGTCAAACGGTTGGTGAATACTTCTCCGGAGAAGCGAGTTTTTGAGGACTCATTTTGAATCCGAATTTTAATTCAGATTGTGATCTTCTCTCGATCACATCGTCTTCGACACGAGGCTAGTGACTCGTACGAAGACAAGGCTCGTGACTTAGTGAAGTCATCCCGAAGATACTCGGCATGGATACAGATAGAGGCGATTGTAGCGAGGGTCGCTCCGGTTGATGTCTTTCCCGCTACACATGATATGTCAGGTATACGTAGAATAAATTTCCTTTTATAACAAAATTTGAAACTACGGTTATGTCTACACATGTTGTATTATGCATGTGTGTGGTGTGTGTGCTGTAATAAATTAGATTTATTATTTTTATTTCTTCCGCTGTGCACATGTTTACGAAACATGTTCGAACACACACTCGCCGCGGTGCTGGAAACCCAACACACCTGGTGGAGGGTAGCCCTCGGCGGCATTCAAAGAGGAAGATTCTTCGAAACCTATCAAGAATAGCTGCACGCCCTTTTGAGCATATCTCATTTTCAGGTCAGCTTCCTGCTCTTTCAACCAGGACTGACACTCAGCTAGCTGGACGACCAAGGCATCCCTTTCTTTTGCTACCGTCGTGGCTTGGTGACCCAGAGAAGCCAGAGCTTCAGAGTGCTCCTTCTAGAATTCTTATTGCTAGGTGATTATTGAAGATAGCATCCCCGGAAGCACGGACACCTTCACAAATAGGTCTTCTTGGTGGTGCCGGCAAGACTCCAAAGTGGTTCTCCAGGTTTGGTGTTCCTGTTAGAGTTGGAGTATAGTTGTAGAAGATTCAGCATCCTGGAATTTCGCCTCGGCAAGAAACTTTTTATGTTCTTCCAGTTCTTGCGTGAGGAGGGGGGTCTACTGAAGCTGGCTAGATTGTAGGAACAGCTGCTGCTGAAGGTCCTCGATCTTTTTCTGAAGTTCCTATTGCTCACTTGGGGCCATTACCAGTTGGGTCGTCAAATCATCACATTGGGCGACCAGGGTGGACTCCTTTTGTTTGCCTTCATTCAATTGTTGTGCCATTTTCTTCTGCTGAGTAAGGGAGGCAGTGTAGCGAGCAGACATGGTGGATTGATAATTCACTATGCCTAGTGTGGTTTCGTTGCAGGCTTTAACTGCCTGGGATGGGAAACAGAGTATTAGGGGAATAAACACTAGCCTGTACGCCACAATTATGAAAGAGGGAAGAATTTACCTCTGTCAAAGATCTGCATAGGCGCTCATAAGGGCTCTGCATTTGGGACTGATTGAAGAGCCGCACTTCCTCAGTACTACGGATCCTAAGGGAGGATCCTAAAGAAATAGATGGGGGGGGGGGGGGTCAAAAGGGGGAAGATTCCCTCCAACCAAAAAAGACTTCGTCATAGACGTGGGGGGAATAGAAGGGTCCATGACCAGAATAGGAGCGGGAGAAGAAGGTAAATATGTATGGGTATCTATAAGAGGAGAGTTGATCGGAGAGTTAACCCTTGGGGAAGGTTGGAAAAGGAGACGAAACAACGGAAGGAGAAGGGGAAAGTTTTTCTCGTGGGAAAGAAATAGGGGCGACTAAGGCAGTTTCTTCTGTGCGGGGTTCGTAGATGATTAGGCGTCGGTGCCTATTTAATTTTAGGGGAGAAGGCGGAGGAGAAGAATGAGATGAAGAGGATACGGGAATAGAAGAGGAACTGGGAGCGCCCTCCTTGCGAAGGCAAAGTTTCTTGCGAGGAGAAGAAGGAATAGTTGGGGATTTGCCCTTGCTGCATTTCTTGGAAGGCTTATTCTTCTTTACTGCCGCAATTTCCTCCCCTTTGATGAAGGCTTCCTGCATCAGGTTGTTTGCAAAATCAACAGTTAGAAAGTATGTTGGCCATAAAGGTTGTTTTGTATCAGAGTATGAGCAACGTCCTACCTATGGCGCCTGGATCGTTCAAGGGGAAAGGGGACAGCTCATAGTAACTGAAGAGGGGAGGCTTCATCAGATGGTCCGAGCTATAATGGTACTCTCTTAACACTCGGTAGACCTCCGAAAAGGGGCATTGAGTCCTACTCTTATGGAAGGAAGGTAGCTTGGACAGATCCAACTCCCACATATCAGAGTAGGGGAGGGGCATGGGAAGTTGAGCGAAAAAATAGAGAGCTTCCCATCCCTTGTGGGAAGAGGGCATGTTTACCAAAAATTGACATTCTGGATGGCTAGAAAGGTAAAAGAGGCCCTCCTTAGAAGATTTCAGTTGGAAGAAGCAATGAAATATCAGTGGAGACAGGGAAAGATCTAAATGTCAGAATATTATGATTTCCCCCAATAATATACGGAAAGAATTAGGGGTAAATTGATTGACGGGCAACTTGTAAAAGTCCAAAATCTCTAGGTAGGCAGGGGGCACAGGTAAAGATAAACCATTTAACAGCTGTTCAGAGAAGAAGCAGTGAAAGCCTGGCGGGGGGAGATGGGGTCGATAAGAGGTGGTCTTGAAACGACAAAGTATAGAGGGATCTATGTGTTGGTGACTACAGTCGAAGAAATAATGCTGACTGTTTAGTTGAGTGACATGTTCGTACCAAGGGTGTGAGGTCGGGTTCTTCGGAGCCATAGGTGTAGAGGGGAGAGGAGCACTTACTTGAGGGATGAGGATGAAACACTTGCGAAAAAGGAGGCTAGGGCACCTGACCACCATCGAAGAGAATCGTCAGAAGAGGGAGAAGGAAGGGCTAAGTCGCTAAAGCCTAGGTTGTTCGTAAATAGGGGAAGAAGAGAACTTATGTAGGGTTCTTGCGACTTTTCGACTACTTAATGGAAAAAAGAAAAGCGGGGCCCATGGGCCCAATAAGCCGCTTCGAGCATATAGAGTAAGGTAACGGGAAAAGCTAAATTTGAATTAATAAGGGGAGGACATATGAGAAATGCTACACTCATAAAGTCAAACTTAGCATTTCGTTTGACTATTTTTAGGGGGTGACTAATGATACTGTTGCTACCTTTTCCCCGTAATTGAAATAAAAGAATCCGTGTAAAAGACACTGTCTAAACCGAAGAACCGGTTCGGCAAAGCAGGTTTGAGAGAACCGGTTCGGCAAAATCGGTCTGAAAGAACCGGTTCGACGAAGTAGGTCTAGGAGAAAATGGCTCGGTAAGGTAGGTCAGGGAAATTGGCTTGGCGGAATGAGTCTGAAGATTGACTCTGTATGGGGAGTATAGGAGTTGGCTCGGGCTATTATAGGAAGTCTGAGGTAGGGAGTCTAAGAGCTATACTAAGCCTAGGCGGTAGCTTTAGGCTAGCTTCACGAAGGGCAAGAGGGTGAAAAAGAAAGATTAGAATATTTTTCGAAATGTTTATAAGAGTTTGTTACGTAACGGATTAGGACCCTACATAATATTCGGAGGAGTCTTCACTCTCCATTTCTGTAACAGAATGATTCTCTAGGTAAGCGAAGTGGCCACGTGTACGGTGAAGGAAGGTGTTCGTTACGTGATAGCTGGCAAAGAAGGAGGAGGAAAAAAAAGGCAGAGGAGGGGCGAGAGAGAGGGAGGATCCATAATTTTCCAAAAGCGAGAGACGAAGACACACTTGAGGGGGAGAGCAACCACATCGCCGGAGAGGAAGAAGAAGAAAGGAAGAAGGAGACGAGGAGAGTAGCGAGCTTCATTTTCTTTCAATCTTTGTATATTGAGCTAATTGTAAGAGGTTTCTTCCTCCGCCTCTGGAAGCTTTTTCCACGAAGGAGGAAGTTCATAGTGAAAGTGCTTTGGCACCGTAGCTCGTGAGAGAGTTCACCCCGTGGAGTAGGAATCCTCATTCCGAACCACGTAAAACTCTGTGTCTGTGTTCTCTTCTTTGGTTGTTAGTATTTTTCTATTCGTGTTCTATTACTATTGCGGTCGGGAGAGAACCCTAAGTCTCCTGTACACCTCTTAGTGTTGAAGGGAGGTAAGAAAATCCGTCTATGACCGCATCAGATAGCTTCTCAATTAACTGCAAAATAGAAAGAAAAGCAGAAAACAAGTGAAATAAGCCTCCCATCATTGATTGTTGCATTTGTAAGCAGACACTATTCCTTTAACTATATCTGCATGCATATGCATGTAAAATAATCAGCCAAATTAACTATTAAAAAGTTACGAGCATACAACTAAGCTTTGAACATACTCCTATCCAGGATTCTTTGCTATATCTCTTTTCCTCAAAATGCATACTCCTAAAATTATCTGAAACTTCTCCAATCTCAATGTTAATGTACTCTGTGAATCATGTTTAACCTTCCATTATGAGGCTGAATCCAAGCCTCTTTTGTCATTGTAGACCTTGGATGAATTTAGTGTTGCATCTCCTTGTTGGAATACCTTGTCTAAGGTTGAATCTCTGACTGATCTCTCCATAGTCCACTACATGTGGGATTGATGACTTTTCATTCTTCACGGTTGGACAAGGAAACTTGTGGACCATAAACTAAAAAACACCAAATAAATGAATATACAACAAAACAATCAAAAGGTACTCTAGAAGCAAAATCATACAATGTGATTAACTTCTGATTCAGGTCGCAGTTCAGTCGCAGCAGATACAAACTCTTTTCCATATTTCTTTTCAAAGATAAGAAGAATTCGGCTAAGCTCTGGAATGTCTGAGCACCTTGGAGAAGCAAAGATCAAGCTCGAAACTCCTTTTAGATCTAGCGGGCACTCCCTAAAATGTTAAGGAAAATTTAGGACTTGTTCAAAGTTTATTGATACTTGATTGATAGCAAAGTAATAACCTTTGTTTAGCAATGATAGGTAGGCGAGCAAACATCAGCTCACAAAAAAGTTCAATGATGTCATTAGCTGCCATAACATTTTGTTCACGTATAACATGCTCAACCTACAAAAAAATGCCATCAATATAATTAATTTCAAGAAATTACCAAAAGATACACATTGTTCAACATATTCAAAGTATATATATTGTGTGTGTGTGTGTATGTATATTATATCTCAAAAGGAATTCCAAAAGTTTGCATGCTAGGAAGCTTAGCTATAAATTGTCGAATGACCAAAAAAAACAGAAGATTAAATACTTTGTAATTAAATGTGAAGAGCATCCCATAATTGAAATTCAATGACACAAAATTGCTTATGCAGCAACTAAAAAAAAAGGAAGTGACTACGACAGTTACTGCATATTGAATTATTTTCAGAGTTGATAAAAAATTCATGTTTAACTCTAAGCCAAAAATATAGTCATGGGGAATTCTCAATCAGTAGCACCTATATGAGGTAGCATGCTTCAGATGAGGGATCATGACACATATTTGTCAGTGCCACAATTTAATCACAAAGGAATGTTCATTAACAAATGAGAACAAAGACAGCTGAATCTAACCTAAACAACAAGCACCATTCAACAAATGTGAAATTCACTAGCACTGACCAATATAGAGACAGAAAAAAAGCTGAGTCAAAATAAAATGCAAATGTAGTGCTCAGATTTTATTCTTATTTTGATACTTTTGAATTTTGATAGAAAGAATATACTTTTATCCTCCAAGTTTTATCAAGAGGTGCTAGTGATGGCAACCGCTCCCTCTAAGCTGATATTTTTATCGGATAAAATAATAAAAAATTATTTAAAATAATTAAATGTGTTTAAATTTTAATGGAACCACCTCCAAATATGCATTAGGGATCTTCTAGTGTTGTATGGAATGCAAATTCAATTTTTAATGTTGTATAAGACTCATATGTTTGATAAACAGAAAAATGAGAATTACAATTTTATCATACCAAAAACTTGGGATTCGAAAATCCAACGTAATTGGTCAAATCTGTATTTCAGAGTTCTAGTGAATTCACGAGACTAAAGAACACTACGACACAAGTTCAAATATTCAAAAACAAAATATGTTAGAGTTTCTGCCAGCATAACTTCTATTATGACTAAAAGAATTGCTGATTTCATGGTCTGCAGGATAAGTAAATAACTTCCTCAAATATAAGAATAAGTGTTGCACAGGGGAATTACCTAAGACCCTGTGTATCAATATTCTTTCTCACCCGAAAAAGGTAACTCTTGATACAGCGGCAGAGCCAGCCTTAGGGAGGGCTGTTGGGACCTTGTCTAGGGCTCAAAATTTGGTCTTTTACAAGAAGGGTTCAAATTTTATAAAATTATAAATTTTCATCCTTAAAAGGTTCATTTTTATTGTTTCACCCAGGGTCCATTAAAATTTTTACCATTTTAAGTTGGCTAACAGCGACAATATAATTTGATAGTAAATTTTTATCAAAATGAAGCGCCTAGGATTGGAAGAGGACGCATTATTTTATACATGGAGCCAATAATGCTCTACTCCTTAGCCAACTAAAAACCTCAAACCCTAAAATTCAATCGAATCTAAAGTATAAGCCACAAATTTATAAATGTGAGCAAACCTGCCAAAACATTATGGTTCAGGAAAGACAAGCGAACGAAAAAGAGACAAGAAGGAAAGGTACGAACTCTGATGCAAGCTGTCTCGTGGCGGTCGGACTCTAGGAGAAGGGCTACATCACGTCGCATCTGCCGCACCTGCGCCTCCCGCTTGTTCCGAAGCAGCTTTATCCTAAACATCGGCATCTTCGACTCCGCTTTGCTATATAAAACCCCGACAAAAGATAAAAATTCAAGAGCTTGCATAGGAAAAAAAAGGGAGTGATACCACTATGACCTAATTTAGGGATTGAGATGAAGAAGGCCAAGCATGAAACACCGCCTAAACCGGTGGGACCCAACCCAAGGGGTCGATCGGGCTAATAGGGTGAAGGTGTAGGATAGGAAAAATAAGCTCTAGGAATGAAAGGAGATTGAATGAGCGACCTGAGGGACAAGTCTAGGATCCGACTCAGGAAGGGAATCGGGGATTGACTCGGAGAGTTATGAAAAACATGAGATACTGGGTCTCATAGTCAGAGTGAGTTTAAGTATTAGCCTGGCAAGGTAAAATGAGCAGTGTACACCTTGGTCTGAATGAGCAAAGATGGTCTAGTTGAGATGGGGACAAAGTCAATATCAGATTCGGTGAAGGAAGATAGGGTGAAAAGTGGGGGAAAAATATTTCCCGAGGCAGTAGTTTACGAGAGTTTGTTGTTGGTGCAATCGGCCCAGGACTCGAGTTTAACTCGAACTGTATTTTGATGCTAGACAAAACGTATGACATAAGATTGTCATGGGAAGTCCAACATGGGTTGCCCACGTAAATCTAAGTGTGTAGCCTTGGTGGTGAAAAGTCCAAGTATGAGGCTTAGTGTTGGAAAAATCCAAGCATAGGGCTTGGTGTTTGAAAGTCCAACATGGGTTGGCCACATAAGTCCAAGTGTGTAACCTTGGCGGTAAAAGTTCAAGCATGGGGCTTGACATGGAAAATCCAAGCATGAGGCTTGGTGTGGGAAGTCTTGAGGACTTGGCAAGTTCACTAGGCTCGGGGTCCTTGAGTCGGTGAAGTATGACATTGTGAAGCCGTGAGCTTAATGCATCCGAGGGACCGCCGGACGGGGAGCTAATGGAGTGAGGTCCAAGGGAAGCATACTTCGAGGCCAAGAGACGCGAAGGATGAAATTGCGAAACCGTGCGCTTGGTGCATCCGAGGGATGTAGGTCGAGGGAAGAGAGCTTTGGTGGGGAACTCCATGAGAGGATGAGGTGGACTTGGCCAAGTGGCTAAGACTGAGTGTCAAATGCTCAAACGTGGTATTTGAGGGTTTACCCGACGGTCGGATGCTCAAACAACTTGGTGTTTGAGGTTTTACCCGACATCAGTCGACTGGTATAGGTACTTGTCGACTGCTCTAGGTCGATTGGACTCGACCGGTGTTCGACTGACTAGGTTCTGGCCGAACAGTCGACTATCGAGGGAGGGCAGTCGACTGTAGACGCCATCAGTCGACTGATGATGGAGATTAGTCGATTGATCGGGGCAAATTCGGGCACAGAACACTTTCCAATCGAGTGATTGCGTTAAGCACTCGACTGATGAGGTTACTAGTCGACTGATGGTTATCCGTTGGGTTTTTGCCAATGTGGATTCGGTCATTGTGAGACAACGACTACAGGAGTAGTTGATTGATCGGTGAGAAATCAACCCGAGACAAGCATAAAAGAAGAAGCTTGGGCAGGATTTCAATAAGGATTTTTGGGGAGATTTTGGAGGGGAATTGCTGCTGCATTCCAGACCTTCAAGAGCCAAACCAAAGCAAGCAACAAGCAAAAGTGATCAAAGCCATTTGTGTAAAGATTTCATTTGTGTTCTTTGTGTTTTGCTTGTATTTTTATATTACCGTTGTAATTACTTGTACGAGATTTCTCCATCTCCGACGTGTTGTCGAGAAGGAGTTGTTGTTAGTGTCGTGCGCATAACACGAGATCGTTGAGCTCACCCGTAGAGTAGAAACCCTAAGGTTCCGAACCACATATATTGTGTGTTGTCTCTTGTATTCTTGTTGTGTATTTGTTTTATTATCATTCCGCTATGCATTAATAAGAATTGTAGACGAGCATGCGAAGAGCGATCGAATTCCACCGCATACGCGATTAGGACTATTCACCCCACCTCTAGCCGACCACTGACATTCCAACAAGTGGTATTAGAGCAGATTGCTTGTCAAGGACTAACCGCCAACACAAGCATGACAAGATGGCCGGCTACATCCTCCAACCATCAAAATTCGAAGGAGATTTTCAATGGTGGAGAAGAAGATGGAGGTATACTTCGAAACCAATTTCGATTTCATGTTAATTATTGAAAATGGTTTTGAAGTGCCTAGGGATAAGGAAAACAAGCCAATAGAAAAATTGAAATGGAACAAGGACCAAATCAAGGACTTCAAGATAAATCTCAAGATAATCAAATTGCTAAGTGATTTGATTCCTAACCATATTTGGTCAAGATTAGGTAATTATAGGGATGCTAAGGACCTATGGGACAAGGTGATCAAATTTCATGAAGAGCCCACATTGGTCCATGCCGAGGAAGAATCACCTTCTACATTTGACGATGTGGATGACTTGGTGGTTATTGAAAAGGAGGAGAGGCCTTCCAACCCGGAACAAGATCAAGAAGAAGCTTCAACATCCGGAAAAAGTGATCAAGAGGCTTCCACCACCACCCTAGGTAACTCAAGCAATGTAATTAATAATAAAGATCACATAATTTGCTTTGAGTGTAGGGAGAAAGGGCATTATAAGAGTAAATGTCCAAAATTAGCTAAGGAAAAGGCACCGACACCAAAAGTCAACCAAAAGTCAAAGGATGTCGGAGTTCTCGCTAGAAAGAGCAAAGAGCACATTGTGTGCTTTAAATGCAACCAAAGAGGACACTACCGAAACCAATGTCCTAGGGGGAGGAAGAAAGGGCAAGAAGGTGTATCTCATGTAGGGGGAGCTTCAAATCTAACCTAAGGTAAATTTAAATTATGCACCTTCTAGTTCTAAGACCAACAAGCATGCTAAAAACTATTTTAGTTCACTTGCTATTATCAATGAAAAACATGCTAGTAGAAATAAATATTTTTGTCTATGTGCCAAGCATGTTAGTTTACCTAAGGATAAACCTAGACATCATCACTCTAGACCAATCCTACCTAGGGAGTCCATAACGAGAATAGAAGAGAACTTGGGCATTAACCCCAAGAAATCTAAGCATATGCCTAAAAGAAAAAATAATTCCCAAAAGAAAAATGAAAAATCAAAATTGGGAAAATTAGAACTAAAAAACGAAGCCTTGAGGTTAAGGCTTGAAAAATTGGAGAAGACCCTAGCAAGAATGACAAAATCATTTAAGGGGTCAAATATTCAAAATTTAAGGCCTAGGAGGGAAGAACCGTCCAAGGGCAAGAGAGGTTTGGATCACAAACCTATGTCCTATCACAATGTTCCATTTAATTATGGAACAATATCTAGGTCTAGAAAAACCAAGGTTAATAGGGAAGTTTGTTGGTGCAATCGGCCCAGGTCACGATTGACCAGGACTCGAGCTTGACTCGAGAGATGTTTTGATGTTTGACAAAAACATATGACAATGTGATTGTCATGGGAAAGTCTAAGTCTTGGGTACTTGGCATGAAAAGTCCAAGTGAGACACTTAGCATTTGGGAAAGTCCAAGCATGAGTCTTGGCAATGGAAAGTCCATCATGGGTTGGCAAGGAAAGTCCAAGTGGGATACTTGGCATTTGGGAAAGTCCAAGCATGGGTCTTGGCAATGGAAAGTCCAACATGGGTTGGCAAGGGAAAGTCCAAGCTTGAGTCTTGACATTTGAGAAGTCCAAGGGGTTGTGATATTGGCGGCGTAAAGTGTTAGTGCAATCGACTCGTGATATGGTTTTGATGTTTGTGGCAAAGGGTTTAAGTTAGGATAATTGGATTTGATATGTGCGTTGGAGTCTTGCAGGACTTAGTAATTTTCACATGGAGCATTGGCGAGTTTCACCTCTTATGACTCGGTCCTTGAGTCGGTGAAGGATGGCTTTGCGGAAGTCATGCGCTTGGAGCATCCGAGGGACCGTCGGACGAGAAGATTGGAGTGAAGCCGGAGGAAGTAGACTTCAGGGCGAGATGCGAAGGATGGCGCTGCAGAGCCGTGCGCTTGGCGCATCCAAGGGACATGGCCGGATGAAGACAACTTCAAAGGCGAGGGACTCCAAGGGATGAGAGTGAGCGAATGTAACCCGGGAAGGGGTAGTGCTCTTAGTTGAAACTTGGCCAATTGGCTAAGTGTCGGATGGAATTTCTCGACATCAGTCGACTATCATGTTATGGTAGTTGAATACTCTAAGTCGACTGTGACTCGACTAGTGTTCGAGTCCGGTTCATGTGCCAACAGTCGACTGCCATGGATTGGCAGTCGACTGCGAGACCACCAGTCGACTAATGAAGGAATCAATTGACTGGTCACAAGGGTTTCAGGTACAAAATGGAGTGTCCACTTTCGGCACTCGACTGATAGCTCCATCAGTCGACTGATGGTAAGATCAGTCGACTGATGTGGGAGTCGTTGGGTGAAATCCAACGTGGAAAGAAGCCGTCATTGGGCAACGACTATAGGATCAGTCGATTGATCGGGGCATCAGTCGACTGATCCTGTGTCAATGGGAAGAAACCCTCTTCTTTTATAAAAAGAAGAGGTGAGGGGATTTGGGGGCCTAATGCTTCAACTCATAACATCTCCCAAAGTGCTCTAAAGATTTTCTACTCTTCTACTTGTGCTAATCTTCATTCCATTGTAAGAAGAGTGGATTCTTGTGTAAAAGGTTACCTCCACCTAGCTTGGTGCAAAGGAGAGAATAGTGAAAGTTTGAGGCGTGATTCACCTTGGACGAATCAGACCGTGGATTAGCGGCGAGGCTGTGAATCACGTTACATTGTGGTGTTAGCGTTTGTGTTTCTATTCCTCCTTTGCTTTGTCTTTAATTGTTTGTATTAGTATATTCCGCTTGTGCTAATAGTGTTTGTAGATGAGCAACGAACGAACGACTTCGACCATCTACGATAAAGGCTATTCACCCCCCTCTAGCCGACCGCCATCGATCCCCTACAAGTGGTATCAGAGAAAGGTTGCTTGTCAAGGACTAACCGCCACAACAAGCACAATCAAAGATGGCTGACTCAAATATTCATTCGCCGAAGTTCGAGGGGGAATTCACTTGGTGGAAGAAGCGAATGGAGGTATTTTTCAAAACTGACTTCGATATTATGTTGATAATGGAAAACAGTTTCGAGATGCCTAGGGATGAAGAGGGGAGAATACTAGACAAATCAAGGTGGACTAAAAAGCAAAGAGAGGAGCACCTTGAAAATTCAAAGGCTAAGCACCATCTCCTCAACGTACTTCCCCAACAAGAGATCAACCGGATTGGGGATTGCTCTAGTGTTAAAGAGATGTGGGAGAAGCTAGTAGAGCTTCATGAAGGTACCTCGGAGGCCAAGCTTGCAAGGAGAGACCTCCTCCGCTCCCAACTAACGAATATCAAACTTGAAAAGGGAGAAAAGGTAACCCATTACATTCTAGGTTTAAAGAAATTTTAATTGGGCTAACAAGTGTAGGAGAGAAACTTTCGAACCGAGATATGCTTATGAAAGCAATCGATGCTTTTCCCCAGTCTTCGAAATGGAGCTCAATGGTGGACTCCTTCTATATGTCGAAGAATTTAGAAGTGAGCACCTTGGAGGAGTTCTTCTCAACCATGGAGCTCTATGAAACTAGGCTTGAGGGAGTAATTGAAGAATCAAGTATCAAGCCATCAAGAGGAGTAGCCCTAGTATCCAACAAGAGAAAGAAGAAGAAGATAGAGACTCCCTCCTCCTCCGATGATGAAGCATCCTCCTCCTCTTCCATGTATAGCACGGAAGAAGCTTACATGGTAAGGAAGGTAAGACGTGCTTTGAAAAACTTTAAATTTAATAAATCCAATGATAGGAGGAGAAGACCAAGGGGGAAGGTAATTTGCTATAATTGCCAAGGAGAGGGACACATAAGGGATAATTGTTCCCTCTTGAAAAAGAGCAAATAAGAGAGAAAGAAGAAAGAAGGAAAGAAGAAGAAGGGGAGCAAGAAGAAAGAAGAAGAGAAGAAGGCCAAAGAAAAAGGAAAGGCCAAAGCACTCAAGGCAAGGACATGGGATGATCCCTCTTCTTCATCATCCTCATCCGAAGAAGAAGAACATGTCTACTCAAATCTTGCCTTGGTGGCATTTGATGATCTAGACTCCACTTCCTCCAAAGGTGAAAATCAAGCTCAAGTGAAGAGAGCTCGAGTGAAGGGGGAGCTTCTTCTACATCCTCATTATCGGAAGAGGATTTGGTAAGTGAGGTAACAAATTTACCCCCCAAGAAAATTATGTCAATAATTTCTAGCCTTACTAAGGACTTATTTAGGGAAAAGAAGAAAAACAAATGCATGCTAGATCAAATTAAAGCTTTAGAAAATAAATTAGAACAAGCATGCTTAAATATTAATGATAATATTTCTTCTAGTCATGATAATGCATGCTCACATGATAACTATATGCCTTTTAATGTTAGCGATGCATGTATGGATGAAAATAGGGCTTTAAGAGAGAAAGTAGATCATTTAACCAAGACCCTAGAAAAATTCACCATAGGCTCCTGTAGGGATTTATTATGCAAAATAGCATATGCGTAACGGAAAAATAGGATTCCTTCCAAGTGATCCTTGCGAAAGAAAACCTCGTACAAAAATAAATTTCTCAAAACCTATCTTATAGGAGAATATTACCTTTGTTGCATGCCCTTTTTAATCCCGCTTCTCCTTGGGTTTGTTGGATCTTTTAGCACGTTCAAATGTCCGTGCCTCTATATGTATCCACACGAGCAAGCTCTTGTCTCACAAAAGAAACTAGAAGAGCTCTCCTTTACTTCTTGCTAGAGAAGTCCCTAAAGGAGAGGAAGGTAGGGAAAAAGAGAAAGGAAGAAGAAGACCACTCTTCTTGCTAGCCTACACTCACAAAAGCCACACAACCAAAGCCTCTCACCACCAAGCTCTCTCCAAGCCTCAAGCTTCACCAAGTTTGGCTGGCCACCCCATGGAGTGTTTTATAGGATTGAAAAACCTTTCACCTCCTATCACATTCAATGCAATCAATTGCATTGAAAAATAATCAACACTCCTTGTTTGGCCGGCCACATGTGGAGAAATTCCAAAGGTCAAAACCCTTTGTCTCCTTCCACCTCATCAAGCTTAGGTGGCATGCTTAGGTGGCATGCTTATGTGGCATTCATGCATGTTGAATTAATCTTATTAATTCAATAAGCTTATGTTATCATATTGAATTAATCTCATTAAATCAATAAGGTAACATATTGAATTAATCTTATTAAATCAATTAAGCTTAGGCTATCATGATAACATATTTATTTAATCTTATTAAATTAATAAGCTTAGCATATTGAATTAATCTCATTAAATCAATAAGCTAAAATTCTCATTAAGCTTAAAGTCCAAAAACCATTTTGTACTTAAGCTCATTCCCAAATTATTCTAGTCAAACTAGAATGCACTAATTCTTCTAATCATCATGCTCTTTGTGTGTGACCCTATAGGCTCTCATAACGTTGGCAGTGGATCTAAACTCTTTTAGATACACAAGCAATGAGCGGCATCTAGCAATACATCATTGCTACCCAAGTTACGAAATAAGTCAAGATCCGACTAACCTTTCCATGACTACTATAATGTATGACCGTGTCCTTCTATCCTTGATATCAGATTGACCAATGAGGCATAGACCGTGTCATCCTCGATCAATCTATGTGTTTCTTGATCCCTGAGTAAACTAACTCAAACAAATGAGCTCAATATCTCATATTGACTCATTCGAGCATGACCATGCGTTTTAGTAGTTCTACTCAATCAAGGGGCTCACAGATATCACTCCCGTCATATGAGAGGGATAGATCCCATTTACATCACTCACATCCCTCCGCATAATTTGTTATATACCCAGTAATCGCCTTTATGGTCCACCCTGTTACGGGTGACGTTTGACGATACCAAAGTACATAACTCCTTATGTAGGGAACCGTAGTGACTTCAGTTTGAGGACTATTCATACCAATAGTCACATGAGAACGTTTATGACACTCATATGACGATCCATGAAACTTTCTCATGGCGGGTCAGTTCAGTATATATTCTCTAATATATACCCATGTGTCAACTTGATATCATATATCTATGACTTGTGAGATCAAGTCATCAATTGACCTACATACTAGGCTTTATGTATTAATATTGCCCTTGCATATTAATACTTGACTAGGAACATTTAGGAAAGTGTTCTCTACAGCCTCTCATAATCAATTCTGCCAATTGATGTGCTGTAGATAAGAACCTACTTTTCTAGGGCATTATTATATTTAATTTAGCTGGCACAAACAAGACGTAAATATAATAACCAATCCTTTGCCTTTATAGAATATGATACAAAATGTTCCCTATTCAACCATCACATGATTGGTTCTAGGGCTATAACTAACAATCTCCCACTAGCACTAGTACCAATCACTATAATATCTGATACCTAGTGACCTAGTGTGACCATCATGCTTCCTCTGTGCCAAAGCCTTGGTCAATGGATCTGCGATGTTAGCTTCTATCTAAGATCAGATATCCTCACATCTCCTCTATCGATGATCTCTCGAATGAGATGGAAGCGCCGCAGTATGTGTTTGGTCCGCTGATGTGATCGAGGTTCCTTAGCCCGTGCAATAGCCCCATTGTAGTCACAATAGAGGTCTATTGGATCTGCAATGCTAGGAACTACCCCAAGTTCACTGATGAACTTGTAGAGCCAAACAACCTCCTTTGCTGCATCAGACGCAGTAATATACTTGGCTTCTGTTGTAGAATCAGCAACTGTGTCTTGCTTCGAACTCTTCCAGCTCACAGCTCCACCATTCAGGTAAAACACGTACCCCGATTGCGATCTATAGTCATCCTTGTCTGTTTGTAAGCTTGCATCACTGTAACCCTTTACAATTAGCTCCTCATTGCCTTCAAATATCAGGAAATATTATTTCATTCTTCGTAAGTATTTAAGAATATTTTTGACTGCTATCCAGTGACCTTCACTTGGATCCGACTGGTATCTACTCGTCATTCTCAAAGCATACGAGACGTCAGGACGAGTACAAAGCATGGCGTACATGATAGACCCTATAGCAGATGTATAAGGGATCTTATCCATGCAATCTCTCTCCTCCTTAGAAGAGGGACATTGAGTCTTCGAAAGACTCACACCATGTGATAAAGGCAGAAATCCTTTCTTGGAATTTTGCATAGCAAAATGATCTAGCACTTTATCAATGTATGTACTCTGACTTAGGCCAAGTAATCTTTTAGATCTATCTCTATAGATCTTGATGCCTAGAATATAGGCAGCTTCACCTAAGTCTTTCATCGAGAAACAATTCCCTAACCACATCTTCACAGACTGGAGTGAGGGAATATCATTTCCGATGAGAAGTATGTCATCTACATACAAGATAAGAAATACAACTGTGCTCCCACTATTTCTCTTGTAGACATAAGGTTCATCTTCATTCTTGATGAAACCAAACTCCTTGATTGCATCATCGAATCGAAGATTCCAGCTTCGAGAGGCTTGCTTTAGTCCATAAATGGACCTTTGTAGTTTGCATACCTTTCCAGGATGCTTTGGATCTTCAAAACCCTCAGGCTGTGTCATGTACACATCCTCGAGTAGCTTTCCATTCAGAAAAGAGGTTTTGACATCCATCTGCCAGATCTCATAATCGTGGTAGGCTGCAATAGCAAGTATGATTCGAATGGATTTAAGCATCGCAACTGGTGAAAAGGTTTCATCATAGTCAATACCATGAATTTGTTTGAATCCTTTAGCCACCAATCTACCTTTATAGGTATGCTTATTACCATCCATGTCAGTCTTTACTTTAAAGACCCACTTACACCCAATGGGTTTTACCCCTTCAGATGGATCAACCAAAGTCCATACTTGGTTAGTGTACATGGATTCCATTTCGGATCTCATGACCTCTAGTCATTTCTCAGAATCTGGGCTCATCATAGCTTCTTGATAGGATGTAGGCTCGTCAAGATCGACAAGCAATACATCACCGTTGTCAGTCAAGAGAAAAGAACATCTCTCGGGTTGACGACGGATCCTATCAGATCTACGAAGAGGTTGGTCTACTTGAACAGGTGTTTGCTCCACAACTCTTTGGGCAACATTTTCCTCATCCACAACACTTTGTGGTGCCTGTTCATTTTCCATCGAAGCCTTAGTGTTATCTTCATCTTGAATTTCTTCAAGATGAATTTTACTCCCACTAGTTTTTCTAGAAATAAATTCTCTTTCTAGAAAGACAGCATTTCTGGCAACAAACACCTTGCCAAGTGTGGGATTGTAAAAGTAATATCCCTTAGTTTCCTTGGGATATCCTACAAAATAACACTTATCTAATTTGGGTCCTAGTTTATCTGAGACTTGACGTCTAATATAAGCTTCACAACCCCAAATCTTTATAAAAGACATTTTGGGACTCTTCCCAGTCCATAACGTATATGGTGTCTTTTCTACGGCTTTTGATGGGACGCGATTAAGTGTGAAAGCTGCTGTCTCTAGAGCTAAACCCCAAAAGGAAGTAGGTAGATCAGTCTGGCTCATCATTGATCGTATCATATCTAATAGAGTATGATTTCTCCTCTCAGATACACCATTCCATTGTGGTGTTCCAGGTGGAGTGAGTTGGGATATTATACCACACTCAGCCAGGTGATCACGAAACTCTTGACTAAGGTATTCACCACCTCGATCTGATCGAAGTAGCTTTATACGCTTACCAAGTTGGTTTTGTACTTCATTCTTGAATTCTTTGAACTTTTCAAAAGATTCTGACTTATGTCTCATCAAATATAAGTAGCCAAATCTACTCATATTATTAGTGAAAGTAATAAAGTACTTATAGCCTCCTCTGGCTTCGACATTGAAAGGGCCACATACACTACAAAAAAACAGTTTTATTACGACGAAATTTAGCAATGAATTATTTTCGTTGCAAATCTGCAACAAATATAGCAATGAATTTTAGGGTTCGTCGCAGATTTGGAACGAAATAAATTTTCGTCGGAAATTTTGCAACGAATCCACGGATTCGTTGCAATTTTTTGCAACGAATCCACGGATTCGTTGCAATTTTTTGCAACGAATCCACGGATTCGTTGCAATTTTTTGCAACGAATCCACGGATTCGTTGCAATTTTTTGCAACGAATCCACGGATTCATTGCAAAATAAAAAATTAAAATTAAAATTATAATTTTTTAAAACGTCAAGTTTCTTTTTTTTTAATTTGCAACGAATCCACGGATTCGTTGCAAAATAAAAAATTAAAATTAAAATTATAATTTTTTAAAACGTCAAGTTTCATTTTTTTTTAATTTGCAACGAATCCGTGGATTCGTTGCAAATTTGCAACGAATCCAGTATTCGTTGCAAATAAAAAAAAATGTTTAATTGCAACGAATCCAAGATTCGTTACAAATTTTTGCAACGAATCCAGGATTCGTTGCAAATTTAAAAAAAAAACCAATTAAACATTTTTTTTATTTGCAACGAATACTGGATTCGTTGCAAATTTGCAACGAATCCACGGATTCGTTGCAAATTTGCAACGGATCCACGGATTCGTTGCAAACGTGAATTATTTTATCGTGCCCCCCCCCCGCCGGCGACCGCGCCCCCTGCGGCCTTCGCCGGCCGCGCGCCCCGCCTGACCGCCGCCGCCTAAGCCGGCGCCGCGGCCGCCTTCATGCCGGCGCCTGGTCGTAGCCGCGTGCCGCCCGGCCACCGATGACGGCCATGCGCCCCCCGGCCGCCGTCGGCGCTATCCGGCTGCCGCTACCGGCTGCCCGCCACCGTCCTCCGTCGCGTCCCCACCAGTGAGCCCACCGCCAAACCGCCTACTGCCCGCCGTAGCCTCCACTGCCCGATCGCCGTCGTATCACGCGGTGCGTCGGCGTCCCGCCTGCGAGCTCTAGGGTCCGCCTTCGATTAATCAATCGAGCTCGGAGGCGCGTAGGGAGTGGTATAAATTTAATTTTTTCCCCTATATTTAACTCGATAATTAACTACAAAGGTTTTATGTTGTTATGCTATTTATTCTGTAACTATATATAGTTAACTGTAAAACTACAGAAGCTTATAAGCTGCTAATTTGCCATTTGGGTTCACATACCAAATAATGCTAAGTACTAAGTTGGAATATTTTATGATTTTGTTTAGTCACATATAGGAAGTTATGGGATAAAACAATTATAAGGCTTAGATGAACAAATCATGCACATCTACGAGAAATTACAAGCATCTTAAAGTCGTGGTGGTGGGGAGCTAGTGTTTAAGGCTTATTAGATTAGTATTAACTTGTGGTGATACATTTTGATCATCTCATTTATGACGATTGTTATACATCTACAATAATAATTTCACTTAAATGACATAATTGCAATGAGTATCTTTCATGTTCAATAAATTTGATTAGTTTGTTGTCACTGCTTGCTTAGATGAGAGAATTGGCCGATTAACAAAACTTCTAGACCTATGTTAATAATAACTCTCTCATCTAAGCTTATAAAGCTTCTCTATATTATTAGCCTACAATTCACAATTTGACACTAAATTCGGGTTTTCACAATCACCTCCATTTTAAGTCCCGATGTCCTCAAGACAAACCCCAACACATTACCTTTCAATGTGTTCATTTTGTGATATTAATTGTCACAATCAACTTAAGTTGTTTAACATTTCAGGTTTAAACATCCCAAAATGTTTAAACCTAAATTAATGAGTAAGCTTTCTATACAAGCTGTAGTCCTTTTCTGCTATGTTTAAAGATTGTTAAACATAGTGAATTCATATGTGAACTAATGTATATGCGTATTATTGTAATTTCTAGGAGTTGATATTAATATAATTGATTGAAAAATGCAAAATGCATGTGAAAGGAGTTGGATGTATAATAGAATTTACGAACGTCGGTTTGATCGATGAATTTATGAGTGGGTTGCAAGAGTTTTTAAATTTCGCATAGTAATGTTGAGTTTATGGATGGTAACGGATAAGGTGTCCGTGCGTAAAGTGTCACAATGGTAGATTTTACCGTCTAGCAAAGTTTCAGAGCATCTTTGTAGATTTGGATTCGCTGTAAAATTACTATAATCGACATGTCATGGTGAACCATTTATATCCGATGAAGTTTATGATAGACACAACACACAAGTCTCTAGGGATCAAAGTGATTATAATCAATTAAATCCATATCGAGGATGATATATGATGTAAGGGCCGAATTTGATTCCCCAATCACAAGGTGCAACTTCAAGTTGTCCTCCAACAGTTGAGCAAATGTTTACTAATGCATCACCCTTGGAAGAGGTGCACGTAATGAGATATCGGTCGAATATGAATAATGAAGCATATCTCAAATTTCGAGGTGTTGAGTGCCGCAGATGCACCTTTATGGGTGGGTTGTGAGACTCACACTAAACTATCGCTCACCGCAAGAATGTTGAATGTCAAGGCAGAGCACAATGTGTCCAAGAGTGTTTTAATAATTTTGTTCAAGCTTTAAGAGGCATTGCCACATGGATAATATAACGCCCAATGATTTGTACAAGATGAAAAAATTGATGAAAGAATTAGGTCTCCAGTGGAAAGAATTGATGTGTGCGAGATGGTTGTATGTTATATTGGGGGAGATGATGATGTGGATGTTTGTAAATTCAGTAATCAAGATAGGTACAAGAGCACTAGTAGGAGGCAAAGAACGACGTAAATCATATAGTCATTGTTTTATTTGCCTTTAACTCCTAGGTTACAAAGGCTTTATGCATCAAAGACAACTGCTGAACACATGACTTGGCATGCAAATCATCGAACAGAAGAGGGACTAATGTGTCATCCATCAGATGCAGAGGCGTGGAAAATTTTTGATAGAACATATCCTGATTTTGAAGGAGACTCAAATATTAGGTTAGGTCTCTGTCACGATTTAATTTGCTCCATTTGGTAAATCAGAAGACACTATCTTGTTGGCGATTATATTAACTCCGTATAATCTTCCACAGGATGTGCATGAAAACACCGTATATGTTTTTAACATTGGTTGTGCACGCCCAAAAATTGAAGAAGTTAATAGATGTTTATATGCAACCATTGATTGCAGAGCTAAAACAACTATGGGATGAAGGTTTTCCTACATACGACGTTCATACTAATCAGATGTTTGTAATGAAGGCTGCTCTTCTTTGGACCATAAATGACTTTCCGGCTTATGGTATGCTATCAGATTGGAGTACTGCAGGGATCTTAGGATGCCCAATATGTATAGAGAGATCAAAGTCGATTAGATTGAAGCATGGTAAGAAGCCGAGTTATTTTGATTGTCACTGCATAATTTTACCACTAAATCATAATTTGAAGGAATAAAGATGAATTCACTAGGAATCGAATTGAAAGAACACCTCCGCCATTGAGATTGGTGGTCAAGATATTTGATACAGAGTTCTTCACTTTCCATCTGTTATTGAAGAGCCACATGATACAACTTATGAATATGGAAGCAACCATAAATGGACCAAACGAAGTATATTTTGGGAGTTACCGTATTGGTTTAGTAATTTGATTCATCATAATCTCGATGTTATGCATATTGAGAAGAATGTTTTTGATAATCTGATAAATACAGTGATGGATATCACGGAAAAACAAAAGATAATCTGAATGCAAGAAAAGATATGCGACTCATTTGCAAACGACCCAGCCTTGATGTTGATGAAAATAACAGAGGACCAAAACCAAAGGCAGTTTATACATTGAATAAAGAACAGAGACGTGTTGTTTGTGAATGGTTGAAGTCATTGAGATTTCCTGATGGGTATGTTTCTAATCTTGGGAGATGTGTCGATATGAAGGAATGCAAATTGATGGGTTTGAAAAGCCATGATTGTCATATATTCATGGAAAGACTTATTCCTATTACCTTTAAAGAACTCTTAATTACCTTTAAAGAACTCTTACCGAATTTTATGCAGGGTGTCATGCGAGTTAAGTATTTTTCTTCATGATATATGCTCAGTTTTGGGATATTCACACATGGAGAAGTTAGAGAGACATTCCAATTATTTTATGCAATTTAGAAAGGATTTTTCCGCCTGCATTTTTTGATTCAATGGAACATCTTTTGGTTCACTTGCCATATGAGGCCAAAGTTGGAGGACCAGTTCATTATCGATGGATGTATCCTTTTGAAAGGTATAATTCGCATATTCTATATTTCGTTAAAATTGCATAAAAATGTTTAATTTTTTTATATATTCATTTCTAATACAATTTGTTATATTACAATCGATTCTTATATCATTTGAAGAAAAAGTGAAAAATAAGGCACATGTTGAAGCCTCTATTGTGAATATATTGTGGAGGAAGTAACAACTTTTGCATCATATTATTTTGAGCCTCACGTTGCACCAAAAGATGGAAATCGAAGGAATGATGAAGGTCCTGTCGATCCCAATTTAAATTCTTTCTCAATTTTTAATTATCTTGGTCGACCAAGTGGACCGTGTAAGCAACGATATAAGCGATCAAGAATGGCGAGGCGGACCCGGACATATGTTTTACTTAATTATCCGTAGTATCGCCATATTTGAGTTAGTATATATTTCCAATTTCTTCGTCAAGTGTTAATTTGTTTATGTTATAATACAATTTTTATTATAGGATTTTCCAAAACTTATACTCAAATCCCGACACGTGACTTTGATCACTTGATCGTGAATTTGCACCTTGGTTCAAATCATATGTAGCGATTTAATTACCTCATTTTGTTTAGACATATCTTAACTTTTAAATAAATATCATTTTCATTTGAGTATAGGTTTATGATAATCAAACTCACGTTCAAAGAAGAATTTCTAATCCATCTATCATGGGGTCCAAAATCAATGGTACGACTAGCGGATATAATTTCCACACTCAAGAATATGGAAATGGAAAGAGTACAATGAATAGTGGAGTATGTGTTCGATCTTCCAATGATAGAGGTGCAAGCAATGAATTTTATGGTTTGCTGGATGAAATTATAGAGATTGATTATCCTGGTCCAGAAATGCGAGTTATCTTATTTATGTGTCGCTGGTTTGACCCCGTCAGGGGGATGAAGGTACATCCACAGTATAATTTGGTTGAAATAAATCATAAAAGATTTTATAAGAGATATGAACCATTTATTTTGGCACAACAAGCGATTCAAGTTTTCTATGCTCCATATCCTAGTTTGAGGCGTGACAAAAATGAATGGTGGGCTGTTTGTAAAACAAAAGCACGGAAAAAAATTGAAGAGCGCTGGCAAGACATTGCATATCAACAAGATAAAGTTACAAATATGTTTAATACCGAGGAATATATAATTCCAACGTTACGAGATCCCAGCGGAGTAGTGATAAACGTGGATGCAACTGAAATTGATGATAATGATGAAGAGGAGGAGGGGGACGAGGAGGAAGAGGAGGAGGAGACCGAGGAGGAGGATACTGATGAGGATGAGGAAGATGATAATGAGGACTTTGAAATTTGACGTTTAGGGTAAGTTTTTATATATATAATTTTAGTTTTAAACTATAATTTTACAAATTTTCTTAGCTCAATTATTTGTGTATATAATGTCTCATTGTAAAATTTATATCTTTTGTCTCTGTATGTTTTGTATAATTTGTTCTTATAGGTTATCAGTGGTGAAATCATCGTAGCTTAGCGCGGTCGCAGTCTCTCATATCTTCATTATGCATATTGTAAGTTTTTCATGTTCTTCTTTAAGCATGCTAAGTTTTATTTTCTTTATTCTAATTTTGTTTTTGGTTGATAGTTTCGACGTGGTGGACAGAGACGACAGAGTACTAGTAGTGGGCGGTGATCCACCTTTGCCCGACTATACCTACTTGCCCTCCCGATCTTCCCTGGACCTTCACATGATCACCGCCAAGATTCATCTCATTCGCCGGCATGGTCGTCCCATTCTGATTCACCTATACCCGCCAGACACTCCTCTACTGAGAACATCGAAAGTCGACCATATATATTTCCTATGGGAGATTCGTAAGTAATATAAGTATTATAATTTTTAAACTATCTTAATTATTTATTATTATTTTTTTCACTTGATCGTAGGTTTGAAAATTCTGTACGTGTTATTCGCGAGATCAATAAAATCGTGAATAACTATTGGAGAGGAGATTCTTTGTCATACTCGAGCACGCCAGGACCTACAAAAGAATTATGGTGGTGCGAGTTTCAGGTATAATTTATTCATTTTATATATTAAATAAGTGATTATATAATCAATTGTTTTATTTCCATCTCAGCGGAGATTTATTTGGGACCCTAGTCAAGACTTGGAAGTCAAAAGAATTTTTTAAAAAAAATGTGGCGATCATATCCGGCATGTATTGAGTCATGCCAAATCTACTGGAAAAAAACCCGCCTGTGTCACGTCAGAAAATTGGAGTAAAATCTCCAATTATTGGCAATCGAATGAGAGCAAAAAAAGAAGTCAACAGAATAAATTAAATCAAGCCTGTAATTCTGGAGACTTATCTGCAACATATGCGGGCGGATCTATAAATATCGAGGAGCATTCACGTAGATTGGTAATTTTTAAATTCTACAATTAGTTTTTAAATTTATTTCAGATTATTATTTTATTTCTAACATTCTTATATTTAGTCTAAGGAATTGGGAAAGGAGCCAGAATTTATAGATACTTTTGTTCGCACTTTCCAAAAAAAAGATAAGACTTGGAGTGGAGATAGAGCTCGAGCTATTAAGGTTTGAAATAATCTTTAAACTTACTTTATAACTTTAATTATTAGTTATGTAAATGCTCTGATTAACTTTTTAATTTTGTGTAGGAGAGATATGATCAGTTATCCTCATCTCAGAGAATTTCAGGAGATGACGGTGATACTGAGGGATCTGAGCCATCTGTTAGTAATGATATGGATTTATGGCTTGAGGTGACTGGAGGATCCAAAGGGGGAAGGATACTAGGTATGGGTTCTCTGAGCAGAATGCATAATGCTCCTCGTAGATCTATTTCTTCTACTCCACCAGCAGTAGCGGCACAGATACACAACTTGACTGAGGAGGTTAGCAATTTGAAGGGCATAATACATGAAAGAGATCAACAAATTTTAGCAATACAACATCAAAACTCACAAAGGGATCAGGAAATGATAGAGATGCGACGACAACAAGCCTTTCTTATGCGCCAGTTTCAGCAATTTACTTCTGGTCCAAGTCATATTCCTCCGAGTCAAGACGATGATGGTGGCGACGATGATGATATTGTATGCATGTTTTTAATTAGTACCTTTAAAATTGTTT
The DNA here is from genome assembly GCA_025175895.1 of Wurfbainia villosa. Classification (NCBI taxonomy): domain Eukaryota; kingdom Viridiplantae; phylum Streptophyta; class Magnoliopsida; order Zingiberales; family Zingiberaceae; genus Wurfbainia; species Wurfbainia villosa. Next base: position 87,081,971 of record CM046004.1, read on the forward strand.
AGTTTATTTAGTTTGTTACTCCTTCATTTTTTACATTTTTTATTAGTACTTTTTATTTTTCATTAAACAGGAATGATCTATGAAGTCAATCCTTATGGCGGTTGAAATTTCACATCATTGTAAGTCATTGCATATTTATTTTCGTGTTAGTATATAGTTTTTTTTAATGTATGCTACTTTTTGCTGTTTGTTTCTTTTCTAATGCAGGTAGAAGAATGTCGGCGCGCGATTGCTTACCAGATTCTCTTTTTTTCCCCATGTGTTGAGATCTGTTGTGGACATTGTTATTTAGATATCATAACTATGTTGATGTTTGAATTTTTGTAGGATATAACTTTTTATTTGGATATCTTTTGTTGGAATGTTGCTTATTATTTTGTTGTATTGAATGTGTGTGTGTTTTGTTTGTATTAAATGTATTTATTTGGATATTAGAATTTATTGTGTTTTGTTGTGTGTGTGTGATAATTTGTATATACGATAGAATATCGAAACGGAATAAATCTGTCAAATTTTTTTTTATTTTGCAACAAATTTAGCGATAAATATCCCAATTCGTTGCTAAATCCTGATAAATCTGCGACGAACTTTGCGACGAATTTCAATTTCGTCGCAAATTTGCGACGAATTTAGCAACGAATCCAATCTGCGACAAATTTTGCAACGAAATTTGCGACGAATTTTGCAACGAAAATTATTTCGTCGCAAATATTTACAACGGAAACAATTAAATCGCATAAAATTTTGCAATTTTTACTAATTTGGAAACATCGCAAATTTACCAACGAATTCCTTTTTTCGTCGCGAAAATTACCAACGAAAAAATTTATTCGTCGCAAAAAATTGTTTTTTGCGACGAATTTTGCGACGAATTTGTATCAGTCGCAAATTTACCAACGAATTCCTTATTTCGTTGCGAAAATTTCCGACGAAAAAATTAATTCGTCGCGAAATTTTGCAACGAATTACAAATTCGTCGCAAATTTGCGACGAATTTGTAATTCGTTGCAAAATTTTGCGACGAATTCTGCGACGAATTTTGGAAATCGGGGTAACTTTTGCAACAAAATTAGGGACGAATTTTAAAATTCGTCCCTAATTTTCGTCGCTATTTTTGTCGCTAATATTTGCGACGATTTATTCCCAACAAAAAATTTTTTGTCGCGAAATTCGTCGCAAATTTTTTTTGCAACGATTTTTTTTTTAAAATTCCTCGCTAAATTCGTCCCAAATTTCTGTTTTTTTGTAGTGATACATCAGTATGTATGAGTCCTAACAAGTCCGTCGCTCTCTCGCCATGTCCACTAAATAGAGTTTTAGTCATCTTTCCTAAAAGGCAAGATTCGCATACCTCATATAATTCAAAATCAAATGAGTCCAATAATCCATCTTTATGGAGTTGGGATATGAGTTTTTCATTTATGTGACCTAGGCAACAGTGCCAGAGATATGTTTGGTTCAAATTATTCGATTTGAACCGTTTGGTATTTACGTTATAAATTGGGTTTCTAAATCTAGAACATAGAGACCATTCATAAGTGGTGCATTACAATAGAACATTTCATTCAAATAAATGGAACAACATTTGTCCTTTATTATAAAAGAAAAGTTTTTCTTGTCTAAATAAGATACAGAAATTATGTTCTTCGTTAATGCAGGTACATAAAAGAACTCCTCTAGTTCTAAGATAAGCCCAGTGGGCAAAGACAAAGAATATGTTCCTACAGCTACAGCAACAACTTTTGCGCCATTGCCTACTCGTAGGTCCACTTCGCCTTTTGCCATTAGTCTACTATTTCTCAGTCCCTGCACATTAGTACAAATGTGAGATGCACATCCAGTATCTAATACCCATGTAGAAGAAATAGATAGATTAACTTCTATAACGTGTATACCTGAGGCAGAAGTCCCACTTCTTTTCTTCTTTACTTCCTCAAGGTAGACTTTGCAGTTTCGCTTCCAGTGTCCAGTCTCACTGCAGTCCTTAGGTACTTTACCTTTACCCTTTGAAGTGGATGAATTGGCCTTGCCTTTGGCTTGGGTCTTACCCTTGCTTTTGCGCTTACCTTTGCCCTTCTTGACCATTAGTACGTTACTAACTTTCTTCTTGAGATTCGGTTCAGCAGTTCTCAACATGCTGAGAATCTCAGGCAAAGGCTTATCAATTTCATTCATGTTATAATTCATGACGAATTGATTATATGCTTCCGGCAATGATTGCAGGATAACATCGGTTGCCAATTCTTGGCTCAGTGGAAAACCTAGTCTTTCAAGGTTCTCAACGTACCCTATCATTTTAAGTACGTGAGTTCCTACAGGTGTTCCTTCTTGTATCTTGAATGCAAAAAGAGCCTTAGACACTTCAAAACGCTCGTGCCTAGCTTGTCCTTGATATAGTTGTTTCAAATGCTCAACCATACCATAGGCATCCATGTTCTCATGTTGCTTCTGAAGCTCAGAGTTCATGGTGGTAAGCATAAGACATGACACATCTAATGCGTCATCTTGATGCTTCTTATAAGCATCCTTTTCAGCACGAGTGGCCGTAGGGGCGGGTGTTTCAGGGATAGACTGCTCTAGGACATACAATTTACGTTCTTGCTTGAGGATAATCCTCAAGTTCCTATACCAGTCTAGAAAGTTAGCTCCATTGAGCTTGTCTTTCTCAAGGATAGATCGCAAGTTGAGGGGGTGTGTCGTGTTAGATGACATGGTGATCTACAACATTAAAATGCAAAATTAAGTATCATACCTAAGTCATTTAATTAGACTTTTAATTAAATGAGGCTCCCACTAAATTCTCATAGCTTTGATATGAGCTAATCATTGATGTAGGCAAACACATTTTGCTTACATCATTAGCTTCTATTTAGCTATAAATTTATATGGGATAAAGATCCACATCATACTTCATTTTGAGTTAGCTTTGGCTAATCGCCCAAGACGTAGTATGATTAGGTAGGCAATCTTTTGCCAATTACATCTGATGTAACTCTTTAATAGCTTTGGTTAAGTTTAGATTAGTTTAGTGCTTATTCCTAAATCGACTTCGGTAGTGGCGAGCCGAGAGGCCTTCTTTGATATCGGAGCAACGACCACTTTCTAAGACAAAGCTGATGTTCGGAAATCACACAAAACTAATTTTTAAAACTTATGTTCAAAGCTAATATATGCCTCTACTTTCTTAATTAAATAAGAAAAACTTAATTAAGTCTTAACCAAGTTTGATAGCGGGACATCACGATTGTCCACTCGCACTCTTCCATGATAAAATGCATTGCTTTGCTTTGGCAAACCCAACAACAAATGATCGAGGAAGTAGTGAGTACCAAACTTTGGTAGGCATATCGTTTTTGACTTATTAAGAAATAAACATGCATCACATATAAGCTAAATTAACATGCATCACATACATATTAAACTAAGCGTGTCATTGTTATGGCCCTTATTCTACAATCTTCTCAAGACAATGAAAAGATTGATTGGTCAACCTAGGGATAGCATCTTCTCCCAAGTGCTTCCTTTTGGTTGTCTTGTGTTGTTGACTTCCTCCTTGTAACGTCATCTTCCAATGGACCCTCCATCTTTATTTTGTATATTACAAAAGGAGAAATACTCGAGTTACATTCGAGTCTAAAACTAATTTTACAACAAGAATTTTAGGAGAAAGGCACGACACGCAGGCCGTATTAAGAATTACAACACACACATTCACAAACTTTTTGGGACTAGGCCATAACCATGCACCATGTCAATTTTAACTTTTAAAAGACATCGGATATTTTATTATGTTTGAAAAATTGCTAATGCAATTATCAACTCATAATAAAATTTATCCTACTTCTATATCATATATAAAATAGAGAAAACCTATTTTTTATACGATCTTTCGCAAGTGGCTCTGATACCACTGTAGGGATTTATTATGCAAAATAGCATATGCACAACGGAAAAATAGGATCCCTTCCAAGTGATCCTTGCGAAAGAAAACCTCGTACAAAAATAAATTTCTCAAAACCTATCTTATAGGAGAATATTACCTTTGTTGCGTGCCCTTTTTAATCCCGCTTCTTCTTGGGTTTGTTGGATCTTTTAGCACGTTCAAATGTCCGTGCCTCTATATGTATCCACACGAGCAAGCTCTTGTCTCACAAAAGAAACTAGAAGAGCTCTCCTTTACTTCTTGCTAGAGAAGTCCCTAAAGGAGAGGAAGGTAGGGAAAAAGAGAAAGGAAGAAGAAGACCACTCTTCTTGCTAGCCTACACTCACAAAAGCCACACAACCAAAGCCTCTCACCACCAAGCTCTCTCCAAGCCTCAAGCTTCACCAAGTTTGGCCGGCCACCCCATGGAGTGTTTTATAGGATTGAAAAACCTTTCACCTCCTATCACATTCAATGCAATCAATTGCATTGAAAAATAATCACCTTGTTTGGCCGGCCACATGTGGAGAAATTCCAAAGGTCAAAACCATTTGTCTCCTTCCACCTCATCAAGCTTATGTGGCATGCTTATGTGGCATGCTTAGGTGGCATGCTTATGTGGCATTCATGCATGTTGAATTAATCTTATTAATTCAATAAGCTTATGTTATCATATTGAATTAATCTCATTAAATCAATAAGGTAACATATTGAATTAATCTTATTAAATCAATTAAGCTTAGGCTATCATGATAACATATTTATTTAATCTTATTAAATTAATAAGCTTAGCATATTGAATTAATCTTATTAAATCAATAAGCTAAAATTCTCATTAAGCTTAAAGTCCAAAAACCATTTTGTACTTAAGCTCATTCCCAAATTATTCTAGTCAAACTAGAATGCACTAATTCTTCTAATCATCATGCTCTTTGTGTGTGACCCTATAGGCTCTCATAACGTTGGCAGTGGATCTAAACTCTTTTAGATACACAAGCAATGAGCGGCATCTAGCAATACATCATTGCTACCCAAGTTATGAAATAAGTCAAGATCCGACTAACCTTTCCGTGACTACTATAATGTATGACCATGTCCTTCTATCCTTGATATCAGATTGACCAATGAGGCATAGATCGTGTCATCCTCGATCAATCTATGTGTTTCTTGATCCCTGAGTAAACTAACTCAAACAAATGAGCTCAATATCTCATATTGACTCATTCGAGCATGACCATGCATTTTAGTAGTTCTACTCAATCAAGGGGCCCACAGATATCACTCCCGTCATATGGGAGGGATAGATCCCATCTACATCACTCACATCCCTCCGCATAATTTGTTATATACCCAGTAATCGCCTTTATGGTCCACCCTGTTACGGGTGACGTTTGACGATACCAAAGTACATAACTCCTTATGTAGGGAACCGTAGTGACTTCAGGTTTGAGGACTATTCATACCAATAGTCACATGAGAAAGTTTATGACACTCATATGACGATCCATGAAACTTTCTCATGGCGGGTCAGTTCAGTATATATTCTCTAATATATACCCATGTGTCAACTTGATATCATATATCCATGACTTGTGAGATCAAGTCATCAATTGACCTACATGCTAGTCTTTATGTATTAATATTGCCCTTGCATATTAATACTTGACTAGAAACATTTAGGAAAGTGTTCTCTACAACCTCTCATAATCAATTCTGCCAATTGATGTGCTGTAGATAAGAACCTACTTTTCTAGGGCATTATTATATTTAATTTAGCTGGCACAAGCAAGATGTAAATATAATAACCAATCCTTTGCCTTTATAGAATATGATACAAAATGTTCCCTATTCAACCATCACATGATTGGTTCTAGGGCTATAACTAACAGCTCCAACACCCTTAATATGATTATAGGGAGCCAAAAGGCTAGGTTCAATAAGAAAGACCTAGGATATAAGGAAAATAAAAATGGAAAGGCCTATAAATGTTTGATTGTTAGGGGTCAAGATAAAAAGAAAACAATTGCTAGAAAATGGATCCCTAAGGAATATTTAGTGAACCCCATAGGAAAGAACTTGTATTGGGTTCCTAAATCCATCCTTAAGGGTTAGGAAAACCCTAGGATAGTCAACCATGTGGACTTTACCTATATCATATTATTTGGTTGACTTAGGATGGTGGGACTTAATTTTTAGCATAGTGTTGGGTGATGATAATGTGTCCATAAATTGATAATAATGATAATTAATGTAATTGCTATATATGTTTGCAATCATGATTTATGATCTTGATATTTGACATATAATCATGGGCAATAAGGTTTAAATCATGCTTTAGGTGATATTTGACTTATTATCATGACTTTATACCTAATGCATGATTACAAATTGATAGATACATTTGTTTCATGATCATAATGTAAAATCAATTCATATATATTTTTATGATCATGTGGTATGTTAGGATGATACTTAACCTTGTATAGAATTGCATGAAATTGAAGGTTAAGTACATAAATACCTTTAGGATACATCTCACACTCACCATAGGCTACCTTGATTGAAACTTAGCATGGGTGAGATGATAGGATGATACTCATGGTCCACTAATGCCTATGGCATTTAGATGGTCATTTGGAAAATAGCACACAGACCATTCAAGGAGCAACATGTAACTGAATGTTTAATTCATAGACATATTGCCCAAATATCATGGTTGGATATTTCATATATTTTCAAAATAATTTCTTACTTTAAAATATGTGGGTTCATGTTTTGAAACAATTCAAAGCAAAACTAGGTATTAAAATTGATACAAACTTGATCAAAAACCTAGTTGTTTTTGAAGCTTTTGGATTTTTGACAAATCTTGAAAACATAATGATTTTTCTTGAAAAACTATTTTTCATTGATAAATAACCTTAAAAGAAATGTCTTCCCCAAATTTCATAATTTTTTGAATTTTATAGAATTTTTAATGCATTTCTAAAATTCACCCCGAAAATTAGAAAAATTTGAAATCAGAGTGCCAGTCGATTGATCGACTAATAACATGTCCAATGACTTCTTTTATTCGATTTTAAGGCATGTTTTGGCTTTTGTTTTTCCCTAGAGTTGATGCCATGCTTGTATAAACTTTGTTTAAATATTTTTGATGGTGTCAAAGGGGGAGAAATATACATGTTTAAATAAGGGGAGAATTTCATTTAGGGGGATTTTCATGTATTAAGGGGGAGAGTTGATAATCATGTTTATTTACATGCTTTCTTACCTTGATATTTTTATCAAATGTTTACCTAACTTAAACGGATTGCCACACATCAAAAAGGGAGAGATTGTTAGTGCAATCAACCCGTGATATGGTTTTGATGTGTGTGGCAAAGGGTTTAAGTTAGGATAATTAGATTTGATATGTGCGTTGGAGTCTTGCAGGACTTAGTAATTTGCACATGGAGAATTGGCGAGTTTCACCTCTCATGACTCGGTCCTTGAGTCGGTGAAGGATGGCTTTGCGGAAGTCGTGCGCTTGGAGCATCCGAGGGACCGTCGGACGAGAAGATTGGAGTGAAGCTGGAGGAAGTAGACTTCAGGGTGAGATGCGAAGGATGGCGCTGTAGAGCCATGCGCTTGGCGCATCCAAGGGACGTGGCCGGACGAAGGCAACTTCAAAGGCGAGGGACTCCAAGGGATGAGAGTGAGCGAATGTAACCCGGGAAGGGGTAGTGCTCTTAGGTGAAACTTGGCCAATTTGCTAAGTGTCGGATGGAATTTCTCGACATCAATCGACTACCATGTTATGGTAGTTGACTACTCTAAGTCGACTATGACTCGACTAGTGTTTGAGTTCGGTTCATGTGCCAACAATCGACTGCCATGGATTGACAATCGACTGCGAGACCACTAGTCGACTGATGAAGGAATCAGTCGACTGGTCACAAGGGTTTCAGGCACAGAATGGAGTGTCCGCTTCCGGCACTCGACTGATAGCTCCATCAGTCGACTGATGGTAAGATCAGAAGACTGATGTGGGAGCTGTTGGGTGAAATCCAACGTGGAAAGAAGCCGTCATTGGGCAACGACTACAGGATCAGTCGACTGATCGGGGCATCAGTCGACTAGTCCTGTGTCAACGGGAAGAAACTCTCTTCTTCTATAAAAAGAAGAGGTAAGGGGCTTTGGGGGCCTAATGCTTCAACTTATAACATCTCCCAAAGTGCTCTAAAGATCTTCCACTCTTCTACTTGTGCTAATCTTCATTCCATTGTAAGAAGAGTGGATTCTTGTGTAAAAGGTTACCTCCACCTAGCTTGGTGCAAAGAAGAGAATAGTGAAAGTTTGAGGTGTGATTCACCTTGGACGAATCGGACCGTGGATTAGCGGCGAGGCCGTGAACCACGTTACATTGTGGTGTTAGCGTTTGTGTTTCTATTCCTCCTTTGTTTTGTCTTTAATTGTTTGTATTAGTATATTTCGCTTGCCCTAATAGTGTTTGTAGACGAGCAATGAACGAACGCCTTCCACTGTCTACGATAAAGACTATTCACCCCCTCTAGCCGGCCGCCATCGATCCCCTACATAAAGTCCAAGTGGGAGTCTTGGTAGCATAAGTCCAATGGTTGGCGGCGTAAAGTCCAAATGGAGATTTGGCGGTGTAAGTCCAATGTGCCTTGGCGGTGTAGACACCGTTAGCATGACATAGCCGATGGAAGCACCTGAAGGCTAGCGCAATGGATGATCAAGTCAAGGATGACTTGGAGGAATCCGAGAGGCGTGAGACTGACGGAGATGGCTAAAAGGCTTAGGTCTAGGCTAAGGGTGGTCTAGCAAGTATGGGGGAACCATACTTGGGTTAAAACCTCATGTTTGAGGTGTGCCAGTCGACTGGTGTCATATGACAATCGACTGGCATGAGTCAGCTAGGGTTTGATTGTGGGAAGTGCCTTAACAGTGGACTGCCAGAGGAGGGCAATCGATCGATTAGCGGCCGATCGATCATGTGATCACCGATCGTGTTCGTGTTTCATTCGTATCGGAGAGTCCGACTCAACCGGTTAGCAATGAGTGGAGGCTCTATCAGTCGATTGACGGTCATGATCAGTCGACTGATGATGGATCTGTTGGATTTTTCCAGCGTGAATCTAGCCATTGTCTCACGATAACAGTGACATCAGTCTACTGATGGTCCCAAGCAGTCGACTGATCGGCAATTTCCAGCACAGGTTGAAGCTTTAAATGGAGCTCATGGAGGAGGAAATCCATAGCGTTTCTTGAGGGCTTTTGGGGCAATTTGCTGCTGCAAATCAGGGTCTCCAAGTGCAAGTCAAGCAACAAAGTATTGAAGAAATCAAAAGCAAAGTGTTATAAAGTTCTCTTTACTTGTTTTCATATTTGCATTGTATTTGCTTGTTTGTCTTTCGTATTACTGTTGTAATCAATTGTACGGGGTTTCTCCACCTCCGACTTGTGTCGAGAAGGAGTTATTGCATAGTGGTGTGTGATTGGCATCGCTAGAGCTCTTTAGAGCTCGATCAGTGGAGTAAGAACCATTCGGTTCCTAACCACGTTATATCTCGTGTTGTGAATTGTGTTTGTCTCGTTTCATTATTGTATTATTTCTATTTCTGCTGTGCTAACGAAATTGTACATACAAACGCAATGAATTCCATCATCGAACGAATACGAGCTTTTCACCTCCCCTCTAGCTTCCAACGATCACCTACAAGTGGTATCAGAGCGAGGCTACTCTTAAAGGTTTAACAACTAAGGGAGCACGCTAGAGGGTGAAGATGGAAGTCTAAGAACAACTAGGATGGGATATCAACACGCCGGTCCCATATGCTTTCTATGGATGAGAAGGTTTCAATTCTTGGAAGAGAAGAATTGAAGATTTTTTGATGATGAGGGACTTTGAAGAATGGTCTATTTTGATGGAGGGATTTAGATATCCAATAGGACCAAAAGGTGGCTTCCTCAAGAAAAAGAGATGGACCGAAGAGCAAGTCTAAGCCTCCGAGAAAAATGATAAGGTGATAAAATTTTTAATTGATTTAATACCTAACAATATCTTGTGTATGTTAAGTAATTATGTAGATGCCGGGGAGCTATGGAGCCAAGCGGCCAAGCTCCATGAAAGTCCATCACCGGTCCAAGAGGAAGGGACCGAAGAGGCAAATGCATCATTCTCACAAGGAAGTGAGGACTTGGAGGTTGAGAGACCATCAACATCCAAGGAGGAAGAGAAAGTAGAATCGGAGGAGACCTCCACCTCTAGGATTGAGAGGGAGGAGATTAGATCACCGGAGCAATATCAAGAAGAAGCTTCAACATCCGATTAAGATGAAGAAGCTCAAAATCCAATTCCGGTCTCCATTGACTTAGGTAACTCAAACACCTCAATTCAAAATAAAAATAATATTATGTGTTTTGAGTGTAGGGAATTTGGGCACTATAAGAGTAAGTTCCCAAAGAAAGTCAAGAAGACTCCTCTGGCACCAAAACCTCAAGAAAAATCAAAGGATGTCGGTGCCCCGATAATTAAAAGCAAAGAGCACATGGTGTGCTTCAAATATCAACAAAGAGGGCACTATAGGAGCTCATGTCCTAAAGGAAAAAAGAAAGGGCAAGAAGGAGCAACACATGTAGGGGAAGCCTCTAAGGCAAATCCTAAGGTAAAATTTATTAATGCACCTTCAATTTCTAGGGATAAAAAGCATGCTAGGAATAATGTCAACAATCTTGCTATTGTACATGAAAAGCATGCTAGAAATAATAGATATATTTGCTTAGGTGCCAAAAATGTTAATATTTCAAAGAAGGAGAAATTTGGGACTAATGCCCCTAGAAAGGTTTTACCTAGGGAGTCTATTAGAAAAATAGGAGAACACCTAGATTTTAATCCTAAATGGACTAGGCATATGCCTAGAGTGTTGGGATGTATACTGAAAGCCTAGCTCTTTTGTATGAACATTTTTATTTTGAAATAAGAATCACATGATCATTGTTTGCACTTTATATTTATTATATGTGTGCATATTGTCTAATACTTTACATTGTAGATAACATGGTGCTTGGGTGTGGCACAGAAGATCATGTTATCAATCCCTTGTAGAGTATAAGTAGAGGCTCACAACCAAGATGGTTTTGGACAAACCATTGGCATGGTTGTAGTGTAGCTTGGTATTGTTTTGTCTTGAACATAGAGTTACACTAGTATACTTAGGTGTATTGAGCAGGACCGACATAGAGGTGATTCAATTTATTGCTGACTACATAATTGAATCGGACCTCGGATATTATGTTGTACATGCTCTTAATCCCAATATAATAATGGGTACATGTACTTAGTATTTATTTCTTTGATTTACCAAAGGGTGAGATTTCTATGGATTAAATCAATATGCCCGGTAAGTTGGGAAATGATATTATTTACATGGTGTGCCGTTGATTATAGGAGGAAACCGTGTCCTATATATTAGGTTGATGATGTCCCCTTGAGGAGCTCATAAGGTTCATCATGTAAACCCTGCAGGTTGACTTAGTCAACATGATGATAAGGTTGAGTGGTACTACTCGAGGAATTAGATGTTAATTAATTGATGGTCAGTAAATCAATCAATTGACGAAAATTCGATATCTTAAACACGGGGAGATGGATGTACAAATAATATATGAAGCCCATATTAATTTATGGGGGTTGGTGAGGTAGTTCAATGATGATCCTCTAGTGGAATGGAACATCATTGATGGATCAAGTTTGTGTGGTTCCGATCCATCGGGTGGCCAAGATCCAACTCCTCCTCATGGTCCCTATCGTAGCCTAATATAAACCTCATGAAGTCTAGATCCAATGATGGAAAACAAATCTCTAGAACCGACGGTGGAGATTAAATCTCTAGAACCGACGGTGGAGATTAAATCTCTAGAACCGATGGTTGAGATTAAATCTCTAGATCCGACGGTTGAGATTAAATCTCTAGATCCAACGGTTGAGATTAAAACTCTTGATCCGATGGTTGAGATTAAATCCCTAGGTGGAGATTAAATCTCTAAGATCCGGCGGTTGAGATTAAATCTCTAAGATCCGACGGTTGAGATTAAATCTCTAGAACCAATGGAGGAGATTAAACCTAGGCCTAAACCTAACTCTATATATATGGGAGAATGGGTTGGGCGGCAACAAGGATTTGGTTTTTGGAGATTAGGGTTTTGCCCATCAATGGCTTGGGCGGCAAGAAACCCTAAGGAGGAAACCCTAATTAGATTAGGGTTTGGCTCCTTTGGAGGGGCGACAAGGTTTGGAAGGAGAGGGGCGACAACTAGAGGAGAAGAGCTCTTCTTCTTCCTAGGGAAGGTGGCCGGTTCCTACATCTCTTCCTTCCACCTTGGTTGGGCGGCAAGAAAGCCTAAGGAGGAAACCCTAATTAGGGTTTGGCTCCTATGGTTGGGCGGCTAGGGTTTGCAAGAAGGTGGGCGGCAACTATAGGAGAGGAGCTCTTCTTCTTCCTAGGGTGTGGCCGGCTCCTTCCTCTATTCCCTCCACCTTGACCGGCGCCCAACATATTCCCTTTCTCCTCTTCACTCCATCTTGGCCGGCAGCACTAGAAGCTAGGGTTTGTCCCTAGTTTGGTTCCTTGGTGGTTTCCATTTAGTTCTCTCTATTCTTGGGGCCGGCGGCATCAATCCTTTGTGGATTGGTGCTTGGCTCAAGCAAGAAGGGAAGGAGAGTTCTTCTTTCTTGGATTGAAGAAGATCTAGGAAGCTTCAACTTGTGGAGGATCTTCGCCCACACAAAGTCTACAAGGAGGTTAGGACATACGATAGAAGATCAAGAGGTATAAAAGTTTTATAACTTTTATTATTGATCTTTGCATGTTCTTATTGATATGCTAGCTTATGTTCTTTATGTTAGTATGTGTTGATTATACTAGTTTACATTTGTATGTATTTGTATAATCATGGACCCCGAAGATAAACACAAAAACCGGCGATCTGTCCGTCGTCTCTTCCGTGGCTAACCAACTAGAAGAGTTGTGTTGCTTGAACAACTAGTTTGTTCAAGCGATCACTCAAGTTGTTAGCATGATGACGAATTGGTTGTGCTTAGGAAACTCATCCCATCCGGATTAGTTTTCATTAGTGAAAATTTTAATCCGGGGACATGGGAGCCAATGAGCCTCCGAGCCGATTACCAACAATTGGTATCAGAGCCACGGTTTTCGATTTTGTGTGTTTTGGATTCGGTTACTTTCATGCACATATCATATATTGAGTATGCCGGATAATAGTAGGATGTGCGTAGGCTAACTCTTTGGTTGCAGGCATAAGATCCGACTATTATGGCTATATGTTGTGTGTGATTGTATATTATTTGAATCCTCGGGGTTGACGAGGCTAGATTAGTATTTAATTTTTGTAATTAAATACGACATTGTTTAGCCGATCATTTTAGTTTACTTTCGATCTAGATTATTTGTACACTCCTTCGTGGAGTATAGGATCGATGGATGTAAATTAAAATAGATTATCTCGGCTCGGATCGCTTTGGTGACTTGCGCACGGGAAAAGGTGGAGCGGACGAGGTGGCGACACGGCGGGATGCATATTGGAGAACAAAGCCATAATAGTTGGAAAAATTCTGTTTTTTTCCATTTTTATTGCTGATTTGTTTTATATGCATGTTGTGTGTGCTTGAAAATTCCTCATTTTCAATTTACTAAGTGGGAGAGGGATATTTTAATTAATTCCCGCGCCCTCCATTACAATTTGACGTGTGATGCAACAAACTTGCGCGTCGGCTCTGAGTGCCTTCCTCCCCATCGGATGAGTTTGTTTGCGGATCACTAGGTCAAATAATGGTTATAGGAAATTATTTAGGAGCGTGTGTACTTTCACATCGGTAAGGCACATAATCCGAGGTAATTTCCTTAGTATCGTGTAATGGTGCACACTTAGATGCAAATAAAAAGTATCCTCCCCATCGGAGTCACTGCTTTTATTTGTAGGGCCAAAGAGGAACCAACTATTAATTTTATTTGTCAAAAAGTAAGGTTGACAAGATAATAAAATTAATGGGTAAAACCTCCTCTTACAAATGTAGAGTTCGTATACGTCCACACTATCGTGGCATGCAATATTCTTGGTGTTGGTTGATTTCGGAATTTTATTGTTTTGAGGAATCAATAATATTTGAAATCTAATATTTTGATCATTGTGATTCTTAGGATTTAAAAAAAAAATGACTTTCAGTCCACTTACTATGATACTAAAGGAAATAAACTTACTGTACCCAAATAATGTTGATTGGAAAAGAATCTAGATGTTGTCTTATCTGCTGAGAAGTACAAGTATACACTCTTCAAAGAGTGTCCTCAAGCCATGGTTGCTCAAAAAGGTTTCTACTTCTAAGCCGAAAGGCTAGAAGAAGGAGAAACAAGGAGGAGCAAATGTGGTGGGAGGATCTCAGGGAGGAGTGAAGAAGCTGAAAGGCAAGTACTTCACTTACAAGCAGACTGGACATAAGAAGAAGGATTATCCCAATCCGAAGCAAGAACAAATGTATATCCTTTGGTCCAGTCGTTGAAACATGGTTAGAGGCATTATCTACCGACACCTGGTGTGTAGATACGAGAGCCACTAATCATGTCTGCAATACTTTGCAGGGGTTCCAGGAAACCCGACGACTAGCTAAAGGGGATATTACCATTTACTTGAGCAATGCCATGAAGGTGGCGGCTATTGCAGTGGGAGAAGTTTTATTTATCTCTTAAGAAAAATAAAATTTTGGTTTTGGAAAATTCCCTTTATGTACCTTTATTTAGAAAGAATTTAATTTCGGTTTCTAAATTATGGATGGATAATCTATTCCTTTTAATGACAGATTTGTTATAAAAGGAATAGGGACATTATCTATTCAGGTACATAGATAGGAAATTTATAACTTGAACCACAAGCTCCCACAATGCAAATTGAAGTTTACAACTCATCTTCTAATTGAAGTTTACAACCCCTAGAGTCAACCTAGGTAAGACCAAAATGACCAAGGCTAATAAGCCTAGGAGGGTCATTAGGAAGGTATCTAGGGAGGTTATCCCAAAGGAATACCTAGTAAACCCTAGGAGCTCAAATAGGTTTTGGGTTCCTAAGAGCGTGATTGATTCACGCTAGATGGGTTTAGGGTGTGCCAACCTTGATTGGATGAGTAGTTAACTCAACCATGGTAAAGGTGTCACTTTAGGTAATTTTCAAGGTTATGAATACCTTGGAAATAGATTTGATATCATGATCCTAAAAGACTTTAGGATGTGCCAATATATTTTTAGAATTATGAAAAATCAATTAAATTGGCACAATTTAGGATTAGAGGTCATAGTGTGCCATTTTGGGTTTTTGGCACACTTGGGAGATAAGTAATATTTTGGCAAAATATACTTAATTATATCAAATGGAAATTAATATTAAAATTTAGGTATTATTATACCTATATATTTTATTTGCCATATAACATGTCATGACATCATACTTATTTTTAATCATTTAAAATGTCATGATTATGCTTAGGGTTTGGTTAAATGTCATGTATGCTTAAATTGTATCATATGTTATGACATCATGATCATTGACCATGTTACTTATACTATTATTTATGCCATGATCACTTATGCATTTAATTAAGTTAATGAAAATTGATTTAAGGACAATGACATGACTTGGAGTCCTATTTATAAGGGAATCAAGTAGTGTTGCCTTAGAAAATACACGAAACCCTAGATTAGGAGAACAAAACCCACATCTCACATCACATTGACATGTATGTGTATTTATACATCATAGATATATGTGAGATGCTAGGATATGAGTTAAGTTCAAGGTGCTTAGTTTTTGCATCTAGATGAACCTAAACTCATCTTATCTTAATGGTGGATCATTGGGAAAGCTTGTGTACAAGTCATGTACATTGAGCCCAAGGAACATGATCCAATATAGGTTTTCAAATATATTTTAAAATCATTTTAGAAAACCTTGGTGAAGTCTATCTTTTAGTAGCAATCACCATTGATAAAGTTGATACAAAGTAGGGCCAAAACATTGAAAATTTCAATGGTTTTGAACTTTGTGTCAATTTCACTATTTTATGGATAAAATAATTTTCAAATATTTTTCACCCATTGTATTGGTCATAAGTATTATATGTATGAATTTTCATGATTTTTCGATATACATATAATTATTTATGAATTTTCAAAATTCATTTCTGATAACTGAAATTTGGAAATTTCAGTTATCAGTCGGCTGCCCTTGGTGGCAGTCGACTGATGAGAATGGCAGTCGACTGATATCTGATAGAGTCGACTGCCAAGGCTGATTTCGGGAAGACAAGGTTTGTTTAGCCCAATTTCAGCTACGGTAAAGGTCCCTAACCACTCATAACCCTAGGATATGCTTTGGGAAGCATTACGAAGGGTGAAAATCCATTGGATATGAATTAGGAGAGGTGTTAGGATTATGTATCAAATTTAAGGGTTGAAAAGTTCATGTTTGAACTTTGAACCTTATTTTTGATGGTCTAGAGTTCCTATTGGCTTAGGGACTTCCCAAGGACATTGTTGGTGCAATGGTCAAGGGGGAGCAAGCCTTTAGGGGGAGGTATCCTTCATGGGATGATGGATGTATTTTTCTTCTTGAACGGGGAAAACTTATTGGGAGAGTGTCATCAATTGGGAAAATTGATGGGATTTTTAGATACCCAATTTGGAAATTGAGAGAGTGTATAGGATTTCCTCTCTTGAGTGATATGAGACTTATCACTAGGAAGATGGTAGGCATCCTAGGTATGTTTGGACCAAGGGGGAGATTGTAAGATCTCATTGGGACATGAGACATTGACCTCCTTGGAGAGATAATTTTTTTGATGTATGTCAAAAAGGGGGAGAAAGGTAAGATTATCAATTTGAGAAATTGGTAAGGGAATTTAAGTTAGTGTTCTAACTCAATGGTTTGTTTGTTTTTTTATCAAACATCAAAAAGGGGGAGATTGTTGGTGCAATCGGCCCAGGTCACGATTAACCAGGACTCGAGCTTGACTCGAGAGATGTTTTGATGTTCGACAAAAATATATGACAATGTGATTGTCATGGGAAAGTCCAAGTCTTGGGTACTTGGCATGAAAAGTCCAAGTGGGACACTTGGCATTTGGGAAAGTCCAAGCATGGGTCTTGGCAATGGAAAGTCCAACATGAGTTGGCAAGGAAATTCCAAGTGGGACACTTGGCATTTGGGAAAGTCCAAGCATGGGTCTTGGCAATGGAAAGTCCAACATGGGTTGTCAAGGGAAAGTCCAAGCTTGAGTCTTGGCATTTGAGAAGTCCAAGGGGTTGTGATATTGGCGGCGTAAATTCCAAGCGGGAGTCTTGGCAGCATAAGTTCAATGGTTGACGGCGTAAAATCCAAGAGGAGACTTGGCGGCGTAAGTCCAATGTGCCTTGGCAGTGTAGACACCGTTAGCATGACATAGCCGATGGAATCACCTGAAGGCTAGCGCAATGGATGAACAAGTCATGGATGACTTGGAGGGATCCGAGAGGCGTGAGGCTGACGGAGATGGCTAGAAGGCTTAGGTCTAGGCTAAGGGTGTTCTAGCAAGTATGGGGGAACCATACTTGGGTTAAAACCTCATGTTTGAGGTGTGCCAGTCGACTGGTGCCATGTGACAGTCGACTAGCTTGAGTCAACTAGGGTTTGACTACAGGAAGTGCCTTAGCAGTCGACTGCCAAAGGAGGGCAGTCGACTGATTGGGCGAGCAGTAGACTGATCATGTGATCAATCGACTAGTGTTTGGTTTGTTCGGCACAGAATGGAGTTTGACTCGACTGTTGGGGTTAGCAGTCGAGTGGAGGCTCTATCAGTCGACTGATGGTCATGATCAGTCGACTGATGATGGATCCATTAGATTTTTCCAGCGTGGATCTAACCGTTGTCTCACGACAATAGTGACATCAGTCGACTGATGGTCCCGAGCAGTCGACTGATCGGCAATTTCCAACACAGGTTGAAGCTTTAAATGGAGCTCATGGAGGAGGAAATCCATAGCGTTTCTTGAGGGCTTTTGGGGCGATTTGCTGCTGTAAATTAGGGTCTCCAAGTGTAGGTCAAGCAACCAAGCATTCAAGCAATCAAAAGCAAAGTATTGTAAAGTTCTCTTTATTTGTTTTCGTATTTGCATTGTATTTTCTTGTTTTTCTTTCATATTACTGTTGTAATCAATTGTACGGGGTTTCTCCACCTTCGACTTATTTCCAGAAGGAGTTATTGTATAGTGGTGTGTGATTGGCATTGCTAGAGCTTTTTAGAGCTCGATCCGTGGAGTAGGAACCATTCGGTTCCGAACCACGTTATATCTCGTGTTGTGAATTGTGTTTGTCTTGTTTCATTATTGTATTATTTCTATTTCCGTTGCACTAACGAAATTGTAGAGACAAACACAACGAATTCCATCATCGAACTAATACGAGCTATTCACCCCCCCTCTAGCTTCCAACGATCACCTACAAAGTTATCCCTAAGACTAACCATGGTGTGTGTTTAGTGGCTAAGGATTCAAGAAAAACCAAAGTAGCCACTAAGAAGGTCAAAGGGGGAGTTACCTCTAGAGTTGACCTAAGAAAGACCCATTTGACTAAGGCTTCAAAGCCAAAAAAGGTCATTAGGAATGTATCTAGGGAAGTTATCCCTAGTGAATACCTAGTTAACCCAAGGAGGTGTAATAGATATTGGGTTCCTAGGAGCATGATCGATTCACGCTAGATGGAAGGTAAGACGTGCTTTGAAGAACTTTAAATTTAATAAATCTAATGATAGGAGAAGAAGACCAAGGGGGAAGATAATATGTTATAATTGCTAACAAGAGGGACACATACGGGATAATTGTCCCCTCTTGAACAAGAGTAAAGAAGAGAGGAGAAAGAAAGAAGAAAAGAAGAAAAAGGGGAGCAAGAAGAAGGAAGAAGAGAAGAAAGCCAAGGAGAAAGGGAAGACAAAAGCACTCAAAGCAAGGACATGGGATGATCCCTCTTCTTCATCATCATCATTCGAAGAAGAAGAACATGTCTACTCAAATCTTGCCCTAATGACATTTGATGATCTAGACTCCACCTCCTCCTCCGAGAATGAAGAATCAAGCACAAGTGAAGAGAGCTCAAGTGAAGGGGGAGCTTCTTCTTCATCATCGGAAGAGGATTTGGTAAGTGAGGTAACGAATCTACCTCCCAAGAAAATTATGTCAATGATTTCTAGCCTTACTAAGGAATTATTTAGGGCTAAGAAAAAGAATAAAAGTATGCTAGATCAAATTAAGGCTTTAGAAAATAAATTAGAACAAGCATGTTTAAATGTTAATAATGATGATGCATGCTCACATGATAATTATATGCCTTTTAATGTTAGTGATGCATGTATGGATGAAAATAGGGCTTTAAGAGAAAAGGTAGACCATTTAACCAAAGCCCTAGAAAAATTTACAATAGGCTCCAACACCCTTAATATGATTATAGGGATCCAAAGAGCAAGTTTTAATAAGAAAGGCCTAGGATATAAGGAAAATAAAAATGAAAAGGCCTATAAATGTTTAATTGCTAGGGGTCAAGATAAAAAGAAAACAATAGCTAGAAAATGGATCCCTAAGGAATTTTTAGTGAACCTCATAGGAAATAATTTGTTTTGAGTTCCTAAATCCATCCTTAAGGGTTAGGAAAACCCAAGGATAGTCAACCATGTGGACTTTACCTATATTATGTTGATTGGTTGACTTAGGATGGCGGGACTTATTTTTTGAAATAGTGTTGGGCGATGATAATGCACCCATAAATATTTAAAATCATGCTTTAGGTGATACTTGATTTATTATCATGTTTTTATGCCTAATGCATGATTACAAATTGATAGATACATTAGTTTCATGATCATAATGTGAAATCAATGCATATATATTTTTATGATCATGTGGTATATTAGGATGATACTTAACCTTGTGTAAAATTGCATGAAATTAATGGTTAAATATATACAAATACCTTTAGGTTCATCTCACACTCACTATAGGCTACCTTGATTGAAAACATAGCATGGGTGAGATATTAGGATGATACAAATGGTCCACTAATGCCTATGGCATTTAGATGGTCATTTAAAGTATCAAAATAGCAATAATAGACCAATCATGGGGAAGACTTATGTTTAATTCATAGACATATTGCCCAAAGATCATGGTTGGATATTTCAAATGTTTTGAAAACCATTTCTTGTTTCATAAACTGAATTTTCATGTTTTGAAAAGCTTCAAGGCAAAACTAGGCTTTAAAATTGATACAAACTTTAGATATTTTCCAACTTTTGAGATTTTGCCTAATTTTTGAAAATATAATGATTTTTCATGGAAAACTATTTTTCATTAATAAAGGAACTTACAAGAAATGTGTTCCCCAAAGTTCATGATTTTTTGAATTTCATAGAATTTTTTATGTATTTCTGAAATTCAGCCCGAAAATCAGAAAATCCTGAAATCAGAGTGCCAGTCGACTGGTAGTCTGAACTAGTCGACTGATCGACTGAAAACATGCCCAGTAACTTCTTTTATCAGATTGTAAGGCATGTTTTGGTATTTTTCCTCTTCTTAGACTTGATGCAATGCTTAAATAACTTAGTTTAATCTTTTTGATGGTGTCAAAGGGGGAGAAATATGTATGTTTAAGTGAATTATATTAAGGGGGAGAATTGCATTTAGGGGGAGTTTCATGTATTAAGGGAGAGAGTTGATAATCATGTTTATTCACATGTTTTCTTACCTTAATATTTTTTATCAAATGTTTACCTAACTTAAACAGATTACCACACATCAAAAAGGGAGAGATTGTTAGGGCAATCAACCCATGTGTTATGGTTTTGATGTGTGTGGCAAAGGGTTTAAGTTAGGGTGATTGGATTTGATATGTGCGTTGAAGTCTTGCAAGACTTAGTAATTCGCACATGGAGCTTAGGCAAGTGTCACCACTCATAACCTCGGTCCTTGAGTCGGTGAAGGATAGCTTTGCAGAAGCCGTGCGCTTGGGGCATCCGAGAGACCGCCAGACGAGATGACTTGAAGCGAAGCCAAGGAAGTAGACTTCGAGGGCAAGAGACGCGAAGGAGCATTGCAGAGCCCTGCGCCTGATGCTGCCGAGGGACGTGGCCACGAACGAAGAGAGCTTCGGCGAGGGACTTCAAGTGAGATGAGAGAATGAGTGAATTGTAAGTAGCTCATTAGGTGAACTTGGCTGAATGGCTGAGTGTCAGAGGCTCGACCGCAAGGGTTGAGGTTTAACCGACCATCGGAAGCTCAAACGGATGTAAGGTTTGAGTTTTACACGACACCAATCGACTGCCATGTCATGGCAGTCGACTACTCCAAGTCGATCACAATCGACTAGTGTTAGCTGCTGGATCAAGTCGACATCAGTCGACTACTTAAGGGAAGTATTCGACTGATCGCACTGTGCACGGGCATAGAAGCTAGTCGAGCTTGCGGGCCACTCATTGAAGTCGACGCCGATCGTGATGAAAGCATCGATTGATGATCATATGATCATGGAGAATCATTGCGGATCCCGTGAATCAGTGCAGTCGGGAGCCATTGGAGTCAACATCAGTCGACTGATGAATGCATCAGTCGACTGATAGTGCTCAACGGGAAGAATTGCTTCCTCTCTATAAAAAGAGAGGGTGGGGGCTTGTAGATGGTTAATCTTCATGCTCAAAATATTCTACTAAGTGCCCCATAAAGCTCAAACTCCTTCTTCTAGTTTTCTTTCATATTTATTATAAAAGAAGGAGTGATCTCTTGTTGTAAAGGTTTACCTCCACCTTGCTTGGGCTAAAAGGAGAGACGAATAGTGGATTGGTTGCGGAGTGATTCACCGGAGACGAATCGGACCATGGATTAGCGGCGAGGTCGTGAAACACGTTATATCTTGTTTGTTAGCATTGTTTATCTTTTGTTTGTTTCTTAATTATCTTTGTTTTATATTTCCGCTTGCGCTAACGTTACGTGTAGACAATTAAGAACGACTTCCGCTCATACGACGAAAGAGGGCTATTCAACCCCCTCTAGCTGACCACCATCGATCCCCTACAAAAGTCCAAGCATGGGGCTTGGCATGGAAAATCCAAGCATGAGGCTTGGTGTGGGAAGTCTTGAGGGCTTAGCAAGTTCACTAGGCTCGGGGTCCTTGAGTCGGTGAAGGATGACATTGCGAAGCCGTATGCTTGGTGCATCCGAGGGACCGTCGGACGGGGAGCGAATGGAGTGAGGTCCAAGGGAAGCATACTTCGAGGGCAAGAGACACGAAGGATGACATTGTGAAGTCGTGCGCTTGGTGCATCCAAGGGACGTAGGCCGAGGGAAGAGAGCTTCGGTGGGGAACTGTTAGTAATATATGAGAGATGTCCTAAGGCAATCGCCTTATGTATGAACCATTTATATGATAAATGAAGATTCACTATTTGAGTATACATGTTTTATGTATTTGATTGGATCTTAAACTCATTTACTGAATGTCCACGATACGATTCACAGCATGAGAGAATTTGTGATTGGATCACAACTAGTGAGTATCTCTACATGTGTAATTGTGATGTATCGGAATTATCCCTAGTCGATGAATTGATGGATTTGGACACCATAAATTCTGTCGAGACTAGCACGAGGTATACTCCTTGGTGTATCCAAGCAGCTGATTCTCACTGGCTGGAGACATTGTGATGTCCGGAGTTAATTGTGGATGCTAGTTATAGTAACTAGTTCATTGGAGTGACCAGCCGTAAGACTTCATATGGTTCTCTGCATATATAGATATGTCAATGAAGTTCTTACTGTAGCTTAAGTGCGATGTTCCTTTGACTTGCGGTATTCAAGTCATCTTGATCATGGAGACTTATGCTTTGACATCTTAAGCAAACATCTCTGAGGAGATGTGGACCCGGGATGATTGGGTATAAGTCGAAGAGATCGAAGGTGTTTGAATAGCCTATAAAGGATTCACCACTCCTTGCGAGGAGATGTATACCCATGGCCTCTCGTCGGATTGTTACTAAAGTCTTTGGCCAAAGCATTACATGTTTAGAGTAAGGTACTCTTCGATACATGTGGAGTAACTAGAATCAGTAGGACGAGGAAATGATACTTGGGCTAGGTGTGACGTAGTCAGCCTAGTGGGGACTGACACTATAGACCATGTCCTGAACCAAGTGGGTATAAGATGAGTGAAGGGAATGGGGCACGAATCATTCGAGCCATCGAAGGGTTTGAGAAATAGTTCGATCAACCGTTGATCTTTTCGGTTAATTGGGGATCATGATGTACTACTAGGTGCCACTCATGATCGTTCTATAATTAATGGTTAATTATAGACGGCCAACATAAACCGAGAACCTATTTGGTCACACGCACAACGAGTGTAATCCAAAGGATTTAAAACGAGCTTGAGAATGTGATTCTCAGACCGAGAGAAATTAGGTTTGGTTGGACCAAACATAAAGCGAGCATGAAATCGTTCAGTCGCAATGGAAGCGTGGATGGGCCGCGTCTTATGAAGACGTAATGGATGAACCAAAATGGTTTGGTTCTAATCCAATGGATGAGAATAAACCAAAGGGTTTGGTTTATTTTAAACGAATGAACCAAAAGTTGGTTCGGTTCGTTTTAACTTAAAATAAACCATCATGGTTTGATTTATTTTAACTTATCTTAATGGAGCGGGTTAACGGGCTTTATGGATATGATCCATTAACCATTAAGAGAATTAGTTCTCTATAAAATAGGGGTTAAACCCTAACCCAAAAACCCTAATGAAGTTTTGGCCGCCCAACCCTAGCCCTTGGTGTTGCCGCCCACCCCTTGAAGGAGTTTTCGGCGCCAACCCTAGTGTGCCGCCGCCCAGCCCCTTGTGCCGCCTTCCAACTTGTTGCCGGCGACCAAGCTTCAGCTGGTGAACCTCCGGCGACCCTCCGGTGATCTCCTCTAGGTTCGGTGATAAGGTGAGCTTCCATCTCTCCTTGGCCGGCCTCTATTCCTCCACCAAAAGCTGTCCAGTTTTTCTGGACAGCGTTATCGGGCGTCGTTTGGGCGGCGGTTAGTGCTCGATAGCGCCTAACTTACGGGATTTGATCTCCGGTAATCCTCTGAGGTGGAGGGGGCGAAAACAAACGGTTGTGAATACCTCTCCGGAGAAGCGAGTTTTGAGAACTCGTTTTAGGATCCGAATTTGGATTCGGATCGTGATCATCTCTCGATCACGTCGTCTTCAACACGAGGCTAGTAACCCGTACGAAGACGAAGCTCGTGACTTAGCGAAGTCATCCCGAGGAGCTCGGCGTGGATACGGATAGAGACGATTCTTACGAGGATCGTTCCGGTTGATGCCGTTCCCGCTACACGTCATACGAAAGGTATAACGTAGATAATTTTCTTTTATTGCAAATTTTAATTTACGGTTATGTCTACACTTGTTGTAATATGCATGCGTGTGTTGTGTTTGTTGTAATAAATAGGAGTATTTATTATTTTTAATTGCTTCCGCTGTGCTCATGTTTACGAAACATGATCGAACACACACACGCCGCGGTGCCAGAAACCCAACAGTGGTATTAGAGCCCAGGTTGTGCTTCGACATAATCGTAAAATTGGTTTTGCGATAGTCATAATGTATTTCTAGAAATTTTCTAAATTTTGGAAATTTAGAAGTATTTATGGAAATTTTTCAATTTTGGAAAGTGTAGAAGTATTTATGGAAATCTTCCACTTTTGGAAAGTTGGAAGTATTTATGGAAATTGATATTTTCCATAAATAAAATATTTGATTAGATTCTGGAAATTTGTTTCCTAATTTAATTATGATTTGATTTGAGAAATCAAATCTTAAAATATTTTATTTCCATAAGTAGTTTTAAAGATTTAGGAAATTGGTTTCCTAAATAGATTTTCCTTAATCAAATAATTCCATGAATAAAATATGTGATTAGATTTGGAAATTTGTTTCCTAATTTAATTATGATTTGATTTGGAGAATCAAATCTTAAACATATTTTATTTCCATAAATAGTTATGACATATAAGGAAATCATATACATGACATAATTGTATGCCATGTAATTGCATTAGATGCATAACATTGTGCCATGCATGTCGTGACATGTAGATGTATGCCATGTATGCCATGTCATGTAGATAATAGTTATTTGCATGCAAAGAGGATGAGACATAAAAACCCTTAATCAATATTAAAGCCTACACCTTCCATTAATATGGTTAGAACCAGAGTTCTGTTTCTTGTTTGGGTTGTTGGACTCTCTCCAAGCCCGGCTCGAACCCGAATATGTTCAAACCATGGAATAGTTTAATACTAATATGGTAAGAGTCAGAGGTCAATCGTTAGCTTTGGTTGTTGGACTCTCTCCAAGCTGGGCTAATTGGTTGAATGCGCTCTAACCATATTAAAACTATTTCCCGATTAATGGGTTGGCTTTAACCTGGAGCATCGGCTTGTTGGACTCTCTCCAAGGTCGATGTAAAGGGAGGTGAAGTTGGGTGCTATGCATATGATGCATAATTGTTAATGTGTTAACAACCCGATGTATGTGTGAACATTCAATTAGTTGATAGCACATTGTGATAGTTGCATATACGTGATATGCAATCGGTATAGATGATACCTACCGTCGTAGTTATGAATGGCTTGTTGGACTCTCTCCAAGGTTGTTCATAACTATGATGGATATCAGCCCATTCGGAGATGGACCTACAATCTCCCGAAGTGATTTTGGGGTTTTTGAAATTCGAAAAATGAATGGGATTTATAAATGTATATTGATGCATTTTAAAAATCATCTTTCTCATATATGCTCGTTTGTATTTCTAAGTTAATATATTGATCATGATGTGTTTGAATTTGCGTTCTATTTTGGATTCGAACAAACTGACTGGGCCTAACTTCCTGGACTGGCTTAGAAACCTGAGAATTGTTCTCAAGGTTGAAAAGCTTGCAAATGTCCTCGAAGCGCCTCTTCCCGCCCGTCCTAGTGACGATGCAAGTCTGGACCAATTGTTGGCCTATCAGAAACATGTGAATGATTCTGAACAAATGAGTTGCATCATGCTAGCCTCGATGGAACCCAAGCTACGAAAGCATCATGAACATATGGATGCTCATATCGTAGTTCTTCATCTTTATGAGTTGGTTGATGAGCAAGTGAGATTCGAAAGGTTCGAAGTCTCCAAGCCCCTCTTCACCTCTAAGATGCAAGAAAGTTCATCTGTGGTACTGCTCAACATGCTGAAGACTGTGGAGTCTTCTGAGAAGCATGAGCAGGGGACAGTGCTGTTAGTTGATTCCTCCAAGAAAGGTTCTAAGAGGAAGTCAAAGGAACAGCAGAAGGGAAAGAAGAGAAAGGCTAAGAAGGTAGAACTAGCACAAAAGGAAAGTTGCCATCATTATGGCAAGGAGAGCCATTTGCGAAGAAAGTGCAAGATTTATCTTGAGTCCGTGAAGAAGAATAAGGCATCGGATGCCCCATCTTCTTCAGATATCTTCGTTATTGATTGTCATTCTATTTCCTCAGACACTTGGGTATTGGATACTGGGTGTGGCTCACATATATATAATGACATACATGGGCTAATGAATAGAAGAAGACTCGTCAAGGGAGAGTCAAATTTACGTGTTGGGAATGGACTCGCCATCGGAACGTATTTGTTGAAACTCCCTACAGGACTTGTCTTAGAACTGGACAATTGCTTTTATGTTCCTTCGTTGATAAAGAACATCATTTCTATTTCTTGTTTAAATAGAAATGGGTTCCATTTGACTTTTAGTAACAATTGTTGTTACATAACTTTGAATGGAGTTCTTTATGGGATTGGAACTTTAAGCAATAGTGTTTATACGTTGGACGTATCCAGTGACATTTTCAATATCGAAGCGAGCAACACGCGTGCTCGAAAGGATAATCAAATAGACTCCTATATGTGGCATTGTCGTCTTGGCCATATAAGCAAGAAACACATGTCCGAATTACACTGATGTGGAATTCTGGAATCGTTTGAATTGGATTCATACGATACATGCGAATCATGCTTAAAAGGCAAGATGACTAAGTTACCTTTTACTGGAAAAGGTGAACGAGTGGGAGAGTTACTAGGTCTAATACATACTGATGTATGTGGACCTATGTCAACTCAAGCATTAGGAGGCTATAGCTACTTCATTACCTTCACCGATGATCACTCACTTTGGGTATGTGTTCTTGATGAAACACAAGTCCAAGCCTTTGAAAGGTTCAAAGAATTCAGAAATGAAGTAGAGAAACAACATGACAAGAGTATTAAAATACTGATCGGATCGAGGTGGTGAATACTTAAGTCAAGAGTTTCTTGATTATCTAAGAGACAATGGTATATTGTCTCAATGGACTCGCCATATACACCACAAAGATAATGGTGTATCCGAGAGGCGAATCGACTTTGTTGGACATGGTCGTCAATGATGAATCATGCGACTCTTCCCAAGTCCTTTGGGGCTATGCACTCGCATACCGCTTACTTGTTAAATGTAATGCCTACCAAGGTAGTCTCAACTACTCCATATGAGATATGGAATAGTAAGAAACCTCATGTATCTTACTTGAAGATATGGGGTTGTCCCGCTTATGTGAAGCTGGATCAGACGCATAAATTGGATGCTAAGTCCGATAAATGTCTATTTATTGATACCCTAAGGAAACAAGGGGTTACTAATTCTATCATCCCGTGGAACAAAAGGTGTTTGTTTCAAGGCATGTGGTTTCTAGAGAAAGAGTTTCTCTTGCAAGAAAACAGTGGGAGTGTCATCGAGCTTGAGGAGGCTCGAGAGACTCAAATAGACATTAATGAGATACCTGGTGAAGCACAACAGCCGACAACTCATAGTGATGAGCAATCGGCTGGACCTATTGTAACACCACATCTTCGTAGATCTGGTAGAACACGCAATATTCCTGAGAGATATGGATTTCTCGTAAGCGAATCGAACGACGTGTTACTCATTGATGATGAGGAGCCTACCAGTTATGAAGAAGTGCTGACAAGTTCAGAAAGGGATAAGTGGCTTGGTGCCATGAAGTCAGAAATGGATTCCATGTACGAAAACCAAGTTTGGAACTTGGTTGACCCACCTGAAGGCATAAAGCCTATAGGGTGCAAGTGGGTTTTCAAGAAGAAAACCGACATGGATGGTAATGTGATTACCTATAAGGCTAGATTGGTGGTGAAAGGATATCGTCAAAAGCAAGGTGTTGATTATGACGAAACCTATTCGCCTGTAGCTATGCTTAAATCCATTCGGATGCTCCTGGCCATAGCAGCTCATTATGATTATGAGATATGGCAGATGGATGTGAAAACAGCTTTCCTTAATGGAAACTTGCTCGAGGACGTGTATATGATACAGCCTGAGGGTTTCACATCGGTTGATAAAACCAAGGTATGCAAGTTGCGATGATCCATTTATGGATTGAAGCAAGCATCCAGGAGCTGGAATATCCGTTTTGATGAGACAATCAAAAAGTTTGATTTCTCACAAAATCCAGACGAACCTTGTGTGTACAAGAAGGTAAGTGGGAGTGCAGTCGTATTCCTAGTATTGTATGTCGATGACATACTACTTATAGGAAACGATGTTTCAATCTTACAGTCAGT
Organism: Wurfbainia villosa; assembly: GCA_025175895.1. NCBI lineage: Eukaryota > Viridiplantae > Streptophyta > Magnoliopsida > Zingiberales > Zingiberaceae > Wurfbainia > Wurfbainia villosa. The sequence continues at coordinate 87,110,648 of CM046004.1, forward strand.
GAAGGTTTGGTTATCCAAGACATTCTCCATGAAAGACCTGGGAGAAGCAACCTACATCCTCGGGATTAAGATCTATAGAGATAGATCGAAACGGTTGCTTGGTCTTTCGCAGTCTACATATATAGACCGAGTGCTAAAGAGGTTTAGCATGTCAGAATCCAAGAAAGGTTTCCTACCCATCAGGCATGGGGTACACCTTTCGAAGTCTATGTGTTCGCCGCGCGGAGGATTTGCATGAGTAAGATTCCCTATGCATCCGCAATAGGATCTATCATGTATGCTATGTTATGTACGAGGCCCGATGTATCGTATGCTCTGAGTGTCACGAGCAGATACCAGTCCGATCCAGGAATGGATCATTGGGCGGCTGTTAAGACGATCCTTAAGTACTTGAGAAGAACTAAGGATGTGTTCCTAATATATGGAGAAGGGTACATGGTGATACGTGGGTATATGGATGCGGCTCGCATGCACAAGGATGATTCCATGTCTCGATGCAGGTATGTATTCACCTAAAATGGGCGCAATAAGTTGGAAAGGTTCCAAGCTTGACACTATAGCGGATTCGCCACTAAGGTCTGAATACATTGCGGCTTTAGGCAAGAAGGAAGCGGTTTGGATCAAGAAGTTCATCTCTGAACTTGATGTGGTCTCATCAATGATCCAAACATGTGCTTCGCCGCTATCATCTTATCAGAGAAATCATCAGTAGGAACGAAATACAAATCGAGAAAATTTCCACTGAAAGGAACTTAGCGAATCCTTTAACTAAGACATTACCTCAAAATAAGTTTGAGGGTCATGTTAGAGCTTATGGTATTGGATACCGTAGCGATTGACATTAGGCCAAGTGGGAGTCTGTTAGTAATATATGAGAGATGTCCTAAGGCAATCGCCTTATGTATGAACCATTTATATGATAAATGAAGATTCACTATTTGAGTATACATGTTTTATGTATTTGATTGGATCTTAAACTCATTTACTGAATGTCCACGATACGATTCACAGCATGAGAGAATTTGTGATTGGATCATAACTAGTGAGTATCTCTACATGTGTAATTGTGATGTATCGGAATTATCCCTAGTCGATGAATTGATGGATTTGGACACCATAAATTCTGTCGAGACTAGCACGAGGTATACTCCTTGGTGTATCCAAGCAGCTGATTCTCACTGGCTGGAGACATTGTGATGTCCGGAGTTAATCGTGGATGCTAGTTATAGTAACTAGTTCATTGGAGTGACCAGCCGTAAGACTTCATATGGTTCTCTGCATATATAGATATGTCAATGAAGTTCTTACTGTGGCTTAAGTGCGATGTTCCTTTGACTTGCGGTATTCAAGTCATCTTGATCATGGAGACTTATGCTTTGACATCTTAAGCAAACATCTCTGAGGAGATGTGGACCCGGGATGATTGGGTATAAGTCGAAGAGATCGAAGGTGTTTGAATAGCCTATAAAGGATTCACCACTCCTTGCGAGGAGATGTATACCCATGGCCTCTCGTCGGATTGTTACTAAAGTCTTTGGCCAAAGCATTACATGTTTAGAGTAAGGTACTCTTCGATACATGTGGAGTAACTAGAATCCGCAGGACGAGGAAATGATACTTGGGCTAGGTGTGACGTAGTCAGCCTAGTGGGGACTGACACAATAGACCATGTCCTGAACCAAGTGGGTATAAGATGAGTGAAGGGAATGGGGCACGATTCATTCGAGCATCAAGGGTTTCGTAAATAGTTCGATCAACCGTTGATCTTTTCGCTAATTGGGGATCATGATGTACTACTAGGTGCCACTCATGATCGTTCTATAATTAATGGTTAATTATAGACGGCCAACATAAACCGAGAACCTATTTGGTCACACGCACAACGAGTGTAATCCAAAGGATTTAAAACGAGCTTGAGAATGGGATTCTCAGACCGAGAGAAACTAGGTTTGGTTGGACCAAACATAAAGCGAGCATGAAATCGTTTCAGTCGCAATGGAAGCGTGGATGGGCCGCGTCTTATGAAGACGTAATGGATGAACCAAAATGGTTTGGTTCTAATCCAATGGATGAGAATAAACCAAAGGGTTTGGTTTATTTTAAACGAATGAACCAAAAGTTGGTTCGGTTCGTTTTAACTTAAAATAAACCATCATGGTTTGATTTATTTTAACTTATCTTAATGGAGCGGGTTAACGGGCTTTATGGATATGATCCATTAACCATTAAGAGAATTAGTTCTATATAAAATAGGGGTTAAACCCTAACCCAAAAACCCTAATGAAGTTTTGGCCGCCCAACCCTAGCCCTTGGTGTTGCCGCCCACCCCTTGAAGGAGTTTTCGGCGCCAACCCTAGTGTGCCGCCGCCCAGCCCCTTGTGCCGCCTTCCAACTTGTTGCCGGCGACCAAGCTTCAGCTGGTGAACCTCCGGCGACCCTCCGGTGATCTCCTCTAGGTTCGGTGATAAGGTGAGCTTCCATCTCTCCTTGGCCGCCCTCTATTCCTCCACCAAAAGCTGTCCAGTTTTTCTGGACAGCTTGTTTCTTTGTTGTCGGAGCGTCGTTTGGACGACGGTTAGTGCTCCGATAGCGCCTAACTTACCGGGGATTTGATCTCCGGTAATCATCTGAGGTGGAGGACGAAGGATTCGTCAAACGGTTGACGAATACCTCTCTGGAGAAGCGAGTTTTGAGAACTCGTTTTAGGATCCGAATTTGGATTCGGATCGTGATCATCTCTCGATCACGTCGTCTTCAACACGAGGCTAGTAACCCGTACGAAGACGAAGCTCGTGACTTAGCGAAGTCATCCCGAGGAGCTCGGCGTGGATACGGATAGAGACGATTCTTACGAGGATCGTTCCGGTTGATGCCGTTCCCGCTACACGTCATACGAAAGGTATAACGTAGATAATTTTCTTTTATTGCAAATTTTAATTTACGGTTATGTCTACACTTGTTGTAATATGCATGCGTGTGTTGTGTGTGTTGTAATAAATAGGAGTATTTATTATTTTTAATTGCTTCCGCTGTGCTCATGTTTACGAAACATGATCGAACACACACACGCCGCGGTGCCGGAAACCCAACAGGAACTCCATGAGAGGATGAGGTGGACTTGGCCAAGTGACTAAGACTGAGTGTCGGATGCTCAAACGTGGTATTTGAGGGTTTACTCGATGGTCGAATGCTCAAACAACTTAGTGTTTAAGGTTTTACCCGACATTAGTCAACTGGTATAGGTACCAGTCGACTGCTCTAGGTCGATTGGACTCGATCGGTGTTCGACTAACCAGGTTCTGGCCAAACAATCGACTGCTGAGGGAGGGCAGTCGACTATAGACGCCATCAGTCGACTGATGATGGAGATCAATTGACTGATCGGGGCGAATTCGGGCACAGAACACTTTTTAGTTGAGTGATTGCATCGAGCACTCGACTGATGGGGTTACCAATTCACTGATGGGTATGATCAGTCGACTGATGGTTATCCGTTGGGTGTTTGCCAACGTGGATTCGATCGTTGTGAGACAATGGCTACAGAAGCAGTCGACTGATTGGCAAGAAATCAGCCCAAGACAAACATAAAAGGAGGAGCTTGGGGAGGATTTCAACAAGGATTTTTGGGGAGATTTTGGAGGGGAATTGCTGCTGCATTCCAGACCTTCAAGAGCCAAACCAAAGAAAGCAACAAGCAAAAGTGATCAAAGCCATTTGTATTCTTTGTGTTTTGCTTGTATTTTTATATTACCGTTGTAATTGCTTGTACGAGGTTTCTCCACCTCCGACGTGTTGTCGAGAAGGAGTTGTTGTTAGTGCCGTGCGCATAACACGAGCTCATTGAGCTCACCCGTAGAGTAGGAACCCTAAGGTTCCGAACCACGTATATCATGTGTTGTCTCTTGTATTCTCATTGTGTATTTGTTTTATTATCATTCCGCTGTGCATTAACAAGAATTGTAGACCAGCACGTGAAGAGCGAACGAATTCCACCATATATGCGATTAGGGCTATTCCCCTCTAGCCAACTAGCGACATTCCAACATTTGTTACATGATATAACAAACTAGGACCCCACATAATATTCGCAAGTGTTTCTATTCCTTATCCTTCTGACAGAATTATTCTCCAGGGAAGAGGAGCCCTCCACGTGGACGATGATCAGGGCAGTTCGTTACATCACAAGGGGCAAGGAAAGATGAGGAGGATAAAAGCCAAGGAGAGAGGAAAGAGAGAGGATTTTGTTCTCTTTTTCAGAGGTTGGCAAGAGACCACAATCATTTCTAATTCCAGGGCAAGAGGAGGGGACATCATCAAAGAGAAGGGAGCCCTTACATCGGAGAAGGAGGAGATTAAGGAAAGAGGAAGAGAATAGCAGGGAAGCGAGGGCAGTTCATACTCTCTCTCTATATTGTACACCGTTGAAGTTGTAAGGGGTTTTCTTCACCTTTGGAAACATTTCCAAGAAGGAGAAGTCTCATAGTGAAAGTGCTTTCGAATCACGTTAAATCTTGTGTCTCTGTTCTTTGTGTTGGTTTTCTCATCGTCTATCCATTTTCTATTTTACTACTACGGCTGGAGAGAACCCTAAGCCCCCTTGACGTTCTTTTGCGCTGAGAGGAGGTAAAAAAAATCCGCATACATCCGCATCAGTTGGCGTCGTTTGTAGGAAACTTTGTTGAGTAAGACGTCGATATGCCCTTAGACGACATACAACATCCAACAACCTCTTTTGTGGAAGAGAGCCCCATCACGCTGTTACCAGCGCAGTTACAAGCCATGGTGGAAGCTACCGTGGTTGATGCATTAGCTAAGGAGAGGAGAAGGGTGGGGTATCTTCTTCCCTATTATGATGAGCCCTCTCCTCGAGAATCAGTACATGAAGTACCTCCCCAAGCCTATCCAGTTACTCTGTAACATACTGAGGTTCTGCCAGGTGAAATACCCGTGGGGAGAGTGTATCAGCCTACCATTCTCACGATGCAAACAAGGCGAGAGGATCAGGGAGAAAGTAAGTCCACTAGGGATCCAAAATTTTACGAGCCTAGTCCATTCACCATCGACATTCTTTCTGAGCTGCCACCTCCATACTTCAAAAATCCATAAGTGGAGAAATATGATGGCATGACTGATCCAGAGGAGCATCTGTCGCAATTTGCAGGAGCTGCCTCTCTTCACTTCTATACAGATGCCCTTAAGTGCCGAGCTTTTCATACCACATTAACAGGCTCCGCATAGAAATGGTTTGGAGCTCTGCCTCCCGGATCTATCACCTGCTTTGCAGATCTTAAGGGAGTTTTTGGCCAAGAATTTGCTAGCTATAAGACTTACAAACATGATGCTTCAATTTTACTTCATATCAAGCAAGAACCCTCCGAATCTTTCAGAGGTTATCTTCATCGGTTCACTGCCACTGCTAGGAACATCCCTTCAACAGGGTCAGAAATCCTTAGGGTAGCTATCCCTCATGGATTACGAGGACCTTTTCTTAGCTCTTTACTAAGGAAACTCATTGCCAGTTACAAGGAATCACTAAGTCGCACTGAGGAATATATAAACGAAGAAAAAGGGTTGAAGGTTAGGCGAGCTGAGCAAATGCTTACAGCAACCCCTACTGAGAGAAGTCGTCCCACATTTCCTCGAGCACTTCCCCGAAGGGAATATATTATGTCTTTCATACCGGAAGCACCCAAGCCTCGATTATTGTTGCCAGGAACTCGTCTGGTCCCTCCCTTACAGATCATGGCTGTCGATGCCATACCTCCCCCGCGGACATAGAAAGAGAGGGAAATGGAGGCATATGATCAACAGAGCATTCTTCAGTGCCCAATTAGATATCGAGGAGTTCTTCAGAATCCCCCTACCCCTTATTTCTGCCAGTACCATATGGAGTATGGTCATACCAACGGTCGCTATTTTAAGTTACAGGAGGAATTAGAGCGCATCCGAGCCACCTATCCACATCTGCAACCTCAGAGGGGAGGCCCAACAAGAAGAGGTCAGCGACCTAATGTTTCATGCCCGAGACCCTATAACAGAGGACCACGGGCTCCCCTTCTGCCAGGCCAGCAGCCACCCACCCAGGAAGGTACTTCGCGAGGAGGGTCAGTAGGTGAGGAGGCATTGGCTGCCCCGAGTGACATCCCCACTCGGGGAGTCATTCATGTTATTGTAAAAGGACCTACTGATGGGGACTCCAATAGGGCCTGAAATTCATACGCTCACCTCATGGAAAGTTTATCTATTGGAGCAGAGTAGGCTGTTCAGAATGCACCCTTGATATCTTTCGGACCTAAAGATCTGTAGAGTGTCCTTCTTCCTCATACAGATGCCTTAGTGATCCGAATTTCTCTGGCGAATTGTGAGGTAGCCCGAGTCCTAGTTGACTTAGGAAGTTCAGTCAATATCCTTTTCTAGGAAGCATTCAGGCAGATGCAGTTGGAAAACATGCAACTGGAGGACGTGGCTACTCCTCTATTTAGGTTCGCAGGACACATGGTGCATCCCGTGGGGCAAATCTCTTTGCCTCTCACTCTGGGTGCAAGACCCCACTAGAAGACTAATATTATTCCTTTTCTCATAGTGGATGCTCCATCCACTTATAACGCTATTCTAGGTCATCCTTTTTTGTCCATTTTTCAGGCGGTGGCCTCCCCCTACCATCAGAAGGTGAAATTCCCAGTCGGGTAGCTGATCGGAGAAGCACGGGGAGAGCAGAAAGCAGCACGGAGTTGTTATGTGCAAATGGTAAGGGATGATCAGAAGAAGGCAAGGGTGGAAGACCCTAAGGGGTTATCACCTCTGATGTCTATGTGCTGGAAGAGTCCCCACCTAGAGTTGAAAAAATAGAAGAAGGTGAATCTGTGGAGAAATCTCCTGGAAAGGTCACTCGGGTGGCCCAACAACTGGAGACGAAGGAAGAACTTGTGAACTGTCTACGCAGAAAAAATGAGGATATTTTTACCAAGGACATGCATGACCCCATGGGGATAGATCCCCAGATTGTTGAACACCACCTCAACATCATTCAAGGAGTCCGACCTGTCCAACAGAAGAGGTGACACTTTGGGCCAGAGAAGGACAAGGTTATTGCTTAAGAGGTGGATAAATTACTACAAGTTTCCCATGTTAGAGAAATTCAATTCTCCGAGTGGGTTTCTAATGTAGTGTTGGTCCTCAAGCCCGCTAGGCAGTGGAGGATGTGTATTGATTTTCGTGATTTGAATAAAGCATGCCCTAAAGAATGTTACCCCTTGTCTCGTATTGATCAGTTAATTGACTCTACTATTGGGTATGAAGTTGTATCTCTCATGGATGCCTACCAAGGGTATCATCAAATTCCACTAGCAAAAGATGATTAGAAGCGTGTCAGTTTTGTGACGGCAGGAGGGTTGTATGCCTATGTAGTCATGCCCTTTGGGCTAAAGAAGGCAGGAGCTACCTATCAAAGGCTTATGGATAAGATTTTCGCAAAACAAAGAGGCAAGAATGTGGAGATATATGTTGATGACATTCTTGTCAAATTAAAAACTACTCGGGATTTGGTTACGGATATGGAGGAGACTTTCACCACCCTTAGGCGGTACAACATGAAGTTGAATCCCAAGAAGTGTCTATTCGGAGTAAAAAGTGGAAAATTTCTGGGATATATTATTACAGAGAAGGGGTTGCAGGCTAATCTAGAGAAGGTGCAGGCACTCTGCAATATGAAGTCACCTACCAATTTGCGGGAGACTAAAAAGTTAGTGGGAAGAATAGTTTCCTTATCTCGCTTTATAGCCAGATCAGCAGACAAGGGGGTACCCTTCTTTCGGATTCTGTGCAAGGACACTCGGTTCTAGTGGGATGATTAGTATGAGCAAGCTTTCCAAGAACTAAAGAAATATTTAGTTGAACTACCTCTGCTAGCTAAACCAGTATCAGGGGAACCATTATGGATGTATTTAGCTGTTTCAGAAGGAGCTATCAGTTTCGTGTTATTGAAGCAAGAAGGTTCTCAACAACATCCCATTTATTATACCAACCATATCTTGAAGGGAGCAGAGTTATGGTATACTGATTTGGAAAAATTGGCATATATCCTAGTTTTAACGGCTCGTAAGTTGAGGTCATACTTCCTAGCCCATCTGATCAATGTCCTAACTCACAATGAATTGGGTAGAGTGGTTACTAAACCTAATTCTTCAGGGAGATTAGACAAGTGGGTTGTGGAGCTAAGTGAATATGACATTCACTATCATCCCCGAATTGCTATCAAGGCTCAGTCGTTAGTCGATTTTCTAGCAAAGGTACCCATAGGGTCAGAGAATAGCTCAGCCAAAAGAGAAGAAGGGAAGAAGGTATGAAATGTTTTTGTGGATGGCTCTTCCGGATTTACAGGCAGTGGAGTAGAGGTGTTGTTAGTATGTCCAAAAGAGGAAGAAACCCATATATCCGTTTGCCTCAGATACCGGCCATCCAATAATGAAGCAGAGCTGTTGGGGAAACTTCAATTATCATGCATTCATATTCCCAGTTAGCTGTGTCACAACTTCAAGGTCTTTTTACTGTTCGGGAAGAGAGATTGCAAAAATATCTAATAGCTTTTGAAAAGAAAAAGCTCATTTCTGGGAGGTCATCCTGCAGCAGATTCCAAGAGAAAACAATAGAAAGGCAGATGAATTGACTCGGCTAGCTAGTGTCCTAGAAGGAGTGAGACAGCAAGGCTCTATTTGTGTGGAAGTTCCTAACTCCTTGGAGATATGCAGTGTAGAAGAGGTGGCATCGGAAAGTGATCAGGTCCCCTATTGGAGAACTAATATTATGACATATTTATAGCAAGGGAAGGTTTCTGATGAAGGAGGAGCGACATCTACCTTGGTGACCAAAGCGAAGCGATTTACAGTTATTGATGGGAGTCTATACAAAATGTCTTTTGGGCGCCCTCTATTGAAATGTCTGGGGAAGGAAGATGTCGAGTGGGTGTTGCGAGAAATACATGAGGGATGTTGTAGCAATCATTTGGGAGGAAGGGCTTTAGCGCGGAAAGTATTGTTGGCTGGGTATTTCTGGCCAACTCTTCATCAAGATGCGACCCATTTGGTGCATATTTGCTCATCCTATCAGAAACACAGCAATAGGTCTGAATGGCCAGCCGAGTTGATGAGAGCTATAGTTGCTTCCTGCCCTTTTGATCAATGGGGAATGGATAAAGTGGGTCTCATGCCTACTGTTCCTTTGCAGAAGAAGTTTATATTGGTAGCGGTGGATTACTTTTCTAAATGGGTGGAAGCGGAGCCTTTAGCCAAAATTACAGAAGATGCGGTCATACAGTTCCTCTGGAAGAATATTATATGCCGATATAGAGTTCCTCAAAAATTAATAAATGATAATGGGCGGCAATTTCAGGGCAAGAAGATTCGAGGATGGTGTTAGAGCCTTAACATTCAATAAGCTTTCACTTCGGTGGCTCATCCTCAAGCCAACGGTCAGGTTGAGGTAACTAATAGAATTCTCATCCAAGGATTGAAGACTAAGTTAGGAGCTAAGAGAGGAAATTGGGTGGATGAATTGCTTGGGATTTTGTGGGCTTATCGACCTACTCCTAAAACAACCACTAGAGAAACCCCGTTCAGCTTAGTGTATGGAACTGAGACAGTTATCCCGGTGGAAACCACTCTGAGTAGCGCCCGAGTCGAGGCGTACGAGCCAAAGCAGAATCAAATTATAAGAGGCACTGAGTTTGACTTTTTAGAAGAAAGGCAGAAGCAAGTCCGAATGTGAGCTGAGACTTACAAGTAAAGGATCCAGCGAGCCTTTAATAAAACGGTGACACCCAAGAGGTTCCAGGAATGTGACTTAGTGTTGCACAAGGTCAACTATGCAGGGGACCTTGAAAAAGCTAGCTCCTAATTGGGAAGGAACTTACATTGTTACTCACCGAGTGGCCGGGTCAGCTTATTACCAAAGAGATGATAATGACAAAGAGTTACCTTGACCCTGGAATGTTGTACATCTAAAACACTTCCATACTATGTAAAAGAAGGTTATTAAAAGGAGAAGTTTTATATATTTCCTATGAAGTTTGTAAGAGAAGAATATAACGTGGAAATCAGTTTATAACAATACAATTCACAATTGGGAGCAAGTACAAAGAATAATTATCATGGTAAATTAGTTTCTCATTCACAGAGTAAAGAAAACAAAAAGTCATATCAAGTACAAGTAATCTGTGACCAAGTTCATGCATAAATATTAGTGAGTTCAAGGTGGCGAATGTATAATATTGTCCAGAAAGCCGGCAGGAAGATTATAATCTAAAATGATCTGGGGCATAGCGCTTAAAGCAAATCTCCCACTACAGGAAAAGGGTCGATTGATTAGTTGGAGGGAGCCCGTGATCGGCATATTGCCGGACCACCTCATTGAACCCATCTTGATAGGTAGCCCTCATCAGAGATTGCAAGCGCTCTTGTTGGTTGGGATCAGCCGTGTGTGCACCTTGATGGAACCTGGCACAATGTGCTCTATGCTATTGAAGAACTCGACATACTTGATAGTAGCGCTGGGATACTTGTATTATGGCATCAGCCAGAATGGACACATCGTCGGACTGGGAAGTTTGACCCCTACTGCACGAATCTTGACATGTCCATCATATCTTGATGCATGGAAGCTGAAATCCCCTCCACCGCCTCAGTATAAGCCCTGGTGCGGGCGATCTCATTACTCAACTGCTATATAAAAGTTTCTTGCCTGTGTATTCGAGTGTGAGCATGCACCCTAGTCGATATTAAAGATGAGTTTTCCTGTATCTCCTTCCTCAATCGGGTACGGAGGACGGATATGGTCTCTGCATCCTTTAGCTGCTGAGCCCGAAGGGCTATTGTAGTTTCTGCATCCTCCTGTCTCTATTGTTGGATTTCAGTCATTTGGCTCTGATAGCCAACCAATTCTTGTGACAAGGAATTTTCTCTTGAAGTAGTGGTATGATCATCTTTCTGCTGAATGCTTTGAAGAGTGGATATGGTTTCAGCATCCTTTTGTCGTTGGTTTTGAAGGGTCGCTATGGCCTCAACATCCTTCTATCTTTAACGATGGGCTTCAGCTAATTGGTCCCGGTATCGGGCCAATTCTTGTAGTAAAAATTTCTCCCTATCCTTGAAGGCAGGCTGATCCTCCAGTTGCTGGTGGGTCTGTTGTTGAAGCTGGGCTCGATAGTGGGAGAAGGAGCGGTCCAGCTCTTGATAATTCGTCATCACCTGAAAATAATAGATGTAGAATGAAGTTATTGTTGAAAACATATACAAAGGTAGTTGAGAAAGCATACCAGCTCCAAGCCATGGCGCAGGCTCTCCATCCTTGGAATGAGTTCCTCTAAATTGAGGATTCGAGTATTCCTATCAGAGGAGGAAGGAGCGGAGGCAACTAGAGGAGTGGACTCACTCATGATGGGCATGAAGGGGGGGGGGGGCAGCATGGAGGAGTGTGCTAGTGATCCCAGAGGAGGAAGGGTGATACTCTGGGAAATAGAGGCGATTCCTGAGAAGGAGGGAGATGTAGAAGGGGCAGCAAAAAGAGTCGTTTCCAGAAGGTTCATGGAAGTAGGAGAGGAAAAGGGGGAGGTTGATGGTGGTTGTAGAATGTTAGAAACCACCTGATGGATGATGGAGGAAGGGGAACTCGCAGGAGAAGGAAAAGAGGGGAAAGCAGGGGGTTAAATATGTCCGATGATGTGGACATAAGAAGAGGAGACGAAGTTGAAGGAAGATCGGTGGTTGGAGGGGTCACTGTTATTAGCGGTTCTTCACTAGTAGGAGGAAGGGTGCCAGAGTCGAGTTCTAAGACAGGCTGAGGAGAAAGGCCTTCTGAGTCAGGGGTCAATGGGGAAGATGATGGGGACATGGTCGGAACCTATAAAGGCGAAGATGGAGTAGATTTAGCTAAAACTAATTCTAATTCTTGGGGGGGGGGGGGCTCAGAAGGAGGAGAATCAAGGGGAGTTGTCTCTTCTTCCTGAAGTCGCTGGCCACCCAAAATTGAAGGTGGAAAGGAGAACAAGCTAGAGTTTGGTGATAATGTGATGTGAGCAAAATATATAGGGTTTTAGGAGTAGTTTTCGCTCACATCCCATTACATTTCATGTTAGTTTCATGCGTATGTTACTTTATTTTGCATGCATTTCATATTTTCTGGTTCAGAGATCTGTTCTTTGTACTTTTGCATGCAGGATAGCATTCCGGGGGTAAAAGGTGCACTTTCGGAGCAAAAGAAGGGAATTTTATAGCTAGATGTAGAATGGGACACGACCAGGGCGTGTGACTACACACGGCTGTGTCTAATGGGCGAGATCAACCACCCCAGGGCCGCACATGGCCTGGCCGTGTGGAAACACACGACCGTGTGGCGACCCAACAAATTTACACAATTGGGTTTTTTTTGGATTTTACAGCGATCCGATGTGATGTATATATAAGGAGAGCTCTGCCCAAACCCTAGGGGGGAAGCACGATGGCTGGGACAACACACCGAAGCCCTAAAAAGCTTTGGGAACTCGCAACGGGGAGGAAGAACGCCGCTGGAGATCTAAGTTCTGCACTTCAATGTCGGAGAGAAGGCGATATCAGCATTGTAACCTCTTGTTCTTGCATTTTATTTTTGATATATTCGAACATGAACATGCCTTGTGATTCTCCTCTTCTATATATGGAGTAGTTCCTTCGATTCTAGGATTAGGGAGTAGCTTGTGTACGCATGACATGTTGCTTCAAATTGAATTCTGTTTCTGAGTTTGTATTTGTAATTGGAGATTGTTTATACCAATATATATGCGTATTTGGTTTTCTAGCTGATGTGCTTAGGCGATACAAGGGGTGACAACCCTCGTATCTAATATTTAGGGGATTTATACAAGGAACCTAGGGGTAAACCTAATCTCCTATAACCGTGGGTAGAAGGATGTGATGGAACTAGAAATGGTTCGTCACAGGGATTGATTTGACATCCTCGTACCACCTATCCCAACCTTGTAAGGCAGAGATAGCTTCCGTTTGATGCGGTGGCTTATCGGGAGAGTGTATGATGTCCCTTCCATAAAACCATAGCTAAACATTTAGACAACGCCCAGTTGATAGCATGTTTTTTGACACACAAGCAAAACCGAAGTCCTAGAATCCCTTTTAAAGATCTCGACATGCTCCTTTCTTCCTCCGTGTGACACCGTACTAGAGTTTAGTCCACTGACAACCCTCGCAATCGAAACCTTTAGATTTTAGTTCCGAACAAATTTCACTCACTAAACAAATCGGTACTTGAATCTCAGTCCCTGTGGGATCAATAATCATTTATTACTTGACGACATCCGTGCACTTGCGGGCATTGAGCGCGAGCGTGCACTTCAAGTCCTCGATGGTCTTCGTCGCGAGATTTGAGGTCGCGTTCGCGTGCATCAAGTTTTTGGTGCCGTTGCCATGGACTGATCGATTCGATATCGAATCGAGAAGTGGAAAATTAGATCGGACTTAGGATAGATTTACTTTTCTTGTTTTATTTTATTTTATTTCAGTTTTGTTTATTCAGTTGCTCTTTCCTTATCTATAATTTCCTGTGTATAACGATGCATGCTTTTACTCATGATTATGGTCAATTGAATGCTGTAAGTTTTGGTAATATTTATTGTGAATATTATGGTGAAACATGGCATACCATTAATGATTGTCCGGATATATTCAAACCTTCACAATTTAAACAAGAAGATATCACTTACAATTACAACCAGTGGCCACAAGATGATTCCTATTCATATAGTTATGACCCTGGGGTACTTAAACCCTCAATATTGTCCGCCTAAATCCTGACTTGAGTAGATGATGAAAGATTTCATTCGAACAAAACAAGTGGCGAACACTAAATTCCAATGGCGACATTCATAGACAAAGACTCAATATTGTTTCCCAAGTGAGAACGAGAGCTATGAATCACCACGCGAATTTTATCCAGAATCAAGTCCCCACTTAGAAGCCTTGCTAGACAATTCTACTAGGGAATACAAGGAGCATAGTCTACAATTCGCGGAGATTATGCAATGGAAAGAAGAAACCAAATGACTAGAAGGTGCCTTTAATGACTGGATTACACCTAATATGGTGGAGACTCACTTTGAGCGAATGGATGATGAAGACGTAGATGACATAGGAAGTAAAGAGGGGAAATCCATTCAATCACCACTTAAAGAAGAACTTGAGGATTATTTAATTGATACTTTAATCGAGGAGTGCATTGCTTTAATCAAAACACCTCATAACCTCAATAATCTAGAAGAGCCTACCTTAACCCTCACCAAAACTTTAGCTACCAATAACGAAGCCCATTTAGTGATTTGTAATGATAAAATTTCATTCGACATGATAGAATCTGCTAATCAATCTTTTGTTGAGGATGTTCGTGGTGAGTTATGTTATTTACAACATTTGGACAAAATAGAATATTATGATCAAACTCCTAATGATTACTTAAGGCTAAGAATGTTCAATCTTCAACCAAGGAAGGCAGCTAATAAATATCTTACCCCTCCACGAGCAAGATTTAAGAGATATGGCAATAAGGGACCACAAGGGAGGAGGCATATGGTGAGCAAATATCTTGCTCCCCCACGAGCAAGATTCAAACGCCTCAAATGAAACGTAGGAATAAGGTCAAGCTAAATGACCTTAAACAAAGTGCTTCTTGGGAGGCAACCCAAGTTTAGTTTTTAGATTTCCCTTTGATTGTATTGCATGCATTTAGTTAATTTGAACTTTGATTTCCATTTCATTTAGCATTAGGACAAGAAAAGAACTTTGCTAGGTAAAATAAAATCCATATTAGCTTACACGGCGAGGCGTATGAGGAAATTCGGACCGTGGTGCAAAAAGGGGAGAAGAAAGGGGACACACGACCTAGCCGTGTATTTTCCCATGACCGTGCCCGATTGACCCGAGGTGCACATGGCCTGGCCATGTGTTTTCACACGGTCATGTCGCGCAAGGGTTAAGTAGGGCGAGCCGTGTGTTTTCGCCCCATTTGTGCCGCGTGCTTCAATTTCTCTTGCCCTAGCCATGTGGTTTCTTCTTCCCCGCCACCTAGAAGTTTTTCTAACCTTCAAGGAAGCCAAAAGAAGCAAGGATGAGGAGGACTAAGCATGTGGCGCCTCGATCTGGTGCTTTGGAGCGACGAGCAAGGAGAACCGACACCCCTCAAGCACCGGAGGAGGGTAACTCACTACCAACCCTTCTTTTTCGCAACAATGAACATAGAGATAGATATAATATGCTTTCTACTCGTAAACTCACTGCTACTAGGTACCTTGATGAAGATTTGCTAGATTCCTTAGGGTGGTTGGGTGACATTCAAACCCTATTTGCAAAAATAGGGTGGGAAGAGATAATGGGAATAAGACACCCAACCTACCCTAGGATAGTTCTAGAATTTTTGAGTTCCTTAGAGGCGGAAATTTTAATGGGTAGAGAGAGCGAAGAGGGTAGGATAACTTTTAGGATATTTAACATTGAGCATGAATGGACCCTCCACCAATGGAATTCATGCTTTGGCTTGCCGAGTGGGGGAGAGAGAAGAATCCCTATTGGGTTTAACTCTCGGATATTTTGGACCGAGTTGACAGGGGAGCATGCTTATGACCCTTATAGGGCCAAAGCATCACTTCTCCAAAACCCCATTTTTCGATACCTCCACCGAATCATGGCCAGTACTATATTTGATCATGAGGAGAGTGATGGTGTAGTAAGAGCTAGCGAGCTGCTTTGCCTTTGGGACATGCTACAAGAAAGGAGTAGCATCGATGTAGGGTCCCACTTCATCAGACACTTAGTGAAGATGGGCAAAGCAGCAAGAGGAGAGATTAATGTGGGAGGCCTACTTACCCACATTTGCCAAAGGATGGGGTACGATTACACTGCATTAGAGAGTATAGAGGGGAGCCCTAGGATCGACCTAGGAGTGTGCATGGCGATGAAAATGATTGTAAGAAAGAGACACTCCTTATGCTTTGTAAGGAAAAACCTGACGACCCTTAGGCTCCCCGACCCTGATCGTACCACCATCACCACATGTGCTAACTGGTGCTTGGACCTGATAGTGGAGTCCCCGCCACACGAGGGACCATCCACATCGGCGCTCATCTCTCCCCCTTTACATCACTCTCCCTCCAACCCACACATGCATAGGATCCCACCTAGTCCACGTCGACATGAGCCTGCACCTACACCACCACCTTTTTCTACTTTTGAGCAGGATGCAGGTATGTCGACCTATGATTTCTCGGAGTTTCGATCGTGCCTTGATGATATATATGCCGAGCAGCAGATACAGAGGCAGCAATGGGAGGAGCAGAGTGCCTACACGCAGTGAGGAGTTCTACGACGAGGCCCGCATCTACTTCCAGGAAGAGGCTGCCCGTCGCCAGGATGAGGCCGCCTACCACTAGGAGATTCGACAGCACATGCATGCCCAGTAGGCATACTAGGCTAGGGAGGAGGAGCACCGAGCAACCGCTGCATCCACCAGCTCTCAGATCGACCACATGTACATATGCCATCAGCGGCTCAGTAGCAGGTTCTACTAGGATCCCGAGATGCCGAGGCTTCCAGACTTTCCACCTTGTCCACCATACTATAGGTATACTTTCATTTAAGTCTGGGGGGACCCCAAATTTTATTTTGTTTCTAGCAATAGTTTCTTTCCTGATATTTGCATCATTGTTTGCATTCATTTGTTCGTGCATAGGCGGTTGAGTTTCTTTCAACACTTAGTTTTTGCTATCTGTAAAGCTGCCTCAGTAGCTTTTTTAATGTTTTCTTCATGAGTTGTTTCCATGAGTAGTGTAACTTCATTTACCTCGTGGTATTTTATTTTATTGACTTTGAATGAATATTCTAGACTTACACTAGTTAGCTTCTATTTTTACACCTACACATGTCGAACATTCTGAAAGGGAGAGTCTAGTACATACCTAGTTATGATTCATCTCAGTAGTCTAGTACTTTGGAATCCACAAGTGACCCTAAGACTAGCATTTTAGTTACTGGAGATGCTCAGATTGTATAAGCCCATTCGAAAAAATCAAAATCCCAGTGAGCCAAAAAAAAAGAGAGATTATGAGGTATAAAAAAAAATAGTTGTCGTGGGTGGAAATGACTAGGTGCCCCTTTGAGACCGAGTTAGGTTACTGGGGAAACACCTACCAATTTATCTCAATACCGAGCACGCCTTTGAGACTTTGTGCTACATCTAGGGAATGACCCTCGCTTTGGGCAGGTAAGTGCCTAAGAGCCGGAGACCTTGGGAAAGCTATAGGATGACGACTTAACTCACCATGGAACGAGTATCCCCTAAGAATGATTCACTTGGCATGAGCACGAGGAGCTAATTTAGTTAATTTCTAGAATATATTTATTTTTCTTTGATTGCAAATACCACTTGATAAATTTAGTTAACATGCTAGTATGGAATGATATCCTTTTAAAATTTCATGACACAGAGGTTTGCTTGAGGACAAGCAAAGATTTAAGTCTAGGGGAAGTGATGTGAGCAAAACATATAGGGTTTTAGGAGTAGTTTTCGCTCACATCTCATTACATTTCATGTTAGTTTCATGCGTATGTTATATTGTTTTGCATGCATTTTCAATTTTCTAGTTCGGAGATATGCTCTTTGTACTTTTGTATGCAGGATAGCATTCCGGGGGAAAAGGCACATTTTCAGAGCAAAAGAAGGACATTTTGCAGCTAAATGCAGAATGGGACACGACCAGGACATGTGGCTACACACGGTCATCTCTAATGGGCGAGATCAGCCACCCCAGGGCCGCACACAGCCTGACCGTGTGGAAACACACGACCATGTGGCGGCCCAGCAGATTTACATGATTGGTGTTTTTTTTGGATTTTAAAGCGATCCGATGTGATGTCTATATAAGGAGAGATCTACCCAAACCCTAGGGGGGAGACACGACGGTTGGGACGACACATCGAAGCCCTAAAAAGCTTCGGGAACTTGCAATGGGGAGGAACAATGCCGTCGAAAATCCAAGTTCTGCACTTCAACGCCAGAGAGAAGGCCACATCGGCATTGTAACCTCTTGTTCTTGCATTTTATTTCTGATATATTCAAACATGAACATGCCTTGTGATTCTCCTCTTTTATATATGGAGTAGTTCCTTCGATTCTAGGATTAGGGAGTAGCTTGTGTACACATGACATGTTGCTTCAAATTGAATTCTGTTTCTGAGTTTGAATTTGAAATTGGAAATTGTTTATACCAATATCTATGCGTATTTGGTTTTCTACCTGTTGTGCTTAGGTGATACGAGGGGTGACAACCCTCGTATCTAAGATTTAGGGGATTTATACAAGAAACCTAGGGGTAAACCTGATCTCCTTTAACCATGGGTAGAAGGATGCGATGGAACTAGAAACGGTTCATCGCAGGGATTGATTTGGCATCCTCATACTGCCTATCCCATCCTTGTAAGGCAGAGATAGCTCTCGATAGATGCGGTGGCCCATCGGGAGAGTGTATGATGTCCCTTCCACAAAACCATAGTTAGACGTTTAGACAACGCCTAGTTGATAGCATGTTTTGCGACACACTAGCAAAACTGAAGTCCTAGAATCCCTTTTAAAGATCTTGGCATGCTCTTTTCTTCCTCTGTGTGACACCGTACTAGAGTTTAGTCCACCGACAGCCCTCGCAATCAAAACCTTTAGATTTTACTTTTGAATAAATTTCACCCACTGAACAAATCAATACTCGAATCTCAGTTCTTGTGGGATCGATAATCTTTTATTACTTGATGACATGCGTGCACTTGCGAGTGTTGAGCACGAGCGCGCGCTTCGAGTCCTCGACGGTCTCCGTCGTGAGATTTGAGGTCGCATTCGCGTGCATCATAATGGTGAAGAAGGAATGGGAGAGGATTGTAACGATTGAGAGTTTACATTGGGCAAAGGTGAAACAACAAGGGATGAAGGCACGGAGGAATGAAGAGAAGAGGTGGATATTAGAGCAAGGGTGGGGGGGGGGGGGTACTAAAGAAGCTAAAACAAGGGGCGGAGATGTTGTGGTAGCAGATGATTGATTTCTGCTTTGTCTAAGCTTCTGAAGGTACTCCGGCATCATCCCTTGAAGAAGAGATTGCATCCGGCAGTCTTATATAATGGGTAAGGGTATGCTTATGGTATTAATTGGTCTTCTGAGCAGAGAGATGTGGGCCCCAAAGAGATTTAGAATCATGATTTGTCTTCTTTATGGCCCGGTATCAGCCGAAGCCCTCATCCCCGTGCGGTGGTGGAACAGAGGAGTAGAGTTTAAGGTAAATATACCTGTGAAGAACAGCGAAGTAAAATATTTATTCTGACTTGATTAGGCAATGCTCTAGATCAGGTCGTCACATTTTTATGGCCTAGTATTACCCAGAGCTGTCATCCCCGTGCGGTGGTGGAACGGAGAAGTAGGGTTTAAGGTACATAGACTTGTGAAGAGCGGCGGAGTAAAATATTTATTCCGACCTAATTGGGAAATGCCCTAGATCAGGTCGTCACATTTTATGGCATGGTATTAACCAGAGCCGTCATCCCTATGTGATGGTAGAATGGAGGAGTAGAGTTTAAGGTAAATACACCTGTGAAGAATGACGGAGTAAAACATTCATTCCGATCTGATTGGGCAACGCTGTAGATCAGGTCGTCACATTTTATGGCATGGTATTAACCAGAGCCGTCATCCCCATGTGGTGGTGGAACGGAGGAGTAGGGTTTAAGGTAAATACACCTCTGAAGAATGACGGAGTAAAACATTCATTCCGACCCGATTGGGCAACGCCCTAGATTAGGCCATCATATTTTATGGCATGGTATTAACTAGGGTTGTCATCCTCGTGTGGTGGTGCAACGAAGGAGTAGGGTTTAAGGTAAATACACCTATGAAGAATGGCAAAGTAAAACATTCATTCCAACCCGATTGGGCAACGCCCTAGATCATGTCATCACATTTTATGGCATGGTATTATCCAAAGCCATCATCCCCGTGTGGTGGTGGAACGGAGGAGTAGAGTTTAAGGTAAATACACCTGTGAAGAACGGCGGAGTAAAACATTCATTCCGACCCAATTAGGAAATGCCCTAGACCAGGTCATCACATTTTTTAAGGCATGGTATTATCCCGAGCCATTATTCCCGTGTGGTGACGGATCAGAGGAGTTAGGGGTTCAAGGCTAATGCACTAATGACAAGCGGCGGAGTAAAAAATCATTTCGACTTGATTAGGCGAAACCCTGAATCAAGTCATCACTATTCTTTTTGCTTGTCCTTGAGGCATGCAATTATCCCCATATGGTGGTGGAACAGAGGAGTTGGATTCAAGGTAGATGCACTGGAGAAATACGACGGCGGAGTAAAAAATTCTGACTTGATCAGGTGAAGCCTTGAATCAAGTTGTCACTATTCTTTCTGCTTGTCCCCGAGGCAAGCAATTATCCCCGTATGGTGGCGGAACAGAGGAGTTGGGTTCAAGGTAGATGCACTGGAGAAATACGACGACGGAGTTAAAAATTCTGACTTGATCAGGCGAAGCCCTGAATCAAGTCATCACTATTCTTTCTGCTTGTCCCCGAGGCAAGCAATTATCTGTGTATGGTGGCAGAATGGAGGAGTTGGGTTCAAGGTAGATGCACTAGAGAAATACAACGGTGGAGTAAAAAATTCTGACTTGATCAGACGAAGCCTTGAATCAAGTCGTCACTATTCTTTTTGCTTATCCCTGAGGCAAACAATTATCCCTGTATGGTGGTGGAACGGAGGAGTTGGGTTAAAGGTAGATGCACTGGAGAAATGCAATGGTGGAGTAAAAAATTCTGACTTGCTCAGGCGAAGCCCTGAATCAAGTCGTCACTATTCTTTCTGCTTGTTCCCGAGGCAAGCAATTATCCCTGTATGGTGGTGGAATGGAGGAGTTGGGTTAAAGGTAGATGCGAAGAAGAAGAAATGACAGAGTAAAAAATTATTCCGACTTGACCAGTCGAAGCCCTAGGTCTGGTCATTACAGTTCCTTCTGCTTACCTTAAGGTCAAGCAATTATCCCCGTGTGATGGTGGATCAGAAGAGTTGAGTTTTCACTCAACTATATTATTATTATCCTCATGTGGTGGTGGGTCGGAAGAGTTGAGTTTTCACTCAACTATATTATTATTATCCCTGTGTGGTGGTGGATGAGAAGAGTTGATTCTTCACTCAACTAATTTTTATTATCCCCGTGTGGTGGTGGATCAAAAGAGTTGAGTCTTCACTCAACTATATAATTATTATCCCCGTGTGGTGGTGGATCAGAAGAGTTGAGTCTTCATTCAACTATATTATTATTATCCCTGTGTGGTGGTGGATCAGAAGAGTTGAGTCTTCACTCAACTATATTATTATTATCCCTGTGTAGTGTTGGATCAGAAGAATTGAGTTTGTGCTCAACTATATTATTATTTTCCTAGTATAGGGGTGGATTGGAAGAGCTGAGTCGTTACTCATATATGTTATTGTTATCCTCATATGAGGGGGGGGGGGGGGTAGAAGAAATGGTGTTAAAGTAGATATATTAAAGATTATCCGTCCAAAATCATATACATGAGGGATGGCAGCTAAGTTGATAGATAGGTCAAAGGGAGTATTGGCATGGAATCGGTAAGTTTTTGTTTACCGTTGGTGCTGGAATCCTTTATTCATTTTCACAGAATGTTCATTTGGCAAAGAAGTGACACACAGTTTTTATAAAGAGGATTTTATTGATAAAGGAAGATACAATACAGTTTTCTAGAAAAGAAAATAACAAAAGGTGCACCCTAAGGAGAACTAAGGTGTTTCACGGACAATTTTCTCTTGAAGTGATACTGGGGCCTACCGTCCACCAGACTTGATGTTAAGAAGTTGTCTATGGTAGGATTGTTGCATAAATTGGTGCTTTGACAAGGCCCTTTGGGCTATAGCCAACTCTTGGCACAGGGTGTAGTTGCGAGGGGAAGCTAGATGTAGGCGCCTCCTCAGGTCCCGGATTTGCTCTTCTAGTTCCTCTATACGTTGTTTGTAATGCCCAAAAAATCTTAGGAGTTTTATAGATAATGAGGCATGATAATAAAGGGGCCCTTATGTGGGTTAAAGAAAATAAAGATAATTATGCATGATGATAATAGGCTTACGTGGGATTTAAAGGAAATAAAAGAAAAGATAAAAGAAAAGAAAACTAGACAAGAAGGGGTGAGTCACCAAAAATCCAATAAAAATTTTATATGATTAGGGAGAAGTCACAAATTTAATTGAAGAAGGAATTAATTCTGTTAAAGAGAGAAATTTAAGGAAATTTATAAGGGAATAGGTTAAGCCTTGATGGTTATAAATTTAACCTCCCTAATACCCTAGAGGACACCTCTATACTCTATTGATCCCTCCACCGCCGAACCACACATCAAGGAGAATTCTCTCCTAGGGTTGTCTTCTCCGCCGAATCCAAGGAAAGGTGGGATTCAAGAGACCTTGGAGGGCAGCTGCTAGGGCGGGATAGAAGGTTGCATCTCATTAGGTTTTACAAATATAAGTTAAAGCAATCAAAAGTAAGAATTCCCTCACCTGCAGTACATGGGTTTCTCTCGAATGGGTTTCATGTTCCTAATGTTGTGCTATGCAATAAAGAGTTTTTCATGTTCTTCTTTTCCCTATATTGCATATGATTATCCTTAGTCGAGGTTCCATGGTTGATATTGCTTAAGACCCTAGGACGAGGTTCGTATAAATTTTGTTAAGCGAGAACAACGTCTGAGAGGCTCTTTCACCCGGCACAGCGTGTCGGGTGAGCAGCGGGACACGCCTATGCCGCCGACAAGACATGTCGGGCCAAAACTGGGCGTAAAAAGCGTGCCGGCTCGGCGCAAAGCATGCCGCCGGTGCTAGGCGTGTCACCGATCCTAGAGGTCGCCGGTTAGCAGCGTACCTCTGGCTAGCGTGCGCCGCTCGCCACGACATGGTGTGTCGCCCAACGCAGTCTGGGCTCAGGAAAATTAAAAAGGATAAGAAAATAAAAAAAAAAATTCCGAACATGATTCCGAATGATTTTCCATGTTATGCTAGGTATATATATGGTATTGATATGATGCTAGTTAGACGATATATTTGCATGATTCATACCTTATGTCCATGTTAACGGCTAATGTAGGACCATTGTATCATAATGTATATGTTAAGTTTTGCTCATTTTATCATGATGTACCTGTTTATGTTCATGAACGATAGGCACCCCTATGCTATGGTTACGTAAGGCTTATGAATATGAATTGGTTAAGAAATGTTTCCCTAAGAGTGGGGACAAGAACACTCTTTATGTTATGTCAAAGAACATGTATGCTATTTTACTTTACGCATGACTTGTATCCAAAGTTACCCCTAGGTCGAAGTACGGGCCTAGTGGTAATGACACGGTCGACGTGCCGACGGTCGACGGTCGACGACCACAAGGGGTCGCCAAATGGGCCGCCGAATGGACCGCCAAATGGGCTGGGCTGAGTCATGGATACAATGCCGAGCCCTAATGTTGAGATTATGTTTAAGTACTTATGAAAGTATATGTTTTCAAAGAGCATTTTGCATATAACTATTCCATGCCTATGTTATTACGAGATGTTATGTTATTGTGATAAAAATGCCATGGGGATACATGTCCTAGATGATCATGTCACGGATTGCTTTACTCATGAATTTTGAATGCTAAGTCTATATGCCTCTTGATGATCATGTTAATAGTTACATCCATGCTATGACTATATATTAGTTAAATGAACATGTCACTATCTTATGTGTAATTTATGTCGTATGGCTTTTGTGAGTAGGAAAGGATCTTACTCAGCATATGTGCTGATAGTGTCATTTTTCCCTTGTACTGCAGAGCAAGGCAAGGAATGGAATAATTGAAGGGAGCAGCAGGAGGCAAAGATGTGTGTGGCAGTGGCATGGTGGATAAGATTTAGTTTATGGTTCGGGGAGATTATGCATGTTTTACCGTTCAGTGTTAAGACTTAAATGATATTTTTGCCTTGGTTGTCACTCCCGTTTATTATATAAATCTTGAATTTCTTTAGTACATGTTTAGTTAAGAAAATTGCTAAGACCTAAGCTACATCATAATTAACTGCTAGGTGGATTAGGTTAATATAGTTAGCTTAAGAAGGATTTTATTGTTTTAAATGCTTCGCTTATATGTATATGCATGTATGTATAGTAGCGCCGCCTTCTTCGCCTCCCTCCGAGGTACGGAAGGGTGGGCGCAGGTGGTATCGTGACAGAGCTCCGGGCTTCGCTTTCCACTACACACACATCAAGCTCCAAATCCTGCCGCTCCAAGTAAGAAATTCTATACCTACTCTATTTCTTTCATGTAAGATAAGAAATGCTTTTAGCTTAAATATGCATGAATATATGTTTGATAACCTTATGCTAGCCTTTTGTTTAAATATGCATAAATAAATATGAATGATAACCTTATGCTAGCCTTATTATAATATATGAAGATAAGCATGGTTGGAAGACGTAGTAATAGAGTCGATGAGACAGTAATATATGGAAGACGTGGTAATAGAGTCGATGAGACAATAATATATGGAAGACGTGGTAATAGAGTCGATGAGACAATAATATATGGAAGACGTAGTAATAGAGTCGATGAGACAGTATTTTGCTCTCCATAGGGAGCTCCAGTACTGTTGGTAAAGAAGAAAGATGGGTCTATGCGAATGTGCATAGACTACCGAGCGCTAAATAATGTGACGATCAAGAACAGGTACCCTTTACCACAGATTGACGATATGTTCGACCAGTTAAAAGGTGCCACCATCTTTTCAAAGATTGACCTCAGATCTGGCTATCATCAAGTGAAAGTGAAACCAGATGATATACCGAAGACAACTTTCCGAACAAGATACAGACATTATGAGTTCATAGTCATGCCTTTCGGAGTGACGAATGCTCCTGCTATGTTCATGGACCTGATGAATTAGGTATTCTCGGTGTTTCTTGACAAGTTCGTGATCGTCTTCATCGACAATATCCTCATCTAATCGAGAAATCAAGAAGAGCATGCTAAACACTTGAAGATGGTGTTACAAATCCTTCAAGAAAAGCAGCTATATGCCAAGTTCTCCAAATATGAATTCTGGCTCGATCAAGTATCTTTTTTGGGTCATATTATTTCCAAGGACGGAGTTATGGTGGACCCGAGGAAGATCGAGGCCGTGAGTAACTGGAGAAGACCAAGGAATGCTAGCGAAGTCAGGAGTTTTCTCGGATTAGCGGGCTATTATCGGAAATTCATAGAGGACTTCTCCAGAATCGCAGCACCTATGACAATTCTCACTCGGAAAAATAAAAAGTACGAATGGACGGACGACTGCGAGAAGAGTTTCATGGAATTGAAGAGGAGATTGACCAGTGTTCCTATCCTTACTCTTCCAAACTGTGACGAATCCTTCGACATGTCCAAATTGGGACTCGGAGCTGTACTTATGCAGAGTGGTAAAGTTATTGCCTATGCCTCTAGGCAACTCAAGGAATATGAAAAGAACTATCCCACTCACGATTTAGAGTTGGCTGCTGTGGTCTTCGCTCTCAAGGTATGGAGGCACTATCTGTATGGAGCACAGTGTAAGATCTATACAGACCACCAGAGTCTGAGATATTTCTTCACATAGAGGGACCTCAATATGAGACAACCCAGATGGCTTGAGCTCGTGAAGGACTATGGCTGCGAGATTTTCTATCACCCAGGGAAAGCGAACAAAGTGGTCGATGCACTCAGCAGGAAGTCCAGTGCCACCTTGATGTCTCTATCGGGATTGTCTCGACCGCTGGAGACAGAAATCATGAGCTATGGAATCGAGGTTATTTCCGAACAGCTTTCGACCATGGTAATAATACCAGCACTATTCGATGACATATTAGTAAAACAAAGTGATGATCCAAGTCTCCAGAGGATCAAGTAGGAGATCCTAGAAGGAAAAGGCGAGGGTTTTCGTATCGCCAATAGCGGAGTATTATACCTTAGGGATCGGTTATGTATCCCTAACAATCCGGAACTATGCAAAAAGATATTAGAGGAGGCTCACGGAACTCCCTATTCTATGCATCCAGGATCACCAAAATGTATCAAGACCTGAAAGAGAAGTTCTGGTGGTCCGGTATGAAGAGGGACGTAGCTCAACACGTCAGTAACTACTTGACCTACCAGCAAGTTAAAGCAGAACACCAGAGGCCTGGAGGAGTTCTGCAACCGATCCAAATTCCGGAGTGAAAATGGGAAGACATCTCTATGGATTTCATTTCAGGTCTTCCCAGGACTACGAATGGATATGACGCTATATGGGTTATCGTTGACAGATTGACAAAGTCAGCTCATTTCCTAGCGATCAAGATGACATATTCGATTGAGCAACTGGCTAAATTAAATGCTAAGGAAATCATCAGACTGCATGGTATTCCCAAGACCATCATTTCAGATAGGGATGGTCGCTTCACTTCACAGTTTTGGGGATGCGTTCATAAGGCACTTGGCACGAAGCTGCATTTCAGTACCGCCTTTCATCCTCAGACAGATGGGCAAACAGAAAGGGGTGAACCAAGTACTATAAAACATGTTACGAGCTTGTGCCTTGGATTTCAAAGGGAGTTGGTGCGGCTACTTATGTTTAGCGGAATTCACTTACAATAATAGCTACCAAGCTACCATCGGAATGTCACCTTATGAAGCATTATATGGGAGGAGATGTAGGTCTCCGATATGTTGGTACGAAGGTGGTGAGAAGAAAGAGATGAGACTTCAGACGGATTTCATCGACGACACCACCCGAGTGATATAGAATATCCGCCAAAGAATAGAGACTGCTCAGAGCCGGCATAAGAACTATGCGGATCAGCAATGTAGACCTTTAGAATTCAATGTCGGAGATTTGGTATTTCTCCGGGTAGCACCTATGAAAGGAATAATGAGATTCGGGAAGAAAGGGAAGCTAAGTCCGCGATACGTAGGACCATATCCGATCCTGAAAAGAGTTGGCAAGGTAGCTTATGAGCTCGAGCTACCTCAGGAGATATCGGCTATTCACAATGTGTTCCATGTGTCGATGCTCAAGAAGCGATTTTCTAGTAGAGACCAGATAGTTGAGCCACAGACAGTACAAATTCAGGAGGACCTGAGTTACGAAAGTCGACCGATCCGAGTACTGGACCGGGAAGTCAAAAGACTAAGAAATAAAGAAGTGCCCTTAGTAAAAGTTTTGTGGCAAAGTCAACAATACAAAGAAGCCACCTGGGAACGCGAGGACGATATGAAACGAAGATACCCAGAACTATTCTAAGTTCGAGGATGAACTTTTTATAAGGTATGGGGGATTGTAACGCCCGAAAAATATTAGGAGTTTTATAGATAATGAGGCATGATAATAAAGGGGCCCTTATGTGGGTTAAAGAAAATAAAGATAATTATGCATGATGATAATAGGCTTACGTGGGATTTAAAGGAAATAAAAGAAAAGATAAAAGAAAAGAAAACCGGACAAGAAGGGGTGAGTCACCAAAAATCCAATAAAAATTTTATATGATTAGGGAGAAGTCACGAATTTAATTGAAGAAGGAATTAATTCTGTTAAAGAGAGAAATTTAAGGAAATTTATAAGGGAATAGGTTAAGCCTTGATGGTTATAAATTTAACCTCCCTAATACCATAGAGGACACCTCTCTACTCTCTTGATCCCTCCACCGTCGAACCACACATCAAGGAGAATTCTCTCCTAGGGTTGTCTTCTCCGCCGAATCCAAGGAAAGGTGGGATTCAAGAGACCTTGGAGGGCAGCTGCTAGGGTGGGATAGAAGGTTGCATCTCATTAGGTTTTACAAATATAAGTTAAAGCAATCGAAAGTAAGAATTCCCTCACTTGCAGTACATGGGTTTCTCTCGAATGGGTTTCATGTTCCTAATGTTGTGCTATGCAATAAAGAGTTTTTCATGTTCTTCTTTTCCCTGTATTGCATATGATTAACCTTAGTCGAGGTTCCATGGTTGATATTGCTTAAGACCCTAGGACGAGGTTCGTATAAATTTTGTTAAGCAGAACACGTACAGAGGCCAACACGCCGCTCTTTCACCCGACACAGGCGTGTCGGGGTGAGCAGCGTGGGACACGCCTATCTGCCCGACGGCGTGTCGGCAACGGCTTCGGCAGGCGCGTCTTTGCCCGGGCGCAGCGTCGCCGGGCGCCAAAGCATGCCGCTCGGCGCTTAGGCGTGTCGCCGATCACCGGAAGTGCTTTCGGCTAGCAGGCATACCTCTCGGCTAGCAGGCGTACCTCTCGGCTAGCAGGCATGCCACTCGGCCATGACACGGGTGTGTCGTCCAACGCAGGCCGGCTGTACTGGGCTCGGGAAGATTAAAAAGGACAAGAAAATAAAAAAAATAAATTCCGAACATGATTCCGAATGATTTTCCATGTTATGCTAGGTATATATATGGTATTGATATTATGCTAGTTAGACGATATATTTGCATGATTTCATACCTTATGTCCATGTTAACGGCTGATGTAGGACCATTGTATCATAATGTATATGTTAAGTTTTGCTCATTTTATCATGATGTACCTGTTTATGTTCATGAACGATAGGCACCCCTATGCTATGGTTACGTAAGGCTTATGAATATGAATTGGTTAAGAAATGTTTCCCTAAGAGTGGGGATAAGAACACTCTTTATGTTATGTCAAAGAACATGTATGCTATTTTACTTTACGCATGACTTGTATCCAAAGTTACCCCTAGGTCGAAGTACGGGCCTAGTGGTAATGACACGGTCGACGTGCTGACGGTCGACGGTCGACGACCACAAGGGGTCACCAAATGGGCCACCGAATGGACCGCCAAATGGGCTGGGCTGAGTCATGGATACAATGCCGGGCCCTAATGTTGAGATTATGTTTAAGTACTTATGAAAGTATATGTTTTCAAAGAGCATTTTGCATATAACTATTCCATGCCTATGTTATTACGAGATGTTATGTTATTGTGATAAAAATGCCATGGGGATACATGTCCTAGATGATCATGTCACGGATTGCTTTACTCATGAATTTTGAATGCTAAGTCTATATGCCTCTTGATGATCATGTTAATAGTTACATCCATGCTATGACTATATATTAGTTAAATGAACATGTCACTATCTTATGTGTAATTTATGTCGTATGGCTTTTGTTAGTAGGAAAGGATCTTACTCAGCATATGTGCTGATAGTGTCATTTTTCCCTTGTACTGCAGAGCAAGGCAAGGAATGGAATAATTGAAGGGAGCAGCAGGAGGCAAAGATGTGTGTGGCAGTGGCATGGTGGATAAGATTTAGTTTATGGTTCGGGGAGATTATGCATGTTTTACCGTTCAGTGTTAAGACTTAAATGATATTTTTGCCTTGGTTGTCACTCCCGTTTATTATATAAATCTTGAATTTCTTTAGTACATGTTTAGTTAAGAAAATTGCTAAGACCGTTACATCATAATTAATCTGTTAGGTGGATTAGGTTAATATAGTTAGCTTAAGAAGGGATTTTATTGTTTTAAATGCTTCCGCTGTATGTATATGCATGTATGTATGATCGCGTAGCGCCGCCCTTCGCTCCCCTCTGAGGTACGGGAAGGGAGGGCGTTACATTGTTGCTCTTCAGTCGGCCTAGCAGGAGAAAGAGTGTTGCTGCCCTGCTCCGACATGCCTTCCATGTTGGAGGTAAAAGAAGAGAGAAATATACTGGTAGAAGCAGAAGAAGGGAGGGGTGTGTTGGGTGAAGGTAGTGTTGAGGGTTTTTATAGAAAGAAAGGGAGGCATTAATGAGTCCTCTTGGGAAACAGAGGTAGTAAATGTAGATAGAATGGGAAGATGTAGGGACAATAGTGGGGGTGGTTGGATACATTAATTCGGAAGAGACTAGTCGTGTTTAGTGGAGAAAGGGGATGCGGAGCGGATTTCGTTTAATTTGGAGCTGGTTATTCTTTGACGACATTCATTAATGTTGTTAAGCAGGGTCAACCTGATAGAGCGGATTAATTGTCATCGAAAGCATGTTCGAAGCAAGCAAAAAATAATCGGGATAAGTTTGAATATTCCCTCCTTTTTTATAAATATAAAAAGTAGCAGTTACAACAGTTAAAAATGGTGTTCACATAGGTTTATTATTATTATTATTATCATTGCAACAGCCGACAGAAGACTCCTCTACAGGAGGAAGCGCCAGAATGACCCTGTAGAAGTCACCCTGTGCCCCGGGGGAAGGAGGTGGAGCTCCAACTAGAGAGACCGGAAGGACCTTCTCGCACTGGGAGTTGGGGTATCGACTGGAGTTGGGGGAGGAGGAGGCTGATATGCGGAAGTAGTCGTGGATTGAGTGTCAGAGTCATTTGAAAAGCTTGTGTCGAAGTAACTCAAGTCGAGGGAATTTGAACCAAAGCTTACGTCAATAGGATGCCATTTGGAAGCCATTAAGGTAGGATGAGAGTGCACAAGATTCGTAGTGACAATTTATAGAAGGGGAAGAAGGTTCATATTCCTCTTTGGGAAAGGGAGGAGAAGATGAAGGGTCGAGGGAAGTGATGGCATTAGTATGGGGAATAACAGAGGTATTAATTTTGAAATGGGCGATTGCATCTCCATCTAGGCAAGGATAGGTGATTTGGCTTGATAACTTGTAGTATGTTCTACCACACAGGAGGTGACTCTAAATTTTGGGGATTAGTGGCTATTATAGCCCGAGTGAAGCCCCGAGTGGGAAAAAATGGTAGTCGACTGGCACTATGGAGGATAGGTGATCCTGGGGGATAGAAGAGATAAGTCTAATTCATTGTAAGGAAAAGGGGAAGAACAAGATTGGCCCTTGAATACTTCTCATTGATAATAATTGTTCATACATTACAAGGAGTGTTAAACATTACAACTCAAAGAGGTTCAGGGGGTAATTAGCCAGGGCAACCTTAGGATCCAAGTGGCTTGTATCTGCACTTGGTGGAGGGTAGCCCTTGGCAGCGTTCTGAGCTGAGGACCCTTTGAAGCCTAGGATGAATAATTGCACTCCCTTCTTGGCATATTGTATCTTCAGATCTTCCTCCCATTCTTTCCATTGGGCCTGATGTTCAGATAGTTGAGCAGCCATAGTGTCTCTGTCTTTGGCGGCTGCTACAGCTTGCTGACCCAAGGAGGCCATATCTTCAGAGTACTCCCTATGTAATTCTTGCTGCTATGTAGAGAGGGATGTCAACATTCTAGGAAGGCTAGAAACAGTGGAGGAGAGATCTTCTAGCTTCAGTCGGCAGGTCCTTAAAGAGGCCTCCAATGCTTGATTCCTTGTTTGCATTTGTAGGAAGGCCATCGAAGACTGTGAAGTTCTACTTTCTGCTTCTTTCAATTGAATTTGGCACTCTGCTAAGTCTTGAGTAAGGAGGTCGACTTGTTGAAGTTGACTAGACTGCAAAAATAGTTGTTGATTGAGGTCATCATTCTTCTTCAAATGTTCTTTTTCACTCTGGGCCATCACTAGCTATGTCATTGAATCTTCACACTGCGTGGTCAGAGTGGCCTCCTTTTGTTTACTATCAGCCAATTGCTGAGTCATTTTTTTCTGCTGAGTAAGAGAGGCAGTGTGGCATGCGACCATGGTGGAATGGTAGTTAACTATATTAGGAGTCATCTCGTTGCAAGCAATAACTACCTGGGAAAGAAGATATGGTGTTATGAGAATAAACTCCAGTATATGTTGAACATGAAGAAGAGAAGGACATACCTCTGCCAAGTGTCTGCATAGGCGCTCATAGGGGCCTTGCAGATGAGATTGGTTGAAGAGTCGTACCTCTTTTGTGCTGCGAATCCTAAGGGAGGATCCTAAAGAGGTAGACAGGGGATTTAGGGGGGGGGGGGAGATATCCCCCCAATCAAAAAAGGATATTTTGCGGATATATGGGGTGCAGAAGAGTCCACGTTCAGTGTAGGAAAAGGTGAAGGAGGTAATTCTATACAGGCAAGCAGAGGAGGAGAATAGGTGGGGGAGTCAATTCTCCTACTAGGTTGAGGCGGGAATGAAGGAAGAGAGAGGGAGGGAGAAAGTTCTTCATGAGGGGAAGGAGTAAGGGTTAAAGGGGTAGCCTCCTCCTCTGGGGGTTCAGAAACAGACGATGATGTCTATTTAGTTTTAGAGGGGGAGGAGGAGGAGGAGAAGAATGGGAGGAAAAAGACACAGGAAGGGTGGAAGAACTCGAGGCACCCTCCTTGAGAGGGCGAAGTCTCTTGCGGGACAATAGGGGATCTGCCCCTAGCTCGCTTCTTCGAGGGTTTCTTCTTTGCAGCAATAATTTTTTTTCCATTGACTCTGGCATCCTGCATCATGTTATCTGCGACACAAACCAGTGAAAATAATGGTTAGCAGTAACAAAAAGTGGTGTATGTAGTGTGTTTGGGCAGAAGCAACATCCTACCTCTGACACCTGGACTGGTCAGGGGGAAAGGAGATAGCCCGTAGTGACTCAGGAGAGGGGGCTTCAACAAATAATCAGAATTGTAATGGCATTCCCTCAACACTTGGTAGACCTCCTAGAAAGAGCCTTGAGCCCTACTCTCTTGAAAAGGGGGTAGATCAGGGAGAGTGGTTTTCCAAGTTTCCGAGTGGGGTATCGGAGTGGGAAGTTAGGCAAAAAGGTATAAATCCTCCCAACCCTTATGGGAGGAAGGCATATTCACAAGAAACTGGCAATCTTGTCGGCTAGCAAAGTAGAAAATGCCTTCTTTAGAGGACTTTAGTTGAAAAAGACAATGGAATAATAGCAGGGATAGAGTAAGGTTTAGATGTCGAAAAACTATTACTGCCCCTGTTAATATGTGGAAGGCATTAGGGGTCAATTGGTTAATAGGTAGTCGGTAAAAATCTAATATATCAATATAAATAGAAGGTATCGGCAAACATAGACCATTCATTAGTTGGTTGGATAAAAAGCAATAGAAACCAAGAGGAGGATGATGGGGCCTGAAAGAAGCTGCGGAAAAATGACACAGTATGGAAGGATCTATATATTGGTCTTTAGTAGCAAAGAAAGAGCTTTGGGCATTGAGACGGGTGACAATCCTTTCATACCAGGGGATTGGCTTAAGGTTTTTTGAGGCCATGGCCGTAGAGGGGAAGGATGGCTAGGGGTGGAAGAAAAAGGGAATAAGAAGAGTTAGGAATGAATAACTTACTTGGGGTTAAGGAGAGACACTTGGGAAGGAGAAGGAACTCCTAGGTGCTGAGAGTTAGGGGTGAGGAACCATCGCCGATAGGAGTTGCCAAAGAAGGAATAGGAGGAGTCAAAGCTGGGAAGTCGAAGGGGTTGTGTGGATAATGACTTAGGCAGGGTTTTCGGCTTTTAAGCTTTCCTTGGAAATGAAGGAAGCGGGGCCCATAGGCCCAATAAGCCATTTCAAATAAACACAGTGAAGTTAGGAAGCGAAAAACTTAGGTTTAATAGGATTGACGAGGAAAAAGGTGGAGTGAAATGATGCACTTGGTAAGTCAAACTCAATGCTTCATTTGACTATTTTTAGGGGGTGGCTAATGATACCATTATGACCTAATTTAGGGATTCAGATGAAGAAGGCCAAGCATGAAACACCGGTTGAACCAGTGGGACCCGACCTAAGGGGGGCGATCGGGATGATAGGGTGAAGGTGTAGGATAGGAAAGATAAGCTCTAGGAATGAAAAAAGACCGGATGAATGACTCGGGGGACAAGTCTGGAATACGACTCGGGAAGGGAATCGAGGATTGACTCGGGGAGTTATGAAAACCATGAGGTACTGGGTCTCATAGTCAGAGTAGGTTTAAGTATTAGTGTAAAATACCGCAAATAGATGGCTAAAGGAGTAATATTATTGGGATAAATTAAATTTAATGATGCATGGTTAGGTGTTAATTTAAACCTAACCGAGGTTTAAATCATAGGGGTTTAATTGAATGATTCTAGGTTTAATTAAACCCGATCTGTTTTTATCAAACCTGATCCACTTCTTTCCTTAATGCCCAAGCCCGATCATGAGTTTCCTCCTCATGTGATCTCATCTTTTCCTCCCGTGCATTTTCTCAAGCCGCCTCCCCTTAATGGCCGACATCCATTCCTTTTCGCCCATGCATTTCTTCGGTTTCCCTTCTTCCTCACGTGTGACAATGCCTCTTCCTCACCGTGCGTGCCTCTCATCTTCTCTGCTCTTTCGAAACCCAGAACTGCTGAGCCCTCTTCTTCTTCTTCTCGGTGTCTACCTCACAACAAGCGGCGACGACTGGACCCCTCAATGACCTTTGTAGATGAGTGGGTGCGTGGCTGAGAGTTCGGGTCAGCGACAGCTTCTCCGTGTCCTTGTTGATGCCAACGGACTCGGCAACAACGAATGGGTGCACAATAAGGGATTCAGGTCAGTGACAGCTTCACCGTGTCTTGATCGGAAGTTGCTCTTCGCGATCTCCATCGGAGCTAGGTAAGCCTAATCTCTCCTTGTCTTGGACGAAATCAACTCCTGTGGTGATCTTCCTTGGTTGACCGTGGGTTTGTGTTGGGCAGAGTGTTCGTGGGTGCCAATTGCTCTGGTGAACAGAGATTTGGGGAGGATTGCCACCGATGGAGTCTAGGGCTGGTAAGATTGATCTATCCTCTTCCTATTATCGATTGATTGCTGAATGGTTGTTGTGTATCAATGTGTGGTGATCTAAGAGGGGGATTCATCTTGGTTGAGATGGTTGTGAGGTTTTGTTTGGTAATCTCTGGTTGTACAACTATAATTGCGGGGTTTGCTCGACTGTGGTTGAGTGAAAAGGGGTTGTGAATGGCTACGCTGACTATGCATGACTATGAGTTGGAGTTTTGGTTGGTTATGGGCTATACCAGTGAATAGAGCAGGATGTGTTGGCTGTTTATGAGCTGTAAATCGCTGTGAATGGTTGTAAGTGGGATGTAAATAGCTGTGGATGGTAAGGTAAGTTTAATTGAGGTTGACTTGGGGGATTTGAGTTGTGGGTTGAAGCTTGGGTGGCGCTATACGGTTTAACCCTTGTTAAGGTTATATTACTCTTTAGATCCATTTTTAATTGCTGTTTTGCCGTGTGCTACAGTGTTCGGATCTGAGTTGGAATGGGGTGGTGTATGAATTGGAGAGTTGTAAATATGGAATGTGAGTTGGTATGAAAATTCTAATGGAATTATATTTTGATATGGTGGTGAGTGATCAGTTAAGTGGATAGCTTAATCCATTAGATTTTGATCTTGATACTAGAGTTGGCAATATAGTCTGATTATATTTGCAATATTGCAGGGCGTGGATATGAGACAAGTCCGCGGTCGTGAAGATTTCATTATTTCGAGCTCCATAGCAGATGGGTAATATTTCCTACCCTGGTCAGGTAGTAGCTAAACCCTGAAGTATATAACTTCATATTGTTGTCACTTCGACCTTGACTCCACTCTAGTTTTTTTGATGCTTGATACTTTTGCCTTTGCACTTAAATACTCTGTTATTGTTGTTATCTATTCATTCATCTTTGTTATGAATTATAGATGTTATGATAAGTGGACCTGTAGTGGTTTACCTATGTGTACATAGCTAAATTCGATTATAAAACTGAATTATGCAATTTAGACAAATCATCCGGGGGTGGGTGATGCTCTAGAAGTAGAGTTGAGTTTTCATA
Organism: Wurfbainia villosa; assembly: GCA_025175895.1. Classification (NCBI taxonomy): domain Eukaryota; kingdom Viridiplantae; phylum Streptophyta; class Magnoliopsida; order Zingiberales; family Zingiberaceae; genus Wurfbainia; species Wurfbainia villosa. Next base: position 87,146,437 of record CM046004.1, read on the forward strand.
TCATATCCTGATGTTGTGTATATATCTACTATGGATCATGTAGTCGTATATGGATGTGTGATTTGTCGATACATCATCGCTACAGACTGGAGGTCCAAGCTTGGTTGTTGTCAGCTGTATATGTCGCTCTATAGAATAGAGAGTGTGTTGTGGACATGTGTATATACTGTCGTGCATTCATTTCATTTACATGTATGTTGACGACTTGGTCTCCCTTGTGGTTGAGATGGTCGTCAGTCATCCTGCCTCCCAGGTTACTCGTGGAGGAGTAACTGGTTGAGGGCAGTGCATTTGTTATGCCACACTCGCCCCACTATTGATAGTGGTTGTTGGAGTAGCGTGCAGTTGTCCTGGATACGTGACACTCGACCACTCATGGGTAGTATCAATCAGAGTGGCCAATAGCAAGGACCCCCGTTGTGTAGCTAGCTCTTTATGCTTATATGCTACTTCATACTGCCCACTCGGCCACTCGAGAGCAGTGGTTGTTGTTGAGTTGAGACAGTTGTCATGTCATGCCACCTAGGCCACACTGGTGTCGTGGTAGCAATAGGGTGCGCAGGCATGACCATGCATTTGCATTGTCGTGGTAGATGACATTTGCATATATATATAGACTCTATCTATATATATTCTCATCACACTCAACTATATATATATATATATATATATATATATATATATATATATATATAGTTGAGTGTGATGAGAATATATATAGATAGAGTCTATATATATGATCGTTGGATGTTGCATTTGTTTGAGCTATGCTTGTTGCATTTGATTGTACATCATCTTGCATTCCACTTGCATATTCTGTATGGTCGTGTGTGATTACCAGTGTTGAGTTGGTCAGACTATTGTATACCTTTGACCACTACCTTGAGATGATACGGGATGTACCCGGTTCATTGTTGTATTTGCCATAGGATGTTAGTATGACAGTTTGTCGATTATAGAGTTAGTTTTACTCTACCATGTTGTAGGTGTTGTATTATGTTATTTATACTTAGGTTGTATGAGTTGCATCATTGCTGATCTTCAAGTATGTTAGTACCTTATGTTGATATTGTTGGTCAGTTTAGTTATACAATTGTTATATTATGTTGGTGTATATCTGTTATACTTTTAGACAACATATTGTTGACTCACATGTGATTTATATATATATTATGCATGCACTTCGATTCTTATTACCGCTGAGTTTTGTACTCACCACCACAGACCTTGGGTTTTCTTGTCACCTAGGTAATAGGTATCCGACTTCGTGATGGGTTTGGAGCAATGCTGGCTGACAACCTCTCATCTCACTTTTGAGGGTCCCGACTTGGATTTATGTTTCCTTTTATTTTCGGATGTCTTGTATATCGATTCGGATTTATATGGTGGATGTTGTGTTTGACTTTGTTGATGTACGCACTTGTTGATTCGGGTTTTGACGATGCTTTCTTTATGTTGTGTTAGTCATACTGGTATGTATTGTGTGTAGATTGTTATGTCATTGTTTTAGTTTCCCCTGTGTTTTGTTATATTTACATTTATGTATGTTATTGTGGTTGTGGACGAAAGGCTTGTATAAATAGGATATGTTGCCACATACAGGGGAGATGTTGTCCGTTTTCTTTTCATCTCGGCATGCTCTCAGGGTGTGACAACTTTATTGGTATCAGAGCCCTAGGTTATGCGATGTCATACAATGATGTTTTCGTTGAGTCTTGGATTCTCGGGAGTTGATTTGTTTCAGTTTTGGTTTTATGAGATGAGATTGACAACGACATGAGTTCCGAGAAGCACGAAGTAAGAATTCTTGATAACTTATATTCTAGTTAGATACTTATCTAAACTTTTTCAACAGGTGTATATAGACAGAGTGATGACACCTATACAGACTTGTAGCAGAGGTCATCCACCAAGGCGACCAGTCGGAGTTGCCTTTAGTGTTTACATTCTCGGTTTTGTTGGCTAGGCATTTAGTGCTTATAATAGGGAATAACATGTAGCGTGTTGGTTATTATTCGTAATTGTGGTTTGAGTTGACCTCGGGAATGACCTGTTGAGTTTGTGAGTCTTGAACCTGTGTCGAAAATGTGAATTTTCTTCGAGAGCTGACTGATACCGAGTCGGAAAGCAGGGGTTAAGTCATCACGTTTCTTGTGGAAATCAAAGATTACAGTTTTAGGGATTTTCACTAATTATGCTAGTCAGATCATTACCTGTTGGGTAATGAACAAGACGTGTAGGCTATTATTGATGCAGATAGAGGAGGGTTAGTTTACGGTGTTTCATAGGGATTTTGATCCCTGAGTTGTTCATGCTAGGTTGTATAACTTTGAGGGTACTTTTGAGTACTTAACTCGTGTTATACAGAGGAAGTAGAGTTAGTTGCATACCATTATCGGGATAAAACTGGTACTTGGTGGAAGATGTAGGAAATAACCTTCGAGGAATAACATATCACTTGATCACGATTTAGTGATGTTATGAGAGAGTATTTCCCCACGTCACTTTCTTTGACTCATTGTCAGGGAATTCTTGGGCATCAAGTGAGGTTATTGCTTGGTAACCGGAGTACCATGTAGAGTCGATAAACTTGCAGAGGTTACGACCACCTATTAGCTCAAGAATGTGAATAGATGTTTTTAGCCACCCATGGTTTATTGGCTTACATTTGGATTAGGATGTTTGGATCTCATATCAAATCCTGTCGGAAGGCATTGGATCGAGTCAAGAGAGTGGAAATGACTCCGTACAAGTGTTTAAGAGTTGGAGACCGATAAGCAGATATTGCAAGTCAAATTATTAAAATCAGAAGTCTCCGAATGTTGGACAAAAGGAGCAAGATCGGAGTCATAGGCCACGAGCTACCATTAGAGAGTTTTTTTTATCATAGAAGACCAACCGCAGATCGTCAGAACTATCTCATATTATCAGCGCAATCAAAAGAAAGACTTCAAAGGGGTTATGTGTGTGCAGTGCGGGACACGACGACACTCAAAGTCAGATTATTTGTTGGATCAGTTCATCTGTTGCTATTATAAGAAACCAATACATTTGAGAAGGTGTACTTTGAAGACTCAGTTGAAGAATGTCGATGTTGTTTCGAGAGGATGATACCCAATCTCGATAGCAGAGATCATCACAGAAGATTGGGTTATCACACCAACAACGATTTACTACCTTAGACGTGGTTCGAGTTCCTTGATACTTCTTTCCAGGGGAAGTGATTTACTCAGCAATATCAGCAAAAGACATCTTAGAAGACTCAAACATCCAGACAACAACAACTATTATCTCCTTAGGCGCAGTTATACCATTTGCAGAGAATAAAGCATGCTATGATATTGATAGGTATTGAGCGTTTTACAGCTAGTGGTGTACTCTTTACCAATACAACAGTAGTTACCACCTCTATTGTAGCCATTTCAAGTTGCGTCCTCGTGTTGGCAGTTGACTTTAGTTTTTTTCCATGGTAGTATTTTGCACCTACATGAGCTCAGTCGCCAGGAGCAGAAGTTGGAGGAGTATACATGACTACCTGAGAGGAGATGTAGGGGGTCGAAGGATTGATCGTTCAGGAAATTACTTTAGTTTACCCTCTCTGTTGACATATTGAAAGATACTGGTAGTTTATGGGTATATATGTCTAGAATATTCTGAGATAGGATGAGAAAGATTTCTATATTCAGATTATGTGGATCGGTGGTATCTTTACCATCAGGCGAGATGTTGACCAACAATTTAGAAGTCAAGGGATGCCCTTGGACTTTAATAGACATATTTTTACTATAGACATATCCTTACGAATAGTTAAATTGTTGAAATGATGGTATAATATTTCTCTCGGATATGCATATAATCCGAGAGTATTCAGATGTAGTTTCTGATGCACTTCTAGGCTTACCATTGTATAGGCAAGTGGAGTATGCAGTCGAAGTGATTTTGAGAATAGTTTCGATATTGAAGACCTCATATCGGGAGATGATTTTATTGGTAATAGTGTTGCTAAACACTATAAAAATTGGAAGACCATAAGTTGTGATTATAGGAGATGTTGGATGGGATATTTATTTGTCCTAGTATTTCTTCTAGAGAAGATCCGGAACTCTTTGTTAAAAGAGAGATGAACCTTTGAGATTATGCATCGATTATCGATGATGAATGCAGTAGTTGTTGAAAATGAATATCCTTCATTGTGGATAGACGATCTATTTAGATCAGCTAAGGACACTTGTGTATACTCTAGGGTTAGTTTACAACTGGAGTGTTGATATTGTAGTGACATGGTGTCATATAATTATCATTGTCATTGTGATGATTGATATATCATCAGTTTAGAGTAAAGAGGATGCAGGTGTGTAGAGATGACATTTTCATACTTGGTATGAATTTCATGAGCTTTTAATTATGTTGTTAGACTATTTAACGATTTAGTAGTCCATGGATTTGAGAAATCGTGTATTCTAGATATGATTGGATCAGTTTGTGGTTGTTGGAGTTGCGTAACTTGGCCACTGTTGATGGTGGTAGTTGGAGTTACACACTCGCCCACCGTAGATGGTGGTTTCCTTGTATGATTTGGTTATTACTTATACCATGGACTTGTTTGACCAAGAGGGTGATGGCGAAACCATTTGGGTTGAAGGCAGAATCCTGTGATAGGTTTCGAGCCTAGATGATAAGTGGTGTTAATAACTTTGCTAATGTACTTAGTATTAGTTAATCTCTTCCGAGGTGCATGGAAGGATGTTGTAAAGGTGAATAATCGCTTCAAGTTGGATCGTGAGTGATCCCGATCACAGCTTGAATGAGCGCGATCTTAAGCCACCGGTTGAGGAACTGCGAGACAAGCTGTCATACACATGATGTGGACTTAGTGGATGTTATCTTGATTTGTAGATGTATGGAGCAGAAATGCTCATGGGATTTTGGCTAGCTACTGGGTAGCTACTATAGAATCGCTGGAACACGGACAGTTGCAACAAGGGAGATTGATCGTTATAGTCTCCCATGCACTTACAAAGTATGTGGTAGAGTGGATTTTGGATGGTAGATGAACTTCTCTTGTGAGAAGATAATTCCCCGTCTCTGATAAGGATGGTGGGTTCCGGAGTTGAAGTAGTTTAACGAAGGGTTGCTACAGGAAGCACATCATTTGAGATTTGCTATACATCCTGGTGGTACTTGAATGTACCGAGATTTGAAACGTTTATACTGGTAGAACGATATGAAGAGAGATATTGGAGACTTTGTTGCTAGATGATTAGTATGCCAGCAGGTGAAGGCTGAATATCAAAAACCTACTGGATTGCTTCAGGAAATTCTAATTTCTGGAATGGAAATGAGAGCATATCACTATGGATTTCGTTACGGGATTGCCTAGAACCTGTAAAGGACATGAGACAATTTGGGTGATTGTGAATCTACTAACCAAATTAGCTCACTTTTTGCTTATTCGTGGGACGGACTCGTTGGATCGTCTGGCAGAGTTTTATTGCCGAGAGACTATCAGGCTGCATGGAGTGCCTTTGAATATCATATCTGATAGCGATCCGTGATTTACCTCGCGATTTTGGCAGAATCTACAGTAGGCCATGGCCACAGAGCTCCGACTTAGTGCAACATTTCATCCACAGATAGATGCATAGTCTGAGCGTACCATTCAAACATTGGAGGATTTGCTGAGATCTTGTGTTATGGATTTCGAAGGTAGTTGGGAGGACCACATTCATTTAGTGGAATTTGTCTATAACAACAACTACCACTTCTCTATTCAGATGACTCCTTTCGAGGCCTTATACAGTAGACCTTGTAGATCTCTCGTGTTGTGGGAGGAGGTTGGGGAGCGACAATTACTGGGGCCATAGAGTATCTAGCATGATGCAGAGTTGGTGTAAGTCATCAGATGACGGTTATCTGTGGCACAGGATCGACAGAAGAGTTATGTGAATCGGAGGCGGGAATTCTCAGTCGGGGATCATGTATTCCTACAAGTTTTACCCACCAGAGGAGTCAAAAGATTTGTGTTGAAAGGAAAATTAGCTCCACACTACATTGGTCCATTTGAGATATTGGAGCGAATTGGGGGTGTAGATTACCGGTTGACTTTACCTCCAACACTTGCAGGTGTTCACAACGTATTTCATGTTTCTATGCTGAGGAAATATGTGCCACGTTCTGATCATGTTCTGGAAGAGGTACCGATCCCACTCCAAGCGAATGCAACTTATGAGGAGATTCCAGTGAGGTTTCTTGGTTGCAAGGAGTGACAGTTGCGGAACAAAATCATGTAGGGGATCTCGGTGACCGCTAGAGGGGGGGGGGTTAATAGCGAGTTCGTTGTCGATGGAGGAATTCATTGCATGCTTGCTATAAATGATTATTGTGCAGTGGAAATAAAGAAATAACAAGATATAAACACACAAACACAATAATATAATGTGGTTCGGAACCGAATGAATCCTACTCCACGGATTAGGCTCAAATGAGCCCTAGCGATGCCACTCACACACCACTACTCAAATAGCTCCTTCTCGGAATAATCTGGTGGGGGAGAAATCTCGTACAAGTATTCTTACAACAATAAGAATGAAATACAAGCAATTATAAATGAAATACAACAAGAGAAGTAAAGAACGCTTTACAAAAATACTTTTGGATGCTTGCTTGTTGATTGCCTTGGACTAACCTTGAAGACCTTGATTTACAGTAGCAAATCGCTCCAAATCGTCCACGAAAACCGGTGCTCAATCCTTCCCTCCATGCTCCTTTTAAACCTGCAACTTAGGTTGGATTTCGCCTATCAGTCGACTGATCGGGACCATCAGTCGACTGATGCCACTGTTGTAGTGAGACAACGGTACGATCCACACTGGAAAAATTTAACGGATATACCATCAGTCAACTGATCATGCCCACCAGTCGACTGATCAAGTCATCACTCGACTATTAAGCACCAACAGTCGACTCGGGAAGTTTCTGTGCCCAAAACCCCGACCCGATCGATCTCTAGATCGATCGATTGCTCAAAGCCATCGTGATCGCCCAATGTTGGCGATCATCGCTAGGCCATTTCCCACAACAAACCCTAGTTGACTCACGACACCGTCGTGACCATCAATGTCGATCGATACATGAGGTTTTAACCCAAGTATGGTTCCCCCATACTTGCTAGACCACCCGTAGCCTAGACCTAAGCCTTCTAGCCACCTCCATCAGCCTCGCGCCTATCGGATCCCTCCAAGTCATCCATGACTTTTCATCCATACACTAGCCTTCAGGTGCTTCCATCGGCTATTGTCATACTAATGGTGTCGACACCGCCAAGGCACATTGGACTTACGCTGCCAAGACTCCCGCTTGGACTTTAAGCCGCCAACCATTGGACTTATGCTGCCAAGACTCCTGCTTGGACTTTACGCCGCCAATATTCCCCTTATACTTTTCAAATGCCAAGACTCAAGCTTGGACTTTCCCTTGCCAACTCATGTTGAACTTTCCATGCCAAGACCCATGCTTGGACTTTTCCTTTGCCAACCCATGTTAGACTTTCCCTTGCCAAGACCCATGCTTGGACTTTACATGCCAAGTACTCATGACTTGGACTTTCCCAATGCCAAGTGTCCCACTTGGACTTTCCATGACAATGGTCAAACCATCGTCAAACATCAAATACTAACCTGGGTCGATTGCACCAATCTCCCCAACACATGTCAGACATCAATGTCAAATATCAAAATACTACTCGAGTCAAACTCGAGTCTGGTCAATCGTGACCTAGGCCTATTGCACCAACAATCTCCCCCTTTTTGATGTTTGACAAAAATAACCTTGAGTTAGGCCCCTAATTCAAATTCCCTTACCAATTTTTCTAAATTGGTAATTTTACTTTCTCCCCCTTTTTGACATACATCAAAAAGGTTCTCCCAAGGAGGTCAATGTCTCATATCCAATGAGATCTTACAATCTCCCTTAGATCCAAAAATACCTAGGATGCCTACAATCTTCCTATGAACTCTCCCAATTTCCAAATTGGGTACTCACATTCCCATTAATTCTCCCCTTCAAGAGGAAAAACACATCCATCATCCTATGATGGATAACTCCCCCTAAAGTCTTGCTCCCCCTTGACCATTGCACCAACAATGTCCTTGGGAAATCCCTAAGCCAATAGGAACTCTAAACCATTAAAAATAAGGTCTAAAGTTCAACATTGAACTTTCCCATACCTTAAATTTGATACATCATCCTAACAATTCTCCTAATCCATATCCAATGGATTTTCACCCTTTCTAATGCTTCCCAAAGCATATCCTAGGGTTTGGAGTGGTTAGGGAACCTTACCATAGCTGAAAATGGGCTAAACATACCTTATTTTCCCAAAATCAGCATTGGAAGTCGACTTTATCAGCCGATCATTGATCGTGCCCATCGATCATACAAGCAAAGGGCGATCGATAATCAAAAATCCGATTTTTAATTATCAAAATCGAATTTTAGAAATTCATAAATAATTATACGTAATTTGAAAAAAACATGAAACTTCATACGTATAATACTTATGACCAATAAAATGGGTGAAAAATATTTTACCCATAAAATAATGAAATTGACACAAAGTTCAAAAGTGAAGAAAAACTTCAAAGTTTTAGCTCACTTTGTATCAACTTCATCAATGATGATTGCTATCAAAAGATAGACTTCACCAAGGTTTTATAAAATGATTTTAAAATATTTTTGAAAACCTATATTGGATCATATTCTTTGGGCTTAATGTACATGACTTGAACATAAACTTTCCCAATGATCCATAACATGATTTTAGATGAGTTTGAGTTCATCTAGATGCAAAAACTATGCACCTTGAACTTAACTCATATCCTATCATCTCACATGTATCTAGGGTGTATCAATACACATATGTGTCAATTTAGATGTGAGATGTGGGTTTTGTTCATCCTAATCTAAGTTTTCATGCATTTTTCTAAGGCAACACTACTTGATTCCCTTATAAATGGGACTTCAAGTCATGCCATTGTCCTTAACTCAATTTTTATTAATGCATGAATGATTATGACATTAATGATGATATAAATAAACACATGCTCATAATCATGATGTCATGACATAAGATGGAATCTAAGCATACATGACATTTAAACTTAATCCTAAACATGATCATGACATATTAAATGATTAAAAGTAGATATGATGTCATGACATGTTATATGGCAAACAAAGCATGACACATAAAATGTATAGGTATAATAATACCTAAATTTTAATGTTAATTGTCATTTGTTATTATTAGACCCATTTTTCCATATAGTCAATTATCTCCCAAGTGTGTCAAAAATCCAAAATGGCACACTACAACTTCTAAACCTAAATTGTGTCAATTTAATTTATTTTTCATAATTCCAAAAATATATTGGCACATCCAAAAAAATTTTAGGATTTAAATTCAAACCTATTTCCAAGGTATCCATAACCTTGAAAATAACATAAAGTGCCACCTTTACCATGGTTAGGTTAACTACCCATCCATTTAAAGTTGGCACACCTAACCCCATCTAGCGTGAATCGATCACGCTCCTACGAATCCAATACCTATTGGATCTCCTTGGGTTTACTAGGCATTCCTTAGGGATAACCTCCCTAGATACCCTCCTAATGACTCTTCTAGGCTTGGTAGCCTTGGTCATTTGGGTCTTGCCTAGGTTAACTCTAGGGGTGTGACTATAGGGTTGCGGTTGGCCGGCTAGAGGGGGGTGAATAGCCCTCTTTTATCGTATGATGGAAGTCGTTCTTAATCGTCTACAATTAACGTTAGCGCAAGCGGAAATATAAAGCAAAGACAATTAAGAACAAATACAAAGATAAACAATGCTAACACAATATGTAACGTGGTTCACAACCTCACCGCTAATCCACGGTCCGATTCGTCCCTGGTGAATCACTCCGCAACCAATCCACTATTGGTCTCTCCCTTTAGCCAATGCAAGGTGGAGGTAAACCCTTACAACTCAAGAACACTCCTTCTTTTACAATAGATGTGAAAGAAACTAGAAGAAGGAGTTTAACACTTGTGGAGCACTTGGATGATAGTTTGGAGCATGAGCATTAACCCTCTATAAGCCCCCACCCTCTCTTTTTATAGAGAGGAAGCAATTCTTCCCGTTGAGCACTATCAGTCGACTGATGCTTTCATTAATCGACTGATGTCGACTCCAACGACTTCTGACCAGATCGGATTCGCGGGATCCACGGCCAATTCTCCAACAGTCACATGATCAGTCGAGTGACCCACGAGCTCGACTAACTGCTGTGCCCATGCACAGCGTTATCAATCGACTGCTTCCCTTGAGCAGTCGACTGATGTCAACTTGATCAACATCTAACATCAGTCGAACTCCATTCGACTTGGAGCAGTCGACTGCCATGACATGGCAGTCGACTGGTGCCGTGTGAAACTCAAACTTAACATCCGTTTGAGCTTCCGGCGGTTGGGTAAACCTCAACCCTTGCGGTCGGCCAAGTTTACCTAATGAGATACTTATAATTCACTCATTCTCTCATCTCACTCGAATTCCCTCGCCGAAGCTCTCTTCGTTCGTGGCCACGTCCCTCGGCAACATCAGGCGCATGGCTCTGCAATGCTCCTTCGTGTCTCTTGCTTTCGAAGTATGCTTCTTTAGCTTCGCTTCAAGTCATCTCATCCGGCGGTCCCTCAACATCATCAAGCATACGACTCTGCAATGCTCCTTCTCCGACTCAAGCACGAGGTTGTGAGTGGTGAACCCGCCAAAGCTCCATGTGCGAATTACTAAGTCCTGCATGACTTCAATGCATATATCAAATCACAATAACAACCTAACTTAAACCCTTTGCCACACACATCAAAACCATATCACGGGTCAATAGCCCTAACAATCTCCCCCTTTTTTATGTGTGGCAATCCTTTTAAGTTAGGTAAACATTTGATAAAAATATTAAGGTAAGAAAGCATGTAAATAACATGATTAGCAACTCTCTCCCTTAATACATGAAACTCCCCCTAAATATTTGATAAAAATATTAATGTAAGAAAGCATGTAAATAACATGATTAGCAACTATCCCCCTTAATACATGAAACTCCCCCTAAATATTTCTCCCCCTAAATCATGTAAATACAATTCTCCCTTACTTAAACATAAATATTTCTCCCCCTTTGACACCATCAAAAATATTAAACAAAGTTTATACAAGCATGACATCAACTCTAGGGAAAAACAAAAGCCAAAACATGCCTTAAAATTGGATAAAAGAGGTTACTGGGCATGTTATCAGTCGATCAATCGACTGGTTCAGACTACCAGACTACTGCCACTCTGATTTCAGATTTTTCTAATTTTCAGGGTGAATTTCAGAAATGCATTAAAAATTCTATAAAATTCAAAAAAATCATGAAATTTGGGAAACACATTTCTTTTAAGGTTATTTATCAATGAAAAATAGTTTTTCATGAAAACTCATTATAATTTCAAAGATTTGCCAAAAATCCAAAAGCTTAAAAAACAACTAGGTTTTTGATCAAGTTTGTATCAATTTTAACACCTAGTTTTGCTTTTGATTGTTTCAAAACATGAACACACAAATTTTAAAGTAAGAAATTATTTTGAAAACATATGAAATATCCAACCATGATATTTGGGCAATATGTCTATGAATTAAACATAAGCCTTCCCCATGATTGATCTATTATTGCTATTTGATACTTTAAATAACCATCTAAATGCCATAGACATTAGTGGACCATGAGTATCATCCTATCATCTCACCCATGCTAAGTTTTCAATCAAGGTAGTCTATGGTGAGTGTGAGATGTATCCTAAAGCTATTTATGTATATACTTAACCATTAAATTCATGCATTTCTACCAATGGTCAAGTATCACTCAAGACATGATTTAAAACCTTATTGCCCATGATTATATATCAAATATCAAGATCATAAATCATGATTACAAACATATATAACAATTATATTAACTATCATTATTTAAGCATTATTATCAAATTATGGGCACATTATCATCACCCAACACTATGCTAAAAATGAGTGTCAAATAACACTAAGTGTTGAGGATGATTTAAACTATTTAAGGGTGCATTATCATCACCCAACACTATTTCTAAAGTTAAGTCCCGCCATCCTAAGTCAACCAAAAATATGATATAGGTGAAGTCCACTATGGTTGACGAACCTAGGGTTTTCCTAACCCTTAAGGATGGATTTAGGAACCCAAAATAAATTCTTTCCTATGGGGTTCACTAAAAATTCCTTAGGGATCCATTTTCTAGCTATTGTTTTCTTTTTGTCTTGACCCCTAGAAATTAAACATTTATAGGCCTTTTCATTTTTATTTTCCTTATATCCTAGGCCTTTCTTATTGAAGCTTGCCCTTTGGCTTTCTATGATCATGTTAAGGGTGTTGGAGCCTATGGTGAATTTTTCTAGGGCTTTGGTCAAGTGGTCTACTTTCTCTCTTAAAGCCCTATTTTCATCCATACATGCATCACTAACATTGAAAGACATATAGTTATCATGTGAGCATGCATCATTGAGACTAGAAGAAATATTATCATTAATATTTGAGCATGCTTTTTCTAGTTTTTCTTCTAAGTCCTTAATTTGATCAAGCGTGCATTTGTTCTTTTTCTTTGCCCTAAACAAGTCCTTAGTGAGGCTAGATATCATGGAAACTATTTTCTTGGGTGAGAGATTCGTTACCATAGTCTCCATGTCTTCTTCTTCGGATGAGGAGGATAATGATGAGCCTCCCCCTTCACTAGAGTTCTCCTCACTTGAGCTTGCTTCTTCATTTTTGGAGGAGGAGGAGTCTAGGTCGTCAAATGCCATTAGGGCAAGGTTTTAGTAGACATGTTCTTCCTCTTCTTTGGATGAGGATGATGAAGAGGGATCATCCCATGTCTTTGCCTTTAGTGCTTTGGCCTTTTCCTTTTCTTTGGCCTTCTTCTCTTCTTCCTTCTTCTTGCTCCCCTTTTTCTTGTTCAAGAGGGGGTAATTGTCCCTTTTGTGTCCCTCTCCTTGGCAATTAAAGCAAATTACCTTCCCCCTTGGTCTTCTTCTCCTATCATTAGATTTATTAAATTTAAAATTTCTCAAAGCACGCCTTACCTTCTTTACCATGTATGCTTCTTCCGTGATATCCATAGAGGAAGAGGAGGATGCTTCATCGGAGGAGGAAGGAGTTTTCATCTTTTTCTTCCCCTTGTTGGCCACTAGTTCCACTCCCCTTGATGGTTGAAATTTTGGCTCTTCTACTACTCCTTCGAGCCTTGTTTCGTGGAGCTCCATGGTTGAGAAGAATTCCTCCAAGGTGCTAACTTCTAGGTTCTTGGAGATATAAAAGGAGTCCACCATTGAGCTCCATCTTGAGGATCGAGGAAAGGCATCTATTGCCTTCATGAGCATGTCCCTATTTGAAAGCTTCTCCCCTACACTAGATAAACCGGTTATTATTTCTTTAAATCTAGCATGTAGAGATGTTACCTTCTCCCTTTTATCAAGTTTAATGTTGTTGAGTTGGGAGCGTAGGACATCTCTCCTTGCTAGCTTGGCCTCAGATGTGCCATCATGAAGCTCCACTAGCTTCTCCCACATCTCTTTGGCACTAGAGCATTCCCCAATCCGATTTACTTCTTGTTGGGGGAGTACGTTGAGGAGATGGTGCTTAGCCTTTGAATTTGCAAGGTGCTCCTCTCTTTGTTTTTTAGTCCACCTTGATTTGTCTAGTATTCTCCTTTCTTCATCCCTAGGCATCTCAAAACCGTTTTCCATTATAAGCATTATATCGAAATCGGTTTCAAAGAATACCTCCATTCTCTTCTTCCACCAAGAGAATTCGCCTTCAAACTTCGGTGGGTGAATGTTAGAGCCGGCCATCCTTGATTGTGCTTGTAGCGGCGGTTAGTCCATTGACAAGCTTCCTTGGCTCTGATACCACTTGTAGGGTCGCGGTTGGCCGGCTAGAGGGGGGTGAATAGCCCTCTTTTGTCGTATGGTGGAAGTCGTTCTTAATCGTCTACAATTAATGTTAGCGCAAGAGGAAACATAAAGCAAAGACAATTAAGAACAAATACAAAGATAAACAATGCTAACACAATATGTAACGTGGTTCACGGCCTCGCCGCTAATCCACGGTCTGATTCATCCCCGGTGAATCACTCCGCAAATAATCCACTATTGGTCTCTCCCTTTAGCCAATGCAAGGTGGAGGTAAACCCTTACAACTCAAGAACACTCCTTCTTTTACAATAAATGTGAAAGAAACTAGAAGAAGGAGTTTAACACTTGTGGAGCACTTGGATGATAGTTTGGAGCATGAGCATTAACCCTCTATAAGCCCCCACCCTCTCTTTTTATAGAGAGGAAGCAAATCTTCCCGTTGAACACTATCAGTCGACTGATGCCTTCATCAGTCGACTGATGTCGACTCCAACGACTTCTGACCAGACCGGATTCATAGGATTTACGGTCGATTCTCCAATAGTCACATGATCAGTCGACTGATGCTTTCATCAGTCGACTGATGTTGACTTCCAGTCGAGTGACCCGCGAGCTCGACTATCTTATGTGCCCGTGCACAGTGCTATCAGTCGACTGATGTCGACTTGATCAACATCTAACACCAGTCAAACTCCGTTCGACTTGGAGCAGTCGACTGCCATGACATGGCAGTCGACTTGTGCCGTGTGAAACTCAAACTTAACATCTATTTGAGCTTCCGACGGTCGAGTAAACCTCAACCCTTACAGTCGAGCCTCCGACACTCAGTCATTCGACCAAGTTCACCTAATGAGCTACTTACAATTCACTCACTCTCTCATCTCACTCGAAGTCCCTCGCCGAAGCTCTCTTCGTTCGCGGCCACGTCCCTCGACAGCATCAGGCGCATGGCTCTGCAATGCTCCTTCGCGTCTCTTGCCTTCGAAGTATGCTTCCTTGGCTTCGCTTCAAGTCATCTCGTCCGACGATCCCTCGGCAGCATCAAGCGCACGGCTCTGCAATGCTTCTTCTCCGACTCAAGCACGAGATTGTGAGCGGTGAACCCGCCAAAGCTCCATGTGCGAATTACTAAGTCCTGCATGACTTCAACTCACATATTAAATCACAATAACAACCTAACTTAAACCTTTGCCACACACATCAAAACCATATCACAGGTCGATTGCCCTAACAGTGACTCCCCTTATAACCTTCTTTGTGAACTCCCTAGGTTTCCTTGAAACCCTAGCCACTAGGCACTTACCTTGGTCAACCTTAGGGATGACTTCCCTATTGACCTTGGTCTTCCTAGACCTAGTTTGAGTTCCATAATCAAATGGAACATTGTGATAGGTCTTTTTGGGCTTAAGCTTGCCCTTGGATGGTTCTTGTTTCTTAGGTCTAACTTTGACTTCTAGACCCTAGGCTTTGACTATTTTCCCCTTGCATTTGATTTTGTATATTTCTAAGGGTCTTCTCTAATTTCTCAAGTCTTGACCTCAAGACTTGATTTTCCAACTCTAATTGTCCAATTTTTTATTTTTCATCGATTCTTTGGACATTATTTTTCCTAGGCATATGCCTAGTCCATTTAGGGTTAAAACCTAGGTGATCTTCAATTTTCTTAATGGATTTCCTAGGTAAGGTTTTTCTAAGGACATTAGTCCCAAATTTCTCCTTATTTGTAAAGTTGACACTCTTAGCTCCCAAACAATACTCCCTATTTCTAGCATGCTCTTTATGATAAATTGTAAGATTGCTAAAATTATTTCTAGCATGCTTTTGCCTATAACTTAAAGAATGAGCATTATTAAATTTTACCTTAGGGTTTGCCTTAGAGGCTCTCCCTACTTGTGTAGCTCCTTCTTTGACCTTTTTGCTCCCCCTAGGGCATTGACTCCTAAAATTCCCCGGTTGTTGGCACTTTAAGCAAATGATATGCACCTTGCTTCTTCTAGTGGGGGCACCGACATCCTTAGATTTCTCTTGACTTTTAGGCACCGGTGGAGTCTTCCTAACTCTTTTTGGACACTTACTCTTGTAGTGTCCTTGCTCCCTACACTCAAAATATATGATATTATTTTTATTACGAATTGATATGTTTGAGTTACCTAGGTCATCGGTGGGAATCGGAGTTGGTTCTTCAACTCCTCGACCGGAGGTAGATGACTCCTCTTGAGGTTGCTCTGGTGTGGGAATTCTCTTCTCCCCCTCAATCCTAAAGGTGGAGGCTTCTTCCACCTCTTCTTTCTCTTCCGATCCAGATGTTGATTCCCTATCAACCTCCGAATCCTCAAGCTCTTGGGATCAAGATGTGCTTACTTCTTCTTGAGCTTGAGAGGATGGGCACTCCTCTTCTTCCTCTTCTTCTTCGTCTTCTTGAACCGGTTGAGGACTTTCATGATACTTTGCCAACTCGCTCCAAAGCTCCTTGGCATCCTTGTACTCACCAAACTTGGACAAGACATTATTAGGAATTAAATCACTTAGCAATTTGATTACCTTAATATTTGTCTTGAACTCTTTGAGTTGTTCCTTGGTCCATTTTTCAACCTTGAGAATTCCACCCTTTTTGCCTCTTGGGAATTCGCAACCTTCTATCAAGGTGGACCAAAGCTTGATATCCACCATCATTAGGAAGTTCTCAATTCCTATTTTCCATGAGTTGAAGCCTTCAAATCCATAATCCTCATAAGATGGTGGTGTGCTGATGTCCCAACCCAAACTCTCTTGAAATTCCATCTTCTTGCCCTCTAGCATCTTTTCTCCCAGCGGTTAGTCCGTAGAAGAGCCCCGGGCTCTAATACCAATTGTAGGGGATCTCGGTGACCGCTAGAGGGGGATGAATAGCGAGTTCGTCGTCGATGGAGGAATTCATTACGCGCTTGCTACAAATGATTAGTGCACAGCAGAAATAAAGTAATAACAATATACAAACACAATAATATAATGTGGTTCGGAACCGAATAGTTTCTACTCCACGGATCAGACTCAAATGAGCTCTAGCGATGCCACTCACACACCACTACTCAAATAGCTCATTCTCGAAACAATCTGGAGGTGGAGAAACCTCGTACAAATATTCTTACAACAATAAAAATGAAATACAATAAGAGAAGTAAAGAACGCTTTACAAAAACTCTTTTGGATGCTTGCTTGTTGATTGCCTTGGACTAGCCTTGAAGACCCTAATTTGAAATAGCAAATCACTCCAAATCGTCCAAGAAAATCGGTGCTCAATCCTTCCCTCCGTGCTCCTTTTAAACCTGCAACTCGGGCATGATTTTGCCTATCAGTCGACTGATGCCACTGTTGTTGTGAGACAACGGCTCGATCCACACTGGAAAAATCTAACGGATAAACTATCAGTCGACTGATCATGCCTACCAGTCGACTGATCAAGTTATCACTCGACTGTAAAGCCCCAACAGTCGGCTCGGGAAGTTTCTGTGCTTGAAACCTCGACCAGCAGTCGACTGATCTCCAGATCAGTTGATTGCTCAGGCCATCAGTCGACTGCTAGGCCATTTTCCGCAGTCAAACCCTAGTTGACTCACACCAGTTGACTGACCATCAATACCAGTCGACTGATACACCTCAAACATGAGGTTTTAACCCAAGTATGGTTCCCCCATACTTGCTAGACCACATGTAGCCTAGACCTAAGCCTTCTAGCCACCTCTGTCAGCCTCGCGCCTATCGGATCCCTCCAAGTCATCCATGACTTGTTCATCCATACGCTAGCCTTCAGGTGCTTCCATCGGCTATTGTCATGCTAATAGTGTCTACACCACCAAGGCACATTGGATTTACACTGTCAAGACTCTCGCTTGGACTTTACGCCGCCAACCATTGGACTAATGCTGCCAAGAATCCTTCTTGGACTTTATACCGCCAATATTCCCCTTGGACTTTCCAAATGCCAAGACTCAAGCTTGGACTTTCCCTTGCCAACCCATGTTGAACTTTCCATGCCAAGACCCATGCTTGGACTTTTCCTTTGCCAACCCATGTTGGACTTTCCCCAAGACCCATGCTTAGACTTTACATGCCAAGTACTCAAGACTTGGACTTTCCCAATGCCAAGTGTCCCACTTGGACTTTCCATGACAATGGTCAAACCATCGTCAAACATCAAATACTAACTTGGGTCGATTATGCCAATCTCCCCAACACATGTCAGACATCAATGTCAAACATCAAAATACTACTCGAGTCAAACTCGAGTCTGGTGAATCGTGATCTGGGCCAATTGTAGCAACAAACCATCCGCTCATAAAGGTTGGATGCCAGCATCATACTGATGAGGAGGCTACATGGGAGCTGGAAGATACTATCCGAGCTCGATCCCCTCATTTGTTCACTTGAGGTATGTCGTCATTTTGGAAACTTGCTTGAATTAATTTTCGCATTTTATGTAAGAAATTTGGTGACCAAATTTTATTAAGTGGGGGAGAATGTAAAATACCATAAATAGATGGCCAAATGAGCAATATTATTGGGATAAATTAAATTTAATGATGCATGGTTAGGAGTTAATTTAAACCTATCCTAGGTTTAAATCATATGGGTTTAATTGAATGATTCTAGGTTTAATTAAACCTGATCCATTTTTATCAAACCCGATTTGCTTCTTTCCTTAATGCCCAAGCCCGATCTCATCTTTTCCTCCCGTGCATTTTCTCAAGCCGCCTTCCCTTAATGGCTGAGTTCTTCCGTTCCTTTCCGCCTGGGCATTTCTTCGGTTTCTCTTCTTCCTCACGTGCGAAGATGCCTCTTCCTCACCGCGCGTGCCTCTCGTCTTCTCTGCTCTTTTGAAACCCAGGACTGCCGAGCCCTCTTCTTCTTCTTCCCGATGTCTACCTCGCAGTAAGCGGCGATGACTGGACCCCTCGATGACCTCTGTGGATGAGCGGGTGCGTGGCTAAGAGTTCGGGTCGGCGGCAGCTTCTCCATGTCCTCGTTAGTGCCCACGGACTCGGCGGCAGCGAGGGGTGCATGGCAAGGGGTTCGGGTCGGCGACAACTTCATCGTGTCTTGATCCGAAGTTGCTCTTCGCAATCTCCGTTGGAGCATGGTAAGCCTAATCTCTCCTTGTCTTGGATGAAATCAACTCCTGCAGTGATCTTCCATGGTTGACCGTGGGTCTGTGTTGGGCAGAGAGTTCATGGGTGTCAATTGCTCTGGTGAACAGAGATTTGGGGAGGATTGCCATCGGTGGAGTCCTAGGGCTGGTATGATTGATCTATCCTCTTCCTATTATCGGTAGATTACTGAATGGTTGTTGTGTATCAATGTGTGGTGATCTGGGAGGGGAATTCATCTTGGTTGAGACGGCTGTGAGGTTCTGTTTGGGAATCTCTAGTTGTATGGCTGTAATTGGGGGGGGGGGGGGTTTGCTCGGCTGTGGCTAAGTGAGAAGGGGCTATGAACGGTTGCACCAACTGTGCACGGCTATGAGTTGGAGTTATGGTCATTTATGGGTTGTTCCGGTGAATAGAGCAGGATGTGTTGGCTATTTATGAACTGTAGATAGCTGTGAATGGTTGTAAGTGGGCTATAAATAACTGTGGACGGTAAGGTAAGTTTAATTGAGGTTGAATTGGGGGATTTGAGTTATGGGTTAAAACTGTGAATACTTCCCAAATTTACTCTTGGTGATTGGTGGAGATCACTTGGGCTCCGGCTACCCAACTCAACTATTAGCGAGGCATCCCGAAGGTTCATAGGACAGGACCGATCATTCTCACAAATTAGTCGGACCGAAGGTTCACATACCCTAGTGTAAAAAAAAATAATCAAAATAGAATGGTCAATCTTTGGAGTTGTAAGTCTTTCGAGGTGTCTATCTTCATGCCGTCCTAGTTCTGAATTGGACAATATATTCTCTGTGATTTATCTCTTTCGTATTGAATATGCTAAGAACGAACACTACAAAAATTATAGAATTTGGCGACAAATTTTGTAATGAATTTTGAATAAAAATTTGTTGCAAATTTTTTTTGCAACGAATTTTTTTTCGTTGCAAATAATTCGTCGCTAAATTCTACAACGAAAAAAAATTCATCGCAAAAATTGCAACAAATAAAATTTTCGTTGCAAAATTTGTCGCCAAATTTGGTGATGAAAATAATTATTCATCGCCAAATTTGGCTACGAAAATATTTATTCGTCGCCAAATTTAGCCATGAAACATAGTTTGTCGCTAAATCTACGACGAAAAAATAGTTCGTCGCCAAATCTACGACGAAAAAATAGTTCGTCGCCAAATTTGCGACGAAAAAATAGTTCATCGCCAAATCTGCGATGAAAAAATAGTTCGTTGCCAAATCTGTGATGAAAAAAAAACTCGTCGCAAAAATTTAGCGATGAATATAATTTTTATCGCCAAATTTGGTGACAAATTTAATTTTCATCACTAAATTTAGCGACGAATTAAATTTTCGTCGCCAAATTTAGCGATGAATTGTTACATTCATCGCCAAATCTGTAATGAAAATACAGTTCATCGCAAAAGTCTAATAAACATATTTTCATGAATAAAATTAAATTTGGCGACAAATATTTTATCGTCGCCAAATCTGCAACGAAAAAAAAATTCGTTGCAAAATATTCAAGGCCAGTCGACTAAAGGATACCATCAGTCGACTTGCGCTTGACAAGTTTGACTGGTCAGTCGACTATCAAATATTCTGTAAGGTGCTATAGTATATCAATAGATTGATCATTTTGATCAGTCAGCTACTAAATATTTTGTAAGGTGCTACAGTAATAGTAGTCGACTGGTAAGGATAATTTGCAACAAAAACTTTTTTCGACGCAATTTTTGCGAAGAAAAAAATTTTTCATAAAAAATTCTCATGTATCAGTCGACTGATGGTGGCCATCAGTCGAATGGTGGTGGAGAAGCTAGTCAGAGAACCTTTTTTAGTCGACTGCCCACTCGACTGATAGTATACCAATTGACTGGACACATGTGTTAGTCGATTGGTGCTACATTTTTTGCAATGATTTTTTTTTGTTGCCAATTCTATGACAAAAATCATTTTTCATTGTAAATTTCCGACAAAACTTTTTTTCGTTACTAATGTGGAAAAATTTAAAAAAATATTATGATAGATTTTAATATTTTCCTTATTTTACAACAAACACATATAACAATATAAACTAATTCACACATCAAACTTTAATCCCAAATCAATATATACATAACAAACATAAACATAACTTACAATACATAGATATCGTATATGATAAGTCAAGTAACATTTAAATACAACAAATAAATTCAAACGTAACCACCATCGTCACCACCATCATTATCAAAAAATACATCATCATTGTCATTATTACAGGGATCAAGAGGAGGACCAGATCGAGAAGGAGGAAGTTGATTTGAACTATGTTAGTGCAATCGGCCCAGGTCATGATTGACCGCACTCGAGTTTGACTCGAGTAGTATTTTGATGTTTGACATTGATGTTCGACAAAATATATGACAATGCGATTGTTATGGGAAAGTCCAAATGGGACACTTGGCAATGGGAAAGTCCAAGTCATGGGTACTTGGCATGAAAAGTCCAAGTCTTGAGTACTTGACAATGGAAAGTCCAAGTCATGGGTACTTGGAAAGGGAAAGTACAAGCTTGAGTCTTGGCAAATGGAAAGTCCAAAATGGGTGGCATGGAAAGTCCAAGCATGGGTCTTGGCAAGGGAAAGTCCAAGCTTGGGTCTTGGCAAATGGAAAGTCCAACATGGGTTGGTAAGGGAAGTCCAAGAGTTGATATTGGTGGCATAAAGTCCTAGGGTGGAGTCTTGGCAGCGTAAGTCCAATGGTTTGGTGGCATAAAATCCAAGCGGTAGTCTTGGCAGCATAAGCCCAAATGTGCCTTAGCAGTGTAGACCAGCTTAGCATGACAATAGCCGATGGAAGCACCTGAAGGCTAGCGTATGGATGAACAAGTAATGGATGACTTGGAGGGATCCGATAGGTGTGAGGCTGACGGAGGTGGCTAGAAGGCTTGGGTCTAAGCTAAGGGTGGTCTAGTAAGTATGAGGGCATCATACTTGGGGTTAAACCTCATGGTTGAGATTATCAGTCGACTGGGGCTTTGGACCAGTCGATTGGTCAAGTGTTTTTACACTTGGCAGTTGAGTTGACTCGTGGCGATCGGGGATTATAGCTAGTCAAGCGCTTTCGAGTTGGTGGTGTTCAATTAGGAAATGACGTGATCATTGCCCGGCATTGGGTAGTCGTGATGGCGAAACGATCGACTCTTTGAGTCGAGCTACGGAAGCGAGAATGCTCGATAGTCGGAGTCGATCGGCTACTTCCTGACGATCATTGTTGGGTAATGGCGATCATTGCCAGTGTATCCATTGGCTTGAATGCTGATGTGGATTAAGTCTGTTGTGAGACAACGACACTGTTGGCAGTCGACTGGGGCCTTATGGAAGTTGATTGATAGGCAAAAATCCAGGTCGTGAGGAGGCGTAAAAGGAGCTTGACGGGAGGGATTTCAGCAGCGATTTCTTGGGCATTTTTGAGGTGATTTACTGGTGTAAATCAAGGTCTTCAAGCACGGTTCAAGCAATCAACAAGAAATATTCTAAAAGATCTTTTGTAAAGTGTTATTTACATTCTTTTGTGTATTTTAGTTGTATTTGATTGTTTACTTCGTGTATTACTTTTGTAATCCTTGTACGAGATTTCTCCGCCTCCGACTTGTTATCGAGAAGGAGTATTTGTGATTAGTGGTGGTGTTTGCATCGCTAGGGCTCATTCGAGCCCAACCCGTGGAGTAGGAACCTTGAGGTTCCGAACCACGTTATATCGCTTGTATTTGTGATTGTGTTTGTCGTGTTTTATTCTCGTTATTATTATTTCCGTTGCGCTATCACGATTTGTAGACAAGCACGCACGAATTCCATCAACGCAATGTATGCGCTATTCACCCCCCTCTAGTGACGGTCAATTCCCAACAAGTGGTATCAGGGCAAGGCTGCTCTTCATTTGGACTAACTGCCAAGGAGCAAACGCACTAGAGGGCAAGATGGATCATCAAGAGAAATTGGGTGACAACATCAACATTCCGCCTTCCTTCGACCGCAAAGATTTTGCATATTAGAAAGGTAGAATAATGTATTTTCTAATGTACGATTATGAAAATTGGATTAGTGTTTTAGTAGGTTTCGACACTCCAAAGGACGATGAAGGAAGAAAACTCAAGAAGAAGAATTGGAGCCAAGAACAACTTCAATACTTCAATTCAAACAATAAGGTAATGGGTATATTAGTTAGTATAATTCCTAATAATATTTTGATCAAGATAGGAGATCGTAAAGATGCCAAGAACCTTTGGAGTAAGTTAGCGAAATATCATGAAAAACCATCACTGATCCAAGAATAAGAGGAAGAAGAGGAATGCTCATCGGCTCAATTGGATGAGGCCGAAGAAATAAGCTCATCCTCACAAGAAAGTGAGGATTCGGAAGTTGAGAAGGAGTCAACTTCCAGATCGGTGGAAGAGGAAGAAGTAGAGGAAGCCTCCACCTCTAGGATTGAGGGGCAAGAGACTAGGCCATCTTCAATACCGGAGCTAACTCAAGAGGAACCATCTACCTCCGATCGGGAAGATGAAGAAGTACAAAATTCCACCACCATTGACCTAGGTAACTCAAGCACATTAATTCAAAATAAAAATCATATTATGTGTTTTGAGTGTAGGGAATATGGGCACTATAAGATCAAGTTCCCTAAGAAGGTTAAGAAGGCTCCACCGGAGCCAAAGGTCAAGGAGACCGGAGCCCCAACCATTAAGAGTAAGGAGCACGTGGTGTGCTTTAAGTGCCACCAAAGAGGACACTATAGAAGCCAATGCCCTAGGGGGAAGCCTAGCAAGGGTGTAGAAGGAGCATCACATGTAGGGGGAGCTTCTAAAGCTAACCCTAAGGTATATTTCAATAATGCACCTTCAAATTTTAATGTCAAAAAGCATGCTTTTAATTCACTTGCTATTTATCATAAAGAGCATGCTAGAAATAGGCTTTATTGCTTAGGGGCTAAACATGTTGATGTTAGGTCTAAGGACAAGTCTAGAAATAATAACTCTAGACCTATTTTAACCAAGGAGAAATTTGGGACTAATGTCCCTAGAAAATTCCTACCTAGGGAAACAATTAAGAAGATAGAGAGTCATCTAGGCTTTAATCCTAAAAATCATAGACATATGCCTAGAAAGAGAAAATCTACTCAAAGAAATAATGGGCCCACCAAATTAGAAAAATTAGAATTTGAAAATCAAGTTTTGAGGTCAAAAATTGAGAAGATGGAGAAGACCCTTAGGAATATGCAAAATCAAATTAAGGGGTCAAATGGTCAAAGCCTAGAGTCTAGGAGGCAAGCCTCATCTATGGGCAAGAAAGGCTTGAGCCACAAGCCTAGGTCCAAGGTAGATAAGCCTACCTATCATAATGTTCCATTCGATTATGGAACTAGTACTAGGTCTAGGAAAACCAAGTTCACAAGGGAAGTCATCCCTAAAGTTGACTATGGTAGGTTCCTAGTGGCTAAGGTTTCGAAGAAATCTAGGGAGGCCACTAAGAAGGTTACAAGGAGAGTCACCCCTTGAGTTAACCTAGGTAAGACCACAATGACCAAGGCTACCAAGCCTAGGAGGGACATTAGGAGGGTATCTAGGGAGGTCATCCCTAAGGAATACCTAGTAAACTCAAGGAGCTCTAATAGGTTTTGGGTTCCTAGGAGCGTGATCGATTCACGCTAAATCAGTTAGGTTGTGCCAACTTTAAATGGATGGATAGTTAACCTAACCATAGTAAAGGTGGCACTTTAGGTCATTTTCAAGGTTATGGGTACCTTGGAAATAAGTTTGAATTTATATCCTAAAGGATTTTAGGATGTGCCAATACCATTTAAGAAGTTTGAAAAACTAATCAAATTGGCACAAGTTAGGTCTTAGAGTCATGGTGTGTCATTTTGGATATTTGGTACACTTGGGGGATTAGTAGCAATATGACAAAAAGGACTTAATAATAACAAATGATAATTAACACTAAAATTTAGGTATTTTTATACCTATACCTTTTATTTTCCATACTTTATTTGTCATATGCCATGTCATGACATCATATTTATTTTTATCATATAATATGTCATGATCATGTTTATTTTAAGTTTTTATGTCATGAGCGCTTAGGTTCATTTTTATGCCATGACATCATGATTTTGGCACATGCTTATTTATGCTATCATTATATGCCATAATCATCATTCATGTATTTAGGTTTAATGAAAATTGATTTAAGGACTATGACATGACTTGAAGTCCCATATATAAGGAAATCAAGTAGTGTTGCCTTAGAAAATGCATGATGCCTTAGATTAGGATGAACAAAACTCATATCTCACATCAAATTGATATGTGTGTGTTTTCAAATACCCTAGACACATGTGAGATGCTAGGAAATGAGTTAAGTTCAAGGTGCATAGTTTTTGCATCTAGGTGAACTCAAACTCATCTTATACCATGGGTGGATCATGGGGAAAGCTAATGTGCAAGTCATATGCATTGAGCCCATTGATCATGATCCAATATAGATTTTCAAAAATATTTTAAATTATTTTAGAAAACCTTGGTGAAGTCTATCTTTTGATAGCAATCACCAATGAAGGAGATGATATAAAGTAGGGTCAAACATTGAAACTTTTCAATGGTTTTGAACTTTGTGTCAATCTCATTATTCTATGGATATTTTATTTTTTAAATATTTTTCACCCATTATGATTGTTATAGGTATTATACATATGAAGTTTCACTATTTTTTAAACTACATATAATTACTTATGTATTTCTCAATTTCATTTCTAATTTTTAAAATTCTGCATTTGTAGAAATCAGTTGACTGGCGTCAAGGGTAGTCGACTACTGACTATCAGAGTTGACTGTCAAGCCTAATTTCGGGTAAACAAGATTTGTTTAGCCTGATTTCAACTATGATAGGCTACCCTAACTGCTCATAACTCTAGGATATGCTTTGGAAATCATTGGAAAGGATGAAAATCCATTGGATATGAATTATGAGAGTTGTTTGGGTGTGTATCAAATTTTAAGGTGTGAGAAAGTTCAAGGTTGAACTTTTAACCTTAATTTTGATGGTTTAGTGTTCCTATAGGCTTAGGGACTCTCCAAAGACATTGTTGGTGCAATGGTGAAGGGGGAGCAAGCCTTTAGGGGGAGGTTATCCATCATGGGATGATGAATGTGTTCTTCCTCATGAGGGGGAGAATTTTGGAGAAATGAGAATATGAGATGCCCAATTTGGAAAATTTGGGAGAGAATGAGGATTGCCTCTCTTTAGTGATATGAGACTTATGACTAGGAAGAGTGAAGACATCCTAGATGTTTTTAGACCAAGGGAGAGATTATAAGATCTCATTGGGATATGAGACATTGATACCCTTGGGGAGAACCTTTTTGATGTATGTTAAAAAGGGGGAGAATTAATGGGAGAATTGGTGAGAGAATTTGGGAATTACCAATTTGGAAGAATTGGTAAGGAGATTTGGGTTAGGTGGTCTAACTCCCAATTCCCAAAGGTATTTTTGGTTTTTTATCAAACATCAAAAAGGGGGAGATTGTTGGTGCAATCGACCCAGGTCATGATTGACCGGACTCAAGTTTGACTCGAGTAGTATTTTGATATTTAACATTAATGTTTGACAAAATGTATGACAATGTGATTGTCATGGGAAAGTCCAAGTCTTGAGTACTAGGCATGGAAAGTCCAAGTGGGACACTTGGAAATGGGAAAGTCCAAGTGGGACATTTGGCAATGGGAAAGTCCAAGTCATGGGTACTTGGCATGGAAAGTCCAAGTCTTGAGTACTTGGCAATGGAAAGTCCAAGTCATGGGTACTTGGCAAGGGAAAGTCCAAGCTTGAGTCTTGGCAAATGGAAAGTCCAACATGGGTTGACATGGAAAGTCTAAGCATGGGTCTTGGCAAGTGAAAGTCCAAGCTTGAGTCTTGGCAAATGGAAAGTCCAACATGGGTTGGCAAGGGAAGTCCAAGGGTTTATATTAGCGGTGTAAAGTCCAAGGGTGGAGTCTTGGCAGCATAAGTCTAATGGTTTGGCGACATAAAGTCCAAGTGATAGTCTTGGCAGCGTAAGCCCAAATGTGCCTTGGCAGTGTAGACCAGCATAACATGACAATAGCCAATGGAAGCACCTGAAGGCTAGTGTATGGATGAACAAGTCATGGATGACTTGGAGGGATCCGATAGGCGTGAGGTTGACAGAGGTGGCTAGAAGGCTTAGGTCTAGGCTAAGGGTGGTCTAGCAAGTATGAGGGCATCATACTTGGGGTTAAACCTCATGGTTGAGGTTATCAGTCGACTGGGGCTTTGGACCAGTCGATTGGTCAAGTGTTTTGACACTTGGCAGCCGAGTTGACTCGTGGCAGTCGACTGGGATTATGGCCAGTCGAACTGCTCAGAGTCGACTGGTGTTCGACTGTAGGAAATAGCCTGGCAGTCGACTGCCAACATTGGGCAGTCGACTGATGGCTTGAGCAGTCGACTGCCATGGATGATAGTCGATTGCTAGTCAGGGCTATGGGAGTAGAATGCTTGGTAGTCGACTGGTCAGTCGACAAAGCCCTGGCAGTCGACTACTGGGTAATGGCAGTCAACTTCTAGTGTATCCGTTGGCCTGAATGCTGACGTGGATTAAGTCTGTTATGAGACAACGAAACTATTGGCAGTCGATTGACAGGCAGAAATCCAGGTCATGAGGAGCCTTAAAAGGAGCTCGATGGGAGGGATTTCAGCAGTGATTTCTTGGGCATTTTGAGGCGATTTGCTGGTACAAATCAGGGTCTTCAAGCACGGTTCAAGCAATCAACAAGCAAACTTCCAAAAGATCTTTTGTAAAGTGTTCTATACATTCTTTTGTGTATTTTAGTTGTATTTGCTTCGAGAAGGAGGAAGTTGACTTGAACTAGACGTTAATTAAAGATACTGCATAATGAATATATGTTGCCTCCGAAATTCATTTATCTATTTATTTAATTCTTTTACTTCCTGATCTCTTTATCTCGTTTCATTTTCCTTCTGTGCTAGTAACTCCCTCAAATGAATAACCTCTTCGGTTAATTGATTTATTTCTACTCTGTTGGATCGAAGCGGATCGCTAGAGGGGAAGGGGTGAATAGCGATAAACCTTTTCTTTCTTTTGAATTCATTTCAACACAATTATATACAGCGGAAAGATAAATGAAAACTAAAAGAGACAAATAGATTTTTTACTTGGTTCGTAGCCTTCGGCTACTACTCCAAGGCCCTAGTGATCCTTGATCACGCACAGAGGGCAAATCACTAAAGAACTCCTCCTCGTTAGAGGTAGGAGTTAATCGATACAAGAACACACCAAAAGCTTGAGGTAGAGGGACACTCCCCCTCTCTTCGTTATGATAAAAATTCTGAGAAAATAAAGCAATAAACTGAAATAAAACTTATACCGACGTAACAAAATAAAAACAATTTAAACCTAGACATTGGAGAGGAAGCACTTCATTGTCAGAGAGTTGTAGCTTTGTGGAGGCTTTTGGAAGCTTAGAATTTATGATGAAACCCTAGGATAGGCCGTCCTTTTATAGCCTTTGAGCCCCTTTTCGAGAGGAACTTCAGCCAATCAAAATTGAGCACCACTCTCCTTGAAATGAGGTGATAAGCCTTGACTCCTCGAAGCTGATCCTTGACCATCAGTCAACTGATAGCCATCATCAGTCGACTGATGGCAGCATCAGTCGAATGTTGACCGCAGATAGTCGACTGATTGACAGCAGTCGAGTTCTCTAAGCTGGCAGTCGACTGATGCTAGCTGAAATGACAAGTTAGCTAAAGAAAACATTATTTTGACGACCGTCCGATCTCGACCTAGACCACCGATGGGATGTCTTGGGTCGGATTTATGCTTAATCCTATCTCCGTAAGGAGGATACGACCTCACTTACACTCGCACACACATGAGCTTACCTCGATACTTACTGTGTCGCTTTCGCTTCTGGCCTTCCACTCGATTCCTTCGGCTCCCTCCGAAGTCACTCGAGTGTCGCCCAACCACCGCGGCTTCCTCCGGGTGTCACTAGCCTTCAACTCCAGCTATAGCACTTTTCTACACACTCGATTTAGCTCGTGAGATAACGATATGAGCTTAACTTTGTATCGTTTGCTATAATCAAAACTCAGGTTCGACTTAGGTGCCTACTGCACCAACAATCTCCCCCTTTTTTATTTATGGCAAACTCACATACAAAGTTAAGAAAATAGCATGCATGAAGAATAATAATGTGCATGAGAAACAAAAATAAAGATTAAGTTGGAGTAGTAAGGATTTTCTTCAAGTACTCCCCCTTGAGGAAACCTCCCCCTTGACGGAGGGTGAGTCTTGAAGGAAGACCTTAATCCTCCCCCTTGAGGGTTGCTATTTAGGAAGAGTTTAAGTAATTAACATTACTTAAAGTTGGCCTTAGTAATACGTTTACATTAAGAGGACTTCTTAACTTGGCCCTTTCTCTCCCTTTCTTAAGTAAAACATTAACATTTACTTCCTTTTTGTTAAGAATAAGTTTTTAAGTTAAGAATTCTCTTAACTTAGCCTTTACTTCCTTTTTGTTAACAAACATGAGTTAAGTAAATTTTCAATAAATTTAAGTTAAGAATTATCTTAACTTAACCTTTACACAAGTTAAGTAAATTTTCAAGTTAAGTAAACATTTACTTAACTTTTGGCCTTGTAATTGAATATGAAGGAGAGTTAAGTTATCAAAAAAAAATTTAATTTTTTTGATCCCTTAACTTTGGCCTTTTTATCCCCCTTTTGCCATATATCGAAGAGAGTGGGGTTGTGTGAAAAACAAAAATAAGTATTAAATTTAAAGTCCAAGCATGTTCTATATTATTTTGAAAATAATATACTGAAAATAAGCTCATCTATAAAATGTTCGACTCATATTTGGCTTGATTGATATGAAAGATCAACCAGTCCTGGTCAAAGTCGGTTAGTATGTATGATTATACTCCGTGGTTCATGGTGATGAACTAGCTCTATATCTGGAACCAGGAGTAAGGTCCTAACATCTCACGCCCATCTATTAGGACCCTTGGAACGGCTAGAGGGGGGTGAATAGCGTAGATAGAATTCGATCGCGTTTGTGTCTACAATTTCGTTAGTGCGCAGCGGAAATAGAAGTAATGATAAAAGCAATAACGAAATAGACAACAAGCTAACACAATGATATAACGTGGTTCGGAACCGCACGGTTCCTACTCCACGGATCGAGCTCTAAAGAGCCCTAGTGATGCACATGCACTCACTAATGATAAACACTCCTTCTCGACACAAGTCGGAGGCGGAGAAACCCCTTACAATAGATCTTACAACAGTAAGAATGAAATACAAGCAATATACAATGTAAATATGAAATACAAGTAAAGAAAAGACTTTACAACACTTGTTTTGATTGCTTGAATGCTTGGTTGCTTGCTTGCACTTGGAGACCTGATTTGCACCAACAAATCGTCCCAATAGCCCTCAAGAACCGATTTCTTTTTCCTCCATCACGAGCTCCATATATAGCTTCAACCTGTGCTGGAAAAAGTCTATCAGTCGACTGATCGGGACCATCAGTCGACTGATGCCACTGTTGTCGTGAGACAACGGCTAGTTCCACGTTGGATAAGTCCAACGGAACTATCACCGACCGATTGTGACCATCGACCGGTGATGGAGTCCTCACTTGACCTCGAGTCTCGACTCCATTCTCGTGGCGAATTCGAGCACCACGATCGATCACACGATCACGATCGCTGATCCATCACCGATCGCCAACCTATGGCAGTCGACTGCTAGGCCATAACCCGCAGTCAAACCCTAGTTGACTCGGTCCAGTCGACTGCCACATGGCACCAGTCGACTGGCACACCTCAAACATGAGGTTTTAACTCAAGTATGGTTCCCCCATACTTGCTAGACCACCCTTAGCCTAGACCTAAGCCTTCTAGTCACCTCCATCAGCCTCACGCCTCTCGGATCCCTCCAAGTCATCCATGACTTGTTCATCCATCGCGCGAGCCTTCAGGTGCTTCCATCGGCTATGTCATGCTAACGGTGTCTACACCGCCAAGGCACATTGGACTTACGCCGCCAAGACTCCGCTTGGACTTTACGCCGCCAACCATTGGACTTATGCTGCCAAGACTATCGCTTGGACTTTACGCCGCCAATATCAATCCCCTTGGACTTCAAATGTCAACCCATGTTGGACTTTCCATGCCAAGACCCATGCTTGGACTTTACATGCCAAGACCCATGCTTGGACTTTACATGCCAAGACCCATGCTTGGACTTTCCTTGCCAACACATGTTGAACTTTCCATTTGCCAAGTACTCAGGACTTGGACTTTCCCAAATGCCAAGTGTCCAACTTGGACTTTCCATGACAATTATATTGTCATATGTTTTTGTCGAAACATCAAAACACATCAAAACATCATTCGAGCCAAACTCGAGCTCTGGTCAATTGTGACCTGGGCCGATTGCACCAACAATCTCCCCCTTTTTGATGTTTGACAAAAACCAAACAAATGATTGAGTTAGAATACTAACTTCAATTCTTTACCAATTATCCCAAATTGGTAAATACTCTCCAAATGTTTTCCCTCAAACATTCTCCCCCTTTTTGACTAACATCAAAAAGGTCTTCTCTCCAAGGAGGTCAATGTCTCATGTCCCAATGAGATCTTACAATCTAGGATGTCTACCATATTCCTAGTGATAAGTCCCATATCACTCAAGAGAGGCAATCCTATTTACTCTCCCAATTTCCAAATTGGGTATCACAAAAACTCATTTTTCCTTTCCAAAAAAAACATTCATCATCCCATGATGAATTCTTTCCCCTAAAGGCTTGCTCCCCCTTGACCATTGCACCAAAAATGTCCTTGGGAAGTCCCTAAGCCAATAGGAACTCTAAACCATCAAAATTAAGGTTAGAAATTCAACATTGAACTTTCCAACACCTTAAAATTGATACAAACCCCAAATACTTCTCCTAATCCATATCCAATGGATTTACACCCTTTATAATGCTTCCCAAAGCATATCATAGGGTTAAGAGTGGTTAGGGACCTTAACCGCAGCTGAAATCGGGTTAAACACCTTTGGTTACCCCGAAATCAGGCTATCAGTCGACTCTGTCAGCTACCAGTCGACTGATGTGTCCATCAGTCGAGTGATATAGCGCTGCAGTCGAGTCCAAACGCTGCCATCAATGATCGGCGATCGTAGAAGCTGATCGATAATCAAAACCTAGTAATTCTACGTAAATCAAAAAATCACGAAACTTGATACGTATATTACTTAACACACATACAATCAGTGAAAAATTTTGGAAAAATATTTTTACCATTGAATTAGGAGATTGATACAAAATCCAAAAGTGACTAAAAACTTTAAAGTTGAAGCTCACTTTGTATCAATCTTATCAATGGTGATTGCTATCAAAAGATAGACTTCACCAAGGTTTTCTAAATTGATTTTAAAATGTTTTCAAAACCTTATCTTGGATCATATTCCTTGGGCTCTATGTACGTGACTTGTACACAAGCTCTCCCAATGATCCACAACTAAAATTAGATGAGTTTTAGTTCATCTAGATGCAAAAACTATGCACCTTGAACTTAACTCATATCCTAGCATCTCACATGTATCTATGGTGTATAAATACACAATCAAGGTAAAAGACTTGTTTTGTGAGATGTAATCTATCCTAGACATTCCTTCCATGCAAACATATGGTAAAACATATGAAGCATGGTGAATACAAGACATCAAGTTGTGTGGTACTTGAGTATCACTCTAGATATTGCCTTTACATCTTAACCACACATTTCTTGATACATGACCTTCCAAAGTGTGCCAATAATCAAAGGTACACACTATGACCTCTAAATCTAGATCGTGTCAATTTTATTGATTTTCATGTTTTCAAGATATATATTGACACAACCTAAAATTCTTTGAAATTAAGGCTCAAGGATATTTCCAAAGTAACCATAACCTTGAAAGTAACCTTAAAGTGTCGCCTTTATCATGGTTGAGTTAACTACCCATCCAATCAAGGTTGGCACACCCTAAACCCATCTTAGCGTGAATCAATCACGCTCTTAGAAACCCAAAACCGATTCGAGCTCCTAGGGTTAATTAGGTATTCCTTAGGGATAACCTCCCTAGATACCTTCCTAATGACCCTCCTAGGCTTATTAGCCTTGGTCATTTTGGTCTTGCCTAGGTTAACCTTAGGGATTGCCTCCCTAACACCCTTCTTAGTGGCCATCCTAGGTTTCTTCGAAACCATGGCCAATAGGCACAAACCTTGGTCAACTCTAGGAATGACTTCCCCATTGACCTTGGTCTTCCTAGACCTAGTTAGTGTCCCATAGTCGAATGGAACACTATGGTAAGTCACCTTGGACTTAGGTTTGTGACCCAAACCATTCTTTCCCTTGGTTGACTTTTGACTCTTAGATCCTAGAGTTTGACAATTTTACCCTTGAAATTGATTTTGTATCTTGTTTAGGGTCTTTTCCAATTTCTCAAGCCTTGACCTCAAGGCTTGGTTCTCTAATTCTAATTGCCCAATTTTAGAATTTTTATTTAAATCTTGGGCATTGGACTTTCTTGGCGAATGCCTAGTCCATTTTGGATTAAAACCTAGATGTTCTTGGATTTTCTTAATAGATTTCTTAGGTATTGTTTTTCTAGGGACATTAGTCCCAAATTTCTCCTTATTCTTAAGGTGAACATTCTTAGCTCCTAAACACATATGTTTGTTATTTCTAGCATGCTCTTTATGATACATACCACAATTGCTAAACTTAGTTCTAGCATGCTTTAAATTAGACGAAGCATTATTTAAATATACCTTAGGGTTTGCCTTAGTGGCTCCCCCTACTTGTGATACTCCCCTTTGCCCCTTCTTCTTCTTCTTTGGGCATTGACTCCGGTAATGACCCGGTAGTCGGCATTTGAAGCAAATGACATGCTCCTTGCTCTTTTGTCTTGGAGAACTGGTGTCCGTTGACTTTTGTTGACTTTTAGGCGCCGGAGGAGCTTTCTTGATCCTCCTTGAACATTTGCTCTTGTAATGCCCATACTCCCTACACTCAAAGCACATAATATGATTTTTGTTTGAAAATAAAGTGTTTGAGTTACCTAGGGTGGTGGTAGATGTCGGAGTTGAATTTTGAGCTGCCTCATCTTGATCGGATGTTGAAAGCTCTTCTTGAGGTTGCTCCGGTGTAGAGGATGGTCTCTCCTCCTCAATCCTAGAAGTAGATGCTTCTTCCACCTCTTCTACTTCTTCTTTCTCCGTTTCGGAAGTTGACTCCATCTCAACTTCCGATTCCTCACTTTCACTTGAGGATGAACTCTCCTCATGGTATCTTGCCAATTTTCTCCATAGATCCTTGGCATACATGTAATCCCCTAGCTTGCACAAAACATCATTAGGGATTAAATCTTCCAAAAGTTTCGTTACCTTAACTTCGGTCTTGAGCTTTTGGTGTTGCTCTTGGGTCCAATTTTTCAATTTTAGGACATTCCCCTTCTTATCCCTAGGGGGTTCAAGACCTTTAATGAGGATGAACCAATCCTCTATGTTCATCATCAAGAATGTTTCCATTCTTGCTCTCCATGCCGAAAAATCTTCTGGATCATATGGAGGTGGAGTGTTGATTTCCCATCCAAGCTTGTCTTGGAATTCCATCTTCACCCTCTAGCCTTTTGCCTTAGCTCCCGGTTGTTAATCCGTAGAAGAGCCCCGGGCTCTGATACCACTTATTAGGACCCTTGGAACGGCTAGAGGGGGGGTGAATAGCGTAGATAGAATTCGATCGCGTTTGTGTCTACAATTTCGTTAGTGCACAGCGGAAATAGAAGTAATGATAAAAGCAATAACGAAATAGACAACAAGCTAACACAATGATATAACGTGGTTCGGAACCGCACGGTTCCTACTCCACAGATCGAGCTCTAAAGAGCCCTAGTGATGCACACACACTCACTAATGATAAACACTCCTTCTCGACACAAGTCGGAGGCGGAGAAACCCCTTACAATAGATCTTACAACAGTAAGAACGAAATACAAGCAATATACAATGTAAATATGAAATACAAGTAAAGAAAAGACTTTACAACACTTGTTTTGATTGCTTGAATGCTTGGTTGCTTGCTTGCACTTGGAGACCTGATTTGCACCAACAAATCGCCCCAATAGCCCTCAAGAACCGATTTCTTTTTCCTCCATCACGAGCTCCATATATAGCTTCAACCTGTGCTGGAAAAAGTCTATCAGTCGACTGATCGGGACCATCAGTCGACTGATGCCACTGTTGTCGTGAGACAAAGGCTAGTTCCACGTTGGATAAGTCCAACGGAACTACCATCAGTCGACTGATTGTGACTATCACGATCGATGGAGTCCTCACTCGACCAACGATGAGTCTCGACTCCATTCTCGTGGCTGAATTCGAGCACCACCGATCGATCACACGATTAGTCGATCGTTGCTCCATCACCGATCGCTAACCTATGACGATCGCTAGGCCATAACCCACACCAAACCCTAGTTGACTCGGTCCACGACCGCCATATGGCACTGACCGACACACCTCAAACATGAGGTTTTAACTCAAGTATGGTTCCCCCATACTTGCTAGACCACCCTTAGCCTAGACCTAAGCCTTCTAGTCACCTCCATCAGCCTCACGCCTCTCGGATCCCTCCAAGTCATCCATGACTTGTTCATCCATTGCGCTAGCCTTCAGGTGCTTTCGTCGGCTATGTCATGCTAACAGTGTCTACACCGCCAAGGCACATTGGACTTACGCCGCCAAGACTCCGCTTGGACTTTACGCCGCCAACCATTGGACTTGTGCTGCCAAGACTACCGCTTGGACTTTACGCCGCCAATATCAATCCCCTTGGACTTCAAATGCCAACCCATGTTGGACTTTCCATGCCAAGACCCATGCTTGGACTATACATGCCAAGACCCATGCTTGGACTTTCCTTGCCAACACATGTTGGACTTTCCATTTGCCAAGTACTCAGGACTTGGACTTTCCCAAATGCCAAGTGTCCAACTTGGACTTTCCATGACAATTATATTGTCATATGTTTTTGTCGAAACATCAAAACACATCAAAACATCACTCGAGCCAAACTCGAGCTCTGGTCAATTGTGACCTGGGCCGATTGCACCAACACCATCTACGTGGCTAAGTACACAAACACATTAGTCTTATGTGTTGTGAGATGTATTGGCTCCTTAAATCTATAGGTGCATGATATCTAAGGTATGTCCTATGCTAGTTCCATGAAAATGAAAAGTAAGAAATAGTAGTAAGAAAATATAATTTGTAAGTTCCTATTCTACTACGCACATGCCCAATTTTCATCATAATAGACTGAACTCGGCTTCGGGTAGGGGTTTAGTAAATAAGTCTGCCAAGTTAGACTTCGATTCGACATATTCGAGTTGTATGGCTCCGTTGGCCACATGTTCTCGAATGAAATGATGTTTGACCTCTATATGTTTGGTCCTAGAGTGACATATCGGATTCTTAGTAAGGTTAATTGAACTAATGTTATCTACGTGAAGTTTAGTATTTGTAAAGTCTAACTTAAAGTCGCGGAGAGTGTGCTTCATCCAAAGAAGCTGAGTGACACACTCACCCATCGCGATGTATTCGGCTTCGGTGGTAGATAAGGCAACACAGTGTTGCTTCCTACTGCACCAACTTACTAGACTCGAGCCGAGAAGTTGACAACAATCACTCGTACTCTTTCTATCGAGCTTACTACTGGCATAGTCTGAATCGGAGTAGTCGGTTAGTTCGAAATCGGTAGATCTAGGGTGCCAAATACCAACATTAAGTGTACTCTTTAGATATCTAAGGATACGCTTGACTAGAGTTAGGTGAGACTCCTTGGCACAAGTTTGGAACCTTGCACACATACTTACTGCAAATAAGATATCAGGTCGGCTCACAGTTAAGTAAAGGAGACTCCTTATTATGCTCATATAGTATTTTAAATCAATTGAGTTTCCGATTACATCTTCTTCTATATTCACATTAGTTGCCATTGGGGTATTAATAATTTTAGCATCTTGCATTCCAAAGTGTTTAATTAATTCCCTAGTATATTTGCATTGATGTAGGTATATTCCATCTTTAGTTTGTTTAATTTGTAGACCTAAGAAGAAACTCAACTCACCTACTAAATTCATTTCAAATTCACTTTCCATAAGTGAAATGAACTCATTCAGTAGGATCGAGTTGGTGGGTCCGAAAATAATATCATCTGCGTAGATTTGAGCTATGAATATGTCTTTACCTAAGGTTTTTATGAAAAGAGTTGGGTCAACTACACCCTAGTTAAATCCTTTGGACTTAAGATACACCGAAAGTCTCTCGTACCAAGCTCGAGGAGCTTGTTTAAGTCCATAGAGGGCTTTCTTTAACCTAAGGACATGGTCGGGTTTATCTAAACTTTCGAAACGGGGGGGTTGACTAACATAAACCTCTTCTTTAATGTATCCATTCAAGAACGCTGATTTCACATCCGTTTGAAACAACTTAAATCCTTGATGTGCAGCATATGCTAATAGCATTCGAATGGACTCTAATCTAGCTACTGGGGCATAGGTCTCGTCGTAATCTAAACCTTCGACTTGACTAAACCCTTTAGCGACTAGTCTAGCTTTATTTCTAACTACTTCACCTTTATCATCAAGTTTATTTCTAAACACCCACCTTGTTCCAATGATTGTTTTATCTTTAGGTTGTGGTACTAATTCCCATACTTCGTTCCTAGTGAATTGAGCCAGCTCTTCTTGCATTGCAATAATCCAATCGGGATCAAGAAGAGCTTGGTCAATAGTTTTGGGTTCAATTTTAGAAATCAAGGAGATTTGACTAAGGTTTCTGTATGAGGCTCTAGTTTGAACTCCTAGACTTGGATCACCTATCACTTGGTCGATAGGATGATTCGTTTGCGTCCTAGTTGGATTTGGGTTTGAGTCTACCACTTGGTCAATAGGATGACTCGTTTGAGTTCTAGTTTGGTTAGAGTCATCTACCACTTGGTCGATAGGCTGACTTGGTTGACTTAGGTTAGGATTACCACTAGACTTGATCTCGGGATCAGAGTTGAGTCTGGTATGAATCGGCTCGCTAATTGGGGTTGCCGGGGGTTTTATAGATTCGTGTCCTTCATCAAATACTACATTGATAGTCTCCTCGACTCTAAGGGTGTCATGATTATATACTCTATATGCTCTACTCGTAGTCGAGTATCCTAGAAAGATTCCGGTTGAGGTTTTGGATGTAAATTTCCCTAGGTAATCCTTAGTGTTTAGGATATGTACCTTACACCCAAATACCCTAAAGTACTTGATGTTAGGTATTTTATCATAATAAATCTCGTATGAGGTCTTAAGGTGCCTCTTTACCATAAGAATCCTATTTTGGACATAGCATGTCGTACTCACGGCTTCCTCCCAAAACCTATTGGGTAGGTTATACTCGTTTAACATTGTCCTAGCGGCTTCTTGTAGGGTTCTATTTTTGTGTTCTACTAGGTCATTTTGTTATGGAGTTCTAGGGCAAGAGAACTCATGGTGGTATCCATTTAGGTTATAGAATTCTGTAAACCTGTGGTTCTCGAATTCACCATCATGATCAGTCCTAAGTCTTTTGATTTTAATACTTTGTTGATTTTCTATTAACTTAAATAGGTTGATTAATTGATCTAGGGTATCACTTTTGTGTTTGATGAACCTAACCCAAGTAAATCTAGAATAGTCATCAATTATGACAAAGCAGAATTTACTTCCATTAAGTGACTTAGCTCCATGTGAATCAAATAGATCCATGTGTAGGAGCTCAAGAACACTTTTGGTTCGTTCTTGATTAGTTGGTTGATGTTGTGTCCTAGATTGTTTACCTTGTTGACAAGCATTACATATTTTATTATCCAAGTTATTGAGGTTAGGCAAACCTCTGACTAAGTCACTCTGACTCATCTTGTGGATGAGTCTTGGGTGTGAGTGACCGAGTCGTCGGTGCCACAACCATGATTCTTCTTGCCGTGTCATAAGACACTTAGTTGAGGAGTTAGTTAAGTTAATAGTGTAAATATTGTTATTTCTGGTTTCCTTAAGGATTGTTTTAGAGGTTTCATTTGTATTAATTATGCATTCATTTTCTAGAAATATGACCTTATAGTTATTATCACACAATTGGCTTACACTAAGTAAATTATATTAAAAATTTTCTACCAATAAGACATTTTGAATAGTAAAGTTAGAGTTGAGCTCAATATCACCTTATCCGATGATTTTGAGCTTGCCATTGTTTCCGAAGGCTACCGATCATTGTCGTTTGAATCGAAGCTTCGAAAACTTGAGTTGATCCCCGGTCATGTGTTGGGAGCAACCACTGTCCAACATCCATTGATCCTACACGCAAGGTAGTTGGATCGGATATTGGATTTATTAAAGATTGGTTGAAGATTATTAACCTAAATCATCTCACCCATGTCTACATGATCAAACATGTTAACCCTATTTGTTCTTGTGAGATGACTTTCAATTTTACTTGATTTAAATTTAATAAAATGAACACTTGTCAACCTTGCGTTAGATTCGGATTTGACCTTAGGCTTACCAAGTCACCTTTTCAAGATCATGACTTCCAGGTCATGGTGAGGCACAGAGGCCTTCTATGATCAGAACAATGACCACTTCCTTAGACAAAGCCATTTTTAAGAAAATAGAGACTTGACTCACCTAAGACCACTTCCTGGTCTAACTAGTCTAGGATACGGTGAGGTAGCTTCAGCTAGTTCTGCTCGGTCAAGTGCATCGAACTAGATACGCCTTATCTAGCCCGAACACACAAGACTCCGCTTTCCTAGCGTACTATCATCTCGCCGTGTCCTGGTACTATGTTATCAAGTATTGATGAGTTATAGTCCTATCTAACCATTCTAAAAAGAAAAATAAAACTAAATAAAGAACCTAAACATGCAATTTCTAAGTTAAAATACAAACAAGTTTTGTACTGGCTCCCCCTGGATCGTTGAATCGGTTCGATCTCTCCACATAGTGGATTTGGTCCTTGGGAACCCAGTACTGGTTCGATCCTAAGTTTGAAATCAAGTTGGTCTTAGGGACCCATGCTTGGACACATTTTTTATGTCGACTTACAATCGACATATACGACTTGTTGGTCGTATTTGAGCTAAACCCTAGTCTGACCTTGTTGTACACGGGACTTTGCGATCCAAGTAGGAGGTATAGTCCTTTGGATCCCAAAGTAAACCTTTCCAATGTGTTCCTAAGATCTTCACTTTGACTCTTCAAGAGTAAGTTCTCAACTTCAAGCTTTTCAACCCGAGTTGAGTCCTCCTCTCGAACTCGACTAGTCGAAGAGGTTAGGGAGACCTCGTGTTTGAGGAGTTTAACTTCCTCAACCAGGGTCTCGACCTTGGACTCCGACTTAGCTAATTTCCTAGTTAAGAACTTAATTGCACTATAAAGCGTACTAATAAGGGATCGACTTGCCTTGAGTGTATCTTTTGAACCGGATGCGTATCCGTGGCTTGTCTTGAATAGCGCTTCGCAGTCCGACTCGTCTTCGGTTTCTGATTCATGTTTCGGTTCCAACTCCATCTCCGATTCCACTGGTTTAGCCATGAGGACATGATCATCATCTTCTTCCTCGGATGCTTCTTCCCATGTAGCGTTGAGTGCCTTTTTGTGTTTTGGTGCTTTGCTCTTGAGTTTTGGGCATTCGGACTTGATGTGTCCAAACCTGTTGCATCGTAACATCTAATATTCGAACTTTTAGGCTTACCTTCGTTGGGTCGAGTGACAGTTCATTTTCGACCCTTGACTATCCTCCGAACTAGGTTGACTAGTTCAGCCTCCATTTCCGAGTCGACCTCCGAATTGGACTCATCCTCTTCTTCCTTCGGGGGTGGCTTACTTGCAGTTTTCTTCCTCGAACCTGCAAAAAGTGCTATACCCTTCTCGAGTTCCGAGTTAGACTACTCATGAAGTTTGAAATCAGAAAATAACTCATCTAACCTAAGTTTCGAAAGATCCTTGGAGACCTTGTAGGCATCGACCATGGATGCCCACAAGGTAGTCCTCGGAAAGGAGTTAAGAACATACCTTATAAGGTCGCGGTTTTCGACCTTTTGCCCGATCGCGTGTAGGTTATTGACTATGTCTTGAACACGAGCATGAAGTTGTGTCACCATTTTGTGTTCCTGCATTTTTAGATTATATAATTTATTAAACAAAATATCGCGCTTACATACCTTGGCTTCATCGGTCCCTTCGTGTAGCTCCACTAGCTTTGTCCAAAGGTCCTTTGCACTGATGAAGGGGACGACGTGATTAAGCTCCTCCTTGGACAAGCCGCATTGGAGGATTTTAGTTGCCTTGGCATCGACTTCAACTTGTCTTTTTGTCGCAATGGTCCATTGGTCATAATCCAAGGATTCACCCACTTCGTTAGTCGGAAGTGTGAATCCCATTTGGATTATGATCCACATCTCGATTTGAGTTTTAAAAAAGCATTCCATCCGACCCTTCCAATAACGGAAGTCATCTCCGTTGTAAAATGGAAGTCGGACGGTGCTAAAACCCTCGAGATGGGCCATTGATACAAAAGAACAAGGAGATGAAGACGAGAAACCTAACAACGACACAAACACACGAAATGTACCAAGACTCGTGTCTTGGATTAGTAGTGCGAGAGAAAAACTAACCAAATAAAATAACTTCAAAATAAACAGAATAAAAAGGAAAAAAATCTATAAAAAAAGCTAGATCGGTGGTTTCACCAAATCTTAGCACCCCCGGCTCTGATACCAATTGTTCGATTGAAGCGGATCGCTAGAGGGGGGGGGTGAATAGCGATAAACATTTTCTTTCTTTCGAATTCGTTTCAACACAATTATATGCAGCGGAAAGATAAATGAAAAGTAAAAGAGACAAATAGATTTTTTAGTTGGTTCATAGCCTTCGGCTACTACTCCAAGGCCCTAGTGATCCTTGATCACGCA
Source organism: Wurfbainia villosa (assembly GCA_025175895.1). Taxonomy (NCBI): domain Eukaryota; kingdom Viridiplantae; phylum Streptophyta; class Magnoliopsida; order Zingiberales; family Zingiberaceae; genus Wurfbainia; species Wurfbainia villosa. Next base: position 87,188,710 of record CM046004.1, read on the forward strand.
AGGAGGGAAAATCACTAAAGAACTCTTCCTCGTTAGAGGTAGGAGTTAATCGATACAAGAACACACCAAAAGCTTGAGGTAGAGGGACACTCTCCCTATCCTCGTTACGATAAAAACTCTGAGAAAATAAAGCAAAAAACTGAAATAAAGCTTATACCGACGTAACAAAATAAAAACAATTTAAACCTAGACGTTGGAGAGGAAGCACTTCGTTGTTGGAGAGTTGTAGCTTTGCGGAGGCTTTTGGAAGCTTAGAATTGATGATGAAATCCTAGGATAGGCCCTCCTTTTATAGCCTTTGAGCCCCTTTTCGAGAGGAACTTCAACCAGTCAAAATTGAGCACCACTCCCCTTGAAATGAGGTGATAAGCCTTGACTCCTCGAAGCTGATCCTTGACCATCAGTTGACTGATAGCCATCATCGATCGATCGATGATAGCGACATCGATCGAATCTTGGCCGTACGATCGGTGATTGAGAAGCGATCGAGTCCTCAAGTGCGGTCGTGATGCTAAATGACAAGTTAGCTAAACAAAAATATTATTTCGACGACCTCTAACCGTCCAATCTTGACCTAGACCACCGATGGGATGTCTTGGGTCGGATCTATGCTTAAGCCTATCCCCGTAAGGAGGATACGACCTCACTTACACTCGCACACACACGAGCTTACCTCGATACTTACTGTGTCGCTTTTGCTTCTGGCCTTCCACTCGATTCCTTCGACTCCCTTCGAAGTCACTCGAATGCGACCACCGTGGCTTCCTCTGGGTGTCGCTAGCCTTCAACTCCAGCTATAACACTTTTCTGCACACTCGATTCAACTCGTGAGATAACGATATGAGCTTAACTTTGTATCGTTTGCTATAATCAAAACTCAGGTTCGACTTAGGTGCCTACTGCACCAACATACTCTTGATGTCGGGGAGGATGAAGAAGAAGCACCAGAGACTTTATAAGATCATCTCATAGAACCGAGTCCAATTATTCTTCCACTTTTTTCCCCTCCAGTTGCTTCGAGCCATAAATTGATATTGCAAATTGAAGGCTCAAATTTGACTGCATCATCACTTGTACTCGAATTTCTTTATGCAATTTCATCATATTTCTCCTATTTTGAAAGAAAAAAGTTAAATACTAACATAAAAATTTAAATTTTTTAAATTACAAACCTTCATTGTTCTAGCTCTCTCCCCACTCCATGTCTTATCTTTTTTTTGGAATGTACGGGTGAAAGTGTCTATGAATAATGGCTTAGTCCCCATCTCCTGGGCATAAACAAACATCATTATAATTTATAAATTAGTGAGTATTAGATTACAAAATTATGATTTGAAAAAACTAACCAATCGATGTCTATGCTCATCGATATTGATTGAGCCTTCTGCATACGTGACAGACATAGCGCCGGAATTACAATGTTAATTTTTCTTATTCTGCTCACTCCTCCATTTGCTATCCTTAGATCCCCAATATGAGATAATTTTATTCCAATTCTCCTCGATTATATAGTGTGTCTTTTTTATTTCTTGTTTTTGCATGACTGAGTATGTTTCTGACATAGTCGTCACACTTTTTTTTTTGAAAATCCTCCTAATCTCTAGTGTTTCACTCTCCTCCCAAGTAAATAACCACTGCAGTAGAGAAAAATTGAATTGATTATATTAACTACAATTTTATATACAAAATGATTTAATTAACTTACTTTGAACTCATTCCATCACAAAATTTTTATTTCTTCTGGCGTCCTCGTATAAGTCATAGATGCTCCGCCTCAATGGTTATTCACTATTTTATTCACCTCGTGAATAACATGTACAGAATTTGTAAATCTAACATAAAATAAAAACAAACCATGTTAGCTACTTATAAAAATACATATTGTATTAAAAACATAGATAATTTAAAATTTGAATACTTACAAATCTCTGCGCGGAGATATGAACTCTCACATATCTTCCCTCTCAACGAGTAATTATTGTACTGGGAAAGATACATTAGCTGGTATCTATTGAGAAATAGAAGTTCCTACAACTGGAGAAGAGGTGGAGGGCACATTTCCTGCAAGAGCATCAGACTATGCAGGGGCTGAAGTAGAGGAAGATTGTGATCTTCCATCGCTACTCCGTCTATGACCGCCACGTCGAAACTAACAATCATAATTATTAGAAGAATATGATAGTAAAAAAAGAATTACATTTGTATATCAAATTTATAATATGATCAATATGAAAAAATTACCATATTCATAACAACTGGATAACCTACAAAAAAAGACAATTCATTAATATATCAAATATATGAAATTTAGAATTAGATAGTAAATTGAAGCATAATTATAATCAATAAAAGTTACCTATAATTATAAAATCAAAGTCCGCATTATGATTTTCATCCTTGCCATACGTCTATTTGATATTATCAACGTCATCGTCATCGACATCGTCATCCTCTAAATTAAATTCCTCGTCTTCATCCTCATTCATTTCACTAGCATCAACAGCTATTATTACGCTGCTGGGATCTCATAATGTTGAAATATTATATTCCTCTATATGAAATGTATTGACTGTTGGTGTAGGGGCACCAGATAATCGAACCTAGGTTTTGATTATGGAAAAGGTTCAAAGTTAAGCTCTTATTGTTATCTCATGAGTTGTGTTAAGTGAGCAGGAAGTGTTTAAGCTAAGCTGAAAGTCAACGACACCCAAAGAATCTCGGGACGAGAAACAGTGGTGGTCGGGCGACACTGGAAGAACCTCGTGGAGTCGAGAAACCTAGGTGGAAGACCAGAAGCTAAGCGACAGGTCGGGAAGGACCGGAGGTAAGCATGAGTGCAGAGTAATGGTGAGGTCGTATCCTTCGTACGGGGACGAACTTAGGCGACGATGTGACTAAGACTTCCCGAGGAAGGTCTAGGTCGAGATCGGACGGTAAGGAACCGTCAAAGTATCCATTACTTGTATTTCTGTGCTAACTCTTTATTGTAGGGGAGTGACCAAGCTGGCAGTAGACAGCTGGCTATTAGAAGTCGATTGCCACTAGCATTAGTCGACTGATATTCAAACTGTCCAACTCGAAGAAAGTCAAGATAAGCTCCTCTTATCTTGTGTAGATAAGGAGCTTTGACTCAGATCCAAATATCAACGAGCTAGGGTTTGAAGGTCTATAAAAGAAGAGGGTTTTCACCATTTTGTATCATCATTCATTGCTCCCAAAGTTCTCCAACAACACCGCACCTCCGACAACAACACTACGCCGTCGTAATGCCAACAACGCACGCAACCTTGCTTCATCTAAGTTCGTAGTCTCTTTTTAGTTGTTGTATTTTTGTATTCGAGCTTTACATTTCTAAGAGGAGAGGTAGGCATGTTACCTCTCCTATTCTTTGAGTTTTTGTATTCATTGTCTCCTACTTCCAACGAGGAGGAAACTTTGAATTGCCCCATCGTATATGGTCTAAGATCGCAAGGCCTTGGAGTTGCAACCTTTACTCTTGTTATACTCTTTATTCCGCTACATTACTTGAGTTTTTGACGAACAAAAAGAAGTTTTTATGATTGCTATTCACCCCCCTAGCGATTCTCTCGATCCTACAATTGGTATTAGAGCGGGGGCGCTAAGATTTGGTGCAACCACCAATCTAGCACATTTTGTTTTTCTTTTCATATTCTTCAATTTAAGTTTTTCATTATTATTTTTCCCGCACTACTAATCCAAGACCAAAGTCTTGGCAATTTTTGTGTCCTTTACTTCTTTGTGTGCAAGGTTTGTTTATAATGACCCATCTCGAAGGGTTTAGCATCGCCAATCCTCTGTTTTACAACGGAGATAACTTCCATTACTGGAAGGGTCGGATAGAGTGCTATCTAAAAACCCAAGTCGAGATGTGGATAGTGATCCATACCGGGTTCATGCTAACAACAAACAAAGATGACAAATTCCAAGATTGCGACAAATGGACGAATGCCATGAAGCGTCAAGTGGAGGCCGATGCCAAAGCTACACAGATCCTACAATGCGGGCTCTCTAAAGAAGAACTCAACCGAGTCTGACCGTTTATTAGTGCGAAGGACCTATGGAATAAGCTCATTGAGCTACACGAAGGAATGACCGATATGAAGGTATGTAAGTGTGATTTGTTATTGAATAAACTATTTAATTTGAAAATGTAGGATCACGAGACCGCTACACAACTTCACCTGAGGATCCAGAACATCATGAATGACCTCCACTCAATTGGATAAAAAGTCGAGAATCGAGATATAATAAGGTATGCCTTGAATGCTTTTCCTAGGACCACCTTGTGGGGATCCATGGTTGATGCCTACAAGGTATCTAAAGATTTATCTAAAATTAAATTAGATGAGCTTTTTTTAGAATTTGAATTGCACAAACAATCTAACATTGTCACAGTCAAGAAAGGTGCAACGTTGTTTGCAGGACAAAGAAGAAAGGCGATGGGCAAGCCACCTCCCGAAGAAGAAGACTCTGAATTCGAGTTGGAATCGAAAGAAGAAATGGAGGCCGAACTAGTCAACCTAGTTCGGAGAATGATCAAAAAAGGAAGGAAGCAATCGAAGAAAAAGAAACCCCCACAGAACTACACATGCTATAAGTACAACAAGAAGGGACACTTTAAGTCAGACTGCCCAAAAATGAAGCCAAGACAAAAGCAACCGAAGAAGGCATTTCAAGCAAGTTGGGACGAGGAGGAAGAAAACTAAGGCGACGACTTAGCATTAATGGCAAGACCGGTAGAGTCTGAGTCCGAGTCCGAGTCCGAAGCTAACGACGAATATGAATCCAACTCCGACTCTGACTCCAAGGATGATTTTGAGTTTTGACTCAAAGTTGACTCAAAGGAGAAGATAAAGGTAAGACGTTCAATAATCGCAAATTTATATCATGCAATTAAGTTATTAGATAAGAAGTTAGCTAAGTCCGAGTCTAGGGTCGAGTCCTTGCTTGAGGAGGTTAAACTCCTTAAGCATGAGGCCACCCTAACCTCTTCGACTAGTCAAGTTCAAGAGAGAAACTCAACTCAAGTCAAGAAACTTGAGAAAGAGAATTCTCTCTTGAAAGGGAAAGTCCAAGAGCTCGAGGCTAGGTTGGAAAAGTTCACTTTGAGATCCAAGGGTCTTAACCGACTCCTTGGAACTCAAAGAGCTGTGTACAACAAAGCCGGACTCGGGTTTAGGATAAATACTACGAACAAGTCTTATATGCCAATCGTTAATCATAGTAATAAAAAAGTCTAGGCATGGGTCCCTAAAATTTTATTAAATTCACATATAAGGACTAATAAGTATTGGATTCCTCAAGATCAAGTCCACTATGTGGATAGACCATATTGGTTTAATGGTCTAGGGGGAACTAGTACTAAGATTGTATACTCGATCTCTTAGTAAAACTTTACATGATTAGTTTTTCTTTTAAATTCTAGAATGGCTAAATAAGACCAATAGTTAGTCAACCTTGATAACATAGTATCAGGACCATGCGAGATGATAGTACGTTAGGGAAATGAGATCTTGTGTATCCGAGCTAGATAAGGCGTATCTAGCTTGGTACACTTGGCTAAGTTGAACTAGCTAAAGCTACCTTGCCGTATCCTAAACTAGTTAGACCAGGAAGTAATCCTAAGTGACTTAAGTAAATATTTTCTTAAAATTGTCTTTGTCTAAGGAAGTGGTCCTTGTTCCGATCAAAGAAAGTCTCTGTGCCTCGCCACAACCTAGAAGCTATTTTCTTGAAAAGTATACTTAACAATCTAAAGGTTAAATCCAAATCTAACCCAAGGTTGACTATCTTCAATCAAGTTAAAATTGAAATCATCTCACAAAAACATATAAGGTGAACATGCTTTGAGATAGATAGAATGGGTGAGATGTTAAGGATAATTGAAATACGGATAATATAATTCTTCGAAATGCTTTCAAAACTATAAGAACACTTATTATCTTAATTGTTACATTTAACATATAGTTACTAGTCTTGTTTGTCCAATATTAAATATATAACTCTCTAGGCCAAGTTTAGCCCCCTAAATCTTCTAGACTCTATGTATTTGACTAAGGGAGAGAAAACTAACCTTAAGGGTTATATTACAAACTCCTTAAAGTATTTTGAAAATGTACTTATGACATTTTAAAATCAAAATTATGTTTTGAATAGTTTCAAAAACTTACTTTAGTAAAACTAGTTTTACAATTGTTGGTGCAAAGAGATATACCTCGAATCAATTCTACACCCTTAGGAAGCTATACTTGATTAAATGAACTTCAAAGGGACACATGCTTGGACTATTATATTTGATTTCTCTTTTTTTTATTTTACAAGCACATTTTATGCTTATAATGTTTCGTTTTTCGTTAAATACACCCCTATCCTATATATACACCCCAAAGTATTTTTGATTTATGGAAAAAGGGGGAGAAGAGAGCAAAGTTAAAGGGGAGTAAAGAAAAAATATTTTCCGGGGGAGTAAAGAAAAAATGTTTTCCAAAAAGTTAACTTTAAAGTATCTTTTTCAAAACTCACCTAGCCTCGAGGGGGAGGTTTTGAAAAAGCGGTTAATCATGTGCTACATGTTTATTTACTCATGTTCATTACTCGTTTCTTACAGGTTACTTTTACTTCAGTTTATGCTTAAATTTTACCTTAATTTTGAATCGGTTTGCCATAGATAAAAAAGGAGGAGATTGTTGGTACAGGGGCACTAGATAATAGAACCTAAGTTTTGATTATGGCAAAGGTTCAAAGTGAAGCTCTTATTGTTATCTCATGAGTTATGTTAGGTGTGCAGGAAGTGTTTAAGCTAAGCTGAAGTTTAGCGACACTCGGAGAATCTCAAGACAAGAAATCATAGTGGTCGGGCGACTCCGGGAGAACCTCATGGAGTCGAGGAACCTAGGTGGAAGATCGGAAGCTAAGCGACAGGTCGGGAAGGACCAGAGGTAAGGACGCATGCGGAGTAATGGTGAGGTCGTGTCCTTCGTACGGGGATGAACTTAGGCAATGATCCAATTAAGACTTCTCGGGGAAGGTCTAGGTCGAGATCGGACAATAAGGAACCATCAAAGTATCCATTACTTGTATTTCTCTGCTAACTCTTTATTGTAGGGGAGCGAATTGTCATACTGATGGGCCATCTGATTACTAGTATCACCGACCAACGAAGGTCATTACGACCGATATTCAAACCGGCCCACTTTCAAGCTATCGGCTCGAAGAAATCCAAGATAAGCTCCTCTTATCTTGGGGAGATAAGGTGTCACGCCCCAAGAGTATGCCGTGCTGAAAAGCAAACAGACAACATCTCCCCTGTACGTGGCAATATTTCGGGTTAATACAAGGCCCGTAGGCCCACAACAACAACATAATATAAAGATATCAACATACCAAATACAGCGGAAACATACTGACAGATAAAACAAGATACAAAGACCCAACTGTGCACTCCAGAGTGACTTGACACAATAAGAATCATAATAGAAACCACATCAAAGGCCAAATACATACAACACATCCGTATATCACAAATACGGAAACAATACAGGGTAAAATCCCAAAATGGAAATCCACAAAAATACAACAATACAGAATACATCCATCCATTCGGTGTGAGATGGGATCAGCTGGCGAAGCTCCGAACGTCCAAGGAAATCTTCTACCTGTTACCTGGGCGACATAAAACCCAGGGTCCAGGGTGGTGAGTATAAACTTAGGGGTAATATGTAGAAAGTGCATGAACAACATATAAGGATATAGAGATCTACAAGTATACATATGAAGATCTATAGATATACAGCATGAGTCCAATAGACATACAGTCCTATCCAAATCTAATAACAAGTAACCACAATATAGTCATACTCAATGTATATACTAAACTGATTACCTGAACATGAAGTAATGTACCAACGTACCTGACGGTCTGCAACACCATAAGCTATATCATCTTGAACAGATATACAATAACATAACCTATATAACGTACAAAGTCAATCCCATACCTGACCAACACTCAGACATATAAACAATATATAATCACATGTAATAACATTCCGGTCCATACCACACTATGACATGACGCTAATCAAATGTATACAACAGTCTAGACCAACACATATATCATGCTCAACACACAACAGTATATAATATACAAATGACATGTATCATGATGTACAAGCATATGCAGCAAACAAATGCAGCATCTCACAGGCATATGTAAAACATATATTGAATACATGCATACATATATATCAGCAATGCATATACATGGCCATGTCTGTGGACCCGTCCAACCACGACCCCAGTATGGCCCGGGTGGCACAACATGACTACTATTCCGACTCCAACCGCCACCACTCTCGAGTGACCGAGTTGGGTAGTATGAAACAGTAGCTAGCTACCATAGAGCTATATGCTACCCACACGGGGGTCCCTGCTGCTAGTTGCTCCATCCCTACCCATGAGTAGATGAGCACCGCACCCAGGACAACTGCACATCACACGACCACCGTCTATAGTGGGTGAGTGCGCTAACTACCACTCTGCATAGTGGCCAAGTGTGCATCTCCAGATACCACCATCCATAGTGGTCGAGAATGGCGCGCACAACAATGCTCTGCACTCAACCCTGCAACCACTATCCTGAGTGGCCGGGGAGGCAGGATGATTAGCGACCCGTCTCAACTACAAGGGAGACCCAGTCGTCATCATGCATGCAATGTAATGATGCATAGCTCCATACATGTATCCTCACCACACTCCCTATCCCACGGGGAGTCCTGGTCAACCAAAAGTCAACTATGCAAGGACTATAATCCACAAGACTCTCTCTATTGCACAAAGAGTCATACACATATGACAGTCAACCACACTAAGACCTCTAGCCAGCAGCGAGATACTATCGACCGTCCATATAACCATACACAGGCACACAATCCATAATGGATATACCATCACGCTAGGACCCCTAGTCCTTAGCCACATACTGACCACTACACACTTATCTATGCACAGACAACTAGATCCACCATAGATGCACAACTAATAAGTATACAATACAACAATTGACTCCATAGTCTAATCCATCACCTAACCCTAGTGATGTAACACAGTAACCCAATCTGAGGTCACAAAGATAACTCTAACCACCTGTACTTACTGAACATCCATAAGCTAACACATATATAATAGGGTTTATAGTTCCTATCCGTGCTAGATAATCAATGAAGTAACAATAATATATCTCAAAGGTCAAGGCAGTACAAGCATATGATTAAATAAGAGTGGATCTAAGATCAAAGTAATAGCATAAGTCCAAATTCATGCACCAGATTCAGATCAAACTACCTGACCAGGGTAGATATTACCCACCTAATACGAAGCTCGAATAATCCTCACGGTCATGGACCTGCTTCGTATCCCAAACCTGCACAATAATAACAAACTATGATTAAGTACAAGTATCCAACCAATATACGAACTAGAGACTACATCGTTTTTATATTCGCATCCTTTCCTCGTCTACGAGTTAGAAACTTGAGCATCCCAGTCTGATACATCCTAACCAAACTCATAATAGATCACGGCATCCACAAGATCAGTTAAGGTAAATAGATCTCAATAACACTCATAATCGATCACGAACTACCCTTGAAGACAATCGCCCGAAGACCATCATGGCAAGAACAGATCATCGGAAGAATCCAATCTGCCTCCTCCTTCCACCCATGGTCGACACAATCCATAGATAAATCGACATCACAATCAACAAAACCCACAACCTCCAACAGTGAAAGATTTCACCTTCCAATGCAATCCACATCCCAACCATTATAACTCCCCAACCAACAATTAAGGAAATCAACTAGATCAACAATGAACTAATTAAATAACACGTTGTTTCAAAACCGTATCAACAGCTTCCTCACCTCGTCTCCACCACTCATCGCTGCACAACCATCCAACAACATATATACAGAACATCAACCTTTACACAACCAAAGTCATCTACCTCCTAATTCCAACTCGAAACTAGATTCTGCCCTAACCATCACCTAGATCAATACAACCACAACAACACAGCAATTAGCAGATGACATAATAGATTGAATCAACCTTACTAATCGGATCTCCTCCCATAAACAGCCGGCACATCAACACATAGATCCATCAACATCCAACAGAGACACCACGAATTCATAACAATACTCAGAACACACAACAGGTAAGGGAAACAAAATAGGTCGAAACTCACCAACACTTGGAATCCACCGACCTTGCTCCTTCCCCAATCCCCTGTTCGTCCGCGACCATCAAGCTCCACAAACTGCCCAAACACAAATTGAAGCTCAATAGATGAATCCATAGCTAAATCCCACTCTCATCTCAAAGGAGAAGGAAAACAACCCCTTACCCAGCTCCGACGACGATCGGCAGCGAGATCCCTCCCCTCGGCAGTTCACTCCAGTGACGGTCCTAGCTCCCCAACCAATCTCCACTCGATTCCTACTGCTCAGTGCCTCACCCACCGGCCGGATCCTCCATCGTCGCTAGCGGTGGCTCGCGGAGGGAGAGAGAGAGATGGAACCGAAGTCGCGAGAGAGGGGAGGAAGAAATCGCGTGATCGGAGAATGAGGAAGAAATCGCAAATCAGGTTCGGGATTTAAAAGTCGTTCGAGAATTGGTTAAACCGGCTCAAGCCAACCGGCCCAAGCCCATTTCCAGCTCAACAAAGCCATCCCATTGGACTCAGCCCAACTAGCTAATCAAAACCAATTAATCCACTAATTAAACCCAATTAATTAAAGGGATTAATCCATATAATAATTTTTTTCCATATCTTACATAAGGAGCTTTGACTCAGATCCAAATATCAACGAGCTAGGGTTTGAAGGGATATAAAAGAAGGGGGTTTTCACCCTTTTGTATCATCATTCATTGCTCCTAAAGTGCTCCAACAATGCCGCGCCTCCGACAACAACACTATGTCATCGTAACGCTGACAATGCATGCAACCTTGCTTCATCTAAGTCGGTAGTCTCTTTTTGGTTGTTGTATTTTTGTATTCGATCTTTACATTTCTAAGAGGAGAGGTAGGCGTTACCTCTCCTTCTATTCTTTGAGTTTTTGTATTCGTTGTCTCCTACCTCCAACGAGGAGGAGACTTATAGTGAATTGCCCCATCGTACGCAGTCTAGGATCGCGGGGCCTTGGAGTAGTAACCTTTTGGTTGAGAACCAAGTAAAAACAAAGGTGTTTATTTTACTCTTGTTCTACTCTTTATTCTGATGCATTACTCGAGTTTTCTATGAATGAAAATAAGTTTTTACGATTGTTATTCACCTCCTTCTAGCGATTCTCTCGATCCAACATTGACAACTTCATCTTGTTGATATGTTATGTCTTCCCAATGTTCCTCAATTTTTTTATGTGCTTTTGTTTTATAAACAATACACCAATCACTTTTGTCTCGTCTCAGACTAGGATATGAAGCATAAAATACTTGAATCGCTTGTTACTCCACTATTCATTGTAGCTTTCCCAATTCCATATTCTTGAGTATGAAAATTATATCCGCTTATGAAATATGTCAGCTAAGTTTTCACCACTGAGTTTGGACCCCATGACAAATGTTTTACTAGTTCTTGCTCAATGTGAGCGTGATTATTAAGAACCTAAAGTCAAATAAGTATGTGTTAAAGTCGAGATTTATCAGATTTATTATCATAGACTACTTACATATTTTTTGAACCATGGTGCAAATTCTTCATCGCAGAAACGATCAAACTCATGCTCCGGAAGCTCAGAATATAGGGCTTGGAAAATCCTGTAGGATCGTGTTTCTTTGAGAGAGGGGGTGAATCTCGGAGGTTAAAAAATTATATTTAAATTATTAAAAACAATTAGAATATTTTTTAAAACTATTGTGAGTATGCAACAAAAACGAAAAATACTAACACTTTATTTTACTTGGTTCACAACCCTAACTGGGTTGCTAGTCCAAGGCCTGTAGCTCTTCCGAGAGCTACCTCGATGGGCAATCACTAAATGCCCTTCGACTTGAGAACTCTCGACTTCGAAGGGTTTCGCTTTTTACAAATATAGAGATGGGTAACACACTACCCACTCTTGAATTTAAGTATACAAGCGAAAAATGAAATGAATTAAAGTACAAGCACTTTATATCGACACTAAAAGAATTGTTGAAGTAGGCTCAGAGTGTTAGAATATCGCCTTGATGTGGAAAGTAAGCTTTTGTGGATGAGCAAGGATTTCGACAACACTTCGACATAGTTCAGATTGATTCCTCAGATCTAGTCAAACACTTGTTTTATAAATCTTTTTCAGTCGACGAGAATGCCTTCCAGTCGACTCCACATCAGCCTGTCGATTAGGAACTTCTATTCTTCCAGTCAACTGAAACCTCTCTAGTTGACTCCAGATCACCCAACTCTGCATCGGGAAATTTGCCTCTTCAGTCAACTCAAACCCTTTAGTCAACTGAAAACCTTTCCATCTACATCACCAGATCTTCGATCAATCGCTAGTTGATCCATCCAAGTAGCTATCCAGTCGACTGTACTTCAGTCGGCTCGAATACATTCAGTCGACTGATCCCTGCAAAATAAGATTAGCCCAAATACATAATATAAAATGTGATAGTAGTAGTAATACTGCTCGATCTCGACTACTAAGTCCCATGTAGACTTTTCGTTGGATCGACGCCTAGCTTTATCCCCCTAAAGAGGACTCAACCTAACCTCTTCCCTCGAGACTTACCTATCGGCTACCTACCGGACTTACCACTCTTGACATACGATCTGACCCACCAGGGCTTCCACTAGCTGTTCGGTCTGCCTGACCCAGCTGGACTTTTTGTCGATTGTCCAGTCTCCTGACCCAACCGATCTTCATGCCAGATGTCCGGTCCACGCAACCCATCTAGACTTCATGCCTGGTGTCCGATCCTCCTGATCTGTTAAGATACTTGCCTAGTATCCAGTCAACACGACCTACTAGGACTTCTTATTAAGCCTACATACTTAATACTGATATTAGAACACAAGTAAATCCTAACTTTTAACTATGGTTTATACATCAAAACTAAGAAGTGATGCTCACTGCATCAACAATCTCTCCCTTTTTGATGCATGACAACACATCAGTTAAAGTTAGGAGAATCAAATACCAATATCTAAATATTGACATGTTTAAGAGATGAACTATCAAATTTTGACATGTATAATAGATGCATAAAGTTAACCATGTATAAAATGCATAAAGCCGTATAAAATTTTTGCATCTTCCTTTCAATAAATCTCTTCTTTTTCTAACTTTATATCTCTTCTCTCCCCCTTTGGCATACATCAAAATAAAGATCAATTTTAAAATGCCAAAATGATGTAGTGGAGAGTCGAAGTTTCACAAAAATGAGAAATTATCAATCTCAAAAATTAAGTTTAAAAATATTTCACCCTCTAAATTAATCTGATTTCAAAAACTTAATTTAAGCTTTTTAAAAATTGTCAACTTCTCCTTTATTTTTAAAAATTTTTCAAAATTTTCAAACAAATTTTCTAACTCCCCCTTATTATTTAAAATTTAGGGTTTTCAAAATTTTCAAACAATTTTTCTAACTCCCCCTTAAAATTTTTAAAATTCAAGACTTTCCAAAATTTTCAATAATTTCCAAAATTTTCAAAAAACTTTTCAAAAATTTCCAAAATTTTCAAAACTCCCTCTGAATAATAACTTATTTTTATTTTTTAAAAAAAAATTTCAAACTTTTCAAAAATTTTCAAAAAATTATTCAAAATTTTCTCCCTCTGAATAATATCATATTTTCAAATTCAAAAAATTTTGAAAAATTATTCAAAATTTTCAACTCCCTCCGAATAATTTAAATTTTCAAAACTAAGAACTTTTCAAAACTTTTGAGTCTCCCCCTCAATTAAAGCTTTATAATGGATAATTGTTTTCTTCCCATCAAAACCTAAGTAAAAATATTCAAGCTTTTCAAAGAACATTCAAGCTTAAGTTTTCTCCCCTTAATTAACATTTTGAAACTTCTCCTTAATTAAAGCTTTAAATTTTCAAAAAGATAGTTTCTCAGAGCTTCTTATCTAGCTTTAAATTTTTCTGTTTCCTCCTTAAGAGTATTTCATATCCAATCCCATTTTAAAACATAATTTTTGAAAAGATATTAAACATATCATAATTTAGCAAAATATTTTAGGTTCCCTCTAGAGTCTTGATCTCCCCGTTAAAGTAACATTGTTAAAATTAAATGTTTAATTCCCCCTAGAATTATAATATATCTTAAATCCCCTTTAATTATGTTGATTCTCTTAGAATTAAAGTCGAGTTGATTGACTTAATTAAAATTGAGTTGAGTTGATTAGAATTGAGTTGAATATGTTGATTGGGGTTGAATTAGTTGATTAGGGTTAAATTGATTGAGTTGATTAGAGTTGAATCGATTAAATTGGTTAGGTTAGGTTGTTTAGTTAAGTTTAGTTAGGTTAAGTTAAGTTTGATTGTTTAGTTAAGTTGTTAAGTTGTTAAGTTTAATTAAGTTGTTGTTAAGTTTAATTAAGTTGCTGTTAAATTTGATTAAGTTGTTGTTAAGTTTAATTAAGTTGTTGTTAAGTTTAATTCAGATTGATTAAATTCTAAACCATCTCACCCAAGCTAGATTTTCAATACATGTTAATCCTATGGGTTTTGTGAGATGAGGATTTCTTTTTATCTTAATTAAATTTAATAAGCAATTTAAAAGTTTTTAAACTTGTGTTAGATTCAAGCTTAGCTTGAGCTAGTCGAATAGGTTTTTCCAGCATTGACTTTCAGGTCGTGGCGAGGCATACAACCTTCTTGAATATCGGAGCAACGACCACTTCCTAGACAAAGTCAATGAGGGAATCAAGTACTTGATTCACTTTGGACTAAGCCTTGGTCTAACTAGTCAAAGACTTAGTGAGTTAGCTTCAGTCAGTTCCACCGACTTAGTGCACCAGGTCATGGCGAGGCACATGACCTTCTTGGATATTGGAGCAACGCTCACTTCCTAAACATACACTTCAAAAAGTTTCTCTAACTTACTATCAGTTCACTTTATCTTATTACTAGGTTGTTCAAGTTTAAACTACTTTGTTTCCTATCTAGTCCGTTCTAAATTAAGCAAGTAAAGTAAACTAAAGCATGCAAGAGTTTTATCTAATTAAGCAAACAACCAATGAGTTAGCTCCCCTTGCATAGTAGCTCTGTTGGGTCTTGTTCACTAGGTAAACTTGTCCTATGTGTTGGTGCAATAGGCACATAAGTTGAACCTAAGTTTTGATTATAGCAAACGATACAAAGTTAAACTCATATCATTATCTCACGAGCTAAATCAAGTGTGCAGAAAAGTGTTAAAGCTGGAGCTGAAGGCTAGCGACACCCGGAGGAAGCCATGGTGGTCGGGTGACACTCGAGGGACTTCGAAGTGAGCCGAAGGAATCGAGTGGAAGGCCAAAAGCAAGAGCTACAAAGTAAGTATCGAGGTAAGCTCGTGTGTATGAGCGTAAGTGAGGTCGTATCCTCCTTACGTAGATGGTCTTAAGCGTAGATCTGACCAAAGACATCCCATGGATGGTCTAGGTCAAGATCGGACGGTCGACGGCCGTCGAAATTATATTTTTGTTAAGCTAACTTGTGATTTCAGCTAGCATCAATCGACTGCTTGCAAGATCCACTCGACTGCTTGAAATTAGTCGACTACTGGGTGTTGCGACTCGACTAGCGCTGCCATCAGTTAACTGATGACGACCATCAGTCGATTGATGGTCAAGGATCAGCTTCGAGGAGTCAAGCCTTATCACCTCATTTCAAGGGGCTTGGTGCCTAAATTTGATTGGCTGAAGATCTCCTCGAGAAGGGACTCAAAGACTATAAAAGGAGGTCTTCTCCTAGGGGTTTATCATCAATTCCAAGTACTCAAAAGTGCTCGTTTTACGCTACTCTTCTACGACGATCTTACGACGACAACATGCTACCGCATCTCCGACGACAAGGGCTTAAATCTCATTCTTCTATAAGTTGTTGGTATATTTTTATTTTATTTCTTACTTATAAAGCTTTAATCGTAACAAGGAGAGGGGGAGTGTCCCTCTACCTTGAGCTTTCTTGTATCGATTGTTTTGTCGCTTACTCTTACCTCTAACGAGAAGGAGTATTTTTAGTGCTTTGCCCTCCGTACACGGTCTAGGACCATTAGGGCCTTGGAGTAGTAGCCGAATGCTACGAACCAAGTAAAAATTCTATTGTCTCTTTTGTTTGATTTTATCTTCCGTTGTGTCTACTCATGTTTTGACGAACGAAACGAACGAAAGTTTTTATCTCTATTCACTCCCCCCTCTAGCGATCCGCTCGATCCAACAATTGGTATCAGAGCCGGGGGTACTAAGATTTGGTGAAACCACCAATATAGCTTTTTTAGATATTTTTTTCCTTTTTAATTCTGTTTATTTAGAATTTGTTTTCTTTCATTCGTTTAGTTTTTTTTTCTTCCGCACTACTAATCCAAGACGCGAGTCTTGGTACATTTCGGTCATTTGTGTCGTTGCTAGGTTTTTATTCTTCATTCTCTTGTTTTTTTTGTATCAATGACCCATCTCGAAGGTTTTAGCACCGTCCAACCTCTGTTTTACAACAGAGATGACTTTCGTTATTGGAAGGGTCGGATGGAGTGCTTCCTTAAGACCCAAATCGAGATGTGGATCATAATCCAAACGGGATTCACACTTCTGACTAACGAAGTGGGTGAATCTTTGGATTATGACCAATGGACCAATGCTACAAAAAGACAAGTCGAAGCCAACACTAAGGCAACTCAAATCCTCCAATGCAGCTTGTCCAAGGAGGAGCTCAATCGTGTCGGCCCATTCATTAGTGCCAAAGACTTATGGACAAAGTAGGTCGAATTACACGAAGGGACCGATGAAGCCAAGGTATGTAAGCACGATCTCTTGTTCAATAGGTTATATAATCTAAAAATATAGGAACACGAGACGGCGATGCAACTTCATGCTCGCATTCAAGATATCATCAACGACCTACACGCGATCAGACAAAAGGTCAAAAACTGCGACCTTATCAACTATGTACTAAACTCTTTTCCTAGGATCACCTTGTGGGCATCCATGGTCGATGCCTACAAGGACTCCAAGAATCTTTCAAAACTTAAATTAGATGAGTTGTTTTCGGATTTCGAACTCCATGAACAGTCTAACTCGGAACCCGAGAAGGGTATAACACTTTTTGCATGTTCAAAGAAGAAAACCCCGAGCAAGCCACCCCCGAAGGAGGAAGAAGATGAGTCCGATTCGGAGGTCGACCCGGAAATGGAGGCCGAACTAGTCAATCTAGTTTGGAGGATGGTCAAGGGCCGAAAGAGAACCGTCACTTGACCCAACGAAGGTAAGCCTAAAAGTTCTAATGTTAGGTGTTACGAATGCAACAGGTTTGGACATATCAAGTTTGAATGTCCGAGGCTCAAGAGCAAAGCACCGAAACACAAGAAGGCACTAAACGCTAAGTGGAAAGAAGCGTCCGAGGAAGAAGACGATGATCGCGTCTTCATGGCCAAACCGATTGAATCGGAGACGGAGTTGGAATCGGAGCACGAGTCTGAAATCGAAGACGAATCAGACTACGAAACTCTATTCAAGACAAGCCACGGATCCACATCCAGTTCAAAAGATACACTCAAGGTAAGTCGATCTCTTATTAGTACGCTTTACAGTGCAATTAAATTCTTAACCAGGAAATTAGCTAAGTCCAAGTCCAAGGTCGAGACCCTAATTGAGGAGGTTAAACTCCTCAAACACGAGGTCTCCCTAACCTCTTCGTCTAGTCGAGTTCGAGAGGAGGACTCAACTCGGGTTGAAAAGCTCGAAGTTGAGAACTCACTCTTGAAGAGTCAAGTCGAAGATCTTAGGAACACGTTGGAAATGTTTACTTTGGGATCCAAAGGACTTGACCTCCTACTTGGATCGCAAAGGGTCGTGTACAACAAGGCCAGACTAGGGTTTATCTCAAATACGACCAACAAGTCATATATGTCGATTGTAAGTTGACATAAAAAATGTGTCCAAGCATGGGTCCCTAAGACCGCTTTGATTTCAAACTTAGGATCGAACTAATACTGGGTTCCCAAGGACCAAATCCACTATGTGGATAGACCGAACCGATTCAATGGTCCAGGGGGATCTAGTACAAAATTTGTTTGTGCTTTAACTTAGAAATTGCATGCTTAGGTTCTTTATTTATTTTGATTTTTCTTTTTAGAATGGTTAGATAGGACTATAACTCATCAATACTTAGTAACATAGTACCAGGACGCGGCGAGATGATAGTACGCTAGGAAAGCGGAGTCTCGTGTATTCGGGCTAGATAAGGCGTATCTAGTTCGGTGCACTTGATCGAGTGGAACTAGCTAAAGCTACCTCGCCATATCCTAGACTAGTTAGACCAGGAAGTGGTCTTAGGTGAGTCAAGTCTCTATTTTCTTGAAAATGGCTTTGTATAAGGAAGTGGTCATTTTTCCGATCAAAGAAGGCCTCTGTGCCTCGCCACGACCTGGAAGCCATGATCTTGATAAGGTGACTTGATGAGCCTAAGGTCAAATCTGAATCTAATGCAAGGTTGACAAGTGTTCAAATTATTAAATTTAAATCAAGTAAAATTGGAAGTCATCTCACAAGAACATATAAGGTTAACATGCTTGATCATGTAGACATGGGTGAGATGATTTAAGTTAATAATTTTCAATCAACCTTTAATAATTCCAATATCCGATCCAACTACCTTGCATGTAGGATCAATGGATGTTGGACAGTGGTTGCTCCCGACACATGACCGAGGATCAACTCAAGTTTTCGAAGCTTCGATTCAAACGAAAAGGATCGATAGCCTTCGTAAACAACGACAAGCTCAAAATCATCGGATCAGGTGATATTGAGCTCAACTCTAACTTTATTATTCAAAATGTCTTATTGGTAGAGAATTTCCAATATAATTTACTTAGTGTAAGCCAATTGTGTGATAATAACATATAAGGTCATATTTCTAGAAAATGAATGCATAATTAATACAAATGAAACTTCTAAAACAATTTTTTAAAGGAACCAGAAACAACAATATTTATACTATTAATTTAACTAACTCCTCAACCAAGTGTCTTATGACACGACAAGAGGAATCTTGGTTGTGGCATCGACGACTCAGTCACTCGCACCCAAGACTCATCCACAAGATGAGTCAGAGTGACTTAGTCAGAGGTTTGCCTAACCTCAACAACTTGGAAAATAAAATATGTAATGCTTGTCAACAAGGTAAACAATCTAGGACACAACATCAACTAACTAATCAAGAATGAACAAAAAGTGTTCTTGAGCTCCTACACATGGATCTATCTGATTCACACGGAGCTAAGTCACTTAATGGGAGTCAATTCTGCTTAGTCATAATTGACAACTATTCTAGATTTACTTGGGTTAGGTTTATCAAACACAAAAGTGATACCCTAGATCAATTAATCAACCTATTTAAACTAATAGAAAATCAACAAAACCTTAAAATCAAAAGACTTAGGAGTGATTATGGTGGTGAATTCGAGAACCACAGGTTTATAGAATTATGTAACCTAAATGGATACCACCATGAGTTCTCATGCCCTATAACTCCACAATAAAATGGCCTGGTAGAACGTAAAAATAGAACCCTACAAGAAGTCGTTAGGATAATGTTAAACGAATATAAACTACCCGATAGGTTTTGGGCAGAAGCCATTAGTACGGTGTGCTATGTCCAAAATATGATCCTTATGGTACCTTAAGACATCGTACGAGATTTATCACGATAAAATACCTAACATCAAGTACTTTAGGGTATTTGGGTGTAAGGTACACATCCTAAACACTAAGGATTACCTAGGGAAATTTACATCCAAAACCTCGACCGTAATCTTTCTAGGATACTCGACTACGAGTAGAGCATATAGAGTATATAACCATGACACCCTTAGAGTCGAGGAGACTATCAATGTAGTATTTGATAAAGGACACGAACCTACAAAACCCCCGGAAACCCCAATTAGCGAGCCGATTCATACCAGACTCAACTCCGATCCGGAGATCGAGTCTAGTATTAATCCTAACCTAAGTCAACCAAGTCATTCTATCGACCAAGTGATAAATGACTCTATCCAAAATAAAACTAGGACTCAAACGAATCACCCTATCGACCAAGTGATAGGTGATCCAAGCCTAGGAGTTCGAACTAAAGCCTCATACTGAAACCTTAGTTAAATCTCCTTGATTTCCAAAATTGAACCCAAAACTATTGACCAAGCTCTTCTTGATCCCGATTGGATTATTGCAATGCAAGAAGAGCTAGCTCAATTCACTAGGAACGAAGTATGGGAATTAGTACCACCACCTAAAGATAAAACAATCGTTGGAACAAGGTGGGTGTTTAGAAATAAACTTGATGATAAAGGTGAAGTAGTTAGAAATAAAGCTAGATTAGTCGCTAAAGGGTTTAGTCAAGTCGAAGGTTTAGATTACGATGAGACTTATGCCCCAGTAGCTAGATTAGAGTCCATTCGAATGTTATTAGCATATGCTACACATCGAGGATTTAAGTTGTTTCAAATGGATGTAAACTCAGCATTCTTGAATGGATATATTAAGGAGGAGGTTTATGTTAGTCAACCCCCCAGTTTCGAAAGCCTAGATAAACCTGACCATGTCTTTAGATTAAAGAAATCTCTCTATGGACTCAAACAAGCTCCTCGAGCTTGGTACGAGAGGCTTTTGATTTATCTAAAGTCCAAAGGATTTAACCAAGACCTAGTCGATCCAACTCTTTTCGTAAAAACCGTAGGTAAAGACATATTCATAGCCCGATGATATCATCTTTGGAACCACCAACCCGATTCTTCAAAATAAATTCATTTTACTTATGGAAAGTGAATTTGAAATGAATTTAGTAGGTGAGTTGAGTTTCTTCTAATGTCTACAAATTAAACAAACTAAAGATGGAATATACCTACACCAATGCAAATATACTAGGGAATTAATTAAAGGCTTTGGAATGCAAGACGCTAAAATTATTAATACCCCAATGGCAACGAATGTAAATATAGAAGAAGATGTTACCAGAAATTCAATTGAATTAAAATACTATAGGAGCGTGATAGAGAGTCTCCATTACTTAACTGCAAGCCGACCTGATATCTTATTTGCAGTAAGTATGTGCGCAAGGTTCCAAACCTGCGCCAAGGAGTCTCACCTAACTCTAGTCAAGCGTATCCTTAGATATCTAAAGGGTACACTTAATGTCGGTGTTTGGTATCCTATATCTACCAAGTTCGAACTAACCGACTACTCCGACTTGGATTATGCCGGTAGTAAGCTCGATAGAAAGAGTACGAGTGGTTGTTGTCAACTTCTCGGCTCGAGTCTAGTGAGTTGGTGCAGTAGGAAGCAACACTGTGTTGTCTTATCTACCACCGAAGTCGAATACATCGCGATGGGTGAGTGTCACTCAGCTTCTTTGGATGAAGCACACTCTCCTAGATTTTAAGTTAGACTTTACGAACACTAAAATTCATGTAGATAACATTAGCTCAATTAACCTAACTAAAAATCCAATATGTCACTCTAGGACCAAACATATAGAAGTCAAACACCATTTCATTTGAGAACATGTGGCCAACGGAGCCATACAACTCGAATACGTCGAATCGAAGTCCAACTTGGCCGACCTATTTACTAAACCCCCCACCTGAAGCCAAATTCAGTCTACTAAGACGAAAATTGGGCATGTGCATAGTAGAATAGGAGTTTACAAATTATATTTTCTTATTACTTTTTTTTTACTTTTCATGCTCATGGAACTAGCTTAGGACATACGTTAGATATCATGCACCTATAGATTTAAGGAGCCAATACATCTCACAACACATAGGACTAATGTGTTTGTGTACTTAGCCACGTAGATGGGCGTGAGATGTTAGGACCTTACTGCTAGTTCCAGATGTAGAACTAGTGCATCACCATGAACCACGGAGTATAATCATATATATTAACCGACTCTGACCAGGACTTGTTGATCCTTCATATCAATCAAGTCAAACAAGAGTTGAACATTCAATAGATGAGCTTATTTTCAGCATATTATTTTCAAAATAATATGGAATATGCTTGGACTTGAAACTTAAACTTAATATCTATATTTTCCTCTTTTTCAAAACCCCCCACTCTTTTCGATATATGGAAAAAGGGAGAGAAAAAGCCCAAAGTTAAGGGATCATTTTTTTTAAAATTAACTTAATACTTATTCTCATAACCAAAAGTTGAGTAAATATTTTCTTTTACTTAACTTTAACTTTAACTTTTGCAAATTTACTTAAACTTAACTATTTTAAAAAGGGAGAAAGGGCCAAGTTAAGAAGTATTCTTAACTTAAAATTTTCTTACTAAGGCCAACTTTAAGTAATTTTTAATTACTTAAAGTCTTCCTAAATAGCAAACATTAAGGGGGAGGATTAAGATCTTCTTTCAAGACTCAACCTCGGTCAAGGGGGAGGTTTCCTCAAGGGGGAGACTTGGAAGGAAATCTCTTCTACTCCTACTTAATCTTCATTATTCTTCGTGCATACTTTTCTTCATGCATGTTATTTCCTTAACTTTGTATGTGGGTTTGCCAAAGATCAAAAAGGGGAAGATTGTTGGTGCAGTAGGCACCTAAGTCGAACCTAAGTTTTGATTATAGAAAACGATACAAAGTTAAGCTTATATCGTTATCTCACGAGCTAAATCGAGTGTGTAGAAAAGTACTAAAGCTAGAGCTGAAGGCTAGCGACACCCAGAGGAAGCCACGGTGGTCGGGCGACACTCGAGTGACTTCGGAGGGAGCCGAAGGAATCGAGTGGAAGGCCGGAAGCAAGAGCTACAAAGTAAGTATCGAGGTAAGCTCATGTGTGTGAGCGTAAGTGAGGTCATATCCTCCTTACGGGGATGGTCTTAAGCATAGATCTGACCAAAGACATCCCATAGATGGTCTAGGTCGAGATCGGATGGTCGACGGTCGTCGAAATTATGTTTTTGTTAAGCTAACTTGTGATTTCAGCTAGCATCAGTTGACTGCCTGCAAGAGCCACTCGACTGCTTGAAATCAGTCGACTGTTGGGTGTTGCGACTCGACTGGTGCTGCCATCAGTCAATTGATGATGACCATCAGTCGACTGATGGTCAAGGATCAGCTTTGAGGAGTCAAGCCTTATCACCTCATTTCAAGGGGCTTGGTGCCTAAATTTGATTGGCTGAAAATCTCCTCAAGAAGGGACTCAAAGGCTATAAAAGGAGGGCTTCTCCTAGGGGTTTATCATCAATTCCAAGTGATCAAAATTGCTCGTGTTATGCTACTCTTCTACGACGACGACATGCTACCGCATCTCTGACGACAAGGGCTTAAATCTCATTCTTCTATAAGTTGTTGGTATATTGTTATTTTATTTCTTACTTATCGAGCTTTAATCGTAACAAGGAGAGGGGGAGTGTCCCTCTACCTTCAGCTTTCTTGTATCGATTGTTTTGTCGCTTACTCTTACCTCTAACGAGGAGGAGTATTTTTAGTGTTTTGCCCTGCGTAAGCGGTATAGGACCGTTAGTGCCTTGGAGTAATAGCCGAAGGCTACGAACCAAGTAAAAATTCTATTGTCTCTTTTGTTTGATTTTATCTTCCGCTGTGTCTACCCGTGTTTTAACGAACGAAATGAACCAAAGTGTTTATTACTATTCACCCCCCCTCTAGCGATCCGCTCGATCCAACAATTGGTATCAGAGCCGGGGGTGCTAAGATTTTGTAAAGCCACCAATCTAGATTTTTTACAGATTTTTTTTCTTTTTAATTCTGTTTATTTTGAATTTGTTTTCTTTCATTCATTTAGTTTTTTTTTCTCCTGCACTACTAATCCAAGACGCGAGTCTTGGTACATTTCGATCGTTTGTGTCATTGCTAGGTTTTTATTCTTCAATCTCTAGTTTTTTTTTGTATCAATGGCCCATCTCGAGGGTTTTAGCACCGTCCGACCTCCGTTTTACAACGGAGATGACTTTCATTATTAGAAGGGTCGGATGGAGTGCTTCCTTAAGACCCAAATCGAGGTGTGGATCATAATCCAAACGGGATTCACACTTCTGACTAACGAAGTGGGTGAATCTTTGGATTATGACCAATGGACCAATGCTACAAAAAGACAAGTAAAAGCCGACGATAAGGCAACTCAAATCCTCCAATGCGGTTTGTCCAAGGAGGAGCTCAATCATGTCGTCCCATTCATCAGTGCCAAAGACTTATGGACAAAGTTGGTCGAATTACACGAAGGGACCGATGAAACCAAGGTATGTAAGCATGATCTCTTGTTCAATAGGTTATATAATCTAAAAATGCTGGAACACGAGACGGCGATGCAACTTCATGCTTGCATTCAAGATATCGTCAACAACCTACACGCGATCGGACAAAAGGTCGAAAACCGTGACCTTATTAGGTATGTATTAAACTCTTTTCCTAGGACCACCTTGTGGGCATCCATGGTCGATACCTACATGGTCTCCAAGGATCTTTCAAATTTTATATTAGATGAGTTGTTTTCGGATTTCAAACTCCATAAACAGTCTAACTCGAGAAGGGTATAGCACTTTTTACAGGTTCGAAGAAGAAAACCGCAAGAAAGCCACCACCGAAGGAGGAAGAAGATGAGTCCGATTCGGAGGTCGACCCGAAAATGGAGGCCGAACTAGTCAACCTAGTTTGGAGGATGGTCAAGGGCCGAAAGCGAACCATCACTCGATCGACCCAATGAAGGTAAGACTAAAAGTTCTAATGTTAGGTGTTACGAATGCAACAGGTTTGGACATAACAAGTCCAAATTTCCGAGGCTCAAGAGCAAAGCACCGAAACACAAGAAGGCACTCAATGCTACGTGGGAAGAAGCGTCCAAGGAAGAAGACGATGATCGCGTCTTCATGGCCAAACCGATTGAATTAGAGATGGAGTCGGAACTGGAGCACGAGTCTAAAACTGAAGACGAATCGGACTGTGAAACTCTATTCAAGACAAGCCACGGATCCGCATCCGGTTCTAAAGATACATCAAGGTAAGTCGATCTCTTATTAGTACACTTTACAGTGTAATTAAATTCTTAACTAGGAAATTAGCTAAGTCCGAGTCAAAGGTCGAGACCCTGATTGAGGAGGTTAAACTCGTCAAACACGAGGTCTCCCTAACCTCTTCGACTAGTCGAGTTCGAGAGGAGGACTTAACTCGGGTTGAAAAGCTCGAAGTTGAGAACTCACTCTTGAAGAGTCAAGTCTGTAAAATACCACGAAAAAAAAAATTGGTTAGGAGTTAATTACATCTAACCTAGCTTAAGGAATGTTAATAGTTTAATTAACCTAGATTTAATTAAATCTAGGGTTAATGGCTTATTGGATTTGAAAACCCAATAAGCATTGTTTAAAGCCCAACCCGTTAAAAAAAACCACCCGGCTCGCTAAACCAATAAAACGCAGCCGTTTTTCCCTTTCCGTTTCCGTTTGATGATTTCTTCCGCGCAAGCGTTTCAGGCACGCGGCGACTTCCGTTCGACACCGACGCCGCCGCCCGATGCTGTCTCTTCCCGAGCCCTCTCTCCCTCTTCTTCCTAACTATCGAAGTTCCTTCGTCTCTCCCATGATCTCTCTCTCTACCCTTCGTCTCCACCGCATCCCAACCACTGCCGACGCTTTACCGGTGGAGATTCGGCTGTAGGAGAGGAGGCCAAAAAGCATCGACGCGTGTGTCCAGGAATTCGGGATGGCAGCAGGTCGATCAGGAGCCGAACTTCTCAAGAGTGTCAGAACCGAGAGTTCCACCAGGAGCTAGGGTTGTGCCTTGGGGCTGTTGTCTTCGTCGGTGAACAGGGGATCATTGCCGGAGCTAGGTGAGTCGGTAGTGTTTCCTTCTTCTTCAAGCTTGGATAGGATGGAAATCCTTGAAATTTGTCTGCGTTGGTTACCGAGTTTTTGTTTTGAGTAGTGGGTTTCGGTGAACAAAGGTTGGTTGTCGGTGGTTGGGGATTTTTCTGTCAACGGGGTTCAACTTCGGGTAAGCAAGATTAATTGCCTTTTTGTCTGTGAATTTTATTTCGGTAAAGATTGCTCGGTAGAGATGGCTGGAGGTGTGGCCGGTTGGTAAGGGTTGCTGTTAGTGTTAGTTGATTGCCGAAGTGTTGATTTGGAGTGTGGATTCCTCGGTGGAACAAGCTGTCGTGTTTGATTTTGGAGGTTGAACAACTGTAGATGGGTGAAGAACACATGGGTGAGTTGGGTGTAATCGAGCGATTTAAGGGGTAAGATTTGTATTTGTTGTTCTAGTTGTGGGATGTTGATATTCGGTGGTAGTGTGGATGGGAATGGTGCATCGAGGTTGAGGTGAGGTTTGTGTTGAACCATGATTTTATCATGTTTGTATGCTACAACATGGTTGTTTATGGTGATTTGGTTGTGTGTCGGCTGTGATTTAGTGAGAAGGGATTGATATGGAGTGGGGTGTTCCAATTAGGGTGTTATATCCCTAATTGGGTGTAACGGGAGTAGCTGTGAACAAGGTTGTGTCTATGATGCTCTATTATGCTTTGTGTAGGGGTTGTGAATGAGTCTATGGGGTCAACATGGCTGTTCATAGGCTGTAGTGTAGGTGTAGGTGATTTAGCTGTGAATTTAGTTGTAATTGAATTGGAGATTTGGTGAGTTTTAACCTGATCATGCTATAAAGTGCGGTAGTAATATCGTTCTATCACTACAACAAATATGACTTTCCGCAGCACGTTATCAACAGCGCACAATTTTAGCACGCTGTTAATAATAGTTTTTACAACGCGCCCAATTTTATACACTGCGGATAATATTATATTTTTACAAACAACAGCATGCAAAAATAATATGTTGTCAATACTCATTTTAACAGCTTGCAGTGCGCGCTATTAATATTAAATAATAACAGTGTGCATTCTGCATGCTATTAAAAATTTTATCATAAAAAGTTAAACTTTTCGCAGCGCGCCAATCATGTGCGCTGCGGATAATATTAGATTTATTAATATGAGACTTTTAACAGCGTGCATTTTGTACGTTGTTAAAAGTCTCATTATAAAAAATTAATTTTTTTGCAGCGTGCCAATCAAGTGCGCTGCGGATACAATGTTTGTTAATATGAAATAATAACGGCGTACAATTTGCATGTCGTTAAAAGTATCATTATAAAAATTTAAATTTTTCACATCGTGCCAATCAAGCGTACTGCGGATAATACTAAGCTTGTTAATATGAAATAATAATAGCGTATAATTTGCACGCCATTAAAAGTTTCATTATAAAAAAATAAATTTTTTGCAGCGTGCCAATCAAGTGCACTGCGGATAATATTAGCATTGTTTATATTATCCGCAGCGTGCATTTTGCACGCCGTTAAAAGTATCATTATAAAAAAATTAAAATTTTTACAATGTGCCAATCCAGTACGTTGTGGCTAATATTATATTTGTATAATTACAAAAATAAAATTTTTAAAATTTAACAATACATTTTCTATTAGTATTAAATAATTTATTATTTTTTAATCTAAAAATAAAATTTTTAAAAAATATTTAACTACGCATTTGCCCTTATTATTATTATTAATTACATTACTAATTAATAATCATATTACTAATTAATCATATTACTTTTTTAGGTTAAATTTATTCGTATTCTCTCCACCGCTTTCTTGCGTTCGACATTTTCTCACGCTCGCCCTCTCCGCCAATCAAGTGTGCTGTGGATATATATAATTGTGCGCTGCAAAAAGTCAAATAAATTATCATTTTGTAAATATTTAAATATGTACAACTTTTGATTCTATAATATTTATCATTCATTGTAAAAAATAGAGAATCACCGTTAATTTCATATATATATTTCAAGTTTGAGATGTACAAATTTTATATTTATTTTTTTTTAATTTAAAATTCATCTGGACCTAATTAAAACTATATTTGATAATTTTTCTGATATAAAAATATAAAATATAAAATTTCTCGTTTTAATTTGGATGTTTGGATTTGGATTTTGATGAGGATATCCGTAACCCATTTTCCTTTTCTTTTCTGCTCGACAAATGTGATACAACGCCAAATCCCTAATCCGCCGCACGCCATTTCCAACTTCTCTACGTCGCATGCCGTTTCAAGCTTCTCTACCGGATCGCCGCCTACCCTAGCCTAATCTGTCGCACGTCGTTTCCTTCTCTACCAGATCGCTGCCTCTACCTCATCCTTTCACATCCCCATAGGAGCACCGCCCTCATCTCTCCCTCCGGCCGGCAACCAGCATACATTCTTGATTTTCCTTCTGTGAGTTCTTTTGTGTTTCTGTTCAAGTTCCTTCGTTCCGATATCTTTGATAGGAACCCGTGTAAATAGAAAATTTAATAATAATTCTAGCGAAAAAAACATTAATCTTCTGTTGGTGCAGCTTCAAGGTGTATGTGCAGTAAAAACACGTTTTTTATGACATTCGAGTTGCATTAAACATATGGCTGTAGTGCTAAATTTATGTGGAAGGTGAACTAAGGTTTTGTTTTGCATATTTTGATAGCTGCTTCATTTGAAAGCAAAGTCAAATAAGACCAGTGTGTTACCAATCAGCTAGACTTGTATGGATGAGTATTTTTTTCGTTGGATTATGGTTATTATGTCTAAGTTACAGGGAAAAATCATTGTGTGAATATTAGGTTCTTCCTGTTAATAGAGGCATGCAAATCGGAGATGGGAAAAGAGAATGTTTGGTATATTTATGGGAGCTAGAGCTTACAAAAAATTTGATTGTGTTCATAGGAACTTATTTTCCCATCCTTACATACTGAGTTAGGCTTATCCCTGTTATTTTTTTTCCCCCATGGACGATAAGATTAGTGCACCTAATTGTTGGCACATTTGGTTAAACTTTACTGTCAAATATTATAAATTTTTAGATGAGATGACTTTTGAACAAGGATCACGGAGGGAATCTTAATTTTTGTGCATCAGAAAATTTTGCATAGTGGAAATGCATTCACATGATTTTCCTTATCAGAAGTGTATACAAATCCATTATCCATCTAACTGATGAACAACTGGAGCTATCTTTTTTATTGTCATTAATAAAACTTTGATAACCTTGTTTTGGAGTGTAACTTATATGCTTGCTCTTGTCTTGTTTGTGGGTGTTAAGTAGAAGAAAGCAGCTGAAAATACCTCAAGATGACTTGTAAATTGCATTTACTGTTGTCTTTTATTCTCTTTTACATGCCACTGTTAGAATGATTAGTATCTAAGCAATTTATAAGGAACTGAGAAGTCAGCTAAGCATGCAGGATGTGAATAACAATAATACAAATCAATACTATCTTCTTACCAAGATTTAATATAATGTAATATCACTTTGTTCTAGTTTCCTTTATTCATATTTTTCAATTCTAGTTGACCATTGGCTGTGAGCATCTTTTTGGTTATTTCATGCTTCTTACTTATTACTATTATATTTTCAGTGTTCGCATACTTATTTTATCACGATTAACTGAAACTTCCCTTGTCCAAATCCATATTCATGTTTAGCTAAACTTAATAGATGCATAAGTATGTGCATCTTAAGTCATCTTAAGTAAATATGAAGAACATCAGACTTATTTGAAGTGTTTTCAATAATTGTTAATCCCTTTATCTCCGATTTCATGTTGTTCTTGTCGATCTAGATGTGAATTATATTTTTCATTTATCTTAATTTGTTTCGTATTAAACAATCTGTTAAACCATGTTTTCTTGGAAACCTTAGAAAATTGGTTTACGGTGAAAGAAAAGCCTCCTATTGGATATGTGAAATTGGAGATGTTAGAAGGTGCGGATATGAAACCATCAAACCTGAACGGTAAGCTGCTCCTACCTTTGCTTCTTGATATAATTAGTTTTATCCTTGTCATTCTAAAAATTATACCATCTTGTTACAAAACTGGTGCAGGACTTTCTGATCCATATGTCAAAGGACGACTTGGTCTTTATAGATTACAAACAAAAATTCAAAGAAAACATTGTCCCCAAAGTGGCAGGAAGAGTTTAAGATCCCCATCAGTTCATGGGAATCGCCTAATTTACTTTGCCTTCAAGTTCGTGACAAGGATACCATTTTCGACGACATTCTTGGGTTCGTAAAGAATTTAACATGTTGTTAATATCTTTTTTTTTGTGTGTGTGATATGACAGATGTCTTATTTTTGCTGAGAAAGGCAATTTTGAAGTATGATCCATGTCAGCTATTGCTTGTCGTCAAGGACTTTCCACTTATTTTTCATTCTTCTTGTCATTGTTTTCTGCTTTTCAAATAGAAAAACAAATGTATCAAGAAGTCGAATTCATTCGCTTATGAACCCTTGCTTGTCGCTTATTTCCATTTCAAAAGACTGTTTGGTATAATGCTTGAGTATTTCTGCCATCAAGTTGTGTTGCAGTTCACTGCAATTTACCTTTATGTGCTATGCAGAGATTGTTCAATAAGCATCAATGATTTGAGGGGTGGACAAAGGCATGATATGTGGTTGGCACCGCAGAATATCAAAATGGGTAGGGTCCGCTTAGCAATAACAGTGATTGAAGAAGAGTTACAAAAGGTAAGCTCTCTGCTGCTTCATGAACCTTGATATTGTCTGTCTCCCACTGTTATCATTGTCTCTTTATTTAATGATGTTAAATTCTTCCACAATCTTCTTCATTCTACACTGCAAGTGGGACAAAGGTTGGGCCACAAAATTGACAGGCTTGAACAGGAAGACTCTCTGAAGCATTAAATTATCTGATGTTGGTTTGTCAACATCGTGTTCTTGTAGAAAGCTCATGAACTCCTGAAAGTTTGCATTTGTAGGTCGGTAATGCCCACTGTGAGGCCAAACCGGCTGCAAAATTCACTGAAATTAGCCTTTTGCACTGTTATGTAGCATTGTGCTTGTACACGAATATTCCATCTACAATGGTAACTTGATAGGCTTCCCTTTCTCTCTGACATATAGTTTTGCATATATGAGTACAACGAAAAATTATTAGACGTGAATTATTTAGAAAATAATTTTGTTCCTAGTGCTTACTGGTCCAAGATACATTATGCGTTGTTGTTGAAGCTTTTGTCTGTGGCATTGTTCTTGAAGATTAATTTCTTTTCCTTCACCCACATTAATTTATATCTGATCTAATTACTGATGAAGAGATAACAAGTTTATATTTGGATTACCTTATTTGGAAAAATTAGCATGTTGCATTGTTACCTCCAGATAATCACCATCTAACATTTTATTATTTGTCCCTATTTATTTTTTTTGTGTTCTTGTTAGTGAATGTGCAATTATGATAATATTATTTGATAATATTTATTTAAAAATTTAGGCTTCTAGTGGTGGCATTGATGATGATATTAGGAATTATGTTAGTGGCGGTAGTGATGTCAATAGAGCAAAAAAGAATGATAATATTGCAACTCAGGTAACCATATTGATATGAGGAATATTATATTTTCTTTAACATGATAGAATCTCTCTCTTATTACTAATATAATGTTTTGTTATAAAAATATACTTGGGAACTTTAATATTTTTTTTATTGTTATACAGGGAAAATTAGAGAACGTGAATTGTAGAGATGTCAGTGTTAATACTAAATGTAAGTGCTTCATTGATCTGGTGATGGAGTTGTTGCAGAAGGTCGAATTGCATCCACAGATCCAAAAGCAAAAGTGCATCACGTTCCTCTTGGTGGATCTTGTTGGAAAGTTTGGATTGATAGAGTTTTGCTAGAGAAGGTGGATCTAATTCGACCCAATGATGAAATGTATTTTCTTGAGGATGCAATAGGAAGCACAGTCGCTTGGTTCTCTAAGTGTATAGTTTTGTGTGACTGATATAGATTTTGTGTTACTGGTTGAATTGTTTATGTGACTAAGTGAATATTTATTTTGTAGGAAATAAATTATCTAAGTGAATTTATGTTATTAGTTTGAATTATTTTCTGTGACTAAGTAAATAATTAGTACACTAGCTATTTAAGTGTGGTGGTGATGATTATTTATGGTATTATAATTGTTTTAGTTTTAATTTTATAATCATGTGTATATGATGTTAAAAATGGGTATATTATTTGTATTTGTGGGTAGGATTATAATTATTTGAGTTTGATATTACAATACTGCACTTAATCGCAGCGCACGGTCGCGCGTTGCAAATGCACTTAATCATAGTGCATGATCGCACGTTGCGAATGCACTTAACCACAGCGCGCGACCGCGCGCTGCGAATGCACTAAACCGCAACGCGCGACCGTGCGTTGCGAATGCACTTAACCGCAGTGCGCGATCGCGCGCTGCAAATGCACTTAACCACATCACGCAATCGCGCACTGCGAATGCACTTAACTACAACGTGCGATCGTGCGCTGCGAATGCACTTAACCGCAGTGTGTGATCACGCGCTGCGAATGTAATTAACCGCAGTGTGCGATCGTGCGCTGCGAATGTATTTAACTGCAGCGCGCAATCGCGCGCTGCGAATGCACTTAACCGCATCGCATGATCATGCGTTGTGAATGTCTTATGACGTTCAATAGCTTAGCATTGTGCAGCATCCGATGCGCGCTACGGATAGCATATTTGCGCACTGCGGAAAGTCAAATTCGTTGTAGTGTATGGTTCTTGTTATAGGGATTAATATGGAGGGTTGATTAGGTTAATTGGATAACTAGATCAATCTAGTTGATCAGGATATAAAGTTGATGTAGGATTATGATTTGATCCTAATATTAGAATTGGTATATGATTGGATCATATATGTTTGTTTGCAGGATTTTGATTCCAGATATTCGCGGACGTGGAGACGACTGGTGTCTACAAAGAAGGTGGGTAATTCCTACCCTGGTCAGGTAGTTTTAATGCATACAGATTTAGATGCATGATCATCTTATATGATCATGTTACCTTGACCCTGCTCTTATTATCTTATGCTTGATACTTTACCTTTGGCTATTAACTCCATTGCTGCTATCATGTTACATTTAATCATGATTAGGAGTTATATATATAGGTGATGTAAGTAGCCTAAAATTTGTTTAGTTAAGTGTGAATAGTAAAGTCCGGATGACAACCTGATAGTAAATTGGGCAAAGAGGTCATCTATGGGTAGGTAATGTTTTGAACTTAATTCTAATACCCTTAGATTGCATGTTACCACCGACCATGTATTGTGTAAATGGTCAGGGGAATGATACTTAGTATGTTGCTATGGACCGGTGGTCCTAGCTTGTTATAATCAGATGAGTACGCCTCTCTACAGGATAGAGAGTGCATCCATCAGTTGAGTACGACTCTCTACAGGATAGAGAGTGCATCGATTAGATTGGTATGACTCTCTACAGGATAGAGAGTATTATGATCAGTTGAGTACGACTCTATGTAGGATAGAGAGTGCATTGATCTAGTTAGTATGATTCTCTTTAGAATAGAGAGTCTATGGTGGATGTCTGTAGATGAGACATTGCATTCATGTCATTTGCATGCACGTTGGCGACGAGGTCTCCCTTGTAGTTGAGAGTGTCGCCAGTCATCCTGCCTCCACGGTTACTCATAGGAGGAGTAATCGGTGTGAGGGCAGAGCATTGTGGTGCCGCACTCTACCACTATAGACGATGGTAGTTGGATTTGCGTGTCGTAGTCCTACGTGTGTGGCACTCGACCACTCATGGGTAGTGACTATCGGAGTGGCCAACAGCAGGGACCCCCATCGTGTAGCTTGCTCTTTACGCTTATATGCTACTCGATCATATTGCCCACTCGGCCACTCGAGAGTAGTGGTTGGTGTTGAGTTGGGACAGTTGTCATGCTCTAGCCACCGAGGCCACACTAGGGTTGTGGTAGCTTTAGGGTGAACCGACATGACCATGCATAATGCATTGCCGACTTATGGCATTTTTGCATATTGCCATATATATATATATATATATATATATATATATATATATATATATATATATATATATATATATATATATATATATATATATATATATATATATATATATATATATACGGATGATTGTGATTAGTATACATATATAGATGCAGTCTATATATATATGCATATTGTGATGTTGCATTTGATTGTATTATGCTTGCTGCATTTGATTGTACATCATATTCATGCATGCTTCTTGCATATGTTATACAGTTGTGTCGTATACTGGTATGTGTTGGACAGACCATTAGATACTTTAACCTGTAGCATGAGTAGATTATGAGTTGGTATTACTCTTCCTGTTATATATATGTTGGATATATGTTCAGGTTGGATCAGAGTAGCGTAGCAGACTTCAGGTATGTATGCATTTTACATTGTTCATTTGGTTAGACGGTATATGCTTGTATTTATATACTATGCTGATATACCTGTTGTACCTCTAGATTATGTTTTTGAAATACATGTGATATTACATATATACATGTTTTTCTATGACCTACTGAGTTTTACTCACCACCACCACGGACCCTGGGTTTTTCTGTCGCCCAAGTAACAAGTAGAAGACTTCGTGACGGCTTGGAGCACCGCTAGCTGACATCTCATCTCACCTCCGAGGCTCTCGTGTTTTTTTTGGACTTTCCGTACATGGTGTTATGTATTTAGAGTTTTCCTGATGTACTATGTTGTAGATTCAGATTTTGTCGAGGTTTCGTGTTGTTGTGATGTGTTAATCATACCGGTATGCATGTGTATAGCTTGTTGTCTTATGTTTCCGCCGTGTTTTGAGTAGTTGTTGTATTTACTTTATACGTTATGTTGTTATTATGGGCCTACGGGCTTTGTATTAACCCGAAATGTTGCCACATACAGGGGAGATGTTGTCCGTTTAATTTTTGGCTCGACATGCTCTCGAGGCATGACAACTTTAGTGGTATCAGAGCCCTAGGTTCTGCAATGCCATATAATGTTGTTTTGTGTCGAGTCTTGGATTCTAGGGAGTCGATTTATTCGGTTTTGGTTTCTGAGATGAGATGGACAGCGACCTGAGCTCCAAGCATCACGAGGTAAGAATTCCTAATAACTTATGGTTTAGTAGATATTTATCTAAACTTGATTAGTAGGTGTATACAATAGAGTTATGACACCTGTGCAGACTTGTAGTAGGGGTCGTCCACTGAGGCGACCAACTGGAGTGACCTTTAGGGTTTATACTCCCGGTTATGTTGGCTATGCATTTAGATGCTTATGCCAGGGAATAACCTGTAGTGTGTTGGTTATTATTTGTAACCATGGTATGAGTTGACCACGGGAATGACCTGTTGAGTCTGTGAGTCTTAAAGCTGTGTCGAGAAGGTGATTTACCTTTGAGAGCCGACTGATACCGAGTCGAAAAATAGGGGCCAAGTCATCACATTTATTATGGAAATCAGAGACTATAGTCTTAGATATTTCCACTAACTGTGCTAGTCAGATCATTACCTGTGGGTAATGAACGGACTTGTAGACTATTGTGATGCAGATAGCGGAAGGCTAGGTTACGGTGTTTCATAGGGATTGTATCCCTGAGTTGTTCGTACTGAGTAGTATAACTTTGAAGGTACCTTTGAGTACTTAACTCGTGTTATACAGAGAAAGTGAGTTGTTTGCATACCATTATCGGGATCAAGTCGGTATTTGGTGGTAAATGCAGAAAATAATCTGCGGGGAATAATATATCACTTAATCATGATTTATTGATGTTGAAATAGAGTATTTCCCCATGTCACTTTCAGTGACACATTGTAGAGAATTCTTGAGCTTCAAGTGATCGGTTAGTAATAGTGTACTGTGCAGAGTCGTGAGACTTGCAGATGTTACGACCACCTAATAGCTCAAGAAGATGATGTTGGCGATTTGACGCTGCTAGAGGGGGGTGAATAGCGTTTGACCGTACGTAGATGGAATTCGTTCGCGTTGCTTGTCTACAATCTTGTTAATACGCAGCGGAATAAACAATAACAAATACAAACATAAGATACAATCACAACACGCACGATATAACGTGGTTCGGAACCGTAACGGTTCCTACTCCACGGATTGGGTTCGTACGAACCCTAGAGATGCCACAAACACCACTAAGCAATAAAGCTCCTTCTCGACAACAAGTCGGAGGTGGAGAAACCTCGTACAATGAATTACAACAAGTAATACAATGTAAACAAGAAAATACAAGTGAAAATATAAAGAACACTTTACAAACTAGGGTTTTGAGCGCTTGCTTGTCGGTTGCTTGAATGAGCTTGAAGGACCCTGAAATGCACCTGCAAATCGCCTGCAAATCGCCTCACCAAAGCCCCCAAAGAACTGATGATGAAATCCTCCACGAGCTCCCCTTTTTATCTTGCGTCGGGCTGGATTTCCGCCTATCAGTCGACTGCCATAAGTCCCTAGTCGACTGATGCCACTGTTGTCGTGAGACAACGGCTCAATCCACGTCGGACAAGTTCCAACGGGACTCTTGGCAGTCGACTGCCAACATTGGCAGTCGACTGCCAGCACCCGTAGTCGACTGGCCAGTCGGCTACGGAGCGTTCTGTGCTCGACACAGAACTAGCAGTCGACTGCCATCCCTTGGCAGTCGATCGTTGCATCGGGCCGATCGATCATTGCTCAATGAGCAATGATCGCTAGAGCACCTCGAACTTTCACGGCCCATAATGCTAAAAATGAGGTTTTAACCCAAGTATAGTGCCCCCATACTTGCTAGACCACGCTTAGCCTAGACCTAAGCCTTCTAGCCACCTCCATCAGCCTCACGCCTCTAGGATCCCTCCAAGTCATCCATGACTTGTTCATCCATCGCACTAGCCTCCAGGTGCTTCCCTCGGCTATGTTATGCTAACGGTGTCTACACCGCCAAAACATATTGGACTTACGCCGCCAAGACCCCGCTTGGACTTTACGCCGCCAACATCAATCTCCTTGGACTTCCCAAATGCCAAGACTCAAGCTTGGACTTTCCCTTGCCAACCCATGTTGGACTTTCCATGCCAAGACCCATGCTTGGACTTCTCATTTGCCAAGACCCATGCTTGGACTTCTCATGCCAAGTACTCAAGACTTGGACTTTCCCAAATGCCAAGTACCCATGACTTGGACTTTCCATTCCATGTACCCATGACTTGGACTTTACCTTGCCAAGACCCATGCTTGGACTTTCCCATAATCACATGGTCAACCCTGGTCAACCATCAAAGTCAATTATAACCTGGATCGATTGTATAAACAATCTTCCCAACATATTAACCGACATCAATGTCAAACATCAATATCAAACCACTTTGTCAAACATCAAAACATCACTCGAGTCAAACTCGAGTCTGGTCAATCGTGACCTGGGCCGATTGCACCAACAATCTCCCCCTTTTTGATGTTTGACAAAACAAACCTTGAGTTAGGCCTTAACTCAAATTTCCTTACCAATTATCCCAAATTGGTAATCCCAAATACTCTCCCAAAACTTCTCCCCCTTTTTGACTAACATCAAAAAGGTTATCTCTCTAAGGAGGTCAATGTCTCATTGTCCCAATGAGATCTTACAATCTCCCCCTTGATCCAAAAATACCTAGGATGCCTACCATCTTCCTAGTGATAAGTCCCTTATCACTCAAGAGAGGCACTCCTATACTCTCTCCCAATTTCCAAATTGGGTTTCTCAAAATCCCATCAATTTTTCAATTGATGATACTCTCCCAATAACTTCTCCCCCTTTCAAGAAGAGAAACACATCCATCATCCCAAGATGGATAACTCCCTCTAAAGGCTTGCTCCCCCTTGACCATTGCACCAACAATGTCCTTGGGAAGTTCCTAAGCCAATAGAAACTCTAAACCATCAAAATTAAGGTTAAAAGTTCAAACTTGAACTTTCCACACCCTAAATTTGATACTTTGACCTAACACCTCTCCCAATCCATATCCAATGGATTTTCACCCTTTATAATGCTTCTCAAAGCATATCCTAGGGTTAGGAGTAGTTAGGGACCTTTACAATGGCTGAAATTAAGCTAACCAAACCTTGTTAACCCAAAATCAGACCTGGTAGTCGACTCTAACAATGTCGATCGCTGATCCACTCACATCGATCATGCCACCAGGCGGTCGATGATAACTAAATTTCAATTTCAAAAAGCATAAGTAATTCTATGTATTTTGAAAAATCATAAAATTTGATATGTATATTACTTATAGTCATTACAATGGGTGAAAAATATTTGAAAATTATTTTACCCATAAAATAGTGAGTTTGATACAAAACTCAAAACCATTGAAATTTTTAATGTTTTGGCCCTATTTTGTATCAACTCTATCAATGGTGATTGCTATCAAAAGATAGACTTCACCAAGGTTTTCTAAATTGATTTTAAAATGATTTCAAAACCATGTTTTGGATCATATTCCTTGGGCTCTATGCACATGACTTGTACACAAGCTTTCCTAATGATCCACATTTGAAATTAGATGAGTTTTAGTTCATGTAGATGCAAAAACTATGCACCTTGAACTTAACTCATATCCTAGCATCTCACATGTATCTAGGGTGTATAAATACACATACATGTCAATTGGATGTGAGATGTGGGTTTTGGTTCATTTAAAACTAGGGTTTCATGCATCTTCTAAGGCAACCCTACTTGATTCCCTTATGAATGGGACTCCAAGTCATGCCATAGTCCTTAAATCAATTTCAATCGAAATTTTTCTTAAATACATGAATGATTATGACATTAATGATGATATAAATAAGCATATGCTCATAATCATGATGTCATGGCATATGATATAAAGAAAACTAAAGCACATGACATTTAAATCCTCAAACCTAAGCATAATCATGACATATAAAATGATTAAAAGTAAACATGATGTCATGACATGGCATATGACAATCAAGGCATGGCAAATAAAATATATAGGTATAGTAATACCTAAATTTTAATATTAATTGTCATTTGATATAATTAGATATATTTGCCATATTATCATAATCTCCCTAGTGTGCCAAAAACCCAAAGATGACACACTAACCTCTAAACCTAAATTGTGCCAATTTAATTGATTTTTCTTAATTTCAAAAGTGCATTGACACATCCTAAAATCTTTTAGGATATTGATTCAAATCTATTTCCAAGGTAACCATAACCTTGAAAATATCCTAAAGTGCCACCTTTACCATGGTTGAGTTAACTACCCATCCAATCAAGGTTGGCACACCCTAAACCCATCTTAGCGTGAATCAATCACGCTCTTAGGAACCCAAAACCGATTTGAGCTCCTAGGGTTAATTAGGTATTCCTTAGGGATAATCTCCCTAGATACCTTCCTAATGACCCTCCTAGGCTTGTTGGCCTTGGTCATTTGGGTCTTACCTAGGTTGACTCTAGGGGTAACTCCCCTTGCAACCTTCTTAGTGGCCACCCTAGGTTTCCTTGAAACCCTAGCCACCCTTTGGTCAATTCTAGGGATGACTTCCCTATTGACCTTGGTCTTCCTAGACCTAGTTTGTGTTCCATAGTCAAATGGAACACTATGATAAGCCACTTTAGGCTTAGGTTTGTGACCCAAACCTTGCTTGCCCTTGGTTGGCTTTTGACTCTTAGGTCCTAGGTATTGACTTTGACTTTTGGACCCTTGATTTTGACCACTAGACCCTTTAAATTGATTTTGTATGTTCCTAAGGGTCTTCTCAAGTTTTTCAAGCCTTGACCTCAAGGCTTGGTTTGCAATCTCTAATTGCCCAATTTTAGAGTTTTGATTTAAACCATGGGCATGGGACTTCCTAGGCATATGCCTAGTCCACTTGGGATTAAAACCTAGATGATCCCCTATTTTCTTAATTGATTCCCTAGGTAGAGTTGGTCTTGAGTTATTTGACCTAGGTTTGTCCTTAAATAAGTTGTTTATAGGGACATTAGTCCCAAATTTCTCCCTATTTCCTACATGGACTCTCTTAGCTCCTAAGCAAAAATATTTATTCTTATTAGCATGCTTTTCATAAATTGCAAGAGAATTAAAGTTCCTAGCATGCTTTTTATCATTTAAATTAGAAGATGCATTACTAAAATGTACCTTAGGGTTAGCCTTAGCTCCCCCTACTTGTGATGCTTCTTCTTGGGTCTTTTTGCTCCCCCTAGGACATTGATTCCTATAATGTCCTTTTGAATTGCACTTGAAGCATATGATGTGCTCCTTGCCTTTAGGTGTTGGGGAACCGACATCCTTGACTTTTGGTGCCGGTGGAGCTTTCCTAATCTTCTTTGGGCACTTGCTCTTATAGTGCCCAAATTCCCTACACTCAAAATACATAATATTATTTTTATTTGAAATTAGAGTGTTTGAGTTACCTAGGTTAATGGAGACCGGAATTGGATTTTGGGCTTCTTCATCTTGACCAGATGTCGAAGCTTCTTCTTGATGCTCCGGTGTTGAGGAAACTCTAATCTCCTCCTCAATCCTAGAAGTGGATGCTTCTTCCACTTCCTCCACCAACCCGGAAATTGACTCCCTATCAACTTCCGATTCTACTTCCTCTTCCTCCTTGGATGTTGATGATCTCTCAACCTCCAAGTCCTCACTTCCTTGTGAGGATGATGCATTAGCCTCTTCTGTCTCTTCCTCTTGGACCGTTGATGGGCTTTCATGGAGCTTGGCCACTTGGCTCCATAGCTCGTTTGCATCTACATAATTACCTAACATACACAAGATATTGTTAGGTATTAAATCGATTAACAACTTCATTACCTTCTCATTCTTTTCGAAGGCTTGGACTTGCTCTTCGGTCCATCTCTTTTTCTTGAGGAATCCACCTTTTGGTTCTCTTGGATAGCTATATCCTTCCATTAAGATGGACCATTCTTCGAAATCCCTAATCATTAGGAAGTCCTCAATCCTCGCCTTCCATTGTCTAAATCCTTCTTGTCCATAGAAGGAGTAAGGGATCAGTGTGTTAATATTCCATCCCAATTGTTCTTCCATCTTCACCCTCTAGCTTCTTTGTCCTAGCTCCCGGCGGTTAGTCCGTAGAAGAGCCCCGGGCTTTGATACCACTTGTTGGAGATTTGACGCCGCTAGAGGGGGCTGAATAGCGTTTGACCGTACGTAGATGAAATTCGTTCGCGTTGCTTGTCTACAATCTTGTTAGTACGCAGCGGAATAAACAATAACAAATACAAACACAAGATACAATCACAACACGCACGATATAATGTGGTTCGGAACCATAACGGTTCCTACTCCACGGATTGGGTTCGTACGAACCCTAGCGATGCCACAAACACCACTAAGCAATAAAGCTCCTTCTCGACAACAAGTCGGAGGTGGAGAAACCTCGTACAATGAATTACAATAAGTAATACAATGTAAACAAGCAAATACAAGTGAAAATGTAAAGAACACTTTACAAACTAGGGTTTTGAGCGCTTGCTTGTCGGTTGCTTGGATGAGCTTGAAAGACCCTGAAATGCACCTGCAAATCGCCTTCAAATCGCCTCACCAAAGCCCCCAAAGAACTGATGATGAAATCCTCCTCGAGATCCCCTTTTTATCTTGCGTCGGGCTGGATTTCCACCTATCAGTCGACTTCCATAAGTCCCTAGTCGACTGATGCCACTATTGTCGTGAGACAACGGCTCAATCCACATCGGAAAAGTTCCAACGGGACCCTTAGCGATCGGCCAACATTGGCGATCATTGCGGCACTGCGTCGTCGTGGCGGTCGGCTACGGGCGTTCTGTGCTCGACCGCAGAACTAGCGATCGTACCATCCCTTAGCGATCATTGCCGTCGACATCGATCATTGCTCAATGGCGATTGGCGCGAGAGCAATTCCAGCTCTTAACCGGCAGTCGAACTTAAGTCGACTCACGGCAGTCGAATCGACCATAATGCCAGTCGACTGCCAACCTCAAAAATGAGGTTTTAACCCAAGTATGGTGCCCCCATACTTGCTAGACCACCCTTAGCCTAGACCTAAGCCTTCTAGCCACCTCCATCAGCCTCACGCCTCTAGGATCCCTCCAAGTCATCCATGACTTGTTCATCCATCGCGCTAGCCTCCTGGTGCTTCCCTCGGCTATGTCATGCTAACGATGTCTACACCGCCAAAACATATTGGACTTACGCCGCCAAGACCCCGCTTGGACTTTACGCCGCCAACATCAATCCCCCTTGGACTTCCCAAATGCCAAGACTCAAGCTTGGACTTTCCCTTGCCAACCCATGTTGGACTTTCCATGCCAAGACTCATGCTTGGACTTCTCATTTGCCAAGACCCATGCTTGGACTTCTCATGCCAAGTACTCAAGACTTGGACTTTCCCAAATGCCAAGTACCCATGACTTGGACTTTCCATTCCAAGTCCCCATGACTTGGACTTTACCTTGTCAAGACTCATGCTTGGACTTTCCCATAATCACATGGTCAACCCTGGTCAACCATCAAAGTCAATTATAACCTGGATCGATTGTATAAACAATCTCCCCAACATATTAACCGACATCAATGTCAAACCACTTTGTCAAACATCAAAACATCACTCGAGTCAAACTCGAGTCTGGTCAATCGTGACCTGGGCCGATTGCACCAACAAATGAATGGATGATTTAAGCCACCTAGAGTTATTGGCTTATAGTTGGATTAGAATGCCGGGATCTTCTACCAGATTCTGCCGGAAGACGTTGGATTGAGACAGGAGTTTA
Organism: Wurfbainia villosa; assembly: GCA_025175895.1. Classification (NCBI taxonomy): domain Eukaryota; kingdom Viridiplantae; phylum Streptophyta; class Magnoliopsida; order Zingiberales; family Zingiberaceae; genus Wurfbainia; species Wurfbainia villosa. Next base: position 87,231,608 of record CM046004.1, read on the forward strand.
GAAATGACTCCATACAAGTGCTTAAGTGTTAGAGATCGATAAGAAAACATTGCAAGTTAGATGTTGGAATGAGAAGTCTCCGAATGTTGGACAAAAGGAGCAAGATCGGAGTCATAGGCCATGAGCTACTAGTGGAGAGTTTTTCTGATCATAGAAGACCCACCGCAGATCGTCAGAACTGCCTGGTGTTATCAGCGAGATCAGAACAAAGACTTCGAAGGGATTATTTGTGTGTAGTGCGGATCACGAAGACATGCGAAGTCAGATTATCCGTTGGATCAGTTCAGCTGTTGCTATTGTGAGCAACTAGTATATTTGAGGAGCTATACTTTGAAGACTCAGTTGAAGACTACCAATGGTGTCCCAGGAGAAAGATGCATCGTCTCGACAGCAGAGATCAACACATAGGATTGAGTTATCTCATTAGCAACCTACTACCTCATGCATGGTTGGAATTTCTTGATACTTCCCTTCAGCAGAGATTAGCACAGAGGATTGAGTTATCTTATCAGCAACCTACTACCTCAGGCGTGGTTGGAATTTCTTGATACTTCCCTTCAGCAGAGATCAACATAGAAGCAGTATAAGCAGAAGGCATCTTAGAAGATTCATGCAGACAACAATAGTTACCTCTAGATGTGATTTGCTTTGTACAGAGGAGAGAGTATACGACGATGGTCCTATCTATTCGGTATTTTACAGTTGCAGTTAGTAGGGTTAGGTGATGGGATGGGATGATCTAGGAAAAATCCTTGGATCATTCATCGCAGAAATGTGATCACTTTGTCGCAAACTGTTGGATCTGATCTTATTCTCTTCGGAAAAAGGCTGAGACCTGCGTGGAGCCTTTGGGATTGGATCGACAGATATTTCATCGTTCAGGGTATTACTCTAGTTTTACCCTCTGGGTTAATATATTGGGAGATACTTGTAGTTTACAGGTATCTTTGTCTAGAACATTCTCAGTTCGGATTAGAAGGGTCTTTTACATCGACTTGTAGGTCGGTGGTATCTCTACCGTCAGGTGAGAAGTAGACCAATAATTAAGAAGTCAAGGGAGACCCTTAGACTTTGATAGACATACTTTTACTGTAGACATATCCTTACGGATGGTCAAATTGTTGGAAGTATGGTACGATATGCTCTCAGATGTACGAATAATCTGAGAGTTTTCGGATGTAATTTTGGATGAACTCCTAGGCTTGCCGCTGCATAGGCAAGTGGAGTAGGTGATCGAAATGATTGCGGAAATAGTTCTGATATCAAAGATCACATAATGGGTGATGGTTTGTTGGTATCGGTGTTGTTAAACACTATAGAAATTGGAAGAAAGTAAGTTGTGATTATAAGAGATGTTGGAAGGGATATTTATCTATCCCAGTATTTCTCCTTAAGAAGATCCGGAACTCTTTGTAAAAGAGGGATGAACCTTTGAGTAGTATGCATCGACTATCGATGAGGGAATACAGTAGTTGTTGTGAAGAATATCCTTCATTCTGGATAGATGATCTATTTAAGATCAGTTAAGGATACCTGTGTATACTCTAGGATTGGTTTACGACTGGAGTGTTGATATTGTAGTGGCATGGTGTCATACAATTATCATAGTCGTTGTGATATATCATCAACTTAGAGTAAGCAGGATGTAGGTGTATGGAGGATGACAATTTCATACTTAGTATGAATTTTATGAGTTTTGATTAAGTTGTTAGACTAATTAACGATTTAGTCGCCACTGGATTTAAGAATTGTGTATCCTGGACACGATTAGATCAGTTTGTGGTTGTTGGAGTTGCGTAACCTGGCCACTGTTGATTGTGGTAGTTGGAGTTGCACACTCGACCACCGTAGATGGTGGTTTTCCTTGTATGGTTTAGATATTACTGTAGATGTGGATAGAATGTTTTAGCATTATTATACCACAGACTTGATTGACAAAGGTGATGTTGGAAATCATTTAGTCGGAAGCTGGTGAAACCAGTTTACAGGACCTAGATGGTGGTTAACTTTTACGCAAGTATTAGTTAATCCTTCCGGATTGGATAAAAGGACGTTGTACGCAAATGCATCGTTTCAGGGAACGGAACGATTCCGATGCAGTGAATGAGGCATATCGTATGCCTACGTCAGTTAAGAAACTACGAGATAGTCTGTCATATACATGATGTTGACTTTAGTAGTTATTATCTGGATTTGTAGTTGTATGGAGCAAAAGTGCTCATTGAATTTAACAAGCTACTGGGTAGCTACAATGGAGTTGCAGTATTTAAGGAAGAGTTGCTACATAAAGCACATTATTCGAGATGGGCTATATACCTTGGTAGTACTCGGAGGTACTGAGATTGAAAACGTTTATACTGGTGGAACGATATAAAGAGAGATATAGCAATTTTTGCTACTCGATGTTAGTATGCCAGTGGGTGAAGGCTGGACATCAGAAACCCGCTGGATTGCTCCGGAAAATATCAATTTCCGGAATGGAAGTGGGAGCATATCACTATTGATTTTGTTACGGGATTGCCTAGAACCCGAAAAAGGCATGATGTGATTTGGGTGATCGTGGATCAACTAACCGAATCAGCTCACTTCTTTCCTATTCGTGGGTCGTACCCATTGGATCGTTCGATAGAGTTGTATTGTCGGAAGATTATCGGATTGCGTGGGGTACTTTTAAGTACCATATCGGATAGAGATTCACAATTTACCTCGCGATTTTGACAGAGTTTGCACCAGACTATGGGCAAAGAGTTTCGTTTTAGTGCAACGTTTCATCCGGAGACATATGAACAGTTTGAGTGTATCATTTAGACGTTGGAAGATCTATTCAGATCTTGTGTCGTGGATTATGGAGGTGTTGCTTATCGGTTGGCTTTACCTCTGACACTTGCGGGTATTCACAACGTATTCCATGTATCGATGCTGAGGAAATACGTGCCGCAATCGGACCATATTCTGAAAGAGGTTCCGATACCACTCCAGGAAAATGCAACTTATGCGGAGATTCCGGTGTGGATTCTGGGTCGCAAGGAGCGACAGTTGTGGAACAAAATCATCCGACTCGTAAAGGTGGGATGACAGCATCATACGGATGAGGAGGCTACATGGGAGCTGGAAGATACTATCCGAGCTCACTGACCTCATCTGTTTACCTGAAGTATGTGGTTATTTCGGAATATGCTTGAATTAATTTTTGAATTAAGTATGAAATTTGGGGACCAAATTTTAATAAGTGGAGGAGAATGTAAAATACCACGAAAAAAAAAATTTGGTTAGGAGTTAATTACATCTAACCTAGCTTAAGGAATGTTAATAGTTTAATTAACCTAGATTTAATTAAATCTAGGGTGAATGGCTTATTGGATTTGAAAACCCAATAAGCATTGTTTAAAGCCCAACCCGTTAAAAAAACCACCCGACCCGCTAAACCAATAAAATGCAGCTGCTTTTCCCTTTCCGTTTCACGCCGACAATTTCTTCCGCGCGAGCGTTTCACGCACGCGGCGACTTCTGTTCGATGCCGACGTCGCCGCTCGATGTTGTCTCTTCTCGAGCCCTCTCTCCCTCTTCTTCCTAACTCTCGAAGTTCCTTCGTCTCTCCCGTGATCTCTCTCTCTCTCTGCCCTTCGTCTCCACCGCATCCCAACCACTGCTGACGCTTTGCCGATGGAGATCCAGCTGTAGGAGAGGAGGCCGACAAGCATTGACGCGTGTGGCTGGGAATTCCGGATGGTAGCAGGTCGATCAGGAGCTGAACTTCTCAAGCGCTGTCGGAACCGGGAGTTCCAGCGGGAGCTAGGGTTGTGCCTCGGGGTGTTGACTTCGCCGGTGAACAAGGGCTCGCTGCCGGAGCTAAGTGAGTCAGTAGTGTTTCCTTCTTCTTCAAGCTTGGACAGGATGGAAATCCCTGAAATTTATCTGCGTTGGTTACCGAGTTTTTGTTTTGGGCAGTGGGTTCCGGTGAACAAAGGTTGGCTGTCGGTGGTTGGGGATTTTGCTGCCGATGGGGTTCAACTTCGGGTAAGCAAGATTAATTGCCTTTTTGTCTGTGAATTTCCTTTTGGTAAAGATTGCTCGGTGGAGATGGCTGGAGGTGTTGCCGGTTGGTAAGGGTTGTTGTTAGTGTTAGTTGATTGCCGAAGTGTTGATTTGGAGTGTGGATTCCTCGGTGGAACAAGCTGCCGTGTTTGATTTTGGAGGTTGAACGACTGTAGATGGGTGAAGAACACATGGGTGAGTTGGGTGTAATCGAGCGATTTAAGGGGTAAGATTTGTATTTGTTGTTCTAGTTGTGGGATGTTGATATTCGGTGGTAGTGTGGATGGGAATGGTGGATCGAGGTTGAGGTGAGGTTTGTGTTGAACCATGATTTTATCATGTTTGTATGCTACAACATGGTTGTTTATGGTGATTTGGTTGTGTGTCGGCTGTGATTTAGTGAGAAGGGATTGATATGGAGTGGGGTGTTCCAATTAGGGTGTTAGATCCCTAATTGGGTGTAACGGGAGTAGCTATGAACAAGGTTGTGTCTATGATGCTCTGTTATGCTTTGTGTAGGGGTTGTGAATGAGTCTATGGGGTTAACATGGCTGTTCATAGGCTGTAGTGTAGGTGTAGGTGTAGGTGATTTAGCTGTGAATTGAGTTGTAATTGAATTGGAGATTTGGTGAGTTTTGACCTGATCATGCTATAAAGTGTGGTAGTAATATCGTTCTATGTGTAGGGAATTCTTGTATGCCAAATGGCATATGCGCAACGGAAAATAGGATCCCTTCCAAGTGATCCATGCGAAAGCAAACTCGTATAAAATAAATTTCTCTAAACCAAACCTATCTTATAGGAGAGGATTACCTTTGTTGCGTGCCCTTGTTGATCCCGCTTTTCCTTTCGGTTTGTTGGATCTTTAGCACGTTCAAGTGTCCGTGCCTCTATACGTATCCACACGAGCACGCTCTTGTCTCACAAAAGGAAAACTAGAAGAGCTCTCCTTTACTTCTTGCTAGAGAAGTCCCTAAAGGAGAGGAAGAGAGGGAAAAGGAGAAAGGAAGAAGAAGACTCCTCTTCTTGCTAGCCTACACTCACAAACCCACACAACCAAAGCTTCCACCAAGCTTTCTCACCACTAACACAACCAAAGCTTCCACCAACAACAAAAGCCAATGCTCTCTTTTGGCCGGCCACTTAGGGTGTCTTTTATAGGGTTGGAAAAACCCTTTCACCTCCACACATTCAATGCAATCCATTGCATTGAGACATATCCTTGTTTGGCCGGCCACTTAAGGAGACAAAACCATTTTGTTTCCTTCCACCTTAACTAGCTTAGGTGGATGCTTAGGTGGCATGCTTATGTGGCATTCTTATGTGGCATTCATGCATGTTGAATTAATCTTATTAATTCAATTAAGCTTATGTTATTATATTGAATTAATCTTATTAATTCAATCATATTGAATTAATCTTATTAATTCAATTAAGCTTATGTTATCATATTGAATTAATCTTATTAAATCAATAAGGTAACATATTGAATTAATCTCATTAAATCAATTAGCTAAAATTCTCATTAAGCTTAAAGTCCAAAAACCATTTTGTACTTAAGCTTATTCCCAAATTATTCTAGTCAAACTAGAATACTCTAATTCCTCTAATTATCATGCTCTTTGTGTGTGACCCTATAGGCTCTCATAACGTTGGCAGTGGACCTAAACTCTTTTAGATACACAAGCAATGAGCGGCATCTAGCAATACATCATTGCTACCCAAGTCTACGAGATAAGTCAAGATCACTAACCTTTCCATGACTACTATAATATATGGCCGTGTCCTTCTATCCTTGATATCGATTGATCAATGAGGCATAGACCGTGTCATCCTCGATCAATCTATGTGTTTCTTGATCCATGAGTAAACTAACTCAAACAAATGAGCTCAATATCTCATATTGACTCATTCGAGCATGGCCATGCGTTTTAGTAGTTCTACTCAATCAAGGGGCCCACCGATATCACTCCCGTCATATGGAAGGGATAGATCCCATCTACATCACTCACATCCCTCCGCATAATTTGTTACATACCCGATGTCGGCTTTATGGTCCACCACCTGTTACGGGTGGCGTTTGTGATACCAAAGTACATAACTCCTTATGTAGGGAACCGTAGTGACTTGGTCGAGGACTATTCATACCAATAGTCACATGAGAAAGTTTATGACACTCATATAACGATCCATGAAACTTTCTCATGGCGGGTCAGTTCAGTATATATTCTCCAATATATACCCATGTGTCAACTTGATATCATCTATCCATGACTTGTGAGATCAAGTCATCAATTGACCTACATGCTAGTCTTTATGTATTAATATTGCCCTTGCATATTAATACTCGACTAGGAACATTTAGGAAAGTGTTCTCTACAGCCTCTCATAATCAATTCTGCCAATTGATGTGCTGTAGATAAGAACCTACTTTTCTAGGGCATTATTATATTTAAATTAGCTTGCACAAGCAAGATGTAAATATAATAACCAATCCTTTGCCTTTATAGAATATGATACAAAATGTTCCCTATTCAACCATCACATGATTGGTTCTAGGGCTTTAACTAACAATCTCCCACTAGCACTAGTACCAATCACTATGATATCTAATACCTAGTGACCTAGTGTGACCATCATGCTTCCTCTGTACAAAGCCTTGATGGATCTGCGATGTTAGCTTCGTACTCTGCATATCCTCACATCTCCTCTATCGATGATCTCTCGAATGAGATGGAGCGCCCGCGATATGTGTTTGGTCCGTTGATGTGATCGAGGTTCCTTAGCGTGCAATAGCCCCATTGTTGTCACAAATAGAGGTCTATTGGATCTGCAATGCTAGGAACTACCCCAAGTTCAGCGATGAACTTGCGGAGCCAAGCCTCCTTTCTTTGCATCGGATCTTTGCAATATACTCATTGTAGAATCGAAATCCTGTGTCTGCTTGAACTCTTCCGACTCACGGCTCCACCATTCGAGCAAAACACGTACCCGATTGCGATCTATAGTCATCCTTATGCATTTGGAAGCTTGCATCACGTAACCCTTCTGATTAGCTCCTCATTGCCTCAAATATCGGAAATATTCTTTCGTTCTTCGTAAGTACTTAAGAATATTTTTATTTGCTATCGATGACTTTCACTGGATCGTAGTATCTACTCGTCATGCTCAAAGCATACGAGGCGTCGGAGCAGTACAAAGCATGGCGTACATGATAGACCCTATAGGCGATGCATAAGGGATCTTATCCATGCGATCTCTCTCCTCCTTAGAAGAGGGACATTGAGTCTTGAAAGACTCACACCATGTGATAAAGCGAAACCCTTTCTTAGAATTTTGCATAGCAAAAGCGATCTAGCACTTTATCAATGTATGTACTCGACTTAGGCCAGTAATCTTCTAGATCTATCTCTATAGATCTTGATGCCTAGAATATAGGCGACTTCACCTAAGTCCTTCATTGAGAAACAATTCCTAACCACATCTTCACAGACTGGAGTGAGGGAATATCATTTCCGATGAGAAGTATGTCATCTACATACAAGACAAGAAATACAACTGTGCTCCCACTATTTCTCTTGTAGACACAAGGCTCATCTTCATTCTTGATGAAACCAAACTCTTTGATTGCATCATCGAATCGAAGATTCCAGCTTCGAGCGGCTTGCTTTAGTCCATAAATGGACCTTTGCAGTTTGCATACCTTTCCAGGATGCTTTGGATCTTCAAAACCCTCAGGTTGTGTCATGTACACATCCTCGAGTAGCTTTCCATTCAGAAAAGCGGTTTTGACATCCATCTGCCAGATCTCATAATCATGGTAGGCTGCAATAGCAAGTATGATCCGAATGGATTTAAGCATCGCAATTGGTGAAAAGGTTTCTTCATAGTCAATACCATGAATTTGTTTGAATCCTTTAGCCACCAATCTACCTTTATAGGTATGCTTATTACCATCCATGTCAGTCTTTACTTTAAAGACCCACTTACACCCAATGGGTTTTACCCCTTCAGGTGGATCAACCAAAGTCCATATTTGGTTAGTGTACATGGATTCCATTTCGGATCTCATGGCCTCTAGCCATTTCTCGGATTCTGGGCTCATCATATCTTCTTGATAGGATGTAGGCTCGTCGAATCGATAAAAATACTTCAGTTGTCGGTCGAGAGAAAAGAATATCTCTCGGGTTGAGCGGATCCTATTAGATCTGAAGAGGTTGGTCTACTTGAGCAGTGTTTGCTCCACAACTCTTTGGGCAACAAATTCCTCATCCACAACACTTTGTGGTGCCTGTTCATTTTCCATCGAAGCCTTAGTGTTATCATCATCTTGAACTTCTTCAAGATGAATTTTACTCCCACTAGTATTTCTAGAAATAAATTCTCTTTCTAGAAAGAAGCATTTACAACAAACACCTTGCCAAGTGTGGGATTGTAAAGTAATATCCCTTAGTTTCCTTGGGATATCCTACAAAATAACACTTATCGATTTGGGTCCTAGTTTATCGAGACTTGGCGTCTAACGTAAACTTCACAACCCCAAATCTTTATAAAAAGACATTTTGGGACTCTTCTCCATATCGTATCACGGTGTCTTTTCTCTGGCTTTTGATGGAGCGATTAAGTGTGAAAGCGGTGTCTCTAGAGCTAAACCCCAAAAGGAAGTAGGTAGATCGATCGCTCATCATTGATCGTACCATATCTAATAGAGTCACGATTTCTCCTCTCGGATACACCATTCCATTGTGGTGTTCGGGTGGAGTGAGTTGGGATATTATCCACACTCGGCCGGAGTGATCACGAAACTCTTGACTAAGGTATTCACCACCTCGATCGTCAGTAATATCGCTTACCAAGTTGGTTTTGTACTTCATTCTTGAATTCTTTGAACTTTTCAAAGGATTACGACTTATGTCTCATCAAATATAAGTAGCGAATCTACTCATATCATCGGTGAAAGTAATAAAGTACTTATAGCCTCCTCACAGCCCGACATTGAAAGGACGCCACATCAGGTATGTATGAGTCTAACAAATCCGTCGCTCTCTCGCCATGTCCACTAAATGGAGTTTTAGTCATCTTTCTAAAGACAAAGACAAGACTCATACCTCATATGATTCAAAATCAAATGAGTCAATAATCCATCTTTATGGAGTTGGGATATATGCGTTTTCATTTATGTGACCTAGGCGACGATGCGAAGATATGTCTGGTTGAATCATTCGATTTGAACCGTTTAGTATTCGTTATAAATTGGGTTATCTAAATCTAGAACATAGAGACCATTCATAAGTGGTGCATTACAATAGAACATTTCATTTAAATAAATGGAACAACATTTGTCCTTTATTATAAAAGAAAAGTTTTTTCTTGTCTAAACAAGATACAGAAATTATGTTCTTTGTTAATGCGGGTACACATGTCCTCTAGTTCTAAGATAAGCCCGATTGGGCAAAGACAAAGAATATGTTCCCTCTGACTCGTGAGTCCACTCACTCTTTGCCATTATTCCATTGCCTACCAGTAGGTCCTTCACTTCAATTTCATTATTCTACTATTTCAGCCCATTAGTACAAATGTATACATGCACATCCTCTTGTTCTTTACTTGTCAAAGAAATAGATAGATTCCTCTTCCGAGTGTATACGAGGCGGTCCCTTCTCTTTTAGTACTTCCTTTCAAGGTAGACTTAGCCTTGCCTTTGGCTTAGGTCTTACCTTGCCTTTCACCTTTAGCAATGGAAGGCTTTCTTCTTAGATTTCACTTTCGCTTTACCCTTTTCAGTGGATATCAATTGTCATTGATTGTATGCTTCTGCTTGAGATAACAAGTGCTCAATTGCCTATCTTGGCATCGATGTTGCTCTTATCATTAGTGCAGGTTCTACTGAGTTCTTGCATGAGTGGCAGCGCGGTTCTTCTTGCATCTTGCATCTAATCTACAGTCATCTTAAAATGCTTTATAGCATCGCTTTTGCCAGAATCAGTGGCGCGGCGGCGAGTATTTGGTGGTAGCGCTCTAGGACATGATAGTTGCGTTCTTGCTATTTAGATAATCCTAGGACATATAGTTTGTGTTCTTGCTTGAGGATAATCCTCAAGTTCCTATACCAGTCAAGAAAGTTTGCTCCATTGAGCTTGTCCTTCTCAAGGACAGATCGCAAGTTGAGGGGGTGTGTCGTGTTAGATGACATGGTGATCTACAACATTAAAATGCAAAGTTAAGTATCATACCTAAATCATTTAATTAGGCCTTTAATTAAATGAGGCTCCCACTAAATTCTCATAGCTACTATTTAGCTATAAATTTATATGGGATAAAGATCCACATCATAATTCGTCTTGAGTTAGCTTTGGCTAATCGCCCAAGACGTAGTATAATTAGGTAGGCAATCTTTTGCCAATTACATCTGATGTAACTCTTTAATAGCTGTGGTTAAGTTTTAGATTAGTTTAGTGTTTATTCCAAGACTTCGTTTGGATATCTAAAATATGCTTCCACTAATGTTAACACTTCCAAGCTAATATATGCCTCTACTTTCTTAACCAATTAAGAAAACACTTAATTAAGGCAAACACCGATGGTAACAAATGATCGAGGAAGTAGTGAGATGCATTGCTTTGACTTTGGTAGGCATATAGTTTAGACTTATTAAGAAATAAACATGTATCATATACATATTAGCATACATCACATATAAGCTAAACTAACATGCATCACATACATATTAAACTAACGTGTCATGGTTATGGCCCTTATTCTACAATCTTCTCAAGCCAATGAAAAGATTGATTGGTCAACCTAGGGATAGCATCTTCTCCTAAGTGCTTCCTTTTGGTTGTCTTGTGTGTTGACTTCCTCCTTGTAACCTCATCTTCCAATGGACCCTCCATCCTTGTTTTGTACATTACAAAAGGAGAAATACTCGAGTTACATTCGAGTCTAAAATTAATTTTACAACAAGAATATTAGGAGAAAGGCACGACACGCAGGCCGTATTAAGAATTACAACACACAATCACAAACCTTTTGGGACTATGACATAACCATGCACCATGTCATTTTAACTTTTAAAATACATTGGATATTTTATTATGTTTGAAAATTTGCTAATGCAATTATCAACTCATAATAAAATTTATCCTACTTCTATATCACATATAAAATAGAGAAAACCTATTTTTATACGATCTTTATAAGTGGCTCACGATACCCTTTGTAGGGAATTCTTGTATGCCAAAATGGCATATCTTAGCGGAAAAATAGGATCCCTTCCAAGTGATCCATGCGAAAGCAAACTCGTATAAAATAAATTTCTCTAAACCAAACCTATCTTATAGGAGAGGATTACCTTTGTTGTGTGCCCTTGTTGATCCCGCTTTTCCTTCGGTTTATTGGATCTTTACGTTCAAGTGTCAGTGCACTCTATCCAAGCACGCTCTTGTCTCACAAAGGAAAACTAGAAGAGCTCTCCTTTTACAGAAGTCCTAAAGGAGAGGAAGAGAGGGAAAAGGAGAAAGGAAGAAGAAGACTCCTCTTCTTGCTAGCCTACACTCACAAACCCACACAACCAAAGCTTCCACCAAGCTCTCTCACCACCAACACAACCCAATCCAGTGCATTGAGACCTATCCTGGTTTGGCCGGCCACTTAAGGAGACAAAACCATTTTGTTTCCTTCCACCTTAACTAGCTTAGGTGGATGCTTAGGTGGCATGCTTATGTGGCATGCTTATGTGGCATTCTTATGTGGCATTCATGCATGTTGAATTAATCTTATTAATTCAATTAAGCTTATGTTATCATATTGAATTAATCTTATTAATTCAATCATATTGAATTAATCTTATTAATTCAATTAAGCTTATGTTATCATATTGAATTAATCTTATTAAATCAATAAGGTAACATATTGAATTAATCTCATTAAATCAATTAGCTAAAATTCTCATTAAGCTTAAAGTCCAAAAACCATTTTGTACTTAAGCTTATTCCCAAATGATTCTAGTCAAACTAGAATACTCTAATTCCTCTAATTATCATGCTCTTTGTGTGTGACCCTATAGGCTCTCATAACGTTGGCAGTGGATCTAAACTCTTTTAGATACACAAGCAATGAGCGGCATCTAGCAATACATCATTGCTACCCAAGTTCTGAGATAAGTCAAGATCCGACTAACCTTTCGTGACTACTATAATATATGGCCGTGTCCTTCTATCCTTGATATCAGTTGATCAATGAGGCATAGGCCGTGTCATCCTCGATCAATCTATGTGTTTCTTGATCACTGAGTAAACTAACTCAAACAAATGAGCTCAATATCTCATATTGACTCATTCGAGCATGGCCATGCGTTTTAGAATTTCTACTCAATAAATGTCCCCACCGATATCACTCCCGTCATATGGAAGGATAGATCCCATCTACATCACTCACATCCCTCGCGCATAATTTGTTATATACCCGATGTCGCCTTTATGGTCCACCACATTACGGGTGCGTTTGTGATACCAAAGTACATAACTCCTTATGTAGGGAGCAGTAGTGACTTGAGTGGACTATTCATACCAATAGTCACATGAGAAAGTTTATGACACTCATATAACGATCCATGAAACTTTCTCATGGCGGGTCAGTTCAGTATATATTCTCCAATATATACCCATGTGTCAACTTGATATCATATATCCATGACTTGTGAGATCAAGTCATCAATTGACCTACATGCTAGTCTTTATGTATTAATATTGCCCTTGCATATTAATACTCGACTAGGAACATTTAGGAAAGTGTTCTCTACAGCCTCTCATAATCAATTCTGCCAATTGATGTGCTGTAGATAAGAACCTACTTTTCTAGGGCATTATTATATTTAAATTAGCTGGCACAAGCAAGATGTAAATATAATAACCAATCCTTTGCCTTTATAGAATATGATACAAAATGTTCCCTATTCAACCATCACATGATTGGTTCTAGGGCTTTAACTAACACTATGATCCTTGTTATAGGGATTAATATGGAGGGTTGATTAGGTTAATTGGATAACTAGATCAATCTAGTTGATCGGGATATAAAGTTGATATAGGATTATGATTTGATCCTAATATTAGAATTGGTATATGATTGGATCATATATGTTTGTTTGTAGGATTTTGGTTCGAGATATTCGCGGACGTGGAGACGACTGGTGTCTACAAAGCAGGTGGGTAATTCCTGTTGGGTTTCCGGCACCGCGGCGAGTGTATGTTCGAACATGTTCCGTAAACATGTGCACAACGGAAGAAATAAAAATAATAAATCTAATTTATTACAACACACACACCACACGCATGCATAGTACAACATGTGTATACATAACAACAATTTCAAATTTTGCAATAAAAGGAAATTTATACTACGTATACCTGACGTATCACGTGTAGCGGGAAAGACATCAACCGGAACGATCCTCGCTAGATTCGTCTCTATCTGTATCCACACCGAGTATCTTCGAGATGACTTCACAAAGTCACGAGCCTCATCTTCGTACGAGTTACTAGCCTCGTGTTGAAGACGATGTGATCGAGAGAAGATCATGATCCGAATCAAAATTCGGATCCAAAATGAGTCCTCAAAAACTTGCTTCTCCGGAGAGGTATTCGTCAACCGTTTGACGAATCCTTCGTCCTCCACCTTTGAGGATTACCGGAGATCGAATCCCCGGCAAGGTAGCAGCTATCGGAGCTCCAAACGTCGTCCAAATGACGCTCCGACAAGAAGGAAACAAGCTGTCCAGAAAACTGGACAACTTTGGTGGAGTCCTTACGCCGGCCAAATAAGGAAAGCTATATGCTCACCTTGTCATCGGAGCCAAGGAAGATCACCGGAGCTCCTCCGGCAACAGCTAGACGCCGGCAAGTGGGGAGGACGGCAGCTGCTGGACGCCGGTTGGAGAAGCTTGGGCGGCGGCAAGGAGTTGGGCGCCGGCTAGACTAAGAGAAGAGAGGGAGGTGGGCGGCAACTTTAGGGTTGCTTGGATTAGGGCTTAACAAAACCCTTAAGCCCTATTTTATAGAGAACAAATTCTCTTAATGGTTATCGGATCATAACCAAAAGCTCATTAACCCACTCCATTAATTTATGTTAAAATAAATCAAACCATGTTGGTCTATTTTAAGTTAAAACGAACCGAACCAACTTTGGTTTATTCGTTTAAAACAAACCAAACCCCTTTGGTTTATTCTCCTCCATTGGATTAGAACCAAACCAATTTGGTTCATCCATCATGTCTTCATAAGACACGACCCATCTACGCTTCCATTGCGACTGAAACGATTTCATGCTCGCTCCTTGTTTGGTCCAACCAAACCTAGTTTCTCTCGGTCTGAGAATCTCATTCACAAGCTCGTTTTAAATCCTTCGGATTATGCTCATTGTGTGTGTGACCAAATAGGTTCTCAGTTTATGTTGGCCGTCTATAATTAATCATTAATTATAGAATGATCATGAGTGGCACCTAGTAGTACATCATGATCCCCAATTAACCGAAAAGATCAACGGTTGATCTAGAACTATTTCTGAAACCCTTCAGCAGCTCGAATGAATCGTGCCCCATTCCCTTCACTCATATTATACCCACTTGGTTCAGGACATGGTCTATAGTGTCAGTCCCCACTAGGTTGACTACGTCACACCTAGCCCAAGTATCATTTCCTCGTCCTACAGATTCTAGTTACTGCACATGTATCGAAGAGTACCTTACTCTAAACATGTAATACTTTGGCCAAAGACTTTAGTAACAATCCGACGAGAGGCCATGGGTATACATCTCATCGCAAGGAGTGGTGAATCATTTATAGGCTATTCAAACACCTTCAATCACTTCGACTTATACCCAATCATCCCGGGTCCACATCTCCTCAGAGATGCTTGCTTAAGATGTCAAAGCATAAGCCTTTATGATCAAGATGACTTGAATACCGCAAGTCAAAGGAACATTGTACTTAAGTTGTAGTAAGAACTTCATTGACATATCTATATATGTAGAGAACCATATGAAGTCTTACGGCTGGTCACTCCAATGAACTAGTTACCATAACTAGCATCCACGATTAACTCCGGACATCACAATGTATCCAGCCAGTGAGAATCAGCTGCTTGGATACACCAAAGAGTATACCTCGTGCTAGTCTCGACAGATTTGATGGTGTCCTAATCCATCAATTCATCGACTAGGGATAATTTCGATACATCACAATTACACATGTAGAGATACTCACTAGTTGTGATCCAATCACAAATTCTCTCATGTTGTGAATCGTATCGTGGACATTCAGTAAATGAGTTTAAGATCTAATCAAATACATGAAAACATGTATACTCAAATAGTAAATCTTCATTTATCATATAAATGGTTCAAACATAAGGTGATTGCCTTAGGACATCTCTCATATATTACTAACAATTCCTACCCTGGTCAGGTAGTTTTAATGCATACAGATTTAGATGCATGATCATCTTATATGATCATGTTATCTTGACTCTGCTCTTATTATCTTATGCTTGATACTTTACCTTTGGCTATTAACTCATTTAATCACGATTAGGAGTTATATATATAGGTGATGTAAGTAACCTAAAATTTGTTTAGTTAAGTGTGAATAGTAAAGTCCGAATGACAACCTGATAGTAAATTGGGCAAAGAGGTCATCTGTGGGTAGGTAATATTTTGAACATAGGGTTAATTCTAATACCCTTAGGTTGCATGCTACCACCGACGATGTATTATGTAAATGGTCAGGGGAATGATACTTAGTGTGTCGCTATGGACCGGTGGTCATATCTTGTTATAATCAGATGAGTACGACTCTCTATAAAATAGAGAGTGCGTCCATCAGTTGAGTACGACTCTCTATAGGATAGAGAGTGCGTCAATTAGATTGGTATGACTCTCTACAGGATAGAGAGTATTATGATCAGTTGAGTATGACTCTCTGCAGGATAGAGAGTGCGTTGATCTGGTTAGTATGATTCTCTGTAGAATAGAGAGTCTATGGTGGATGTCTGTAGGTGAGACATTGCATTCATGTCATTTGCATGCACGCTGGCGACGAGGTCTCCCTTGTGGTTGAGAGTGTCGCCAGTCATCCTGCCTCCACGGTTACTCATAGGAGTAATCGGTGTGAGGGAAGAGCATTGTGGTGCCGCACTCTACCACTATAGATGATGGTAGTTGGATTTGCGTGTCGTAGTCCTGCGTGTGTGGCACTCGACCACTCATGGGTAGTGACTGTCGGAGTGGCCAATAGTAGGGACCCCCATCGTGTAGCTTGCTCTTTACGCTTATATGCTACTCGATCATACTGCCCACTCAACCACTCGAGAGTAGTAGTTGGTGTTGAGTTGGGACAGTTGTTATGCTCGAGCCACCGAGGCCACACTGGGGTCGTGGTTGCTTTAGGGTGAGCCGACATGACCATGCATGCTGCATTGCCGACTTATGATATTTTTGCATATTGCCATATATATACATATATGCATGTATATATATATGGATGATTGTGATTAGTATACATATATATATATGTTTTTTGTGATGTTGCATTTGATTGTATTATGCTTGCTGCATTTGATTGTACATCATATTCATGCATGCTTCTTGCATATGTTATACAGTTGTGTCGGATACTAGTATGTGTTAGATAGACCATTAGATATCTTGACCTGTAGCATGAGTAGATTATGAGTTGGTATTACTCTTCCTGTTATATATATGTTGGATATATGTTCAGGTTGGATTAGAGTAGCGTAGCAGACTTCAGGTATGTCTGCATTTTACGTTGTTCATTTGGTTAGACGGTATATGCTTGTATTTATATACTATGCTGATATACCTGTTGTACCTCTAGATTATGTTGTTGAAATACATGTGATATTACATATATACATATTTTTCTATTACCTGCTGAGTTTTACTCACCACTACCACGGACCCTGGGTTTTTCTGTCGCCCAAGTAACAGGTAGAAGACTTCGTGATGGCTTGGAGCACCGCTGGCTGATATCTCATCTCACCTCCGAGACTCCCGTGTTTGTTTTGGGTTTTCTGTACATGGTGTTATGTATTTGGAGTTTTTCTGATGTACTATGTTGTAGATTCCTATTTTGTCGAGGTTTCGTGTTGTTGTGATGTGTTAGTCATACTGGTATGCATGTGTGTATCTTGTTTATTATGTTTCCGCTGTGCTTAGAGTAGTTGTTGTATTTACTTTATATGTTGTGTTGTTATTGTGGGCCTATGGGTCTTGTATTAACCCGAAATATTGTCATGTACAGGGGAGATGCTGTCCGTTTGATTTTCGGCTCGGCATGCTCTCGGGGCGTGACAAAGTCGAAGATCTTAGGAACATGTTGGAAAGGTTTACTTTAGGATCCAAAGGACTTGACTTCCTACTTGGATCGCAAAGGGTCGTGTACAACAAGGCCAGACTAGGGTTTATCTCAAATACGACCAACAAGTCATATATGTCGATTGTAAGTCGACATAAAAAATGTGTCCAAGCATGGGTCCCTAAGACCGCTTTGATTTCAAACTTAGGATCGAACTAATACTGGGTTCCCAAGGACCAAATCCACTATGTGGAGAGACCGAACTGATTCAATGGTCCAGGGGGATCTAGTATAAAATTTGTTTGTGCTTTAACTTAGAAATTGCATGCTTAGGTTCTTTATTTATTTTGATTTTTCTTTTTAGAATGGTTAGATAGGACTATAACTCATCAATACTTAGTAACATAGTACCAGGACGCGGCGAGATGATAGTACGCTAGGAAAGCGGAGTCTCGTGTATTCGGGCTAGATAAGGCGTATCTAGTTCGGTGCACTTGATCGAGTGGAACTAGCTGAAGCTACCTCGCCGTATCCTAGACTAGTTAGACCAGGAAGTGGTCTTAGGTGAGTCAAGTCTCTATTTTCTTGAAAATGGTTTTGTATAAGGAAGTGGTCATTTTTCCAATCAAAGAAGGCCTCTGTGCCTCGCCATGACCTGGAAGCCATGATCTTGATAAGGTGACTTGATGAGCCTAAGGTCAAATCCGAATCTAATGCAAGGTTGACAAGTGTTCAAATTATTAAATTTAAATCAAGTAAAATTGGAAGTCATCTCACAAGAACATATAAGGTTAACATGCTTGATCATGTAGACATGGGTGAGATGATTTAAGTTAATAATTTTCAATCAACCTTTAATAATTCCAATATCTGATCCAACTACCTTGCATGTAGGATCAATGGATGTTGGACAGTGGTTGCTCCCGACACATGACCGGGGATCAACTCAAGTTTTCGAAGCTTCGATTCAAACGACATGGATCGGTAGCCTTCGGAAACAATGACATGCTCAAAATCATCGGATCAGATGATATTGAGCTCAACTCTAACTTTATTATTCAAAATGTCTTATTGGTAGAGAATTTTCAATATACTTTACTTAGTATATGCCAATTGTGTGATAATAACTATAAGGTCATATTTCTAGAAAATAAATGCGTAATTAATATAAATGAAACTTCTAAAACAATTCTTAAAGGAACCAGAAACAACAATATTTATACTATTAATTTAACTAACTCCTCAACCAAGTGTCTTATGACACGGCAAGAGGAATCTTAGTTGTGACACCGATGACTCGGTCACTCGCACCCAAGACTCATCCACAAGATGAGTCAGAGTGACTTAGTCAGAGGTTTGTCTAACCTCAACAACTTGGATAATAAAATATGTAATGCTTGTCAACAAGGTAAACAATCTAGGACACAACATCAACTAACTAATCAAGAACGAACCAAAAGTGTTCTTGAGCTCCTACACATGGATCTATTTGATTCACACGGAGCTAAGTCACTTAATGGGAGTCAATTCTGCTTAGTCATAATTGACGACTATTCTAGATTTACTTGGGTTAGGTTCATCAAACACAAAAGTGATACCCTAGATCAATTAATCAACCTATTTAAACCAATAGAAAATCAACAAAACCTTAAAATCAAAAGACTTAGGAGTGATCATGGTGGTGAATTCGGGAACCATAGGTTTACAGAATTCTGTAACCTAAATGGATACCACCATGAGTTTTCATGCCCTAGAACTCCACAATAGAATGACCTGGTAGAATGTAAAAAAAGAACCCTACAAGAAGCCACTAGGACAATGTTAAACGAATATAAACTACCCGATAGATTTTGGGCGGAAGCCGTTAGTATGACGTGCTATGTCCAAAATAGGATCCTTATGGTAAAGAGTCACCTTAAGACCTCATACGAGATTTATCACGATAAAATACCTAACATCAAGTACTTTAGGGTATTTGGGTGTAAGGTACACATCCTAAACACTAAGAATTGCCTAAGGAAATTTACATACAAAACCTCGACCGGAATCTTTCTACGATACTTGACTACGAGTAGAGCTTATAGAGTATATAACCATGACACCCTTAGAGTCGAGGAGACTATCAATGTAGTGTTTGATGAAGGATACAAACCTACAAAACCCCCGTCAACCCCAATTAGCGAGCCGATTCATACCAGACTCAACTCCTGTCTAGTATTAATCCTAACCTAAGTCAACCAAGTCATTCTATCGACCAAGTGATAAATGACTCTAAACCAAATCAAACTAGGACTCAAACGAATCACCCTATTGACCAAGTGATAGGTGATCCAAGCCTAGGAGTTCGAACTAGAGCCTCATACCGAAACCGTAGTCAAATCTCCTTGATTTCCAAAATTGAACCCAAAACTATTGACCAAGCTCTTCTTGATCCTGATTGGATTATTGCAATGCAAGAAGAGCTAGCTCAATTCACTAGGAACGAAGTATGAGAATTAGTACCACCACCTAAAGATAAAACAATCATTGGAACAAGGTGGGTGTTTAGAAATAAACTTGATGATAAAGGTGAAGTAGTTAGAAATAAAGCTAGATTAGTCGCTAAAGGGTTTAGACAAGTCGAAGGTTTAGATTACGACGAGACCTATGCCCCAGTAGCTAGATTAGAGTCCATTCGAATGTTATTAGCATATGCTGCACATTGAGGATTTAAGTTGTTTCAAATGGATGTAAAGTCAATATTCTTGAATGGATATATTAAGGAGGAGGTTTATGTAGGGGATCGATTGGAAGCTAGAGGGGGGGGGGTGAATAGCTTGTTTTTGTTTCTACAAAGATGATTAGCGGAAGCACAAACAAAAACAATAAATAAGGAAAATAAAACACAATGCTAACACAATTTCTTTACGTGGTTTGGAGATAGCGCTCATACTCCACGGCGATCCTTAAGGTGGATCAACCCTAATCAATATCACTATGAAGCTTTCCTTTACAACAACAACCCTCCTCTTCTTACAAAGAATGAATATGGAGCTTAGAGAGGAGGAGGGGATTTAAAAGCACTAGAAAGCTTGAAAAAATCGTGGAGCCTTGAGAGTATGATCAGAGAATAAACATTAGTCCTCAAAACCACCATAAGCACTCTTTTTATAAAGAGAGGGCTGATTTTCCCATTGGAGCACCATCAGTCGATTGATGCACAACATCAGTCAGCTGCTGGCGCAGTTAACTGCTTCTGAATAGCCGGATTCGCGGGATTCAGAGTTGTTACCTCCAACGGTACTTTTATCAGTCGACTGATCCATCCATCAGTCGACTGATGGAGTGATCAGTCGAGTGATCACGGGCTACAGTCGAGCGAGACTCCATTCTGTGCCCGTGTTTAACTTGATTAGTCGACTGATCGCACATCAGTCGACTGCCACGACTAAGCAGTCGACTGATCGTTAGGGTTTCATCCTGACTCAGTTGAGTACCTGACTAGTCGACTGATACATCGTATCAGTCGACTGATACTCATCAAGTATGAATAATTCATACTTGATTTTACCCCCTAGACCTATATTCAACCTTCTAGCTCTTCCTTAAGCCTTGCGCCTCCAGGATCTCTCCGAGTCCATGACTTGTTCATCCTTTGCGCTTTGCTTCCAAGAGCTTCCTTCGATTTTGTCATGTCTTGGGTTTCCCTTTGCCAAATCATGCTTGAACTTTACGCCGCCAAGACTACATGTTTGGGCTTACGCTGCCAAGACTTGCCTTTGGACTTTCTTTTCCAAGGTCCGTTTGGACTTAATGCCGCCAAGACAACATGCTTGGTCTTATGCCGCCAAACCTTTTCCTTGGACTTCTCTTGCTAAGATCATACTTGGACTTTGCCTTTACCAAGTCTTCATACTTGGATTTCCCTGTCACTTGAACACGTTCACAATTAGATCACAAATTATTGCTTAACTTAGATGATTATTCAAACATCAAAACATATAAATGTTTGGGGCATTGTTGCACCAACAATCTCCCCCTTTTTGATGTTTGACAATCATTTAAATTAGGTCTTTTAAAATACGCACATAATCATATTTTCAATTCTAACTTAATCATTTCTTCTCCCCCTTTGACATACATCAAAAAGAGAAGAAGTCATATATTTCATAAAAGAATTGAATGTTTTGTAATCTTGAGCTAAGGTATAGAATTGAAATTTAGCTCCCCCTTAATCCAAGATATGGTTCATGATGAGTAAAAGACATGTGGAACAAAAACCTAACAAACAATTGAAGGTTAAATCCTAATTTTGCACCAACAATGTAAATTTGGGGATGAAAAGATATATTTTATGAAACTCCCCCTAAAACATTGCATTAAACAGTCCTAAAAATTTGTTTATGCTCAATATTATCATGCCATAGTTTTAGGATATCAAAGATACACTAAATATAGGAAAATGGAGCTGGTGGTTCGATGCTGATCGGCCCGATAAACTGAAATCCAAATTTCAGACTTTTCAGCCTAATTTCAGAAATGCATTAGAAAATCTAGAAATCTCGAAAAATCACGAAATTTGGCATACACATTTCTGAAATCATTATCTATCAAGGAAAAATAATTTGAAAAATATATGTTTTACAGATTTCAAAATTGATACAAACTTGGAAACTAACAAAAGTTCTAATATTTTTCCAAACTTTGTATCACTTTTGTATTCCACTTGAAAACTGTTTTTCAAAATATGATAAACATAGTTTAAAATATGTTTTATTTAAAATTTCCAATCACGTTCTTGGAGCTATATGCACATCAATTGTGTATAAGCCTTCCCAATGATTGGTCCAATGAAGGATTAATGTCTCTAGATGACACTTTGGTTCATAGTAATGCATCATAACAAGCATGATGAACCAAGTGCATCTTCCTAACATCTCACATGTTGTCTAAGTGGCTCAATACAAAAATCATGATTTCTTAGGTATTTTGTGAGATGCTTAAAGGTATAAATCCTAGGATTTCTATAGGATCATGCAAACCTACACCTTCATTCAACCAAGCACATCCCAAGTTCTTTCCTAAGTGATGAAAGTTCTATCTCGGGGAGAGACTTGGTAAATATGTTGGCTAGGTTGGACTTGGATTCAATGTAATTAAGCTCAATGTCCCCCTTAGCCACATGATCTCTAATGAAGTGATGTTTCACTTCAATGTGCTTGGTCCTAGAGTGATGCACCGGATTTTTAGTCAAATTTATGGTGCTCACATTATCACAAAATACTTTCATATTGGAGTAAGATAGCTAATAATCCTCTAAGGTATGTTTCATCCATAGTAGTTGAGCTACACAACCACCCATAGCCACATACTCGGCCTCGGTGGTGGATAGGGCAACACAAGGTTGCTTCCTACTACTCCAACTAACTAGAAAAGACCCAAGGAATTGACATCCACCACTAGTACTCTTCCGATCCAATTTGCAACCGGCATAATTGGAATCAGTGTACCCAACCAAATCAAAAGACCTAGTCCTAGGGTACCATAGTCCTACATTTAGTGTGCCTTTAATATATCTTAAGATTCTCTTAACAACAACTAAATGAGATTCTTTTGCACATGATTGGTACTTAGCACACATACCAACCGCAAATAATATGTCGGGTCTACTAGCGGTTAGGTACAAAAGGCTACCAATCATGCTCCTATAGAGTGTAAGATCAATTTGTTTTCCTTCATTATCACTATCTATTTTTGTATTGGTTTCCATTGGAGTTGAAACTACCTTAGCATTTTCCAAACCAAATTTCTTAATCATTTCCTTAGCATATTTTGTTTGGTAAATATAAATTCCTTCACTTTTTTTTTTGACTTGTAATCCTAGGAAGAAATTTAATTCCCCAACTAGACTCATTTCAAACTCTTTTTCCATATTCTTAATAAAGTCTTGAAGAAGTTCATCATTTGTTGACCTAAAGATAATGTCATCAACATATACTTGGGCTACAAAGATGTCCTTTGATGTTGACTTTATAAATAGAGTTTGATCTACACTACCCCTTTTAAAGTCCTTAGAGATTAAGAAAGATGATAATCTTTTATACCAAGCCTGGGGAGCTTATTTCAAACCATACAAAGCTTTCCTAAGCTTGTATACATGGTTTGGATAATCCATATTCTCAAACCCGAGAGGTTGTTCTACATATACCTCTTCCTTAATAAACCCATTTAGGAATGCCGATTTAACATCCATTTGATGGAGTTTGAAACTCATATAGGAGGCATACCCTAATAGTATTCTAATAGCACTACAACAAAAAATCGAATAGACAATGGTGAAAAACCGTTGTCTATTAGCAAAAATATCCATGGTAAATCGACCCGTTGTGAAAAGTGAGTCGAGCAAAGACAACGGTGAAAAATCATTGTCGTTTCAAGGATAAGACAACGATTTTTAACCGTTGTCTTTGACCGAACCACTTTTCACAACGGGTCGATTTACCATGGATTTTTTTGTTCATAGACAACGGTTTTTCACCATTGTCTTTTCCTTAAATCTACAACGTTCTTTCACCGTTGTCTTTGATTGACCCCCGATTTACCACGGATTTTTTTGCTCATAGACAACAGTTTTTCACCGTTGTCATTTCTCAACGGTTACTCTAGAACACAATAAACCATTGTAGATTTATAGTGTTAGACACTCGCACTTGTAGCAATGTAAAGTACAAGGTCACATCACATTTTAAATTATCACTCTTAGAAACATATATATTAAAAAGTACTGTGGCAAAACAACTACACATCATATGCACCAAAAGTATTATGCATAATAAGCAAAACACTTATAGATTACCACATGTAACCAAAAGAGGTATGTACACTTAAATCTCTCCTAATCATCAAATATGTGATCTTGTATGCATTCAACCCACTCCGAACGTACTTCATCAATTTCCTTTGCAGTTATCATAGATTTCGCGAACTGCATGTGAATAAATGAATGAAAATGTAATTAAACACTATGGTATTAATAAGAAAATTTGAAAATATATCTAATATTACTATTGATCGTAGGGAAGACTTGTCAAAGGATGCGGCGCCTTCAATTATCTCTCTCATATATCGCAAAACAAAATAACCGCATTGAGCTCCATCCGATTGAAGGGGAACCTGTGATGGAAAAAATTATAGTAGTTATTCTGATAGTAAAATTTGATACATAAATTACACACGACAAAAAAAAGTTATCATAAGGGAAAAAATGTCTAGGTCTTTTCTTCTATCTCTATTGGATCACCGAAAAAGTTATCAAAAAATTCACCAGTGCAGCAAATATAGAGAATGGTTTGAATTATCAGTATGATAACAATACCAATCTAGACTCCAAACATTATGTACCTGTATACCAGGCCATATAAATTCATACAATCTGGAACAGGCAGTACAAGAAAGATCTAGAACTATGTTTTAAAGTAGACAGTGGACCATTTGCAAAGTTTCCGAAAGAATGCTTAACTCAAGTGTTCTACAGAAGATTAATTATATACTAAAACTTTATAAGATTTTCAAGATCTTAAATTTTAGACCTTTATATCAAGCTGCTTCAGGCAATGACCGGAGAAAGTGGCTTCCACAAATTGCACAAATAATAGCATGTCAGCCTGAGACATTGCTTTAACCTCTTTAGCCACAACACCCATTGACTTCCCCAAATTTT
This sequence comes from Wurfbainia villosa, assembly GCA_025175895.1. Taxonomy (NCBI): domain Eukaryota; kingdom Viridiplantae; phylum Streptophyta; class Magnoliopsida; order Zingiberales; family Zingiberaceae; genus Wurfbainia; species Wurfbainia villosa. The sequence goes on from CM046004.1 coordinate 87,256,712, forward strand.
TTACCTAATACACTAAATCATAATACAAAACAGAAATTAGCCACCACAATCTGAAAGATTCTAAAAGACTTATTGAAAACCACAACATACCTAAAATTAGGCTCAACCTGTAATGAAGCATACTTTAAAGGATCATTGCAAGGAACCACTAATTTAACATTGAGCTCCTCCAATACATACTACAATATACAGAGAACATTTGCATTTCACTTCAGTAAAGTGATCCCATATTGGAAGAAGAAGGATAAACATTTGAACAATGAAAGATATAAAGGAAATTTTTGACACAAAATAGCACATGAAAGATGCTAAGTACTTCAAAATAAATATATAAAAAACATCTGCTTTAATTGTCTCTAGTTTACTGAAAGCTTGCAGCTTCACAATCTTTCTAACTGACTTTGCACTTGTGAACTTTTTCCATAAATCCTTGACCTTGTCGAGCTTTCCTTATAGCTTCACTAACAAGCAGAATTGTCACTTGATTTATTTTGCGCCGGCATTATTCTCCTTTGAGCGGCTTGGGCAGTGACTGGCCATGGGGTAGAGGGCGGCATGATTCTTCTGCACAATGCTTCTGTGCGCACCGCATGGCAAGGGCGCGTGACAAATTGAGCTCGCCGACGCTAGAGGTGGCACAAGGAGAAGGAAGGCGCATAGACAAGGTTGCGATGAGATCGAGCTCGTGGCGATCGACCACGGCGGCGATCGCGAAGGGATGACGGAGTTGTGGTTGGTCGGTGGCGCAACACAGGGAAAGGATGGCCCGCGGCCACGCTGCCGTTTGGATCGAGCACGGCAAGGAAGGAAGCGGGTCGCGAGGCACACGCATAAGGGAAAAGGGCACAACAGAATGGGCAGCGACGTGGGGAGGAACGATGACGCGATGAAAAAAAAGAGGAATCGGGAGAAAGAAAAAAAAAATTGGATGCGAAGGGAAAACCTAAACCTAGACTTATTTATAACTTAGGTTCTATTGAATTAATCAATCCCTTCATTAATTCATTTAAATTAAGTCCTAAAATTTATCCAAAAATTTCTTATAAATGTTTAATAACTAAATTCGAATTTTAATAAATAAATTTATTTTATTTATCTCATTTTAAATTGTATTATTACATTATTAAATTATTTATTTATTTATTTATTTTTGATATATTACAAAAAAATTCTTAAAGACAACGGTTCTAAAAAACCGTTATAAAATGCATTGTTGATTATAGTTAACGACAACAGATAGTGTAAAACCGTTGTCTTTTATGTTATATGGGCACTCAAAGACAACGGTTTTGTCAAAAACCGTTGTCTTTTATCAAAATCACAATGGTTTCTTCTAAAACCGTTGTCTTTGTGGTGTTGTCTTTTAGCATTTTTGTTGTAGTGTAGACTCTAATCTAGCAACCGGGGCATATGTTTCATCATAGTCAAGTCCTTCAACTTGATTAAAGCCCCTTGCAACTAACATTGCCTTATTTCTAGTAATATTTCCTTGGTCATCTAGTTTGTTCCTAAAGACTCATCTTGTGGTAATAATGGTGTTGTCATTAGGTCTAGGAACTAACTCCCATACTTGACTCCTTTCAAATTGAGCCAATTCATCTTGCATTGCTAAGATCCAATCCGGATCAAGTAATGCATCTTTGATTGTTTTGGGCTCAATTTGAGAAATTAGAGCTATATGACTAGTGGGATCCCTATGAAATGACCTAGTCCTAACACCTTGAGATAATTCACCCACAATTTGATCTAAGGGGTGATTTTGATGAACTCTTATGGTTCTAGGAGGTGTATTAATTTGAGTTTGATCATAATTAATCTCAATCCTTTGCTCATCATCGGAATCACCTCTTACTCCCCCTTGATTCAAACCTCCCCCTTGATCATTACCCCCTAAAGTTAAATCTTGAAATTGTTGGGTAATTTCTTGATTTTCATTATTAATATCATCATCAATAGGGGATTTCCTAGGGTATGTATTGGAAGTTTCATCAAATTGGACATTTGAAGATTTCTCAATCTTTTGAGTCCTTTTATTATAAACTCTATATCCTACACTAGTGGATAAGTATCCAACTAGGATTCCCTCATCTGCTTTGGACTCAAATTTGCCTAGGTTATCTTTGGTGTTTAAAATATAAACTTTGCATCCAAAGATCTTAAAATAGTGAATTGTTGGAATTGTACCATTCCATAATTCAAATGGGGGTTTTCCTAAAAACCTATGAATTAAAGCCCTATTTTGGATATAGCAAGCGGTGTTAACCGCTTCCGCCCACAAGTAGCTAGGTAAAGAATATGCATTTAGCATAGTCCTAGCCGCTTCTTGTAGGGCACAATTTTTTTCTTTCCACAACCCCATTTTGTTGGGGTGTTCTAGGACAAGAAAACTCGTGCTTGTACTCTTGTTCTAAGGAAAAGGTTGAGAAATTAGAATTCTCAAATTCTCCACTGTGATCACTACGAACCTGGTTAATTTTGAGTTTTCTTTCATTCTCTACTCTCTTGCTAAATCCTATAATTATTCCTAGGGTTTCATCCTTATTTTTCATGAAAAATACCCAAGTAAACCTAGAGAAATCATCTACTATTACTAAGCAATATCTACTACCAATCATAGAAGGGGTACTATGGCAATCAAATAAGTCCATATGTAGAAGTTCTAAAGGTAAAGCGGTACTAAGTAAAGTTTTACCTTTGTGTGATGTTTTTGATTGTTTCCCTTATTGGCATGCATCACACATTTTGTCCTTGAGAAATTTGACTTTAGGCATCCCTTTGACTAACTTCATTTTTGCTATTTTGGCTATGTTCTTCATGTTTATGTGTCCTAGCCTCCTATGCCAAAGCCAACTCTCTTCCTCTTTTTCAATAAGACACTTAGTAGAGGTATTAGTAGCATAGGCTAAATCAACATAATATATATTTGATTTCCTAAAACCTACTAGCATGCAATCATTTAGAGTTTTATGTCTTATAAAACATTTTGAAGAATCAAAATGAACATCAAAATTTGCATCACATAGTTGGCTTACACTAAGTAAATTAAATTTAACTAATAACACTTTATGAATGGCAAGGTTGGGGGATACCTCAATTGTACCCTTTCCTAGAATCTTAAGTTTGCCACTATTACCAAAAAATACCTTTCCCTTGCTAGTGTGGTTGATAGTGGAGAATTTTCTCTCATCACCGGTCATGTGTTTTGAACATCCACTATCAACAATCCACAAGCTTGGTTCTTCTACCTATATCACATGAAAAATATAAGCCTTAGGTACCCAAATTTTAGGACCACTAGCATCAATTAGAAATTTCTTAGGGACCCAAGCCTTTCTACCCTTGCTTCTAATTATGGATCTTCTACTAACAAGGGATGTAAATGCTACCTCCTTTTCCTTAGGCCTATATCCTAGTCCGGCCTTGTTGTAAATAGCCCTTTGATCCTTAATTATCATGTCTAGGTATTTAGAGCCATTAGTAAATTTTTTTAAACATGCTCTTAGATTACCTATTTCTTTTCTCAATTCATCATTTTCATCTCTAAGGGTACATGCATCATCACAAGATGGTTCTACATTCTTAAGTGATTTAATTTGTACTTTTAGGTCCTTAATCCTAGTTTTTAATCTATTCAATGCATTTTGAAGGCATGCAATTGTCTTGTAAAGTAAATCTACCCTAGGATAGTTGTTTACCTCATCATCATCACTTGATGATGATTCATCGCTTGAGGAAGAAGATGAAGACTCCTCACTTGAGCTTTCGGCTTCTTCCTCCAAGGCCATGAGGGCTAGATTCCGAGTGGCATGACACACTTCTTCATCATCGGAAGAGTCCTCCAAGCTTAGTGTGTCCCATGTTTGAGCCACCATTGCTTCTTTCTTCTTCTTTTCCTTCTTTTCCTTCCTTTCCTTATGCTTTTTTTTTCTTTCTCCTCCTTCTTCTTTAGTTCCGGGCAATTTGGCTTGATGTGCCCTTTCTTGTTGCAACCATAACAAGTTACATTAGATGAAGAATTTGAACTATTTGAAGGCTTACCTCTTGAGGATTGGAACATCCTCCTCACATCTTTCTTGGTGAGTTTCCTTGATCTCCCACCAAACTTCTTGACGTAATGAGCCACCTTGCTTGCCGATAGCTCATCTTCACTACTAGATGAATCTACCTCGGATTCGGATGAGGAAGACACTTCTTTCTTCTTCTTATTCTTTTTGTCCTTCTTCCCTACAAAAAGAGCTATACCCTTCTCTTTGGATGAAGTGTTAGCTTGTTCGTGCAATTCAAATTCACAAAATAACTCATCTAATTTAACTAAAGAGAGATCCCTAGAGACCTTATAGGCATCTACCATTGAATCCCATAAGGTTGTTCTAGGGAAGGCTTGGAGCACATACCTTACAAGGTCTCAGTTGTCGACCTTCTTACCTATTACATGTAGTCCATTGACTACTTCTTTGAAGCGACCGTGCATTTGGCTCACAGTTTCATTTGTCTTCATGGAGAAACTTTAAAGTTGACCAATTAGGAGATCTCTCTTGGCTCTTCTTGTTTCCTTGGATCCCTCGTTGAGCTCTATCAACTTCTCCCAAAGCTCCTTTGCCGATTCAAATGGCCCCACCTTGCTTAGTTGCTCTTTTGACAACCCACATTGAAGTGTAGTTGTTGCCTTGGCGTTGGCTTGAGCCTTCTTGGCCATGTCCCTTGTCCAATCCTTGGTCTGTATGGGCGCTCCGTGTTCGTTGACCGGCTTCTCGAACCCATCTACAATGCTAAACCAATTGTCAATATCGTTCATAAGATAATACTTCATCCTACTTTTCTAGTAGCCGAAGTCATTGCCGTCGAAGAACGGAGGCCTCACCGTGCTATACCCCCTCTTGGAAAGTCATCTTGCTCCGGTTGATTATTAGATCTTCCGATGCGATCCGAGCTCTGATACCACTTGTAGGGGATCGATTGGAAGCTAGAGGGGGGGGGTGAATAGCTTGTTTTAGTTTCTACAAAGATGATTAGCGGAAGCACAAACAAAAACAATAAATAAGGAAAATAAAACACAATGCTAACACAATTTCTTTACGTGGTTCGGAGATAGCGCTCATACTCCATGGCGATCCTTAAGGTGGATCAACCCTAATCAATATCACTATGAAGCTTTCCTTTACAACAACAACCCTCCTCTTCTTACAAAGAATGAATATGGAGCTTAGAGAGAAGGAGGGGATTTAAAAGCACTAGAAAGCTTGGAAAAATTGTGGAGGCTTGAGAGTATGATCAGAGAATAAGCATTAGTCCTCAAAACCACCACAAGCCCTCTTTTTATAGAGAGAGGGTAGATTTTCCCATTGGAGCACCATCAGTCGACTGATGCACAACATCAATCGACTGATGGCGTGGTTAACGACTTCTGAATAGCCGAATTTGCGGGATTCAGAGTCATTACCTTCAATGGTACTTTCATCACTCGACTGATCCATCCATCAGTCGACTGATGGAGTGATCAGTCGAGTGATCATGGGCCGCAGTCGAGCGAGACTCTATTTTATGCCCGTGTTTAACTTGATCACCGATCGACATCGCTTTGTCACGATCGATCGACATCATCGATCGCTACGACTAAGCGATCATCGATCGTCGTGGTTTCATCACTCGATCCGAGTACGACTTGGTGATCGATACATCGTATCCGATCGATACTCATCAAGTATGAATAATTCATACTTGAATTTACACCCTAGAACTAGACTCAACCTTCTAGCTCTTCCTTAAGCCTTGCGCCCCCAGGATCCCTCCGAGTCCACGACTTGTTCATCCTTTGCGCTTTGCTTCCAAGAGCTTCATTCGGTTTTGTCATGTCTTGGATTTCCTTTTTCCAAATCGTGCTTGGACTTTACGCCGCCAAGACTACATGCTTGGGCTTACGCCGCCAAGACTTGCCTTTGGACTTCCTTTGCCAAGGTTCGTTTGGACTTAATGCCGCCAAGACAACATGCTTGGTCTTATGTCACTAAACCTTTTCCTTGGACTTCTCTTGCCAAGATCATACTTGGACTTTGCCTTTACCAAATCTTCATACTTGGATTTCCCTGTCACTTGAACACATTCACAATTAGATCACAAATTGTTGCCTAACTTAGATGATTATCCAAACATCAAAACATATAAATGCTTGGGGCATTGTTGCACCAACAGTTTATGTTAGTCAACCCCCCGGTTTCGAAAGCCTAGATAAACCCGACCATGTCCTTAGATTAAAGAAAACTCTCTATGGACTCAAACAAGCTCCTCGAGCTTGGTACGAGAGGCTTTCGATTTATCTAAAGTCCAAAGGATTTAACCAAGGCCTAGTCGATCCAACTCTTTTCGTAAAAACCATAGGTAAAGACATATTCATAGCCCGATGATATCATCTTCGGAACCACCAACTTGATTCTACTAAATGAATTCATTTTACTTATGGAAAGTGAATTTGAAATGAATTTAGTAGGTGAGTTGAGTTTCTTCTTAGGTCTACAGATTAAACAAACTAAAGATGGAATATACCTACACCAACACAAATATACTTGGGAATTAATTAAACTCTTTGGAATGCAAGACGCTAAAATTATTAATACCCCAATGGCAACGAATGTAAATATAGAAGAAGATGTAACCAAAAATTCAATTGACTTAAAATACTATAGGAGCATGATAGGGAGTCTCCTTTACTTAACTGCAAGCCAACGTGATATCTTATTTGCAGTAAGTATGTGCGCAAGGTTCCAAACCTGAGCCAAGGAGTCTCACCTAACTCTAATCAAGCGTATCCTTAGATATCTAAAGGGTACACTTAAAGTCAGTATTTGGTACCCTAGATCTACCGAGTTCGAACTAACCGGCTACTCCGACTCGGATTATGCTGGTAGTAAGCTCGAAAGAAAGAGTATGAGTGGTTGTTGTCAACTTCTCGGCTTGAGTCTAGTGAGTTAGTGCAATAGGAAGCAACACTGTGTTGCCTTATCTACCATCGAAGTCGAATACATCGCGATGGGTGAGTGTGTCACTTAGCTTCTTTGGATGAAGCACACTCTCTGAGATTTTAAGTTAGACTTTACGAACACTAAAATTCACATAGATAACATTAGCTCAATTAACCTAACTAAAAATCGAATATGTCACTCTAGGACCAAACATATAGAAGTCAAACACCATTTCATTCGAGAACATGTGGCCAACGGAGCCATACAACTCGAATATGTCGAATCAAAGTCCAACTTGGCCGACCCATTTACTAAACCCCTATCCGAAGCCAAATTCAGTCTACTAAGACGAAAATTGGACATGTGCATAGTAGAATAGGAGTTTACAAATTATATTTTCTTATTACTTTTTTTACTTTTCATGCTCATGGAACTAGCTTAGGACATACCTTAGATATCATGCACCTATAGATTTAAGGAGCCAATACATCTCACAACACATTGGACTAATGTGTTTGTGTACTTAGCCACGTAGATGGGCGTGAGATGTTAGGACCTTACTCCTGGTTCAAGATGTAGAACTAGTGCATCACCATGAAACACGGAGTATAATCATATATATTAACCGACTCTGACCAAGACTTGTTGATCCTTCATATCAATCAAGTCAAACAAGAGTTGAACATTTAATAGATGAGCTTGTTTTCAGTATATTATTTTCAAAATAATATGGAACATGATTGGACTTGAAACTTAAACTTAATACCTATATTTTCCTCTTTTTCAAAATCCCCCACTCTTTTCGATATATGGCAAAAGGGGGAGAAAAAGGCCAAAGTTAAGAGATCAATTTTTTTTAAAACTTAACTTAATACTTATTCTCATGACCAAAAGTTGAGTAAATATTTTCTTTTACTTACCTTTAACTTTAACTTTAACTTTTGCATATTTACTTAAACTTAACTACTTTAAAAAGGGAGAAAAGACCAAATTAAGAAGTCTTCTTAACTTAAATTTTTCTTACTAAGGCCAACTTTAAGTAATTTTTAATTACTTAAAGTCTTCCTAAATAGCAAACATTAAGGGGGAGGATTAAGATCTTCTTTCAAGACTCACACTCGGTCAAGAGGGAGGTTTCCTCAAGGGGGAGACTTGGAAGAAAATCTCTACTACTCCTACTTAATCTTCATTATTCTTCGTGGATACTTTTCTTCATGCATGTTATTTCCTTAACTTTGTATATGGGTTTGTCATAGATCAAAAAGGGGGAGATTGTTGGTGCAGTAGGCACCTAAGTCGAACCTAAGTTTTGATTATAGCAAACAATACAAAGTAAAGCTCATATCATTATCTCACGAGCTAAATCAAGTGTGTAGAAAAGTGTTAAAGCTGGAGCTGAAGGCTAGCGACACCTAGAGGAAGCCGCGGTGGTCGGGCGACACTCGAGTGACTTTGGAGGGAGGCGAAGGAATCGAGTGGAAGGTCGGAAGCAAGAGCTACAAAGTAAGTATCGAGGTAAGCTCGTGTATGTGAGCGTAAGTGAGGTTGTATCCTCCTTACGGGGATGGTCTTAAGCGTAGATCCAACAAAAGACATCCCATGGATAGTCTAGGTCGAGATCAGACGGTCGGTGGCCGTTGAAATTATGTTTTTTTTAAGCTAACTTGTGATGTCAGCTAGCATCAGTCGACTGCCCGCAAGAGCCCCTCGACTGCTTGAAATCAGTCGACTGCTGGGTTTTGTGACTCGATTGGTGCTGCCATCAATCGACTGATGATGACCATCAGTCGACTGATGGTCAAGGATCAGCTTCGAGGAGTCAAGCCTTATCACCTCATTTCAAGGGACTTGGTGCCTAAATTTGATTGGCTGAAGATCCCCTTGAGAAGGGACTCAAAGGCTATAAAAGGAGGGCTTCTCCTAGGGTTTTATCATCAATTCCAAGTGCTCAAATGTGCTCGTGTTACGCTACTCTTCTACAATGATCTTACGACGATGACGTGCTTTCTCTTCTCCGACAACAAGGGCTTAAATCTCATTCTTCTATATGTTGTTGGTATATTGTTATTTTATTTCTTACTTATCGAGCTTTAATCATAACAAGGAGAGGGGGAGTGCCCCTCTATCTTGAGCTTTCTTGTATCGATTGTTTTGTCGCTTACTCCTACCTCTAACGAGGAGGAGTATTTTTAGTGCTTTGCCCTCTGTACGCGGTCTAGGAATATTAGGGCCTTGGAGTAGTAGCCGAAGGCTACGAACCAAGTAAAAATTCTATTGTCTCTTTTGTTTGATTTTATCTTCCGCTGTGTATACTCGTGTTTTAACGAACAAAATGAACGAAAGTGTTTATCTCTATTCACCCCCCTCACCCCCCCTCTAGCGATCCGCTCGATCCAACACTTTGGGAATCCAAAATTGGTTCAGTCCAACTTGTTTGACTAAGCTAGTTTTAAAAACCCAAGCTTGAACTTGACCCTTAGCATTTCTATTAAACAAGGACATGTATGATCTATTTGTGTCCTTAGCATTGTATCTGAGTCCGGACTTATTGTACATGGCTCATTGAGACCCAATCATCATGTTGAGATACTTGGAGCCCGAAGTAAACCTTTCCAATGATCCGATTAGAACTTCTAGTTGCCTTTTTAGGACTGAGTTCTCTTCCTCAAGCTTTGCAACTTGAGTTGAGTCTCTATCCTTAGCTTGGCAAGTTGAAGTCTTTGAGTTGACTTGCTCCTTAAGTACTTGAACTTCCTCAAGAAGCGAGTCGCCTCGATTCTCAAACTTGGCTAGTTTCCTACCTAAGATGCAATAATATTATATAATTTATCTTCTAGGGGAGAAGTTACCTCATTAGAACCTTCGAAAACAGATGCGGATCCGTGGCTTCTCTCGGACTCAGACTCAGATTCAGACTCTTGTCTTGACTCGACTTCGGACTCATCAGTCGTCGTGAGTGCTACGAAGCATGTCGTTGATATTTTCACACCCGACTCTTCTGATGATGACTTTTCCAAGTTTGCCTCAGATGCTTTCTTTCTTTTTATTTTCCTCAATTTGGATTTCTTTCCTTTTTTGTTCATTCATTCCATCAAAACTAAACCATTCTTAGGTTGACTCAAGTTAGCTTGTTCATGCAATTTAATTAATTTGTCCCATAATTCTTTAGAATTTTGAACCAGCCCGACTTGATTGAGCTCGTCATTTGTAAGTCTGCATTGCAAGGTGTTTAAAGCCTTGTAATCGACTTGAGCCTTTTTTCTAAAATTTGCGGTCCATTTCTCCGGATTTAACAATTCACCCGAGTCGTCTACCGGAGCTACGCACCCTTTCCTAATCGAAAACCAAACCTCTAGGTCGGTTTTCAGAAAATACTTCATTCACCTCTTCCACGAGGGAAAATCCTCTCCGTTAAAGAGAGGAGGGTGAATGGTGCTTAGACGCTCTAAATGCGATATTATTCAATTACATTTAAATTAATTAAAATTTAGAATTATTCCTAGAGTTGTTTAAATAAAAAATTATTCTAAATGCAAGAATTAATAAAGATTTTCTTAGATGTAGAAAATTAATAAAAATTTCTAAAACACAGAAAATTAATAAATAATTTCCTAAATGCAAAAAATTAATAAATACTTTGCTAAATCAAGAAAATTAATAAATATTTTGCTAAATGCAGAAAATTAATAAATACTTTCTTAAATACAAAAAATTAATAATTAACCAGATATGTAGAAAATTAATTTAATTAAGTAAATATGTAACAAATTAATTTAATTAAGCAAATATATAGAAAATTAATTTAATTAACTAAATATACAGAAAATTTAATTAACTAAATATGCCGAAAATTAATTAACTAAATATGCAGAAAAATTAATTAATTAAATATGCAAAAAATTTAATTAAATAAATATGCAGAAAAAATTAATTAACTAAATATGCAGAAAAATGTAATAACAATTTTTTAATTGAAAAAAATGTATTAACAATTTTTTAAATGTAGAAAAATATATTAATAATTTTTTAAATGTAGACAAATTTATTAACAATTTTTTAAATGCAGAAAAATGTATTCTAGCAATTATTTAATGCAGGAAAAATATTCTTGTAATTATTTAATTGCAGAAAAAATATTCTAGCAATTATTTAATGAAGAAAAAATATTCTAAAAATTATTTAATGTAGGAAAAATATTCTAGCAATTATTTAATGTAGAAAAAAATATTCTAAATTATTCTAAAATAAGAAAAAGTATTCTAAATTATTCTAAAGCAAGAAAAAATATTCTAAATTATTCTAAAGCTAGAAAAAATGTTCTAAATTATTTTAAAGCTAGAAAAAAATAATCTAAAGCTCACGATAGTGGTTGCACCAACTCGGAGCGCACCCGTTCTGATACCAATTGTAGGAACGTGTTTCTTTGAGAGAGGAGGGTGAATCTCGGAGGTTAAAAAATTATATTTAAATTATTAAAAACAATTAGAATATTTTTTAAAACTATTGTGAGTATACAGCGGAAATGAAAAATACTAACACTTTATTTTACTTGGTTCACAACCCTAATTGGTTTGCCAGTCCAAGGCTCGTAGCTCTTCTGAGAGCTACCTCGATGGGCAATCACTAAATGCCCTCCGACTCGAGAACTCTCGGCTTCGTAGAGTTTCGCTTTTTACAAATATAGAGATGGGTAACACACTACCCACTCTTGAATTTAAGTACACAAGCGAAAAAAAATGAATTAAAGTACAAGCACTTTATACCGACACTAAAAGAATTGTTGAAGTAGGCTCAGAGTGTTAGAATATCGCCTTGATGTGGAAAGTAAGCTTTTGTGGACGAGCAAGGATTTCGACAACACTTAGACGTAGTTCGAATTGATTCCTCGGATCTAGTCGAACACTTGTTTTATAAACCTTTTTCAGTCGACTAGAATGTCTTTCAGTCAACTCCACATCAGCCTGTCGATTAGGAACTTTTGGTCTTCTAGTCGACTGAAACCTCTCCAGTCGACTCTAGATCACCTAGCTCCGCATTGAAAATTTTGCCTCTTCAGTCGACTCAAACTTGTAGGATCGATGAGGTGTGGTGTAGGCCGGCTAGAGGGGGGTGAATAGCTCTCTTTCGTTGGATGACGGAATTCGCTCGTCTACAAAGAAGCTAGCGCAACGGAAACAAACAAGACAAGCAAATAGAAATAAGAATACAAACAATGCTAACACCGAAATGTAGCGTGGTTCACGGCTATGCTGCTAATCCATGGTCCTCGATTCGTCCTCGGTGAATCACTCCGCAACCAAATCACTATCGGTCTCTCCTTTGCACTAAGCTAGGTGGAGGTAACCCTTACAACTTAAGCGCACTCCTTCTTTTACAATAGATGTGAAAGAAAACTAATAGAAGAAGTTTGAATCTTGTGGAGCACTTGGATGGTCACTTAGAGCATAAGCATTAGGCATCCACAAGCCCACACCCTCTCTTTTTATAGAGAGGGTTGATTTCTTCCCGTTGGCCGCCACCAGTCGACTGTCGCCCTTGGCAGTCGACTGTTGCCACTTCAATGGCCTCCTAACACGTCAGATCCCGACTGTTGTAGTCCAACAGAACACTTGGCAGTCGACTGATGGATTCATCAGTCGACTGCTGCCTCCGTAGTCGACTGCCCAGTCGGCTATGAGCGGTTCTATTCCCGCGACATCCTCTGGCAGTCGGCTGTCATTCCGTGGCAGTCAACTATTGGGCATAAACCCATCAGTCTGATACCAGTCGAACCGCGTTCAACTCAGAGTAGTCGACTGCCATTTCATGGCAGTCGACTGGTGCCGTGTGAAACTCAAACTTAACATTCATTTGAGCTTCCGACAGTCGGGTAAACCTCAACCCTTGTGGTGGAGCCTTCGACACTCAGCCATTCGGCCAAGTTCACCTAATGAGCTACTTACAATTCACTCATTCTCTCATTTCACTCGAAGTCCCTCGCCGAAGCTCTCTTCGTTCGCGGCCACATCCCTCGGCAGCATCAGGCGCACGACTCTGCAATGCTCCTTCACGTCTCTTGCCTCCGAAGTCTGCTTCCTTGGCTTCGCTTCAAGTCATCTCGTCCGGCGGTCCCTTGGCAGCATCAAGCACACGACTCTGCAATGCTCCTTCTCTGACTCAAGCACGAGGTAGTGAGTGGTGAACCCACCAAGGCTCCATGTGCGAATTACTAAGTCCTGCAAGACTCCAACGCACATATCAAACCATAATAACAACCTAACTTAAACCCTTTGCCACACACATCAAAACCATATCAGGGCAAGAGATTGCCCTAACAATCTCCCCCTTTTCGATGTGTGGCAATCCGTTTAAGTTAGGTAAAAATATTTGATAAAATATTAAGAAAGGAAGCATGTGAATAAACATGATTAGCAACTCTCCCCCTTAATACATGAAACTCCCCCTAAATATATTCCCCCTTACTTAAACATATAGTTTTCTCCTCCTTTGACACCATCAAAAAGATTAAACAAAGTTTATATATCATGACATCAAGTATATGTAGGGTATCAGTACAATTGGCCGGCTAGAGGGGGGTGAATAGCCTTCGTTCGTTGGATGTCGTAATTTGCTCGTCTACAAAAGATTAGCACAAGCGGAATATGCAAATAAAGACAAGCAAATAGAAGTTACAAGAAAACAAACGCTAACAAGAAGATGTAATGTGGTTCACGGCTACGCCGCTAATCCACGATCCCGATTCGTCCGAGGTGAATCACTCCTTCAAAGCCAATCCAATATTGGTCTCTCCTTTGCACCAAGCTAGGTGGAGGTAACCTTTACAATCAAGATCACTCTTCTACAATGGAATGAAGATTAGAGCAAGTAAAAGAGTGGAAAATCGTTTAGGGCACTTTGGGAGTAGTTGGGCGTTCAAGCATTAACCCCCCAAAGCCCCATCCCCTTCCTTTTTATAGAGGAAGAGGGATGGCACCCATCGCTTTCGGATTCCATCCAGCGGTATTATCGATCGGTGATGGCACCCATCGATCGGCCCGATGTCAATCGGTCGAGTCCTCAATAGTCGACTCCACTCTTCCGTACGGCGTGCCATCGATCACCGCCGTCCGCGATCGGTCAACTCATCGATCGGTGATCAACTTGATTCAGCTGACTTAGACCAGTCGATCGAACCATCGACTCAGAGCAGTCGACTACCATGACATAGCAGTTGACTGGTGTCGGGAAAACTCATCCGACACTTGGCCAAATGGCCAAGTTTCACCTAAGAGCTACCCTTCCCGGGTTACAATCGCTCACTCTCATCCCTCGGAGTCCCTCGCCTTCGAAGTTCTCTTCGTTCGCGGCCACGTCCCTCGGCAGCATCAGGCGCACGGCTCTGCAATGCTCCTTCGCGTCTCTTGCCTCGAAGTCTACTTCCTCCGGCTTCACTCCAAGCTCCTCGTCCGGCGGTCCCTCAGATGCTCCAAGCGCACGGCTTCCGCAAAGCTATCCTTCACCGACTCAAGGCACGAGTCATGAGATGTGAAACTCGCCACGCCTCCATGTGCGAATTACTAAGTCCTGCATGACTTCAACGCACATATCAAATCAACATATCAAACTAACTTAAACCCTTTGCCACACCATCAAAACCATATTACGGCAAGAGATTGCCCTAACAATCTCCCCCTTTTTGATGTGTGGCAATCCGTTTAAGTTAGGTAAAAACATTTGATATAAATTTTAAAGGAAAGAAGCATGTAAACATAATCATGATATAGCAACATGCAACTCCCCCTTAATCCATGAAACTCTCTATGCAAATTTTCTCCCCCTATCATATATTTCTCCCCCTAAAATAATTAACTTAAACATAATTATTTCTCCCCCTTTGACACCATCAAAAAGATTAACACTAAGTTAAAAGCACATGACATCAAGTCTAATAGAAAGAAAATACCACAAGTTGAATTAAAATCGGAATTCAGCCTTTACTGGTCTGATATTCAGGTCATCAGTCGATCGTTCGGACTACTACCGATCGCACATTATTCGAGATTCGATTTGGTGAATTTCAGAAATGCGTTAAAAATTCCAGAAAATTCGAAAAATCATGAAATTTGGGGAACACATTTCTTTTAAGTATATCTATCAGTGAAAAATATGTTTTCATGAAAAATCATTATATTTCCACGTATTTGCCAAAAATCCAAAAGCTTTAAAAACTACTAGGTTTTTGATCATAAGAGTATCCATTTTAACACCTAGTCTTGCATCCAATTGTTTCAAAACATGAATACATAGATTTTAGATTAATAAATTGTTTTGAAAACATATGAAATATCCAACCATGATCTTTGGGCAATATGTCTATGAATTAAACATAAGCCTTCCCCATGATTGGTCTATTATTGCTATGTTGATACTTTAAATGACCATCTAAATGCCATAGGCATTAGTGGACATTTGTATCATCCTAACATCTCACCCATGTTATGTTTGCAATCAAGTTAGCCTATAGTGAGTGTGAGATGCATCCTAGGGGGTATTTGTATATACTTAACCAACATATTCATGCAATTCTATCAAGGTTAAGTATCACCCTAACAATCCTCATGATCATAATGACATATATGAATGAATTACACATTATGATCATTAAATACATGTATTCATCAATTTTTTTTTTAATCATGCATTAGGTATTATATGATAATAAGCAAAGTATCACCTAAAGCATGATTCAACCCTATTTCCCATGATTACGTGCCAAATATTAAAATCATAAATCATGATTTCAAGCATACATAGCAATTACATTAATTATCATGATTTAAGCATTATTATCTATTTATGGGCACGTTATCATCACCCAACACTATTCTAAACATGTTGTCCCGTCATCCTAAGTCAACCAAAATATGATATAGGTTAGGTCCATGTGGTTGACTACCCTAGGGTCATTCTAACCCTTAAGGATGGATTTTGGAACCCAAAATAAGTTCTTTCCTATTGGGTTCACTAGATATTCCTTGGGGATCCATTTTCTAGCAATTACTTTCTTTTTATCTTGTCCCCTAGCTATTAGGCATTTGTAGGCCTTTTCATTTTTCTTTTCCTTATATCCTAGGCCTTTTTTGTTGAAGCTAGCTCTTTGGCTCCCTATGATCATATTTAATGTGTTGAAGCCAATTGTGAATTTCTGTAGGGCTTTGGTTAAATAATCTACCTTTTCCCTTAAAGCCCTATTTTCCTCTATGCATGCATCATTAACATCCAAAGGCATATAGTCATGTGAGCATGCATCATCATGGCAAGAAGAAACATTATCATTTAAGCATACTTTTTCTAGTTTATTTTCTAAATCCTTAATTTGATCTAGCATGCTTTTGTTCTTCTTCTTAGCTCTAAATAAATCCCTAGTTAAGCTAGAAACTATGGAAACTATTTTCTTAGGAGAAGCATTCGTTACCATAGTTTCCATATCCTCTTCTTCTTCTTCGGATGAGGAGGATGTAGAAGCTCCCCCTTCATTTGAGCTCTCCCCACTTGTGCTTGATTCTTCATTTGAGGAGGAGGAGCAATCCGAGTCATGAAGAGCCATTAGTGCTAGGTTGGAATAGACGTGCTCTTCTTCTTCGGATGAGGATGAAGAGGCAAGGTCATCCCATGTCTTGGCTTTGAGTGCCATGACCTTCCCTTTTCCTCTTGCCTTCTTTTCTTCTTCTTTTCTCTTGCTCCCCTTCTTCTTCCTCTTTTCTTCCTTCTTTTTCTTCTCTTCCTTGCTTTTGTTTAGGAGGGGACAATTGTCCCTTATGTGCCCCTCTCCTTGGCAATTGTAGCATATGACCTTCCCCCTCGGTCTTCTATTCCTATCATGAGATTTATCAAATCTAAAATTCTTAAATGCACGTCTTACCTTCCTCACCATGTAGGCTTCTTCCGTGCTGTCCATGGAGGAGGAGGAGGAGGCTTCATCATCGGAGGAGGAGGAGGGGATCTCTATCTTCTTCTTCCCCTTGTTTGCTATCAAAGCTACTCCTCTTGAGGGTTGAATTCTAGGCTCTTCTTGTATTCCTTCAAGCCTAGTTTCGTGGAGCTCCATTGTTGAGAAAAATTCCTCCAAGGTACTTACTTCCAAGTTCTTGGAGATGTAAAATGAGTCCACCATGGAGCTCCATTTTGAGGACCGGGGAAAGGCATCTATGACCTTCATTACCATATCCCGGTTTGATAGCTTCTCACCTACACTTGTTAGCCCAATTAATATTTCTTTAAATCTAGAATGTAGGGAAGTTACCTTTTCTCCCTTTTCTAATTTGATGTTTGATAGTTGGGAGCGGAGGAGGTCTCTTCTTGCTAGCTTAGCCTCCGAGGTACCTTCATGAAGCTCCACTAGCTTCTCCCACATCTCCTTAGCACTAGAACATTCCCCTATCCTATTGACTTCTTGTTGGGGGAGGACATTGTATAGGTGGTGCTTGGCCTTTGAATTTGCCAAGTATTCTTCTCTTTGCCTCTTGCTCCACCTAGATTTCTCCAATGGCTCCCCATTTTCGTTCCTGGGCAACTCGAAACCGTTTTCCATTATTAAAAGGATTTCAAAGTCGGTTTCGAAGAATACCTCCATTCTCTTTTTCCACCAAGAGAGTTCGCCGTCGAACTTCGGTGGATGGATATTTGAGCCGGCCATTTTGAAAATTTGCTTGTTGTGGCGGTTAGTCCTCGACAAGCTTAACCTGGCTCTGATACCACTTGTAGGGTATCGGTACGATTGGCTGGCTAGAGGGGGGTGAATAGCCCTCGTTCGTTGGATGTCGTAATTTGCTCGTCTACAAAAGATTAGCGCAAGCGGAATATGCAAATAAAGACAAGCAAATAGAAGTTACAAGAAAACAAACGCTAACAAGAAGATGTAACGTAGTTCACGACTACGCCGCTAATCCACGATCCCGATTCGTCCGAGGTGAATCACTCCTTCAAAGCCAATCCAATATTGGTCTCTCCTTTGCACCAAGCTAGGTGGAGGTAACCTTTACAATCAAGATCACTCTTCTACAATGAAATGAAGATTAGAGAAAGTAGAAGAGTGGAAAATTGTTTAGGGCACTTTGGGAGTAGTTGGGCGTTCAAGCATTAACCCCCCAAAGCCCCATCCCCTTCCTTTTTATAGAGGAAGAGGGTTTCTTCCCGTTGACACAGGAAGCGATCGGTGATGGCACCCATCGGTCGGGTCCTGTAACCGTGCCCAATAATGGCGCTTTCCACGCGTTGGATTCCATCCAGCGGTATTGGCATCGATCGGTGATGGCACCCATCGATCGTGATGTCAATCGATCGAGTCCTCAGCGGTCGACTCCATCTCATTCCGTGCGGTGCCGTGATCGATCGATCAGCCATCCCTTAGCGGTCGGATCAACTCATCGATCGTGACCATGCCGTGATCGGTGATCAACTTGATTCGGTGACTTAGACCCGGTCGATCAAACCATCGACTCGGAGCGATCGACTACCATGACATAGCGATCGGCGGTGTCGGAAAACTCATCGACACTTGGCCAAATGGCCAAGTTTCACCTAAAACCCTTCGGGTTACAATCGCTCCTCTCATCCTCGGAGTCCCTCGCCTTGAAGTTCTCTTCGTTCGCGGCCCGTCCTCGGCGACATCGGAGCGGCTCTGCAATGCTCCTTCGCGTCTCTTGCCTCGAAGTCTACTTCCTCCGGCTTCACTCCAAGCTCCTCGTCCGGTGGTCCCTCGGATGCTCCAAGCGCACGACTTCCGCAAAGCTATCCTTCACCGACTCAAGGCACGAGTCATGAGATGTGAAACTCGCCACGTCTCCATGTGTGAATTACTAAGTCCTGCACGACTTCAACGCACATATCAAATCAACATATCAAACTAACTTAAACCCTTTGCCACACCATCAAAACCATATTACGGCAAGAGATTGCCCTAACAGTATAGAGAGAAACAAAAATTAAAATCAGTCAAAACCTGATAAAAATCAGGTTACTGTGCTCATTTACAATCCATCAGTCGACTGCTATCAGTATGGCAGTCGACTAGCACAATGAATTCCGAATTTCTGATTTTCTGGACAAATTTCAGAAATGCACTATAAATTCCAAAAAATTATAAAAATAGTGAAATTTGAAGAACACATTTCTTTTAGGGTTCTTTATCAATGAAAAATAGTTTTCCAAGAAAAATAATTATATTTTCAGAGATTTTCCAAAAATCCAAAAGCTTTGAAAACCACTAGGTTTTTATCATGTTAGTATCCATTTTAACACCTAGTCGTGCTTTGGATTGTTTCAAAATATGAACACACAGATTTTTAGGTGAGAATTTGTTTTGAAAACATATAAAATATCCAACCATGATCTTTGGGCAATATGTCTATAAATTAAACATAAGCCTTCCCCATGATTGGTCTATTATTGCTATTTTGATACTTTAAATGACCATCTAAATGTCATAGGCATTAGTGGACATTTGTATCATCCTAACATCTCACTCATGCTATGTTTTCAATCAATGTAGCCTATGGTGAGTGTGAGATGCATCCTAAAGGTATTTGTATATACTTAACCATTATTTTCATGCAATTCTATCAAGGTTAAGTATCATCCTAACAATCCACATGATCATAAATATACATATGCATTGATTTTATATTATGATCATGAGACAAATGTATTCATCAAATTGTGATCATGCATTAGGTATTACATGATGATAATAAGGTAAATATCACCTAAAGCATGATTTATCTATATATAGGTGCATTATCATCACCTAACACTATTTCAAAAATGTTGTACTGACATCCTAAGTCAACCAAAAATATGATATAGGTGAATTCCATATGGTTGACTATCCTAGGGTTTTCCTAACCCTTAAGGATGGATTTTGGAACCCAAAATAAATTCTTTCCTATGGGGTTCACTAAATACTCCTTAGGGATCCATTTTCTAGGTATTACCTTCTTTTTGTCTTGACCCCTAGCTATTAGACATTTATAGGCTTTTCATTTTTCTTTTCCTTATAACCTAGGGCTTTCTTGTTGAAGCTTGCCCTTTGGCTCCCAATTATCATGTTAAGGGTATTTGAGCCTATTGTAAATTTTTCTAGGGCCTTGGTCAAATAGTCTACCTTTTCCCTTAGAGCCCTATTTTCATTCATACATGCATCACTAACATTAAATGACATATATTCATGTGAGCATGCATCATTTAAGCTAGAAGAAATATTATCATTATCATTTAAGCATGTTTTTTCTAGCTTATTTTCTAAATCCTTAATTTGATCTATCATGCTCTTATTTTTCTTCTTTGCTCTAAATAAATCCCTAGTTAAGCAAGAAACCATGGAAACTATCTTCTTGGGAGTTAGATTTGTTACCATAGCTTCCATGTCTTCTTCTTCTTCGGATGAGGAGGGTGAAGAAGCTCCCCCTTCACTAGAGCTCTCCTCACTTGTGCTTGATTCTTCATTTTCGGTGGAGGATGAGTCTAGGTCGTCAAAGGCCATCAATGCCAAATTTGTGACAAAGACATTTTCTTCCTCGGATGATGATGAGGAGGAGGAGGAAGGGTCATCCCAAGTCCTTGCTTTTAATGCCTTTGCCTTCCCTTTTTCTTTGGCCTTCTTCTCTTCTTCTTTCTTCTTCTTTCTTCTTCTTGCTACCCTTCTTCTTCTTCTTTTCTTCTTTCTTTCTCTTCTCCTCCTTGCTCTTGTTCAAGAGGGGACAATTGTCCCTTATGTGTCCCTCTCCTTGGCAATTGTAGCAAATAATCTGCCCCCTAGGTCTTCTACTCCTATCATTAGATTTATTAAATCTAAAACCTTTTAATGCATGCCTTACCCTCCTTACCATATAGGCTTCTTCCGTGCTATCCATGGAGGAGGAGAAAGATGCTTCATCGGAGGAGGATGGGATCTTCATCTTCTTCTTCCCCTTGTTGGCCAAAAGTGCTACTCCTCTTGAAGGTTGAAATCTGGGCTCTTCTATTATTCCTTCAAGTCTTATTTCTTGGAGCTCCATGGTTGAGAAGAACTCCTCCAAGGTGCTCACTTCTAAATTCTTGGACATGTAGAAGGAGTCCACCATTGAGCTCCATTTCGATGACGGGGGAAAAGCATCAATTGCTTTCATGAGCATGTCCCAGTTCGAAAGTCTTTATCCTACACTCGTTAGCCCAATTAAAATTTCTTTGAATCTAGAATGTAAGGAGGTTACCTTTTCTCCCTTTTCAAGCTTGGTATTTGATAGTTAGGAGCGGAGAAGATCTCTTCTTGCAAGCTTGGCCTCCGAAGTGCCTTCATGAAGCTCTACTAGCTTCTCCCACATCTCCTTGGCACTTGCACACTCCCCTATCCTATTCACTTCTTGTTGAGGGAGTACATTGTAGAGGTGGTGCTTGGCCTTTGAATTTGCCAAGTATTCTTCTGGGAGCCATTGAATACTTAGCAACATGTAACTGGAACCCCCATCTTCATTCCTAGGAAATTCGAAACCGTTTTCCATAATTAAAAGAATTTCAAAGTCGGTTTCGAAAAATACCTCCATTCCCTTTTTCCACCAAGAGAATTCACCTTCAAACTTTTGTGGGTGAATGTTGGAGCTGGCCATTTTTGAATGTGCTTGTTGTGGCGGTTAGTCCTCGACAAGCTTTACTTGGCTCTGATACCACTTGTAGGATCGATGAGGTGTGGTGTAGGTGTAGGGATGTATACTGAAAAGTCTACCTTTTGTATGAACATCTTTATTTTGAAATAAGAATCACATGATCATTGTTTGCATATTTACATGGTTATGCAATATTGTCTAATACATTACATTATAGATAACATGGTGTGTGGTGTCACACGGGAGATAATGTTATCGACTCCTTGTAAAGTAAAAGTAAAGGCTCACAACCGAGATGGCTTTGGACAAACCATCGGAATGGTTGTAGTGTGATTTGGTATTGGTTTGTCTTGACCATAGAATCACACTAGTGCACTTTGTGTGTATTGAGTAGGACCGACATAGAGGTGATTCGATTTATTGCTGACTACATAATCAAATCGGACCTCAGATATTATTTTGTACATGCTCTTAATCCCGATATAATAATGGGCATATATACTTATTAGTCATCTCTTTGATTTACCAATGAGCGAGATTTATAGATTAAATCGATAGACTCGGTAAGTTGGGAGATGATATTATTTATATGGTGTGCCGTTGATTATAGGAGGAAACTGTGTCCTATATATTAGGATGATGATGTCCCCTTGAAGAGCTCATAAGGTTCATCATGTAAACCCTGCAGGTGGACTTGGTCCGGCATGATGAAAAGGTTGAGTGGTACTACTCAAGGAGTTAGATGTTGATTAATTAATTGTCAGTAAATTAATTAATCGACAGACATTCGAGATCTTAAACAGGGGGAGAAAATGTACAAATAATATATGGAGCCCATATTATCATATGGGGGTTGGTGAGGTAGATCAATGATAATCCTTTAGTGGATTGGATTATCATTAGTGGATCAGACTTTATGTGGGCTTGTTCCATGGGTGCCCAAGATCCAACTCCTCCTCATGGTCCCTAATGTAGCCTATTAACACCTCATGAAGCTTAGATCCAATGGATAGAAACAAAACTCTAGATCCAAAGGTAGAGATTAAATCTCTAGATCCGACGGTTGAGATTAAATCTCTAGATCCGATGGTTGAGATTAAATCCCTAGAACCAATGGAGGAGATTAAATCATGACTTATCCCTAACTCTATAAAAGGAGGGCAAGGGGGTTGGCGTGAGGAATATCCAAGAGAGCTAGGGTTTTGGGCGGCAAAAAATCAATCCTAGTTGAGATAGGATTAGGGTTAGGGTTTGGAGGCTTGGGCGACACCAAATAAGGAAGGTGATTGTTTTTCCTTTCTTCTTCCTTCTCCATTGGACGACGTCCAACACCTTTCCAGCCCTTGGCCGGCACCCAAAAGGCTCTATTCCCTTCTCCTTAGGTAGTGGAAACAAGATATAGGGCTTCCCTTTGTGTCTTGGCCGAATTCCACCACAAACTCCTCCTCCTAGTTGGCCGGCGGCAAGGATCTATTTGTTCCTTGTTGGTTGGTTTTAGGGAGGAGAAGAACCTTGTTTCTATTCTTCCTCTTGCTTTGGGAGAACAAGGAAGAAAGATTTGCGATCTAGGAGCTTTGACTTTTGGTAGAGCGTCACCCACACGACGTCCGAAAGGAGGAAGGTCATACATTAGAAGATCGAGAGGTATATCGATTCTCTAATCTTTATATGTTACATGTTTGTATTTGTTTTTCAACTATGAGCATTATATAAATCTGTATATGGCTAAATAATACTTGGATCCCGAGCATAAACACAAAAACTAGCGATTCGGACATCGTCTATTCCGTGGCTGCTCGTAGAATAGAGGATGGTCGCTTGAACAACGAGTTTGTTCAAGTGACCTCTCTAAACGAATAGCACGATGATGACTTGGTTATTTGGGCAATCCCTTTTGTCTAGGATTAATTTTTTTTTAATCCGGGGACATCAATGGGATCGCCATGAACAAGCTACCGAGGTGAAGTGGGAAGCAAAGCTTCCCCTCACGAACTTGATAAACAAAACCCTATAATTGGTATCAGAGCTTCCGAGCAAAACCTTCAATTGGTATCAGAGCCAAGGTTTTGTTGGTGCAGTAGGCACCTAAGTCGAACCTGAGTTTTGATTATAGAAAACGATACAAAGTTAAACTTATGTCGTTATCTCACGAGCTGAATCGAGTGTGCAGAAGATTGCTAAAGCTGGAGCTGAAGGCTAGCGACACCTGGAGGAAGCCGGGTGGTCGGGCGACACTTGAGTGACTTCAGAGGGAGTCAAAGGAATCGAGTGGAAGGCCGGAAGAAAAAGCGACATGGTAAGTATCGAGGTAAGCTCGTGTGTGCGAGCGTAAGTGAGATCGTATCCTCCTTACGAGGATGGTCTTAAGCGTAGATCCGACCAAAGACATCCCATCAATGGTCTAGGTCGAGATCGGACGGTCGAAGGCCGTCGAAATAATATTTTCTTTGAGCTAACTTTGCCTTGCAGCTAGCATCACGATCGCTTGAGGACTCGAGCGCCTTCATCGATCAGTTTATCACAAGACTCAAACTGATGCTACCATCAGTCGACTGATGATGGCCATCAGTCGACTGATGGTCAATGATCAGCTTCGAGGAGTCAAGGCTTATCACCCCATTTCAAGGAGGTTTTATGTCCATTTGTGATTGGTTGAAGACCCATTCGATGAGGGGCTCAAAGGCTATAAAAGGAGGGCTTGTCTTAGGGTTTTTCATCAATTAAAAAGGCTTCCAAGTGCTTCCGATACGCTCCGACTCTCTGACATCCCTACGACGAAGCACTGCCGAGACGACGACTAGAGGTTCAACCTCCAACCTTTGAAGTCGTCGGTAACAAAAGTTTAAATTGTATTTCAGTTTATTTTTTTTAGTAAAGCTTTCATTATAACGAGGAGAGGGGGAGTGTCCCTCTACCTCGAGATTTTGTCATTTTGTGTATCCGTCTAACTCCTACCTCCAACGAGGAGGAGTTCTTTAGTAGTTTGCCCTCCGTACGTGGTCAAGGAACACTAGGGCCTTGGAGTAGTAGCCTTCGGCTACGAACCAAGTAAAACCCTTGTGTCTATTGTCTCTCTTGTTTTGTTTTTATCTTCCTCTGTGTCTACTCGCATTTTAACGAACGATTTTGAACAAAAAATTTCTATCGCTATTCACCCCCCCTCCAGCGATCCGCTCGATCCAACAATTGGTATCAGAGCCGGGGGCGCTCAGATTCGGTGCAACCACCAATCGAGCAATTTTCTTTTCATATTTATTGTTTTAATATTTCTCCCACACTACTAATCCAAGACCAAGTCTTGGTATATAGTTTTTGGTTGTGTTTTTTGCAAGTACTAATCGCCTTCGGAGTACCTCACGATCAAACGAGCATAACTTTTGCTACAAGGGGACTCACGAAACGATCTACCCACCAAATCGAAGCTCTCTGAGAGATCTACACTTATTATGAGGGTTTACCCCTGTAACAAGCTGTTTTCATCCTCAAAAATCGACGTTTAGTAGCCTTTCGGGGACATCGAAGGTTGTGAGTACTTACTTTTTATTTAGTTTCTTATTTCTTTGCTTAACTTTCTATTTCTCGTTTGTTTCTTTTTATTTCCCGCACCACTAATCCAAGGCAAAGTCTTGGAACCCTTTTTCGTGTTTTTTGTATTTTTTTTGTGCAAGGTTTTCCTTCCAAATGGCCCATCTCGAGGGTTTTAGCACCGTCCGACCTCCGTTTTACAACGGAGATGACTTCCGTTATTGGAAGGGTCGGATGGAATGCTTTCTTAAAACCCAAATCGAGATGTGGATCATAATCCAAATGGGATTCACACTTCCGACTAACGAAGTGGGTGAATCCTTGGATTATGACCAATGGACCATTGCGACAAAAAGACAAGTCGAAGCCGACGCTAAGGCAACTCAAATCCTTCAATACGGCCTATCCAAGGAGGAGCTAAATCGCGTCGGTCCCTTCATAAGCGCAAAGGATCTTTGGACAAAACTAGTGGAGCTACACGAAGGGACCGATGAAGCCAAGGTATGTAAGCGTGATCTTCTATTCAATAAACTATAATCTAAAAATGCAGGAACACGAGTCCGCGACGTAACTCCACGCCCGTGTCCAAGACATAGTCAACAACCTACACGCAATCGGGCAAAAGGTCGAAAACTGCGACCTTATAAGGTATGTCCTAAACTCTTTTCCGAGGACTACCTTGTGGGCATCCATGGTCGATGCTTACAAGGTCTCCAAGGATCTTTCTAAACTTAGGTTAGATGAACTCTTTTCTGATTTCGAACTTCATGAGCAGTCTAACTCGGAACCCGAGAAGGGTATTGCAATTTTTGCAGGTTCGAGGAAGAAAACCGCAAGCAAGCCACCCCCGAAGGAAGAAGGGGATGAGTCGGATTCGGAGGTCGACTCGGAAATGGAAGCCGAACTAGTCAACCTAGTTCGGAGGATAGTCAAGGGCCGAAAACAAGCCGTCACTCGACCCAACGAAGGTAAGCCTAAAAGTTTAAACATAAGATGTTATGAATGCAACAGGTTTGGACACATTAAGTCCGAGTGCCCAAAACTCAAGAGCAAGGCACCAAAACATAAAAAGGCACTCAACGCTACTTGGGAAGAAGCCTCCGAGGAAGAAGACAACGATCGAGTCCTTATGGCTAAACTGGTGGAATCGGAGACGGAGTCGGAACCGAACGAATCGAACCAAGACGAGTGGGACTATACTATTCAAGACAAGCCACGGATACGCATCCGGTTCAAAAGATACACTCAAGGTAAGTCGGTCTCTTATTACTACTCTTTATAGTGCAATTAAGTTTTTAAATAAAAAGTTAGCTAAGTCCGAGTCCAAGGTCGAGACCCTGGTTGAGGAAGTTAAACTCCTCAAACACGAGGTCTCCCTAACCTCTTCGACTAGTCGAGTTCAAGAGAAGGACTCAACTCGAGTTGAAAAACTCGAAGTTGAGAACTCACTCTTGAAAAGTCAAGTCGAAGATCTTAGGAATACGTTGGAAAGGTTTACTTTGGGATCCAAAGGACGTGACCTCCTACTTGGATCATGCATGAGGGCCGTGTACAACAAGGTAGGAGCTGGGTTAGCTCAAACACGACCAATAAGTCGTATATGTCAATCGTAAGTAGACATAGAAAATGTGTCCAAGCATGGGTCCCTAAGACCACCTTGATTTCAAACTTAGGATCAAACCAGTACTGGGTTCCCAAGGACCAAATCCACTATGTGGAGAGACCGAATCGATTCAATGGTCCAGGGGAGCTAGTACGAAATTTGTTTGTGTTTTAACTTAGAAATTGCATGCTTAGGTTTTTATTTAGTTTGATTTTCCTTTTTAGAATGGTTAGATAGGACTATAACTCGTCAATACTTGATAACATAGTACCAGGATGCGGCGAGATGATAGTATGCTAGGAAAGCGGAGTCTTGTGTATTCGGCTAGATAAGGCGATCTAGTTGGCACTACCGAGCGGAACTAGCTGAAGCTACCTCGCCGTATCCTAGACTAGTTAGACCAGGAAGTGGTCTTAGGTGAGTCAAGTCTCTATTTTCTTGAAAATGGCTTTGTCTAAGGAAGTGGTCGTTGTTCCGATCAAAGAAGGCCTCTGTGCCTCGCCACGACCTGGAAGCCATGATCTTGAAAAGGTGACTTGATGAGCCTAAGGTCAAATCCGAATCTAACGCAAGGTTGACAAGTGTTTAAGTCATTAAACTTAATTCAACTAAAAAATTGGAAGACATCTCACAAGAACATATAGGATTAACATGTTTGATCATATAGACATGGGTGAGATGATTTAGGTTAATAATCTTCAACCAATTTTTAATAAATCCAATATCCGATCCAACTACCTTGCGTGTAGGATCAATGGATGTTGGACAGTGGTTGCTCCCGACACATGACCGGGGATCAACTCAAGTTTTCGAAGCTTCGATTCAAACGACAAGGATTGGTAGCCTTCGGAAGTAACAGCAAGCTCAAAATCATCGGATCAGGTGATATTGAGCTCAATTCAAATTTTGTTATTCAAAATGTTTTATTAGTAGAAAATTTTCAATATAATTTACTTAGTGTAAGCCAATTGTGTGATAATAACTATAAGGTCATATTTCTAGAAAATGAATGCGTAATTAATACAAACGAAACCTCTAAAACAATTCTTAAGGGAACTAGAAATAACAAAATTTACACTATTAACTTAACTAACTCCTCAACTAAGTGTCTTATGACACGGCAAGAGGAATCATGGTTGTGGCACCGACGACTCGGTCACTCACACCCAAGACTCATCCACAAGATGAGTCAGAGTGACTTAGTTAGAGGTTTGCCTAACCTCAATAACTTGGATAATAAAATATGTAATGCTTGTCAACAAGGTAAATAATCTAGGACACAACATCAACTAACTAGTCAAGAACGAACCAAAAGTGTGCTTGAGCTCCTACACATGGATCTATTTGATTCACACGGAGCTAAGTCACTTAACGGAAGTAAATTATGTTTAGTCATTATTGATGACTACTCTAGATTTACTTGGGTTAGGTTCATCAAACACAAAAGCGATACCCTAGATCAATTAATCAACCTATTTAAGTTAATAGAAAATCAACAAAGCATTAAAATCAAAAGACTTAGGACTGATCATAGTGGTGAATTCGAAAACCATAGGTTCAGTCAGAACCTAAATGGATACCACCATGAGTTCTCTTGCCCTAGAACTCCACAATAAAATGGCCTAGTAGAACGCAAAAATAGAACCCTACAAGAAGCCGCTAGGACAATGCTTAATGAGTACAACCTACCCGATAGGTTTTGGGCGGAAGCCGTGAGTACGACATGCTATGTCCAAAATAGGATCCTTATGGTAAAGAGGCACCTTAAGACCTCATACGACATTTATCACATTAAAATACCTAACATCAAGTACTTTAGGGTATTTGGGTGTAAGGTACATATCCTAAACACTAAGGATTACCTAGGAAAATTTACATCCAAAACCACGACCGGAATCTTTCTAGGATACTCGACTACAAGCCGGGCTTATAGAGTATATAACCACGACACCCTTAGAGTCGAGGAGACTATCAATGTAGTATTTGATGAAGGACATGAACCTACAAAACCCTCAGCAACCCCAATTAGCGAGCCGATTCATACTAGACCAAACTCTGATCCGGAGATCAGGTCTAGTGTTAATCCTAACCTTAGTCAACCAAGTCACTCTATTGATCAAGTGATAGATGAATCCAACCAAACTAGAACTCAAACAAGCCATCCTATGGATCAAGTTGTAAACTCAAACCTAAATCCAACTAGGACTCAAACAAATCATCCTATCGACCAAGTGATAGGTGATCCAAGTCTAGGAGTTCGAACTAGAGCCTCATACCGAAACCTTAGTCAAATATCTTTGATTTCTAAAATTGAACCCAAAACTATTGACCAAGCTCTTCTTGACCCCGATTGGATTATTGCAATGCAAGAAGAGTTGGCTCAATTCACTAGGAACGAAGTATGGGAATTAGTACCACCACCTAAAGATAAAACAATCATTGGAACAAGATGGGTGTTTAGAAATAAAATTGATGATAGAGGTGAAGTAGTTAGAAATAAAGCTAGACTAGTTGCTAAAGGGTTTAGTCAAGTTGAAGGTTTAGATTACGACGAGACCTATGCCCCAGTAGCTAGATTAGACTCCATTCGAATGCTATTAGCATATGCAGCACATCGAGGATTTAAGTTGTTTCAAATGGATGTGAAATCTGCATTCTTAAATGGATACATTAAAGAAGAAGTTTATGTTAGTCAACCCTCCGGTTTCGAAAGTTTAGACAAACCCGATCATGTCCTTAGGTTAAAGAAAGCTCTTTATGGACTTAAACAAGCTCCTCGAGCTTGGTATGAGAGACTTTCGATTTATCTTAAGTCCAAAGGCTTTAACCAAGGTGTAGTTGACCCAACCCTTTTCGTAAAAACCTTAGGTACAGACATATTCATAGCCCAAATTTACGTAGATGATATTATTTTCGGAACCACCAACTCAATCCTACTAAATGAGTTTATTTCACTTATGGAAAGTGAATTTGAAATGAATTTAGTAGGGGAATTAAGCTTCTTCTTAGGTCTACAAATTAAACAAACTAAAGATGGAATATACCTACATCAACGCAAATATACTAGGGAAGTAATTAAACGTTTTGGAATGCAAGATGCTAAAATCATTAATACCCCAATGGCAACAAATGTTAATATAGAAGAAGATGTAATTGGAAACCAAATTGATTTAAAATACTATAGGAGCGTAATAGGGAGTCTCCTTTACTTAACTGCAAGCCGACCTGATATCTTATTTGCAGTAAGTATGTGCGCAAGGTTTCAAACCTGTGCCAAGGAGTCTCACCTAACTCTAGTTAAGCGTATCCTTAGATATCTAAAGGGTACACTTAATGTCGGAATTTGGTATCCTAGATCTACCGAGTTCGAACTAACCGGCTACTCCGATTCGGACTATGCCGGTAGTAAGCTCGATAGAAAGAGCACGAGTGGTTGTTGTCAACTTCTCGGCTCGAGTCTAGTGAGTTGGTGCAGTAGGAAGCAACACTGTGTTGCCTTATCTACCACCGAAGCCGAATACATCGCGATGGGTGAGTGTGTCACTCAACTTCTTTGGATGAAGCACACTCTCCGCGACTTTAAGCTAGACTTTACGAATACTAAACTTCACGTAGATAACATTAGTTCAATTAATCTTACTAAGAATCTGATATGTCACTCTAGGAACAAACATATAGAAGTCAAACACCATTTCATTCGAGAACATGTGGCCAACGGAGCCATACAACTCGAATATGTCGAATCAAAGTCTAACTTAGCAGACCTATTTACTAAACCCCTACCCGAAGCCGAATTTAGTCTATTAAGACGAAAATTGGTCATGTGCGTAATAGATTAGGTACTTGAAAATTATATGTTCTTACTACTATTTCTTTAATTTCATTTTTATGGAACTAGCTTAGGACATACCTTAGATATCATGCACCTATAGATTTAAGGAGCCAATACATCTCACAACACATAGGACTAATGTGTTTGTGTACTTAGCCACGTAGATGGGTGTGAGATGTTAGGACCTTACTCCTGGTTCCAGATGTAGAGCTAGTGCATCGCCATGAACCATGGAGTATAATCATACATACTAACCGACTCTAACCAGGACTGGTTGATCTTTCATATCAATCAAGCCAAATATAAGTTGAACATTTTATAGATGAACTTATTTTCAGTATATTATTTTCAAAATAATGTGGAACATGCTTGGACTTTATATTTAACACTTATTTTTGTTTTCCATACACACCCTCACTCTTTTCGATATATGGAAAAAGGGGGAGAAAAAGGCCAAAGTTAAGGGGTCAAATTTTTTTTTATAACTTAACTCTTACTTTATATTTAAACCAAAAGTTAACTTTAAGTTTTGAAAACTTATTAAGACCAAGTTAAGATAATTCTTAACTTAAACTTATTTGTGCCATCAACGTTTTACTCATTTTTAATGTTTTACTTAAGGGGGAGAAAGGGCCAAGTTAAGAAACATTTTACTAAGGCCAACTTTAAGTAATGTTAAGAAACCCTCAAAGGGGGAGGATTAAGGTCTTTCCTCAAGACTCACCCTCAGTCAAGGGGGAGGTTTCCTCAAGGGGGAATGCTTGAAGAAAATCTTTACTACTCCAACTTAATCTTCTTTAATTTTTTGTTGTTTGTTTCTAATACACATTATTCTTCATGCTTGCTATTTACTTAACTTTGTATGTGGGTTTGCCATAAATCAAAAAGGGGGAGATTGTTGGTGCAGTAGGCACCTAAGTCGAACCTGAGTTTTGATTATAGCAAACGATACAAGGTTAAACTTATGTCGTTATCTCACGAGCTGAATCGAGTGTGCAGAAGATTGCTAAAGCTGGAGCTGAAGGCTAGCGACACCCGGAGGAAGCCGGGTGGTCGGGTGACACTCGAGTGACTTCAGAGGGAGCCGAAGGAATCGAGTGGAAGGCCGGAAGCAAAAGCGACATGGTAAGTATCGAGGTAAGCTCGTGTGTGCGAGTGTAAGTGAGGTCGTATCCTCCTTACAGGGATGGTCTTAAGCGTAGATCCGACCAAAGACATCCCATCGATGGTCTAGGTCGAGATTCGATGATCGAAGGCCGTCGAAATAATGTTTTCTTTGAGCTAACTTTGCCTTACAGCTAGCATCGCGATCACCTTGAGGACTCGATCGCCTTCATCACCGATCGCTTATCGTCTAACTCGACTGATGCTACCATCAGTCGACTGATGATGGCCATCAATTGACTGATGGTCAATGATCAGCTTCA
The DNA here is from genome assembly GCA_025175895.1 of Wurfbainia villosa. NCBI lineage: Eukaryota > Viridiplantae > Streptophyta > Magnoliopsida > Zingiberales > Zingiberaceae > Wurfbainia > Wurfbainia villosa. The sequence goes on from CM046004.1 coordinate 87,288,673, forward strand.
AGGAGTCAAGGCTTATCACCCCATTTCAAGGAGGATTTGTGTCCATTTGTGATTGGTTGAAGACCCATTCGATGAGGGGCTCAAAGGCTATAAAAGGAGGGCTTGTCTTAGGGTTTTTCATCAATTAAAAAGGCTTCCAAGTGCTTCCGATACGCTCCGACTCTCCGACATCCCTACGACGAAGCGCTGCCGAGACGATGACTAGAGCTTCAACCTCCAACCTTTGAAGTCGTCGGTAACGAAAGTTTAAATTGTATTTCAGTTTATTTTTTTTAGTAAAGCTTTCATTATAACGAGGAGAGGGGGAGTGTCCCTCTACCTCAAGCTTTTGTCATTTTGTGTATCCGTCTAACTCTTACCTCCAACGAGGAGGAGTTCTTTAGTAGTTTGCCCTCCGTACGTGGTCAAGGACCACTAGGGCCTTGGAGTAGTAGCCTTCGGCTACGAACCAAGTAAAACCCTTGTGTCTATTGTCTCTCTTGTTTTGTTTTTATCTTCCGCTGTGTCTACTCGCATTTTAACGAACGATTTTGAACGAAAAATTTCTATCGCTATTCACCCCCCCTCTAGCGATCCGCTCGATCCAACAGATTTTCGGTTTTATGTGTTTAGGATTCGGTTAATTTTTATGCACTTTTTCATATATATTGTATGTGTCGGATAATAGTAGGATATGCGTAGTTTAACTCTTTGGTTGCAGGCATAAGATCTGACTATTATGGCCATATGTGTGTATGTGATTGTATGTGTGTAAATATTTATTTTGTTGAATCCTCGGGGTTGACGAGGCTAGTATTTGATTTTTTGTAAATTAGATACGACATTGTTTAGCCACTCTTTATTTTAGTTTACTCTCGATCTAGATTTCATGTACACTCCCTCGTGGAGTATAGGATCGATGGATGTAAATTAAAATAAGTGTTAGTCTCGACTCGGATCTCCGGATGGCTTGTACATGGCGTAGGAGGAGTAGACGAGATGACGATGCGACGGGAGACATATTGAAGACAAAAGCCATAATAGTTGGAAAATAATTTTTATTTTTCATATTTATTGCTTTTTGTTTGATATGCATGTCGTAGGCTAGGAAAATTCCTCAATTTCAAATTACTAAGTGGGAGAGGGAATTTTCTATAAATTCTCACAGCCTCCATTACGATTTGACAAGTGATGCAAACAAACTTGCGCGTCGGCTCTGAGTGCCTTCCTCCACATCAGATGAGTTTGTTTGCGGATCACAAGCTCAAATATGGTTATAGGGAATTATCAAGGAGCGTGTGTACTTCCCCATCGGAAGGCACATAACCCGAGATAATTACCTTGGTATCGAGTAATGGTGAACACTTATATACAAATATAAGTATCCTCCCCATCGGAGTCACTGCTTTTATTTGTAGTACCAAAGAGGAACCAACTATTAATTTTACTTGTCAAAAAGTTAGGTTGACAAGATAGTAAAATTAATGGGTAAAACCTCCTCTTACAAATGTAGAATTCGTATATGTCCACACTATCGTGGCATACGATATTCTCGGTGTTTTGAGGTGTTGGTTGATTTTAAAATTTTATTATTTGAGGAATCAATAATTTTTTGAAATCTAATATTTTGATTTATGTGATTCTTAGGTTTTCTTTCAAAATGACTTTCAACCCACTTGCTGTGATACTGAAAGAGAACAAACTTACTGGACCCAACTATGTTGATTGGAAGAGGAATCTAGACATTGTCTTAACTGCTAAGGAATACAAATATGTACTCCTCGAAGAGTGCCCTCCCAAGCCTGCAGATGATTCTGGAGAAAAGGAGAGAGAGAGCTATAAGAAGTGGGTCAAGGACGATGAGATAGCGCGATGTTACATTTTGGCATCTATGTCAAATGTACTGCAACATCAACATCAAGCCGCCCACTGCTTATGATATGATGCTCAATCTCAAGGAACTTTTCGGACACCAGAATCGGGCTATGAGGTAAGAAGCCATGAGAAACTTGATGACGACCTCTATGATCGAGGGAACACCTATAAGGGATCATGTTCTCAAGATGATGACTCATTTGAATGAGTTGGAGGTCCTAGGAGCTGAGATCGATGGGGAAACCCAGGTCGATATCATACTCCAATCTCTACCTAGGAGTTTTGAGCAGTTTCGCCTGAACTACAACATGAACAAGAGGTTGTATTCATTGGCAGAACTTCTGATAGAACTCCAGGCGGCAAAGGGACTATTTCGTCAGAGTGCTCAGGCGCATGCCATGGTGACCCAAAAGGTTTCTACTTCTAAGCCGAAAGGCAAGAAGAAGAAGAAACAAACTGGGGCGAAGGCGGTGGGAGGTACTCAGGGAGGAGTGAAGAAGCTGAAAGGAAAGTGCTTCACTTGTAAGCAGACTGGACACTGGAAGAAGGACTGCCCCAACCGCAAGAACAAAGGTATATCTTTTGGTCTAGTCGTTGAAACATGTTTAGTGGTGTTATCTACCAGCACCTGGTGTGTAGATACGGGAGTCACCGATCATGTCTGCAATACTTTGCAGGGGGTTCCAGGAAACCAGACGACTGGCTGAGGGGGAGATTATCGTGTACTTGGGCGATGCCACAAAGGTGGCGGCTGTTGCAGTGGGAGATGTTCATTTATCTTTTGAGAAAAATAAACTTTTGGTTTTTAAGAATTGCCTTTATGTACCCTTATTTAGAAGGAATTTAATTTCGGTTTCTAAATTGTTTATGGATGGATATTCTATTTCTATTAATGACAGAGTTGTTATAAGAAGGAATAGGAACATTATCTGTTCGGGTGCATTGATAGGAAATTTGTACACACTTGAACCAAAACCTCCCACGATGCATATTGAAGTTAATAACTCATCTTCTAATTCTAATAAGAGAAAAAAACCTTCAAAGATGAACCAAACATATCTTTGGCATCTTAGGCTTGGTCACATTAACCTAAGCAGAATTCAAAGGTTGATAGTTGATGGACCTTTGGGTTCATTAGTGGTGGAGGATCTCCCAACCTGTGAATCTTGCTTGGAGGGTAAGATGACCAAAAGGCCTTTTAAGGCTAAGGGGTATAGAGCCAAAGATGTGTTAGAATTGGTTCATTCTGATTTGTGTGGTCCTATGTCTATCCAGGTTAGAGGTGGTTTTGAGTATTTCGTCTCTTTTATAGATGATTACTCAAGATATGGATACATTTACCTGATGCACCGCAAGTCTGAATGCTTTAACAAGTTCAAAGAATTCAAGACTGATGCGGAGAAACGTCAAGGTAAAAGTATCAAGACACTACGATATGATCGTGGTGGCGAGTACCTCTTGAGAGATTTTAGGGATTACTTATCAGAGGCTGGGATTCAATCCCAATTGACTGCACATGACACACCCCAACAGAATGGTGTAGCAGAGTGAAGGAATATGACTCTTATAGAGATGGTTAGATCGATGATGAGTTATTCTGACTTGCGGATTCGTTCTGGGGATATGCTCTAGATACGACGATGTACATTCTGAACTTAGTTCCATCTAAATCAGTGCCTTCTACTCCCACAGAATTGTAGACTGGGCGAAAGCCTAGTCTAAGACATATTCGGATATGGGGGAGTCCAGCACATGTGCTGAAGGCAGATGTTGGTAAGTTGGAACCTCGTACAGAAGTATGCATGTTCGTTGGCTATCCCAGGGGAACGAAGGGTGGTTTGTTTTATAGTCCTAGAGATCAGAGGGTGATCGTTAGCATGAACGCCAGATTTCTAGAGGAAGACTATGTGATGAGCCACAAGCCCAAGAGTAAAATTGTTCTGGAGGAGTTAAAAGGGGAAGTCACTTCTTTAGTACCACCGGTACAAGAGGATATACCACATGTCACTGCACCGCGTGTCACAGAGGATACACAGGTGATACCTCGTCGTAGTGGGAGGGTTGTGAGACAGCCTGATAGATTCATGTTCTTGAGAGAATCTTCTAATTTGGTCCCTAGCGAACATGAACCTGATCCCTGGACATATGATGAGGCAATCCAAGATAATGATGCAGCATCTTGGCAAAGTGCAATGAATGCTGAGATTGAATCTATGGATTTAAATCAGGTCTGGGAGCTAGTAGAGTCACCCGATGGTGTAAAAACCATTGGATGCAAGTGGATCTACAAGAGAAAGAGAGGAATAGATGGGAAGGTTGAGACCTTCAAAGCGAGGCTTGTTGCGAAGGGGTATACTCAGAAAGAGGGTATCGATTATGAGGAGACCTTTTCACCGGTAGCCATGCTTAAGTCTATCCGGATTCTCTTATGCATAACAGCTCATATGGATTATGAGGTGTGGCAGATGGATGTCAAGACAACTTTCCTTAATGGAAGTCTTGAGGAAAACATCTATATGAAGCAAACAGAGGGATTCATTGCTAAGAGCAAAGAGCATCTTGTATGTAAGCTTAATCGGTCCATTTATGGATTGAAGCATGCTTCAAGGTCTTGGAACATCCGCTTTGATGAGGTAATCCAGTCTTATGGATTTATTCAAAGTCCGGATGAGTCTTGTGTATACAAGAGATGTGACGGAAATGTAGTGGTATTTCTTGTACTTTACGTAGATGACATTTTGTTGATTGACAACAATATCAAGGTGTTATCGGACATAAAGGTATGGTTGTCCAAACAGTTTGATATGAAGGACTTGGGAGAGGTGGGACACATCCTTGGGATTAAGGTTATAAGGGATCACAGGAAAAGGATGTTGTGCTTATCCCAAGCTTTATACATAGACACGATTTTGGATCATTTTAGCATGCAGAACTCCAAGAAGGGTTTTCTACCTTTCAGGCATGGAGTTCCTTTATCTAAGGAGATGTGTCCTAGATCATCTGAGGAGATAGAGGAGATGAAGGTGGTTCCTTATGCTTCGGCAGTAGGAAGCCTCATGTATGTGATGCTATGTACGAGACCAGATATCTGCTTTACCGTGAGCATGGTCAGCAGATATCAGAGTAATCCAATACAGGGACATTGGACTGTGGTAAAGCATATATTGAAGTATCTGAGAAGGACTAGGGATTATATACTGGTTTACCGGGCAGACCAATTACTCCCTGTGGGTTACACGGATTTCGACTTCCAATCTGATAGGGATAATAGTAAGTCTACCTCAGGTTTTGTGTTTACTTTGGGAGGTGGAGCTATTGTATGGAGGAGTGTCAAGCAGAAATGTGTGGCGGACTCTACCATGGAAGCTGAGTATGTGGCAGCCTCTGAGGTAGCCAAAGAAGTTGTATGGCTCAGGAACTTCCTGATGGACTTGGATGTGATTCCTGGTTTGGCCAGAACTATCACAATTTATTGTGATAATAGTGGTGCAGTTGCAAACTCGAAGGAACCACGAGCCCATAAGGCTAGTAAACACATAGAGCGTAAGTACCACCTGATACGAGAAATCGTAAAGAGAGGAGAAGTTGCTGTGGCCAAGATTGCATCGGAGGATAACCTGGCAGATCCTTTCACTAAGGCCCTTCCGGTGAGAGCTTTTGATAGACATGTAGAGGGAATGGGGATCAGATGTATGGCATTATGAGGACAACATAGTCTTTTAGTATAAGTGGGAGATTGTAGGGATGTATACTGAAAAGTCTACCTTTTGTATGAACATCTTTATTTTGAAATAAGAATCACATGATCATTGTTTGCATATTTACATGGTTATGCAATATTGTCTAATACATTACATTGTAGATAACATGGTGTGTGGTGTCACACGGGAGATAATGTTATCGGCTCCTTGTAAAGTAAAAGTAAAGGCTCACAACTGAGATGACTTTGGACAACCCATCGGAATGGTTGTAGTGTGATTTGGTATTGGTTTGTCTTGACCATAGAATCACACTAGTGCACTTTGTGTGTATTGAGCAGGACCGACATAGAGGTGATTCGATTTATTGCTGACTACATAATCAAATTGGACCTCATATATTATTTTGTACATGCTCTTAATCCCGATATAATAATAGGCACATATACTTATTAGTCATCTCTTTGATTTACCAATGGGCGAGATTTATAGATTAAATCGATAGGCTCGGTAAGTTGGGAGATGATATTATTTATATGGTGTGCCATTGATTATAGGAGGAAACCGTGTCCTATATATTAGGATGATGATGTCCTCTTGAGGAGCTCATAAGGTTCATCATGTAAACCCTGCAGGTGGACTTGGTCCAGCATGATGAAAAGGTTGAGTGGTACTACTCAAGGAGTTAGATGTTGATTAATTGATAATCAGTAAATTAATTAATCGACGGGCATTCGAAATCTTAAACACGGGGAGAAAATGTACAAATAATATATGGAGCCCATATTATCATATGGGGGTTGGTGAGGTAGATCAATGATAATCCTTTAGTGGATTGAATTATCATTAGTGGATCGGACTTTATGTGGGCTTGATCCATGGGTGGCCAAGATCCAACTCCTCCTCATGGTCCCTAATGTAGCCTATTCACACCTCATGAAGCTTAGATCCAATGGATAGAACTAAAACTCTATATCCAAAGGTAGAGATTAAATCTCTAGATCCAATGGTTGAGATTAAATCTCTAGATCCGACGGTTGAGATTAAATCCCTAGAACCAATGGAGGAGATTAAATCATGACTTATCCCTAACTCTATAAAAGGAGGGCAATGGGGTTGGCATGAGGAATATCCAAGAGAGCTAGGGTTTTGGGCGGCAAGAAATCAATCCTAGTTGAGATAGGATTAGGGTTAGGGTTTGGAGGTTTGGGCGGCACCAAATAAGGAAGGTGATTGTTTTTCCTTTCTTCTTCCTTCTCCATTGGCCGGCATCCAGCCCCTTTCCTGCCCTTGTCCGGCCCCCAAAAGGTTTTATTCCCTTCTCCTTAGGTGGTGGAAACAAGATATAGGGCTTCCCTTGGTGTCTTGGCCGGATTCCACCACAAACTCCTCCTCCTAGTTGGTCGGCGGGAAGGATCTATTTGTTCCTTGTTGGTTGGTTTTAGGGAGGAGAAGAACCTTGTTTCTATTCTTCCTCTTGTTTTGGGAGAGCAAGGAGGGAAGATTTGCGATCTAGGAGCTTCGACTTTTGGTAGAGTGTCGCCCACACGACATCCGAAAGGAGAAAGGTCATACATTAGAAGATCGAGAGGTATATCAATTCTCTAATCTTTATATGTTACATGTTTGTATTTTTTTTCAACTATGAGCATGATATAAATCTGTATATGGCTAAATAATACTTGGATCCCGAGCATAAACACAAAAACCGGCGATCCGGACATCGTCTATTACGCGGCTACTCGTAGAATAGAGGATGGTCGCTTGAACAACGAGTTTGTTCAAGTGACCTCTCTAAATGAATAGCACGACGATAACTTGGTTATTTGGGCAATCCCTTTTGTCTAGGATTAATTTTTTTTTATCCGGGGACATCGATGGGATCGCCATGAACAAGCTACCGAGGTGAAGTGGGAAGCAAAGCTTCCCATCACGGACTCGATAAGCAAAACCCTACAATTGGTATCAGAGCTTCTGGGAAAAACCTTCAGTAGGCCGTCTAGAGGGGGGGTGAATAGCCCTCTTTAGTTGGATGACCAAATTTTCTCGTCTACAAAGAAGTTAGCGCAACAGAAACAAACAAGACAAACAAATAGAAATAAGAATACAAACAATGCTAACACTGAAATGTAGCTTGGTTCACGGCTACGCTGCTAATCCACGGTCCCCGATTCGTCCTCGGTGAATCACTCCGCAACCAAATCACTATCGATCTCTCCTTTGCACTAAGCTAGGTGGCGGTAACCCTTACAACTCAAGCACACTCCTTGTTTTACAATAGATGTGAAAGAAAACTAAGAGAAGGAGTTTGAATCTTGTGGAGCACTTGGATGGTCACTTAGAGCATAAGCATTAGGCATCCACAAGCCCACACCCTCTCTTTTTATAGAGAGGGCTGATTTCTTCCCGTTGGCTGCCACCAGTCGACTGCCACCCTTGGCAGTCGACTGCCACCACTTCAACGGCCTCCGAACACGTCAGATCCCGACCATTGTAGTCCAACGGAACACTTGGCAGTCGACTGATGGTTTCATCAGTCGACTGCTGCCTCCGTAGTCGACTGCCCAGTCGACTACGAGCGGTTCTATGCCCGCGACATCCTCTGGCAGTCGACTGCCATTCCATGAAAGTTGACTGTTGGGCATAAACCCATCAGTCGGATACCAGTCGAACCACATTTGACTCAAAGCAGTTGACTGATGTTGTGTGAAACTCAAACTTAATATTCGTTTGAGCTTCCGGCGGTCGGGTAAACCTCAACCCTTGTGATCGAGCCTCCGACACTCAACCATTCGACCATGTTCACCTAATGAGCTACTTACAATTCACTCATTCTCTCATCTCACTCGAAGTCCCTCGCCGAAGCTCTCTTCGTTCGCGGCCACATCCCTCGGCAGCATCAGGCGCACGACTCTGCAATGCTCCTTCATGTCTCTTGCCTTCGAAGTCTGCTTCCTTGGCTTTGCTTCAAGTCATCTCGTCCGGCGGTCCCTTGGCAACATCAAGCACATGTCTCTGCAATGCTCCTTCTCCGACTCAAGCACAAGGTAGTGAGTGGTGAACCTGCCAAGGCTCCATGTGCGAATTACTAAGTCCTGCAAGACTCCAATGCACATATCAAACCATAATAACAACCTAACTTAAACCCTTTGCCACACACATCAAAACCATATCACGGCAAGAGATTTCCCTAACAAAACCCTTCAGTCGACTAAAACTCTTTGCATCTGCATCGCCAGATCTTCGATTAATTGCCAGTTGATCCTGCCAAGTAGGTATCCAGTCGATTGAACCAAACTCAGTCGACTCGAATACATTCAGTTGACTGATCCCTGCAAAACAAGATTAACCCAAATACATAATATAAAATGTGATAGCAGTAGTAATACTACTCGATCTAGACTACTAAGTCCCATGCGGACTTTCCGTTGGATCCACGCCTAGCTTTGTATAACGCCTGTAAAATTCCTAGCAATTTTACAAGAATTTTTGCATGATTATAATGGGATTTATGTGGGATCTTTCAAAAATAAAAGAAAAGGAGCCAAAAAGGGATGCAAGGCCTAGGAATTGAACCCCAAACCTCTAGTAGATAGCTAAGCCCTAAAGATGCATCCAATAACCAGAAGCCCAACAGGGTTGTATTATTAGAGGAATATGGGAAATTATAGTTATAGGTAAGGGAGACTAAGGGACACTTCAAGTGAATAAATAGGGGAAATGAGGAGACAAGGGAAATCAAGTTTGGCATCTTCTCTTCCTCTTCTTCTTCCTCACCGAAATCCACTCCTCTTCCCTTCCATTTTTCGAGATCCATCCAAGAAAGAAGAAGGCTAGGTTTGGCTTCCCTTAGGTTGTCTTCAAACTCATAGCAAAGCGAAGGATGTAAGTATCCCCCTCACATGCATACAAGTAGTTTTCGATTGATGTATTTGTGTTAATCCTTTTGAAACCATTCGGCCAAGACCTTGTTTGAGTTTTCCATGAAGATCCATGCCATATCTTGTATGAACATGATGAAGATAGGATGCTAGATGGATTAGGTTAAGTGTTTGACCTTAAAAACCCAAGGGACCATTCGGCCAAGACCTTGTTTGAGTTTTCCATGAAGATCCATGCCATATCTTGTATGAACATGATGAAGATAGGATGCAAGATGAATTAGGTTAAGTGTTTGAACTTTTATGACCTTTAAAACCATTCGGCCAAGCCTCTCTAAACCCCTATATGTTCTTTTATTCCATGCTATAGCTAAGTTCATGCTATGTTTTGATAGTAAAAGAAGATAACATGATGTTTGGTTAACCTAGATTAAGTGGATGAACTTCTAAGCCTTGGAACATTCGGCCAAGCCACTTTAGACCTCTATATGTTTTTCTTATGCCATGTTTAGAAGAGCTTAGGCTAAGTTTTGATGCTAGATGAAGATAACATGTTCTATGCTAGGTTTTAAATGAGTTCATTCCAAGGTTGATGTTAGAAGAAGATAACATGTTCTATGCTATGTTATAGATAAGTTCATGCTATGTTTTTTTTTATGGTAAATGAAGATAACATGTTGTTTAAGGTAACATGTTGTTGGTTGACCTAGAGTTAAGTGGTTGAGCCTTATGTACTTTAAACCCATTCGGCCAGGGTTTATTTAAAACCCTAAGTGCCCTCCCATGCCATGCTTTATATGTTAAAGAATTAACATGTGGTTAGTTAGACCATATATAAGTTGTTTGGTGTTTAAACTTTAATAGAACTCCATGTATATTGGTTCATGATGTTTATGCCTTATGCCATGCTTATATGTGTGTGATATTGTGATCATGTTATGCTCATTACCTTGTGATTATATGAATGTATGATGTGTTATAAAGAAGGAACACGATAAGCATGAAAAGAATATGATATGTTTGAAGAAGAAATATGTTATGATGAATGATATGTTAAGAAGAAGAAATATGTTATGAAAGCCATATGATATGTTATGAAGAAGAAGTATGTTATGATATGAAGAAGAAAAACATGATATGCCATGATAAGGAATATGATATGTTATGAAATTAAATATGATATGTTATGATAAGAAGCATATATGTATTTTACTTTCTGCATGGCTTGTACCAGGACCCTAACAGGGTCCAAAAAGAGATAGGGTCTTAAGTTTCCCTAGGCCGACGGACTTAGATCGGGCCTAGGATGGGCTTCTAGGTTATGATTTCCCCTAGATCGACGGTCATAGTACGGACCTGGTGTTAGGGCAATCTCTTGCCGTGATATGGTTTTGATGGTGTGGCAAAGGGTTGAAGTTAGGTTGGTATTGTTGATGTGATATGTGCGTTGAAGTCGTGCAGGACTTAGTAATTCGCACATGGAGCCGTGGCGAGTTTCACATCTCATGACTCGTGCCTTGAGTCGGTGAAGGATAGCTTTGCGGAAGCCGTGCGCTTGGAGCATCCGAGGGATCGCCGGACGAGAAGCTTGGAGTGAAGCCGGAGGAAGTAGACTTCGAGGCAAGAGACGCGAAGGAGCATTGCAGAGCCGTGCGCCTGATGCTGCCGAGGGACGTGGCCGAGAACGAAGAGAACTTCAAAGGCGAGGGACTCCGAGAAATGAGAGTGAGCGATTGTAACCCGGGAAGGGGTAGCTCTTAGGTGAAACTTGGCCATTTGGCCAAGTGTCGGATGGGTTTTTCGACACGCCGATCGCCATGTCATGGCAATGATCGCTTCCGAGTCGATGGGTTGATCGACCGTGTAAAACCGCAGTTAAGTTGGCCGATCGCCATGGATCGGCAATGATCGATGTCGGCAGCAATGATCGCCAGGAAGGCTCGATCGATGGAACCGCGCACGGGCACGTAATGGAGTCGACTCGACCGAGCACTGATCGATCGAGCATCACGATCGATGGTCCCATCACCGATCGATGACAATACCGTTGGATGGAATCCAACGTGGAAAGCAGCCGTTATTGGGCAACGGCTACGAGATCAGTCGACTGATCGAGGGCATCAGTCGACTGATCCTGTGTCAACGGGAAGAAACCCTCTTCCTCTATAAAAAGGAAGGGGGTAAGGGTTTGGGAGCCTTAATGCTTATGCTCTAATACTCTCCCAAATATCCCTAAAGCTTTCCATCCTCTTACTCAAGCTTATTTCCATTCTATTTGTAAGAGGAGTGTTTGTAAAGGTTACCTCCACCTAGCTTGGTGCAAAGGAGAGACCAATAGTGATTGGGTTTCGGAGTGATTCACCGTGGACGAATCGGACCGTGGATTAGCGGCGCAGCCGTGAACCACGTTACATCTCGGTGTTTGTATTGCTTGCTTATATTTTGTTTGTCTTTGTTTGTATTTGTATATTCCGCTTGCGCTAACATTTTGTAGACGAACAAAATACGACGATCATCGAACGAGGGCTATTCACCCCCCTCTAGCCGGCCAACCGATCCGACCCAACAAGTGGTATCAGAGCCAAGTCGTTTGTCAAGGACTAACCGCCACGACAAACACTTCATTAAAAGATGGCCGGCTCCAACATCTACCCGCCGAAGTTCGACGGCGAATTCGCTTGGTGGAAGAAGCGAATGGAGGTATTCTTCGAGACCGATTTTGATGTTATGCTTATAATGGAAAATGGTTTCGAGTTGCCTAGGGATGAAAGGGGTGAACCAATAGAGAAGACAAGGTGGACTAAGAAGCAAAGAGAGGAACACATTGCAAATTCAAGGGCTAAGCATCATCTCCTCAACGTACTTCCCCAACAAGAGATAAACCGAATTGGGGAGTGCTCTAGTGCCAAGGAGATGTGGGAGAAGCTAGTAGAGCTTCATGAAGGTACCTCGGAGGCAAAGCTAGCAAGAAGAGACCTCCTCCGCTCCCAACTATCAAACATCAAATTAGAAAAGGGAGAAAAGGTAACTTCATTGCATTCTAGGTTTAAAGAGATTTTGCTTGGACTAACAAGTGTAGGAGAGAAGTTATCCAACCGGGATATGGTAATGAAGGCCATAGACGCCTTTCCCCGGTCCTCAAGATGGAGCTCCATGGTGGACTCATTTTACATCTCCAAGAACCTAGAAGTAAGCACCTTGGAGGAATTCTTTTCAACCATGGAGCTTCATGAGACAAGGCTTGAAGGTATACAAGAAGAGCCTAGAGTCCAAACTTCAAGGGGAGTAGCCTTGATAGCAAATAAGGGAAAGAAAAAGATGGAAATTCCCTTCTCCTCCGATGACGAAGCCTCATCCTCCTCCATGGATAGCACCGAAGAGGCCTATATGGTAAGGAGGGTAAGGCGTGCATTTAAGAATTTTAGATTTCATAAATCTAATGATAGGGGAAGGAGACCAAGGGGGAAGGTCATATGCTACAATTGCCAAGGAGAGGGGCACATAAGGGACAATTGTCCCCTCCTAAACAAGAGCAAGGAAGAGAAGAAAAAGAAGGAAGAAAAGAAGAAGAAGAAGGGGAGCAAGAAGAAAGAGGAGAAGAAGGCCAAGGAAAAAGGAAAGTCCATGGCTCTCAAAGCCAAGACATGGGATGACCTTGCCTCCTCCTCCTCATCCGATGAAGAAGAGCATGTTTACTCTAACCTAGCACTAATGGCTCTTCATGACTCGGATAGCTCCTCCTCCTCCTCAAATGAAGAATCAAGCACAAGCGAGGAGAGCTCAAATGAAGGGGGAGTCTCATCTACCTCCTCATCCGAAGAAGAAGAAGAGGATATGGAAACTATGGTAACGAAAGCCTCTCCTAAGAAAATAGTTTCCATAATTTCTAGTTTAACTAAGGACTTATTTGGAATGAAAAAGAAAAATAAAAGCATGCTTAATCAAATTAAGGAATTAGAGCAAAAATTAGAAAAAGCATGCTTAAGTGAAAATATTTCTTCTTGCCATGATGATGCATGCTCACATGATGAATATATGCCATTAGATGTTAGTGATGCATGTATAAATGAAAATAGGGCTTTAAGGGAAAAGGTAGATTATTTGACCAAAGCCCTAGAGAAATTCACAATAGGCTCCAATACCCTTAACATGATAATTGGGAGCCAAAGGGCAAGTTTTAACAAGAAGGGCCTAGGATATAAAGAGAAGAAAAATGAGAAGGCCTATAAATGCCTAATTGCTAGGGGACAAGACAAAAACAAAGTAATAGCTAAGAAATGGATCCCCAAGGAATTTCTAGTGAATCCCATAGGCAAAAATCTATTTTGGGTTCCAAAATCCATCCTTAAGGGTTAGAAAACCCCTAGGGAGTCAACCATATGAACTTGACCTATATCATATTTTGGTTGACCTAGGATGACGGGACAACATTTTTAGATAGTGTTGGGTGATGATAACGTACCCATAAATAGATAATAATGCTTAAATCATGGTGATTGATGTAATTCCTATGTATATGTACAATCATGATTTATGTTTGGCATGTTATCATGAGAAATAGGTTTAAATCATGCTTTAGGTAATACTTTATTTATTATCATCATATAATACCTAATGCATGGTTATAATTTGATGAAAACGTGTATTTCATGGTCATAATGTGAAATTAAATCATATATGTCATTATGATCATGTAGGTTGTTAGGTTGACACTTATCCATGATAGAATTGTATGAATATATTGGTTAAGTATATACAAATACCCCCTAGGATGCATCTCACACTCACTATAGGCTAACTTGATTGCAAACTTAGCATGGGTGAGATATTAGGATGATACAAATGTCCACTAATGCCTATGGCATTTAGATGGTCATTTAAAGTATCAAAATAGCAATAATAGACCAATCATGGGGAAGGCTTATGTTTAATAAATAGACATATTGCCCAAAGATCATGGTTGGATATTTCATATGTTTTCAAAACAATTTCTTACCTTAAAATACATGTATTCATGTTTTGAAACAATTGGATGCAAAACTAGGTAGCTAACTTGATACTAGAATGATCAAAAACCTAGTAGTTTTTAGAACTTTTGGATTTTTGGCAAAAACAAGAAAATATAATGAGTTTTCATGAAAAACTATTTTTCCTTGATAGATATACTTAATAGAAATATGTTCCCCAAATTTTATGATTTTTCAATTTTACGGAATTTTTAGCATTTACGAAATTGACGGAAAAATCGAAATCCAAAATCATGTGCGGTCCGTATCATATCTGAACGATCGTGATGGCCGCATTTCAGACCCGATGAATGGCTGAATTCAAATTTTTATCAACTTGTGGTATTCTCTCCTTTAGACTTGATGTCATATGTTTATAACTTAGTATTCATATTTTTGATGGTGTCAAAGGGGGAGAAATGAATATGTTTAAGTTATTTATGTGATAGGGGGAGAGATTAAGGGGGAGTTTCATGGATTAAGGGGGAGTTGCATGTTGCTATCAAATGTTTATGTTTACATGCTTTCTTTCCTTAAAAATTTATATCAAATGTTTTACCTAACTTAACGGATTGCCACACATCAAAAGGGGAGATTGTTAGGGCAATCTCTTGCCGTGATATGGTTTTGATGGTGTGGCAAAGGGTTGAAAGTTAGGTATTGTTGATGATGTGATATGTGCGTTGAAGTCGTGCAGGACTTAGTAATTCGCACATGGAGCCGTGGCGAGTTTCACATCTCATGACTCGTGCCTTGAGTCGGTGAAGGATAGCTTTGCGGAAGCCGTGCGCTTGGAGCATCCGAGGGATCGCCGGACGAGAAGCTTGGAGTGAAGCCGGAGGAAGTAGACTTCGAGGCAAGAGACGCGAAGGAGCATTGCAGAGCCGTGCGCCTGATGCTGCCGAGGGACGTGGCCGAGAACGAAGAGAACTTCAAAGGCGAGGACTCGAGAAATGAGTGAGCGATTGTAACCCGGAAGGGTAGCTCTTAGGTGAAACTTGGCCATTTGGCCAAGTGTCGGATGGGTTTCTCGACACACGATCCGCCATGTCATGGCCGATCGCTTCCGAAGTCGATGGGTTGATCGACCGTGTAAAACCGATTAAGTGCGGCGATCATCGCCATGGACCGCAATCGACCGATCGATGGCAATGATCGCGTACCCGGAAGCGATCGATGAGATGGAATGCACGCATGAATGGAGTCGACTGACCGAGCACTCGATCGATCGAGCATCACCGATCGATGGTCCCATCACCGATCGATGATACACCGCTGGATGGAATCCAGCGTGGAAAGCGCCGTTATTGAACGGCTACAAGATCGATCGGTCGATCGAGGGCATCGATCGATCGATCCTCGTCAACGGGAAGAAACCCTCTTCCTCTATAAAAAGGAAGGGGGTAAGGGTTTGGGAGCCTTAATGCTTATGCTCTAATACTCTCCCAAATATCCCTAAAGCTTTCCATCCTCTTACTCAAGCTTATTTCCATTCTATTTGTAAGAGGAGTGTTTGTAAAGGTTACCTCCACCTAGCTTGGTGCAAAGGAGAGACCAATAGTGATTGGGTTTCGGAGTGATTCACCGTGGACGAATCGGACCGTGGATTAGCGGCGCAGCCGTGAACCACGTTACATCTCGGTGTTTGTATTGCTTGCTTATATTTTGTTTGTCTTTGTTTGTATTTGTATATTCCGCTTGCGCTAACATTTTGTAGACGAACAAAATACGACGATCATCGAACGAGGGCTATTCACCCCCCTCTAGCCGGCCAACCGATCCGACCCAACACCTGGTACGGGATGGGCTCCCAGATGCCCTAGGCCGACGGACTTAGATCAGGCCTAGGATGGGCTTCTATGTTATGATGATGGCCCCTAGGTCGACGGACATAGTACGGGCCTAGTAACCTAGTAGGTTCGAGATTAGCTACCTCAGGTCTATTTAGGGATGCGCGCTATGATGATGATGATTTGGTACAATGTCGGGCCCAATATGTTGAGATTTATGTTCAATTACCTATGATATATGTTTTCAAAGAGCATCCTGCATATACCTTTATGTTATGTATGTTTACATGTTATGATGGTTATGTTTTATATGTTCACATGTTATGATTGTTATGTTATATATGTTTGAATGTTATGATTGTTATGTTATATATGTTCGCATGTTATGATTGTTATGTTATATATGTTTACATGCTATGATTGTTATGTTATATATGTTCTCATGTTATGATTGTTATGTTATATATGTTCACATGTTACGATTGTTATGTTATATATGTATGCATGTTATGATTGTTATGTTACATATGTTTACATGTTATATGCCTGCTTATGTCTATGATGTTATAGTCATGTTATGTATGCTTATGTTATGATGTTAAATTCATGTTATGCCTGCTTATGTTCCTGTATGATTACATGTTATGCTTACGTATGATTTTTGTGAGTAGGACATGATCTTACTAAGCCTATGTGCTTATAGTATATGTTCCCTTGTACTGCAGATAAGGGTAAAGGGTGGCTAAACTAAAGGGAGCAACAGGAGGGGCAAAGTGTGTGTGGTAGTGGCATGGTGGAACAGATCTGTCATGTTCTTTATGCAAGTTTTCCCTAAGATGATTTAGTTTATGAATTTGAACTAAGTACTTATGAACTGATGATGCATGCCCTATGTTTAAGAAGAAGTATCTATGAAATAATAATGCATGTTCTATGTTAAGAAGAAGTATCCATGAAATGACGATGTATGTTTATGTTTAAAAGAAAAAAAAAGTCTAAAGTCTTCCGCTGTAAGAAGTATAGGTAGTCATCCGTTGTAATGTAATGTATGTATGTACGATCGCGTCACGCACTGCTCCTCCGGACCCCTGGGAAAGGGCGGGCGTGACAGGTTGGTATCAGAGCAGATCTGCCTTTCCACTACACACACATCAAGCTCCAAATCCTGCCGCTCCAAGTAAGAATTTCTATGCCTACTTTATTTCTTTCATGTATGATAACAAATGCCTCTAGTTTAAATATGCCTGAAAATATGTATGCCTGAAATATGTAAGATAACCTTATGCTAGCTTTTAGTTTAACCATGCATAGATAAATGAACAATAAACTTATACTAGCCTTACTCTAATATGTTAAGATAACCATGGCTGGGAGACGCAGTAGTAGGGCCGATGAGATAGCACCCCCACATGACCTTACGCATGTGATTATTGAACTCCAGTGCCAAGTCACAGAGAAACAACAAGTGATAAATTCCTTAATGAATCAGTGAGGAAATCCTATTGCCCCACCAACGGGCCCTGGCCCGGTGGTTTGACAGGAAGCTTACCTGATCCAGTGGCAGAGGATGAAGCTGGAAAATTTCTCTGGTACTGGTGAACCATGGGACGCCCAGGCTAGGTTCAAGACGGTGGAAAGCATCGTGGAGCTACTACACTGGCCCGAATGCGAAAAGATTAAGTGTGCGTCATTCTGCCTTTTGGGAGATGTTCGGATGTGGTGGGAACGGGTTAAAGCAAAGAGGCAAGTAAATCTGATGAGATGGGCGGACTTCGAGTATGAATTTTTCGAAGAATTCTTCCATATGAGGGTAACCAACAAGCATTACGATGAGTTCACTGGGTTCTGACAAGGTGACCTATCAATCAGCGAAGCCGTGAAGAGATTCAACCAACTTGCACGCCTATGCCCGGAGTTGGTCAGCACGGAAAGAGAAAGGGTCAGACTCATGATAAAGATACTTCGACCCGAAATAGCTCTGAATGTGGCCGACGGAGTTCATAGATCGTAGACTGCAGAAGAGTTGTTCAGTAGTGCCTTGATTATCGAGCATTATCTGAACAACATTAACCAGCAAAAGAAGGCACTGAGTGAAGGCAAGGGTCAAGCCCAGTCAAGAGGTCAGAGAAACTAGGCTATTTGGAAAGGGAACCACACTGGCAAGAGAAAACAATGGGGGGACTCTAAAGGTGGTCTAATAAATAAACAACCCAAGATTCGTCTGTGTGCTACATGCGGGAAGATACATCCTGGAGTATGGTGCCGAGGCACAAATAGATGTTATAACTGTGGACGGGAAGGGCATAGAGACAAGGACTGCCCTATTCAGGTTCAGGTACCTCCTCAGCAGTATGCCCAGTACAGGAGTGCTCCTCCATAGCTACACCAGATGCAGGCTGCAATCGAAGGTACCCCGATCAGTCAAGGGAGATTGGAAGCCCCACCAGTTATGACAGATGCCAGGGTATTCTCTCTCACCCAAGAAGATGTGGCGAACGCTTCTATGGTTGTCACAGGTCAGATATTTATTTTCTGTCAGCATGCTACTGCATTATTTGATACTGGGGCAACACATTTGTTTATTTATACACCCTTCACGGAAAAGATAGACATGCCACCACGAGCTTTGGATCACAAATTCTTAACCACTCTGCCCTCGGGAGAAGTAATGCCCTCCACTCATATGCTGCGAGCCGAACCCATCAGAATCGCAGACAGAGAACTCTACTGTGATCTGATAGTGCTCGACATGTAGGATTATAATATCATATTGGGCATGGATTTCTTAAGCAAGTACGGTGCTTCGATCGAGTGCCGTAAAAGAAAAGTGGTCTTCCAGCCGGAGGCAAAACTTATGTTTGAATTTATTGGAGAGCCAAGGAGAAGAATCGATAAATTTCTATCAGCTCTACAAGCGCGCAAGAAGTTAGACAGTGGGTGCACTGGGTTTCAAGTACACGTGGTTGATACAAGTCAAGCTGAGGACCAGAAGCTAGAAGATGTCAGAGTTGTATGCAACTACCCAGAGGTATTCCTAGATGAACTACCAGGGTTAGCCCCAGATAGAGAAATTGAATTTGAGATCGAATTGATTTATGGTACAAACCTGATCTCTAAAGCACCTTACCGTATGGCGCCGGCTGAATTGAAGGAACTTCAGGGACAACTACAGGAGTTACTCGACAAGGGACTCATACGCCCAAGTCGCTCTCCATGGGGAGCTCCAGTGCTGTTGGTGAAGAAGAAAGATGGCTCTATGCGAATGTCAATAGACTACCGAGCGTTGAATAATGTGACGATCAAGAACCGGTACCCTTTACCATGGATCGATAACCTGTTCGACCAGCTAAAGGGTGCCAACGTCTTCTCTAAGATTGACCTGAGGTCCAGCTATCATCAAGTGAAAGTTAAATCAGATGATATACCAAAGACGGCCTTCTGAAAGAGATACGGACATTACGAGTTCGTAGTTATGCCCTTCGGAGTGATGAATGCACCTGCTCTGTTCATGGATTTGATGAATCGGGTATTCTCGGCATTTCTCGACAAATTCGTAATCGTTTTCATCGACGATATACTAATATATTCGAGAACCCCCGAAGAGCACGCAGAACACCAGGAAATGGTATTACAGATTCTTCGGGAAAAGCAGTTGTATGCAAAGTTCTCCAAATACGAATTCTGGCTCAATCAAGTATCATTTTTGGGTCATGTTATATCCAAGCACGGAGTGATGGTAGACCCAATAAAGATTGAAGCTGTGAGTAACTGGAACCGACCAAAGAATGACAGCGAGATCAGAAGCTTTCTTGGGCTAGCAAGTTACTACAAGAAGTTTGTAGAGAATTTCTCTAGAATTGTAGCCCCTATGACAGTCCTCACCAGAAAGAACAAGAAGTATGAATGGACGGACGCCTGCGAGAAGAGTTTCACAGAATTGAAAAGGAGACTGACCAGCGCTCCAGTCCTTGCTCTTCCGGACAGTAACGAAGGCTTCGACATGTACAGTGACGCTTCCAAGTTGAGACTCGGAGTTATACTCATGCAGAATGGCAAGGTCATTGCCTACGCCTCTAGGCAACTCAAGGAACATGAAAGGAATTATCCCACCCACGATTTAGAGCTAGCGGTCGTGGTCTTTGCTCTAAAAACATGGAGGCATTATCTATATGGAGCTCAGTGTAGGATTTATACAGACCACCAGAGTCTGAAATATTTCTTCACACATAAGGACCTGAACATGAGACAATGCAGATGGCTCGAGCTCGTCAAGGATTTTGACTGCGAGATCTTCTACCATCTGGGAAAAGCAAACAAGATGGCTGATGCACTCAGCAGGAAGTCCTGTGCCACCTTGATGTCTCTATCAGTGTTATCTCGACCCTTAGAAAAAAAGATTATGCGTTACGGGGTTGAAATCATTTCCGGACAGCTCTCGACCATGATGATAGCACCGACGTTATTCGATGATATATTAGAAAAGCAAGCCCGTGACCCGAGCATTCAGAGGATCAAGCAAGAGGTCCCAGAAGGAAAGGATGATGGTTTCGTATCTCTGATAGTGGAGTACTCTACCTCAGGGATCGCTTGTGTATTCCCGATGATCCAGAATTACAAAAGAAGATATTTGAGGAAGCTCACGGAACTCCTTATGCGATGCATCCTGGAACCACCAAGATGTACCAAGACCTGAAAAGAAAATTCTGGTGGTTCGGAATGAAAAGAGATGTGGCTCAGTATGTCAGTACATGCCTGACCTACCAGAGGGTTAAAGCAGAACACCAAAGGCCTGGAGGAACACTACAGTCGATCCAAATTCCAGAATGGAAATGGGAAGATATTTCTATGGATTTCATCTCAGGATTGCCCAAGACGACAAATGAATATGATTCTATATGGGTAATTATGGACCGATTGACGAAGTCTGCCCACTTCTTAGCAATCAAGATGACCTATTCGACTGAGCAACTGGCTCAATTATATGCTAAGGAAATTATCCGATTACATGGGATTCCTAAGACCATCATCTCTGACAGAGATGGTCACTTTATTTCCCATTTCTGGGAGTGTGTTCAGAAGGCACTTGGCACGAAACTATCGTTCAGTACCGCCTTCCATCCTCAGATGGACGGACAGACCGAAAGAGTAAATCAAGTACTGAAGGATATGTTACGAGCTTGCGCCCTAGATTTCAAAGGAAGCTGGTGCCGATACTTATGCTTGGCAGAATTCGCCTACAACAATAGCTACCAAGCTACTATTGGAATGGCACCCTATGAGGCTCTATACGGGCGGAAATGTAGATCTCCTATATGCTAGTACGAGGGTGGTGAAAAGAAGGGGATGGGACTCCAGACAGACTTCATTGACGACGCCACCCGAGCTATACAGAACATCCGCAAAAGAATTGAGATTGCAGACAGAGAACTCTACTGTGATCTTATAGTGCTCGACATGCAGGATTATGATATCATATTGGGCATGGATTTCTTAAGCAAGTACGGTGCTTCGATCGAGTGCCGTAAAAGAAAAGTGGTCTTCCAGCCGGAGGTAGAACCTATGTTTGAATTTATTGGAGAGCCAAGGAGAAGAATCGATAAATTTCTATCAGCTCTACAAGCGCGCAAGATGTTAGACATGTTAGTAATATATGAGAGATGTCCTAAGGCAATCGCCTTATGTATGAACCATTTATATGATAAATGAAGATTCACTCTTTGAGTATACATGTTTTCATGTATTTGATTGGATCTTAAACTCATTTACTGAATGTCCACGATATGATTCACAACATAAGAGAATTTGTGATTGGATCACAACTAGTGAGTATCTCTACATGTGTAATTGTGATGTATCAGAATTATCCCTAGTCGATGAATTGATGGATTTGGACACCATCAATTCTGTCAAGACTAGCACGAGGTATACTCCTTGGTGTATCCAAGCAGTTGATTCTCACTGGCTGGAGACATTGTGATGTCCGGAGTTGATCGTGGATGCTAGTTATGGTAACTAGTTCTTTGGAGTGACCAGCCGTAAGACTTCATATGGTTCTCTGCATATATAGATATGTCAATGAAGTTCTTACTGTAGCTTAAGTGCGATGTTCCTTTGACTTACGGTATTCAAGTCATCTTGATCATGAAGACTTATGCTTTGACATCTTAAGCAAGCATCTCTAAGGAGATGTGGACCCGGGATGATTAGGTATAAGTCGAAGTGATCGAAGGTGTTTGAATAGCCTATAAAGGATTCACCACTCCTTGCGAGGAGATGTATACCCATGGCCTCTCATCGGATTGTTACTAAAGTCTTTGGCCAAAGCATTACATGTTTAGAGTAAGGTACTCTTCGATACATGTGCAGTAACTAGAATCCGTAGGACGAGGGAATGATACTTGGGCTAGGTGTGACATAGTCAGCTTAGGAGGACTGACACTATAGACCATGTCCTGAACCAAGTGGGTATAAGATGAGTGAAGGGAATGGGGCACGATTCATTCGAGCTGCTGAAGGGTTTCAGAAATAGTTCTGGATCAATCGTTGATCTTTTCGGTTAATTGGGGATCATGATGTACTACTAGGTGCCACTCATGATCGCTCTATAATTAAAGGTTAATTATAGATGGCCAACATAAACTGAGAACCTATTTGGTCACACGTACAACGAGCGTAATCCGAAGGATTTAAAACAAGCTTGAGAATGGGATTCTCAGACCGAGAGAAACTAGGTTTGGTTGGATCAAACATGGAGCAAGCATGAAATCGTTTCAGTCGCAATGGAAGCGTGGATGGGCCGTGTCTTATGAAGACATAATGGATGAACCAAAATGGTTTGGTTCTAATCCAATAGAGGAGAATAAACCAAAGGGTTTGGTTTATTTTAAACGAATGAACCAAAAGTTGGTTCGGTTCAATTTAACTTAAAATAAACCATCATGGTTTGGTTTATTTTAACTTATATTAATGGAGCGGGTTAACGGGCCTTATGGTTATGATCCAATAACCATTAAGAGAATTAGTTCTCTATAAAAGAGGGATTAAGGTGTTATTAAGCCCTAATCCAAAACTCTAACCTAGTTTTGGCCGCCCACCTCTCCCTCCTCTTCATCTAGTCGGCGCCAACCTTCATTGCCGCCGCCCACCCCCTTGTACCGCCATCCAAATTGTTGCCGGTGTCCAAGCTTCAGCCGGTGATCCTCCGGCAACTCTCCGGTGATCTCCTTTGGGTTCGGCATCAAGGTGAGCTTCATCTTACCCTTTTTGGCCGACGCCTACTCCTCCACCAAAGCTGTCCAGTTTTCTGGACAGCTTGTCTCCCTCTCGTCGGAGCGTCGTTTGGATGACGTTTAGAGCTTCGACAGCGGTAGCCTTGCTGGGGATTCGATCTCCGGTAATCCTCAGAGATGGAGGACGAAGGATTCGTCAAACGGTTGACGAATACCTCTCCGGAGAAGTGAGTTTTGAGGACTCATTTTTGGATCCGAATTTGGATTCGGATCGTGATCCTCTCTCGATCACGTCGTCTTCAACACGAGGCTAGTAACCCGTACGAAGACGAGGCTCATGACTTAGCGAAGTCATCCCGAAGATACTCGGCATGGATACGATTCTAGCGAGGATCGTTCCGGTTGATGCCGTTCCCGCTACACGTGATACGGAAGGTATACGTAGTTAAATTTCCTTTTATTGCAAAATTTAAATTTACGGTTATGTCTACACATGTTGTACTATACATGCGTGTGATGTGTGTGTTGTAATAAATATAGATTTATTATTTTTATTTCTTCCGCTGTGTACATGTTTACGAAATATGTTCGAACACACACTCGCCGCGGTGCCGGAAACCCAACAGTGGTATCAGAGCCCAGGTTGTGTTTCGACATAATCGTAAAATTATTTTGCGATAGTCATAATGATATTTCTGGAAATTTTCTACTTTTGGAAAGTTAGAAGTATTTATGGAAATTTTTCAATTTTGGAAAGTCTAGAAGTATTTATGGAAATCTTCCACTTTTGGAAAGTTGGAAGTATTTATGGAAATTGATATTTTCCATAAATAAAATATTTGATTAGATTTGGAAATTTATTTCCTAATTTAATCATGATTTGATTTGGGAAATCAAATCTTAAAATATTTTATTTCCATAAGTACTTTTGATGATTTAGGAAATTGGTTTCCTAAATTGACTTTCCTTAATCAACTATTTCCACAAAAAAAATATGTGATTAGATTTGGAAATTTGTTTCCTAATTTAATCATGATTTGATTTGGAGAATCAAATCTTAAACATATTTTATTTCCATAAATAGTTATGACATATAAGGAAATATTGTACATGACATAATTATATGCCATGTAATTGCATTAGATGCATATCATTATGTCATGCGTGTCGTGACATTTAGATGTATGTCATGCCATGTAGATAATAGTTATTTGCATGCAAAGAGGATGAGACAAAAAAACCCTAACTCAATATTAAAGCCTACACCTTCCATTAATATGGTTAGCACTAGAGTTCCGTTTCTTGTTTGGGTTGTTGGACTCTCTCCAAGCCTAGCTCGAACCCGAACATGTTCAAACCATGGAATAGTTTAATACTAATATGGTAAGAGTCAGAAGGTCAATCGTTAGCTTTGGTTGTTGGACTCTCTCCAAGCCGGGCTAATTGGTTGAATGCGCTCTAACCATATTAAAACTATGTCTTGATTAATGGGTTGGCTTTAACCTGGAGCATCGACTTGTTGGACTCTCTCCAAGGTCGATGTAAAGGGAGGTGAAGTTGGGTGCTATGCATATGATGCATACTTGTTAATGTGTTAACAACCCGATGTATGTGTGAACATTCAATTAGTTGATAGCACATTGTGATAGTTGCATATACGTGATATGCAATCGGTATAGTTGATACCTACCGTCGTAGTTATGAATGGCTTGTTGGACTCTCTCCAAGGTTGTTCATATCTATGATGGATATCAGCCCATTCGGAGATGGACCTACGATCTCCCGAAGTGATTTTGGGGTTTTTGAAATTCGAAAAATGAATGGGATTTATGAATGTATATTGATGCATTTTAAAATCATTTTCTCATATATGCTCGTTTTGTATTTCTAAGTTAATCGATTGATCATGATGTCTTTGAATTTGCGTTCCATTTTGGATTCAAATAAATTGACTGGGCCGAACTTCTTGGACTGGCTTAGAAACTTGAGAATTGTTCTCAAGGTGGAAAAACTTGCGTATGTCCTCGAAGAGCCTCTTCCCACCCATCCTAGTGATAATGCAACTCTAGACCAATTGTTGGCTTATCAGAAACATGTAAGTGATTCTGAACAAGTGAGTTGCATCATGCTAGCCGCGATGGAACCCAAGGCATATGGATGCTCATATCATAGTCTTTCATCTTTATGAGTTGGTTGATGAGCAAGTGAGATTCGAAAGGTTCGAAGTCTCCAAGCTCCTCTTCACCTCTGAGATGCAAGAAGGTTCATCTGTGGTACTGCTCAACATGCTGAAGATTGTGGAGTCTTCTATGAAGCATGAGCAGGGGACGGTGATGTAAGTTGATTCCTCGAAGAAAGGTTCTAAGAGGAAGTCAAAGGAATAGCAGGAGGGGAAGGAAAGGGCTAAAAAGGTAGAACTAGCTCAAAAGGGCACTTGCCATTATTATGGGAAGGAGGGTCATTGGCGAAGAAATTGCAAGATTTATCTTGAGTTCGTGAAGAAGAATAAGGCATCAGATGCCCCATCTTCTTCAGATATCTTCGTTATTGATTGTCATTCTATTTCCTCAAACACTTGGGTATTGGATACTAGGTGTGGCTCACATATATGTAATGACATACATGGGGTAAGGAATAGAAGAAGACTCGTCAAGGGAGAGTCAAATTTACGTGTTGGGAATGGAGCAAAGGTTGCTGCACTCGCCATTGGAACGTATTTGTTGAAACTCCCTACAGGACTTGTCTTAGAACTAGACAATTGCTTTTGAGTTCCTTCGTTGATAAAGAACATCATTTCTATTTCTTGTTTAAATAGAAATGGGTGCCATTTGACTTTTAGTAACAATTGTTGTTACATAACTTTGAATGGAGTTCTTTATAGGACTGGAACTTTAAGCAATAGTATTTATACGTTAGACGTATCCAGTGACATTTTCAATATCGAAGTGAGCAATAAGCGTGCTCGAAAGGATAATCAAATAGACTCCTACATGTGCCATTGTCATCTTGGTCGTGTAAGCAAGAAACGCATGTCCGAATTACACCGATGTGGAATTCTGGAATCGTTTGAATTGGATTCATACGATACATGTGAATCATGCTTAAAAGGCAAGATGACCAAGTTACCTTTTACAGGAAAAGGTGAACGAGTGGGAGAGTTGCTAGGCCTAATACATGGTGATGTATGTGGACCTATGTCAACTCATGCTTTAGGAGGCTATAGCTACTTCATTACCTTCACCGATGATCAGTCACGATTTGGGTATGTGTTCTCAATGAAACACAAGTCTGAAGCCTTTGAAAGGTTCAAAGAATTCAGAAATGAAGTAGAGAAACAACATGACAAGAGTATTAAAATACTTCGATCGGATTGAGGTGGTGAATACTTAAGTCAAGAGTTTCTTGATTATCTAAGAGACAATGACATATTGTCTCAATGGACTCCGCCATATACACCACAGCATAATGGTGTATCTGAGAGGCGTAACCGGACCTTGTTGGACATGGTCAGGTCAATGATGAATCATGCGAATCTTCCCAAGTCCTTTTGGGGCTATGCACTTCAGACAGTTGTTTACTTGTTAAACAGAATGCCAACCAAGGTAGTCTCTACTACTCCATATGAGATATGAAATGGTAAGAAACCTCATGTATCTTACTTGAAGATATAGGGTTGTCCTGCTTATGTGAAGCGGACTGTATCAGACAAATTGGATGCTAAGTCTGATAAATTTCTATTTATTGGATACCCTAAGGAAACAAGGGGTTACCAATTCTATCATCCTGTGGAACAAAAGGTGTTTGTTTCAAGGCATGATGTGTTTCTAGAGAAAGAGTTTCTCTTGCAAGAAAACAGTGGGAGTGTCATCAAGCTTGAGGAGGCTCAAGAGACTCAAATAGACATTGATGAGATACCTGGTGAAGCACAACAGCCGATAACTCATAGTGATGAGCAATCGGCTGGACCTATTGTAACACCACATCTTCGTAGATCTGGTAGCACACGCAACATTCCTGAGAGATATGGATTTCTCGTAAGTGAATCAAATGACGTGTTATTCATTGATGATGAGGAGCCTACCAGTTATGAAGAAGTGCTAACAAGTTCAGAAAGGGATAAGTGGCTTGATGCCATGAAGTCAGAAATGGATTCCATGTATGAAAACCAAGTTTGGAACTTGGTTGACCCACCTGAAGGTATCAAGCCTATAGGGTGCAAGTGAGTTTTCAAGAAGAAAACCAACATGGATGGTAATGTGATTACCTATAAAGCTAGATTAGTGGCGAAAGGATATCGTCAAAAACAAGGTGTTGATTATGACGAAACCTATTCACCTGTAGCTATGCTTAAATCCATTCGGATGCTCCTGGCCATAGCGGCTCATTATGATTATGAGATATGGCAGATGGATGTGAAAACAACTTTCCTTAATGGAAACCTGCTCGAGGACGTGTATATGATACAGCCTGAGGGTTTTACATCAGTTGATAAAAACCAAGGTATGTAAATTGTGACGGTCCATAAATGGATTAAAGCAAGCATCCAGGAGCTGGAATATCCGTTTTGATGAGACGATCAAAAAGTTTGATTTTTCACAAAATCCAGACGAACCTTGTATGTACAAGAAGGTTAGTGGGAGTGCAGTCGTGTTCCTAGTATTGTATGTCGATGACATATTACTTATAGGAAATGATGTTTCAATCTTACAGTCAGTTAAGGTTTGGTTTTCCAAGACATTCTCCATGAAAGACCTCGGAGAAGCAACCTACATCCTCGGGATTAAGATCTATAGAGATAGATCGAAACGGTTGCTTGGTATTTCGCAGTCTACATATATAGACTGAGTGCTAAAGAGGTTTAGCATGTCGAAATCCAAGAAAGGTTTTTTACCCATCAGGCATGGGGTACACCTTTCGAAGTCTATGTGTCCGCGCACAGAAGATGAGAGGATTTGCATGAGTAAGATTCCCTATGCATCCGCAATAGGATCTATCATGTATTCTATGTTATGTATGAGGCCCGATGTATCGTATGCTCTGAGTGTCACGAGCAGATACCAGTCTGATCCAGGAATGGATCATTTGGTGGCTGTTAAGATGATCCTTAAGTACTTAAGAAGAACTAAGGATTTGTTCCTAATATATGGAGAAGGGGACATGGTGATACGCGGGTATACGGATGCCAGCTTCCAGACAGACAAGGATGATTCTAGGTCTCAGTCTGTATACGTGTTCACCCTGAATGGGGGCGCAGTGAGTTGGAAAAGTTCCAAACAAGATATTGTAGCGGATTCTACCACTGAGGCAGAATACATTGCAGCTTCGGAAGCAGCAAAGGAAGCGATTTGGATCAAGAAGTTCGTTTATGAACTTGGTGTGATTCCGGCCATTGTTGAAGCAATACCGGTCTACTGCGACAACAATGGAGCAATTGCACAGGCGAAAGGGCCAAGGTCTCATCAACGATCCAAACATGTGCTTCGCCGCTGTCATCTTATCAGAGAGATCATCAGTAGGAACGAAATACAAATCGAGAAAATTCCCACCGAAAGGAACTTAGCAGATCCTTTGACTAAGGCATTACCTCAAAGTAAGTTTGAGGGTCATGTTAGTGCTTATGGTATTGGATACCGTAGCAATTGGCATTAGGCCAAGTGGGAGTCTGTTAGTAATATATGAGAGATGTCCTAAGGCAATCTTCTTATGTATGAACTATTTATATGATAAATGAAGATTCACTATTTGAGTATACATGTTTTCATGTATTTGATTGGATCTTAAACTCATTTACTGAATGTCCACGATACGATTCACAGCATGAGAGACTTTGTGATTGGATCACAACTAGTGAGTATCTCTACATGTGTAATTGTGATGTATCGGAATTATCCCTAGTCGATGAATTGATGGATTTGGACACCATCAATTCTGTCAAGACTAGCACGAGGTATACTCCGTGGTGTATCCAAGCAGTTGATTCTCACTGGCTGGAGATATTGTGATGTCCGGAGTTGATCGTGGATGCTAGTTATGGTAACTAGTTCATTGGAGTGACCAGCCGTAAGACTTCATATGGTTCTCTGCATATATAGATATGTTAATGAAGTTCTTACTGTAGCTTAAGTGCGTTGTTCCTTTGACTTGCGGTATTCAAGTCATCTTGATCATGAAGACTTATGCTTTGACATCTTAAGCAAGCATCTCTAAGGAGATGTGGACCCGGGATGATTGGGTATAAGTCGAAGTGATCGAAGGTGTTTGAATAGCCTATAAAGGATTCACCACTCCTTGCGAGGAGATGTATACCCATGGCCTCTCGTCGGATTGTTACTAAAGACTTTGGCCAAAGCATTACATGTTTAGAGTAAGGTACTCTTCGATACATGTGCAGTAACTAGAATCCGTAGGACGAGGAAATGATACTTGGGCTAGGTGTGACGTAGTCAGCCTAGTGGGGACTGACACTATAGACCATGTCCTAACCAAGTGGGTATAAGATGAGTGAAGGGAATGGGGCACGATTCATTCGAGCTGCTGAAGGGTTTCAGAAATAGTTCTGGATCAACCGTTGATCTTTTCGGTTAATTGGGGATCATGATGTACTACTAGGTGTCACTCATGATCGTTCTATAATTAAAGGTTAATTATAGACGGCCAACATAAATCGAGAACCTATTTGGTCACACACACAACGAGCGTAATCCGAAGGATTTAAAACGAGCTTGAGAATGGGATTCTCATACCGAGAGAAACTAGGTTTGGTTGGACCAAACATGGAGCAAACATGAAATCGTTTTAGTCACAATGGAAGCGTGGATGGGCCGTGTCTTATGAAGACATAATGGATGAACCAAAATGGTTTGGTTCTAATCCAATGGAGGAGAATAAACCAAAGGGTTTGATTTATTTTAAACGAATGAACCAAAAGTTGGTTCGGTTCGTTTTAACTTAAAATAAACCATCTTAGTTTGGTTTATTTTAACTTATATTAATGGAGCGGGTTAATGGGCCTTATGGTTATGATCCAATAACCATTAAGAGAATTAGTTCTCTATAAAAGAGGGCTTAAGGTGTTGTTAAGCCCTAATCCAAAACCCTAACCTAGTTTTGGCCACCCACCTCTCCCTCCTCTTCATCTAGTCGGCGCCAACCTTCATTGCCGCCGCCCACCCCCTTGTACCGCCGTCCAAATTGTTGCCGACGTCCAAGCTTTAGCCGGTGATCCTCCGGCAACTCTCCGGTGATCTCCTTTGGGTTCGGCATCAAGGTGAGCTTCATCTTACCCTTTTTGGCCGACGCCTACTCCTCCACCAAAGCTGTCCAGTTTTCTGGACAGCTTGTTTCCCTCTCGTCAGAGTGTAGTTTGGATGACGTTTAGAGCTCCGACAGCGCTAGCCTTGCCGGGGATTCGATCTCCGGTAATCCTCAGAGGTGGAGGATGAAGGATTCGTCAAACGGTTGACGAATACCTCTCCAGAGAAGCGAGTTTTGAGGACTCATTTTTGGATCCGAATTTGGATTCGGATCGTGATCCTCTCTCGATCACGTCATCTTCAACACGAGGCTAGTAACCCATACGAAGACAAGACTCGTGACTTAGCAAAGTCATCCCGAAGATACTCAGCGTGGATACGGATAGAGACGATTCTAGCAAGGATCATTCCGGTTGATGCCGTTCCCGCTACACGTGATACGAAAGGTATACGTAGTTAAATTTTCTTTTATTACAAAATTTAAATTTACGGTTATGTCTACACATGTTGTACTATGCATGCGTGTGATGTGTGTGTTGTAATAAATATAGATTTATTATTTTTATTTCTTCCGCTGTGCACATGTTTACGAAACATGTTCGAACACATACTCGCCGCGGTGTCGGAAACCCAACAAGACAGTGGGTGCACTGGGTTTCTAGTACACGTGGTTGATACAAGTCAAGCTGAGGACCAGAAGCTAGAAGATGTCAGAGTTGTATGCAACTACCCAGAGGTATTCCCAGATGAACTACCAAGGTTAGCCCCAGATAGAGAAATTGAATTTGAGATCGAATTGATTCCTGGTACAAACCCGATCTCTAAAGCACCTTACCGTATGGCGCCGGCTGAATTGAAGGAACTTCAGGGATAGCTACAGGAGTTACTTGACAAGGGACTCATATGCCCAAGTCGCTCTCCATGGGGAGCTCCAGTGTTGTTGGTGAAGAAGAAAGATGGGTCTATGCAAATGTTCATTGACTACCGAGCATTGAATAATGTGACAATCAAGAACCAGTACCCTTTACCGCGGATTGATGACCTATTCGACCAGCTAAAGGGTGCCACCGTCTTCTCTAAGATTGACCTGAGGTCCGGCTATCATCAAGTGAAAGTGAAATCAGATGATATACCAAAGACGACCTTCCGAACAAGATACAGACATTATGAGTTCGTAGTTATGCCCTTCGAAGTGATGAATGCACCTGCTCTGTTCATGGATTTGATGAATTGGGTATTCTCGGCATTTCTCAACAAATTCGTAATCATTTTCATCGACGATATACTAATATATTCAAGAACCCCCGAAGAGCACACAGAACACCTGGAGATGGTATTACAGATTCTTCGAGAAAAGCAGTTGTATGCAAAGTTCTCCAAATACGAATTTTGGCTCAATCAAGTATCATTTTTGGGTCATGTTATATCCAAGCATGGAGTGATGGTAGACCCAATAAAGATTGAAGTTGTGATTAACTGGAACCAACCAAAGAATGCCAGCGAGATCAGAAGCTTTCTTGGGCTAGCAAGTTACTATAGGAATTTTGTAGAGAACTTCTCTAGAATTGCAGCCCCTATGACAGTCCTCACCAGAAAGAACAAGAAGTATGAATGGACGGACGCCTGCAAGAAGAGTTTCACAGAATTGAAAAGGACACTGACTAGCGCTCCAGTCCTTGCTCTTCCGGACTGTAACGAAGGCTTCGACATGTACAGTGATGCTTCCAAGTTGGGACTCGGAGTTGTACTCATGCAGAATGGCAAGGTCATTGCCTACGCCTCTAGGCAACTCAAGGAATATGAAAGGAATTATCCCACCAACAATTTAGAGCTAGCGGTCGTGGTCTTTGCTCTAAAAACATGGAGGCATTATCTATATGGAGCTCAGTGTAGGATTTATACAGACCACCTGAGTCTGAAATATTTCTTCACACAGAAGGACCTGAACATGAGACAACGCAGATGGCTTGAGCTCGTCAAGGATTATGACTGCGAGATCTTCTACCATCCGGGAAAAGCAAACAAGGTGGCTGATGCACTCAGCAGGAATTCCTGCGCCACCTTGATGTCTCTATCAGTGTTATCTCGACCCTTAGAAAAGGAGATTATGCGTTACAGGGTTGAAATCATTTCCGGACAGCTCTCAACCATGACGATAGCACCGACACTGTTCGATGATATATTGGAAAAGCAAGCCCGTGACCAGAGCATTCAGAGGATCAAACAAGAGGTCCTAGAAGGAAAGGACTATTGGGGATATTTCGGAACGGCTAGAGGGGGGTGAATAGCATTTTGCTCGTACGATGGAATTTGATCTCGTTCGTGTCTACAATTTCGTTAGCGCAGCGGAATATAGATAGTAAAAGCAATAACGAAATACAACAATCACGAACACAAAGATATAACGTGGTTCGGAACCACACGATTCCTACTCCACGGATCGAGCTCTAAAGAGCTCTAGTGATGCACACGCAATCATTAATCAATAATAACTCCTTCTCAGAACAATCCGGAGGCGGAGAAACCTCGTACAAGGATTACACTAAGTAATACACATGATACAAGCAAATACAAGTAAGAAATACAATGCAAGTAAAGAAAAACAACTTTACAAGAGCTTTGGATTGCTTGATCTTTGATTGCCTTGAACTAGCTTTAAAGGACTGGAAAGCACCAACTTCCCCCTTCAATTCCACCCAAGAAAATCGCTTTCTTTTCCTCCATCACGAGCTCCATATATAGCTTCAACCTGTGCTGGAAAAAGTCTATCAGTCGACTAATCGGGACCATCAGTCGACTGATGCCACTGTTGTCGTGAGACAACGGCTAGATCCACGCTGGATAAGTCCAACGGAACCTTCATCAATCGACTGATTGTGACCATCAGTCGACTGATGGAGTCCTCACTCGACCAGTTGAGTCTCGACTCCATTCTGTGGCCGATTTCTCGAGCACGAGTTGACTGATCACATGATCAGTCGACTGCTCGAGCCATCAGTCGACTGCCCACCTCTGGTAGTCGACTGCTAGGCCATAACCCACAGTCAAACCCTAGTTGACTCAGTCCAGTCGACTGCCACATGACACCAGTCGACTGGCACACCTCAAACATGAGGTTTTAACCCAAGTATGGTTCCCCCATACTTGCTAGACCACCCTTAGCCTAGACCTAAGCCTTCTAGCCACCTCCATCAGCCTCACGCCTCTCGGATCCCTCCAAGTCATCCATGACTTGTTCATCCATCGCGCTAGCCTTCAGGTGCTTCCATCGGCTATGTCATGCTAACGGTGTCTACACCGCCAAGGCACATTGGACTTACGCCGCCAAGACTCCGCTTGGACTTTACGCCGCCAACCATTGGACTTATGCTGCCAAGACACCCGCTTGGACTTTACGCCGCCAATATCAAAACCCTTGGACTTCTCAAATGCCAAGACTCAAGCTTGGACTTTCCCTTGCCAACCCATGTTGGACTTTCCATGCCAAGACCATGCTTGGACTTTCCTTTCCAACCCATGTTGAACTTTTCATGCCAAGACCATGCTTGGACTTTCCTTGCCAACCCATGTTGGACTTTTCATGCCAAGACCATGCTTGGACTTTCCTTGCCAACCCATGTTGGACTTTACATTGCCAAGACCCATGCTTGGACTTTTCCCAATGCCAAGTGTCCCACTTGGACTTTCCATGCCAAGTACTAAAGACTTGGACTTTCCCATGACAATTACATTGTCATATGTTTTTGTCTAAACATCAAAACATCACTCGAGTCAAACTCGAGTCCTGGTCAATCATGACCTGGG
This sequence comes from Wurfbainia villosa, assembly GCA_025175895.1. Classification (NCBI taxonomy): domain Eukaryota; kingdom Viridiplantae; phylum Streptophyta; class Magnoliopsida; order Zingiberales; family Zingiberaceae; genus Wurfbainia; species Wurfbainia villosa. The sequence continues at coordinate 87,323,188 of CM046004.1, forward strand.
CCGATTGCACCAACAAGGACGATGGGTTTTGTATCTCTGATAGTGGAGTACTCTACCTCAGGGATCGCTTGTGTATTCCCGATGATCCAGAATTACGGAAGAAGATATTTGAGGAAGCTCACGGAACTCCTTATGTGATGCATCCTAGAACCACCAAGATGTACCAAGACCTGAAAAAAAAATTCTGGTGGTTCGGATGAAAAGAGATGTGGCTCAGTATGTCAGTACCTGCCTGACCTGCCAGAGGGTTAAAGCAGAACACCAGAGACCTGGAGGAACACTACAGCCGATCCAGATTCCAGAATGGAAATGGGAAGATATTTCTATGGATTTCATCTCAGGATTGCCCAAGACGACAAACGGATATGATGCTATATGGGTAATTGTGGACCGATTGATGAAGTCTGCCCACTTCTTAGCAATCAAAATGACCTATTCAACTGAGCAACTGGCTCAATTATATGCTAAGGAAATTATCCGATTACATGGGATTCCTATGACCATCATCTCTGACAGAGATGGTCGCTTTATTTCCCATTTCTGGGAATGTGTTCAGAAGGCACTTGGCACGAAACTATTATTTAGTACCGCCTTCCATCCTCAGACGGACGGACAGTCCGAAAGAGTAAATCAAGTACTGGAGGATATGTTACAAGCTTGCGCCCTGGATTTCAAAGGAAGCTGGTGCCGATACTTATGCGTGGCAAAATTTGCCTACAACAATAGCCACCAAGCTACTATTGGAATGACACCCTATGAGGCTCTATACGGGAGGAAATGTAGATATCCTATATGCTAGTACGAGGGTGGTGAAAAGAAGGGGATGGGACTCCAGACATACTTCATTGACGACACCGCCCAAGCTATACAGAACATCCACCAAAGAATTGAGACTGCTCAGAGTCGGTAAAAGAGTTATGCAGATATGCGGCATAGAGCGTTAGAATTCAAAGTCGGGGACCTGGTATTCCTCAAGGTGGCCCCTATGAAGGGAGTGATGAGATTCGGAAGGAAGGGTAAGCTGAGTCTGCGCTATGTGGGACCATATCCGATATTGCAGAGAGTTGGCAAGGTAGCTTACAAGCTGGAGCTGCCTCAAGAGATGTCAGCTATTCACAACATGTTCCATGTTTCGATGCTCAAGAAATGCATTTCCTGTGCAGACCAAGTGATCGAGCCACAAAAAGTGCAAGTTCAAGAGGACTTGAGTTATGAAAGTCGTCCTATCCAGATACTAGACCGAGAAGTCAAGAGGCTAAGGAACAAAGAGGTGCCCTTAGTAAAGGTCCTGTGGCAAAATCAACGGTACGAAGAAGCTACCTGGGAACGCGAGGAGGACATGAAACAAAAGTACCCGGAATTGTTCTAAGTTTCGAGGACGAAAATTTTAAAAGGTATGAAGGATTGTAACGCCCGTAAAATTTCTAGCAATTTTACAAGAATTTTTGCATGATTATAATGGGCTTTATGTGTGCCCTTTCCAAAATAAAAGAAAAGGAGCCAAAAAGGAATGCAAGGCCTAGGAATTGAACCCCCAAACCTCTAGTAGATAGCTATGCTCTAAAGATGCATCCAATAACCAGAAGCCCAGCAGGGTTGTACTATTAGAGGGATATGGGAAATTATAGTTAGGGGTAAGGGAGACTAAGGGACACTTCAAGTGAATAAATAGGGGAAATGAGGAGACAAGGGAAATCAAGTTTGGCATCTTCTCTTCCTCTTCTTCTTCCTCACTAAAATCCACTCCTCTTCTCTTCCATTTTCCGAGATCCATCCAAGCAAGAAGAAGGCTAGGTTTGGCTTCCCTTAGGTTGTCTTCAAACTCATACCAAAGCGAAGGATGTAAGTATCCCCCTCACCTGCGTACAAGTAGTTTTCGATTGATGTATTTGTGTTAATCCTTTTGAAACCATTCGGCCAAGACCTTGTTTGAGTTTTCCATGAAGATCCATGCCAAATCTTGTATGAACATGATGAAGATAGGATGCTAGATAGATTAGGTTAAGTGTTTGACCTTAAAAACCCAAGGGACCATTCGGCCAAGACCTTGTTTGAGTTTTCCATGAAGATCCATGCCATATCTTGTATGAACATGATGAAGATAGGATGCTAGATGAATTAGGTTATGTGTTTGAACTTTTATGACCTTTAAAACCATTCGGCCAAGCCCCTCTAGACCCCTATATGTTCTTTTATGCCATGCTATAGCCAAGTTCATGCTATGTTTTGATAGTAAAAGAAGATAACATGATGTTTGGTTAACCTAGATTAAGTGGATGAACTTCTAAGCGTTGGAACATTCGGCCAAGCCACTTTAGACCTCTATATGTTTTTTTTTTATGCCATGTTTAGAAGATCTTAGGCTAAGTTTTGATGCTAGATTAAGATAACATGTTCTATGCTAGGTTTTAAATGAGTTCATGCCATGGTTGATGTTAGAAGAAGATAACATGTTCTATGCTATGTTATAGATAAGTTCATGCTATGTCTTTTTTTATGGTAAATGAAGATAACATGTTGTTTGACTAACGTAGGTTCAAGTGGATGAACAATTAGGCCCCTTGAACCATTCGGCCAAGTCCATCTAGACCCCTAAGGTGTCTTTCTATGCTATGTTTTGGATGAGTTCATGATGACTTTTGATGTTAGATGAAGGTAACAAGTTGTTGGTTGACCTAGAGTTAAGTGGTTGAGCCTTATGTACTTTAAACCCATTCGGCCAAGGTTTATTTAAAACCCTAAGTGCCCTCCCATGCCATGCTTTATATGTTAAAGAATTAACATGTGGTTAGTTAGACCATATATAAGTTGTTTGGTGTTTAAACTTTAATAGAACTCCATGTATATTTGTTCATGATGTTTATGCCTTATGCCATGCTTATATGTGTGTGATGTTGTGATCATGTTATGCTCATTACCTTGTGATTATATGAATGTATGATGTGTTATAAAGAAGGAACATGATAAGCATGAAAAGAATATGATATGTTATGAAGAAGAAATATGTTATGATGAATGATATGTTAAGAAGAAGAAATATGTTATGAAAGCCATATGATATGTTATGAAGAAGAAGTATGTTATGATATGAAGAAGAAAAACATGATATGCCATGATAAGGAATATGATATGTTATGAAATGAAATATGATATGTTATGATAAGAAGCATGTATGTATTTTACTTTCTGCATGGCTTGTACCAGGACCCTAACAGGGTCCAAAAAGGGATGAGCTCCTAAGTTGCCCTAGGCCGACGGACTTAGATCGGGCCTAGGATGGGCTTCTAGGTTATGATTTCCCCTAGATCGATGGTCATAGTACGCACCTGGTACGGGATGGGCTCCCAGATGCCCTAGGTCGACGGACTTAGATCGGGCCTAGGATGGACTTCTATGTTATGATGATGGCCCCTAGGTCGACGGATATAGTACGAGCCTAGTAACCTAGTAGGTTCGAGATTAGCTTCTCGGGTCTATTTAGGGATGCACGCTATGATGATGATGATGTGGTACAATGCCGGGCCCAATATGTTGAGATTTATGTTCAATTACCTATGATATATGTTTTCGAAGAGCATCCTGCATATACCTTTATGTTATGTCTGCTTCTGTTATGTATGTTTACATGTTATGATGGTTATGTTATATATGTTCACATGTTATGATTGTTATGTTTTATATGTTTGCATGTTATGATTGTTATGTTATATATGTTTGCATGTTATGATTGTTATGTTATATATGTTTACATGCTATGATTGTTATGTTATATATGTTCTCATGTTATGATTGTTATGTTATATATGTTCACATGTTACGATTGTTATGTTATATATGTATGCATGTTATGATTGTTATGTTACATATGTTTACATGTTATATATACCTTATGTCTATGATGTTATAGTCATGTTATGTATGCTTATGTTATGATGTTAAATTCATGTTATGCCTGCTTATGTTCCTGTATGATTACATGTTATGCTTACGTATGGTTTTTGTGAGCAGGACATGATCTTACTAAGCCTATGTGCTTATAGTTTATGTTCTCTTGTACTGCAGATAGGGGTAAAGGGTGGCTAAACTAAAGGGAGCAGTAGGAGGGGCAAAGTGTGTGTGGTAGTGGCATGGTGGAGGAGATCTGTCATGTTCTTTATGCAAGTTTTCCCTAAGATTATTTAGTTTATGAATTTGAACTAAGTACTTATGAACTGATGATGCATGCCCTATTTTTAAGAAGAAGTATCTATGAAATAATGATGCATGTTCTATGTTAAGAAGTATCCATGAAATGACGATGTATGTTCATGTTTAAAAGAAAAAAAAATAAGTCTAAAGTCTTCCGCTGTAAGAAGTATAGGTAGTCTTCCGTTGTAATGTAATGTATGTATGTACGATCGCGTCACGCGCGGCCCCTCCGGACCCCTGGGAAAGGGCGGGCGTGACATGTTGGTATCAGAGTAGATCTGCCTTTCCACTACACACACATCAAGCTCCAAATCCTGCCGCTCGAAGTAAGAATTTCTATGCCTACTTTATTTCTTTCATGTATGATAACAAATGCCTCTAGTTTAAATATGCCTGAATATATGTATGCCTGAAATATGTAAGATAACCTTATGCTATCTTTTAGTTTAACCATGCATACATAAATGAACGATAAACCTATACTAGCCTTACTCTAATATGTTAAGATAACCATGGCTGGGAGATGCAGTAGTAGGGCCGATGAGATAACACCCCCACATGACCTTACGCATGTGATTACTGAACTCCAACACTAAGTCACAGAGCAACAACAAGTGATAAAATTCCTTAATGAATCAGTGAGGAAACCCTACCGCCCCACCAGCGGGCCTTGGCCCGATGGTTCGACAAGAAGCTTACCTAATCCAGTGGCAGAGGCTGAAGCTGGAAAATTTCTCTAGTACTGGTGAACCATGGGATGCCCAGGCCTGGTTCAAGACGGTGGAAAGCATCGTGGAGCTACTAGACTGGCCCGAATGTGAGAAGATTAAGTGTGAGTCATTCTGCCTTTCGGGAGATGCTCGGATGTGGTGGGAACGGGTTAAAGCAAAGAGGCAAGTAAATCAGATGAGATGGGCGGACTTCGAGTATGAATTTTTCGAAGAATTCTTCCATATAAGGGTAACCAACAAGCATTACGACGAGTTCACTGGGTTCCGACAAGGTGACCTATCAATCAGCGAAGACGTGAAGAGATTCAACCGACTTGCATGCCTATGCCCGGAGTTGGTCAGCACAAAAAGAGAAAGGGTCAGACTCATGCTGAAGATGCTTCGACCCGAAATAGCTCTGAATGTGGCCGGCGGGGTTCATAGACCGTAGACTGCAGAAGAGCTGTTCAGTAGTGCCTTGATTACCGAGCATTATCTGAACAACATTAACCAGCAAAAGAAGGCACTGAGTGAAGGCAGGGGTCAAGCCCAGTCAGGAGGTCAGAGAAACCAGGGTATTTGGAAAGGGAACCACACTGGCAAGAGAAAACAATGGGAGGACTCTAAAGGTGGTCCAGAGCAAGCGACCCCGGGGATCCCTCTGTGTGTACTACATGCGGGAAGATACATCCTGGAGTATACCTACATGGCACAAATAGATGCACTTACATTTGTGGGCCAGGGAGGGCATAGAGTCGAGGCCGCCACTATTCAAGTTCGAGCACCTCCTCCTCGTGATATACTGTGCAGAGTGCTCCTCCACGAGTTCTACACCAGTCTCACGATTTGATGCTTCCGAGAGTACCCCGATAAGTCGAGAGACTAAGCCCACGGTTGATGTGCCGAATGCAGGTATTCTCTCACCCAAGAAGATGTGGCGAACACTTCTACCGTTGTCACAGGTCAGATATTTATTTTCTGTCAGCATGCTACTGCATTATTTGATACTGGGGCAACACATTCATTTATTTCTACACCCTTCACGAAAAAGATAGACATGCCACCACATGCTTTGGATCTCAAATTCTTAACCACTCTGCTCTCGGGAGAAGTAATTCCCTCCACTCATATGCTGCGAGCCGCACCCATCAGAATCGCAGACAGAGAACTCTACTGTGATATGATAGTGCTCGACATGCAGGATTATGATAGCATATTGGGCATGGATTTCTTAAGCAAGTATGGTGCTTCGATCGAGTGCCGTAAAAGAAAAGTGGTCTTCCAGCCGGAGGCAAAACCTATGTTTGAATTTATTGGAGAGCCAAGGAGAAGAATCGATAAATTTCTATCAGCTCTACAAGCGCGCAAGATGTTAGACAGTGGGTGCACTGAGTTTCTAGTACACGTGGTTGATACAAGTCAAGCTGAGGACCAGAAGCTAGAAGATGTCAGAGTTGTATGCAACTACCCAGAGGTATTCCCAGATGAACTACCAGGGTTAGCCACAGATAGAGAAATTGAATTTGAGATCGAATTGATTCCTGGTACAAACCCGATCTCTAAAGCACCTTACCGTATGGTGCCGGTTGAATTGAAGGAACTTCAGGGACAGCTATAGGATTTACTCGACAAGGGACTCATATGCCCAAGTCGCTCTCCATTGGGAGCTCTAGTGCTGTTGGTGAAGAAGAAAGATGGGTCTATGCGAATGTGCATAGACTACCGAGTGTTGAATAATGTGACGATCAAGAACTGGTACCTTTTACCGCGGATTGATAACCTGTTCGACCAGCTAAAGGGTGCCACCGTCTTGTCTAAGATTGACCTGAGGTCCAGCTATCATCAAGTGAAAGTGAAATCAGATGATATACCAAAGATGACCTTCCGAACAAGATACGGACATTACAAGTTCGTAGTTATGCCCTTCGGAGTGACGAATGCACCTGCTCTGTTCATGGATTTGATGAATCGAGTATTCTCGGCTTTTCTCGACAAATTCGTAATCGTTTTCATCGACGATATACTAATATATTCGAGAACCCCCAAAGATCATGCATAACACCTGGAGATGGTATTACAGATTCTTAGGGAAAAGCAGTTGTATGCAAAGTTCTCCAAATGAGAATTCTGGCTCAATCAAGTATTATTTTTGAGTCATGTTATATCCAAGCACGGAGTGATGGTAGACCCAATAAAGATTGAAGCTGTGAGTAACTGGAACCGACCAAAGAATGCCAGCGAGATCAGAAGCTTTCTTGGGCTAGCAAGTTACTACAGGAAGTTTGTAGAGAACTTCTTTAGAATTGCAGCCCCTATGACAGTCCTCACCAGAAATAACAAGAAGTATGAATGGACGGACACCTGCAAGTAGAGTTTCACAGAATCTAAAAGGAGACTGACCAGCGCTCCAGTCCTTGCTCTTCCAGACAGTAACGAAGGCTTCGACATGTACAGCGACGCTTCCAAGTTGGGACTCGGAGCTGTACTCATGCAGAATGGCAAGGTCATTGCCTACGCCTCTAGGCAACTCAAGGAACATGAAAGGAATTATCCCACCCACGATTTAGAGCTAGCGGCCGTGGTCTTTGCTCTAAAAACATGGAGGCATTATCTATATGGAGCTCAGTGTAGGATTTATACAGACCACCAGAGTCTGAAATATTTCTTCACACAGAAGGACCTGAACATGAGACAACGCAGATGGCTCGAGCTCGTCAAGGATTATGACTGCGAGATCTTCTACCATCCGGGAAAAGCAAACAAGGTGGCTGATACACTCACCAGGAAGTTCTGCGCCACCTTGATGTCTCTATCAATGTTATCTCGACCCTTAGAAAAGGAGATTATGCATTATGGGGTCGAAATCATTTCTGGACAGCTCTCGACCATGACGATAGCACCGACGTTGTTCGATGATATATTAGAAAAGCAAGCCCGTGACCTGAGCATTCAGAGGATCAAGCAAGAGGTCCTAGAAGGAAAGGACGATGGGTTTCGTATCTCTGATAATGGAGTACTCTACCTCAGGGATCGCTTGTGTATTCCCGATGATCCATAATTACGGAAGAAGATATTTGAGGAAGCTCACGGAACTCCTTATGCGATGCATCCTGGAACCACCAAGATGTACCAAGACCTGAAAATAAAATTCTGGTGGTTCGGAATTAAAAGAGATGTGACTCAGTATGTCAGTACCTGCCTGACCTGCCAGAGGGTTAAAGCAGAACACCAGAGACCTGGAGGAACACTGACCCGATCCAGATTCCAGAATGGAAATGGGAAGATATTTCTATGGATTTCATCTCAGGATTGCCCAAGACAACAAATGGATATGATGCTATATGGGTAATTGTGGACCGATTGACGAAGTTTGCCCACTTCTTAGCAATCAAGATGACCTATTCGACTGAGCAACTGGCTCAATTATATGCTAAGGAAATTATCCGATTACTTGGGATTCCTAAGACCATCATCTCTAACAGAGATGGTCGCTTTATTTCCCATTTCTGGGAGTGTGTTCAGAAGGCACTTGGCACGAAGCTATTGTTAAGTACCGCCTTCCATCCTCAGACGGACGGACAGACCGAAAGAGTAAATCAAGTACTGGAGGATATGTTACGAGCTTGCACCCTGGATTTCAAAGGAAGCTGGTGTTGATACTTATGCTTGGCTTAATTCGCCTACAAAAATAGCTACCAAGCTACTATTGGAATGGCACCCTATGAGGCTCTATACGGGAGGAAAGGTAGATCTCCTATATGCTAGTACGAGGGTGGTGAAAAGAAGAGGATGGGACTCCAGACATACTTCATTGACGACACCACCCGAGCTATACAGATCATCCGCCAAAGAATTAAGACTGCTCAGAGCCGGCAAAAGAGTTATGCAGATATGCAGCGTAGACCGTTAGAATTCAATGTCAGGGACCTGGTATTCCTCAAGGTGGCCCCTATGAAGGGAGTGATGAGATTCAGAAGGAAGGGTAAGCTGAGTCCGCGCTATGTGGGACCGTATCCGATATTGCAGAGGGTTGGCAAGGTAGCTTACAAGTTGGAGCTGCCTCAAGAGATGTCGGCTATTCACAACGTGTTCCATGTTTCGATGCTCAAGAAATGTATTTCCAGTGCGGACCAAGTGATTGAGCCACAAACAGTGCAAGTTCAAGAGGACCTGAGTTATGAAATTCGGCCTATCCAGATACTAGACCGAGAAGTCAAGAGGCTAAGGAACAAAGAGGTGCCCTTAGTTAAGTTCCTGTGGCAAAATCAATGATACGAAGAAGCTACCTGGGAACGCGAGGAGGACATGAAACAGAAGTACCCGGAATTGTTCTAAGTTTCGAGGATGAAACTTTTAAAAGGTATGAAGGATTGTAACGCCCGTAAAACTCCTAGCAATTTTACAAGAATTTTTGCATGATTATAATGAGCTTTATGTGGGCTCTTTCAAAAATAAAAGAAAAGGAGCCAAAAAGGGATGCAAGGCCTAGGAATTGAACCCCAAACCTCTAGTAGATAGCTAAGCCCTAAAGATGCATCCAATAACCAGAAGCCCAACAGGGTTGTACTATTAGGGGAATATGGGAAATTATAGTTAGGGGTAAGGGAGACTAAGGGACACTTCAAGTGAATAAATAGGGGAAATGAGGAGACAAGGGAAATCAAGTTTGGCATCTTCTCTTCCTCTTCTTCTTCCTCACTGAAATCCACTCCTCTTCCCTTCCATTTTCCGAGATCCATCCAAGCAAGAAGAAGGCTAGGTTTGGCTTCCCTTAGGTTGTCTTCAAACTCATAGCAAAGCGAAGGATGTAAGTATCCCCCACACCTGCGTACAAGTAGTTTTCGATTGATGTATTTGTGTTAATCCTTTTGAAACCATTTGGCCAAGACCTTGTTTGAGTTTTCCATGAAGATTCATGCCATATCTTGTATGAACATGATGAAGATAGGATGCTAGATGGATTAGGTTAAGTGTTTGACCTTAAAAACCCAAGGGACCATTCGGCCAAGACCTTGTTTGAGTTTTCCATGAAGATCCATGCCATATCTTGTATGAACATGATGAAGATAGGATGCTAGATGAATTAGGTTGTGTTTGAACTTTTATGACCTTTAAAACCATTCGACCAAGCCCCTCTTGACCCCTATATGTTCTTTTATGCCATGCTATAGCCAAGTTCATGTTATGTTTTGATAGTAAAAGAAGATAACATGATGTTTGGTTAACCTAGATTAAGTGGATGGACTTCTAAGCGTTGGAACATTCGGCCAAGACACTTTAGACCTCTATATGTTTTTTTTTATGCCATGTTTAGAAGATCTTAGGCTAAGTTTTGATGCTAGATGAAGATAACATGTTCTATGCTAGGTTTTAAATGAGTTCATGCCATGGTTGATGTTAGAAGAAGATAACATGTTCTATGCTATGTTATAGATAAGTTCATGCTATGTTTTTTTTTATGGTAAATGAAGATAACATGTTGTTTGACTAACGTAGGTTCAAGTGGATGAACAATTAGGCCCCTTGAACCATTCGGCCAAGTCCATCTAGACCCCTAAGGTGTCTTTCTATGCTATGTTTTGGATGAGTTCATGATGACTTTTGATGTTAGATGAAGGTAACATGTTGTTGGTTGACCTAGAGTTAAGTGGTTGAGCCTTATGTACTTTAAACCCATTCGGCCATGGTTTATTTAAAACCCTAAGTGCCCTCCCATGCCATGCTTTATATGTTAAAGAATTAACATGTGGTTAGTTAGACCATATATAAGTTGTTTGGTGTTTAAACTTTAATAGAACTCCATGTATATTTGTTCATGTTGTTTATGCCTTATGCCATGCTTATATGTGTGTGATGTTGTGATCATGTTATGCTCATTACCTTGTGATTATATGAATGTATGATGTGTTATAAAGAAGGAACATGATAAGCATGAAAAGAATATGATATGTTATGAAGAAGAAATATGTTATGATGAATGATATGTTAAGAAGAAGAAATATGTTATGAAAGCCATATGATATGTTATGAAGAAGAAGTATGTTATGATATGAAGAAGAAAAACATGATATGCCATGATAAGGAATATGATATGTTATGAAATGAAATATGATATGTTATGATAAGAAGCATGTATATATTTTACTTTCTGCATGGCTTGTACCAGGACCCTAACAGGGTCCAAAAAGGGATGGGCTCCTAAGTTGCCCTAGGCCGACAGACTTTGATCGGGCCTAGGATGGGATTCTAGGTTATGATTGCCCCTATGTCGACGGTCATAGTACGGACCTGGTACGGGATGGGCTCCCAGATGCCCTAGGCCGACGGACTTAGATCGGGCCTAGGATGGGCTTCTATGTTATGATGATAGCCCCTAGGTTGACGGACATAGTACGGGCCTAGTAACCTAGTAGGTTCGAGATTAGCTACCTCAGGTCTATTTAGGGATGCGCGCTATGATGATGATGATGTGGTACAATGTCGAGCCCAATATGTTGAGATTTTTGTTCAATTACCTATGATATATGTTTTCGAAGAGCATCTTGCATATACCTTTATGTTATGTATGCTTCTGTTATGTATGTTTACAAGTTATGATGGTTATGTTATATATGTTCACATGTTATGATTGTTATGTGTTAGGATCTTTGTAATGGCTAGAGGGGGGTGAATAGCGTTTACTCTTGTGTAGATGGAATTCGATCTCGTTCGTGTCTATAATTTCGTTAGCGCAGCGGAATATAGATAATGATAACAATAACGAAATAGACACTTACACACAAACACAAGGATATAACGTGGTTCGGAACCGCAGGTTCCTACTCCACGGATCGAGCTCTACGAGCTCTAGTGATGCGCACGCAACCACTAATAAACACTCCTTCTCGGAATAATCCGGAGGCGGAGAAACCTCGTACAAGACGATTACAACAATAATCAAAAGCTACAAGTAAATATAATGAAATACAAAGCAAGACTAGCAAAGAAAAACACTTTACAAATGCTCTCGAATGCTTGATCGCTAGGTTGATCGAGTAGCACTTGGAGACCCTGAATTGCAGCAGCAACTCGCCCCATATCGCCTCAAAGAACCATGCCAAATTCCTCCATCACGAGCTCCTTATAAAGCTTCAACCTGTGCTGGAAAAAGTCGATCAGTCGACTGATCGGGACCATCAGTCGACTGATGCCACTGTTGTCATGAGACAACGGCTAGATCCACGCTGGATAAGTCCAACGGATCTACCATCAATCGACTGATCATACCCATCAGTCGACTGATAGAGTCCTCACTCGACCAGTCGAGTCTCGACTCCATTCTGTGGCCGATTTCTCGAGCACCACCGGTCGGTGATCACGATCACGATCGGTTGAGCCATCACCATCGATCGCCCATACGGCGATCACTGGCCACAACCCGCAGTCAAACCCTAGTTGACTCGGTCCAGTCGACTGCCACATGGCACCAGTCGACTGGCACACCTCAAACATGAGGTTTTAGCCCAAGTATGGTTCCCCATACTTGTTAGACCACCCTTAGCCTAGACCTAAGCCTTCTAGCCACCTCCATCAGCCTCACGTCTCTCGGATCCCTCCAAGTCATCCATGACTTGTTCATCCATCGCGCTAGCCTTCAGGTGCTTCCATCGGCTATGTCATGCTAACGGTGTCTACACCACCAAGGCACATTGGACTTACGCCGCCAAGACTCCGCTTGGACTTTACGACGCCAACTATTGGACTTATGCTGCCAAGACTCCTGCTTGGACTTTACGCAGCCAATATCAAACCCCTTGTACTTCTCATGCCAAGACTCAAGCTTGGACTTTCCCTTGCCAACCCATGTTGGACTATTACATTGCCAAGACCCATGCTTGGACTTTTCACGTGCCAAGTGTCCCACTTGGACTTTTCATGCCAAGTACTCAAGACTTGGACTTTACCAAATGCCAAGTGTTCCACTTGGACTTTCCATGCCAAGTACCCAAGACTTGGACTTTCCCATGACAATTACATTGTCATATGTTTTTGTCGAACATCAAAACATCACTCGAGTCAAACTCGAGTCCTGGTCAATCGTGACCTGGGTCGATTGCACCAACATTATGTTATATATGTTTGCATGTTATGATTGTTATGTTATATATGTGTGCATGTTATGATTGTTATGTTATATATGTTTACATGCTATGATTGTTATGTTATATATGTTCTCATGTTATGATTGTTATGTTATATATGTTCACATGTTACGATTGTTATGTTATATATGTATGCATGTTATGATTGTTATGTTACATATGTTTATATGTTATATGCCTGCTTATGTCTATGATGTTATAGTCATGTTATGTTTGCTTATGTTATGATGTTAAATTCATGTTATGCCTGCTTATGTTCCTGTATGATTACATGTTATGCTTACGTATGGTTTTTGTGAGTAGGACATGATCTTACTAAGCCTATGTGCTTATAGTTTATGTTCCCTTGTACTGCAGATAAGGGTAAAGGGTGGCTAAACTAAAGGGAGCAGCAGGAGGGGCAAAGTGTGTGTGGTAGTAGCAAGGTGGAGGAGATCTGTCATGTTCTTTATGCAAGTTTTCCTTAAGATGATTTAGTTTATGAATTTGAACTAAGTACTTATGAACTAATGATGCATGCCCTATGTTTATGAAGAAGTATCTATGAAATAATGATGCATGTTCTATGTTAAGAAGAAGTGTCCATGAAATGACGATGTATGTTTATGTTTAAAAGAAAAAAAAAAGTCTAGAGTCTTCCACTGTAAGAAGTATAGGTAGTCTTCCGCTGTAATGTAATGTATGTATGTATGATCGCGTCACGCGCCGCCCTTCCGGACCCCTAGGAAAGGGAGGGCGTGACACTTTGTCTCCCTAAAGAGGACTCAGCCTCACCTCTTCATTCGAGGCTTACCTGTTGGCTACACTAGCTGACCCACCAGGGCTTCCACTAGCTATCTGGCCTGCCTGACCTAGCTGGACTTTTTGTCGATTGTTCGGTCTCCTGACCCAACCGATCTTCATGCCAGATGTCCGGTCCACGTGACCCATCTGGACTTCATGCCTGGTGTCTGATTCTCCTGATCTGTCAAGATACTTACCTAGTATCCGGTCAACATAACCTACTAGGATTTCCTATTAATCCTACATACTTAATATTGATATTAGAACACAAGTAAATCCTAACTTTTAACTATGGTTCATACATCAAAATTAAGGAGTGATGCTCTCTACATCAACAAATCCTACCATAAAATTAAATATAACACAATAATTCACGATATATGAAATATATAATATAACATTTATATACTCACTTGAAATACGACGTTACTTCTGGACAGTTCAATAAAATATATGTGTGGGTTGCTCGCCACTCTTGACCAATTAAGTATCTGTTGGTACAATCGACCCAGGTCACGATTGACCAGACTCGAGTAGTGTTTTAATGTTTGACAATATTTTGGGGAGATTGTTGGGGCAATTGACATGGGTCATGATTGATTGGACTCGAGTTTGACTCGAGTGGTATTTTGATATTTGATGATGGTTTGACCATTGTTTGACTATATGGTTGACATGGGGTTGACCATATGATGGAGAAGTCCAAGTCTTGTGTACTTAGCATGGAAATTTCAAGCATGGGTCTTGGCAAGGGAAAGTCTAACATGGGTTGGCAAGGAAATTCCAAGGGGTGATATTGGCGGCGTAAAGTCCAAGGGTGGAGTCTTGGCAGCATAAGTCCAATGGTTGGCAGCGTAAAGTCCAAGCGGAGTCTTAGTAGTGTAAGTCCAATGTGCCTTGGCAGTATAGACCAGCTTAGCATGACAATAGCCGATGGAAGCACTAGAAGGCTAGTGTATGGATGAACAAGTCATGGATGACTTGGAGGGATCCAATAGGCGTGAGGCTGATGGAGATGGCTAGAAGGCTTAGGTCTAGGCTAAGGGTGGTCTAGCAAGTATGAGGACACCATACTTGGTGTTAAAACCTCATGGATGAGGTTATCAGTCTACTAATAATATGATCAGTTGACTGATGGGAGTCGACTGGAGTTTGACTATAGGAAAGGCCCGCGATCGCAAGTATTGGCGATTATTGATGGCACGAGGAGTCGACTTCCATAGGCGATCGGATCGATGGTTAATGTCATAGACACAGAAGGTTCTAGAGTCGACTATTAGGGTTTGACAGTCGAGTGATGGCTCAATCAGTCGACTGATGGTCTATCCATTGGAACTTATCCAACGTGGCTTGGGACATTGTGAGACAATGGCTACAGGAGCAGTCGACTGATGGTCGTGATCAGTCGACTGCTAGGCAAAATCTAGCCCGAATATAGGTTATAAAAGTAGCTCATGGAGAAGGTTTTTGCCATGAGTTCTTAGGGTGATTTGCTGGTGCAATTTAGGGTCTCCAAGTGCAGCTCAAGTAACCAAACAAGCAAGCATCTAAAAGCTCTTTTGTAAAGTTTTTTTTACTTAAATTCTATTGTATTTGCTTTTATTTTTGTTATAATACTGTTGTAATCATTATACGAGGTTTCTCCGCCTCCGACTTGTTGTCGAGGAGAATTATTGATTGTTAGTGGTGTTTGCTTCGCTAGGGCTCATTCGAGCCCAATCCGTAGAGTAGGAACACCAAGGTTCTGAACCACATTATATTAGCGTGTCATTGTGTATTGTTGTTGTTTGTTGTATTTTGTTATTGCTATTTTGTATTTCCGCTGTGCTAATAATGATTGTAGACAAGCACAATTAAATTCCATCAAGCGACGAAAAATGCTATTCACCCCCCCCCCCTCTAGCGATGATCAATTCCCCAACAAGTGGTATCAGAGCGAGGTCACTCTTCATTTGGACTAACCGCCAAGGGAGCATGCTAGAGGATAAAGAAGAAGATGGATCATCAAGAGAAATTAGGATGGGACATCAACACACCTCCACCATACGACCAAGAAGATTTTCCAGTATAGAGGGCGAGAATGGAGACATTCTTGATGATGGATATAGAAGATTGGTTCATCATCATGGAAGGTTTTGAACCCCTAGGGATAAGAAGGGAGATGTCCTAAAATTGAAGAAGTGGACCCAAGAGCAACGCCTAAAGTTCAAGACCGAAGTTAAGGTAACAAAACTTTTAGAAGATTTGATACCTAATGATATTTTGTCTAGACTAGGTGAATATCAAGATGCCAAGGAGCTTTGGAGCAAATTGGCAAAGTTCCATGAAGGACCATCACCAGCTTCAAGTGAAGAACAATCACAAGAAGCCGAAGATTGTTCATCGGCTCAAGAAGAGGAGGAGGCCGAAGAAACTAGCTCTTCCTCACAAGAAAGTGAGGATTCGGAAGTTGATAGAGAATCAACATCCGGATCGGGATCGGGATCGGGATTAGTGGACGAAGAGGTAGAAGTAGAAGAAGTCTCCACCTCTAGGATTGAGGGGGAGGATATTAGATCACTGGAGCAAGAGCAAGAAGAGCCATCTACCTCCAGGAGAGATGAAGAACTCACTCTGGCCACCACCATTAACCTGGTAACTCAAACACTTCAATTAATAATAAAAATTATATAATGTGTTTTGACTGTAGGGAATATGGGCACTATAAGAACAAGTGCCCTAAGAAGGTCAAGAAAAATCAACCGGCACCAAAACCTCAAGAAATCTCAAAGGATGCCAGAGCCTCAACCATTAAAAGCAAGGAGCACATGGTGTGCTTCGAGTGCCACCAAAGAAGGCATTATAGGAGCCAACGCCCTAGGGGGAGGAAGAAAGGGCAAGGAGGAGCTACACATGTAGGGGGAGCTAAGGCAAACCCTAAGGTAACCTCTAATTATGTTCCCTCCTTAATTAATAGGCAAAAGCATACTAGGAATTTTATTGCTATTACTCATGAAAAGCATGCTAGTAAAAATAGACTTTATTGCTTAGGAGCTAAATCATATAACTTTAAAAATAAGGAGAAATTTGGGACTAATGTCCCTAGAAAAACTCTACCTAAGGAAAGTATTAGAAAAATAGAAGATCATTTAGGCATTAACCCTAAGAAGGGTAGGCACATGCCTAGGAAATGGAACAATGCCCAAAGATTAGATCAAATTTCAAAAATTGGGCAATTAGAGCTAGAAAATCAAGTTTTGAGGTCAAAACTTGAGAAAATAGAGAAGACCCTTAGAAAGATGCAAAATCAAATTCAAGGGTCAAATTGCCAAAATCTAGGGTCTAGGAGTCAAAGTTAAAGGCCTAGGAAACAAGAACCATCCAAGGGCAAGAAATGTTTGGGTCACAAACCTAAGCCCAAGGAGACTTATCATAATGTTCCATTATGGAACTCAACCTAGGTCTAGGAAAACCAAGGTCACAAGGGAAGTCATCCCTAGAGTTGACTATGGTAAATGCCTAGTGGCTAGGGTTTCGAAGAAACCTAGGGAAGTTACTAAGAAGGTTACAAGGGGAGTCACCCCTAGAGTTAACCTAGGCAAAACCCAAATGACCAACGCTACCAAGCCTAGAAGGGTCATTAGAAGGGTATCTAGGAAGGTCATCCCTAAGGAATCCCTAAGGAGCTCAAATAGATTTTTGGTTCCTAGGAGCGTGATTGATTCATGCTAAATGGGTTAGGATGTGTCAACTTTAAATGGATGGGTAGTTAACCTAACCATGGTAAAGGTGACACTTTAGGTCATTCTCAAGGTTATGGGTACCTTGGAAATAAGTTTGATCTTATATCCTAAAGGATTTTAGGGTGTGCCAATATCATTTGAGAATTATGATAAATTGATCAAATTGGCACAATTTAGGTCTTAGGTCATAGTGTGACATTTTGGATTTTTGGCACACTTGGGGGATGAGTGATAATATGGCATAATGAAATTAATAATAACAAATGACAAAAAATATTAAAATTTAGGTATCATATACCTTTATATTTTTTTTGCCATGATTGATTTGTCATATGACATGTCATGATATCATTCTTATTTTTAATCATATAAAATGTCATGATCATGCTTAGAATTAGGTTTATATCATGTATGCTTAGATTTATATTTTATGCCATGACATCATGATCATTAGTCATGCTTATTTATGTTATTATTTATGTCATGATCATTCATGCATTAATTAAAATTGATTTAAGGACAATTGGCATGACGTGAAGTCCTATGTATAAGGGAATCAAGTAGTGTTGCCTTAGAAAATGCATGAGACCTTAATATAGGTATAACCAAAACCCACATCTCACATTACATTGACATGTGTGTGTATTGATACACCCTAGACATATGTGAGATGCTAAGAAATGAGTTAAGTTCAAGGTGCATAGTTTTTGCATCTAGATGAACTCAAACTCATCTTATACCATTGGTGGATCATGGGAAAGCTAATGTGCAAGTCATGTGCATTGAACTCATTGATCATGATCCAATATAGGTATTCAAAAATATTTTAAAATCATTTTAGAAAACCTTGGTGTAGTCTATCTTTTGATAGAAGTCACCATTGAGAGAGTTGATACAAAGTAGGGCCAAAACATTGAAAATTTCAATGGTTTTGAACTTTGTGTAAAACTCATTATTTGATGGGTATTTTAATTTTCAAATATTTTTCACCCACTATAATTATTTTAAGTAGTATACCTATAAAGTTTCAAGATTTTTCAAAAATACGTATATTTACTTATGTATTTCTCAATTTCATTTCTGATTTTTGAAATTGCCAAGGCGCTGGCGTCAAGCTGATCGGTGGCTATAAGAGTCAATTATCAGAGCTGATTTCGGGTAAACAAGGTTTGTTTAACCTGATTTTAGCTATGTTAGGTTACCCTAACTACTCCTAACCCTAGGATATGCTTTGAAAAGCTTTGAAAAGGGAGAAAATCCATTGGATATGGATTAGGAGAGTTGTTTAGGGTGTGTATCAATTTTAAGGTGTGTGAGAGTTCATGTTTGAACTTTTACCTTTAATTTTGATGGTTTAGTATTCCTATAGGCTTAGGGACTCTCCGAGGACATGGTTGGTGCAATGGTCAAGGGAGAGCAAGCCTTTAGGGGGAGGTATCCATCATGGGATGATGGATGTGTTCTTTCTCATGAGGGGGAGAAATGGGAATGTGAGATCCCCAATTTGGAAATTGGAAGAGTTTATAGGAAGTCTCTCTTAAGTGATATGGGACTTATCACTAGAAAGAGTGAAGGCATCCTAGATGTGTTTAGACCAAGGGGGAGATTGTAAGATCTCATTGGAAAATGAGACATTGACACCCTTAGGGAGAGAACCTTTTTGATGTATATCAAAAAGGGGGAGAATTTATGAAATTACCAATTTGGTAGAATTAGTAAGGAGATTTGAGTTAGGTAGCCTAACTCAATGATTTTGTGGTTTTTGTCAAATATAAAAAAGGGGAAGATTGTTGGTACAATTGGCCCAGGTCACGATTGACCAAACTCGAGTAGTGTTTTGATGTTTGATAATGTTTTAGGGAGATTGTTGGTGCATTCGACTCGGGTCATGATTGACCGGACTTGAGTTTGACTCGAGTGGTATTTTGATGTTTGACGATGGTTTGACCATTATTTGACTATATGGTTGACATGGGGTTGACCATATGATGGAGAAGTCCAAGTCTTGTGTACTTGGCATGGAAAGTCCAAGCATAGGTCTTGGCAAGGGAAAGTCCAACATGGGTTGGCAAGGAAAGTCCAAGGGGTGATATGGCGGCGTAAAGTCCAAGGGTGGAGTCTTGGTAGCATAAGTCCAATTGTTAGCGGCGTAAAGTCCAAGATGAGTATTGGCAGCATAATTCCAATGTGCCTTGGAGGTATAGACCAACTTAGCATGACAATAGCTAATGGAAGCATCAAAAGGCTAGCATATGGATGAACAAGTCATGGATGACTTGGAGGGATCCGATAGACGTGAGGCTGACGGAGGTGGCTAGAAGACTTAGATCTAGGCTAAGGGTGGTCTAGCAAGTATGAGGGCATCATACTTGGTGTTAAAGGCTCATGGATGAGATTATCAGTCGACTGATATTATTATCAGTTGACTGATGGGAGTTCGACTGGAGTTCGACTATAGGAAATGACCTGACCTTTGATTGATGGTCGATGTTGCGGACACAAAAGGTTCTAGAGTCGACTGTTAGGGTTTGACAGTCGAGTGATGGCTCAATCAGTCGACTGATGGGCATGATCAGTCGACTAATGGTCTATCCGTTGGAACTTATCCAACGCGGCTCGGGCCGTTGTGAGATAATGACTACAGGAGCAGTTGACTGATAGTCGCGATCAGTCGACTGCTAGGCGAAATACAGCCCGAATGTAGGTTATAAAAGCAGCTTGTGGAGAAGGTTTTTGCCATGATTTCTTAGGGCGATTTGGGACGGTTTACTGGTGCAATTCAGGGTCTCTAAGTGCAACTTAAGCAACGAAACAAGCAAGCATCTAAAAGCTCTTTGTAAAGTTTTCTTTACTTGCATTCTATTGTATTTTCTTGTATTTTTGTTATATTACTGTTGTAATCATTGTACGAGGTTTCTCCGCTTCCGACTTGTTGTCGAGAAGGAGTATTATTGATTGTTAGTGGTGTTTACATCGCTAGGGCTCATTCAAGCCCAATCCGTGGAGTATGAACCCTAAGATTTTGAACCATATTATATCGGAGTGTCATTGTGTATTGTTGTTGTTTGTTGTATTTTGTTATTGCTATTTTGTATTTCCGCTGTGCTAATAACGATTGTAGGCAAGCACGATAAAATTCCATCAAGCGACGAAAAATGCTATTCACCCCCCTCTCTAGCGATGATCAATTCCCCAATAGTATCTACTTGTACAAGATCCACTCGGTCGACCAGGATAATTAAAAATTGAGAATGACTTCAAATAGGGATCAACAGGAGCCTCATCATTTCTTCCTGCTCTATGACTTTTGCATTGAACGTGAGGTTCAAAATAATATGATGCAACAGTTATAACTTCCTCTACAATATATGCATTAACAATAGAAGCCTCAACATGAACCTTATTTTTCACTTTTTTTTTCAAGTGATAGAAAAATCTAATAGTAATAAAAAAATGTATTAGAAAATAATTTATACTAAAATTGATGAAATGCACTAACAATGATAAAAAAAAATCACCTTTCAAATGGATACTTCCATCGAAATTTAACAAGACCTCCAACTTTAGCCTCATATGCCAAGTGAACCAAAAGATATTCCATTGAATCAAAAAATGTCGATGAAAATATTCTTTCTAAGTTACACAAAATGATCGTAATGTCTCTCTCTAATATCTCTATGTGTGAATGACTCAATACTGTCGAGCAAATATCATAAAGAAAAATGCTTAATTCCGTAATTGCACCCCATAAAATATTTGGTAACAGTTCCTTAAAAGCAATAGGAATTAGTCTTTCCATCAATATATGACAGTCATAAATTTTCAAACGAATCAATTTGCATTCCTTCAAATCGACGCATCTGCCAAGATTAGATACATAACTATTAAGAAATCTCAATGATTTCAAGCATTCACAAATAATCCATCTCTGATCCTTATTCAATGTATAAACTATTTTTTGTTTTGGTCCCCTACTATTTTCATTAACATCAAGGGAGGGTCGTTTACAGATGAGACGCATACCTTTTCTTACATTCAGATTGTCTTTTGATTTTCCAATAATATCCATCACCGTATTTATCAGATTATGAAAAATATTCTTCTCAATATGCATTACATCAAGATTGTGATGAATCAAATTACTCTGCCAATATGGTAAATCCCAAAATATACTCCTTTTAGTTCATTTATGCGTAATTTCATAGTCATATGTTGTAATATTTGGTTCTTCAATAACAGATGGAAAGTTAAGCACTCTATGCCATAAGAATTGACCAGTGAATCTTAATGGTGGAGGTGTTCTTTCAATTCTATTCTTAGTGAATTCTTCTTTATTTCTTTTGAATTTATGATTTGGCGGTAAAAATTGTCTATGACAATCAAAATAACTCGGTTTCTTTCCATGTTTCAATTTGAATGACTTTGATCTCTCCATACATATTAGACATCCTAAATTTCCCCCGGTACTCCATCTCGATAACATACCATAAGCAGGAAAATCATTTACGGTATAAAAAAGCGTAATTCTCATTGTGAACATCTGATTAGTATGAACATCATATGTAGAAACACCCTCATCCCATAGTTGTTTCAGCTCGACAATCAACGATTGCATGTAAACATCTATTAAGTTCTTGGGATTATGAGGGTCAGGTACAATCAATGTTAAAAACATATACGATGTTTTCATACACATACCAGGTGGAAGATTATATGGAGTTACAATAATTGGCCAGCAAGAATAAGTTCTTCTTGATTTGCCAAATGGAGCAAATCTATCAGTACATAGACCCAACCTGATGTTTCGAGTTTCATTCACAAACTCAGGATATGTTTTATCAAAATTTTTCCATGCCTCTGTATCTGATGGATGACACATTAGCCCCTCCTCTGTTTCATGATTTGCATGCCAAGTCATGTGTTCAGCAGTGACCTTTGATGCATAAAGCCTTTGCAATCTAGGAGTTAAAGGCAAAAAGAATATTTGTCTGAATGATTTACATCGTTTATTATGATTCGATCTCGTGGTACTTTTGTACCTACATTGATTACAGAATTTACAAGTCACTAAATCTATATTATCTCTCTAATATAACATACAATCATCTCTACAAACATCAATTCTTTGTACTAGAAGACCTAAAATCTTTCATAAGTTTTTTCATACTGTAAAAATCGTTTGGAATTATGTGATCATGCGGTAATACTTCTCCAATAACTTGAACAAAATCATTAAAATAATATTCGAACACATTATGCTCAGCTTTAACATTTAGCAATCTTGCAATGAGAGATAATTTAGTGCGACTGTCACAACCAGACCATACGGGTTTATCTGCAGCACTCAACACTTCTTGAAATTTGAGATATGGTTCATTGTATATATTTTCATGAACACCAGTTACTTCTACCTCCTCCAACGGCGATGAATTGTTGGTGCAGGGGCACCAGATGATCGAACTTGTGTTTTGATTATGACAAAGATGCAAAGTTAATATTACATCGTTATCTCACGGGCTTAATCGAGTGTGCAGAAAAGTGCAAAAGCTAGAGCTAAAGGCTAGCGACACCAGGAGGAAGCTGTGGTGGTCGGGCGACACCCGAGTGACTTCGGAGGAAGCCGAAGGAATCGAGTGGAAGGCCAAAAGCGACATAGTAAGTATCGAGGTAAGCTTGTGTGTGTGAGCGTAAGTGAGGTCGTATCCTCCTTACGGGGATGGTTATTAAGCGTAGATCCGACTAAAGACATCCCATGGATGATCTAGGTCGAGATCAGATGGTCGGTGGCTGTCGAAATTATGTTTTTGTTGAGCTAATTTTGACTTGCAGCAAACATCAGTCGACTGCCAGCTTGGAGCACTCGACTATCGTCCATCAGTCGATTGCCTACGGTCATCACTCGACTGATGCTACCATTAGTCGACTGATGATGGCCATCAGTCAACTGATGGTCAAGGATCAGCTTCGAGGAGTCAAGCTTTATCACCTCATTCCAAGGAACTTTGTGCCCATTTGTGATTGGTTGAAGACCCATTCGATGAGGGGCTCAAAGGCTATAAAAGGAGGGCTTGTCCTAGGGTTTTTCATCAATTCAAAAGCTTCCAAGTGCTTCCGATACGCTACGAGTCTCTGACATCCCTACGACGAAGTGCCGCCGAGATGACGACTCAAGCCCCAAGATTCAAGTCTTTAAAAGTCGTCGGTATAAGCTTTAATTTGTATAAGTTGTTCTTATTTCGAGCTTTAAATCATATCAAGGAGAGGGGGAGTGTCCCTCTACCTTGAGTCTTTATTGAGTTTTGTATTCGTTTAACTCCTACCTCCAATGAGGAGGAGTTCGTTTAGTGTTTTGCCCTCCGTACGTGGTCAAGGACCACTAGGGCCTTGGAGTAGTAGCCGAAGGCTACGAACCAAGTAAAAAATACTATTGAATTATTGTTTAATTCTATCTTCCGTTGTGTTTACTCAAATGAAACGAACGAAAGGTTTCTATCTCTATTCAACCCCCTCTAGCGATCCGCTCGATCCAACAATGAATAACTAGTATACATGTGTTTAAATGTTTGAGTGTTAGTAATATATGAGAGATGTCCTAAGGCAATCGCCTTATGTATGAACCATTTATATGATAAATGAAGATTCACTATTTGAGTATATATGGTTTCATGTATTTGATTGGATCTTAAACTAATTTACTGAATGTCCGCGATACGACTCACAGCATGAGAGAATTTGTGATTGGATCACAACTAGTGATTATCTCTACATGTGTAATTGTGATGTATCGGAATTATTCCTAGTCGATGAATTGATGGATTTGGACGCCATCAATTCTGTCGAGACTAGCACGAGGTATACTCCTTGGTGTATCCAAGCAGCTGATTCTCACTGGCTGGAGACATTGTGATGTCCAGAGTTAATCGTGGATGCTAGTTATGGTAACTAGTTCATTGGAGTGACCAGCCGTAAGACTTCATATGGTTCTCTGCATATATAGATATGTCAATGAAGTTCTTACTGTAGCTTAAGTGCGATGTTCCTTTGACTTGCGATATTCAAGTCATCTTGATCATGAAGACTTATGCTTTGACATCTTAAGCAAGCATCTCTGAGGAGATGTAGACCTGGGATGATTGGGTATAAGTTGAAGTGATCGAAGGTGTTTGAATAGCCTATAAAGGATTCACCACTCCTTGCGAGGAGATGTATACCCATGGCCTCTCGTCGGATTGTTACTAAAGTCTTTGGCCAAAGCATTACATGTTTAGAGTAAGATACTCTTCGATACATGTGCAATAACTAGAATCCGTAGGACGAGGAAATGATACTTGGGCTAGGTGTGACGTAGTCAGCCTAGTGGGGACTGACACTATAGACCATGTCCTGAACCAAGTGGGTATAAAATGAGTGAAGGGAATGGGGCACGATTCATTCGAGCTGCTGAAAGGTTTCAGAAATAGTTCTTGATCAACCGTTGATCTTTTCAGTTAATTGGGGATCATGATGTACTACTAGGTGTCACTCATGATCGTTCTATAATTAATGGTTAATTATAGACGGCCAACATAAACCGAGAACCTATTTGGTCACACGCACAACGAGCGTAATCCGAAGGATTTAAAATGAGCTTGAGAATGAGATTCTCAGACCGAGAGAAACTAAGTTTGGTTGGACCAAACAAGAAGCGAGCATGAAATCGTTTCAGTCGCAATGGAAGCGTGGATGAGCCGTGTCTTATGAAGACATAATGGATGAACCAAAATGATTTGGTTCTAATCCAATGGAGGAGAATAAACCAAAGGGTTTGGTTTATTTTAAATGAATGAACTAAAGTTGGTTCGGTTCGTTTTAACTTAAAATAAACCATCATGGTTTGGTTTATTTTAACTTATATTAATGGAGCGGGTTAACGAGCCTTATGGTTATGATCCAATAACCATTAAGAGAATTAGTTCTCTATAAAAGAGGGCTTAAGGGTTTGTTAAGCCCTAATCCAAAAAGGCCCTAACCTAGTTGCCGCCCACCTCCTCTCCTTGGTGAATTCGGCGCCAACACCATTGTGCCGCCGCCCAACCCCTTGTTCCGCCATCCAACTTGTTGTCGGCATCCAAGCTCCAGCCGGTGATCCTCCGGAAACTCTCCGGTGATCTCCTTTGGGTTCGGCATCAAGGTGAGCTTCATCTTAACCTTTTTGGCCGGCCCTAATTCCTCCACCAAAGCTGTCCAGTTTTCTGGACAGCTTGTTTCCCTTTCGTCGGAGCGTCGTTTGGACGACGGTTGGAGCTCCGACAGCGCCTAACTTACCGGGGATTCGATCTCCGGTAATCCTCATAGGTGGAGGACAAAGGATTCGTCAAACGGTTGACGAATACCTCTCCGGAGAAGCGAGTTTTGAGGACTCGTCTTTGGATCCGAATTTGGATTCGGATCGTGATCCTCTCTCAATCACGTCATCTTCAACACGAGGCTAGTAACCCGTATGAAGACGAAGCTCGTGACTTTGTGAAGTCATCCCAAAGATACTCGGCGTGGACACGGATAGAGAAGATTCTAGCGAGGATCGTTCCGGTTGATGTCGTTCCCGCTACACGTGATACGAAAGGTATACGTAGTTAAATTTCTTTTTATTGCAAAATTTAAATTTATGGTTATGTCTACACATGTTGTACTATGCATGCGTGTGATGTGTGTGTTGTAATAAATGTGGATTTATTATTTTTATTTCTTCCGCTGTGCACATGTTTGCGAAACATGTTCGAACACACACTCGCCGCGGTGCCGGAAACCCAACAGTGGTATCAAAGCCCAGGTTGTGTTTCGACATAATCGTAAAATTATTTTGCGATAGTCATAATGATATTTCTGAAAATTTTCTACTTTTGGAAAGTTAGAAGTATTTATGGAAATTTTTTAATTTTGGAAAGTCTAGAAGTATTTATGTAAATCTTCCACTTTTGGAAAGTTGTAAGTATTTATGGAAATTGATATTTTTCATAAATAAAATATTTGATTAGATTTTGGAAATTTGTTTCCTAATTTAATCATGATTTGATTTGGGAAATCAAATCTTAAAATATTTTATTTCCATAAGTAGTTTTGATGATTTAGGAAATTGATTTCCTAAATTGACTTTCCTTAATCAACCATTTCCATAAATAAAATATGTGATTAGATTTGGAAATTTGTTTCCTAATTTAATCATGATTTGATTTGGAGAATCAAATCTTAATTATATTTTATTTCCATAAATAGTTATGACATATAAGGAAATAATATACATGACATAATTGTATGTCATGTAATTGCATTAGATGCATATCATTATGTCATGCGTGTTGTGACATGTAGATGTATGTCATGTATGTCATGCCATGTAGATAATAGTTATTTGCATGCAAAGAGGATGAGACATAAAAACCCTTACTCAATATTAAAGCCTACACCTTCCATTAATATGGTTAGAACCAGAGTTCCGTTTATTGTTTGGGTTGTTGGACTCTCTCCAAGCCCGGCTCGAACCCGAACATGTTCAAACCATGGAATAGTTTAATACTAATATGGTAAGAGTCAGAGGTCAATCGTTAGCTTTGGTTTTTGGACTCTCTCCAAGCCGGGCTAATTGGTTGAATGCGCTCTAACCATATTAAAACTATTTCTCGATTAATGGGTTGGCTTTAACCTGGAGCATCAGCTTGTTGGACTCTCTCCAAGGTCGATGTAAAGGGAGGTGAAGTTGGGTGCTATGCATATGATGCATACTTGTTAATGTGTTAACAACCCGATGTATGTGTGAACATTCAATTAGTTGATAGCACATTGTGATAGTTGCATATACGTGATATGCAATCGGTATATTTGATACCTACCATCGTAGTTATGAATGGCTTGTTGGACTCTCTCCAAGGTTGTTCATATCTATGATGGATATCAGCCCATTCAGAGATGGACCTACGATCTCCCAAAGTGATTTTGAGATTTTTGAAATTCAAAAAATGAATGGGATTTATGAATGTATATTGATGCATTTTAAAATCATTTTCTCATATATGCTCATTTTGTATTTCTAAGATTGATCATGATGTCTTTGAATTTACGTTCCATTTTGGATTCGAATAAATTGACTGGGTCGAACTTCTTGGACTGGCTTAGAAACTTGAGAATTGTTCTCAAGGTGAAAAGCTTGTGTATGTCCTCGAAGCGCCTCTTCCCGCCTATCCTAGTGACGATGCAACTCCGGACCAATTGTTGGTCTATCAGAAACATGTGACTGATTCTGAACTGACAAGTTGCATCATGCTAGCCGCGATGGAACCCAAGCTACGAAAGCAACATGAGCATATGGATGCTCATATCATAGTCCTTCATCTTTATGAGTTGTTTGATAAGCAAGTGAGATTCGAAAGGTTCGAAGTCTCCAAGCTCCTCTTTACCTCTGAGATGCAAGAAGGTTCATCTGTGGTACTGCTCAACATGCTGAAGACTGTGGAGCCTTTTGAGAAGCATGAGCAGGGGACGGTGTTGTTAGTTGATTCCTCGAAGAAAGGTTCTAAGAGGGAGTCAAAGGAACAACAGAAGGGGAAGAAGAAAAAGGCTAAAAAGGCAGAACCAGCTCAAAAGGGCACTTGCCATCATTATGGCAAGTAGGGCCATTGGCGAAGAAATTGCAAGATTTATCTTGAGTCTGTGAAGAAGAATAAGGCATAAGATGCTCCATCATTTTCATATATCTTCGTTATTGATTGTCATTCTATTTCCTCAGATACTTGGGTATTGGATACTGGGTGTGGCTCACATATATGTAATGACATACATGGGCTAAGGAATAGAAGAAGACTCGTCAAGAGAGAGTCAAATTTACGTGTTGGGAATGGAGCAAAGGTTGCTGCACTCGCCATCGGAACGTATTTGTTGAAACTCCCTGCAAGACTTGTCTTAGAACTGGACAATTGCTTTTATGTTTCTTCATTGATAAAGAACATCATTTCTATTTCTTGTTTAAATAGAAATGGGTACCATTTGACTTTTAGTAACAATTGTTGTTACATAACTTTGAATGGAGTTCTTTATGGGACTGGAACTTTAAGCAATGGTGTTTATACGTTGGACGTATCCAGTGATGTTTTCAATATTGAAGTGAGCAACAAGCGTGCTCGAAAGGATAATCAATTAGACTCCTACATATGGCATTGCCGTCTTGGCCATATAAGCAAGAAATGCATGTCCGAATTACACCGATGTGGAATTCTGGAATCGTTTGAATTGGATTCATACGATACATGCGAATCATGCTTAAAAGGCAAGATGACTAAGTTACCTTTTACTGGAAAAGGTGAACGAGTGGGAGAGTTACTAGGTCTAATACATACTGATATATCTGGACCTATGTCAACTCAAGCTTTAGGAGGCTATAGCTACTTCATTACCTTCACCGATGATTACTCACAGTTTGGGTATGTGTTCTTGATGAAACACAAGTCTGAAGCCTTTGAAAGGTTCAAAGAATTCAGAAATGAAGTAGATAAACAACATGACAAGAGTATTAAAATACTTCGATCAGATCGAGGTGGTGAATACTTAAGTCAACAGTTTCTTGATTATCTAAGAGACAATGGCATATTGTCTCAATGGACTCCGCCATATACACCACAGCATAATGGTGTATCTAAGAGGCGTAACCGGACCTTGTTGGACATGGTCAGGTCAATGATGAATCTGTTAGTAATATATGAGAGATGTCCTAAGGCAATCCCCTTATGTATGAACCATTTATATGATAAATGAAGATTCACTATTTGAGTATTCATGTTTAATGTATTTGATTGGATCTTAAACTCATTTACTGAATGTCCACGATACGATTCACAGCATGAGAGAATTTGTGATTTGATCACAACTAGTGAGTATCTCTACATGTGTAATTGTGATGTATCGGAATTATCCCTAGTCGATGAATTGATGGATTTGGACACCATCAATTACATGAGACTACAGGTATACTCCTTGGTGTATCCAAGCGGTGATTCTCAGCGTGGTGACATTGTGATGTCGGAGTTAATCGTGGATGCTAGTTATGGTAACTAGTTCATTGGAGTGACGGTAGTAAGACTTCATATGGTTCTCTGCATATATAGATATGTCAATGAAGTTCTTCTTGTGGCTTAAGTGCGATGTTCCTTTGACTTGCGGTATTCAAGTCATCTTGATCATGGAGACTTATGCTTTGACATCTTAAGCAAACATCTCTAAGGAGATGTGGACCGGGATGATTGGGTATAAGTCGAAGTGATCAAGGTGTTTGAATAGCCTATAAAGGATTCACCACTCCTTGCGAGGAGATGTATACCCATGGCCTCTCGTCGGATTGTTACTAAAGTCTTTGGCCAAAGCATTACATGTTTAGAGTAAGGTACTCTTCGATACATGTGGAGTAACTAGAATCCATAGGACGAGGAAATGATACTTGGGCTAGGTGTGACGTAGTCAGCCTAGTGGGGACTGACACAATAGACCATGTCCTGAACCAAGTGGGTATAAGATGAGTGAAGGGAATGGGGCACGATTCATTCGAGCTACTGAAGGGTTTGAAATAGTTATGGATCAAGCGTTGATCTTTTCGGTTAATTGGGGATCATGATGTACTACTAGGTGCCACTCATGATCGTTCTATAATTAATGGTTAATTATAGACGGCCAACATAAACCGAGAACCTATTTGGTCACACACACAACGAGTGTAATCCAAAGGATTTAAAACGAGCTTGAGAATGGGATTCTCAGACCGAGAGAAACTAGGTTTGGTTGGACCAAACATAAAGCGAGCATGAAATCGTTTCAGTCGCAATGGAAGTGTGGATGGGCTGCGTCTTATGAAGACGTAATGGATGGACCAAAATGGTTTGGTTCTAATCCAATGAATAAGAATAAACCAAAGGGTTTGGTTTATTTTAAACGAATGAACCAAAAGTTGGTTCGGTTCGTTTTAACTTAAAATAAACCATCATGGTTTGGTTTATTTTAACTTATCTTAATGGAGCGGGTTAACGGGCTTTATGGATATGATCCATTAACCATTAAGAGAATTAGTTCTCTATAAAAGTGGGCTTAAGGGATTGTTAAACCCTAACTAATCATCCAAACCCTAGCCGCCCAACATGTTGTTGCCGCCAACACATTGTTGCCGCCCGACTTATGGTGGCGCCGTCCGGCTCCTTCTTGCGGCGTCCAATCTAGAGTGAACCTCGGCGACCCTCGTGATCTCCTATAGGTTCTGCATCAAGGTGAGCCTTTTCTCTCCTTGTTTTCGCGGTGCCTACTCCTCCACCAAGCTGTCAGTTTTTGGAAAGCTTCTCCTCCTCGGGCGTCGTTTGGGCGGCGGTTAGTGCTCGACAGCGGCTAACTTACCGGGATTTGATCTCCGGTAATCCTCTAGGTGGAGGGCGAAGGATTTCGTCAAGCGGTTGAATACCTCTCGAGAAGCGAGTTTTGAGAACTCGTTTTGGATCGAATTTGGATTCGGATCGTGATCATCTCTCGATCACGTCGTCTTCAACACGAGGCTAGTAACCCGTCTGAAGAAGAAGCTCGTGACTTAGCGAAGTCATCCGAGGGCTCGGCGTGAATACGGATAGAGGCGATTCTTACGAGGATCGTTCGGTTGATGCCGTTCCGCCACGTCATCACGGAAGGTATAACGTAATTTAATTTCCTTTTATTGCAAATTTTAATTTACGGTTATGTCTACACTTGTTGTAATAGCATGCGTGTGTTGTGTGTGTTGTAATAAATATAGATTTATTATTTTTAATTGCTTCCGCTGTGCTCATATTTACGAAACATGATCGAACACACACACGCCGCGGTGCCGGAAACCCAACAGTGGTATCAGAGCCCAGGTTGTGTTTCGACATAATCGTAAAATGGTTTTGCGATAGTCATAATGTATTTCTGGAAATTTTCTAATTTTGGAAATTTAGAAGTATTTATGGAAATTTTTCAATTTTGGAAAGTCTAGAAGTATTTATGGAAATCTTCCACTTTTGGAAAGTTGGAAGTATTTATGAAAATTGATATTTTCCATAAATAAAATATTTGATTAGATTCTGGAAATTTGTTTCCTAATTTAATCATGATTTGATTTGGGAAATCAAATCTTAAAATATTTTATTTCCATAAGTAGTTTTAATGATTTAGGAAATTGGTTTTCTAAATAGATTTTTCTTAATCAAATAATTCCATGAATAAAATATGTTATTAGATTTGGAAATTTGTTTCCTAATTTAATTATGATTTGATTTGGAGAATCAAATCTTAAACATATTTTATTTCCATAAATAGTTATGACATATAAGGAAATATATACATGACATAATTGTATGCCATGTAATTGCATTAGATGCATAACATTATGCCATGCGTGTCGTGACATGTAGATGTATGTCATGTATGTCATGCCATGTAGATAATAGTTATTTGCATGCAAAGAGGATGAGACATAAAAACCCTAACTCAATATTAAAGCCTACACCTTCCATTAATATGGTTAGAACCAGAGTTCTGTTTCTTGTTTGGGTTGTTGGACTCACTCAAGCCCACTCGAACAGAACATGTTCAAATCATTGGAATAGTTTAACTCTAATATGGTAAGAGTCAGAGGTCAATCGTTAGTTTGGGTTGTTGGACTCATGCGCTCTAACCATATTAAAACTATTTCGCGATTAATGGGTCGGCTTTAACTTGGAGCATCAATTTGTTGGACTCACTCCAAGGTCGATGTGAAGAGAGGTGAAGTTGGGTGCTATGCATATGATGCATACTTGTTAATGTGTTAACAACCCAATGTATGTGTAAACATTCAATTAGTTGATAGCACATTGTGATAGTTACATATACATGATATGTAATCGGTATACTTGATACCCACCATCATAGCTAAGAATTGCTTGTTGGACTCACTCCAAGGTTGTTCTTATCTATGATGGATATCAGCCCATTCGGAGATGGACCTACGATCTCCCGAAGTGATTTTAAGGGTTTTTGAAATTCGAAAAATGAATGGGATTTATAAATGTATATTGATGCATTTTAAAATCATCTTTCTCATATATGCTCGTTTTGTATTTCTAAGTTAATATATTGATCATGATGTGTTTGAATTTGCGTTCCATTTTGGATTCAAATAAATTGACTGGGCCGAGCTTCATGGACTAGCTTAGAAGCTTGAGAATTGTTCTCAAGGTTGAAAAGCTTACAAATGTCCTCGAAGCGCCTCTTCCCGCCCGTCCTAGTGATGATGCAACTCTGGACCAATTGTTGGCCTATCAGAAACATGTGAGTGATTCTGAACAAATGAGTTGCATCATGCTAGCCGCGATGGAACCCAAGCTACGAAAGCAGCATGAGCATATGGATGCTCATGTCGTAGTCCTTCATCTTTGTGAGTTGGTTAATGAGCAAGTGAGATTCGAAAGGTTTGAAGTCTCAAAGCTCCTCTTCACCTCTGAGATGCTAGAAGGTTCATCGTAGTCTTTGCTTAATATCTTTGAAGATGTGGAGTCTTACGAGAAGCATGGCGAGGGGCAGTCTTTGTTAGTTGATTCCTCGAAGAAAGGTTCTAAGAGGAAGTCAAAGGAACAGCAGAAGGGAAAGAAGAGAAGGGCTAAGAAGGTAGAACTAGCTCAAAAGGGCACTTGCCATCATTATGGCAAGTAGGGCCATTTGCGAAGAAAGTGCAAGATTTATCTTGAGTCCGTGAAGAAGGATAGGGCATCGGATGCCTCATCTTCTTCAGAAATCTTCTTTATTGATTGTCATTCTATTTCCTCAGACACTTGGGTATTTGATACTGGGTGTGGCTCACATATATGTAATGACATATATGGGCTAAGGAATAGAAGAAGACTTCGTCGAGGAAAGTCAAATTTCGTGTTGGGAATGGAGCAAAGGTTCTTTTGCCATCGCCATCGGAACGTATTTGTTGAAACTCCCTGCAGGACTTGTCTTAGAACTGGACAATTGCTTTTATATTCCTTCGTTGATAAAGAACATCATTTCTATTTCTTGTTTAAATAGAAATGGTTTCCATTTGACGTTTAGTAACAATTGTTGTTACATAACTTTGAATGGGGTTCTTTATGGGACTGGAACTTTAAGCAATGGTGTTTATACGTTGGACGTATCCAGTGACATTTGCAATATCGAAGCGAGCAACAAGCATGCTCGAAAGGATAATCAAATAGACTCCTATATGTGGCATTGTCGTATTGGCCATATAAGCAAGAAACGCATGTCCGAATTACACCGATGTGGAATTCTGGAATCGTTTGAATTGGATTCATACGATACATGCGAATCATGCTTAAAAGGCAAGATGACTAAGTTACCTTTTACAGGAAAAGGTGAACGAGTGGGAGAGTTACTAGGTCTAATACATACTGATGTATGTGGACCTATGTCAACTCAAGCATTAGGAGGCTAAAGCTACTTCATTACCTTCACCGATGATCACTCACGGTTTGGGTATGTGTTCTTGATGAAACACAAGTCTGAAGCCTTTGAAAGGTTCAAAGAATTCAGAAATGAAGTAGAGAAACAACATGACAAGAGTATTAAAATACTTCGATCGGATCGAGGTGGTGAATACTTAAGTCAAGAGTTTCTTGATTATCTAAGAGACAATGGCATATTGTCTCAATGGACTCCGCCCTATACACCTGACATAATGGTGTATCTCGAGGCGTAGGACCTTGTTGGACATGGTCGGTCAATGATGAATCATCGACTCTTCCCAAGTCCTTTTGGGGTTATGCACTTGAATTTGTTTACTTGTTAAGCAGAATGCCTATCAGTAGTCTCAACTACTCCATATGAGATATGGAATGGTAAGAAACCTCATGTATCTTACTTGAAGATATGGGGTTGTCTGCTTATGTGAAGCGGTATTTGATGTCGGACAAATTGGATGCTAAGTCGATAAATGTCTATTTATTGGATACCCTAAGGAAACAAGGGGTTACCAATTCTATCATCTGTGGAACAAAGGTGTTTGTTTGAGGCATCTTTGTGTTTCTAGAGAAAGAGTTTCTCTTGCAAGAAAGCGATGGGAGTCGAGCTTGAGGAGGCTCGAGAGACTCAAATAGACATTGATGAGATACAGTGAAGCCTGTGACAACTCATAGTGATGAGCAATCATTTGGACCTATTGTAACACCACATCTTCGTAGATCTGGTAGAACCGCATAATATTCACGAGAGATATGGATTTCGTAAGTGAATCGAATGACGTGTTACTCATTGATGATGAGAGCCTACAGTTATGAAGAAGTCTTTGACAAGTTGAGAAAGGGATAAGTGGCTTGGTGCCATGAAGTCGGAAATGGATTCCATGTATGAAAACCAAGTTTGGAACTTGGTTGACCCACTGAAGGCATAAAGCCTATAGGGTGCAAGTGGGTTTTCAAGAAGAAAGCGACATGGATGGTAATGTGATTACCTATAAGGCTAGATTGGTGGCGAAAGGATATCGTCAAAAAGCAAGGTGTTGATTATGGCGAAACCTATTACTTGTAGCTATCTTAAATCCATTCGGATGCTCCAGCCATAGCGGCTCATTATGATTATGAGATATGGCGGATGGATGTGAAAACAGCTTTCCTTAATGGAAACACCTCGAGGGCGTGTATATGATACGACTGAGGGTTTCACATCGGTTGATAAAACCAAGGTATGCAAATTGCGGCGATCCATTTATGGATTGAAGCAAGCATCCGAGGCTGGAATATCCATTTTGATGAGACAATCAAAAGTTTGATTTCTCACAAAATCGAGCGAACCTTGTGTGTACAAGAAGGTTAGTGGGAGTCGATCGTGTTCCTAGTATTGTATGTCGATGACATATTACTTATAGGAAACGATGTGTCAATCTTACAGTCAGTTAAGGTTTGGTTATCCAAGACATTCTCCATGAAAGACCTGGGAGAAGCAACCTACATTCTTGGGATTAAGATCTATAGAGATAGATCGAAACGGTTGCTTGGTCTTTCGCAGTCTACATATATAGACCGAGTGCTAAAGAGGTTTAGCATGTCGGAATCCAAGAAAGGTTATCTGCCCATCAGGCATGGGGTACACCTTTCGATGTCTATGTGTCCGCGCACAGAAGACGAGAGGATTTGCATGAGTAAGATTCCCTATGCATCCGCAATAGGATCTATCATGTATGTTATGTTATGTACAAGGCCCGATGTATCGTATGCTCTGAGTGTCACGAGCAGATACCAGTCTGATCCAGGAATGGATCATTGGGCGGCTGTTAAGACGATCCTTAAGTACTTGAGAAGAACTAAGGATGTGTTCCTAATATATGGAGAAGGGTACATGGTGATACGTGGGTATACGGATGCGACTCGGGCGGACAAGGATGATTCCATGTCTCGATGCAGTATGTATTCACCGGAATGGAGGCGTAATAAGTTGGAAAGGTTCCAAGCTTGACACTATAGCGGATTACGCCACTAAGGCGAGAATACATTGCATCTTTAGGCGAGGAAGGCGGTTTGGATCAAGAAGTTCATCTTTGAACTTGATGTGGTCTCATCGATGATCCAAACATGTGCTTCAGCCGCTATCATCTTATCGGAGAGATCATCGGTAGGAGCGAAATACAAATCGAAAATTCCCACTGAAAGGAACTTAGCGTATCCTTTGACTAAAGCATTACCTCAAAGTAAGTTTGAGGGTCATGTTAGAGCTTATGGTATTGGATACCATAGCGATTGGCATTAGGCCAAGTGGGAGTCTGTTAGTAATATATGAGAGATGTCCTAAGGCAATCGCCTTATGTATGAACCATTTATATGATAAATGAAGATTCACTATTTGAGTATACATGTTTTATGTATTTGATTGGATCTTAAACTCATTTCTTGAATGTCACGATCGATTCACGGCATGAGAGAATTTGTGATTGGATCACAACTAGTGAGTATCTCTACATGTGTAATTGTGATGTATCGAATTATCCTAGTCGATGAATTGATGGATTTGGACACCATCGATTACATCGAGACTACTCTACTCCTTGGTGTATCAAGCGGTGATTCTCCTTTATTGGAGACATTGTGATGTCGGAGTTAATCGTGGATGCTAGTTATGGTAACTAGTTCATTGGAGTGACCAGTAAGACTTCATATGGTTCTCTGCATATATAGATATGTCAATGAAGTTCTTCTTGTGGCTTAAGTGCGATGTTCCTTTGACTTGCGGTATTCAAGTCATCTTGATCATGGAGACTTATGCTTTGACATCTTAAGCAAACATCTCTAAGGAGATGTGGACCGGGGATGATTGGGTATAAGTCGAAGTGATCGAAGGTGTTTGAATAGCCTATAAAGGATTCACCACTCCTTGCGAGGATATGTATACCCATGGCCTCTCGTCGGATTGTTACTAAAGTCTTTGGCCAAAGCATTACATGTTTAGAGTAAGGTACTCTTGATACATGTGGAGTAACTAGAATCCGTAGGGCGAGAAATGATACTTGGGCTAGGTGTGGCGTGAGTCGACCTAGTGAGGGACACAATAGACCATGTCACAGACCAAGTGGGTATAAGATGAGTGAAGGAATGGGGCACGCGATTCATTCGAGCTACTGAGGGGTTTTGAAATAGTTACGGATCAATCGTTGATCTTTTTGTTAATTGGGGATCATGATGTACTACTAGGTGCCACTCATGATCGTTCTATAATTAATGGTTAATTATAGACGGCCAACATAAACCGAGAACCTATTTGGTCACACGCACAACGAGTGTAATCCAAAGGATTTAAAACGAGCTTGAGAATTGGATTCTCAGACCGAGAGAAACTAGGTTTGGTTGGACCAAACATAAAGCGAGCATGAAATCGTTTCAGTCGCAATGGAAGCGTGGATGGGCTGCGTCTTATGAAGACGTAATGGATGGACCAAAATGGTTTGGTTCTAATCCAATGAATAAGAATAAACCAAAGGGTTTGGTTTATTTTAAACGAATGAACCAAAAGTTGGTTCGGTTCGTTTTAACTTAAAATAAACCATCATGGTTTGGTTTATTTTAACTTATCTTAATGGAGCGGGTTAACGGGCTTTATGGATATGATCCATTAACCATTAAGAGAATTAGTTCTCTATAAAAGTGGGCTTAAGGGATTGTTAAACCCTAACTAATCATCCAAACCCTAGCCGCCCAACATGTTGTTGCCGCCCAGCTTATGGTGGCGCCGTCCAGCTCCTTGCCGGCGTCCAATCTCCAGCCGGTGAACCTCCGGCGACCCTCCGGTGATCTCCTATAGGTTCGGCATCAAGGTGAGCCTTTTCTCTCCTTGTTTTGGCCGGCGCCTACTCCTCCACCAAGCTGTCCAGTTTTCTGGACAGCTTCTCCTCCTCTCGTCGGAGCGTCGTTTGGACGACGGTTAGTGCTCCGACAGCGGCTAACTTACCGGGGATTTGAACTCCGATAATCCTCTGAGGTGGAGGACGAAGGATTCGTCAAACGGTTGACGAATACCTCTCCGGAGAAGCGAGTTTTGAGAACTCGTTTTGGATCCGAATTTGGATTCGGATCGTGATCATCTCTCGATCACGTCGTCTTTAACATGAGGCTAGTAACCCGTACAAAGACGAAGCTCGTGACTTAGCGAAGTCATCCCGAGGAGCTCGGCGTGGATACGGATAGAGACGATTCTTACGAGGATCATTCCGGTTGATGCCGTTCCCGCTACACGTCATACGGAAAGTATAACGTAGTTTAATTTCCTTTTATTGCAAATTTTAATTTATGGTTATGTCTACACTTGTTGTAATAGCATGCGTGTGTTGTGTGTGTTGTAATAAATATAGATTTATTATTTTTAATTGCTTCCGCTGTGCTCATGTTTACGAAACATGATCGAACACACACACCGCGGTGCCGGAAACCCAACAGAATCATGCAAATCTTCCCAAGTCCTTTTGGGGCTATGCACTTCAGACAGTTGTTTTCTTGTTAAACAGAATGTCAACCAAGGTAGTCTCTACTACTCCATATGAGATATGGAATGGTAAGAAACCTCATGTATCTTACTTGAAGATATGAGGTTGTCCAGCTTATGTGAAGCGGACTGTATCAGACAAATTGGATGCTAAGTCTGATAAATGTCTATTTATTGGATACCTTAAGGAAACAAGGGGTTACCAATTCTATCATCCTGTAGAACAAAAGGTGTTTGTTTCAAGGCATGTTGTGTTTCTAGAGAAAGAGTTTCTCTTGCAAGAAAACAGTGGGAGTGTCATCGAGCTTGAGGAGGCTCGAGAGACTCAAATAGACATTGATGAGATACCTGGTGAAGCACAACAGTCGATAACTCATAGTGATGAGCAATCGGCTGGACCTATTGTAACACCACATCTTCGTAGATCTGGAAGAACACGCAACATGCCTGAGAGATATGGATTTCTCGTAAGTGAATCGAACGACGTGTTACTCATTGATGATGAGGAGCCTACCAGTTATGAAGAAGTGCTGACAAGTTCAGAAAGGGATAAGTGGCTTGATGCCATGAAGTCGGAAATGGATTCCATGTATGAAAACCAAGTTTGTAACTTGGTTGACCCACCTGAAGGCATTAAGCCTATAGGGTGCAAGTGAGTTTTCAAGAAGAAAACCGACATGGATGGTAATGTGATTACCTATAAGGCTAGATTGGTGGCGAAAGGATATCGTCAAAAACAAGGTGTTGATTATGACGAAATCTATTCGCCTGTAGCTATGCTTAAATCCATTCGGATGCTCCTGGCCATAGCGGCTCATTATGATTATGAGATATGGCAGATGGATGTGAAAATAGCTTTCCTTAATGGAAACCTGCTCGAGGACGTGTATATGATACAACCTGAGGGTTTCACATTGGTTGATAAAACCAAGGTATGCAAATTGCGACGGTCCATTTATGGATTGAAGCAAGCATCCAGGAGCTGGAATATCCGTTTTGATGAGACAATCAAAAAGTTTGATTTCTCACAAAATCTAAACGAACCTTGTGTGTACAAGAAGGTTAGTGGGAGTGTAGTCGTGTTCCTAGTATTGTATGTCGATGACATATTACTTATAGGAAACGATGTTTCAATCTTACAGTCAGTTAAGGTTTGGTTATCCAAGACATTCTCCATGAAAGACCTGGGAGAAGCAACCTACATCCTCGGGATTAAGATCTATAGAGATAGATCGAAATGGTTGCTTGGTCTTTCGCAGTCTACATATATAGACCGAGTGCTAAAGAGGTTTAACATTTCGGAATCCAAGAAAGGTTTCCTACCCATCAGGCATGGGGTACACCTTTCGAAGTCTATGTGTCCACGCACAGAAGACGAGAGGATTTGCATGAGTAAGATTCCCTATGCATCCGCAATAGGATCTATCATGTATGCTATGTTATGTATGAGGCCCGATGTATCGTATGCTCTGAGTGTCACGAGCAGATACCAGTCTGATCCAGGAATGGATCATTGGGTGGATGTTAAGACGATCCTTAAGTACTTAAGAAGAACTAAGGATGTGTTTCTAATATATGGAGAAGGGGACATGGTGATACGCAGGTATATGAATGCCAGCTTCCAGACAGACAAGGATGATTCCAGGTCTCAGTCTGGATACGTGTTCACCCTGAATGGGGGCGCAGTGAGTTGGAAAAGTTCCAAACAAGACACTGTAGCGGATTCTACCACTGAGGCAGAATACATTGCAGCTTCGGAAGCAGCAAAGGAAGTTCGTTTATGAACTTGGTGTGATTCCATCCATTGTTGAAGCAATACCGGTCTACTGCGACAACAATGGAGCAATTGCACAGGCGAAAGTGCCAAGGTCTCATCAACGATCCAAACATGTGCTTCGCCGCTATCATCTGATCAGAGAGATCATTAGTAGGAAGAAAATACAAATCGAGAAAATCTCCACTGAAAGGAACTTAGCGGATCCTTTGACTAAGGCATTACCTCAAAGTAAGTTTGAGGGTCATGTTACAGCTTATGGTA
Organism: Wurfbainia villosa; assembly: GCA_025175895.1. Taxonomy (NCBI): domain Eukaryota; kingdom Viridiplantae; phylum Streptophyta; class Magnoliopsida; order Zingiberales; family Zingiberaceae; genus Wurfbainia; species Wurfbainia villosa. The sequence goes on from CM046004.1 coordinate 87,363,773, forward strand.
TTGGATACCGTAGCGATTGGCATTAGGCCAAGTGGGAGTCTGTTAGTAATATATGAGAGATGTCCTAAGGCAATCGCCTTATGTATGAACCATTTATATGATAAATGAAGATTCACTATTTGAGTATACATGGTTTCATGTATTTGATTGGATCTTAAACTCATTTACTGAATGTCCACGATACGACTCACAGCATGAGAGAATTTGTGATTGGATCACAACTAGTGAGTATCTCTACATGTGTAATTATGATGTATCGGAATTATTCCTAGTCGATGAATTGATGGATTTGGACGCCATCAATTCTGTTGAGACTAGCACGAGGTATACTCCTTGGTGTATCCAAGCAGCTGATTCTCACTGGCTGGAGACATTGTGATGTCCGGAGTTAATCGTGGATGCTAGTTATGGTAACTAGTTCATTGGAGTGACCAGCCGTAAGACTTAATATGGTTCTCTGCATATATAGATATATCAATGAAGTTCTTACTGTAGCTTAAGTGCGATGTTCCTTTGACTTGCGATATTCAAGTCATCTTGATCATGAAGACTTATGCTTTGACATCTTAAGCAAGCATCTCTGAGGAGATGTGGACCTGGGATGATTGGGTATAAGTTGAAGTGATTGAAGGTGTTTGAAGAGCCTATAAAGGATTCACCACTCCTTGCGAGGAGATGTATACCCATGGCCTCTCGTCGGATTGTTACTAAAGTCTTTGGCCAAAGCATTACATGTTTAGAGTAAGATACTCTTCAATACATGTGGAGTAACTAGAATCCGTAGGACGAGGAAATGATACTTGGGCTAGGTGTGACGTAGTCAGCCTAGTGGGGACTGACACTATAGACCATGTCCTGAACCAAGTGGGTATAAGATGAGTGAAGGGAATGGGGCACGATTCATTCGAGTTGCTGAAGGGTTTCAGAAATAGTTCTGGATCAACCGTTGATCTTTTCGGTTAATTGGGGATCATGATGTACTACTAGGTGCCACTCATGATCGTTCTATAATTAATGGTTAATTATAGACGGCCAACATAAACCAAGAACCTATTTGGTCACACGCACAACGAGCGTAATCCGAAGGATTTAAAACGAGCTTGAGAATGAGATTCTCAGACCGAGAGAAACTAAGTTTGGTTGGACCAAACAAGAAGCGAGCATGAAATCGTTTCAGTCGCAATGGAAGTGTGGATGAGCCGTGTCTTATGAAGACATAATGGATGAACCAAAATGGTTTGGTTCTAATCCAATGGAGGAGAATAAACCAAAGGGTTTGGTTTATTTTAAACGAATGAACCAAAGTTGGTTCGGTTCGTTTTAACTTAAAATAAACCATCATGGTTTGGTTTATTTTAACTTATATTAATGGAGCGGGTTAACGGGCCTTATGATTATGATCCAATAACCATTAAGAGAATTAGTTCTCTATAAAAGAGGGCTTAAGGGTTTGTTAAGCCCTAATCCAAAAAGGCCCTAACATAGTTGCCGCCCACCTCCTCTCCTTGGTGAATTCGGCGCCAACACCATTGTGCCGCCGCCCAACCCCTTGTGCCGCCGTCCAAGCTTCAGCCGGTGATCCTCCGGCAACTCTCTGGTGATCTCCTTTTGGTTCGGCATCACGGTGAGCTTCATCTTAACCTTTTTGGCCGGCCCTAATTCCTCCACCAAAGCTGTCCAGTTTTCTGGACAGCTTGTTTCCCTCTCGTCGGAGCATCGTTTGGACGACGGTTGGAGCTCTGACAGCGCCTAACTTACCGGAGATTCGACATCCGGTAATCCTCATAGGTGGAGGACGAAGGATTCGGCAAACGGTTGACGAATACCTCTCCAGAGAACCGAGTTTTGAGGACTCGTCTTTGGATCCGAATTTGGATTCGGATCGTGATCCTCTCTCGATCACGTCGTCTTCAACACGAGGTTAGTAACCCGTATGAAGACGAAGCTCGTGACTTTGTGAAGTCATCCCGAAGATACTCGGCGTGGACACGGATAGAGACGATTCTAGCGAGGATCATTCCGGTTGATGTCGTTCCCGCTACACGTGATACGAAAGGTATACATAGTTAAATTTCCTTTTATTGCAAAATTTAAATTTATGGTTATGTCTACACATGTTGTACTATGCATGCGTGTGATGTGTGTGTTGTAATAAATGTAGATTTATTATTTTTATTTCTTCCGCTGTGCACATGTTTGCGAAACATGTTCGAACACACACTCGCCGCTGTGCCGGAAACCCAACATTGAGGACAACTAGAACTTGCAGCGTTTGATTCAGTTTTCAAATTATGATCAACTGCATCAACTATCATCCTATGATATGGATTGAATTGATCATAATATCTTTGATCTCCACTAACTGTCCTATGATATAAACTCAACATTGCTACTAGCAAAATTCAAAAATTGTTCCAGCCCAATAATAAATTCATTGATTAAACCACGATGTTCTGGTAAATTCTTTTTATACATCCAACTTCTTTCTCTCTCTATTTGTCCTATTTCCAAATTTATATCAAGGATTAATTCTATTTTTTTCATATTTCATCCATATTAATCTAACAATAAATTTATACTCAAAATAAATTCTTCTAGTGCTTACTGTGCTTTTGTATGATATTGAATTTCAAACTATAACATATTGAACAAATATTATATATTTACAGTAAAAAAATTACTAAAAATCAAACATTAATTATATATATTATAAAATGATAATGCTATAAATTTGTGAATATACACTATATATACCTACCCTGGTAGAAGCAACGGATGAGCTCACAGTTGAAGACTTCACGAACACACTGTAGAGACCTTCGTGACCGCTAGAGGGGGATGAATAGTGTCGACGTTGCTTGATGGAATTTGTTCGCGTTTGATTGTCTACAATCTTGTTAGCACAGCGGAATGATAAAAACAAAAATAAGCAAGAAGATACACAACCACAACACGAGATATATTGTGGTTTGGAACCGAATGGTTCATACTCCACGGATTGAGCTCAAACGAGCTCTAGCGATGCAACCAACACCACTAATTAATAATACTCCTTTTCAACAACAAGTCGGAGGTGGAGAAACCTCGTACAAGCGATTACAAAAGCAATACATGAAAATACAAGCAAAATACAAAGAAATGTAAAGAACACTTTACAAACTAGGGTTTGAGCGCTTTGCTTGTTGGTTGCTTGAACAAGCTTGAAGGACCCTGAAATTCACCTGCAATTCGCCTTCAAATCGCTTCAAGAAACCTCTCCAAGAACTATTAGCCGGATCTCCCACGAACAACTCCTTTTAACCTACATCGGGCTGGATTCTTGCCTGGCAGTCGACTGCTATAATGCCCCATTCGACTGCTAACACTGTTGTTGTGAGACAACGGCTCGATCCACATTGGAAAAACTCCAACGGGACTCTCATCAGTCGACTGCCAACGCCCGTAGTTGACTGCCCAGTCGGCTACGGAGCATTTTGTGCTCGCAGCCGAACCATCAGTCGACTGCCATCCCATGGCAATCGACTGATCAGTCCATCAATCGACTTTACCAATGAGCAGTCGACTGTCAGAGCCTTTTCAACCCTTAAACGACAGTCGAGCTCTAGTCGACTCACGACAGTCAAACCGGCCATAATGTCAATCGACTGCCAACCTCAAACATGAGATTTTAACCCAAGTATGGTGCCCCCATACTTGATAGACCACCCTTAGCCTAGATCTAAGTCTTCTAGCCACTTCCATCAGCCTCGCGCTTATCGGATCCCCCCAAGTCATCCATGACTTGTTTATCCATACGTTAGCCTTCGGGTGATTCCATCAGCCATTATCATGCTAACGGTGTTTACACCGCCAAGGCATATTGGACTTACGCTGTCAAGGCTCCGCTTGGATTTTATGCTGTCAACCATTGGACTTATGCTGCCAAGGCTCCACCCTTAGACTTTACGTCGCCAATATTCCCCTTGGACTTCTCAATTGCTATGACTCAAGCTAGGACTTTCCCTTGCCAACCCATGTTGGACTTTCCATGCCAAGACTCATGCTTGGACTTTTCCTTTGCCAAGACCTATGCTTGGACTTTCCTTGCCAAGACCCATGCTTAGACTTTCCTTGCCAAGACTCAAGCTTGGACTTTTCATGCCAAGTACACAAGACTTGGACTTCTCCCATGACAATGGTCAAACCATCGTCAAACATCAAATACTAACCTGGGTCGATTACACCAACAATCTCCCCAACACATGTTAGACATCAATGTCAAACATCAAAATACTACTCGAGTCTAGTCAATCGTGACCTGGGCTGATTGCACCAACACACACGGATCACTTGAAGGACGAAGTACAAACCTATGAAAAATAAAACATTAGTTTTGTATTTAAATTACACATTACTGATTTAATTTGAATAACATATTAACTCTACTGTAACCGAGTACATAATGTATAGGAACGAGGTCGCCACAAAAGTTGTGCGCAATCCAAGGGTGACGATGAACTACCCAACTGAGTCGTGCGGAGCCTGAAACAAATTAAATTAAATGCTCCAGTTGGGGCGGCGATGAACCACCAAGGTGCACGATCCAGGAGCGACATTGAACCCCCCCTATCGCATTGTTGTGGCCTTACGACGTGTGTGCCCGCGCGATAATGCCCGGCTAGGAGATGGCGGTTGCCGCGGCAGTGCGGCTTAGCGGATGGCTTGCCACGGCAGTGCCGACTTAGCGGATGGTACCGCCATGCCGATGCCCGCCAGCTGAAGCGCGAAGATAGCAATCGCCACGGCAGTGCCTTGCCATCGCATCTGGCGGCGCGGCGTAGCTGTGAGGCTCGCGTGCGGCGCGCAATGGGCCGCGTGAGGCCTCGTGGCAGCCGGCCGGTCGTGGCCGACCTCGACACGCGAGCTCACGCGCGACCTCCGTGGAAGAGGGGAAGAGAGGAGGAGGCATACCAGTGTATCGAGCGGCGAGGATGAGCGCATGAGGAGGCAGGAAAGGAGGAGAGGGTGATAATTAGGGGAAAATCGACGACGATTTCTAATTCATTGCAAAATTCGTCGTCGATTTGGCAATGAATAGAGTATTCGTCGCCAACTAAATTTAACAATAAAAAAATTTTCGTCACTAAATTTATCGAAAATTTGCAACAAATTACTAAATCGTTGCAAATTTTACGACGAATTTACATTTCATCATAAAATTCTGCAACGAAATTTATTTTTCATTGCAAAATTGGTGACGAAAATAAAATTTATCCCTAAATTAGCGATGAATATTAAATTCATCGCAAATTTTTTAATTCCCGCCGTTGATTTTTTTCCATAAATAATTGAAAATATCCGATGAAAATATTTCATCGCCAAATTTGTTGCAAATTCTGCAACGAATTATGAATTCGTTGTAAATTTTTGTAACGAATTATATTTTCGTTGCAAATTTGCAATGAAATATAAATTTGTCGCAAAATTTTGCAACGAATTCATAATTCGTTGAAAAATTCTCTGACGAATTTATATTTCGTTGCAAATTTTGCAACGAAATTTATTTTCCATCGTAAATTTGCGACAAAAAATAAAATTCATTACAAAACTGCGACGAAATTTTCGATGAAATTTAATTTGTTGCAAATGTAAATAAGTTTGCAACAAAAAAATTTTTGTTGAAAATTTTGTTACTAATTTATGATGAAATATAAATTTCGTCGTAAATTTTGTTGCAGATTTATAAAAAATTATTTTCGTTGTCAAATTTTATCGCTATTCTGATGTATTTTTGTAGTGGAGCGATTCGTCTTTTGCACAAAAAAAAAAAAGGCCATCGAGCTTTTTTTTTTTTATATGTTTGTTAATTCAAAGAGATTTAATCATGCTCTTGTGTGCGAGAATAAAATTAAATCACGAACGATTTTTAAACATTAATTAATTAGATTAATTTTATTTAGATGTAATGACCATAGAAAGATCTTCTCGTAGATAGAATAGAATTTTATCTGCGTATGCAGAATAACTTGAAGTGAAAAATCTGATAAGTTGAAGACATAAAAGAAGAATACATTGTTTTTATTAATGAGAAAATAAAGCAAGGACGAAAAGAAGATCCCAACAATAGCTGTTATTGGCTGGGCAGTGCGAACCGATGACACAGATAATTGAACATAAGTCGACGATCACCATTTGGAGCTCCCCCATTGCCGCTGTAGAAGCGTGAAGGCGCCTGGTAAAAATGGAAGGAGAAGGAATCTTAATTTCAGATAAGAATTCCATTAATGGTTCCTGTTGGTTATAGAGTGGTTATGACCGTGATGGGCATAGGATAATGCTGGCTCCATTATCTCACAACTATAATTTCCCACACACACACACATATACCTGGAAGGAAGTGTGCTCGTGGCTGTGCATTGAGAAGAGGCGGAGCAGGGAAAAAGGTGGCTGTGCATGTGTTGGTGAGTGTACTTTGCTGGAGAAGCAGAGAAGATGAGAAACTATGTGGATAGTGCAGAGGAGTACATATGTGTTAGAAGACTTTCATTTCTTGTCAAGTAAAATAAGAGATCGTCTTCATCACATTGTCAGGGTACTTAGGATTGCGGTTTTGTCGCACTATGATAAAAGTTTAGATTAATATTTGTGATTTTCATCCCGATAGTGAGAGGTTCATGAAGAACGGAGCATAGTTCTAGCAATTACAACATCTACATACAACGAGGTATGATAACTTATGATTCCGTAATATTTATATTTTTCATAAGTCTTTCATCGGTCTCAGAGCCAGGTTGTACGTGAGATCATTCAATAAATTCTTGAATTAAAACTCAAAAAATGATTGTTGATCGCAGAACGTAGTTCTCGTCGAAGATGATGAACAGTGTTCTATATCGCGAGCATGAGAAAGGTGCTCAATTGTGCGTGGTTCTCAACCGCACACAAGATTGCTCGGGACACCCATTGCATATCGGAGCATGAGAAACGCTCAAGCGCATGTTCGATCGAGCACAGAGTTGCTCCGACGACTCAAGAAGTCAGCAACGTGCTATCGTCGTTGCGCGCAGAATACCCCGAGCATGATGAGGTGCTCAGGATCACGTGCGGTCCTTGGCCATGCATTCAGTCCTCAGGAATGCGCTGAGTCCGCGACACGCGTGGTCTTCAATTGTGTGCATGAAGCGCACTATGGTGCTCAATGGTGCTTGGCTGCGGTGAGGGATATGGTGCTCGAGCAAATCTAAGAAGAGGTGTAGGGCCTAATGGGAAACCCAGAGTCGTGCGAGTGGTGCTTAGGCACGCAGTGCTTGGGCACCCAGTGGTGCTTGATCCTAATAGTTCTTGGGTGTTTCTCTAGCGTGTTGCTCGGGAAAGCCGAGATTATCAGTCGGGAGTACTCGACGGAGCTAGGCAGTGCTCGGTGAGTACTCGCCTTGCTCCGTCGAGTACTCGATAGTGCTTGAAGTAATCGACAATGTGGTCGGTAGCACTTGCGAGATCTCGGCACGAGCAAGGTCCTTGGTGCTCGAGGTCGCTAAGGATCTTGAGAGATTGACACGAGTAGAGATACTTAGGTTGCACTAAATTGCTCGCCACATAGAGGTGCTCTGCCAAGTGTTCAAAATCAAGTTAGATTTTGAGATTATTTAAAATCTGATATGAAGGCCGAGAAGGATTTTCAGAAATGACTCAACCTAAGTTAAGGGTCTCGGAGACGACGAAAAGGTTTGACTCCGAGGTGTCGACAATTACGGTGGCGTGTAGGCTTACTATAAGTGCTATCATTGTTTGGTTGTACATAAACTCTTACAATGCCACATAGATTAGTCTTGAAAGTATAATGTGACTAATTGTGTACTGCATCTTAATTTGAATGACGAAATACAATTTCAAATTGGGGTGTATGATGTTTGTTGATTCATACTCTCATCTTGAAATTTGTATTCGAGTTATTTAAGTTTTGATGATTAGTAGGGTACATAATTGAGATATTAAGCATCAATTGTCACTTACATCTCTTTATTCTATGTGATATATAAATGACTGCAACAAAAATTGTCGTACTATATCTCGTGAAGGGAAACAAGCTGAACTGTGATAACTATGACATTTGGCACCCGAAGGTTCAATTTGTCTTCAAGGAGCAAGAATTTGGAGAGGTTCTTAAGTGCAAGATGGTGAACCCCGGAGAGGGTACCACGATACAAGCGAGGTGGGATTAGGAGGTGTATCGTGGGTGGAAAAAGAAGGATGGCTAAGCTAGGGTAATTCTTCTTAATATCATGCATGATGAGCTAATTTCGATTTATGAATTGTACCCTACTACTTTGTCGGTTTGGCGTGCTCTTAAAGAGCAATATGACACCCCTTTAGTTCGTAAGTTGAAGATGCTGATATATAAGTTTATTACTTATAAGAAGAGGTTCGATCATACAATGAAGCAACATTTAATGTATATATCAAGTATGATTGTCTCTTTGAAGAATATGGGTCAAATGAGCTTCAGGTACTCGGAGTGATCTAGTCCTTACCTGACTTATGGGATATAGTTAAGACCTATCTCATGCACACTAAAAGTATCCGTACTTTCACAGATATGAGTAGGCACTGCGAGCTCAAGGAGGAGCGACAGGAGGTGACCAACTATGCTTCAGGTCATACTAACATTGTGGAGTCGAGTAAGGGCTCCCGGGGTACCAAGCGCAAGTGGCGCAAGCATGAGAAGAAAACTAAGGGTCTTGGCAAGATGTCATTCATCAAGACAACTACAAAAGGATAGAAAAACAAGAAGGAGCTCATAAAGAGAAAAGTCCAATGATGCATATGTGGTAAGCTTGTGCATTTCGTACGCGAGTGTAGCGAGCGAAAGACATATCCTTCTTTTTTATATGGTTCGAGTTATATCATCTAGTGTGATGTTCGCTAACTCCTCTCCTTTGTGGATTGTAGACTCAGGAGCAAATAGACCATGTAACTCGAGATAGGAGTGCTTACGTAGACTTTCACCGATTAAGTCCACATATGAGAAGGCTATATGTGAGAAATAGAGCATTCTTGGAGGTAAGGGGGATTAAAACTTGCAAGGTATTATTTCATAGTAATCAAGTCTTGTATCTTCATGATGTGTTGTATGCTCCAGAGATTAGGCGAAATCTAGTTTCTGTCCGTAGTCTAGACCAGTTAGGATATAATATTTGTATAGGAAACTCTAATGTTTCTGTCTCATATGACAATTCTTTAATATGTTCCGATATAGTCTATGAGGGACTTTATGCACTAAATTTGATTTCATTTCATGAGTCTTATCCTACGTCTTCTATTGCCTTTGCATCTAATAGTGTAGTGGATGAAGTGAGTGTATGACATAGTAGACTTGGCCACATAGGGAAAGAGAGGATGGGTCAGTTAGCAGTATGTGGTGCATTAGGCCAGCTAACCAAAGTCGAGTTACCCTTATGTGAGTTTTGCCTAATAGGTAAATCTATGAGAAAATCATTTGGGAAAGCAGTGAGAGATGAGACTCCATTGAAGTTGATTAAATCCGGAAAAATTTATGTGAATTCCTGAGAAATTATATAAGATAATTTCTTAATTAACAAGGGATATTTTATTTATTTATTTATTTATATTTTTTTCTGGTATCTTACATTCTTCCTCACTAATAAAAATTTGGTTCCCAAATTTCCAACTCATGCACGAGTACGAGATGTCATAATAACCATCTCAAGTATCTCGGAGAGAAGTCACTCACCTTAAGTGACTAAATGGGGTACCGATCTTGAATATTATATTTTTTTCAGCTCTCATATAGCCTCTAAATCCATGGCTTGTCGGAGACTGTTCCAGAATCATGCGGTAAACCATGAATCACTATCGGAAATAATACTCGAGGATACTCCATGGATATAATTCTATCAAGTGAACCAACGAAATCCATCTTACGGCTTGGAAGAAAATGAGCGGACAAGACTAATCGATCACCAATTACTCAAATCGCATCACATCCTTTTTGAATGCTAGATAATCTCCCAACACAGTCCATCATACTAGACTCCAACTTCCATCTCAATACGTAACCCTACTGGTTACTAATATTCCACCTTTACTAGTTAGCACACTCAATATCAGACTATGAAATCAACCATGTCCTACATGTCGTTCCACCAACAAGAACATTTCAACACTCACTATTTTCGGATCCACTCCGAATAAACCACCAATCACGAATGGCAAGCCTTCTGAATCAACTCATCTTGAAACTGAAACAACTCCGGGTCATAGTCTTCCTCGAAGATGAAGAATCTCTCTACCATCACAACAAAGATTTAGCTGTTGTCCTGAATCAAAAGTAACTCGTCCTAAATCTAATAGGACTCCGGAAATCACTATCCTCCTTAGAGATGGAGAATTGCTTTCTCACAAGAAAAATCAATCTACTGTCCAAAATTGACTCTACCACACAACACTGTAAGTGACTGGGAGACCATAATGACCAATCTCCCTCGTTGCATCTATCCATGTTCTAGCAGCCCTATAGCAACTATCCAGTAGCTAGCCAAAACCCCATGAGAACTCTGCTCCATACATCCACAAATCAAGATAATAACTGTTAAATTTACACCATGTGTATGACAGCTTATCTCGTAGTTCCTCAACTACCGTAAACATGAGATACATCTCATTCACTGCATCGGAATCACTCCAATCCCTGAGATGAGGCATCTGTGTACAATACCCTTCCATCCACACCGGAAGGATTAACTAACACTGATGCAAAAGTCAACCATCGTCTAGGCCCAGAAAATGGATTTCACAAGCTTCTACACAAGTGAACTCCATCACTTCCTTGGTTAAACAAGCCAGTGGTATAATGAGGCTAGAAACATCCCACCAACATCTACGGTAATAACCAAATCAATCCAGGGAGACATAACTTCACCTAAGATCATAAATATATCCAAAAATATCATCTAAAAATAAACAACCACAAACTGATCCAACTGCTTCTGGAATACTCGATTCCTCAAGTCCATGCACGGCTAAATCGTTAATAGGTCTAACAATATAACCCAAAAGCTCATAACATTCATACCAAGTATGAAATATCGTCTTCTGCACACCTGCATATTTTTTACTCTAAGCTGATGATATCTCAATCATCACACCGACAATGATAATCATATGACACCAAGTCACTACAATATCAACACTCTAATCGTAAATCAACCCTAGAGTATACCCAGGTGTCCTTTAATTGATCTACACAAATCATCTATCCACAACGAAGGATATTCATTCTCAACAGCTACTGCATATCCTCATCGATAAACGATGCATAATCTCAAAGGTCCATCTCTCTTTTAAACAAAGAGTTTCGGATCTTCTCAAAAATAAACACTGATATATATATATATATATATATATATATATATATATATATATATATCTATATATATATATATATATATATATATATATATATATATATATATATATATATATATATATATATATATATATATATATATATGAACGAAACTGTAACGATAACAACAAAACATCTCAAAGTCCAAAGACTAAGTATCAAGCAACGGAATAATAAGAGTGGAGTCAAGGTAAATGATGCTATCATCATCATAAGTAAATCCATGCACTAGGATCAATAAACTACCTGACCAAGGTAGGAATTACCCACCTGATATGAAGAACACCAGTTGTCTTCACATTCGAGAACTCTGCCTCAAATCAAAGTCCTGAACACAACATAACCACCGTTAAGTTTTAACATACAGCAAATAATTAAGTCGAATCCTACATCAACTCCTGTTATATCACAAAGAGTATACATTCTAAACCCCACTAGCAACTTACACCAGTTCATAACAACACCTCCACCATGGATCAAAACACTTCCCATTGCTATTAATCAACCATTCCAGATCTGTAAGTTAGATCACTCACAATTAACCTACTTCATCCATAGCTGAATTCTAATGATTCCGCACCCAATTCAACCCACTAAGCTCTCTCTCCATTGAACCCACAACTCCCTCACAATAGATCACATTCATCCAGCTTTCACCAGCTCACACCCAAACCATTCACAACTCCCACAACAAGGTATAAACAGAGCATTACATACAACACACATCCCGCATCAAAATCACCACAATTAATCCATGTTGAAGCCTAGCAATATGACAAAAATCATAGATCAATACAGATCTTACCTAAATATGCTCTCGAGTTCACAACCCAATAGTAGAAAAGAACTGGTGATTTGGATCAACATTCCTTATCAAAACAACCTTAGAAATCTCGTAATGAACAAACTGTCGACTGACCAGCAACCACAAACCACTCGACATCAACGATCAACAGAAATCGAACAAATAGAAAATGAAGAGAAAGATCAAGATGTACCAGTAATTGAAGCTACACCAGCGATATTCCTCCCCAACCCAATCTATTCATCGGAAATTGCTCCCACAATAGCTACCAGTTGCTAACTCCGGCGGTGACCGCAGACAGAAGAAAGAAGGCAGACGAAGAAACTAGCCAGAATAGGTGGCCGACGAAAATGGGAAAGGCGACGACGATCGCATCGGCTGGAGGAGCTCGCTGCCGTCGAGATCAGGAGGGAGAGGCACCGGCGACGACGGAGCACAGGGGAGAAAGAAATCGCGATGGGAAGGGAACTGCCGATTGGGTTCAAATTCGGGAGGTTTATAAAGGCCGACCCAATGGATTAAGCTAGCTCAAGTCTAACCCATAGCTAACCTAGGTTTAACCCCAATCTCCAATTTAGGTCTTAATCTTCCTCCTAACCGGTCATATGAACTCCTTTTAAATCCAGAAAAAATTTCATGAATTCCTGAGAAAATATATAAGACAATTTCTTAATTAACAAGGGATATTTTATTTTTATTTTTATTTATTTATATTTTTTTTCTGGTATCTTACAATCATAATCTTGAAGCTCTATCGAAGGGAACGAATTTATTTTAAGAAAATTGTGTTAAATATATTTCTTGGCATTTTTTTCCTCTCAAGCGACTTGGCCACTTAGGTTACTTAGCAGCTTGACTCTCAAGTGACTTGGCCACTCAGGGTGATGTGTGAAAATCATATAGGATTTTAGGAGTAGTTGTAGCACACATCTCATTGCATTTCATACTTGTTTCATGCATATTCTCACTTGTTTTGCATTCATTTACAATTTCCTAGTTCGGAGATCTATTTTTGTTATTTTTATGTGCAAAGCGATGTTTTGGAAAAAAAAATAACTAAATAAATGGAGCTCAAGGAAGGCAAGCATGCCCTGGCTGTGTACCCAAGAGACGGGCATGCTTTGGACTAGAAGAATGTGTTCATTTGGAGCTCTAGGGGAGGACACGATCGACTGTGTGAATCTCACATGGTCATGCCTATTCCAGATGCTAGATTCAGAGCTTGATTTCAAGCCTTCCACACGGTCGGCCGTGTGGCTACAAGGCAACTTATCTAGCTCTGGGTTTTGCGAGCAAATAAGGAAAGTCGGCTTCACTCCTATAAGAGGGAAGACACGTCCAAACCCTAGGAGGGGAGGCTCGATGGCTGGTACGATAGGAAGGTGCCCTAAAAAGGATCGGAGGCTTGCAATGGGGAGGAAGGAAGCTGCTCAAAGACCCAAATTGACGCTCCAACACTTTGAAGAGCAACCAAGACATCACTTTGGATCCAATAGGACGTATTTTTTTCTCTTTCTAATTCTGTTTGGATTGTAGTGTTTTATAAAAAGATGTCTTGTGTTTGTTCTTCCTTATTCATGGAGTAGATACTTTGATTCTAGGATTAGGGAGTAACTTGTGTATGATGGACATGCTAGTTCAAATTGTTGGATCGAGCGGATCGCTAGAGGGGGGGGGGGGTGAATAGCGATAGAAATTTTTCGTTAAAACGCGAGTAGACACAGCGGAAGATAAAAACAAAAATAGAGACAAAAGACACAAAGGTTTTACTTGGTTCGTAGCCGAAGGCTACTACTCCAAGGCCTTAGTGTTCCTTGACCTTCATACGGAGGGCAAACTACTAAAAAGTTCCTCCTCGTTGGAGGTAGGAGTTAGACGGATACACAAGATGATAAAAGCTCAAGGTAGAGGGACACCCCCCCCCTCTCCTTGATATGATTTAAAGCTCGAAATAAGAACAACTTATAAACTGAAATATGATTCAAACTTTCGTTACCGATGACTTCAAAGGATGGAGGTTGAGCCTTGGCAGCTGTCGTAGGGATGTCGGAGAGTCGGAGCGTATCGGAAGCACTTGGAAGCTTTTTAATTGATGAAAAACCCTAAGACAAGCCCTCCTTTTATAGCCTTTGAGCCCCTCATCGAATGGGTCTTCAACCAATCACAAATGGACACAAAAACTCCTTGAAATGGGGTGATAATCCTTGACTCCTCGAATCTGATCATTGACCATCAGTCGACTGATGGCCATCATCAATCGACTGATGGCAACATCAGTCGAGTGCTGACCTTCGGCAGTCGACTGATTGACGGCAATCGAGTCCTCCAAGCTGGCCATCGACTGATTCTTGCTGCAAGTCAAAGTTAGCTCAACAAAAACATAATTTCGATGGTCGTCGACCGTCCGATCTCGACCTAGACCATCTATAGGATGTCTTTGGTCGGATCTACGCTTAAGATCATCCCCGTAAAGAGGATACGACCTCACTTACGCTCGCACACACGAGCTTACCTCGATACTTACGTGTTGCTTTTGCTTTCGGTCTTCCACTCGATTCCTTCGGCTCCCTCCGAAGTCACTCGAGTGTCGCCCGACCACCTCGGCTTCCTCCGGGTGTCGCTAGCCTTCAGCTCCAGTTATAGCAATCTTCTGCACACTCGATTCAGCTCGTAAGATAACGACATGAGCTTAACTTTGTATCGTTTGCTATAATAAAAACTCAGGTTCGACTTAGGTGCCTACTGCACCAACAATCTCCCCCTTTTTGATTTATGACAAACCCACATACAAAGTTAAGTAAATAGCAAGCATGAAGAATAATGTGCATTAGAAACAAACAAGAAATAAAGAAGATTAAGTTAGAGTAGTAAGGATTTTCTTCAAGTACTCCCCCTTGAGGAAACCTCCCCCTTGACCGAGGGTGAGTCTTGAAGAAAGACCTTAATCCTCCCCCTTGAGGGTTGCTTTAAGTAATTACATAAAGTTGGCCTTAGTAAAACGTTTAAGTTAAGTTCTCCCCTTTAAGTAAAGCATTAACGACATAATGTTTACGTTGACGGCACACATAAGTTTAAGTTAAGAATTCTCTTAACTTGGCCTTTACTTCCTTTTGTTAAAAGTTAAATAAGTTTTCAAAAACTTAGAGTTAACTTTTGGTTTAAATATGAAGTAAGAGTTAAGTTATAAAAAAATTTTGACCCCTTAACTTTGGCCTTTTTAAGTTATAAAAAATTTTGACCCCTTATCTTTGGCCTTTTTCTCCCCCTTTTGCCATATATCGAAAAGAGTGAGGGTGTGTGTGGAAAACAAAAATAAGTGTTAAATTTAAATTCCAAGCATGTTCCACATTATTTTGAAAATAATATATTGAAAATAAGTTCATCTATAAAATGTTCGACTCATATTTGGTTTGATTGATATGAAAGATCAACCAGTCATGGTCAGAGTTGGTTAGTATGTATGATTATACTCCGTGGTTCATAACGATGCACTAGCTCTACATCTGGAACCAGGAGTAAGTTCCTAACATCTCACGCCCATCTTCGTGGCTAAGTACACAAACACATTAGTCCTATGTGTTGTGAGATGTACTGGCTCCTTAAATCTATAGGTGTATGATATCTAAGTTAAGTCCTATACTAGTTCCATGAAAAATGAAAAGTAAGAAATAGTAGTAATATAATTTGCAAAGTCCTATTCTACTACGCACATGCCCAATTTTCGTCTTAATAGACTGAATTCGGCTTCGGGTAGGGGTTTAGTAAATAGGTCTGCCAAGTTAGACTTCGATTCGACGTATTCGAGTTGTATGGCTCCGTTGGCCACATGTTCTCGAATGAAATGGTGTTTGACCTCTATATGTTTAGTCCTAGAGTGACATATCGGATTCATAGTAAGGTTAATTGAACTAATGTTATCTACGTGGAGTTTTGTGTTGGTAAAGTCTAACTTAAAATCATGGAGAGTGTGCTTCATCCAAAGAAGCTGCGTGACACACTCACCCATCGCGATGTATTCGGCTTCGGTGGTAGATAAGGCAACACAATGTTGCTTCCTACTGCACCAACTCACTAGACTCGAGCCGAGAAGTTGACAACAACCACTCGTACTCTTTCTATCAAGCTTACTACCGGCATAGTCCGAATCAGAGTAGCCGATTAGTTCGAACTCGGTAGATCTAGGGTACCAAATACCGACATTAAGTGTACCATTTAGATATCTAAGGATACGTTTAACTAGAGTTAGGTGAGACTCCTTGGCACAGGTTTGGAACCTTGCGCACATACTTACTGCAAATAGGATATCAGGTCGGCTTGCAGTTAAGTAAAGGAGACTCCCTATTATGCTCCTATAGTATTTTAAATCAATTGAGTTTCCGATTAAATCTTCTTCTATATTGACATTAGTTGCCATTGGGGTATTAATAATTTTAGCATCTTGCATTCCAAAGCGTTTAATTAATTCCCTAGTATATTTGCGTTGATGTAGGTATATTCCATCTTTAGTTTGTTTAATTTGTAGACCTAAGAAGAAACTTAACTCGCCTACTAAATTCATTTCAAATTCACTTTCCATAGGTGAAATGAACTCATTTAGTAGGATTTAGTTGGTGGTTCCCAAAATAATATCATCTACATAGATTTGGGCTATGAATATGTCTTTACCTAAGGTTTTTACGAAAAGGGTTGGGTCAACTACACCTTGGTTAAAGCCTTTGGACTTAAGATAAATCGAAAGTCTCTCGTACCAAGCTCACGGAGCTTGTTTAAGTCCATAAAAAGCTTTCTTTAATCTAAGGACATGATCCGGTTTGTCTAACCTTTCGAAACCGGGGGGTTGACTAACATAAACTTCTTCTTTAATGTATCCATTTAAGAATGCAGATTTCACATCCATTTGAAACAACTTAAATCCTCGATGTGCTGCATATGCTAATAGCATTCGAATGGACTCTAATCTAGCTACTGGGGCATAGGTCTCGTCGTAATCTAAACCTTCGACTTGACTAAACCCTTTAGCAACTAGTCTAGCTTTATTTCTAACTACTTCACCTTTATCATCAATTTTATTTCTAAACACCAACCTTGTTCCAATGATTGTTTGATCTTTAGGTGGTGGTACTAATTCCCATACTTCGTTCCTAGTGAATTGAGCCAACTCTTCTTGCATTGCAATAATCCAATCGGGATCAAGAAGAGCTTGGTCAATAGTTTTGGGTTCAATTTTAGAAATCAAAGATATTTGACTAAGGTTTCTGTATGAGGCTCTAGTTCGAACTCCTAGACTTGGATCACCTATCACTTGGTCGATAGGATGATTCGTTTGGGTCCTAGTTGGATTTGGGTTTGAGTCTACAACTTGATCCATAGGATGGCTTGTTTGAGTTCTAGTTTGGTTGGAGTCATCTATCACTTGGTCGATAGAGTGACTTTGTTGACTTAGGTTAGGATTAACACTAGACCTGATCTCCGGATCAGAGTTAGGTCTAGTATGAGTCGGCTCCCTAATTGGGGTTGCCGGGGGTTTTGTAAGTTCGTGTCCTTCATCAAATACTACATTGATAGTCTCCTCGACTCTAAGGGTGTCGTGGTTATATACTCTATAAGCTCTACTTGTAGTCCAGTATCCTAGAAAGATTTCGGTCGTGGTTTTGGATGTAAATTTTCCTAGGTAATCCTTAGTGTTTAGGATATGTACCTTACATCCAAATACCCTAAAGTACTTGATGTTAGGTATTTTATCATGAAAAATCTCGTATGAGGTCTTAAGGTGCCTCTTTACCATAACGAATCTATTTTGGACATAGCATGCCGTACTCACGGCTTTCGTCCAAAACCTATCGGGTAGGTTATACTCATTTAACATTGTCCTAGAGGCTTCTTGTAGGGTTCTATTTTTGCGTTCTACTAGGCCATTTTGTTGTGGAGTTCTAGGGCAAGAGAACTCGTGGTGGTATCCATTTTGGTTACAGAATTCTGTAAACCTATGGTTTTCGAATTCACCACCATGATCAGTCCTAAGTCTTTTGATTTTAATGCTTTGTTGATTTTCTATTAACTTAAATAGATTGATTAATTGATCTAGGGTATCATTTTTGTGTTTGATGAACCTAACCCAAGTAAATCTAGAATAGTCATCAATTATGACTAAGCAGAATTTACTTCCGTTAAGTGACTTAGCTCCGTATGAATCAAATAGATCCATGTGTAGGAGCTCAAGCACACTTTTGGTTAGTTCTTGACTAGTTAGTTGATGTTGTGTCCTAGATTGTTTACCTTGTTAACAAGCATTACATATTTTATTATTCAAGTTATTGAGGTTAGGCAAACCTCTGACTAAATCACTCTGACTCATCTTGTGGATGAGTCTTGGGTGTGAGTGACCGAGTCGTCGGTGCCACAACCACGATTCCTCTTGCCGTGTCATAAGACACTTAGTTGAGGAGTTAGTTAAGTTGATAGTGTAAATGTTGTTATTTCTAGTCCCTTTAAGAATTGTTTTAGAGGTTTCGTTTGTATTAATTACGCATTCATTTTCTAGAAATATGACCTTATAGTTATTATCACACAATTGGCTTACACTAAGTAAATTATATTAAAAATTTTCTACTAATAAAACATTTTGAATAACAAAATTTGAATTGAGCTCAATATCACCTGATCCGATGATTTTGAGCCTTCCGTTATTTCCGAAGGCTACCGATCCTTGTCGTTTGAATCAAAGCTTCGAAAACTTGAGTTGATCCCCGGTCATGTGTCGGGAGCAACCACTGTCCAACATCCATTGATCCTACATGCAAGGTAGTTGGATCGGATATTGGATTTATTAAAAATTGGTTGAAAAATTATTAACCTAAATCATCTCACCCATGTCTACATGATCAAACATGTTAATCCTATATGTTCTTGTGAGATGACTTCCAATTTTAGTTGAATTAAATTTAATGACTTAAACACTTGTCAACCTTGCGTTAGATTCGGATTTGACCTTGGGCTCATCAAGTCACCTTTTCAAGATCATGACTTCCAGGTCGTGGCGAGGCACAGAGGCCTTCTTTGATCGGAACAACGACCACTTCCTTAGACAAAGCCATTTTCAAGAAAATAGAGACTTGACTCACCTAAGACCACTTCCTGGTCTAACTAGTCTAGGATACGGTGAGGTAGCTTCAGCTAGTTCCGCTCGGTCAAGTGCACCGAACTAGATACGCCTTATCTAGCCCGAATACACAAGACTCCGCTTTCCTAGCGTACTATCATCTCGCCGCATCCTGGTACTATGTTATCAAGTATTGACGAGTTATAGTCCTATCTAACCATTCTAAAAAGAAAAATCAAACTAAATAAAAACCTAAGCATGCAATTTCTATGTTAAGACACAAACAAATTTCGTACTAGCTCCCCCTGGACCGTTGAATCGATTCGGTCTCTCCACATAGTGGATTTGGTCCTTGGGAACCCAGTACTGGTTTGATCCTAAGTTTGAAATCAAGGTGGTCTTAGGGACCCATGCTTGGACACGCTTTCTATGTCTACTTACGATTGACATATACGACTTATTGGTCGTGTTTGAGCTAAACCCTAGCCCGGCCTTGTTGTACACGGCCCTTTGCGATCCAAGTAGGAGGTCAAGTCCTTTGGATCCCAAAGTAAACCTTTCCAACGTATTCCTAAGATCTTCGACTTGACTTTTCAAGAGTGAGTTCTCAACTTCAAGTTTTTCAACTCGAGTTGAGTCCTTCTCTTGAACTCGACTAGTCGAAGAGGTTAGGGAGACCTCGTGTTTGAGGAGTTTAACTTCCTCAACCAGGGTCTCGACCTTGGACTCGAACTTAGCTAACTTTTTATTTAAAAACTTAATTGCACTATAAAGAGTAGTAATAAGAGACCGACTTACCTTGAGTGTATCTTTTGAACCGGATGCGTATCCGTGGCTTGTCTTGAATAGTGTTTCATAGTCTGACTCGTCTTCGGTTTCTGATTCTGGTTCCGACTCCGTCTCCGATTCCACCGGTTTAGCCATAAGGACTCGATCGTTGTCTTCTTCCTCGGAGGCTTCTTCCCAAGTAGCGTTGAGTGCCTTTTTATGTTTTGGTGCCTTGCTCTTGAGTTTTGGGCACTCAGACTTAATGTGTCCAAACCTGTTGCATTCATAACATCTTATGTTTGAACTTTTAGGCTTACCTTCGTTGGGTCGAGTGACGGCTCGTTTTCGGCCCTTGACTATCCTCCGAATTAGGTTGACTAGTTCGGCTTCCATTTTTGAGTCGACCTCCGAATCCGACTCATCCTCTTCTTCCTTTGGGGGTGGCTTGCTTGCGGTTTTCTTCCTCGAACCTACAAAAAGTGCTATACCCTTCTCGGGTTCCGAGTTAGACTGCTCATGAAGTTCGAAATCAGAAAAAAGTTCATCTAACCTAAGTTTAGAAAGATCCTTGGAGACCTTGTAGGCATCGACCATGGATGCCCACAAGGTAGTCCTCGTAAAAGAGTTTAGGACATACCTTATAAGGTCGCGGTTTTTGACCTTTTACCCGATTGCGTGTAGGTTGTTGACTATGTCTTGGACACGGGCGTGGAGTTGCGTCGCGGACTCGTGTTCCTGCATTTTTAGGTTATATAGTTTATTGAACAAAAGGTCGCGCTTACATACCTTGGCTACATCGGTCCCTTCGTGTAGCTCCACTAGTTTTGTCCAAAGATCCTTTGTGCTTATGAAGGGGCCGATGCGATTTAGCTCCTCCTTGGATAGGCTGCATTGAAGGATTTGAGTTGCCTTAGCGTCGGCTTCGACTTGTCTTTTTGTTGCAATGGTCCATTGGTCATAATCCAAGGATTCACCCACTTCGTTAGTCGGAAGTGTGAATCCCGTTTGGATTATGATCCACATCTCGATTTGGGTTTTAAGAAAGCATTTCATCCGACCCTTCCAATAACGGAAGTCATCTCCGTTGTAAAACGGAGGTCGGACGGTGCTAAAACCCTCGAGATGGGCCATTTGGAAGAAAAACCTTGCACAAAAAAATGCAAAAAAAACACGAAAAAGGGTTCCAAGAGTTTGCCTTGGATTAGTGGTGCGGGAAATAAAAAGAAACAAACGAGAAATAGAATGTTAAGCAAAGAAATAAGAAACTAAATAAAAAGTAAGTACTCACAACCTTCGATGTCCCCGAAAGGCTACTAAATGTCGATTTTTGAGGATGAAAATAGCTTGTTATGGGGGTAAACCCCAATAAGAAGTGTATATCTCTCAGAGAGCTTCGATTTGGTGGGTAGATCGTTTCGTGAGTCCCCTTGTAGCAAAAGTTATGCTCGTTTGATCGTGAGGTACTCCGAAGGCGATTAGTACTTGCAAAAAAAACACAACCAAAAACTATGTACCAAGACTTGGTCTTGGATTAGTAGTGTGGGAGGAATCTTAAAACAATAAATACGAAAAGAAAATTGCTCGATTGGTGGTTGCACCGAATCTGAGCGCCCCCGGCTCTGATACCAATTGTTGGATTGAGCGGATCGCTAGAGGGGAGGTGAATAGCGATAGAAATTTTTCGTTAAAACGCGAGTAGACACAGCGGAAGATAAAAACAAAAATAGAGACAATAGACACAAAGGTTTTACTTGGTTCGTAGCCGAAGGCTACTACTCCAAGGCCCTAGTGGTCCTTGACAACGTACGGAGGGAAAACTACTAAAAAGCTCCTCCTCGTTGGAGGTAGGAGTTAGACGGATACACAAGATGATAAAAGCTCAAGGTAGAGAGGGACACCCCCCCTCTCCTTGATATGATTTAAAGCTCGAAATAAGAACAACTTATAAACTGAAATATGATTCAAACTTTCGTTACCGACGACTTCAAAGGATGGAGGTTGAAGCTCTAGTCGTCGTCTCGGCAGCACTTCGTCGTAGGGATGTCGGAGAGTCAGAGCGTATCGGAAGCACTTGGAAGCTTTTTAATTGATGAAAAACCCTAAGACAAGCCCTCCTTTTATAGCCTTTGAGCCCCTCATCGAATGGGTCTTCAACCAATCACAAATGGACACAAAAACTCCTTGAAATGGGGTGATAATCCTTGACTCCTCGAATCTGATCATTGACCATCAGTCGACTGATGGCCATCATCAATCGACTGATGGAAACATCAGTCGAGTGCTGACCTTCGACAGTCGACTGATTGATGGCAATCGAGTCCTCCAAGCTGGCCGTCGACTGATGCTTGCTGCAAGTCAAAGTTAGCTCAACAAAAACATAATTTCGATGGTCGTCGACCGTCCGATCTCGACCTAGACCATCTATAGGATGTCTTTGGTCGGATCTACGCTTAAGATCATCCCTGTAACGAGGATACGACCTCACTTACGCTCGCACACACGAGCTTACCTCGATACTTACGTGTTGCTTTTGCTTTCAGCCTTCCACTCGATTCCTTCGGCTCCCTCCGAAGTCACTCGAGTGTCGCCCGACTGTTGGATTGATTTGAGCGCTAGAGGGGGGGTGAATAGCGATAGAAAATTTTTCTTTTTCGATGTTCGTGTTAAAAAAACTCAAGAGATAATTAATCGCAACGGAATGTAAATGTAAAAATAAGAGAGACAAAGGTTTTACTTGGTTCGTAGCTGTAGGCTACCACTCCAAGGCCCTAGTGGTCCTTGACCACGCACGGAGGGCAAATTACTAAACAAACTCCTCCTCGTTGGAGGTAGGAGTTAATCGATACAAAAAAACTTGAGGTAGAGGGACACTCCCCCTCTCCTCGTTACGATAAAAAAAGCTTCGAAGAATGTAAATGAGCAACGACACTAAAATTAAAGCCGACGTACAAAAATAAAGGAAATGAAACCTAGACGTCGGAGAAGAAGAAGCACGTTGTTGTCGGTAGCTTTGCGGAGACTTTTTGGAAGCTTAGAATTGTTGTTAAAACCCTAGGTTTGGCCCTCCTTTTATAGCCTTTGAGCCCCTTTTCGAGTGGGTCTTCAACCAATCACAAATGGACACCAAACCGCTTTGAGGTGGAGTGATAAGCCTTGACTCTTCGAATCTGATCATTGACCATTAGTCGACTGATGGCCATCATCACCGATCGATGGCAAGATCACGATTGATGACCTTCGCAGCCGATCGATACACCCGAATCGAGTCCTCCAAGTCGGCAATGATCGATGCTTGCTGCAAGTCAAAGTTAGCTCAATAAAAACATAATTTCGATGGTCGTCGACCATCCGATCTCGACCTAGACCATCTATAAGATGTCTTTGGTCGGATCTACGCTTAAGATCATCCCCGTAAAGAGGATACGACCTTACTTACTCTCGCACACACGAGCTTACCTCGATACTTACGTGTCGCTTTTGCTTCCGGCCTTCCACTCGATTCCTTCGGCTCCCTCCGAAGTAACTCGAGTATCGCCCGACCACCGCGGCTTCCTCCGGGTGTCGCTAGCCTTCAGCTCCAGCTATATCAATCTTCTGCACACTCGATTTAGCTCGTGAGAAAATAAAATAGACTTAACTTTTGTGTCTTTGCTATAATCAAAACACAGGTTCGATTTCGGTGCCTCACTGCACCAACACCGACCACCGCGGCTTCCTCCGGGTGTCGCTAGCCTTCAGCTCCAGTTATAGCAATCTTCTGCACACTCGATTCAGCTCGTGATATAACGACATGAGCTTAACTTTGTATCGTTTGCTATAATAAAAACTCAGGTTCGACTTAGGTGCCTACTGCACCAACAATCTCCCCCTTTTTGATTTATGGCAAACCCACATACAAAGTTAAGTAAATAGCAAGCATGAAGAATAATGTGCATTAGAAACAAACAAGAAATAAAGAAGATTAAGTTAGAGTAGTAAGGATTTTCTTCAAGTACTCCCCCTTGAGGAAACCTCCCCCTTGACCGAGGGTGAGTCTTGAAGAAAGACCTTAATCCTCCCCCTTGAGGGTTGCTTTAAGTAATTACTTAAAGTTGGCCTTAGTAAAATGTTTAAGTTAAGTTCTCCCCTTTAAGTAAAGCATTAACGACATAATGTTTACGTTGACGGCACACATAAGTTTAAGTTAAGAATTTCTTAACTTGGCCTTTACTTCCTTTTGTTAAAAGTTAAATAAGTTTTCAAAAACTTAGAGTTAACTTTTGGTTTAAATATGAAGTAAGAGTTAAGTTATAAAAAAATTTTGACCCCTTAACTTTGGCCTTTTTAAGTTATAAAAAATTTTGACCCCTTATCTTTGGCCTTTTTCTCCCCCTTTTGCCATATATCGAAAAGAGTGAGGGTGTGTGTGGAAAACAAAAATAAGTGTTAAATTTAAATTCCAAGCATGTTCCACATTATTTTGAAAATAATATATTGAAAATAAGTTCATCTATAAAATGTTCGACTCATATTTGGTTTGATTGATATGAAAGATCAACCAGTCATGGTCAGAGTCGGTTAGTATGTATGATTATACTCCGTGGTTCATAACGATGCACTAGCTCTACATCTGGAACCAGGAGTAAGTTCCTAACATCTCACGCCCATCTTCGTGGCTAAGTACACAAACACATTAGTCCTATGTGTTGTGAGATGTACTGGCTCCTTAAATCTATAGGTGTATGATATCTAAGGTAAGTCCTATACTAGTTCCATGAAAAATGAAAAGTAAGAAATAGTAGTAATATAATTTGCAAAGTCCTATTCTACGACATGCCCAATTTTCGCCTTAATAGACTGAATTCGCCGGTAGGGGTTTAGTAAATAGGTCTGCCAAGTTAGACTTCGATTCGACGTATTCGAGTTGTATGGCTCCGTTGGCCACATGTTCTCGAATGAAATGGTGTTTGACCTCTATATGTTTAGTCCTAGAGTGACATATCGGATTCATAGTAAGGTTAATTGAACTAATGTTATCTACGTGGAGTTTTGTGTTGGTAAAGTCTAACTTAAAATCGCAGAGAGTGTGCTTCATCCAAAGAAGCTGCGTGACACACTCACCCATCGCGATGTATTCGGCTTCGGTGGTAGATAAGGCAACACAATGTTGCTTCCTACTGCACCAACTCACTAGACTCGAGCCGAGAAGTTGACAACAACCACTCGTACTCTTTCTATCAAGCTTACTACCGGCATAGTACGAATCAGAGTAGCCGATTAGTTCGAACTCGGTAGATCTAGGGTACCAAATACCGACATTAAGTGTACCCTTTAGATATCTAAGGATACGTTTAACTAGAGTTAGGTGAGACTCCTTGGCACAGATTTGGAACCTTGCGCACATACTTACTGCAAATAGGATATCAGGTCGGCTTGCAGTTAAGTAAAGGAGACTCCTTATTATGCTCCTATAGTATTTTAAATCAATTGAGTTTCCGATTAAATCTTCTTCTATATTGACATTAGTTGCCATTGGGGTATTAATAATTTTAGCATCTTGCATTCCAAAGCGTTTAATTAATTCCCTAGTATATTTGCGTTGATGTAGGTATATTCCATCTTTAGTTTGTTTAATTTGTAGACCTAAGAAGAAACTTAACTCGCCTACTAAATTCATTTCAAATTCACTTTCCATAGGTGAAATGAACTCATTTAGTAGGATTTAGTTGGTGGTTCCGAAAATAATATCATCTACATAGATTTGGGCTATGAATATGTCTTTACCTAAGGTTTTTACGAAAAGGGTTGGGTCAACTACACCTTGGTTAAAGCCTTTGGACTTAAGATAAATCGAAAGTCTCTCGTACCAAGCTCGCGGAGCTTGTTTAAGTACATAAAGAGCTTTCTTTAATCTAAGGACATGATCCGGTTTGTCTAAACTTTCGAAACCGGGGGGTTGACTAACATAAACTTCTTCTTTAATGTATCCATTTAAGAATGCAGATTTCACATCCATTTGAAACAACTTAAATCCTCGATGTGCTGCATATGCTAATAGCATTCGAATGGACTCTAATCTAGCTACTGGGGCATAGGTCTCATTGTAATCTAAACCTTCAACTTGACTAAACCCTTTAGCAACTAGTCTAGCTTTATTTCTAACTACTTCACCTTTATCATCATTTTTATTTCTAAACACCCACCTTGTTCCAATGATTGTTTGATCTTTAGGTGGTGGTACTAATTCCCATACTTCGTTCCTAGTGAATTGAGCCAACTCTTCTTGCATTGCAATAATCCAATCGGGATCAAGAAGAGCTTGGTCAATAGTTTTGGGTTCAATTTTAGAAATCAAAGATATTTGACTAAGGTTTCTGTATGAGGCTCTAGTTCGAACTCCTAGACTTGGATCACCAATCACTTGGTCGATAGGATGATTCGTTTGGGTCCTAGTTGGATTTGGGTTTGAGTCTACAACTTGATCCATAGGATGGCTTGTTTGAGTTCTAGTTTGGTTGGAGTCATCTATCACTTGGTCGATAGAGTGACTTTGTTGACTTAGGTTAGGATTAACACTAGACCTGATCTCCAGATCAGAGTTAGGTCTAGTATGAGTCGGCTCGCTAATTGGGGTTGCCGGGGGTTTTGTAGGTTCGTGTCCTTCATCAAATACTACATTGATAGTCTCCTCGACTCTAAGGGTGTCGTGGTTATATACTCTATAAGCTCTGCTTGTAGTCGAGTATCCTAGAAAGATTCCGGTCGTGGTTTTGGATGTAAATTTTCCTAGGTAATCCTTAGTGTTTAGGATATGTACCTTACATCCAAATACCCTAAAGTACTTGATGTTAGGTATTTTATCGTGATAAATCTCGTATGAGGTCTTAAGGTGCCTCTTTACCATAAGGAATCTATTTTGGACATAGCATGCCCTACTCATGGCTTCCGCCCAAAACCTATCGGGTAGGTTATACTCATTTAACATTGTCCTAGCGGCTTCTTGTAGGGTTCTATTTTTGCGTTCTACTAGGCCATTTTGTTGTGGAGTTCTAGGGCAAGAGAACTCGTGGTGGTATCCATTTAGGTTCTGATAGAACCTATGGTTTTAATTCACCACCATGATCAGTCCTAAGTCTTTTGATTTTAATGCTTTGTTGATTTTCTATTAACTTAAATAGATTGATTAATTGATCTAGGGTATCATTTTTGTGTTTGATGAACCTAACCCAAGTAAATCTAGAATAGTCATCAATTATGACTAAGCAGAATTTACTTCCGTTAAGTGACTTAGCTCCGTATGAATCAAATAGATCCATGTGTAGGAGCTCAAGCACACTTTTGGTTCGTTCTTGACTAGTTAGTTGATGTTGTGTCCTAGATTGTTTACCTTGTTGACAAGCATTACATATTTTATTATTCAAGTTATTGAGGTTAGGCAAACCTCTGACTAAATCACTCTGACTCATCTTGTGGATGAGTCTTGGGTGTGAGTGACCGAGTCGTCGGTGCCACAACCACGATTCCTCTTGCCATGTCATAAGACACTTAGTTGAGGAGTTAGTTAAGTTGATAGTGTAAATGTTGTTATTTCTAGTCCCTTTAAGAATTGTTTTAGAGGTTTCGTTTGTATTAATTACGCATTCATTTTCTAGAAATATGACCTTATAGTTATTATCACACAATTGGCTTACACTAAGTAAATTATATTGAAAATTTTCTACTAATAAAACATTTTGAATAACAAAATTTGAATTGAGCTCAATATCACCTGATCCGATGATTTTGAGCTTGCCGTTATTTCCGAAGGCTACCGATCCTTGTCGTTTGAATCAACGCTTCGAAAACTTGAGTTGATCCCCAGTCATGTGTCGGGAGCAACCACTGTCCAACATCCATTGATCCTACATGCAAGGTAGTTGGATCGGATATTGGATTTATTAAAAATTGGTTGAAAAATTATTAACCTAAATCATCTCACCCATGTCTACATGATCAAACATGTTAATCCTATATGTTCTTGTGAGATGACTTCCAATTTTAGTTGAATTAAATTTAATGACTTAAACACTTGTCAACCTTGCGTTAGATTCGGATTTGACCTTGGGCTCATCAAGTCACCTTTTCAAGATCATGGCTTCCAGGTCGTGGCGAGGCACAGAGGCCTTCTTTGATCGGAACAACGACCACTTCCTTAGACAAAGCCATTTTCAAGAAAATAGAGACTTGACTCACCTAAGACCACTTCCTGGTCTAACTAGTCTAGGATACGGCGAGGTAGCTTCAGCTAGTTCCGCTCGGTCAAGTGCACCGAACTAGATACGCCTTATCTAGCCCGAATACACAAGACTTCGCTTTCCTAGCGTACTATCATCTCGCCGCGTCCTGGTACTATGTTATCAAGTATTGACGAGTTATAGTCCTATCTAACCATTCTAAAAAGAAAAATCAAACTAAATAAAAACCTAAGCATGCAATTTCTAAGTTAAGACACAAACAAATTTCGTACTAGCTCCCCCTGGACCGTTGAATCGATTCGGTCTCTCCACATAGTGGATTTGGTCCTTGGGAACCCAGTACTGGTTTGATCCTAAGTTTGAAATCAAGGTGGTCTTAGGGACCCATGCTTGGACACGCTTTCTATGTCTACTTACGATTGACATATACGACTTATTGGTCGTGTTTGAGCTAAACCCTAGCCCGGCCTTGTTGTACACGGCCCTTTGCGATCCAAGTAGGAGGTCAAGTCCTTTGGATCCCAAAGTAAACCTTTCCAACGTATTCCTAAGATCTTCGACTTGACTTTTCAAGAGTGAGTTCTCAACTTCAAGTTTTTCAACTCGAGTTGAGTCCTTCTCTTGAACTCGACTAGTTGAAGAGGTTAGGGAGACCTCGTGTTTGACGAGTTTAACTTCCTCAACCAGGGTCTCGACCTTGCACTCGGACTTAGCTAACTTTTTATTTAAAAACTTAATTGCACTATAAAGAGTAGTAATAAGAGACCGACTTACCTTGAGTGTATCTTTTGAACCGGATGCGTATCCGTGGCTTGTCTTGAATAGTGTTTCATAGTCTGACTCGTCTTCGGTTTCTGATTCTGGTTCCGACTCCATCTCCGATTCCACCGGTTTAGCCATAAGGACTCGATCGTTGTCTTCTTCCTCGGAGGCTTCTTCCCAAGTAGCGTTGAGTGCCTTTTTATGTTTTGGTGCCTTGCTCTTGAGTTTTGGGCACTCAGACTTAATGTGTCCAAACCTGTTGCATTCATAACATCTTATGTTTGAACTTTTAGGCTTACCTTCGTTGGGTCGAGTGACGGCTCGTTTTCGGCCCTTGACTATCCTTCGAATTAGGTTGACTAGTTCGGCTTCCATTTCCGAGTCGACCTCCGAATCCGACTCATCCTCTTCTTCATTTGGGGGTGGCTTGCTTGCGGTTTTCTTCCTCGAACCTACAAAAAGTGCTATACCCTTCTCGGGTCCTGAGTTAGATTGCTCATGAAGTTCGAAATCAGAAAAAAGTTCATCTAACCTAAGTTTAGAAAGATCCTTGGAGACCTTGTAGGCATCGACCATGGATGCCCACAAGGTAGTCCTCGAAAAAGAGTTTAGGACATACCTTATAAGGTCGCGGTTTTCGACCTTTTACCCGATTGCGTGTAGGTTGTTGACTATGTCTTGGACACGGGCGTGGAGTTGCGTCGCGGACTCGTGTTCCTGCATTTTTAGGTTATATAGTTTATTGAACAAAAGGTCGCGCTTACATACCTTGGCTTCATCGGTCCCTTCGTGTAGCTCCACTAGTTTTGTCCAAAGATCCTTTGCGCTTATGAAGGGGCCGACGCGATTTAGCTCCTCCTTGGATAGGCTGCATTGAAGGATTTGAGTTGCCTTAGCGTCGTCTTTGACTTGTCTTTTTGTTGCAATGGTCCATTGGTCATAATCCAAGGATTCACCCACTTCGTTAGTCGGAAGTGTGAATCCCGTTTGGATTATGATCCACATCTCGATTTGGGTTTTAAGAAAGCATTTCATCCGACCCTTCCAATAACGGAAGTCATCTCCGTTGTAAAACGGAGGTCGGACGGTGCTAAAACCCTCGAGATGGGCCATTTGGAAGGAAAACCTTGCACAAAAAAATGCAAAAAAAACATGAAAAAGGGTTCCAAGAGTTTGCCTTGGATTAGTGGTGCGGGAAATAAAAAGAAACAAACGAGAAATAGAATGTTAAGCAAAGAAATAAGAAACTAAATAAAAAGTAAGTACTCACAACCTTTGATGTCCCCGAAAGGCTACTAAATGTTGATTTTTGAGGATGAAAATAGCTTGTTACGGGGGTAAACCTCGGTAAGAAGTGTATATCTCTCAGAGAGCTTCGATTTGGTGGGTAGATCGTTTCGTGAGTCCCCTTGTAGCAAAAGTTATGCTCGTTTGATCGTGAGGTACTCCGAAGGCGATTAGTACTTGCAAAAAAAACACAACCAAAAACTATGTACCAAGACTTGGTCTTGGATTAGTAGTGTGGGAGGAATCTTAAAACAATAAATACGAAAAGAAAATTGCTTGATTGGTGGTTGCACCGAATCTGAGCGCCCCCGGCTCTGATACCAATTATTGGATTGAGCGGATCGCTAGAGGGGGGGGTGAATAGCGATAGAAATTTTTCGTTAAAATGCGAGTAGACACAGCGGAAGATAAAAACAAAAATAGAGACAATAGACACAAAGGTTTTACTTGGTTCGTAGCCAAAGGCTACTACTCCAAGGCCCTAGTGGTCCTTGACAACGTACGGAGGGAAAACTACTAAAAAGCTCCTCCTCGTTGGAGGTAGGAGTTAGACGGATACACAAGATGATAAAAGCTCAAGGTAGAGGGACACCCCCCCCTCTCCTTGATATGATTTAAAGCTCGAAATAAGAACAACTTATAAACTGAAATATGATTCAAACTTTCGTTACCGACGACTTCAAAGGATGGAGGTTGAAGCTCTAGTCGTCGTCTCGGCAGCGCTTCGTCGTAGGGATGTCGGAGAGTCGGAGCGTATCGGAAGCACTTGGAAGCTTTTTAATTGATGAAAAACCCTAAGACAAGCCCTCCTTTTATAGCCTTTGAGCCCCTCATCGAAAGGGTCTTCAACCAATCACAAATGGACACAAAAACTCCTTGAAATGGGGTGATAATCCTTGACTCCTCGAATCTGATCATTGACCATCAGTCGACTGATGGCCATCATCAATAGACTGATGGCAACATCGATTGAGTCTTGACTTCATGATCGATTGACGGCAGTCGAGTCCTCCAAGCTGGCAGTCGACTGATGCTTGCTGCAAGTCAAAGTTAGCTCAACAAAAACATAATTTCGATGGTCGTCGACCGTCCGATCTCGACCTAGACCATCTATAGGATGTCTTTGGTCGGATCTACGCTTAAGATCATCCCCGTAACGAGGATACGACCTCACTTACGCTCGCACACACGAGCTTACCTCGATACTTACGTGTTGCTTTTGCTTTCGGCCTTCCACTCGATTCCTTGGCTCCTCCAGTCACTCGAGTGTCGCCCGACCACCGCGGCTTCCTCCGGGTGTCGCTAGCCTTCAGCTCCAGTTATAGCAATCTTCTGCACACTCGATTCAGCTCGTGAGATAACGACATGAGCTTAACTTTGTATCGTTTGCTATAATAAAAACTCAGGTTCGACTTAGGTGCCTACTGCACCAACAATCTCCCCCTTTTTGATTTATGGCAAACCCACATACAAAGTTAAGTAAATAGCAAGCATGAAGAATAATGTGCATTAGAAACAAACAAGAAATAAAGAAGATTAAGTTAGAGTAGTAAGGATTTTCTTCAAGTACTCCCCCTTGAGGAAACCTCCCCCTTGACCGAGGGTGAGTCTTGAAGAAAGACCTTAATCCTCCCCCTTGAGGGTTGCTTTAAGTAATTACTTAAAGTTGGCCTTAGTAAAATGTTTAAGTTAAGTTCTCCCCTTTAAGTAAAGCATTAACGACATAATGTTTACGTTGACGGCACACATAAGTTTAAGTTAAGAATTCTCTTAACTTGGCCTTTACTTCCTTTTTTTAAAAGTTAAATAAGTTTTCAAAAACTTAGAGTTAACTTTTGGTTTAAATATGAAGTAAGAGTTAAGTTATAAAAAAATTTTGACCCCTTAACTTTGGCCTTTTTAAGTTATAAAAAATTTTGACCCCTTATCTTTGGCCTTTTTCTCCCTCTTTTGCCATATATCGAAAAGAGTGAGGGTGTGTGTGGAAAACAAAAATAAGTGTTAAATTTAAATTCCAAGCATGTTCCACATTATTTTGAAAATAATATACTGAAAATAAGTTCATCTATAAAATGTTCGACTCATATTTGGTTTGATTGATATGAAAGATCAACCAGTCATGGTCAGAGTCGGTTAGTATGTATGATTATACTCCGTGGTTCATAACGATGCACTAGCTCTACATCTGGAACCAGGAGTAAGTTCCTAACATCTCACGCCCATCTTCGTGGCTAAGTACACAAACACATTAGTCCTATGTGTTGTGAGATGTACTGGCTCCTTAAATCTATAGGTGTATGATATCTAAGGTATGTCCTATACTAGTTCCATGAAAAATGAAAAGTAAGAAATAGTAGTAATATAATTTTCAAAGTCCTATTCTACTACGCACATGCCCAATTTTCGTCTTAATAGACTGAATTCGGCTTCGGGTAGGGGTTTAGTAAATAGGTCTGCCAAGTTAGAATTCGATTCGACGTATTCGAGTTGTATGGCTTCGTTGGCCACATGTTCTCGAATGAAATGATGTTTGACCTCTATATGTTTAGTCCTAGAATGACATATCGGATTCATAGTAAGGTTAATTGAACTAATGTTATCTACGTGGAGTTTTGTGTTGGTAAAGTCTAACATAAAATCGCGGAGAGTGTGCTTCATCCAAAGAAGCTGCGTGACACACTCACCCATCGCGATGTATTCGGCTTTGGTGGTAGATAAGGCAACACAATGTTTCTTCCTACTGCACCAACTCACTAGACTCGAGCCAAGAAGTTGACAACAACCACTCGTACTCTTTCTATCAAGCTTACTACCGGTATAGTCCGAATCAGAGTAGCCGATTAGTTCGAACTCGGTAGATCTAGGGTACCAAATACCGACATTAAGTGTACCCTTTAGATATCTAAGGATACGTTTAACTAGAGTTAGGTGAGACTCCTTGGCACAGGTTTGGAACCTTGCGCACATACTTAATGCAAATAGGATATCAGGTCGGCTTGCAGTTAAGTAAAGGAGACTCCCTATTATGCTCCTATAGTATTTTAAATCAATTGAGTTTCCGATTAAATCTTCTTCTATATTGACATTAGTTGCCATTGGGGTATTAATAATTTTAGCATCTTGCATTCCAAAGCGTTTAATTAATTCCCTAGTATATTTGCGTTGATGTAGGTATATTCCATCTTTAGTTTGTTTAATTTGTAGACCTAAGAAGAAACTTAACTCGCCTACTAAATTCATTTCAAATTCACTTTCCATAGGTGAAATGAACTCATTTAGTAGGATTGAGTTGGTGGTTCCAAAAATAATATCATCTACATAGATTTGGGCTATGAATATGTCTTTACCTAAGGTTTTTACGAAAAGGGTTGGGTCAACTACACCTTGGTTAAAGCCTTTGGACTTAAGATAAATCGAAAGTCTCTCGTACCAAGCTCGCGGAGCTTGTTTAAGTCCATAAAGAGCTTTCTTTAATCTAAGGACATGATCCGGTTTGTCTAAACTTTCGAAACCGGGGGGTTGACTAACATAAACTTCTTCTTTAATGTATCCATTTAAGAATGCAGATTTCACATCCATTTGAAACAACTTAAATCCTCGATGTGCTGCATATGCTAATAGCATTCGAATGGACTCTAATCTAGCTACTGGGGCATAGGTCTCGTCGTAATCTAAACCTTCGACTTGACTAAACCCTTTAGCAACTAGTCTAGCTTTATTTCTAACTACTTCACCTTTATCATCAATTTTATTTCTAAACACCCACCTTGTTCCAATGATTGTTTGATCTTTATGTGGTGGTACTAATTCCCATACTTCGTTCCTAGTGAATTGAGCCAACTCTTCCTGCATTGCAATAATCCAATCGGGATCAAGAAGAGCTTGGTCAATAGTTTTGGGTTCAATTTTAGAAATCAAAGATATTTGACTAAGGTTTCTGTATGAGGCTCTAGTTCGAACTCCTAGACTTGGATCACCTATCACTTGGTCGATAGGATGATTCGTTTGGGTCCTAGTTGGATTTGGGTTTGAGTCTACAACGTGATCCATAGGATGGCTTGTTTGAGTTCTAGTTTGGTTGGAGTCATCTATCACTTGGTCGATAGAGTGACTTTGTTGACTTAGGTTAGGATTAACACTAGACCTGATCTCCGGATCAGAATTAGGTCTAGTATGAGTCGGCTCGCTAATTGGGGTTGCCGGGGGTTTTGTAGGTTCGTGTCCTTCATCAAATACTACATTGATAGTCTCCTCGACTCTAAGGGTGTCGTGGTTATATACTCTATAAGCTCTGCTTGTAGTCGAGTATCCTAGAAAGATTCCGGTCGTGGTTTTGGATGTAAATTTCCTTAGGTAATCCTTAGTGTTTAAGATATGTACCTTACATCCAAATACCCTAAAGTACTTGATGTTAGGTATTTTATCGTGATAAATCTCGTATGAGGTCTTAAGGTGCCTCTTTACCATAAGGAATCTATTTTGGACATAGCATGTCGTACTCACGGCTTCCGCCCAAAACCTATCGGGTAGGTTATACTCATTTAACATTGTCCTAGCGGTTTCTTGTAGGGTTCTATTTTTGCGTTCTACTAGGCCATTTTGTTGTGGAGTTCTAGTGCAAGAGAACTCGTGGTGGTATCCATTTAGGTTACAGAATTCTGTAAACCTATGGTTTTCGAATTCACCACCATGATCAGTCCTAAGTCTTTTGATTTTAATGCTTTGTTGATTTTCTATTAACTTAAATAGATTGATTAATTGATCTAGAGTATCATTTTTGTGTTTGATGAACCTTACCCAAGTAAATCTAGAATAGTCATCAATTATGACTAAGCAGAATTTACTTTCGTTAAGTGACTTAGCTCCGTATGAATCAAATAGATCCATGTGTAGGAGCT
Organism: Wurfbainia villosa; assembly: GCA_025175895.1. Taxonomy (NCBI): domain Eukaryota; kingdom Viridiplantae; phylum Streptophyta; class Magnoliopsida; order Zingiberales; family Zingiberaceae; genus Wurfbainia; species Wurfbainia villosa. Next base: position 87,399,009 of record CM046004.1, read on the forward strand.
CAAGCACACTTTTGGTTCGTTCTTGACTAGTTAGTTGATGTTGTGTCCTAGATTGTTTACCTTGTTGACAAGCATTATATATTTTATTATTCAAGTTATTGAGGTTAGGCAAACCTCTGACTAAATCACTCTGACTCATCTTGTGGATGAGTCTTGGGTGTGAGTGACCGAGTCGTCGGTGCCACAACCACGATTCCTCTTGCCGTGTCATAAGACACTTAGTTGAGGAGTTAGTTAAGTTGATAGTGTAAATGTTGTTATTTCTAGTCCCTTTAAGAATTGTTTTAGAGGTTTCGTTTGTATTAATTACGCATTCATTTTCTAGAAATATGACCTTATAGTTATTATCACACAATTGGCTTACACTAAGTAAATTATATTGAAAATTTTCTACTAATAAAACATTTTGAATAACAAAATTTGAATTGAGCTCAATATCACCTGATCCGATGATTTTGAGCTTGTCGTTATTTCCGAAGGCTACCGATCCTTGTCGTTTGAATCAAAGCTTCGAAAACTTGAGTTGATCCCCGGTCATGTGTCGAGTCGTCAACATCCATTGATCCTACATGCAAGGTAGTTGGATCGGATATTGGATTTATTAAAAATTGGTTGAAAAATTATTAACCTAAATCATCTCACCCATGTCTACATGATCAAACATGTTAATCCTATATGTTCTTGTGAGATGACTTCCAATTTTAGTTGAATTAAATTTAATGACTTAAACACTTGTCAACCTTGCGTTAGATTCGGATTTGACCTTGGGCTCATCAAGTCACCTTTTAAAGATCATGGCTTCCAGGTCGTGGCGAGGCACAGAGGCCTTCTTTGATCGGAACAACGACCACTTCCTTAGACAAAGCCATTTTCAAGAAAATAGAGACTTGACTCACCTAAGACCACTTCCTGGTCTAACTAGTCTAGGATACGGCGAGGTAGCTTCAGCTAGTTCCGCTCGGTCAAGTGCACCGAACTAGATACACCTTATCTAGCCTGAATACACAAGACTCCGCTTTCCTAGCGTACTATCATCTCGCCGCGTCCTGGTACTATGTTATCAAGTATTGACGAGTTATAGTCCTATCTAACCATTCTAAAAAGAAAAATCAAACTAAATAAAAACCTAAGCATGTAATTTCTAAGTTAAGACACAAACAAATTTCGTACTAGCTCCCCCTGGACCGTTGAATCGATTCGGTCTCTCCACATAGTGGATTTGGTCCTTGGGAACCCAGTACTGGTTTGATCCTAAGTTTGAAATCAAGGTGGTCTTAGGGACCCATGCTTGGACACGCTTTCTATGTCTACTTACGATTGACATATACGACTTATTGGTCGTGTTTGAGCTAAACCCTAGCCCGGCCTTGTTGTACACGACCCTTTGCGATCCAAGTAGGAGGTCAAGTCCTTTGGATCCCAAAGTAAACCTTTCCAACGTATTCCTAAGATCTTCGACTTGACTTTTCAAGAGTGAGTTCTCAACTTCAAGTTTTTCAACTCGAGTTGAGTCCTTCTCTTGAACTCGACTAGTCGAAGAGGTTAGGGAGACCTCATGTTTGAGGAGTTTAACTTCCTCAACCAGGGTCTCGACCTTGGACTCGGACTTAGCTAACTTTTTATTTAAAAACTTAATTGCACTATAAAGAGTAGTAATAAGAGACCGACTTACCTTGAGTGTATCTTTTGAACCGGATGCGTATCCGTGGCTTGTCTTGAATAGTGTTTCATAGTCTGACTCGTCTTCGGTTTCTGATTCTGGTTCCGACTCCGTCTCTGATTCCACCGGTTTAGCCATAAGGACTCGATCGTTGTCTTCTTCCTCGGAGGCTTCTTCCCAAGTAGCGTTGAGTGCCTTTTTTATGTTTTGGTGCCTTGCTCTTGAGTTTTGGGCACTCAGACTTAATGTGTCCAAACCTGTTGCATTCATAACATCTTATGTTTGAACTTTTAGGCTTACCTTCGTTGGGTCGAGTGACGGCTCGTTTTCGGCCCTTGACTATCCTCCGAATTAGGTTGACTAGTTCGGCTTCCATTTCTGAGTCGACCTCCGAATCCGACTCATCCTCTTCTTCCTTTGGGGGTGGATTGCTTGCGGTTTTCTTCCTCGAACCTACAAAAAGTGCTATACCCTTCTCGGGTCCCGAGTTAGACTGCTCATGAAGTTCAAAATCAGAAAAAAAGTTCATCTAACCTAAGTTTAGAAAGATCCTTGGAGACCTTGTAGGCATCGACCATGGATGCCCATAAGGTAGTCCTCGAAAAAGAGTTTAGGACATACCTTATAAGGTCGCGGTTTTCGACCTTTTACCCGATTACGTGTAGGTTGTTGACTATGTCTTGGACACGGGCGTGGAGTTGCATCGTGGACTCGTGTTCCTGCATTTTTAGGTTATATAGTTTATTGAACAAAAGGTCGCGCTTACATACCTTGGCTACATCGGTCCCTTCGTGTAGCTCCACTAGTTTTGTCCAAAGATCCTTTGCGCTTATGAAGGGGCCGACGCGATTTAGCTCCTCCTTGGATAGGCTGCATTGAAGGATTTGAGTTGCCTTAGCGTCGGCTTCGACTTGTCTTTTTGTTGCAATGGTCCATTGGTCATAATCCAAGGATTCACCTACTTCGTTAGTCGGAAGTGTGAATCCCGTTTGGATTATGATCCACATCTCGATTTGGGTTTTAAGAAAGCATTTCATCCGACCCTTCCAATAACGGAAGTCATCTCCGTTGTAAAACGGAGGTCGGACGGTGCTAAAACCCTCGAGATGGGCCATTTGGAAGGAAAACCTTGCACAAAAAAATGCAAAAAAAACACGAAAAAGGGTTCCAAGACTTTGCCTTGGATTAGTGGTGCGGGAAATAAAAAGAAACAAACGAGAAATAGAATGTTAAGCAAAGAAATAAGAAACTAAATAAAAAGTAAGTACTCACAACCTTCGATTTCCCTGAAAGGCTACTAAATGTTGATTTTTGAGGATGAAAATAGCTTTTTATGGGGGTAAACCCCGGTAAGAAGTGTATATCTCTCAGAGAGCTTCGATTTGGTGGGTAGATCGTTTCGTGAGTCCCCTTGTAGAAAAAGTTATGCTCGTTTGATCGTGAGGTACTCCGAAGGCGATTAGTACTTGCAAAAAAAACACAACCAAAAACTATGTACCAAGACTTGGTCTTGGATTAGTAGTGTGGGAGGAATCTTAAAACAATAAATACGAAAAGAAAATTGCTCGATTGGTGGTTGCACCGAATCTGAGCGCCCCCGGCTCTGATACCAATTGTTGGATTGAGTGGATCGCTAGAGGGGGGGGGTGAATAGCGATAGAAATTTTTCGTTAAAACGCGAGTAGACACAGCGGAAGATAAAAACAAAAATAGAGACAATAGACACAAAGGTTTTACTTGGTTCGTAGCCAAAGGCTACTACTCCAAGGCCCTAGTGGTCCTTGACAACGTACGGAGGGAAAACTACTAAAAAGCTCCTCCTCGTTGGAGGTAGGAGTTAGACGGATACACAAGATGATAAAAGCTCAAGGTAGAGGGACACCCCCCCTCTCCTTGATATGATTTAAAGCTCGAAATAAGAACAACTTATAAACTGAAATATGATTCAAACTTTCGTTACCGACGACTTCAAAGGATGGAGGTTGAAGCTCTAGTCGTCGTCTCGGCAGCGCTTCGTCGTAGGGATGTCGGAGAGTCGGAGCGTATCGGAAGCACTTGGAAGCTTTTTAATTGATGAAAAACCCTAAGACAAGCCCTCCTTTTATAGCCTTTGAGCCCCTCATCGAATGGGTCTTCAACCAATCACAAATGGACACAAAAACTCCTTGAAATGGGGTGATAAGCCTTGACTCCTCGAATCTGATCATTGACCATCAGTCGACTGATGGCCATCATCAGTCGACTGATGGCAACATCAGTCGAGTGCTGACCTTCGGCAGTCGACTGATTGATGGCAATCGAGTCCTCCAAGCTGGCCGTTGACCGATGCTTGCTGCAAGTCAAAGTTAGCTCAACAAAAACATAATTTCGATGGTCGTCGACCGTCCGATCTCGACCTAGACCATCTATAGGATGTCTTTGGTCGGATCTACGCTTAAGATCATCCCCGTAACGAGGATACGACCTCACTTACGCTCGCACACACGAGCTTACCTCGATACTTACGTGTTGCTTTTGCTTTCGGCCTTCCACTCGATTCCTTCGGCTCCCTCCGAAGTCACTCGAGTGTCGCCTGACCACCGCGGCTTCCTCCGGGTGTCGCTAGCCTTCAGCTCCAGCTATAGCAATCTTCTGCACACTCGATTCAGCTCGTGAGATAACGACATGAGCTTAACTTTGTATCGTTTGCTATAATCAAAACTCAGGTTCGATTTAGGTGTCTACTGCACCAACACAAATATTTATTCATTGCTTTTGAATTATATTTCCAATTTATGTTGTTTTGATCGATAAAAGTTATATCTTGATTCTATTTCTACCGTGCATAGTTGATATAAAGGTGGAAAGCCTTTGTATCAAAATCTAGGAGAACCAAGGAGGAATCTTACGGTCATCCTCCCTCCCATAACCGTAGAAAGTAGGCTGTGAAAGAGTATGATATGAAATATGATCCATTTGTTCATAGGGATCAATAGGACATTCTAGTACCCCATGAACCTATTCTAGAAAAAGGCCTAAAGTAGGAGACATCAACTCTAGAAGGGTTGAGGGATCCTAATGACAGGGGCTCCCAAAGATATCAACCCCCTGAGCTTTGACGATCCAAAAGGGAAACTTGGTTAGGAATAGATAGTTCTCGGTAGAAGCAAAAGTTCATTAGAATTACACACGATGATCCTCCTACAAGATCATAACTAGAGATCCTAGGAGCATTAAATTGATAGCATGTTCAACAATGCACAAGTGAAACCAAAATCCTAGAACCCTCTAAGCAACTTTGAGCCCCTCTTTACTTTCTCCAAGTGACACCGTATTTGAGTTAGGACCGTCGTCGTCCCCACTTCTGACTCGCAAGAGATTTTCTCCGAACAATCAACATTCACTGGACAAACAATACTCAAATCACAATCCCCGTGGGATAGATACATAGTTTATTACTTGATGACAACTGTGCACTTGCGGGCGTTGAGTGCGAGCGCCAACTTCAAGTCCTTTGTGTCTTCGGTTGGAGATTTGAGGTCGTGCTCGTGTGAATCAAGTTTTTTACGCCATTGCTGGGGAATGTAGATTCGATATTGAATCGTAAGTGAATATATTGGATCAGACATAGAGTAGATTAGTTTTTCTAATATTGTTTTATTTTAGTTTATTTTGTTTTCGATTTTTGTCAAATCTTTTTAGTTTAAATCTTTGATTGTAGTTCCTATTTAGATTCATTTTACTAATAATAATTGGTTTCCAATTCAAGTTTGTATTAATTCAGTTTTTGTTATTTAGTTCATTACTTTCATTTTATTTGATTTCTTCTTTTGTAAGTAGCATAGATACTTCTACTTGGCTGCCGTAGCTATCTTATGCACAGGTGCATAAGATCAGAAAATCTGTTTCCGATCGACCTAGAGATAGAACACACCTATTATCATCACAGGGCAGAATAAAAAGAGATGGAGGAACACGTGGCTGATCTCACGAACATAAGTAACCACCCCTTGGGGGATTTTTTGCAGCTCCTGGTGCTAGAGGATATTGACCTAGTATAGCTAAACCATCCATTACTGCTAATAACTTTGAACTTAAACCTGCACTCATACACATGGTCCAGCAGAGTCAATTTGGAGGAGCTACAACTGAAAATCCCAATCGACACCTGGAGATATTTTTGGAGATCTGCTCAATGCTGAAATTTAATGGGGTACCCATGGATGCTATCCGTTTGAGCCTATTCCCATTCTCACTAGGGATAAGGCAAAAATGTGGTTACACATTGCCTTCGGGAAGCATCACCATGTGAGAGCAATGTGAGCATCAGTTCTTGAACAAGTTTTTCCCACCAAGTAAAATAGCTCACATGCACTACCTCATCACTAGTTTCCGCCAGAAGGATGGAGAGTCGCTGTTTGAAGCCTGGGATCACTATAAAGGGTTGCTTCATAAGTGCCCCCACCACGGTCTCGAAAGGTGGCTTGTGATCCATATATTCTACAATGGGATCACGTACGCTATGAAGATTTCCCTGGACTCTGCTGTAGGAGGAGCCTTAATGAATAAGACTGTCGAGTAAGCAGAGGAACTTATTGAAAAGGTGGCCCAAGACCACCATCAATGAGCTTTCGAACATAGTCATCTAGCACCTATAGTGGGTAAATATGTTGTCAACTTCATTGATCATCTTGCAGCAAGGATGGATGCATTAAGCAGATGGTTCGATTAACTAACCCCTGTTTATGTATGTGTGGCTAATTCTGCTGATGATGGAGTGACATGAGATCAAGAGGACTTCCACTATGGGGGAAAATATATTTATGAAAGGCAGGTTGAGAACGTCAATGCAATTGGTGATTATAATCATAGGCCCAATAATCCATATTCGAGCATGTACAATACCAGATGGAGGAACCTCCCGAACTTTTCGTATAAGAATAATTCGAAAAATTTCCAACAATCGAGTGGGTACGGACAGTCGAGCGGTGGGCAACAGCAACCACCGAAATCCCAACTTGAACAAATGATGGAGAACTTCATTCAAACGCAACAGAAGGTGAACACTGAATTCTAGCATCGACATTCACAGATAGAAGAAATGCTGCAAGAGTTAAAATCATTTGTTAACGACCTTGCTAGCCGACAAAAGACGCTGGAAATTTAGATAGCATAGATCACCAGTCAATCTACTAGAACACTGGGCCGACTACCAGGCAAATTTGAAGATAACCTAGTAGAGGAATGCAATGTGGTGACACTACGGAGTGGGAGGATTATAAAGGAATCACCAAGAAGAGTAGTTGCCGAGCTGGAACAAGGCTCGGAGGGGAAAGAACCTCCTGAGGAGACCATAAGGGAAGGAGTCGATAAAATGGAGTGTGAATCTCCCACAAGGACGGAACCACCCATGATAATACCTTTCCCACAACGCCTCACAAATGCTAAGTGAGATGCCGAATTTGGGAAGTTCTTAGCCATGATGAAGGCTATCTCAGTAGAAGTACCCATACTCGAAGCTTTGCACTAGACGCCCCAATTTGCAAAGTTCATGAAAGATATTTTGGCACACTGCACGAAGGTCAAGTGGTCAGAGACAATGGCCATGATAGAGGAATCCAACACCTATCTCTAGAATTGGACCACTCATAAACTAAAAGATCCAAAGAGTTTTTGTATTCCGTGTCATATAGGAATGCCCATGATTAGTAAGGCATTTTGTGACTTAGGGGCTAGTGTAAGCTTGATGCCATACACATTATTCAAGAAATTAGGGCTAGGAAATCTAAAGTTGACGACTATGACGTTACAACTTGCGGACCACTCGTACCGATACCCACTAGGGATTTTAGAAGATGTTCCTGTCAAGGTTGGAGATTTTACACTGCCCACGAATTTTGTAGTCTTAGAAATGGAAGAAGACCTGAAAATCCCAGTAATTCTTGGACAACCAATTTTAGCCATAGTAGGAATGGTCGTCGGCATAAAGAATCATAAGCTGACTTTGACGGTGGGAGATGATAGATTGGAGTTCAAGCTTGCTAGCAAAATAGGTTTGGAACCCGCACTGGGCAAGTATGTCATTCCTACAAGGGCTAAGGCACGTAACGAAGTTGCAAAGTTTGACGTCGATGAGTGGAGGTTCACGGAACCACCGGAGCCAAGATAAAATATAGGAGTATGGTGAAGCTAAAGACCTTAAACAAACACTACTTGGGAGGCAACCCGAGTTTAACTTTATGTGTTTTTAGCCTTTTAGCATTCATCATACTAGTTTAGGCTTTAAAGTTTTGTCCATTATAATCCTTATGTGTGTTTAGGGTCATATAGAAGTTGTTAGGTAGAAGGAAGATTCTTTTTAGAACCTCAGAAGGAAGCACAAACGATTGTGTGGATTCCACACGCCTGTGCCCCACGAGCAGAAGAACACATGGCAGGGCATGTGGAAAGGCTCAGACCATGTGGCACTCTAGGAGAATTCCAGAGTCGCACACGGCCAACCATGTGAATCTCACACGACCATGCCATTTTTCAAACTTTTCTTGAGCACCTAGGGCAGCATGGCCGACTGCGTGGATTCCACACGGCCATGTCATGCCCCTTTAAAAAGGGTGTGAGCCCTGTGTTCACCCCAAATTGGCTGCGTGACTCAAATCCCTTTCCCTAAATCTTGATTTCTCTCATCTCCAACCTCGAAACAACCGTCTCCAACCCTCAAGAAGCCTTCAAGAAGAAACAATGAAGAGGACAAAGCACATCACAACAAGGGTTGCATCTTCCAGGCCAAGGTCTAGGGGAAGAATTGCCCAACAAGAACCGGAGGAAGGTAACACCCCTCTTGGAATAATATTTTGAGATAATGTGCATAGGGATAGATTTAGTATGCTTTCTTCTTGAAAAATAGTAGCAACTAGGTATATTGATGAACCCTTCTTAGAAACCCTAGGTTTACTAAATGATGTGTAGTGGTTATTTCACATTATAGGATGGGAAGAATTAATGAAAATTAGATGCCTAACCTACCCTAGGGACATTTGAGGTCGGTGGAAGCGGAGATTTTATCGAGAAGGGATAGTGAAGAAGGGAAGGTGACATTTAGGTTGTTTAATATAGAGCATGAATGGACATTACATCAATGGAATCTTTGCTTTGGACTACCTAGTGGGGGAGAGAGGAGAACACCCAATGATTTTAATGGACAAACATTTTGGAATGAATTGACTGGAGAAACTTCTTACGACCCTTCTAGAGCCAAAGCATCCCGACTTCATAACCCTATTTTTAGGTACATCCACTATTTTATGGCTAGCACGATTTTTAGAAGGGGAGAGAGTGATGGAGTGATGAGAGTGAGTGAGTTATTATGCCTTTGGAGCATGTTGCGAGGGAATAACAGTATAGATATAGGATCCCACTTTATTAGGCATTTAGTTAAGGCAGACAAGGCACAAAAAGGGGAAATTATTTTAGGGGGATTGATTACTCATATTTCCAATAGCATGGGGTACGATTGTGAGGGTTTGGAGAGAGTAGAGGGGAGCCCTGGTATAGTCCTAAGGGTGTGCATGACAATGAAGATGATAGTGAGAGAGGGTAATTATTTTTTTTTTTGTAAGGATGGACTTGCAACCCCTTAAGCTCCTTGACACCGATCATACCACCATCACCAACCAAGCCAATTGGCGATTGGATAGGGCAGTGGAGTCCCCACCACACCACGAACCCTCTTCCCATGCACCCCCTTCACCACCTTCACATCACTCACCATCAGGTCCACCCATGTATAGGAGCCCTCAAAGTCCACGCCCCGATCCTGCACCACATTCCTTTCATTCTTTTGAGTAGGATATAGGTATGTTTGCTTATGACTTCTCAGAGTTCCGATCGTGCCTCGATGAAATCTTCATGATGAAGTAGACACAGGGGCAGCGATGGGAAGAGCACAGGACCTATACATAGACTGAGTTTCAAGGCCTACGGTACCATTTACAATGGGCTGAGGAGTTCTACAGTCATGCCCAATATTATTTTCAGAAGGAGGTCGCCTATAACCAGGAGGTACGGTAGTTCATACGAGATGCACGTTCATAGTGGTCTAGGGAGGAAGAGCACAAAGCAGCCGCTGTGTCCACCAGTTCACAGATTGACCACATGTATATGTGGCACCAGCGGCTGAGCACGCGATTCTTCCACGAGCCAGACTTCCCACCTCAACTGTTGCATTATAGGTACAATTTTATTTTAGTCTGGGGGAGGCCTACATTCCACTATATTCTTCAGCTACTTTTGGTTTTATGACATCTAGGTTTAGTTTCCATTTTCTTTGTTCATTTGCATTTCTAGATTATTTGCATTTATTTGCTAATGTGTAATATTTAAGTTTCTTCTCAGCACTTAGTTGTTTATTCCTGTAAGTTGCTTTAGTAATATTTTTGAAAACCTTGACATTATATTCCCATGCCATAGGTAGTTTACCTTCTTTTATCTCTTGGTACTTTATTTTTAGATGTTTTGATGGATGTTCTAAATTTTCACTTGATAGCTTTTATTCTCACCTGCACTCATCAAATATTCTGAAAGGGAGAATTTGGTACATACATAGTTATGATTCATCTCAATGGTCTAGTACTTTGGAATCCATAGGTGACTCTAGATTAGCATTTTAGTTTCTAAAGCTCGGATTTTGTAAGCCCATTCGAAAAAATCAAAATGTTAGTGAAGATAATAAAAAAAGGAAGTAAAAAAAAATAGAAAGAGAGAAAATAATAATAATAATAAAAGGAGAAAAAATGAGTTTTAAAAAATAGTTGTCGTGGATGAAAATGGTTAGGTGCCCCTTTGAGACCGAGGTAGGTTACTAGGGAAACACCTACCAATGTCTCTCGATATCGAGAATACCTTTGAGGATTTATGCTAATTCTAGGGAACGACCCTCACTTAGGGAAAGTAAGTGCCTAAAAGCTAGAAACCTTAGGAAAGCTATAGGATGATGACTTAACTCAACATGGAATCTAAATCCCTTACGACATTCTCTTGGCACATGCACGAAAAAGCTGACCTAGTGAACTTTTAGAACATATCTATTTTCTTTGATTGAAAGTACCACTTGAGAGGTTTTGTAAACAGGCTAACTATGGGAACAATATTTTTAAAAATCCATGGCACTGAGGTTTTCTTGAGGACAAGCAAAGATCTAAGTCTAAGGGATTTTGATGTGTGCAAATCATATAGAGTTTTAGGAGTAGTTTTAGCACACATCTCATTGTATTTCATACTTGTTTTATGCATATTCTCACTTGTTTTGCATTTATTTACTATTTCCTAGTTTGAAGATCTGCTTTTGTTATTTTGATGTGCAGAGAGACATTTTGGAAGAAAAATAACTAAATAAATGGAGCTCAAGGAAGGCAAGCATGCTCTGGCCATGTCACAAAGACACGGGAATGCTTTGGACTAGAAGAGGACATTCATTTTGAGCTCTAGAGGAGGGCACAGGCGGCCGTGTTAATCTTGTTAGTGCAATTGGCCCAGGTCATAATTGACCAGACTCGAGTTGGACTCAAGAAGTGTTTTGATGTTTGACATTAATGTCTGACAATGTGTTGGGAAGATTGTTGGTGCAATCGACCCAGGTCATGATTTTGATGTTTGATGATGGTTTGACCATTGTCATGGGAGAAGTCCTAGTCTTGTGTACTTACCAAGGAAAGTCCAACATGGGTTGGCAAGGAAAGTCCAAGCATAGGTCTTGGCAAGGGAAAGTCCAAGCTTGAGTCTTGGCATTTGGAAAGTCCAACATTGGGTTGGCATGGAAAGTCCAAGGGTGTAGTCTTGGCTGTGAAAGTCCAAGTCATGGGTACTTGGCAATTGAGAAGTCCAAGGGGTGATATTGGCGGCATAAAGTCCAAGCGGAGTCTTGGCAGCATAAGTCCAATGTGCCTTGGTGGTGTAGACCACATTAGCATGACAATGACTGATGGAAGCACTTGAAGGCTAGCGTATGGGTGAACAAGTCATGGATGACTTGGAGGGATCCGATAGGCATGAGGCTGATGGAGGTGGATAGAAGGCTTAGGTCTAGGCTATGGGTGGTCTAGCAAGTATGAGGGGATCATACTTGGTGTTAAACCTCATGGTTGAGGTTTGTTAGTCGACTGGGGTTATGGACCAGTTGACTGGTCAAGTGTTTTGACACTTAGCAGCCGAGTCGACATTCAACAGTTGACTAGGATTATGTCCAATAGACTATCGTGAGTTGACTAGGGTTCGACTGTGGAAAAATAAGTCAGTAGTCGACTGATGGGATGATCAGTCGACTGCCATGGATGGCAATCGACTGATGGTTGAGTTTACGAGCACAGAATGGTTGGTAGCCGACTGGGTAGTCGACTACGACATTGACAGTCGACTTCCAACTTATCCGTTAGAGTTTTTCTAGCGTGGATCATGTCGTTGTCTCACAACAGCTATAGGAACAGTCGACTGATGGTCTCAATTAGTCGACTGGCAGGCGCGAATATAGCTCGAGTGCAGGTTATAAAGGCAGCTCGAAGGGGAGGTTTTGCCAGTGATTTTCTTGGGCGATTTGGAGTGATTTGCTGGTGCAAATCAGGGTCTTGAAGGCTAGTCCAAGGCAATCAACAAGCAAGCTTCCACAATATTTTTGTGAAGTGTTTTTTGCATTCTTTTATTGTATTTACTTGTATATGCTTGTTGTTCATTGTATTACTTTTGTAATCACTGTAAGAGGTTTTTCCACCTTTGACTTATTGTCGAGGAGTATTTGTGATTAGTGGTGTGTGTTTGCATTGCTCGGGCTTTTAGAGCCCAATCCATGAAGTAGGAATCATACGTTTTCGAACCATGTTACATCCTCGTGTTGTGATTGTGTTTGTGCATTTTATTTTTGTTATTATATATATTCCGCTGCATATAACACATTTTGTAGAAAGCACGATCAAATTCCATCATCCGACGATAAATCGCTATTCACCCCCCCCCCCTCTAGCGGGCGCACAGATCCTAACAAGTGGTATCAGAGCGAGGCCACTCTTCAAGGATTAATGACCAAGAGAGCACCGCTAGAGGAAGAATATGGAATTCAAAGAAAGACTCGGATGGGATATCAACACGCCGATCCTGTATGCGCTTTATGGACGAGAAGGTTTCAATTCATGGAAGGGAAGAATTAAAGACTTCATCATGATGAGGGACTTTGAAGAATGGTCCATCTTATGGAAGGGTTCAATTATCCAAGAGGACAAAGGGAGGTTTCCTCAAAATGAAAAGATGGACCGAGGAACAACTCCAAGGGTTTGAGAAAAATAAGAAGGTAATGAAATTTTTGATTGATTTAATACCTAACAATATTTTGTCTAGTTTAGGGGACTACATGGATGCCAAGGAGCTATGGAGCCAAGTGGCAAGATTCCATGAGAACCCACATTCGGCTCAAGAAGAGGAGGAGGCTGAAGAAGAAAGCTCTTCCTCACAAGAAAGTGAGGATTTGAAAGTTGATAGGGAATCAACATCCGGATCAGAATCAATGGAAGAGGTAGCAGTAGAAGGAGTCTCCACCTTTAGGATCGAGGGGGAGGAGATTAGATCATCTACATCGGAGCAACCTCAAGAAGAACCATCTACCTCCGGTCGAGAGTAAGAGGAAGCTCAGGACTCCCCTACCATGGAAGGTAATTCAAGAAATTAAATTAATATTAAAAATTATATCATATGCTTTGAGTGTAAGGAAGTAGGACATTACAAGAGTAAATATCCTAAAAGAGTCAAGAAAAGTCAACCGACACCAAGAGTTCAAGAAAAGACCAATGAAGTTGGGGTCCCCACTAAGAAAAGAAAGGAGCACGTGGTGTGCTTTAAATGCAACCAAAAGAGGCATTATAGGAGTCAATGCCCTAGGGGGAGGAAGAAGACTCATGAGGGAGCATCACATGTAGGGGGAGCCTCTAAGACAAACCCTAAGGTAAATTTTAATAATGCTCATTCTTTAAGTTATAGGCAAAAGCATGTTAGAAATAATTTTAGTAATCTTGCTATTACTCATGAACAAAAGTATACTAGGAATAATAGGTTATTGTTTAGGAGCTAAGCATATCCATTTTAGTAATAAGGAGAAATTTGGGACTAATATCCCTAAAACTATTCTACCTAGGGAGACCATTAGAAAGGTAGAAGAGCACCTAAGTTTTAACCCTAAATGGACTAGGTATATGCCTAGGAAAATTAATTCCCAAAGGACATATGAAAATTCAAAATTGGAAAGATTAGAATTAGAAAATCAAGCCTTAAGGTCAAGGCTTGAGAAATTAAAAAAGACCTTTGCAAAAATGCAAAATTAAATACAAGGGTCAAAGGATCAAAAATCTAGGTCTAAGAGTCAAAACCTAAGGTTTAGAAAGCAAGAACCATCCAAGGGCAAGCTTAAGCCCAAAAGGACCTATCACAATGTTACATTCGATTATGGAACTCAAGTTAGGTCTAGGAAAACCAAGGTCAATAGGGAAGTCATCCCTAAGGTTGACAAGGTAGATGCCTAGTGGCTAGGGTTTCAAGGAAACCTAGGGAATCCACTAAGAAGGTTACAAGGGGAGTTACCCATAGAGCTAACCTAGGCAAGACCCAAATGACCAAGGCTTCCAAGCCTAGGAGGGTCATTAGGAGGGTATATAGGAAAGTTATCCCTAGTGAATACCTAGTTAATCCAAGGATCTCCAATAGGTATTGGGTTCCTAGGAGCGTGATCAATTCACGCTAAATGAGTTAGGGTGTGCCAACTTTAAATGGATGGGTAGTTAACCTAACTATTGTAAAGGTGGCACTTTGGAAATATGGATGATTATAATCCTAAAGTTTTTAGGATGTACCAATGCAATTTATGGAAGTTGAATAATCAATCAAATTGACAAAATTAAGGTTAGAGGTCATAGTGTGTCATTTTGGGTTTTTGGCACACTTGGGAGATAAATGGTAATATGGAAAAATGGGTTTAATAATAATAAATGACAACTAATATTAAATTTTAGGTATTATATACCTTTATATTTTATTTGTCATGTCTTGATTGCCATACACCATGTTATGACATCATATTTACTTTTAATCATTTAATATGTCATGATATTACTTAGGTTTAAAGTTAAATGACATGTATGCTTAGATTCCATTTTATATCATGACATCATGATTATGAGCACATGTTTATTTATATCATCATTAATGCCATGATCATTCATGCATTAATAAAAAATGAGTTAAGGACTATTGGCATGATTTGAAGTCCATGTATAAGGAAATCAAATAGTGTTGCCTTAGAAAATGCATGAGGCCTTAGTTTAAGATGAACTAAACCCCACATCTCACATTACATTAATATTTATGTGTATTGATACACTCTAGATACATGTGAGATGATAGGAAATGAGTTAAGTTCAAGGTGCATAGTTTTTGCATCTAAATGAACTCAAACTCATCTTATATTATTGATGGATCATTGGGAAAGCTTATGTATAAGTCATGTACATTGAGCCCAAAGAACATGATTCAATATAAGGTTTTAAAATAATTTTAAAATCACTTTGAAAAACCTTGGTGAAGTCTATCTTTTGATAGCAATCACCATTGATAGAGTTGTTACAAAGAGGGCTCAAGCAATGAAGTTTTTCTTCACTTTTGAACTTTGTATCAATTTCACTATTTTATGGGTAAATTATTTTTCACATATTTTTGACCCATTTTATTTGTCATAAGTATTGTGCGTATAAAGTTTCAGGATTTTTCAAATTATGTATAATTATTTATGAATTTCTAAAGTTCATTTCTGATAATTGAAATTTGGAAATTTCAGTTATCAGTTGACTGTCGCTTGATGGCAGTCGACTGATGTATAGAGCAGTTGACTGATTACTGTCAGAGTCGATTGCCAACGCTGATTTCAGGTAAACAAGGATGTTTAGCCCATGTTTCAGCTATGTTAGGGTTCCCTAACTGCTCCTAACCCTAGGGTATGCTTTGGAAAGTATTAGAAAGGGTGAAAATCCATTGGATATGGATTAAGAGAGTTGTTAGGGTGTGTATCAATTTTAAGGTGTGGGAAAGTTCAATGTTGAACTTTTAACCTTATTTTTGATGGTTTAGAGTGCCTATATGCTTAGGGACTTCCCAAGGACATTGTTGGTGCAATGGTCAAGGGGGAGCAAGCCTTTAGGGGGAGGTTATCTATCTTGGGATGATGGATGTATATTCTTCCTTGTAAGGGAGAGAATGTGGAGAATTTTCGAGAAGTTAGGATTGTCTCTCTTAAGTGATATGAGACTTATCACTAGGAAGATTGTAGGCATTCTAGATGTTTTTGGACGAAGGGGGAGATTGTAAGATCTCATTCGGATATGAGACATTGACCTCCTTGGGGAGAACCTTTTTGATGTATGTAAAAAAGGGGGAGAAAGTGAAACTACCAATTTGGGATAATTGGTAAGGAGATTTGAGTTAGGGTTTAGGCCTAACACAAAGGTGTTTGGTTTTTGTCAAACATCAAAAAGGGAGAGATTATTGGTGCAATCGGCCTAGGTCACGATTGACCAGACTCGAGTTGGACTCGAGAAGTGTTTTGATGTTTGACATTGATATCTGCCAATGTGTTGGGGAGATTGTTGGTGCAATCGACCTAGGTCATGATTTTGATGTTTAACGATGGTTTGGCCATTGTCATGGGAGAAGTCCAAGTCTTGTGTACTTACCAAGGAAAGTCCAACATGGGTTGGCAAGGAAAGTCCAAGCATGGGTCATGGCAAGGGAAAGTCCAAGCTTGAGTCTTGGCATTTGGAAAGGCCAATATTGGGTTGGCATGGAAAGTCTAAGGGTGTAGTCTTGGCCACGTAAGTCCAACGGTTTAGTCTTGGCAATGAAAGTCCAAGTCATGGGTACTTGGCAATTGAGAAGTCCAAGGGGTGATATTGGCGGCGTAAAGTCCAAGCGGAGTCTTGGCAGCGTAAGTCCAATGTGCCTTGGCGGTGTAGACCACATTAGCATGAGAATAGCTAATGGAAGCACTTGAAGGCTAGCGTATGGATGAACAAGTCATGGATGACTTGGAGGGATCCGATAGGTGTGAGGCTGACGGAGGTGGCTAGAAGACTTAGGTCTAGGCTATGGGTGGTCTAGCAAGTATGAGGGCATCATACTTGGTATTAAACCTCATGGTTGAGGTTTGTCAGTCGACTGGAGGTTATGGACCAGTCGATTGGTCAAGTGTTTTGACACTTGGTAGCCAAGTCGACACTCAGCAGTTGACTAGGATTATGACCAGCAGACTGTTGTGAGTCGACTAGGGTTCGACTGCGGCAAAATAAGCCATCAGTCGACTGTCGTGTCATGGCAATCGACTAATGGTTGAGTTTACGAGCACAGAATGCTCAGTAGCCGATTGGATAGTCACCTACGACATTGGCAGTCGACTGATGATGTTGGCAGTCGACTGCTAACTGATCCATTGGAGTTTTTCTAGCGTGGATCATGTCGTTGTCTCACAACGGCTACAGGAGCAATCGACTGATGGTCTCGATTAGTCGACTGACAAGTACGAAAATAGCCCAAGTATAAGTTATAAAGGCAGCTCGAAGGGGAGATTTTGGCAGCGATTTTCTTGGGCAATTTGGAGTGATTTGCTTATGCAAATCAGAGTCTTCAAGGCTAGTCCAAGGCAATCAACAAACAAGCTTCCAAAAGATTTTCGTAAAGTGTTCTTTGCATTCTTTTATTGTATTTACTTGTATATGCTTGTTGTTCATTGTATTACTTTTGTAACCACTGTAAGAGGTTTCTCCACCTCCAACTTATTGTTGAGAAGGAGTATTTATGATTAGTGGTGTGTGTTTGCATCGCTAGGGCTTTTAGAGCCCAATCCGTGGAGTAGGAATCATATGGTTCCGAACCACATTACATCCTCGTGTTGTGATTGTGTTTGTGCATTTATTTTTGTTATTATATATATTCCACTGTGTATAATACATTTTGTAGCAAGCACAATCAAATTCCATCATCCGATGACGAATCGCTATTCACCCCCCTCTAGCGGGCACACAGGTCCTAACAAATCTCACATGGTCATGCCTATTCCAGACGCTAGATTCAAAGCTTGATTTCTAGCCTTCCACATGGTCGATCGTGTGGATTCGACATGGTTGTGTGGATAAAAGGCAACTTATGTAGCTCTAGGTTTCGCGAGCAAATAGGGAAAGCCATCTTCGCAACTATAAGAGGAAAGACACCTCCAAACCTTAGGAGGGGAGGCTCGACGACTGGTACGACAGAAAGGTGCCCTAAAAAGCATCGGAGATTCACAACGGGGAGGAAGGAAGCGACTCAAAGCCCTAATCGATGCTCCAACACCTTGAAGAGCGACCAAGACATCACTTTGGATCCAATAGGACTTATTGTTTCTCTTTCTAATTCTGTTTGGATTGTAATGTTTTATAAAAAGATGTCTTGTGTTTGTTCTTCTTTATTCATGGAGTAGATACTTTGATTCTTAGATTAGGCAGTAACTTGTGTATGTTGGGCATGCTAGTTCAAATATTTATTCATTGATTTTGAATTATATTTGTAATTTATGTTGTTTAGATCGATGAAAGTTATATCTTGATTCTATTTCTACTGTGCGTAGTCGATATAAGGGTGGAAAGCCTTTGTATTGAAATCTAGGAGAACCAAGGAGGAACCTTACGGTCATTCTCCCTCCCATAATCGTAGAAAGTAGACTGTGAAAGAGTAAGATATGAAATACGATCCAGCTATTCATAGGGATCAATAGGACATCCTAGATCCCCATGAACCTATTCCAGCAGGAGACCCAAAGTAGGAGACATCACCACTAAAAGGGTTGAGGGACCCCAATGACAGGGGGCTTCCAAAGATATCAAACCTCTAAGCTCTGATGATCCGAAAGGAATACTTGGCTAGGAATAGGTAGTTCCCGGTAGAAGCAAAAGTTCATCAAGATTACACATGATGATCCTCCCGCAAGATCATAACTAGAGATCCTAGGGGCACTAAATTGATAGCATGTTCAACAACGTACAAGTGAAACTGAAATCCTGGAATCCTTTAAGCAACTTTGAGCCCATTTTTGCTTTCTCCAAGTGACACCGTATTTGAGTCAAGACCGTCGTCGACCCCACTTTTGACTCACAAGATATTTTCTCCGAACAATCAATGTTCACTGGATAAATTGTACTCGAATCACAGTCCCTGTGGGATCGATACATAACAACAATCGTGCATTTACGGGCGTTGAGCACGAGCTCACGCTTCAAGTCCTTTGTGTCTTCGGCACCAGATTTTAGGTCGTGCTCACGTGCATCATAGGGACTCAGCCTCTCAACTTAGTTCGACATTAGCTAGCTCGGTCAACTCAACATTTGGCAGTTCGATCACTTGGACTACTCAGCCACTCAGACGACTCAACAGTTTGATAACTCGTCTACTTATGCGATTGGCAACTTGACCACTTGGGCGACTTGGGAGATTTGACCACTCGACGACTTGGTCATTCGAGCGACTCGACGACTCAACCACTTGGGTGTTTCGATCACTCGATTATCTGCTAAAATGTGTAATGTATACATTAATTATCAATCTAAAATGGTCAAATAATTATTGGTGATTCTATAACAATTCAAATGAAATGATCGACCATTCATGGTCGATGGGTGACATTTTGAGGTGGGAGGAAAAAAAAGGCAATAAATGACCTTCACTTGCTATTAATCGGATGTTGTATCTCGAAGCCTATATAAGAAGGCTATGACCTCGAGCAGAAGAGCAGACAATGCAAATGAGCTCTCCATCCAAGTTCATTCCCTCACATTCTTTTCCTCCCTATCAAGCAATCTGATCGGCAGCTCTTCTATGATAGTGTTTGTCTATATTCTCAGTTCATCGCGAATAATCCATGCTTAATTGTGTACATGGTTTTACTATTGTATCATGGGGAATAACTAAATAAATGGAGCTCAAGGAAGGCAAGCGTGCTCTGGCCGTGTCACCAAGACACACGGGCACACTTTAGACTAGAAGAGGACATTCATTTGGAGCTCTAGAGGAGGACACGACCGGTCGTGTGAATCTCACATGGTCGTGCCTGTTCTAAACAATAGATTCAGAACTTGATTTCCAGCCTTCCACATGATCGACCATGTGGATTCCACATGGTCATGTGGCTACAAGGTAACTTATGCATCTCTGGGTTTTGCGAGCAAATAAGAAAAGTCGGCTTCACTCCTATAAGAGGGAAGACACATCCAAACCCTGGGAGGGGCGGCTCGATGACTGGTACGGTAGAAAGGTGCCCTAAAAAGAGTCAGAGGCTCACAATGGGAAGGAAGGAAGCGGCTCAAAGACCTGAATCGATGCTCCAACACCTTGAAGAGCTACCAAGACATCACTTTGGATCCAATAGAACATATTATTTCTCTTTCTAATTCTATTTGGATTGTAATGTTTTATAAAAAGATGTCTTGTGTTTGTTTTTCCTTATTCATGGAGTAGATACTTTGATTCTAGGATTAGGCAGTAACTTGTGTATGTCCGACATGCTAGTTCAAATATTTATTCATTGTTTTTGAATTATATTTACAATTTATGTTGTTTAGATCGGTGAAAGTTATATCTTGATTCTTATTCTACCGTGCATAGTCGATATAAGGGTGGAAAGCCTTTGTATCGAAATCTAGGAGAACCAAGGAGGAAACTTACGGTCATTCTCCCTACCATAATCGTAAAAAAGTAGGCTGTGAAAGAGTAAGATATGAAATATGATCCACCTGTTCATAGGGATCAATAGGACATCCTAGAACCCCATGAACCTATTCCAGCAGAAGGACCAAAGTAGGAGACATCAACTCTAGAAGGGTTGAGGGACCCCAGTGACAGGGGGCTTCCAAAGATATCAAACCCCTGAGCTCTGATGATCCGAAAGAAAAATGTGGCTAGGAATAGGTAGTTCCCAGTAGAAGCAAAAGTTCATCGGGATTACACACGATGATCCTATCACAAGATCATAACTAGAGATCCTAGGGGCACTAAATTGATAGCATGTTCAACAACGCACAAGTGAAACTGAAATCCTGGAATCCTTTAAGCAACTTTGAGCCCATTTTTCCTTTCTCCATGTGACACTGTATTTGAGTCAGGACCATCATCGACTCCACTTCTATCTCGCAAGAGATTTTCTCCGAACAATCAATGTTCACTGGACAATTGGTACTCAAATCGCAGTCCCTGTGAGATCGATACATAACGACAACCATGCACTTGTGGGTGTTGAGCGCGAGCTCATGCTTCAAGTCCTTTGTGTCTTCGACAGAAGATTTGAGGTTGTGCTCGCGTGCATCACAGGGACTCAACCTCTCAACTTAGTTCGACACTAGCTAGCTCAGTAAACTCAACATTTGGCAGTTCGATCACTTGGACTACTCAGCCACTCAAGTGACTCAACAGTTTGATAGCTCGTCTACTTCTGCGATTGGCAGCTTGACCACTCGGGTGACTTGGGAGATTTGACCACTAGATGACTTGGTCATTCGAGCGACTCGATGACTCAACCACTTGGGTGTTTTGATCACTCGATTATCTGCTAAAATGTGTAATGTATACATTAATTATCGATCTAAAATGGTCAAATAATTATTGGTGATTCTATAACAATTCGAACGAAATGATCGACCATTCATGGTCGATAGTTGACATTTTGAGGTGGGAGGAAAACAATGGCAATAAATGACCTTCACTTGCCATTAATTGGATGTTGTATCTCGAAGCCTATATAAGAAGGCTATGACCTCGAGCAGAAGAGTAGACAATACAAATGAGCTCTCCATCCAAGTCCATTCCCTCACATTCTTTTCCTCCCTACCAAGCAATCCGATCGGCAACTCTTCCATGATAGTGTTTGTCTATATACTCAATTCATCGTGAATAATCCATGCTTAATTATGTACATGGTCCTACCATTGTATCATGGAGAATAGATGTATGTTATAATCTCAAGCACCATCGAAGGTAATGAATTTTTTTTAAGAAAATTGTGCTAAACACAAGTTTTGACATCTTTTTACTTTCAAGTGACTTGGCCACCGGGTGACTCGGTAGCTTGGTTCTCAAGCAATTTGGCCACTTGGTGACTCAACCTTTCAGCTCAGTTCAATATTAGCTAGCTTGGTCAACTCGACACTTGGTAGTTCGATCACTCGGACTACTCAGCCACTCAGGTGACTCAGTAGTTTTGAAGCTTAGCTACTTAGGCAACTGATAGCTCGGCCACTCGAGCAATTCAAGGGATTCGACCATTCGACAACTCATCCACTCAAACCACTCGACGACTTGACCATTCTAGCAACTCGGTGACTCGACGACTCTGGTGATTTGATCACTCAGTTTCTCAACTACTCAGCCATCTTTGATACTCACTGCTCAACTAGTTACATAGCACTCAACTGAGACAAAATTTACCTAAGTAGATCAATCTATATTTTGCCACCTGAAATAATCTTGTTGTCTGTGTTGGAGAGATTATTGATGCAATCAACCTCAGGTCAAGATTGACCAAGCTCGAGTGGAAATCGAGTAGAGTTTTGATGTTTGATAATATGTTTGACAATATCCATAGTCATATGGAGTTATTGACTGAGAAGTCAAGTAGGTCAAAGTTGACTAGGGACTTGACGGGTAAAGTTCAAGTATGAAGACTTGGCAAGGAAAGTTCAAGTATAGAGACTTAGCAAGGAAAGTCCAAGTATGAATACTTAGCAAGGGAAAGTCCAGATATGGAGACTTGACAAGGAAAGTCAAAGTACGGAGACTTAGCAAGGTGACCGCGCACAAGCACACGACCTCAAATCTCTGACCGAGATCGCTAAGGACTTAAAGTGAGTGCTTGTGCTAAACGCCCATAAGTACATAGTTGTCATCAAGTAATAAATTATGTATCAATCCCACAAGGATTGTGATTTTGAGTACTGGGTGTCCAGTGAACATATGTTGTTCGGATGTGAATCGCTTCTTGAGTTATGAAGGTTGGCTAAGAGAAGGCTCTAGTACAGTGTCACTTGAAGAAAGAATTAAGGGGTTTACTCAAGGGTTGGTCAAGGGATTCCAGGATTTTAGCTTTACTTGTGCGTTGCCGAACATGCTATTAAGTTAATGCTTCTATGTTCTCTAATTACATCTTGCAGGAGGATCATCATATGTAATCCTCATGAACTTTTGCTTCTACCAGGAATTGCCTATTCCTAACCAAGTTTTACTTTTGGATCGTCAGAGTTCAGGGGGTTGCTATTCTCAGGAAGCCCCTTGTCACTGGGGTCCCACAACACTTCGAGAGTTGATATACTTTGGGCCTTCTATCGGAATTGGTTAGTAAGCTCTAAGATGTCCTATGTCTCCCCATGAATAGGTGAACCATATTTCATATCCTACTCTTTCATGACCTATTTCCTATGATTTTGGAAGGAAGGATGACCGAGAGGTTCCTCTTTGATTCTCCTAGGTTTCTATATAGAAGCTTTCATCCTCTATATCGACTAAACTTAGATATCATAAGCTGCAAATATAATCAAGGAAAGTTGAAATATATTTGAGTTAGCATGTCTAACTTGCACAAGTTACTCCCTAATCCTAGAATTGAGAAATCTACTCCATAGATATGAAAAGACACGCACTAGACATTGTATCCTTAAGCATTACAATTCAAATAGAAACTTAACAATAAAATTTGGACTCCTTGAATGCTTTTAGAGATATCTTGACAGCTTTCCTATGTTTTCATTGCAATCCCACCATTTAGCCACCTTTCCTTCTCTCCGTTGCGAGCTTTCAGTACTTTTTAAGGCACCTCCTTACCGACCCAACCGTAGAGTCTCCCCCTTTAGGTTTAGACGTGCCTTCCTTTTTATAGGGGTGAAATTGGCTTTCCTTAATTGGTCGCGAAAATGTATCTTCATAAGTTGCGATGGTGCCACAGACCGTGTGGATTCCACACGACCGATCGTGTGGGAGTCTGGAAATTGTGTCTGGGCATGCATCTGGAAAAGGAACAATCGTGTGAGATTCACAAAGTCGGTCGTATTTTCATCGGGAATTCTGAGCGGATGTCATCTTTTTGTCCAAAGCATGCCCATGTCTTGGGGACATAGCCAGAGCACGTTTGCCTTTCTTGAGCTCCATTTATGTGCCATTTTACCTCCAAAATGCTGCTCTGCATGTAAAAATATCAAAAGCAGATCTCCAAACTAGAAAATAATAAATATGTGAAAACTAAGGGAAATATGCTTGAAACAAGTATGAAATTCAATGAGACAATTTGCACACATCAAAATCCTCCAAACTTAGACCTTTGCTTGTCCTCAAGCAAACCTCAGTACCATAGAAATTTTAAAATTGTTGTTCTCACACTCAACATGTTTACTAAAACTTATCAAGTGGTACTTACATTCAAAGCAAAGGGATATGTTCTATAAGTTCACTAAGTTAGCTTTTCGTGCATGTGCCATGAAGTTTCCTAAGGAGTTCATATTCCAGGTTAAGTTAAGTCGTCATTGTATAGCCTTCCTAAGGTTTTTGACTTTTAGGCACTTACCTTCCCTAAGTGAAGATCGTTCCCTAGAGTTAGCACAAGTCTCAAAGGCGTACTCAGTATCGAGAGAAATTAGTAGGTGTTTCCCTAGTAACCTAACTCGGTCTCAAAGGGGCACCTAACTATTTCCACCTATGGCAACTATTTTTACCCTCTATATTATTTCTCTTTATTTTCCTTTTCTCATTATTTTACTCAGTCTCAAGGATCTCTTATTCCTCTCTTGCTCACTGAAATTCTCTCTCTCTCTCTCTCTCTCTCTTCGAATGAGCTTACACGATCCGAGCATCACCAATAACTAAAATGCTAATCTAGAGTCAATTGTGGATTCCTAAGTACTAGACTATTGGGATGAATCATAGCGAAGTAAGTACTAGATCCTCCCTTTCAGAATTTTCAATGTGTAAGTGAAAATAAAAGCTAACTAGTGAAAATCAAGAACATTCATTATAGCATAATAAAATAGAATACCACTAGATAAGAGAAAATGAACTACTTATAGCATGGAAATATAATGTCAAGTTTTTTCAAAAAAAAATCACTGAAGCAACTTATAGGAACAAACAACTAAGTGCTGAAAAAACCCTAAAAATAAGGCTACATGTATGATAGACTGAAACAAATGCTGAAATAAAATCTAGACCTATGAAACACAAAGATAGAACTTCCCAAAATATATAAGAAAAATGTAATAAAATATAATTCTCCCCTTAGACTCAGGATCAATCGTACCTCTAGCATGGAGGTCTAGGTGGAAAGTCAGACAATCTCAGCATCTCTAGCTCGTGCGATAATTGTGAGCTCAACCGCTGGTGTCACATATACATGTGATCGACCTGCGAGCTGGTGGACTCAGTGGCTATTATGTGCTCCTCCTCTCAAGCCCACTGTGTGCACGCATCTTGTATAAACTGTCGAACCTCCGAGCAATAAGTGGCCTCCTCCTAGAAGTAGTGCTGAGCCTAGCCGTAGAACTCCTCAACCTGCTGGAAATGATCTTGTAGGCCCTGAAACTCTGCCTGCATATATGCCTGCTGCTCCTCCCATCGCTTCCCCTATGCATGTTGCTTCGTGTAAATGTCATCAAGGCGCAATTGAAACTTTTAGAAATCATAAGCGGACGTACCAGCATCCTGCTCAAAAGAAGGAAAAGAAGGTGGTGTAGGTGTAGGGTTGGGGCGTGGACTCGGAGGGCTCCTCCGCATAGGTGGATTTGAAGGTCAATGATGTGAGGGTGGTGAAGAGGGTGCATGTGTGGTGGGGACTCCATTGCTCTATCCAATCGCCAATTGTCACGGTTGGTGATGGTGGTACAATTTGGGTTGGGAAGCCTAAGGGGTGGCAAGTTATTTCTTACAAAATAAAAAGAATATCCTTCTCTAACTATCATTTTCATAGCCATGCACACCCCAAGGTCAATACTAGGGCTCCCTTCCATTCTATCCAAACCCTCAAAATCATATCCCATACTCTCACAAATATGGGTCAAAAGGCCCCCAAAAATGATATTCCCCTTGGGCGTCTTACCCATCTTCAATAGGTGCCTAATAAAATGAGACCCCACATCCATAGTATTATTTCCCTCTAACATACTCCATAGACACAAAATTTTGTTCATCCTTTTTTTTTTATGAAGGTAAAAATATATATCATCAAAATTTGTTGGATCGAGAAGCATCGCTAGAGGGGGGGGGGGGTGAATAGCAAGCATAAATCGTTTCGTTCGATCGTTCGATACACGAGCAAGCACAGAGGAAAAATAAAAAGACACGTTTATTTTTACTTGATTCACAACCCAACGGTTGCTACTCCAAGGCCCTAACGGTCCTAGACCACGTACGGAGGGCAAAGCACTATAAGGTCTCCTTCTCGTTGGAGGTAGGAGACAACGATCACAAAACCAAAAGTACGAGGATGAGGCAACAAGCCTCCCTCACCTCGTTACAAATAAAAACAAAGAATACAATAACACAATATGTTACTTGTTGCTGCTGCCGACGAAGAAGATGGAAGCTTGGCGTTGCGTCGGCGTTATGATGGTGTTAGAGCTTTGGCGTTGTAGGAGAACTTGAGAATAATCTTGATGAATGAATGGGTTGGAATCCTCCACTCCTTTTATAGAATTTGGCCTTGGAATAAGTCTCCTCATCTTTTAGAATAGATCACGAGGTGGTAACAAATTTTATCGCAAAGTGGCCACGTCAAACGTTATCCATTTTGACCTAGTGCAAAAGG
This sequence comes from Wurfbainia villosa, assembly GCA_025175895.1. NCBI lineage: Eukaryota > Viridiplantae > Streptophyta > Magnoliopsida > Zingiberales > Zingiberaceae > Wurfbainia > Wurfbainia villosa. The sequence continues at coordinate 87,425,528 of CM046004.1, forward strand.
TCGATTAAATGTCGCTATCACCGATCGATGCCTCCCATCACCAATTGATGAGCATCACGATCGCCTAATGTCCAGAATGATCCCTTGCCACTTCCCTAAAATAAGAGGTTAACACGGAAAATGATAAATACGATGGTTTTTGACCATCCAATCTCGACCTAGACCTTCCACAGGAAGTCTTAGTCGGATCGCCGCCTACGGTCGTCCCCGTAAAGAGGACACAACCTTACCATCTCTCACTCACACGAGCTTACCTCGATACTTACTTTGTAGCTCTCACTTTCGGCCTTCCACTCGATTTCTTCGGCTCCCTGTGAAGTCACTCGAGTGTCGCCCGACCATCGCGGCTTCCTCCGAGTGTCGCTAGCCTTGAGCTCCAGCTTTAGTACTTTTCTGCACACTCGATTTAGATCGTGAGATAACGATGTAAATTTAACTTTGTGTCTTTGCCATAATCAAAACACAGGTTCGATCATCTGGTGCCCCTGCACCAACAAAAATAGCACGAACATACATGATCCAAGGAGTCTACATATGTCATATCCGACGAAATGTCTGATCTGAGTAGACATCCAAGGTAGAAAGTACATGTGCTCACAAAAGTACCATCACACTCTTTGTACCAAAACCCTCCTGTACACAACGATCAGTCCTCCCTCTTCCATCATGCTGCGATAGATGGAAGTATGACCGCATCCTGTGACAATCTCTCCTCATATATCAGAGTGCATCCCTCCTTGATACAACCCTTGCGTGACCTGATCCTTTGAGTCAATCCGCACGTCCAATCCGAGTCTCCAGTCCTCCATCCTCTATCTGCATCTTCTCCAGTGTCGTTGACCCACTTTTAGCAAGTGGTTAGTTGTTAACGGAATTGCGGTGTCTTTACCGTGAGCCATTTACTGCGGACTAGATAGACCATTACGGTGGATCTATTCACCCAAAAGGCTTATTGGCCAAGCCCCAGCCAAAAACAGATTTGGTGCTGCCATAACCCGGTGAATGTATCAGAAGATTGAGTATTGTAATCGGGATTCTTTGGCTCTAGAAGAATCATAAGAGGTTTCTCCTATTAAATCAGACCAAAATGATCTTGCATTAAACTCATTCGGTGTTCTTCTCTCTCCCCCACTAGGCAAACCACCAAAGTAAAGGTTCCATTGATGGAGGGTCCACTCATGCTCTATGTTAAACATCCTAAAAGTTATCTTGCCCTCTCGACTATCTACCCCTATCAAGATCTCCACATCCACTGAACTTAAAAATTACAAAACTTCCCTAGGATAAGTCAGACATTTAACTTCCATTATCTCCTCCCAACCTACCTTGGCAAACAACCATTGTACATCCCCTAAAAGACCTAGGGTTTCTAAGAGAGCTACATCTAAATACCGAGTGGCAATGAGTTTTCGAGATGAAAGCATATTAAATCTATCTCTATGAGCATTATCTCTAAATATGATATCAAAAGGGGTGTTACCTGCCTCTGGTTCTTATTGAGCATCCCTTCCTCTTGAACTTGGCCTTGAAGAATCAACTCTTGTTGCGGTATGCTTAGTGCTCCTCATCTTTGCTTCAAGAAGGCTTCTTGGTGCAGAGGGAGGTCAAGGAAGGGCTCTTTGGAGGTTGAAGAAGAAAGTAGGTTCGGGCTATGGCAGAAAATCCAAAAGGCACGGCTGATTTAGGGCAAATCGTACGGCTCTCACCCTTTTAATGGGGCGCGACACAGTCGTTTTAAATTTACATTGTCGGTTGTGTGTGACTGATAACGGTGAATTGTGTCGTGGTGCCGTTTCAAATTAATTACCGAACCCCCTAACTACACTAATATAACATAGTGGATGGCTCGGATTGTTTCCCAACGAGTGTAATAGATAGAATAGTAAACTTAGGATTTCTAATTATTGCTAATCCTACTGAATAGGAGTTAGGAATTTACAAGACTAATCCTACTGAATGAAAGACAATGCAGGTAATTAAAGCATTAATCTAACTAACTAAGATGATAATGAAATTAAAGAAGATCTAAACTAAGCATGCAAAGGAAAACATTCAAAAATATAAAGACAGTGCGGGAAATTGAACAACAAGTAAAATACAAACTAACATGTATATAAAGGAAAACATGAAATAAATCTAACTTACTATTAAACACGTCTAACTAATGAAATTAACACTAAAATAGATAAGTAATCAAACTAATAATTAATTAAGCTAAGCAGCATAATTAAACTACAACTAAACTACCAAATGAAACTACTAATTACTCTAAGTCAAACTACGAAATAGCTACAATGTAAACTACAATAAAATTACAAACTAACTATAAATTAGACTACAGTTAAACTAAAAACTAACTACAAGTCAACTACAACAACAATTTTGGGGTTTTTTTGATAAGTTCAATTCGTGAATCCAAACATAACGTAAAGTAAACAAACAGTGCAATAAAACAAGATAAACATCCAAATCAATGGATCAAAATCCAAATATAACCATCGATCACTCCACGACGATGACGACAATCTGAGCAACTCCTCCAGTGGATGATATGGCTGGATCCTTGCCAGAAATCCTCCGACAAGTGCTGAATTGATGGATGAAGCGAGCTCTTTTCTCCAGTGGATGGTGAGGAACTGTCGAAGTCTAGTGTAGTTGTCGGGATCCAAACTCGGGTCTCTCGGAAGCCGAGTATACTTACCACTATACTACAATGACACCGGAACCTGACAGTCTATAGATGACTCTGTGAAGGTGGACCAGTCCGTAGTTCTGTCACCGGGGACTGAACCCGAGTCTCTCGGTTGTAACCGAGTATACTCACCACTATACTACAACGGAACTCCGAAACTGCGTGGAGAGGATGGAACCGGAGTAAAAGCTGAAACTCTTCGCCGACGATGATATGAAGTGTTGCCGCCAAAAATTGGAGATGGAGATCACTGTCATGAGCTGGAAACAGATTCTGCAGGATCCCGACAGTAGCAATCACCACAACCTCCATCCAAGGGCCTCCCTTAGCATGGCTGAGGAAGCTATCACGGTGAAAAGTCTGGATCTACTTTTTACGACCGCCAATGAGTCACTCGAATCCCAACATCCTACCTGTGAGCCGCTTGGATGGAGGTTGCCGCCGGAATGGATGGAAGTAAGGGTCATCGGAGATGCTGCCCGAAGCTGCCGCCACCGCGTGGAGGAGAAAGCGTCCGTCGTCGCTCGTGTGTAGGAATCTATGCTCTCCGCCGTCGCTCACGAGGAGGGGTTCCGCTTGGTGATCCTGTTGCCCGCCGGCACTCACTCGCGAGGAGTAGGAGACGGTGTCGCTCAGTTCTATGCGGTGCACAGATGAGCTTCTGAAAATGGCTGCGCGATTTGGGGAGATGAGGAATTGGTGTAAGCCGTCTGATCGAAGCCATTTAATCCATGCCATCGGATCGAAGCCCTTTAATCCAAGTCATCCAATTAAGCTGGGGTTTGATGGATATATTAATTTCTTAATTAAGCTACTCCATCCAACGGCTGAAATCAGTCTGATTTAAAATGGACGGATCTGATCCATCTGAAGGGATAATCACGATCCAACGGTCCGGATGAACGAAAAAGATGTGTAGATCTTAATGTACGGGCCGGATCGCTCTAGATCCAGATGGATGGCTCAGAATCAATCGCTTTCCTCGGACAGTCCATAATGCTCAGATCTGAACCCTTGATTTTATTTGCCTTCGATCTGAATGAAGGGCTCAGATTAAGTGAACTTGAATTTCCCATTATGATTCCAGATAAAGCCATATTTGATTCAACTTGAGTCTAGTCCAGTGGCTCATCTCGATCTCCTACAAATAAAGATAAAATTCATAAATTAGTCCAAAATATAGGAGAATTTATAATTAGATCCAAAAGATGATCCAACTCATAAAACATGCAAATAATCAACAATTAAACACACGAGAGGATTAAAACGATGATATTAAAGACCAAAATAATACAACAAAATGGTAGTTATCAACTCCCCCACACTTATTCTTGCGCATCCCGAGCAAGCAAAGAAAATTAAAAGTAAACTAAAGGTATATTTCCCTAGCAATTCCCAAGCATACATAGAAAATCGTGAAAGAAAGTTACCTAGGATTGTCAACTCTCAAAGACCCAAGCAATCATGGACTCAAATCCTACACAGGTTAACAAACATGGTGACTTCAATCCATCCTGAATAGACTATGAATGATTAAGCCTCACAAGATAAGTGGTGGTTTCTCTCACTCTCATAAGTATATAATAGTGGAGTTCACTCAAGCTACTTATGGTTTATGAACTACCATATGCTTGCTTTTCTTCTACCTTCACCACTATATACATTTAAGAATACACAATCACTGAAGGCTTATTAGGAATATAAGGGAAACATGAATGCAAGGGAAATGACAATATGTGTGAAAGGAAAAAAAAGATAAGAAATGAAATAGCTAAAGAAATGCCAGAAGATATGGAAATACTGTAATGATACAAGAAAGTAATGCCCCAAAAGTTTTCATCCAACCCAATAAACATGTAAACAACACTTATCACATTCTTCAATACAAAACTACTCATGATATACAATAAATCTTTCAATAACTGCAACAAGAGATGTCATTAACAAAAATACTATCACACATAAATAAAAATGAATGACACCACATGTCAAAATTTTCATAATTTTTTTTTATTTCATGGGTACCCAATTTATTTATTTTTTTTCAACTTTTTTTTTCAGCTTTTTTTTCTCAAACTTTTTTTTTCACCTTTTTTTTTCAACATGTAGTGCACTTCCCTATGCTCCAACATCAAGCTCAGCTAAAAAGATAAAGAGCATGGCTAGCTCATGGTGATCAAGCACAACTCGCCTATGCTTCCACTAAATTCTCCTGAGCTACTCTCTCCTCCACACTTAAACTTTTGTCCGTCCTGGGCAAAAACTCATCATGAAACATCCAATATTCCACATCCAACAAAATGGAAATAGAGAAGAAATGTAGGAATAGAAAGACAATAGAATAAATGATGAAAATGACATGACGTATGATAAGAAGATTATTCGAATAACATGTGACAACAAAAAAAGTAAAGGGAAACAAATGAGATTACCTTCATAATAATCATGCAAACCTATAGTTGTGTGGTCTCGAAAAAATCAAAGCAAGTTCTAGAGTTACAATAACCACAAGTGCACCACACACAAGCAATAAGAATAGGCACAATCCTCACTAGGATTGAAAAAAAATCATCTTAATCTATCAACATAGAATCCATCACCACGGAGAAACCATATGCAATCAAATAATCCATTCATGACAATAAATCCCCAAAACTTGACAATCAAATTTAACTAGCTTTTACGACTTCTAAGATGATATAAAGGAATTCATAGGAAATTTATTTGAAAGCACCGACAAAATAAAAACTCAATAAACGAAACATAACAACTAAAACAAAAACAAATAAAGTAAAATGAAGTGAAAGAAGGGTATATACAATGAAAAGAAAAGTAGATGGGATAGAACAAACTCCCCTGAGATCCTAGCAGTTGGAGGCGGTTCAGTAAGAATATCCAGGCTAGGAGTGAGATGGATCGAATGGAGGTGAGTGCTCTCTTGATGTGATCAGGGTAGTTCCATGCTGCTCCCTTCGAAATGATCATCGCCTCATCATATGTACTCTCTGGTGGTCGGAGGCAATCAGAAAAAGTATCCAACCTTGGGGTTGGATTACTGCATGTTTTTTAGAGGCTTCATCAGCAACATTCTTGGAGACTCTATCTCAGGTGGGAGTATCCAGTCTGGAGCTGTCCAGCTATCCACCACTCTCGTGTCATCAACCTCAACATCTAACACCACAACAGCTTCATCAATGAATACACATCCATCAATATCCGAAAGAAAATCATAGCACAATGGTTCATAGGAGTCCTGTGGAGTAAGAAAAATCCACGATCCATCTCCCTAAGCATGTCGATATCCAAAGAAATGGACTCTGACAGAGGCTGAATGAACTCTTGTGCTAATATCTGACTGATGGATGTTGCAATTTGATCTAGCTGCCATTTTGATCCCGGTTTCTGATAATAAGGACCCATGCTTCCCAGAAAAGATAATTCCTAGTCTTTCCTGAAACACCAACAGACAAATCAAAAGACATAGGAAGTAGACATGACAAAATACATGGATACACAGAAAATGAAAGAATGAAGCCCTAATATTTTTTTTTTGAAAAATGAGAAAATAATCCTAAGTTTACTAAGCATCATTACACTCTCCGGCAACGGTGCCAAATTTTGATAATGGCGAATTGTGTCATGGTACCATTTCAAATTAATCACCAAACCCCCTAACTACACTAATATAGCATAGTGGATGGCCCAGATCATTTTCCAATGAGTGTAATAGATAGAATAGTAAACTTAGGATTTCTAATTATTGCTAATCCTACTGAATGGGGGTTAGGAATTTACAAGACTAATCCTACTGAATGAAAGACAGTGCAGGTAATTAAAGCATTAATCTAACTAACTAAGATGACAATGAAATTAAAGAAGATCTAAACTAAGCATGCAAAGGAAAGCATTCGAAAATATAAAGATAGTGCATGAAATTGAACAACAAGTCTAATGCAAACTAACATGTGTATAAAGGAAAACATGAAATAAATCTAACTTACTATTAAACACATCTAACTAATGAAATTAACACTAAAACAGATAAGTAATAAAACTAACAATTAATTAAGCTAAGCATCATAATTAAACTACCAAATGAAACTACTAATTACTCTAAGTCTAACTACGAAATAGATACAATGTAAACTACAAGAAAACTACAAACTAATTACAAATTAGACTACAGTTAAACTACAAACTAACTATAAGTCAACTACAACAACAATTTTGGGGGTTTTTGATAAGTTCAATTCGTGAATCCAAACATAACGTAAAGTAAACAAACAATGCAATAAAACAAGATAAACATCCAAATCAATGGATCAAAATCCAAATATAACCACCGATCACTCTACGACGATGACGACAATCCGAACAACTCCTCTGGTGGATGATAAGGCTGGATCCTTGCCGAAAATCCTCCGACAAGTGCTGAATTGATGGATGAAGCGAGCTCTTTTCTCCGGTGGATGGTGCGGAACTGTCGAAGTTTGGTGGAGTTGTCAGGATCCGAACCTGGGTCTCTCGGAAGCCGAGTATACTCACCACTATACTACAATGACAATGGAACCTGACAGTCTATGGATGACTCTGTGAAGGTGGAGCAGTCCGTAGTTCCGCCGCCGGGGACCGAACCCGAGTCTCTCGGTTGTAACCGAGTATACTCACCACTATACTACAACGGAACTCCAAAACTGTGTGGAGAGGATGGAACCGGAGTAAAAGCTGAAACTCTTCGTCGACGATGAAAAGAAGTGTTGCCGTCGGAAATTGGAGATGGAGATCACTGCCGTGAGCTGGAAACAGATTCTGCGGGATCTCGACAGTAGCAATCACTACAACCTTTCGAAATCTCGTCCAACTATAGCTCTCAACTCCGACAGTTGGCGGAGGAAGCTATCGCCGGTGAAAAGCCCAGAATCTCCTCTTCTATTCGCTGTCGATGAGCTGGCCGGAATCCCAGCATCTCATCGGCAGCTGCTTGGATGGAGGTTGCCGCCAGAATGGATGGAAGGAAGGGTCGCCGGAGATGGTGCCCGAAGCTGCCACCATCGCATGGAGGAGAAAGCGTCCGCCGCCGCTCGCATGGAGGAAGCTCTGCTCTCCGTCATCGCTCGCGAGGAGGGGTTCCGCTCAGTGATCCTGTCGCCTGCTGGTGCTCGCCTGTAAGGAGAAGGCGACGGCGTTGCTTGATTCTATGCGGTGCACGGATGAGCTTCTGAAAATGACTACGTGATTTGGGGAGATGAGGAATTAGTGTAAGCCGTCCGATCGAAGCCATTTAATCCAAGTCGTCCGATCGAAGCCATTTAATCCAAGATGTCCATTTAAGCTAGGGTTTGATGGATATATTAATTGCTTAATTAAGCTGCTCCATCCAACGACTGAAATCAGTCTGATTTAAAATGGACGGATCTGATCCATCTAAAGGGATAATCACGATCCAACGGTCCGGATGAACAACCAAGATGTGTAGATATTAATGTACAGGCCAGATCATTCCAGTTCTAGATGGATGGCTCAGAATCAATCGCTTTCCATGGACGGTCCATAATGCTCATATCTGAACCCTTGATTTAATTTGCCTTCGATCTGAATGAAGGGCTCATATTAAGTGAACTTGAATTTCCCATTATGATCCCAGATAAAGTCATATTTGATCCAACTCTAGTCTAGTCCAGTGGCTCATCTCGATCTCCTACAAATAAAGATAAAATTTGTAAATAAGTCCAAAATATAGGAGAATTTACAATTAGATCCAAAAGATGATCCAACTCATAAAACAAGCAAATAATCAAAAATTAAACACACGAGAGGATTAAAACGGTGATATTAAGGACCAAAATAATACGATAAAATGGTAGTTATCAGTGACTCTACAGCAGTCACTCAGAAAAATTCAAAAAAAGGTACAACTATGTGAAATTCACACGGTCGACTGTGTGCGGCTCTGGAATTTCCCTATAGCGCCACATGGTCCGAGATTTTTCACACACCCCGCCTGTTCTCTTCTGGTCATTTGGCACGACAGTGTAAAATTCACACGACTGCCCATGCTTTCTTTTGGGGTTGCGGAAAGATTCTTTCTTCTTCCTGAAAAAATTCTATATGAAAAAAAAGAACACATATAATGATAATAATAGGTAAAAAAAATTAAAACCTAAACTAGCATGCATGCGTAAACTGGAAATAAATAAAGTTAAATTTTTGTTGCCTCCCAAGAAGTGCTTGTTTAAGGTCTTCAACACAACCTTATTCCTATGTGTCAACTAGGTGTCGGCGGTTCCGTGAACCTTTTGATGTGAGCAAAACATATAGGATTTTAGGAGTAGTTTTCGCTCACATCTTATTATATTTTGTGATAGTTTCATGCATATGTTACTCTATTTTTACACGCATTTCCTATTTTCTAGTTCGGAGGTCTGCTCGTTGTACTTTTATGTGCAAGTTAGCTTTTTCTGGTGATAAAGACGCATTTTCGGAGCAAAAGAAGGACTTTCGCAGCTAGACGCAGGGTGGGACACGAACAGGGTGTGTGGATTCACACGGTCATGTCCAATGGCCGAAGAACAGCACCCTAGAGCCGCAAACGGCCTGGCCGTGTAGAAACACATGGCCGTGTGGCTGCCCGACGGATTTGCGTGACTATGGTTTTTTCCGAATTTTGCAGCGGTCCGATGCATTGTCTATATAAGGATGGCTCCGCCCAAACCCTAGTGGGGGAGGCACGATGGCTAAGACGGCACGCCGAAGCCCTAAAAAGCTTCAGTAACTCGCAGCGGGGAGGAGGAACACCGCCGGAGGTCCACAACTTACAATACAACGCCGGAGAGAAGATCACGAAGCATTGTATATCTCTATTTCTGTGCTTTATCTCTATTGTATTCGAACTTAAACATGTTTTGTGATTCTTCCTTCATATTTATGGAGTAGAACTTTCGATTCTAAGATTAGGAAGTAGCTTATGTACCTAGACAATGTTGGTTCATATTAAATTCTAGCCATAAGTTTAATTTGACAATTGGTAGTTGTTCTTTATTATATCTACGTGTATTTGGCTTTCTTTCCACTGTGCTTAGGCGATACGAGGTGGTGACAACCCTCGCAATCTAGATTTACGAGGTTTGATCAAGGAACCTAGGGGTAAACCTGACCTCCCATACAGGGAGAAGGGAGCGGTGGAATCGGAAACGGTCCACCGCAAGGATTGATTTGACATCCTTGTACCCTCTATCCCATCCTTTTGGGTGAGGATAACTCCCGGTGAATGTGGCGGCTCTGTAAGAGAGTGTATGATGTCCCTTCCCCAAAACTGTAAGTAGACGTTTAGACGATGCCAATTGACAACATTGTTCTGTGGTACACAAGTGAAACCGAAGTCCTAGGATCGCCTTTTTAAGACCCCGGCACCCTCTTTTCTTCCTCCGTGTGACACCGCACAGAGTAGTGTCCACCGATAGTCCTCACCAACTGACTCTCTCTTAGAGATAACGCCCGAACAATCGCAACCACTTAGTGTATTGGTACTCGAATCCCAGTCCCTGTGGGATCGATAATCTTTATTACTCGACGACATCCGTGCACTTGCGGGCGTTGAGCGCGAGCACGCACTTGAGTCCACGGCGGTATCCATCGTGCGATTTGAGGACGCGTCCGTGCGCATCAAGTTTTTGGCGCCGTTGCCGGGGACTGTCAATTCGATATCAAATTGAACGGTGGTAGATTGGATTGGACTTAGGATTAGATTAATTTCCTACTTTATTTTTCTTTTAGTTTATCTTATCTGCTTAGTTCTATTTTCCATATTTAGATTTAACTTTTATTTTCAGTAGTAGTTTCCTGTTTACTTATTGCATCTTAGGTTTTTTATTTGCTAGATTTATTTATTTTCTGTTTTTAGCATTAGGTTAGCACTCTTACTTTTTTGGTTTGGTTTGTTATATGCTTAGAAGACTAGGATCGGAAGGTCTAATTCCGATCGATTTAGAGATTGAGCGAACCTTTCACCATCGGAGAGCAGCACAGCGAAAGATGGAAGATCAAGCTGCATTCGAGGTGAACATGGGCAGCCGACCTCTGCGGGATTACGCAACTCCTAGCGCTAGATGATTCAGGCCGAGCATAGCTGGACCATTGATTTCGGCAAATAACTTTGAGGTGAAGCTGACACTTATACATATGGTCCAGTAGAGCCAATTCGGGGGAGCTACAACTGAAGACCCGAATCGACATCTTGAGGCTTTTCTCGAAATCTGCTCAACTATGAAATTGAACGGAGTCCCTTCTGACGCAATCTGCCTGAGCCTATTCCCGTTTTCACTACGGGATAAGGCTAAGGCATGGCTTCACTCCTTACCCTCTGGCAGCATGACCACATGGGAGCAGTGTGAGCAATAGTTTTTGAATAAATACTTTCCACCAAGTAAGACTACTCACATGCGCCACCTTATCACTAGCTTTCGCCAGAAGGAGGGGGAGTCCTTATTCGAAGCATGGGATCACTATAAGGGGCTACTTTATCAATGCCCACACCATGGACTGGAGAGGTGGTTGGTGATCCAAATTTTCTATAATGGGATCGCTTACGCCACAAAGATGTCCCTAGATTCTGCCGCAGGAGGAGCTCTAATGAACAAGACCATAGAGGAGGTGGAGGAGCTTATCGAAGAGGTGGCCCAAAACCACCATCAATGGGCCTTCGAATGAGGTCAACCCATGCCTGCGGCAGGACGATACGCTATCAACTCCATGGACCACCTTTCGGCAAGGATGGACACGCTCAACAGATGATTTGAATCTTTGAATCCTTCATCTGCATGCGCAGTCATTGATTTTGGAGAAGGAGCGACAACGTATCATGAGGACCCCTATGGAGGGCAAGGGATTTCGAATGAGCAGATTGAGCATTGTGACGCAATTGAGGACTATGATCAAAGACCCCATAACCCATACTCTAATACCTACAATCCCGGATGGAGGAGTCACCCAAATTTCTCCTACAAAAATAACTCGAAAAACCCCCAACCATCCGGAGGATACGGGCAATAGCAGGGCAATGGACAGTAACCACAGAAGTCCAGACTAGAACAGATGATGAAGGACTTCATCGCTACCCAAACTAAGGCCAATGAGGAATTCCATCGCCAACATCAAAAGTCTAAAGAAGCACTGAGAGACTTGAAGGCCACCGTTGACGGCCTTGCAAGTCATACCGGATGTTGGAGACACAAGTGGCCCAAATAGCCCAATCCGTGTCACAACCTATGAAGAACTCTCCGACGAGCCAAGGAAAGGAGGAAGGAGTAGGGCAAAGTAGCCAATTCGCCAAGGGGTGTGCAACCATGATTCCCACCCTACCTAACCAAGCTGAGTTTGAAGAGAAAATTCTAATATAGCTTGAGGACCCTGGCGAATTCGTTATTCCCTGCTCAATTTATGGGGTGAGTTTCGATGAAGCACTATGTGACTTGGGGTCATCAGTCAATGTGATGTCCTACGTATATTTTCTGAAGATGGGACTGAGCGGGCTCCAACTAACGAATCTTGCTATTCGTATGGGGGATGATTCAGTGAAGGAGCCCATTAGCCTGCTACCACATGTTCCTATGATGATTGAGAATTTCGTGATACCCACAGACTTCATCATACTGGACGTAGGACCGAATCCCCAGAATCCTATCATTATGGGAAGACCTTTTTCTAGCAACCGCAGTGGCGTGCATAGATGTGAAGGTACACCGGATCTCCCTAGAGGTAGATGGGGAGATCATTCTTTTCATCCTTTCGGAGCACAGAGCTTCCTACTTTGACGGCTTCACGATTAGCAGATTGAAGCCAGAACCTCCAGATGCGGATCCCGAGACTGATGAATGGAGGTTCACTGAACCACCGGAGCCGAGTTGATAGAAGAGTGCGGTCGAGCTAAACGACCTTAAACAAAGCGATTCTTGGGAGGCAACCCAAGTTTAGTTGTAGATTTCCCTTTTTCTATTGCATTGCATACATCTATTTGAATTTTAGTTTTGATTTCCATCACATTTAGAGTTAGGAATAGAAAAGACCTTTGCTAGGAAAAAAATGAGAACCATACTAGTCTACACGGCGAAGTGTATGAACAAATTCGGGCAATGGTGCATAAAAGGGGCAAAAAATGGCGGCACACGGCCTAGCCGTGTGTTTTCTCATGCCCGCTTGACCAGAGGCGCACACAGCCTGGCCGTGTGTTTTCACACGACCGTGGCGTGCGAGGTTAAAAGGGGCGAGCCATGTGTTTTCACCTCATTTGTGTCGTGTGCTTCAAAAGTTCTTGCCCTAGCCGTGTGATTTCGCTTTCCCCTTCCTCTAGAAGAATTTTCAACCTCTTTAGAAGCCAAAAGGAGCAAGGATGAGGAGGACCAAGACCGTAGCATCCCGATCCGGTGCCTCGGAGCGACGAACAAGAAGAGCCGACACTCCTCAAGCTTCGGAAGAGGGTAATGCCCTACCCCCTCTACTTTTTCGCAATAATGAACATAGAGATAGGTACAATATGCTCTATACTCGTAAACTTACTGCTACTAGGTACTTAGATGAGGATTTGCTAGAATCTTTAGGGTTGTTGGGTGATATGCAAACCCTATTTGCAAAAATGGGGTGGGAAGAGATTATGGGAATAAAGCACCTAACTTTCCCTAGGATAGTTTTGGAATTTTTGAGTTCTTTAGAGGCGGAAGTTTTAACGAGTAGAGAGAGCGAGGAGGGTAGGATAACTTTTAGACTTTTTAATATTGACCATGAGTGGACCCTTCACCAATGGAACTCATGCTTTGGCTTGCCAAGTGGGGGAGAGAGAAGAACCCCTAATGGGTACAACTCTCGTTTGATTTGGACTGAGTTGACAAGGGAGCACGTTTATGACCCTTCTAGGGCCAAAGCGTCGCACCTCCAAAACCCCGTCTTTCGATACCTTCACCGCGTCATGGCTAGTACTATATTTGGTCATGGGGAGAGTGAAGGTGTAGTAAGAGCCAGCGAGCTACTTTGCTTATGGAATATGCTACAAGAAAGGAGTTGCATCGATGTAGGGTCCCACTTCATCAGACACTTAGTGAAGATGGGCAAAGCAGCATACGGAGAGATCAATGTGGGAGGCCTACTTACCCACATTTGCTATAGGATGGGGTACAATTACACAACATTGAAGAGTATAGAGGGGAGCCCTAGGATCGACCTAGGAGTATGCATGGCCATGAAGATGATTGTAAGAGAAGGAGACTCCTTATGCTTTGTAAGGAAAAATCTTACGGCCCTTAGGCTCCCCAACCCAGACCGTACCACCATCGCTATACACACCAATTGGCACTTAGACCTGATAGTGGAGTCACCTCCACATAAGGGACCATCCACATCAGCACCCATCTCTCCACCTTTGTATCACTCTCACTCTAGTCCACACATGCATAGGAGCCCACCTTGTCCACGCTGACATGAGCCTACACCTGCACCACCATCTTTTTCTACTTTTGAGCAGGATGTAGGTACGTCGGCATACGATTTCTCGGAGTTCTGATCGTGCCTCGATGACATTTACACTGATCAGCAGATACAGAGGCAGTGATGGGAGGAGCAGAGCGCCTACTAGTAGGTGGAGTTCCAGTGATTCTGGGAGCATTTCTAGCGGGCAGAGGAGTTCTACGATGAGGCTCGCATATACTTCCAGGAGGAGGTTGTTCATCGCCAGGATGAGGCCGCCTACCGCAGGGAGATGCAGCAACATATGCATGCCCAGCAGGCACAGTGGGCTAGGGAGGAGGAGCACCAAGCAGCCGCTGCATCCACCAGCTCTCAGATCGACCACATGTATATGTGGCATCAGCGACTCAGCAACAGGTTCTCCCAGGATCTAGAGATGCCGAGGCTCCCAGACTTTCCACCTCGTCCACCATATTAGAGGTATATTTTTGTTTAAGTCTGGGGGGACCCCAAAATCTATTTTGTTTTGTTTCCTAGCAGTAGTTTCTTTTTTGATATTTTCATTTGGTCATGCATGCATGAATTGTTTAGTTCCTTTCAGTACTTAATTTTTGGTGTCTGTAAAGTTACCTCAGGAGTATTTTTGAAAGTTGCTTGCATGAGTTGTTCCCATAGGTAGCTTAACTCCATTTATCTTGTGGTATTTTATTCTATGTGCTCTATTGAATGTTCTAGACTTGCACTGGTTAGCTCTGTTTTTGCACTCACACATGTTGAATATTCTGAAAGGGAGAATTTAGTACATACCTAGTTATGATTCACTTCAGTAGTCTAGTACTTTGGAATCCACAGGTGACTCTAGGTTTAGCATTTTAGTTACTGGAGATTCTCAGATTGTGTAAGCCCATTCGAAAAAATCGAAATCCCTGTGAGACGAAAAATAAAAGAGAAATAAAAAAAAAAGAGAAAAAGAAATGACGAAAAAAAAGAGAGATTAAGAGGGATAAAAAAACAGTTGTCGTGGGTGGAAATGGCTAGGTGCCCCTTTGAGACCGAGTTAGGTTACTAGGGAAACACCTCTCAATTTCTCTCAATACCGAGCACGCCTTTGAGACTTTATGCTAGATTTAGGGAATGACCCTCGCTTTGGGAAGGTAAGTGCCTAAGAGCCGAAAACCTTAGGGAAGCTATGGGGTGACGACTTAACTCACCATGGAATGGGCATCCCCTAAGAATGATTCACCTAGCACGAGCACAAGGAGCTAACTTAGTAAATTTTTAGAACATATCTGGTTTGCTTTGATTGCAAATACCACCTAATAAATTTAGTTAGCATGCTAATTATGGAACAATATTTTTTAAAAAAATTTTATGGCACTGAGGTTTGCTTGAGGACAAGCAAAGATTTAAGTCTGGGGAAGTGATGTGAGAGAATTTTAGGAGTAGTTTTCGCTCACATCTTATTACATTTTGTGATAGTTTCATGCATATGTTACTCTATTTTTACACGCATTTCCTATTTTCTGGTTCGGAGGTCTGCTCGTTGTACTTTTATGTTCAGGTTAGCTTTTCTGGTGATAAAGATGCGTTTTCGGAGCAAAAGGACTTTCATAGCTAGACACAGAGTGGGACACGACCAGGGCGTGTGGATTCACACGGTCATGTCCAATGGGCGAAGAACAGCACCTCAGGGCCGCACATGGCCTGGCCATGTGGAAACACACGACCGTGTGGTGGTAAGATGGATTTGCATGACTAGGGTTTTTTCTGGATTTTGCAGCAGTCCGAGGCGATGTCTATATAAGGATGGCTCCGCCCAAACCCTAGTGGGGGAGGCACGACGGCTAGGATGACACACCGAAGCTCTAAAAAGTTTCAGTAACTCGCAGCGGGGAGGTAGAACGTCGTCAGAGGTCCACAACTTGTAATACAACACCGGAGAGAAGATCATGAAGCATTGTATATCTCTATTTCTACGCTTTATCTCTATTGTATTCGAACATAAACATGTTTTGTGATTCTTCCTTCGTATTTATGGAGTAGAACTTTCGATTCTAGGATTAGGGAATAGCTTGTGTACATAGACAATGTTGGTTCATATTAAATTCTGGTCATAAGTTTAATTTGACAATTGGTAGTTGCTCTTTATTATATCTACGTGTATTTGGCTTTGTTTTCGTTGTGCTTAGGCGATACGAGATGGTGATAGCCCTCGCAATCTAGATTTAGGAGGTTTGATCAAGGAACCTAGGGGTAAACCTGACCTCCTGTAACTGCGGGGAGAAGGGAGCGGTGGAATCGGAAACGGTCCACCGCAAGGATTGATTTGGCATCCTCGTACCCTCTATCCCGTCATTTTGGATGAGGATAGCTCCTGGTGAATGCGACGGCTTTGTGGGAGAGTCTATGATTTCCCTTCCCCAAAACCGTAAGTAGACATTTAGATGACGCCAATTGACAATATTGTTCTGTGGTACACAAGTGAAACCGAAGTCCTAGGATCCCCTTTTTAAGACCACGGCACCCTCTTTTCCTCCTCCATGTGACACTGCATAGAGTAGTGTCCACCGATAGTCCTCACCAACCGACTCTCTCTTAGAGATCACGTCCGAACAATTGCAACCACTTAGTGTATTGGTACTCGAATCCCAGTCCCTATGGTATCGATAATCTTTATTACTTGACGACATCCATGCACTTGCGGGCATTGAGCGCGAGTGCGCACTTGAGTCCACGACGGTATCCGTCGCGCGATTTGAAGACGCGTCCATGCACATCACCTCCACTCATAAACATCGGGATTTTTATCCTCCATTAGGGTCTTCACTATCCGACAAGAAGAATACCCTTATGAAAAAGGGTCGTTATGCCCTGACAAGTCAAACTGTATGAACACATCTTCCACTTCCAAGAAGATTTTGTGCTTCTTCACATCAATGTGAGCCCCAGCAGTGGCTAGAAATTGTCTTCCTAGGATTAGCGAGGTCTGAGGGTTGATGCACGCGAGCAAGACCTCAAATCTCTGATGAGGATCGCCAAGGATCGACGCGTGCACTTGAGCTCAAAGCCCGTAAGTGCACGAATGTCGTCAAGTAATAAAAGATGTATCGATCCCATAGAGACTAAGATTCGAATTCCTTTTATCTAGTGGATGTCGTTGTTCGGAGTGAATCTCCTAAGAGTAAGGTGTTCGAGGTCGACAGTAGTCCTGGCTCAATTACGGTGTCACTCGGAGAAAGCGAAGGTGGTCTCAGGTTCCTAAAAGGATTCTAGGACTTCGGTTTCACTAGTGCATTGTTGAATATGTAATCATCTTAATGCCTCAAGGATCTCTAATCATGATCTTGCGGGAGGATCATCATGTAATTGCCCAATGAACTTTTTCTTCTATCGGGAACTACCTATTCCTAACCAAGTTTTCCTTTCGGATCATCAGAGCTTAGGGGGTTGATACCTTTGGGAGCCCTCTGTCACTAAGGTCCCTCAATCCTACTAGAGTTAAGGTCACCTACTTTGGACCTTCTGCTAAGATAGGTTATCAAGGTATGAGGATGTCCAAGTAATCCCTATGAGGAGATGGAACATATTTCATTTCCTACTCTATCATATTCTACTTTCTACGGTTATCGGAGGGAGGATGTCCGCACGGTTCTCCCTTGGGTTTCCTAGATTTTGATTCAAAGGATTTCTATCTTTGTACTTGCATAAGCACAGTAGAAATAGAATCAAAACATAATTCTCATCGATCTAAACAACATAAACTGCAAATATAAATTCAAGAGCAGAGAATATATGTATTCAAACTAGTATATTCAACGTACACAAGCTACCCCCTAATCCTAGAATCAATGTATCTACTCCATAGATGAAAGAGAATAGACACAAGGCATTATAAAGTAAATCATTACAATGCAAAGATATTTAAGAATAAAATATAGTACTCTTGGTTGTTCTATTTGGCATTGGAGCACAGATTTCGGTCCTTGAACTGCTTCCTCTCTCCCCGTTGCGAGCCTTCGGTGCTTCTTAGGGCACCTTCTTCATGTCCTACCCGTCGAGCCTCCTCCTAGGGTTTGGGCGTGTCTTTCTATTTACAGAAGAGGAGCCAACTTTTTTTAAATCCCTGCGAAACCCTATTCATCATCAAACTAGGGTAACGCCACATGACCGTGTGAAATCCACACGACTGGCCGTGTGACACGCTGTAACTTTTGCCCTGAATTTGCTTCGGGGTTAGGCATGACTGTGTGAGATTCACATGGCCCAACTGTGTCTTCCTCTTAATCGTCATGTGAATGTCGTCTTTTGGTTCCTGAGCATGCCCATGTTTTAGGGGAACATGGCCAGAGCATGCTTTCCTTCCTTGGGCTTTCATTATGTGTCATTTTATCTCCAAAAATGTCGTCCTACACATAAAAACAACAAGAGCAGATATCCGAACTAGAAAATAGGAAATGAATGCAAAACATGAAAAAAGTTCATGAAACAAGTATGAAATGCAATGAGATGTGTGCTAAAACTACTCTTAAAATCTTATATATTTTACTCACATCAATTCTCCCAGACTTAGATCTTTGCATGTCCTCAAGCAAACCTCAGTGCCATGAAATTTAAAATCATTGTTCCATACTCAGCTTGCTAACTAGAATTATCAAGTGGTATTTTCAATCAATGTAAATAAATATGTTCTAAAAGTTCACTACGTTAGCTTTTCGTGCATGTGCTTAGAGAATTTCCCTAAGGGATACTCGTTCCACAATGAGTTAAGTCGTCATCCTATAGCTTTTCTAAGGTCTCCGACTTTTAGGCACTTACCTACCCTAAGAAAGGGTCATTCCATAGATTTAGCATGAAGTCTCAAAGGCATGCTCGGTATCGAGAGAAATTGGTAGGTGTTTCCCCAATAACCTAACTCGGTCTCAAAGGGGCACATAACAATTTTCACCCACGACAATTGTTTTTAACTCATCTTTTTTTTCTTTCTCTCTTTTTTATTATTACTATTTTTTTCATTTCTATTTTTCACGGAGCTTTGTTCCTCTCTAGCTCACTGGTATTTTAATTTTTCCAAATGGGCTTACAAAATTTGAGCATCTCCAGTAACTAAAATGCTAAATCTAGAGTCACCTATGGATTCCAAAGTACTAGACTACTGGGATGAATTGTAACTAGGTATGCAATAGATTTTCTCTTTTAGAATATTTGTCAAGTGTAAGTGAGAGATAAAAGATAACAAGTGAAAATCTAGAACATCCATCAAAGCAACCAAAAATAAAATACCACAAGATAAATGAAATTAAGCTATCTATAGAATGGAAGCAAATCGTGATGAATTTTGAAAATATTACTGAGGAAGTTTAAAGTGACAAACAACTAAGCGCTGAAAGGAAACTAAATATTGTATGCATGGACACATAAATGCAAACAAACTAAACCTAGATTTCAGGAAAGAAACTAACACTGGTAGAAAAACTTATCAAAATTTGGGGTTCCCCTAGACTTAAATGAGACTGTACCTCTAATATGGTGATCGAGGTGGGAAGTCTAGCAATCTAAGCATATCAGGCTCCTGGGAGAATCTGGTGCTCAGCCGTAGATGCCACATGTACATGTGGTCAATCTAGGAACTGGTGGATGTAGCGGCGGCTCTATGCTCCTCCTCCCTGACCCACTGTGTGTTGGTGCAGTAGGCACCTAAGTCGAACATGAATTTTGATTATAGCAAATGATACAAAGTTAAGCTCATATTGTTATCTCACGATCTAAATCGAGTGTGCAGAAAAGTGCTAACACTGGAGCTGAAGGCTAGCGACACCAGGAGGACTTCGGAGGGAGCCGAAGACCTCAGGTGGAGACCGAAAGCAAGGCTTAAAAGGTAAATGTTGAGGTAAGCTCGAGTAAGTAAAGTGAAGTGAGGTCGTGTCCTTCATATGGGGACGTTCTTAGGCGACGATCCGACCAAGACTTCCCATGGAAGGTTTATGTCGAGATCGGACGGCAAGTGGCCATCGAATTCACTTATATTTCGAGCTAACTCTTTATTGTAGTCAAAAATTCTGGCCATCAGTTCAACCGGCTAGTCAACTGCTGGACATCAGTTCAACCGGCCAATCAACTGATGAGCCATCAGTTCAACTGGCTAAGAAATCAGTTCAACTGCTGGTCAAGGATCAGCTTCGAGATGAATCAAAACTCATCCCTTTCTTCAAGGGTGAAGTGGCCATTGATGTAGGATCTTGATGTGCTCGAGGAGGGGACTTCTAGGGCTATAAAAGAAGGTCCATTCCTCCCCATTTCATCAATTAAAAAGCTTCCAAGTGTTTCCAGTATGCTATGAGTCTCCGACATTCCTACGACGAAGCTCTGTAGACACGACGACTAGGGTTTCATCTTTTCATCTACAAGTCATCGGTATAAGCTTAGTTTATTTCATTCTGTACTTTGAGTTTTTGATTGTGGTTTTATCGTAACGAGAAGAGGGGGAGTGTCCCTCTATCTCGAGTCTCTTTCGTGATTTTTGTATCCGATTAACTCCTACCTCCAATGAGGAGGAGTTCATTAGTGATTTGCCCTCCGTGCGTGATCAAGGATCACTAGGGCCTTAGAGTAGTAGACGAAGGCTACGAACCAAGTAAAAATTCATTTGTCTCTCTTGTGTTTAATTTTATTTTCGGCTGCATTTAATTGTTTTGAAACGAATTCGAATGAAAGAAAAGGTTTATCGCTATTCACCCCCCCTCTAGCGATCTGCTTCGATCCAACAATTGGTATCAGAGTCGGGGGTGCTAAGATTTGGTGAAACCACCAATCTAGCTTTCTATAGATTTTTTTTATTTATTTTCTGTTTAATTTCGAATTTTTTTATTTTCATTCATGTAGTCTTTCTTCTCCCACACTACTAATCCAAGACGCGAGTCTTGGGACATTTTCATTGGTTGTGGTTTTAGGGTTTTTTCTTTCGCTTCATTCTTTTGTTTTTTTTTTCAATGGGACATCTCGAGGGTTTTAGCACCGTCTGACTTCCGTTTTACAATGGAGATGACTTCTGTTATTGGAAGGGTCGGATGGAATGCTTTCTTAAAACCCGAATCGAGATGTGGATCATAATCCAAACGGGATTCACACTTCCGACTAACGAAGTGGGTGAATCCTTAGATTATGACCAACGGATCAATGCAACAAAAAGACAAGTCGAAGTCGACGCCAAGGCAACTCAAATCCTCCAATGCGGCTTGTCCAAGGAGGAGCTTAATCGTGTCGGCCCCTTCATCAGTGCAAAGGACCTTTGGACAAAGCTAGTAAAGCTACACGAAGGAACCGACGAAGCCAAGGTATGTAAGTGCGATCTTTTGTTTAATAAATTATATAATCTAAAAATGCAGGAACACGAAACGGCGACGCAACTTCACGCTCGCATTCAAGACATAGTCAATAACCTACATGCGATCTGGAAAAAGGTCGAAAACCACGACCTTAAAAGGTATGTTCTTAACTCATTTCCTAGGACTACTTTGTGGGCATCCATGGTTGATGCTTACAAGGTCTCCAAGGATCTTTCAAAACTTAGGTTAGATGAGTTATTTTCCAATTTCGAACTTCATGAGCAGTCTAACTCAGAACCCGAGAAGGGTATAGCACTTTTTGCAGGTTCGAGGAAGAAAACTGCGAGCAAGCCACCTCCGAAGGAAGAAGAAGATGAGTCTGATTCGGAGGTCGACCCGGAAATGGAGGCCGAACTAGTCAACCTAGTTTGAAGGATAGTCAAGGGCCGAAAGCGAACCGTCACTCGACCCAACGAAGGTAAGCCTAAAAGTTCTAATATTAGATGTTACGAATGCAATAGGTTTGGACACATCAAGTCCGAATGCCCAAAACTCAAGAGAAAAGCACCAAAACACAAAAAGGCACTTAACGCTACATGGGAAGAAGTGTCCGAGGGAGAAGACGATGATCGCATCCTCATGGATAAATCGGTGGAATCGGAGATGGAGTTGGAACCGAAACATGAATCGAAAACCGAAGACGAGTAGGACGGCAAAGCACTATTCAAGACAAGCCACAGATACACATCCGGTTCAAAAGATACACTCAAGGTAAGTCGATCCCTTATTAGTACGCTTTATAGTGCAATTAAGTTCTTAACTAGGAAATTAGCTAAGTCCGAGTCTAAGGTCGAGACCTTGGTTGAGGAAGTTAAACTCCTCAAACACGAGGTCTCCCTAACCTCTTCGACTAGTCGAGTTCGAGAGGAGGACTCAACTTGGGTTGAAAAGCTCGAAGTTGAGAACTCACTCTTGAAGAGTCAAGTCGAAGATCTTAGGAACACGTTGGAAAGGTTCACTTTAGGATCCAAAGGACTTGACCTCCTACTTGGATCGCAAAGGGCCATGTACAACAAGGTCAAGCTAGGGTTTAGTTCAAATACGACCAACAAGTCGTATATATCAATTGTAAGTCGACATAAAAAATGTGTCCAAGCATGGGTCCCTAAGACCGCCTTGATTTCAAACTTAGGATCGAACCAGTACTGGGCTCCCAAGGACCAAATCCACTATGTGGAGAGACTGAACCGATTCAACGGTCCAGGGGGAGCTAGTACGAAACTTGTTTGTATTTTAACTTAGAAATTGCATGCTTAGGTTCTTTATTTAGTTTGATTTTTCTTTTTTAGAATGGCTAGATAGGACTATAACTCGTCAATACTTGATAACATAGTACCAGGACGCGGCGAGATGATAGTATGCTAGGAAAGAGGAGTCTTGTGTATTCGGGCTAGATAAGACGTATCTAGTTCGGTGCATTTGATCGAGCGGAACTAGCTGAAGCTACCTCGCCATATCCTAGACTAGTTTGACCATGAAGTGATCTTAGGTAAGTCAAGTCTCTATTTTCTTAAAAATGGCTTTGTCTAAGGAAGTGGTCATTGTTCCGATCAAAGAAGGCCTTTGTGCCTCGCCACGACCTGGAAGCCATGATCTTGAAAAAGTGACTTGATGAGCCTAAGGTCAAATCCGAATCTAATGCAAGGTTGACAAGTGTTCAAATCATTAAATTTAAATCAAGTAAAATTGGAAGTCATCTCACAAGAACATATAAAGTTAACATGTTTGATCATGTAGACATGGGTGAGATGATTTAGGTTAATAAACTTCAACCAATCTTTAATAAATCCAATATCCAATCCAACTACCTTGCGTGTAGGATCAATGGATGTTGGACAGTGGTTGCTCCCAACACATGACCGGGGATCAACTCAAGTTTTCGAAGTTTCGATTCAAACGACAAGGATCGGTAGCCTTCGAAAACAACGACAAGCTCAAAATCATCGGGTCAGGTGATATTGAGCTCAACTCTAACTTTATTATTCAAAATGTCTTATTGGTAGAAAATTTTCAATATAATTTACTTAGTGTAAGTCAATTGTGTGATATTAACTATAAGGTCATATTTCTAGAAAATGAATGCGTAATTAATACAAATGAAAATTCCAAAACAATTCTTAAGGGAACCAGAAATAACAATATTTACACTATTAATCTAACTAACTCCTCAATCAAGTATCTTATGACACGGCAAGAGGAATCATGGTTGTGGCACCGACGACTCGGTCACTCACACCCAAGACTCATCCACAAGATGAGTCAGAGTGACTTAGTCAGAGGTTTTCCTAACCTCAATAACTTAATCAATAAAATATGTAATGCTTGTCAACAAGGTAAACAATCTAGAACACAACATCAACTAACTAATCAAGAACGAACCAAAAGTGTTCTTGAGCTCCTGCACATGGATCTATTTGATTCACACGGAGCTAAGTCACTTAATGGGAGTAAATTCTGCTTAGTCATAATTGATGACTATTCTAGATTTACTTGGGTTAGGTTCATCAAGCACAAAAGTGATACTCTAGATCAATTAATTAACCTATTTAAGTTAGTAGAAAATCAACAAAACCTTAAAATCAAAAGACTTGGGACTGATCATGGTGGTGAATTCGAGAACCACAAGTTTACAGAATTTTGTAACCTAAATGGATACCACCATGAGTTCTCTTTCTCTAGAACCCCACAATAAAATGGCCTAGTAGAACATAAAAATAGAACCTAACAAGAAGTCACTAGTACAATATTAAACGAGTATAACCTACCTGATAGGTTTTGGACAGAAGCCGTGAGTACGACATGCTATGTCCAAAATAGGATCCTCATGGTAAAGAGACACCTTAAGACCTCATATGAGATTTATCACGATAAAAAACCTAACATCAAGTACTTTAGGGTATTTGGGTGTAAGGTACATATCCTAAACACTAAGGATTACCTAGGGAAATTTACATCCAAAACCTCGACCGAGATCTTTTGAGGATACTCGACTACAAGTAGAGCTTATAGAGTATATAATCATGACACCCTTAGAGTCGAGGAGACTATCAATGTAGTATTTGATGAAAGACACGAACCTACAAAACCCCTGGCAACCCCAATTAGCGAGCTGATTCATACCAGACCTAACTCCGATCCGGAGATCAAGTTTAGTATTAATCCTAACCTAAGTCAATCAAGTCAGTCTATCGACCAAGTGGTAGAAGACCCAAACCAAACTAGGACTCAAACGAGTCATCCTATTGACCAAGTGGTAGACTCAAACCCAAATCAAACTAGGACTCAAACAAATCATCCTATCGACCAAGTGATAGGTGATCCAAGTCTAGGAGTTTGAACTAGAGCCTCATACAGAAACCTTAGTCAAATCTCTTTGATTTCCAAAATTGAACCCAAAACTATTGACCAAGCTCTTCTTGATCCCGATTGGATTATTGCAATGCAAGAAGAGCTGTCTCAATTCACTAGGAACGAAGTATGGGAATTAGTACCACCACCTAAAGATAAAACAATCATTGGAACAAGGTGGGTGTTTAGGAATAAACTTGATAATAAAGGTGAAGTAGTTAGAAATAAAGCTAGACTAGTCGCAAAAGGGTTTAGTCAAGTCGAAGGTTTAGATTACGACGAGACCTATGCCCCAGTAGCTAGATTAGAGTCCATTTAAATATTATTAGCATATGTTGAACATCAAGGATTTAAGTTGTTTCAAATGGATGTGAAGTCAGCATTCTTGAATGGATATATTAAAGAAGAGATTTATGTTAGTCAACCCCCTGGTTTCAAAAGTTTAGATAAACCCGACCATGTCCTTAGGTTAAAGAAAGCCCTCTATGGACTTAAACAAGCTCCTCGAGCTTGGTACGAAAGACTCTCGGTTTATCTTAAGTCAAAAGGGTTTAACCAAGGTGTAGTTGACCCAACTCTTTTCGTAAAAACCGTAGGTAAAGACATATTCATAGCCCAAATCTACGTAGATGATATTATTTTCGGAACCACCAACTCGATCCTACGGAATGAATTCATTTCACTTATGGAAAGTGAATTTGAAATGAATTTAGTAGGTGAGTTAAGTTTCTTCTTAGGTCTACAAATTAAACAAACTAAAGATGGAATATACCTACATCAACGCAAATATACTAGGGAATTAATTAAACGCTTTGAAATGCAAGACGCTAAAATTATTAATACCCCAATGGCAACTAATGTGAATATAGAAGAAGATGTAATCGAAAATTCAATTGATTTAAAATACTATAGGAGCATAATAGGGAGTCTTCTTTACTTAACTGTGAGCCGACCTGATATCCTATTTGCAGTAAGTATGTGTGCAAGGTTCCAAACTTGTACCAAGGAGTCTCACTTAACTCTAGTCAAGTGTATCCTTATATATCTAAAGGGTACACTTAATGTCGGTATTTGGTACCCTAGATCTACCGAGTTCGAACTAACTGGCTACTCCGATTCGGACTATGCTGGTAGTAAGCTCGATAGAAAGAGTACAAGTGGTTGTTGTCAACTTCTCGGCTCGAGTCTAGTAAGTTAGTGTAGTAGGAAGCAACACTGTGTTGTCTTATCTACCACCGAAGCCGAATACATCGCGATGGGTGAGTGTGTCACTCAGCTTCTTTGGATGAAGCACACTCTCCGCGACTTTAAGTTAGACTTTACAAATACTAAACTCCACGTAGATAACATTAGCTCAATTAACCTAACTAAGAATCCAATATGTCACTCTAGGACCAAACATATAGAGGTCAAACACCATTTCATTCGAGAATATGTGGCCAACGGAGCCATACAACTCGAATATGTCGAATCGAAGTCCAACTTGGCAGACCTATTTACTAAACCCCTACCTGAAGCCGAATTCAATCTACTAAGACGAAAATTGGGCATGTGCGTAGTAGAATAGGAGGTTACAAATTATATCTTCTTATTACTATTTTTTTTGTTACTTTACATGCTCATGGAACTAGCTTAGGACATACCTTAGATATCATGCACTTATAGATTTAAGGAGCCAATGCATCTCACAACACATAGGACTAATGTGTTTGTGTACTTAGCCACATAGATGGGCGTGAGATGTTAGGACCTTACTCCTGGTTCCAAATGTAGGGCTAGTGCATCGCCATGAACCACAGAGTATAATCATATATATTAACCAACTCTGACCAGGACTTGTTGATTCTTTATATCAATCAAGTCAAATAAGAGTTAAACATTATATAGATGAGCTTATTTTTAGTATATTATTTTCAAAATAATATGGAACATGCTTGAACTTGAAAACTTAAACTTAATACCTATAGTTTCTTCTTTTTCAAACCTCCCCCCCTCACTCTTTTCGATATATGGCAAAAGGGGGAGAAAAAGGCCAAAGAAAGTTAAGGGATCATTTTTTTTTATAACTTAACTTAAGACTTCATACTTATTCTTATGGCCAAAAGTCAAGTAAATGTTTTCTTTTACTTAACTTTAATTTTTGCAAATTTATTTAAACTTAATTGTTTTAAAAAGGGAGAAAGGGCCAACTTAAGTTTTTTTTACCAAGGCCAACTTTAAGTAATTGTTAATTACTTAAAGTCTTCCTAAAATAGCAAACATCAAGGGGGAGGATTGAGATCTTCTTTCAAGACTCACCCTCGGTCAAGGGGGAGGTTTCCTCAAGGGGGAGACTTGGAAGAAAAACTTTACTACTCCTACTTAATCTTTATTATTTTTGATTCTCATGCATATTATTACTCTTCATGATATTATTTTCTTAACTTTGTATGTGGGTTTGCCATAGATCGAAAAGGGAGAGATTGTTGGTGCAGTAGGCACCTAAGTCGAACCTGAGTTTTGATTATAGCAAACGATACAAAGTTAAACTCATATTGTTATCTCACGATCTAAATCGAGTGTGCAGAAAAGTGCTAACGCTGGAGTTGAAGGCTAACGACACCGGGAGGACTTCGAAGGGAGTCGAAGACCTCAGGTGGAGACCGAAAGCAAGGCTTTAAAGGTAAATGTTGAGGTAAGCTCGAGTGAGTAAAGTGAAGTGAGGTCGTGTCCTTCGTATGGGGACGTTCTTAGGCGACGATCCGACCAATACTTCCCATGGAAGGTTTATGTCGAGATCGGACGGCAAGTGGCCGTCGAATTCACTTATATTTCGAGCTAACTCTTTATTGTAGTCAAAAATTTTGGCCATCAGTTCAACCGGCCAGTCAACTGCTGGACACCAATTCAACCGGCTAGTCAACTGCTGAGCCATCAGTTCAATCGACCAAGAAATTAGTTCAACCGCTGGTCAAGGATCAGCTTCGAGATGAGTCAAAACTCATCCCTTTCTTCAAGGGTGAGGTGGTTATTGATGTAGGATCTTGATGTGCTCGAGGAGGGGACTTCTAGGGCTATAAAAGAAGGTCCATTCCTCCCCATTTCATCAATTAAAAAGCTTCCAAGTGCTTTCGGTACGCTATGAGTCTCCGACATTCCTACGACGAAGCTCTGCAGACATGACGACTAGGATTTCATCTTTTCATCTACAAGTCGTCGGTATAAGCTTAGTTTATTTCATTCTGTACTTTGAGTTATTTATTGTGGTTTTATCATAACGAGAAGAGGGGGAGTGTCCCTCTATCTCGAGTCTCTTTCGTGATTTTTGTATCCGATTAACTTCTACCTCCAACGAGGAGTTCATTAGTGATTTGCCCTCCGTGCGTGATCAAGGATCACTAGGGCCTTGGAGTAGTAGCTGAAGGCTACGAACCAAGTAAAAATTCATTTGTCTCTCTTGTGTTTAATTTTATTTTCCACTGCATTTAATTGTTTTGAAACGAATTCAAATGAAAGAAAAGGTTTATCGCTATTCACCCCCCCTCTAGCTATCCGCTTCGATCCAACACTGTGATCGTGTATCGCGCATGTGCTACCGAACCTCTTGGCGGTAGGCATCCTCCTCCTAAAATTAGGCTTGGGCCTCACCGTAGAACTCCTCGGCCCACTGGAAATGCTCTCGGAGGCCTTGAAACTCTGCCTGCATGTAGGTGTTGTGCTCCTCCCATTCCTACCCCCTATGTCTGCTGCTCGACGTAAATATCATCGAGGCACAATCGAAACTCGGAGAAGTCATAAGCTGACGTACCTGCATCCTGCTCAAAAGTAAAAAAGGAGGTGCAGGTGTAGGCTCACGGCGTGGACTCGGGGGGCTCCTATACATGGGTGGATCTACAGGTGAGTGATGGGTAGGAGGTGAGAGGGGTGCATGAGCGGAAGGCTCGGTATGTGGTGGGGACTCCACTATGAGATCCAACCGCCAGTTGGCACGGTTGGTGATGGTGGTACGATCGGTGTCGGGGAGCCTAAGGGGTCCAAAGTTCTTCCTCACAAAACAAAAATAGTGCCCCTCTCTAACTATCATTTTCATAGCCATGCACACCCCTAAATCTACACTAGAGCTCCCTTCGATCTTATCCAACTCTGTGCAATCGTACCTCATCTTATTGCAAATGTGAGTGATTAATCCCCCTAAAAGAATCTCTCCCCTGACCGCCTTGCTCATCTTCACTAGATGCCTAATGAAATGGGACCCTACATCAATGGTTCTTCTCTCTTGTAGCATGTTCCATAAGCAAATAAGCTCACTCATCCTCACTACTCCATCCCTCTCCCCTCTCCCAAAAAATAGTAGTCACCATAACTCGGTGAATATACCAGAAAATAGGGTTTTGGAGGCGCAAGGATTTTGCCCTAGAAGGGGCATACACATTCTCCCTCGTCAATTCAAACCAAAAGGTCCGTGCATTAAACTCAATAGGGGTCCTTCTCTCTCCCCCACTAGGCAATCCAAAACATAGATTCCATTGGTGCAAGGTACATTCATGTTCAAAGTTAAATAGCCTAAAAGTGATCTTACCCTCTTCACTATCTCTACCCGTCAAGATTTCCGCATCCACCGAGCCCAAAAACTCCAAGACTATCCTAGGGTAGGTTGGACATCTAATTCCCATTATCTCTCCCCCAAGCCATTTTTGCAAAGAGGCCTTGCACATCCCCAAGCAAACCTAGGGTTTCTAAAAGATCTACATCCAAATACCTAGTAGTGGGGATTTTTTGATTGGAAATTGTATTAAATCTATCCCTATGCTCTTCATTACGAAACATAATTCTTGGAGGAGCATTACCATCCTCCAAAGCTTGTGGGGCGCTTCTTCTCCTTGACCTTGGCTCTAAAGAAGTGGATCTTGCTGCACAATGCTTTGTCCTCCTCATCCTTGCTTCTTGAGAGCTTCTTGGAGGTTGGAGAGGGTTCTTAGAGGTTGGAGAAGAGCATTTTGCATGGGCTAGGGCAGAATGTTTAAGTCGCACGGCTAATTTAAAGCAAACCACACGAATTTTTCCTTTTTAAAGGGACGTAACACAGCCGTGTGAAATTCACACGACCGACCATGTGCGACTCTGATCTAGGTGCTTGGAAAAAGTTCG
Source organism: Wurfbainia villosa (assembly GCA_025175895.1). NCBI lineage: Eukaryota > Viridiplantae > Streptophyta > Magnoliopsida > Zingiberales > Zingiberaceae > Wurfbainia > Wurfbainia villosa. The sequence continues at coordinate 87,455,528 of CM046004.1, forward strand.
GGATTTGGTATGGACATTTGAAATTCACACAACCAGTCATGTGCGTCTCTGGATTTCTCCTGGAGTGAAACACAGTCCAAGACTTTCAACACGCCCTATCATGTGCTCTTCTGATCATTGGGCACGGTCACCTGTGCTTCTTTCTGAGGTCCAAAAAGGTATCTCCTTTCTACCTAGCAAGTTCTATCTAACCCTAAAACACTTGTGAAACTTCCAATGGCCAAAAATTAAAATCTAACCTATATACATGAATGACTAAAAAAATCAAGAAAACTACACTTGGGTTTCCTCCCAAGAAGCGCTCGTTTAAGGTCTTTAGCTTGACCATACTCCTTTGCTTCAGCTCAGCTCAGGTGGTTCCATGAACCTTCATCCATCTGTTTCAGAATCTCTATCTTCCAATGGGGTCTTTTCTATCCAGTAGGAAGTATACCCATCTGAGAATGGAGCATTATACCCTGATAAGTTAAATATGATAATCTCGCCATCCACTTCCAAGGAGACTTTGTGCTCCTTCACGTTTATGCATGCTCCTGCAGTTGCCAAGAAGGGTCTCCCTAAGATGATTGGGTTCTAAGAGTTTTGTCCTGTGTCCAATATGATGAAGTCAGTGGGTATCACAAAGCTTTCTATTATGACAAGTATGTCTACTAGCATGCCAACTGGTTCCTTGACTGAGTTGTCCGCCATACGAATAGCCAGGCCAGCCGGTTATAACCCACTCAGTCCTATCTCCCAATAGATCACGTAGGGCATAATGTTAATGGACGATCCTAGGTCACATAATACTTCATTGATGCTCTCCTCATAGATCATTCGGGGTAAGACAAAATCACCAGGGTCCTCAAGCTTTGGTGGAATCTTATCTTCAATGTCTGCTTGGTTTGGCAAAGTTGAAATCATGGCTACGCACCCCTTAGTGACTTTATTTTTCTAACCTACTACTTCACTATACGCTCCCTCTCCCTTAACCGAGTTTTGCTCGGATGGTAGGTGAGAGTTGTCTATGGTTTGTGATACGCTCTTGGCTTTTTGGGCCACCTGTGTTTCTAGCATCTTAGTGTGACTTGTGAGCCCATCAACAAAGGCCTTCAACTCCCTCAGTGCCTCTTCGGCTCTTTAATGTTGGCGTTGAAATTCTTCATTAGCCTTCGTTTGGGTAGCAATGAAGCCTTCAATCATTGACTCAAGTCTAGATTTAGCCGGTTGTTGCTGTCGGCTACCCTGCTGCCTATATCCTCCCGATTGTTGAAAATTTCCCGAATTATTATTATAGTAAAAGTTTGGGTGGTTTCTCCATCCGAGATTGTATGTGCTCGAATATGGGTTGTTAGGCCTCTGATTGTACTCGCCGATCGCATTGACATACTCAACCTGCTCCTCAGAGCTGCTCTATCCTCCGTAGCATTCCTCCTGATATGTTGCTACTCCCTCTCCAAAGGAATTGACAGCACATATAGAAGCAGGGGTTAGGGAGTCAAACCGACTACTTAGTGCGTCCATTCTCGCTGCTTGATGCACGCAAACGCAATCTCAAATCTCATAACGGATACCGTTGAGGACTCGAAGTGCGTGCTCGCGCTCAACGCCCATAAGTGCATGGGTGTCGTCAAGTAATAATATAGATTATCGATCCCACATGGACTGAGATTCGAGTACTGATCTATTCAGTGGACGTTGTTGTTCAGAATTCAGTTCTAATGGTTGTGCTTAGGAGGTCGTCAGTCATCCAAACTCAGTATGGTGTCATATGGAGGAAGAGAAGGGTTGCTATGAGTCTTTAGATGGTATTCTAGGATTTCGGTTTCGTTTGTGTGGCGTAGAACACGTTGTCAATTGAGTTTTGTCTAGGTTTCTAACTACGGTTTTGTGGAAAGGACATCATACACTCCCCTAATGAGCCTTCGCATCTATCAGAAGCTACCTCTGCCATACCAGGTCGACCCCTAGCTTTAGGATAGGATAGTCGGTACGAGGATGCTGAATCGATCCCTGCGACAAGTCAGAAATGGGGCATGTTTCCTACTCTATCGCATCCTTCTACCCATAGTTACTGGCGATGAGGCCAACCCCTAGGTTCCTCCGTAATTCGCTTAAATCTTTGATACGAGGGATGTCACCTCTCATATCGGCTAAGCACAGTGATTAGAAAACCAAAACAATAGCTATAGATCTAAACCAAATGCCAATTGCAAATATAAATTCAAGAATGAAAAGATATTTGAATCAACATGTTCTAACTCAACACAAACTACTCCCTAGTCCTAGAATCAAAAAATCTACTCCATGAATATGAGAAAAGAAACACAAGGCATTGTCGAATTCGTATATACAAGATAAAGCATGGAAAGAATATAGATTACAATGTGATGGTGCTCTTCTCCTTGGCATTGAGGTGCAGAATTTGGATCTCGAACGGCTTCCTTCCTCCTAGTTGTGAGTTTCTGGTGCTTTTTAGGGCACTGGTGTGTCGTCTCGGCCATCGAGCCTTCCTCCTAGGGTTTGGGCGTAGCTTCCTTTATATAGACATGAGGCTGGATCTTCCTGAAATCCGGAAAAAACCCTAGTCATGTCAAAACAACTTGTCACCACACTGCCATGTGTCATGCTGTGGTGGCCAATCTCGAGACTTGGACACGACCGTGTGTAGCCACACGCCCTGGTCTTGTCCCCTTTTGTGTCAAGCTGCCAAATGCCTTTCTTTCGCTCCAAAAGTACGTTGTTTTCTCTATGAAATGCTATCCTACATGCAAAAGAACAAAGAGAAGATCTCCGAACTAGAAAATAGGAAATGCATACAAAACAAAGTAAAATATACATGAAACAAACATGAAATGCAATGAGATGTGAGCGAAAACTACTCCTAAAACTCTATATGTTTTGTTCAAATCAATTCCTCCCCTAGACTTAAATCTTTGCTTGTCCTCAAGCAAACCTTAGTGCCAATAAATTTCAAAAAGTATTGTTCCATACTTAGCATGTTAACTAGATTTATCAAGTGGTATTTTCAATCAAAGCAAAATATATGTGTTCTAAAAATTCACTAAGTTAGATCCTCGTGCACATGCCAAGCGAATTTTCTTAGGGGATACTCATTCCATGGTAAGTTAAGTCATCATCTTATAGCTTTCCTAAGGTCTCCGGCTCTTAGGCACTTACCTGCCCAAAGCGAGGGTCGTTCCCTAGATCTAGCACAAAGTCTCAAAGGCGTGCTCGGTATTGAGAGAAATTGGTAGGTGTTTTCCCATTAACCTAACTCGGTCTCAAAGGTGCACCTAACCATTTCCACCCACGACAACTATTTTTTTATCCCCTACAATCTTTTTTTTTCTTTTATATTTCATTTTTTTCTCTTGGGATTTTGATTTTTTCGAATGGGCTTCCACAATCCGAGCATCTCCAGTAACTAAAATGTTAAATCTAGAGTCATCTATGGATTCCAAAGTACTAGACTACTAAGATGAATCATAACTAGGTACGTACTAGATTTTCCTTTTCAGAATGTTCATCATGTGTAGGTGTAAAAATAAAAGCTAACTAGTGTAAGTCTAGAACATTCATTAGAAAATAAAATACCACGAGGTAAATGAAGCTAACCTACCCATGGAAACAATTCGTGAAGAAAACATTAAAAATACTACTGAGACAACTTATAGATATCAAAAACTAAGTGCTAAAAGAAACTAAACAACCTATGCATGAACAATTGAATGCTAACTAAAATGCAAATATCAGGAAAGAAACTATTGCTAGAAACAAAATAAATCAAAACTTGGGGTCCCCCCCAAACATAAGCAAAGCATACCTCTAATATGGTGGACGAGGTGGAAAGTCTGGTAGCCTCAGCATCTCAGGATCCTGGTAGAATCTGGTGCTCAGCCGCTGATGCCACATGTACATGTGGTCGATTTGAGAGTTGATGGATGCAGCGACTACTCTGTGCTCCTCCTCCCTGACCCACTGTGCCTGCTGGGCATGCATGTGCTGTCTAACTTCCCGATGGTAGGTAGTCTCCTCCTGGAAGTATATACAAGCCTCGTCGTAGAACTCCTCGACCCGCTGAAAGAGCTCCCATAAGCCATGAAACTCTGCCTGCGTGTAAGCGCTCTGCTCCTCCCATCGCTGCCTCTACGTTTGCTTCTTGGCATATATTCCTCAAGGCACGATCAGAACTCAGAGAAATCATAGGTGGATGTACCTGCATCCTACTCAAAAGTAGAAAAAGGTGGTGGTGCAGGTGCAGGCTCATGTTGACGTGGACTAGGTGGGCTCCTATACATGTGTGGACTGGAGTGAGAGTGATGAATAGGGGTGAAATGCACTGTGCGACACCCTTTATCCCTTGCACAAAATGGTCGTGTGAAAACACACAGCCAAGCTGTGTGCGCTGCTGGAATGTGGGGCACGACGGTGTTAAAACACACAGCCAGGTCGTGTGCTCCCCGTTTCTCTCTCACAATGCACAACGATCTGAATTCTCCTTACACACTCAGTCATGTAGGTTCAAAATGATATTTGTTTCTACCTAGCAAGTCCTTTCTAGTCCTAATTCATGTTAAAAAATGCTAAACGAATGGAAATCAAAGTTTCAATTAACCAAATGAAAGCAATAAAATAAAAAGAACACATAAAAACTAAACTTGGGTTGCCTCCCAAGAAGCGCTTTGTTTAAGGTCTTTTAGCTCGACCTTATTCCTACATTTCATTTGATGTGTTTGAATCTTGCTCGTGGGGGAGCAAGATATTTGCTCACCTTATGCCTCTTCCCTTGGGGTCCCTTATCACCATATTTCTTAAATCTTGCTTGTGGAGGGGCAAGATATTTATCAGCTGCCTTCCTTGGTTCGAGAGTGAACATGCTTATCTTTAAAGAATCATCAGAAGTTTGATCATAATATTCTATTTCATCTATATGTTGTGAATAATGTAACTCACCACAAACATCCTTAATAAAATATTGATTAGTATATTCTATTAGGCCGAATGAAATTTTATCATCACAAATCATTAGATGGGCTTCGTTATTGGTAACTAAAGTTTTGGTGAGGGTTAAGGCAAGCTCTTTTAGATCCTTGAGGTTAGGAGGTGTTTTGATTGAAGCAATGCACTCCTCGATTAAAGTATCAATTATATAATCCTCAAGTTCTCCTTCTAGTGGTGATTGAATGGATTGTCCTGTTCTAAATCGACCGATCTGCGGCTATCTAAATCTCTAGTTTCTTTTGTCAGCTAGCAATGTCATTCACAGATGACCTTAATTCTTCAATCATTGTTTCTGTCTACGAATGATGTTGCTAAAATTCAGCATTCACCTCTTGTTGCGTCTGAATAAACCTTTCAATCATCTGCTCTAGTCGAGATTTAGGCAGACAATATTGAGGGTTTAAGTAGCCAGGGTCATAACTATATGAATAGGAATCATCTTGTGGCCACTGGTTGTAATCATAGGTGATATCTTCTTGTTCAAATTGTGAAGATTCAAATATATCTGGACAATCATTAATCTTATGCCATGTTTCACCACAATGCTTACAATAAATATTACCAAAACTCACAGTATTAAATTGACCATAATCATGAGTAAAAGCATGCATTGTTATATGCAGGAAATTATAAATAAAGAAAGAGAAACATAATGAACAAAATTGAAATAAAATAAAATAAAATAAAACAAGGAAAGTAAATCTAGCCTAGGTCTGATCCAACTATCCACCTCTTGATTCGATATCGAATCAATAAGTCCCTGGAAACGATACCAAAATCTTTATGCACGCGAACGCGACCTCAAATCTTATGATGGATATCATCAAGGACTCGAAGTGTGCACTCACGCTCAATGCCCACAAGTGCACAGGTGTCGTCAAGTAATAATATAGATTATCGATCCCACAGGGACTGAGATTCGAGTACCGATCTATTCAGTGGACATTGTTGTTCGGAATTCAGTTCTAATGGTTGTGCTTAGAAGGTCGTCAGTGGTCCGAACTCAATACGGTGTCACACGGAGGAAGAGAAGGGTTATTATGAGTCTTTAGATGGGATTCTAGGATTTCGATTTCGTTTGTGTGTCATAGAATACGTTGTCAATTGAGTTTTGTCTAGGTTTCTAACTACAGTTTTGTGGAAAGGACATCATACACTCCCCCGATGAGCCTTCGCATCTATCGGAAGCTACCTCTACCATACCAGGTCGACCCATGGCTTTAGGACGGGATAGTTGGTACGAGGATGCCGAATTGATCCTTGCGACGAGTCAGAAACGGGGTGTGTTTCCTACTCTATCGCATCCTTCTACCCATAATTATCGACAATGAGGCCAACCCCTAGGTTCCTCCTTAATTCTCCTAAATCTTTGATACGAGTGTTGTCACCCCTTTTATCGGATAAGCATAGTGACTAGAAAACCAAAACAATAGCTATAGATCTAAACCAAATGCCAATTGCAAATATAAATTCAAGAACGAAAAGATATTTGAACCAACATGTTCTAACTAAACAAAAACTACTCCCTAGTTCTAGAATTAGAGAATCTACTCCATGAATATGATAAAAGAAACACAAGGCATTGTCGAATTCATATATACAAGATAAAGCATGGAAAGAATATAGATTACAATGCGATGGTGATCTTCTCCTTGGTGTTGAGGTGCAGAATTTGGATCTCGAGTAGCTTCTTTCCTCCCCATTGCGAGTTTCTAGTGCTTTTTAGGGAACCGGCAGTTCACCATCGGCCTCCCTAGGTTGTCAGAGCTTCCTTTATATGTACATATAGTGATCTTAGCAATACGTAACTGAACGAAGTTCGTGTCAAAACAACTTACCTCCACATGGTCAGGCCATGTGCCATTCTATGGTGGCCAATCTCGAGCCTTGGACACGGCCATGTGTAGCCACACACCCTGGTCGTGTCCCCTTCTGTGTCCAACTGCCAAATGTCTTTCTTTCACTTCAAAAATATGTTGTTTTTCCTATGAAATGCTATCCTACATGTAAAAGTACAAAGAGTAGATCTCCGAATCAGAAAATAGGAAATGCATGCAAAACAAAGTAAAAATATGCATGAAACAAACATGAAATGCAATGAGATGTGAGTGAAAACTACTCCTAAAACTCTATATGTTTTTCTCACATTACTGCTAGATGATAGATGGAGTTAACAACATATCTACTGACTGCAGGTGTTGGGTGACCATGCTCGGAAGCCCATTAGTGGTGGTTCCGGGCCACCTCCTCGATCAACTCTTCAGCTTCCTCGATGGTCTTGTTAATTAATGCTCCTCCTAAAGCAGAATCGAGGGAAACCTTCATGGCATATGTGATCCCATTATAGAATATATGGATTACCAGCCACCTCTCGAGACCGTTATGGGGGAATTGGTAGAGTAGCCCTTTGTAGCAATCCCAAGCTTCAAAAAGGGACTCTCCTTCCTTCTGGTAGAAGTTAGTAATCAAGTGGCATGTATGAGCAGTCTTACTTGGTGGGAAGAATTTATTCATGAATTGCTACTCACACTGCTCCCATGTTGTGATGCTTCCTGAAGGAAGGGAGTGTAGCCACATCTTCGCCTTGTCTCACAGTGAGAATGGGAAGAGGCTCAAATAGATCGCATCAGTGGGCACCCCATTAAATTTCAAGGTTGAGCATATCTCTAAGAATGTCTCTTGGTGCCGGTTTGGGTCTTCAGTTGTAGCTCCTCCGAATTGGCTCTGCTAGACCATGTGTATGAGTGCAGGTTTTAATTCAAAATTATTAGCTGTGATTGACGATTCAGCTATACTCAGCCAATACCCTCTAGCACTGGGGGTTGCATAATCCCGCAGATGTCTGCTACCTATGTTCGCCAAAGGGGCGTCTTGCTCCTCCATACTTCTTTGTTTAGCCCTCCTTCGATGGTAGGTTCTTTCTATTTCTAGGTCAATTAGAAGAAAATTTTCCGATCCTAAGCATCTATGCATACGATGAACCAAGCTTAGCAATCGGGAGTATATATACTACTTATTAAAAGGAAATCGAATAACTTAAAGTACTGAGCCAAATGAAGAGAACCTAAAAATTGAACTAAAGCAAGATATAATATGACTACTAGAATTAATCTAAACTGAATATGAATAGCAAAAATTCAAAATTGAATAAAATGAAATAAAATAAAATAAGAAAACAAATCTAGCTTAGGTCCGATCCAAACTATCCACTTTCGATTCGACATCGAATCAACAGTCCCCAGCAACGGCACCAAAAACTTGATGCATGCGAGCACGACCTCGAATCTCCGACGAGGATCGCCAAGGATCGACGCGTGCGCTCACACTCAATGCCCGCAAGTGCACGAATGTTGTCAAGTAATAAAAGATGTATCAATCCCACATAGACTGAGATTCGAATACCTTTTTTCCAGTGGATGTCATTGTTTGGATTGAATCTTCTAAGAGTAAGGTGTTTAAGGTTGACAATAGTCCTGGCTCAATTACGGTATCACTCGGAGAAAGAGAAGACGGTCTCAGGTTCCTAAAAGGATTCTAGGACTTCAATTTCACTTGTGCATTGTTGAATATATTATCAACTTAATGCCTTAAGGATCTCTAATTATGATCTTGCGGGAGGATCATCATGTAATTGTCTGATGAACTTTTGCTTCTATCGAGAACTACCTATTCCTAACCAAGTTTCCCTTTTGGATCATCAGAGCTCAGGGGGTTGATACCGTTGGGAGCCCTCTGTCACTAAGGTCCATCAACCCTTCTATAGTTAATGTTACCTACTTTGGGCCTTCTGCTAAGATAGGTTATCAAGGTACGATGATGTCCAAGTAATCCCTATGAGGAGACGGAACGTATTTCATTTCCTACTCTATCATATTCTACTTTCTACGGTTATCAGAGGGTGGATGTCCGCACGGTTCCCCCTTGGTTCTCCTAGATTTTGATACAAAGGTTTTCTATCTTTGTACTGACATAAGCACAGTAGAAATAGAATCAAAATATAATTCTCATCGATCTAAACAACATAAACTACAAATATAAATTCAAGAGAAGAGAATATATGTATTCAAACTAGCATATCCAACGTACACAAGCTACTCCGTAATTCTAGAATCAATGTATCTACTTCATAGATGAAAGAGAACAGACACAAGGCATCATAAAGTGAATTATTACAATGCAAAGATATTTAAGAATAAAATGCAGTACTCTTGGTCGTTCTATTTGGCGTTGGAGCACAGATTCCAATCCTTGAACCGCTTCCTCTCTCCCCATTGTGAGCCTCCGGTGCTTCTTAGGGCACCTTCTTCACGTCCTAGCCATCAGGCCTTCCCCTAGGGTTTGGGCTTGCCTTCCTTTTTATAGAAGAGGAGTCGACTTTCTTTAAATCCCTGTGAAACCCTATTCGGCGTCAAACTGGGGTAACGCCACACTGTCTTGTAGAATCCACACGGTTGGTCGTGTGGTATGCTGTAACTTCTACCCTGAATCTGCTTCGGGGTTAGGCATGACCGTGTGAGATTCACACGACGTAGCCATGTCTTCCTCTGAATCGTCATGTAAACATCGTCTTTTGGGTCCCGAGCATGCCCGTGTTTTGGGGGAACACAACCAGAGCATGCTTGCCATCCTTGGCCTTCCATTATGTGTCATTTTATCTCCAAAAACATCGTCCTACACATAAAAACAACAAGAGAAGATCTCCGAACTAGAAAATAAAAAATTAATGCAAAACATGGAAAAAGTGCATGAAACAAATATGAAATGCAATGAGATATGTGCTAAAACTACTCCTGAAACCCTATATGTTTTGCACACATCAAGGGTCCTGTCATGTATCTAAAACAATGAAGTCCGTAGGTTTTTAGAAATTTTCTATAACCACCAGTACATTTTCCAAAATGTCAACTAGTTCCCTAATTGTGTCATCTACCACTCGAAGAACCATATTGGTTGCCTTTACCCCATTCAACCCCATTTCCTTATAAAATACGTAGGGCATCATGTTGACGGATGACCCTAGGTCACATAATGCTTCGTCAAAATCTTTCCCATATATCATATAGGGTATGATGAAATCACCTAGGTCAATGAGCTTGGGTGGTGCCTTATCTTTGATTTTTACCAAGCTCACTAGTATTGCAATCATGGATGCACACCCCTTGGTACCCTTGTTTTTCAGACCCCTTGACTCCTTTGATGCCCCCCTTACGCTCTTCTGAGTCTTGTTCACCTTACGCCTCCTCCCTTGGGGTCCCTTATCACCATATTTCTTAAATCTTGCTTGTGGAGGGGCAAGATATTTATCAGCTGCCTTCCTTGGTTCAAGAGTGAACATGCTTATCTTTAAAGAATCATCAGAAGTTTGATCATAATATTCTATTTCATCTATATGTTGTGAATAATGTAACTCACCACAAACATCCTTAATAAAATATTGATTAGTATATTCTATTAGGTCGAATGAAATTTTATCATCACAAATCATTAGATGGGCTTCGTTATTGGTAACTAAAGTTTTGGTGAGGGTTAAGGCAAGCTCTTTTAGATCCTTGAGGTTAGGAGGTGTTTTGATTGAAGCAATGCACTCCTCGATTAAAGTATCAATTATATAATCCTCAAGTTCTCCTTCTAGTGGTGATTGAATGGATTGTCCTTCTTCACTTCCTGGTAATCGACTCGGTGTTCTAGCAAACTGACTGGCGATCTGTGCTATCTAAATCTCTAGTTTCTTTTGTCAGCTAGCAATGTCATTCACAGATGACCTTAATTCTTCAATCATCGTTTCTGTCTACGAATGATGTTGCTAAAATTCAGCATTCACCTCTTGTTGCGTCTGAATAAAGCTTTCAATCATCTGCTCTAGTCGAGATTTAGGCAGACAATATTGAGGGTTTAAGTAGCCAGGGTCATAACTATATGAATAGGAATCATCTTGTGGCCACTGGTTGTAATCATAGGTGATATCTTCTTGTTCAAATTGTGAAGATTCAAATATATCTGGACAATCATTAATCTTATGCCATGTTTCACCACAATGCTTACAATAAATGTTACCAAAACTCACAGCATTAAATTGACCATAATCATGAGTAAAAGCATGCATTGTTATATGCAGGAAATTATAAATAAAGAAAGAGAAACAGAATGAACAAAATTGAAATAAAATAAAATAAAATAAAATAAAACAAGGAAAGTAAATCTAGCCTAGGTCCGATCCAACTATCCACCTCTTGATTCGATATCGAATCAATAAGTCCCTGGAAACGATGCCAAAAACATGATGCACGCGAACGCGACCTCAAATCTTATGATGGATATCATCAAGGACTCGAAGTGTGCACTCACGCTCAACGCCCACAAGTGCACGGGTGTCGTCAAGTAATAATATAGATTATCGATCCCACAGGGACTGAGATTCGAGTACCGATCTATTCAGTGGACATTGTTGTTCGGAATTCAGTTCTAATGGTTGTGCTTAGAAGGTCGTCAGTGGTCCGAACTCAATACGGTGTCACACGGAGGAAGAGAAGGGTTATTATGAGTCTTTAGATGGGATTCTAGGATTTCAATTTCGTTTGTGTGTCATAGAATACGTTGTCAATTGAGTTTTGTCTAGGTTTCTAACTACAGTTTTGTGGAAAGGACATCATACACTCCCCCGATGAGCCTTCGCATCTATCGGAAGCTACCTCTACCATACCAGGTCGACCCATGGCTTTAGGACGGGATAGTTGGTACGAGGATGCCGAATTGATCCTTGCGACGAGTCAGAAACGGGGTGTGTTTCCTACTCTATCGCATCCTTCTACCCATAATTATCGACGATGAGGTCAACCCCTAGGTTCCTCCTTAATTCTCCTAAATCTTTGATACGAGTGTTGTCACCCCTTTTATCGGATAAGCATAGTGACTAGAAAACCAAAACAATAGCTATAGATCTAAACCAAATGCCAATTGCAAATATAAATTCAAGAACGAAAAGATATTTGAACCAACATGTTCTAACTAAACAAAAACTACTCCCTAGTTCTAGAATTAGAGAATCTACTCCATGAATATGAGAAAAGAAACACAAGGCATTGTCGAATTCATATATACAAGATAAAGCATGGAAAGAATATAGATTACAATGCGATGGTGATCTTCCCCTTGGTGTTGAGGTGCAGAATTTGGATCTCGAGTAGCTTCTTTCCTCCCCATTGCGAGTTTCTAGTGCTTTTTAGGGAACCGGTGTGCCATCTCGACCATCGGGCCTCCCCCCTAGGGTTTGGTCGTAGCTTCCTTTATATAGACATTAGGTCGGATCTTCCTGAAACTCAAAAAAAACCCTATTCGTGTCAAAACAACTTACCTCCACATGGCCATGTGTTTCCACATGGTCAGGCCATGTGTCATTCTATGGTGGCCAATCTCGAGCCTTGGACACGGCCATGTGTAGCCACATACCCTGGTCGTGTCCCCTTCAGTGTCCAACTGCCAAATGTCTTTCTTTCACTTCAAAAATATGTTGTTTTTCCTATGAAATGCTATCCTGCATGTAAAAGTACAAAGAGTAGATCTCCGAATCAGAAAATAGGAAATGCATGCAAAACAAAGTAAAAATATGCATGAAACAAACATGAAATGCAATGAGATGTGAGTGAAAACTACTCCTAAAACTCTATATGTTTTTCTCACATTACTGCTAGATGATAGATGGAGTTAACAACATATCTACCGACTGCATGTGTTGGGTGACCATGCTCGGAAGCCCATTAGTGGTGGTTCTGGGCCACCTCCTCGATCAACTCTTCAGCTTCCTCGATGGTCTTGTTCATTAATGCTCCTCCTAAAGCAGAATTGAGGGAAACCTTCATGGCATATGTGATCCCATTATAGAATATATGGATTACCAGCCACCTCTCGAGACCGTTATGGGGGAATTGGTAGAGTAGCCCTTTGTAGCAATCCCAAGCTTCAAAAAGGGACTCTCCTTCCTTCTGGTAGAAGTTAGTAATCAAGTGGCATGTATGAGCAGTCTTACTTGGTGGGAAGAATTTATTCATGAATTGCTACTCACACTGCTCCCATGTTGTGATGCTTCCTGAAGGAAGGTAGTGTAGCCACATCTTCGACTTGTCTCACAGTGAGAATGGGAAGAGGCTCAAATAGATCACATCAGTGGGCACCCCATTAAATTTCAAGGTTGAGCATATCTCTAAGAATGTCTCTTGGTGCCGGTTTGGGTCTTCAGTTGTAGCTCCTCCGAATTGGCTCTGCTAGACCATGTTATGAGTGCAGGTTTTAATTCAAAATTATTAGCTGTGATTGACGATTCAGCTATACTCAGCCAATAACCTCTAGCACTGGGGGTTGCATAATCCCGCAGATGTTTGCTACCTATGTTCGCCAAAGGGGCGTCTTGCTCCTCCATACTTCTTTGTTTAGCCCTCCTTCGATGGTAGGTTCTTTCTATTTCTAGGTCAATTGGAAGAAAATTTTCCGATCCTAAGCATCTATGCATACGATGAACCAAGCTTAGCAATCGGGAGTATATATACTACTTATTAAAAGGAAATCGAATAACTTAAAGTACTGAGCCAAATGAAGAGAACCTAAAAATTGAACTAAAGCAAGATATAATATGACTACTAGAATTAATCTAAACTGAATATGAATAGCAAAAATTCCAAATTGAATAAAATGAAATAAAATAAAATAAGAAAACAAATCTAGCTTAGGTCCAATCCAAACTATCCACTTTCGATTCGACATCGAATCAACAGTCCCCAGCAACGGCACCAAAAACTTGATGCATGCGAACACGACCTCGAATCTCCGACGAGGATCGCCAAGGATCGACGCGTGTGCTCACACTCAATGCCCGCAAGTGCACGAATGTTGTCAAGTAATAAAAGATGTATCAATCCCACAGAGACTGAGATTCGAATACCTTTTGTCCAGTGGATGTCATTGTTTGGATTGAATCTTCTAAGAGTAAGGTGTTTAAGGTTGACGATAGTCCTGGCTCAATTATGGTGTCACTCGGAGAAAGAGAAGACGGTCTCAGGTTTCTAAAAGGATTCTAGGACTTCAATTTCACTTGTGCATTGTTGAATATATTATCAACTTAATGCCTTAAGGATCTCTAATTATGATCTTGCGGGAGGATCATCATGTAATTGTCTGATGAACTTTTGCTTCTATCGAGAACTACCTATTCCTAACCAAGTTTCCCTTTTGGATCATCAGAGCTCAGGGGGTTGATACCGTTGGGAGCCCTCTGTCACTAAGGTCCATCAACCCTTCTATAGTTAATGTTACCTACTTTGGGCCTTCTGCTAAGATAGGTTATCAAGGTACGATGATGTCCAAGTAATCCCTATGAGGAGACAACGATTTCATTTCCTACTCTATCATATTCTACTTTCTACATTATCGGAGGGTGGATGTCGCACCCCTTGGTTCTCCTAGATTTTGATACAAAGGTTTTCTATCTTTGTACTGACATAAGCACAGTAGAAATAGAATCAAAATATAATTCTCATCGATCTAAACAACATAAACTACAAATATAAATTCAAGAGCAGAGAATATATGTATTCAAACTAGCATATCCAACTTACACAAGCTACTCCGTAATTCTAGAATCAATGTATCTACTTCATAGATGAAAGAGAACAGACACAAGGCATCATAAAGTGAATTATTACAATGCAAAGATATTTAAGAATAAAATGCAGTACTCTTGGTCGTTCTATTTGGCGTTGGAGCACAGATTCCAATCCTTGAACCGCTTCCTCTCTCCCCATTGTGAGCCTCCGGTGCTTCTTAGGGCACCTTCTTCACGTCCTAGCCATCAGTCCTTCCCCTAGGGTTTGGGCTTGCCTTCCTTTTTATAGAAGAGGAGTCAACTTTCTTTAAATCCCTGCGAAACCCTATTCGGCGTCAAACTGGGGTAACGCCACACTGTCTTGTGTTATCCACACGGTTGGTCGTGTGGTATGTTGTAACTTCTACCCTGAATCTGCTTTGGGGTTAGGCATGACCGTGTGAGATTCACACGACGTAGCCATGTCTTCCTCTGAATCGTCATGTAAACATCGTCTTTTGGGTCCCGAGCATGCCCGTGTTTTGGGGGAACACAACCAGAGCATGCTTGCCTTCCTTGGGCTTCCATTATGTGTCATTTTATCTCCAAAAACATCGTCCTACACATAAAAACAACAAGAGCAGATCTCCGAACTAGAAAATAAAAAATTAATGCAAAACATGGAAAAAGTTCATGAAACAAATATGAAATGCAATGAGATATGTGCTAAAACTACTCCTAAAACCCTATATGTTTTGCACACATCAAGGGTCCTATCATGTATCTAAAACAATGAAGTCCGTAGGTTTTTAGAAATTTTCTATAACCACCAGTACATTTTCCAAAATGTCAACTAGTTCCCTAATTGTGTCATCTACCACTCGAAGAACCATATTGGTTGGCTTTACCCCATTCAACCCCATTTCCTTATAAAATACGTAGGGCATCATGTTGACAGACGACCCTAGGTCACATAATGCTTCGTCAAAATCTTTCCCATATATCATATAGGGTATGATGAAATCACCTAGGTCAATGAGCTTGGGTGGTGCCTTATCTTTGATTTTTACCAGGCTCACTAGTATTGCAATCATGGATGCACACCCCTTGGTACCCTTGTTTTTCAGACCCCTTGACTCCTTTGATGCCCCCCTTACGCTCTTCTGAGTCTTGTTGCAAGTATAAATCGCATTACAATGTTCCTTCTGGCTTGGCTTAGATTTTTCGAGGGAGATGTTCGTAACTCGTGATGTCGTCTTGGCTATCTAGGCCACCTATTTTTCCAACATCTTAGTGTATCTTGTGAGACCATCGATAGAGGCTTTCAACTCCCATAGTACCTCTTCAGTTCTCTGATGTCGCTGCTGGAACTCCGCATTAGCCTTTGTCTGGGTTGCCACGAAGCCCTCCATCATTAACTCGTGTCTGGATTTAGGCAGTTGTTGTTGCCCACTACTCTGCTGTCCGTACCCACCCGACTGTTGAAAATTTTCCGAATTATTTTTGTATGAAAAGTTAGAGTGATCCCTCCATTCGGGATTGTACGTGCTAGAATATGGATTGTTGGGCTTTTGATTCTAATCACCCACCACATCGATGTGTTCAACCTCCCCTTCTGAGATGTTCTGCCCTCCATAATAGCAATTTTCCTGATATCCTATTACTCTGTCATTAGAAGAATTAGCCACACATACAGCAGTAGGGGTTAGGGAATCAAACCGTCTGCTTAGTGCATCCATACTCACTACTAATTGATCGATGGAATTGACGGTATATCTTCTGGCTGCAGGTGCTAGATGATGACATTCAGAAGCCCACTGATGGTGGTTTTGGGCCACCTCCTCGATAAGTTCTTCTGCTTCCTCGATAGTTTTATTCATTAAAGCCCCTCTTGCAGCAGAATCCAAGGAAGCCTTTGTGGCATATGTGTTTCCGTTGTAGAATATGTGAATCACGAGCCACCTCTCAAGACCATGGTGAGGACACTAATGAAGTAAACCCTTGTATCGATCCTAGGCTTCAAACAAGGACTCTCCTTCTTTCTGGCGGAAGCTAGTGATCTGGTGGCACATGTGAGTTGTTTTACTTGGTGGGAAAAATTTGTTCAAGAACTATAGCTCACACTGCTCCCACGTGATGATGCTTCTCGAAGGCAATGAGTGTAGCCACGTCTTTGCCTTGTTCCTCAGTGAAAATGGGAATAGACTTAGGCAGATCGAATCTGTCGGCACTCCATTGAATTTTTGTGTTGAGCAGATTTCTAAAAATGTCTCCAGGTGTCGATTAGGGTCTTCTATCGTAGCTCCTCCAAACTAACTCTTTTGGACCATATGTATGAGTGTAGGCTTAAGTTCAAAGTTATTAGCAATAATTGATGGTCCAACGATGCTATGTCTATGGCCTCTGGCAGTCGGAGTTGCATAATCCCTCAGGGGACGGTTGCCTATGTTTGCTAGAGGAGCTTCGTGTTCCTCCATCCCTCTCTATTTGGCTTGTCTTCGATGAAAGGTTCGGTCTATCTCTGGGTCGATCGGAAGTAGATTTTTTGATCTTATGTGTCTGTGCATACGATAAACAAAACGACAAAATAGGAGTGTCTATGCTACTTATTGAAAGGAAATTAGGTAAACTGAAAGTAACGAACTAAATAAAGAAAAATTAAAAATTGAATTGAAACTAAATTAAATTGGAAATGAAATATGACTAGCGAAATATGTTTTAATTAGAAAGAATAACAAAAATCTAAAACTATATAAACTGAAATAAAGTAAAACTAGAAAGAAAATCTAAACTAAGTCCGATCCAAACTATTCACTTTCGATCCAATATCGAAACTACAGTCCCTAGTAACGATGCCAAAAACATGACCGTGCACAATCACATGACCTCAAATCTCCGATCGAGATGGCCAAGGACTTGAAGTGCACACTTGTGCTAAATGTCAGCAAGTGCACAGTTGTCGTCAAGTAATAAATTATATATCGATCCCACAGGGACTGTGATTTTGGGTACAGGGTGTCCAGTGAATATATGTTGTTCGAATGTGAATCGCTTCCTGAGTTAAGGTGGTTGGTGATGCGCACGAATGCAACCTCAAATCTCACGACGAAGACCGTCGAAGACTCAAAGTGCGTGCTCGCGCTCAATGTCAGCAAGTGCACGAATGTCATCAAGTAATAAAGATTATAGATCCCACAGGGACTAGGATTCGAATATCAATATATTTAGTGGTTGTAATTGTTCGGACGTAACTCTAAGAGGTTTCGATTGGTGAGGACTGTCGGTGGACTTTACTCTATACAGTGTCACACGGAGGAGGAAGGGAGTGTGCCGAGGTCTTCAAAGGTGATTCTAGGACTTCGGTTTCACTTGTGTATCACAAAACAACGTTGTCAATTGGTGTTGTCTAGACGTTTATCTATGGTTTTGTGGAAGGGACATCATACACTCTCCCGACGAGCCGCCGCATCTACCGGGAGCTATCTCCACCTAAAAGGATGGGATAGACGGTACGAGGATGCCAAATCAATCCCTACGATGAACCGTTTCTGATTTGACCGCACCCTTCTACCCACAGTTACAGGAGATCAGGTTTACCACTAGGTTCCTTATATAAAACCCCCTAAATCTTAAATACGAGGGCTGTCACACCTCATATCGCCTAAGCATAGCAGATAGAAAACCAAGCACGCATAGATATAGTAAAAACAACTACCAATTTTCAAATCAAATTCAAAGGCAGAATTTAACATGAACCAACATTGTAATGTGCACACAAGCTACTCTCTAATCCTAGAATCGAAAGTACTACTCCATGTATAGGAAGGAAGAATCACAAAGCATGTTTATGTTCGAATACATAAGGAATAAAATGTAGGAACAAAGGATTACAATGCTTTCGTGGTCTTCTCTCCGGCGTTGAAGTGCAAGGTGTGGACCTCTGACAGTGTTCCTCCTCCCCGTTGCGAGTTCCCGAAGCTTTTTAGGGCTTTGGCGTGCCGTCCTAGTCATCGTGCCTCCTCCTAGGGTTTGGGTGGAGCCATCCTTATATAGACATCACCTCGGACCGCTGCAAAATCCAGAAAAACCCTAGTCGCGCAAATCTGGTGGGATGCCACACGGCCATGTGGAAACACACGGCCAGGCCACGTGCGGCCCTGGGTGGCTGATCTCACCCATTGGACACGGTCGTGTGTAGCCACATGCCTTGTCCGTGTCATATTCTGCGTCTAGCTGCAAAATGTCCTTCTTTTGCTCCGAAAGTGCGCCTTTTTCCCCCGAAATGCTATCGTGCACACAAAAGTACAAAGAGTAGACCTCCAAATTAGAAAATAGGAAATGCATGCAAAATAGAGTGGCATATGCATGAAACTAACATAAAATGTAATGAGATGTGAGCAAAAACTACTCCTAAAACCCTATATGTTTTGCTCACATCACTTCCCCCAGACTTAAATCTTTTCTTGTCCTCAAGCAAACCTCAGTGCCATGAAATTTTAAAAAGATATTGTTCCATACTTAGCATGCTAACTAAATTTATCAAGTGGTATTTTCAATCAAAGCAAAATAGATATGTTCTATGAAATTCACTAAGTTAGCTTCTCATGCACGTGCTAAGCGAATCTTCTTAGGGGATACTCGTTCCATGGTAAGTTAAATCGACATCCTATAGTTTTCCTAAGGTCTCCGGCTCTTAGGTACATACCTGCCCAAAGCGAGGGTCATTCCCTAGATCTAGCACAAAGTCTCAAAGGTGTGCTCGGTATTGAGAGAAATAGATAGGTGTTTCCCCAGTAACCTAACTCGGTCTCAAAGGGGCACCTAACCATTTCCACCCACGACAACTGTTTTTTATCCCTCATAATCTCTTTTCCTTCTTTTTTTTTCCTTTCTCTTTTTTTTTTCTTTTTCATTTCTTTTTCTCTCTCTTTTTTTCCTTCTCACTGGGATTTTGATTTTTTCCAAATGAGCTTACACAATCCGAGCATCTCCAGTAACTAAAATGCTAAACCTAGAGTCACCTATGGATTCTAAATTACTAGACTACTGAGATGAATCATAACTAGGTATGTACCATATTATCCCCTTCAGAATGTTCAACATGTGTTAGTGTAAAGAAATAAAGCTAACCAGTGTAAGTCTAGAACATTCATTAAAGCAAATAAAATAAAATACCATGAGATAAATGAAGTTAAGCTACCTATGGGAACAACTCATGTAAGCAACTTTTTTTATAAATACTACTGAGGCAGCTTTATAGATAACAAAAACTAAGTATTGAAAGAAGTTCAACAACCCATGCATGAATAAATGAATGAAAATACCAGAAAAGAAACTACTGCTAGGTGGAGGAGGTGGAAAATCTGGGAGCCTGGGCATCTCTGGATCTTGGGAGAACCTACTGCTGAGCCGCTGATGTCACATGTACATGTGGTCGATCTGGGAGCTGGTGGATGCAGCGACTGCTCGGTGCTCCTCCTCCCTAGCCCACTGCGCCTGTTGGGCATGCATGTGCTACCGCATCTCTCTGCGGTAGGCAGCTTCATCCTAACGACGAACAGCCTCCTCCTGGAAGTATATGCGGGCCTCATCGTAGAACTCTTCAGCCTGCTGGAAGTGCTCCCGGAATCCCTAGAACTCCCCTTGCTGGTAGGCGCTCTGCTCCTCCCATCGCTGCCTCTGCATTTGCTGCTCAGTGTAAATGTCGTCGAGGCATGATCAAAACTCCAAGAAATCATAGGATGATGTACCTGCATCCTGCTAAAAAGTAGAAAAAGGTGGTGGTGTAGGTGCATGCTCATGTCGGCGTGGACTAGGTGAGCTCCTATGCATGTGTGGACTAGAGGGAGAGTGATATAAAGGTGGAGAGATGGGCGCCGATGTGGATGGTCCCTCATGTGGAGGGGACTCCACTATCATGTCCAAGCGCTAGTTGGCACGTGTAGTGATGGTGGTACGATCAGGGTCGGAGTGCCTAAGGGTCGTCAGATTTTTCCTTACAAAGCATAAGGAGCCTCCTTCTCTCACAATCATCTTCATGGTCATGCACACTCCTAGGTCGATCCTAGGGCTCCCCTTTATACTCTCTAATGTAGTGTAATCGTACCCCATCCTATGGCAAATGTGAGTAAGTAGGCCTCCCACATTAATCTCTCCTCGTGCTGCTTTGCCTATCTTCACTAAGTGTCTGATGAAGTGGGATCCTACATCGATGCTACTCCTTTCTTGTAGCATATCCCACAGGCAAAGCAACTCACTAGCCCTAACTACACCGTCACTCTCCCCATGACCAAATATAGTACTGGCCATGATGCGGTGGAGGTATCGAAGACGGGTTTTGAGGCGCGACGCTTGGCCCTAGAAGGGTCATAAGTGTGCTCCCCATCAACTCACCCAAACTATCCGAGAGTTGAACCTAATAGGAGCTTCTCTCCCCACTGCAAGCCAAAGCATGAGTTCCATTGGTGAAGGGTCCACTCATGCTCAATGTTAAAAAGCCTAAAAGTTATCCTACCCTCCTCGCTCTCTCTACCCGTTAAAATTTTTGCCTCTAAGGAACATAAAAATTCTAGAACTATCCTAGGGTATGTTGGGTGCCTTATTCCCATCATCTCTTCCCACCCCACTTTTGCAAATAGGGCTTGAATATCATCCAACAACCCTAAAGACTCTAACAAATCTTCATCTAAGTACCTAGTAGCAGTGAGTTTACGAGTAGAAAGCATATTATATCTATCTCTATGTTCATTGTTGCGAAAAAGATGAGTGGGTAGGGCATTACCCTCCTCCGGAGCTTGAGGGTCGTCAGCTCTCCTTGGTCGTCACTCCGAAACGTCGAATCGAGGTGCTACTTGCTTGGTTCTCTTTATCCTTTCTCCTTTTGGCTTCCTTTGAGGTTAAAAGTGCTTCCAGATGGTGGGGAAGATGAAATCACACGGCTAGGGCAAGATCTTTCGAAGCACACTGTGCAAATGGGGTGAAAACACACGGTGCAAATGGAGTGAAAACACACGGCTTACCCCTTTTAACATCGCGCGACATGGCCGTGTGGAAACACACAGCCATGCCATGTGCACCTCGGGTCGGTCGGGCACGACCGTGGGAAAACACATGACCAGGTCGTGTGTCCCCATTTTTTGCCCATTTATGCACCATGGTCCAAATTTTCTCATACACTTCGCCGTGTAGGCTAATATGGATTTCATTTTTGCCTAGCAAAGTTCTTTTCTAGTCCTAACTCTAAATGAGATGGATATCAAAACTAAAATCAAACAAATGTAATGCAAATCAAAGGGAAATCTAAAACTAAACTTGGGTTGTCTCCCAAGAAGCGCTTTGTTTAAGGTCATTTAGCTCGACCGCACTCCACTATCAACTTGGCTCTGGAGATTCACTGAACCTCCATTCATCCGTCTCGGGATCTTCATCCGGTGGCCCTTGCTTCATTCTGCTAAACGTGAAGTCATCGAGGTAGGGAGCTTTGTGCTCTAAAAGACTAAAAAGGATGATCTCCCCATCTACCTCCAGGGAGATCTAGTGTGCCTTCACGTCTATGCATGCCCCTGCAGTCACTAGAAAAGGTCTTCCCAGAATGATGGGATTCTAGAGATTTGGTCCTGTGTCCAGTATAATGAAGTCCGTGGGTATCACGAAATCCTCAATCACCACAGGCACGTGTGGTAGCAGGCCAACGGGCTCCTTGACTGAGTCATCCCCCTTATGAATACCAAGATTCGCTGGTTAGAGCCCATTCAGTCCCATCTTCAGATAGTATGTGTAGGGCATCACACTGACTAATGACCCCAAGTCGCATAGCACTTCGTCGAAGCTCTCCTCATAAATTAAGCAGGGGATAACAAATTCACCGGAGTCCTCAAGTTGTAGTGGAATCTTCTCTTCAAACTCATCTTGGTCAGATAGGGTGGTAATCATGGCTGCACACCCCTTGGCGAATTTGCTACTCTGCCCCACTCCATCCTCTTTACTTTGACTCACTGGAGAGCTCTTCATAGGTTGTGACACGGTTTGGGCTATCTGGGCCACTTGCGTCTCCAACATCTTGGTATGACTTGCAAGGCCGTCAACGGTGGCCTTCAAGTCTCTAAGTGATTCTTTAGACTTCTGATGTTGGTGATGAAATTCCTCATTGGCCTTAGTTTGGGTAGCGATGAAGTCCTCCATCATCAGTTCCAGTCTAGACTTCTGTGGTCGCTGCCTATTGCCCTGCTGCTGCCCATACCCCCCTGATGGTTAGGAGTTTCTCGAGTTATTCTTATAGGAGAAATTTGGGTGATTCCTCCATCCAGGATTATAGGTATTGGAGTGTGGGTTGTTGGGCCTTTGGTCGTAGTCCCCAACCGTGTCACAGTACTTGATATGCTCATCTAAGGTCCCCGACCCTCCATAGTTGTCCTATCGATATGCTGCCGCTCCCTCTCCGGAATCAATGGTCGCGCATGCAGATGAAAGATTCAAAGATTCAAACCGTCTATTGAGCGCGTCCATCCTTGCTGTAAGATGGTCCATGGAGTTGACAGTGTATCATCCCGCTGTAGGTGTAGGTTGACCACGTTCGGAAGCCCAATGATGGTGGTTATGGGCCACCTCTTTGATAAGCTCCTCTGCCTCCTCTATGGTCTTGTTCATCAGTGCTCCTCCGACAGCAGAATCTAGGGACATCTTCGTGGTATACGCGATCCCATTGTAAAAGATGTAGATCACTAGCCACCTCTCCAGTCCATGGTGGGGGCATTGGTAGAGTAGCCCCTTGTAGTGATCCCAAACTTCGAACAAGGACTCCCCCTCCTTCTGGCAAAAGCTCGTGATGAGATGACACATGTGAGCAGTCTTACTTGGTGGGAAGTATTTATTTAGAAACTGCTGCTCACATTGCTCCCATGTAGTGATGCTACCAGAAGGTAAGGAGTGAAGCCATGCCTTAGCCTTATCCCGCAGTGAAAACGAGAACAGACTCAGATGGATCATGTTAGTAGGGACTCCGTTCATTTTCATCATCGAGCAAATTTCAAGAAATACCTCAAGGTGCTGGTTCGGGTCTTCAGTCGCAGCTCCCCCGAATTGGCTCTACTGGACCATATGTATAAGTGTCGACTTCAGCTCAAAGTTATTCGCCGAAATAGATGGTCTAGCTATACTCGGCCTAAATCCTCTACACTAGGAGGTGCATAGTCCCGCAGAGGTTGGCTACCTATGTTCACCTCGGATGCGGCTTATGTTGGGATGTATACTAAAAAGTCTATCTTTTGTATGAACATCTTTATTTTGAAATAAGAATCACATGATCATTGTTTGCATATTTTTGGTTATGCATATAGTCTGATACTTTACATTGTAGATAACATGATGTGCAGTGTCACACAGGAGATCATGTTATCGGTTCATTGTAAAGTATAAGTAAAGGCTCACAACCTAGATGGCTTTGGACAAACCATTGGTATGGTTGTAGTGTGATTTGGTATTGGTTTGTCTTGACCATAGAATCACATTAGTACACTTTGTGTGTATTGAGCAGGACCGACTTAGAGGTGATTCGATTTATTGCTGACTACATAATCGAATCAGACCTCAGATATTATATTGTACATGCTCTTAATCCCTATATAATAACGGGCACATATACTTAGTATTCATTTCTTTGATTTACCAATGGGCGAGATTTATAGATTAAATCGATAGGCTTGGTAAGTTGGGAAATGATATTATTTATATGGTGTACCGTTGATTATAGAAGGAAACCGTGTCCTATATATTAGGATGATGATATCCCCTTGAGGAGCTCATAAGGTTCATCATGTAAACCCTACAGGTGGACTTGGTCCGGCATGATGATAAGGTTGAGTGGTATTACTCATGGAGTTAGATGTTGATTAATTAATTGTCAGTAAATTAATTAATTGACGGACATTCGAGATCTTAAACACGGGGAGATAAATGTACAAATAATATATGGAGCTCATATTATCTTATGAAGGTTGGTGAGGTAGATCAATGATAATCCTTTAGTGGATTGGATTATCATTAATGGATCGGACTTTATGTGGGCTTGATCCATTGGGTGGCTAAGATCCAACTCCTCCTCATGGTCCCTATTGTAGCCTATTAAAACCTCATGAAGCCTAGATCCAATGGTAGAAAACAAAACTCTAGAACCAATGGTAGAGATTAAATCTCTAGATCCGACGGTTGAGATTAATTCTCTAGATCCGACGGTTGAGATTAATTCTCTAGATCCGATGGTTGAGATTAAATCCCTAGAACCAATGGTGGAGATTAAAACAAGGCTTATCCCTAACTCTATAAAAGGAGGCAAAGGGTTGGGCAGCAACAACAGTTGAAGAGGGGATTAGGGTTGGGCGGCAAGGAGCTTGGAGGCTAGGGTTTTGGAGTTTGGTTTGGGCGGCCACAAATAAGGAATTTGTTTCCTTTCTTCTTCTTCTTCCTTAGGTGGTCGGCGCCCTTCCTTCTTCTTCTCCCCTTTGGCCGGCATCCAAAGATTTTCATCCTCTTCTCCTTGACCGGTGGAAACAAAGCTTAGGGTCTTCCCTTGAAGCACTTGGCCGACATCCACTTCTTTGTTCTTCTTCTTGGCCGGCGGCAAGCACCAAGCTTGGAGCTTGGTGGTTGGTTGAAAGAAGGAGAAGTGTTTTGTTTCTTATTCTTCCTCTTGCTCGGAGTGAGCAAGGAAGGAAGATTGGTGATCTAGGAGCTTCGACTTTTGGTAGATCGTCACCCACACGACGTCCAAAAGGAGGAAGGACATACAATAGAAGATTAAGAGGTATAACATTTGTTTATATTCTTTTGTATCATGTCTATATTTGTTCTTCAATCATATATATGTTATATATTCTATTTTGTGTCTAAAATAACTTAGACCCCAAATACAAACACAAAAGACGGCAATCCGTACATCGTCTATTCCGTGGCTATTTGTAGAATAGAGGTTGGTGGCTTGAACAACAAGTTTGTTCAAGTGACCACTCTAATCGAATAGCACGATGATGAAACGGTAGCTTGGGTAATCCCTCCTTGTCAAGGATAAATTTTTTTTATCCGGGGACGTAGAAGGGATCGCCATGAACAAGCGACCAAGTTGAAGTGGGAAGCGAAGTTTCCTACCTTCAACTTGATCCTCTATCCTTCGCTGCTCTGCTCTCCGACGATGAAAGGTTCGCTCAATTTCTAAGTCGATCGGAATTAGACCTTCCGATCCTAATCGTCTAAGCATATGACAAACCAAGCCACAAAATTAGGAGTGCTAATCTAATTCTAAGAGCAGAAAATAAAACAATCTAGGTAATAAAATCTAAGATGCAAAAAGGAAATAAAAACAACTACTGCTGGAATTAAATAAAATAAAAATAATAGAAAATTAAAAACTAAAGATAAATATGAAAGATATAAGACAAAAGAAAATAAAGTAAACTAGAAAGAAAATAAAGCAAGTAAATAAATCTAATCCTAAGTCCGATCCAATTTACCACTGTTCGATTTGATATCGAATCGATCAGTCCCCAGCAACGGCGCCAAAAACTTGATGCGCACAAACGCGACCTCAAATCTCGCGACGGAGACCGTCGAAGACTTAAAGTGCATGCTCGCGTTCAACGCCCGCAAGTGCACGGATATCGTCAAGTGATAAAGATTATCGATCCCACAAGAACTGAGATTCGAATATCAATATATTCAGTGGTTGTAATTGTTCGAACGTAACTCTAAGAGGTTCCAATTGGTGAGGACTGTCGGTGGACTTTACTCTATACAGTGTCACACGGAGGAGGAAGGGAGTGTGCCGAGGTCTTCAAAGGTGATTCTAGGACTTCGATTTCGCTTGTGTATCACAAAACAATGTTGTCAATTGGTGTTGTCTAGACATTTATCTATGGTTTTGTGGAAAGGACATCATACACTCTCCCGATGCGTCGCCGCATCTACTGGGAGCTATCTCCACCTAAAAGGATGGGATAGACAGTACGAGGATGCCAAATCAATCCCTACGATGAACCATTTCAAATTCCACCGCACCCTTCTACCCACAGTTACAGGAGATCAGGTTTACCCCTAGGTTCCTTATATAAAATCCCCTAAATCTTAAATACGAGGGTTGTCACACCTCGTATCGCCTAAGCACAACAGATAGAAAACCAAGCACGCATAGATATAGTAAAAACAACTACCAATTGTCAAATCAAATTCAAAGGCAGAATTTAACATGAACCAACATTGTAATGTGAACACAAGCTACTCCCTAATCCTAGAATCGAAAGTACTACTCCATGTATAGGAAGGAAGAATCACAAAGGATGTTTATGTTTGATTACATAAGGAATAAAACACAGGAACAAAGGATTACAATGCTTTCGTGGTCTTCTCTCTGGCGGCGTTCCTCCTTTCCGTTGTGAGTTTCTAAAGCTTTTTAGGGCTTTGGTGTGCCATCCTAGCCGTCGTGCCTCATCCTAGGGTTTGGGCAGAGCCATCCTTATATAGACATCACCTCGGACCTCTGTAAAATTCGGAAAAATCCTAGTCACGCAAATCTAGCGGGTCACCACACGACCATGTGGAAACACACGGCCAGGCCATGTGCGGCCTTGGGGTGGCTGATTTCGCCCATTGGACACATCCGTGTGTAGCCACACGCCCTGGCCATGTCTCATTCTGTGTCTAGCTGCAAAATGTCCTTCTTTTGCTCCGAAAGTGTGCCTTTTCCCTCGAAATGCTATCCTGCACACAAAAGTACAAAGAGCAGACCTCCGAACCAGAAAATAGGAAATGCATGCAAAATAGAGTGACATATGCATGAAACTAACATAAAATGTAATGAGATGTGAGCAAAAACTACTCCTAAAACTCTATATGTTTTGCTCACATTAGTTGGATGAGAGCATAATCTAGTACGGTGTCACTTGGAGAAAGAATTAAGAGGTTTACTCAAGGCTTCAAGAGATTCCAGGATTTTAGTTTCACTTGTGCATTGTCGAACATGCTGTTAAGTTAATGCTCATATGTTCTCTAATTACGATCTTGCAGGAGGATCATCGTATGTAATCCCAATGAACTTTTTCTTCTACCAGGAATTGTCTATTCCTAACCAAGTTTCCCTTTCATATCATCAAAGCTAGGGGGTTGCTATCCTCGAGAAGCCCCCTATCACTGGAGTCTCACAATTCTTCGAGAGTTGATTTCTCATACTTTGGGCCATCTACTAGAATAGGTTAGTAAGCTCTAAGATGTCCTATGTGTCCCCATGAATAGGTGAACCATATTTAATGTCCTACTCTTCCACAACCTATTTCCTACTATTTTGGGAGGGAGGATGAGCGAGATGTTCCTCCTTGATTCTCCTAGGTTTCGATACAAAGACTTTCATTCTCTATATCGACTAAGCACAGTAATAATAGAACCAAGATGCAATTATCATTAAACTTAGATATCATAAACTGCAAATATAATCAAGGAAAATTGAATTATATTTGAACTAACATGTCCAACTTGCACAAGTTACTCCCTAATCCTAGAATTGAGAAATCTACTCCATAGATATGAAAAGACACGTACAAGATATTATATCCTTAAGCATTACAATTCAAATAGAAATTTAACAATAAAATTTGGACACCTTGAATGCTTTCTAGCGATATCTTGATAGCTTTCTTGCGTTTGTAGCATAATTCCGCCCTTGAGCCGCTTTTCCTTCTCCCCGTTGCGAGTCGTCGGTGCTTTTTAGGGCACCTCCTTGTCATCCCACCCGTCGAGCCTCCCCCTCTAGCTTTAGACGTGACTTCCTTTTCATAGGGGTGAAATCAGTTTTCCTTAATTGGTCGTAGAAACGGATCTTCATAAGTTGCGATGGCGCCACATGACCGTGTGGATTCCACATAGTCGGTCGTGTGGGAGTCTGGAAATCACGTCTGAGTCATGCGTCTGGAAAAGGCACGGTCTGCCGTGTCTTCATCTGGAATTATGAGCGGATGCCATCTTTTCGTTTAAAGCATGCCCGTGTCTTGGGGACATAGTCAGAGCATGCTTGCCTTTATTGAGTTCCATTTATGTGCCATGTTTCCTCCAAAACACTGCTCTACGCGTAAAAATAGAAAAAGCATATCTCCGAACTAGAAAATATTAAATAAGTGCTAACTAAGGGAAATATACATGAAACAAGTATGAAGTACAATAATATGTGTGCTAAAACTACTCCTAAAATCCTATATGATTTGCACACATCGCAAGGAAATTCCAATTTTGGAGACTTGGCAAAGGAAAGTCCAAGTATTGAGACTTTGGCAAGGAAAACCCAAGAATGGAGACTTGGAAAGGGAAAGTCCAAGTATAATTTGGCAATGGAAGTCTTGGAGAATGGCTCTTGGTGAAGAAGTCCCAAAGGCATGACCTCTTGGTAAAGGAAGACTCAATAGCATGACAAAGTCGAAGGAAGCACTTGAAAGCTAGCACAAAGGAGAAGGAGTCATGGAGGACTCGGAGGCATCTTAAAGGGGTGAGGCTGATGGAATGAGCTTGAAGGCTTAGGTCTAGGCTAAAGGTTAGTGTCAAGTATGAGAGGATCATACTTGATGTATTAAACCTCAGCTTTAAGGTGTACCAGCCGATTGGTGGTCTTTGGTTGAGTGCTCGGGCGAGTGAGGAAGTCGCGACACTTAGGAAACTCTGATAGGTTCTCAGAAAGTCAATAGGTGATTTGGACTAACCGACTAGTCGAGTGGTCGGGCTCGAGAAGTTTGTCCCAAGTGGTGCTCGGGAGGCCCAAGTGAGGCTCGGGACTTGAGCACTTGGGCGACCAGGAGCGCCCAAGCACCCAGGCGCTCAGGGAGCACTCAGGAGTGCCCAAGCCCTCAGGCTCAGGAAGTCTATCCTGAGCGGTGCCTCAAAATCGAGCACTCGAGCTACAGAAGCACCCAAGCGCTCGGGGAGCGCTTGAGAGTGCCCAAGTCCTCGGACACGAGCACTACTCAGGAGATTGGGAAACTCCCAACTCGAGCGCTCGAGTTGGTGCTCAGGCGATGGGGAGAATGCCGAGTTGAGTTTGAGAAACCTGGCTCGGGAAAGCTCTGATGGCAGTAGTCGACTGGTGTGGAGTGAGCAGTCAACTAGTGTTTGAGCGATGTAGTGCATAGGAGTTGAGAAACAGTGCTCTAATGAAGCAATTGACTGGTGAGGTAAGACCAGTCGGCTTGCTTCAACAGACGGAGCACAGAAAGCTCTGAAGTTGATTTCTCAGTTGACTATCTTCAGTGGTCAATCAACAAAAGCTTGTGGAATCGACTGGTGGCATGCAACAGTCTATTGGTGGCTCAAGTAGTCGATTGTATGACTTAAATCCAATGTGGATTAAGTCGTTGTGAGACAACAGTCGAATGACTAGTCGACTGGTCTCCCAGTTGATTGGTCGATGGAGATCAACTGAGGCAGAGCTTATAAAAGGAAGACTTGATGTCATTTTCAAGTGTCGGTTTCTTAGGAATTTTGAAGGGAAGTGTTGTTGCATTCCAAGTATTCAAAAGCATTCCAAAGCAACCAAATGCAATGATCAAGCAAAAGCTCTTGTGTAAAGTGTTTCCATTTCATTTGTATTCCCTTTGTTTCTTTACACGTGTTTTGTTGTTCTTTGCTGTAAAGCTCTTGTAAGAGATTTCTCCACCTCCGGAGTGATTCCGAAAAAGAGAAAGTTTTAGTGGTGGTGCATCGCTAGAGCTCAATCATGGAGTAGAAACTAGAGTTTTGAACCACATAAAATTCTAACATTGTGCTTGTGAGTTTGTTATTTATATTTATATTTATTTCTGTTGTGCATTAATGACTTGTAGACAAACATGAATGGTTGAACGAAGAAAAGATTGAGTTCCGACACTATTCACCCCTTCTAGCGCAACACATCATCCCAAGAATTGGTATCCGAGCTAGGTCGCTCTTCTACAGACAAACTATCGAGGGAGTCAAAGCTAGAGGACAATAGAGTTTTATGATGAACTAAGATATGACATTCAAGTACCACCTCCCTATGGATTCTATGGATCAGGAGGATTTGGTCAATGGGCGACGAGAATTGAGACGTTCCTTTAAATGGATATTGAAGATTGGTTTATCTTGATGGATGGTTTTGAAACTCCTATGGACAAGAAGAGAAAAATTCTTAAAAGGATCAAATCGACAAAGGAGCAAATTGAAAAAAATCCAAAACAAATGAGAAGGTAACAAAATTCTTGGTTGATTTAATTCCTAATGACCTATTGTGTAGGATAGGTAAATATCAAGATGCCAAGGATTTATGGAGCAAACTTGCTAAGCTCCATGAGAATACCTCATTGACCCAAGATGATTAGAAATCTGAGGAAGCAGGTTTATCATCTCAAGAGCTTGAAGATTTGGAAGTTAAGAGGTGCTCAACATCTGGGTCGGAAGAGGTTGAAGAAGCCTCCACCTCTAAGATTGAGGGGGAGGTTAGATCTTCAATATCGGAACAAGAGGAGGGGCCTTCTATATCCAGAGCAGAAGAACAAGCTCAAGGGTTCTCCTCCACATCTAGGAATGATGTCATCATCGAAGGTAACTCAAGCAAAACTATTAAAAATAAAAACCATATAATTTGCTTTGAGTGCAGTGAAAAAGGGCACTAAAAGAATAAGTGTTCTAAATTAATCAAGAAGAAGGTTCAAGTGGTGTCAAAGGCCAAGGAGAAGCCTAAAGAAGTCGAAGCCTCAATACGCAAGGGAAAGGTCATAATGTGCTCTCCTGCAACCAAAAGGGTCACTACCATAATCAATGTTCAAGGGGAAGGCATCCTCGGAAGGACAAAGAAAAGAGCTCAAATGTAGGGGGAGTTCCTAAGGCAAAGCCTAAGGTAACACTTAATAATGCACTTTCAATTTTTCATAATAAGAAGCATGCTAGAAATAAGTTTTGTCTTTTAAGTGTTCAACATCATGATACTAGGCCTAAGGACAATTCTAGACTAATTAGCTCAAAAATTTCCCTACCTAAGGAAAATGTTAGAATCTTTAGAGGTAGACCTAGTTTACCTAAAGATAGAAAAGATGAGAACAACTTAGGCAATAACCCCAAGAAAAATAAACATATGTCTAGGAAGAAGAAATCCCAAAGAAATAGCAAAAAATAAAAAATAGCTATATTAATGGAAGAAAATCAAGTTTTGAGGTCAAAGCTTGATAGCTTAGAAAAGACCCTTCAAAAGATGAAAAATATGTTTAAAGAATCTAATAGACCAAATCTAGGTATTGGCAGGAAGAAATCATCTAGGGACAAGAAGGGTTTGGGATACAAAGTTAAGTCCAAGGAAAACACAATATCCTTTCATAGTGTTCCATTTAACTATGGAACTAACTCTAGGTCTAGGAAAGCCAAGGTGACAAGTGAAGTCATTCCTAGAGTTGACCTTGCTGAGAGTCAAGTGGCTAAGGCTTTCAAGAAGCCAGGAAAAGTCACTTTGAAGGTTACAAGGAAAGGTATCCCTAAAGTTAACCTTGATGAAACCTCAATGACTAAGGTTTCTAAGAAGCCTAAAAGAGTCATTAGGAAGGTATCAAGGGAGGTTATTGTTGGGATGTATACTAAAAGCGTAGTCTTTGTATGGACATCTTCATTTTCAAATAAGAATAACATGATCATTGTTTGCATATTTAAAGTTATGCATATTGTCTAATACTTTACATTGTAGATAATATGGTGTGTGGTGTCACACAGAAGATCATGTTATCAGTTCTTTATAGAGTATAAGTAGAGGCTCACAACCAAGATGGTTTTGGAAAAACCATTGGCATGGTTGTTGTGTAATGTGGTATTGATTTATCTTGACCATAGAATTACACTAGTACACTTTGTGTGTATTGAGCAGGACTGACTTAGAGGTGATTCAAGTTATTGCTGACTACATAATTGAATCAGACCTCGGATATTATGGTATACATGCTCTTAATCCCGATATAATAATGGGCACATGTATTTAATATTTATTTCTTTGATTTACCAATGGGCGAGATTTATGGGTTAAATCGATAGGCCCGGTAAGTTGGGAAATGATATTATTTACATGGTGTGTCATTGATTATAGGAGGAAACTGTGTCCTATGTATTAGGATGATGATGTCCCCTTGAGGAGCTCATAAGGATCATCATGTAAATTCTGCAGGTGGACTTGTTCCAGCATGATAATAAGGTTGAGTGCTACTACTCATGAAGTTAGATGTTAATTAATTAATTGTTAGTAAATTAATTAATTAATGGACATTCGATATCTTAAACACGGGGAGATATTTGTACAATTAATATATGGAGCCCATATTTAATTATGGGGGTTGGTGAGGTAGATCAATGATAATCCTCTAATGGAATGGATTATCATTAATGGATCAGATTTTATATGGGTCGGATCCATTGGGTGGTCAAGATCTAACTCCTCCTCATGGTCCCTATTGTATCCTATTAAAACGCTCAAGAAACCTAGATCCAACGGACACGATTAAAAGGAGACTTGGGCGAAATCTATAAAGAGATTCCAAGGCTTGGGCGGCAAGGATAAGATTGGAGAGCTAGGGTTTGGAGTTTCTAAGGGTTGGGCAGCAACTAGGTTTGGCTTCTTCCTTAGGGCCGGCGGCAACACAAGAAAAGGATAAGGGTTTCATCTTCTCCTTTTCTCTTGGTCAGCTTCTCCTTCTCTCCTAGGGCGGCTCCTTCTTCCCTCAAGTCTTGGTCGGCGACAACAAGAGCTAACCTCTTGGCCGGCGCCCACCTTTCCTTCATCCTCTCCTTGGCCGACGAAAACAACCAAGCTAGGTGGCTTGGTGGTCGACACTAGATAGGAGAAGAAGAGTTTGGTCATCTTCCCTTGTTCGGAGCGAGCAAGGATGGGAAGATACGTGATCTAGGAGGCTTCAACTCTAGGAAGATCGTTGCCCACACAACGTCCAAAAGGAGGATAGGTCATACAATAGAAGATCAAGAGGTAAACAAGAGGTATAATCTTGTTTGTTTTTATTTTAGTTCTTTTGTATTATGTATGTTGTTATTTTACTTGGACCCCAATGATAAACACAAAAATCGGCGATCCATACATCATCTATTCCGCGGCTATCGAGGCAAAGAGTTAGGTTGCTTGAATAATAAGTTTGTTCAAGCGACCACTCAAATCGAATAGCACGATGATGGATCGGTTGCTTGGGTAATCCATCTTCATCCAGATTAATTTTTTTTAATCCGGGGATGTATGATAGGATCGCCATGCACAAGCGACTGAAGCGAAGCGAGAAGCGAAGCGAGAAGCGAAGCTTCAACCTTTAAGTGGTATCAAAGTCACGGTTTTCGATTTTGTGTGTTTAGGATTCGGTTACTTTTATGCACTTATCATATATTATATGTGCCAGATAATAGTAGGATGTGTGTAGGCTAACTTTTTGGTTGCATGCATAAGATCCAACTATTGTGGCCATATGTGTGTGTATGTGATTATATGTGTGTAATCGTAATATTATTTGAATCCTCGGGATTGACGAGGCTAGTATTTAATTTTTGTAATTAAGTACGACATTCTTTAGCCACTCTTTTATTTTAGTTTACTTTCGATCTAGATTTCATGTGCACTCCTTTGTGGAGTATAGGATCGATGGATGTAAATTAAAATAATTTTTCTCGGCTCGGATCTCCGGATGGCTTGTACATGGCGTAGGGAGGAGCGGACAAGATGGCAACACGACTGGAGGCATATTGGAGAACAAAAGCCATAATAGTTGGAAAATTTGTTTTTCATATTTATTGCTTTTGATTTATATGCTTGTTGTGCTTGCATAATTAAACTTCCTCAATTTTAAATTACTAAGTGGGAGAGGGATATTTTTTAAAATTCCCGCGGCCTCCATTACAATTTGACAAGTGATGCGAATAGACTTGCGCGTTGGCTTTGAGTGCCTTCCTCCATATCGGATGAGTTTATTTTGTGGATCACTAGGTCGAATATGGTTATAGAAAGTTATTTAGGAGGGTGTGTACTTCCCTATCGGAAGGCACATAATCCAAGGTAATTGCCTTAGTATCGTGTAATGGTGAACACTTAGATGCAAATAAAAGTATCCTCCTCATCGGAGTCACTGCTTTTATTTGTAGAGTCGAAGAGGAATCAACTGTAGGGTCGCGGTTGGCCGGATAGAGGGGGGTGAATAGCCCTCTTTCGTCGTATGAGTGGAAGTCGTTCTTAATCGTCTACAATTAATGTTAGTGCAAGCGGAAATATAAAGCAAAGACAATTAAGAACAAATACAAAGATAAACAATGCTAACACAATATGTAACGTGGTTCACGACCTCGCCGCAATCCACGGTCCAATTCGTCCCCGGTGAATCACTCCGCAACCAATCCACTATTGGTCTCTCCCTTTAGCCCAAGCAAGGTGGAGGTAAACCTTTACAACAAGAGATCACTCCTTTTACAATAAATATGAAAGAAACCTAGAAGATGGAGTTTGAGCTTTGTGGGGCACTTAGTAGAATGTTTTGAGCATGAAGATTAACCCTCTATAAGCCCCCACCCTCTCGTTTTATAGAGAGGAAGTAATTCTTCCCGTTGAGCACTATCAGTCGACTGATGCCTTCATCAGTCGACTGATGTCGACTCCAATGACTTCTAACCTGACCGGATTCGTAGGATCTACGGCCGATTCTCCAACAGTCACATGATCAGTCAACTGATGCTTTCATCAGTCGACTGATGTCGACTTCCAGTCGAGTGACCCGTGAGCTCAACTAGCTTCTGTGCCCATGCACAATGTTATCAGTCGACTGCTTCCCTTGAGCAGTCGACTGATGTCAACTTGATCAGCAGCTAACATCAGTGGAACTCCATTCGACTTGGAGCAGTCGATTGCCATGACATGGCAATCGACTGGTGTCATGTGAAACACAAACTTAACATCCATTTGAGCTTTCGACGGTCGAGTAAACCTCAACCCTTGCAGTCGAGCCTCTGACACTCAACCATTCAGCCAAGTTCACCTAATGAGTTGCTTACAATTCACTCATTCTCTCATCTCACTCGAAGTCCCTCGCCGAAGCTCTCTTCGTTCACGGCCACGTCCCTCAGCAGCATCAGGCGCACGGCTCTGCAATGCTCCTTCGCGTCTCTTGCCTTCGAAGTTTGCTTCCTTGGCTTCACTTCAAATCATCTCGTCCGGCGATCCCTCGGCAGCATTAAGCGCATGGCTCTGCAATTCTCCTTCTCCGACTCAAGCACGAGGTTGTGAGTGGTGAACCCGCCAAATCTTCATGTTAGAATTACTAAGTCCTGCATGACTTCAATGCACATATCAAATCACAATAATAACCTAACTTAAACCCTTTGCCACATACATCAAAACCATATCACGGGTCGATTGCCCTAACAATCTCCTCCTTTTTTATGTGTAGCAATCCGTTTAAGTTAGGTAAACATTTGATAAAAATATTAAGGTAATAAAGCATGTAAATAACATGATTAGCAACTCTCCCCCTTAATACATGAAACTCCCCCTCAATATTTCTCCCCCTAAAGCATGTAAATACAATTCCCCCTTACTTAAACATAAATATTTCTCCCCCTTTGACACCATCAAAAATATTAAACAAGGTTTATATAAGCATGACATCAACTCTAGGGAAAAACAAAAGCCAAAACATGCCTTAAAATCATATAAAAGAAGTTACTGGGCATGTTATCAGTCGATCAGTCGACTGGTTCAGACTACTAGTCGACTAGCACTCTGATTTCGGATTTTTCTGATTTTCAGGATGAATTTCAAAAATGCATTAAAAATTCTACAAAATTCGAAAAAATCATGAAATTTGGGGAACACATTTCTTTTAAGTGTCTTTATCAATGAAAAATATTTTTTCATGAAAAATCATTATATTTTCAAAGATTTTCTAAAAATCCAAAAGTTTCAAAATCAACTAGGTTTTTGATCAAGTTTGTATCAATTTTAACACCTAGTTTTGCTTTGTATTGTTTCACACAAATTTTAAAGAAATTGTTTTGAAAACATATGAAATATCCAACCATAATCTTTGGGCAATATTGTTAGGGCAATCTCTTGCCGTAATATGGTTTTGATGGTGTGGCAAAGGGTTTAAGTTAGTTTGATATGTGCGTTGAAGTCATGCAGGACTTAGTAATTCGCACATGGAGCCATGGCGAGTTTCACATCTCATGACTCGTGCCTTGAGTCGGTGAGGGATAGCTTTGCGGAAGCCGTGCGCTTGGAGCATCCGAGGGACCGCCGGACGAGGAGCTTGGAGTGAAGCCGGAGGAAGTAGACTTCGAGGCAAGAGACGCGAAGGAGCATTGCAGAGTTGTGCGCCTGATGCTGCCGAGGGACGTGGCCGCGAACGAAGAGAACTTCGAAGGCGAGGGACTCCGAGGGATGAGAGTGAGCGATTGTAACCCGGGAAGGGTAGCTCTTAGGTGAAACTTGGCCATTTGGCCAAGTGTCGGATAAGTTTTCCCGACACCCGACCGCATCCGGCATGTCATGGCGTCGCGCTTCCGAAGTCGATGGTTCGATCGACCGGTCTAATGTGGTCAAGCTGAATCAAGTTGATCCGATCAAGCCCGGGCAATGATCGATGGCTTTATCGATCATTGCCGCCAGGACGACGATCGGTGATGTCAGCACGGCACAGAATGGAGTCGACCTCGTTGAGGACTCGACTGGTTGACATTAGTCGACTGATGGTGCCATCAGTCGACTGATGCCAGTACCGTTGGATGGTATCCAACGTGGAAAGCGGCCGTTATTGGGCTAGGACGGACCGATCGATGGGTGCCATCAGACCGCCTCGTGTCAACGGGAAGAAACCCTCTTCCTCTATAAAAAGGAAGGGGATGAGGCTTTGGGGGGTTAATGTTTATGCTCCAAATTGCTCCCAAAGTGCTCTAAGTGTTCTTCCACTCTTCTTACTAGTTTTATTTCCATTCTATTGTAAGAAGAGAGATTGTAAAGAGGTTACCTCCACCTAGCTTTGTGCAAAGGAGAGATCTAGTGGATAGATTGCGGAGTGATTCACCGTGGACGAATCGGACCGTGGATTAGCGGCGTAGCCGTGAACCACGTTACATCTCCGTGTTTGTATTGTCTTTGCTTTATTTCTATTTGCTTGTCTTAGTTTATTGCTTCCGCTTGCGCTAACGTTTTGTAGACAAGCAAATTATGACATCCAACGAACGAGGGCTATTCACCCCCCTCTAGCCGGCCAATCGATCCCCCAACAAGTGGTATCAGAGCTTCTACATCCTCATCATTCGAAGAAGAAGAAGAGGATATGGAAACTATGGTAACGAATGCTTCTCCTAAGAAAATAGTTTCCATAATTTCTAGTTTAACTAAGGACTTATTTAGTATGAAAAAGAAAAATAAGAGAATGCTAGATAAAATTAAGGCATTGGAAAATAAGCTAGAAAATGCATGCTTAAATGATAATGTTTCTTCTTTCCATGATGATGCATGCTCACATGATAGATATATATCTTTGGATGTTAATGATGCATGCATAGAGGAAAATAGGGCATTAAGGGAAAAGGTAGATTATTTAACCAAAGCCCTAGAGAAATTCACAATTGGCTCCAACACATTAAATATGATTATTGGGAGCCAAAGAGCTAGCTTCAATAAAAAGGGCCTAGGATACAAAGAGAAGAAAAATGAAAAGGCCTACAAATGCCTAATTGCTAGGGGACAAGATAAGAAGAAAGTAATAGCTAGGAAATGGATCCCCAAGGAATACTTAGTGAACCCAATAGGAAAGAACTTATTTTGGGTTCCAAAATTCATCCTTAAGGGTTAGAAAAACCCTAGGGTAGTCAACCATATGCAATTGACCTATATCATATTTTGGTTGACTTAGGATGGCGGGACAACATTTTTAGAATAGTGTTGGGTGATGATAACGTGCCCATAAATAGATAATAATGCTTAAATCATGATGATTAATGTAATTGCTATGTATGTTTGCAATCATGATTTATGTTTTTGAAATTTGGCACGTAATCATGAAAAAAAAGGGATAAGTCATGCTTTAGGTAATACTTTGTTTATTATCATCATATAATACCTAATGCATGACTATCATTTGATGAATACATGTATTTCATGATCATAATGTAAAATTAATTGACATATGCCTTTATGATCATGATGATTGTTAGGTTGATACTTAACCATGATAGAATTGCATGAATACAAGGGTTAAGTATATACAAATACCCCCTAGGATGCATCTCACACTCATGGGTGAGATGTTAGGATGATACAAATGTCCACTAATGCCTATGGCATTTAGATGGTCATTTAAAGTATCAACATAGCAATAATAGACCAATCATGGGGAAGGCTTATGTTTAATTCATAGACATATTGCCCAAAGATCATGGTTGGATATTTCATATGTTTTCAAAACAATTTCTTAATCTAAAATCTATGTATTCATGTTTTGAAATAATTGGATGCAAAACTAGGTAGTTAACTTGATACTAGAATGATCAAAAACCTAGTAGTTTTTAAAGCTTTTGGATTTTTGGCAAATACGTGGAAATATAATGATTTTTCATGAAAATATATTTTTCACTGATAGATATACTTAAAAGAAATGTGTTCCCCAAATTTCATGATTTTTTGAATTTTCTGAAATTTTTAATGCATTTCTGAAATTCGGTCTGAAAATTAGAAAATCCCGAAATTCACGTGCCAGTCGACTGGTATCTGAACCAGTCGACTGATGGACCGAATATCAGACCAGTAAAGGCTGAATTCCGATTTTAAATCAACTTGTGGTATTTTCTTTCAATTAGACTTGATGTCATATGTCATTAACTTAGTGATAATCTTTTTGATGGTGTCAAAGGGGGAGAAATGATTATGTTTAAGTTAATTATGATAGGGGGAGAAATTAAGGGAGAAATTAAGGGGGAGTTTCATGGATTAAGGGGGAGTTGCATGTTGCTATATCATGATTATGTTTACATGCTTTCTTTCCTTTAAAATTTTTATCAAATGTTTTTGCCTAACTTAAACGGATTGCCACACATCAAAAAGGGGGAGATTATTAGGGCAATCTCTTGCCGTAATATGGTTTTGATGGTGTGGCAAAGGGTTTAAGTTAGTTTGATATGTTTATTTGATATGTGCGTTGAAGTCATGCAGGACTTAGTAATTCGCACATGGAGCCATGGCGAGTTTCACATCTCATGACTCGTGCCTTGAGTCGGTGAGGGATAGCTTTGCGGAAGCCGTGCGCTTGGAGCATCCGAGGGACCGCCGGACGAGGAGCTTGGAGTGAAGCCGGAGGAAGTAGACTTCGAGGCAAGAGACGCGAAGGAGCATTGCAGAGCCGTGCGCCTGATGCTGCCGAGGGACGTGGCCGCGAACGAAGAGAACTTCGAAGGCGAGGGACTCCGAGGGATGAGAGTGAGCGATTGTAACCCGGGAAGGGTAGCTCTTAGGTGAAACTTGGCCATTTGGCCAAGTGTCGGATAAGTTTTCCCGACACCAGTCGACTGCCATGTCATGGCAGTCGACTGCTCTGAGTCGATGGTTCGATCGACTGGTCTAATGTGGCTGAATCAAGTTGATCAGTCGACTGCCAGCATGGGCAGTCGACTGATGTCACTGTGCACGGGCACAGAATGGAGTCGACCTCGTTGAGGACTCGACTGGTTGACATCAGTCGACTGATGGTGCCATCAGTCGACTGATGCCAGTACCGTTGTATGGTATCCAATGTGGAAAGCGGTCGTTATTGGGCAACGGCTACGGGACCAGTCGACTGATGGGTGCCATCAGTCGACTGCTCCTGTGTCAACGGGAAGAAACCCTCTTCCTCTATAAAAAGGAAGGGGATGAGGCTTTGGGGGGTTAATGTTTATGCTCCAAATTGCTCCCAAAGTGCTCTAAGTGTTCTTCCACTCTTCTTACTAGTTTTATTTCCATTCTATTGTAAGAAGAGAGATTGTAAAGAGGTTACCTCCACCTAGCTTTGTGCAAAGGAGAGATCTAGTGGATAGATTGCGGAGTGATTCACCATGGACGAATCGGACCGTGGATTAGCGGCGTAGCCGTGAACCACGTTACATCTCCGTGTTTGTATTGTCTTTTGCTTTATTTCTATTTTCTTGTCTTAGTTTATTGCTTCCGCTTGCGCTAACGTTTTTTAGACGAGCGAATTACGACATCTAACGAACGAGGGCTATTCACCCCCCTCTAGCTGGCCAATCGATCCCCCAACAAATATGTCTATGAATTAAACATAAGTCTTCCCCATGATTGGTCTATTATTACTCTTTTGATACTTTACATGACCATCTAAATGCCATAGGCATTAGTGGACCATTAGTATCATCCTATCATCTCACTCATGCTAAGTTTTCAATCAAGGTAGTCTATGGTGAGTGTGAGATGTATCCTAAAGGTATTTATGTACTTAACCTTTAAATTCATGCAATTCTACCCATGGTTAAGTATCATCCTAACATCCCACATGATCATAAAGACATATATAAATTGATTTTATATTATGATCATGAAACAAATGTATTAATCAAATTGTGATCATGCATTGGTATAAAAACATGATAAAAAAGTAAAGTATCATCCAAGGCATGATTTAAACCTTATTTTCCCATGAATATATATTAAATGTCAAGATCATAAATCATGATTGCAAGCATATATAACAATTATATTAACTATCATGATTTAAGCATTATTATCAATTTATTGGGCACATTATCATCACCCAACACTATGCTAAAAATGTATAGGTCATGAGTATCACATAACACTAAGTGTTGAGCATGATTTAAACTATTTATGGGTGCATTATCATCACCCAACACTATGCTAAAAATTAAGTCCCGCCATCCTAAGTCAACCAAAAATATGATATAGGTGAAGTCCACTATGGTTGACTAACCTAGGGTTTTCCTAACCCTTGAGGATGGATTTAGGAACCCAAAACAAATTCTTTCCTATTGGGTTCACTAAAAATTCCTTAGGGATCCATTTTCTAGCTATTGTTTTCTTCTTATCTTGACCCCTAGCAATTAAGCATTTATAGGCCTTTTCATTTTTATTTTCCTTATATCCTAGGCCTTTCTTATTAAAGCTAGTCCTTTGGCTCCCTATGATCATATTAAGGGTGTTGGAGCCTATGGTGAATTTTTCTAGGGCCTTGGTTAAATGATCTACATTCTCTCTTAAAGCCCTATTTTCCTCAATGCATGCATCATTAACATCAAAAGGCATATAAAGATCATGTGAGCATGCATCATTTAAACTAGAAGAAATATTATCATTAATATTTGAGCATGTTTTTTCTAGTTTGTCTTCTAAGTCCTTAATTTGATCAAGCATACATTTATTTTTCTTCTTTTCCCTAAATAAGTTCTTAGTAAGGCTAGAAATTATGGAAACTATTTTATTGGGTAAGAGATTCGTTACCATAGTTTCCATGTCCTCTTCCTCTGATTCCGATGTAGATGAGGATGAAGCTCCCCCTTCACTCGAGCTCTCCTCACTAGTGCTTCTTTCTTCTTGCTCGGAGGAGGAGGTGGAGTCTAAGTCATCAAACGCCATCAAAGCAAGGTTGGTGACAAAAGCATTCTCCTCTTCCGATGATGATGATGATGAAGAGGGGTCATCCCAAGTTCTTACTTTTAGTGCCTTGGCCTTTCCCTTTTCTTTGGCCTTCTTCTCTTCTTCCTTCTTCTTGCTCCCCTTTTTCTTCTTTTCTTCTTTCTTTCTCCTCTCCTCTTTTCTCTTGTTCAAGAGGGGACAATTGTCCCTTATGTGTCCCTCTCCTTGGCAATTATAGCAAATTACCTTCCCCCTTGGTCTTCTTCTCCTATCATTAGATTTATTAAATTTAAAATTCTCAAAGCACACCTTACCTTCCTTACCATGTATGCTTCTTCCGTGCTATCCATGGAGGAAGAGGAGGATGCTTCATCGGAGGAGGAAGGAGTCTCCATCTTTTTCTTCCCCTTGTTGGCCACTAGTACCATTCCCCTTGATGGTTGAAATTTTGGCTCTTTTACTACTCCTTCGAGCCTTGTTTCGTGGAGCTCCATGGTTGAGAAGAATTCCTCCAAGGTGCTAACTTCTAGGTTCTTGGAGATATAAAAGGAGTCCACCATTGAGCTCCATCTTGAGGACCGAGGAAAGGCATCTATTGCTTTCATTACCATATCCCGGTTGGAGAGCTTTTCCCCTACACTTGTCAAACCGGTTAGAATTTCTTTAAATATAGAGTGTAGAGATTTTACCTTCTCTCCCTTTTCGAGTTTGATGTTGCTTAATTGGGAGCGAAGGACATCTCTACTTGCTAGCTTGGCCTCGGATGTGCCTTCATGAATCTCTATGGGTTTCTCCCACATCTCCTTGGCACTAGCACATTCTCCTATTCGATTGACTTCTTGTTGGAGGAGTACATTGTAGAGGTGATGCTTTGCCTTTGAGTTCGCCAAGTATTCCTCCCTTTGCCTCTTATTCCACCTTGATTTTTCCAATGGCTCTCCTTCTTCATCCCTAGGCATCTCGAAACTGTTTTCCATAATTAATAGAATTTTGAAGCCGGTTTCGAAAAATACCTCCATTCTCTTCTTCCACCAAGAGAATTCACCTTCAAACTTCAGTGGGTGAATGTTAGAGTCGGCCATCCTTGATTGTGCTTG
Source organism: Wurfbainia villosa (assembly GCA_025175895.1). Lineage (NCBI taxonomy): Eukaryota > Viridiplantae > Streptophyta > Magnoliopsida > Zingiberales > Zingiberaceae > Wurfbainia > Wurfbainia villosa. The sequence continues at coordinate 87,498,819 of CM046004.1, forward strand.
TAGCGGTGGTTAGTCCGTTGACAAGCTTCCTTGGCTTTGATACCACTTGTAGGGTCGCGGTTGGCCAGCTAGAGGGGGGTGAATAGCCCTCTTTCGTCTTATGAGTGGAAGTCGTTCTTAATCGTCTACAATTAACGTTAGCGCAAGCGGAAATATAAAGCAAAGACAATTAAGAACAAATACAAAGATAAACAATGTTAATACAATATGTAACGTAGTTCACGGCCTCGCCGCTAATCCATAGTCCAATTCATCCCCGGTGAATCACTCCGTAACCAATCCACTATTGGTCTCTCCCTTTAGCCCAAGCAAGGTGGAGGTAAACCTTTACAACAAGAGATCACTCCTTCTTTTACAATAAATATGAAAGAAACCTAGAAGAAGGAGTTTAAGCTTTGTGGGGCACTTAGTAGAATGTTTTGAGCATGAAGATTAACCCTCTATAAGCCCCCACCCTCTCGTTTTATAGAGAGGAAGCAATTCTTCCCGTTGAGCACTATCAGTCGACTGATGCCTTCATCAATCGACTGATGTCAACTCCAACGGCTTCTGACCAGATCGGATTCGTGGGATCCGCGGTCGATTCTCCAACAGTCACATGATCAGTCGACTGATGCTTTCATCAGTTGACTGATGCTTTCATCAGTCGACTGATGTCGACTTCCAATCGAGTGATCCGCTAGCTTCGCGTGTCGCAGTGCGTTATCCCGATCGCTTCCTTGAGCGAATGATCGATGTTGACTTGATCAGTAGCTAACACTAGTCAAACTCTATTCGACTTGGAACAGTCGACTGCCATGACATGGCAGTCAACTATTGCCATGTGAAACTCAAACTTAACATCCGTTTGAGCTTTCGGCGGTCGGGTAAACATCAACCCTTGCGGTCGAGCCTCCGACACTCAGCCATTTGGCCAAGTTCACCTAATGAGCTGCTTACAATTCAATCATTCTCTCATCTCACTCGAAGTCCCTCGCCGAAGCTCTCTTCGTTCGTGGCCACGTCCCTCGACAGCATCAGGCGCACGACTCTGCAATGCTCCTTCGCGTCTCTTGCCTTCGAAGTCTGCTTCATTAGCTTCGCTTCAAGTCATCTCGTCCGACGGTCCCTCGACAACATTAAGCACATGGCTCTGCAATGCTCCTTCTCTGACTCAAGCACGAGGTTGTGAGTGGTGAACCCACCAAAGCTTCATGTGTGAATTACTAAGTCTTACATGACTTCAACGCACATATCAAATCACAATAACAACATAATTTAAACTCTTTGCCACGCACATCAAAACCATATCACGGGTCGATTGCCCTAACACCAACAATTAATTTTATTTGTCAAAAAGTAAGGTTGACAGGATAATAAAATTAATGGGTAAAATCTCCTCTTACAAATGTAGAATTCGTATACGTCCACACTATCGTGGCATACGATATTCTCGGTGTTTTGAGGTGATGGTTGATTTTGAAATTTTATTGTTTGAGGAATAAATATTTTTCGAAATCTAAATGTTTTTTATCTATGTGATTCTTAGGTTTTTTCAAAATGACTTTCAACCCACTTGTTGTGATTCTAAAGGAAAATAAACTTACTGGACCTAACTATGTGGATTGGAAAAGGAATCTGGACATAGTCTTGACTGCTGAGGAGTACAAGTATGTACTTCTCGAGGAGTGTCCTCCTAAGCCTATGGATGATTCTGGGGAAGAAAGAGAGTTATAAGAAGTGGATCAAGGATGATGAGATGGCGCGGTGTTACATTTTGTCTTCTATGTCAAATGTATTGCAACATCAGCATCATGCCATGACCACTGCCTATTACATGATGCTCAAGCTCAAGGAACTTTTCAGACACCAGAATCGGGCTGCTAGGAAAGAAGCCATGAGAAACTTGATGACGACCACCATGGTTGAGGGAACACCCGTGAGGGATCATGTTCTCAAGATGATGGCTCATTTGAATGAGCTGGAAGTCCTTGGAGTTGAGATCGATGAGGAAACCTAGGTCGATATCATTCTCCAATCTCTACCTAGGAGTTTTGAGTAGTTTCGCATGAACTACAACATGAATAAGAGGATGTATTCATTAGTGGAGCTTCTGACAGAACTCCAGGTAGCAGAGGGGCTTTTTCGTCAGAGTTCTCAGGTTTTGGTTGCCCAAAAGGTTTCTACTTCTAAGCCAAAAGGCAAGAAGAAGAAGAAACAAGGTGCAACGAAGGTGGTGGGAGGATCTCAGGGAGGAGTGAAGAAGCCGAAAGGCAAGTGCTTCACTTGCAAGCAGACTGGACATTAGAAGGTTGACTGCCCCAACCGAAAGAAGAACAAAAGTATATCTTTTGGTCTAGTCATTGAAATATGTTTAGTGGTGTTATCTATCTGTACCTGGTGTGTAGATATGGGAGCCACTGATCATGTCTGCAATACTTTGCAGGGGTTCTAGGAAACCAGACGACTAGCTGAGGGGGAGATTACCGTCTATATAGGCAATGCTACGAAGGTGGCGGCTATTGCAGTGGGAGATATTTATTTATCTTTTGATAGGAATAAATCTTTGGTTATGAGAAATTTCCTTTATGTACCTTCATTTAGAAAGAATTTAATTTCAGTTTCTAAATTGTTTTTGGATGGATATTCTATTTTTTTTTAATGACAGAGTTGTTATAAAAAGGAATAGGGAGATTATCTATTCTGGTATGTTGGTAGGAGATTTGTACACTCTTGAACCAAAAGCTCCCACGATGCGAATAGAAATAAATAACTCATCTTCTAAATCTAATAAGAGAAAAGAACCTTCGAAAATGAACCAAACGTATCTTTGGCATTTAAGGTTAGGTCATATTTACCTGAGTAGAATTCAAAGGTTGATAACTGATGGACCTTTGGGTTCATTGGTGGTGGAAGATTTCCCAACCTGCGAATCCTGCTTGGAAGGTAAAATGACCATGAGGTCTTTTAAGGCCAAGGGGTATAGAGCCAAAGATGTGTTGGAATTGGTTCATTCTGATTTGTGTGATCCTTTGTCTATCCAGGCTAGAGGTGGTTTTGAATATTTCGTCTCTTTTATAAATGATTATTCAATATATGGACACATTTATTTGATGCGCCGCAAGTCTGAATGATTTGACAGGTTCAAAGAATTCAAGGCTGATGTGCAAAAATGTCAAGGTAAAGGTATCAAGACACTATGATCTGATCGTGGTGGTGAGTACCTCTTGGGAGAGTTTAGGAGTTACTTATTAGAGTCTGGGATTCAATCCCAACTGTCTGCACCTGGTACACCCTAGCAGAATAGTGTGGCGGAGCGAAGGAATAGGACTCTTATGGAGATGGTTAGATCGATGATGAGTTATTCTGAGTTACCAGATTTGTTCTGAGGGTATGCTCTGGATACAGCAGTGTATATTCTGAACTTGATTCCATCTAAATCAGTACCTTATACTCCCACAGAATTGTGGACTGGGCAAAAGCCTAGTCTAAGATATATTTGGATTTGGGGTAGTCAAGCACATGTTTTGAAGGTAGATGCTGGTAAGTTGGAACCTCGTATAGAAGTGCACTTGTTCGTAGGCTATCCTAGAAGAACAAAAGGTGGTTTTGTGTTGGTGCAATCGGCCCAGGTCACGATTGACTAGGACTCGAGTTTGACTCGAGTGATGTTTTGATGTTTCAACAAAAACATATGACAATGTAATTGTCATGGGAAAGTCCAAGTCTTGTGTACTTGGCATGAAAAGTCCAAGTGGAACACTTGGCATTTGGTAAAGTCCAAGTATTGAGTACTTGGCATGAAAAGTCCAAGTGGGACACTTGGCACATAAAAAGTCCAAGCATGGGTCTTGGCAATGTAAAAGTCCAACATGGGTTGGCAAGGGAAAGTCCAAGCATGGTCTTGGCATTTGAGAAGTCCAACATGGGTTGGCAAGGGAAAAGTCCAAGCATGGGTCTTGGCAATGTAAAAGTCCAACATGGGTTGGCAAGGGAAAGTCCAAGCTTGAGTCTTGGCATGAGAAGTCCAAGGGGTTTGATATTGGTTGCGTAAAGTCCAAGCGGGAGTCTTGGCAGCATAAGTCCAATGGTTGGCGGCGTAAAGTCCAAGCGGAGTCTTGGCGGCGTAAGTCCAATGTGCCTTGGCGGTGTAGACACCGTTAGCATGACATAGCCGACGGAAGCACCTAGAGGCTAACGCGATGGATGAACAAGTCATGGATGACTTGGAGGGATCCGAGAGGCGTGAGGCTGATGGAGGTGGCTAGAAGGCTTAGGTCTAGGCTAAGGGTGGTCTAGCAAGTATGGGGGCACCATACTTGGGTTAAAACCTCATTTTTGAGGTTGGCAGTCGACTGACATTATGGCCGGTTCGACTGCCGTGAGTCGACTTGAGTTTAGAGCCGAAATGCTCCGATTGCTCATCGAGCTAACCGGTATCGACGGCAAGCCGATCAAGGGCCTGCAATGACCGCCACCCAATGTCGAGCATAGAACGCGCTCCATAGCCGATCGCCACCGGCTGACGGGCGCCGGCAATGATCGCCAATGTTGGCAATGACCGCTAAGAGATCCGCTGGAGTTTTTCCAACAGGATCGAGCCGCTGTCTCACGACAGATGCATCGATCGGTGACTTATAGCGGCGATCGATGGGCGGAAATCCAGGTCGTGCGCAAGGATAAAAGGAGCTCGACGGGAGGGTTTTTGGCATCAGTTCTTAAGCGATTTCTTGAACGCTGGCGATTTGTCGCAAATCGTGGTCTTCAACCACTGCAACAAGCAAGTAATCCAAAGGCATTTGTAAAGTTATTTTCTTTACTAGTTTTGCATTGTATTATTGTATTTGCTTGTATTTCTTTCATTTATTGTTGTAAACATTTGTACGAGGTTTCTCCGCCTCCGACTTGTTGTCGAGAAGGAGTTTATTGATTAGTGATTGCATTGGCGTCGCTAGAGCTCGTTAGAGCTCGATCCGTGGAGTAGGAACCGTGTGGTTCCGAACCACGTTAAATCTTCGTGTTATTGTGTTTCGTTATTGTTATCATATATATATTCCGCTGTGCTAACGAAACTTGTAGACACGAACACGCGATTAAATTCCATCTACGAACGGTCAAACGCTATTCACGCCCCCTCTAGCCAACAATTGGTAGATCAAATTGTCCGTTCGTAGATCAAATTTCCAACAATTGGTATCAGAGCCCGGGGCTCTTCAACTGATTAACAACCGGGAGCAAGACGCTAGAGGGTAAAAGATGGAAGTCCAAGATAATTAGGTTGGGACATCAACACACCGGTGCCCTACACCCTATACGGACGAGAAGGATTCAATTCTTGGAAGGCGAGAATTGAAGATTTTATTATGATGAGAGACTTTGAGGAATGGTCCATTTTGATGGATGGATTTGAATATCCAAGAGGACCAAGAGGTGGATTCCTCAAAAAGAAGAGATGGACCGAAGAGCAAGTTCAAGCATCCGAGAAAAATGATAAGGTGATAAAATTTTTAATTGATTTAATGCCTAACAATATCTTGTATATGTTAGGTAATTATGTAGATGCTAAAGAGTTATGGAGCCAAGTGGCAAAACTCCATGAAAACTCATCATCGGTCCAAGAAGAAGAAGAAGAAGAGGAGTGCTCACCCTCTCAAGCTCAAGAAAGTATACCATCATCCCAAGAGCTTGAGGATTCGGAGGTTGATAGGGAATCAACATCCGGATCGGAAGAAGTGGAAGAAGCATCCACTTCCGGATCGGAGAAGGAAGTAGAAGAGGTGGAAGAAGCATCCACTTCTATGATTGAGGGGGAGAGACCATCTACACCGGAGCCGGAACAAAATAAAGAAGATGCCTCAACCTCCGGTCAAGATGCAGAAGTTTCGACTCCGGCACCTACCACTGAACTAGGTAACTCAAGCAATTTAGATTTAAATAAAAATCATATAATTTGCTTTGAGTGTAGGGAAAGTGGGCATTACAAGAGCAAATGCCCAAAGAGAGTAAGAAAATTTCCACCGGCACCAAAGATCAAGGATGCCGGTTCCCCAAATATCAAGAGCAAGGAGCATATCATATGCTTCAAGTGAAACTCAAAGGGGCACTATAGAAGCCAATGCCCTAGGGGGAAGAAGAAGGGGCAAGGAGGAGCTACACATGTAGGGGGAGCTAAGGCTAACCCTAAGGTATATTTTAGTAATGCTCTTTCTAATTCTTATAGTCAAAAGCATGCTAGGAATAATTTCAATAGTCTTGCTATTTATCATAAAGAGCATGCTAGAAGTAAGGAATTTTGTTTAGGAGCTAAGAGAGTCCATGTAGAAAATAAGGAAAAATTTGGGACTAATGTCCCTAGAAAAACCTTACCTAAGGAATCTATTAGGAAAATACAAGAACAATTAGGTTTTAACCCTAAATGGACTAGGCATATGCCTAGGAAGTCCAATGCCCAAGATTTAAATCAAAATTCTAAAATTTGGTAATTAGAAAAGGAAAATCAAGTCTTGAGGTCAAGGCTTGAAAAACTTGAAAAGACCCTAAATAAGATACAAAATCAATTTAAAGGGTCTAGTGGTCAAAATCAAGGGTCCAAAAGTCAAAGTCAACACCTAGGACCTAAGAGTCAAAAGTCAATCAAGGGGAAGCAAGGTTTGGGTCACAAACCTAAGCCTAGAGTGGCTTATCATAGTGTTCCATTTGACTATGGAACACAAACTAGGTCTAGGAAGACCAAGGTCAATAGGGAAGTCATCCCTAAGGTTGACCAAAGGTTGTGCCTAGTGTCTAGGGTTTCTAGGAAACCTAGGGTGGCCACCAAGAAGGTTGCAAGGGGAGTTACCCCTAGAGTCAACCTAGGTAAGACCCAAATGACCAAGGCTAACAAGCCTAGGAGGGTCATTAGGAAGGTATCTAGGGAGGTTATCCCTAAGGAATACCTAATTAACCCTAGGAGCTCAAATCGGTTTTGGGTTCCTAAGAGCATGATTGATTCACGCTAGATGGGTTTAGGGTGTGTCAACCTTGATTGGATGGGTAGTTAACTCAACTATGGTAAAGGTGGCACTTTAGGATATTTTCAAGGTTATGGTTACCTTGGAAATAGATTTGAATCAATATCCTAAAAGATTTTAGGATGTGCCAATGCACTTTTGAAATTAAGAAAAATCAATTAAATTGGCACAATTTAGGTTTAGAGGTTAGTGTGTCATTTTGGGTTTTTGGCACACTAGGGAGATTAGGTTAATATGGAAAAATATGATTAATCCCAACAAATGGCAATTAATATTAAAATTTAGGTATTATTATACCTATATATTTTATATGTCATGCTTTGTTTGCCATATAACATGCCATGACATCATGCTTACTTTTAATCATTTTATATGTCATGTTCATGTTTTAGGATTAAGGTTTTAAATGTCATGTGTTTTTAGATTTCATCTTATGCCATGACATCATGATTATGAACATATGCTTATTTATATCATCATTAATGCCATAATCATTCATGTATTTAAGAAAAATTTCGATTGAAATTGATTTAAGGACTATGGCATGACTTGGAGTCTCATTCATAAGGGAATCAAGTAGGGTTGCCTTAGAAGATGCATGAAACCCTAGTTTTAAATGAACCAAAACCCACATCTCACATCCAATTGACATGTATGTGTATTTATACACCCTAGATACATGTGAGATGCTAGGATATGAGTTAAGTTCAAGGTGCATAGTTTTTGCATCTAGATGAACTAAAACTCATCTAATTTCAAATGTGGATCATTAGGAAAGCTTGTGTACAAGTCATGTGCATAGAGCCCAAGGAATATGATCCAAAACATGGTTTTGAAATCATTTTAAAATCAATTTAGAAAACCTTGGTGAAGTCTATCTTTTGATAGCAATCACCATTGATGAAGTTGATACAAAATAGGGCCAAAACATTGAAAATTTCAATGGTTTTGAGTTTTGTATCAAACTCACTATTTTATGGGTAAAATAATTTTCAAATATTTTTCACCCATTGTAATGACTATAAGTAATATACGTATCAAATTTTATGATTTTTCAAATTACGTATAATTACTTATGTTTTTCCAAATCGATAAATAGTTGAAATTGAAATTTCATTTATCGATCGCTTCTTGGTGGCAATGATCGACATCGCTGTCGAGTCGATTGCCAGGTCTGATTTCGGGTTAACAAGGTTTGTTTAGCCCGTGTTTAGCTATGGAAAAGGTTCCTAATCACTCCTAACCCTAGGATATGCTTTAGGAAGCATTATAAAGGGTGAAAATCCATTGGATATGGATTAGGAGTTGTGTTAGGTCAAAGTATCAAATTTAGGGTGAGTGAAAGTTCTATGTTGAACTTAGAACTTTAATTTTGATGGTTTAGAGTTCCTATTGACTTAGGGGCTTCCCAAGGACATTGTTGGTGCAATGGTCAAGGGGAAGCAAGCCTTTAGGGGGAGGTATCCATCTTGGGATGATGGATGTGTTTTTCTACTTGAAGAGGAGAAGTTATTGGGAGAGTATCATCAATTGGGAAAATTGATGGGTTTTTGATACCCAATTTGGAAATTGGGAGAGAGTATAGGATTGCCTCTCTTGAGTGATATGTGAATTATCACTAGGAAGATGGTAGACATCCTAGGTATTTATTTTTGGATCAAGGGGGAGATTGTAAGATCTCATTGGGACATGAGACATTGACCTCCTTGGAGAGAAAACCTTTTTGATGTTAGTCAAAAAGGGGGAGAATGTTTGGGGGAGAACATTTGGAGAGTGTTTACCAATTTGGGATAATTGGTAAGGGATTTGAGTTAGTGGTCTAACTCAAATGATTTGTTTGGTTTTTGTCAAACATCAAAAAGGGGGAGATTGTTGGTGCAATCGGCCCAGGTCACGATTGACCAGGACTCGAGTTTGACTCGAGTGATGTTTTGATGTTTCGACAAAAACATATGACAATGTAATTGTCATGGGAAAGTCCAAGTCTTGCGTACTTGGCATGAAAAGTCCAAGTGGAACACTTGGCATTTGGTAAAGTCCAAGTCTTGAGTACTTGGCATGAAAAGTCCAAGTGGGACACTTGGCACATGAAAAGTCCAAGCATGGGTCTTGGCAATGTAAAAGTCCAACATGGGTTGGCAAGGGAAAGTCCAAGCATGGTCTTGGCATTTGAGAAGTCCAACATGGGTTGGCAAGGGAAAAGTCCAAGCATGGGTCTTGGCAATGTAAAAGTCCAACATGGGTTGGCAAGGGAAAGTCCAAGCTTGAGTCTTGGCATGAGAAGTCCAAGGGGTTTGATATTGGCTACGTAAAGTCCAAGCGGGAGTCTTGGCAGCATAAGTCCAATGGTTGGCGGCGTAAAGTCCAAGCGGAGTCTTGGCGGCGTAAGTCCAATGTGCCTTGGCGGTGTAGACACCGTTAGCATGACATAGCCGACGGAAGCACCTAGAGGCTAGCGCGATGGATGAACAAGTCATGGATGACTTGGAGGGATCCGAGAGGCGTGAGGCTGATGGAGGTGGCTAGAAGGCTTAGGTCTAGGCTAAGGGTGGTCTAACAAGTATGGGGGCACCATACTTGGGTTAAAACCTCATTTTTGAGGTTGGCAGTCGACTGACATTATGGCCGGTTCGACTGCCGTGAGTCGACTTGAGTTCGACTGCCAGTTTAGAGCTGGAAATGCTCTGGCAGTCGACTGCTCATTGGAGCAGTCGACTGCCAAGGGTCGGCAGTCGACTGCCAGTCCAATGTCGAGCACAGAACGCTCCGTAGCCGAGCCGACCGGGCCGTCGGCCCCGCCAAGAGATTCGCTGGAGTTTTTCCAGATCGAGTCATTATCTCACGACAACGATGGCATCGACCGTGGTGACTTATGCGGATCGACTAATGGGCGGAAATCCAGGTCGCGCGCAAGGATAAAAGGAGCTCGACGGGAGGGTTTTTGGAATCAGTTCTTAAGGATTTCTGGACGTTTTTGAGGCGATTTGCTACTGCAAATCAGGGTCTTCAACCACAGTTCAAGCGATCAACAAGCAAGTAATCCAAAGGCATTTGTAAAGTTGTTTTCTTTACTAGTTTTGCATTGTATTATTGTATTTGCTTGTATTCCTTTCGTTTATTGTTGTAAACTTTTGTACGAGGTTTCTCCGCCTCCGACTTATTGTCGAGAAGGAGTTTATTGATTAGTGATTGCATTGGCGTCGCTAGAGCTCGTTACAGCTCGATCCGTGGAGTAGGAACCGTATGGTTCCGAACCATGTTAAATCTTCGTGTTATTGTGTTTGTGATTGTGTTTCGTTATTGTTATCATATATATATTCCGCTGTGCTAACGAAACTTGTAGACACGAACACGCGATCGAATTCCATCTACGAACGGTCAAACGCTATTCACCCCCCCTCTAGCGGCGTCAAATTTCCAACACATGTTTTGAAGGTAGATGCTGGTAAGTTGGAACCTCGTATAGAAGTGCGCTTGTTCGTAGGCTATCCTAGAGGAACAAAAGGTGGTTTTGTTCTATAGTCCTAGAGATCAAAGGGTGATCGTTATCACGAATGCCCAATTTTTAGAGGAAGACTATGTGATGAACCACAAGCCCGTGAGCAAGATTGTTTTAGAGGAATTAAGAGGGGAAGTCACTACTTCAGTACCAACGGTATAAGAGGATATACCACAAGTGACTGCACCGCTTGTCACAAAGGATACACAAGTGATACCTCATCGTAGTGGGAGGGTTGTTAGACAACCTGAGAGATTTATGTTCTTGGGAGAATCTTCTGATTTGGTCCCTGGTGAACATGAATCTGATCCCTGGACATATGACGAGGCAATCCAAGATAAAGATGCGGTATCTTGGCAAAGGGCAATGAATTTTGAGATAGAATCTATGGATTCAAATCAGGTCTGGCAGCTAGTAGAACCATCCAATGATGTAAAAGCCATTGGATGCAAGTGGATCTACAAAATAAAGAGAGGAACAGATGGGAAGGTTGAGACCTTCAAAGCAAGGCTTGTTGCGAAAGGGTATACTCAGAAAGAGGGCATCGATTATGAGGAGACCTTTTCGCCGGTAGTCATGCTTAAGTCTATCCAGATTCTCTTATCTATTGCTGCTCATATGGATTATGAGGTTTGGCAGATGGATGCCAAGACAGCTTTCCTTAATGGAAGTCTTGAAGAAAATATCTATATGGAGCAACCAAAGGGATTCATTGCAAAGGGCAAAGAGCATCTTGTGTGCAAGCTTAATCGGTCCATTTATGGATTGAAGCAAGCTTCGAGATATTGGAACATCCGCTTTGATGAGGTAATCCAGTCATATGGATTTATTCAAAGTCCAGATGAGTCTTGTGTATACAAGAGATGTGAAGAAAATGTAGTGGTATTTCTTTTACTATATGTAGATGACATTTTTCTCATTGGCAACAATGTCAAAGTGTTGTCAGACATAAGGGTATGGTTGTCCAAACAGTTTGATATGAAAGACTTGGGATAAGTAGGACACATCCTTGGGATCAAGGTTATAAGGGATTGCAAGAAAAGGATGTTGTGCTTATCTCAAGCTTCATACGTAGACACTATTTTGGCTCGTTTTAGCATGCAGAACTCCAAGAAAGGTTTTCTACCTTTTAGGCATGGAGTACATTTATCTAAAGAGATGTGTCCTAGAACATCAAAGGAGATAGAGGAGATGAAGGTGGTTCCTTATGCTTCGGTGGTAGGAAGCCTCATGTATGCTATGTTATGTACGAGGTCGGATATCTTCTTTATCGTGGGCATGGTTAGCAGATATCAGAGTAATCCAGGACAAGGACATTGGACTGCGGTAAAGCATATATTGAAGTGCCTGAGAAGGACTAGGGATTATATGATGGTATACCAGGCAGATCAATTACTCCCTGTGGGTTACACAGATTCTGACTTCCAATCATATAGGGATAATAGTAAGTCTACCTTGGGTTTTGTGTTTGCTTTGGGAGGTGGAGCCATTGTATGGAGGAGTGTCAAGCAGAAATGTGTGGCGGACTCTACCATTGAAACTATGTATGTGGTAGCCTCTTAGACAACCAAAGAAGTTGTATGGCTCAGGAACTTCTTGATGGACTTGGATGTGATTCCTGGTTTGCCCAGAACTATCACAATTTATTGTGGTAACAGTGGTGCATTGCAAACTCGAAGGAACCACAAGCCCATAAGGCAAGTAAACACATAGAGCACAAGTACCACCTGATACGAGAGATCGTAAAGCGAGGAGAAGTTGTTGTCGCCAAGATTGCAACAGAGGATAACTTGGCAGATCCTTTCACTAAGGCCCTTCCAGTGAGAACTTTTGATAGGCATGTGGAGGGTATGGGAATCAGATGTATGACACTTTAATGGCAGCATAGTCTTTTAGTATAAGTGAGAGATTGTTGGGATGTATACTGAAAGCCTAGTCTTTGTATCGACATCTTCATTTTGAAATAAGAATCACATGATCATTATTTTCATATTTAAAGTTATGCATATTGTCTAATACTTTACATTGTAGATAACATGGTGTGTGGTGTCGCACAGAAGAACATGTTATCAGTTCCTTATAGAGTATAAGTAGAGGCTCACAACCAAGATGGTTTTGGACAAACCATTGGAATGGTTGTAGTGTAATTTGGTATTGATTTATCTTGACCATAGAATTACACTAGTACACTTTGTGTGTATTGAGCAGGACCAACTTAGAGGTGATTTAATTTATTGCTGACTACATAATTGAATCGGACCTCGGATATTATGGTGTACATGCTCTTAATCCTGATATAATAACGGACACATGTACTTAATATTTATTTCTTTGATTTACCAATATGCAAGATTTATGGGTTAAATCGATAGACCCAGTAAGTTGGGAAATGATATTATTTACATGGTGTGTCATTGATTATAGGAGGAAACCGTGTCCTATGTATTAGGATGATGATGTCCCCTTGAGGAGCTCATAAGGATCATCATGTAAATCCTGCAGGTGGACTTGGTCCAGCATGATGATAAGGTCGAGTGGTACTACTCATGGAGTTAGATGTTAATTAATTAATTGTCAGTAAATTAATTAATTAACGGACATTCGATATCTTAAACACGGGGAGATATTTATACAATTAATATATGGAGCCCATATTTAATTATGGGGGTTGGTGAGGTAAATCAATGATAATCCTCTAGAGGAATGGATTATCATTAATGGATCGGATTTTATGTGGGTCGGATCCATTGGGTGTCCAAGATCCAACTCCTCATGGTCACTATTGTATCCTATTAAAACCCTTAAGAAGCCTAGATCCAACGGACACGATTAAAAGGAGGCTTGGGCTAAATCTATAAAGAGATTCCAAGGCTTGGGCGGTAAGGATAAGATTAGAGAGCTAGGGTTTGGAGTTTCTAAGGGTTGGGCAGCAACTAGGTTTGGCTTCTCCTTTAGGGTCGACGGCAACACAAAAAAAAGGATAAGGATTTCATCTTCTCCTTCTCCTCTCCTTGGGCGGCTCCTTCCCTCAAGTCTTGGCCAGTGGCAACAAGAGCTAACCTCTTGGTCGGCGCCCACCTTTCCTTCATCCTCTCCTTGGCCGGCGACAACAACCAAGCTAGGTGGCTTGGTGGTCGGCACTAGATAGGAGAAGAAGAGTTTGGTCATCTTCCCTTGTTCGAAGCAAGCAAGGAAGGGAAGATACATGATCTAGGAGTCTTCAACTCTTGGAAGATCGTTGCCCACACAACGTCCAAGAGGAGGATAGGTCATACAATAGAATATCAAGACTTAAACAAGAGGTATAATCTTGTTTGTTTTGATTTTAGTTCTTTTGTATTATGTATGTAGTTATTTTACTTGGACCCCGATGATAAACACAAAAACCGGCGATCCGTACATCATCTATTCCACGGCTAATCGAGGTAAAGAGTTAGGTTGCTTGAACAACAAGTTTGTTCAAGCGACCACTCAAATTGAATAGCACGATGATGGATCGGTTGCTTGGGTAATCCATCTTCGTCTGGATTAATTTTTTTTTAATCTAGGGAAGTATGATAGGATCGCCATGCATAAGCGACCGAAGCGAAGCGAGAAGCGAAGCTTCAACCTTCAGTTATCCCTAGTGAATACCTAGAAAATCCAATGAGCTCCAATAGATATTGGGTTCTTAGGAGTGTGATCCTTTCACACTAGGTGGGTATAGAGTGTGTCAACTTAAAATGGAAAGGTAGCTAACCTAACCATAGTGGAGTTGACTCTTTAGAGCATTTTTTAGGTATTTGATATTTAGAGTGAATTTAGAATTATGATCCTAAAAGATTTTAGAATGTGCCAATAGAAATAATGAAAAATTGAAAGTTGATCATGATTGACACAAGTTAGAGTCAATAGTGTGTCAAGTTAAGATTTTGGCACACTCAAGGGAGTTGGTACGTTATTATGTCAAATTGAGCATTTGATATAATTCTAGAAAATAATGAAAAATAGATTCAAGACTTAGCTATCTCTATACTTTATATTATAAAATTTGTCATGTTTTGTGTGTCATAATCCATGTTATGACTATTGGTGCAAGAATGCCCCAAGTATTAATCTTTTGGTGTTTGGATAATCATTTATAGTTAGACAATGTTTGTGATCTAACATGAAGATTAAGTGATAGGTATAAAGAAAGTCCAAGAGTAAAGACTTAGCAAAGAAAGTCCAAGGGTAAAGTCTTGGCAAGAAAAGTCCAAAGATGAGGACTTAGAGTGTAAGTCTAAGTGTGTAGTCTTGGTGGTGTAAGTCCAAGTGAATCTTGGCAAGCAAAGCCCAGGGGTATGGTTTTGGCAACATAATGTTGGGAATATTGGGAATACAATCAAAGTCTCATATTTGTAAGACATGGAAAAGATCATTTGCTTATAAGATGAAAAGATATCGCTATTGAGATGAAGCCTTTTGGGTATTGCCCAAAAATAAAACCATGAGGGCTTAGGACCAAAGTGGACAATATCATGTCGTTGTAGAAATATGTGAATCTTATATGTACTAACAATTGGTATCAGAGTCATGGTTCATGTCAAGCCATGCACCTCGAACGAAGGAAGTGGGACTCCCATGTTTGGATCAAGAAGACCAGACACTTAGCAGGAAGTCCAATTGGGATAATTAGGATGACCAAATAACTGGCAAGAAGTCCAGTTGGGTCAAAAGGATCGGACAACTGGAAGGAAGTGTTGGGTTTCCTGCACCGTGGCGAGTGTGTGTTCAAACATATTTCATAAATATATGCACAGCGGAAGAATTAAAAAGCAAAAAATCTAATTTATTACAACACACACATCACACGCATGCATAGTACAACATGTGTAGACATAATCATAGTTTCAAATTTTACAATAAAAGGAAATTACTCTAGTTATACCTGACGTATCATGTGCAGCGGGAATGACATCAACCGGAGCGACTCTCGCTAGAATCGCCTCTATCTGTATCCACGCCGAGTATCATCGGGATGGCTTCACAAAGCCACGAGCCTTGTCTTCGTAGGAGTCACTAGCCTCATGTCGAAGACGATGTGATCGAGAGAAGATCACAATCTGAATCAAAATTTAGATTCGAAAATGAGTCCCCAAAACTCGCTTCTCCGGAGAGGTATTCATCAACCGATTGACGAATCCTTGGTCCTCCACCTATGAGGATTACCGGAGATCGAATCCTCGCAAGGTAACTGCTGTCAGAGCTCCAAACATCATCCAAATGATCCTCCGACATGCAAGTAAACAAGCTGTCCAGAAAACTGGACAGCTTGGTGGAGGAGTTGCGCCGGCCAAAGAGGATGGTCGGCCAACCCTTGGTCGCCGAAACCAAGGTGAGTCACCGGAGGGACGTCGGAGGATGACCGACAGCAGCTTGGATGCCGACAACAGGGTGGACGGTGACACAAGGTGGCTGGCGGCATGGACTCCTTGGGCGACGACAAGGAGAAGAGAGGGAGAAGAGAAGAAGATTATTTCCCAAAAATAAAACTTAGGGCTCTCCAAAAACATAACCGCATTTTTATAGAGCCCGTGTTTCTTAACCATTAAGAAAACTTCTCCTTAGAGTTATTGGTTCATAACCAAAACCCGTTAACCCGCTCCAATAACTTAAGTTAAAATAAACCGAACCGAGTTGGTCTATTTTAAGTTAAAACGAACCGAACCAACTTTGGTTCATTCATTTAAAACAAACCAAACCCCTTTGATTTATTCTCCACCAATGGATTAGAATCAAACCAATTTGGTTCATCCATCATGTCTTCATAAGACTCGGCCCATCCATGCTTCCATTGCGACTGAAACAATTTCATGTTCGCTCCTTGTTTGGTCTAACCAAATCTAGTTTCTCTCGATCTGAGAATCTGATTCTCAAGCTCGTTTTAAATCTTTCGGATTACACTCGTTGTGTGTGTGACCAAATAAGTGTAGGGTCACGGTTGGCCGGCTAGAGGGGGGTGAATAGCCTTTGTCGTAGACGATGGAATTCGTTCGTTCATTGCTCATCTACAAAACTATTAGCGCAAGCAGAATATACAAACAAAACAACAATAAAGACAAACAAGACATCAAACAATGCTAAGACCGCAATGTAATGTGGTTCACGACTGTGCCGTTAATCCACGGTCCGATTCGTCCACGGTGAATCACTCCGC
Source organism: Wurfbainia villosa (assembly GCA_025175895.1). Taxonomy (NCBI): domain Eukaryota; kingdom Viridiplantae; phylum Streptophyta; class Magnoliopsida; order Zingiberales; family Zingiberaceae; genus Wurfbainia; species Wurfbainia villosa. Next base: position 87,515,485 of record CM046004.1, read on the forward strand.
AATCTATCCACTAGATCTCTCCTTTGCACCAAGCCAGGTGGAGGTAACCTCTTTACAAGAATTCACTCTTCTTACAATGGAATGAGAATCAGCACAAGTAGAAGAGTGGAAAAACCCTTAGAGAACTTTGGGAGATGTTATGAGTTGAAGCATTAGGCTCCCAAAGCCCCACACCTCTTTTTTTTATAGAAGAAGAGGGTTTTTTCCCGTTGACACAGGATCAGTTGACTGGTCCTGTAGTCGTTGCCCAATAACGGTTGCTTTCCACGTTGGATTCCATCCAACGGTACTATCATCAGTCGACTGATCTTACCATCAGTCGATTATGGACCTATCAGTCGAGTGCTCGCGAGCTTGACTTGCTTCTGTGCTCGAAACCCTTGCGACCAGTCGACTGATGCCTTCATCGATCGGTGGTCTCGCGCGATCATTGCCAATCCATGGCAATGATCGTGGCACTTGAACCGGACTCGAACACTAGTCGAGTCACAGTCGACTTAGAGTAGTCGACTACCATAACTTGGCAGTCGACTGATGTCAGGAAATCTCATCCGACACTTAGCCAAATGGCCAAGTTTTACCTAAGAGCACTACTCCTTCCTGGGTTACATTCGCTCACTCTCATTCCTTGGAGTCCCTCGCCTTTGAAGTTGTCTTCATCCGGCCACGTCCCTCGGATGCGCCAAGCGCAAGGCTTTGCAGCGCCATCCTTCGCGTCTTGCCTTGAAGTCTACTTCCCCGGCTTCACTCCAAGCTCCTCGTCCGATGGTCCCTCGGATGCTCCAAGTGCACGGCTTCCGCAAATCCATCCTTCACCGACTCAAGGACCGAGTCATGAGATGTGAAACTCACCAAGGCTCCATGTACGAATTACTAAGTTCTGCAAGACTCCAATGCACATATCAAATCCAAACATCCTAACTTAAACCCTTTGCCACACACATCAAAACCATATCACGGGTTGATTGCCTTAACAATCTCCCCCTTTTTGATGTGTGGCAATCCGTTTAAGTTAGGTAAAACATTTGATAAAAATATTAAGGTAAGAAAGCATGTAAATAACATGATTAGCAACTCTCCCCCTTAATACATGAAACTCCCCCTAAATACAATTCCCTCACTTAAACATATATATTTCTCCCCCTTTGACACCATCAAAAATATTTAAACAAGGTTTATCTAAGCATGACATCAAGTTTAGAGGGAAACAAAAACCAAAACATGCCTTAAAATCGGATAAAAAATGTTACTGGCCATGTTATCAGTCGATTAATCGACTGGTTCAGACTACCAGTCGACTGGCATTATGATTTCGGATTTTTTTGATTTTCAGGGTAAATTTCAAAAATGCATTAAAAATTCTATAAAATTCGAAAAAATTATGAAATTTGGGGAACACATTACTTTTAAGATCCTTTATCAATGAAAAATAGTTTTTCATGAAAAATCATTATATTTTCAAAGATTTGCCAAAAATCCAAAAGCTTCAAAAACAACTAGGTTTTTGATCAAGTTAGTATCAATTTAAACACTTAGTTTTGCTTTAAATTATTTCAAAACATGAATACACATATTTTAAAGTAAGAAATTATTTTGAAAATATATGAAATATCCGACCATGATCTTTGGGCAATATGTCTATGAATTAAACATAAGTCTTCCCCATGATTGGTCTATTATTGCTATTTTGATACTTTAAATGACCATCTAAATACCATAGACATTAGTGGACCATTAGTATCATCTTATCATCTCACCCATGCTATGTTTTCAATCAAGGTAGCCTATGGTGAGTGTGAGATGTATCCTAAAAATATTTATATACTTAACCTTCAATTTCATCCAATTATACCCATGGTTAAGTATCATCCTAACAAATCACATGATCATAAAGACATATATGAATTGATCTTACATTATGATCATGAAACAAATGTATTAATCAAATTGTGATCATGCATTGGTATAAAATCATGATAATAATTAAAGTATCACCCAAAGCATGATTTAAACCTTATTGCCCATGATTATATGTTAAATGTCAAGATCATAAATCATGATTGCAAGCATATATAATAATTATATTAAACATCATGATTTAAGCATTATTATCAATTTATGGGCACATTATCATCACCCAATACTATTTCAAAAATTTTGTCCTGTCATCCTAAGTCAACCAAAAAAAATATGATATAGGTAAAGTCCACATGGTTGACTATCCTAGGATTTTTCTAACCCTTAAGGATGGATTTAGGAACCCAAAACAAATTCTTTCCTATTGCATTCACTAAAAATTCCTTAGGGATCCATTTTCTAGCAATTGTCTTATTTTTTCTTTGGCCCCTAGCAATTAAACATTTATATGCCTTTTCATTTGTTTTTCCCTTATATCCTAGGCCTTTCTTATTGAAACTTGCCCTTTGGCTCCCTATAATCATATTAAGGGTGTTGGAGCCTATAGTGAATTTTTCAAGGGCTTTGGTTAAATGATCTACCTTTTCTCTTAAATCCCTATTTTCCTCAATGCATGCATCATTAACATTAAAAGGCATATAGTTATCATGTGAGCATGCATCATCATGACTAGAAGAAATATTATCATTAATATTTGAGCATGCTTTTTCTAATTTTTCTTCTAAATCCTTAATTTGATCAAGCATGCATTTATTTTTCTTCTTTGCCCTAAATAAGTCCTTAGTAAGACTAGAAATCATGGAAATTATTTTATTGGGTGAGAGATTCGTTACCATAGTCTTCATGTCTTCTTCTTCAGATTTCGATGTAGATGAGAATGAAACTCCCCCTTCACTCGAGCTCTCCTCACTACTTCTTCTTTCTTCTTGCTCGGAGGAGGAGGTGGAGTCTAGATCATCAAACGTCATCAAAGCAAGGTTGATGACAAAAGCATTCTCCTCTTCCGATGATGATGATGAGGAAGAGGGATCATCTCATGTCCTTGCTTTGAGTGCCTTGGTCTTTCCCTTTTCTTTGGCCTTCTTCTCTTCTTCCTTCTTCTTGCTCCCCTTTTTCTTCTTTTCTTCTTTCTTCTTCCTCTCTTCTTTTCTTTTGTTCAAGAGTGGACAATTATCCCTTATGTGTCCCTCTCCTTGGCAATTGTAGCAAATAACCTTCCCCCTTGGTCTTCTCCTCCTATCATTAGATTTATTAAATTTAAAATTTTTCAAAAGACGTCTTACCTTCCTTACCATGTAAGCTTCTTCCATGCTATCCATGGAGGAGGAGGAGGAGGAGGAGGAGGAGGATGCTTCATCGGAGGAGGAGGGAGTCTCCATCTTCTTCTTCCCCTTGTTGGCCAATAGTGCCACTCCCCTTGATGGTTGAAATTTTGGCTCTTCTACTACTTCTTCGAGCCTTGTTTCGTGGAGCTCCATGGTTGAGAAGAATTCCTCTAAGGTGCTAACTTCTAGGTTCTTGGAGATATAAAAAGAGTCCACCATTGAGCTCCATCTTGAGGACCGAGGGAAGGCATCTATTGCCTTCATGAGCATGTCCCTATTCGAAAGCTTCTCCCCTACACTAGATAAATCAGTTATTATTTCTTTAAATCTAGGGTGTAGTGAGGTTACCTTTTCTCCCTTTTCAAGTTTGATATTCGTTAGTTGGGAGAGGAGGAGGTCTCTCCTTGCAAGCTTGGCCTCTGAGGTACCTTCATAAAGCTCTACTAGCTTCTCCCACATCTCCTTGGCACTTGCACACTCTCCTATTTGATTCACTTCTTGTTGGGAGAGTACGTTGTAAAGGTGATGTTTGGCTTTTGAGTTCGCCAAGTACTCTTCCCTTTGCCTCTTACTCCATCTTGATTTCTCCAATGGATCCCCTTCTTCATTCCTAGGCATATCGAAACTGTTTTCCATAATTAATATAATTTCAAAATCGGTTCCGAAAAATACCTCCATTCTCTTTTTCCACCAAGAGAATTCTCCTTCAAACTTCGGTGGATGAATGTTTGAGCAGGTCATCTCTTGATATAGTGCTTGTGTTGGCGGTTAGTCCTCAACAAGCGTCTTGGCTCTGATACCACTTGTAGGGTCGCGGTTGGCCGGCTAGAGGGGGGGTGAATAGCCTTTGTCGTAGATGATGGAATTCGTTCGTTCATTACTCATCTACAAAACTATTAGCGCAAGCGGAATATACAAACAAAATAACAATAAAGATAAACAAGATACCAAACAATGCTAACACCGCAATGTAACGTGGTGCACGGCTGCGCCGCTAATCCACGGTCCGATTCGTCCACGGTGAATCACTCCACAATCTATCCACTAGATCTCTCCTTTGCACCAAGCTAGGTGGAGGTAACCTCTTTACAAGAATTCACTCTTCTTACAATGGAATGAGAATTAGCACAAGTAGAAGAGTGGAAAAACCCTTAGAGCACTTTGGGAGATGTTATGAGTTGAAGCATTAGGCCCCCAAAGCCCCACACCTCTTCTTTTTATAGAAGAAGAGGGTTTCTTCCCGTTGACACGGGATCAGTCGACTGATGTGTAGGGATGTATACTGAAAAGTCTATCTTTTCTATAAACATCTTTATTTTTGAAATAAGAATCACATGATCATTGTTTGCATATTTTTATGCATATTGTCTAATACGTTACATTGTAGATAACATGGTGTGTGGTGTCACACGGGAGATCATGTTATCGGCTCCTTGTAAAGTATAAGTAAAGGCTCACAACCGAGATGGCTTTGGACAAACTATCGGAATGGTTGTAGTGTGATTTGGTATTGGTTTGTCTTGACCATAGAATCACACTAGTGCACTTTGTGTATTGAGCAGGACCGACATAGAGGTGATTTGATTTATTGTTGACTACATAATCGAATCAGACCTCAGATATTATTTAGTACATGCTCTTAATCCCGATATAATAACGGGCACATATACTTAGTACTCATCTCTTTGATTTACCAATGGGCGAGATTTATAGATTAAATCGATAGACTCGGTAAGTTGGGAGATGATATTATTTATATGGTGTGCCATTGATTATAGGAAGAAACCGTGTCCTATATATTAGGATGATGATGTCCCCTTGAGGAGCTCATAAGGTTCATCATGTAAACCCTGCAGGTGGATTTGGTCTGGCATGATGAAAAGGTTGAGTGGTACTACTCGAGGAGTTAGATGTTGATTAATTAATGGTCAGTAAATTAATTAATCGACAGATATTCGAGATCTTAAACACGGGGAGAAAATGTACAAATAATATATGGAGCCCATATTATTATATGGGGGTTGGTGAGGTAGATCAATGATGGACCTTTAGTGGATTGGATCATCATTAGTGGATCGGACTTTATGTGGGCTTGATCCATGGGTGGCCAAGACCCAACTCCTCCTCAGGTCCCTATTGTAGCCTAATAACACCTCATGAAGCTTAGATCCAATGGATAGAAACAAAACTCTAGATCCAAAGGTAGAGATTAAATCTCTAAGATCCGACGGTTGAGATTAAATCTCTAGATCCGACAGTTGAGATTAAATCCCTAGAACCAATGGTGGAGATTAAACCAAGGCTTATCCCTAACTCTATAAAAGGATGGACTAGGGTGGGCTACAAGATAATGGAGAAGAGAAGGGGCTAGGTGTTGGGCGGCAACAAGGAGATAGGGAGGTTAGGGTTTTAGGGTGGCCATAATTAAGGAAAGTCCTTCTTCTTCTTCCTTTGGTGGTCGACACCTTTTCTTCCTCCTCCCTCCTTGGTTTGGCCGGCGCCCAAGCTTCTCCCCTTGATCTATGGCTTGTGATGGATGAGATTAGGGTTCCTTCCCATGGGCGGCAACCAATCCTAGTTGGGATAGGAATAGGAGTGGAGGCTAGGGTTAGGGTTTGGTTGTTGTTGTTGGGCGGCAACAAGGAGAGGGAGCTTCTTCTTCTTCTTCCAATGATGGTCGGCCCCTCTTCCTTCTTCCCTCTACCTTGGCTAAAGCTTAGTCTATTCTTATTCCCTTCATCCTTATCCATAAATTAAGGAGAGCCTAGTTTAGGGTTTGGGCGGCAACGAGGAGAAGGGGTGTTCTCCTTCTTCTTCTCCAAGTGTTGGCCGGCGCCCATGCCCTTGTTGTTTCTCTTTTGGTTGGTTTTCATACTCCATGTTCTCTTCCTTGGCCGGCGGTAACATCGAGTTTATTGACTTGGTGGCCGGATCTAGATAGGAAGATGAGTTTTGTTTTAGGATCTTTCTTTGTTCGGAGTGAACAAGGAAAGGAAGATTGGTGATCTAGGTGGCTTCAACTTTTGGTAGATCATCGCCCACACGACGTCCAAAAGGAGGAAGGACATACAATAGAAGATCAAGAGGTATAATCTTGTTTATTTTGATTACTGTTCTTTTGTATTATGTTTATAATTGTTTTTCAATTATATGCATGTTATGTGTGGATGGTTACTTGCTTGTATTTATTTTTCAATTATGAGCATGATATAAATCTGTATATGGCTAAATAATACTTGGATCCCGAGCATAAACACAAAAACCGGTGATCCAGACATCGTCTATTCCGCGGCTACTCGTAGAATAGAGGATGGTCGCTTGAACAACTAGTTTGTTCAAGTGACCTCTCTAAACGAATAGCACGACGATGGCTTGGTTGCTTTGGCAATCCCTTTTGTCTAGGATTAAATTTTTAATCCGGGGACATAGAAGGGATCGCCACGAAGGAAGCTACCGAGGTGTAGTGGGAAGTGAAGTTTTCCCTCACGGAGTCGATAAGAAAAACCCTACACCTAGGAGGAGAGCTTCCGGGACAAAGGGCAAATCCCTTCAATTGGTATCAGAGCCAAGGTTTCCGGTTTTGTGTGTTTAGGATTCGGTTAATTTTTATGCACTTTTTCATATATTATATGTGTCGGATAATAGTAGGATATGCGTAGTTTAACTCTTTGGTTGCAGGCATAAGATCCGACTATTATGGCCATATATGTGTATGTGATTGTATGTGTGTAAATATTTATTTTGTTGAATCCTCGGGGTTTACAAGGCTAGTATTTAGTTTTTGTAAATTAAATATGACATTGTTTAGCCACTCTCTATTTGAGTTTACTTTCGATCTAGATTTCATATACAGTCCCTAGTGGAGTATTGGATCGATGCATGTAAATTAAAATAGGTTTTAGTCTCGGCTCGGATCTCCGGATGGCTCGTACAGGGCATAGGAGGAGCGGACGAGATGGCGATGCGACGGGAGTCATATTGAAGACAAAAGCCATAATAGTTGGAAAATAATTTATTTTTCATATTTATTACTTTTTGTTTGATATGCATGTCGTAGGCTAGGAAAATTCCTCATTTACAAATTACTAAGTGGGAGAGGGATATTTTTTATAAATTCCCACGACCTCCATTACGATTTGACATGTGATGCAAGCAAACTTGGGCGTCGACTCTGAGTGCCTTCCTCCTCATAGGATGAGTTTGTTTGTGGATCACAGGGTCGAATATGGTTATAGGAAGTTATTAAGGAGCGTGTGTACTTGCCCATCGTAAGGCACATAACCCGAGATAATTACCTTAGTGTTGAGTAATGGTGAACACTTAGATGCAAATATAAGTATCCTCCCCATCGGAGTCACTGCTTTTATTTGTAGGGCCGAAGAGAAACCAACTATTAATTTTACTTGTCAAAAAGTTAGGTTGACAAGATAGTAAAATTAATGGGTAAAATCTCCTCTTACAAATGTAGAATTCATATACATCCACACGATCGTAGCATGCGATATTCTCGGTATTTAGAGGTGTTGGTTGATTTTGAAATTTTATTGTTTGAGGAATCAATAATTTTTTGAAATCTGCAGTAATGATCCATGTGATTCTTAGGATTTTCAAAAATGACTTTCAGTCCACTTACTATGATACTAAAGGAAATAAACTTACTGTACCCAAATAATGTTGATTGGAAAAGAATCTAGATATTGTCTTATCTGCTAAGGAGTACAAGTATGCACTCTTCAAAGAGTATCCTCAAGCCATGGTGGTTCAAAAAGGTTTCTACTTCTATGCCGAAAGGCAAGAAGAAGAAGAAACAAGGTGAAGCAAAGATGGTGGGAGGATCTCAGGGAGGAGTGAAAAAGCCGAAAGGCAAGTACATTACTTAGAAGCAGGATGGACATTGGAAGAAGGACTGTCCCAGTCCAAAACAGAACAAAAGTATATCCTTTGGACTAGTCATTGAAACATGATTAGCGGTGATATCTACCCGCACCTGGTGAGTAGATACGGGAGCCACTAATCATGTCTGCAACACTTTGCAGGGGTTCCAGGAAACCCGATGACTAGCTAAAAGGAAGATTACCATTTACTTGGGCAATACCATGATGGTGGTGGCTATTGCAGTGGGAGAAGTTTTATTTATCTCTTGAGAAAAATAAAACTTAGGTTCTGGAAAATTCCCTTTATGTACCTTTATTTAGAAAGAATTTAGTTTCAGTTTCTAAATTGTTTATGGATGGATATTCTATTTCTTTTAATGACAAGTTGTTATAAAAAGGAATAGGAAGAATATCTATTCAGGTACATTGAAAGGAAATTTGTATACAAAGCCTCCCACGATGCAAATTGAAGTTAATAACTCATCTTCTAATTCCAATAAGAGAAAAGTACCCTCGAAAATGAACCAAACATATCTTTGGCATCTTAGGCTTGGTCACATTAACCTAAGCAGAATTCGAAGGTTGATAGCTGATGGACCTTTGGGTTCATTAGTGGTGGAGGATCTCCCAACCTACGAATCTTACTTGGAGGGTAAGATGACCAAGAGGCCTTTTCAAGGCCAAGGGGTATAGAGCCAAAGATGTGTTAGGAATGGTTCATTCTGATTTGTGTGGTCCTATGACTATCCAGGCAAGAGGTGGTCTTGAATATTTCTTCTCTTTTATAGACAATTATTCAAGATATGGATGACACTACGATCTGATCGTGGTGGAGAGAACCTCTTGGGAGAGTTTAGGAACTACTTATCAGAGGTTGGGATTCAATCCCAATTGACTGCACCTGGCACACCCCAACAGAACGGTGTAGCAGAGCGAAGGAATAGGACTCTTATGGAGATGGTTAGATCGATGATGAGTTATTCTGACTTGCCAGATTCATTCTAGGGATATGCTCTAGATACAGGGGTGTACATTCTGAACTTGGTTCCATCTAAATCAGTGCCTTCTACTCCCACAGAGTTGTGGACTGGGTGAGAGCCTAGTCTAAGCCATATTCGGATATGGGGAGTCCAGCACATGTGTTGAAGGCAGATGATGGTAAGTTGGAACCTCATACAGAAGTGCGCTTGTTCATTGGCTATCCTAGAGGAACGAAGAGTGGATTGTTTTATAGTCCTATAGATCAGAGGGTGATCGTTGGCACGAACACCAGATTTCTAGAGGAAGACTATGTGATGAGCCACAAGCCCAAGAGTAAAATTGTTCTGGAGGAGTTAAAAGGGGAAGTCACTTCTTTAGTACCACCGGTACAAGAGGATGTACCATGTGTCACTGCACCGCGTGTCACAGAAGGATACACAGGTGATACCTCGTCGTAGTGGGAGGGTTGTGAGACAGCCTCTTAGATTCATGTTCTTGGGTGAATCTTTTGATTTGGTCCCTGGCAAACATGAACCTGATCTCTAGACATACGACGATGCAATCCAAGATATAGATACAACATCTTTGCAAAGTGCAATGAATACTGAGATTGAATCTATGGATTCAAGTCAGGTCTGGGAGCTCTTATGCATAGCAGCCCATATGGATTATGGGGTGCGGCAGGTGGATGTCAAGACAGCTTTCCTTAATGGAAGTCTTGAGGAAAACATCTATATGAAGCAACCAGAGGGATTCATTGCTAAGGGCAAAGAGCGTCTTGTATGTAAGCTTAATTGGTCCGTTTATGGATTGAAGCAAGCTTCGAGGTCTTAGAACATCCGCTTTGATGAGGTAAATCCAGTCTTATGGATTTATTCAAAGTCCGGATGAGTCTTGTGTATACAGGAGATGTGACAGAAATGTAGTGGTATTTCTTGTACTATACGTAGATAACATTTTGGTGATTGGCAACAATATCAAAGTGTTATCGGGCGTAAGGGTATGGTTGTCCAACCAGTTTAATATGAAGGACTTGGGAGAAGCGGGACACATCCTTGGGATCAAGGTTATAAGGGATCGCAGGAAAAGGATGTTGTGGTTATCCCAAGCTTCATACATAGACACAATTTTGGATCGTTTTAGCATGCAGAACTCCAAGAAGGGTTTTCTACCTTTTGGGCATAGAGTTCCTTTATCTAAGGAGATGTGTCCTAGATCATCTGAGGAGATAGAGGAGATGAAGGTGGTTCCTTATGCTTCGGCAGTAAGAAGCCTCATATATGCGATGCTATGTACGAGACTCGATATCTGCTTTGCTGTGGGCATGGTCAGTAGATATCAGAGTAATCCAGGACAGGGACATTGGACTGCGATAAAGCATGTATTGTAGTGCCTGAGAAGGACTAGGGATTATATGCTAGTTTACCGAGCAGACCAATTACTCCCTGTGGGTTGCATGGATTGCGACTTCTAATCAGATAGGGATAACAGTAAGTCTACCTCAGGTTTTGTGTTTACTTTGGGAGGTGGAGCCATTGTATGGAGGAGTGTCCAGCAGAAATGCATGGCAGACTCCACCATGGAAGCTGAGTATGTGGTAGCCTATGAGGCAGGCAAGGAAGCTGTGTGGCTCAGGAACTTCTTGATAGACTTGGATGTGATTCCTGGTTTGCCCAGAACTATCACAATTTATTGTGATAATAATGGTACAGTTGCAAACTCGAAGGAACCACGAGCCCATAAGGCTAGTAAACACATAGAGCGCAAGTACCACCTGATGCGAGAAATCGTAAAGGAGGTAGAAGTTGCTGTCGCCTAGATTGCATCAGAGGATGACCTGGTAGACCCTTTCACTAAGGCCCTTCTAGCGAGAGCTTTGATAGGCATGTGGAGGGAAGGGGAATCAGATGTATGGCGAGAGAGCCAACATAGTCTTTTAGTATAAGTGGGAGATTGTAAGGATGTATCTTGAAAAGTCTATCTTTTCTATAAACATCTTTATTTTGAAATAAGAATCACATGATCATTGTTTGCATATTTTATGGTTATGCATATTGTTTACTACATTACATTGTAGATAACATAGTGTGTGGTGTCACATAGGAGATCATGTTATCGGCCCCTTGAAAAGTATAAGTAAAGGCTCACAACCGAGATGACTTTGGACAAACCATCGGAATGGTTGTAGTGTGATTTGGTATTGGTTTGTCTTGACCATAGAATCACACTAGTGCACTTTGTGTGTATTGAGCGGGACCGAGAGGTGATTCGATTTATTCTTGACTACATAATCGAATCGGACCTCGGATATTATTTAGTACATGCTCTTAATCGATATAATAACGGGCACATATACTTAGTACTCATCTCTTTGATTTACCAATGGGCGAGATTTATAGATTAAATCGATAGACTCGGTAAGTTGGGAGATGATATTATTTATATGGTGTGTCGTTGATTATAGGAGGAAACCGTGTCCTATATATTAGGATGATGATATCCCCTTGAGGAGCTCATAAGATTCATCATGTAAACCCTGCAGGTGGACTTGGTCCGGCATGATGAAAAGGTTGAGTGGTACTACTCAAGGAGTTAGATGTTGATTAATTAATGGTCAGTAAATTAATTAATCAACGGACATTCGAGATCCTAAACACGGGGAGAAAATGTACAAATAATATATGGAGCCCATATTATCATATGGGGGTTGGTGAGGTAGATCAATGATGGACCTTTAGTGGATTGGATCATCATTAGTGGATCGGACTTTATATGGGCTTGATCCATGGGTGGCCAAGACCCAACTCCTCCTCATGGTCCCTATTGTAGCCTAATAACACCTCATGAAGCTTAGATCCAATGGATAGAAACAAAACTCTAGATCCAAAGGTATAGATTAAATCTCTAAGATCCGACGGTTGAGATTAAATCTCTAGATTCGACGGTTGAGATTAAATCCCTAGAACCAATGGTGGAGATTAAACCAAGGCTTATCCCTGACTCTATATAAGGATGGACTAGGGTGGGTGGCAAGATAATGGAGAAGAGAAGGGGCTAGGTGTTGGGCGACAACAAGGAGATAGGGAGGTTAGGGTTTTAGGGTGGCCACAATTAAGGAAAGTCCTTCTTCTTCCTTTGGTGGCCGACACCTTTTCTTCCTCCTCCCTCCTTGGTTTGGCCGGCGCCCAAGCTTCTCCCCTTGATCTATGGCTTGTGATGGATGATATTAGGGTTCCTTCCCATGGGCGGCAACCAATCCTAGTTGGGATAGGAATAGGAGTGGAGGCTAGGGTTAGGGTTTGGTTGTTGGTGTTGGGCGGCAACAAGGAGAGGGAGCTTCTTCTTCTTCTTCCAATGATGGCTGGCCCCTCTTCCTTCTTCCCTCTACCTTGGCTAAAGCTTAGTCTATTCTTATTCCCTTCATCCTTATCCATAAATTAAGGAGAGCCTAGTTTAGGGTTTGGGCGGCAACAAGGAGAAGGGGTGTTCTCCTTCTTCTTCTCCAAGTGTTGGCCGGCGCCCATGCCCTTGTTGTTTCTCTTTTGGTTGGTTTCCATACTCCATGTTCTCTTCCTTGGCCGGTGGTAACATCGAGTTTATTGACTTGGTGGCCGGATCTAGATAGGAAGATGAGTTTTGTTTTAGGATCTTCCTTTGTTCGGAGTGAACAAGGAAAGGAAGATTGGTGATCTAGGTGGCTTCAACTTTTGGTAGATCGTCGCCCACACGACGTCCAAAAGGAGGAAGGACATACAATAGAAGATCAAGAGGTATAACAAGAGGTATAATCTTGTTTATTTTGATTACTGTTCTTTTGTATTATGTTTATAATTGTTTTTCAATTATATGCATGTTATGTGTGGATGGTTACTTGCTTGTATTTGTTTTTCAATTATGAGCATGATATAAATCTGTATATGGCTAAATAATACTTGGATCCCGAGCATAAACACAAAAACTGGCGATCTGAACATCGTCTATTCTGCGGCTACTCGTAGAATAGAGGATGGTCGCTTGAACAACTAGTTTGTTCAAGTGACCTCTCTAAACGAATAGCACGACAATGGCTTGGTTGCTTTGGCAATCCCTTTTGTCTAGGATTAAATTTTTAATCCGGGTACATAGAAGGGATCGCCACGAAGGAAGCTACCGAGGTGTAGTGGGAAGTGAAGTTTTCCCTCACAGACTCGATAAGAAAAACCCTACACCTAGGAGGAGAGCTTCTGGGACAAAGGGTAAATCCCTTCATGATGTCCCTATTAGTCGACTGGTTTTGTAGTCGTTGCCCAATAATGGCTTCTTCCACATTGGATTCCAACAAAAGGCTCCTACATCAGTCGACTGAATTTACCATCAATCGACTGATGTTTACTTTCAGTCGAGTGCTCCCGAGCTCGACTCGCTTCTGTGCCTGAAACCCTTGGGACTAGTCGACTGATGCCTTCATCGATCGGTGGTGAATCTCATGATCATTGTCATTCCATGGCGTCATTGTTAACACTGAATCGGACTCGAACACTAGTCGAGTCACAGTTAACTTAGAGTAGTCGTCTGCCATAACTTGGCAGTCGACTGATGTCGGGAAATCCCATTCGACACTTAGCCAAATAGCCAAGTTTCACCTAAGAGCACTACCCCTTCCCGGGTTACATTCGCTCACTCTCATTCCTTGGAGTCCATCGCCTTTGAAGTTCTCTTTGTCTGGCCACGTCCCTTGGATGCGCCAAACATACGGCTCTACAGCACCATCCTTCGCGTCTCGCCCTGAAGTCTACTTCCCCGACTTCACTCCAAGCTCCTCGTCCGACGGTCCCTCGGATGCTCCAAGCACACGGCTTTCGCAAAGTCATCCTTACCGACTCAAGGACCGAGTCATGAGATGTGAAACTCACCAAGGCTCCATGTGCGAATTACTAAGTCCTGCAAGACTCCAACGCACATATCAAATCCAAACATCCTAACTTAAACCCTTTGCCACACACATCAAAACCATATGACAGGTTGATTGCCCTAACAATAGGTTCTCGATTTATGTTGGTCGTCTATAATTAACCATTAATTATAGAATGATCATGAGTGACACCTATTAGTACATCATGACCCCCAATTAACCGAAAAATCAATGGTTGATCCAGAACCATTTCTGAAACTCTTCAACAGCTTCAATGAATCATGCCCCGTTCCCTTCACGCATATTATGCTCACTTGGTTTAGGACATGGTCTATAGTGTCAATCCCCACTAGGTTGACTACGTCACACCTAGCCCAAGTATCATTTCCTCATCCTACGGATTCTAGTTACTGCACATGTATCCAAGAGTACCTTACTATAAACATGTAATGCTTTGGCCAAAGACTTTAGTAACAATCCGACGAGAGGCCTTGGGTATACATCTCCTCGCAAGGAATGGTGAATCCTTTATAGGTTATTCAAACATCTTCGGTCACTTCGACTTATACCCAATCATCCCGGGTCCACATCTCCTTGGAGATGCTTACTTAAGATGTCAAAGCATAAGTCTCCATGATCAAGATGACTTTAATACCGCAAGTCAAAGGAACATCGCACTTAAGCTGCAATAAGAACTTCATTGACATATCCATATATGCAGAGAACTATATGAAGTCTTACAACTGGTCACTCTAATGAGATAGTTACCATAACTAGCATCCATGATTAACTCCGGACATCACAATGTCTCTAGCCAGTGAGAATCAGCTACTTGGATACACCAAGGAGTATACCTCGTGCTAGTCTCGAGAGAATTGATGGTGTCCAAATCCATCAATTCATCGACTAGGGATAATTCCAATACATCATAATTACACATGTAGAGATACTCACTAGTTGTGATCCAATCACAAATTCTCTCATGCAGTGAATCGTATTGTGGACATTTAGTAAATGAGTTTAAGATCTTATCAAATACATGAAAACATGTACACTCAAATAGTGAATCTTTATTTATCAAATAAATGGTACAATCATAAGGTGATTGTCATAGGACACCTCTCATATATAACTAACAAGAAGTTCAGTCGGGCCAAGATGACCAAACAGTTGGTAGGAAGACTTGGTGGGTTGAGGATCAGACATCAAGTAGAGAAAGTCCTTTGAGGATGGATAGGATTAAAGGGGGGTCAATGTGGTCTTTCATTTGAAGGGGGGGATGTTGGGAGTATTGGGAATACAATCAAAGTCCTGTTGGAATGTATACTGAAAGCCTAGCTCTTTTTGTATGAACACTTTATTTTGAAATAAGAATCACATGATCATTGTTTGCATTTTATATATTCATTATATATGTGTGCATATTGTCTAAATATTTTACATTGTAGATAACATGGTGCTTGGTGTGGCACAGAAGATCATGTTATCAGTTCCTTGTAAAATATAAGTAGAGGCTCACAACCAAAATGGTTTTGGACAAACCATTGGCATGGTTGTAGTGTAGCTTGGTATTGTTTTATCTTGAACATAGAGTTACACTGGTACACTTAGGTGTATTGAGCAGGACCGACATAGAGGTGATTCAATTTAGTACTGACTACATGATTGAATCGGACCTCGGATATTATGTTGTACATGCTCTTAATCCCGATATAATAACGGGCACATGTACTTAGTATTTATTTCTTTGATTTACCAGTGGGTGAGATTTAGATGGATTAAATCAATATGCCCGGTAAGTTGGGAAATAATATTATTTACATGGTGTGTCGTTGATTATAGGAGGAAACTGTGTCCTATATATTAGGTTGATGATGTCCCCTTGAGGAGCTCATAAGGTTCATCATGTAAACCCAGCTGGTTGACTTAGTCAACATGATGATAAGGTTGAGTGGTACTACTCGAGGAATTAGATGTTAATTAATTGATGGTCAGTAAATCAATTAATTGACGGACATTCGATATCTTAAATACGGGGAGATTAATGTACAAATAATATATGGAGCCCATATTGATTTATGGGGGTTGGTGAGGTAGATCAATGATGATCCTCTAGTGGAATGGAACATCATTGATGGATTAAGTTTGTGTGGTTCCGATCCATCGGGTGGCCAAGACCCAACTCCTCCTTATGGTCCCTATCGTAGCCTAATATAATCCTTGTGAAGTCTAGATCCAAGAATGTAAAACAAAACCTAGAACCAACGGTTGGGATTAAATCCCTAGATCCGATGGTTGGATGAAACCCTAGAACCAACGGTTGGGATTAAATCCCTAGATCCGATGGTTAGGATGAAATCCTAGAATCGACGGTTGGAATTAAATCCCTAGATCCGACGGTTGGGATAAAACCCTAGATCCGACGGTGGAGATTAAATCCCTAGATCCGACGGTGGAGATTAAAGGAGGCTTAAGCCCTATTCTATAAATAGATGCTTAGGGTTGGGCGGCAAGATTGATCAAAGGATTGGAGTTAGGGTTTTGGGCGGCTAGGGTTTTGAGCGGCTAGAGTTTGGAGCAAAGTGGGCGGCAACCTCTTCCATCTTGTTGATTGCCGGCACCCACTTCCATTGATAATTCCTTGGTCGGCGCCCATCCTAGAAGCTTCCCCCTTCTTTCTTGGCCGGCGGTTCTCCTCCCATTGGTGGCCGCTTCTCTTCCTCCTCCCTATTCTCCAAAGTGGCCGGCGGCAACAATTCTTGAAGTTGGCCGGCGCATCATCCATTGCTCCTTGGCCGGCGGTTGCACCAAATTCCCTAATTCGGTGGCCGGTTCTAGATAGGAAAGGTATTTGTGAGTTCTTCTCTTTGTTCGCAGCGGACAAGGTAGAGAAGAAAGCGATCTAGAAGGCTTCTACTCGTGGAGGAACTTCGTCCACACGTCGTCCACGAGAAGGATAGGACATACGGTAGAAGATCGTGAGGTATAAAGTTATTTTAACTTTATGTACAGATTTGAGCATGTTCTTATTTGTTTTGATTATGCATGTGTGTGGATGAATATATATTGTATAATCATGGACCCCGAAGACAAACACAAAAACCGGCGATCCATCCGTCGTCTCTTCCGCGGCTAACCAACTAGAAGAGTTGTGTTGCTTGAACAACTAGTTTGTTCAAGCGACCACTCAAGTTGTTAGCACGACGACGAATAGGTTGTGCTAAGGAAGCTCATCCCATCCGGATTAATTCTTTCATTAGTGAAAATTTTAATCCGGGGACATGGGAGCCAATGAGCCTCCGTTGAGGCCAACCTACAAGTCCTACATTAGTGAGACATGGAAAAGATTATATACTTATAGATGAAAAGATATCTATATTGGGATGAGACCTTTTGGGTATCGCCCAAAAATAAAATCATGAGGTATTAGGCACAAAGTTGATAATATTATTCTATTGTGGAGATATGTGAATCTTATAGGTACTAATACATAAGTCCAAGTGTGTAGTCTTGGCGATATTGTTGGCAATGTGCTATTCCTCGGAGGCTCATCGGCTCCCATGTCCCCGGATTAAAATTTTCACTAATGAAAAACTAATCTGGATGGGATGAGTTTCCTAAGCACAACCAATTCGTCGTCGTGCCAACGACTCGAGCAATCGCTTGAACAAACTAGTTGTTCAAGCAACCAAACTCTTCTAGTCGATTAGCCACGGAAGAGACGACGGACGGATCGCCGGTTTTTGTGTTTCTTTTTTGGGGTCCATGATTATACAAATACATGCAAATGTAAACTAGTATAATCAACATATAGTAACATAAAGAACATAAGCTAGCATATCAATAAGAACATGCAAAGAACAATAATAAAAGTTATAAAACTTTTATACCTCTTGATCTTCTATCGTATGTCCTAACCTCCTTGTAGACTTCGTGTGGGCGAAGATCCTCCACAAGTTGAAGCTTCCTAGATCTTCTTCAATCCAAAGAATGAAGAACTCTCTTTCCCTTCTTGCTTGAGCCAACCACCAATCCACAAAGGATTGATCCCGTCGGCCCCAAGAATAGAGAGAATAATATGAAAACAACCAAGGAACCGAACTAGGGACAAACCCTAGCTTCTAGTGCCGCCGGCCAAGATGGAGTGAAGAGGAGAAAGGGAATATGTTGGGCGCCGGCCACAGTGGAGGGAATAGAGGAAGGAGCCGACCACAACCTAGGAAGAGGAAGAGCTCCTCTCCTATAGTTGCCGCCCACCTTCCTTGCATACCCTAGCCGCCCAACCATAGGAGCCAAACCCTAATTAGGGTTTCCTCCTTAGGTCTTCTTGCCGCCCAAGCCATCCAACTCCATCAACTATGCACCGGCCATGGAAGAGGGGATAGAAGAATAGAATGTGGACCAACCAAGGTAGAAGGGTAGAAGGAAGGGACCGGCCATGCCTTAGGAAGAAGAAGAAACTCTTCTTCCACTTGTTGCCACCCCATGCCTTTCTCCCCAAAAACTAGCCGTCCAAAAGATTCTAAACCAACTAGGGTTCCTAGCCTCCAAAGGAAGCAAACCCTAATCCCCTAAACCATCCATCATCAATCAAAAAAAAAAACTTCTTTTTTTTTGCCGCCCAACCCAATCTCCCATATATATAGAGTTAGGTTTAGGCCTTGGTTTAATCTCCACCGTCGGTTCTAGGGTTTTAATTCCAACCGTCGGATCTAAAGATTTAATCTCAACCGTCGGTTCTAGGGTTTTAATCCTAACCATCGGATCTAGAGATTTAATCTCAACCGTCGGTTCTAGGGTTTTAATCCCAACCGTCGAATCTAGAGATTTGTTTTCCATCATTTGATCTAGACTTTATGAGGTTTATATTAGGCTACGATAGGGACCATGAGGAGGAGTTGGGTCTTGGCCACCCGATGGATCGGAACCACACAAACTTGATCCATCAATGATGTTCCATTCCACTAGAGGATCATCATCGAACTACCTCACCAACCCCCATAAATTAATATGGGCTCCATATATTATTTGTACATTCATCTCCCCGTGTTTAAGATATCGAATGTCTGTCAATTAATTGATTTACTGACCATCAATTAATTAACATCTAACTCCTCGAGTAGTACCACTCAACCTTATCATCATGTTGACTAAGTCAACCTGCAGGGTTTACATGATGAACCTTATGAGCTCCGCAAGGGGACATCATCAACCTAATATATAGGACACGGTTTCCTCCTATAATCAACGGCACACCATGTAAATAATATCATTTCCCAACTTACCGGGCATATTGATTTAATCCATAGAAATCTCACCCTCTGGTAAATCAAAGAAATAAGTATTAAGTACATGTGCCCGTTATTATATCAGGATTAAGAGCATGTACAACATAATATCCGAGGTCCGATTCAATTATGTAGTCAGCAACAAATTGAATCACCTCTATGTCGGTCCTGCTCAATACACCTAAGTGTACTAGTGTAACTTTATGTTCAAGACAAAACAATACCAAGCTACACTACAACCATGCCAATGGTTTGTCCAAAACCATCTTGGTTGTGAGCCTCTACTTATATTCTACAAGGAACTGATAACATAATCTTCTGTGCCACACTAAGCACCATGTTATCTACAATGTAAAATATTAGACAATTTTGCATAATCATAAAAATATGCAAACAATGATCATGTGATTCTTATTTCAAAATAAAGATGTTCATACAAAAGATCTAGGCTTTCAGTATACATCCCAACAGATATAAGTCGAAGAGAACCTTGGCAAAGGAAGACCCTAAAGCATGACAAAGCCGAAGGAAGCTTTTGAAGGCAAGCGCAAGGATGAAGGAGTCATGGACTCGAAGGGATCCTGGATGCACGAGGTTGACGGAAGAGCTTGAAGGTTTAGTCTAGGCTTAGGAGTTGGTTTCAAGTATGAAATAGTCATACTTGAGGTGTACCAGTCAACTGACATTTGAATCAGTCGACTGGTGAAGTAAAAACAATCAAGCAAATTGTTTAGCAATTGACTGACCCTTTGACAAGTCGACTGGTCTCAGGTACTCGACACTCGAAAAGTTTGAGTCAAACTCGGGCTCAAGTCAGCACTAGGACTCAAAAAATTGAGTTATGCTCCAATAGTCGACTGCTATTTTGAGCAGTCGACTGGTTGGGAGAGTCGGTTGATCGAGTGCTCGACACTCGAAAAATTGACTGCAGCTCGAGTAGTCGATTGCTATGGCTTATCAGTTGATTGACTTCAGTGGACAAGAGCATAAAAGATTTTCTAGTCGACTATTTACTGATAACATTCAACTACTATCTCGGGCAGTCGACTGCTGCTATGAGTAGTCAATTGATCAAGTGGTCGTTGAGTGGTGACAATCACGATTAGGCCTCATCAGAAGCCATTGGATGCGATCAATAGTGGCACCAGTTGACTACTGATATGCAGTAGTCGACTGGCGAAACCCTCAATGGACAGATCTCCGAAACTCTATAAAAGAAGAGGCTTGGGGGCTTGAAGAGGCTAATGCTTTAATATGAAATTCTCATCCTCTAAGCTCCCCAAGTCTTCTCCTAAGCTCTTAATCTTTCAATCTCTTCTTCCTAAGCTTTTCTTTCAAATCTTGTAAGAAGAAGAGAATCTTGTTGTAAGAAAAAATTTCTCCACCTTGGGTTCATCCAAACGAGATTTAGTGAAGGCGTGTAAGGAGTGATCCACATTAAGGATCACAGTGGAGTAGGAGTAGATCTCCGAACCACATTAAACAACTTGTGTTAGCATTGCTTCTATATGATTTCAATTTAATTTTAGTTTTTGTTATTGCTTCCTCTAACCACTTGAGGTGGATCAATCCAATCAAATCTCCACTAGAAAGCTTTCCTTGCAACACTCTCCTCTTCTTTACAATTGATGAAAATGAAGTTTAGAGAAGAGGAGGATTAGAACACTTAGAAAGATTGGAAAAATCATGGGGAGCTTGAGAATGAAGTTGGAAGATAAGCACTAGCCTCTTCAAGCACCCCATGCCCTCTTTTTATAGAGAGGGCTATTTTTCCCATTGATCCTCGATCAGTCGACTGATGGTCTCCATCAGTTGACTGCCGCCGAAGCCAACAGCTTCTGACGAGGCGGATCCGCGGGGATTCACAGTCGACATTTCCAATGGCAGGCTGATCAGTCGACTGATGAAGTGATCAGTTGAGTGATCCCCGTGAGGAGTCGAGTCCAACTCCATTCTATGCGGCTTGATCGATCGCCCGGGTTGGCGATCGTGATGGCGTTATCGATCAGCCGCCAACCCCTTGGCGATCGGATGGCTACCGAACTTGGTCATCTTTAGTCGAGTGACTGATCAGTCGACTGAGACATGTCTCCAGCCGACTGATACTTCAAGTATGATGAAAATCATACTTGAAACTAACTCCCTAGATCTAGACTCAACCTTCTAGCTCTTTCTTTATCCTTATGCCTCCAGGATCCCTCCGAGTCCGCGACTCCTTCATCCTCGCGCTGGCTTCCCTCGGTTTTGTCATGTCTTGGGTTTCTCTTTTGCCAAAGTACGCTTAGACTTTACGCCGCCAAGACTACATGCTTGGACTTACGCTGCCAAGACTTGCCTTTGGAATTCCTTTGTCAAGGTCCGCTTGGACTTTACGCCGCCAAGACTACATGCTTGGATTTACGCCGCCAAGACTTTTCCTTGGACTTCTCTTGCCAAGATCACACTTGGACTTTTCATTTACCAAGTCTTCTTACTTAGATTTTCCTGTCACTTAAACATGTTCATAATTAGATCACAAATATTCCCTAACTATAGATGATTATTCAAACATCAAAACATATAAATGTTTGGGGCATTGTTGCACCAACAATCTCCCTCTTTTTGATGTTTGACATGTTAGGGAAATCAACCCATGTGATGTGGTTATGATGTGTGTGTCAAAGGGTTTAAGTTAGGATTGATATGGATTTGATGTGTGTGTTGAAGTCATGCAGGACTTAGTAATTCACACATAGAGCATTGACAAGTTTCACCTCTCATGACTCGGTCTTTGAGTCGGTGAAAGATGCATTGCGGAAGTCGTGTGCTTGGTGCATCCAAGGGACCGTCGGACGAGGAGCATTGGAGTGAAGCTGGAGGAAGTAGACTTCAGGACGAGACGTGAAGGATGGCGCTGCGAAGCTGTGCGCTTGGCGCATTCGAGGGACGTGGTCGGACGAAGAGAACTTCAAAGGCGAGGGACTCCAAGGAAAGATGAGAGTGAGCGAATGTAACCCAAGACAGGTAGCGCTTAGGTGAAACTTGGCAAATTGACTAAGTATCGGACTCGAGACGACGATCGCCATTCCATGGCAATGATTTCTCCAGCCGACTTTAGACTCGACCGTGTTCGAGTCGTTTAGGTTCCTAGCAATGATCGCCAAGGGTTATAACATCGTCAAGAAACCATTAGTCGACTAGTGATGGCAGAAGTCGACTGGTCACGAGGGTTTCAGGTATAGAATGGTTGTTAGTCGACTGCTCGCTCGCGGGACTCGACTGTTGGCTCCATCATTCGACTGATGGGAAGATTAGTTGACTGATGTGGGAGTCGTTGGGTCAACTGATGTGGGAGTCGTTGGATGAAATCCAATGTGGAAGAAGCCGTTATAGGGCAACGGCTACAAGGGCAGTCGACTGTCAGGCACCCAACGGGAAGAAAGGCTTCTTCTCTATAAAAAGAAGCCTTGGGTCATCTTGGGAGGCTAATTCTTAATTCCTAAACATCCTCCCAAATGCCCAAACGAATTCCACTCTTCTTACTTGCATTTATTCCAATCCTATTGTAAGAAGAGAGATTGTAATAAAGGTTACCTCCACCTAGATTTGTGCAAAGGAGAGATTAATTGAAAGCTTAAGGCGTGATTCACCTTGGAACGAATAGGGTCATGGACTAGCGGCAAGGGACGTGAACCACGTTAACTCTCCTTGTTAGCATTTGTCTCATTTCTTATTGCTTTATCTTAATTGCTTTTACTTTAGCTTTATATTTTCGCTTGCGCTAACTATAATTCGTAGACAATTAAGCGAGTAATTCCACCGTACACGAAAGAGGACTATTTACCCCCCTCTAGCCGCCCACCGACGTTCCAACAAGTGGTATCAGAGCCAAGTCGCTTGTCACCGGACTAACCGCCGCAACAAGCACAATCAAGAGATGGTCGGCTCCAAGATTCATCCGTCGAAGTTTGAAGGAGAATTCACTTGGTGGAAAAAGCGAATTGAGGTATTCTTCAAGACCGATTTTGATATAATGTTCACTATGGAAAACGGTTTCGAAGTTCCTAGGGATGAAGAGGGGGAGCCACTAGAGAAATCGAGATGGACCAAGAAGCAAAGGGAGGAGTACTTGGCAAACTCAAAGGCCAAGCACCATTTATTCAATGTACTTCCCCAACAAGAGATCAACTAGATTGGGGAGTGCTCAAGTGCCAAAGAGATGTGATAAAGATTGGTAGAGCTTCATGAAGGCACTTTGGAAGCCAAATTAGCAAGAAGAGACCTTCTCCGCTCCCAACTCAACAACATCAAACATGATAAAGGGGAGAAGGTATTATCACTACACTCTAGTTTCAAGGAAATAATTAATGGATTATCTAGTGTACGTGAAAATCTCTCCAACCGGGATATGGTTATGAAGGCTATAGCTGTCTTTCCCCGGTACTCAAAATGGAGCACCATGATGGACTCCTTCTACATATCGAAGAATCTAGAGGTGAGCACCCTAGAAGAATTCTTCTCCACCATGGAGCTACATGAAACAAAGCTTGAAGGAGTAATTGAAGAACCAAGCATCAAGCCATCAAGGGGAGTGGCACTAGTAGCCAACAAAGGGAAGAAGAAGAAGGAGACTCCCTCCTCATCCAATGAAGACTCCTCCTCCTCCTCCATGGATAGCACGGAAGAAGCCTATATGGTAAGGAAGGTAAGATGTGTGCTTAAAAATTTTAAATTTAATAAATCTAATGATAGGAGGAGAAGGCCAAGGAGGAAGATAATTTGCTACAATTACCAAGGAGAGGGACATATAAGAGATAATTGTCCACTCTTGAACAAGAGCAAAGAAGAGAGGAGGAAGAAAGAAGAAAAGAAGAAGGAGGATGAAAAGAAGGCCAAAGAAAAGGGGAAGGCTAAGGCACATAAGGCCACATGGGATGATCCATCATCCTCATCATCCAAAGAAGAAGCCTTCACAAACCTTGCCCTAATGGCAATTGAAGACTTGGACTCCACCTCCTCCGAGGAAGAAGAAAGAAGCACTAGCGAAGAGGAGAGCTCGAGTGAAGGAGGAGCGTCTTCAGCTTCATCCTCATCATCGGAAGAGGATTTGGTAAGTGAGGTAACGAATCTTCCTCCCAAGAAAATTATGTCCATGATACCTAGCTTAACTAATGAATTATTTAGGGCTAAAAAGAAAAATAAGAGCATGCTTGATGAGATTAAGGCCCTAGAAGAAAATCTAGAAAAATCATATGTGAATGATAATGTTTCTTCTAGTATCAATAATGCATGCTCACATGATGATTACATGTCTTTTAATGTTAATGATGCATGTATTGAGGATAATAGGGTTTTAAGGGAAAAGGTAGACCATTTAACTAAGGCCCTAGAGAAATTCACTATAGGCTCCAACACATTGAACATGATCATAGGGAGCCAAAGGGCAAGCTTTAATAAGAAAGACCTAGGTTATAAAGGAAATAAAAATGAAAAGGTCTATCATTGCCTAATTGCTAGGGGTCAAGCCAAAAATAAAACAATAGCTATAAAATGGATCCCTAAAGAATATTTGGTGAACCCTATAGGAAAGAATTTGTATTGGGTTCCCAAATCCATCCTCAAGGGTTAGGAAAACCCTAGGATAGTCAACCATAGTGGACTTTATCTATATCATATTATTTGGTTGACTTAGGATGGTGTGGGTTATAAATTTTTAACATAGTGTTGGGTGATGATAATGCATAACCCATAAATTGAATGTTTGAATCATGATTCATGCCTAATTTTATAATTTATAATCATGATATGAAATAATTGATGATTTATGATCATGATTGATAATTCTTGATGCATGTTCATGATTGGGTTTTTAGGATGATACTTAACCATGGGTAGAAATGCATGAAATTTTGGTTAAGTGTAAATATCTTTAGAAACATCTCACATCCCACTATAAGGGTACTTTGATTGAAAACTTAGCAATAGGTGAGATAATAGGATGATACAAATGGTCCACTAATGCTTATGGTATTTAGATGGGTCATTAAGTGTATCAATAGTGCAATAATAGATCAATCATGGGGAAAGCATATGTTTAATTCATAAACATATTGCCCAAAGATCTTGGTTGGATATTTCAAATGATTTCAAAACCATTTTATGTTTAATAACCTGTGAGTTTATGTTTTAAAAAGCTTCAAGGCAAAACTAGGCTTTAAAGTTGATACAAATCTTAGACTTTTTACAACTTTTGAATTTTTGCCTAACTTTCAAAAATAAAATGAATTTTCTTGAAAAATTATTTTTCACTGATAGAGGAACTCACAAGAAATATGTACTCAAAATTTCATGATTTTTTGAATTTTCTGTAATTTCTAGTGCATTTCTGAAGTTCATTCGAAAAATAAAAAAAAACCTGAAATTTGAGTGTCAGTCGACTGATCCTCTGATTCAGTCGACTGATGTACTGTGCACAAGCAGAGTAACCTATTCTATCAGGTTTTGAGTGGTTTTTGGGTATTTTCTTCCATTTAGAGTTGATGTCATACGTATATAACATTTGCGTAATGTTTTTGATGGTGTCAAAGGGGGAGAATTGATAGGTTTAAGTTAATCATGCTAAAAGGGAAAAATTACATGTCTTAAGGAGGAGTTGCATGTTTAAGGGGGAGTTTTTATACTTATATTATTTACATGCTTTCTTGCCTTATGTTTTTATTGTAATTGTTTTACCTAACTTAAACGGATTGTCACACATCAAAAAGGGGGAGATTGTTAGGGCAATCAACCCATGTGATGTGGCTTTGATGTGTGTGGCAAAGGGTTTAAGTTAGGATTGATATGGATTTGATGTGTGTGTTGAAGTCATGCAGGACTTAATAATTCGCACATGGAGCATTGGCAAGTTTCACCTCTCATGACTCGGTCTTTGAGTCGGTGAAAGATGCATTGCGGAAGTCGTGCGCTTGGTGTATCTGAGGGACCGTCGGACGAGGAGCATTAAAGTGAAGTCGGAGAAAGTAGACTTCAGGGCGAGACTCGAAGGATGGCGCTGCGAAGCCGTGCGCTTGGCGCATTCGAGGGATGTGGTCGGACGAAGAGAACTTCAAAGGCGAGGGACTCCAAGGAAAGATGAGAGTGAGCGAATGTAACCCAGGATGGGTAGTGCTTAGGTGAAACTTGAAAAATTGACTAAGTGTTGGATGGAATTTCCCGACATCGATCGACTGTCATGCCATGGTAGTCGACTACTCCAAGTCGACTTAGACTCGACTGGTGTTCGAGTCAGGTTTGTGTCCCAGCATTCGACTGCCAAGGGTTGGTAGTCGACTGTTGATGGCAGCAGTCGACTAGTCGCGAGGGATTCGGGCACAGAATGGTTGTTAGTTGACTGTTCACTCATGGGACTTGACTGTTGGCTCCATCAGTCGATTGATGGGAAGATCAGTCGACTGATGTGGGAGTCGTTGGATGAAAACCAACGTGGAAGAAGCCGTTATAGGGCAACAGCTACAGGGGCAGACGACTGTCAGGTGCCCAACGGGAAGAAAGGCTTCTTCTCTATAAAAAGAAGCCTTGGGTCATCTTGAGGCTAATGCTTAATTCCAAAACATCCTCCCAAGTGTCCAAACGAATTCCACTCTTCTTACTTTCATTTATTCCAATCCTATTGTAAGAAGAGAGATTGTAAGAAAGGTTACCTCCACCTAGCTTTGTGCAAAGGAGAGATTAGTGGAAAGCTTAAGGCGTGATTCACCTTGGAACGAATCGGGTCGTGGACTAGCGGCAAGGGTCATGAACCACATTAACTCTCCTTGTTAGCGTTTGTCTCATTTCTTATTGCTTTGTCTAAATTTCTTTTACTTTAGCTTTATATTTCCGCTTGCGCTAACCATAATTCATAGACAATTAAGCGAGCAATTCCACCGTACGCGAAAGAGGGCTATTCACTCCCCTCTAGCCGGCCACCGATGTTCCAACATGGCAATCATTTAAGTTAGGTCTTTGTTGGATCGAGGCGGTTCGCTAGAGGGGGGGTGAATAGCGATAAACACTTTTTCTTTTAAATAGTTCGGTAGACAATTAAATGCAGCGGAAATGTAAACAAAGACTAAATGAGACAAATAGTTTTTTTACTTGGTTCGTAGCCTTCGGCCACTACTCCAAGGCCCTAATGATCCTAGACCGTGTACGGAGGGCAATTCACTAAAACACTCCTCCTCGTTGGAGGTAGGAGTTTTACGATTACAAAAACCTTCGAAGCAAAAGATAGAGAGACAACCCCTCTCTTCTATTAAAATAAAATGCAACGGTAGAAAGCCTCGATTAACAAATGAATTGCAAGATTAAGAGAAATGACAAACTAAGATTATACCAACAACTCGAAGATAGGACTTAAACTAGGATTGTTGGCAGCACTTCGTTGTTGTAGAGTCATCGGAGAGTCGCAGCGTTGCGGAGGCTTTTGAGCACTTAGAATTGATGAGAAAACCCTAGGTTAGGACCTCCTTTTATAGCCTTTGAGCCCCTTTTCAAGAGGAACCCTAGCCAATCATAATTGAGCACCAATCTCCTTGAAATGGGGTGATAAGCCTTGACTCCTCGAATATGATCATTGACCATCAGTCGACTGATGGCCATCATCAGTCGCTGATGGCGACATCGATCGATTCGACGACCTCCGTGATCGGTGATTGTGGCGGATCGTGATGCTTCAGGCAAAGTTAGCTTTAAATAAAACATTATTTCAACGGTCTTCGACCGTCCGATCTCGACCTAGACCATCGATGGGATGTCTTTGGTCGGATCTACGCTTAAGACCATCCCTGTAAGGAGGATACGACCTCACTTACGCTCGCACACACGAGCTTACCTCGATACTTACCATGTCGCTTTTGCTTCCGGCCTTCCACTCGATTCCTTCGGCTCCCTCCGAAGTCACTCGAGTGTCGCCCGACCACCGCGGCTTCCTCCGGGTGTCGCTAGCCTTCAGCTCCAGCTTTAGCACTTTTCTGCACACTTGATTCAGCTCGTGAGATAACGATATATCCTTGACTTTGCGTCTTTTGCCATAATCAAAATATAGGTTCGACTTAGGTGCCCCTGCACCAACAATCTCTCCCTTTTTGATCCTATGGCAAATTTACGCAAAGTTAAGGGAAAATATAAAGCAGAAAATGAGTAAGATAAATGTTACACTCATTTGTAGTGAACTCCTTCAGTGAGTTTTAAAACAAAAGTTTAATTTTCAAAAATTTAAATTTTGTTCTCCCCCTTAACTTATGCTCTTAAATTTTGTTCTCCCCCTTAACTTATGCTCTTCTCCCCCTTTTGCCATGAATCAAAAAAGGTATGGGGTTTTATATAAAAAGTAGGGGTTTTTTAATAGAAAAGGTAGCATGCATAAAGATTATCTAACATGAGTCCAAGCATGTGTCTTGATTTAATTTGGTTCGAGGTATAACCCTCTGCACCAACAATGTAGATTTTTGGAAACTAAGTTTGATTTTCAAAATACTTATAAAATTAGCTTTGAGTTCCACAATACTTATACGTTATTAAGTTTTGAAAATATATATAACCCTTAGGGTTAGTTTGCTCTCCCCCTTAATATAAGGTATAGAAGAGTTAGGGGGCGCTAAACATTGACCTAGAAGGTTGTATATTTAGAATTTTGTCCGAGTATAAGTACACGTTTAAGCTCAATAGTTTGAAAAATATATAGCATTTTTGAAAAGATTATGCAAATTGAAATTGTTCCTTAGTCATCTCACCCATTCTAAGTGTCTTAGAATTGGTCACCTTATATGTTGTGTGAGATGATTCCAATTTTATCTTGATTAAGTTTTAATGATTTGAAACTAGTCAATCTTGCGTTAGATTTGGATTTGATCCTAAGCTCATCAAGTCACCTTTTCAAGATCTTGGCTTCCAGGTCGTAGCGAGGCACAAGGGCCTTCTTTGATCGGAAAAATGACCAATTCCTTACACAAAGCTAATTTCGAGAAAATAGTAACTTGACTCACCTAAGACCACTTCCTGGTCTAACTAGTCTAGGATACGACGAGGTAGCTTCAGCTAGTTCCACTCGGTCAAGTGCACCGAACTAGATACGCCTTATCTAGCCCGAATACACAAGACTCCACTTTCCTAGCGTACTATCATCTCGCCGCGTCCTGGTACTATGTTATCAAGCATTGACGAGTTATAGTCCTATCTAACCATTCTAAAATAAATAAGAGTTTTAGGTTACCGGATATACTATTTTGGTATTAGCTCCCCCTGGATCATTGAACCGATATGGTCTAGTCAAGTAATGAACTTGATCCTTGGGAATCCAAAACCTATTGGTCCTTATATGTTAGTTTAATAAAGTTCTCGGGACCCACGCTTGGACTCGATGATGACTACAGTTTACGATAGACATGTAAGATATATTCGTAGTCTTTGAGCTATATCCAAGTCCGGCTCTGTTGTACACGGCTCTCTGAGTTCCAAGAAGTCGGTTAAGATTCTTGGACCCCGTCGAGAACTTGTTCAACCGAACTTCGAGCTCTTGGACTTGCCCTTTCAAGAGAGAGTTCTCTTCTTCGAGTTTTTCAACTCGAGTTGAGTCCTCCTCTTGAACTCGACTAGTCGAAGAGTTTAGGGGTGTCTCTTGTTTGAGGGTTTCAACCTCCTCAACCAAGGACTCGACCCTAGACTCGGATTTAGCTAATTTTCTAGTTAGCAATTTAATCGTATTGTAAAGCGTATGAATTAGTGAGCGGCTAACCTTAATTTTATCTTTCGGTCCGGCTTTGAGTTGCTTCTCGAAGTAGTCCTCGAGTTCGCAGTCGGTGTTGTAGTTTGATTTCGATTCGGACTCGGACTCTTCGGGTCTTGCCATGCATGCTATGCCGACGCCTTCTTCGTTGTCCCATGTTGCATGAAACGCCTTCTTTTGATTTGATTTGAATTGTGCCCTCTTTTTGTTTTTTAGTAGCCTCCTTTCCCTCTGAACGATCTTCCGCACTACGTTCACTATTGCTTCCACCTTTTCGGATTCGGACTCTGATTCGTCTTCGGGTTCGAGTCCATCTTCTTGCTTGGTGGGTGCCTTTCTTCTTTGTCCTGCAAGTAGAGCAATACCTCTCTCGGCCCGGACCATGTTAGTTTGCTCGTGAAGTTTAAACTTGGAAAATAACTCGTCTAACCTAAGCTTTGAAAGGTCCTTAGAAACCTTGTAGGCATCAACCATGGATGCCCACAAGGTAGTCCTAGGAAATGAATTAAGAACGTACCTTAGGAGGTCGCGGTTTTCGACCTTGTGTCTGATGGTGTGCAATCCGTTGACAATGTCCTGGACGCGAGCATGTAGTTGCATTGCCGTCTCACATCCCTGTATTTTTAGGTTATACAATTTATTAAGTAGTAAGTCACGCTTACTTACCTTCGCGTCGTTAGTCCCTTCGTGTAGTTCTATGAGTTTTGTCCATAGATCTTTTGCGCTGATGAAGGGTTCGATGCGGTTGAGCTCTTCCTTAGACAATCCGCATTGCAATATTTGGGTTGCCCTTGCATCGGCTTCGATTTGCCTCTTGGTTGCATTATTCCACTTGTCGAAGTCCAAAGGCTCGCCTTGATCATTAGTGGGTAGAGCAAAGCCGGTTTGGATGATTATCCAAGTCTCGACTTGTGTTTTTAGAAAACACTCCATCCGACCTTTCCAATAACGGAAATCATCTCCGTTAAAGAACGGAGGTCGGATGGTGTTGTACCCCTCAATGTGGGCCATAAAGAAAAACTTGCACACACAAAAAAAAACAACAAAACTTGCCAAGACTTGGTCTTGGATTAGTAGTGCAGGAAATAAAAAGAAACAAACGAAAAATAGAAAGTTAAGCAAAGAAATAAGAAACTAAATGAAAAGTAAGTACTCACAACCTTCGATGTCCCCGAAAGGCTAATAACGTCGATTTTTGAGGATGAAAACAGCTTGTTACCGGGGTAAATTCCCTGTAAGAAGTGTAGATCTCTGCGAAAGCTTCGATTTGGTGGGTAGATCGTTTCGTGAGTCCACTTGTAGCAAAAGTTATGCTCGTTTGATCGTGAGGTACTCCGAAGGCGATCAATACTTGCAAAAATACAACCAAAAACTATGTACCAAGACTTGGTCTTGGATTAGTAGTGTGGGAGAAATCTTAAAATGATAAATACGAAAATAAAAAATGCTCGACCGGTGGTTGCACCGAATCTGAGCGCCCCCGGCTCTGATACCAATTGTTGGATCGAGGCGGTTCGCTAGAGGGGGGTGAATAGCGATAAACACTTTTTCTTTTAAATCGTTCGGTAGACAATTAAATGCAGCGGAAATGTAAACAAAAACTAAATGAGACAAATAGTTTTTTTACTTGGTTCGTAGCCTTCGGCCACTACTCCAAGGCCCTAACGATCCTAGACCGTGTACGGAGGGCAATTCACTAAAACACTCCTCGTTGGAGGTAGGAGTTTTACGATTACAAAAACCTTCGAAGCATAAGATAGAGAGACAACCCCTCTCTTCTATTAAAATAAAATGCAACGGTAGAAAGCCTCGATTAACAAACGAATTGCAAGATTAAGAGAAATGACAAACTAAGATTATACCAACAACTCGAAGATAGGACTTAAACTAGGGTTGTTGGCAGCACTTCGTTATTGTAGAGTCGTCGGAGAGTCGCAGAGCACTTAGAATTGATGAGAAAACCCTAGGTTAGGACCTCCTTTTATAGCCTTTGAGCCCCTTTTCGAGAGGAACCCTAGCCAATCATAATTGAGCACCAATCTCCTTGAAATGGGGTGATAAGCCTTGACTCCTCGAATATGATCATTGACCATCAGTCGACTGATGGCCATCATCAGTCGATGGCGGATCACGATTGTCGACCTCACCGACTAATGACTAATTCGACGGCAATGAGTCCTCCAAGGCAATGATCGATGCTTGCTGCAAGGCAAAGTTAGCTTTAAAGAAAACATTATTTCAACGGCCTTCGACCATCCGATCTCGACCTAGACCATCGATGGGATGTCTTTGGTCGGATCTACGCTTAAGACCATCCCCGTAAGGAGGATACGACCTCACTTACACTCGCACACACGAGCTTACCTCGATACATACTATGTCGCTTTTGCTTCCGGCCTTCCACTCGATTCCTTCGGCTCCCTCCGAAGTCACTCGAGTGTCGCCCAACCACCGCGGCTTCCTCCGGGTGTCGCTAGCCTTCAGCTCCAGCTTTAGCACTTTTCTTCACACTCGATTCAGCTCGTGAGATAACGATATATCCTTGACTTTGTGTCTTTTGCCATAATCAAAATATAGGTTCGACTTAGGTGCCCCTGCACCAACAGGTCTTAACATAAACATATGCACATAATGAAAATATCATATTTCCAATATGAATTCTAACTTAAAGTTTCCTTCTCCCCCTTTGACATAAATCAAAAAGAGAAGGATTCATACAATAATAAGTTCATGAAAGAATTAAATTGGTTATGTCTTGAACTAAGGTATAAGATAGATGTGAGGCTCCCCCTTAATCCAAGACATGGTTCATGATGTGCGAATAACATGTGGAGCAAAGCATAAGCAAAATTATGAAGATATTTTCCTAACTTTGCACCAACAATATAATTAGGGGATGAAAAGATTTTACTATGTTGCTCCCCCTAAAACAATGCATTAATTAGTCCTATACCATTTTAATTACTTGAATTATCATACCATAGGGTTAGACCACTCAAGAGTACACTTGAGACCAAGAAATAGGGCTGATTTGCAGAAAAATCAGATGTCGATCGATTGATTTACGAATCGATCATCAACCTTTTCAACCCAACTTCAGAAATGCATCAAAAATTCAAGAAATATCGAAAAATCATGAAATTTTGCGTACACATTTCTGAAATCATTTTATATCAAGGAAAATAAATTTGAAAAATATATGTTTTCCAAATTTTGAAAATGATACAATTTTGAAAACTAGCAAAAGCTTTAAGTATTTTGCAAGCTTTGTATCACTTTTGCTTAGCAATTGAAAACTGTTTTTCAAAGTATGATAAACATAGTTTAAAATATATTTTGTTTGACATTTCCAATCATATTTTTAGAGCTATATGCACATCAATTGTACATAATCTTTCCCAATGATTGGTCCAATGAAGGATTAATGTCTCTAGATGACATTTTGGTTCATAGTAATGCATCATAACAAGCATGATGAACCAAATGCATCTTCCTAATATCTCACATATTGTCTAAGTGGCTCAATACAAAAATCATGGTTTCTTAGGTCTTTTGTGAGATGCTTAGAGGTATAAATCCTAGGGTTTCTATAGGATCATGCAAACCTAGACCTCTATTCTACTAAGCACATTCCAAGTTCTCTCCTAAGTGATGAAAATTCCACTTCGGGGAGAGCCTTGGTGAATATGTCGGCTAAGTTGGTCTTAGATTCTATGTAATTAAGTTCAATGTCCCCTTTAGCCACATGATCTCTAATGAAGTGATGCTTCACTTCAATGTGCTTAGTCCTAGAGTGATGTTTCGGATTTTTGGTCAAGTTTATGGTACTCACATTATCACAATAGACTTTGACATTGGAGTAGTGTAGCTCATAATCTTCTAATGTGTGTCCTATCCAAAGTAATTGAGTCACACAACCACCCATAGCCACATATTCGGCCTTGGTGGTTGACAGAGCAACACAAGGTTGCTTTCTACTACTCCAACTCACTAGGGAGGATCTAAGAAATTGACATCAACCGCTAGTACTCTTCCGATCCAACTTGCAACCCGCATAGTCGGAGTCACTGTACCCAACCAAATCAAAAGACTTAGTCCTAGGGTACCAAAGTCCTAAATTTAGTGTGCCTTTGATATATCTTAGAATTCTCTTAACGATCACTAAATGGGACTCTTTGGTATAAGATTGGTATCTTGCACACATACCTACCGCAAATAAAATGTCGGGTCTACTAGCGGTTAAGTATAAAAGACTATCAATCATGCTCCTATAAACCTTAAGGTCAATTGATTTTCCTTCATGATCATTATCTATTTTTGTATTGGTTGTCATAGGGGTTGAAACTACCTTAGCATTTTCCAAACCAAATTTCTTGATCATTTCTTTTGCATATTTGGTTTGGTATACATAGTTTCCTTCATTTGTTTGTTTGACTTATAATCCTAAGAAGAATTTTAATTCTCCAACTAGACTCATTTCAAATTTATTTTCCATATTTTTGATGAAATCTTGAAGGAGTTCATCATTGGTTGACCCAAAAATTATGTCTTCTACATATACTTGGGCTACAAATATATCCTTTGATTTTTATTTAATAAAGAGAGTTGGATATATTTTACCCCTTCTAAATCCTTTAGACACTAAGAAAGATGACAATCTTTCATACCAAGCCCGGGGAGCTTGTTTTAACCCGTATAAGGCTTTTCTAAGCTTGTATACATGGTTAGGGTAATCTATATGTTCAAATCCGAGAGGTTGTTCTACATATACCTCTTCTTTAATAAACCCATTTAGGAAAGCCGATTTTGTTGGATCGAGAAGCGTCGCTAGAGGGGGGGGTGAATAGCGATCGTAAAACTTTTCGGCGTTTCGTTCGAGTAGACAATTAAATGAGTAAACACAGCGGAAAATAAAGTGACACATTTATTTTACTTGGTTCACAACCCAGCGGTTGATACTCCAAGGCCCTATCGGTCCTAGATCGCGTACGGAGGGCAAAGCACTATAACGTCTCCTCCTCGTTGGAGGTAGGAGACAACGATCACAAAACCGAAATTACGAGGATGAGGCAACAAGCCTACCTCACCTCATTACGAATAAAAATAAAGAATACAATATCAAAATATTACTTGCTACTGCTGCCGACGAAGAAGATCGGAACTTGTTGTCGCGTCGGCGTTATGACGGTGTTGGAGCGTTGGCGTTGTAGGAGCACTTGATGAATAAACTTGATGTTCTTTGGAGTTGGATTCCTCCTCCTTTTATAGACTTTGGGCTCTGAATATGTCTCCCTTTTATTTAGAACGGATCACGAAGTTTTCCAAATTTTATCGCGAAGTGGCCGCGTCAAACGTTATCCGTTTTGACCTAGCGCAAAGGTTGAGTCGTCGCCATCAGTCGACTGATGCCTCTCATCGATCGATGATAAATGATCGATGATGCCTCATCGATCAATTGATAATGATCGACCAATGTCCGGATCATGCCGCTGGCCACCCTTCCCTGCAGTAAGAGGTTATCTCGGAAAATGGTAAATGTGACGGTTTCTAACCGTCTGATCTCGACCTAGACCTTCCACAGGAAGTCTTAGTCGGATCGCCACCTATGGTCATCCCCGTAAAGAGGACACGACCTTACAATCTCTCACTCACACGAGCTTACCTCGATAGTAGCTCTCGCTTCCAGCCTTCCACTCGATTCCTTCGGCTCCCTCCGAAGTCACTCGAGTGTCGCCCGACCACCGCGGCTTCCTCCGGGTGTCGCTAGCCTTCAGCTCCAGCTTTAATACTTTTCTACACACTCGATAGCTCGTGAGATAACGATGTAAACTTAACTTTGTGTCTTTTCCATAATCAAAACACAGGTTCGATTATCTAGTGCCCCTGCACCAACAGATTTTACATCTATTTGATGGAGTTTAAAACCCATGTAGGAGGCATATCCTAATAGGATTCTACTGGATTCTAACCTAGCAACTGGGGCATATGTTTCATCATAATCAAGTCCTTCAATTTGATTGAAACCCCTTGCAACTAACCTTGACTTATTCCTAGTGATATTGCCTTGATCATCTAGTTTGTTCCTAAAAACCCATCTTGTAGTAATGATGGTACTATCATTAGGTTTAGGAACTAACTCCCATACTTGACTCCTTTCAAATTGAGCCAATTCATCTTGCATTGGTAAGATCCAATCCGGATCAAGTAATGCATCATTGATTGTTTTGGGTTCAATTTGGGAGATGAGGGCTATATGACTCGAGGAAGCTCTATGGAATGACCTAGTTCTAACACCTTGAGAAAATTCCCCTACAACTTGATCTAGAGGGTGATTTTGATGAACTCATATTGTTCTAGGAGGTGTATTAAATTGATTTTGATCATGATTATCCTCAATCCTCCTTTCATCATCCGAATCTACTCTTGCTCCCCCTTGATTATTACTCTCTAATTCTCCCCCTTGATTATTGCCCCCTAAGGTCATGTTTTGAAATTTTTGGGTAATTTCTTGATTTTTGTCATTGATATCATCATCAATGGGGGATTTCCTAGGGTAAGTAGTAGAGGTTTCATCAAATTTAACATTTGAAGACTTCTCAACTATTTGAGTCCTTTTGTTATATACTCTATAGTCCCTACTAGTGGATGAGTATCCAACTAGGATTCCCTCATCCGCTTTGGACTCAAATTTCCCCAAATTGTCTTTGGTGTTTAAGATATAAGTTTTACATCCAAAGACCCTAAAGTAGTGAATGTTGGTGCAATAATGCCCCAAGCATTTATATATTTTGATATTTGGATAATCATCTAAGTTAGGCAACAAATTGTGATCTAATGGTGAACATGTTTAAGTGACAGGTAAAGGCAAAGTCCAAGTATGATCTTGGCAAGAGAAGTCCAAGATAAAGGTTTGGTGGTGTAAGACCAAGCATGTTGTCTTGGCGGCATTAAGTCCAAATGGATTTTGGCAAAGGAAGTCCAAAGGCAAGTCTTAGCAGCGTAAGTCCAAGCATGTAGACTTGGCGGCGTAAAGTCCAAGCACGCCTTGGCAAAGGAAAACCCAAGACATGACAAAATCGAAGGAAGCTCTTGGAAGCAAAGCGCAAAGGATGAACAAGTCGCGGACTCGGAGGGATCCTGGAGGTGCAAGGCTTAATGAAGAGATAGAAGGTTGAGTCTAGGTCTAGGGGGTGAAATCAAGTATGAATTACTCATACTTGATGAGTATCAGTCGACTGATATTATATATCAGTCGACTGGTTAAGCGCTCGACTGAGTCAGGATGAAACCCTGACCATCAGTCGACTACTTTGGTCATGGCAGTCGACTGATGTTGCGATCAATCGACTGCCAATAGTTACAGTCGACTAATCAAGTTAAATAGGGGCACAGAGTGGAGTCACACTCGACTGCGGCCTGTGATCACTCGACTGATCACTCCATCAGTCGACTGATTGATGGATCAGTCAAGTGATGGATGGATCAGTCGACTGATGAGAATGTCGTTGGAGGAAATGACTAAATCCCATGAATCTGGCTATTCAGAAGCCGTTAACCGCATCGGCAGTCGACTGATATTGTAGATCAGTCGATTGATGGTGCTCCAACGGGAAAATCAGCCTTCTCTCTATAAAAAGAGGGTTGGTTGAGGTTTTTGAGGTTAATGCTTATTCTCTGATTATTCTCTCAAGCCTCCACAAGTTTTCAAGCTTTCTAGTGATTTTAAATCCCCTCCTCCTCTCTCTAAGCTCAAGTTTCATTCTTTGTAAGAAGAGGAGGATTGTTGTAAAGGAAAGCTTTATAGTGATTTGATTAGGGTTGATCCACCTCAAGGATCACCGTGGAGTAGGAATGCTATCTCCGAACCATGTAAAAGAATCTTGTTATCGTGTTTTTCATTTGTATTATTATTATTTCTATTGTTCTTTCGCTAATATCTTTGTAGAGACGAAAAACAAGCTATTCATCCTCCCCTCTAGCTTCCAAACGATCACCAACAAGTGGTATCAGAGCCCGGATAGCATCGGAAGATCTAACAATCAACCGGAGCAAGAATGACTTTCCAAGAGGGGTATAGCACGACGAGGCCTCCGTTCTTCGACGGCAACGACTTTGGCTATTGGAAAGGTAGGATGGAGTATTACTTAATGAATGATATTGAGAATTGGTTTAGTGTTGTAGATGGTTTCGAGAAGTCGGTGGATGAACACGGAGCACCCATACCGACGAAGGATTGGACGAGAGACATGGCTAAGAAGGCTCAAGCCAACGCCAAGGCAACAACCACACTTCAATGTGGATTGTTAAAAGAGCAATTAAGCAAGGTGGGGCCATTTGAATCGGCGAAGGAGCTTTGGGAGAAGTTGTTCGAGCTCAACGAAGGATCCAAAGAAACAAGAAGGGCCAAGAGAGATCTTCTAATTGGCCAACTTCAAAGCTTCTCAATGAAGACCAATGAGACCGTGAGCCAAATGCATGGTCGCTTCAAAGAAGTAGTCAACGGACTACATGTAATAGGTGAAAAGGTCGACAACCAAGACCTTGTAAGGTATGTGCTACAAGCTTTCCCTAGAACAACCTTATGGGCCTCAATGGTAGATGTCTATAAGGTCTCTAGGGATCTTTCATTGGTTAAGTTAGATGAGCTATTTTGTGAATTTCAATTACATGAACAAGCTAACACTTCATCCAAAGAGAAGGGTATAGCTCTTTTTGTAGGAAAGAAGGACAAAAAGAAGAAGGAGAAGAAGGAAGTGCTCTCCTCATCCGAATCCGAGGAAGACTCATCAAGTAGTGAAGATGAGTTATCGGCAAGTGAGGTGGCACATTACGTCAAGAAGTTTGGTGGGAAGTCAAGGAGACTCACCAAGAAAGATGTGAAGAGGATGTTCCAATCCTCAAGAGGTAAGTCTTCAAATAGTTCAAATTCTACCTCTAACGTGACTTGTTTTGGTTGCAACAAGAAAGGGCATATAAAGCCAAATTGCCCGAAACTAAAGAAGAAGGAGGAGAAGGAAAAGAAAAAAAAAGAAAAGGAGAAGAAGAAGGAGGCAATGGTGGCACAAACATGGGACACTCTAAGCATGGAGGACTCTTCCAACGATGAAGAAGTATGCCATGCCACCCGAAATCTAGCCCTCATGGCATTGGATGAAGAAGCCGGGAGCTCAAGCGAGGAGTCCTCTTCTTCTTCAAGCGACGAATCATCATCAAGTGATGAAGATGAGGTAAACAACTCACCTAAAGTAGATTTACTTTACAAGACTATTGGATGTCTTCAAAATGCTTTGAATAGATCAAAAACTAGGATTAAGGATTTAAAAAGAGAGATTAAATCACTTAAGAGTGTAGAATCATCTTGTGGTAAATTATCTAGTGATGACGTTGAATGTACCCTTAGGGATGAAAATGATGAATTAAGAAAAGAAATAGGTAACTTAAGAGCATGCTTAGAAAAATTTACTAATGGCTCTAAATACCTAGACATGATTATTAAGGATCAAAGGGCTATTTACAACAAGGCCGGATTAGGATATAGGCCTAAGGAAAAGGAGGTAGCATTTACATCTCTTGTTAGTAGAAAATTCATAATTAAAAGCAAGGGTAGAAAGGCTTGGGTACCTAAGAAATTTCTAATTAATGCTAGTGGTCCTAAGATTTGGGTACCTAAGGATTATATTTTTCATGTGATATAGGTAGAAGAACCAAGCTTGTGGACAGTTGATAGTGGGTGCTCAAAGCACATGACCAGTGATGAGAGAAAATTCTCCACTATCAACCACACTAGCAAAGGAAAAGTATCTTTTGGTAATAGCGGCAAACTTAAGATTTTAGGAAAAGACACAATTGAGGTATCCCCCAACCTTGCCATTCATAAAGTGTTATTAGTCAAAAATATGAAATTTAATTTACTTAGTGTAAGCCAACTATGTGATGCAAATTTTGATGTTAAATTTGACTCCTCAAAATGTTTTATAAGACATAAAACTCTAAATGATTGCATGTTAGTAGGTTTTAGAAAATCAAATATATATTATGTTGATTTATCCTATACTACTAATGCTTCTACTAAGTGTCTTATTTCAAAAGAGGAAGAAAGTTGGCTTTGGCATAGGAGGCTAGGACACATAAACATGAAGAACATAGCCAAAATAGCAAAAATGAAGTTAGTCAAAGGGTTGCCTAAAGTCAAATTTCTCAAGGACAAAATGTGTGATGAATGCCAAGAAGGGAAACAATCAAAAACATCACACAAAGGTAAAAATTTACTTAGTACCGCTTTACCTTTAGAACTTTTACATATGAACTTATTTGATTGTCATAGTACCCCTTCTATGATTGGTAGTAAATATTGCTTAGTAATAGTGGATGATTTCTCTAGGTTTACTTGGGTATTTTTCTTGAAAAACAAAG
This sequence comes from Wurfbainia villosa, assembly GCA_025175895.1. NCBI lineage: Eukaryota > Viridiplantae > Streptophyta > Magnoliopsida > Zingiberales > Zingiberaceae > Wurfbainia > Wurfbainia villosa. The sequence goes on from CM046004.1 coordinate 87,555,918, forward strand.
ATGAAACCCTAGGAATAATCATAGGATTTAGCAAAAGAGTAGAAAATGAAAGAAAACTCAAAATCAACCGGATCCGTAGTGATCATGGTGGAGAATTTGAGAATTCTAATTTCTCAACCTTTTTCTTAGAACAAGGGTACAAGCATGAGTTTTCTTGTCGTAGAACACCCCAATAAAATGGGGTTGTGGAGAGGAAAAATCGTGCCCTACAAGAAGCGGCTAGGACAATGCTTAATGCATACTCCTTACCTAGCTACTTGTGGATGGAAGCGGTTAACACCGCTTGCTATATCCAAAATAGGGTATTAATTCATAGGTTTTTAGGAAAAACTCCATTTGAATTGCGGAATGGTACAATTCCAACAATTCATTATTTTAAGGTCTTTGGATGTAAAGTCTATATTTTAAATACCAAAGACAACCTAGGTAAGTTTGAGTCCAAAGCGGATGAGGGAATCCTAGTTGGATACTCATCCACTAGTGTAGAGTATAGAGTTTACAATAAAAGGACTCAAAAGATTGAAGAATCTTCAAATGTCCAATTTGATGAAACTTCCAATACATACCCTAGGAAATCCCCTATTGATGATGATATTAATAATGAAAATCAAGAAATTACCCAACAATTTCAAGATTTAACCTTAGGGGGTAATGATCAAGGGGGAGGATTGAATCAAGGGGGAGTAAGAGGTGATTCCGATGATGAGCATAGGATTGAGGTTAATTATGATCAAACTCAAATTAATACACCTCCTAGAGCCATAAGAATTCATCAAAATCACCCCTTAGATCAAATTGTGGGTGAATTATCTCAAGGTGTTAGGACTAGGTCATTTCATAGGGATCCCACTAGTCATATAGCTCTAATTTCTCAAATTGAGCCCAAAACAATCAAAGATGCATTACTTGATCCGGATTGGATCTTAGCAATGCAAGATGAATTGGCTCAATTTGAAAGGAGTCAAGTATGGGAGTTAGTTCCTAGACCTAATGAAAACATCATCATTACTACAAGATGGGTCTTTAGGAACAAACTAGATGACCAAGGGAATATTACTAGGAATAAGGCAAGATTAGTTGCAAGGGGCTTTAATCAAGTTGAAGAGCTTGACTATGATGAAACATATGCCCCGGTTGCTAGGTTAGAGTCTATTAGAATACTATTAGGGTATGCCTCCTATATGAGTTTCAAACTTTATCAAATGGATGTCAAATCGGCATTCCTAAATGGGTTTATTAAGGAAGAGGTATATGTAGAACAACCTCCCGGGTTTGAAAATATGGACTATCCAAACCATGTATACAAGCTTAGAAAAGCTTTGTATGGTTTGAAACAAGCTCTCCAGGCTTGGTATGAAAGGTTATCATCTTTTTTAATTTCTAAGAACTTTAAAAGGGGTAGTGTAGATCAAACTCTATTTATAAAGTCAACATCAACGGACATCTTTGTAGCCCAAGTATATGTTGATGACATTATCTTTGGGTCAACAAATGATGAACTTCTCCAAGACTTTATTAAGAATATGGAAAATGAGTCTAGTTGGGGAACTAAATTTCTTCCTAGGATTACAAGTTAAACAAATAAGTGAAGGAATTTATATTTACCAAACCAAATATGCTAAGGAAATGATTAAGAAATTTGGTTTGGAAAATGCTAAGGTAGTTTCAACTCCAATGGCAACAAATACAAAAATAGATAGTGATAGTGAAGGAAAACAAATTGATCTTACACTCTATAGGAGCATGATTGGTAGCCTTTTATACTTAACCGCTAGTAGACCCGACATATTATTTGCGGTTGGTATGTATGCTAGGTACCAATCATGTGCAAAAGAGTTTCATTTAGTTGCCGTTAAGAGAATCTTAAGATATGTTAAAGGCACACAAAATGTAGGACTATGGTATCCTAGGACTAGGTCTTTTGATTTGGTTGGGTACACCGATTCCGATTATGCCGGTTGCAAATTGGATCGGAAGAGCACTAGTGGTGGATGCCAATTCCTTGGGTCCTCCCTAGTTAGTTGGAGTAGTAGGAAGCAACCTTGTGTTGCCCTATCCACCACCGAAGCTGAGTATGTGGCTATGGGTGGTTGTGTAGCTCAACTACTATGGATGAAACATACCTTAGAGGATTATGAACTATCTTACTCCAACATGAAAGTATTTTGTGATAATGTGAGCACCATAAACTTGACCAAAAATCCGGTGCATCACTCTAGGACCAAGCACATTGAAGTGAAACATCACTTCATTAGAGATCATGTGGCTAAGGGGGACATTGAGCTTAATTACATTGAATCCAAGTCCAACCTAGCTGACATATTTACCAAGGCTCTCCCCAAAGTAGAATTTTCATCACTTAGGAGAGAACTTGGAATGTGCTTGGTTGAGTAAAGGTATAGGTTTGCATGATCCTATAGAAATACTAGGATTTATACCTTTAAGAATCTCACAAAATACCTAAAAAACCATGATTTTTGTATTGAGCCACTTAGACAACATGTGAGATGTTAGGAAGATGCACTTGGTTCATCATGCTTGTTATGATGCATTACTATGAACCAAAGTGTCATCTAGAGACATTGATCCTTCATTAGACCAATCATTGGGAAGGCTAATACACAATTGATGTGCATATAGCTCCAAGAACATGATTGGAAATGTCAAATAAAACATATTTTAAACTGTATTTATCATATTTTGAAAAATAGTTTTCAAGTGAAACACAAAAGTGATACAAAGTTTGCAAAAACATTAGAACTTTTGTTAGTTTCCAAGTTTGTATCAATCTCAAAATCTGGAAAACATATATTTTTTAAAATATTTTTCCTTGATAAAGTATGATTTCAGAAATGTGTACGCAAAATTTTGTGATTTTTTGAGATTTCTGGAATTTCTAACGCCTTTCTGAATTTGGACTAAAAAGGCTGAATTTTGGATTTCAGGCTTAGCAGTCGACTGGTTCAGAAACCAGTCCACTGATACACTGTATTTTCTGAAAAATAGCTCCACTTGATAATACTGAGTATAAACAAACTTTTAGAACTGTTTAATGCTGTGTTTTAGGGGGAATTTCATAAGATGTATCTTTTTCATTCCCAAATTTACATTGTTGGTGCACAGTTAGGATTTAAACCTTCAAATTGTTTGATATACTTTTGCTCCACATGTATTTTACTCATCATGAACTATATCTTGGATTAAGGAGGAGCTAAATTTCAATTCTATACCTTAGTTCAAGATTACAACGCATTCAATTCTTCTATGAAATATATGATTTCTTCTCTTTTTGATGTATGTCAAAGGGGGAGAAGAAATGTTTAAGTTAGAATTGGATATATGATTATGTGATATGATTATATCTTTAAAAGACCTAACTTAAATGATTTCCAAATATCAAAAAGGGGGAGATTATTGGTGCAACAATGCCCCAAACATTTATATGTTTTGATGTTTAGATAATCATCTAAGTTAGGCAACAAATTGTGATCTAATGGTGAACATGTTTAAGTGACAGGTAAAGGCAAAGTCCAAGTTGTTAGCGCAATCTCTTGCCATGATAAGGTTTTGATGTGTGTGGCAAAGGGTTTAAGTTAGTTTGTTATGTTGATTTGATATATGCGTTGAAGTTGTGCAGGACTTAGTAATTCACACATGGAGTCATGGCGAGTTTCACATCTCATGACTCGGGCCTTGAATCGGTGAAGGATAGCTTTGCAGAAGCCGTGCGCTTGGAGCATCCGAGGGATCGCCGGACGAGGAGCTTGGAGTGAAGTCTAAGGAAGTAGACTTCGAGGCAAGAGACGTGAAGGAGCATTGCAGAGCCGTGCGCCTGATGCTGCCGAGGGACGTGGCCACGAACGAAGAGAACTTCGAAGGCGAGAGACTCCGAGAGATGAGAGTGAGCGAATGTAACCCGGGAAGGGGTAGCTCTTAGGTGGAACTTGTCCATTTGGCTAAGTGTCGGATGGGATTTCCCGACACCAGTCGACTACCATGGAATGGCAGTCGACTGCTCTGAGTCGATTGGGTTCGACTGGTGTCTGACTCATGGGCATTTGGCCCAAGCAGTCGACTATCTTGAACTGGGCGATCGTTGCCGACATCGATCGACCGCTAAGGGATGGCGGATCGATGTCACCGCACGCAGACGCAGTGGAGTAGACTCGTTAAGGACTCGACCGATCGAGCACTGGGCCGATCGATGGTGCCATCACCGATCGATGCCAATACCGTTGGATGGAATCCAACGTGGAAAGCGGTCGTTATTGGGCAACGGCTACGGGATCAGTCGACTGATCGAGGGCATCAGTCGACTGATCCTGTGTCAACGGGAAGAAACCCTCTTTCTCTATAAAAAGGAAGGGGATGGGGCTTTGGGAGCCTAATGCTGATGCTCTAATACTCTCCTAAAGTTCCCTAAAGCTTTCCATCCTCTTACTTGAGCTTATTTCCATTATATGTGTAAGAGGAGTGTTTGTGTAAAGAGGTTACCTCCACCTAGCTTTGTGCAAAGGAGAGATCTAGTGGATAGATTGCGGAGTGATTCACCGTGGACGAATCGGACCGTGGATTAGCGGTGTAGCCGTGAACCACATTACATCTCGGTGTTTGCATTGGTTGTATGGTTATTTCTGTTTGCTTTGTCTTTATCTTTTTGTATTTGCATATTCCGCTTGCGCTAACATTTTGTAGACGAGCAACTTCCGATATCCATCGTAAGAGGGCTATTCACCCCCTCTAGCCAGCCGTCCCGATCTCCCAACAAGTATGATCTTGGCAAGAGAAGTCCAAGATAAAGGTTTGGTGGCGTAAGACCAAGCATGTTGTCTTGGCGGCATTAAGTCCAAACGGATTTTGGAAAAGGAAGTCCAAAGGCAAGTCTTGGCAGCTTAAGTCCAAGTATGTAGACTTGGCGGCGTAAAGTCCAAGCACGCCTTGGAAAAGGAAAACCCAAGACATGACAAAACCGAAGGAAGCTCTTGGAAGAAAAGCGCAAAGGATGAACAAGTCGCGGACTCGGAGGGATCCTGGAGGCGCAAGGCTTAATGAAGAACTAGAAGGTTGAGTCTAGGTCCAGGGGGTGAAATCAAGTATGAATTACTCATACTTGATGAGTATCAGTCGACTAATACTATGTATCAGTCGACTAGTTAAGCGCTCAACTGAGTTAGGATGAAACCCTTACTATCAATCGACTGCTTTGGTCATGGCGGCAATGATCGATAATGTCACCGATCGCCAATGCAAATGCGATCAAGTTAAATACGGGCACAGAGTGGAGTCACACTCGACTGCAGCCTGTGATCACTCGACTGATCACTCCATCAGTCGACTGATGAGAATGTCGTTGGAGGAAACGACTCTGAATCCCATGAATCCGACTATTCAGAAACCGTTAACCGCGCCGACAGTTGACTGATATTGTACATCAGTTGACTAATGGTGCTCCAACGGGAAAATCAGCCTTCTCTCTATAAAAAGAGGGTTGGTGGAGGTTTTTGAGGTTAATTTTTATTCTCTGATTATTCTCTCAAGCCTCCACGAGTTTTCAATCTTTCTAGTGATTTTAAATCCCCTCCTCTCTCTAAGCTCAAGTTTCATTCTTTGTAAGAAGAGGAGGATTGTTGTAAAGGAAAGCTTTATAGTGATTTGATTAGGGTTGATCCACCTCAAGGATCATCGTGGAGTAGGAGCGCTATCTCCAAACCACGTAAAAGAATCTTGTTAGCGTGTTTTTCATTTATGTTATTATTATTTTTGTTGTGCTTCCGCTAATATCTTTGTAGAGACGAAAAACAAGCCATTCACCCCCCCTCTAGCTTCCAAACGATCACCAATAGTGAATTGTTGGAATTGAACCACTCCATAATTCAAATGGTGTTTTTCCTAAAAACCTATGGATTTGAATCCTATTTTGAATATAGCAAGCAGTATTAACCGCTTCCACCCATAAGTAGCTAGGTAATGAATATGCATTAAGCATAGTCCTAGCGACTTCTTGTAAGGCACAATTTTTTCGTTCCACTACCCCATTTTGTTGAAGTGTTCTAGGACAAGAAAATTCGTGTTTATACCCTTGTTCTAAGAAAAATTTGGAGAAGTTAGAATTCTCAAATTCTCCACCATGATCACTATGGATCCGGTTGATTTTGAGACTTCTCTCATTCTCTACTTTTTTGCTAAAGCCTATGATTGTTTCTAGGGTATTGTCCTTATGTTTCATGAAATATACCCAAGTATATATAGAAAAGTCATCTACTATAACTAAGCAATATTTGCTACCATTTAATGAAGGGGTACTATGACAATCAAATAAATCTAAATGAATAAGCTCGCAATGAAGTACTAATTAAATTTTTACCCTTGTGTGATGACTTTGATTGTTTCCCTTCGGCATGCATCACACATCTTATTCTTCATGTACTTCATTTTTGACAATCCCTTCACTAGCTTCAATTTGGATACTTTAGCTATGTTTTTCATGTTGGTATGCCCTAATCTCCTATGCCATAGCCGACTCTCTTCTTCTTTTGCCATGAGACACTTAGGGGAAATGTTAATGGCATATGATAAATCAACATAATAAATATTTGATTTCCTATATCCAACTAACATGCAATCATTTATTTTCTTATGTCTTATAAGGCATTTAGAAGAATCAAATTGAACATCAAAATTTGTATCGCATAATTGACTTACACTAAGCAAGTTAAACTTCATGTTTTCAACTAATAGTACTTTATAAATGGCAAGATTTGGGGATACCTCAATTGTGCCTTTTCCTAGAATCTTAAGTTTTCCACTATTTCCAAAAAACACTTTCCCTTTGCTAATGTGGTTGATTGTTGAGAATTTGCTCTCATCACCGGTCATGTGTTTTGAGCAACCACTATCAATAATCCACAAGCTTGGTCTTCCTACCTATACAACATGAAAAATACAAGTCTTAGGCACCCAAATTTTAGGTCCGGTAGCATCAAATAAAAATTTCTTAGGGACCCAAGCCTTTCTAACCTTGCTCCTAATGGTTGATTTTCTACTAACAAGGGATGTAAAAGCTACCTCCTTCTCCTTAGGCCTATATCCTATTCCGGCCTTGTTGTAAATAGCCCTTTGATCCTTAATTATCATATCTAGGTATTTAGAGTCATTTGTAAATTTTTCTAAGCATGCTCTTAGTTCACCTATTTCTTTTCTTAATTCATCATTTTCATTTCTAAGTGAACATGCATCATCACAAGAAGGTTCTACATCTCTAATTTTCCTAATTTCTACTTTTAAATCCTTAATCCTAGATTTTGATCTATTTAATGCATTTTGAAGACATGCAATAGTTTTATAAAGCAATTCTATCCTAGGGGAGTCTTTTACCTCATCGTCACCAGAGGACGATTCATCACTTGATGAGGAGGATGACTCTTCACTTGAGCTTCCGACTTCATCCTCCGTGGCCATGAGTGCAAGGTTGCGGGTGACATGGCAAAGCTCATCATCATCCAATGAGTCTTCTAGGCTTTGCGTATCCCATGTTTGTGCCACCATTGCCTCCTTCTTCTTCTTCTCCTTCTTTTCTTTCTTCTTCTTTTCCTTCTCCTCCTTCTTCTTTAGGTCCAGGCAATTTGGCTTGATGTGCCCTTTCTTGTTGCAACCATAACAAGTTACATTAGGTGTAGAAATTGAACTAGTTGAGGTTTTACCTTTGGAGGATAGGAACATCCTCCTCACATCCTTCTTGGTGAGTTTCCTTGACCTCCCACCAAACTTTTTTACATAGTGAGCTACCTCACTTGCCGATAGCTCTTCATCACTACTAGATGACTCCTCCTCGGATTCGGATGAAGAAGAGACTTCTTTCTTCTCCTTCTTCTTCTTGTCCTTCTTACCTACAAAAAGAGTTACACCTTTCTCCTTGGACGAAGTGTTAGCTTGCTCATGCAACTTGAATTCACAAAAAAGTTCATCTAGTTTAACTAATGAAAGGTCCCTAGACACTTTATAAGCATCTACCATTGATGCTCATAAGGTTGTTCTAGGGAAAGCTTGAAGCATATACCTCACAAGGTCTCATTTTTCTACCTTTTCACCTATCACATGTAGTCCGTTGACTACCTCCTTGAAGCGACTGTGCATTTGACTCACGGTCTCGTTGGTCTTCATGGCGAAGCTTTGGAGTTGGCCTATCAAGAGGTCCCTCTTTGCTCTCCTCGTCTCCTTTGATCCTTCATTCAATTCGATGAGCTTCTCCCAAAGCTCTTTAGCGGAGTTGAAGGGGCCGACTTTGGATAATTGCTCCTTTGATAAACCACATTGGAGTGTGGTCATTGCTTTTGCATTTGCTTGCGCCTTCTTTGCCATCTCTCTTGTCCAATCCTTTGTTGGTATTGGCGCTCCGAATTCATCGACCGGCTTCTCGAATCCATCTACAATGCTAAACCAATTATCAATATCGTTCATTAGATAGTATTTCATCCTTCCTTTCCAATAGCTGAAATCATTGTCGTCGAAGAATGGAGGCCTCACCGTGCTATACCCCTCTTGGAACGCCATTATGCTTCGGTTGATGGTTAGATCTTCCGATGCGATCCGGGCTCTGATACCACTTGTTGGGGATCCTTGGAAGGCAAGAGGGGGGTGAATAGCCTCTTTTCGTTTCGACAAGAAATGTTAGCGGAAGCAAAATAATAAACAAAAATAAGAAGCTAAAGACAATCACTAACACGAAGGCTTTTACGTGGTTCAGAGATTAAGCTCCTACTCCACGGTGATCCTTGAGGTGGATCAATCCAATCAAATCTCCACTAGAAAGCTTTCCTTACAACACTCTCCTCTTCTTTACAATTGATGAAAATGAAGTTTAGAGAAGAGGAGGATTAGAACACTTAGAAAGCTTGGAAAAATCGTGGGGAGCTTGAGAATGAAGTTGGAAGATAAGCACTAGCCTCTTCAAGCACCTCATGCCCTCTTTTTATAGAGAGAGGGATGTTTTTCCCATTGATCCTCGATAAGTCAACTGGTGGTCTCCATCAGTCGACTGTCGCCAAAGCCAACGACTTCTGATGAGGCAGATCCGCAGGGATTCGTAGCCGCTATTTCCAACAGTAGGTTGATCAGTCGACTGATCACTTCATCAGTTGACTGATGAAGCGATCAATCGAGTGATCCCCACGAGGAGTTGAGTCCGACTCCATTCTATGCTCAATGCCAACTTGATCAGTCGACTGCCCAGGGTGGGCAGTCGACTGATGGTGTCATCAGTCGACTGCCAAACCTAGGCAGTCGACTGATGGCTACCGAACTTGGCCATCTTCAGTCGAGTGACTGATCAGTCGACTGAGACATATCTCTAGTCGACTGATACTTCAAGTATGATGAAAATCATACTTGAAACTAACTCCCTAGACCTAGACTCAGCCTTCTAGCTCTTTTTTTAGCCTTGCGCCTCCAGGATCCCTCCGAGTCTGCGACTCCTTCATCCTCGTGCTATCTTCCAAGTGCTTCCCTCGGTTTCGTCATGTCTTGGGTTTATCTTTTGCCAAAGTATGCTTGGACTTTATGCCGCCAAGACTACATGCTTGGACTTACGCTACTAATACTTGCCTTTGGACTTCCTTTGCCAAGGTCCGCTTGGACTTTACGCTGCCAAGACTATATGCTTGGACTTACGCTGCCAAGACTTTTCCTTGGACTTCCCTTGCCAAGATCACACTTGGACTTTTCCTTTACCAAGTATTCTTACTTGGATTTTCCTATCACTTAAACATGTTCACAATTAGATCACAAATATTGCCTAACTATAGATAATTATCCAAACATCAAAACATATAAATACTTAGGGCATTGTTTCACCAACAAGATATAGCCTTGGCAGCATAAGTCCAAGTGTTTAGTCTTGGCAGCGCAAAGTTCAAGTGAACTTTGGCAATTGGAAAGTCCAAGTCATGGGTACTTGGCAATTGAAAGTCCAAGTCATGGGCACTTGGAAAAGGGTGAGTCCAAGTTGGTAGGTTTGGTGGCATAAAGTCCAAGTCATGAGTACTTGGCAAAGGATGAGTCCAAGTTGGTAGGTTTGGTGGCGTAAAGTCCAAGCATGGGTCTTGGCGGCGTAAGTCCAAATGGATCTTGGCAATTGGGAAGTCCAAGGGTATGTTGGCGGCGTAAAGTCCAAGCATGGGTCTTAGCAACATAAGTCCAAATGGATCATGGCAATGTGAAAGTCCAAGGGTGAGATGTTGGCAGCGTAAAGTCCAAGCATGGGTCTTGACGGCATAAGTCCAAATGAACCTTAGCAAAGGACCCAATTAGCATGACATAGCCGATGGAAGCACCTGAAAACTAACATGGAGGATGAAGAGTCGCGGACTCGAGGGATCCGAGAGGCGTGAGACAGATGGAGGTGGCAAGAAGGCTTAGGCCTAGGCTATGGGTGAAGATCACATATGAGAGGATCATACTTGGGTTAAACCTAATGTCTGAGGTTTTTCAGTCGACTAGGGTTATAGACCAGTCGACTGGTCGAGTGTTTTACACTCGGCAACCTAGTTGACTCGGAGCAACCGAATAGGGTTATGCCCCAATTGACTGGTCAAGTAGTCGATCGAGGTTCAACTACTGATCTGTAACTCTGGTAGTCGACTGGTCCACAACAGTCAACTGCTAGGGTATAGCAATCGATTAGAATTAAGTGACCATGGAATAGAATGTTGAGAAATTGACTACTAGCTCAGGGGCAGTCGACTGACGGCTATGGGCAGTCGACTGGTGTGCCTTAATATGACATGGATTAGTCTATTGGAGACAATGGCCAATTGACCAGTCGACTGCTGGGTAAGAGCAGTTGACTAGAAGGTGGAAATCCAGCTCGATGGAGGCTTTAAATGGAGCTCGAGGAGGTAGATTTCCATAAGATTTCTTGGGCAATTTTGAGGCGAAGTACTAGTGCATTTTAGGGTCTTCAAAGGCATCTCCAAGCAACCAACAAGCAAGCAAAAGAGATCTTCTTTGTAAAATTTTCTTTACTTGTATTTCATTGAATTTTCTTGTATTTATTCCTTATTATTGTAAGAACGTTGTAAGAGGTTTTTCCACCTCTGGATTGTTCCGAGAAGGAGAAGTTGATAATGGTGGTGTGCATTACTAGAGCTCGACTAGTGCTCAACCCGTGGAGTAGGAACCCTAGTTCCGAACCATGTTAAATCCTTATGTGTGCTTGTCTTTTTCTTTTCGTTTGTGCATTTTATTTGTATATTCCACTGCATACTAACTATTTATAGACAAGAAATCACGATCGAATGAGCGAAATCGCAAAAGACGCTATTCACCCCCCCCCCCTTTAGCACGTTCATCGATCCCTCTACAATTGGTATCAGAGTAGGGTCGTTGTTCAAGGACTAATCACCAAGAGAGCAAGCACTAGAGAAATAGAAGATTTATCGGGAGAATCAAGAGCAATGGAGTTGCCCAACGATGGATTGGGATGGTACATCAACACTCCAATCTCATATACATTCTATGGACAAGAAGGTTTCGATCAATAGAAGACGAGGATGGAAACCTTCTTCATGATGAACTTCGAAGAGTGGATGATCTTAATGAAGAGATTTGAAGCTCTCATAGACAAAAAGGGAAGACCCCTCAAGAAGAAGAAATGGACCGAAGAGCAAATCCAAGCCTTCGAGATAAATGAGAAGGTAACAAAAATTCTAATTAATGTAATTCCTTATGATTTGTTTTGTAAGATAGAAAAATTTAAGGACACTAAGGATCTATGGAGAAAGCTAGCCAAGCTCCATGAAGAGCTCACAACGGTCCAAGACAAGGAAGAATAGGAATGCTCATCCTCACAAGAGTGTGAAGATTCGGAGGTTGAAAGAAGTTCAACATCTGAGGAAGACGAGATTGAAGAAGTCTCCGCCTCTAGGCTTGAGGGGGAGGAGAGACCATTGGCACCGAAGCAAAATCAAGATGAACCATCTACTTCCGGAAGCCATGAAGAACTAGACTAAACCTCCTCTACCGAGCTAGGTAACTCAAATGCATGCATTAGAAAAAAAGATTGCATTATATGCTTTGAGTGTAGGGAGAAGGGTCACTACAAAAGTAAGTGTCCAAGGATAATCAAGAAGAAGGCTAAAGAGACATCTAAGGCTAAGGAGAAGGTCAAGGAGGTCGAAACTCTGACACAAAAGAACAAGGAGCAAGTTGTGTGCTTCAAGTGCCAACAAAGGGGCCACTACCGGAGCCAATGCTCTAAGGGAAGGCAACCTAAGAGAGGCAAAGGAGAGAGCTTAAATGTAGGGGGAGTAAAGACACTCCCTAGGGTACATTTAAATAATGCTATTTATGTATGTAATAATCAAAAGCATGCTAAGAATTTTCTTGCTATTGCTCATAAAAAAAATGCTATAAGTAATAAGTATTTTTGTTTAGGTGCTAAACATGATACTTGGCCTAAGGTCAATTCTAGAAAAATTAACCCTAAGACTACCTTACCTAAGGATAGGAAGATAGACAACAACAACCTAGGCATTAATCCCAAGAATTATAGACATATGCCTAGAAGAAAGAAAATGTCCAAAATTATAATGGAAAATCAAAAATCGAGAGACTAGAGGAAGAAAATCAAGCCTTGAGGTCAAGGCTTGAAAAATTAGAAAAGACCCTTGCAAGAATGACAAATTCAATTAAAGGGTCTAATGGTAAAAACTTAAGGTCTAAGAGGAAAGAACCAACTAGGAGGCAAGGTTTGGGTTACAAACTTAAGCCTAAGGAGACCTACCACAATGTTCCATTTTACTATGGAACAAATCCTAGGTCTAGGAGTACCAAGGTCACAAGGGAAGTCATCCCTTGAGTTGACCGTGATAGGACTCAAGTGACTAAGGCTTCGAAGAAGTCTAGGGAAGTCACTAAGAAGGTTACAAGGGGAGATACCCCTAAGGTTAACCTAGACAAGACCATAATGACCAAGGCTTCAAAGCCTAGGAGGGTCATTATTGGTGCAATCGGCCCAGGTCACGATTGACAGGACTCGAGTTTGACTCGAGAGATGTTTTGATGCTTGACATTTGACATTGATGTCTGATAATGTTTTGGGGAGATTGTTGGTGCAATCGACCCGGGTCATGATTGACCGGACTCGAGTTTGACTCAAGGGGGATTTTCATAGTTGACTAGGGTTGACCATGTCATGGAAAGTCCAAGTCTTGAGTACTTGGCATGTAAAGTCCAAGCATGGGTCTTGGCATGGAAAGTCCAACATGGGTTAGCAAGGGAAAGTCCAAGCTTGAGTCTTAGCATTTGAGAAGTCCAAGGGGTTGATATTAGCGGCATAAAGTCCAAGCGGGAGTCTTGGCAACATAAGTCCAATGGTTGGCGGCGTAAAGTCCAAGAGGAGTCTTGGCAGCGTAAGTCCAATGTGCCTTGGAGGTGTAGACACCGTTAGCATGACATAGCCGATGAAAGCACCTAAAAGCTAGCATGGATGAACAAGTCATAGATGACTTGGAGGGATCCGATAAGCGCGAGGCTGATGGAGGTGGTTAGAAAGCTTAGGTCTAGGCTACGGGTAGTCTAGCAAGTATGGGAGCACCATACTTGGGTTAAAATCTCATGTTTGAGGTTAAAACCTCATGTTTAAGGTGTATCAGTCGACTGGTATCATGTGGCAATCAACTGGTGTGAGTCAACTAGGGTTTGACTGCAGGGAGTGCCCTATCAGTCGACTGCCAAAGGTGGGCAGTCGACTGGTTGGCTGAGCAGTCGACTGATCTTGTGATCAATCGACTGGTGCTCGATATATCGGGCATAGAATGGAGTCAAACTCGACTGCTGGGGTTAGCAGTCGAGTGAAGGCTCGATCAGTCGACTTATGGACATGATCAGTCGACTGATGTCCTATCCATTGGATTTTTCTAGCGTGGATTGCACCGTTATCTCACAGCAACGGTGTCATCAGTCGACTGATGGTCCCGAGCAGTCGACTGATAGGCAAAAATCCAGCCTGATTGCAGGTTATAAAAGTAGCTCAGAAGAGGGTTTTTGGCAGCGATTTTCTTGGGTGAATTAGAGTGATTTGCTGTTGCAAATCAGGGTCTTCAAGGCTAGTCCAAGGTAATCAAAGATCAAGCAACCAAAGTGCTCTTGTAAAGTATTTTTTTTCTTTACTTGCATTATATTCAATACTTGTATTAGCTTGTATCTTTCGTATTACTTAGTGTAATCATTGTAAGGGGTTTCTCTGCCTCTGACTTGTGTTGAGGAGTGTTTATTAGTGGTGTGTGATTGGCATCGCTAGAGCTCTTTAGAGCTCGATCCGTGGAGTATGAACCTTTCGGTTCCAAACCATGTTACATCCTTGCGTACTTGTGTTTGTCTTAGTTTTTCTTATTGCTATTATATATATTCCACTGCGCTAACGAAGATTGTAGAGACAAGCACGAACGAATTCCATCGACGTATCGAAATGAGCTATTCACCCCCCCCCCCTCTAGCGGTCAACGAATCCTCTACAGTCATTAGGAGGGTAGCTAAGGAAGTCATCCCTATTGAGTACTTACAAAACTCAAGGAGCTCCAATAGGTATTGGGTTCCTAGGAGCATAATTCCATCACGCTATATAGGTTTAGGGTGTGTCAGCCCTAAGTGGATAGGTAGTTAATCTAACCATGGTAGAATTGACACTTTAGGACACTTTCAAGGTTATGTGATACCTTAGAAATGAGTTTGGAATTATATCCTAAAGGATTTTAGAATGTGCCAATAGAATTTAAGAAGTTTGAAAAAACAATCACAATTGACACAAAATAAGTAAGAGTCATGGTGTGTTATTTTGGGATTTTTGCACACTTAGGGAATTTTGTATTATGGAAAAATGAGTGTAATCCTAGAAAATGACAATTAGGCTTGAAACTTAGGTATTCTTATACCTTTATATCTTATTTGTCATGCTTTGTTTAACATATGTCATGTCATGACATCATATTGCTATTAGATTCCTCTATCACTTGAAGAAAAAGGTAAAAAATAAGACACATGTTGAAACTTCTATTGTTAATGCATATATTTTGGAGGAAGTAACAACTATTGCATCATACTATTTTGAACCTCACGTTCAATGCAAATGGCGGAGAGCAGAAAGAAATGATGAGGTCTTGTTGATCCAAATTTAAAGTCATTCTCAATTTTTAACTACCTTGGTCGACCAAGTGAATCTTATACACATAGATATTTAATTGGTCAAGAATGGTGAGCAGTCCACACATATATTTTACTGAACTATCCAGAAGTAACGTCGTATTTTGAGTTAGTATATATATGTTATATTATGTATTTTATATATCATAAATTGTTGATTGTGTTATATTTATGTTTATGGTTGCCATTTTCAAATCCTATATTCTGAGCTTCCGGAGTATGAGTTTGATCGTTTTTGCGATGAGGAATTTGTACCGTGGTTCAAAAAATATGTAAGTCATCTATAATAATTAATTGGTTAAATCTTGACTTTAACATATATTTATTTGACTTTAGGTTCAGGATAATCAAACTCACATTGAGTAAGAATTAATAAATCATCTGTCATGGGATCCAAAATCAATGGTGAAAACTTGTCTGACATATTTCATAAACGGATATAATTTTCATACTAAAAAATATGGGATAGACAAAACTACAATGAATAGTGGGGTTTGTGTTCAGTCATCTAATGATGGAGGTGCAAGGAATGATTTTTATGGTTTGCTAGATGAAATTTTAGAAGTAAAGTACCCTAACACAGATATGCGAGTTGTTTTATTTATGTGTCGTTAGTTTGACCCTATCAAAGACATGAAGGTGCATCCATAGTTTAATTTGGTTGAAATAAATCACAAAAAATTATACAAGAGGTATAAACCATTTGTGTTAGTACAACAAGCGATTCAAGTATTTTATACTTCATATCCTGGTTTAAGACGTGACAAAATTGATTAGTGGGCTATTTGTAAAACAAAAGCATGAAACAAAATTGAGGAACATTGGGAAGACATCATATCAACAAGATGAAGTTGTCAATACATTTCAAATAGAAGAATATAATATTTCAACATTACAAGATCCCAACAGCGTAGTAATAGACGTTGATGAAAATGAAATAAATGAAGATGAGGATGAGGAATTTAATCTAGAGGATGATGATGAGGCTCATGATGAGGATGATGATGACGATGATATTGGGGATGATGAGATTGAAGAAACGTATGATGAGGATGAAAATGACAATGAGGACTTCGATTTACGATTATTGGAAACTTTTATTCAGTATCATTTATGTTTCTATTTACTGTCTTATTCTAAATTTCATATATTTGATATATTAATGAATTATTTTTTCTATAGGTTATCCAATTGCTTCATATATGGTAATTTTTTTTTTCATATTGTCAATATTATACATCTAATATGAATATGCAATCTTTTTTACTTAATTATTCTAATAATTATTATTATTGATAGTTTCGACGCGACGGTCATAAATAGAGTAGTAATGGAAGATCATACTCTTCCTTTGATTCAACCCCTGCACAGTCTGATTATATTGTAGGGAATGTGCCTTCGGCCCCTTCTCCAATTGCAGGATCTTCTGGTTCTCAATATACCCTTGCTAATGTATCTTCCCCAGTACAACAATCACTCGTTGAGAGGGAAGATACGCGAGAGTTGATATCCCCGCATGGAGATTCGTACATATTCAAGTTTTAAATTATTTATGTTTTTTATAAGACATGTATTTTTATAAATATCTAACACGATTTATTTTTATTTTATGATAAATTTATAAATTTTGTACATGTTATTCACGAGGTGAATAAAATAGTGAATAACCATTGGGGTGGAGCTTCGATGACTTATACGAGCATGCCTGAAGAAATAAAAAATATGTGGTGGAATGAGTATAAAGTTATTTAAATCAATTTATATATAATATTGCAGTTAATATAATCAATTCATTTTTTCTTTGGTGCAACGGGTATTTACTTGGGAGGAGAGTGAAACAATAGAGATAAGGAGAATTTTCAAGAAAAAATGTGGCGATCATATCGAAAACATACTAAGTCATGCGAAAACCAAAAGTAAAAAAACCACACTATATAACCGAGAAGAATTGGAATAAGATTGTTGTATATTGGGGATCTGAGGATAGCAAACGAAGGAGTGACCAAAATAAGAAAAATCAAAATTGTAATTTCGGCGCTTTGTCTGTCACGTATGCGGGAGGCTCAACAATATCAATGAACATAAACATCGATGGGTGAGTTTTTTCAAATTCTAATTTTTTAATCTAATATGCACTATTTTATTATTTATAATGATGTTTGTTTAGACCAAGGAAACGGGGATTGAGCCATTATTCATAAACACTTTCACCCCGTGTATTAAAAAAGAAAACAATACGTGGAGTGAAGAGAGAGCTAAAATAATAAAGGTTTGTAATTTCAAATGTTTAAAGTCTTTTGTTATTATTTAACTTTTTTTTTAAATAGGAGAAATACGATGAACTTGCACAGAAAATTCAGGTGCAAGTGATGATGCAGTCGAATATAATCTTTCTATTGGCAAAATGAATCTATAACTCGAAGCAACTGGAGGGGAAAAAGGTGAAAGAATAATTGGACTGAGTTCTTTGAACAGAACCTATAAAGTTCCTGGTGCTTCTTCTTCATCTTCACCTGCAGTAAGAGCAAAAATAAATCAATTAACCGAAGTGGTTAGTCATTTAAAGGAGTTACTAGCACAAAAGAAAAATGAATCGAGAAAGAGAACAAGTAAAGGAATTAAATAAATAGATGAACGAGTTTCATAGGCAACAGATGTTAATCATGAAGCATCTTCAATTATCATCTAGTTCAAGTCTGTTGGTGCAATCAGGCCAGGTCACGATTGACCAGACTTGAGTTTGACTCGAGTGATGTTTTGATGTTTGACAAAGTGAGTTGACATTGATGTTTGACATTAATGTCTGTTGATGTTTTGGGGAGACTGTTTATACAATCAACCGGGTTATGTTTAACCGGACTCGAGTTTGACTTGAGGGAGACTTTGATGGTTGACTAGAGTTGACCATGTCATGGAAAGTCTGTTGGGTTGCCGGCACCGCGGCGAGTGTGTGTTCGAACATATTTCGTAAACATGTGCACAGCGGAAGAAATAAAAATAATAAATCTACATTTATTACAACACACACATCACACGCATGTATAGTACAACATGTGTAGACATAACCGTAAATTTAAATTTTGCAATAAAAGAAAATTTAACTACGTATACCTTTCGTATCACGTGTAGCGGGAACGGCATCAACCGGAACAATCCTCGCTAGAATCGTCTCTATCCGTATCCACGCCGAGTATCTTCGGAATGACTTCACAAAGTCACGAGCTTCGTCTTCATACGGGTTACTAGCCTCGTGTTGAAGATGACATGATTGAGAGAGGATCACGATCCGAATCCAAATTCGGATCCAAAGACGAGTCCTCAAAACTCGCTTCTCCGGAGAGGTATTCGTCAACCGTTTGACGAATCCTTCGTCCTCCACCTATGAGGATTACCGGAGATCAAATCCCCGGTAAGTTAGGCGCTGTCGGAGCTCCAACCGTCGTCCAAATGACGCTCCAACGAGAGGGAAACAAGTTGTCCAGAAAACTAGACAGCTTTGGTGGAGGAATTAGGGCCGGCCAAAAAGGTAGGATGAAGCTCACCTTGATGCCAAACCCAAAGGAGATCACCGGAGCTCCTCTGGCAACAGCTCGACGCCGGCAAGAGTGAAGGTCAGCACCTTCTGGATGTCGGCCAAGGAGCTTCAAGGTGGGCGGCGGCAAGGAGGAGGGTTGGCGCCGAAATCTCCAAGGGGAGGTGGGCGGCAACTATTAGGTTAGGGTTTTTTATTAGGGCTTAACAAACCCTTAAGCCCTCTTTTATAGAGAACTAATTCTCTTAATGGTTATTGGATCATAACCATAAGGCCCGTTAACCCGCTCCATTAATATAAGTTAAAATAAACCAAACCATGATGGTTTATTTTAAGTTAAAACGAACCGAACCAACTTTGGTTCATTCGTTTAAAATAAACCAAACCCTTTGGTTTATTCTCCTCCATTGGATTAGAACCAAACCATTTTGGTTCATCCATTATGTCTTCATAAGACATGGCTCATCCACGCTTCCATTGCGACTGAAACGATTTCATGCTCGCTCCATGTTTGGTCCAACCAAACATAGTTTCTCTCGGTCTGAGAATCCCATTCTCAAGCTCGTTTTAAATCCTTCGGATTACGCTCGTTGTGCGTGTGACCAAATAGGTTCTCGATTTATATTGGCCGTCTATAATTAACCATTAATTATAGAACTATCATGAGTGGCACCTAGTAGTACATCATGATCCCCAATTAATCGAAAAGATCAACGGTTGATCCAAAACTATTTCTAAAACCCTTCAGCAGCTCGAATGAATCGTGCCACATTCCCTTCACTCATCTTATACCCACTTGGTTCAGGACATGGTCTATAGTGTCAGTCCCCACTAGGCTGACTACGTCACACCTAGCCCAAGTATCATTTCCTCGTCCTACGGATTCTAGTTACTGCACATGTATCGAAGAGTACCTTACTCTAAACATGTAATGCTTTAGCCAAAGACTTTAGTAACAATCCGACGAGAGGCCATGGGTATACATCTCCTCGCAAGGAGTTATGAATCCTTTATAGGCTATTCAAACACCTTCGATCACTTCGACTTGTACCCAATCATCCCGAGTCCACATCTCCTCAGAGATGCTTGCTTAAGATGTCAAAGCATAAGTCTTCATGATCAAGATGACTTGAATACCGCAAGTCAAAGGAACATCGCACTTAAGCTATAGTAAGAACTTCATTGACATATCTATATATGCAGAGAACCATATGAAGTCTTACGGCTGGTCACTCCAATGAACTAGTTACCATAACTAGCATCCACGATCAACTCCGGACATCACAATGTCTCCAGCCAGTGAGAATCAGCTGCTTGGATACACCAAGGAGTATACCTCGTGCTAGTCTCGACAGAATTGATGGTGTCCAAATCCATCAATTCATCGACTAGGGATAATTCCGATACATCACAATTACACATGTAGAGATATTCACTAGTTGTGATCCAATCACAAATTCTCTCATGCTGTGAATCGTATCGTGGACATTCAGTAAATGAGTTTAAGATCCAATCAAATACATGAAACATGTATACTCAAATAGTGAATCTTCATTTATCATATAAATGGTTCATACATAAGGCGATTGCCTTAGGACATCTCTCATATATTACTAACAGACTCCCACTTGGCCTAATGTCAATCGCTACGGTATCCAATACCATAAGCACTAACATGACCCTCAAACTTACTTTGAGGTAATGCTTTAGTCAAAGGATCCGCTAAGTTCTTTTCAGTGGGAATTTTCTCGATTTGTATTTCGTTCCTACTGATGATCTCTCTAATAAGATGATAGCGGCGAAGCACATGTTTGTGTTGGATCGAAAGTGTCGCTAGAGGGGGGGGGGGGGTGAATAGCGATACGATGTCGTTAAAAAACTTTTGCAATAAGTAAAAAGCAAGTAGAGAGTGCACAGCGGAAATATAAAGTAGACAAGATATTTTTACGTGGTTCACAATCTTTCGATTGCTAATCCACGGCCCTAGTGATCCTTGATCACGTACGGAGGGCAATTCACTAAAACCACTCCTCCTCGTTGGAGGTAGGAGCAACGATTACAAAAAGAAATCAAGGCAAAGGGACACTCCCCCTTTCCTTGTTACGATTAAAGCACAAAGACAATTTAAAGAAGTAGAACTTAAATAAATATACCGACAACTCTTATAAGTAGAAGATGTAGCTTTCGTTGTCGGCGGCACTTCGTCGTAGCAAATGTGAGTAGTAGTAACGGCGTTACGACGGCGTGTTGAGAGCTCTTGAATTCTTGTTATTTGCTTGGCTTGAACATGTCTATTTATGGATATTGATCTATGAATTTAGACATAGGTAGTGTCCAAGGTGAGGTTCTTATCCCCAAGACTTGTTCATCCACATCCTTTGACCAACTCAAGGATGAGGTGTTTCATCCAACCACCTTGTGCCACCTCCAACCTCCTTGTGCGCCTAACTCAAGGATGAGGTGTTTCATCCAACCACCTTGTGCCACCTCCAACCTCCTTGGCGCCAACTTGAGGATGAGGTGTTTCATCCAACCACCTTGTGCCACCTCCAACCTCCTGGGCGCCAACTTGTTGGAGCCATTCAACTTGTGCCACATCATGGGAGCCAACCATCTTGTGCCAACTCACCTTATTTTGGGCGCCCACCACAAGGAAGCTTGGTGATGGTTTGATGTCCACCTTGATGCCACATCACCCTTTGTACCAAAAACACGAGTCAAGTCCAAATTCCCCCTTGAAATTCGAGCTCTTCTCGAGGTCGAACTTGACTAGCAGCTTGACTGTAGTCAAAGGGTTTTGGACCGCAGCATAAGTTAGCTTAAAATATAAAGTACGATGGTTCTAACCATCCGATCTCGACCTAGACCTTCCATTGGAGGTATTGGGTCGGATCTACGCTTAACGACCTTGCTTCGCTTTCACACGAGCTTACCTTGTAGCCTCGCTCGCCTTCACCCGAGTACTCGGCTTCCTCCAAGTCCTCTCAAGGCGTTCGACCACCCTGCGTTCCCACCGGTGTCGCACCTTCCGCCAACTTTAGCATTTCGCACACTTAATTGAGCTCGTAAGATAACAAATATACCCTTAACTATTGAGCCTTTTGCCATAATCAAAATACCTGCTCGTTTGGTGCCCACTGCACCAACAATCTCCTTTGATTCATGGCAAACCACACAAAAGTTAAGGAAAAATTAAGCATAACGAGCTAGCATAATGATTAAGCATGAATGAGCTAGCATAAAGATTAAATATGAATGAGCTAGCATAATGATTAAGCATGAATGAGCTAGCATAAAGATTAAATATGAATGAGCTAGCATAAAGATTAAATATGAATGAGCTAGCATAATGATTAAATATGAATGAGCTAGCATAATGATTAAGTATGAATGAGCTAGCATAAAGATTAAGCATGAGTGAGCTAGCATAAAGATTAAGCATGAGTGAGAAATATTATTGTTTCAAGTTCTCCCTTTGAGGTAACCTTCCCTCGACCAAGGTGAGTTCTTGAAAAATAATTTTTACTCCCCTTAATAGTTGCTTAAGTAAACGGAATTACTTAATATAAAAGGTAATAATTTTGTTTACTTTCTTCCTTACTTTTGTGACTTTCTCCCCTTTGCCTTAACTCAAAAAGTTTGTAAATATATTTTAGGGTTTGTAAGTCCAAGCAAGTTCCCAATATAAATATATTTTTTTTAAAATAATAATAAGCTTGAAAATATGTTCATCTAAAATGTACAACTCGGTTGGACTTGATTGATATAGAATGATCAATAAGTCTTGAAGGAGTTGATTAATTTAAATAATTATACTCCATGGTTCATGTCGATGCACCAATCTACGCTCGAACCTGTGAGTAAGGTCCTAACATCTCACGCCCGTCTACGTGGCTAAGTACACAAACACATTAGTCCTATGTGTTGTGAGATGTGTTGGCTCCTTAAATCTATAGGTATATGATTTCTAAGGTAAGACTTAGGCTAATTTCATAAAAAGGAGCAAAAATAGAGTACATATATAGAGAAATTTAAATCCTACTCTATTACGCACATGCCTAACTTTTCGCCTTAATAATAAACTAAATTCGGCTTCGGGTAGTGGTTTGGTGAAGATGTCCGCTAGGTTTGATTTGGACTCAACATACTCTAGTTGTATAGTTCCATTAGTTACATGTTCCCTAATGAAGTGGTGTTTAACTTCTATATGTTTTGTCCTAGAATGACATATTGGATTTTTAGTTAAGTTAATTGAACTGATGTTATCTATGTAGGTTTTAATGTTGTTAAAGATTAAGCTAAAGTCTTGGAGAGTGTGCTTCATCCACAGGAGCTGAGAGACACACTCACCCATCGCAACGTATTCGGCTTCGGTGGTAGATAAGGCAACGCAATCGCTTCCCTCGCACCAACTCACTAGACTCGGTTTGAACAACCACTCGTGCTCTTTCTATCGAGTTTACTACCGGCATAGTCGGAGTCGGAGTAGCCGATTAGATTAAACTCGGTAGATCTAGGGTACCAAAGACCTACGTTTAGCGTGCCCTTTAGATATCTAAGGATACGCTTGACTAGGGTTAGGTGAGACTCCTTGGCACAGGTTTGTAACCTTGCGCACATACTTACCGCGAATAAAATGTCGGGTCGGCTCGCGGTTAAGTATAGGAGACTTCTATTGCGCTCCTATAGTATTTTAGGTCAACGGGTTTTCCTTCTACATCTTCGTTTATATTAACATTAGTTGCCATAGGTGTATTGATTATTTTAGCATCTTGCATTCCAAATCGATTTATTAAGTCCTTAGTATATTTTTGTTGATGTAAATATATTCCATCTTTAGTTTGTTTAATTTGTAAACCTAAGAAGAAACTTAACTCTCCCACTAAATTCATTTCAAATTCACTTTCCATAAGTGAGATGAATTAGTTTAGCGAGGATCGAGTTGGTAGTTCCAAAAATTATATCATCTACATAGATTTGGGCTATAAAGATTTCTTTTCCTACGGTTTTAACGAATAAGGTTGGGTCGACTAAACCTTGGTTGAATCCTTTGGACTTAAGATAGATCGAAGCCTTTCGTACCAAGCTCTTGGGGCTTGTTTGAGTCCATATAGGGCTTTCTTAAGTCTAAGGACATGGTCAGTTTATCTAGATTTTCGAATCCGGGAGGTTGGTAGCGTAAACTTCTTCCTTAATGTATCCATTCAAAAATGCTGACTTGACATCCATTTGAAACAATTTAAAACCTCGATGTGCATATGCTAACAACATTCGGATGGACTCTAGTCCGCTACAGGCGTAGGTCTCATCGTAATCTAAACCTTCGACTTGACTAAACCCTTTTCGACTAACCTAGCTTTATTTCTAACTACTTCACCTTTATCATCAAGTTTATTTGAAATACCCACCTTGTTCCAATAATTGATTTTTCTTTAGGTGGTGGTACTAATTCCCGGACTTCATTTCTAGTGAATTGAGCTAGCTCTTCTTGCATAGCAATAATCCGGTCGGGATCAAGAAGTGCTTGTTCAATAGTTTTGGGTTCGATTTTGGAAATTAACGATTTGACTAAGGTTTCGATATGAAGCTCTAGTTCGAACCCTAAATTTGGATCACCTATAACTTGATTGATAGGATGATTTGTTTGAGTCTTAGTGTGACTCGGGTTAGGGTCATCTATCGGTTGGTCGATAGGATGACTTGGGTGAGTTCTAGTTTGACTTGGGTTAGAGTCATCTATCACTTGGTCGATAGGATGACTTGGGTTAGACGAGATTCAAGATCAGTCGGGTTCGCTATAAGTTGATTTGCTAGTTGGTTTTGTTAAGGATTGAGCGGGTTCGTGTCCTTAAAGTCGAAAACTATATTAATGGTTTCTTCGACTCTAAGAGTGTCGTGATTGTATACCCTATAAGCTCTCTTGGTGGTTGAGTATCCTAGAAAGGTTCGATGAGAGGTTTTGGATTTGAATTTCCTAGGTAATCCTTAGTGTTTAAGATATGTACCTTGCATCCAAATACCTAAAGTACTTGATGTTCGGTATTTTATCGTGATAAATCTCGTCGAGGTCTTTTGGTGCCTCTTTACCATAAGGATCCTATTTTGGACATAGCAAGCCGTACTAACGCTTCCCCAAAATCTATCGGGTAGGTTATACTCGTTTAACATTGTCCTAGCGGCTTCTTGTAGGGTTCTATTTTTCCGTTACTAACCCATTTTGTTGTGGGGTTCTAGGACATGAAAACTCATGGTGGTATCCGTTTAGGTTACAATCAGTAAACCTCGTGGTTTTCAATTCACCACCATGATCGCTTCTAAGTCTTTTAATCTTAAGGTTCTTTTGATTTTCGATTAACCTACAAAGATTGATTAGTTGGTCTAGGGTATCATTTTTATGTTTGATAAACCTAACCCAAGTAAATCTAGAATAGTCGTCAATTATGACTAAGCAAAATTGACTACCATTGAGTGACTTAGCTCCATGTGAATCAAATAGATCCATGTGTAGGAGCTCAAGAACACTTTTGGTTCGTTCTTGATTAGTTAATTGATGTTGTGTCCTAGATTGTTTACCTTGTTGACAATCATTACATATTTTATTATCCAAGTTGTTTAGTTTAGGCAAACCTATAACCAAGCCACTCTGACTCATCTTGTGGACGAGTCTTGGGTGCTAGTGTCCGTGTATTCGGTGGAATAACCAAGATTCCTCTTGCTTTGTCATAAGACACTTGGTTGAGGAGTTGGGTAAATTTATTGTGTAGATGTTGCTACTCCTAGTTCCTTTAAGTATTATTTTAGATGTTGCATTTATTTTGATTACGCATTCATTTTCTAGAAATATGACCTTATAATTGTTATCACACAATTGGCTTACACTAAGTAAATTATATTGAAAGTTTTCTACTAATAAGACATTTTGAATTGTAAAGTTAGAGTTGAGCTCAATATCACCGATCCGATGATTTTGAGCTTGCGTTATTTTCAAGGCTACCGATCCTTGTCGCGTTTGAATCGTAACCCGAAAATTTGAGTTGATCCCGGTCATGTGTCGAGCAACCACGTCCAACATCCATTGATCCTACACATAAGGTAGTTGGATCGGATATTGGAATTACTAAAGGGTTGTTTGTAAGTTTTAAACCTAAATCATCTCACCAATATCTACATGATCAAAACATGTTATTCCTATGTGTTATTGTGAGATGACTTTCAATTTTGATTAATTTTAATGAATTTAAATTAACCAACATTAGGTTAGATTCGGATTTAGTCTAAGCTCATCAAGTAATCTTTTCAAGAGATTAGCTTCCGTGTCGTGGCGAGGCACGAGGCCTTCTTTGATCGGAACAACGACCACTTCCTTAGACAAAGCTAATTTCAAGAAATTGATAACTCGACTTACTTGAGACTACGTCTTGGTCTAACTAGTTATTTTTGAAAAGAGGCTCCCGAGGCTCAATCTTTTTAAATAGGATTTTAGTTGGTTTATTTTTGAAAAGAGGCTCCCGAGGCTCAATCTTTTATGAGATTTTAGTTGGTTATGAGTCCTATCTAACCATTCTAAAAATAAAGGAAAAACTAAGCATGCAATTTCTAAGACTTAACAAAAATACATTTTGTATTGGCTCCCCCTGGACCATTGAATCGAGTGGGTCTATTCACATAGTGAATTTGGTCCTTGGGAACCCAATACATGTTAGATCCTAAAGTTGAAATCAAAGTGGTCTTAGGGACCCATGCTTGGACATTTTTCTTATGTTGGTTTACTATAGACATATATGACTTATTGGTTGTATTTGAGTTAAACCCGAGTCCGGCCTTGTTGTACACGGCCCTTTGTGATCCAAGTAAGAGGTCAAGTCCCTTGGATCCCAAAGTGAACCTTTCCAACGTGTTCCTAAGGTCTTCGACTTGTGTTTTCAAAAGCGAGTTCTCAACTTCAAGCTTTTCAACTTGAGTTGAGTCCTCCTCTTGAATACGAGTAGTCGAAGAGGTTAGGGAGACCTCATGTTTGAGAAGGTTAACCTCCTCAATTAGGGTCTCGACCTTGGACTCGGACTTAGCTAGTTTCTTATTTAAAAATTTAATTGCACCATACAAAGTATTAAGTAACGACCGACTTACCCTTAATGATTCTTTTGAACCGGATACGGATCCTTGGCTTGTCTTGAATGGAAGCTCATCATCGGATTCGGACTCGGACTCTTCTTCGGTTTCGGAGTCGTGCTCGGTCGGCTTGGCCATTAGAGCTTGGATATCGTCTTCTTCCTCCGACAACTCCTCCCAAGTAGCGTTTAGCGCTTTCTTGGTCTTTGATGCGTTATTCTTTAGCTTTGGGCACTCGGACTTGATGTGACCGAACTGTGCACTCATAGCATCTAAAATTAGAAGTATTTGAATTAGGTTTAGGCTTACCTTGAGTTGTTGGTCGTTTTGCCTCTTGATCATCTTCCGAACTAGATTGACTAGTTCGGATTCTATTTCGGAGTCTACTTCCGATTCGGACTCGTCTTCTTCCTTCGGGGGTGGCTTGCTTGCGGGCTTCTTCTTCTTGGAACCTGCAACTAACGCAATACTCTTCTCGGCCTGGACCACGTTAGTTTGCTCATGTAATTCAAGTTCCGAAAACAATTCGTCTAACCTAATTTTAGAAAGGTCCTTGGAGACCTTGTAGGCATCGACCATGGATGCCCACAAGGTGGTCCTAGGAAACGAGTTAAGAGAATACCTGATAAGGTCGCGATTCTCGACCTTTTGTCCGATGGCATGGAGTTGGTTGTGATGTCTTGGATACGAGCATGTAGTTGAGTTGCGGTCTCGTTTTCCTGCATTTTCAAGTTATACAATTTATTTAAAAGTAAATCTCTTTTACATACCTTCGTGTCGTCGGTGCCTTCGTGTAGTTCCACTAGCTTGGTCCATAAGTCCTTTGCACTAATGAAGGGGCCGACGCGGTTGAGCTCTTCCTTGGACAACCCACATTGCAAGATTTGAGTTGCCTTGGCATTGGCTTCTACTTGTTTTTTCATGGAATTTGACCATTGATCGTAACCCAAAGATTCACCATCTTCATTAATAGGAAGTGTGAAACCGGTTTGGATTACGATCCACATCTCGAGTTTTAAGAAAGCATTCCATCCGACCCTTCCAATAACGAAAGTCATTACCGTTTGTAAAGCGGGTCGATGCTAAACCCTTCGAGATGGGCCATTTAAAAACAAGAAGAAGAACGAAAGAATCTTGCAAAACACACACGAAAGAATATTCCAAGACTTTCGTCTTGGATTAGTAGTCTTGAGAAGTAAAAAGATATATAAAATGTAACTTGCAAAAAGAAATAAACAATCAAATGCGAATGTCGTTGAAGTTCCGGAGGACAACCTTACTCGGGATCTAACCCGAAGGACAACCTTATCCGGATCCTAAAGCCTCTAATGCAATTCTATATGTAGGAGAAGATAAGCAAGTGAAATAATTATACGAAAACAGAAATAAATAAATAAAAAATCTGTGAAAAAAAGAAAAACAAAGCTAGATTGGTGGTTTCACCGAATCTTAGCGCCCCCGGCTCTGATACCAATTGTTGGATCGAAAGTGTCGCTAGAGGGGGGGGTGAATAGCGATACGGTGTCGTTAAAAACTTTTGCAATAAGTAAAAGAAAGTAGAGAGTGCACAGGAAATATAAAGTAGACAAGATATTTTTACGTGGTTCACAATCTTTCGATTGCTAATCCACGGCCCTAGTGATCCTTGATCACGACGGAGGGCAATTCACTAAAACCACTCCTCCTCGTTGGAGGTAGAACGATTACAAAAGAAATCAAGGCAAAGGGACACTCCCCCTTTCCTTGTTACGATTAAAGCACAAAGACAATTTAAAGAAGTAGAACTTAAATAAATATACCGACAACTCTTATAAGTAGAAGACGTAGCTTTCGTTGTCGGCGGCACTTCGTCGTAGCAAATGTGAGTAGTAGGCGTTACGACGGCGTGTTGAGAGCTCTTGAATTCTTGTTATTTGCTTGGCTTGAACATGTCTATTTATGGATATTGATCTATGAATTTAGACATAGGTAGTGTCCAAGGTGAGGTTCTTATCCCCCAAGACTTGTTCATCCACATCCTTTGCGCCAACTCAAGGATGAGGTGTTTCATCCAACCACCTTGTGCCACCTCCAACCTCCTTGTGCGCCAACTCAAGGATGAGGTGTTTCATCCAACCACCTTGTGCCACCTCCAACCTCCTTGGGCGTCAACTTGAGGATGAGGTGTTTCATCCAACCACCTTGTGCCACCTCCAACCTCCTTGGGCGCCAACTTGTTGGAGCCATTCAACTTGTGCCACATCATGGGAGCCAACCATCTTGTGCCAACTCACCTTATTTTGGGCGTCCACCACAAGGAAGCTTGGTGATGGTTTGGATGTCCACCTTGATGCCACATCACCCTTTGTACCAAAACACGAGTCAAGTCCAAATTCACCCCCTTGAAATTCGAGCTCTTCTCGAGGCTGGAACTTGACTAGCAGTTGACTGTAGTCAAAGGGTTTTGGACTGCAGTACAAGTTAGCTTAAAATATAAAGTACGATGGTTCTAACCATCTGATCTCGACCTAGACCTTCCATTGGAGGTATTGGGTCGGATCTACGCTTAACGACCTTGCTTCGCTTTCACACAAGCTTACCTTGTAGCCTCGCTTCCGGTCTTCACCCGAGTACCTCGGCTTCCTCCGAAGTCCCTCTGGCGTTGCCCGACCACCTCGGTTCCCACCGGGTGTCGCAGACCTTTCGCTCAACTTTAGCATTTCTGCACACTTAATTGAGCTCGTAAGATAACAAATATACCCTTAACTATTGAGCCTTTTGCCATAATCAAAATACCGGTTCGACTTTGGTGCCCACTGCACCAACAGTTTGGATCGTTGATAAGACCTCGGCTCTTTCGCCTGTGCAATTGCTCCATTGTTGTCGCAGTAGATCGATATTGCTTCAACAATGGCAAGAATCACACCAAGTTCATAAATGAACTTCTTGATCCAAACCGCTTCCTTTGTTGCTTCCGAAGCTGCAATGTATTCTGCCTCAGTGGTAGAATCCGCTACAGTGTCTTGTTTGGAACTTTTCCAACTCACTGCGCCCCCATTCAGGGTGAACACGTATCTAGACTGAGACCTGGAATCATTCTTGTCTGTCTGGAAGTTGGCATCCGTATACCCGCGTATCACCATGTCCCCTTGTCCATATATTAGGAACACATCCTTAGTTCTTCTTAAGTACTTAAGGATCGTCTTGACAGCCATCCAATGATCCATTCCTAGATCAGACTGGTATCTGCTCGTGACACTCATAGCATACGATACATCGGGCCTTGTACATAACATAGCATACATGATAGATCCTATTGCGGATGCATAGGGAATCTTACTCATGCAAATCCTCTCGTCTTCTGTGCGCGAACACATAGACTTCGAAAGGTGTACCCCATGCCTGATGGGTAGGTAACCTTTCTTGGATTCTGACATGCTAAACCTCTTTAGCACTCGGTCTATATATGTAGACTGTGAAAGACCAAGCAACCGTTTCGATTTATCTCTATAGATCTTAATCCCGAGGATGTAGGTTGCTTCTCCCAGGTCTTTCATGGAGAATGTCTTGGATAACCAAACCTTAACTGACTGTAAGATTGAAATATCATTTCCTATAAGTAATATGTCATCGACATATAATACTAGGAACACGACTGCACTCCCACTAACCTTCTTGTACACACAAGGTTCGTCTAGATTTTGTGAGAAATCAAACTTTTTGATTGTCTCATCAAAACGGATAGTCCAGCTCCTGGATGCTTGCTTCAATCCATAAATGGACCGT
The DNA here is from genome assembly GCA_025175895.1 of Wurfbainia villosa. Classification (NCBI taxonomy): domain Eukaryota; kingdom Viridiplantae; phylum Streptophyta; class Magnoliopsida; order Zingiberales; family Zingiberaceae; genus Wurfbainia; species Wurfbainia villosa. Next base: position 87,586,519 of record CM046004.1, read on the forward strand.
CGCAATTTGCATACCTTGGTTTTATGAACCGATGTGAAACCCTCAGGCTGTATCATATACACGTCCTCGAGCAGGTTTCCATTAAGGAAAATTATTTTCACATCCATCTGCCATATCTCATAATCATAATGAGCCACTATGGCCAGGAGCATCCGAATGGATTTAAGCATAGCTACAGGCGAATAGGTTTCATCATAATCAACACCTTGTTTTTGACGATATCCTTTCGCCACCAATCTAGCCTTATAGGTAATCACATTACCATCCATGTCGGTTTTTTTCTTGAAAACCCGCTTGCACCATATAGGCTTTATGCCTTCAGGTGGGTCAACCAAGTTCCAAACTTGGTTTTCATACATGGAATCCATTTCCGACTTCATGGCTTCAAGCCACTTATCCCTTTCTGAACTTGTCAGCACTTCTTCATAACTGGTAGGCTCCTCATCATCAATGAGTAACACGTCATTCGATTCACTTACGAAAAATCCATATCTCTCATAAATGTTGCATGTTCTACCAGATCTACGAAGATGTGGTGTTACAATAGGTCTAGCCGATTGCTCATCACTATGAGTTGTCGGCTGTTGTGCTTCACCAGGTATCTCATCAATGTCTATTTGAGTCTCTCGAGCCTCCTCAAGCTCGACGACACTCCCACTGTTTTCTTGCAAGAGAAACTCTTTCTCTAGAAACACAGCATGCCTTGAAACAAACACTTTTTGTTCCACAGGATGATAGAATTGGTAACCCCTTGTTTCCTTAGGGTATCCAATAAATAGACATTTATCAGACTTAGCATCCAATTTTATGCGTCAGATCCTCTTCACATAAGCGAGACAACCCCATATCTTCAAGTAAGATACATGAGGTTTCTTACTATTCCATATCTCATATGGAGTAGTAGAGACTACCTTAGTTGACATTACATTTAACAAGTAAAGCGGTATCTAAAGTGCATAGCCCCAAAAGGACTTGGGAAGATTCGCATGATTCATCATTGACCTGACCATGTCCAACAAGGTCCGGTTATGCCTCTCAGATATACCATTATGCTGTGGTGTATATGGCGGAGTCCATTGAGACAATATGCCATTGTCTCTTAGATAATCAAGAAACTCTTGACTTAAGTATTCACCACCTCGATCCGATCGAAGTATTTTAATACTCTTGTCATGTTGTTTTTCTACTTCATTTCTGAATTCTTTGAACCTTTCAAAGGCTTCGGACTTGTGTTTCATCAAGAACACATACCCAAACCGTGAGTGATCATCGGTGAAGGTAATGAAGTAGCTATAGCCTTCTAAAGCTTGAGTTGACATAGGTCCACATACATCAGTATGTATTAGACCTAGTAACTCTCCCACTCGTTCACCTTTTCCAGTAAAAGGTAACTTAGTCATCTTGCCTTTTAAGCATGATTCGCATGTATCGTATGAATCCAATTCAAACGATTCCAGAATTCCACATCTGTGTAATTCGGACATGCGTTTCTTGCTTACATGGCCAAGATGATAATGTCACATGTAGGAGTCTAATTGATTATCTTTTTGAGCACGCTTGTTGCTCGCTTCGATATTGAAAATGTCACTGGATACGTCCAACGTATAAATGTCATTGCTCAAAGTTCCAGTTCCATAAAGTACGCCATTCAAAGTTATATAACAACAATTGTTACTAAACGTCAAATGGAAACCATTTCTATTTAAGCAGGAAATAGAAACAATGTTCTTTATTAGAGAAGGAACACAATAACAATTATCCAGTTCCAAGACTAGTCCACTAGGGAGCTTCAGCAAATAAGTTCCGATGGCGACCGCAGAAACCTTTGCTCCATTGCCAACTCGCAAATTTGACTCCCCTCTGATGAGTCTTCTTCTATTCCTTAGCCCCTGTATGTCATTACATATATATGAGCCACACCCAGTATCCAATACCCAAGTGTCTAAGGAAATAGAATGACAATCAATAACGAAGATACCTGAAGAGGATGGGGTATCAGATGCCTTCTTCTTCTTCATGGACTCAAGATAAATCTTGCAGTTTCTTTGCCAGTGGCCTTCCTTGCCACAATGATGGCAAGTGCCCTTTTGTGTTGGTTTTGCCTTCTTTGCCTTTTTGTTCTTCCCTTTCTTCTGTTCTTTTGCCTTCCTCTTAGAACCTTTCTTTGAGGAATCAACTAACAGAACCGCCTTCTCCTCATGCTTCATAGAAGGCTCCACAGTCTTCAGCATATTGAGGAGCTCAGGAATAGTGGATTCTAATTTGTTCATCCGATAGTTCATCACAAATTATGAGAAACTCTTGGGCAAACAATGCAGAATTAAGTCAATACTTAATTCGTGATCCATCACAAACCCGAGGGTGGCTAGCCGCTCGATGTACCCGTTCATCTTTAGCATAAACTGTACTACAGACGAACCTTCTTGCATCTTCGTGGTGAAGAGGAGCCTGGAGACCTCGAACCTTTCGGATCTCGCTTGCTCATCGAACAACTCATGAAGATGGAAGACCATAGTATTAGCATCCATATGCTCATGCTGCTTTTGCAACTCAGGTACCATCGCCGCTAGCATGATGCAACTCGCCAGCTCAGAATCTGCCACATGCTTCTGATAGACCAACATTTGGTCTGGAGTTGCATCGTCCTTAGGACGGTTGGGAAGAGGCTCTTCAAGGACATATGCAAGCTTTTCTGCCTTGAGAATAATTCTCAGGTTTCTAAGCCAGTCCAGGAAGTTAGGCCCAGTCAGTTTGTTTGAATCCAAAATAGTGCGCAAATTCAAAGACGTCATGATCAATCGATTGACCTAGAAATACAAAACGAGCATATATGAGAAAATAATTTTTAAAATGCATCAATATACATTTATAAATCTCATTCATTTTTCAAATTTCAAAAACCCCAAAATCACTTCGGGAGATCGTAGGTCCATCTCCGAATGGGCTGATATCCATCATAGATATGAACAACCTTGGAGAGAGTCCAACAAGCCATTCATAACTACGACAGTAGGTATCAACTATACCGATTGCATATCACGTATATGCAACTATCACAATGTGCTATCAACTAATTGAATGTTCACACATACATCGGGTTGTTAACACATTAACAAGTATGCATCATATGCATAGCACCCAACTTCACCTCCCTTTACATCGACCTTGGAGAGAGTCCAACAAGCCGATGCTCCAGGTTAAAGCCAACCCATTAATCGAGAAATAGTTTTAATATGGTTAGAGCGCATTCAACCAATTAGCCCAGCTTGGAGAGAGTCCAACAACCAAAGAAAACGATTGACCTCTGACTCTTACCATATTAGTATTAAACTATTCCATGGTTTGAACATGTTTGGGTTCGAGCCGGGCTTGGAGAGAGTCCAATAACCCAAACAAGAAATGGAACTCTGGTTCTAACCATATTAATGGAAGGTGTATGCTTTAATATTATGTAAGGGTTTTTATGTCTCATCCTCTTTGCATGCAAATAACTATTATCTACATGGCATGGCATACATCTACATGTCACAACACGCATGGCATAATGATATGCATCTAATGCAATTACATGGCATACAATTATGTCATGTACATTATTTCCTTATATGTCATAATTATTTATGGAAATAAAATATGTTTAAGATTTGATTCTCCAAATCAAATCATGATTAAATTAGGAAATAAATTTCCAAATCTAATCACATATTTTATTTGTGGAAATTGTTGTTTAAGGAAAGTCAATTTAGGAAACCAATTTCCTAAATCATCAAAAACTACTTATGGAAATAAAATATTTTAAGATTTGATTTTCCAAATCAAATCATGATTAAATTAGAAAACAAATTTTCAAAATCTAATCAAATATTTTATTTATGGAAAATATCAATTTCCATAAATACTTCCAACTTTCCAAAAGTGAAAGATTTCCATAAATACTTCTAGACTTTCCAAAATTGAAAAATTTCCATAAATACTTCTAACTTTCCAAAAGTAGAAAATTTCTAGAAATATCATTATGACTATCGCAAAATAATTTTACGATTATGTTGAAACACAACCTGGGCTCTGATACCACTGTTGGGTTTCCGACACCGTGGCGAGTGTGTGTTCGAACATGTTTCGTAAACATGTGCACAGCGGAAGAAATAAAAATAATAAATCTACATTTATTACAACACACACATCACACGCATGCATAGTACAACATGTGTAGACATAACCGTAAATTTAAATTTTGCAATAAAAGGAAATTTAACTACGTATACCTTTCGTATCACATGTAGCGGGAACGGCATCAACCGGAACGATCCTCGCTAGAATCGTCTCTATCCGTATCCACGCCGAGTATCTTCGGGATGACTTCACAAAGTCACGAGCTTCATCTTCGTACAGGTTACTAGCCTCGTGTTGAAGACGACGTGATCGAGAGAGGATCATGATCCGAATCCAAATTCGGATCCAAAGACGAGTCCTCAAAACTCGCTTCTCCGGAGAGGTATTCGTCAACCGTTTGACGAATCCTTCGTCCTCCACCTATGAGGATTACCGGAGATTGAATCCCCGCTAAGTTAGGCGCTGTCGGAGCTCCAACCGTCGTCCAAACGACGCTCCGACGAGAGAGAAACAAGCTGTCCAGAAAACTGGACAGCTTTGGTGGAGGAATTAGGGCCGGCCAAAAAGGTAGGATGAAGCTCACCTTGATGCCAAACCCAAAGGAGATCACCGGAGCTCCTCCGGAAACAGCTCGACGCCGGCAAGAGTGAAGGTCAGCACCTTCTGGACGCCGGCCAAGGAGCTTTAAGGTGGGCGGCGGCAAGGAGGAGGGTTGGCGCCAAAATCTCCAAGGGGAGGTGGGCGGCAACTATTAGGTTAGGGTTTTTTATTAGGGCTTAACAAACCCTTAAGCCCTCTTTTATAGAGAACTAATTCTCTTAATGGTTATTGGATCATAACCATAAGGCCCGTTAAACCGCTCCATTAATATAAGTTAAAATAAACCAAACCATGATGGTTTATTTTAAGTTAAAACGAACCGAACCAACTTTGGTTCATTCGTTTAAAATAAACCAAACCCTTTGGTTTATTCTCCTCCATTGGGTTAGAACCAAACCATTTTGGTTCATCTATTAAGTCTTCATAAGACATGGATCATCCACGCTTCCATTGCGACTGAAACGATTTCATGCTCGCTCCATGTTTGGTCCAACCAAACTTAGTTTCTCTCGGTCTGAGAATCTCATTCTCAAGCTCGTTTTAAATCCTTCAGATTACGCTCGTTGTGCGTGTGACCAAATAGGTTCTCGGTTTATGTTGGTCGTCTATAATTAACCATTAATTATAGAACGATCATGAGTGGCACCTAGTAGTACATCATGATCCCCAATTAACCGAAAAGATCAACCGTTGATCCAAAACTATTTCTGAAACCCTTCAGCAGCTCGAATGAATCGTGCCCCATTCCCTTCTCTCATCTTATACCCACTTGGTTCAGGACATAGTCTATAGTGTCAGTCCCCACTAGGCTGACTACGTCACACCTAGCCCAAGTATCATTTCCTCGTCCTACGGATTCTAGTTACTGTACATGTATCGAAGAGTACCTTACTCTAAACATGTAATGCTTTGGCCAAAGACTTTAGTAACAATCCAACGAGAGGCCATGGGTATACATCTCCTCGCAAGGAGTGGTGAATCCTTTATAGGCTATTCAAACACCTTCGATCACTTCGACTTGTACCCAATCATCCCGGGTCCACATCTCCTCAGAGATGCTTGCTTAAGATGTCAAAGCATAAGTCTTCATGATCAAGATGACTTGAATACCGCAAGTCAAAGAAACATCTCACTTAAGCTACAGTAAGAACTTCATTGACATATCTATATATGCGAAGAACCATATGAAGTCTTACGGCTGGTCACTCCAATGAACTAGTTACCATAACTAGCATCCACGATCAACTCCGGACATCACAATGTCTCCAGCCAGTGAGAATCAGCTGCTTGGATACACCAAGGAGTATACCTCGTTCTAGTCTCGACAGAATTGATGGTGTCCAAATCCATCAATTCATCGACTAGGGATAATTCTGATACATCACAATTACACATGTAGAGATATTCACTAGTTGTGATCCAATCACAAATTCTCTCATGCTGTGAATCGTATCGTGGACATTCAGTAAATGAGTTTAATATCCAATCAAATACATGAAACATGTATACTCAAATAGTGAATCTTCATTTATCATATAAATGGTTCATACATAAGGCGATTGCCTTAGGACATCTCTCATATATTACTAACAAAGTCCAAGTCTTGAGTACTTGGCATGTAAAGTCCAAGCATGGGTCTTGGCAAGGAAAAGTCCAAGCATGGGTATTGGCATGGAAAGTCCAACATGGGTTGGCAAGGGAAAGTCCAAGCTTGAGTCTTGGCATTTAAGAAGTCCAAGGGGTTTGATATTGGCGGCGTAAAGTCCAAGTGGAAGTCTTGGCAGTATAAGTCCAATGGTTGACGGCGTAAAGTCCAAGCGGAGTCTTGGTGATGTAAGTCCAATGTGCCTTGGTGGTGTAGACACCGTTAGCATGACATAGCCGATGGAAGCACCTGAAGGCTAGCGCAATGGATGAACAAGTCATGGATGACTTGGAGAGATCCGAGAGGTATGAGGCTGATGGAGGTGGCTAGAAGGCTTAGGTCTAGGCTAAGGGTGGTCTAGCAAGTATGGAGAAACCATACTTGGGCTAAAACCTCATGTTTGAGGTGTGCCAATCGACTGGTGTCATATGGCAGTCGACTGGTGAGAGTCAACTAGGGTTTGACTATGGGATGTGTCCCAGCAGTCAATTGTCAGAGCTTGGGAGTCGACTGATTGGATGAGCGGTCGACTAATCTTGTGATCAGTCGACTGATGCTAGGGTTTTGGGGCACAGAATGGAGTCTCACTCGACCGCTGCGGTCAGCAGTCGAGTGATGGCTTGAACAGTCGACCGATGGTCATGATCAGTCGACTGATGTCCTAGTCGTTGGATTTTTCCAACGTGGATTACACCGTTGTCTCACAGCAACAGTGTTATCAGTCGACTGATCGGCTTTTTCCAGCCCAGGCAGAAGATATAAATGGAGCTCGTGGAGGAGAAAAAGCCATTCGGTTCTTGTGAGCTTTTGGGACAATTTGTTGGTGCAAATCAGGTCTCCAAGTGCAAGTCAAGCAACCAAGCATTCAAGCAATCAAAAGCAAGTGTTGTAAAGTTTTTCTTTACTTGTCTTTCGTATTTGCATTGTATATTGCTTGTATTTCGTTCTTGCTGTTGTAAGATCATTTGTATGAGGTTTCTCCACCTCCGACTTGTGTTAAGAAGGAGTTATTGTGATTAGTAATGTGTGTTTGCATTGCTAGGGCTTTTAGAGCCCGATCCATGAAGTAGGAATCGTTCGGTTCCGAACCACATTACATCTTGTGTCTATCATGTTGTGTTTGTTCTTGTTGTATTTTATTGTATATTCCGTTACGTACTAATAAGATTGTAGACAAGCAAACGCGAACAAATTCCATCGTACGGGCACAATGTTATTCACCCCCCCTATAGTGTTCCAACGATCCCCTACAAGTGGTATCAGAGCGAGGATGCTCTTCTAAGTTTAACAACTAAGGGAGCACGCTAGAGGGAACAAGATGGAATTCAAAGACAAGCTTGGATGGGACATCAATACTCCACCACCATATGACCGAGAAGACTTTCCGGCGTGGAGAGCAAGAATGGAGACATTCTTGATGATGGATATAGAGGATTGGTTCATCCTTGTAGAAGGCTTTGAACCTCCTCGGGATAAGAAGGGAAACGTCTTGAAGTTGAAGAAGTGGACACAAGAGCAACGTCTCAAGTTCAAGACCGAAGTCAAGGTAACAAAGCTTTTAGAAGATTTGATACCTAATGACATTTTATCTAGCTTAGGTGAATTTCAAGATGCCAAGGATCTATGGGACAAATTGGCCAAGTTCCATGAGAAGCCTCACTTGGCACAAGTAAAAGAAGAAGAATCTTCATCGGCTCAAGAAGAGGAAGAAGAAGAGGAAGAATCATCATCATCCTCACAAGCGAGTGAGGACTCGGAAGTTGAGAAGGAATCAACTTCCGGATCGGTGGAAGAAGAGGAGACCTCCACCTCTAGGATTGAGGGGGAGGAGATTAGAGTATCTATACCGGAGCAATCTCAAGAAGAACCATCCACATCTGGTCGAGAAGAAGCTCAAAATTCCACCATTGACCTAGGTAACTCAAGCATTTCGGTTCAAAATAAAATCCATATAATTTGCTTTGAGTGTAGGGAAACCGGGCACTATAAGAGCAAGTGCGCAAAGAGGATCAAGAAAAGTCCGCCGGTGCCAAAGGTTAAGGATGCCGATGTCCAAGGTCAAAGGAGCAAAGAGCACATCATTTGCTTAAAGTGTCATCAAAAGGAGCACTATAGGAGCCAATGCTCTAGGGGGAGCAAGAAGACTCAAGAGGGAGTATCACATGTAGGGGGAGCTTCTAAAGCAATCCCTAAGGTAAAAGTTAATAATGCATCTTCTAAATTTAAAAGTCAAAAGCATGTTTTTAATTCAATTGCTATTACTCATGAAAAGCATGTTAGTAGAAATAGATTCTATTGTCTAGGAGCTAAGAATGTTAACTTAGGAAGTAAGGAGAAATTTGGGACTAATGTCTCTAAATCAATATTACCTAAGGAAAGCATTAAGAAAATAGGAGAATATCTAAGTTTTAATGCTAAGAATTCTAGACATATGTCTAGAAATAACAAAAATGATCAAAGAAATAATGGGCACACAAAATTAGAGAGGTTAGAGTTAGAAAATCAAGTCTTGAGGTCAAGGCTTGAGAAATTGGAAAAGACCCTTGCAAATATACAAAATCAATTTAAAGGATCAAATTGTCAAACTCTAGGATTTAGAAGTCAACGTAAAGGGTGTAAGAGGCAAGAATCATCTAGGAGACAAGGTTTGGGTCACAAGCCTATGTATAATAAAGTAATGCCTACTTACCACAATGTTCCATTTGATTATGGAACTAAACCTAGATCTAAGAAAACCAAGGTCTCTAGGGAAATTATCCCTAAGGTCAACCATGGTGTGTGCCTAGTGGCTAGGGTTTCTAAGAAACCTAAGGAAGCCACTAAGAAGGTTACTAGGGAGGCAATCCCTAAGGTTAACCATGGCAAGACCATAATGACCAAGGCAAACAAGCCTAGAAGGGTCATTAGAAAGGTATCTAGGGAGGTCATCCCTAAGGAATACCTAACTAATCCAATGAGCTCAAATAGATTTTGAGTTCCAAGGAGCGTGATTGACTCACGCTAAATGGGTTAGGATGTGCCAACTTTGATTGGATGGGTAGTTAACTCAACCATAGCAAAGTTGACATTTTAGGTTATTTTCAAGGTTATGGATACCTTGGAAATAAGTTTGATCTTATATCCTAAAAGATCTTAGGATGTGCCAATATATTTTTGGAATCATGAAAAATCAATAAAATTGGCACAATCTAGATTTAGATGTCATATTGTGTCATTTTGAGTTTTTGCACACTTTGGGAATTAGTGTATCAAGAGAATTGTCTTAAGGTTTAGAAGTTACATCAAGAGTGATACTCAAGTGCTACACACCTTGATGTCTTACACTTACCATGCTTCATGTGTTTTACCATATGTTTGCATGGAAGGAATGTTTATGGTATATTGCATCTCACAAAACAAGTCATTCACCTTGATTGTGTATTTCAACACTTAGAAAGGGTGAGATGTTAGGATTCTGAAACCATTGGATGTTAATGTTTGTTAAAATGAAATAAAATGCCAAAATACATTAACAAATATATGAATATAAGCATAACATTAATATATTCGACATACAAGAGTAAACATGATAAAATGAAACAAATTGAGTGAAGAAATAAAAATTCACTCTATTTCAGAACTGAAAATCAGAGATCAGTCGACTGATATAGTATATCAGTCGACTGATAATACTGTAGCACGATACAGTGAGTCCAGTAGTCGAGTGTTGCTTTCAGGACTCGACTAATGTGTAAATCAGTCGACTGTTCAGATACATCAGTTGACTTTTGGCACTGTTCATCGGGGCAGAAGAGTCATCAGTCGAGTGGCTCACTCATTAGTCGAGTGATGATCACATCAATCGACTGATTCCCAATATCAGTCGAATGATCATACTGTAGCTCAATACAGAATGCTCAGTAGTCGAGTGCTGAGCCGGAGCAGTCGACTGTCGATTCAGTAAACTGCTCAATAATCCGCCATCAGTCGCCTAATGTCACACATCAGTCAATTGGCGTCGCAATTTTATAACGCTGAACCACTAGGGTTCGGCATATTCACGCTTTCTTCCTTTGCGATTTTCTTCTCCGATCGTCGCCCACCTTCTCCGACCAGTCCTTCCCGTCCACGCCGGTGACCAAAAACCCCTAGGTTTGAAAACCATCTCTCCCATTCATGTTTTTGACTTCTCTATAGCCCTAATAGCATCTCACAGTCTTAGGTTTCCTCTCCGGTGATTTTCCTTGTGTTAGGGTTCCGGCGAGATCTTTCCTCCGGCGATCTTTCCAACATTCTCTTTAGCAAACCAACTGTCCAGTTGCCTTGTGCCTTCTCCTCATCAACTTCAAATGGCACCAAAGTATAATTTCTATACCCCTTAAACCCTAAATTTTTTGTTTTTACAACTCATTTTGATCTAATCATTGTGTTTGTATCATCGCATTCCATTGCATTGCATTGCATTCATGTAGAAGACCACGTAGGAATGACTCAAATGAGGGTGGATCACGATTGTACCAACTGATGACAGTTAGGTACATCGATGATCAACTCTTTAGACATTACTATAGCGATGTCATGGAAATCTTAATGTACTATCAACTCATGAAGATCGCTCTATGTAAACATGCCATTAATGATGATCTCCTTAAGGAGTTTTATCAAAATTTAAGGAAGGTAGACGATGGTCCTACTTACACCACTCACGTTGCAAAACGTGACTTGGAGTTCACTCCTGCGATCTTATAGGAGTTCCTTGAGTGTAGGCCATCGGATGATACCTTCATCTTCTATCCTACCTTCGAAGCCCCTCTTCCTGAGCCTTTTGATCATATTTCTTTAGACTCCATGCATGAGCACATTTTTCGCCATCCTCGACCACCAGCTCAAAACCTATTTCCTATCACTGAGTTATCTGCATCTGACAATGTGCTCTACAAAGTCATTGTTGGGTGTTTTCTTCCTATTGTAACTCGGGGTCTGGCCAAGATTCGGCCTCCCCATCTCTTCCTCATGTACGCCATGCGTCATAGATTAGATGTAAACATTGCATTGAACATGTTTCATTGCATTGTCCATTTCATATCCCCTGTGCAAGGGAAAGTGCATATGCCTTTTGGACATATCATCACTGCATGGCTAGAGTCCATAAGCATTAACATTTCCAAGGGATCTCTGAGGGCACTATCTGAGGTTTACGACTGTATATCAGTTCGTAACTTCACATTGGCGGGGTTGCTGACCGGAGATGGGCAGATCGAGCTGATACCTCGACCTCAGCCTAGGGCACATGGGGAGCCACCTTTAGTGCCAGGAGAGCCTGCAGGATGATATGAGGACCCCGATGCTACTGATGAGGATGACCAGATGTCAGCAGATGCATCAGCAGCAGGTCCTTGAGATCAGGTTGGACAGCTGGAGGCCAGATTCCAGGATTACCAGCAGACGATTGACTCTCGGCTGACAGAGATTATATCGGGGCAATCCTCTATGGGTCAGCACCTCAGCCGGATGGAGGAGCGCCACACCCAGATGGAGGAGCGCCACACTCAGATTGAGGAGTGCCAGAGCCGCATGGTGCAGTGTCAGCTTGACATGTACGAGATGATGCAGACCTGGACCCTGAGCCAGCAGCCTCCTCCGCCTCCACCTGCTGCAGGAGATTAGAGCTAGAGGATGTTTAGGGTTTCTATTTTTAGTTTCGTAGTGAGAATGAGCGTTTCAAACTTCTATTTTGGTTGTAAAAAAAAATTGATGCTTTAATTGAATGAAATATTTTGTTTATAAAAGAAATATTTTTGTCTGATTATATGTGTGTATTTATGTGCTTGTTTATACAAATTTGTCATGTCATGACATCAAATTCTATCTTATCATATAACATGTCATGATATTATTTAGGATTATTTTAGATGTCATGTTTATTTTTAGATTATATCATATGTCATGACATCATGATCATTGTCATGCTTTATTATTGTTATCATTTATGTCATGATCATTCATGCATTTAACTTGATTAAAATTAAATTAAGGACAATGGCATGACTTGGAGTCCCATTTATAAGGGAATCAAGTAGGGTTGACTAGAAAATGCATGAGGCTATAATAATCCTAACTCCACATCTCACATCTAAATTGACATGTATGTGTGTGTATACACCTTAGATAACATGTGAGATGTTAGGATAATAAGTTAGGTTCAAGGTGCATAGGTAGTGCATCTAGATGAACTTAAACTTATTTCAATCATCACTAAGAATCATGAGGAAAGCTAATATACAAGTCATGTATATCTAGCCAATAGTTCATGATTCAAAATAGGTTTTAAAAAACATTTTAAAATCACTTTAGAAAACCTTGGTGAAGTCTATCTTTTGATAGCAATCATCATTGTAGAAGTTGATACAAAGTAGATCAAAAACTTTAAAGTTTTAATAGTTTTTGAACTTTGTATAAATCTCATATTTTAATGGTTAAAATATTTTTTCAATATTTTTTACCGATTGTATGTGTTATAAGTATTATACATATGAAATTTCATAATTTTTCAAGTTATGTATAATTACTTATGTTTTTTCAAACTTAGATTCTGATAAAAAATTGTTCGATTGATGGGTGGCATCGCTCGCCAAAATCGCCGGCGAAAAACTGCTGGCGAAAACCACTCGCGGAAGTGGCTCGAGGAATCGCTCGCACAAGACGCGATCGAGCGGCAAGGGCCAATCGATGGTCACTTGGTTGGATCGTTTCGAACGATTTGATCGATAGCTTTGATTTCGAGATAAACAAGATTGTTTAATCCGGTTTCAACTACGGTAAAGGTTCCTAACCACTCCTAACCTTAGGATATGCTTTGGAAAGCATTATAAAGGGTGAAAATCCATTGGATATGGATTAGGAGAGGTATTAGGATGATGTATCAATATTAAGGTGTGGAGAGTTCATTTTTGAACTTTGAACTATATTTTTGATGGTTTAAAGTTCCTATTGGCTTAGGGACTTCCCAAGGATATTATTGGTGCAATGGTCAAGGGGGAGCAAGCCTTTAGGGGGAGGTATCCATCATGGGATGATGGATGATATTTTTTTCCTCATGAGGGGGAAAAAAGGAATTTTGAGATACCCAATTTGGAAATTGGGAGAGTGTATAGGATTGCCTCTCTTGAGTAATATGAGACTTATCACTAGGAAGATGGTAGACATCCTAGGTATCTTTGGACTAAGGGGGAGATTGTAACATCTCATTAGGACATGAGACATTGACCTCCTTGGAGAGTAAACCTTTTTGTTGTATGTCAAAAAGGGGGAGAACATAAAATTACCAATTTGGATAATTGGTAAGGAGATTTGAGTTAGGGGCCTAACTCAAGGTTGTTTTTTGTCAAACATCAAAAAAAGGGAGATTGTTGGTGCAATCGGCCCAGGTCACGATTGACCAGACTCGAGTTTGACTCAAATGATATTTTGATGTTTGACAAAGTGAGTTGACATTGATGTTTAACATTAATGTCTGCTGATGTTTTGGGGAGATTGTTTATACAATCAACCCGGGTTATGTTTAACCGGACTCGAGTTTGACTCGAGAGAGACTTTGATGGTTGACTAGAGTTGACCATGTCATGGAAAGTTCAAGTCTTGAGTACTTGGCATGTAAAGTCCAAGCATGGGTCTTGGCAAGGAAAAGTCCAAGCATGAGTCTTGGCATGGAAAGTCCAACATGGGTTGGAAAGGGAAAGTCCAAGCTTGAGTCTTGGCATTTGAGAAGTCTAAGGGGTTTGATATTGGCGGCGTAAAGTCTAAGCGAGAGTCTTGACAGCATAAGTCCAATGGTTGGCGGCGTAAAGTCCAAGCGGAGTCTTAGCGGCGTAAGTCCAATGTTTCTTGGCGGTATAGACATCATTAGCATGACATAGCCGATGGAAGCACCTGAAGGCTAGCGCAATGGATAAAGAAGTCATGGATGACTTGGAGGGATCCGAGAGGCGTGAGGCTGATAGAGGTGACTAGAAGACTTAGGTCTAGGCTAAGGGTGGTCTAGCAAGTATGGGGGAACCATACTTGGGCTAAAACCTCATGTTCGGTCGGCACCGGTTCCATACTGATCGGCGGTGAGAGTCAACTAGGGTTTGACTGCGGGATGTGTCCCAGCAGTCGACTACCAGAGCTTGGGAGTCGCTTGATTGGATGAGCAGTCGACTGATCTTGTGATCAGTCGACTGATGCTTGGGTTTTGGGGCACATAATGGAGTCTCACTCGACCGCTGCGGTCAGCAGTCGATTGATGGTCATGATTAGTTGACTGATGTCCTAGCCGTTGGATTTTTCCAGTGTGGATTACACTATTGTCTCACAGCAACAGTGTTATCAGTCGACTGATGGTCCCGATCAGTCGACTGATCGGCTTTTTCCAACACAAGCAGAAGATATAAATGGAGCTCATGGAGGAGAAAAAGTCATCCTGTTCTTGAGAGCTTTTGGGGCGATTTGTTGCTGCAAATCAGGTCTCCAAGTGCAAGTCAAGCAACCAAGCATTCAAGCAATCAAAAGCAAGTGTTATAAAATTTTTCTTTACTTGTCTTTCGTATTTGCATTATATATTGCTTGTATTTCGTTCTTGCTGTTGTAAGATCATTTGTACGAGGTTTCTCCACCTCCGACTTGTGTCGAGAAGGAGTTATTGTGATTAGTAGTGTGTGTTTGCATTGCTAGGGCTTTTAGAGCCCGATCCGTGGAGTAGGAACCGTTCGATTTCGAACCACGTTACATCTCGTGTCTATTGTGTTGTATTTATTCTTGTTGTATTTTATTATATATTCCGCTGCGTACTAACAAGATTATAGGCAAGTAAACACGAACGAATTCCATCGTACGAGCACAATGCTATTCACCCCCCTCTAGCGTTCCAACGATCCCCTACAAAGTCAACGTGCTCCTTCTCGATCTCGTCCTCCTCTTGATGCTTGTCATAATGACGATGAAAATGTATTTTTTTTATGATGGTAGTGATGGTGATGGTTATATTTGAATTGTTATATCTAAATATTATCTGACTTGTCACATTCGATATCCTTGTATTATATGTTACGTTTATGTATGTTATATGTATTAACTTGGTATTAAATTATTTTCATTGATTATATGATTATGAAATTTGATATGTGAATTAGTTTATATTGTATGGTACTTTTTTCCCCCTATTTTCCCATATTAGCGACGAAAATAAGTTTCATCGCAGATTTACAACAAAAAAATTTGTTGCAAAAATTTGAGTATCAGTCGATTGCCTCATGCACGCAGTCGACTGATAGTGGACCAGTTGACTAAAAAATAATCTGTGACCTGCTACTCTCTAATCAATCGACTAAGATTCTCCATCAGTCAACTGATGGTGGAAATTTTGCGACAAATAATTTTTTTATCACAGAACTTGCGTCGGAAAAAATTTTCTTCACAAATTTTCCAACATCAATCGACTGAACGAATACATCAGTCGACTGTTATTACTATATTACTTCACAGAACCTTTTTAGTCGACAGATCAATTGACTGTTTAGGGGTCAGTGGATTGAACAAATACAACAGTCGACTGTAGTCGACTGGTCAAGCTTCGATCAACTGACGGATAATTGGTAGATTTGGCGACGAAATTTATTTTCGTAGCAAAATTTTCTTGAAAAAACGTTTATTGGTCTTTTGTGACGTATCAAGTTTTAATCGCCAAATTTTACGACGAATAATTATTTTCGTCGCCAAATTTTACGACGGATAATTATTTCCGTTGCCAAATGTTTGTGACAAAAATAATTTCATTGCTACGAACCAAGTTTTCGTCGCTAAATTTTACGACGAAAATAATTTTTGTCGCTAAATTTTACAATGAATAATTATTTTCGTCGCTAAATTTTGTGTCAAATAATTATTTTCGTCACCATATGTGTACAACGTAATAATTTCGTTGCTATTGTTATCGCTAATATGCAATTAATTTTGCAACGAAAAATTTATTAATCACAATTTTTTCACCGATTTTTTATTTTTCATTGTAAATTTTTACGATGAATTATTTACAACCAAAATTATTTTGTTAGAAATTTTGTTGAAAAAAAAATTTTGTAATAAATTTTTATTCAAAATTTGTTACAAATTTGGTCGCAAAAATATAAATTTTTAATAGTGTATAATTGAAAATTGAAATTACAAAATTTGACAAAATTCATAAGAAATCTAATGATTATGGCTTCCAAAAAATTGCATCGATTCTCACGTGATCGACTCTAAGATGCATCAAATAGATCCCAAATAAAGAACGTTTTTTTTTATTGGAAGCATGATAATAATTAGAGCTGGTACATTTGCGTCATCTGAAAAAAAAAACAACGGCAGCAATAAGAAATTAAAGTCTTCTGACAAGAGTTAAATCAAATAGAATCAATTTGTAGTAAAAAATTTACATCTTGCAAAGATCTCACAATATCACATCCGTGTAAAGTTTAACAGTAAAGAAATGGACGAGTGAATGAAATAGAACGAGATACTCAGCATTAGCATCAGCCATCGGAATGAGGGAAGCGACACAAAGGGGAGGACTACTGAATTAAAATGTACATGAAAGTTAATCTAATGTACTATAAGTTAACAAAGATTGGGTGGACTACTTAAAGATTAAAAAAAAGAACTAACTAATAACCATGAAATCAAATTAATATTTATGCCGAATATCAATCGAGCAACTAAAAACAGCCAAATTAAAATTGTTCTGTACCACCATTCCAGCTCATGAATGAACTGATAAAACGATTTTCTTAATGGTTCCACACCTAAAATTGTTCTATAATGGTTGTGTTATGTCGAAGGAACTCTTTTCGTCCTTGCTAATTCAGTAGCTTTTGCACCAATGTATTATAAACATAAGACTAAGTCGCATAAAATACAAAAGGATATTTGATGATCATGCAACAAATAATTCTGCTTTGCCATCAATAAAGAGGCTCATGAACTCCTCTCCATCAACAGTTTCCTTCTCGATGAGAAGCTGTGCTAATTTGTGAAGGATATCTATATGAGTCGTTATGATTTGTTTGGCTCTGGAATAAGCTGTCTCAACAAGCTCTCTAACCTCAGCATCCACCACGTCAGCGGTCGCCATAGAGTAGTCCTTTTGAGAGGACATCTGATGAAGATAACAACCGTGCATATCATTATCACTGATACATCTCTACATAGGAAGGTCAAGAAACAAGAGTTGAAATGGAAATGGTTTAACATTCAAATAAATACCTGCTGTCCTAAGAATGGATTACCGCCAGGACCACCAATGGCGACCTGACCAATCTTTTTGCTGAAGCCAAATCTCTCGACCATTTGCCTTGCCACTCGTGAAACCTGCATGAAGTCATTTGAAGCTCCGGTTGTCACGTTCTCTTGTCCAAAAATCACCTCTTCTGCCACCCTGAAATGTAAAGGCATTTTTCAAACAACATGAAGCCTTGAAAGGATAAGACTAAACAATGACAGGAAGATCCATGCTCATAGTTTGAACCTTCCACCGAGGGCAACGGCCATTTGGTTCTCAAGGTAGCTTCTGCTATAAAGCCCTGACTCAAGCCTCTCCTCACTTGGGGCAAAGAAAGTAAGACCACCAGCTTGACCTCGAGGAATAATGGAGATCTTAGCAACTGGATCATACTCAGGCATAAGTGCACCCACAAGAGCATGTCCGGCCTCTGCAAAGAACATAATCTTTATTATTAAGTTTGAAAATTTAAGTGAAACAGCAAAGTTGAAGCTTAGTTCAGAAGAAACTCTTTACCATGATAAGCTACCAGCTTCTTCTTCTCATCCGATACAACTGCATTTTTCTTTTCAGGCCCAGCTATTATTCTCTCTAAAGCATCTGAGATCTCATCCTTGCTTATCTCCTTGAGGTCACGCCTAGCTGCAAGAATGGCTGCTTCATTCATTAAATTCTGCAGGTCAGCACCAGTGAATCCTGGGGTCCTCCTAGCAATTTTCTCAAAATCTACATCTTTAGCAAGTGCTTTTCCTCTTGAATGAACCTGTAAATAGGTCACTTACATTAGGCCTCAATAAAGTAGTCATTGCCAAGTTTCATTAAATTATGATATGATATAAATTATATTTGAAAAAAAAAGTTTAATTCCTTTCCACATTACACAATAGTCTAGATCAACGCATCTTAGTATTTGCCAATGAACAACAATAATTAACAATGAAGTTCATCATCATCAAACTAGGTAACCATTTCTAACACGGCTACATCAAAAGATGTGGTAACGAATTAAATGACATCAAATAACTGAGGCCATAAAGAATTTTGAAGCTTAGCTTCAGTAGCTGATCGATACTTAGTTCATGAGTCAATAAAACAGTCATGTCAATTGAAGAAAACCAATAACCCAACACTTAGTTGTCCATGTTAGAGAAACAAAAATTAGAATTTACAACCAACTGCATCGCCTTATCTAACTACCATGTAAGCCCCCATGTATGGGAGGATGTGTTGGTTCACACGAGGAGAGTCTTCTCCATGATCACATCTTAATGATATTATGCACCAAATAATACAAGTGATGTGACATGATTCAACGTTATGTTTATTCCATTTCCTTACTACAACATTCCCAATCTATAAGACTATCTAGGCATCAATTAGGATGAAGGATTAACTAGAAGTCACAACTACACAGTTGGACAAAACATCACCTTCCAGTATATGTATCTAACCAAACATTACATAATTTCACCTCTATTTTCATGGTATTCTTGAAGCTTGATAATGCCTAAAGAATATTTTGTTGGATCGAAAGATGCTCAGTCAGAGTAGCGTTGTAGCACGAAGGAGCACGACCGGAGAGCAAGAGCGCTTGGCAGATGATTGATTGCTAGGGTTTGTATCCACCCCTGCTTTTATAGACTTTCCTAAGCCTTGAAATGATCCATTTCATCCATATCCAGATCTGGATCCTACTAATTCGGAAATCTTATCCTGACGTGGTGATTTAGCTCTTAAACGTACACACCAGTCGACTATTCCTTTTGCCAGTCGACTATCGATGTCTTCCAGTCGACTGTTGTACTTGAGTTTTCATCTAGTCACTTGCATCACAAGATTAGTACAATATGCAATAATATTGATCATGACGGTCTTTTACAATCCAATCTCGACTTTGGCCTTCCCCCAGAAACCTTAGTCAGATCGACGCCTAAGGTTGTCCCCATACCGAGGATGCAATCTTACCACCGCTCCTCATACGGAGCTTACCTTGCTTACCCTTGGTCCTCTGACCTGTTGCTTAGCATTTGATCCTTTGACCATCTTGACTTCCTCCAGTGTTCAGACCCTGCTGACCCAACGAGAGATTCTTCTAGCGTCGTTGACTTTAGCTAAGACTATACAATTGTTGCACATTCATCACAACATATAAGATAACACTATAACTTAACTTTGAACCTTTTCCATTGTCAAAACTTAAGTTCGATTATCTAATGCCCCTGTACCAACATATTTTACATTTACAAGATGTGTAGTCTATTAGATAATCAATATTAACAACAAAGAAATAAAATCTCAAACATCAAAAGAATAATCTAATAAACATAGACATGCATTTCTACTAACTGACCTGTAGTATCCTCACTCTTCCAGCTACATCAGGCCTATCCACCGTGACCTGTCGATCAAACCTTCCGGGTCGAAGCAGGGCCGAATCAAGAACATCAGGTCTGTTAGTCGCTGCCAAGACAATCACTCCACTATTCCCAGAGAATCCATCCATCTCTGTCAAGAGTTGATTGATAGTCTGCTCCCTCTCATCATTACCGCCACCAAGTCCAGCCCCTCTCTGTCTTCCGACGGCATCAATCTCATCAATGAAAACAATGCAAGGTGCCTTCGCCTTTGCCTTCTCGAACAGATCGCGGACCCTAGATGCCCCCACTCCGACAAATAGCTCCACGAACTCGGATGCAGCACAGGAAAAGAACGGTACTCCAGCCTCACCAGCCACAGCACGGGCGAGCAGCGTTTTACCAGTACCAGGTGGACCGACCAAGAGGCAACCTTTGGGAATTTTTGCTCCCAGAGCAGTGTACTTGTCCGGATTCTTCAAAAAATCTACCACTTCCTGCAGTTCTAGCTTTGCCTGGTCAGCTCCAGCGACATCGGCGAAGGTAACGCCAGTCTCCGGCACCTCTTGGAACTTGGACTTGGACCGACCAAAGTCCATAGGCCCACCAAGCCCACCCGGACCTCCCCCAGGGCCGCCCTGGGCACGGCGGAAGAGGAAGAAGAGGCCGGCAAACGCGAGGAAGGGGAAGAGGAGGTTGCCTATGAAATTAAACAACCCATTGCCGCCGTCGCCCTCCGACACGGATATGTCGACCCCGTTCATCGCGAGGATGTCGATGAGATCCGGATCGTTGGGGACAACCACGGCCGCACGGCGTCCATCAACTGCGGTAAGCTGGAGCAAGCCGCCGTCTTTGCTGAAGCGGACGCGCTCGACTCTGCCCTTCTTGACAGCGTTGAGGAACTCGCTGTAGCGCCACTGGGTGCCATCTGGGAGATCGGGAGAGGACTGGGGGCGAGGAGCAGTGAGGAGCGACTGGGACAAAGGGTTGGAGGAGGAGTTAGGCTTGGATGCGGCCTCGAGCTGGGCAGGGGGCGAGTTGGTGGGGTCAGGGAGAGGGGAGGCGTCGTCGGCGAAGGCAGCGGGAGGTAGGGAAGAGAGGAGAAAGGCGGCAGTGGCTGTGGCGGTGAGGGGAGGGAGGAGAAGGGGACGGTGGTCGCGGTTCGAGATGGATCGAACGGGGAAGGACCGGGTCGGGAGGGAAGGGTTAGGAGTTATCTTGGGGCGGAGTCTGGAGCCAACGAGGGAGGAGGAGAGGAGAGGGTGGGTCGTGGAGGCCATGGAATGGAAGAGCCTTGCGAAGAGGACGATTGATTTGGGAAGATCGAAAGATTAAGAAGCGGAAGGAAGCTCGAGGGCTTGTGAGGCGACAAGGGGCCACGTGGAGGATATGAACCCAATGGTTTTAATATTTTTGGGGATTTTTATTGTGAGAATTTGCGGTTTGATATTTTGGCAAGAATTTAGTTTGTATATGGTGTGGAAGTTTATGGTTGCAAAAGATGATTTGTTGTCGCTGTCAATCTGTTTTATTTTATTTATTAATGTTAAGATATTTGAGTGTTCGGTCCGATTAATTTTTAAGAATAATCGATCTTGTCTCATGATCCTTCGAGATGCTTCGCCAACAGTTAAATTGAGTAAAGTCGGAGTTCAAGTGACCTTCATTGACCACAAGGTTAAATTAGAGAAGTGCTCATAACTTTTTCATGATTTAGTCTGGATTCCAACATCGAAGTTATACACCATCCACCAAGCGAACTCCTAGACCTAAGGACCGTCCGAATGAATTTTTTCTAAATTCATCGCCGAATAATGTCGCAGCAGATGATCAAACTACGTTCTCATGTGGGATATTTTTCTATTTTTACCACTACATCGTGCCTATGGAGGTTTCTGTTTTATAATCATCATAAGAACGTAAGAGAGATAAATGATGATGATTAAGTAGCCACTTGAGTGTGAGGCTGGATGTGGTTTATTTGGTCTAAGATTAATAAATGAATTGAGTTATTTGAAATTTTGAATGAGCTCTTCGCTTTGATCGGTTTATCAGTCAATAGGTCGACTTAGCAGGCAAACCTTCTTTAATTAGAATCGACTCTAGGGGAGGGCAATTGGGGCCCTCATTCAGGGTCCAAAAAATTTTAACACTAAATATTCAAATTTTAAAGTTTAATATTTAAATTACATAGTAAAAATTAGTTCAATTTTTAAATTTCGTTTAGGGTCTTAAGATTTAATTTTCAAATCAAGACCGACTCTATTTTAAAGGATGATCGATCACAGATGGTGCGATGACCTTGTCTTGGGTCGATCGCGATGTGGGTCAATAAGCATTTGGGTTTATAGCGGTTTGAATCGAAGGTTGGTCGAGTCATGTATCACTAGGGTCAATGGCTTACCGTGCATTCAAAAAGAAGATAACTTTCGTTGAACCACAATGAACAACTCCTCCTGTAAATAGTAAAGGGTTATAAGAGAACCAAGATGTGATCATTTACAAAGCTCTTTAGACATTCAAGTCAAACTTTGACGATGGAGAGGAAAAAAATATTATAGAAAGTGAAATAGTATAGTATAGTGTATTCGAGCTCATCCTATCTCCTTAAGGCCCCATAAGCACTCTTTTATACCAACCTAAAAGACAATTAAGTGGATGTCATGTTAGGGACCTTTGGATGGCTAGAGGGGATGAATAATTTTTTTTGTCGATTTCTGCACAAAATTATTAGCGGAAGCAAAAATAAAAACACAAACTAAAATTTAAATCAACACAAGCAAAGCTAACACAATTATTTAATGTAGTTCGTAGATGACGCTCCTACTCTATGATAATTTTTAAGGTGTATCAATCCTTTTCAAGTCTTCACTAAGATCTCCTTTTGATGAACACACTAAGATGGATAAGTCTTTTTACAAGCACACTCTTCTTCTTATAAGATTTGAAATGAGATTAAGAAGAAAAGGTTAAGGAAACTTAGAAAACTTGGAGGAAGGCTTGGAGAGCTTAGGAAGAACGTTTAGAATTAGAGCACTAATCATCTCCAAGCTCCCCAAGTCTCCATTTATAGAGTTTGGTCATTTTTGTCCATTAAGCTTGACTACTGGTAAGCTCGACTCAAGTTAACTAGTGCATATCAACAGTCGACTGATATTACTGTTGATCGGATCCAACGACTTCTAATTAAGTCTGATTGCGATCATCACCACTCAACGGACACATGATCAGTCGACTGCTCATACCAGCAGCCGACTGGTGTAAGCCCAGTCGATTGCCAAACAATTTGTGCCCTGACCATTTAAGTCCAGTCGACTGCTAGACCCTAGTAGTCAACTGACAAAGGCTAGTCGACTTGTATGAAACACTAGTCGACTACTAGAGCTTATGTTTAACAGTTGACCCGTAGTCAACTACTCGGCTAGTCGATTGAGTCATAACCCCAGTCGATTGCTCGAGTCAATCTAAGTTTTCAAGTACCAAACACTCGAGACTAGTCGACTGGTATACCTCAAGTATGACTAATTCATACTTGAAAATACACTATAAGCCTAGACTAAACCTTCTAGCTTCTCCATCAGTCTTGTACCTCTAGGATCCCTCCGAGTCCGAGACTCCTTCATCCTTGTGCTTGCCTTTAAAACTTTCCTTCGATTTTTCCATGCTTAGAATTTCTTTTGCTAAGGTCCGCTTAGACTTTACGCCGCCAAGACTACATACTTAAACTTATGCTGCCAATACTCACCCTTGAACTTCCTTGCTAAGATGCACTTGGACTTATATCGTCAAGACTACATACTTAGACTTATACCGCCAAGTTCATATTCTTGGACTTTTCTTGCCAAGGCTTCACCCTTGGACTTTCTTGGCTAAGTTTTCACACTTAGACTTCCTTTGCAAGATTTACACTTGGACTTTCCTATCACTCAAACATTCATGTTAGATCACAAATATTATCTAACTATAAATGATTATCCAAACATCAAATACATTAATACTTAGTGCATTCTTGTACCAACAATCTCTTCCTTTTTTTATGTTTGACAATCATTTAAGTTAGGTATTTAAATGTGCAATAAGAACAACACAATGTGAATCTAACTTAAAATTTCCCTCTCCCCCTTTGACACACATAAAAAAGAGAAGGGCAAATTGAATAAAGCATGTGTAAATAGTATGTTTATGTCTTGAACTTGTTTGTGCAAACAGCCCTGGTCATGATTAACCAAACTCGAGTGGGACTCGAGTAGTATTTTGATGTTTGACAATGGGTTTGACCATTGGTTTACTATATGGGTTTGACCATATGTTGACCATATGACTAGTGGATGATTGAGATATCCAAAGTCATATGGGAGAGTTATTTTGGGGACATTGTTAGAACAATCAACCTTGGAAGTCCAAGTATGAATACTTAGAATGGAAAGTTCAAATCATGGGTACTTGACAATTGGAAAGTCCAAGCATGATCTTGGCAATGGTAAAGTCCAAAGATATAGTCTTGGCGACATAAGTCCAAGTGTGAAGTCTTGGCAGCGTAAAGTCCAAGTAAACTTTGGCAATTGGAAAGTCCAACATGGAGTTGACAAAGAAAGTCCAAGTCATGAGTATTTGTCAAAGGGAAAGTCCTAGGGTAGGTTTGGCGGCGTAAAGTCCAAGCATGGATCTTGGTAGCGTAAGTCTAAATGGATATTTTTAAGGAAGTCCAAAGGTGTGATATTGGCGGTGTAAAGTCCAAACATGTAGTCTTTGCAGCATAAGTCTAATATTGGTAGCGTAAAGTCCAAACATGAAGTCTTGGTAGCATAAGTCCAAATGAACCTTGGCAAAGAACCAGGTTATCATGACAATAGCCGATGGAAGTACTTGAAGGCTAGCACGAAGGATGAACGAGTCGTGGAGGACACAGAGGGATCCAAGAGGCGTGATGCTGATGGAGGTAGCTAGAAGGCTTAAGTCTATGCTATGGGTGTGTATCAAGTATGAGGAGATCATACTTGGGTTAAACGTCATAGTTGAGATTTGTTAGTCTACTAGGTGTTAGGGCAATCAACCCAAGTATGGTTTAAGGTTTTGATGTGTGTGGAAAAAGTTTAAATTAGAATGTTTATGTGATTTGATATGTGTGTTGAAGTCATGCAGGACTTAGTAATTCACACATGTGTTGGCTTGACGAAAGCATTGGTGAGTTCACCATCTCATGGCTCGGGTCCTTGAGTCAGTGAAGGATGACATTGCGGAAGCCATGCACTTGGTGCATCCGAGGGATCGTCAGACGAGGAGCATTGGAGTGAAGCCAAAGGAAGCAGACTTCAGGGCGAGACATGAAGGATGACATTGCAAAGTCGTGTGCTTGGTGCATTCGAGGGACGTGGTCGGACGAAGAGAGCTTCGGCGAGGGACTTCAAGGGAGATGAGAGAATGAGCGATTTGTAAACGGTAGCTCATAGGTGAACTTGGCCGAATGGCTAAGTCAAGTGTCGGATGCTCAATTGAGAGGGTTGAGGTTTTACCTGACAAGTCGATGCTCAAACTAGGGTTTGAGGTTTTACCCGATGTATGGTTAAGGCGGACACTCAAACATTAGTTTTAGGTTTCTACTCGACGAAGTGGAAGTGTCGGATGCTCAACCAAGTGGGTTGAGGTTTTACCCAACCGTCAGATGCTCAAACAAATGTTTGTTTGAGGTTTTACCCGACATCAGTCGACTGATATAGA
This sequence comes from Wurfbainia villosa, assembly GCA_025175895.1. Classification (NCBI taxonomy): domain Eukaryota; kingdom Viridiplantae; phylum Streptophyta; class Magnoliopsida; order Zingiberales; family Zingiberaceae; genus Wurfbainia; species Wurfbainia villosa. Next base: position 87,612,227 of record CM046004.1, read on the forward strand.
TATTAGTCGACTGCTCTGGGTCGATGGCACTTGATTGGTGCTCGACCGGTGTTCGACTCAAGCTCTTCTGGCCCAACAGTCGATTGCTAGGGTTTGGCAGTCGATTGTTCGACCATTAGTGGACTGCCAAGGGACGACAGTTGATTGCTCGAGGTGAATTCGGACACAGAGGTTTTGGAGTCGACTGATCGCTTTGGTCACTCGACTAATGGCTCCATCAGTCGACTGATGCGGATGGTCAGTCGACTGATATGGGAGCCGTTGGCTGGACGCCAACGTGGATGAAGCCGTTGCGAGGCAACGACTACAGCATCAGTCGACTGATGACTGCATTAGTAGACTGCTCGCTGCCCAACGGGAAGAATAACCTCTTCCCTATACAAAGAGGCCTTGGCTGCTCTTGGGAGGCTAATGCTTAACTCCTAAACTTCTCTCAAGAGCCCCAAACATTTTCTACTCCTCTTACTTGTTTTTATTTCAATCTTATTGTAAGAGGGAGAGATCTTGTAAGAAAGGTTTACCTCCACCTTGAAGGAGAGACTAGTGGATTGTTGAGGGAGTGATTCGCCGAATGAATCATCCGTGGATTAGCGGCAAGGGTCGTGAACCACGTTACATCGGTGTGTTTGAGTTTGCATCTTCTTCACTTATTTTGTTTAGCTTAATTGTCTTTGTCATTGCATTTCCGCTGTGCTAACGATATTGTAGACGATTAAGCACACGATGAACGAATGAGATTTCCATCGAGCACAATAATTGGGCTATTCACCCCCCTCTAGTCGGCCACTGATCCTCCAACAAGTGGTATCAGAGCGAGGAGCTTGTCGCAGACTCATCACCAACACAAAGCACGATAAGATGGTCGGCTCCAACATTCATCCACCTAAGTTCGAGGGCAACTTCACATGGTAGAAGAAAAGAATGGAGGTATTCTTCGAAACGGACTTTGATATAATGGTTAATATGGAATCCGGTTTCGATGTACCTAGGGACAAAGAGGGTGAACCAATCGAAAAGTCAAGATGGACAAAGAAGCAACGAGAGGAGTGTTGATGCAATCGGCCCAGGTCACGATTGACCAGGACTCAAGCTTGACTCGAGAGATGTTTTGATGTTCGACAAAAACATATGACAATGTGATTGTCATGGAAAAGTCTAAGTCTTGGGTACTTGGCAATGGGAAGTCCAAGTGGGACACTTGGCATTTGGGAAAATCCAAGTCTTGAGTACTTGGCATGTAAAGTCCAACATGGGTTGGCAAGGAAAGTCCAAGCATGGGTCTTGGCAATGGAAAGTCCAACATGGGTTGGCAAGGGAAAGTGTAAGCTTGAGTCTTGGCATTTGAGAAGTCCAAGGGGTTGATATTGGCGGCGTAAAGTCCAAGCGGGAGTATTGGCAGCATAAGTCCAATGATTGACGGCGTAAAGTCCAAGCGGAGTCTTGGCGGTGTAAGTCCAATGTGCCTTGGCAGTGTAGACACCGTTAGCATGACATAGCCGATGGAAGCACCTGAAGGCTAGTGCAATGGATGAACAAGTCATGGATGACTTGGAGGGATCCAAGAGGCGTGAGGCTGATGGAGGTGGCTAGAAGGCTTAGGTCTAGGCTAAGGGTGGTCTAGCAAGTATGGGGGAACCATACTTGGGCTAAAACCTCATGTTTGAGGTGTGCCAGTCGACTGATGTCATATGACAATCGACTGGTGAGAGTCAACTAGGGTTTATTCGCGGAAATGCCCTAGCGATGGTATCATACGTGGCGATCGATTGATTAATATGATCGATCTTGTGATCAGTCGACTGGTGCTCGGGTTTTGGAGCACAAAATGGAGTCTCACTCAACCACTGCGGTCAACAGTCGAGTGATGGCTTGATCAGTCGACTGATGGTGGATCCGTTGGACTTTTCCAGCGTGGATCTAGTCATTGTCTCACGACAACAGTGACATCAATCGACTGATGGTCCCGATTAGTCGACTGATCGACTTTTTCCAACACATGTAGAAGCTTTAAAAGGAGCTCGTGGAGGAGGAAAAAGGCATGGTTTCTTGAGGGCTTTGGGGTGATTTGCTGCTGCAAATCAGGGTCTCCAAGTTGATTTCAAGCAACCAAGTGATCAAGCATTCAAAGAGCAATTGTAAAGTAGTTTTCTTTACTTGCATTGTATTTCCTTATTGTAATTGCTTGTATCCATTTCTTATTGTTGTAAGAATAGTTTGTAAGAGGTTTCTCTGTCTCCGACTTGTGTCGAGAAGGAGTATTTGCGATTAGTAGTTGCGTGTGCATCACTAGAGCTCTTTAGAGCTCGATCCGTAGAGTAGGAACCTTGAGGTTCCGAACCACGTTATATGATCGTGTTGTGATTGTGTATCTTATTACTTTTATTTGTTATTACTATTTCGCTGTGCTAACAAGATTGTAGATGATCAAACGCGAAAGAATTCCATCACGTATAGCACGACGCTATTCACACCCCCTCTAGCGTTCAAACGATCCTCTACAAGTGGTATTAGAGCGAGGCTGCTCTTCAGGTTTAACAAGAAAGGGAGCACGCTAGAGGGTGAAGATGGAAGTTCAAGAGCAACTAGGATGGGATATCAACACACCTATCCCTTATACCTTCTATGGAAAAGAAGGGTTTAGACAATGAAAGGCAAGGATCGAAGACTTCCTAATGATGAGGGACTTCGAAGAATGGTCCATTTTAATAGAGGGATATAGCTATCCAATAGGACCAAAGGGAGGGTTCCTTAAGAAGAAGAGATGGACCGAAGAGCAAGTCCGAGCCTCCGAGAAAAATGATAAGGTGATAAAATTTTTAATTGATTTAATTCCTAACAATATCTTGTGTATGTTAGGTAATTATGTAGATGTCAAGGAGCTATGGAGCCAAGTAGCAAAGCTCCATGAAAATTTATCATCCGTTCAAGAAGAAGAAGATGAAAAAGAGTGCTCACCCTCTCAAGCTCAAGCAAGTACATCGTCATCTAAAGAGCTTGAGGATTCGGAAGTTGATAGAGAATCAATTTCTGGATCGGTGGAAGAAGCCTCCACTTCAAGGATTGAGGAGGAGAAGAGACCATACACACCGGAGCCGGAGCAAAATCAAGAAGAAACCTCAACCTCCGGGAGGAATGAAGAATCCACTTTGACCATCACAACTACCCTAGGTAACTCAAACACCGTAATTCAAAATAAAAATAATATTATGTGTTTTGAGTGTAGGGAATTTGGGCATTATAAGAGTAAGTGCCCAAAGAAAGTCAAGAAGGCTCCACCGGCTCCAAAGGTCAAAGATGCTGGTCCCCCAACTATCAAAAGCAAGGAGCAAGTCATTTGCTTCAAATGCTAGCTACCAGGACATTACCGGAGTCAATGCCCAAGGGAGAAGAAAAAGGGCCAAGAAGGAGCACCACATGTAGGGGGAGCTAATGCTAACCCTAAGGTATACTTAAATAATGCTCCTTCTAATTTAAATGTTGAAAAGCATGCTAGGAATTTTAATTCTCTTGCAATTTATGAAAAGCATGCTAATAGGAACAAGTACTTTTGTTTAGGAGCTAAGAATTTTCATTTTGAAAATAAGGAGAAATTTGGGAATAATGTCCCTAAAAACAATTCATTTAAGGAAAAACCTAGGTCAAACAATTCTAGACAAATTCTACCTAGAGAGACCATTAGAAAAGTACAAGAGCACCTAGGTTTCAATCCTAAATGAACTAGGCATATGCCTAGAAATAACAAAAATGATCAAAGAAATAATGGGCCCACAAAATTAAAGAAATTAGAATTAGAGAACCAAGCCTTGAGGTCAAGGCTTGAGAAATTAGAAAAGACCCTAAATAAGATACAAAATCAATTTCAAGGGTCTAATGGTCAAAGTCAAGGGTCAAGATCTCAAAGTCAACATCTAGGACCTAAAAGACAAGTCAACCAAGGGCAAGAAAGGTTTGGGTCACAAACCTAAGCCTAAGGTGGCTTATCATAGTGTTCCATTTGATTATGGAATACAAGCTAGGTCTAGAAAGACCAAGGTTACTAAGGAAGTTATCCCTAAGAATAACCAAGGTATGTGCCTAGTGGCTAGGGTTTCAAGAAAACCTAGGGAAGCCACTAAGAAGGTTACAAGGGGAGTTACCCCTAGAGTCAACCTAGGTAAGACCAAAATGACCAAGGCTAACAAGCTTAGGAGGGTCATTAGGAAGGTATCTAGGGAGGTCATCCCTAAGGAATACCTAATTAACGCAATGTGCTCAAATAGATTTTGGATTCCTAGGAGCGTGATTGACTCACGCTAGATGGGGTTAGGGTGTGCTAACCTTGATTGGATGGGTAGTTAACTCAACCATGGTAGAGGTGACACTTTAGGATATTTTCAAGGTTATGGATACCTTGGAAATAGATTTGAATTATGATCTTAAAAGATTTTAGGATGTGCCAATACTATTTGAGAAGTTTGATAAATTGATCAAATTGACACAATTTAGGTTTAGAGGTTTGTGTGCTATTTTGGGGTTTTGGCACACATGGGAGATTAATAGTAATATGGCAAAATAAACCTAATTATATCAAATGACAACTAATATTGAAAATTTAGGTATTATATACCTTTATATTTTATTTATCATGCTTTGATTTGTCATATGTCATGTCATGACATCATGCTTATTTTTAATCATTTAAAATGTCATGATCATGCTTAGGGTTAGGTTAAATGTCATGTATGCTTAAATTGTATCATATGCCATGACATCATGATCATTGGCCATGCTTTACTTATGCTATTATTTATGCCATGATCATTTCATGCATTTAAATTGATTAAAATTGATTTAAGGACAATGACATGACTTGGAGTCCCATTTATATGAGAATCAAGTAGGGTTGCCTTAGAAAATGCATGAAACCCTAGATTAGGGAGAAAAAAACTCACATCTCATATTACATTGACTTGTGTGTGTATTTATATACCCTAGATACATGTGAGATGCTAGGATATGAGTTAAGTTAAAGATGCATAGTTTTTGCATCTAGATGAACCAAAACTCATCTTATATGATTTGTGGATTATTGGGAAATCTTGTGTACAAGTCATGTACATTGAGCCCAAGGAATATGATCCAAAATAAGGTTTTTAAAACGTTTTAAAATCATTTTGAAAAACCTTGGTGAAGTCTATCTTTTGATAGCAATCATCATTGATGAAGTTGATACAAAGTGAGCTAAAACTTTGAAGTTTTTCTTCACTTTTGGATTTTGTATCAATTTCGATATTTTATGGGTAAAATATTTTTCTAATATTTTTCACCTATTGTATTGCCTATAAGTAATATGCGTATGAATTTTCATGATTTTTCGATATACATATAATTACTTATAATTTTTTGAATTTCATTTCTAATAATTGAAAATTGGATTTTTTTTTATCGATCACCGTTTAGTGGAAGTCGATCGATGTGATCGCAATGATCGTAATCGAGAGTCGATCGCTAATACTGATTTAGGGAAAACAAGGTTTGTTTAGCCCGTGTTCAGCTGCGGTTAAGGTCTCTAACCACTTCTAACCATAGGATATACTTTGGGAAGCATTATAAAGGGTGAAAATTCATTGGATATGGATTAGGAGAGGTGTTAGGAGAATGTATCAAATTAAAGGTGTGGAAAGTTCAAGTTTGAACTTTGAACCTTATTTTTGATGGCTTAGAGTTCCTATTGGCTTAGGGACTTCCCAAGGGCATTGTTGGTGCAATGGTCAAGGGGGAGCAAACCTTTAGGAGGAGGTATCCATCATGGGATGATGGATGGTAATTTTCCTCATGAGAGGGAAAATGGGATTTGCAATACTCAAATTGGAAATTGGGAGAATGTATAGGATTACCTCTCTTGAGTGATATGTGACTTGTCACTAGGAAGATGGTAGGCATCCTAGATATTATTGGACCAAGGGGGAGATTGTAAGATCTCATTGGGACATGAGATATTGACCTCCTTGGATGAGCCTTTTTGATGTATATCAAAAAGGGGGATAGTAAAATTACCAATTTGGAAAATTAGTAAGGGAGTTTGAGTTAGTGTTCTAACTCAATAGTTTGTTTGGTTTTTGTCAAACATCAAAAAGGGGGAGATTGTTGGTGCAATCGGCCCAGGTCACGATTGACCAGGACTCGAGCTTGACTCGAGAGATGTTTTGATGTTCGATAAAAACATATGACAATGTGATTGTCATGGGAAAGTCCAAGTCTTGGGTACTTGGCAATGGGAAGTCCAAGTGGGACACTTGACATTTGGGAAAGTCCAAGTCTTGAGTACTTGGCATGTAAAGTCCAACATGGGTTGGCAAGGAAAGTCCAAGCATGGGCCTTGGCAATGGAAAGTCCAACATGGGTTGGCAAGGGAAAGTCCAAGCTTGAGTCTTGGCATTTGAGAAGTCCAAGGGGTTGATATTGGCGGCGTAAAGTCCAAGTGGGAATCTTGGCAGCATAAGTCCAATGGTTGGCACCGTAAAGTCCAAGCGGAGTCTTGGCGGCGTAAGTCCAATGTGCCTTGGCGGTGTAGACACTGTTAGCATGACATAGTCGATGGAAGCACTTGAAGGCTAGCGCAATGGATGAATAAGTCATGGATGACTTGGAGGGATCCGAGAGACGTGAGGCTAATGGAGGTGGCTAGAAGGCTTAGGTCTAGGCTAAGGGTGGTCTAGCAAGTATAGGGGAACCATACTTGGGCTAAAACCTCATGTTTGATGTGTGTCAGTCGACTGGTCCCATATGACAGTCGACTGGTGAGAGTCAACTAGGGTTTGACTGTGGGAAATGCCCTAGCAGTCGACTGTCATAGGTGAGCAGTCGACTGATTGGTCTAGTAGTCGACTGATCTTGTGATCAGTCGACTGGTGCTCGGGTTTTGGAGCACAGAATGGAGTCTCACTCGACTGCTGCAGTCAGCAGTCGAGTGATGGCTTGATCAATCAACTGATGGTCATAATCAGTCGACTGATGGTGGATCCGTTGGACTTTTCCAGCGTGAATCTAGCCGTTATTTCACGACAACAGTGGCATCAGTCGACTGATGGCTCCGATCAGTCAACTAATCGACTTTTTCTTGCACAGGTAGAAGCTTTAAAAGGAGCTCGTGGAGGAGGAAAAAGGCATGGTTTCTTGAGTACTTTTGGGGCGATTTGCTGTTGCAAATCAGGGTCTCCAAGTTGATTTCAAGCAACCAAGCGATCAAGCATTCAAAGAGCAATTGTAAAGTAGTTTTCTCTACTTGCATTGTATTTCCTTATTGTAATTGCTTGTATCCATTTCTTATTGTTGTAAGAATAGTTTGTAAGAGGTTTCTCCGCCTCCGACTTGTGTCGAGAAGGAGTATTTGCGATTAGTGGTTGCGTGTGCATCACTAGAGCTCTTTAGAGCTCGATCCGCGGAGTAGGAACCTTGAGGTTCCGAACCACGTTATATGATCGTATTGTGATTGCGTTTCTTGTTACTTTTATTTTTTATTACTATTCCGCTGTACTAACAAGATTGTAGACGATCAAATGCGAAAGAATTCCATCACGTATAGCACGATGCTATTCACCCCCTCTAGCGTTCAAACGATCCCCTACAAGGAGCACCTTGCAAACTTAAAGGCCAAGCATAATCTATATAATGTGCTCCCTCAACAAGAGAAACCGAATTGGAGAGTGTGTAAGCGCCAAGGAAATGTGGGAAAAACTTGTGGAACTTCATGAATGCACTTCCGAGGCAAAGCTTGCAAGATGAGACCTCCTCTGATCGCAATTAAGCAATATCAAACTAGATAAAGGGGAGAAGGTATTATCTCTTCATTCACGTTTTAAAGAAATTATTAATGGTCTAACAAGTGTAGGGGAGAAGCTCTCCAATAGAGATATGATCATGAAGGTCATAGATGCATTTCCTCGATCATCTAAGTGGAGCTCCATAGTTGACTCGTTTTATATCTCCAAGAATCTAAAGGTAAGTACTCTAGAAGAATTCTTTTCAACTATGGAGTTACATGAAACTAGGCTTGAAGGAATAGTAGAAGAGCCAATCAAGCCATCAAGAGGATTAACACTCATGGCCGATAAGAAAAAGAAGAAGAAGGATACGCGACCCTCCTCATCCGATGAAGATTCATCTTCCTCATCAATGAATAGCAATGAGGAAGCATATATGGTAAGGAAGGTAAGGCGTGCATTGAAAAATTTTAAGTTTAACAAATCTCATGATAGGAGAAGGCCTAGAAGAAAATTTATTTGCTACAATTGCCAAGGAGAGGGACACATGAGAGATGATTATCCCCTCTTGAACAAAAGCAAGGAAGAAAGAAGAAAGAAAGAAGACAAGAAGAAGGGGAGCAAGAAGAAGGAAGAAGAAAGAAAATCAAAAGAAAAAGGGAAGGCTAAAGCCCACAACCTTAAAGCTACGTGGAATGATTCATCATCATCAGAAGAGGAAATTGTCACCCACCTAGCACTAATGGGAGTTGATGACATAGCATCAACCTCCTCTGAAAAAGAAGAAACAAGCTCAAGTGAGGAGGAGAGCTCGAGTAAAGGGGGAGCGTCCTCATCTTCATCATCATCATTGGAAGGAGATTGGGTAAGTAATTAAGGTAAATAAACTACCCTCAAATGATGTTGTTTCAATGATTACTAGCCTAACTAGGTATTTATTTAGGGCTAAAAGGAAGAACAAAATCATGCTTAATGAAATTAATGAACTAGAAGAAAAATTGAAAATTGTATGTTCCCATGATAATGATAATTCTTCTAGTGTAAATGATGCATGCTTAGTTGAGGAAAATAAGTTTTTAAGGGAAAAGGTAGAATTTCTTACAAAGGCCTTAGAAAAATTTACTATTGGCTCAAATACCTTGAACATGATAATTGGGAGTCAAAGGACATGTTTCAACAAGAAAGACCTAGAATATAAGGGAACCAAGAATGAGAAGGCTTACCATTGTCTAATTGCTAGGGGACAATCCAAAACAACAATGGTAGCTAGGAAATGGATCCCAAAGGAGTACTTGGTGAACCCTATTGGAAAGAGTTTATATTGGGTTCCCAAGTCCATCCTTAGATGTTAGAAAAACCTAGGATAGTCAACCATAAGTGGAATTATTTTATATCATGCTATTTGGTTGACTTATAAAGATATGGGTAATAGTTTTTGAGTTATTATGAGCATGGTGGATGTTTTGGCTATAATGATTAAATCATGATTTGTACTTGATTTTATACTTGATGAATGATCATGATTTATGAATTAATTGTTATACTTGTATTATGATCATAATGTGTGACTCATGATAATGCTTGTGTTATGATCATAATGAGTATTTTTATGATATATACTTAACCTTGGTAGAAATTGCATAAAATTGATGATTAAGTATAATACCTTAGGTACATCTCACAACTCACCATAAGGCTAACTTGATTGAAAACATAGCAAAGGGTGAGATGTTAGGTTGATACAAATGACTCACTTATGATTATAACATTTTGATGGGTCATTAGGTGTATCATAATAGAGCAATCATACACCAACTATGGGGAAAACTTATGTTTAATTTATAGACATTTTGCCCAAAGATCATGGTTGGATATTTTAAATGATTCAAAACCATTTTAAGTTTTATAAACTGTGAGTTCATATTTTAAGTCATTTCAAGGCAAAACTAGGCTTTCAAATTGATAAAAACTTTAGTGATTTTCAACATCTTTGAGTTTTTGCCAAACTTTCGAAAATTGAATGAATTTTCATGTCAAACTATTTTTCACTAATAAAGGGACTCATAAGAAATATGTTCCCAAAATTTCACGATTTTTCAAATTTTTTAGAATTTTTAATGTATTTTTGAAATTCAGTTCGGAAATCAAAAAATCAGGTTTTGCGAGTGCCAATCGATTGATCATCGGAGATAGTCGACTGCCGAACTGTGCACGAGCACAGTAACCTATTTTGACAGGTTTTTAATCTGATTTTGGTGTTTTTCATCCTTTAGACTTTAGTGCCATATTTTATAACATATGTTAATATTTTTGATGATGTCAAAGGGGGAGAAATATGTGGGTTTAAGTTAATCATACTAGGGGGAGAGAAATAGCATGTGTTAAGGAGGAGTTGCATGTATTTAGGGGGAGTGTTTAATACTCATGTTATTTTACATGCTTTCCTGCCTTATGTATTTTGTTATTGGTTTACCTAACTTAAACATGGTTTCTACACATCAAAAAGGGGGAGATTGTTAGGGCAATCAACCCAAGTATGGTTTAAGGTTTTGATGTGTGTGGCAAAAGTTTAAGTTAGGATGTTTATGTGATTTGATGTGTGTTGAAGTCGTGCATGACTTAGTAATTCACACATGTGTTGACTTGACGAAAGCATTGGTGGGTTCACCATCTCATGGCTCGGTTCCTTGGGTCGGTGAAGGATGACATTGCGGAACCCGTGCACTTGGTGCATCCGAGGGACCACCGGACGAGGAGCATTAGAGTGAAGAAAAAGAAAGCATACTTCAGGGTGAGACGCGAAGGATGACATTGCAAAGCCGTGCACTTGGTGCATCCGAGGGATGTGGTCGGACGAAGAGAGCTTCAGCGAGGGACTTCAAGGGAGATGAGAGAATGATTGATTTGTAAGCGGTAGCTCATAGGTGAACTTGGCCTAATGACTAAGTGTCGAATGCTCAACAGAGTGGGTTGAGGCTTTACCCGACAAGTCAAATGCTCAAAATAGGGTTTGAAGTTTTACTCGACTTATGGTTAAGTTAGACGCTTAAACATTAGTTTGAAGTTTCTACCCGACGAAGTGGAAGTGTCGGATGCTCAACCAAGTGGGTTGAGGTTTTACCTGACCGTCGGATGCTCAAACAAATGTTTGTTTAAGTTTTTACCTGACACTAGTCGACTGATATAGATATCAGTTGACTGCTCTGGGTTGATGACACTCGACTGGTGCTTGATCGGTGTTCGACTCAAGATCTTCTGGCCCAACAGTCGACTGCTAGGGTTTGGCAGTCGACTACTCGACCATCAGTCGACTGCCAAGGGATGACAGTTGACTATTCGAGGTGAATTCGGGCACAGAAGGTTTTGGAGTCGACTGATCACTTCGGTCACTTGACTGATGGCTCGATCAGTTGGCTGATGGGGATGGTCAGCCGACTGATGTGGGAGCCGTTGGCTGGACGCCAAAGTGGATGAAGCTGTTGCAAGGCAACGGCTACAACATCAGTCGACTGATGACTATTTCAGTCGACTGATGACTGTTTCAGTCAACTGCTCGCTTCCCAATGAAAAGAATGTGTTGGAGGATCGGTGGCCAGCTAGAGCGGGGTGAATAGTACAAATGTTCGTCGATGGTAATCGTTTGCTTAATCGTCTACAATCAATGGTTAGCACAACAGAAATATAATGCTAAAGTAAAACAATTAAGACAATGCAAAGAAACAAAGAATGCAAACGTTAACAAGGCATGTAACGTGGTTCACGACCCTTGCTGCTAGTCCACGATCCGATTCTTTCCAGGTGAATCACACCTAAACCAATTCCACTAGTCTCTCCTTTGCACTAAGCTAGGTGGAGTTAAACCTTTCTTACAAGAATCACTCCTCTTACAATATGATTGAAATAAACTCAAGGAAGAGGAGTAAAAACGTATTGGGCACTTGGGAGAACTTTAGGAGTTAAGCATTATCCATCCCAAGTGACCCAAGGCCCCTTCTTATAGGAAAGAGGTCATTCGCGGTAAACCATCGATCAAGCTAACTGCGTAGCCATTGCCTTGCAACGATTTCATCCACATTGGATTCCAACCAACGACTTCCACATCAGTCGACTGATCTTCCCATCAGTCGATTGATGGAGCCATCAGTCGAGTGACCAAAGCGATCACTCAACTGATTAACCTTCTGTGCCCGAACTTGCCTCGATCAGTCGACTGTCATCCCTTGGCAGTCGATTGATGGTCTAGCAATCGACTGCCAAACCCTAGCAGTCGACTGTTGGGCTAGAAACGGTCCAGTCGAACACCGATCGAGTTTTATCGACCCACAGCAGTCGACTGCTACCTATAGTAGTCGATTGGTGTGGGTAAAACCTCAAACCAACCTTTGGTTGAGCATCCGACACTTAACTTAGCCATTCGGCCAAGTTCACCTATGAGCTATCCCATCCTGGGTTACAATCGCTCACTATCATCTCCCTTAGAGTCCTTCGCCTTGAAGCTCTCTTCGTCCGACCACGTCCCTCAGATGCACTAAGTGCATAGCTTCGCAATGTCATCCTTCGCGTCTCGCCCTGAAGTCTGCTTCCTTGGCTTCACTCCAATGCTCCTCGTCCGATGGTCCCTTGGATGCACCAAGCGCATGACTTCGTAATGTCGTCCTTCACCGACTCAAGGACCGAGTCATGAGATGGTGATCTTGCCAATGCTTTGTCAAGCTAACTATGTGTGAATTACTAAGTCCTGCATGACTTCAACACACATATCAAATCCACAAGCAACCTAACTTAAACCTTTGCCACACACATCAAAACACATCATTCATGGGTTGATTGCCCTAACAATCTCCCCCTTTTTTATGTGTGACAACCATGTTTAAGTTAGGTGAAACATTAATCAAAATACATAAGGAAGGAAAGCATGTAAAACATGGATATCAAACATGAATATCAACTCCCCCTTAATACATGTAACTCCCCCTTAATACATGCTAATTCCCTCTAGCATGATTTACTTAAACTTAACCATTTCTCCCCCTTTGACACCATCAAAAACATCTACCATATATTATATAAGCATGACATCAAGTTTAAGGGAATAAAATCACCAAAACAACATTAAAACCTGATAAAATAGGTTACTGTGCTTCTGCACAGTACATTAGTCGACTAAATCAGAGCATCAGTCGGCTGCCACCTATATTTCAGAATTTCTGATTTCCGAAGGTAAACTTCAGAAATGCATTAAAAAATCCAGAAAATTTGAAAAAAAACGTGAAATTTGGGAAATATATTTCTTGTAAGTCCTTTTATCAGTGAAAAATAGTTTTTCATGAAAATTCATTCTATTTTCGAAAACTAGGCAAAAACTCAAAAGTTGCAAAAAGTCTCAAATTTGTATAAACTTGAAAGCTAGTTTTGCCTTAGAATCTTTTCAAAGCATGAACTTGCAGATTATCAAACATAAAATGGTTTAAAAATATTTGAAATATCCAACCATGATCTTTGGACAATATGTCTATGAATTAAACATATGCTCTCCCCGTGATTGGTCTATTATTGCTATTATAATACCTATAATGACTCATCAAAATGTTATACTCATAAGTGAGTCATTTGTATCATCCTAACATCACACCCATGCTATGTTTTCAATCAAGTTAGCCTATAGTGAGTGTGAGATGAACCTAAAGGTATTTATACTTAACCAAAATTTCATGCAATTTTACCCAAGGTTAAGTATCATGTATAAAACCCCCATTACCATCATAACACAATATTATCATTTAATTTGCATATTATGATCATACACCAAATATTATCATCCAAATTATAAATCATGATTATTTATCAAGTATAAAATCAACCATAAATCATGATTTAAACATTTAATTCATGGGTTACACATTATCATCACCCAACACTAAATCAAAAATCATCACCTATATCCTTATAAGTCAACCATTTTACATGATATAAATTAAGTCCAATTATGGTTGACTATCCTAGGTCTCTCTAACCCTTAAGGAAGGACTTGGGAACCCAATATAGATTTTTTCCAATAGGGTTCACCAAATACTCCTTAGGGATCCATTTCCTAGCTACCATTGTGGTTTTAGCTTGACCCCTAGCAATCAAACAATGGTAGACCTTCTCATTTTTGGACCCCTTATATCCTAGACCCTTTTTGTTGAAACTTGCTCTTTGGCTCCCAATTATCATGTTCAAAGTGTAGGAGCCTATTGTGAATTTCTCTAGGGCCTTAGTTAGGAAATCTACCTTTTCCCTTAAGATCCTATTTTCTTCTACACATGCATCATTAATACTAGAAGAAATACAATCATCATGTGAGCATGTATTTTCAAGTTTGTCTTCTAGGGCCTTAATTTCATTTTGCATGCACTTATTAATAGGTTCTTAGTTAAACTAGTAATCATTGAAATGAGATTTTTAGGGAGAAGATTTATTACCTCACTTACCCAATCCTCTTTTTCTGATTCCGATGAGGTAGACGCTCCCCCTTCACTTGAGCTCTCCTCCTCACTTATGCTTCTTTCTTCTTGCTTGGAGGAGGTGGAGTCCAAGTCTTCTATTTCCATGACTGCAAGGCTTGTGAAGGCTTGATCTTCCTCCGATGAGGATGGATCACCCCATATCGCCTTGTGTGCCTTGGCCTTCCCTTTTTCTTTTATTTTTCTTTCTTCTTCCTTTTTCTTGCTCCCCTTCTTCTTGTCTTCTTTCTTCTTTCCTCCTTGCTTTTGTTTAAGAGGGGACAACCATCCCTTATGTGCCCCTCTCCTTGGCAATTGTAGCAAATAATTTTTTTCCTTGGCCTTCTTCCCCTATCATGAGATTTATTAATTCTAAAACTTTTAAGTACACATCTTACCTTCCTTACCATGTAGGCTTCTTCATTACTATCCATGGAGGAGGAAGATTCTTCATCGGAGGAAGAGGGTGGAGTCTCCTTCTTCTTCTTTCCTTTTTCCGCTACTAGTGCCAATCCCCTTGTTTGACTCTTTGGTTCTTCTACTATACCTTCAAGTCTAGTTTCGTGAAGCTCCATAGTAGAGATAAATTCATCTAGAGTACTTACCTCTAGATTCTTTGAAATGTAGGAGTCCACCATAGAGCTCCATTTTGATGACCGGGGGAATGCATCTATCGCCTTCATTACCATATCCCGGTTCGAAAACTTTTCTCCTACACTTGTCAAACCGTTAATTATATCTTTAAAATGAGAGTGAAGAGATGTTACCTTCTCCCCTTTATCGAGTTTGATGTTGTTCAATTGAGAGCGGAGAAGGTCTCTTCTTGCTAGCTTGGCCTCGGATGTGCCTTCATGAAGCTCCACTAGCTTCTCCCACATCTCTTTGGCACTAAGGCACTCTCCAATTCTATTGATTTCTTATTGAGGGAGCACATTGTAGAGATGATGCTTGACTTTTGAATTTGCAAGGTGCTCCTCTCTTTGCTTCTTGGTCCACCTTGATTTTTCTATTGACTACCTCTCTTCATCCCTAGGCAAATCGAAATCGGTTTCCATTGTAATCATAATATCAAAATCCGTTTCGAAAAATACCTCCATTCTCTTCTTCCACCAAGAGAAGTCACCCTCGAACTTAGATGGATGAATGTTGGAATCGGTCATTGTCGTGCTTGTGTTGGCGATTAGTCTGTGACAAGCTCCTCGCTCTGATACCACTTGTTGGAGGATCGGTGGCCGCCTAGAGGGGGGTGAATAGCCCAGATGGTCGCCGATGGTAATCGTTTGCTTAATCGTCTACAATCAACGGTTAGTGCAACAGAAATATAATGCTAAAGTAAAACAAGTAAGACAATGCAAAGAAACAAAGAATGTAAATGCTAACAAGGCATGTAACATGGTTCATGTCCCTTGTCGCTAGTCCACGACACAATTCCTTCTAGGTGAATCACGCCTAAACCAATTCCACTAGTCTCTCCTTTGCACTAAGCTAGGTGGAGGTAAACCTTTCTTACAAGAATCACTCCTCTTACAATATGATTGAAATAAACTCAAGGAAAGAGGAGTAAAAACATATTAGGCACTTGGGAGAACTTTAGGAGTTAAGCATTAGCCATCCCAAGTGACCCAAGGCCCCTTCTTATAGGGAAGAGGACATTCTTCCCGTTGGGCACCGAGCAGTTGACTGATGCAACCATCAGTCGACTGTTACTGTAGTCGTTGCCTTGCAATGACTTCATCCACGTTGTATTCGAACCAACGGCTCCCACATCAGTCGATTGATCTTCCCATCAGTCGACTGATGGAGCCATTAGTCGAGTGACCGAAGCGATCACTCGACTGATCAACCTTCTGTGCCCAAACTTGCCTCGATCAATCGACTGTCGTCCCTTGGTAGTCGATTGATGGTCTAGTAGTTGGCTGCTAAACCCTAGCAGTCGAATGTTGGGCCAGAAATGGTTCATTCGAACACCGATTTAGTTCCATCGACCCAGAGCAATCGACTGCAACCTATAGCAGTCGACTGGTGCTGGGTAAAACCTCAAACCAATCTTTGGTTGAGAATCTGACACTTGACTTAGCCATTCGGCCAAGTTCACCTATGAGCTACCTCATCCCAGGTTATAATCGCTCACTCTCATCTCCCTTGGAGTCCTTCGCGTCTCGCCCTGAAGTCTGCTTCCTTGGCTTTACTCCAATGCTCCTCGTCCGGTAGTCCCTCGGAGCACCAAGCACACGGCTTCGCAATGCCGTCCTTCACCGACTCAAGGACCGAGTCATGAGATGGTGATCTTGCCAATGCTTTGTCAAGCTAACAATGTGTGAATTACTAAGTCCTGTACGACTTCAACACACATATCAAATCCACAAGCAACCTAATTAAACCTTTGCCACACACATCAAAATACATCATTCATGGGTTGATTGCTCTAACAGAATGACCTCTTCCCTATAAGAAGAGGCCTTGGGTGCTCTTGGGAGGCTAATGCTTAACTCCTAAACTTCTCCCAAGAGCCCCAAACGTTTTCTACTCCTCTTACTTATTTTTATTTCAATCTTATTGTAAGAGGGAGTGATCTTGTAAGAAAGGTTTACCTCCACCTTGAAGGAGAGACTAGTGGATTGTTGAGGGAGTGATTCGCCGAACGAATCGTCCGTGGATTAGAGACAAGGGCCATAAACCACGTTACATTGGCGTGTTTATGTTTGCATCTTCTTTACTTATTTTGTTTAGCTTAATTATCTTTATCATTGCATTTTCGTTGCGCTAACGATATTGTAGACGATTAAGCACACGACGAACGAACGAGATTTTCATCAAGCACAAGAATTGAGCTATTCACCCCCCTCAAGTCGGCCACCGATCCTCCAACACTAGGGATATGGATCAGTCGACTGGCTGAGTGTTTGACACTCAAAATTCTAATTCACTTAGAGCAGTCGACTGGGATTATGACCAGTTGATTGGTCAAGTAGTCGACTGAGGCTCGACTATTTTTCTGTGGCTCTAGCAATCGACTACTAGGGTTGAGCAGTCGACTACTAGGGTAGAGAAGTCGACTGGAATTAAGTGGTTAGTGCACAGATTGTTGGACAACCGACTAGTGGCTATGAGAAATAAACTGCTTGGTCAGGGCAGTCAACTGATGGACAATTTTCTGATGTGGATTATGTTAGTGCAATCAACCCGTGATATGGTTTTGATGTGTGTGGCAAAGGGTTTAAGTTAGGTTGTTATTGTGATTTGATATGTGCATTAGAGTCTTGCAGGATTTAGTAATTTGCAAATGAAGCCTTGGTGAGTTTCACCTCTCATGACTCGGTCATTGAGTCGGTGAAGGATGGCTTTGCGAAAGCCGTGTGCTTGGAGCATCCGAGGGACCGTCAGACGAGGAGCTTGGAGTGAAGCCGGAGGAAGTAGACTTCAGGGCGAAGGATGGCGCTGTAGAGCTGTGCGCTTGGCGCATCCGAGGGACGTGGTCGGACGAAGACAACTTCAAAGGCAAGGGACTTCAAGGGATGAGAGTGAGCGAATGTAACCCGGGAAGGGGTAGTGCTCTTAGGTGAAACTTGGCCATTTGGCTAAGTGTCGGATGAGGTTTCCCGACACTAGTCGACTACTCTGAGTCGAACGAAGTTCGACTGGTATCCGACTGATGGGTTTATGCCCAACAATCGGCTGCCATGGAATGACAGTCGACTGCCAGAGGAAGTCGCATGCACAGAACCTCTTGGAGCCGATTGGGCAGTCGACTACAGAGGCAGTAGTCGACTGATGGTTACATCAGTTGATTGCCAAGGGATCCATTGGACTACAACGGTCGGGATCCGATGTGTTGGGAGGCCATTGTAGTGGCGGCAGTCGACTGCCAAGGGCAGCAGTTGACTGGTGGCGGCCAACGGGAAGAAATCAACCCTCTCTATAAAAAGAGAGGGGGTTGGGCTTTGGGAGGCTAATGCTTGAACTCCTAACAGCTCCCAAAGTGCCCTAAAGGTTTTTCCACTCTTCTACTAGTGCTAATCTTCATTCTATTGTAGAAGAGTGATCCTTGTGTAAAAGAGGTTACCTTCACCTATCTTTGTGCAAAGGAGAGATCTAGTGAAAAGATTGAGGAGTGATTCACCTTGGATGAATCGGACCGTGGATTAGCGACGTAGCCGTGAACCACATTACATCCCTTATTAGCGTTTGTATTCTTGTTTATTACTTTGTCTTTATTGTTTATGCTTCCGCTTGTGCTAACGATTTTGTAGACGAGCAAACGAACGAACGAATTCCATCATCGAACGGAAGAGGGCTATTCACCCCCCTCTAGCCGGCCAACATCTACACTTCATCGACCCTACAAGTGATATCAAAGCCAGGTTGTTTGTCGAGGACTAACCGCTGCAACAAACACTTCATCAAGAGATGACCGACTCCAATATTCATCCGCCAAAGTTCGAGGGAGAATTCGCTTGGTGGAAGAAGCGAATGGAGGTATTTTTTGAAACCAATTTCGAAATTCTTTTAATCAAGGAAAACGGTTTCGAAATGCCTAGGGATGAAAAAGGGGAGCCATTGGAAAAATCAAGGTGGAGCAAGAGGCAAAGGGAAGAGTACTTGGCAAACTCAAAAGCCAAACATCACCTCTACAATGTACTCCCCCAACAAGAAGTCAACCGGATAGGAGAGCATGCTAGCGCCAAGGAGATGTGGGAGAAGCTCATAGTAATTCATGAAGGCACATCCGAGGCCAAGCTAGCAAGGAGAGATGTCCTTCGCTCCCAACTATCCAATATCAAACTCGAAAAGGGAGAGAAGGTAAAATTCCTACACTCTAGATTTAAAAAAATTCTAACCGGTTTGACAAGTGTAGGTGAAAAACTCTCCAACCGAGATATGGTAATGAAGGCTATAGATGCCTTTCCCCGGTCCTCAAGATGGAGCTCTATGGTGGACTCCTTCTACATCTCCAAGAATTTGGAAGTGAGCACCTTGGAGAAGTTCTTCTCAACTATGGAGCTCCACGAAACAAGGCTCGAAGGAATAGTAGAAGAGCCAAAGTTTCAACCTTCAAGAGGAGTAGCCTTGATGGCTAACAAAGGGAAGAAAAGATGGAGATTTCCTCCTCCTCCGACGAAGCATCCTCATCCTCCTCCATGGATAGCACGGAAGAAGCTTATATGGTAAGGAGGGTAAGGCGTGCATTGAAAGGTTTTAAATTCAATAACTCTAATGATAGGAGAAGAAGACCAAGGGGGAAGGTGATTTGTTATAATTGCCAAGGAGAGGGACACATAAGGGACAATTGTCCCCTCTTGAACAAGAGCAAAGAGGAGAAGAGAAAGAAGGAAGAAAAGAAGAAGAAGGGGAGCAAGAAGAAAAAGGAAGAAGAAAAGAAGGCCAAGGAAAAGGCAAAGGCAAAGGCATTAAAAGCAAGGACTTGGGATGATCCTTCTTCCTCATCATCATCATCATCCGAGGAAGAAAATGCCTTTGTCATAAATTTGGCACTAATGGCATTTGATGACTTAGACCCCTCCTCCACTGAAAATGAAGAATCAAGCACAAGTGAGGAGAGCTCTAGTGTAGGGGGAGCTTCTTCACCATCATCGGAATTAGAGGAAGAGGACATGGAGACTATGGTAACGAACCTCTCACCATGTAAAATAGTTTCCATGATTTCTAGTCTTACTAAGGATCTATTTAGGGCCAAAAAGAAAAATAAGAGCATGCTAGATCAAATTAAGGATTTAGAAAATAAGCTAGAAAAATCATGCTTAAATATTAATGAAAATATTTCTTCTAGTCATGGTGATGCATTCTCACATGAATATATGTCATTTAATGTTAGTGATGCATGTATGGATGAAAATAGGGCTTTGAGGGAAAAGGTAGATCATTTGACCAAAGCCCTAGAAAAGTTTACAATTGGCTCAAATACATTGAACATGATAATTGGGAGCCAAAGAGCTAGTTTCAACAAGAAAGTCCTAGGATATAAGGAAAAGAAAAATGAAAAGGCCTATAAATGTCTAATTGCTAGGGGTCAAGATAAAAAGAAAACAATAGCTAGAAAATGGATCCCTAAGGAATTTTTAGTGAACCCAATAGGAAAGAACTTGTTTTGGGTTCCTAAATCCATCCTTAAGGGTTAGGAAAACCCTAGGATAGTCAACCATATGGAATTTATCTATATAATATGTTGGTTGACTTAGGATGACGAGACAATATTTTTGAAATAGTGTTAGGTGATGATAATGCACCTATAAATAGATAAATCATGCTTTAGGTGGTATTTGCCTTATTATCATGATGTAATACCTAATGCATGATTACAATTTGATGAATACATTTGTTTCATAATCATAATATGAAATTCACACATATATGTCTTTATGATCATGTTGGATGTTAGGATGATACTTAACCATGGGTAGAAATGTATGAAATTAATGGTTAAGTATATACAAATACCTTTAGGATGCATCTCACACTCACAATAGGCTACCTTGATTGAAAACTTAGCATGAGTAAGATGTTAGGATGATACAAATGTCCACTAATGCCTATGGCATTTAGATGGTCATTTAAAGTATCAAAATAGCGATAATAGACCAATCATGGAGAAGGCTTATGTTTAATTCATAGACATATTGTCCAAAGATCATGGTTGGATACTTCATATGTTTTCAAAATAATTTCTTATTTTAAAATTTGCATTTTGAAACAATCCAAAGCAAAACTAGGTGTTAAAATGGATACAAATTTGATCAAAACACTAGTTTTCTTTAAAGCTTTTGTATTTTTGGCAAATCATTGAAAATATAATGATTTTTCATGAAAAACTATTTTTCATTGATAAAGAACCCTAAAAGAAATGTGTTCCCCAAATTTCACTATTTTTCGAATTTTCTAGAATTTTTAGTGCATTTCTGAAATTCATCCAGAAAATCAGAAATTTTGATTTCCTTGTGTTAGTCGACTGTCATACTGATAGTAGTCGACTGATGTACTGTGCATGAGTACAGTAAATTGATTTTATCAGGATTTTAAGTGTTTTTGATTTTTACTTCTCTCTAGACTTGATGTCATGCCATATAAACCCTGTTTAATCTTTTTGATGGTGTCAAAGGGGGAGAAAGATATATGTTTAAGTAAGGAGGAATGTATTTAGGGGGAGTTTCATGTATTAAGGGGGAGAGTTGCTAATCATGTTATTTACATGCTCTCTTTCCTTTATATTTTATCAAATGTTTTTACCTAACTTAAACGGATTACCACACATCAAAAAGGGAGAGATTGTTAGTGCAATCAACCCGTGATATGGTTTTAATGTGTGTGGCAAAGGGTTTAAGTTAGGTTGTTATTGTGATTTGATATGTGCGTTGGAGTCTTGCAAGACTTAGTAATTCGCACATGAAGCCTTGGCGAGTTTCACCTCTCATGACTCGGTCCTTGAGTCAGTGAAGGATGGCCTTGCGGAAGTCGTGCGCTTGGAGCATCCGAGGGACCACCGGATGAGGAGCTTGGAGTGAAGCCAGAGGAAGTAGACTTAAGGGCGAGACGCGAAGGATGGCGCTGTAGAGTCGTGCGCTTGGCGCATCCGAGGGACGTAGCCGGACGAAGACAACTTCAAAGGCGAGGGACTTCAAGGGATGAGAGTGAGCGAATGTAACCCGGGAAGGGATAGTGCTCTTAGGTGAAACTTGGCCATTTGGCTAAGTGTCGTGGAATGGCGATCGCTGAATCGAACGGAGTTCGACCGTATCCGGCGATGGGTTTATGCCCAGCGATGCGACTACCATGGAATGGCGGTCGATCGCCGGAGGAAGTCGCGGCACAGAACCTCGTAGCCGATCGGGCACCAACTACGGAGGCGATGATGATGGTTACATCAGTCGACTGCCAAGGGATCCATTGGACTACAACGGTCAGGATCCGACATGTTCGGAGGCCGTTGTAGTGCCGGTAGTCGACTGCCAAGGGCAGCAGTCGACTAGTGGCGACCAACGGGAAGAAATCAACCCTCTCTATAAAAAGAGAGGGTGTTAGGCTTTGAGAGGCTAATGCTTGAACTCCTAACAGCTCCCAAAGTGCCCTAAAGGTTTTTCCACTCTTCTACTAGTGCTAATCTTCATTCTATTGTAGAAGAGTGATCCTTGTATAAAAGAGGTTACCTCCACCTAGCTTTGTGCAAAGGAAAGATCTAGTGGAAAGATTGAGGAGTGATTCACCTTGGACGAATCGGACCGTGGATTAGCGGCGTAGCCATGAACCACGTTACATCCCTTATTAGCGTTTGTATTCTTGTTTATTGCTTTGTCTTTATTGTTTATGCTTCCGCTTGCGCTAACGATTTTGTAGACGAGAAAACGAACGAACGAATTCCATCATCGAACGGAAGAGGGCTATTCACCCCCCTCTAGCCGGCCAACATCTACACTTCATCGACCCTACAGATTAGCCATGTGAGGCAACGACTAAGTGACCAATCGACTGCTCAGTAAGAGCAGTCGACTGCTATGCAAAAATTTAGCCCGATGTGTTCTTTATAAGAAGCTCGAAGGGGAGGAAGATGGTTACCGATTATTGATCTTTTGGGAGAGGTTTTGCTACATTCCAGATCTTCCAAGGCATTTAAAACAACCAACAAATAAGTGATCAAAAGCAAGCTTCTTGCAAAGTGTTCTTTGCATTTCTTGTATTTGCTTTTGTATATTATTGTATTTTGGTTGTTTCCTTATTTATTGTTGTAAACATTTTTATTGTACGAGGTTTCTCCATCTTAGGATTGTATTGCGAGAAGGAGATGAGGTTTAGTGGAGTAGACACTAAAGCCCGACCATGGAGTGGGAACCGTAGGTTCTGAACCACGTAAAATCCTTCGTATTGTGCTTGTGTTGTTGTTTTCATTTATTATTTGTATTTTTATTTGTATTCCGCTGTGCTAACAACAATTATAGACAAGCATGTAATCGAAAGCAAAGAGATCAGGACAAATATTATTCACCCTCTTTAGTGCGACCACATCAGTCCCTACGGAACTAAGGTATAAAATATACTTAAGGCTCCCCCCTAAATCCAAGATACATTCCATTATGAATGACATGGGAAGCAAAACATGAAAACATGAGTAAAAGTATTGCCCAATTTTGCACCAACAAGATAACATGTGCATATAGGTTTTAGATTTAGAAATATATCATACGAAAGCTCCCCCATAACCAATGCATCAATTAGTCCTAATCCCTCATAATCCTTAAACAATTATCAGTTTAATGTCGCATTAATCATATTATAGGGTTAAGACAACTTAGGATTAGCGATAAATGGTCAAACAAGGCTTAAATAACCAAAATCAGAGTTATCAGTCGACTCAGATGAACGTTAGTTGACAGGTGCAAGACCAGTCAACTGGTATCTGAAGTAGTCAACTGCTTTTGGTTGATACGTGCAGTTTGGGTTTTCAACCGAAATTTTAAAATGCATAAATAAATCTAAAAATGTCAAAAATTCATGAAATTTTGTAGACACATTCATAAACCTATTTCTATCAAGGAAAAATAATTTAAAATTTATATCTTTTCCATATTTCGAAATTGTCACAAACTTGAAAACTAGCAAAAGATCTAAAGGTTTTTGAAAACTTTATACCACTTTTGCTTAGCAAGTGAAAACTATTTTTCAAAATATGATAAACACAATTTAAAAGTTATTTTATTTGACATTTCCAACTATGTTCTTAGAGATATATGCACATCAATTATACACAAGTCTTCCCAATGACTGGTCCAATAAAAGATTTATGTCTTTAGATGTCATTTTGGTTCATAATAATGCATTATAACAAACATGATGAACCAAATGCATATTCCTAACATCTCACATGATGTCTAAGTGGCTAAATACAAAAATCATGATTTTTTAGGTATTTTGTGAGATGTATCAAGGTATAATCCTAGAGTTTTGTATGGGATCATGAAAACCTATACCGACTACTTTACAAAGCACATTCCAAGTTCTCTCCTAAGTGATGTAAATTCCTCTTCTGGGAGAGCCTTGGTGAAAATGTCGACAAGGTTGGACTTAGATTCAATGTAATTAAGTTCAATATCTCCTCTTGCCACATGATCTCTAATGAAGTGATGCTTCACTTCAATGTGTTTTGTCCTAGAGTGATGTACCAAATTTTTTTATCAAATTGATGGTACTCACATTATCACAATAAATTTTGACTTTGGAGTAGTGTAGCTCATAATCCTCTAGAGTATATCTCATCCAAAGTAATTGAGCTACACAATCACCCATGGTCATATACTCGGCCTCGGTTGTGGACAAAGCAACACAAGGTTGCTTTCTACTACTCCAACTTACTAGGGAGGATCCAAGAAATTGACATCCACCATTAGTGCTTTTCCGATCCAATTTGTAACCCACATAATCAAAATTGATATACCCAATCAAATCAAAGTTTTGAGTCCTAGGGTACCATAAACCTACATTAAGAATGCCCTTCATGTATCTTAGTATTCCTTTGATCGCTATCAAGTGGGACTCTTTGGCACAAGATTGATATCTTGCACACATACCTACTGTAAATAAAATATCGGGTCTACTAGCGGTTAGGTATAGTAAGTTGCCAATCATACTCCTATAAAGTTTTGAGTCAATCAATTTTTCATCTTGATCATTGTCAATCTTAGTGTTGGTTGCCATGGGAGTAGACACTACCTTAGGATTTTCTAAACCAATTTTTTTTGATAATTTCCTTAGCATATTTGGTTTGATAGACATGGATTCCTTCACTAGTTTGTTTGACTTGTAGGTATGAGAAAAAGGTCAACTCTCCTACTAGACTCATTTCAAATTCATGTTTCATATTTCTAATGAAGTCTTAGAGAAGTTCATCATTTGGTGACCCAAAAAAAATGGCATCAACATACACTAGGCCAATAAAGATGCCTTTTTCTTTTGACTTTAAAAATAAGGTTTGGTCAACTTGGCCTCTTCTAAAGTCCTTAGAGATGAGGAATGATGAGAGTATCTCATACCAAGCCCGGGGAATTTGTTGTAACCAATATAAAGCTTTCTTAAGTTTACACACATGGTTTGGGTAGTCTATATTTTCAAACTCGGGTGGTTGCTCCACATAGACTTCTTCCTTAATGAACACATTTAGGAATGCCGATTTCACATCCATTTGATAGAGTTTAAAATCCATGTGAGTGGCATATGTTAGGGCAATCAACCCAAGTATGGTTTAAGGTTTTGTTGTGTGTGGCAAAGGTTTAAGTTAGGATGTTTATGTGATTTAATATGTGTGTTGAAGTCGTGCAGGACTTAGTAATTCACACATGTGTTAGCTTGACGAAAGCATTGGTGGGTTCACCATCTCATGGCTCAGGTCTTTGAGTCGGTGGAGGATGGTATTGCGGAAGTCGTGCGCTTGGTGCATCCGAGGGACTACCGGACGAGGAGCATTGGAGTGAAGCCAAGGAAGTAGACTTCAGGGCGAGATGCGAAGGATGACATTGCAAATTCATGCGCTTGGTGCATCCGAGGGACGTGGTCGGACGAAGAGAGCTTCAGTGAGGGACTTCAAGGGAGATGAGAGAATGAGCGATTTGTAAATGGTAGCTCATGGGTGAACTTAACCGAATGGCTAAGTCAAGTGTCGGATGCTCAACCAAGTGGGTTGAGGTTTTACCCAACAAGTCGGATGCTCAAACTAGGGTTTGAGGTTTTACCCGACATGTGGTTAAGTCGGATGCTCAAACATTAATTTGAGATTTTACCCGACGAATGGGAGTGTCGGATGCTCAACCGAGTGGGTTGAGGTTTTACCTGACCGTCGGTTGTTCAAACAAGCCATTTGTTTGAGGTTTACCCGACATCAGTCAACTGCCAAGTATTGGCAGTCAAACTGGTCCAAGTCAAATTGATTTATTTGGTGTTAACTGAATTTCGATCAACGATCGCCAAAGTGGCGGTCATTCTGAAAGTGCTGCACCGACAGCAACGCCGTAGTCATTGATCAGTCGGCTACGAAGAGATCAATCAAACTTATGAGATCACCAATTGACTTCCAAGCCAACCATTGGATGGTGACGACTGCGATTCAGACGACGTCAGAAACCGTTGCAAAGGCGATAGTCGACTGCTGCATGCCCAATGGGAAGATTTCGACTCTCTTTATAAAAAGAGAGGTTGTGGGCTTTAGGGAGGTTAATGTTCATGCTCCCAAGTATCCCCTAAGTGCTCCACATGATTCCCACTCCATCTCCTTGCTTTTATTTCAATCATATTGTAAGAAGGAGTGTTTGTTGTAAGAAGGATTACCTCCACCTTGCTTGGGCAAAAGGAGAGATCTAGTGGATTAGATTGAGGGGTGATTCACCTGAATGAATCGGTCATGGATTAGTGGCAAGGGTCGTGAACCACGTTACATTCGTGTGTTCGAGTTTGCATCTTCTTCCTTCTTGTGTTTTGTCTTAATTGTTTCATTTAGCTCTATATTTCCGCTGTGTTAACTTTACTTAGACAATCAAGACGCGAACGAACACCATCATCTACAAATTGGGCTATTCACCCTCTCTAGCCGGCCACCGATCCTCCGACAAGTGGTATCAAAGCAAGGAGCTTGTCGAGGACTCATCGCCAACACAAGCACAACAAGAAATGGCTGGCTCTAACATTCATCTGCCTAAATTCGAAGGAGAATTTGCTTGGTGGAAAAAGAGAATGGAGGTATTCTTTGAAACCGATTTCGATATAATGCTTATCATGAAAAATGATTTTGAGTTGCCTAGGGATGAAGAAAATAAGCCAATAAACAAATCAAGATGGACCAAGAAGCTAAGGGAAGAGCACCTTGCAAATTCAAAGGCCAAGCATCACCTATTCAATGTGCTCCCTCAACAAGAAATTAATAGAATTGGAGAATGCACAAGTGCCAAGAAAATATAGAAAAAATTGGTTGAGCTTCATGAAGGGACATCCGAGGCCAAGTTAGCTAGAAGAGACCTCCTCCGCTCTCAATTGAACAACATCAAGCTAGATAAAGGGGAGAAGGTATTATCTCTTCATTCTCGGTTTAAAGAAATTGTTAACGGTTTGTCAAGTGTAGGTGAGAAGCTCTCCAATCGGGACATGATCATGAAAGCAATAGATGCTTTTCCCCGGTCATCAAAGTGGAGCTCAATGGTGGACTCCTTCTACATATCAAAGAATCTAGAGGTAAGTACTCTAGAAGAATTTTTCTCTACTATGGAGCTTCACGAAACTAGACTTGAAGGTATAGTAGAAGAACCAAGGTGTCAACCAAGGGGAGTGGCACTAGTAGCAAACAAAGGGAAGAAGAAGGAGACTCCACCTTCCTCATCCAATGAAGAATCCTCCTCCTCCTCCATGAATAGCAATGAAGAGGCCTACATGGTAAGGAAGGTGAGACATGCCTTAAAGAATTTTAAATTAACAAGTCTCATGATAGGAGAAGGCCAAGAAGGAAGGTGATATGCTATAATTGTCAAGGAGAGGGACACATAAGGGATGATTATCTTCTCTTGAACAAAAGCAAGGAAGAAAGAAGAAAGAAAGAAGACAAGAAGAAGGGAAGCAAGAAGAAGGATGAAGAAAAGAAATCCAAGGAAAAAGGAAAGGGGAAGATGCAAAACTTGAAGGCAACATGAGATGATCCATCCTCATCGGAGGAATAACAAGCATTTACAAGCCTTGAACTTATGGCGATAGAAGACTTAGAGTCCACCTCCTTGGAAAAAGGAGAAACGAGCTCAAGTGAAGAGGAGATCTCGAGTGAAGGGGGAACGTCGTCATCATCATCCGAAGGAGATTGGGTAAGTAAGGTAACAAAACTACCCTCAAATGATGTTGTTTCAATGATTACTAGCCTAACTAGGGATTTATTTAGGGCTAAAAGGAAGAACAAAAGCATGCTTAATGAAATTAATGAACTAGAAAAAAAATTGAAAATTGCATGATCCCATGATAATGATAATTCTTCTAGTGTAAATGATGCATGCTTAGTTGAGGAAAATAAGACTCTCAGGGAAAAGGTAGAATTTCTTACAAAGGCCTTAGAAAATTTTACTATTGGCTCAAATACCTTGAACATGATAATTGGGAGCCAAAGGGCAAGTTTCAACAAGAAAGGCCTAGGTTATAAGGGAACCAAGAATGAGAAGGCCTACCATTGTTTAATTGCAAGGGGTCAAGCTAAAACTATAATGATAGCTAGGAAATGGATCCCAAATGATTAATACTTGGCGAACCCCATTGGAAAGAATTTGTATTGGGTTCCCAAGTCAATCCTTAAGGGTTAGGAAAACCTAGGAAAGTCAACCATAAGTGGACTTTACTTATATCATGCTAAATGGTTGACTTAGGATGATGAGGGTGTTAGTATGATGACATTTGATTTATGAGCATGGTGAATGTTTTGGGTAATAATGCTTAAATTATGATTTGTACTTGATTTTATACTTGATGAATGATCATGATTTATGAATTGAATGTTATACTTGTATTATGATCATAATATGTAAATTAAATGATAATATTTGTGTTATGATTATGATGGGTATTTTTGAATGATATAATGCTTAACCTTGATAGAAATTGCATGAAATTGATGGTTAAGTACAAATACCTTAGGTACATCTCACTCCCACTATATGCTAACTTGATTGAAAACATAGCAATGGATGAGATATTAGGTTGATAAAAATGGTCCACTAATGCTTATGACATTTATATGGTCATTTACAAGTATCATGATAGAGTAATCATAGACCAATCATGGGGAAAGCTTATGTTTAATTCATAGACATATTGCCCAAAGATCATGGTTGGATATTTCAAATGTTTTAAAACCATTTTATGTTTGATAATCTGTGTGTTCATGTTTTAAAACATTTCAAAGCAAAACTAGGTTCTCAAATTGATAAAACTTAAAGTGTTTTTACAACTTTTGAATTTTTGCCAAATGTTGAAAATGAAATGAATTCTCATGAAAACTTATTTTTCATTAATAAAGGGACTTACAAGAAATGTGTTTCAAATTTTCATGATTTTTTGAATTTTCTATAATTTCTGGTGCATTTTTGAACTTGGGTTCAGAAATCAGAATTCGGATTTTCATTGCGCTAGTCGACTGCCATCTGATAGCAGTCGAATGATGACTGTGCACGAGCACAGTAATATGTTTTGACAGGTTTTGAGGCTGATTTTGGTATTTTTCTTCCTTTAGACTTTGGTGTCATGTTATATAACATATGTTAATGTTTTTGATGATGTCAAAGGGGGAGAAATATGTGTGTTTTGTTGGGATGTATACTGAAAAGTCTATCTTTTGTATGAACATCTTTATTTTGAAATAAAAATCACATGATCATTGTTTGCATATTTATGGTTATGCATATTGTCTAATACATTACATTGTAGATAACATGGTGTGTGGTGTCACATGGGAGATCATGTTATCGGCTCCTTGTAAAGTATAAGTAAAGGCTCACAACCGAGATGGCTTTGGACAAACCATTGGTGTGGTTGTAGTGTGATTTGATATTGGTTTATCTTGACCATAGAATCACACTAGTACACTTTGTGTGTATTGAGCAGGACTAACTTAGAGGTGATTCGATTTATTGTTGACTACATAATCGAATCGAACCTCAGATATTATATTGTACATGCTCTTAATCCCGATATAATAACGGGCACATATACTTAATATTCATTTCTTTGATTTACCAATAGGCGAGATTTATAGATTAAATCGATAGGCTCGGTATGTTGAGAAATGATATTATTTATATGGTGTGCTGTTGATTATAGGAGGAAACCGTGTCCTATATATTAGGATGATGATGTCCCCTTGAGGAGCTCATAAGGTTCATCATGTAAACCCTGCAGGTGGACTTGGTCCGGCATGATGATAAGGATGAGTGGTACTACTCATGGAGTTAGATGTTGATTAATTAATAGTCAGTAAATTAATTAATCGATGGACATTCGAGATC
The DNA here is from genome assembly GCA_025175895.1 of Wurfbainia villosa. Lineage (NCBI taxonomy): Eukaryota > Viridiplantae > Streptophyta > Magnoliopsida > Zingiberales > Zingiberaceae > Wurfbainia > Wurfbainia villosa. The sequence goes on from CM046004.1 coordinate 87,642,473, forward strand.
TTAAACACGGGGAGATAAATGTACAAATAATATATGGAGCCCATATTAACTTATGGGGGTTGGTGAGGTAGATCAATGATAATCCTTTAGTGGATTGGATTATCATTAATGGATTAGATTTTATGTGGGCTTTATCCATTGGGTGGCCAAGATCCAACTCCTCCTCATGGTCCCTATTGTAGCCTATTAAAACCTCATGAAGCCTAGATCCAATGGATGAAAACAAAACTCTAGATCCAACAGTAGAGATTAAATCTCTAGATCCGACAGTTGAGATTAAATCTCTAGATCCGACGGTTGATATTAAATCCCTAGAACCAATGGTGGAGATTAAAACAAGGCTTATCCCTAACTCTATAAAAAGGAGCTTTAGGGTGGGCGGCAAGCAGAATAAGAAAAGGAATAGGATTAGGGTTTGAGAGGCTTAGGGTTTGGAGGTGTTGGGCGGCCTCAATTAAGGAAAGATTTTCCTTTTCTCTTCCTCTTCCTAGTTGGCCGGCGCCCAAGGTTTGCTTTCTCTCTCTTTGCCGGCGTCAAAACCTCCTCCCCTCTTCTCCTTGGCCGGTGGAAAGAAGTTTAGGGTTTCTTCCCTTAGAGTTTTGGCCGACGTTCACTCCCCTTTGTTCTTCTTCTTGGCCGGCGGCAAGCACCTAGCTTGGAGCTTGGTGGTTGGTTGAAAGAAGGAGAAGAGCTTTGTTTCTTATTCTTCCTCTTGTTCGGAGTGAGCAAGGAAGGAAGATTGGTGATCTAGGAGCTTCAACTTTTGGTAGATCATCGCCCACACGACGTCCAAAAGGAGAAAGGACATACAATAGAAGATCGTGAGGTATATCGATTGTCTATTTTCTTTTGTAACATGTTTATAATTGTTTTTCAATTATATATGCATGTTGTATTCTGTTTTTATGGTTAAATATACTTAGACCCCGAATATAAACACAAAAGCCGGCGATCCGTACATCGTCTATTCCGTGGCTAATCGTAGAATAGAGGTTGGTTGCTTGAACAACAAGTTTGTTCAAGTGACCACTCTAATCGAATAGCACGACGATGAAACGGTTGCTTGGGTGATCCCTTTGTCTAGGATTAATTTTTTTTTTAATCCGGAGACATCGATGGGTTCGCCATGAATAAGCGACCGAGTTGAAGTGGGAAGCGAAGTTTCCTACCTTCAAGTTTAAGTTAATCATGCTAGGGGGAGAGAATTATCATGTGTTAAGGGGGAGTTGCATGTATTTAGGGGGAGTGTTTGATACTCATGTTATTTTGCATACTTTTCTGCCTTATGTATTTTGTTATTGATTTACCTAACTTAAACATGGTTGCCACACATCAAAAATTGGAAGATTGTTAGGGCAATCAACCCAAGTATGGTTTAAGGTTTTGATGTGTGTGGAAAAGGTTTAAGTTAGGATGTTTATGTGATTTGATATGTGTGTTGAAGTCGTGCAGGACTTAGTAATTCACACATGTGTTGGCTTGACGAAATCATTGGTGGGTTTACCATCTCATGGCTTGGGTCTTTGAGTCGGTGAAGGATGGCATTGCGAAAGTTGTGCGCTTGGTGCATCCGAGGGACTGCCAGACGAGGAGCATTGGAGTGAAGCCAAGGAAGCAGACTTCAGGGTGAGATGCGAAGGATGACATTGCGAAGCCGTGTGCTTGGTGCATCCGAGGGACATGGTCGGACAAAGAGAGCTTCGACGAGGTACTTCAAGGGAGATGAGAGAATGAGTGATTTGCAAACGGTAGCTCATAGGTGAACTTGGCCGAATAGCTAAGTCAAGTGTCGGATGCTCAACCAAGTGGGTTAAGGTTTTACCCGACAAGTTGGATTCTCAAACTAGGGTTTGAGGTTTTACCCGACGTGTGGTTGATAACTACCATTTTATCGCATTATTTTGGTCCTTAATATCAATGTTTTTATCCACTCGAGTGATTTATTGTTGATTATTAGCATGTTTTATTAGTTTGGATTCAGTTTGGACCTTATTATAAATTCTCCTAAATTTTGGACTTATATGCAAATTTTATCTTTGTTTTTAGGAGATCGAGATGAGCCAATGGATTAGACTCAAGTCAGATCAAATATGACTTCATCTAGGGCTATAATGGGCATTTCAAGCTAACTTAATTTGAGCCATTCATCAAGATCTGAAGCAATTTAATCAAGGGACAAGATCTGATTGATTTGGACCGTCCAATGTGATTGGCTTGATCTGAGCCATTAATCCAGATCTGGAGCAATCCGGCCCATACATTAAGATCCACACATCTTGGCCATTCATCCAGACCATTCGATCTTGACCATTCATTCAGATCTGATCAAATCCGTCCATCTCGAATCAGAGTAATTTTAGTCGTTGGATGCACAACCCCTAAATCGATTAATCAAGGCATTTAACCCTAGATTTAATTGGACACCTGAGATTGAAGGGGTTCAATCGGATGGTCAAAGAAATTCACTTAAGAAAATCAACATCCTCCCCAAATCTCCATCGCGCGACACACAGACGCCGCGGGGGACTTCATCTTCCTCGCGCGAGTGGAGGAAACGAGAGCTGGGATCGCGACTTCTTCTCCGCCGGAATCAGCTCGTCGTCGGTCATCTTCCCATCGAGATCCCTCATACACATTGTCATAGCCCTTCCACCGTCACCTTCTTCATCGGATCCGATGAAGAATCATTCCATCAGAAATCTCCGATGAGTTCTTCACCTTCAGTCGGTTGTCCCCTCCTTCTGTTGATTCATGGCGGAGTGCCGCCTCGACAATAGTCTCCTAGCTTCACCGGATTCGAGAGAGCAAGGAGACACCACTAGATTTCCAGATTTGGAAGTTTGCGCCATCCGCACCATCCATTCACTCCGGAGACTCGATTGAGCTCCTTCGAACTTGTTGGGGTTTTTTTGCTCATTATTCAGGTGTACATGAGTGGGATGATCGTTTACTTACTGTTTCGTGAATTAATTTGATAGTTGTCAATTCCTTATACTTGATATTGGATAAATTTTTAGTTATGTAGTTGTTTGTTTAACTTGCATTCCTAGTGTTTGATGAATTGCTGTTTAGAATAGTTTTTACTTTCAGCATTTAATTATTAAATACAGAATTTATCTCTGTTGTTATACTTTATCTCTTTAATTCTTATAATCAGTGTAGTTACGTAATCTTCAAATCCAAACCCCCATCCTATTAAGAAAAACCTTAAATTTAGCATTGACTTACATCGTTACCTTCTGTGGGAGACGATTCGGCCCATTCCCTATGTTATTTTGGCATAGAGAGGGTTTGGTAACTAAATTGTTAGGCTTCACCTACTAATTTTTGGCGTCGTTGCTAGGGAAGTTTGTTAGCGGTGTTAGTTAGTTGTTAGAGTTGCAATAATTTCTTTTAGATATTCTTTCTTGTTTGAGCTTTCTAATCTTTTACTTTTGTGCAGTGCATGACAAGATCATCCAGACAGGATTTACTTGAGCTTGACCTAGAAATTGATCGGACTTTTCACGCACTGCAGCGAGCACATTGGATTTCAACTACAAGTGAGAGTGCTAGTCTTGTGGGACTTGATTCGGATATGGCAAACAATCGAACACTTAGGGAGCTCACTGCGCCAGATGTTTCCTATCATTCGTTGTGCATTCAGTATCCAGACCTTGATGTAGACTTTGAGTTGCGATATGGGATTATTCATTTTTTGCCTAAATTCAATGGATCGACTGGAGAAGATACTACCCGACACTTACAGGAGTTCTATGTGGTTTGTTCCACCATGAAACCGCATGGCATCAGTGAGGAGGATATTAGCTTAAGAGCTTTTCCATTTTCATTAGCGGGAGGAGCAAAGGATTGGCTTTATGCTTTACCACCCGGATCTATCACATGTTGGGCTGAGATGAAGAGATCATTCCTAGAGAAATTTTTCCAACTTCACGATCTGCGGCTATCAGAAGAAGTATCTGTGCAATTCAATAGCTGACAGGAGAGAGATTGCATGAGTATTGGGAGCATTTTGAAAAGCTATGTACCAGTTGTCGTCATCACCAACTCAGTGAGCAGATACTCATTCAGTCATTCTATGAGGGACTACTTCATATGGATCGATGTATGATCGACGTATCTAGTGGGGGAGCACTGGTAAACAAGACACCTGAAGAAGCAAGGGAGCTCATCTCAATTATGGCAGCCAATGCACAACAGTTTGGGAGCAGACAGTTGCTTACCAGAGGGGTGAATGAGATTCTAGTGCCCAGAGCAGATAACCAGGAGCTTAAGACTAAATTGCAGGAGCTAACTTCTATGGTTAGACAGATCGCTCTGAAGTAGGCTCAATAACCATTGATGTAGTCTATTCAGCTGGTGAGCACCTGTGGGATTTTTTCTAGTTCCACTCATTTGACAGATGTTTGCCCCATGTTACAACAAGAAGGGAGTTCTAACTTTACAGATCAGGCAGCTGCAGCAAATGTATTTCAACCAAGGTCTCAATTTTATCAGTCGCAACCTGGGTATAGACAGTATGATCCCATGTCTCCCACTTACAACCCAAGATGGAGAGGTCACCCAAATTTGAGGTATGGGAATGTGCATCGGGAATAGCATCAGTCATATCAGCCACCTCCAGCATTTCAGAGACCATTTGTTGTTCATCAGAATGCAACTCTAGTTAAACCACATCAGTCTCAACCTACTAGACCAGAGGCTTTAGTGCAAAAATTAGAGGAGCTTGTGCACCATATGCAGCAGCAGATGCAACAGATGCAACATCAGATGCATCAACAACAGAGGACGGATACATCCATGCAGAATCTGGAGAGACAGCTTAGTCAAATAGCATCCAACATTACGAAGTCTCAGTCACAGGGGTCCAGTTAGTTACCTTCGCAACCAATTCCGAACCCCAGAGGGAATGTTAGTTCCATCACATTGTGGAGTGGTAAGACTACTTCTGACCCAGCAGCATCTGCACCAGTGCCAGTTTCAGATCCGGTATGTGAGGAGCAGAGAGATGTTTCACGGGCCATATCAGATACCTCAATGCCTTTACCATTTCCTCATAGGCTAGTACCTTCAAGAAGAAACAGTGATGCAAACAAGGCAGAGGAACTTCAGGAGCTTTTGGACACATTTAGTAAGGTGGAAGTGAACATTCCATTGTTGACAGTCATCAAGCACATCCCAAAATATGCCAAGTTCCTGAAAGATTTGTGCATTCATAAGAGGAAGCTTAAGGGGAATGAGTTGGTCATCATGGGGAGGAATGTATCAAGTATGATTCAGCCGATGCCTCAGAAGTGCAAGGATCCTAGTGTATTTATCGTGCCATGTGTGATTGGAGACATCACTTTTGGAGATGCTATACTAGACCTAGGAGCTTCAATTAATGTTATGCCTAAGTCTATTTTTCAGAAGCTCGGTATTGGCCCACTTCAGGCTATCAGAGTTGTTATACAGTTGGCCAACCGTAGTTTTGTGCACTCAGCAAGAGTGATAGAGGATGTATTAGTCAGGGTAAAGGAGTTAATTTTTCCAGCGGATTTCTATATTTTGTATATGGAGGGAGATGCAGCTTCATGCCAACCTCCACTGATTCTTGGACGACTGTTCTTGAAAACAACAAGGAAAAAAATTGATGTACACGCAGGAACACTTACCATGGAGTTTGGTGACACAATTGTTCAGTTCAGTATTCCATATGCGATGAGATATCCCGCTGAGGATCATTCACTTTTGAGCATAGATGTGCTGGATAGTTAGATTGCGAGGAGGCTGAGCATTTTGACACATATTGGGTGAGCAGGTTTGACAGTGCAGATATTTCATTGGGAGACATTGGTTGCGATGCAGGTGATGTAGAGGATGATGTTGGTGGCTTAGATTTACTGAGGATATTTTTGCTAAGGAAACAGAGGTATCTACAGAGGAAGCAGATTCTGAAAAATCGCTTCCAAGGACTGTTCAGCCACCGAGAATGGAATTGAAGGCATTGCCTGAGCACCTTAAGTATGCCTACTTAGGTGAAGACGAGCAGAGACCGATCATTATTGCTAGAGATCTTGAGCTAGGGCAGGAGCAACGTTTGCTAGACCTTCTTAGGCACTATCAGAAGGCTATCGGGTGGACAATTAATGATATACTCGGTATTAATCCCACTTTGTGTATGCACCAGATTTTCTTCGAGGCAGTGAGGCAACCACAGTGTAGACTGAACCAACTTATATCAGAGGTTGTCAAGACAGAGATAACCAAGATTCTTTGATCTGGTATCATATACTCCATTTTTGATAATTAGTGGGTCAGTCTTGTGCATGTAGTGCCAAAGAAGTCTGGTATCACCATGGTAGCGAACCGACATGACGAGATGATCTCCACATGACCGCAGAATGCATGGAGAGTCTATATTGATTATCGTAAGCTGAACCATGCCACCAGGAAAGATCACTATCCCCTGCCATTTATTGATCAGATGTTGGAGAGGTTGGCAGAGAAGTCTTTCTATTGCTTCTTGGATGGCTATACAAGCTATTTTCAGATTCCCATAGCGCCAGAGGATCAGGAAAAGACTACCTTTACGTGCCCATTCGGGACTTTTGCATATCGACGTATGCCATTTGGGCTCTGCAATGCTCCAGGTACTTTCCAGCGATGTATGGTAAGCATTTTTTCTGATCTATTAGAGAATTGCATGGAAGTTTTCATGGATGATTTCACTGTATATGACATGTCATTTGATACTTGTTTGGATAACTTATCACGAGTCTTTCATAGGTGTGTAGAGACTGACCTGGTATTAAATTTTGAAAAATGTCATTTCATGATTACACATGGCATAGTCTTAGGTCATATAGTCTCTAGGAAGGGTATTGAAGTAGATCCTGCAAAAATCGATCCTATTTTTTTGTTATCTTACCCCACATGCGTGCGGGCAGTGTGTTCTTTTCTTAGACATGCAGGTTTCTATTGGTGGTTCATCAGAAATTTCAGTAAGATTGCCCTTCTATTGTCCAGATTGCTACAAAAAGATGTGGAATTCCATTTTGATCAGCAATGTAAGGATGCATTTGACCAGTTGAAGAGTACTCTTACCTCAACTCCGATTATACGACCATCGGACTAGACTCTGCCATTCGAGGTGATGTGTGATGCCTCAAACCATGCAGTAGGAGCGATTCTAGCTCAGAGAGTGGGTGGAGCAATACATGTCATATGCTATGCATCAAAGACTCTGGATTCCACACAAGCTAACTACACGACAACAGAAAAAGAATTTTTGGCTATTATTTTTGCTTTAGATAAATTTCGATCTTATCTTTTATGTTCTCATGTGATCATTTTTTCTAATCATGCAGCTCTCAGGTACCTACTAAAGAAGCAAGATGCAAAGCTGAGATTGATACGATGGATGCTTCTGCTCCAAGAATTCGACGTCTAGATAGGCGATAGGAGCGATAGGGAGAACCTGGTAGTCGATCACTTGAGCAGGATTGAGAGACAGGCGAACCCTATACCGATCAGAGATTCATTTCTTGAGGAGCATCTTTTACAGCTACAAGGTAAGATGCCATGGTATGCTAATCTTGTTAACTATTTGGTTGCTTGTGTTTTTCCTACACATTTCTCTAAGGCTCAATGAGCAAAACTGAAAAGTGATGCAAAATATTATGTGTGGGATGATCCTTATCTATGGAAATTTTGTAGTGACCAAGTGGTTAGGAGATGCATTCCTGATGATGAGTTTCACTATGTACTTTCCTTTTGTCATTCACTTGCATGTGGGGGTCATTTTGGTTCCCAACGTATAGCTAGGAAAGTATTAGATGCAGGATTATATTGGCCTACTTTATTTCGGTATGCATACTTATTTTTCAAAACTTGTGACTATTGTCAACGGATAGGGACTTTAGGTCAGAGGAATGAAATGCCCCAACAACAAATTTTGTTTTGTGAAATTTTTGATGTATGGGGTATTGATTTTATGGGTCCTTTTCCTAGTTCATTCGGCTTTATTTACATTCTTCTAGCTGTTGATTATATCTCTAAATGGTGGAGGCTATCCCCACCAGGACTGATGATGCTGCAACTGTTGTAGATTTTGTCAGGTCACAGATATTTTGCAGGTTTGGGGTACCCAGGGCGATCATTAGTGATCAAGAGTCCCACTTTTGCAACCGACAATTGAAGGCACTCTTAAGAAGCTACAGCGTAGTACACAAGGTGTCCACCCCATACCACCCTCAAACAAATGGTCAGGCTAAAATTTCGAATAGGGAGATCAAATTAATTCTGGAAAAGACAGTACGGTCGGATAGGAAAGATTGGAACAAAAGACTGATCGATGCATTATGGGCCTATCGGACCGCTTACAAGACTCCAATTGGAATGTCTCCCTTTCGGATTGTATTTGGAAAGGCTTGTCATTTACCAGTGGAGGTGGAACACAAGGCATATTGGGTCGTAAAAGCATGCAACATGAGTTTGGAAGAAGCTGGTTGTAAAAGAAAACTGCAGTTGCAAGAATTGGAAGAATTGAGATTGGAAGCGTACGAGAACTCTTGCACCTACAAGGAAAAGGCAAAGGCTTTCCATGATAAACATATTTTATGCAAAAACTTCTGTGCTGGGGAGAAGGTGTTATTGTACAATTCTAAATTCAAATGGGCTGCAGGTAAGTTGAAATCTAAATGGGAAGGTCCGTTCATTATTATTAATGTTTTCCCGTATGGTGTCATTGAGATACAGGATCCTACTTCAGGAAAAACATTCAAAGTTAATGGCCACAAACTCAAACACTTTCATGAAAGCTTGTAAGGAATAGTGGAGGAGGCGACGACATTTCTCAATGCCATTTATCTAACTTGAAAGGGGAGTGTGTTCTTTTATTTATTGCATTTATTTCCTTCCTTTCATGTTCGGAATAAGTTGTTATGATTGTTTGCCTATTTACCTAGGTTTAGTTGTTGTTGTTGAGCTTAAATAATATTCCCTATGCATGCCTTAGTATCATTTCAGAGGTGGTAAAAATTAGTTAAGTTTGATCATTGAATTGTGGATTTTTATGTATGATGGGAGACTTCACTTGCATGTAGTCACTTGTTGATGTGAGCGAAACATATAGGGTTTTAGGAGTAGTTTTCGCTTACATCTCATTATGTTTTATGTTAGTTTCATGCATATGTCACTCTATTTTGCACGCATTTCCTATTTTCTGGGTTGGATGTCTGCTCTTTGTACTTTTGCATGCAGGATAGCATTTCGAGGGGAAAAGATGCACTTTCGGAGCAAAAGAAGGACATTTTGTAGCTAGACACAGAATAGGACACGACCAGGGAATGTGGCTATACACGACCATGTCCAATGGGCGAGATCAGCCACCCTAGGGCCGCACACGGCTTGGCCGTGTGGAAACACATGGTTGTGTGGCGGCCCCACAGATTGATGCGACTAAGGCTTTTTCCGGATTTTGCAGCGGTCCGAGGTGATGTCTATATAAGGACGACTCCGTCCAAACCCTAGGATGGAGGCACGACGGCTGGGACGACACACCGAAACCCTAAAAAGCTTTGAGAACTCGCAACGGAGAGGAAGAACGCCACCAGAGGTCCACGTTCTGCACTTCAACATCAGAGAGAAGGACACATAGGCTTTGTAATTTCTTGTTCTTGCATTTTATTTTTGATATATTCGAACATGTACATACCTTGTGATTCTCCTCTTTTATATATGGAGTAGTTTCTTCGATTCTAGGATTAGGGAGTATCTTGTGTGCGCATGACATGTTGGTTCAAATTAAATTCTATATTTGAGTTTGAATTTGCAATTGAAAATTGTTTATACCCATATATATGCATATTTGGTTTTCTACCTGCTGTGCTTAGGCAATACGAGGGGTAGCAACCCTCGTATCTAAGATTTAGGGGATTTTATACAAGGAACCTAGGGGTAAACCTGATCTCTTGTAACCGTGAGTAGAAGGATGCGATGAAATCGGAAACGGTTCATCGCAGGGATTGATTTGACATCCTCGTACCATCTATCCCATCCTTTTAAGGCAGAGATAGCTCCCGGTAGATGCGGTGGCTCATCGGGAGAGTGTATGATGTCCCTTCTACAAAACCATTGCTAGACGTTTAGACAACGCCCAGTTGACAACATGTTTTGCGACACACAAGCGAAACCGAAGTCCTAGAATCCCTTTTTAAAGATCTTGGCATGCTCCTTTATTCCTCCGTGTGACACCGTATTAGAATTTAGTCCACCGACAACCCTCGCAATCGAAACCTTTTAGATTTTACTTTTGAACAATTTCAACCACTAAACATATCGGTATTTAAATCCTAGTTCCTGAGGGTTCATAATCTTTTATTACTTGATTACATTCGTGCGCTTGCGGGCGTTGAGCGTGAGCGCACGCTTCGAGTCCTCGACGGCCTCCGTCGCGAGATTTGAGGTCGTGTTTGCGTGCATCACTTGTTATGATGGTGAATTCTTTTATTGATAGACTAAGCTTGATGTTTTATTCACCTAGTGAGGTTGTAAGCCATTCTTATCATTTACCCACTTTTGTGTGATAACACATGTGATACTTGTTACTCTAGAACTTGCTTTGAGTCTTTTCAAAACTGCAGTAACATTTACTTGCATGAATATGATGAAGGATTTCATTCTTGACTCTTTTCCTGACTTGGCTTGATTGTCTAATCCACTTGATACTTCCATATTCCATGTCTTAATTGTCTTATCTCTTCATTTACTATCCATTGTCTTTGTATCTTTGTGGATTATCTTTTTCATATCTATTATTTTTCATGTTGGAGGAATAGTTTGATGGGTTGTATTGTCTGAGACGGACAACATTTTTAAGTGTGGGGGAAGAGCTATATTGTTTTGTTGGAAACATGATATGGAAGGCATAGTTTTCAGAGATCATTGGCCTTAAGATGTATTTGCCTGCGATTAGTACTTGATTTTCTTCAAAAAAAAAAATTGTGCAATTGTAATGTAGGAAAATGGAATTTGCAATGTCTGGATAGAGTCATTTGATCCTGAAAATCTAATTCTTAAGTTTCCAAATGTTCTAGTCTCACCCCATATTGTTGGTGTCACTGAGCATTCTCACAGAGCAACTCATCAGGTTTATTTCTCCAATTCTTCTATTGTTTTCTATTCATCGTACCTTTGTCTTGTACTTCTCTTTGTATACTTTATCTGCAGTCTACTCTTGATCTCATTCTGATACTTGATAAATCCTTTTGATTCATGTATGAGATATATTGATAGCAGTAGAGAACTAGATGATAAGCAAGCATATGGTAGTGCAAGATTACATGTTGTTTTGAGGGCGCCCCACTCCTACGTTTATTATGTGAGCATCAGTGCATTTATCCATTTTGGGAGGTTTTCTATCAGGCTTAGTCTATTTGATTTGATTGGAAATCATCATACTTGTTGACTGTTGTAGGAGTCGGATATTTTGACTACCTTGTATCTGGATCGATTTGGCGATCCTAAGTAACTTATTTTTTCTGTCTCTGAATTATTGATCTGGGTATTGTCTTGAGAATGAGTGAGTGAGTTAGTGTGTCTTTGTTTTTATTATTGCTCGGGATATGCAAGAATAAGTGTGGGAGAATTGATAACTACCATTTTATCACATTATTTTGGTCCTTAATATCAATGTTTTTATCCACTCGAGTGATTTATTATTGATTATCAGCATTTTTATTAGTTTGGATTTATTTTGGACCTTATTGTAAATTCTCCTAAATTTTGGACTTATATACAAATTTTATCTTTGTTTGTAGGAGATCGAGATGAACCAATAGACTAGACTCAAGTCGGATCAAATATGGCTTCATCTAGGGCCATAATGGGTATTTCAAGCTGACTTAATCTGAGCCATTCATCAAGATCTGAAGCAATTTAATCAAGGGACAATATCTGATCAATCTGGATCGTCCAATGTGATTGGCTTGATCTGAGCCATTAATTCAGATCTGGAGCGATCCGACCCATACATTAAGATCCACACATCTTGGCCGTTCATCCGGACCGTTCGATCTCGACCATTCATTCAGATCTGATCAAATCCGTCCATCTCAAATCAGAGTAATTTCAGTCGTTGGATGCACAACCCCTAAATCGATAAATCAACGCATTTAACCCTAGCTTTAATTGGACAGCTGAGATTGAAGGGGCTTCGATCGGATGGTCAAAGAAATTCACTTAAGAAAATCAACATCTTCCCCAAATCTCCATTGCGCAACACACAGACGCCGCGGGGGACTTCATCTTCCTCGCGCGAGTGGAGGAAATGAGAGCTAGGATCGTGGATTATGCTCCGCTGGAATCAACTCGTCGCCGATCATCTTCCCATCGAGAGCCCTCGCACATGCTGCTATAGCCCTTCCACCATCACATTCTTCATAGAATCCGATGAAGAATCGTTCCATCAGAAATCTCCGACGAGTTCTTCACCTTCAGCCGATTGTCCCCTCCTGTGGATTCATGGAGGAGTGTCGCCTTGACGACAGTCTCCTAGCTTCATCGGATTCGAGAGAGCAAGGAGACACCACTAGATTTCCAGATTTGGAAGTTTGTGCTATCTGCACCATCCTTTTTCTCCGAAGACTCGATTGAGCTCCGTCGAACTCGTTGGGGTTTTTCTACTCATTATTCGGGCATACAACAGTGGGATGATCGTTTACTTACTGTTTCGTGCATTAATTTGATAGTTGTCAATTCCTTATACTTGATATTGGATAATTTTTTAGTTGTGTAGTTGTTTGTTTAACTTGCATTCCTAGAGTTTGATGAATTACTATTTGGAATAGTTTTTACTTTCAACATTTAATTGTTGAATACATAATTTATCTTCATTGTTATACTTTATCTCTTTAATTCCTATTATCCATTTAGTTGCATAATCTTCAAATCCAAACCCCCATCCTATTAAGAAAAAACTTAACTCTAGCATTGACTTACACTGTTACCTTCCGTGGGAGACGATCTGGGTCGTTCCCTAAGTTATTTTGGCATAGAGAGGGGTTGGTAACTAAATTGTTAGGCTTCGCCTACAAGTGGTTAAGTCGGACACTCAAACATTAGTTTGAGGTTTTACCCGACTAATGGGAGTGTCGGATGCTCAACCGAGTGGGTTGAGGTTTTACCCGACCATCGGATGCTCAAACAAGCTATTTGTTTTAGGTTTACCCGAGATCAGTCGACTACCAAGTATTGGCAGTCAAACTGGTCCAAGTCGAATTGAGTTTGACTAGTGTTCGGCTAAATTGCCCGATCAGCAGTCGACTGCCAAAGGTGTAAAGGGTTGGGTTCATTGATCCGTGAGGGGAAACATCGCTTCCCACTTCACCTCGGTTGTTTGTTCATGGCCATCCCATCGATGTCCCTGGATTAAAAAAATTTAATCCTAGACAAAAGGGATTGCTCAAACAACCAACTCATCGTCATGCTATTCGTTTAGAGAGGTCACTTGAACAAACTCATTATTCAAGCGACCATCCTCTATTCTACGAGTAGCCGCGGAATAGATGATGTCCGGATCGCCGGCTTTTGTATTTATGATCGGGATCCAAGTATTATTTAGCCACAAACATATTTATATCATGCTCATAATTGAAAAACAAATACAAACATGTAACATATAAAAATTATAGAATCGATATACCTCTCGATTTTCTAATGTATGACCTTCCTCCTTTTGGACGTCGTGTGGGCGACGATCTACCAAAAGTTGAAGCTCTTAGATCGCAAATCTTCCTTCCTTGCTCTTCCAAAGCAAGAGGAAGAATAAAAACAATGCTCTTCTCCTTCCTATAGCCAATCAACAAGCAACAAGGAAAACCCTTGCCGCCGGCCAACTAAGAGGAGGAGATGATGGAAACCTACCAAGACACTAAGGGAAAGCCCTAAGTCTTGTTTCCACCACTCAAGGAGAAGGAGAAGAGAGGTTTGGACGCCGGACAATGGCTGGAAAATTCTGGAAAACCTTGCTGGATGCCGACCACCTTGAAGGAAGAAGAAGAAAAGAATTACCTTCCTTATTTGGTGCCGCCGAGCCCCAAACCCTAGTTTCCAAGCCTTGCCGCCCAAAACCCTAGCTCCTCTTGGATTCATCTCCACACCAACCCCTTGCCCTCCTTTTATAGAGTTAGGGATAAGCCTCCTTTTAATCTCCACCATTGGTTCTAGGGATTTAATCTCAACCGTCGGATCTAGAGATTTAATCTCATCTCTACCTTTGGATCTAGAGTTTTGTTTCTATCCTTTGGATCTAAGCTTCATGAGGTATTAATAGGCTACATTAGGGACCATGAGGAGGAGTTGGATCTTGGCCACCCATGGATCAAGCCCACATAAAGTCCGATCTATTAATGATAATCCAATCCACTAAAGGATTATCATTGATCTACCTCACCAACCCCATATTATAATATGGGCTCCATATATTATATGTACATTTTCTCCCCGTGTTTAAGATCTCGAATGTTCGTCGATTAATTAATTTATTGACCATTAATTAATCAACATATAACTCCATGAGTAGTACCACTCAACCTTTTCATCATGTCGGACCAAGTCCACTTGCAGGGTTTACATGATGAATCTTATGAGCTTCTCAAGGGGACATCATCATCCTAATATATAGGACACGGTTTCCTCCTATAATCAACGACACACCATATAAATAATATCATCTTCCAACTTACCGAGCCTGTCGATTTAATCTATAAATCTCGCCCATTGATAAATCAAAGAAATGAATACTAAGTATACGTACCCGTTATTATATCGGGATTAAGAGCATGTACAAAATAATATCTGAGGTCCGATTCTATTATGTAGTCAGCAATAAATCGAATCACCTCTAAGTCGGCCCTTCTCAATACACATAAAGTGCACTAGTGTGATTCTATGGTCAAGACAAACAAATACCAAATCACACTATAACTATTCCGATGGTTTGACTAAAGCCATCTCGGTTGTGAGCCTTTACTTATACTTTACAAGGAGCCGATAACATGATCTCCCATGTGACACCACACACCATGTTATCTACAATGTAATGTATTAGACAATATGCATAACCATAAAAATATGCAAACAATGATCATGTGATTCTTATTTCAAAATAAAGATGTTCATACAAAAGATAGACTTTTCAGTATACATCCCTACAATCTCCCACTTATAGTAAAAGACTATGATGTCCTCAAACTGCCATACATCTGATCCCCATTCCCTCCACATACCTATCAAAAGCTCTCGCCGGAAGGGCCTTAGTGAAAGGATCTGCCAGGTTATCCTACGATGCAATCTTGGCCACAGCAACTTCTCCTCTCTTTACGATTTCTCGTATCAGGTGGTACTTGCGCTCTATGTGTTTACTAGCCTTATGGGCTCGTGGTTCCTTCGAGTTTGCAAATGCACCACTATTATCACAATAAATTGTGATAGTTCTGGGCAAACTAGGAATCACATCCAAGTCCATCAGGAAGTTCCTGAGCCACACAACTTCTTTGGCCGCCTCAAAGGTTGCCACATACTCAGCTTCCATGGTAAAGTTTGCCACGTATTTATGCTTGACACTCCTTCATACAATGGCTCCACCTCCCAAAGTAAACACAAAACCTGAGGTAGACTTACTGTTATCCCTATCAGATTGGAAGTCGAAATCCGTGTAACCCACAGGGAGTAATTGGTCTGCCCGGTAAACCAGCATATAATCCCTAGTCTTTCTCAGGTACTTCAATATATGCTTTACCGTAGTCCAATGTCCCTATCCTGGATTACTCTGATATCTGTTGACCATGCCCATGGCATAGCAGATATCTGGTCTCGTACATAGCATCGCATACATGAGGCTTCCTACTGCCGAAGCATAAGGAACCGCCTTCATCTCCTCTATCTCCTCAGATGATCTAGGACACATCTCCTTAGATAAAGGAACTCCATGCCTGAAAGGTAGAAAACCCTTCTTGGAGTTCTGCATGCTAAAACGATCCATAAGCGTGTCTATGTATGAAGCTTGGGATAAGCACAACATCCTTTTCCTGCGATCCCTTATAACCTTGATCCCAAGGATGTGTCCCACCTCTCCCAAGTCTTTCATATCAAACTGTTTGGACAACCATACCCTTACGTCCGATAACACCTTGATATTATTGTCAATCAACAAAATGTCATCTATGTATAGTACAAGAAATACCACTATGTTTCCGTCACATCTCTTGTATACACAAGACTCATCCGGACTTTGAATAAATCCATAAGACTGGATTACCTCATCAAAGCGAATGTTCCAAGACCTCGAAGCTTGCTTCAATCCATAAATGGACCGATTAAGCTTACATACAAGATGCTCTTTGCCCTTAGCAATGAATCCCTCTGGTTTCTTCATATAGATGTCTTCCTCAAGACTTCCATTCAGGAAAGCTGTCTTGACATCCATCTGTCACACCTCATAATCCATATGAGCTGCTATGCATGAGAGAATCCAGATAGACTTAAGCATGGCTACTGGCGAAAAGGTCTCCTCATAATCGATACCCTCTTTCTGAGTATACCCCTTCGCAACAAGCCTTTCTTTGAAGGTCTCAACCTTCCCATCTATTCCTCTCTTTCTTTTGTAGATCCACTTGCATCCAATGGTTTTTACACCATCGGGTGGTTCCACTAGCTCCCAGACCTGATTTGAATCATAGATTCAATCTCAGTATTCATTGCACTTTGCCAAGATGCTGCATCTATATCTTGGATTGCCTCATCATATGTCCAGGGATCAGGTTCATGTTCGCCATGGACCAAATCAGAAGATTCTCCCAAGAACATGAATCTATCAGGCTGTCTAACAACCCTCCCACTACGATGAGGTATCTCCTGTGTATCCTCTGTGACACGCGGTGCAGTGACTTGTGGTATATCCTCTTGTGTAGGTGGTACTAAAGAAGTGACTTCCCTTTTTAATTCCTCCAGAACAATTTTACTCTTGGGCTTGTGGCTCATCACATAGTCTTCCTCTAGAAATCTGGCGTTCGTGCTAACAATCACCCTCTGATCTCTAGGACTATAAAACAAACCACCCTTCGTTCCTCTAGGATACCCAACGAACATGCGTACTTCTGTACGAGGTTCCAACTTACCAGCATCTGCCTTCAGCACATGTGCTGGACTCCCCCATATCCGAATATGTCTTAGACTAGGCTTTCGCCCAGTCCATAATTCTGTGGGAGTAGAAGGCACTGATTTAGATGGAACTAAGTTCAGAATGTACACTGCCGTATCTAGAGCATATCCCCAGAACAAATCTGGCAAGTCAGAATAACTCATCATCGATCTAACCATCTCCATAAGAGTACTATTCCTTCGCTCTGCTACACCATTCTGCTAGGGTGTGCCAGGTGCAGTCAATTGGGATTGAATCCCAGCCTCTAATAGGTAATCCCTAAACTCTCCCAAGAGGTACTTGCCACCACGATCAGATCGTAGTGTCTTGATACTTTTACCTTAACGTTTCTCCACATCAGCCTTGAATTCTTTGAACTTGTCAAAGCATTCAGACTTGCGACGCATCAGGTAAATGTATCCATATCTTGAGTAATCGTCTATGAAAGAGACAAAATACTCAAAACCACCTCTAGCCTGGATAGACATAGGACCACACAAATCAGAATGAACCAATTCTAACACATCTTTGGCTCTATACCCCTTGTCCTTAAAAGGCCTCTTGGTCATCTTACCCTCCAAGCAAGATTCACAGGTTGGGAGATCCTCCACCACTAATGAACCCAAAGGCCCATCAACTATCAACCTTTGAATTCTGCTTAGGTTAATGTGACCAAGCCTAAGATGCCAAAGATATGTTTGGTTCATTTTCGAAGGTTCTTTTCTCTTATTGGAATTAGATGATGAGTTATTAACTTCAATTTGCATCGTGGGAGGTTTTGGTTCAAGTGTGTATAAATTTCCTATCAATGCACCCGAACAGATAATGTCCCTATTCCTTCTTATAACAACTCTGTCATTAAAAGAAATAGAATATCCATCCATAAACAATTTAGAAACCGAAATTAAATTCTTTCTAAATAAGGGTACATAAAGGCAATTCTTAAGAACCAAAAATTTATTTTTCTCAAAAGATAAATGAACATCTCCTTCAGAATCCGCCACCTTCGTGGCACGCCTAAGTACACTAGAATCTCCTCACCACTGCTCTGTTTCGAACCCCTGCAAAGTATTGCATACATGATCAGTGGGTTCCGTATCTATACAACAAGTGCCGGTAGATAACACCGCTAAACATGTTTCAACGACTAGACCAAAAGATATACCTTTGTTCTTGCGATTGGGGCAGTCCTTCTTCTAGTATCCAGTCTGCTTACAAGTGAAGCACTTGCCTTTCGACTTCTTCACTCCTCCCTGAGTACCTCCCACCGCCTTCATCCCAGTTTGTTTCTTCTTCTTCTTGCCTTTCGGCTTAGAAGTAGAAACCTTTTGGGTCACCATGGCATATGCCTGAGCACTCTGACGAAATAGCCCCTCTACCACCTGAAGTTCTGTCAGAAGTTCCGCCAATGAATACAACCTCTTGTTCATGTTGTAGTTCAGGCGAAACTACTCAAAACTCCTAGGTAGAGACTGGAGTATGATATCGACCTGGGTTTCCCCATCGATCTCAACTCCTAGGACCTCCAGCTCATTCAAATGAGCCATCATCTTGAGAACATGATCCCTCACGGGTGTTCCCTCGATCATGGTGGTCATCATCAAGTTTCTCATGGCTTCTTGCCTCGCAGCCCGATTCTGGTGTCCGAAAAGTTCCTTGAGATTGAGCATCATGTCATAAGACGTGGGCATGGCTTGATGCTGATGTTGCAGTACATTTGACATAGATGCCAAAATGTAACACCGTGCCATCTTATCAGCCTTTACCCACTTCTTATAACTCTCTCTCTCCTTTTCCTCAGAATCTTCTGCAGGCTTAGGAGGGCACTCTTCGAGGAGTACATATTTGTATTCCTCAGCAGTCAAGACAATGTCTAGATTCCTCTTCCAATCAACATAGTTGGGTCCAGTAAGTTTGTTCCCTTTCAGTATCACAGCAAGTGGGTTGAAAGTCATTTTGAAAGAAAACCTAAGAATCACATAAATCAAAACATTAGATTTCAAAAAATTATTGATTCCTCAAACAATAAAATTTTAAAATCAACTAACACCTCAAAACACCGAGAATATCGTATGCCACGATAGTGTGGACGTATACGAATTCTACATTTGTAAGAGGAGGTTTTACCCATTAATTTTACTATCTTGTCAACCTAACTTTTTTATAAGTAAAATTAATAGTTGGTTCCTCTTTGGCCCTACAAATAAAAGCAGTGACTCCGATGGGGAGGATACTTATATTTGTATCTAAGTGTTCACCATTACTTGGTACCAAGGTAATTATCTCGGGTTATGTGCCTTCCGATGGGGAAGTGCACACGCTCCTTAATAATTCCTTATAACCATATTTGACCTTGTGATCCACAAACAAACTCATCCGATGGGGAGTAAGGCACTCAGAGCCGACGCGCAAGTTTGTTTGCATCACTTGTCAAATCGTAATGGAGGCCGTGGGAATTTATAAAAATATCCCTCTCCCACTTAGTAATTTGAAATTGAGGAATTTTCCTAGCTTACGACATGCATATCAAACAAAAAGCAATAAATATGAAAAATAAAATATTTTCCAACTATTATGGTTTTTGTCTTCAATATGTCTCCCATCGCAACGTCTTCTCATCCGCTCCTCCTATGCCATGTACGAGCCATCCGGAGATCCGAGCCGAGACTAAAATCTATTTTAATTTACATCCATCGATCCTATACTCCATGAGGGAGTGTACATGAAATCTAGATCGAAAGTAAACTAAAATATAATGAGTGGCTAAAGAAAGTCGTATCTAATTTACAAAAAATTAAATACTAGCCTCGTCAACCCCAAGGATTCAATAAAATAAATATTTACACACATACAATCACATACACACATATGGCCATAATAGTCGGATCTTATGCCTGCAACCAAAGAGTTAAACTACGCATATCCTACTATTATCCAGTACATATAATATATGAAAAAGTGCATAAAAATTAACCGAATCCTAAACACACAAAATCGGAAACCTTGGCTCTGATTCCAATTGAAGGGTTGGGTTCATTGATCCGTGAGGGGAAACTTCGCTTCCCACTTCACCTTGATTGTTTGTTCATGGCGATCCCATCGATGTCCCTGGATTAAAAAAAATTTAATCCTAGACAAAAGGGATTGCTCAAACAACCAACTCATCGTCGTGCTATTCATTTAAAGAGGTCACTTGAACAAACTCGTTGTTCAAGCGACCATCCTCTATTCTACGAGTAGCCGCGGAATAGACGATGTCCAGATCGCCGGCTTTTGTATTTATGTTCAGGATTCAAGTATTATTTAGCCACAAACATATTTATATCATGCTCATAATTGAAAAACAAATACAAACATGTAACATATAAAAATTAGAGAATCGATATACCTCTCGATCTTCTAATGTATAACCTTCCTCCTTTCGGACGTCATGTGGGCGACGATCTACCAAAAGTTGAAACTCCTAGATCACAAATCTTCCTTCCTTGCTCTTCCAAAGCAAGAGGAAGAATAGAAACAATGCTCTTCTCCTTCCTATAGCCAATCAACAAGCAACAAGGGAAACCCTTGCCACCAGCCAACTAAGAGGAGGAGATGATGATGGAAACCTACCAAGACACTAAGGGAAAGCCCTAAGTCTTGTTTCCACCACTCAAGGAGAAGGAGAAGAGAGGTTTGGATGCCGAACAATGGCTGGAAAATTCTGGAAAACCTTGCTGGATGCCGGCCACCTTGAAGGAAGAAGAAGAAAAGAATTACCTTCCTTATTTGGTGCCGCCAAGCCCCAAACCCTAGTTTCCAAGCCTTGCCGCCCAAAACCCTAGCTCCTCTTTGATTCATCTCCATGCCAACCCCTTGCCCTCATTTTATAGAGTTAGGGATAAGCCTCCTTTTAATCTCCACCATTGGTTCTAGGGATTTAATCTCAACCGTCGGATCTAGAGATTTAATCTCAACCATCGGATCTAGAGATTTAATCTCTACCTTTGGATCTAGAGTTTTGTTTCTATCCTTTGAATCTAAGCTTCATGAGGTGTTAATAGGCTACATTAGGGACCATGAGAAGAAGTTGGATCTTAGCCACCCATGGATCAAGCCCACATAAAGTCCGATCCATTAATGATAATTCAATCCACTAAAGGATTATCATTGATCTACCTCACCAACCCCATATTATAATATGGGCTCCATATATTATATGTACATTTTCTCCCCGTGTTTAAGATCTCGAATGTCTGTCGATTAATTAATTTACTGACCATTAATTAATCAACATCTAACTCCATGAGTAGTACCACTCAACCTTTTCATCATGTCGGACCAAGTCCACCTGCAGGGTTTACATGATGAACCTTATGAGCTCCTCAAGGGGAAATCATCATCCTAATATATATGACACAGTTTCCTCCTATAATCAATGTCACACCATATAAATAATATCATCTCCCAACTTACCGAGCATATCGATTTAATATATAAATCTCGCCCATTGGTAAATCAAAGAAATGAATACTAAGTGTATGTGCCCGTAATTATATCGGGATTAAGAGCATGTACAAAATAATATCTGAGGTCCGATTCAATTATGTAGTCAGTAATAAATCGAATCACCTCTAAGTCGGTCTTGCTCAATACACACAAAGTGCACTAGTGTGATTCTATGGTCAAGACAAACCAATACCAAATCATACTACAACCATTCCGATGGTTTGTCCAAAGCCATCTCGGTTGTGAGCCTTTACTTATACTTTACAAGGAGCCGATAACATGATCTCCTGTGTGACACTACACACCATGTTATCTACAATGTAATGTATTAGACAATATGCATAACCATAAAAATATGCAAACAATGATCATGTGATTCTTATTTCATAATAAAGATGTTCATACAAAAGATAGACTTTTCAGTATACATCCCTACAAGGTGGTAGTCGACTGTTGAAAGTGGCGCGGGCACAGAATGCTTCGTAGTCGACTGATTAGTCAGCTACGAGTTGATCAGTCGAACTGATGAGATCGCCAGTCGACTGCCAAGCCGGCTGTTGGATGGTGACAACTGCGATTCAGACGACGTTAAAAGCCATTGCAAAGGTGGCTGTTGACTGCTGGCATGAAGCAGTTGACTGCTGCATGTCCAACGGGAAGATTTTGGCTCTCTCTATAAAAAGAGAGGGTGTGGGCTTTAGGGAGGTTAATGTTCATGCTCTCATGTATCCCCTAAGTGCTCCACATGATTCCAACTCCTTCTCCTTGCTTTTATTTCAATCATATTGTAAGAAGGAGTGTTTGTTGTAAGAAGGGTTACCTCTCCACCTTGCTTAGGCAAAAGGAGAGATCTAGTGGATTAGATTGAGGGGTGATTCACCTGAACGAATCGGTTGTGGATTAGCGGCAAGGGCCGTGAACCACGTTACATCCATGTGTTCGAGTTTGCAGCTTCTTCCTTCTTGTGTTTTGTCTTAATTGTTTCATTTAGCTCTATATTTCTGCTGTGCTAACTTTACTTAGACAATCAATATGCGAACGAACGCCATCGTCTACAAATTGGGTTATTCACCCCTTCTAGCCATTCACCGATCCTCCAACAGCATACCCTAATAGGATTCGGATAGACTCTAATCTAGCAACTAGAGCATAGGTTTAATCATAATCAAGTCCTTTAACTTGATTAAATCCTCGGGCCACTAACTTAGCTTTGTTTCTAGTGATTTTACCTTGATCATCCAACTTGTTCCTAAAGATCCATCTTGTGGTAACAATGGTGATATCATTGAGCCTAGGAACTAGTTCTCATACTTGAATTTTCACAAATTGAGCTAACTCATCTTCCATTGCCAATATCTAATCCGGATCAAGCAAGACATCATTAATTGATTTTAGCTCAATTTGGGAGATAAGGGCAACTTGACTAGTAGGAGCTCTATAGAAGACCTAGCCCTTACTTGTGACAATTCTCTTACTACTTGGTCTAGAGGATGATTTTAATGAGTACTTAAGATCCTAGGAGGTGAATTACATTCAATTTGATTATGATTATCATCATTCTTCCTCCTTTCATCATTGGAATCTCCTCTTCCTCTCCCTTGATCATTACCTCCTAATCCTCCCCCTTGATCATTACCCCCTAAATTTAGATTTTGAAGTCTTTGGGTAATGTCTTTATTTTTGTCATTGATATCTTTATCAATGGAGGGGTACTATTAGACTCATTAAATTCAACATTAGTGTATTCCTCAATCTTTTAAGTACTCTTGTTGTATACTCTATAACCTCTACTAGTGGATGAGTATCCGACTATGATTCCTTCATCTGCCTTAGATTCAAATTTTTCTAAATTGTCTTTGGTATTTAAAATATATATTTTGCATCCAAAGATGTTAAAATAATGGATTGTTGGTGATGGTGTTCCTTTTTCTGGCATGCAAAGATCCCTCCTCCTCTTTCTCTAGTAAGAAGCGACATATATAAGATATGTGAAGTTGCTACTAAGGATCCCGATCTACAATAGAAGTGAGCGATTAGGAATGGACCAGCTTTACTGGCACGACCCCTCCGATGCTTAAGTCAATGTCCATCGAAGAGATAAAAGATGCAGTAAAAGAGAACAACGGAAGAAGCTTAAGAAAGAAGAAGAGTTATCTCCGTGTACCAGATCTAGAAAACTCATCCTCCGCTTGCTCATTTCCACCCCTTTATATAGGAGTAGTCATCACCTTTCTTCCCAGTTAATGGACTATAATTCCCTTTGAGATATTAGAAAATAGCCATTGAGAAAGTCTGAGTGCAAGGACTATAATGAAGCAATTGACTGCCCTAATGAGACAGTCGACTGGTACTGAAGAAGAAGGATTATACTCGATAAGAAGCCTGATACTTGGGAAATACATAAGTAGCTTGGGAAATACATAGGCAACTCTAGAATTACATAGGAAGCTCTGGAAATACATAGGCAGCTCAGAAATTACATAAGCAACTCTGGAAATACATAGGCAACTCTGGAATTACATAGGAAGCTTTGGAATTACATAGGTAGCTCTGGAAATACATAGGCAACTCAGGAAATACATAGACAACTCTAGAATTATATAGGCAGCTTTGGAATTACATAGATAGATCTGGAAATACATAGACAGCTCAAGAATTACATAGAAAACTCTGAAAATACATAGGAAGCTCTGGAATTACATAGGTAGCTCTGGAATTACATAGGTAGTTCTAGAAATACATAGACAGCTCGGGAATTACATAAACAACTCTAAAAATACATAGGCAACTCAGGAATTACATAGACAACTCTAAAAATACATAGGCAACTTTGGAATTATGTAGGTTAGTTAGGAAATACATAGGTTAGTCGGGAAATACATAGGTCAATCTGAAAATACATAGGTCAGTTAGGAAATACATAGGTCAGTCGAGAAATACATAGGTCAGTTTGGAAATATATAAGTTAGTCAGAAAATACATAGGTCAGTCAAGAAATATATAGGTCATTTTGGAAATACTCAAGGGGACCTTTCAATAAGACTAATGGTCAAGAATAAAACTAATATTCAACCAATATACTAAATACCCAGGAATAATTGAGTACTCAGGAATAAAGTAAGATGCTCAGGAATATGACATGGTGCTCAGGAACACTTAACAAAACTCCTTGGTACCATCATAAGTCCCCCTTCGAGTCAAACTGAAGAGCGAAGCCAAATGAAGTTTGATAAGTATATAAAGATAGTTACTTAACTCAAGGGGACCTTTCAATAAGACTAACGGTCGAGAATAAAACTAATATTTAGCCAATATACTAAATACACAGGAATAACTAAGTACTCGGGAATAAAGTAAGATGCTCAAAAATATGACTTGGTGCTCAGGAACACTTAACAAAACTCCTAGGTACCATCATAAGTCCCCCCTTCAAGTCAAACTGAATAGAGAAGTCGAATGAAGTTTGATAAGTATCCACTGAACTAAACTCAAGCAAGCAAAATATTCTTTCTTATCTAAAAAATCATGAACTCATCCTAAGTTCCCCCTCTTTAGTAAAATTGAAGAGGAAAGTCGAATGAAGTTTTGAAAATATTCATCAAAAATGCTATATTGTTCCTAAAAACAACCACCATGCCATTAGGTGCAAAGCCTAAACAATTTACCATAGCCTTTAGAATGTCACCTTAGGCACTGAGCCTCAGAAAATTTTACCTAGCCACTATATGTTGGAGGATCGGTGGTCGGTTAGAGGGGGATGAATAGCCCTTTTTGCGTACTTGATGGAAATCGTTCGTTCTTGCATGCTTTGTCTACAATGATCGTTAATATGTGTAGCGGAAATGCAAATACGAAATACAAAAATAAACACAAACCCACAATCACAATAACAACATGATATACGTGGTTCGAAACCTTAGGGTTCTTACTCTATGGGGTGAGCTCAATGAGCTCGAGTTATACGCACGACACTAACCAAACTCCTTCTCGACAACAAGTCGGAGGTGGAGAAACCTCGTACAAGCAATTACAAGATGCAATACAAAAGTACAAGCAAAATACAAAGATAATATGAAATACAAGTAAAGAACACTATACAACAAATGGCTTGGATCACTTGCTTGTTGCTTGCTTTGGTTTGCTCTTGAAGGTCTGGAATGTAGCAACAATTCCCCAACAAAATCTCCCCAAAAATGGTTGCAAAATCCTCCATCTCGAGCTCCTTAAATAACCTGCATTGAGCTGATTTTGCACCCATTTGTCGACTGCCATAAGGCCCCAGTCGACTGCTTCTGCAGCCGTTGTGAGATAACGGCCTAATCCACATTGGCATCCAGCCAACAGATACATTGGTAGTTGACTGCCCAATACCATCAGTTGACTACTGACCTCGTAGTCGACTGATCAATCGGCTACCGAGCATTCTATGACCGTGACCATCTTCATCAGTTGACTGCCATCCCTTGGCAGTCGACTGATGGTCTAGCAGTCAACTGCTGGCCCAGAAACCACCAGTCGTGCACTAGTCGATTGCCATTGACTTGGATCAGTCGAATTGACACCTATACCAGTCGACTATAGTCGGGTAAAACTTCAAACAAACACTTTGTTTGAGCATCCGACTGTCGGGTAAAACCTCAAACATCATATTTGAGCATCCGACACTTCGTCTTAGCCACTTGGCCAAGTCCACCTCATCATCTTATGGAGTTCCCCACCGAAGCTCTCTTCCCTCGGCCTACGTCCCTTGGATGCACCAAGCGCATGACTTCGCAATGTCATCCTTCGCGTCTCTTGCCCTTGAAGTCTACTTCCCTTGGGCCTCACTTCATTCGCTCCCCGTCCAACGGTCCCTCGGATGCACCAAGCGCACGGCTTCGCAATGCCATCATTTACTGACTCAAGGACCTCGAGCCTACGAGACTAGTGACCTTGCCAAGTCCTCAAGACTTTCCATTGCCAAGGCTACACACTTGGACTTACCAACACCAAGCCCCATGCTTGAATTTTCCATGCCAAGGCTACACACTTGGACTTTATCAACACCAAGCCCTATGCTTGGATTTTCCCAACACCAAGCCCCATGCTTGGACTTTTCATGCCAAGCCCCATGCTTGGACTTTCACCGCCAAGGCTACACACTTAGACTTACGTGGCCAACCCATGTTGGACTTTCAATGTCAAACCCATGCTTGGACTTGCCATGACACTCACATGTCATATGTTTTGTTTAACATCAAAATATTATTCGAGTCAAACTCGAGTCCAGTCAATCGTGACCTGGGCCGATTGCACCAACACTATAGCGGGTTGTTATAGTCCCACTAGGGGAATAGAATTACCTAGCCCATAGGTTGTTATACTAGGCATTGAGCCTTAAAATTTTTACTTAACCACTATAGCGGGTTGTTATAGCTCAATGGGGGAATGTAATTACCTAGCCCATAGGTTGTTATATTAGGCGTAAAGCCTTGGAATTTTACTTAGCCACTATAGCGTGTTGTTATAGTCCCACTGGGAGAATGTAATTACCTAGCTCATAGGCTATTAAATTAGGATCGGATGACCTCGTTTACCGTAAGTGAACCTATCAACGTATTCCCTCTGAGTAGCACATGTAACTGGAACGAAGCATACTATAGTTGGCATAGGGCAAAAGAGAGGAGAACTTGAATACTTGAGTCCCTAAAAGCATACTGATATGTCAAAGGAGGAATACGAATATAATGTCATATAAAGTTCTCAAAGATAACTGTATATGTCCTGAGTGATAGAGATGAGCATACAAACTTTTCCAAAGATAACCATATACATACTGAGTGATATAGATGAGAGAACCATGAATAATATACTTAGTAATAGAGATAAGGAAACCTCCACAGGGTGGAGGAGCCAAAATCGAAAACCATGTACTGAGAACATAAATTGAGCTAAGGAATACTACTTTCATTCAACTTACTTGCAAATGGACTGGAGTAGAAAACCAACAAAGCCAAAGAGACTATAATATAAAAAAATAGTCTTGAGTCATTAGGTTGGAAGGTTGACACATCCAGGAAGAACATAACATCAAATACCATTGAGTTCCTTCCTCTCAAAAGACCAATGAAATCAAGGGGATAATGATATACTCCAGCTTATGACTAAAAAATATCCCCAACATCAAGGAGAGACTACTGTAAATATCCATCTATGGGGACATTTCGACTGATAATCACCTCAAAAATACTGAGGGATAATTACATTTTAAGCTTAACCAAAGAAGTCCCCGTTTATAAACTCATACCAAGAACTCCCATTCCATTTTGACGGTCTCTTTATATATTTCTAGTTGTTTCTGTCATTATTTATAGGGTATTAAACACCTTATGGCTTCTGCAATTGGGATGTCTGCTTTCCACTACACAACCTGTTATTATGCAATTGAAGTTAAAGCAAAACCATATACAGATAAACTTTTCAAATGCACCTTTAATGAACCGAACCCTTTCTTTTTTCTTTCTTTGATTGAACCAAATAAACTATATGGGGAATATAGATATTCATTGTAAAAGTACTTGATCACACAACTTGTACTTTCTCAATCCGATTCATGCAATGCTCTTCATTGTGGCAATTTTATTAATTTAATCTGTGTCTTCCTTCTAAAATCACCCATATTGAATTGCATGACAACCTTTCTCCTCTGTCGTCAAACCAAAAAATAAGAGAAATAAGGATGATAAAAGCATTAACTATCATCAACAAATTTATCCACTTACATTGACTAAAAAATGAGTGTCACTTGTAGCCTTCCTAAATTTAAAATCACCGCTAGACATTCTAGAGATCTCACAAGTTAATATTCAGGATAGAAAGCTAACATGTTAATTTATATTAAGCTAAAAGAATAGAAATTATTTAAAACAAAAAGGTTGACAAGAAAAAAATAATTAAGATAGGAAAATGGTCCAGAAATAACTAAAATCAGTTTCATGCAAATCTTTGTCAAATCCAGCTTCAAGTTACCATTTGGTTTTAGAATTAATTCCAGATTCGACAATAACTTCAAGAGCTAAAAATATCACTAAGTTTCCACAACACAATCCTTATAATGGAGAGAGCAATAACAAGAAATGAACCCCCATAATAAGCACAAAAACTTTATTAAACTACATAATAAAGAAGAACAATTCACATTGAACATCTTGCACCATCTGACACAGAACAATGCAAACATGATAACCTATTAATTCTGCATGTATAGATAACAACACCACTAATATGACATAATGTCACCCTGATTCCACCATTCCATATTATTTATGACATTATAGAGAAGAAGATATCGACATATAATAAGGGAAAAACAAAAATATCACAAACCCCAAGCAACATTCAAAGAATTTTGGAAATTCAAAAATTACAGGAATCACCAGAACCCAATACTAACAACCAATACTCTATATATAAAAAATTCCTCCCTACTGGTATAGATTATACCTACTTTGGTATAAATCATATCAATTTTAGAGGCTAGCATGATTGAAACAAATACAGTTATAATATTAAAATTGATGTCATCCCAACATTTCAAAGAGCAATAGCATAAGGTCATATACAGTTAAAAATGAAGCCTATATAAAATGAACACTAGCATTTAATAGAGCAATACTTTGTATATATAGAAAATGAAGCATATATGCAGCTAAAAAGTTAAAAGTAAAGAATCAATTGAAGCAGAAAAGGGTCAAGAAGCGGATGAAATCAATTTCTAGCATATTTTGGTCAGATCCAACTCTAGGCCACCGCTTAGCTTCAAAATCAGACCCAACTTCAAAAATAGTTTCAGAAGATGAACCATATCATTAAACTTCCACAACACACCCCACACTAGGGATTGATCAACACAAGGAACGAATCCCAACAGTGAGTATATAAGCTCTACTAAATTAATTAATAGAACAAAACACTTGAAACTGCACATTCCACCCTATTTTAGCACAGAATAATGTAATCTTGATAACCTTCACAATCTGATCCAAAGCCAATTGTAATAGAACTTAGTAGGTTAACTCAGATCAATATAACATGAAAAGAACCCAAATGGGTATTAGGACACCTACAATCGAACAATGGACTTGCAACAAATCTTATAGGAAAACTCCAATAATAAAATATCAAACTACTGAAACTATTCCAGCAGAAGAGTAACCCTCGATGGGAACATTAGATCAGATGAATGATAACCCTAAAGCATGATAAAATATAAGATATAATGAACAATAGATCCAAAGAATGACAAAATACAAGATCTAGTGAATGATAGTACCCATAATATGATAGAATATCAGATCTGGCAAATGACACCAAATTCAGAAATCACAACGATCCAAAAAAACCCGTAATAACAACTCAAAATTGAGTCATTGAAGCTAAAGCAGAGGAGGAGGATGTGTTGAATCCTAGCAAGAGCTAACGACTTTTTGTTTAGATTCCCATAGAAGGTGCCAATTTTATGGTGTTCCTTTTTCCAACATGCTCGGATCCCTCCTCCTCTTTAGCTAGTAATAAGTGATATATATAAGATCTGTGAAGATGCTACTAAGGATCCTGATCTATAATAGAAGTGAACGATTAGGAATGGGTTGGCTTTACCAGCACGACCTCTCCGATGCTTAAGTCAGTGTCCATCGAAGAGATAAAAGATGCAGTACAAGAGAACAAAGGAAGAAGCTTAAGAAAAGAAGAAGAGTTATCTCCGCGTACCAAATCCAGAAAACCCATCCCACACTTCCTTATTTCCACCCCTTTATATAGGAGTAGGCACCTCCTTTCTTCCCAGTTAATTGACTATGATGCCCTTTGAGATATTAGGAAATAGTCATTGAGAAAGTCTAAGTGTGAGGATTGTAATGAAGTAGTCGACTGGTACTGAATCAGAAGAATGATACTCGATGAGAAGCCTGATGCTTGGGAAATACATAGGTAGCTCTAGAATTACATAGGTAACTTTAGAAATACATAGGGAATTACATAGATAACTTTGGAAATACATAGGTAGCTCTGGAATTACATAGACAACTCTGGAATTATATAGGTAGCTCTAGAAATACATAGACAGCTCGAGAATTACATAGACAACTCTGGAAATACATAGGCAACTCTGGAATTACATAGGTAGATCTAGAATTACATAGGTAGCTCTGGATATACATAGGCAACTCATGAATTACATAGACAACTTTGGAAATACATAGGTAGCTCTAGAATTACATAGGCAGCTCTGGAATTACATAAGTAGTTCTGAAAATACATAGGTAGCTCGGGAATTACATAGAGAGCTCTAAAAATGCATAGGTAGCTCTAGAATTACATAGGTTAGTCGGAAAATATATACGTCAGTCGGGAAATACATAGGTCAGTCTTGAAATACATAGGTCAGTCAGGAAATACATAGGTCAGCGAAAAATACATAGGTTAGTCTAGAAATACATAGGTCAGTCGAGAAATATACAGGTCAGTCGGAAAATATCTAGAAATACTCAAGGGTACCTTTAAATAAGACTAACGGTCGAGAATAAAACTAATATTCATCCAATATACTAAAAACCCAGGAATAACTGAGTATTCAGGAATAAAGTAAGATGCTCATGAATATGACTTGGTGCTCAGGAACACTTAACAAAACTCCTAGGTACCATCAGTTGGAATTGTGTCATTTTATAATTCAAGGGCATTTTACCTAAAAACTTATGGATTAGGATACGATTTTGGATATAGCAAGCGGTGTTAATCGCTTCCACCCACAAGTAACTAGGTAAAGAATATGCATTAAGCATAGTCCTAGCCACCTCTTGTAGGACACAATTTCTCTATTCCACCACCCCATTTGTTGGGGTGTTCTAGGACAAGAGAATTCATGATTATACCCATGTTCTAAGCAAAATTTTTAAAAAATTAGAATTCTAAAATTCTCCACCATGATCACTATGGATCTGGTTGATTTTGAGATTCTTTTGATTTTCAACTCTTTTGTTAAAACCTATGATTATTTCTAAGGTATCATCTTTATTTTTTATGAAATACACCCAAGTATACCTAGAAAAATCATCTACTATCACTAAGCAATACTTATTATCATTTAATGAAGGAGTCCTATGACAATCAAATAAATCTAAATGCAATAATTCTAATGGTAATGAAGTGCTAGTTATGGTTTTACTTTTGTGTGATGATTTGGATTGCTTTTCTTCTTGGCATGCATCACACATTTTGTCCTTGACATATTTCACTTTTGGTAGCCCTTTCACTAGTTCTAACTTGGCTATCTTGGCAATGATCTCATGCTCTGACTCGGATGATTATGATGAAATTTCCTTCTCCTTCTATTGGTGCAGGGGCACCAGATAATCGAACCTAAATTTTGATTATGACAAAGATCCAAAGTTAAGGTCATATTGTTATCTCATGAGATGAATTAAGTGTGCAGGAAATGGTTAAGCTAAGCCGAAGGTCAGCGACACCCGGAGAACCCCGAGTCGAAAAACCGTGGTGGTCGGGCGACACTGGGAGAACTTTGTGGGAGTCAAAGAACCCAGGTGAAGACCGGAAGAAAAGCAACAGGTCATAAAGGACCAGAGGTAAGCACGAGTGCAAAGAGAGATGATAAGTTCGTGTCCTCTGTATGGGGATGACCCTAGGCGACGATCCGACTAAGACTTCCAATGGAAGATCTAGGTCGAGATCGGACGATAAAAACTATCGCATTTACCATTTTTCGTGCTAACTCTTTGCTGCAGGGAAGTGACCAGGATGATAGTTGACTGATGTCAGTCAACTAATGAAGTGCATCAGTCGACTGATGGCAATGAATCAACCTTGTGCGCTAGGTAAAAAAGGATAACATTTGACGCCGCCACTTTATGATAAGATAAGTGCCACCTTGTGATAAGTTCCACAAATTGGGGATCTAGATCTGGACTAATTCCAATGCACGAGTCTATAAAAGGGGGGAGGACTCGTACCCAAAGATCATCAATACTTTGCTCCTAAGTGCTCCAATAACGCTACGCTTCGACGACGACATTACGATGCCAACACACCGACGTAAGCTCTTCATCTCAGATTCATATTCGTCGGTAGTATCAATTTATGTTGGTGCAATCGACCTAGGTCACGATTGACCAGACTCGAGTGATGTTTTGATATTTGACAAAGTGAGTTGACATTAATGTCGGTTAATATGTTGGGGAGATTGTTGGAGCAATCGACCTGGGTCATGATTGACCGGACTCGAGTTTGACTCGAGGGAGACTTTGATGGTTGACTAGGGTTGACCATGTGGTTATTGGGAAAGTCCAAGTCTTGAGTACTTGGCATGGGGGCATTAGGAATTGGGACATTGGGACCATGTGGTTATTTGTAGACGCGATCACGAACGTATTCTATCAACGCATAGCACGACGCTATTCACCCCCCTCTAGCATTACAATGATCCCCTATAAGTGGTATCAGAGCGAGGCCGCTCTTGAAGTTTAATAACTAAGGGAGTACGCTAGAGGGTGAAGATGGAAGTCCAAGAACAATTAGGTTGGGACATCAACACAACGATGTCCTACACCCTATATGGATGAGAAGGCTTCAATTCTTGGAAGAGAAGAATTGAAGATTTTATTATGATGAGAGATTTTGAGGAATGGTCCATTTTAATGGAGGGATATAGCTATCCAATAGGACCAAAGGGAGGGTTCCTCAAGAAAAAGAGATGGACCGAAGAGCGAGTCCAAGCCTTCGAGAAAAATGAGAAGGTATTGAACTTTTTAATTGATTTGATACCTAACAATATCTTGTGCATGTTAGGTAATTATGTATATGCCAAGGAGCTATGGAACCAAGTGGCCAAGCTCCATGAAAGTCCATCACCGGTCAAAGAGGAAGGGACCGAAGAGGAAAACACATTATCCTCACAAGGAAGTGAGGACTTAGAGGTTGAGAGACAGTCAACATCCAAGGAGGAAGAGGAAGTAGAATCGGAGGAGACCTCCACCTCTAGGATTGAGGGGGAAGAGATTAGAGCATCATCAACACCGGAGCAACAAGAAGAGCCTTCAACATCCAGTAGAGAGGAAGAGCAAGTTCTAGAAACCCTCACCACGGACCTAGGTAACTCAAACATATGTGTTAATAATAAAATGCATAT
This sequence comes from Wurfbainia villosa, assembly GCA_025175895.1. Lineage (NCBI taxonomy): Eukaryota > Viridiplantae > Streptophyta > Magnoliopsida > Zingiberales > Zingiberaceae > Wurfbainia > Wurfbainia villosa. The sequence goes on from CM046004.1 coordinate 87,676,324, forward strand.
AATATATTTTGAGTGTAGGGAGTAAGTGTCCTAAAAGGATCAAGAAGTCTCCTCCGGCACCAAAAGTCAAGGATGTCGGTCCCCAAAGTCAAAGGAGCAAGGAGTATGTCATATGCTTCAAGTGCAACTCAAAAGGGCATTACCGGAGTCAATGCCCAAGGGGGAAGAAGGGACAAGGAGTGACATGTTGGGTTTCCGGCACCACGGCGTGTGTGTGTTCGATCATGTTTCGTAAACATGAGCACAGCGGAAGCAATTAAAATTAATAAATCTATATTTATTACAACACACACAACACACGCATGCTATTACAACAAGTGTAGACATAACCGTAAATTAAAATTTGCAATAAAAGGAAATTAAACTACGTTATACCTTCCGTATGACGTGTAGCGGGAACGGCATCAACCGGAACGATCCTCGTAAGAATCGTCTCTATCCGTATCCACGCCGAGCTCCTCGGGATGACTTCGCTAAGTCACGAGCTTCGTCTTCGTACGGGTTACTAGCCTCGTGTTGAAGACGACGTGATCGAGAGATGATCACGATCCGAATCCAAATTCGGATCCAAAACGAGTTCTCAAAACTCGCTTCTCCGGAGAGGTATTCGTCAACCGTTTGACGAATCCTTCGTCCTCCACCTCAGAGGATTACCGGAGATCAAATCCCCGGTAAGTTATCCGCTGTCGGAGCACTAACCGTCGTCCAAACGACGCTCCGACGAGAGGAGAACAAGCTGTCCAGAAAACTGGACAGCTTTGGTGGAGACCTTGCGCCGGCCAAATAAGGAAAGCGACTTGCTCACCTTGTCGCCGGAGCCAAGGAAGATCACCGGAGCTCCTCCGGCAGCAGCTCGTCGCCGGCAAGAGGAGGAAACGGCAGCAGCTGGTCGCCGGTTGGAAGAGATGGTTGGCGGCAATAGAGTTGGCGCCAACAAGAGGAGGAGGGTGGGCGGCCAAATTAGGTTTGCCTCTTCATTCGGGCTTAACAAACCCTAATGCCCTCTTTTATAGAGAACTAATTCTCTTAATGGTTAATGGATCATATCCATAAAGCCCGTTAACCCGCTCCATTAAGATAAGTTAAAATAAACAAAACCATGATGGTTTATTTTAAGTTAAAACGAACCGAACCAACCTTTGGTTCATTCGTTTAATATAAACCAAACCCTTTGGTTTATTCTCATCCATTGGATTAGAACCAAACCATTTTGGTCCATCCATTATGTCTTCATAAGACACTGCCCATCCACGCTTCCATTGCGACTGAAACAATTTCATGCTCGCTTTATGTTTTGTCCAACCAAACATAGTTTCTCTCGGTCTGAGAATCCCATTCTCAAGCTCGTTTTAAATCCTTTGGATTACACTCGTTGTGCGTGTGACCAAATAGGTTCTCGGTTTATGTTGGCCGTCTATAATTAACCATTAATTATAGAACGATCATGAGTGGCACCTAGTAGTACATCATGATCCCCAATTAACCGAAAAGATCAACGGTTGATCGAACTATTTCTGAAACCCTTGAGCTCGAATGAATCGTGCCCCATTCCCTTCACTCATCTTATACCCACTTGGTTCAGACATGGTCTATTGTGTCACCTCACTAGGATGACTACGCCACACCTAGCCCAAGTATCATTTCCTCGTCCTCTGATTCTAGTTACTCCACATGTATCGAAGAGTACCTTACTCTAAACATGTAATGCTTTGGCCAAAGACTTTAGTAACAATCCGACGAGAGGCCATGGGTATACATCTCCTCGCAAGGAGTGGTGAATCCTTTATAGGCTATTCAAACACCTTCGATCACTTGACTTATACCCAATCATCCGGGTCCACATCTCCTTAGAGATGTTTGCTTAAGATGTCAAAGCATAAGTCTCCATGATCAAGATGACTACCGCAAGTCAAAGGAACATCGCACTTAAGCCACAGAAGAACTTCATTGACATATCTATATATGCAGAGAACCATATGAAGTCTTACTACTTGGTCACTCCAATGAACTAGTTACCATAACTAGCATCCACGATTAACTCCGGACATCACTATGTCTCCACCAAAGTGAGAATCACCGCTTGGATACACCAAGGAGTATACCTCGTGCTAGTCTCGGCTGAATTGATGGTGTCCAAATCCATCAATTCATCGACTAGGATAATTCCGATACATCACAATTACACATGTAGAGATACTCACTAGTTGTGATCCAATCACAAATTCTCTCATGCCGTGAATCGTATCGTGGACATTCAAGAAATGAGTTTAAGATCCAATCAAATACATAAAACATGTATACTCAAATAGTGAATCTTCATTTATCATATAAATGGTTCATACATAAGGCGATTGCCTTAGGACATCTCTCATATATTACTAACAGACTCCCACTTGGCCTAATGCCAATCGCTACGGTATTCAATACCATAAGCTCTAACATGACCCTCAAACTTACTTTGAGGTAATGCTTTAGTCAAAGGATCCGCTAAGTTCCTTTCAGTGGGAATTTTCTCGATTTGTATTTCGTTCCTACTTATGATCTCTCTGATAAGATGATAGCGGCGAAGCACATGTTTGGATCATTGATGAGACCACATCAAGTTCATAGATGAACTTATTGATCCAAACTGCTTCCTTTGCTACTTCCAAAGCTGCAACGTATTCTGCCTTAGTGGCAGAATCCGCTATAGTGTCAAGCTTGGAACCTTTCCAACTTATTGCACCTCCATTTTAGGTGAATACATACCCAGACTGAGACATGGAATCATCCTTGTCTATCTGGAGCTGGCATCCGTATACCCACGTATCACCATGTACTCTTCTCCATATATTAGGAACACATCCTTAGTTCTTCTCAAGTACTTAAGGATTGTCTTAACAGCCGCCCAATGATCCATCCCTGGATCGGATTGGTATCTGCTCGTGACACTCAGAGCGTACGATACATCGGGCCTCGTACATAACATAGCATACATGATAGATCCTATTGCGGATGCATAGGGAATCTCACTCATGCAAATCCTCTCGTCTTCTGTGCGCGGACACATAGACTTCGAAAGGTGTACCCCATGCCCGATGGGCAGATAACCTTTCTTGGATTCCGACATGCTAAACCTCTTTAGCACTCGGTCTATATATGTAGACTGCGAAAGACCAAGCAACCATTTCGATCTATCTCTATAGATCTTAATCCCAAGGATGTAGGATGCTTCTCCCAGGTCTTTCATGGAGAATGTCTTGGATAACCAAACCTTAACTGACTGTAAGATTGACACATCGTTTCCTATAAGTAATATGTCATCGACATACAATACTAGGAACACGACTGCACTCCCACTAACCTTCTTGTACACACAAGGTTAAATGCGGATTTTGTGAGAAATCAAACTTTTGATCGTCATCAAAACAGATATTCCACTCTGGATGCTTGCTTCAATCCATAAATGGATCGCCGCAATTTGCATACCTTGGTTTTATCAACCGATGTGAAACCCTCAGTCAGTATCATATACACGCCTCGGGTGTTTCCATTAAGGAAAGCTGTTTTCACATCCATCTGCCATATCTCATAATCATAATGAGCCGCTATGGCCAGGAGCATCTGAATGGATTTAAGCATAGCTACAGGCGAATAGGTTTCGTCATAATCAACACCTTGTTTTTGACGATATCCTTTCGCCACCAATCTAGCCTTATAGGTTATCACATTACCATCCATGTCGGTTTTCTTCTTGAAAACCCACTTGCACCCTATAGGCTTTATGCCTTCAGGTGGGTCAACCAAGTTCCAAACTTGGTTTTCGTACATGGAATCCATTTCCGACTTCATGGCACCAAGCCACTTATTCCTTTCTGAACTTGTCAGCACTTCTTCATAACTGGTAGGCTCCTCATCATCAATGAGTAACACGTCGTTCGATTCACTTACGAGAAATCCATATCTCTCAGGAATATTGCGTGTTCTACCAGATCTACGAAGATGTGGTGTTACAATAAGTCCAGCCGATTGCTCATCACTATGAGTTGTCGGCTGTTGTGCTTCACCAGGTATCTCATCAATGTCTATTTGAGTCTCTCGAGCCTCCTCAAGCTCGACGACACTCCCACTGTTTTCTTGCAAGAGAAACTCTTTCTCTAGAAACACAGCATGCCTTGAAACAAACACCTTTTGTTCCACAGGATGATAGAATTGGTAACCCCGTGTTTCCTTAGGGTATCCAATAAATAGACATTTATCAGACTTAGCATCCAGTTTATACGTCGATACCGCTTCACATAAGCAGGACAACCCCATATCTTCAAGTAAGATACATGAGGTTTCTTACCATTCCATATCTCATATGGAGTAGTTGAGACTACCTTGGTAGGCATTCTGTTTAACAAGTAAACAGCTGTCTGAAGTGCATAACCCCAAAAGGACTTGGGAAGAGTTGCATGATTCATCATTGACCTGACCATGTCCAACAAGGTCCTAAGCTCTCGATACACCATTATGTGGTGTATAGGGCGGAGTCCATTGAGACAATATGCCATTGTCTCTTAGATAATCAAGAAACTCTTGACTTAAGTATTCACCACCTCGATCCGATCGAAGTATTTTAATACTCTTGTCATGTTGTTTCTCTACTTTATTTCTGAATTCTTTGAACCTTTCAAAGGCTTCAGACTTGTGTTTCATCAAGAACACATACCCAAACCGTGAGTGATCATCGGTGAAGGTAATGAAGTAGCTATAGCCTCCTAATGCTTGAGTTGACATAGGTCCATATACATCAGTATGTACTAAACCTAGTAACTCTCCCACTTGTTCACCTTTTCCAGTAAAAGGTAACTTAGTCATCTTGCCTTTTAAGCATGATTCGCATGTATCGTATGAATCCAATTCAAACGATTCCAGAATTCCACATCGGTGTAATTCGGACATGCGTTTCTTGCTTACATGGCCAAGACAACAATGCCACATGTAGGAGTCTATTTGATTATCCTTTCGAGCACTCTTGTTGCTCGCTTCGATATTGCAAATGTCACTGGATACGTCCAACGTATAAACACCATTGCTTAAAGTTCCAGTCCCATAAAGAACCCCATTCAAAGTTATGTAACAACAATTGTTACTAAACGTCAAATGGAAACCATTTCTATTTAAACAAGAAATAGAAATGATGTTCTTTATCAACAAAGGAATATAAAAGCAATTGTCCAGTTCTAAGACAAGTCCTACAGGGAGTTCCAACAAATACGTTCCGATGGCGAGAAAGAACCATTGCTCCATTCCCAATACGTAAATTTGACTCTCCCTTGACGAGTCTTCTTCTATTCCTTAGCCCATATATGTCATTACATATATGTGAGCCACACCTAGTATCAAATACCCAAGTGTCTGAGGAAATAGAATGACAATCAATAAAGAAGATTTCTGAAGAAGATGAGGCATCCGATGCCCTATCCTTCTTCACGGACTCAAGATAAATCTTGCACTTTCTTCGCAAATGGCCCTACTTGCCATAATGATGGCAAGTGCCCTTTTGAGCTAGTTCTACCTTCTTAGCCCTTCTCTTCTTTCCCTTCTGCTGTTCCTTTGACTTCCTCTTAGAACCTTTCTTCGAGGAATCAACTAACAAAGACCTGGCCCCCTCGCCATGCTTCTAAGACTCCACGTCTTCAAAGATATTAAGCAAAGACTACACAGATGAACCTTCTAGCATCTCAGAGGTGAAGAGGAGCTTTGAGACTTCGAACCTTTCGAATCTCACTTGCTCATTAACCAACTCACAAAGATGAAGGACTACGACATGAGCATCCATATGCTCATGCTGCTTTCGTAGCTTGGGTTCCATCGCGGCTAGCATGATGCAACTCATTTGTTCAGAATCACTCACATGTTTCTGATAGGCCAACAATTGGTCCAGAGTTGCATTGTCACTAGGATGGGCGGGAAGAGGCGCTTCGAGGACATACACAAGCTTTTCACCTTGAGAACAATTCTCAAGTTTCTAAGTTAGTCCAAGAAGTTCGGCCCAGTTAATTTATTTGAATCCAAAATGGAACGCATATTCAAACACATCATGATCAATATATTAACTTAGAAATACAAAACGAGCATATATGAGAAAGATGATTTTAAAAATGCATCAATATACATTTATAAATCCCATTCATTTTTCGAATTTCAAAAACCCCAAAATCACTTCGGGAGATTGTAGGTCCATCTCCGAATGGGCTGATATCCATCATAGTTATGAACAACCTTGGAGAGAGTCCAACAAGCCATTCATAACTACGACAGTAGGTATTAACTATACCGATTGCATATCACGTATATGCAACTATCACAATGTGCTATCAACTAATTGAATGTTCACACATACATCGGGTTGTTAACACATTAACAAGTATGCATCATATGCATAGCACCCAACTTCACCTCCCTTTACATTGACCTTGGAGAGAGTCCAACAAGCCGATGCTCCAGGTTAAAGCCAACCCATTAATCGGGACATAGTTTTAATATGGTTAGAGCGCATTCAACCAATTAACCCAGCTTGGAGAGAGTCCAACAACCAAAGCTAACGATTGACCTCTGACTCTTACCATATTAGTATTAAACTATTCCATGGTTTGAACATATTCAGGTTCGAGCCGGGCTTGGAGAGAGTCCAACAACCCAAACAAGAAACAGAACTCTGGTTCTAACCATATTAATGGAAGGTGTAGGCTTTAATATTGTTTAAGGGTTTTTATGTCTCATCCTCTTTGCATGCAAATAACTATTATCTACATGGCATGGCATACATGGCATACATCTACATGACACGACACGCATGGCATAATGTTATGCATCTAATGCAATTACATGGCATACAATTATGTCATGTATATATTTCCTTATATGTCATAACTATTTATGGAAATAAAATATGTTTAAGATTTGATTCTCCAAATCAAATCATAATTAAATTAGGAAACAAATTTCCAAATCTAATCACATATTTTATTCATGAAATTATTTGATTAAGGAAAATCTATTTAGGAAACCAATTTCCTAAATCTTTAAAACTACTTATGGAAATAAAATATTTTAAGATTTGATTTCCCAAATCAAATCATGATTAAATTAGGAAACAAATTTCCAGAATCTAATAAAATATTTTATTTATGGAAAATATAAATTTCCATAAATACTTCCAACTTTCCAAAAGTGGAAGATTTCCATAAATACTTCTAGACTTTCCAAAATTGAAAAATTTCCATAAATACTTCTAAATTTCCAAAATTTAGAAAATTTCCAGAAATACATTATGACTATCGCAAAACCATTTTACGATTATGTCGAAACACAACCTGGGCTCTGATACCACTGTTGGGTTTCCGGCACCGCGGCGTGTGTGTGTTCGATCATGTTTCGTAAACATGAGCACAACGGAAGCAATTAAAATTAATAAATCTATATTTATTACAACACACACAACACACGCATGCTATTACAACAAGTGTAGACATAACCGTAAATTAAAATTTGCAATAAAAGGAAATTAAACTACGTTATACCTTCCGTATGACGTGTAGCGGGAACGGCATCAACCGGAACGATCCTCGTAAGAATCATCTCTATCCGTATCCACGCCGAGCTCCTCGGGATGACTTCGCTAAGTCACGAGCTTCGTCTTCGTACGGGTTACTAGCCTCGTGTTGAAGACGACGTGATCGAGAGATGATCACGATCCGAATCCAAATTCGGATCCAAAACGAGTTCTCAAAACTCGCTTCTCCGGAGAGGTATTCGTCAACCGTTTGACGAATCCTTCGTCCTCCACCTCAGAGGATTACCGGAGATCAAATCCCCGGTAAGTTAGCCGCTGTCGGAGCACTAACCGTCGTCCCAAACGACGCCCGACGAGAGGAGAACAAGCTGTCCAGAAAACTGGACAGCTTTGGTGGAGACCTTGCGCCGGCCAAATAAGGAAAGCGACTTGCTCACCTTGTCGCCGGAGCCAAGGAAGATCACCGGAGCTCCTCCGGCAGCAGCTCGTCGCCTGCAAGAGGAGGAAACAGCAGCAGCTGGTCGCCGGTTGGAAGAGATGGTTGGCGGCAATAGAGTCGGCGCCAACAAGAGGAGGAGGGTGGGCGGCCAAATTAGGTTTGCCTCTTCATTCGGGCTTAACAAACCCTAATGCCCTCTTTTATAGAGAACTAATTCTCTTAATGGTTAATGGATCATATCCATAAAGCCCGTTAACCCGCTCCATTAAGATAAGTTAAAATAAACAAAACCATGATGGTTTATTTTAAGTTAAAACGAACCGAACCAACCTTTGGTTCATTCGTTTAATATAAACCAAACCCTTTGGTTTATTCTCATCCATTGGATTAGAACCAAACCATTTTGGTCCATCCATTATGTCTTCATAAGACACGGCCCATCCACGCTTCCATTGCGACTAAAACAATTTCATGCTCGCTTTATGTTTGGTCCAACCAAACATAGTTTCTCTCGGTCTGAGAATCCCATTCTCAAGCTCGTTTTAAATCCTTTGGATTACACTCGTTGTGCGTGTGACCAAATAGGTTCTCGGTTTATGTTGGCCGCCTATAATTAACCATTAATTATAGAACGATCATGAGTGGCACCTAGTAGTACATCATGATCCCCAATTAACCGAAAAGATCAACGGTTGATCCAGAACTATTTCTGAAACCCTTCAGTTGCTCGAATGAATCGTGCCCCATTCCCTTCACTCATCTTATACCCACTTGGTTCAGGACATGGTCTATAGTGTCAGTCCCCACTAGGCTGACTACGTCACACCTAGCCCAAGTATCATTTCCTCGTCCTACGGATTCTAGTTACTCCACATGTATCGAAGAGTACCTTACTCTAAACATGTAATGCTTTGGCCAAAGACTTTAGTAACAATCCGATGAGAGGCCATTGGTATACATCTCCTCGCAAGGACTGGTGAATCCTTTATAGGCTATTCAAACACCTTCGATCACTTCGACTTATACCCAATCATCCCGGGTCCACATCTCCTTAGAGATGTTTGCTTAAGATGTTAAAGCATAAGTCTCCATGATCAAGATGACTTGAATACCGCAAGTCAAAGGAACATCGCACTTAAGCCACAGTAAGAACTTCATTGACATATCTATATATGCAGAGAACCATATGAAGTCTTACGGCTGGTCACTCCAATGAACTAGTTACCATAACTAGCATCCACGATTAACTCCGGACATCAATATGTCTCCAGCCAGTGAGAATCAGCTGCTTGGATACACCAAGGAGTATACCTCGTGCTAGTCTCGACAGAATTGATGGTGTCCAAATCCATCAATTCATCGACTAGGGATAATTCCGATACATCACAATTACACATGTAGAGATACTCACTAGTTGTGATCCAATCACAAATTCTCTCATGCTGTGAATCGTATCGTGGACATTCAGTAAATGAGTTTAAGATCCAATCAAATACATAAAACATGTATACTCAAATAGTGAATCTTCATTTATCATATAAATGGTTCATACATAAGGCGATTGCCTTAGGACATCTCTCATATATTACTAACATGACACATGTAGGGGGAGCCTCTAAGGCAAACCCTAAGGTAAATTTTATTAATGCACCTTCAATTTCTAGGGATAAGAAGCATGCTAGTAATAATTTTAATAGTCTTGCTATTTATCATAAAGAGCATGCTAGAAATAACAAATATTTTTGTTTAGGTGCTAAGAATGTCCACATAGAAAATAAGGAGAAATTTGGGACTAATGTCCCTAAAAATAATTTATCTAAGGACAAACCTAGGTCAAATAACTCAAGACCAATTCTACCTAGGGAAGCTATCAAGAAAATAGGAGAACACCTAGGTCTTAATCCTAAATGGACTAGGCATATGCCTAGAGGAAAGGACAATGCCCAAAGATCAAACCAAAATTCTAAAATTGGGCAATTAGAGATGGAAAATCAAGCCTTAAGGTCAAGGCTTGAGAAATTAGAAAAGACCCTAAATAAGATACAAACTCAATTTCAAGGGTCTAATGGTCAAAGTCAAGGGTCAAGATCTCAAAGTCAACATCTAGGACCTAAAAGACTAAAGTCAACCAAGGGCAAGAAAGGTTTGGGTCACAAACCTAAGCCTAAGGTGACTTATAATAGTGTTCCATTTGATTATGGAACACAATCTAGGTCTAGGAAGACCAAGGTTACTAGGGAAGTTATCCCTAAGAGTAACCATGGTAAGTGCCTAGTGGCTAGGGTTTCTAGGAAACCTAGGGAAGCCACTAAGAAGGTTTCAAGGGGAGTTACCCCTAGAGTCAACTTAGGTAAGACCACAATGACCAAGGCTAACAAGCCTAGGAGGGTCATTAAAAAGGTATCTAGGGAGGTTATCCCTAAGGAATACCTAATTAACCCTAGGAGCTCAAATATATTTTGGGTTCCTAAGAGCGTGATTGACTCACGCTAGATGGGGTTAGGGTGTGCCAACCTTGATTGGATGGGTAGTTAACTCAACCATGGAAAAGGTGGCACTTTAGGTTATTTTCAAGGTTATGGATACTTTGGAAATAGATTTGATGTTAAATCCTAAAAGATTTTAGGATGTGCCAATATCATTTAAGAAGGTTGAAAAATCAATTAAATTGGCACAATTTAGGTTTAGAGGTTTGTGTGTCATCTTGGGTTTTTAGCGCACATGGGGGATATTTTGATAATATGGCAAAATGAACATAATCCCAACAAATGGCAACTAATATTAAAATTTAGGTATTATTATACTTATACTTTTTATATGCCATGCTTTGTTTGCCATATAACATGCCTTGACATCATATTTATTTTTAATCATATAAAATGTCATGATCATGTTTAGGTTTAAGGTTAATGTCATGTGTTTTTAGATTATATCATATGTCATGACATCATGATCATTGGCCATGCTTACTTTTGTTATCATTTATGTCATGATCATTTCATGCATTTAATTTGATTATAATTGAATTAAGGACAATGACATGACTTGAAGTCCCATTTATAAGGGAATCAAGTAGGGTTGCCTTAGAAAAATGCATGAAAATCCTAGATTAGGAGAACAAAGGTCACATCTCACATCACATTGACTTTTGTGTATTTTATACACCTTAGATATATGTGAGATGATATGATATGAGTTAAGTTCAAGGTACATAGTTTTTGCATCTAGATGAACTCAAACTCATGTAAAATCATGTTGTGGATCATTGGGAAAGCTTGTGTACAAGTCATGTACATTGAGCCCAAGGAATATGATCCAAAATAAGGTTTTGAAAACATTTTAAAATCTTTTTGAAAAACCTTGGTGAAGTCTATCTTTTGATAGCAATCACCATTGATGAAATTGATACAAAGTGAGCTAAAACATTGAAGTTTTTATTCACTTTTGAATTTTGTATCAATTTTGATATATTATGGGTAAAATATTTTTCAAACATTTTTCACCCATTGGATTTCTTATAATAATGTTGTTAGTAATATATGAGAGATGTCCTAAGGCAATCGCCTTATGTATGAACCATTTATATGATAAATGAAGATTCACTATTTGAGTATACATGTTTAATGTATTTGATTGGATCTTAAACTCATTTACTGAATGTCCACGATACGATTCACAGCACGAGAGAATTTGTGATTGGATCACAACTAGTGAGTATCTCTACATGTGTAATTGTGATGTATCGAAATTATCCCTAGTCGATGAATTGATGGATTTGGACACCATCAATTCTGTTGAGACTAGCACGAGGTATACTCATTGGTGTATCCAAGCAGCTGATTCTCACTGGCTGGAGACATTGTGATGTCCGGAGTTAATCGTGGATGCTAGTTATGGTAACTAGTTCATTGGAGTGACCAGCCGTAAGACTTCATATGGTTCTCTGCATATATAGATATGTCAATGAAGTTCTTACTGTGGCTTAAGTGCGAGGTTCCTTTGACTTGCGGTATTCAAGTCATCTTGATCATGGAGACTTATGCTTTGACATCTTAAACAAACATCTCTAAGGAGATGTGGACCCGGGATGATTAGGTATAAGTCGAAGTGATCGAAGGTGTTTGAATAGCCTATAAAGGATTCACCACTCCTTGCGAGGAGATATATACCCATGGCCTCTCGTCGGATTGTTACTAAAGTCTTTGGCCAAAGCATTACATGTTTAGAGTAAGGTACTCTTCGATACATGTGGAGTAACTAGAATCCGTAGGACGAGGAAATGATACTTGGGCTAGGTGTGACGTAGTCAGCCTAGTGGGGACTGACACAATAGACCATGTCCTGAACCAAGTGGGTATAAGATGAGTGAAGGGAATGGGGCACAATTAATTCGAGCTACTGAAGGGTTTCAGAAATAGTTCTGGATCAACCGTTGATCTTTTCGGTTAATTGGGGATCATGATGTACTACTAGGTGCCACTCATGATCGTTCTATAATTAATGGTTAATTATAGACGGCCAACATAAACCGAGAACCTATTTGGTCACACGCACAACGAGTGTAATCCAAAGGATTTAAAACGAGCTTGAGAATGGGATTCTCAGACCGAGAGAAACTATGTTTGGTTGGACCAAACATAAAGCGAGCATGAAATTGTTTCAGTCGCAATGGAAGCGTGGATGGGTCGTGTCTTATGAAGACATAATGGATGGACCAAAATGGTTTGGTTCTAATCCAATGGATGAGAATAAACCAAAGGGTTTGGTTTATATTAAACGAATGAACCAAAGGTTGGTTCGGTTTGTTTTAACTTAAAATAGACCATCATGGTTTGGTTTATTTTAACTTATCTTAATGGAGCGGGTTAACGGGCTTTATGGATATGATCCATTAACCATTAAGAGAATTAGTTCTCTATAAAATAAGGCTTAAACCCTAATCCAAAAACCCTAATCAAGAGTTGCCGCCCAACCTTGTGTTGCCGCCTCCTCTAACCCTAGGATTGCCGCGGTTTTGTGCCGCCCGTCTTCGTTGCGACCAAGCTTCAGCCGGTGAACCTCCGGTGACCCTCTGGTGATCCCCTATAGGTTTGGCATCAAGGTGAGGCTTTTCTTTCCTTGGTTGGCCGACGCCTATATCCTCCACAAAGCTGTCCAGTTTTCTGGACAGCTTCTCCTCCTCTCGTCGGAGCGTCGTTTGGACGACGGTTAGTGCTCCGACAGCGGGTAACTTACCGGGGATTTGTTCTCTGGTAATCCTCTGAGGTGGGGGACAAAGGATTCGTCAATTGGTTGACGAATACCTCTCCGGAGAAGCGAGTTTTGAGAACTCGTTTTAGGATCCGAATTTGGATTCGGATCATGATCATCTCTCGATCACGTCGTCTTCAACACGAGGCTGGTAACCCGTACGAAGACGAAGCTCGTGACTTAGCGAAGTCATCCCGAGGAGCTCGGCGTGGATACGGATAGAGACGATTCTTACGAGGATCGTTCCAGTTGATGCCGTTCCCGCTACACGTCATACGAAAGGTATAACGTAGATAATTTCTTTTATTGCAAATTTTAATTTACGATTATGTCTACACTTGTTGTAATAGCATGCGTGTGTTGTGTGTGTTGTAATAAATATAGATTTATTATTTTTAATTGCTTCCGCTGTGCTCATGTTTACGAAACATGATCGAACACACATACGCCGCGGTGCCGGAAACCCAACAGTGGTATCAGAGCCCAGGTTGTGTTTCGACATAATCGTAAAAATGGTTTTGCGATAGTCATAATGTATTTCTGGAAATTTTCTAAATTTTGGAAATTTAGAAGTATTTATGGAAATTTTTCAATTTTGGAAAGTCTAGAAGTATTTATGGAAATCTTCCACTTTTGGAAAGTTGGAAGTATTTATGGAAATTGATATTTTCCATAAATAAAATATTTGATTAGATTCTGGAAATTTGTTTCCTAATTTAATCATGATTTGATTTGGGAAATCAAATCTTAAAATATTTTATTTCCATAAGTAGTTTTAATGATTTAGGAAATTGGTTTCCTAAATAGATTTTCCTTAATCAAATAATTCCATGAATAAAATATGTGATTAGATTTGGAAATTTGTTTCCTAATTTAATTATGATTTGATTTGGAGAATCAAATCTTAAACATATTTTATTTCCATAAATAGTTATGACATATAAGGAAATTATATACATGACATAATTGTATGTCATGTAATTGCATTAGATGCATAACATTATGCCATGCGTGTCGTTACATGTAGATGTATGCCATGTATGTCATGCCATGTAGATAATAGTTATTTGCATGCAAAGAGGATGAGACATAAAACCCCAACTCAATATTAAAGCCTACACCTTCCATTAATATGGTTAGAACCAGAGTTCTGTTTCCTGTTTGGGTTGTTGGACTCTCTCCAAGCCCGGCTCGAACCCGAACATGTTCAAATCATTGGAATAGTTTAACTCTAATATGGTAAGAGTCAGAGGTCAATCGTTAGTTTGGGTTGTTGGACTCACTCCAAGCCTGGCTAATTGGTTGAATGCGCTCTAACCATATTAAAACTATTTCGCGATTAATGGGTCGGTTTTAACTTGGAGCATCGATTTGTTGGACTCACTCCAAGGTCGATGTGAAGAGAGGTGAAGTTGGGTGCTATGCATATGATGCATACTTGTTAATGTGTTAACAACCCAATGTATGTGTAAACATTCAATTAGTTGATAGCACATTGTGATAGTTACATATACATGATATGTAATCGGTATACTTGATACCCACCATCATAGCTAAGAATGGCTTGTTGGACTCACTCCAAGGTTGTTCTTATCTATGATGGATATCAGCCCATTCGGAGATGGACCTACGATCTCCCGAAGTGATTTTAAGGGTTTTTGAAATTCAAAAAATGAATGGGATTTATAAATGTATATTGATGCATTTTAAAATCATTTTCTCATATATGCTCATTTTGTATTTCTAGGTCAATAAATTGATCATGACGTCTTTGAATTTGCGCACTATTTTGGATTCGAACAAACTGACTGGGCCTAACTTCCTGGACTGGCTTAGAAACCTGAGAATTGTTCTCAAGGTGGAAAAGCTTGCATATGTCCTTGAAGAGCCTCTTCCTGACCGTCCTAAGGACGATGCAACTCCAGACCAAATGTTGGTCTATCAGAAACATGTGAGTGATTCTGAACAAATGAGTTGCATCATGCTAGCCGCGATGGTAAGCAAAAGCGGCATGAGCATATGGATGCTAATACTATGGTCTTCCATCTTCATGAGTGCTCTGAGCAAGCGAGATCCGAAAGGTTCGAGGTCTCTAGGCTCCTCTTCACTACGAAGATGCAAGATGGTTCGTCTGTAGTGCAGTTTGTGCTAAAGATGAACGGGTACATCGAGCGGCTAGCTACCCTCGGTTTTGTGATGGATCATGAGTTAAGTATTGACTTAATTCTGCATTGTTTGCCCAAGAGCTTCTCGCAATTTGTGATGAACTATCGGATGAACAAATTGGAATCCACCATTCCCGAGCTCCTTAATATGCTGAAGACTGTGGAGCCTTCTGTAAAGCATGAGGAGAAGGCGGTTCTGTTAGTTGATTCCTCAAAGAAAGGTTCTAAGAGGAAGGCAAAAGAACAGAAGAAAGGAAAGAAAAAGGCAAAGAAGGCGGAATCAGCGCAAAAGGGCACTTGCCATCACTGTGGCAAGGAAGGCCACTGGCGAAGAAACTGCAAGATTTATCTTGAGTCCATGAAGAAGAAGAAGGCATCCGATGCCCCATCCTCTTCAGGTATCTTCGTTATTGATTGTCATTCTATTTCCTTAGACACTTGGGTATTGGATACTGGGTGTAACTCACATATATGTAATGACATACAGGGGCTAAGGAATAGAAGAAGACTTGTCAGAGGGGAGTCAAATTTGTGAGTTGGCAATGGAGCAAAGGTTGCTGCGGTCGCCATCGGAACTTATTTGAAGCTCCTAGTGGACTAGTCTTGGAATCGACAATTGCTATTATGTTCCTTCTCTAATAAAGAACATTGTTTCTATTTCGCTTAAATAGAAATGGTTTCCATTTAACGCTTAGTAACAATTGTTGTTATATAACTTTAAATGGCGACTTTATGGACCGGAACTTTGAGTAATGGCATTTATACGTTGGACGTATCCAGTGACATTTTCAATATCGAAGCGAGCAACACGCGTGCTCGAAAGGATAATCAAATAGACTCCTATATGTGGCATTGTCGTTTTGGCCATATAAGCAAGAAACGCATGTCCGAATTACACCGATGTGGAATTCGAATCGCTTGAATTGGATTCATACGATACATGCGAATCATGCTTAAAAGGCAAGATGACTAAGTTACCTTTACTTGGAAAAGGTGAACGAGTGGGAGAGTTACTAGGTCTAGTACATACCGATGTATGTGGACCTATGTCAACTCAAGCTTTAGGAGGCTATAGCTACTTCATTACCTTCACCGATGATCACTATGGTTTGGGTATGTGTTCTTGATGAAACACAAGTCTGAAGCCTTTGAAAGGTTCAAAGAATTCAGAAATGAAGTAGAGAAACAACATGACAAGAGTATTAAAATACTTCGATCGGATCGAGGTGGTGACTACTTAAGTCAAGAGTTTCTTGATTATCTAAGAGACAATGGCATATTGTCTCAATGGACTCCGCCCTATACACCACAGCATAATGGTGTATCTGAGAGGCGAATCGACTTTGCTTGACATGGTCGTCAATGATGAATCATGCGACTCTTCCCAAGTCCTTTTGGGGTTATGCACTCGCATAAATTGTTTACTTGTTAAATGTAGTCCTACTAAGGTAGTCTCTACTACTCCATATGAGATATGGGCTAGTAAGAAACCTCATGTATCTTACTTGAAGATATGGGGTTGTCCTGCTTATGTGAAGCGGACTGTATCAGACAAATTGGATGCTAAGTCTGATAAATGTCTATTTATTGGATACCCTAAGGAAACAAGGGGTTACCAATTCTATCATCCTGTGGAACAAAAGGTGTTTGTTTCAAGGCATGTTGTGTTTCTAGAGAAAGAGTTTCTCTTGCAAGAAAACAGTGGGAGTGTCGTCGAGCTTGAGGAGGCTCGAGAGACTCAAATAGACATTAATGAGATACCTGGTGAAGCACAACAGCTGACAACTCATAGTGATGAGCAATCGGCTGGACCTATTGTAACACCACATCTTCAGATCCGTAGCAGAACACGCAATATTCCCGAGAGATATGGATTTCGTAGTGAATCGAACGACGTGTTACTCATTGATGATGAGGAGCCTACCAAGCTTATGAAGAAGTGCCGACAAGTTCAGAAGGGATAAGTGGCTTGGTGCCATGAAGTCGAAATGGATTCCATGTATGAAACCAAGTTTGGAACTTGGTTGACCCACCAAGGCATAAAGCCTATAGGGTGCAAGTGGGTTTTCAAGAAGAAACCGACATGGATGGTAATGTGATTACCTATAAGGTTAGATTGGTGGCGAAAAGGATATCGCCAAAAACAAGGTGTTGATTATGATTTAAACCTATTCGCCGTAGCTATGCTTAAATCCATTCGATGCTCCCGCCATAGCGGCTCATTATGATTATGAGATATGGCAGATGGATGTGAAAATAGCTTTCCTTAATGGAAACTGCGAGGACGTGTATATGATACAAATGAGGGTTTCACATCGCTGATAAAACCAAGGTATGCAAATTGCGACGATCCATTTATGGATTGAAGCAAGCATCCAGAGTCGGAATATCCGCTTTGATGAGACAATCAAAAGTTTGATTTCTCACAAAATCCGCATTTAACCTTGTGTGTACAAGAAGGTTAGTGGGAGGCAATGTGTTCTAGTATTGTATGTCGATGACATATTACTTATAGGAAACGATGTGTCAATCTTACGCTAAGGTTTGGTTATCCAAGACATTCTCCATGAAAGACTGGGAGAAGCAACCTACATCCTTGGATTAAGATCTATAGAGATAGATCAAACGGTTGCTTGGTCTTTCGCAGCCTATATATAGACCGAAAAGCAAAGAGGTTTAGCATGTCGGAATCCAAGAAAGGTTATCCGCCCCATCGCATGGGGTACACCTTTCAAGTCTATGTGTCCGCGCACGTAAGACGAGAGGATTTGCATGAGTAAGATTCCCTATGCATCCGCAATAGGATCTATCATGTATGCTATGTTATGTACGAGGCCCGATGTATCGTATGCGCTCGAGTGTCACGAGCAGATACCAACCCGATCCAGAATGGATCATTGGGTTATTAAGACGATCCTTAAGTACTTGAGAAGAACTAAGGATGTGTTCCTAATATATGGAGAAGGGGACAGCCACCTGCACAGACAAGGATGATTCCGTGTCTCACCGATAATGGTTCACCTTGAATGGGGCGCAGTGAGTTGGAAAAGTTCCAAACAAGAGATCAGAGCGGATTCTACCACCGAGGCTAATATACAAAGCAAAGGAAGCGGTTTGGATCAAGAAGTTCGCTCATGAACTTGGTGTGATTCCGCCATTGTCAAGCAATACCGGCCCATCATGACAACAATGGAGCAATTGCAAAGCAGCGAAGAGCCAAGGTCTCATCAACGATCCAAACATGTGCTTCGCCGCTATCATCTTATCAGAGAGATCATCAGTAGGAACGAAATACAAATCGAGAAAATTCCCACTGAAAGGAACTTAGCGGATCCTTTGACTAGAGCATTACCTCAAAGTAAGTTTGAGGGTCATGTTAGAGCTTATGGTATTGGATACCGTAGCGATTGGCATTAGGCCAAGTGGGAGTCTGTTAGTAATATATGAGAGATGTCCTAAGGCAATCGCCTTATGTATGAACCATTTATATGATAAATGAAGATTCACTATTCGAGTATACATGTTTTATGTATTTGATTGATCTTAAACTCATTTATCAATGTCCACGATACGATTCACACAAGATGAGAGAATTTGTGATTGATCACAACTAGTGAGTATCTCTACATGTGTAATTGTGATGTATCTAATTATCCCTAGTCGATGAATTGATGGATTCGACACCATCAATTCGCCGAGACTAGCACGAGGTATACTCCTTGGTGTATCCAAGCAAATGATTCTCACCGGGCCGGAGACATAGTGATGTCCGAGTTAATCGTGATGCTAGTTATGGTAACTAGTTCATCGAGTGACCAAATGTAAGACTTCATATGGTTCTCGTGATATATAGATATGTCAAATGGTTCTTACAGCAATACGTAAACTGAACGAATCCTTTGACTTGCGGTATTCAAGTCATCTTGATCATGGAGACTTATGCTTTGACATCTTAAGCAAACATCTCTAAGGAGATGTGGACCCGGGATGATTGGGTATAAGTCGAAGTGATCGAAGGTGTTTGAATAGCCTATAAAAAATTCACCACTCCTTGCGAGGAGATGTATACCCATGGCCTCTCGTCGGATTGTTACTAAAGTCTTTGGCCAAAGCATTACATGTTTAGAGTAAAGTACTCTTCGATACATGTGGAGTAACTAGAATCCGTAGGACGAGGAAATGATACTTGGGCTAGGTGTGACGTAGTCAGCCTAGTGGGGACTGACACAATAGACCATGTCCTGAACCAAGTGGGTATAAGATGAGTGAAGGGAATGGGGCACGATTAATTCGAGCTACTGAAGGGTTTCAGAAATAGTTCTGGATCAACCGTTGATCTTTTCGATTAATTGGGGATCATGATGTACTACTAGGTGCCACTCATGATCGTTCTATAATTAATAGTTAATTATAGACGGCCAACATAAACCGAGAACCTATTTGGTCACACGCACAACGAGTGTAATCCAAAGGATTTAAAACGAGCTTGAGAATGGGATTCTCAGACCGAGAGAAACTATGTTTGGTTGGACCAAACATAAAGCGAGCATGAAATTGTTTCAGTCGCAATGGAAGCGTGGATGGACCAAAATGGTTTGGTTCTAATCCAATGGATGAGAATAAACCAAAGGGTTTGGTTTATATTAAACGAATGAACCAAAGGTTGGTTCGGTTCGTTTTAACTTAAAATAGACCATCATGGTTTGGTTTATTTTAACTTATCTTAATGGAGCGGGTTAACGGGCTTTATGGATATGATCCATTAACCATTAAGAGAATTAGTTCTCTAAAAAATAGGGCTTAAACCCTAATCCAAAAACCCTAATCAAGAGTTGCCGCCCAACCTTGTGTTGCCGCCCCTCCCTCTCCTCCCCTAGTCGGCGCCAACCCTAGGATTGCCGCCGCCCAGGTTTTGTGCCACCGTCCAAGTCATTGCCGGCGACCAAGCTTCAGCTGGTGAACCTCCGGCGACCCTTCGGTGATCCCCTATAGGTTTGGCATCAAGGTGAGGCTTTTCTTTCCTTGGTTGGCCGGCGCCTATATCTTCCACCAAGCTGTCCAGTTTTCTGGACAGCTTCTCCTCCTCTCGTCGGAGCGTCGTTTGGACGACGGTTAGTGCTCCGACAGCGGGTAACTTACCGGGGATTTGATCTCCGGTAATCCTCTGAGGTGGGGGACAAAGGATTCGTCAATTGGTTGACGAATACCTCTCCGGAGAAGCGAGTTTTGAGAACTCGTTTTAGGATCCGAATTTGGATTCGGATCGTGATCATCTCTCGATCACGTCGTCTTCAACACGAGGCTGGTAACCCGTACGAAGACGAAGCTCGTGACTTAGCGAAGTCATCCCGAGGAGCTCGGCGTGGATACGGATAGAGACGATTCTTACGAGGATCGTTCCGGTTGATGCCGTTCCCGCTACACGTCATACGAAATGTATAACGTAGATAATTTCTTTTATTGCAAATTTTAATTTACGGTTATGTCTACACTTGTTGTAATAGCATGCGTGTGTTGTGTGTGTTGTAATAAATATAGATTTATTAATTTTAATTGCTTCCGCTGTGCTCATGTTTACGAAACATGATCGAACACACACACGCCGCGGTGCCAAAAACCCAACAAATGTACGTATGAATTTTCATTAATTTTCAAAATACGTAGAATTACTTATGATTTGTCAAAATTCGATTCTGATAGCTGAAATTCGAGAATTTTAGTTATCAGTCGACTGCCGCCTGGTGGCAGTTGACTTATGATGGGCAGTTCGACTAATAACTGTAAGTTGTCGACTACCAGGATGATTTTAGGAAAAACAAGGTTGTTTAGCCTGTGTTCAGCTGCGGTTAAGGTCCCTAATCACTTCTAACCCTAGGATATGCTTTGGGAAGCATTATAAAAGGTGAAAATCCATTGGATATTGATTAGGAGAGGTGTTAGGAGAATGTATCAAATTTAAGGTGTGGAAAGTTCAAGTTTGAACTTTGAACCTTATTTTTGATGGTTTAGAGTTCCTATTGGCTTAGGGATTTCCCAAGGACATTGTTGGTGCAATGGTCAAGTGGGAGCAAGCCTTTAGGGGGAGGTATCCATCATGGGATGATGAATGTGTTTTTTCTCTTCTTGAAGGGGAGAAGTTATAGGGAGAATGTCATCAATTGGGAAAATTGATGGGTTTTTGATACCCAATTTGGAAATTGGGAGAGTGAATAGGATTGCCTCTCTTGAGTGATATGAGACTTATCACTAGGAAGATGGTAGGTATCCTAGGTATTTTTGGACCAAGGGGGAGATTGTAAGATCTCATTGGGACATGAGACATTGACCTCCTTGGAGAGAAAACCTTTTTGATGTTAGTCAAAAAGGGGGAGAACATTTTGGGAGAGAATTTATTGAAAGGTAAGATTGTTGGTCCAGGGGCACTAGATAATCGAACCTGTGTTTTGATTATGGCAAAGACACAAAGTTAAGTTTACATCGTTATCTCACGAGCTAAATTGAGTGTGCAAAAAAGTACTAAAGCTAGAGCTGAAGGCTAGCGACACCCGGAGGAAGCCACGGTCGTTGGGTGACATTCGAGTGACTTCGAAGGGAGCCGAAGGAATCGAGTGGAAGGCCAGAAGCGAGAGCTATAAGGAAAGTATCGAGAAAAGCTCGTGTGAGTGAGATATTGTAAGGTCGTGTCCTCTTTACGGGGACGACCGTAGGCGGCGATCCGACTAAGACTTCCTGTGGAAGGTCTAGGTCGAGATCGGACGGTTAGAAACCGTCGTATTTATCATTTTCCGAGCTAACCTCTCACTACAGGAAAGTGGCTAGGCTGGCAGTCAACTACTGGACATTGGGCAGTCGACTGATGCTCATCAGTCGACTGATGGGAGGCATCAGTCGACTGATGGCGACGATTCAGCCTTTGCACTAGGTCAAAACGAATAAGGTTTGACGCGACCACTTCGCGATAAAATTTATACAACTTCGTGATCCGTTCCGAAAAAAGAGGAGACATATTCAGAGGCCAAAATCTATAAAAGGAGGGGAGGATTCCAACTCCAAACATCATCAAGTTTATTCATCAAGTGCTCCTACAACGCCAACGCTCCAACACCGTCATAACGCCGACGCGACAACAAGTTCAGATCTTCTTCATCGGCAGCAGCTTCTAGTAATATATTTTTATATTGTATGCGTTGTTTTTATTCGTAACTAGGTGAGGTAGGCTTTTTGCCACATCCTCGTACATTCAGTTTTGTGATCGTTGTCTCCTACCTTCAACGAGGAGGAGACGTTATAGTGCTTTGCCCTCCGTACGCAGTCTAGGACTGATAGAGCCTTGGAGTAGCAACCGCTGGGTTGTGAACCAAGTAAAAATAAATGTGTCTATTTATTTTCTACTGCTCTTACTCATTTAATTATCTACTCGAACGAAACGTCGAAAAGATTTACGATCGCTATTCACCCCCCCTCTAGCGACGCTTCTCGATCCAACAATTGGTATCAGAGCGGGGGCTCTAAGATTTGGTGAAACCACCAATCTAGCACGTTTTGGTTTTCTTTTTGTATTTTTCGATTCGTATCTTTCTTAGATTTCTTTTCCTCCCGCACTACTAATCCAAGACAAAGTCTTGGTACGCTTCTTTTGGTTGTGTATTTGCAAGTATTCTCTTTCGGAGTAGTCGACGGTAAAATGGCCATATCTTTTCACACAAGAGGACTCTCAAAACGATCTACCTACCAAATCGAAGCTCTCTGAGAGATCTACATTTCTTATACAGGTTTACCCTCGTAACAACCTGTTTCCAGCCCCAAAATCCAACGTTTAGTACCCTTTCGGGGATATCGAAGGTCGTAAGTTTCTAACTTTTGTTAGTTTCTTATTATTCTTATTTATTTCTGATTATTTCCTATTATTTCCCACACTACTAATCCAAGACCGAGTCTTGGAATTTTCTTTGGTTTTTATTCGTGTTTTGCAAGATATTTAATGGCTCACATTGAGGGGTATAGCACCACCCGACCTCTGTTCTTTAATGGAAGTGATTTCCGTTATTGGAAAGGTCGGATGGAGTGTTTTCTAAAAACACAAGTCGAGACTTGGATAATAATCCAAACCGGCTTTTCTCTACTCACCAATGATCAAGGAGAGCCCTTGGATTTCAACAAGTGGACAAATGCAACCAAGAGGCAAATCGAATCCGATGCAAGAGCAACTCAAATATTACAATGTGGCTTGTCCAAGGAGGAGCTCAACCGCATCGGTCCATTCATTAGCGCCAAAGACCTCTGGAACAAATTGATTGATCTACACGAAGGGACGCCCGATGCTAAGGTATGTAAAAGATATTTACTTTTAAATAAACTGTACAATCTAAAGATGCAGGATCGAGAGACCGCCACCCAATTACATGCGCGGATCCAAGACATCGTCAACTGTCTTCACTCGATCGGGCAAGCCGTAGAGAACCGGGATCTTATAAGGTATGCTTTAAATGCTTTCCCTAGGACTACCTTGTGGGCATCCATGGTCGATGTCTACAAGGTCTCTAAGGACCTTTCAAAGCTTAGGTTAGATGAATTATTTTCCGAGTTTGAACTTCACGAGCAAACTAACGTGGTCCGGGCCGAGAGAGGTATTGCTCTACTTGCAGGATAAAGAAGCAAGCCACCTACTAGGCAAGTAGATGAACTTGAACCCGAAGATGAATTAGAGTCCGAATCTGAAAAGGTGGAAGCAATAGTGAACGTAGTGTAGAAGATCGTTCGGAGGGAAAGGAGACTACTAAAGAATCAAAAGAGGGCACAATTCAAATCAAATCAAAAGAAGGCTTTTCATGCAACATGGGACAACGAAGAAGGTGGCGACATAGCATGCATGGCAAGACCCGAAGAGTCCGAGTCAGAGTTTGAGTCAGAGTCCGAGTCAGAGTCCGAATCCGAATCCAATTACAACATCGACTCCGAACTTGAGGACTACTTCGAGAAGCAACTCAAAGCCTGACCAAAAAAGAAAATTAAGGTTAGCCGCTCATTAATTCATAAGATTTACAATATAATTAAAATTCTTAATAGGAAATTAACTAAGTCTGAGTCTAGGGTTGAGTCGTTACTTGAGGAGGTTGAAACTCTCAAGCAAGAGGCTACTCTAACCCCTTCAACTAGTCAAGTTCAAGAGGGAAACTCAACTCAAATTGAAAAACTTGAAGAGGAGAATTCTCTCTTGAAAGATCGAGTTCAAGAGGTTGAGGCTAGGTTGGAAAGGTTCACGTTGGGATCTAAGAACCTTAATCGACTACTTGGAACCCAAAGAGTCGTGTACAACAAAGCCGGACTCGGATTTAGGTCAACGACTACGAATAGGTCATATATGTCTATCGTAAATCTTAGTCATCAAAGAGTCCAAGCATGGGTCCCAAAGGTTTTATTGAATTCACATATAAGGACTAATAAGTTTTAGATTCCCCAGGATCAAATTCATTATTTGAATAGACCATATTGGTTCAATGGTCCAGGGGGAGCTAACACTAAAATAGTATACCCGCTTACTTAGCAAAACCATTGAATATTTTACTTTAATTTGTAGAATGGCTAGATAGGGAAAATAGTTAGTCAACTCTTGACAACATAGTATCAGGACGCGGCGAGATGATAGTACGTTAGGAAACAAAGTCTCATGTATTCGAGCTAGATAAGGCGTATCTAGCTTGGTGCACTTGACCGAGTGGAACTAGCTGAAGCTACCTCGCCGTATCCTAAACTAGTTAGACCAGGAAGTAACCCTAAGTGACTGAAGTGATATTTTCTTGAATTTGGCTTTGTCTAAGGAAGTGGTCGTTGTTCCGATCAAAGAAGGCCCCTATACCTCGCCACGACCTGGAAGCCAACTTCTCGAAATGTTACTTAACGATCTAAAGGTTAAATCCGAATCTAACCCAAGGTTGACTATCTTTAATCAATTTAAAATCATCTCACAAAATATATAAGGTGAACAAATTCTGAGACACATAGAATGGGTGAGATGTTAAGGATAATTGAAATATAACCTCTTCAAAAGACTAATTATTTTCCCAACTATTGTACTTAACAACTCTTAGGCCAAAGTTTAGCGCCCCCTACATCTCTTATACTTCATATATTTGACTAAGGGGGAGAGCAAACTAACCCTAATGGTTATATTACAAACCTTTAGATTATTGGTGCAGAGGGACACACCTCGAACCAATCTATCTAACAACTGCTAGACGCATGCTTGGACTCATATTTGATTTATCTAGATGCATGCATACACGATATTATTTTTAAACCCCTATTTTATACAAAAACCCCAATTTTTTTTTATTTATGGAAAAAGGGGGAGAAGAGCAAAAGTTAAGGGAGAGTAACACAAAATTTATTTAATTTTGAACTAAAGTATCTCTTTCAAAACTCACCTAGGGTTAAGGGGGAGTTTTGGTTAAGGGAGAGTTTTTGAAAATGACATTCATCATTTACTATACTTGTTTTATGCTTTAATTTTCCTTAACTTTGTGTTGGTTTTCCATAGATCAAAAAGGGGGAGATTGTTGGTGCAGAGGCACTAGATAATCGAACCTGTATTTTGATTATGGTAGACACAAAGTTAAGTTTACATCGTTATCTCACGAGCTAAATCGAGTGTGCAGAAAAGTACTAAAGCTAGAGTTGAAGGCTAGCGACACCCGGAGGAAGCCGTGGTGGTCGGGCGACACTCGAGTGACTTCGGAGGGAGCCGAAGGAATCGAGTGGAAGGCCAGAAGCGAGAGCTACAAGGTAAATATCGAGAAAAGCTTGTGTGAGTGAGAGATTGTAAGGTCGTGTCCTCTTTACGGGGATGACCGTAGGCGGCGATCCGACTAAGACTTCCTGTGGAAGGTCTAGGTCGAGATCGGACTGTTAGAAACCATCGTATTTATCATTTTACGAGCTAACTTCTCACTGCATGGAAGTGGCCAGGCTGGCAGTCGACTGCTGGACATTGGGCAGTCGACTGATGCTCATCAGTTGACTGATGGGAGGCATCAGTCGATTGATGGCGACAATTCAGCCTTTGCGCTAGGTCAAAACGGATAAGGTTTGACGCGGCCACTTCGCGATAAAATTTATACAACTTCGTGATTCGTTCCGAAAAAAGAGGAGACATATTCAGAGGCCAAAATCTATAAAAGGAGGGGAGGATTTCAACTCCAAACATCATCAAGTTTATTCATCAAGTGCTCCTACAACGCCAACGCTCCAACACCATCATAACGCCGACGCGACAACAAGTTCAGATCTTCTTCATCGGTAGCAGCTTCTAGTAATATATTTTTATATTGTATTCATTGCTTTTATTCTTAACGAGGTGAGGTAGGCTTGTTGCCTTATCCTCATACATTCAGTTTTGTGATCATTGTCTCCTATCTTCAACGAGGAGGAGACGTTATAGTACTTTGCCCTCCGTACGCGGTCTAGGACCGATAGAGCCTTGGAGTAGCAACCGCTGGGTTATGAACCAAGTAAAAATAAACGTGTCTATTTATTTTTCGCTGCTCTTACTCATTTAATTATCTACTCGAATGAAACGTAGAAAAGATTTACGATCGCTATTCACCCCCCCCCTCTAGCGACGCTTCTCGATCCAACAAAGATTACCAATTTGGAAAATTGGTAAGGGAATTTGAGTTAGGGGCCTAACTCAAGGTTGTTTTTGTCAAACATCAAAAAGGGGGAGATTGTTGGTGCAATCGGCCCAGGTCATGATTGACCAGACTCGAGTTTGACTCAAGTGATATTTTGATGTTTGGCAAAGTGAGTTGACATTGATGTTTGACATTAATGTCGGTTAATATGTTGGGGAGATTGTTGGAGCAATTGACCCGGGTCATGATTGATCGGACTCGAGTTTGACTCGAGGGAGACGTTGATGGTTGACTAGGGTTGACCATGTGGTTATTGGGAATGTCCAAGTCTTGAGTACTTGGCATGGGAAGTCCAAGCATGGGTCCTGGCAAATGGAAAGTCCAACATGGGTTGGCAAGGGAAAGTCTAAGCTTGAGTCTTGGCATTTGAGAAGTCCAAGGGGATTGATATTGGCGGCGTAAAGTCCAAGCGGGAGTCTTGACAGCATAACTCCAATAGTTGGCGACGTAAAGTCCAAGCGGAGTCTTGGAAGCATAAGTCCAATGTGCCTTGGCGGTGTAGACACCGTTAGCATAACATAGCCGATGGAAGCACCTGGAGGCTAGTGCAATGGATGAACAAGTCATGGATGACTTGGAGGGATTCGAGAGGCGTGAGGTGTTGGGTTTCCGGCACCGCGGCGTGTGTGTGTTCGATCATGTTTCGTAAACATGAGCACAGCGGAAGCAACAAAAATAATAAATCTATATTTATTACAACACACACAACACACGCATGCATATTACAACAAGTGTAGACATAACCGTAAATTTAAATTTGCAATAAAAGAAATTTATCTACGTTATACCTTTCGTATGACGTGTAGCGGGAACGGCATCAATCGGAACGATCATCGTAAGAATCGTCTCTATCCGTATCCACGCCGAGCTCCTCGGGATGACTTCGCTAAGTCACGAGCTTCATCTTCGTACGGGTTACTAGCCTCGTGTTGAAGACGACGTGATCGAGAGATGATCATGATCCGAATCCAAATTCGGATTCTAAAACGAGTTCTCAAAACTCGCTTCTCCGGAGAGGTATTCGTCAACCGTTTGGCCGAATCGCCGTACCCACCTCAGAGGATTACGGAGATCAAATCCCGGTAAGTTAGCGCTGCCGGGCACTAACCGTCGTCAAGCGGCGCTCCGACAACAAAGAAACAAGCTGTCCAGAAAAACTGGACAGCTTTTGATGGAGGAATAGAGGCTGGCTAAGGAAAGATGGAGCTCACTTATCACCAACCCAAAGGAGATCGCCGAGGGTCGCCGGAAGTATTCCCTGGCTTCCTATGGATGTCCAGATGTAATACAAATTATTTTATTCGCTTTTACCGTGAATAGAGGGTTGGTCGAATAAGTTTGTTCGCGACTACCAAATCTAATAGCACGACGATAGCTACCAAGGGTTGCTTGCTCTTTATTTTGTCAATAGGATCGACTTTTTCAACTGGGACATCGATGGTACATGAACAAGCGCATCGAAAGCAATACGTAACTGGAACGAAGGATAAGTTAAAATAAACCAAACCATGATGGTTTATTTTAAGTTAAAACGAACCGAACCAACTTTTGGTTCATTCGTTTAAAATAAATCAAACCCTTTGGTTTATTCTCATCCATTGGATTAGAACCAAACCATTTTGGTTCATCCATTATGTCTTCATAAGACACGGCCCATCCACGCTTCCATTGCGACTGAAACAATTTCATGCTCACTTTATGTTTGGTCCAACCAAACATAGTTTCTCTCGGTCTGAGAATCCCATTCTCAAGCTCGTTTTAAATCCTTTGGATTACACTCATTGTGCGTGTGACCAAATAGATTCTCGGTTTATGTTGGCCGTCTATAATTAACCATTAATTATAGAACGATCATGAGTGGCACCTAGTAGTACATCATGATCCCCAATTAACCGAAAAGATCAACGGTTGATCCAGAACTATTTATGAAACCCTTGATGGCTTCGAATGAATCGTGCCCCATTCCCTTCACTCATCTTATATCCACTTGGTTGGGACATGGTCTATAGTGTCCGGTCCCCACTAGGTGACTCGTCACACCTAGCCCAAGTATCATTTCCTCGTCCTCACAGTTCTAGTTACTCCACATGTATCGAAGAGTACCTTACTCTAAACATGTAATGCTTTGGCCAAAGACTTTAGTAACAATCCGGCGAGAGGCCATGGGTATACATCTCCTCGCAAGGAGTGGTGAATCCTTTATAGGCTATTCAAACACCTTGATCACTTGACTTATACCCAATCATCCGGGTCCACATCTCCTTAGAGATGTTTGCTTAAGATGTCAAAGCATAAGTCTCCATGATCAAGATGACTTGAATACATAAGTCGAAGGAACATCGCACTTAAGCCACAGTAAGAACTTCATTGACATATCTATATATGCAGAGAACCATATGAAGTCTTATGGTGGTCACTCCGATGAACTAGTTACCATAACTAGCATCCACGATTAACTCGGACATCACTATGTCTCGGCCCGGTGAGAATCGGTGCTTGGATACACCAAGGAGTATACCTCGTGCTAGTCTCGGCGAATTGATGGTGTCCAAATCCATCAATTCATCGACTAGGGATAATTCGATACATCACAATTACACATGTAGAGATACTCACTAGTTGTGATCCAATCACAAATTCTCTCATCTTTGTGAATCGTATCGTGGGACATTGATAAATGAGTTTAAGATCAATCAAATACATTAAACATGTATACTCAAATAGTGAATCTTCATTTATCATATAAATGGTTCATACATAAAGCGATTGCCTTAGGACATCTCTCATATATTACTAACAGACTCCCACTTGGCCTAATGCCAATCGCTACGGTATCAATACCATAAGCTCGAACATGACCCTCAAACTTATTTTGAGGTAATGCCTTAGTCAAGGATCCGCTAAGTTCCTTTCGATTGGGAATTTTTCTCGATTTGTATTTCGTTCCTACTGATGATCTCTCTGATAAGATGATAGCGGCGAAGCACATGTTTGGATCATTGATGAGACTACATCAAGTTCATAGATGAACTTCTTGATCCAAACCGCTTCCTTTGCTGCTTCCAAAGCTGCAACGTATTTTGCCTTAGTGGCAGAATCCGCTATAGTGTCAAGCTTGGAACCTTTCCAACTTATTGCGCCTCCATTCTAGGTGAATACATACCCAGACTGAGACATGGAATCATCCTTGTCTGTCTGGAGCTGGCATCCGTATACCCACGTATCACCATGTACCCTTCTCCATATATTAGGAACACATCCTTAGTTCTTCTTAAGTACTTAAGGATCGTCTTAACAGCCACCCAATGATCCATTCCTGGATCGGTGAGTATCTGCTAATCGTGACACTCGGAGCATACGATACATCGGGCCTCGTACATAACATAGCATACATGATAGATCCTATTGCGGATGCATAGGAATCTTACTCATGCAAATCCTCTCGTCTTACGTGCGCGGACACATAGACTTGAAGGTGTACCCCATGCGATGGGTAGAAACCTTTCTTGGATTCGACATGCTAAACCTCTTTGCTTTTCGGTCTATATATGTAGATGCGAAAGACCAAGCAACCTTGATCTATCTCTATAGATCTTAATCCCAGGATGTAGGTTGCTTCTCCCAGTCTTTCATGGAGAATGTCTTGGATAACCAAACCTTAAGCATTGTAAGATTGAAACATCGTTTCCTATAAGTAATATGTCATCGACATACAATACTAGGAATCATTTGCCTCCCACTAACCTTCTTGTACACACAAGGTTAAATGCGGATTTTGTGAGAAATCAAACTTTTTGATTGTCTCATCAAAGCGGATATTCGACTCTGGATGCTTGCTTGATCCATAAATGGACGTCGCAATTTGCATACCTTGGTTTTATCAGTAGTCTTGAAACCTGGTGTATCATGTACACGTCCTCGAGCAGGTTTCCATTAAGGAAAGATGTTTTCACATTCATCTGCCATATCTCATAATCATAATGAGTCGCTATGGCCAGGAGCATCCGAATGGATTTAAGTATAGCTACAGGCGAATAGGTTTCGTCATAATCAACACCTTGTTTTTGACGATATCCTTTCGCCACTAATCTAGCCTTATAGGTAATCACATTACCATCCATGTCGATTTTCTTCTTGAAAACCCACTTGCACCCTATAGGCTTTATGCCTTCAGGTGGGTCAACCAAGTTCCAAACTTGGTTTTCGTACATGGAATCCATTTCCGACTTCATGGCACCAAGCCACTTATCCCTTTCTGAACTTGTCAGCACTTCTTCATAACTGGTAGGCTCCTCATCATCAATGAGTAACACGTCGTTCGATTCACTTACGAGAAATCCATATCTCTCAGGAATATTGCGTGTTCTACCAGATCTATGAAGATGTGGTGTTACAATAGGTCCAGCCGATTGCTCATCACTATGAGTTGTCGGCTGTTGTGCTTCTCCAGGTATCTCATCAATGTCTATTTGAGTCTCTCGAGCCTCCTCAAGCTCGACGACACTCCCACTGTTTTCTTGCAAGAGAAACTCTTTATCTAGAAACACAGCATGCCTTGAAACAAACACCTTTTGTTCCACAGGATGATAGAATTGGTAACCCCTTGTTTACTTAGTGTATCCAATAAATAGACATTTATCAGACTTAGCATCCAATTTGTCTGATACAGTCCGCTTCACATAAGCAGGACAACCCCATATCTTCAAGTAAGATACATGAGGTTTCTTACCATTCCATATCTCATATGGAGTAGTTGAGACTACCTTGGTAGGCATTACATTTAACAAGTAAGCAATTTATGCGAAGTGCATAGCCCCAAAAGGACTTGGGAAGAGTTGCATGATTCATCATTGACTGACCATGTCTAACAAAGTCGATTCGCCTCTCGGATACACCATTATCTTTGTGGTGTATAGGGCGGAGTCCATTGAGACAATATGCCATTGTCTCTTAGATAATCAAGAAACTCTTGACTTAAGTATTCACCACCTCGATCCGATCAGTATTTTAATACTCTTGTCATGGTTTCTCTACTTCATTTCTGAATTCTTTGAACCTTTCAAAGGCTTGGACTTGTGTTTCATCAAGAACACATACCCAAACCGTGAGTGATCATCGGTGAAGGTAATGAAGTAGCTATAGCCTCCTAATGCTTGAGTTGACATAGGTCCACATACATCAGTATGTATTAGACCTAGTAACTCTCCCACTCGTTCACCTTTTCCAATAAAAGGTAACTTAGTCATCTTGCCTTTTAAGCATGATTCGCATGTATCGTATGAATCCAATTCAAACGATTCCAGAATTGCACATTGGTGTAATTCGGACATGCATTTCTTGCTTATATGGCCAAGACGACAATGCCACATATAGGAGTCTATTTGATTATCCTTTCGAGCACGCGTGTTGCTCGCTTCGATATTGAAAATGTCACTGGATACGTCCAACGTATAAACACCATTGCTTAAAGTTCCAGTCCCATAAAGAACTCCTTTCAAAGTTATGTAACAACAATTGTTACTAAAAGTCAAATGGTACCCATTTCTATTTAAACAAGAAATAGAAATGATGTTCTTTATCAACGAAGGAACATAAAAGCAATTGTCCAGTTCTAAGACAAGTCCTACAGGGAGTTCCAACAAATACGTTCCGATGGCGAGTGCAGCAACCGTTGCTCCATTCCCAACACGTAAATTTGACTCTCCCCTTGACGAGTCTTCTTCTATTCCTTAGCCCATGTATGTCATTACATATATGTGAGCCACACCCAGTATCGAATACCCAAGTGTCTGAGGAAATAGAATGACAATCAATAAAGAAGATTTCTGAAGAAGATGGGGCATCCAATGTCTTATCCTTCTTCACGGACTCAAGATAAATCTTGTACTTTCTTCGCAAATGGCTCTCCTTGCCATAATGATGGCAAGTTTCCTTTTGTGCTAGTTCTACCTTCTTAGCCCTTCTCTTCTTTCCCTTCTGCTGTTCCTTTGACTTCCTCTTAGAACCTTTCTTCGAGGAATCAACTAACATCACCGTCCCCTGCTCATGCTTCTCAGAAGACTCCACAGTCTTCAGCATATTGAGCAGTACCACAGATGAACCTCCTAGCATCTCAGAGGTGAAGAGGAGCTTTGAGACTTCGAACCTTTCGAATCTCACTTGCTCATCAACCAACTCACAAAGATGAAGGACTACGATATGAGCATCCATATGCTCATGCTGCTTTCGTAGCTTGGGTTCCATCGCGGCTAACATGATGCAACTCATTTGTTCAGAATCACTCACATGTTTACGATAGGCCAACAATTGGTCGAGTTGCATTGTCACTAGGGGCGGGAAGAGCGCCGAGGACATTTGCAAGCTTTTACCTTGAGAACAATTCTCAAGTTTCTAAGCCGATCCAGTTGGCAGTCAATTTATTTGAATCCAAAATGGAACGCAATTCAAAGACATCATGATCAATCTTAGAAATACAAAATGAGCATATATGAGAAAATGATTTTAAAATGCATCAATATACATTTATAAATGCCATTCATTTTTCGAATTTCAAAAACCCCAAAATCACTTCGGGAGATTGTAGGTCCATCTCCGAATGGGCTGATATCCATCATAGTTATGAACAACCTTGGAGAGAGTCCAACAAGCCATTTATAACTACGACGGTAGGTATCATCTATACCGATTGCATATCTCGTATATGCAACTATCACAATGTGCTATCAACTAATTGAATGTTCACACATACATCGGGTTGTTAACACATTAACAAGTATGCATCATATGCATAGCACCCAACTTCACCTCCCTTTACATCGACCTTGGAGAGAGTCCAACAAGCCGATGCTCCAGGTTAAAGCCATCCCATTAATCAGGACATAGTTTTAATATGGTTAGAGCGCATTCAACCAATTAGCCCAGCTTGGAGAGAGTCCAACAACCAAAGCTAACGATTGACCTCTGACTCTTACCATATTAGTATTAAACTATTTCATGGTTTGAACATATTCAGGTTCGAGCCGGGCTTGGAGAGAGTCCAACAACCCAAACAAGAAACAGAACTCTGGTTCTAACCATATTAATGGAAGGTGTAGGCTTTAATATTGATTAAGGGTTTTTATGTCTCATCCTCTTTGCATGCAAATAACTATTATCTACATGACATGACATACATGACATACATCTACATGTCACGACACGCATGGCATAATGTTATGCATCTAATGCAATTACATGGCATACAATTATGTCATGTATATAATTTCCTTATATGTCATAACTATTTATGGAAATAAAATATGTTTAAGATTTGATTCTCCAAATCAAATCATAATTAAATTAGAAACAAATTTCCAAATCTAATCACATATTTTATTCATGGAATTATTTGATTAAGGAAAATCTATTTAGAAATCAATTTCTAAATCATTAAAACTACTTATGGAAATAAAATATTTTAAGATTTGATTTCCCAAATCAAATCATGATTAAATTAGGAAACAAATTTCCAGAATCTAATCAAATATTTTATTTATGGAAAATATCAATTTCCATAAATACTTCAAACTTTCCAAAAGTGGAAGATTTCCATAAATACTTCTAGACTTTCCAAAATTGAAAAATTTCCATAAATACTTCTAAATTTCCAAAATTAGAAAATTTCCAAAAATACATTATGACTATCGCAAAACCATTTTACGATTATGTCGAAACACAACCTGGGCTTTGATACCACTGTTGGGTTTCCGGCACCGCGGCGTGTGTGTGTTCGATCATGTTTCGTAAACATGAGCACAGCGGAAGCAACAAAAATAATAAATCTATATTTATTACAACACACACAACACACGCATGCATATTACAACAAGTGTAGACATAACCATAAATTTAAATTTGCAATAAAAGAAATTTATCTACGTTATACCTTTCGTATGACGTGTAGCGGGAACGGCATCAACCGGAACGATCCTCGTAAGAATCGTCTCTATCCGTATCCACGCCGAGCTCCTCGGGATGACTTCACTAAGTCACGAGCTTCGTCTTCGTACGGGTTACTGGCCTCGTGTTGAAGACGACGTGATCGAGAGATGATCATGATCCGAATCCAAATTCGGATCCTAAAACGAGTTCTCAAAACTCGCTTCTCCGGAGAGGTATTCGTCAACCGTTTGACGAATCCTTCGTCCCCCACCTCAGAGGATTACCGGAGATTAAATCCCCGGTAAGTTAGCCGCTGTCGGAGCACTAACCGTCGTCCAAACGACGCTCCGACAACAAAGAAACAAGCTGTCCAGAAAAACTGGACAGCTTTTGGTGGAGGAATAGAGGCTGGCTAAGGAAAGATGGAAGCTCACCTTATCACCGAACCCAAAGGAGATCGCCGGAGGGTCGCCGGAGGTTCTCCGGCTGAATCTTGGACGCCGGCAAAGTCTTGGACGGCTGCACACAAGCTGGGCGGAGGTAGCTTTAGGGTTGGCGCCAATTAACTCCAAGGTGGAGGTGGGCGGCAACTCAAGGGGGCTAGGGTTTGGATTAGTTAGGGTTTAACAATCCCTTAAGCCCTCTTTTATAGAGAACTAATTCTCTTAATGGTTAATGGATCATATCCATAAAGCCCGTTAGCCCGCTCCATTAGGATAAGTTAAAATAAACCAAACCATGATGGTTTATTTTAAGTTAAAACGAACCGAACCAACTTTTGGTTCATTCGTTTAAAATAAACCAAACCCTTTGGTTTATTCTCATCCATTGGATTAGAACCAAACCATTTTGGTTCATCCATTATGTCTTCATAAGACCACGGCCCATCCACGCTTCCATTGCAGTGAAACAATTTCATGCTCGCTTTATGTTTGGTCCAACCAAACATAGTTTCTCGATCGAGAATCCCATTCTCAAGCTCGTTTTAAATCCTTTGGATTACATGGTTGTGTCGTGTGACCAAATAGGTTCTCGGTTTATGTTGGCCGTCTATAATTAACCATTAATTATAGAGCGATCATGAGTGGCACCTAGTAGTACATCATGATCCCCAATTAGCAGAAAAGATCAGCGGTTGATCGAACTATTTACGAAACCCTTGATGGCTCGAATGATTCGTGCCCCATTCCCTTCACTCATCTTATACCCACTTGGTTCAGGACATGGTCTATTGTGTCAGTCCCCACTAGGCTGACTACGTCACACCTAGCCCAAGTATAATTTCCTCATCCTACGGATTCTAGTTACTCCACATGTATCGAAGAGTACCTTACTCTAAACATGTAATGCTTTGGCCAAAGACTTTAGTAACAATCCGACGAGAGGCCATGGGTATACATATCCTCGCAAGGAGTGGTGAATCCTTTATAGGCTATTCAAACACCTTCGATCACTTCGACTTATATCCAATCATCCCGGGTCCACATCACCTTAGAGATGCTTGCTTAAGATGTCAAAGCATAAGTCTCCATGATCAAGATGACTTGAATACCGCAAGTCAAAGGAACATCGCACTTAAGCCACAGTCAGAACTTCATTGACATATCTATATATGCAGAGAACCATATGAAGTCTTACGGCTGGTCACTCCAATGAACTAGTTACCATAACTAGCATCCACGATTAACTCCGGACATCACTATGTCTCCAGCCCGGTGAGAATCGGTGCTTGGATACACCAAGGAGTATACCTCGTGCTAGTCTCGGCGAATTGATGGTGTCCAAATCCATCAATTCATCGACTAGGGATAATTCCGATACATCACAATTACACATGTAGAGATACTCACTAGTTGTGATCCAATCACAAATTCTCTCATGCTGTGAATCGTATCGTGGGCATTCAGTAAATGAGTTTAAGATCCAATCAAGTACATAAAACATGTATACTCAAATAGTGAATCTTCATTTATCATATAAATGGTTCATACATAAGGCGATTGCCTTAGGACATCTCTCATATATTACTAACATGAGGCTGATGGAGGGTCTAGGCTAAGGGTGGTCTAGCAAGTATGGGGGAACCATACTTGGACTAAAACCTCATGTTTGAGGTGTGTCAGTCGACTGGAGCCATATGGCAGTCGGCTGGCCTGAGTTGACTAGAGTTCGATTGTAGGTTTAGAGCAGAAATTGCTCTGGTAGTCGATTGCTCATTGAAGTAGTCGGTGATGTAGCGATCATTGCCAAGACAGCGATCATTGTTGGTTAATCATGACCGCAGAATGCTCCGTAGCCGTGGCGATCGACTACGGGCGATCGATTGCCAATGTTGGCAATCGACTGGTGAGAGTCCCGTAGAAACTTTTCCAGCGTGGATTGAGCCATTGTCTCATAGCAACAGTGGCATCAGTCGACTGGTGACTTATGGCAGTCGACTGATCGATGGAAATCCAGCCCGATGCTGGTTAAAAGCAGCTATTCGTGGAGGTTTGGATAAAGTATTTTTCTTGGGCGATTTGAAGGGGAATCGTTGGTGCTTTTCCAGTCCTTCAAGGCTAGTCCAAGGCAACCAAAAGCAAGCAATCCAAAGAGCATTTGTAAAGTTTTTCTTTGCATAGATTGTTGTATTCTTGTTGTATTTTCTTGTCTTACTTTGTATTACTTAGTGTAATCTTTGTACGAGGTTTCTCCACCTTCGGATTATTCCGAGAAGGAGTTATTGCATAGTGGTGTGTTTGTGGCATCGCTAGGGTTCGTACGAACCCAATCCGTAGAGTAGGAACCGTTCAGTTCCGAACCACGTTAAATAATTGTGTTTGTGATTGTGCTTTTCGTTATTGCTTTATTATCCTTGTTTCCGCTGCGCTAACAAAATTTGTAAACGCGATCACGAATGTATTCTATCGATGCATAGCACGATGCTATTCGCCCCCTCTAGCATTACAATGATCCCCTACAGTTTATTTAATTTGTAATCGGAGTTTTTATCGTAACGAGGTGAGGTAGGCTTGTTGCCTCATCCTCGAGTTTTTGTCTCTCGGTTTTTGTGATCTTTGTCTCCTACCTCCAACGAGGAGAAGACTCTATAGTGGATTGCCCCTTCGTACGCGGTCAAGGATCGCAGGGCCTTGGAGTAGCAACCACTGGGTTGTGAACCAAGTAAAAAATAAATTTGTCATATTTATTTTTCCGCTGCATTACTCATATTCTTAATCGAACGAACGAAAAGAAACGAAGATTTCACGCTCGCCATTCACCCCTGCCCTCTAGCGCGCTTCTCGATCCAACACTTTCTTCTTCTTCTTCTTTTCCTTCTTCTCTACAAAAAAGCTAGACCTTTCTCTTTCAAATACATGTTAGATTTCTTATATAACTCAAATTCACAAAATAATTCATCTAACTTAACTAAAGAAAGATCTCTAGAGACCTCATAAGAATGAACCATTGATGCTCATAGGGTAGTTCTAGAAAAATCTTGAAGAATATATCTTACCAAATCCCGATTGTCTACCTTCTCACCTATGAGTGGAGTCCGTTGACGACTTCCTTGAATCTACCGTGCATTTGACTCATGGTTTAATTGGTTTTCATGGTAAATGTTTGGAGTTGTCCTATCAATAGGTCTCTCTTGGCTCTCTTTGACTCCTTGGATCCTTCATTGAGCTCGATGAGCTTCTCCCAAATCACTTTGGTGGAGTTGAATGATCTTACTTTGCTCAATTTCTCTTTTGAAAGCTCGC
The DNA here is from genome assembly GCA_025175895.1 of Wurfbainia villosa. Lineage (NCBI taxonomy): Eukaryota > Viridiplantae > Streptophyta > Magnoliopsida > Zingiberales > Zingiberaceae > Wurfbainia > Wurfbainia villosa. The sequence goes on from CM046004.1 coordinate 87,715,074, forward strand.
ATTGAAGTGTTGTTGTTGTTGTGGTATTTTCTTGAACTTTCTTCTCCATCTCTTTAGTCCAATCTTTTATCGGTAGTGGCACTCCAAAGTCATCCACGAGCTTCTCGAATCCATCTATGACACTAAACCAATTGTCAATATCATTCATAAGGTAGTATGTTGGAACGTAGGTGGCCGGCTAGAGGGGGGTGAATAGCCCTCTTTCGTGTACGGTGGAATTTACTCATTCTTGATTGTCTACGAATATGATTAGCGCAAGCAAAAATATAAAGCTAAAGTAAAACAATTAAGACAAAGGAAGGAAAACACAAACACGAAGATGTAACGTGGTTCACGACCTTACCGCTAATCCACGGACCGATTTGTTTCAGGTGAATCACGCCTAAACCTTCACTATTCTCTCCTTGGCACCAAGCAAGGTGTAGGTAATCTTTTCTTACAAAATCACTCTTCTTACAATAGGATTGAGATAAATGCAAGTAAGAAGAGTAGGAAAACATTTGGGTACTTGTGAGGATGTTTAGGAATAAAGCATTAGCCTCCCCAAGTGTCCAAAGGCCTTTTCTTATAGGGAAGAGGTCATTCTTCCCGTTGAGATAGCAGCAGTCGACTGATGGCCCGATCAGTCGACTGTTGCTGTAGTCGTTGCCCTCTAACGACTTCTTCCATGTTGGATTTTAACCAACAGCTCCCACATCAGTCGACTGATGGAGCCATGAGTTGAGTGGTCGATGCAATCACTCAACTGTTGAAGCTTCTGTGTCTGAAACCCTCAACATCAGTCGACTAATGGAGTTAGCAGTCGACTGCCACAAGCTAGCAGTCCACTGATCGGCTAGAACTTGGACTCGAACACTAGTCGAGTCTCCAGTTGACTTGGATCAGTCAACTGCTACATATAGTAGTTGACTGGTGTCGGGAAACACCCATCCGATACTTAGCCATTTGGCCAAGTTTCATCTACGAGCTACCCCGTCCCGGGTTATAATCGCTCACTTTGATTCCCTTGGAGTCCCTCGCCTTTGAAGTTCTCTTCGTCCGGCCATGTCCCTCGGATACGCCAAGCGCACGGCTTCGTAGCGCCATCCTTCGCGTCTCACCCTGAAGTCTACTTCCTTCGGCTTCACTCCAATGCTCCTTGTCCAGCGGTCCCTCGGATGCACCAAGCGTACGACTTCCGCAATGCATCTTTCACTGACTCAAGGACCGAGTCATGAGATGGTGAATCTTGCCAATGCTCCATCCATGTGCGAATTACTAAGTCCTGCATAACTTCAACACACATATCAAATCCATAACAATCCTAACTTAAACCCTTTGCCACACACATCAAAACCACATCACATGGGTTGATTGCCTTAACAATCTCCCCCTTTTTGATGTGTGACAATCCATTTAAGTTAAGTAAAATAATATCATAAATACATAAGGCAAGAAAGCATGTAAGTAAAACATGAGTGTAAAAACTCCCCCTTTAACATGAAACTCCCCCTTAAGACATGCTAACTCTCCCGTTAGCATGATTAACTTAAACTCACCATTTCTCCCCCTTTAACACCATCAAAAATATTATTCAAATGTTATACATGTATGACATCAAGTCTAATGGGAGAAAATACCAAAATCAAGTTCAAAACCTGATAAAACACCTTACTGTGCTTGTGCACAGTACATCAGTCGACTGAATCAGAGCATCAGTCGACTGACACCCAGTTTTCAGATTTTTTTGATTTTTTGAATGAACTTCAGAAATGCACCAGAAATTTCAAAAAATTCAAAAAATCATGAAATTTGAAGTACATATTTCTAATGAGTTCCTTTATTAGTGAAAAATAATTTTTCATGAAAATTCATTTTATTTTCGAAAGTTTGGCAAAAACTCATTGCAAAAAGTCTAAAGTTTGTATCAACTTTAAAGCCTAGTTTTGCCTTGAAACTTTTCAAAACATGAACTCATTGTTTATAAAACATGAAATATTTTTAAATAATTTAAAATATCCAACTATGATCGATGGGTAATATGTCCATTGATTAAACATTTGTTTTCCCCATAGTTGGTCTATGATTAATCTATTGATACTCTTAATGACCCATCTAAATGCCATAAGCATTAGTGGACCATTTGTATCATCCTATCATCTCACCCATGCTATGTTTTCAATCAAAGTAGCCTATAGTGAGTGTGAGATGTTCCTAAAGATATTTACACTTAACCAAAATTTCATGCAATTCTACCCAAGGTTAAGTATCATGCATCCTAAAACCACCCAACATGATCATAAAAACATATATTATCAATCATGATAAAAAATCAAATATTATTATGATTCCATATTATGATCACATTATCATCACCCAACACTTAATTCAAAAACTACCACCCTCATCCTTACAAGTCAACCATTTACATGATATAAATAAAATCCAATTATGGTTGACTATCCTAGGATTTTCCTAACCCTTAATGATGGATTTAGGAACCCAATATAAATTCTTTCCTATAGGGTTCACTAAGTATTCTTTAGGGATCTATTTTCTAGCTACCATCTTATTTTTAGCTTGGCCCCTAGCAATCAAACAATGGTAGGCCTTTTCATTCTTGGTCCCCTTATATCCTAGGCCTTTCTTATTGAAACTTGCCCTTTGACTTCCAATGATCATATTTAAGGTGTTGGAGCCTATAGTGAATTTTTCTAGGGCCTTAGTTAAATGATCTACCTTTTCCCTTAAGGTCTTGTTTTCATCAATACATGCATCACTAACATTAAAAGGAATATAATCATTATGTGAGTATGTATTTTCTAATTTTTCTTCTAGGGCCTTTATTTGATCAAGCATGCATTTATTCTTTTTCTTAGCTCTAAATAAATCCCTAGTAAGGCTAGAAATCATAAAAATAATTTTCTTAGGAGAAAGATTCGTTACCATAGTTTCCATGTCTTCTTCCTCCGATTCCGATGAGGATGAAGATGAAGCTCCCCCTTCACTTGAGCTCTCCTCACTAGAAATTCTTTCTTCTTGCTCGGAGGAGGAGGTGGAATCCAAGTCTTCTATGGCCATTAAGGCAAGACTTATGAAAGCTTCTTCCTCTTTCGATGAGGAAGAAGGATCATCCCATGTCACCGCTTTGTGTGGCTTAGCCTTCCCTTTTTCCTTGGCTTTCTTTTCATCCTCCTTCTTCTTGCTCCCTTTCCTCTTCTCTTCTTTCTTTCTTCTCTCCTCCTTGCTTTTGTTCAAGAGGGGACAATCATCCCTTATGTGTCCATCTTCTTGGCAATTGTAGCATATTATCTTTCTTCTTGGCCTTCTTCTCCTATCATGAGATTTATTAAATTTAAAATTCTTAAGTGCATGTCTCACCTTTCTTACCATGTAGGCCTCCTCATTGATATCCATGGAGGAGGAGGAACCTTCATCGGATTAAGGAAGTGCAATCTCCTTCTTCTTTTTCCCTTTTTCGGCCATGAGTGCTACTCCCCTTGATTGACTCCTTGGATCTTCTACTATACCTTCAAGTCGTGTTTCATGCAATTCCATAGTAGAAAAGAATTCCTCTAGAGTACTTACCTCTAGATTCTTAGAGATGTAGAAGGAGTCCACCATGGAGCTCCATTTGGATGACCGAGTGAAGGCATCTATGGCCTTCATGATCATCTTTTTTTGAGAGTTTCTCCCCTACACTTGTTAGGCCATTAATAACTTCTTTAAAGCATGAATGAAGAGATATTACCTTCTCCCCCTTATCAAGTTTGATGTTGTTGAGTTGGGAGCGAAGAAGGTCCCTTCTTGCTAGTTTGGCTTCCGAGGTGCCTTCATGGAGTTCTATAAGTCTCTCCCACATTTCCTTGGCGCTTGAGCATTCACCAATTCTATTAATCTCTTGTTGAGGGAGCACAATGTATAAATGGTGCTTGGCCTTTGAATTCGCCAAGTACTCCTCTCTTTGCTTCTTTGTCCATCTCGATTTCTCTAGTGGTTCCCCTTCCTCATCCCTAGGCAACTCGAAATCATTTTCCATTATTAACATAATTTCAAAATCGGTCTCGAAGAATACCTTCATTCACTTTTTCCACCAAGCGAATTCCCCCTCGAACTTTTACGGATGGATGTTGGAGCTAGACATTGTCGTTGATTGTGTTGGCGATTAGTCCTCGACAATCTCCTCGCTCTGATACCACTTGTTGTTGGATCGAGGCGGTTCGCTAGAGGGGGGGTGAATAGCGAAACAAAAGCTTTTTGCGAAATCGTTCTTTGAAAGTCGAGTAGATAAATTGCAGCGGAAATATAAAAAATAAATAAAAGAGACAATTCTTTTTACTTGGTTCGTAGCCTTCGACTACTACTCCAAGGCCCTAGTGGTCCTTGACCACGCACGAAGGGCAAAACACTAAACGAACTCCTCCTCGTTGGAGGTAGGAGTTAATCGATACAAGAACAAAACTTGAGGTAGAGGGACACTTCCCCTCTCCTCGTTATGATAGAAAAAGAGCTTCGAAAAAGTAAATGATCAACGAATAAATCTAAAACCGACGTACAAAAACTAAAAGAAAATTAAACCTAGCGTCGGAGAAGAAGAACTTCGTTGTCGGAGAGTTGTAGCTTTGCGGAGGCTCTTGGAAGCTTAGAATTGATGAAGAAACCCTAGGATTGACCCTCCTTTTATAGCCTTTGAGCCCCTTTTTGAGAGAAACCCTAGCCAATCACAATTGAGCACCAATCTCCTTGAAATGGGGTGATAAGCCTTGACTCCTCGAATTTGATCATTGACCATCGATCGGTGATGGCCATCATCGATCGATCGATGGCGACATCGGATCGAGTCTTGACCTCGGCGATCGGTGATTGGACGATCGAGTTCTCCAAGCTGGCAGTCGACTGATACTTGCTGCAAGTCAAAGTTAGCTCAATAAAAATATAATTTCGACGGGCGTCGACCGTCCGATCTCGACCTAGACCATCTATAGGATGTCTTTGGTTGGATCTACGCTTAAGATCATCCCCGTAACGAGGATACGACCTCACTTACGCTCGCACACACGAGCTTACCTCGATACTTACGTGTTACTTTTGCTTCCGACCTTCCACTCGATTCCTTTGGCTCCCTCCGAAGTCACTCGAGTGTCGCCCGACCACCGTGGCTTCCTCCGGGTGTCGCTAGCCTTCAGCTCCAGCTATAGCAATCTTCTGCACACTCGATTCAGCTCGTGAGATAACGACATGAGCTTAACTTTGTATCATTTGCTATAATCAAAACTCAGGTTCGACTTAGGTGCCTACTGCACCAACACTTGTTGGAACGTAGGTGGCCGACTAAAGGGGGGTGAATAGCCCTCTTTCGTATACGGTGGAATTTACTCGTTCTTGATCATCTACGAATATGATTAGTGCATGTGGAAATATAAAGCTAAAGTAAAGCAATTAAGATAAAGGAAGGCAAACGCAAACACGAAGACGTAACGTGGTTAACGACCTTGCCTCTAATCCACGGACCAATTCGTTCCAGGTGAATCATGCCTAAACCTTCACTATTCTCTCCTTGGCACCAAGCAAAGTGGAGGTAACCTTTTCTTACAAGATCACTCTTCTTACAATAGGATTGAAATAAATGCAAGTAAGAAGAGTAGAAAAATGTTTGGGCACTTGTGAGGATGTTTAGGAATAAAGCATTAGCCTCCCTAAGTGTCCAAAGGCCTCTTCTTATAGGGAAGAGACCATTCTTCCTGTTGAGCCAGCAGCAGTCGACTGATGGCCCGATCAATCGACTGTTGTTGTAGCCGTTGCCTTCTAACGACTTCTTCCACATTGGATTTTAACCAACGGATCCTACATCAGTCGACTGATGGAGCCATCAGTCGAGTGATCGATGTGATCATTCGACTGCTGAAGCTTCTGTGCCCGAAACCCTCGACATCAGTCGACTGCTACCCTTGGCAGTCGACTGGCACAAGCTGGAAGTCGACTGATCGGCCAAAACTTGGACTCGAACACCAGTCGAGTCTCCAGTCGACTTAGATCAGTCGACTGCTACATATAGCAGTCGACTGGTGTCGGAAAACACCCATCCAACACTTAGCTGTTTGGCCAAGTTTCACCTACGAGCTACTCCATCCCGGGTTATAATCACTCACTCTCATTCCCTTGGAGTCCCTCGCCTTTGAAGTTCTCTTCATCCGGCCACGTCCCTCGGATGCGCCAAGCACACGACTTCGCAACGCCATCCTTCACGTCTCACCTTGAAGTCTACTTCCTTCGGCTTCACTCCAATGCTCCTCGTTCGGCGGTCCCTCGAATGCACCAAGCGTACAGCTTCCACAATGGATCTTTCACTGACTCAAGGACCGAGTCAAGAGATGGTGAATCTTGCCAATGCTCCATCCATGTGCGAATTACTAAGTCCTGCATGACTTCAACGCACATATTGATGTGAGCAAAACATATAGGGTGCATTTGGTTGAGGGTTTTTGTTGATAACCTTGTTAGGTTATCAACAAAAATCTTATTTGGTTTAGGTTATGACCAATTACCTGGTAATTGTTCATTACCTTGTCATGAACAAAAACCTGTTCAGGGGGAATTGGAAAACCTTGGAGAACCAAGGTTTTTGTTGATTCTCGGGATTAAGGAAACTTTTTTTCAATATTACCCCTACCAATATATTAAATGTCAATTTGTCAAAACTGTCGCCGCTCGTCGCCGAAATCGCCCGCCACCACCGCCACCGCCGGCCCGGCGGCGTACCGGTCTGGCGATCATCGCCGCTGTCGTCGATCGGTCTCCCATTGTTGTCGCCGCCGGTTGATCGATCGCTGTTACCGCCGCCGATTGGTCAACCACCATTTTCGCCGCTGGTCGGTCGACCGTCGTCGTCGTCGGTCGATCACCACCGTCGTCGGTCAGTCGCCGGTCGATCACCATCGCCATCGGCCGGCCAGGCACTGCCGACGGCCGATTGCTACCGTCGTCATTAATATTTCCATCATCATCGTCGAATTGATTGAGCAAAGACAAAAAATAATTTAGTAAAATGTTAAACTAAGTTATATATTAAAACCTCCAACCAAACAAGGTTTTTATCTAATGTTATACTTTATTCCAAAGTTATGTTTTATTCTCTGGTAATCACATAACCTAGGTTATATATGATTACTTGAACCAAACGCACCCATAGGGTTTTAGGAGTAGTTTTCGCTCACATCTCATTCATTTTATGTTAGTTTCATGCATATGTTACTCTATTTTGGCACGCATTTCTTATTTTTTGATTCGAAGATCTGCTCGTTGTACTTTTGTGTGCAGGTTAGCTTTTCGAGTGAAAAAGACGCATTTTCGGAGCAAAAGAAGGACATTTCGTAGCTAGACGCAGAGTGGTACACGGCCAGGGCGTGGGGATTCCCACGGACGTGTATAATGGGTAAAGATCAGCACCCCAGGGCCGCACACGGCCTGGTCGTGTGGAAACACATGGCCATGTAGTGGCCCGACAGATTTGCGCGACTAAGGCTTTTTCCGGATTTTGCAGCGATCCGAGGAGATGTCTATATAAGGATGGCTCTGCCCAAACCCTAGAAGAGAGGGACGATGGCTAGGATGGCACGCCGAAGCCCTAAAAAGCTTCGGTAACTCGCAACGGGGAGGTGGAATGCCGCCGGAGGTCCACAACTTGCAATACAACACCGGAGAGAAGATCACGAAAGCATCGTATATCTCTATTTCTGCACTTTACTTCTATTGTATTCAAACTTAGACATGCTTTGTGAATCTTCCTTCTTATTTATGGAGTAGTACTTTCGATTCTAGGATTAGGGAGTATCTTGTGTACATAAACAATGTTGGTTCATATTAAATTCTGGCCATAAGTTTGATTTGACAATTGGTAGTTGCTCTTTATTATATCTATGCATGTTTGGCTTTCTTTCCGTTGTGCTTAGGCGATACGAGGTGGTGATAACCCTCGCAATCTAAAATTTAGGAGATTTGATTAAGGAACCTAGGGGTAAACCTGATCTCCTGCAACTGCGGGGAAAACGATGCGGTGGAATCGGAAATGGTCCACCGTAGGGATTGATTTGATATCCTCGTACCGTCTATCTTGTCCTTGTGGGCGAAGATAGCTCCCGATAAATTCGGCGGCTCGGCGGGAGAGTGTATGATGTCCCTTCCACAAAACCGTAGGTAAACATCTAGACAATGCCAATTGACAATATTGTTCTGTGATACGCAAGTGAAACTGAAGTCCTAGAATCACCTTTGAAGACCTCGGCACACTCCTTTCCTCCTCCGTGTGACACCATACAAAGTAGAGTCCACCGACAACCCTCACCAATCGTAATATCTTAGAGATCACGTCCGAAAAATTACAACCACTAAGTATATTGGTATTCAAATCTCAGTCCATGTGGGATCGATAATCTTTATTACTTGACGGCATCCGTGCACTTGCGGGCATTGAGCGCGAGCATGCACTTTGAGTCCTCGACGGTATCCGTCGTGAGATTCGAGGTCGCATCCGTGAGCATCACATATCAAATCCATAACAATCCTAACTTAAACCCTTTGCCACACATAACAAAACCACATCACATGGATTGATTGCCCTAACATAGTATTCCATCCTACCTTTCCAATAGGTAAAATCATTGTCGTCGAAGAATGGTGGTCGCACTGTGATATAACCCTCTTGAAAGGTCATCTTGCTCCGGTTGATGGTTAGATCTTCTGATGTGATCCGACCTCTGATACCACTTGTTGGGGATCCTTTGGACGACTAAAGGGGGGGAGGGGGATTGCCTCTTTTGTCAATTTCTACACAAAGTCATTAGCGGAAGCTAAAAAAAACACAAACTAAAATTGAGATCAACATAAGAAAAGTTAATACAATTGTTTAATGTGGTTTGGAGGATGACGTTCCTATTCCATGACAATCCTTAAGGTGGATCAATCCTTTTTAAGCCTTAACTAAGATCTCCTTTTGATGAACACACCAAAGTGGAGAAGACTTTTTACAAGCACACTCTATTTCTTATAAGATTTAAATGAGATTAGGAAGAAGAGGTTAATGAAACTTAGAAAACTTGAAGGAAGGCTTGGAGAACTTAGGATGAACATTTTGAATTAGAGCACTAGCCATCTCCAAGCTCCTCAAGCCTCATTTTATAGAGTTTGGTTGTTTTTGTATGTTGAGCTCGATTATTCTTGTTGTTATCCGGATCAATGGCCAATGGCTTGTGACGGCTCGATCGCGATCGTTACCACTCAACGGATACTTGATCAGTCGACTGCTTATACCAACAGTCAACTAGTGTAAGCCCAGTCGATTGTAAAACAATATATGCCCTGTCCACTTAAGTCCAATCGACTACTAAACCTTAGCAGTCGACTGACAAAGGCTAGTAAACTGGTATAAAACACTAGTCGACTGCTAGAGTTTATGTTCCACAGTCGACCCACAGTCGACTACTCGACCAGTCGACTGGGTCATAACCCCAGTCGGCTGCTCGAGTCAATCTGAGTTCTCGAGTGCCAAACACTCGAGATAATCGACTGGTAAATTCTCAAGTCGACTGGTGTATCACAAATATGACTAATTCATACTTGAAAATACACCATAAGCCTAGACTAAACATTCTAATTTCTCCATCAACCTTGCACCTGCAGGATCCCTCCAAGTCCACGACTCCTTCATCCTTATACTTGCCTTCAAAAGTTTCCTTCAATTTTGTCATGCTTAGAATCTTCCTTTGTCAAGGTCCGCTCGAACTTTATGCTACAAAAATTATATACTTAGACTTATGCTGTCAAGACTCACCCTTAGACTTCCTTGTCAAGATCCATTTGGATTTATACTGCCAAAACTACATGTTTGGACTTATACCGCCAAGTCCACATTCTTAGATTTCTCTTGTCAAGTCTTCACCCTTGGACTTTCCTTGTCAAGTGTTCACACTTGGACTCTCCTATTACTCAAATATCCATGTTAGATCATAAATATTAATTAACTATAAATAATTATTTAAATATTAAAATACATTAATACTCAGCATTCTTGCATCAACATGTCACACCTCGTCATTCATTTCCGTTACACCCACTCACGCATGCAACTGTCGCATCTGTTTCAAAAATAACTCTATCATTTGTCTCCATTGTCATACGTAATCGTCATAACGGTTCAAACAAAATGTCGCTACTAGATGCATCCGATCAGCCTCCAGTCGATTTGATGATCAAGTTTTTAAATTCCTTGATAACCCTATGATATAATGTGTTTTTTTATGTTGATCAGGAATTCTCTGATCACGTTGATCAATATCATGTCCGTATCAATAGGGATGCTCAGAATTTCACAAAATTGTCTTGTTGATTATTTCAATTATTGAACATAGGAATCACAATTTTCTCCAAATTTGATCCCATACTTTTTTTTTTATTTACAAATGGTATCCAAACTTCGTCCGATTAGTCCACTTGGTGAATCGACTCTGTTCCACGGCCTCCGAAGAGTTTCCACCGGCCCACAAGGGTAAATCAGGATGAAGCACCGTCAAGTTACCGTGAGGGATATGTACGTCAATTATGGTCCACACAACACACCAACCCAGTTGGAAAATGAAAACCCACCTCCGCAATCCGCAAGCGAGTGAAAAACAACGAAATTCTCTCCGTAAACTGCAGTCGACAGGGATCGAACCATGACTTATCGTAGGGACCGTTCAAGTTCTTATTGACGCATCATTATCCTGGGGACAATTTGATCCCATACTCGTCTCGAATGAAGGAGGATAAAGAGAAATTTTTTTCAACTCGTATATAGATATATATATTCAATCTTCTAATAGGTATAACAATGAAGATGAATGATACGAAAAGATCTCATTCAAATCTTACCATTGTCATCCCTAACTAAACGTTAGAATTTCACGGTCATTTCTAGTTGTATTTTTTTTTTTTTACTTTATACTCTTCCCCAAACACTTAGAATAACATCCGAGCTTTTGTGTTTAAAAATATTCTCTTGCAAGATACCATAAGAAAAATAAAAGGAATTAATCTCAATATTATTTTTTGAAATTATTTGGTTTATTTTTTTTAGTGGTTTAACGGTGTCTTTTTCCTAAAAAAAAAGTTTGAGTTTGCTTGCACTGTCGCTTGTGACTATTGTAGATGTGTCAATTGGTGCAAAAAAAAATAATTTGTTCGCTCTCAGTATATCCGTCAATCGATCTCATAATCAACACGTACTGTTGGTATTTTTGCATCTATTTATGCAAATTGAAATGCTGAGAAATTAAAGCATGACTATAAATTAGAACTTACAGTGAGTCGTCAGAATCTTCGCGCTCTTTGGAACCAGTGGGACGACGATCACTGCCCATTGTTGATACGAACCCCACCAACAATTGTGATGAAACCCGAGACAAAGATGGCTAGAACCCCATGATTAGAAGGCAAGAGTTTGAGCCTTGACCTGTAACCAAGGATTGATAGGAACCAAGACTACGAAAGAGAAGAAACGCCATGTTGGTGCAATCAACCCAGGTCATGATTGACTAGGACTCGAGCTTGACTCAAGAGACGTTTTGATATTCGACAAAAACATATGACAATGTGATTGTCATGGGAAAGTCCAAGTCTTGGGTACTTGACAATGGAAAGTCCAACATATGGGTTGGCAAGGAAAAGTCCAAGCATGAGTCTTGGCAAGAAAAAGTCTAGGCATGGGTCTTAGCATGGAAAGTCCAACATGGGTTGGCAAGGGAAAGTCTAAGCTTGAGTCTTGTCATTTGAAAAGTCCAAGGGATTTGATATTGGCAGCGTAAAGTCCAAGCGTGAGTCTTGACAGAATTAATAAGTCCAATGGTTGGCGGCATAAAGTCTAAGCGGAGTCTTGGTGGCGTAAGTCTAATGTGCCTTGGCGGTGTAGACACTGTTAGCATGACATAGCCGATGAAAGCATCTGAAGGCTAGCGCAATGGATGAACAAGTCATGGATGACTTGAAGGGATTCGAGAGACGTGAAGCTGACGGAGGTGGCTAGAAGGCTTAGGTCTAGGCTACGGGTGGTCTAGCAAGTATGGAGGAACCATACTTGGGTTAAACCTCATGTTTGAGGTTAAAAACTCATGTTTGAGGTGTGCCAGTCGACTGATGTCATATGACAGTCGACTGGTATGAGTCAACTAGGGTTTGACTGCGGGAAGTGCCTTAGCAGTCGACTGCTAGAGGAGGACAGTCGACTGATCTTGTGATAAGTCGACTGGTGCTCGAGAAATCGAGCACAGAATGGAGTCTAACTCGACTACTGGGGTTAGCAGTCGAGTGAAGGCTCCATCAGTCGACTGATGGACATGATCAGTCGACTGATGTCCTATCCGTTGGATTTTTTCAGCGTGGATTACACCGTTTGTCTCACAGCAACAGTGTCATCAGTCGACTGATGGTCCCGAGCAGTCGACTGATCGGGATTTCCAGCCCGGGTTGAAGCTTTAAATGGAGCTCGTGGAGGAGAAATCAACCAGCATTTCTTGAGGGATTTTGGGGCGATTTGTAGCTGTAAATCAGGGTCTCCAAGTGCAATTCAAGCAACCACAAAGCAAGCAATCAAAAGAGCATTTAGACAAATACAAACGAATTCCATCAACGCATCCTACGACGCTATTCACCCCCCTTTAGCGGTCAACATTTCCCCTACAATTGGTATCAGAGCCTTGGTCTCTTCTACGGAATAACCACCAGGAGCTAAAGACGCTAGAGGGTGAAGATGGTGTTTCAAGAGAATTTGGGCTGAGACATTAACACACCACCATCTTATGAGGACTATGGATTTGAAGACTTCAACTCATGGAAAATAGGAATTGAGAATTTCCTAATGATGGTGGATATCAAGCTTTGGTCCGCCTTGATAGAAGGTTGTGAATTTCCAAAAGGCAAAAAGGGTGGAATCCTCAAGGTTGAAAAATGGACCAAGGAACAACTTAAAGAGTTCAAGACAAATATTAAGGTAATCAAAATGATAAGTGATTTAAATCCTAATAATGTCTTGTCCAAGTTAGGTGAGTACAAGGATGCCAAGGAGCTTTGGAGCGAGTTGGCAAAGTACCATAAAGGATCATCACCGGTTTCAAGTGAAGAACAATCACAAGAGCCGAAGAGTGCTCATCGGCTCAATCGGAAGATGTCGATGAAGGGAGTTCATCATCCTCACAAGCAAGTGAGGATGCGGAAGTTGAGGAGGAGTCAACTTTCGGATCGGTGGAAGAGAAGGTGGAAGAATTAGAAGAAACCTCCACCTCTAGGATTGAGGGGGAGGAAGTTAGATCACCTTCCATGCCGGATCAATAGGTAGCCTCAACATCCTGTCAAGATGAAGAAGCTCAAAATTCGGCCACCATCGACCTAGGTAACTCAAGCAATTTGGTTTTAAATAAAAAAAAAATATAATTTACTTTGAGTGTAGGAAAGTCGGGCACTATAAGAGCAAGTGCCCAAAGAAAGTAAAAAAGGCTCCACCGACACACAAAAGTCAAGAAAAATCAAAGAAAGTCGGTTCCCCAACCATCAAAAGCAAGGAGCACATCATATGCTTCAAATGCCGACTACTGGGTCATTACCGGAGTCAATGCGTAAAGGGGGAGAAGAAAACTCAAAAGGAAGCTACACATGTAGGGGGAGCCTCTAAGGCAAACCCTAAGGTAACTTCTAATTTTGCTCATTCTTTAGTTAATAGACAAAAGCATGCTAGGAATTTCAATTCACTTGCCATCTATCATGAAAAACATGCTAGAAATAACAAATACTGTTGCTTAGGAGCTAAAAATGTCCACTTAAGAAATAAGGAGAAATTTGGGACTAATGTCCCTAAAAAGACCTTACCTAGGGAATCCATCAAGAAAATAGAAGACCACCTAGGTTTTAATCCTAAATGGACTAGGCATATGCCTAGGAAAAATAATGCCCAAAGATCAAATGAAAAATTGAAAATTAGGCAATTAGAATTGGAAAATCAAGCTTTGAGATCAAGGCTTGAGAAACTTGAGAAGACCCTTAAGATTATGCAAAACCAAATAAAAGGGTCAAATGATCAAAGTCAAGAGTCTAGGACCAAGAGACAACACCTAGGTCCTAAGAAACGAAAGTCAACCAAGGGCAAGAAAGGTTTGGGTCACAAACCTAAGCCTAAGGTGGCTTATCATAGTGTTCCATTTGATTATGGAACACAAATTAGGTCTAGGAAGACCAAGGTCAATAGGGAAGTCATCCCTAAAGTTGACCATGGTGTGTGCCTAGTGGCTAGGATTTTAAGAAAACCTAGGGAAGCCACTAAGAAGGTTGCAAGGGGAGTCACCCCTAGAATCAACTATGGCAAGACTCAAATGACCAAGGCTAATAAGCCAAAAAGGGTCATTAGGAAGGTATCTAGGGAGGTCATCCCTAAGAAATACCTAGTAAATATTAGGAGCTCAAATAGGTTTTGGATTCCTAAGAGCGTGATTGATTCATGCTAGATGGGTTTAGGGTGTGCCAACCTTGATTGGATGGATAGTTAACTCAACCATGGCAAAGGTGACACTTTAGATAATTTTCAAGGTTATGGATACCTTGGAAATAGATTTGATATTATGATCTTAAAAGATTTTAAGATGTGCCAATATACCTTGAAGATTATGAAAAATCAATTAAATTGACACAAATTAGGTTTAGAGGTGTTTTTGTGTCATTTTGGATTTTTGGCACACTTGGGAGATTAGCGACAATATGACAAAATATACTTAATAATATCAAATGACAACAAATATTAAAATTTAGATATTATTATACCTATACATTTTATGTGTCATGCTTGATTTGCCATATAACATGTCATGACATCATGTTTAATCTTTATCATTTATATGTCATGATCATGCTTTTAGGATTAGGTTAAATGTCATGTGTTTTCAGATTCCATCTTATGCCATGATATCATGATTATGAGCATGTGTTTATTTATACCATCATTAATGACATAATCATTCATGCATCTAAATTGATTAAAATTGAGTTAAGGACTTTGACATGACTTGAAGTCCCATTTATAAGGGAATCAAGTAGAGTTGTCTTAGAAAATACATGAGGCCTTAGATTAGGATAACCAAAACTCACATCTCACATTAAAATTGACATGTATGTGTATTTATACACCCTAGATACATGTGAGATGCTAGGATATGAGTTAAGTTCAAGGTGTATAGTTTTTGCATCTAGATGAACTAAAACTCATCTTTAACTAATGGTGGATCATTGGAAAAGCTTGTGTACAAAGTCATGTACATTGAGCCCAAGGAATATGATCCAATATAAGTTTTCAAAAAAATTTTAAAATCATTTTAGAAAACCTTGGTGAAGTCTATCTTTTGATAGCAATCACCATTGATGAAATTGATACAAAGTGAGCCAAAACTTAGAAGTTTTTCTTCACTTTTGAATTTTGTATCAATTTCGATATTTTATGGGTAAAATATTTTTCTATCATTTTTCACCCATTTTATTAGTCATAAGTATTATATGTATGAATTTTCATGATTTTTCGATATACGTATAATTATTTATACATTTCTGAAATTCAACTTTGATAATTGAAAATCAGATTTTTCAGTTATCAGTCGACTGCCCTTGGTGGCAGTCGACTGATCTCTGATAAAGTTGACTGTCAGGCTAATTTCGGGAAAAACAAGATTGTTTAGCCCATTTTCAACTACGGTAAAGTTTCCTAACTACTCATAACCCTAGGATATGCTTTGGGAAGCATTGTAAAGGGTGAAAATCCATTGGATATGGATTAGGAGAGGTGTTATGATTATGTATCAAATTTAAGGTATGAGAAAGTTCATGGTTGAACTTTAGACCTTATTTTTGATGGTTTAGAGTTTCTATTGGCTCAGGGACTTCCCAAGGACATTGTTGGTGCAATGGTAAAGGGGGAGCAAGCCTTTAGGGGGAGATATCCATCAAGGGATGATGGATGTTTTTTTCCCTCATGAGGGGGAAAATGGAATTTTAAGATACCCAATTTGAAAATTGGGAGAGTATATAGGATTGCCTCTCTTGAGTGATATGAGACTTATCACTAGGAAGATGATAGGCATCCTAGGTATTTTTGGACCAAGGGGGAGATTATAAAATCTCATTGGGACATGAGACATTGACCTCCTTGGAGAGAACCTTTTTGATGTTAGTTAAAAAGGGGGAGAACCTATTGGGAGAATGAGTGGGAAAATTGATGGGGATGATTTGTTTGAGTTAGATGGTCTAACTAAATGGCTTGTTTGGTTTTTGTCAAACATTAAAAAGGGGAAGATTGTTGGTGCAATCGGCCTAGGTCACGATTGGCCAGGACTCGAGCTTGACTCGAGAGACATTTTGATGTTCGAAAAAACATATAACAATGTGATTGTCATAGGAAAGTTCAAGTCTTGGATACTTGGCAATGGAAAGTCCAACATATGGGTTGGCAAGGAAAAGTCCAAGCATGGGTCTTGGCAAGAAAATGTCCAGGCATGGGTCTTGGCATGGAAAGTCCAACATGGGTTGGCAAGGGAAAGTCCAAGCTTGAGTCTTGTCATTTGAGAAGTCCAAGGGGTTTGATATTGGCAGCGTAAAGTCCAAGCATGAGTCTTGGTAGCATAAGTCCAATGGTTGGCGGTGTAAAGTCCAAGAGGAGTCTTGGCGATGTAAGTCCAATGTGCCTTGGCGGTGTAGACACCGTTAGCATGACATAGCCGATGGAAGCACCTGAAGGCTAGCGCAATGGATGAATAAGTCATGGATGACTTGGAGGGATCCGAGAGGCGTGAGGCTGACGGAGGTGGCTAGAAGGCTTAGGTCTAGGCTACGGGTGATCTAGCAAGTATGGGGGAACCATACTTGGGTTAAACCTCATGTTTGAGGTGTGCCAGTCGACTGGTGTCATATGGAAGTCGACTGGTGTGAGTCAACTAAGGTTTGACTGCGGGAAGTGCCTTAGCAGTCGACTGTCAGAGGAGGGCAGTCGACTGATCTTGTGATCAGTCGACTGATCTTGTGATCAGTCGACTGGTGCTCGAGAAATCGGGCACAGAATGGAGTCTGACTCGACTGCTGGGGTTAGCAGTTGAGTGAAGGCTCCATCAGTCAACTGATGGACATGATCAGTCGACTAATGTCCTATCTGTTGGATTTTTCCAGCGTGGATTACACCGTTGTCTCACAACAACAGTTTCATTAGTCGACTGATGGTCCCAAGTAGTCGACTGTGTAGGGAAGATCGATGGTCGGCTAGGGGGGGTGAATAGCCTTTATCGTAGATGGTAGAAGTCGTTCGTTCGTTGCTCGTCTACAAACACTATTAGCGCAAGTGGAATATACTCATACAAAAAATTAAAGACAAAGCAAAAGAAGAATAGAAACACAAATGATAAGACCACAATGTAACGTGATTCACGGCCTCGCTGCTAATCCACGGTCCGATTCGTCCAAGGTGAATCACGCCTCAAGCTTTCACTATTCTCTCTGTTGCACCAAGCTAGGTGGAGGTAACCTCTTTACAATCCCTCTTCTTACAATAGAATGGAATAATAGAAAGTAAGAAGAGTGGGAATCCTTTAGGCCACTTTGAGAGTAGTTAGGAGTTAAAGCATTAGGCTCCCAAATGCCCTCACCCCTTCTTTTTATAGAAGAAGAGGATTTCTTCCCGTTAATACAAGACCAGTCGAATGATGCCCCGATCAGTCGACTGATCCTGTAGCCGTTGCCCACTAACGACTTCTTCTACATTGGATTTCACCCAACGACTCCTACATCAGTCGACTGATGGAGCTATCAGTCGAGTGCCGGAAGCGAACACTTCATTTTATGCCTGAAACCCTTGCGACCAGTCGACTGATGCCTTCATCAGTCGACTGGTGGTCTCATAGTCGACTGCCAATCCATGGCAGTCGACTGTTGGCACATGAACCGGACTCGAACACTAGTCGAGTCACAGTCGACTTAGAGTAGTCGACTACCATAATATGGTAGTCGATTGATATCGGGAATTCCCATTCGACACTTAGCCAATTGGCCAAGTTCCACCTAAGCGCACTATCCCTTCCCGGGTTACATTCACTCACTCTCATTCCTTGGAGTCCCTCGCCTTTGAAGTTGTCTTCGTCCGGCCACGTCCCTCGGATGTGCCAAGCGCACGGCTCTACAGTGCCATCCTTCGCGTCTCGCCCTGAAGTCTACTTCCTCCGGCTTCACTCCAATGCTCCTCGTCCGGCGGTCCCTCAGATGCTCCAAGCGCATGACTTCCGCAAAGCCATCCTTCACCGACTCAAGGACCAAGTCATGAGAGGTGAAACTCGCCAATGCTCCATGTGTAAATTACTAAGTCCTGTAAGACTCCAACGCACATATCAAATCCAAACATCCTAACTTAAACTCTTTGCACACACATCAAAACCATATCATGGGTTGATTGCCCTAACAATCTCCCCCTTTTTGATGTGTGACAATTCGTTTAAGTTAGGTAAACATTTGATAAAAATATTAAGGTAAGAAAACATGTAAATAAACATGATTATCATCTCTCCCCCTTAATACATGAAACTCCCCCTAAATACAATTCCCTCACTTAAACATATATAAACATGATTATCATCTCTCCCCCTTAATACATGAAACTCCACCTAAATATAATTCCCTCACTTAAACATATATATTTCTCCCCCTTTGACACCATCAAAAATATTAAACAAAGTTTATACAAGCATGACATCAACTCTAGGGAACAAAAATTACCAAAATATGCCTTAAAATCTGATAAAAGAAAGTTACTGGACATGTTATCAGTCGATCAGTCGACTGACACTCTGATTTCGGGGTTTTCTGATTTTCTAGGTGAATTTCAAAAATGCATTAAAAATTATATAAAATTCGAAAAACCATAAAATTTAGGGAACATATTTCTTGTTATATATTTATCAATGAAAAATAGTTTTTCATGAAAAATCATTATATTTTCGAAAATTAGGCAAAAACTCAAAAGTTGGAAAATGTCTAAAGTTTGTATCAACTTTGAAACCTAGTTTTGCCTTGAAGCTTTTCAAAACATGAAAATTCGGTTTATGAAACAAGAAATGGTTTTCAAAACATTTGAAATATCTAACCATGATCTTTGGGCAATATGTCTATGAATTAAACATAAGTCTTCCCCATAATTGGTCTATTATTACTCTTTTGATACTTTAAATGACCATCTAAATGCCATAGGCATTAGTGGACCATTAGTATCATCCTATCATCTCACCCATGCTATATTTTCAATCAAAGTCGCCTATAGTGAGTGTGAGATGTTTCTAAAGATATTTGTATATACTTAACCATAATTTTCATGCATTTCTACCCATGGTTAAGTATCATCCTAACACCCCACATGATCATAAAAGTATATATGAATTGATTTTACATTATGATCATGAAACCATTGTATTCATCAATTTGTGATCATGCATTAGGTATGAATTATTATAATAAGTGAGGTATCACCCAAGGCATGATTTAAAACCTTATTTGCCCATGATTATATATCAAATGTCAAGATCATAAATCATAATTACAAACATATATAGCAATTGCATTAACTATCATGATTTAAGAATTATTATCAATTTATGGGCACATTATCATCACCCAACACTATGCTAAAAATTTATAGGTCATGAGTATCAATATATATAACACTAAGTGTTGAGCATGATTTAAACTATTTAAGGGTGCATTATCATCACCGAACACTATTTTAAAAAACTTAGTCCCGCCACCCTAAGTCAACCAAAAATATGATATAGGTGAAATCCTTATGGTTGACTATCCTAGGGTTTTCCTAACCCTTAAGGATGGATTTAGAAACCCAAAATAAATTCTTTCCTATGAGATTTACTAAAAATTCCTTAGGGATTCATTTTCTAGCTATTGTTTTCTTTTTATCTTGACCCCTAGCAATTAAATATTTATAGGCCTTTTCATTTTTATTTTTCTTATATCTTAGGCCTTTCTTATTGAAGCTTGCCCTTTGGCTCCCTATGATCATGTTAAGGTTGTTGGAGCCTATTGTAAATTTTTCTAGGGCCTTGGTTAAATGATCTACTTTCTCTCTTAAAACCCTATTTTTATCCATACATGCATCACTAACATTAAAAGGCATATAGTTATCATGTGAGCATGCATTATCATGACTAGAAGAAATATTATCATTAATATTTAAGCATGCTTGTTCTAATTTATTTTCTAAAGCCTTAATTTGATCTAGCATGCATTTGTTTTTCTTCTTTGCCCTAAATAAGTCCTTAGTAAGGCTAGAAATCATGGAAACTATTTTCTTGGGTGAGAGATTTGTTACCATAATCTCCATGTCTTCTTCTTCGGATTCAGATGAAGATGGTGATGAGCCTCCCCCTTCACTAGAGCTCTCCTCACTTGTGCTTGATCTTTCTTGTTCAGAGGAGGAGGTGGAGTCTAGGTCATCTATTGCCATTAGGGAAAGGTTTGAGTAGAAACGTTCTTCTTCTTCGGATGATGATGATGATGAAGAAGAAGGATCATCCCATGTCCTTGCTTTGAGTGCTTTTGTCTTCCCTTTCTCCTTGGCTTCCTTCTCTTCTTCCTTCTTCTTGCTCCCCTTCTTCTTCTTTTCTTCTTTCTTTCTCCTCTCTTCTTTGCTCTTGTTCAAGAGTGGAAAATTATCTCTTATGTGTCCCTCTTGTTGGCAATTGTAGCAAATTATTTTCCTCCTTGGCCTTTTCCCCCTATCATGAGATTTGTTAAATTTAAAACCTTTTAATGCACGCCTTACCTTCCTTACCATATAAGCTTCTTCCGTGCTATCCATGGAGGAGGAGGATGCTTCATCGGAGGAGGAAGGAGTCTCCATCTTTTTCTTCCCCTTGTTGGCTACCAAGGTTACTCCTCTTGATGGCTTGATACTTGATTCTTCATTTATTCCTTCAAGCCTAGTTTCATGGAGCTCCATGGTTGAGAAGAACTCCTCCAAGGTGCTCACTTCTAAATTCTTTGACATGTAGAAGGAGTCCACCATTGAGCTCCATTTCGATGACAGGGGAAAGACATCGATTGCTTTCATAAGCATATCCCGGTTCGAAAGTCTTTCTCCTACACTTGTTAGCCCAATTAAAATTTCCTTAAATCGAGAGTGTAGTGAGGTTACCTTTTCTCCCTTTGCTTTTTAGTCCACCTTGACTTTTCTATTGGTTCACCCTCTTTGTCCCTAGGCATCTCAAAACTGTTTTCCATTATAAGCATGATATCGAAATCGGTTTCAAAGAATACCTCCATTCTCTTCTTCCACAAAGAGAATTCTCCCTCAAACTTTGGTGGATGAATGTTAGAACTGGCCATCTCTTGATGAAGTGCTTATTGTGGCGGATAGTCCTCGACAAGTGACTTGGCTCTGATACCACTTGTAGGGAAGATCGGTGGCCAGCTAGAGGGCGGTGAATAGCCTTTATCGTAGACGGTAGAAGTTGTTCGTTCGTTGCTTGTCTACAAACACTATTAGCGTAAGCGGAATATACTAATACAAACAATTAAAGACAAAGCAAAGGAAGAATAGAAACACAAATGCTAACACCACAATGTAACGTGGTTCACGACCTCGCCGCTATTCCACGGTCTGATTCGTCCAAGGTGAATCACGCCTCAAGCTTTCACTATTCTCTCCTTTGCACCAAGCTAGGTGGAGGTAACCTCTTTACAATCCCTCTTCTTATAATAGAATGGAATAATAGCAAGTAAGAAGAGTGAGAATCCTTTAGGGCACTTTGAGAGTTGTTAGGAGTTAAAGCATTAGGCTCCCTAATGCCCTCACCCCTTCTTTTTATAGAAGAAGAGGGTTTCTTCCCATTAACATAGGACCAATCGACTGATGCCCCAATCAGTTGACTGATCCTGTAGCCGTTGCCCACTAACGACTTCTTCCACGTTGGATTTCACCCAACGGCTCCTACATCAGTCGACTGATCTTACCATCAGTCAAATGATGGAGCTATCAGTCGAGTGCCGAAAGCGAACACTCCATTCTGTGCCTGAAACCCTTGCGACCAGTCGACTGAAAGCAATCAAAAGAGCATTTAGACAAACACAAACGAATTCCATCAATGCTTCCTACGACTCTATTCACCTCCCCCTCTATTGATCAACATTTCCCCTACATGCCACACCCGAAAGTGATAAGTTTTGGTTGTTGAATGCCACGAGGATAACTCGATAAGTTCAGAAGTCCTTTCAAGAACTAAGAAGAGCGCACAAATATTTCTTACCCAAAAAGTTTTCTTCCATGTTAGGATTTGCCTCCCTTATATAGTGGGAGTAAGCAAGTAAGAGTACAAAATGCATGCAATAATTAGAGTACCCATGCTTGCATGTAAGCATGCACACAACTTAGAAACTCAAAACAATTATAGTACCTAGGCTTGCATGTAAGCATGCACACAACTTAGAAACTCAAAACAATTATAGTACCTAGGCTTGAATGTAAGCATGAACAACTTAGAAATTCTCAAAACTTAAGTCTTCATATGTCTTTAATGAATGAGCAAGTTCCCGTAATTATTTAGTGTTCTTCCACCGATGATGCCCGGATGAGTCAAGGATCGATAAGTCTGATTACATGGATTAGGCCTTGATATGCACTTGGGCTTATCTTGGTCTCTTCTTTCTCATGATCCGTCCAGTGTTTGTCGATTAGTCCATTTAATGCTTCCTTGAAACGCTTTGCTCGAAGTCTTGTAATTGGACCTTTTGGAAGCGATAAATAATCCTTCGTAGCATCATCCTTAAGCCAACAAGTAGCCCCTTGACTTGCATCATTCTCCCTCTCTTGAAAAGGATTTGTCCTCAAATCATTACCTACATCAAATGGGGATAAATCAACAACATTGAAAGTAGAATCTACACCATACTCACCTAGCAACTCAAGTTTGTAGGCATTATCATTGATACGCTCAATCACTTGGAATGGTCCATCGCCTCGAGGTAGAAGTTTAGAACGTCATTTTTCTGGAAATCGTTCCTTCCGTAGGTGCAACAAGACCCATTCTACTTGTTAAAACATAACTTTCTTGCGCCCCTTGTTAGCTTGTTGAACATATTGTTGGGTTCTCCTCTCAATATTCAGTCGTGCTTGCTCATGGATCCTCTTCACAAATTCAGCCTTTTTCTTACCATATAAGTTTAAATGCTCACTCAAATGCAAAGGAATCAAATCTAGGGGTGACAAGGGATTGAATCCATAAACAACTTCAAAAGGAGAAAACTTAGTTGCAGAATGTATACTTCTGTCGTAAGCAAATTCAATATGAGGTAGACACTCTTCCAATGTTTTCTGCTTCTTTTTAATGATGGCATGGAGTAAGAAGGATAATGTTCGATTGACAACTTTAGTTTGTCCATCAGTTTGGGGATGACAAGTAGTAGAGAATAACAATTTAGTATCCAATTTTCCCCATAAAGTCTTCCAAAAATAACTCAAAAACTTTCCATCCCTATCAGAAACAATGTTCCTAGGCATGCCATGCAACCTAATAGCCTCTCTAAAAAATAAATCAGCTATATGTTGGAGGATCGATGGTCGACTAGAGGGGGGGTGAATAACCTCTTTATCGCAGATGATGGAAATCGATCGTTCATCGCGTATCGCTTGTCTACAATTCTCGTCAGCACAGCGGAATATACAATAATGAAAATACAACAAGAATACAAGCACAAGACACACGATATACGTGGTTCGGAACCTTAGGGTTCCTACTCCATGGGGTGATCTCAACGAGCTCGTATTATGCTTACGACACTCACAAAACTCCTTCTCGACCACAAGTTGGAGGTGGAGAAATCTCGTACAAGCAATTACAATAAGTAATACAAAATGTACAAGCAAATACAAAGAACACAAATGAAATACGTAAAGAATACTTTACAACAAATGGCTTTGAACTCTTGCTTGTTGCTTGCTTTGGTTTGCTCTTGAAGGACTGGAATGTAGCAGCAATTCCCCTTCAAAATCTTCCCAAAAGTCTTGGCGAAATCCTCCATCTCGAGCTCCATTTATAACCTGCATCGAGATGATTCCGCGCCCATCAGTCGACTGATCGTGACCATCAGTTGACTAGTTTTGTAGTCGTTGTCTCACAACGACTTGATCCACGCTGGCCAAGTTCCAACGGATCCATCATCAGTCGATTGATCATGCCCATCATTCGAGTGATGATCCCATCAGTCGAGTGGTCTCCACGATCACTCGATTGGAAACTATTCTGTACCCAAATTCACCCCGATCAGTCGACTGCCATCCCTTGGTAGTCGACTGATGGTGTCGATAGTTGACTACCAACCCTTGGCAGTCGACTGTTCAGCCAGAACTTGATCAGTCAAACATCGGTCGAGGCCATTGACCTAGAGCAGTCGACTAGCACCTATACCAGTCGACTGATGTCGGGTAAAACCTCAAACACTAAGTTGTTTGAGCATCCGACCGTCGGGTAAACCCTCAAACACCACGTTTGAGCATCCGATAATCAGTCTTAGCCACTTGGCCAAGTCCACCTCATCTCTCATGGAGTTCCCCACCGAAGCTCTCTTCCCTCGGCCTATGTCCCTCGGATGCACCAAGCGCATGACTTCACAATGCCATCCTTCACGTCTCTTTCCCTTGAAGTCTATTTCCCTTGGACCTCACTCCATTCGCTCCCCGTCCGACGGTCTCTCGGATGCACCAAGTGCACGACTTCACAATGCCATCCTTCACCGACTCAAGGACCCCGAGCCTACGAGACTAGTGACCTTACCAAGTCCTCAAGACTTCCCACACCAAGCCTCATGCTTGGATTTTCCATGCCAAGCCCCATGCTTGGACTTTCCCAACACCAAGCCTCATGCTTGGACTTTTCACTACCAAGGCTACACACTTGGATTTACGTGGCCAACCCATGTTGGACTTCCCATGACAATCCCATGTCATAAGTTTTGTCTAACATCAAAATACAGTTCGAGTCAAACTCGAGTTCGGTCAATTGTGACCTGGGCCGATTACACCAACAATCTCCCCTTTTTTGATGTTTGACAAAACCAAACTCAAGTTTGCCAATTATCCCCAATTGGCAATTCTCACATCCCAATGAGAATTCGAACTAACCCCAATTGGTAACTTCTTCCCCTTTTTGACATACATAAAAAAAGTCCTCCCCAAGGTTATGAGTGTCTCATATCCCAATGAGATCTTACAATCTATCCCTTGGAGGAAAACACATGCCTTTAATCTTTCTAGTGATAAGTCCCATATCACTTAAGAGAGGCAATCCCTCAATTTTCCTCCCATGAGGAAAAGTACATATCCATCTTCCCATGATGGATACCTCCCCCTAAAGGCTTGCTCCCCCTTGACCATTGCTCTAACAATGTCCTTGGAGAGTCCCTAAGCCAATAGGAACACTAAGCAATCAAAATTAAGGCACAAGTTCAACAATGAACTCTCACACACCTTAACATTGATACATACCCTAAACACTTCTCCTAATCCATGTCCAATGGATTTTCACCCTTTCTAATGCTCTCCCAAGCATGTCCTAAGGTTAAGAGTAGTTAGGGAACCAAAACATAGTTGAACATAGGCCTAACAACCATTGTTTACCTGAAATCAGCCTGGCAGTCGACTCTGACAGAAATCAGTTGACTGCCACCCTCATCAGTCGACTGCCATTGAGCGACAGTCGACTGGTAATTGAAAAATCTGATTTTCAGTTATCAGAAGTGATTTTCAAAAATTCACAAGTAATTATAGATACAGTGAAAAATCATGAAAGTTCATATGCATAATACTTATAACAATCAATATGGGTGAAATATATTTGAAAATTATTTTACCCACAAAATAGTGAGATTGATATAAAGTTCAAAAGATGAGAAAAACTTCAATATTTGAGTCATCTTTGTATCATCTCATTCAATGGTGATTGCTATCAAAAGATAGACTTCACCAAGGTTTTTCAAAAAGATTTTGAAATATTTTTAAAACCTTTAAATTCATTTTCCTAAACATCTCACTTGTATCTAAATGTGTGAAACACATACAAGTCAAGTATTTGAGTGAGATGTGAGTTTTGGTTAATTAGGGTTTCATGCATATGCTAGGCAACACTATTTGATTCCCTTATGCATGTAACTTCAAATCATGTCATTGTCCTTAACTCCATTTTATTTATGCATGAATGATGATTATGGCATAATGATACAAGAATAAAAGCATGTGCCAAAATCATGATGTCATGACATGTGATATATACTTAAGCATTCATGACATTTAAGAATAACTCTAAATATGATCATGACATTTTATATGATAAAAATAAACACGATGTCATGTCAGGGCAAGACAAATAAATCATGGCAAGCATAAGATACTAAGGTATAAAATACCTAAGTGTGAAATCCAAATTGCCATTTCTAAGATTAAATCCATTTTGCCTTAATACCATTTATCCCCCAAGTGTGCCAAAAACCCAAAAATGACACACCAAGACCTCTAAACCTAAAGTGCCAATTTTAATCAATTTTCAACTTCTCAAAACACATTGACACATCCTAAAGTGTCAACTCACCATGGTTAGATTAACTACCCATCCACTTAGGGTTGACACACCCTAACCCATCTAGCGTGAATCGATCACGCTCCTAGAAATCCAATACCTATTGGAGCTCCTTGGGTTAACAAGGTATTCACTAGGGATAACTTCCCTAGATACCTTCCTAATGACCCTTTTTGGCTTTGAAGCCTTAGTCAATTGGGTCTTTCCTAGGTCAACTCTAGAGGTGACTCCTCCTTTGACCTTCTTAGTGGCTACATTAGTTTTTCTTGAATCCTTAGCCACTAAACACACACCATGGCTAACCTTAGGGATAACTTCCCTATTAGCCTTGGGTTTCCTAGACCTAGAAATAGTTCCATAATTGAATGAAACATTATGATAGGACTTAGGTTTGTGACCCAAACCTCTCTTGTCCTTAATGAGTTCTTGTCTCCTAGATCATAGATTTTGATCTTTTGACCCCTTAAATGAATTTGTAATTCTTGCTAGGGTCTTCTCATGTTTCTCAAGCCTTGACCTCAAGGCTTGGTTTTCTAATTCTAGTCTTTCCAATTTTGATTTTTCATTAATTCTTTGGGAGGGCCTCTTCTTAGGCATGTGTCTACCCTTCTTAGGGTTTATGCCTAAGTTCTCCTCTATTCTTCTAATGGACTCCCTAGGAAGAATTGGTCTAGAGTTATGGTGTCTAGGTTTGTCCCTAGGTAAATCAACATGCTTAGCACCTAAACAAAAATATTTATTTCTACTAGTATGCTTTTCATTGATAATAGCAAGTGAACTAAAATAATTTCTAGCATGCTTGTTACCCTTAGAAATTGAAGGTGCATTAAATTTTACCTTAGGGTTAGCTTTGGAAGCTCCCCCTACATGAGATGCCCCTTCTTCCTCTCCTTAGGGCATTGACTCATATAATGTCCCTTTTGATGGCATTTGAAGCAAACCATGTGCTCCTTGCTTCTAATTGTGGGGACACCGATATTTTTCACCTTTGACACCGGTTGAGCCTTCTTAATCTTCTTGGGACACTTGCTTTTATAGTGTCCTTACTCCCTACACTCAAAGCATATTATGTGACTTTTATTTTTAAGTATAATGCATGAGTTACCTAGGAAATTTTCTTCTTGCTCTTCACTCCTCCTAGATGCAGATGCCTTTTCTTGTTCTTGATCTAGGATGGAAACCCTCTCCTCTCCCTCAATGCTAGAGGTGGAGGTTTCCTCCAAGTCATCCACATCTTCAAATGTTGATGGCGATTCTTCAACATCCTCAGATCCAGATGTTGATGGAGATTCTTCCTCTTGAGCGTGGGAGGAACACTCCTCTTCTTCCTTATCATGGACCAATGTGGGCTCTTCATGAAATTTGACCACCTTGTCCCATAGGTCCTTAGCATCCCTATAATTACCTAATCTAGACCCAATATGGTTAGGAATCAAATCACTTAGCAATTTGATTACCTTGAGATTTGTCTTGAAATCCTTGATTTGGTCCTTGATCCATCTTGTCTTTTCAATTTGCCTATTTGCTTCATCCCTAGGAATTTCGAAACCATTTTCTAAAATTAGCATTAAATCGAAATCGATTTTGAAATATACCTCCATCCTTTTCTTCCACCAAGAAAAGTTTCCATCGAATTTCGGTGGATGGATGTTTATGCCGGCCATCTTGTCGTGCTTGTGTTGGCGATAAGTCCGCGACAAGCTCCAGGCTATGATACCACTTGTTGGAGGATCAGTGGCCGGCTAGAGGGGGTGAATAGCCTCTTTATCATAGATGATGGAAATCGATCGTTCGTCGCGTATCGCTTGTCTACAATTCTTGTTAGCACAACGGAATATACAATAATGAAAACACAAAGAGAATACAAGAACACGACACACGATATATGTGGTTCGAAACCTTAGGGTTCCTACTCCACGGGGTGAGCTCAACGAGCTCGTGTTATGCTTACGACACTAACAAAACTCCTTCTCGACCACAAGTTGGAGGTGGAGAAACCTCGCACAAGCAATTACAACAAGTAATACAAAATGTACAAGAAAATACAAAGAACACAAATGAAATACGTAAAGAACACTTTACAACAAATGACTTTGAACTCTTGCTTGTTGCTTGCTTTGGTTTGCTATTGAAGGACTGGAATGCAACAGCAATTCCCCTTCAAAATCTTCCCAAAAGTCTTGGCGAAATCTTCCATCTCGAGCTCCATTTATAACCTGCATCGAGTTGATTCCGCACCCATCAGTCTTCTGATCGTGACCATCATTCGACTGGTCCTGTAGCCATTGTCTCATAATGACTTTATCCACGCTGGCCAAGTTCCAATGGATCCATCATCAGTCGACTGATCATGCCCATCAGTCGACTGATGATCCCATCATTCGAGTGGTCTCCGCGATTACTGGACTAGAAAATATTCTGTGCCCAAATTCACCCCGATCAGTTGACTGCCATCCCTCGGCAGTCGACTGCCAACCCTTGACAGTTGACTGTTTGGCCAGAACCTGATCAGTCGAACATTGGTCGAGTCAATCAACCTAGAGCAGCTGACTGACACCTATACCAATCGACTGATGTTGGGTAAATCCTCAAACGCCAAGTTGTTTGAGCATTCGACCATCGGGTAAACCCTTAAACACCACGTTTGAGCTTTCGACACTTAGCCTTAGCCACTTGGCCATGTCCACCTCATCTCTCATGGAGTTCCCTACCAAATCTCTCTTCCCCTGGCCTATGTCCCTCGGATGCAACAAGCGCATGCCTTCGCAATGCCATCCTTCGCATCTCTTGCCCTCAAAGTTTGATTCCCTTGGGCCTCACTCCATTCGCTCCCCGTCCGACGGTCCCTCGGATGCACCCAGCGCGCGGCTTCGCAATGTCATCCTTCACTGACTCAAGGACCCCGAGCCTACGAGACTAGTGACCTTACCAAGTCCTCAAGACTTCCCACACCAAGCCTCATGCTTGGATTTTCCATGCCAAGCCCCATGCTTGGACTTTCCCAACACCAAGCCTCATGCTTGGATTTTTCACTACCAAGGCTACACACTTGGATTTAGGTGGCCAACCCATGTTGGACATCCCATGATAATCCCATGTCATAAGTTTTGTCTAACATCAAAATACAGTTCAAGTCAAACTGGAGTCCGATCAATCGTAACCTGGGTCGATTGCACCAACACTATATGTGAGGCATCATCAATTTTATGACATGGAATGAAATGTGCCATTTTGGAAAACCTATCTACCACGACAAAAATTGAGTCTCTCCCACTCTTAGTTCGGGGTAGTCCCAAAAAAAAGTCCATAGAAATATCAGTCCAAGATTCACTATGTATAGGCAAAGGTGTATACAAGCCATGTGGTTTCAACTTTGATTTAGCTTGTTTGCAAGTGATAAACTTCTCATAAATTTTCTCGACGTCCCGCTTAATATGAGGCAAAAAAAAAATGATCTTGCAAAACCCCTAAAGTCTTAGCAACACCAAAATTCCCCATCAAACCCCCCTCCCCATGGGCTTCCCTAGTAAGCAACTCACGCAACGAACACCTAGGCACACACAATCTATTTTCACGAAATAAAAATCTGTCCTGCCTATAAAACTTACCAATTGCAACCTTTTCACATCCTTTAAACACATTAGAAAAATCAGCATCATTAGTATATAAATCCTTGATATATTCAAATCAAAGTAACTTCATATCTAACACAGAAAGTAAAGCATACCTCCGAGATAATGCATCAGCTACCACATTCTCTTGGCCTTGCTTGTATCTAATCACATAAGGGAAGGTCTCGATGAACTCCACCCATTTAGCATGGTGTCGGTTTAACTTATGTTGTCCCTTTAAATGCTTTAGTGATTGATGATCTGTGTGAATCACAAATTCGTTTGGACAAAGATAATGCTGCCATGTTTCCAATGCCCTTACCAACGCATACATCTCCTTGTCGTATGTGGGATAGTTGAGAGTTTCCCCACTCAACTTCTCACTAAAGTAAGCAATGGGTCTCATTTTCTGTATAAGCACAACACCTATACCAATACCAGAAGCATCACATTCGATTTTAAATGTCTTAGAAAAATTTGGTAAGACTAGTAAAGGAGCAGAACTTAGCTTTTCTTTCAAGGCGTTAAATGCTCTGGTTTGCTCATCTCACCATTTTAATGACTTATTTTTCTTGATAACTTCAGTAAGAGGAGCTGCAATATGACTATAATTATGAACAAACCGTCTATAGAAACTGACCAATCCATGGAAACTCCTCACTTGGCTAATTGTGATTAGTGTTGGCCACTCTTGAATCGCTTTTACCTTTTCCTCATCCATCTCAACACCTTTAGAACTTATAACAAAACCAAGAAACACCACTCTTTCCGTACAAAATGAGCATTTTTAGAGGTTAGCAAAAAGCTTTTCTTCTTTCAACACCCTCAAAATAGACCTTAAATGGTTGATATGTTCTTCTAATCTTTTGCTATAAATCAAAATATCATCGAAATACACAACTACAAATCATCCTAAGAAAGCATTCAAAACATGGTTCATTAAACGCATAAAAGTGCTTGGAGCATTAGTTAAACCAAAAGGCATTACTAACCATTCATATAAGCCATGCTTGGTCTTAAAACCTGTCTTCCATTCATCACCTTCCTTCATCCTAATCTGATGATATCCACTCCTCAGATCAATTTTTGTGAACATGCAAGAACCCTGTAATTCATCAAGCATATCATCGAGTCTAGAAATGGGGTGGCGATACTTTACCGTTATATTGTTGATGGCTCGACAATTCACACACATCCTCCATGTACCATCCTTCTTGGGAACATGTAACGCAGAGACGACACAAGGGCTCATGCTTTCTCGAACATATCCTTTTTCAAGTAATTCAGTAACTTGCCTTTGAAGTTCTTTGGTTTCCTCTGGATTGCTTTTATGGGCAGGTCAATTTGGGATGGATGCACCGGGTATGAAGTCGATTTGGTGTTCAATTCCACGCATCGGAGGCAAACCATGTGGAACCTCTTCAGAAAAGACATCCTTGAATTCTTGTAAAAGAGAAATAAAAACATTTGGCAAAGAATTGTTAAGCTCATTAGTGCTTAAGAGTGCCTCCTTATACAAAAGGATAAGAGGCACCCTATTTGAAAACAAAGCTTGTTTGATCTCCCTTTTTTTTTTTTTTTTGCATAGAAGCTATTTTCCTTTCTCTCAATTTCTTTTCTCTCAACTACTTCTTCCTTAATTTCTTTTCTCTCAATTCCTTTTTTTGTTTTTATCTCTGTTTCTTTTTCTCTCAATTTCTTTTCTCAGTTTCTTTTCTCTCAATTTCTTTTCCTCCATTATTTTCTTTTTTCTCAATTTCTTTTTCTCTCTTTTTCTTTGTAGCTCTTTGTAATTTCAGCTGATCCTCCATAACTTGTCTTGGACTTAATGGTACAAGAGTAAAAGGTTGTCCCTTCCGAGTAAATGAATATCTATTTGTGTACCCAACATGAGTTACCTTTCGATCAAATTGCCAAGGTCTTCCTAATAATAGATGGCATGCATGCATGGGAACCACATCAAATAACAACTCATCGTCATATTTGCCAATGGAAATCGCTACCAAGACTTGCTTTGTTACCTTGATTTCACCGCAATCATTCAACCACTGAAGCCGATAGGGACGTGGATGTTTCTGAGTTGATAAAGATAATGTTTCCACCAAAATAATACTTTCCACATTGGTGCAACTCCCTCCATCAATAATAACGCTGCAAACCTTGTTATTCACAAAGCAACGAGTATGGAATAAGTTCTCCCTTTGATTATCTTCTTCCTCCTTAGCTTGTAGATTGAGAACTCGTCGGGCTACCAATAAGTCTCCACAACGACATGTTGTTCATCATCACTATCCTCCTCTGGTGGTACTTCCTCTGCTTTGAGAATCATACCAAGTCTAGTGGTATGATTCTCTGCTACTTCCTCCTCATCTTCTGACTCAAGCTCTCCTTGGGCATTTATCACCATTACCCTTTTGTTCACACATTGACTAGCTATGTGGCCACGCCCGTTGCATTTAAAGCACTTGATATCGTGGGATTTAGAAGAAGTGGACTCGATAGTACCTTGAGCAGCAGATGTTGTTGGTTTGGGCTTCTTGAAGGGTTCAAACTTTGACTTGTTTTGTAGATGCTCGTCCCTTCTTGGAGATGCTCTCCAAGGGTTGTTGGTAGCCATGGGTTGTCCCTTCTTTGCCAATCCCATCTGCTTGCATTGTTCCTCCACTTTTAGTGCCTGGTGGACCATATCTGATAGCTCAACATAATGCTACAATTCAACAATATCATCAATTTCTGGGTTTAATCCATGCAAAACCCTAGCCATGGTGGCTTCCCGATCTTCATCGACATTAGCACGCATCATGGACAATTCCATTTCCTTGAAGTACTCATTAACACTTTTGGAGCCTTGAGATAACCTCTACAGTTGCTGATATAAGCTCTTATAGTAATGGTTGGGTACAAATCTTTTTCTCATGAGCACTTTCATCTCCTCCCAAGTGGATATAGGCTGCTCTCTATTTCTTCTCCAATTCATCACCACTTGATCCCACCAAACAATAGAATAATCAGTGAATTCAATGGCCACTAGCTTAACCTTCTTAAGCTCTAAAAAATCATGACACTCAAACACCATCTCCATCTTTGTTTCCCACTCTAAATAAACTTCTGGATCATTTTTCCCTTGGAAGTATGGAATCTTCAACTTAATTCCTCCTAAGTCATTATTTCTTCTATTTCCACCCGGATTCCGATCCTCCCTACGTCTGTTTCTATCTCCTCTATATCCAATCCAACCCTAGCCGTAGTTTTCCTCACCAAATTCTTCTACTCTCTCTTCTTCTTCCTCATCAACCCACTCAGGACGCCTCTGTGGTGGCACCGTAGAATGGTCTGGCTCATGTCTTCTCGGTGTCCCCCCTTCCACTCGATCCAACCTCTCATGGAAGACTTCTAATTCAACCCTCATCATCCGCCTTATTTCCCCCATCAACGCTTGCACTTGTAGATTGGGAGGTTGTCTAGTCGCCTCTGTTGTATCATCTTCCTAGTTGTTGGACATTTATGCAAAGATGAAAGAAACCTCACAAAGCACTCCCTCATGTATATGCTCTTACTTTTTTTATTTTTTCTCAAGAGTAGGGCACTCACACTCATGTTTGTGGGAGGATCTCTTTAGTTCTTGATTAAACTTTAGAACAAATTATTAATGCAAACAATCCTTGATATGGTTTTGATGTGTGCGGCAAAGGGTTTAAGTTAGGATGTTCGAATTTGATATGTGCGTTGGAGTCTTGCAGGACTTAGTAATTCGCACATAGAGCATTGGTGAGTTTCACCTCTCATGACTCGGTCCTTGAGTCGGTGAAGGATGACTTTACGGAAGCCGTGCGCTTGGAGCATCCGAGGGACCGTTGAATGAGGAGCTTGGAGTGAAGCCGAAGGAAGTAGACTTCAGGGCGAGACGCGAAGGATGACGCTGCAGAGCCATGCACTTGGCTCATCCGAGGGACATTGTCGGACGAAGATAACTTCAAAGGTGAGGGACTTCAGGGAATGAGAGTGAGCGAATGTAACTCGGGAAGGGGTAGTGCTCTTAGGTGAAACTTGGCCAATTGGCTAAGTGTTAGATGGGATTTCCCGACATCAGTCGACAGCCATATTATGGTAGTCGACTACTCTAAGTCGACTATGACTCGACTAGTGTTCAAGTCCGATTCAAGTGCCAACAGTCGACTGCCATGGAATGGCAGTCGACTACGAGACCACCAGTCGACTGATGAAGGAATCAGTCGACTGATCGTAAGGGTTTCGGGCACAGAAGCGAGTTGAGCTCGCGAGCACTCGACTGAAGGTCGACATCAGTTGACTGATGAAAGCATCAGTCGACTGATGATGAAGTCGTTGGGTGAAAGACAACGTGGAAAGTGGTTATTATTGAGCAATGACTACAGGACCAGTCGACTGATAGGGACATCAGTCGACTGCTCCTGTGTCAACGGGAAGAAACCCTCTTCCTCTATAAAGAGGAAGGGTGTGGGGCTTTAGGGGCCTAATGTTCATGCTCTAAACTCTCCCAAAGTGACCTAAAAGTTTTCCATCCTCTTACTTAGTTTTATTTACATCATATTTGTAAGAGGAGTGAATTCTTGTAAATAGGTTACCTCACCTAGCTTGGTGCAAAGAAGAGAATAGTGGAATCTTGCAGAGTGATTCACCGTGGACGAATCAAACCGTGGACTAGCGGTGTAGCTGTGAACCACGTTACATTGCGTTGTTAGCATTTATGTTTATTTTTTTCCTTTGCTTTGTCTTTAATTGTTTGTATTTGCATATTCCGCTTGCACTAATAGTTTTGTAGACGAGCAACGAACGAACGAATTCCACCGTCTATGACAAAGACTATTCACCCCCCCTAGCCGGCCAACATCGACCCTACAAGTGGTATCAGAGCCAAGTCGCTTGTCGAGGACTAACCACCACAACAAGCACTTCATCAAGAGATGGCCGGCTCAAACATTCATCCGCCAAAGTTCAAGGGGGAATTCGTTTGGTGGAAGAAGCGAATGGAGGTATTCTTTGAAACCGATTTTGATATTATGCTTATAATGAAAAATAGTTTTGAGATGCCTAGGGATGAATAGGGGAGAATACTAGACAAATCAAGGTGGACTAAAAAGCAAAGAGAAGAGCACCTTGCAAATTCAAAGGCTAAGCACCATCTCCTCAATGTACTCCCCCAACAAGAAGTAAACCGAATTGGGGAATGCTCTAGTGCCAAGGATATGTGGGAGAAGCTAGTAGAGCTTCATGAAGGTACCTCGGAGGCCAAGCTTGCAAGGAGAGACCTCCTCCGCTCTCAACTAACGAAAATCAAACTTGAAAAGGGAGAAAAGGTAACCTCACTACACTCTAGATTTAAAGAGATAATAACCGGTTTATCTAGTGTAGGGGAGAAGCTTTCAAATAGGTACATGTTTATGAAGGCAATAGATGTCTTCCCTCGGTCCTCAAGATGGAGCTCAATGGTGGACTCCTTCTACATGTCCAAGAATTTAGAAGTGAGCACCTTGGAGGAGTTCTTCTCAACCATGGAGCTCCACGAAACAAGGCTCGAAGGAGTAGTAGAAGAGCCAAGATTTCAATCTTCAAAAGGAGTAGCCTTGATGGCCAACAAAGGGAAGAAGAAGATGGAGACTCCCTCCTCCTCCGATGAAGCATCCTCCTCCTCCTCCATGGATAGCACGGAAGAAGATTACATGGTAAGGAAGGTAAGACGTGCTTTGAAAAATTTCAAATTTAATAAATCTAATGATAGGAGGAGAAGACCAAGGGAGAAGGTTATTTGCTACAATTGTCAAGGAGAGGGACATATAAGGGATAATTGTCCCCTCTTGAACAAGAGCAAAGAGGAGAAGAGAAAGAAGGAAGAAAAGAAGAAGAAGGGGAGCAAGAAGAAGGAAGAAGAGAAGAAGGCCAAAGAAAAAAGGAAGGCCAAGACACAAAAAGCAAAGACATGGGATGATCCTTCTTCCTCATCCTCATCCGAAGAGGAAGAACATGTCTACTCAAACCTTGCCCTAATGGCTTTTGACGACCTAGACTCCTCTTCCTCCGAAAATGAAGAAGCAAGCTCAAGTGAGGAGAGCTCGAGTGAAGGGGGAGCTTCTTCTACATCCTCATCATCGGAAGAGGATTTGGTAAGTGAGGTAACAAATCTTTCCCCTAAGAAAATTTTGTCAATTATTTCTAGCATCACCAAGGGCTTGTTTAGGGAAAAGAAAAAGAATAAATGCATGATAGATCAAATTAAGGACTTAGAAGAAAAATTAGAAAAAGCATGCTCAAATGTTAATGATAATGTTTCTAGCCTTGATAATGCATGCTCACATGACTATATGCCATTTGATGTTAATGATGCATGCATTGAGGAAAATAGGATGTTAAGGGAAAAGGTAGATCATTTGACCAAGGCCCTAGAAAAGTTTACAATTGGCTCCAACACTCTTAACATGATCATAGGGAGCCAAAGGGCAAGCTTCAATAATAAAGGCCTAGGATATAAGGAAAAGAAAAATGAAAAGGCCTATAAATGCTTAATTGCTAGGGGTCAAGTTAAAAAGAAGACAATTGCTAGAAAATGGATCCCTAAGGAGTATTTAGTGAACCCCATAGGAAAGAACTTATTTTGGGTTCCTAAATCCATCCTTAAGGGTTAGAAAAACCCTAGGATAGTCGACCATATGAAATTTATCTATATCATATTTTGGTTGACTTAGGATGGCGGGATAAAATTTTTGAAATAGTGTTTGGTGATGATAATGCACCCTTAAATAGTTTAGATCATGCTCAACACTTAGTGTGATGTGATACTCATGACCTATAAATTTTTAGCATAGTGTTGGGTGATGATAATGTGCCCATAAATTGATAATAATGCTTAAATCATGATAGTTAATGCAATTGCTATATATGTTTGCAATCATGATTTATGATCTTGATATTTGACACATAGTCATGGGCATTAGGGTTTAAATTCATGCTTTGGGTGATACTTTACTTATTATCATGATTTTGTACCTAATTCATGATTATTAATTGATGAATACATTTGTTTCATGATCATAATGTGAAATTAATGCATATATGTCTTTATGATCATGTGGGATGTTAGGATGATACTTAACCTTATGTAGAATTGCATGAAATTGATGGTTAAGTATATATATAAATACCTTTAGGATACATCTCACACTCACCATAGGTTACCTTGATTGAAAACTTAGCATGGGTGAGATGATAGGATGATACAAATGGTCCACTAATGCCTATGACATTTAGATGGTCATTTAAGGTATCAAAATAACAATAATAGACCAATCATGGGGAAGACTTATGTTTAATTCATAGACATATTACCAAAAGAACATGGTTGGATATTTCATATGTTTTCAAAACAATTTCTTACTTTAAAATTTGTGTTTTTATGTTTTGAAACAATTTAAAGCAAAACTAGGTGTTAAAAGTGATACAAACTTGATTAAAAACCTAGTTGCTTTTGAAACTTTTGGATTTTTGGCAAATACTTGAAAATATAGTGATTTTTCATGGAAAACTATTTTTTACTGATAAAGGACCTTAAAAGAAATATGTTCCCAAAATTTCATGATTTTTTGAATTTTGTAGAATTTTTAATGCATTTCTGAAATTCACCCTGAAAATCAGAAAATTTCGAAATCAGAGTGCCAGTCGACTCGTAGTCTGAACCAGTCGACTGATAACATGACCAGTAACCTCTTTTATCCAATTTTAAGGCATATTTTAGCTTTTTTTCCCCTCTAAACGTGATGTCATGCTTATATAAACTTTGTTTAATATTTTTGATGGTATCAAAGGGGGAGAAATATATCTGTTTAAGTAAGGGGGAATTATATTTAGGGGGAGTTTCATGTATTAAGGGGGAGAGTTGCTAATCATGTTATTTACATGCTTTCTTACCTTAGTATTTTTATCATATGTTTTACCTAACTTAAACGGATTGCCACACAACAAAAAGGGAGAGATTATTAGTGCAATCAATCCTTGATATGGTTTTGATGTGTGCGACAAAGGGTTTAAGTTAGGATGTTCGGATTTGATATGTGCGTTGGAGTCTTGCAGGACTTAGTAATTCGCACATGGAGCATTGGCGAGTTTCACCTCTCATGACTCGGTCCTTGAGTCAGTGAAGGATGGCTTTGCGGAAGCCGTGCGCTTGGAGCATCTGAGGGACCGCCGGACGAGGAGCTTGGAGTGAAGCCGGAGGAAGTAGACTTCAGGGTGCGACGCGAAGGATGGCGCTGCAGAGCCACACAACAAAAAGGGAGAGATTATTAGTGCAATCAATCCTTGATATGGTTTTGATGTGTGCGACAAAGGGTTTAAGTTAGGATGTGGCCGGACGAAGATAACTTCAAAGGCAAGGGACTTCAAGGAATGAGAGTGAGCGAATGTAACCCGGGAAGGGGTAGTGCCCTTAGGTGAAACTTGGCCAATTGGCTAAGTGTCGGATGAGATTTCTCGACATCAGTCAACTGCCATGTTATGGTAGTCGACTACTCTAAGTCGACTGTGACTCGACTAGTATTCGATTCCGATTCAAGTGCCAACAGTCGACTTCCATGGAATGGCAGTCGACTGCGAGACCACCAGTCGGCTAATGAAGGCATCAGTTGATTGGTTGCAAGAGTTTCGGGCACAGAAGCGAGTCGAGCTCGTGAGCACTCGACTAAAGTTCGACATCAGTCGATTGATGAAAGCATCAGTCGACTGATGATGAAGCCATTGGGTGAAAGCCAACGTGGAAAGCGCCCATTATTGTGCAACGACTACAGGACCAATCGACTGATAGGGACATCAGTCGACTGCTCCTGTGTCAACGGGAAGAAACCCTCTTCCTCTATAAAGAAGAAGGGTGTGGGCCTTTGGGGACCTAATGTTCATGCTCTAAACTCTCCCAAAGTGCCCTAAAGGTTTTCCATCCTCTTACTTAGTTTGGCCAAGACGACACCCTTGGACTTTTCCTTTGCCAAGTGTTGGGAATTGAATGCCCGCTAGAGGGGGGGTGAATAGCGTGATACCGTACGATGATGGAAATCGATCGCGTTTGTGTCTACAAAAACTCGTTATGCGCAGCGGAATAGAAATGATAA
This sequence comes from Wurfbainia villosa, assembly GCA_025175895.1. NCBI lineage: Eukaryota > Viridiplantae > Streptophyta > Magnoliopsida > Zingiberales > Zingiberaceae > Wurfbainia > Wurfbainia villosa. Next base: position 87,754,464 of record CM046004.1, read on the forward strand.
AAGCAATAACGAAATACAATCACAAACACAAACACAACACAAGCATATAACGTGGTTCGGAACCGTAACGGTTCCTACTCCACGGATCGAGCTCTAACGAGCTCTAGCGACGCCAATGCAATCACTAATCAATAAACTCCTTCTCGACAACAAGTCGGAGGCGGAGAAACCTCGTACACAAGATTACAACAATAATCTAAGGAAATACAAGCAAATACAAAGGAAATGTAAAGAACACTTTACAAAACTAGGGTTTGAGCGCTTTGCTTGTTGGTTACTTGGATGAGGTTGAAGGACCCTGAAATGCACCTGCAAATCGCCTTCAAATCGCCTCAAGAAAGCTCCCCAAGAACTGATGGAGCCTTCCTTTTATCTCGCGTCGGCCGATTTACCGCTGCCGACCGCCATATAATCACCCGATCGCCAACATCAGTAGATGTGAGACAACGGCTCAATCCACATTGGACAAGTTCCAACGGGACTCTTACCAGTCGACTACCAACATTGGCGCCGATCGCTAACGCCGTAGTCGATCGCCACGGCCACGGAGCGCTCGCGTCAGACCCGACCGCCGATCGCATCTCGGCAATGATCGCTGTTGACACTACCGATCGCTTCCCATGAGCTGATCGCCAGAGCCCTTAAAGCTCTCAAACGGCAGTCGAACTCGAGTCGACTCCCGGCAGTCGAACCGGCCATAATGCCAGTCGACTGCCAACCTCAAGAATGAGGTTTTAACCCAAGTATGGTGCCCCCATACTTGCTAGACCACCCTTAGCCTAGACCTAAGCCTTCTAACCACCTCCATCAGCCTCACGCCTCTCAGATCCCTCCAAGTCATCCATGACTTGTTCATCCATCGCGCTAGCTTCCAGGTGCTTCCATCGGCTATGTCATGCTAACGGTGTCTACACCGCCAAGGCACATTGGACTTACGCTGCCAAGACTCCGCTTGGACTTTACGCCGCCAATATCAATCCCCTTGGACTTCCCAAATGCCAAGACTCAAGCTTGGACTTTCCCTTGCCAACCCATGTTGGACTTTCCATGCCAAGACCCATGCTTGGACTTTCCATTTGCCAAGACCCATGCTTGGACTTCTCATTTGCCAAGACCCATGCTTGGACTTCTCATGCCAAGTGCTCAAGACTTGGACTTTCCCAATTGCCAAGTGTCCCACTTGGACTTTCCATGCCAAGTACCCATGACTTGGACTTTACCTTGCCAAGACCCATGCTTGGACTTTCCCATAATCACATGGTCAACCCTGGTCAACCATCAAGTCAATTATAACCTGGATCGATTGTATAAACAATCTCCCCAACATATTAACCGACATCAATGTCCAACATCAATGTCAATCCTATGTCAAACATACTTTGTCAAACATACTTTGTCAAACATCAAAACATCACTCGAGTCACACTCGAGTCCTGGTCAATCGTGACCTGGGCCGATTGCACCAACAATCTCCCCCTTTTTGATGTTTGACAAAAACCAAACAAATCATGAGTTAGAGCACTAACTCAAATCCCTTACCAATTATCCCAAATTGGTAAACACTCACCAAATGTTCTCCCCCAAACATTTAAGTGAAAATGTAAATCAAATGTTCTCCCCCAAACATTCTCCCCCTTTTTGACTAACATCAAAAAGGTTTTCTCTCCAAGGAGGTCAATGTCTCATGTCCCAATGAGATCTTACAATCTCCCCCTTGATCAAAAATACCTAGGATGCCTACCATCTTCCTAGTGATAAGTCCCATATCACTCAAGAGAGGCACTCCTATCTCACTCTCCCAATTTCCAAATTGGGTATCAAACACCCATCAATTTTCAATTGATAACATTCTCCCCATAAAAAAAACATCCATCATCCCAAGATGGATACCTCCCCCTAAAGGCTTGCTCCCCCTTTACCATTGCACCAACAATGTCCTTGGAAAGCCCCTAAGCCAATAGGAACTCTAAACCATCAAAATTAAGGTTCTAAGTTCAACATAGAACTTTTACTCACCCTAAATTTGATACTTTGACCTAACTCCTAATCCATATCCAATGGATTTTCACCCTTCATAATGCTTCCCAAAGCATATCCTAGGGTTAGGAGTGGTTAGGAACCTTTACCATAGCTGAACACGGGCTAAACAAACCTTGTTAACCCGAATCAGACTGTGCAATCGACTTGACAAGAATCATTGATCACTCTCATCGATCATTGCCACCAAGTGGCGGTCATTTAGTAAATAAATTCCCGAATTTCAGCTATCAGAACGAAATTCAAAAATTCATAAATAATTATACGTACATCGAAAAATCACGAAATTTGATACGTATAATACTTATGACCAAAACAATGGGTGAAAAATGTTTTAAAAATATTTTACCCATAAAATAGTGAAATTGATACAAAATCCAAAAGTGACTAAAAACTTTAAAGTTTAAGCTCACTTTGTATCAATCTCATCAATGGTGATTGCTATCAAAAGATAGACTTCACCAAGGTTTTTCAAAATGATTTTAAACCGTTTTCAAAACCTTATTTTGGATCATATTCCTTGGGCTCTATGTACATGACTTGTACACAAGCTTTCCCAATGATCCACGCTGGAAAATTAGATGAGTTTTAGTTCATCTAGATGCAAAAACTATGCACCTTGAACTCAACTCATATCCTAGCATCTCACATGTATCTAGGGTGTATAAATACACATACATGTCAATTGGATGTGAGATGTGGGTTTTGTTCTCTTAACCTAGGGTTTCATGCATTTTTCTAAGGCAACTCTACTTGATTCCCTTATAAATGGGACTCCAAGTCATGCCATAGTCCTTAAATCAATTTTAATCAATTTAGATGCATGAAAATGATCATGGCATAATAATAGAAAAATAAATCATGGCCAATGATCATGATGTCATGGCATGTGATGAAATCTAAAAACACATGACATTTAATACCTTAATCCTAAGCATGATCATGACATTTAGATGATAAAAGTAAACATGATGTCATGTCATGGCATATGGCAAACAAATCATGGCATATAAAATATATAGGTATAATAACACCTAAATTTTAATATTAATTGCCATTTGTTGGGATTAAACATATTTTGCCATATTAACCTAATCTCCCTAGTGTGCCAAAACTCAAAATGGCACACCAACCTCTAAACCTAAATTGTGCCAAAATGATCATTTTATCAAACTTCATAATTAATATTGGCATATCCTAAAATCTTTTAGGATTAAAAACTCAAATGTATTTTCAAGGTGACCATAACCTTGAAAATAACCTAAAGTGTCACCTTTGTTATGGTTGAGTTAACTACCCATCCAATCAAGGTTGACATACCCTAAACCCATCTTAGCGTGAATCAATCACGCTCTTAGGAACCCAAAAACCATTTGAACTCCTAGGGTTACTTAGATATTCCTTAGGGATAACTTCCCTAGATACCTTCCTAGGCTTATTAGCCTTGGTCATTTGGGTCTTGCCTAGGTTAACCTTAGGGATTGCCTCCCTAACATCCTTCTTAGTGGCCACCTTAGGTTTCCTAGAAACCCTAGCCACTAGGCATATCCTTTGGTCAACTCTAGGGATGACTTCCCTATTGACCTTGGTCTTCCTAGACCTAGTTTGTGTTCCATAGTCAAATGGAACACACTGATAAGCCACCTTAGGCTTAGGTTTGTGACCCAAACCATTCTTGCCTTTGGTTGACTTTTGCTTCTTGGGTCCTAAGTGTTGACTTTGAGATTTTGACCCAGAAGTTTGACTAATTGACCCTTGCATTTGATTTTGCATAACTTTAAGGGTCTTTTCAAATTTTTCAAGCCTTGACCTCAAGGCTTGATTTTCCTTTTCTAGTTGCCTAATTTTAGAATTTTGATTTAAGTCTTGGGCATTGGATTTTCTAGGCATATGCCTAGTCCACTTAGGATTGAAACCTAGGTGCTCTTGCACCTTTCTAATGGTCTCCCTAGGTAAAATTGGTCTAGTGTTATTTGACCTAGGTTTATCCTTAGATGAATTATTTTTAGGGACATTAGTCCCAAATTTCTTCCTATTATTAAGATGGACACTTTTAGCTCCTAAGCAAAAATATTTATTCCTATTAGCATGCTTTTCATAAATTGCAAGAGAATTAAAATTATTTCTAGCATGCTTTTGCCTATTAAATCTAGAAGGTGCATTATTGAAATATACCTTAGGGTTTGCCTTGGAGGCCCCCCCTACATGTGATGCTCCATTTTGGGCCTTTTCTCCCCTTTCTTGCATTGACTCCGGTAGTGTCCCGGTTGTCGGCACTTGAAGCATATGATATGCTCCTTGCTCTTGATATTTGGGGAACCGGCATCCTTGACTTTTGGTGCCGGTGGAGCTTTCCTAGCCTTCTTTGGGCACTTGCTCTTGTAGTGCCCTTGCTCACTCAAAGCATATAATATTCATTTTATTATTGATTGACATGCTTGAGTTACCTAGGGTGGTGGAGACCGAATTGGACTTTGGGCTTCTTCATCTTGACCGGATGTCGAGCTTCTTCTTGATGTTTGGTATGGAGGTTTTCCTCCCCCTCAATCTTTGAGGTGGATGCTTCTTCCACCTCTACCTCCTCGGAGATTGATGGCCTCTCAACCTCCAATTCTTCACACTCTCCTCTTGACCCGGATGTTGACTCTTCTTCAACTTCCGAATCCTCACTTGCTTGTGAGGAGGAGCTTGCTTCTTCGGCCTCTTCCGATTGGACCGATGAGCATTCTACATCTTCTTCTTCTTCTTGGACCGATGATGAATTTTCATGGAGCTTTGCCACTTGGCTCCATAACTCTTTAGCATCTACATAATTACCTAACATACACAAGATATTGTTAGGTATTAAATCAATTAAAAATTTTATCACCTTATCATTTTTCTCGGATGCTTGAATTTGCTCTTCGGTCCACCTCTTCTTTTTGAGGAATCCACCTCTTGGTCCTCTTGGATATTCAAATCCATCCATCAAAATGGACCATTCCTCAAAATCTCTCATCATAATAAAATCCTCAATTCTTCCCTTCCAAGGATTGAATCCTTCTCGTCCGTATAGGGTGTAGGGCACCGGTGTGTTGATGTCCCAACCTAATTGATCTTGGACTTCCATCTTTTACCCTCTAGCGTCTTGCTCCCGGTTGTTAATCCGTTGAAGAGCCACCAGGCTCTGATACCACTTGTTGGGAATTGAATGCCCGCTAGAGGGGGGGTGAATAGCGTGATACCGTACGATGATGGAAATCGATCGCGTTTGTGTCTACAAAAACTCGTTATGCGCAGCGGAATAGAAATGATAAAAGCAATGACGAAATACAATCACAAACACAAACACAACACAAGCATATATAGCGTGGTTCGAATGTAGCGGTTCCTACTCCTGGATCGAGCTCTAGAGCTCTAGCGGCGCCAATGCAATCACTAATCAATAAACTCCTTCTCGACAACAAGTCGGAGGCGAGAAACCTACACAAGATTACAACAATAATCTAAGGAAATACAAGCAAATACAAAGGAAATGTAAAGAACACTTTACAAAACTAGGGTTTGAGCGCTTTGCTTGTTGGTTGCTTAGATGAGGTTGAAGGGCCCCTGAAATGCACCGCAAATCGCCTTCAAATCGCCTCAAGAAAGCTCCCCAGAAGCGATCGCAATCTCCACGAGCGGCTTCCTTTTATCTTGCGTCGGTGGATTTCGCTTTGGCGATCGCCATAAATCACGATCATTGCCAACCAGATGTGAGACAACGACTCAATCCACGTTGGACAAGTTCCAACGGGACTCTTACCAGTCGACTACCAATATTGGCGATCGACGCCAACGCCGTGTCGGCGATCGGCCACGGGCGTTACACTCGCAACTCGGCCGGTCATTGCCATCCCTTAGCGATCATTGCCGTCGACCGATCAGCTGCTCCCATGAGCGGTCGGCCCAACCTTAAAGCTCTCAAGCGGCGGTCGAACTCGAGTTGACTCCGGCGGTCGAACGGCCATAATGCGGTCGGCCAACCTCAAGAATGAGGTTTTAACCCAAGTATGGTGCCCCCATACTTGCTAGACCACCCTTAGCCTAGACCTAAGCCTTCTAACCACCTCCATCAGCCTCACGCCTCTCAGATCCCTCCAAGTCATCCATGACTTGTTCATCCATCGTGCTAGCTTCCAGGTGCTTCCATCGGCTATGTCATGCTAACGGTGTCTACACCGCCAAGGCACATTGGACTTACGCTGCCAAGACTCCGCTTGGACTTTACGTCGCCAATATCAATCCCCTTGGACTTCCCAAATGCCAAGACTCAAGCTTGGACTTTCCCTTGCCAACCCATGTTGGACTTTCCATGCCAAGACCCATGCTTGGACTTTCCATTTGCAAAGACCCATGCTTGGACTTCTCATTTGCCAAGACCCATGCTTGGACTTCTCATTTGCCAAGACCCATGCTTGGACTTCTCATGCCAAGTGCTCAAGACTTGGACTTTCCCAATTGCCAAGTGTCCCACTTGGACTTTCCATGCCAAGTACCCATGACTTGGACTTTACCTTGCCAAGACCCATGCTTGGACTTTCCCATAATCACATGGTCAACCCTGGTCAACCATCAAGTCAATTATAACCTGGATCGATTGTATAAACAATCTCCCCAACATATTAACCGACATCAATGTCCAACATCAATGTCAATCCTATGTCAAACATACTTTGTCAAACATACTTTGTCAAACATCAAAACATCACTCGAGTCACACTCGAGTCCTGGTCAATCGTGACCTGGGCCGATTGCACCAACACCAAGGACCATACTTGGACTTTCTCTTGTTAAGACTCCACCGTTGGACTTTTCCTTGCCAAGTATCTGTAGAGGATTCGGTGGCCGCTAGAGGGGGGTGAATAGCGTTTCGGATGCGTCGATGGAATTCGTTCACGATGCTTGCTACAAATGATTAGTGCACAGCGGAAATAAAGCAATAACAATATACAAACATGCAAACACAACTATGTAACGTGGTTCAGAACCGAATGGTTCCTACTCCACGAATCGAGCTCAAATGAGCTCTAGCGATGTCACAAACACCACTAAACAATAAAACTCCTCGGAATAATCCGGAGGTGGAGAAACCTCGTACAATAATTCTTACAACAATAAGAATGAAAATACAAGCAAAATACACTAAATGTAAGTAAAGAAAACTTTACAATGAGCTTTTGGATGCTTGCTTGTTTGGTTGCTTGAATTGCACTTGGAGACCCTGATTTGCAGCAACAAATCGCCCCAAACACCCTTAAGAACCGGTTGCAAAATCCTCCTCCATGAGCTTCCTTTATAGCTGCCGCCTGGGCTGGATTTCACCTATCAGTCGACTGATCGGGACCATCAGTCGACTGATGACACTATTGCTGTGAGAAAACGGTGCAATCCACGTTGGATAAATCCAACGGATGGGACATCAGTCGACTGATCGAGCCTTCACTCGACTGCTAACCTAAGCAGTCGAGTCCAACTCCATTCTGTGCCCAAAATACCGAGCACCAGTCAACTGATCACAAAATTAGTCGACTAATCGGTCCAATAGTCAACTGCCTATCTCTGGCAGTCGACTGCTAGGGCACTCCCCGCAAGCAAACCCTAGTTGACTCACACCAGTTGACTGCCACATGGTACCATGAGGTTTTAACCTCAAACATGAGGTTTAACCCAAGTATAGTGCCCCCATACCTGCTAGACCACCCGTAACCTAGACCTAAGCCTTCTAGCCACTTCCATCAGCCTCGCGCCTATCGGATCCCTCCAAGTCATCCATGACTTGTTCATCCATACGCTAGCCTTCAGGTGCTTCCATCGACTATGTCATGCTAACGGTGTCTACACCGCCAAGACACATTGGACTTATGCTGCCAAGACTCCGCTTGGACTCTACGCCATCAACCATTAGACTTATGCTGCCAAGACTCCCGCTTGGACTTTACGCCGCCAATATCAAACCCATTGGACTTCTCAAATACCAAGACTCAAGCTTGGACTTCCCTTGCCAACCCATATTGGACTTTCCATGCCAAGACCCATGCTTGGACTTTTCCTTTCCAAGACCCATGCTTGGACTTTACATGCCAAGTACTAAAGACTTGGATTTTCCATGACATGGTCAACTCCAATCAACCATCAAAATCCCCCTCGAGTCAAACTCGAGTCCGGTCAATTATGACCCGGGTCGATTGCACCAACTATCTCCCCTAAACATTATCAGACATCAATGTCAAACATCAATGTCAAACCTTCATGTCAAACATCAAAACATCTCTCGAGTCAAACTCGAGTCCGATCAATCGTGACCTGGGCCGATTACACCGACAATCTCTCCCTTTTTGATGTTTGACAAAACCACATACCTTTGAGTTAGAACACTAACACAAATCTTTTTATCAATTATCCCAAATTGGTAATCCCATAAATTTTCCCAAACATTCTCCCCCTTTTTGACTAACATCAAAAAGGTTCTCTCCAAGGAGGTCAATGTCTCATGTCCCAATGAGATCTTACAATCTCTCCCTTGGTCCAAAAATACCTAGGATACCTACAATCTTCCTAGTGATAAGTCTCATATCACTCAAGAAAGGCAATACTACAAACTCTCCCAATTTCCAAATTGGGTATCTCAAAATTCCCATTTTCCCTCTCATGAGAAAAAATATCATCCATCATCTCATGATGAATACCTCCCCCTAAAGGCTTGCTCCCCTTTGACCATTGCACCAACAATGTCCTTGGGAAGTCCCTAAGCCAATAGAAACTCTAAACCATCAAAAATAAGGTTCAATGTTCAATATTTAACTTTCCATACCTTAAATTTGATACATCACTCTAACAACTCTCCTAATCCATATCCAATGGATTTTCACCCTTTATAATGCTTCCCAAAGAATATCCTAGGGTTAGGAGTGGTTAGGGAACTTTACCGTAGCTGAAAATGGGCTAAACAACTTTGTTTTTCCCGAATCACAGTAGTCGACTCTATCGTGAGATCACGATCACATGCCAATCACCGATCGCCACCAAGGGGCCGATAATCAAATATCAGAATTTCAGTTATTAGAAATGAAATTTAGAAAAGTGTAAGTAATTCTATGTATATTAAAAAATTATGAAAATTCATATGTATATTACTTATGACCAATACAATGGATGAAAAATGTTAGAAAAATATTTTACCCATAAAATATCGAAATTGATACAAAGTTCAAAAGTGAAGAAAAAACTTCAATGTTTTAGCTCACTTTGTATCAACTTCTTCAATGGTAATTGCTATCAAAAGATACACTTCACCAAGGTTTTCTAAATTGATTTTAAAATGTTTTTGAAAACCTATATTGGATCATATTCCTTGGGCTTAATGTACATGACTTGTACACAAGCTTTCCCAATGATCTACAATTAAGATAAGATGAGTTTTAGTTCATCTAGATGTAAAAGCTATACACCTTGAACATAACTCATATCCTAGCATCTCACATGTATCTAGAGTGTATCAATACACATACATGTCAATTTAGATGTGAGATGTGGGTTTTCATTTCTTAATTCTAAGGCCTCATGCATTTTCTAAGGCAACACTACTTGATTCCCTTATAAATGGGACTCCAAGTCATGTCATTGTTCTTAAATCAATTTTAATCAAATTAAATGCATGAATGATCATGACATAAATAATAACATAATTAAGCATGGCCAATGATCATGATGTCATGACATATGATATAATCTAAAACACATGACATTAAACCTTAATCCTAAACATGATCATGACATATTAAATGACTAAAAATAAATGTCATGACATGTTATATGGCAAACAAGGCATGGAAGATAAAAGGTATAGGTATAATAATACCTAACTTTAAATATTTGTTGCCATTTGATATAGTTAAATATATTTTTCCATGCTACTAATCCCCCAAGTGTGCAAAAACCCAAAATGACACACTAAGACCTCTAAACCTAAATTGTGCCAATTTGATTGTTTTTTCATAATTCCAAAAATATATTGGCACATCCTAAAATCTTTTATGATTTAAATTCAAATCTATTTCCAAGGTATCCATAACCTTGAAAATATCCTAAAATATCACCTTTACCATGGTTAGGTTAACTACCCATCCATTCAAAGTTGGCACACCTAAACTCATTTAGCGTGAATCGATCATGCTCTTAGGAACCCAAAACCTATTTGAGCTCCTAGGATTTACTAGGTATTCCTTAGGGATGACCTCCCTAGATACCTTCCTAATGACCCTTCTAGGCTTGTTAGCCTTGGTCATTTGGGTCTTGCCATGGTTAATTCTAGGGGTGACTCCCCTTGTGACCTTCTTAGTGGCTTCCCTAGGTTTCCTTGAAACCCTAGCCACTAGGCACATACCTTGGTCAACCTTAGGGATGACTTCCCTATTGACCTTGGTCTTCCCAAACCTAATTTGAGTTCCATAATCAAATGGAACATTATGGTAGGTCTTTTTGGGCTTAAGCTTGCCCTTGGATGGTTCTTGATTTTTAGGTCTTTGACTTTGACCATTGGACCTAGATTTTTGATCATTTGACCCTTTAAATTGATTCTGTATATTGCTAAGGGTCTTCTCTAATTTCTCAAGCCTTGACCTCAAGGCTTGATTTTCCTTTTCTAATTGCCCAATTTTTGAATCTTGATTTAATCTTTGGGCATTACCATTTCCTCTAGGCATATGCCTACCCTTCTTAGGGTTAATGCCTAAATGGTTTTCTATTTTCCTAATGCTTTCCTTAGGAAGAGTTTTTCTAGGGACATTAGTCCCAAATTTCTCCTTATTTGAAAAATTGACACTCTTAGCATCTAGACAAAAATATTTATTGTTTCTAGCATGCTTTTCATTTACAATAGCAAGATTGTTAAAATTATTCCTAGCATGCTTTTTGACATTTAAATTAGAACTAGAAGGTGCATTAAAATATACCTTAGGGTTTGCCTTAGAGGCTCTCCCTACATGTGATGCTCCTTCTTGGGTCTTTTTCTTCCCCTTTTGACATTGACTCTGGTAATGTCCCTTTTGATGGCATTTGAAGCACACCACGTGCTCCTTGCTCTTCTTGGTGGGGACTCCGGCTTCATTTGACTTCTCTTGACTTTTAGGCGTCAGTGGAGTCTACTTTACTCTTTTTGGACACTTGCTTTTATAGTGCCCATTTTCTCTACACTCAACATATTATATGCATTTTATTATTTACACATATGTTTGAGTTACCTAGATCCGTGGTGGAAGCCTCTTGAGCTTGTTCATCTTCTCGATCGGAGGTTGATGGTTCCTCTTGAGGTTGCTCCGGTGTAGATGCTCTAATCTCCTCCCCCTCAATTCTAGAGGTGGAGGCTTCTCCTACTTCTTCCTCTTCTTCCATCGATCTCGATCCAGATGCTGATTCTCCATCAACTTCCGAATCATCACTTTCTTGTGATGAGGATGATGTGCTCTCTTCTTCGGTCTCCTCCTCCAACTGAGCCAATGAGCACTCTTGTTCTTTGGGCTCCTCATGGAATCTTGCCAACTTGCTCCATAGCTCCTTGGCATCCATGTAATCTCCTAGCCTAGACAAAACATCATTAGGTATCAAATCTTCTAAAAGTTTTGTTACCTTAACTTCGGTCTTGAACTTAAGACGTTGCTCTTGGGTCCACTTCTTCAACTTCAAGACCTCTCCCTTCTTGTTCCTAGGTGGTTCAAAACCTTCCATGACGATGAATCAATCTTCTATGTCCATCATCAAGAATGTCTCTATTCTAGCCCTCCACGCCGAAAAATCTTCTTGATCGTATGGTGGCGGTGTGTTGATGTCCCATCCTAGATTTTCTTGAAAATCCATCTTCTTTCCCTCTAGCGTCTTTTCTCCCAGCGGTTAGTCTGTAGAAGATCCCTGGGCTCTTATACCAATTGTAGAGGATTCGATGGCCGCTAGAGGGGGAGTGAATAGTGTTTCTGTTGGGTTTCTGGCACCGCGGCGAGTGTGTGTTCGAACATGTTTCGTAAACATGTGCATAGTAGAAGAAATAAAAATAATAAATCTAATTTATTACAACACACACACCACACACATGCATAGTACAACATGTGTAGACATAACCACAATTTCAAATTTTACAATAAAAGGAAATTTATACTAAGTATACCTGACGTATCACGTGTAACGGGAAAGACATCAACCGGAGCGATCCTCGCTAGAATCGCCTCTATCTGTATCCATGCCAAGTATCTTCGGGATGACTTCACAAAGTCACAAGCTTCGTCTTCATACGAGTTACTAGCCTCATGTTGAAGACGATGTGATCGAGAGAAGATCATGATCCGAATCAAAATTCGGATCCGAAAAGAGTCCTCAAAAACTCGTTTCTCCGGAGAGGTATTCGTTAACCGTTTGACGAATCCTTCGTCCTCCACCTATGAGGATTACCGGAGATCGAATCCCCGGCAAAGTAGCCACTGTCGGAGCTCCAAACGTCGTCCAAACGATGCTCCGACACGAAATAAACAAGCTGACCAGAAAACTGGACAGCTTTGGTGGAGGATTAGCGCCGGCCAAATAAGGAAGCTAGATGCTCACATTGTCGCCGGAGCCAAGGAAGATCACCGGAGGGTCGCCGGCTGAAGCTTGGACACCGGCAAGGATCTTGGATGGCGGCACAAGGGTGGGTGGTGGCTAGGGTATGGGCGCCGACCACAAGAGGAGAAAAGGGAGGGGGCGGCAACTTGGATTATGGCTCTCATTAAACCCTTGAGCCCTATTTTATAGAGAACAAATTCTCCTAATGGTTATTGGTTCATAACCAAAACCCGTTAACCCGCTCTATTAATTTAAGTTAAAATAAACCAAACCGATTTGGTCTATTTTAAGTTAAAACGAACTGAACCAACTTTGGTTCATTCGTTTAAAACAAACCAAACCCCTTTGGTTTATTCTCCACCATTGGATTAGAACCAAACCAATTTGGTTCATCCATCATGTCTTCATAAGACACGGCCCATCCACGCTTCCATTGCACCTGAAACAATTTCATGCTCGCTCCTTGTTTGGTCCATCCAAACCTAGTTTCTCTCAGTCTGAGAATCTCATTCTCAAGCTCGTTTTAAATCCTTCGGATTACGCTCATTGTGCGTGTGACTAAATAGGTTCTCGATTTATGTTGGCCATCTATAATTAACCATTAATTATAGAACGATCATGAGTGACACCTAGTAGTACATCATGATCCCCAATTAACTGAAAAGATCAACGGTTGATCCAGAACTATTTCTGAAACCCTTCAGCAACTACAATAAATCGTGCCCCATTCCCTTCACTCATCTTATACCCACTTGGTTTAGGACATGGTCTATAGTTTCAATCACCACTAGGTTGACTACGTCACACCTAGCCCAAGTATCATTTCCTCGTCCTATGGATTCTAATTACTGCACATGTATCCGAGAGTACCTTACTCTAAACATGTAATGCTTTGGCCAAAGACTTTAGTAACAATCCGACGAGAAGCCATGGGTATAGATCTCCTCGCAAGAAGTGGTGAATCCTTTATAGGCTATTCAAACACCTTCGATCACTCCGACTTATACCCAATCATCCTGGGTCCACATCTCCTCGGAGATGCTTGCTTAAGATGTCAAAGCATAAGTCTTCATGATCAAGATGACTTGAATACTGCAAGTCAAAGGAATATCGCACTTAAGCTGCAGTAAGAACTTCATTGACATATCTATATATGCAGAGAACCATATGAAGTCTTACGGCTGGTCACTCCAATGAACTAGTTACCATAACTAGCATCCACGATTAACTCCGGACATCACAATGTCTCCAGCCAGTGAGAATCAACTGCTTGGATACACCAAGGAGTATACCTCATGCTAGTCTCGACAGAATTGATGGTGTCCAAATCCATCAATTCATCGACCAGGGATAATTCTGATACATCACAATTATACATGTAGAGATACTCACTAGTTGTGATCCAATCACAAATTCTCTCATGCTGTGAATCGTATCGTGGACATTCAGTAAATGAGTTTAAGATCTAATCAAATACATGAGAACATGTATACTCAAATAGTGAATTCTCATTTATCATATAAATGGTTCAAACATAAGGCGATTGTCTTAGGACATCTCTCATATATTACTAACAGTTTCGGATGCGTCGATGAAATTCATTTATGATGCTTTCTACAAATGATTAGTGCGCAGCGGAAATAAATCACTAAGAATATACAAACACGCAAACACAACTATGTACCATGGTTTGGAACCGAATGGTTCATACTCCACAGATCGAGCTCAAACGATCTCTAGCGATGTCACAAACACCACTAAACAATAAAACTCCTTCTCGGAACAATCCGGAGGTGGAGAAACCTCGTACAATAATTCTTACAACAATAAGAATAAAAATACAAGCAAAATACACTAAATGCATGTAAAGAAAACTTTACATCGGGCTTTTGGATGCTTGCTTATTTGGTTGCTTGAATTGCACTTGGAGACCCTGATTTGCAGCAACAAATCACCCCAAACACCCTCAAGAACCGGTTGCAAAATTCTTCTCCACAAGCTTCCTTTATAGCTACTGCCTGGGCTGGATTTCGTCTATCAGTCGACTGATTGGGACCATCAGTTGACTGATGACACTGTTACTTTGAGACAACGGTGCAATCCAAGATGGAAAAATCTAACAGATATGACATTAGTCGACTGATCATATCTATCAGTTGACTGATTGAGCCTTCACTCGACTACTAACCCCAGCTGTCGAGTTTGACTCCATTCAATGCCTGAAATATCGAGCACCAGTCAACTGATCACAAAAATAGTCGACTGATCGGTCTAACAGTCGACTGCCTACCTTTGGCCGTCGATTGCTAGGGCACTCCCCATAGTTAAACCCTATTTGACTGACATCAGTCGACTACCACATGGTACCAATGTTAGTAATATATGAGAGATGTCCTAAGGCAATCGCCTTATGTACGAACCATTTATATGATAAATGAAGATTCACTATTTGAGTATACATGTATTCATGTATTTTATTGGATCTTAAACTCATTTACTAAATGTCCACGATACAATTCACAGCATGAGAGAATTTGTGATTGGATCACAACTAGTGAGTATCTCTACATATGTAATTGTGATGTATCGGAATTATCGCTAGTCGATGAATTGATGGATTTGGACACCATCAATTCTGTCGAGACTAGTACGAGGTATACTCCTTGGTGTATCCAAGCAGCTGATTTTCACTGGCTGGAGACATTGTGATGTCTGAAGTTAATCGTGGATGCTAGTTATGGTAACTAGTTCATTGGAGTGACCAGCCGTAAGACTTCATATAGTTCTCTACATATATAGATATGTCAATGAAGTTCTTACTGTAGCTTAAGTGTGATGTTCCTTTGACTTACGATATTCAAGTCATCTTGATCATAAAGACTTATGCTTTGACATCTTAAGCAAGCATCTCTGAGGAGATGTGGACCCGGGATGATTGGGTATAAGTCGAAGTGATCGAAGGTGTTTGAATAGCCTATAAAGGATTCACCACTCCTTGCGAGGAGATGTATACCCATGGCCTCTCGTTAGATTGTTACTAAAGTCGTTGGCCAAAGCATTACATGTTTAGAGTAAGGTACTCTTTGATACATGTGCGGTAACTAGAATCTGTAGGATGAGGAAATGATACTTGGGTTAGGTGTGACGTAGTCAGCCTAGTGGGGATTCAATGCCTGAACCAAGTGGGTATAAGATGAGTGAAGGGAATGGGGCATGATTCATTTGAGTTGCTGAAGGGTTTCAGAAATAGTTCTGGATCAACCGTTGATCTTTTCGGTTAATTGGGGATCATGATGTTCTACTAGGTGTCACTCATGATCGTTCTATAATTAATAGTTAATTATAGATGACCAACATAAACCGAGAACCTATTTGGTCACACGAACAACGAGCGTAATCCGAAAGATTTAAAACGAGCTTGAGAATGAGATTATCAGACTGAGAGAAACTAGGTTTGGTTGGACCAAACATGGAGTGAGCATGAAATCGTTTCAGTCGCAATGGAAGCGTGGATGGGCCGTGTCTTACGAAGACATGATGAATGAACCAAATTGGTTTGGTTCTAATCCAATGGAGGAGAATAAACCAAAGGGTTTGGTTTGTTTTAAACGAATGAACCAAAGTTGGTTCGGTTCATTTTAACTTAAAATAAACCATCATGGTTTGGTTTATTTTAACTTAAATTAATGGAGCGGGTTAACGGGCTTTTGGTTATGATCCGATAACCATTAAGAGAATTTGTTCTCTATAAAATAGGGCTTAAGGGTTTTGTTAAGCCCTAATCTAGTAGTTGCCGCCCAACCCCCTCTCCTCTCCAAGTCTTGTCAGCGCCAACCCTCTTGTCGCCGCCCAGCTCCCTTGCCGGCATCCAGAAGGTGCTGTCCTTCCCTCTTGTCAGCGTCGAACTGCTGCCGGAGGACCTTCGGTGATCTCCTTTGGGTCCGCCGACAAGGTGAGCCTCAACCTTCCTTATTTGGCCGACCCCTATTCCTCCACCAAAGCTATCTAGTTTTCTGGATAGCTTGTTTCCTTCTCGTCGGAGCGTCGTTTGGAAGACATTTGGAGCTCTGAAAGCGGTAGCCTTGCCAGGGATTCGATCTCCAGTAATCCTCATAGGTGGAGGACGAAGGATTCGTCAAACGGTTGACGAATACCTCTCCGGAGAAGCGAGTTTTTGAGGACTCATTTTGGATCCGAATTTTGATTCGGATCGTGATCTTCTCTCGATCACTTCATCTTCAACACGAGGCTAGTAACTCATACGAAGATGAGACTCGTGACTTTGTGAAGTCATCCCGAAGATACTCGGCGTGGATACGGATAGAGACGATTCTAGCAAGAATCGTTCCGGTTAATGCCTTTCCCGCTACACGAGATACGTCAGGTATACGTAGTATAAATTTCCTTTTATTGCAAAATTTGAATTTACTGTTATGTCTACACATGTTGTACTATGCATGCGTATGATGTGTGTATTGTAATAAATTAGATTTATTATTTTATTCCTTCCGTTGTGCACATGTTTACGAAACATATTCTAACACACACTCGCCGCGGTGCCGGAAACCCAACAGTGGTATTAGAGCCCAGGTTGTGTTTTGACATAATCGTAAAATTATTTTGCGATAGTCATAATGGTATTTATGGAAATTTTCTACTTTTGGAAAGTTAGAAGTATTTATGGAAATTTTTAATTTTGGAAAGTTTAGAAGTATTTATGGAAATCTTCTACTTTTGGAAAGTTAGAAGTATTTATGGAAATTGATATTTTTCATAAATAAAATATTTGATTAGATTTTGAAATTTGTTTCCTAATTTAATCATGATTTGATTTGGGAAATCAAATCTTAAAATATTTTATTTCCATAAGTAGTTTTGATGATTTAGGAAATTTGTTTCCTAAATTGACTTTCCTTAATCAACACTTTCCACAAATAAAATATGTGATTAGATTTGGAAATTTGTTTCCTAATTTAATCATGATTTGATTTGGAGAATCAAATCTTAAACATATTTTATTTCCATAAATAGTTATGACATATAAGGAAATTTTGTACATGTCATAATTGTATGCCATGTAATTGCATTAGATGCATATCATTATGTCATGCGTGTCGTGACATGTAGATGTATGCCATGTATGTCATACCATGTAGATAATAGTTATTTGCATGCAAAGAGGATGAGACATAAAAACCCTTACTCAATATTAAAGCCTACATCTTCCATTAATATGATTAGAACCAGAGTTCTGTTTCTTGTTTGGGTTGTTGGACTCTCTCCAAGCCCGGCTCGAACCCGAACATGTTCAAACCATGAAATAGTTTAATACTAATATGGTAAGAGTCAGAGGTCAATCTTTAGCTTTGGTTGTTGGACTCTCTCCAAGCCGGGCTAATTGGTTGAATGCGCTCTAACCATATTAAAACTATTTCTCGATTAATGGGTTGACTTTAACCTGGAGCATCGGCTTGTTGGACTCTCTCCAAGGTCGATGTGAAGGGAGGTGAAGTTGGGTGCTATGCATATGATGCATACTTGTTAATGTGTTAACAACCCGATGTATGTGTGAACATTCAATTAGTTGATAGCACATTGTGATAGTTGCATATACGTGATATGCAATTGGTATATTTGATACCTACCATCGTAGTTATGAATGACTTGTTGGACTCTCTCCAAGGTTGTTCATATCTATGTTAGATATCAGCCTATTCGGAGATAGACCTACGATCTCTCGAAGTGATTTTGGGGTTTTTGAAATTCGAAAAATGAATGGGATTTATGAATGTATATCGATGCATTTTAAATCATCTTTCTCATATATGCTCATTTTGTATTTCTAAGTTAATCAATTGATCATGATGTCTTTGAATTTGCACTCTATCTTGGATTCAAATAAATTGACTGTGTCGAACTTCTTGGACTGGCTTAGAAACTTGAGAATTGTTCTCAAGGTGAAAATCTTACGTATGTCCTCGAAGCGCCTCTTCCTGCCCATCCTAGTGACAATGCAACTCCGGACCAATTGTTGGTCTATCAGAAACATGTGACTGATTCTGAACTGGCAAGTTGCTTCATGCTAGCCACGATGGTACTTGAGCTGTGGAAGCAGCATGAGCATATGGATGCTCATACCATAGTCCTTCATCTTTATGAGTTGTTTGATGAGCAAGTGAGATTCGAAAGGTTCGAAGTATCCAAGCTCCTCTTCACCTCTGATATGTAAGAAGGTTCATCTGTGGTACTGCTCAACATGCTAAAGACTGTGGAGCCTTATGAGAAGCATGAGCAGGGGACAGTGTTGTTAGTTGATTCCTCGAAGAAAGGTTCTAAGAGGGAGTCAAAGGAACAGCAGAAGGGGAAGAAGAAAAAGGCTAAAAAGGAATAACCAGCTCAAAAAGGGAACTTGCCATCATTATGGCAAGGAGGGCCATTGGCGAAGAAATTGCAAGATTTATCTTGAGTTCGTGAAGAAGAATAAGGCATCGGATGCCCCATCTTCTTCAGATATCTTTGTTATTGATTGTCATTCTATTTCCTCAAACACTTGGGTATTGGATACTGGGTGTGGCTCACATATATGTAATGATATACATGGGCTAAGGAATAGAAGAAGATTTGTCAAGGGAGAGTCAAATTTACGTGTTGGGAATGGAGCAAAGGTTGCTGCACTCGCCATCAGAACGTATTTGTTGAAACTCCCTGCAAGACTTGTCTTAGAACATGACAATTGCTTTTAAGTTCCTTCGTTGATAAAGAACATCATTTCTATTTCTTGTTTAAATAGAAATGGGTACCATTTGACTTTTAGTAACAATTGTTGTTACATAACTTTGAATGGAGTTCTTTATGGGACTGAAACTTTAAGTAATGATATTTATATGTTGGACGTATCTAGTGACATTTTCAATATCGAAGCAAGCAACAAGCGTGCTCGAAAGGATAATCAATTAGACTCCTACATGTGGCATTGTCGTCTTGGCCATGCAAGCAAGAAACGCATGTCCGAATTACACCGATGTGGAATTCTGGAATCGTTTGAATTGGATTCATACGATACATGCGAATCATGCTTCAAAGGCAAGATGACTAAGTTACCTTTTACAGGAAAAGGTGAGCGAGTGGGAGAGTTACTAGGTCTAATACATACTGACGTATGTGGACCTATGTCAACTTAAGCTTTAGGAGGCTATAGCTACTTCATTACCTTCACCGATGATCACTCACGGTTTGGGTATGTGTTCTTGATGAAACACAAGTCTGAAGCCTTTGAAAGGATCAAAGAATTCAGAAATGAAGTAGAGAAACAACATGACAAGAGTATTAAAATACTTCGATCGGATTGAGGTGGTGAATACTTAAGTCAAGAGTTTCTTGATTATCTAAGAGACAATGGTATATTGTCTCAATGGACTCCGCCATATACACCACAGCATAATGGTGTATCTGAGAGGCGTAACCGGACCTTGTTGGACATGGTCAGGTCAATGATGAATCATGAAAATCTTTCCAAGTCCTTTTGGGGCTATGCACTTCAGACATCTATTTACTTGTTAAACAAAATGTCAACCAAGGTAGTCTCTACTACTCCATATGAGATATAGAATAGTAAGAAACCTCATGTATCTTACTTGAAGATATGGGGTTATCTTGCTTATGTGAAGCGGACTGTATCAGACAAATTGGATGCTAAGTCTGATAAATATCTATTTATTGGATACCCTAAGGAAACAAGGGGTTACCAATTCTATCATCCTGTGGAACAAAAGGTTTTTGTTTCAAGGCATGATGTGTTTCTAGAGAAAGAGTTTCTCTTGCAAGAAAACAGTGGGAGTGTCGTCGAGCTTGAGGAGGCTCGAGAGCCTCAAATAGACATTGAAGAGATACTTGGTGAAGCACAACAGCTGACAACTCATAGTGATGAGCAATCGGCTGGACCTATTGAAACACCACATCTTCATAGATCTGGTAGAACATGTAATATTCCTGAGAGATATGGATTTCTCGTAAGTGAATCGAACGACGTGTTACTCATTGATGATGAGGAGCCTACCAGTTATGAAGAAGTTCTGACAAGTTCAGAAAGGGATAAGTGGCTTGAAGCCATGAAGTCGGAAATGGATTCCATGTATGAAAAACCAAGTTTGGAACTTGGTTGACCCACCTGAAGGCATAAAGCCTATAGGGTGCAAGTGAGTTTTCAAGAAGAAAACCGACATGGATGGTAATGTGATTACCTATAAGGCTAGATTGGTGGCGAAAGGATATCGTCAAAAGAAAGGTGTTGATTGTGACGAAACCTATTCGCCTGTAGCTATGCTTAAATCCATTCGGATGCTCCTGGCCATAGCAGCTCATTATGATTATGAGATATGGCAGATGGATATGAAAACAACTTTTCTTAATGGAAACCTGCTCGAGGATGTGTATATGATATAGCCTGAGGGTTTCACATCAGTTGATAAAACCAAGGTATGCAAATTGCGACGGTCCATATATGGATTGAAGCAAGCATCCAGGAGCTGGAATATCCATTTTGATGAGACAATCAAAAAGTTTGATTTCTCACAAAATTCAGACGAACCTTGTGTGTACAAGAAGGTTAGTGAGAGTGCAGTTGTGTTCCTAGTAGTGTATGTCGATGACATATTACTTATAGGAGACGATGTTTCAGTCTTACAGTCAGTTAAGATTTGGTTATCCAAGACATTCTCCATGAAAGACCTGGGAGAAGCAACCTACATCCTCGGGATTAAGATCTATAGAGATAGATCGAAACGGTTGCTTGGTCTTTCGCAATCTACATATATAGACCGAGTGCTAAAGAGGTTTAGCATGTCGGAATCCAAGAAAGGTTTCCTACCCATCAGGCATGGGATACACCTTTCGAAGTCTATGTGTCCGCACACAGAAGACGAGAGGATTTGCATGAGTAAGATTCACTATGCATCCGCAATAGGATCTATCATGTATGCTATGTTATGTACGAGGCCCGATGTATCGTATGCTCTAAGTGTCACGAGTAGATACCAGTCTGATCCAGGAATGGATCATTGGGTGGCTGTTAAGATGATCCTTAAGTACTTAAGAAGAACTAAGGATGTGTTCCTAATATATGGAGAAGGGGACATGGTGATATGCGGGTATACGGATGCCAGCTTCCAGACAGACAAGGATGATTCCAGGTCTCAGTCTGGATACGTGTTCACCTTGAATGGAGGCGCAATAAGTTGGAAAGGTTCCAAGCTTGATACTATAGCAGATTCTGCCACTAAGGCAGAATACATTGCAACTTTGGAAGCAGCAAAGGAAGCGGTTTGGATCAAGAAGTTCATCTATGAACTTGATGTGGTCTCATCAATGATCCAAATATGTGCTTCATCGCTATCATTTGATCAGAGAGATCATTAGTAGGAAGGAAATACAAATCGAGAAAAAACCCCACTGAAAGGAACTTAGCAGATCCTTTGACTAAGGCATTACCTCAAAGTAAGTTTGAGGGTCATGTTAGAGCCTATGGTATTGGATACCGTAGCGATTGGCATTAGGCCAAGTGGGAGTTTGTTAGTAATATATGAGAGATGTCCTAAGGCAATCGCCTTATGTACGAACCATTTATATGATAAATGAAGATTCACTATTTGAGTATACATGTATTCATGTATTTGATTGGATCTTAAACTCATTTACTGAATGTCCACGATACGATTCACAGTATGAGAGAATTTGTGATTGGATCACAACTAGTGAGTATCTCTACATGTGTAATTGTGATGTATCGGAATTATCCCTAGTCGATGAATTGATGGATTTGAACACCATCAATTCTGTCGAGACTAGCACGAGGTATACTCCTTGGTGTATCCAAGCAGCTGATTCTCACTGGTTGGAGACATTGTGATGTCCGGAGTTAATCGTGGATGCTAGTTATGGTAACTAGTTCATTGGAGTGACCAGCCGTAAGACTTCATATGGTTCTCTGCATATATAGATATGTCAATGAAAGTTCTTACTGTAGCTTAAGTGTGATGTTCCTTTGACTTACGGTATTCAAGTCATCTTGATCATAAAGACTTATGCTTTGACATCTTAAGCAAGCATCTCTGAGGAGATGTGGACCCGGGATGATTGGGTATAAGTCGAAGTGATCGAAGGTGTTTGAATAGCCTATAAAGGATTCACCACTCCTTGCAAGGAGATGTATACCCATGGCCTCTCGTCGGATTGTTACTAAAGTCTTTGGCAAAAGAATTACATGTTTAGAGTAAGGTACTCTTCGATACATGTGCAGTAACTAGAATCCGTTGGATGATGAAATGATACTTGGGTTAGGTGTGATGTAGTCAGCCTAGTGGAGACTGACACTATAGACCATATCCTGAACCAAGTGGGTATAAGATGAGTGAAGGGAATGGGGCACGATTCATTCGAGCTGCTGAAGGGTTTCAGAAATAGTTCTGGATCAACCATTGATCTTTTCGATTAATTGGGGATGATGATGTACTACTAGGTGCCACTCATGATCATTCTATAATTAATGGTTAATTATAGACGACCAATATAAACCGAGAACCTACTTGGTCACACGCACAACGAGCGTAATCCGAAGGATTTAAAACGAGCTTGAGAATGAGATTCTCAGAACGAGAGAAACTAGGTTTGGTTGGACCAAACATGGAGCGAGCATGAAATCGTTTCAGTCGCAATGGAAGCGTGGATGGGCCGTGTCTTATGAAGACATGATGGATGAACCAAATTGGTTTGGTTCTAATCCAATGGAGGAGAATAAACCAAAGGGTTTGGTTTGTTTTAAACGAATGAACCAAAGTTGGTTCGGTTCGTTTTAACTTAAAATAAACCATCATGGTTTGGTTTATTTTAACTTAAATTAATGGAGCGGGTTAACGGGCTTTTAGTTATGATCCGATAACCATTAAGAGAATTTGTTCTCTATAAAATAGGGCTTAAGGGTTTTGTTAAGCCCTAATCTAGTAGTTGCCGCCCAACCCCCTCTCCTCTCCAAGTCTTATCGGCGCCAACCCTCTTGCCGCCGCCCAGCTCCCTAGCCGGCGTCCAGAAGGTGCTGTCCTTCCCTCTTGCCGGCGTCGAGCTGCTGCCGGAGGACCTCCGGTGATCTCCTTTGGGTCCGCCGACAAGGTGAGCCTCGACCTTCCTTATTTGGCCGGCCCCTATTCCTCCACCAAAGCTGTCCAATTTTCTGGACAGCTTGTTTCCTTCTCGTCGGAGCGTCGTTTGGACGACGTTTGGAGCTCCGACAGTGGTAGCCTTGCCAGGGATTCGATCTCCAGTAATCCTCATAGGTGGAGGACGAAGGATTCGTCAAACGGTTGACGAATACCTCTCCGGAGAAACGAGTTTTTGAGGACTCATTTTGGATCCGAATTTTGATTCGGATCGTGATCTTCTCTCGATCACATCGTCTTCAACACGAGGCTAGTAACCCGTACAAAGACGAGGCTCATGACTTTGTGAAGTCATCCCAAAGATACTCGGCGTGGATACGGATAGAGACGATTCTAGCAAGAATCGTTCCGGTTAATGCCTTTCCCGCTACATGTGATACGTCAGGTATACGTAGTATAAATTTCCTTTTATTGCAAAATTTGAATTTACGGTTATGTCTACACATGTTGTACTATTCATGCGTGTGATGTGTGTCTTGTAATAAATTAGATTTATTAGTTTATTCCTTCCGCTGTGCACATGTTTACGAAACATGTTCGAACAGACACTCGCCGCGGTGCCGGAAACCCAACAACCAGTCGACTGACACACCTTAAACATGAGGTTTTAACCTCAAACATGAGGTTTAATCCATGTATGGTGCCCCCATACTTGCTAGACCACCTGTAGCATAGACCTAATCCTTCTAGCCACCTCTGTCAGCCTCGCGCCTATCAGATCCCTCCAAGTCATCCATGACTTGTTCATCCATATGCTAGCCTTTTGGTGCTTCCATTGGCTATGTCATGCTAACGGCGTCTACACCGCCAAGGCACACTGGACTTACGCTGCCAAGACTCTACTTGGACTTTACGCCGCCAACCATTGGACTTATGCTGCCAAGATTTATGCTTGGACTTTACGCCGCCAATATCAAACCCCTTGCACTTCTCAAATGCCAAGACTCAAGCTTGGACTTCCCTTGCCAACCCATGTTGGACTTTCCATGCCAAGACCCATGCTTGGACTTTTCCTTGCCAAGACCCATGCTTGAACTTTACATGCCAAGTACTCAAGACTTGGACTTTCCATGACATGGTCAATTCCAATCAACCATCAAAATCCCCCTCGAATCAAACTCTAGTCCGGTCAATTATGACCCGGGTCGATTGCACCAACAATCTCCTTAAAATATTATCAGACATCAATGTCAAACCTTCATGTCAAACATCAAAACATCTCTCGAGTCAAACTCGAGTCCGGTCAATCGTGACCTAGGCCGATTGCACCAAAAGTATCCATACTTGGACTTCTCCATTTGCTAGAATCCATTCTTGGGCTTCTCCTTGCCAAGTCTCCAAACTTGGACTTCTACTTGAGTCTCACTCGAGCTTAGTCAATCTTAGCCTGAGGTTGATTGCTCCAACAATCTCCCTCATGAAAATCTTTCTCATATGACCTTGGATATCCTAATCATCTACTAGTCATATGATCAACATATGGTAAAACCATATTGTCAAACTAACCCATCGTCAAAGCCTATTGTCAAACATCGAAACTTTACTCGAGTCCCACTCGAGTCTGGTTAATCATGACCTAAACCGATTGCATTAATAAGTAGTCTGTTGAAAGCAAGTCAACTGGACCTTAAGGGAGTCGTGGACTTGGATAAGTGACTCAGTAAGGCCTCTTGCACACTATACAAGAAGAGAGCCCACTCCTTATCCTCTTCTGCTTGAATCCGATGATCCACCTCGGATGCCTTTTGCTCAGTCAATCAGGTCGCCTCCAGCTCAGCTTCTACCCTCACATTCTTAGACTCCTGTTGGAGAGCTTGACACTACACCAGTTCCACCACGAAGAAATCATGTCAATGTTGCATCTCTCCTTGGCCTTGTAGTTATGCAAGCAAGGCCTTGTTTTGCTATCGAACCTCGTCCCTCTTGTCATGTAGCCTCTCTATCTGCTTTTGCAATTCCAGGTCGGTCTAGCACAATCCTTCCACGGTCGAATTCAGTTCCGCTTCACATCGGGAGTGTTGGGGAAAAGTAGACCGCTAGAGTGGGGGGGGTGAATAGCGTCGATTCATTGCGTGATGGAATTCGTTGCGTGCTTGTCTACAAATTGTGTTAGCGCAGCGAAAATAGAACTAATAAAATAAATACAACACAAACACAAGCACTACACAATCATATAACGTGGTTTGGAACCGAACGGTTGCTACTCCACGGATCGAGCTCTAAAGAGCTCTAGCGATGCCACAAACACCACTAAGCAATAAACTTCTTCTCGACAACACGTCGGAGGTGGAGAAACCTCTTACAAGTTATTACAATAAGTAATTCAAAGTAAACAAGCAAATACAAGTGAATATGTAAAGAACACTTTACAAACTAGGGTTTTGAGCACTTGCTTGTCGGTTGCTTGGATGAACTTGAAGGGCCTTGAAATGCACCTGCAATTCACCTTCAAATCGGCTCACCAATGCTCCCAAAGAACCAATGTTGGAATCTCCATGAACATATCCCTTTTAACCTGCAACGGGATGGATTTCCACCGATCAGTCGACTGCCATAAGTCACCAATCGACTGATGCAATTGTTGTCGTGAGACAACGGCTAGATCCACACTGGAAAAGTTCCAACGGGACTCTCACCAGTCGACTGCCAACATTGGTAGTCGATTGCCAGTGCCCGTAGTCGATTGCCCAGTCGGCTACGGAGCATTCTACGCTCGCAACTAAACCATCAGTCGATTGTCATCCATAGCAGTCGACAGCCATCAGTCGACTACTCCAATGAACAGTAGACTGCTAAGGCATTTTCATCCCTTGAACGGTAGTCGAACCCTACTTGACTCACGGCAGTCGAAACGGCCATAATGTCAGTCGACTGCCAACCTCAAACATGAGGTTTAAACCCAAGTATGGTGCCCCCATACTTGCTAGACCACCCTTAGCCTAGACCTAAGCCTTCTAGCCACCTCCATCAGCCTCATGCCTATTAGATCCCTCCAAGTCATCCATGACTTGTTCATCCATGTGCTAGCCTTCAGGTGCTTCCATCGGCTATGTCATGCTAACAGTGTCTACACCGCCAAGGCACATTGGACTTACGCTGTCAAGACTCCGTTTGGACTTTACGCCGTAAACCATTGGACTTATGCTGCCAAGACTCCCGCTTGGACTTTACGCCACCAATATCAAACCCCTTGGACTTCTCAAATGCCAAGACTCAAGCTTGGGCTTTCCCTTGCCAACCCATGTTGGACTTTCCATGCCAAGACCCATGCTTGGACTTTCCTTGCCAACCCATGTTGGACTTTCCATGCCAAGACCCATGCTTGGACTTTCCTTGCCAACCCATGTTGGACTTTCCATTGCCAAGACCCATGCTTGGACTTTCCCAAATGCCAAGTGTCCCACTTGGACTTTCCATGCCAAGTGCCCAAGACTTGGCCTTTCCCATGACAATCACATTATCATATATTTTTGTCGAACATCAAAACATCTCTCGAGTCAAGCTCGAGTCCTGGTCAATCGTGACCTGGGCCGATTGCACCAACAATCTCTCCCTTTTTGATGTTTGATAAAAACTAAACAAACCATTGAGTTAGACCATCTAACTCAAACCAATCATCCCCATTAATTTTCCCAATTGATGTCATTCTCCCAATAAGTTCTCCCCCTTTTTGACTAACATCAAAAAGGTTCACCCAAAGAGGTCAATGTCTTATATCCAATGAGATCTTACAATCTCTCCCTTGGTCCAAAAATACTTAGGATGCCTACCATCTTCCTAGTGATAATCCCATATCACTCAAGAGAGACAATCCTATACACTCTCCCAATTTCCAAATTGGGTATCTCAAAATCCCATTTTTCCCCTCATGAGGAAAAATACCATCCATCATCCCATGATGGATACCTCCCCCTAAAGGCTTGCTCCTCCTTGACCATTGCACCAACAATGTCCTTGGGAAGTCCCTAAGCCAATAGGAACTCTAAACCATAAAAAATAAAGTTCAAAGTTTAAACATGAACTCTCCACACCTTAAATTTGATACATCATCCTAACACCTCTCATAATCTATATCCAATGGATTTTAACCCTTTATAATGCTTCCCAAAGCATATCCTAGGGTTAGGAGTGGTTAAGGACCTTTACCGTAGCTGAAATGGGGTTAAACATCCTTGTTTTCCCGAAATCAGCATTGGCAGTTGACTCTATCAGATATCAATCGACTGCCACCTCCATCAGTCGACTTCCACCATGAGCAGTCGACTGATAACTGAAAATCTAGATTTTCAGTTATCAGAAATGAATTTTGAAAAAATATAAGTAATTCTATGTATTTTGAAAAATCATGAAAATTTATACGTACTTTACTTATAAGCAATACAATGGGTGAAACATGTCTGAAAATTATTTTACCCATAAAATATTAAAATTGATACAAAGTTCAAAAATGAAGAAAAACTTCAATGTTTTAGCTCACTTTGTATCAACTTCATCAATGGTGATTGCTATCAAAAGATAGACTTCACCAAGGTTTTCTAAATGGATTTTGAAAACCTATATTGGATCATATTCCTTGGGCTTAATGTACATAACTTGTACACAAGCTTTCCCAATGATCCACAAATAAAATAAGATGAGTTTTAGTTCATCTAGATGTAAAAACTATGCACCTTGAACTTACCTCATATCCTAGCATCTCACATGTATCTAGCATGTATAAATACACATACATGTCAAGTTAGATGTGAGATGTGAGTTTTGATTTATCTAAAGCTAAGGTCTGATGCATTTTTCTAAGGCAACTCTACTTGATTCTCTTATAAATGGGACTTCAAGTCATGTCATTGTCCTTGAATCAATTTTAATCAAATTAAATGCATGAATGATCATGGCATAAATGATAGCAATAATTAAGCATGACCAATGATCATGATGTCATGGCATATGATATAATCTAAAAACACATGACATTAGTCCTTAATCCTAAACATGATCATGTCATATTAAATGATAAAAATAGATATGATGTCATGATATGTTATATGGCAAACAAAGCATGACACACAAAATGTATAGGTATAATAATACCTAAATTTTAATATTTGTTGTCATTTGATATAATTAAGTATATTTTGTCATATTATTACTAATCTCCCTTGTGTGCCACAAACCCAAAATGGCACACAAACCTCTACACCTAAATTGTGCCAATTTAATTGATTTTTCATAATCCCAAAAATATATTGGCACATCCTAAAATCTTTTAGGATATAATATCAAAACACATTCCCAAGGTAACTATCGTTGGGAATTTGACGCCCGCTAGAGGGGGGTGAATAGCGTGATACCGTACGTAGATGAAATTCTTTCGCGTTCGATCGTCTACAATCTTGTTAGCACAGCGGAATAGTAATAACAAATAAATATAACAAGACACACAATCACAACACGATCACAACACAAGCATATAACGTGGTTCGGAACCGTAACGATTCCTACTCCACGGATCGAGCTCTAGCGACGCCAATGCAATCACTAATCAATAAACTCCTTCTCGACAACAAGTCGGAGGCGGAGAAACCTCGTACACAAGATTACAACAATAATCTAAGGAAATACAAGCAAATACAAAGGAAATGTAAAGAACACTTTACAAAACTAGGGTTTGAGCGCTTTGCTTGTTGGTTGCTTGGATGAGGTTGAAGGGCCCTGAAATGCACCTGCAAATCGCCTTCAATCGCCTCAGCTCCCCAGAAGCGATCACGATATCTCCACGAGCGGACTTCCTTTTATCTCGCGTCGGTTTGGATTTCCGCTGGCGATCGGCGCCATAAATCACCCGATCATTGCCCAACCTTTGTAGGTGAGACAACGGCTCGATCCACGTTGGATAAGTTCCAGCGGGACTCTCACCGATCGGGCCAACATTGGCGGTCGGCTATAACTTCCGTAATCATTTGCCCGATCGGCTCACGGGCGTTCTGTTCTTTCGCAACTTCGGCCGGCGGTCATTGCCATCCCTTAGCGGTCATTGCCGAAATCGACCTGATCGGCGCTCCCATGAAGCGGATCATTGCCCATAAAGCTCTCGGCCGTGGTCGAACTTCGAGTCGACTCGGAATGAACCGGCCATAATGCCAGTCGACTGCCAACCTCAAGAATGAGGTTTTAACCCAAGTATGGTGCCCCCATACTTGCTAGACCACCCTTAGCCTAGACCTAAGCCTTCTAGCCACCTCCATCAGCCTCACGCCTCTCAGATCCCTCCAAGTCATCCATGACTTGTTCATCCATCGCGCGAGCTTCCAGGTGCTTCCATCGGCTATGTCATGCTAACGGTGTCTACACCGCCAAGGCACATTGGACTTACACTGCCAAGACTCCGCTTGGACTTTACGCCGCCAATATCAATCCCCTTGGACTTCCCAATTGCCAAGACTCAAGCTTGGACTTTCCCTTGCCAGCCCATGCTGGACTTTCCATGCCAAGACCCATGCTTGGACTTTCCATTTGCCAAGACCCATGCTTGGACTTCTCATTTGCCAAGTGCTCAAGACTTGGACTTTCCCAAATGCCAAGTGTCCCACTTGGACTTTCCATGCCAAGTACCCATGACTTGGACTTTACCTTGCCAACCCATGTTGGACTTTCCATGCCAAGACCCATGCTTGGACTTTCCATTTGCCAAGACCCATGCTTGGACTTCTCATTTGCCAAGTGCTCAAGACTTGGACTTTCCCAAATGCCAAGTGTCCCACTTGGACTTTCCATGCCAAGTACCCATGACTTGGACTTTACCTTGCCAACCCATGTTGGACTTTCCATGCCAAGACCCATGCTTGGACTTTCCCATAATCACATGGTCAACCCTGGTCAACCATCAAGTCAATTATAACCTGGATCGATTGTATAAACAATCTCCCCAACATATTAACCGACATCAATGTCCAACATCATTGTCAATCCTATGTCAAACATACTTTGTCAAACCCCTTTGTCAAACATCAAAACATCACTCGAGTCAAACTCGAGTCTGGTCAATCGTGACCTGGGCCGATTGCACCAACAATCTCCCCCTTTTTGATGTTTGACAAAAACCAAATAAAACCATGAGTTAGAACACTAACTCAAATCCCTTACCAATTATCCCAAATTGGTAAACACTCACCAAATGTTCTCCCCCAAACATTTAAGTGAAAATGTAAATCAAATGTTCTCCCCCAAACATTCTCCCCCTTTTTGACTAACATCAAAAAGGTTTACTCTCCAAGGAGGTCAATGTCTCATGTCCCAATGAGATCTTACAATCTCCCCCTTGATCAAAAATACTTAGGATGCCTACCATCTTCCTAGTGATAAGTCCCATATCACTCAAGAGAGGCACTCCTATCTCACTCTCCCAATTTCCAAATTGGGTATCAAACACCCATCAATTTTCAATTGATAACATTCTCCCCATAAAAAACATCCATCGTCCCAAGATGGATACCTCCCCCTAAAGGCTTGCTCCCCCTTGACCATTGCACCAACAATGTCCTTGGAAAGCCCCTAAGCCAATAGGAACTCTAAACCATCAAAATTAAGGTTCTAAGTTCAACATAGAAACTTTTACTCACCCTAAATTTGATACTTTGACCTAACACAACTCCTAATCCATATCCAATGGATTTTCACCCTTCATAATGCTTCCCAAGGCATATCCTAGGGTTAGGAGTGGTTAGGAACCTTTACCATAGCTGAACACGGGCTAAACACACCTTGTTAACCCGAAATCAGACCTGGCAATGACTGCTATCGGCCGATCACATCATCGATCGCCACCAAGTGGCAATGATCATAATTGAATTTTCCGAAATTCAACTATCAGAATCCAATTTCAGAAACTCATAACTAATTATACGTATATCGAAAAATCACGAAATTTGATACGTATAATACTTATGACCAAAACAATGGGTGAAAAATGTTTTAAAAATATTTTACCCATAAAATAGTGAAATTGATACAAAATCCAAAAGTGACTAAAAACTTTAAAGTTTAAGCTCACTTTGTATCAATCTCATCAATGGTGATTGCTATCAAAAGATAGACTTCACCAAGGTTTTTCAAAAAGATTTTAAAATGTTTTCAAAACCTTATTTTGGATCATATTCCTTGGGCTCTAAGTACATGACTTGTACACAAGCTTTCCCAATGATCCACGAATAAAATTAGATGAGTTTTGGTTCAACTAGATGCAAAAACTATGCACCTTGAACTCAACTCATATCCTAGCATCTCACATGTATCTAGGGTGTATAAATACACATACATGTCAATTGGATGTGAGATGTGGGTTTTGTTCTCCCTAAACTAGGGTTTCATGCATTTTTCTAAGGCAACTCTATTTGATTCCCTTATAAATGGGACTCTAAGTCATGTCATAGTCCTTAAATCAATTTTAATCAAATTAGATGCATAAAAATGATCATGGCATAATGATAGCAAAATAAATCATGGCCAATGATCATGATGTCATGGCATATGATAAAATCTAAAAACACATGACATTTAATACCTTAATCCTGAGCATGATCATGACATTTAGATGATAAAAGTAAACATGATGTCATGTCATGGCATATGGCAAACAAATCATGGCATATAAAATATATAGGTATAATAACACCTAAATTTTAATATTAATTGCCTATTTGTTGGGATTAAACATATTTTGCCATATTAACCTAATCTCCCTAGTGTGCCAAAACCCAAAATGACACACCAACCTCTAAACCTAAATTGTGCCAAAATGATCATTTTATCAAACTTCATAATTAATATTGGCATATCCTAAAATCTTTTAGGATTAAAAACTCAAATGTATTTTCAAGGTAACCATAACCTTGAAAATAACCTAAAGTGTCACCTTTGTTATGGTTGAGTTAACTACCCATCCAATCAAGGTTGACACACCCTAAACCCATCTTAGCGTGAATCAATCACGCTCTTAGGAACCCAAAAACGATTTGAACTCCTAGGGTTACTTAGATATTCCTTAGGGATAACTTCCCTAGATACCTTCCTAATGACCTTCCTAGGCTTATTAGCCTTGGTCATTTGGGTCTTGCCTAGGTTAACCTTAGGGATTGCCTCCCTAACATCCTTCTTAGTGGCCACCTTAGGTTTCCTAGAAACCCTAGCCACTAGGCATATCCTTTGGTCAACTCTAGGGATGACTTCCCTATTGACCTTGGTCTTCCTAGACCTAGTTTGTGTTCCATAGTCAAATGGAACACACTGATAAGCCACCTTAGGCTTAGGTTTGTGACCCAAACCATTCTTGCCTTTGGTTGACTTTTGCTTCTTGGGTCCTAAGTGTTGACTTTGAGATTTTGACCCAGAAGTTTGACTAATTGACCCTTGCATTTGATTTTGCATAACTTTAAGGGTCTTTTCAAAATTTTCAAGCCTTGACCTCAAGGCTTGATTTTCCTTTTCTAGTTGCCTAATTTTAGAGTTTTGATTTAAGTCTTGGGCATTGGATTTTCTAGGCATATGCCTAGTCCACTTAGGATTGAAACCTAGGTGCTCTTGCACCTTTCTAATGGTCTCCCTAGGTAAAATTGGTCTAGTGTTATTTGACCTAGGTTTATCCTTAGATGAATTATTTTTAGGGACATTAGTCCCAAATTTCTCCTTATTACTAAAATGGACACTTTTAGCTCCTAAGCAAAAATATTTATTTCTATTAGCATTCTTTTCATAAATTGCAAGAGAATTTAAATTCCTAGCATGCCTTTGCCTATTAACTAAAGAAGGTGCATTATTGAAATATACCTTAGGGTTTGCCCTAGAGGCTCCCCCTACATGTGTAGCTCCCTCTTTGGTCTTTTTGCTTCCCCTAGGACATTGATTCCTATAATGTCCCCTTGAGTTGCACTTGAAGCATATGATATGCTCCTTGCTCTTGATATTTGGGGAACCGGCATCCTTGACTTTTGGAGCCGGTGGAGCTTTCCTAATCTTCTTTGGGCATTTGCTCTTGTAATGCCCAAATTCCCTACAATCAAAACACATAATATTATTTTTATTTGAGATTGATGTGTTTGAGTTACCTAGTTCGGTGGTAGGTGCCGGAGTTAAATTTTGGGCTTCTTCATCTTGTCCGGATGTCGAAGCTTCTTGGTATTGCTCCGGTGTTGAGGATGGTCTCTCCTCCTCAATTCTAGAAGTGGATACTTCTTCCACTTCTTCCACCTCTTCTACCGATCCGGAAGTTGATTCCCTATCAACCTCCAAATCCTCACTTCCTTGCGAGGATGATGCATTAGCCTCTTCGATCTCTTCCTCTTGGACCATTGATGGGCTTTCATGGAGCTTTGCCAAATCGCTCCATAGCTCCTTAGCATCCATGCATTCACCTAGGCTACACAAGAATTCATTTGGAATTAAATCAAAAATGAATTTGATTACCTTCTTGTTTTTCTCGAATTGCCGGAGTTGCTCCTCACTCCATTTCTTCTTCTTGAGAAACCCTCCCTTTGGTCCCTTAGGATATTCAAATCCTTCCATCAAGGCGGACCATTCCTCAAGGTCTCTCATCATCAAAAAATCTTCAATTCTCGCCTTCCAAGAATTGAAACCTTCTCGTCCATAGAGTGAATAAGGGACCGGTGTGTTGATGTCCCATCCTAATTGATCTTGGACTTCCATCTTTTACCCTCTAGCGTCTTGCTCCCGGTTGTTAATCCGTTGAAGAGCCACCAGGCTCTGATACCACTTGTTGGGAATTTGACGCCCGCTAGAGGGGGGTGAATAGCGTGATACCGTACGTAGATGAAATTCTTTCGCGTTCGATCGTCTACAATCTTGTTAGCACAGCGGAATAGTAATAACAAATAAATATAACAAGACACACAATCACAACACGATCACAACACAAGCATATAACGTGGTTCGGAACCGTAACGGTTCCTACTCCACGGATCGAGCTCTAGCGACGCCAATGCAATCACTAATCAATAAACTCCTTCTCGACAACAAGTCGGAGGCGGAGAAACCTCGTACACAAGATTACAACAATAATCTAAGGAAATACAAGCAAATACAAAGGAAATGTAAAGAACACTTTACAAAACTAGGGTTTGAGCGCTTTGCTTGTTGGTTGCTTGGATGAGGTTGAAGGGCCCTGAAATGCACCTGCAAATCGCCTTCAAATCGCCTCAAGAAAGCTCCCCAAGAACTGATGCCGATATCTCCACGAACAGCTTCCTTTTATCTCGCGTCGGGCTGGATTTCCGCTTTGGCGATCGCCATAAATCACCGATCATTGCCAACATCAGTCGTGAGACAACGGCTCAATCCACGTTGGACAAGTTCCAACGGACTCTCACCGATCGCCAACATTGGCGATCGGTAACGCCGTAGTCGGATCGCTTGATCGGCTACGGGCGTTCTCTTCGCAACTCGGCCGTGATCATTGCCATCCCTTAGCGGTCGGCTATTCTGCATTGATCGCTCTCTCATGAGCGATCGGCCCGACTATAAAGCTCTCAAGCCGTGATCGAACTCGAGTCGACTCGATAATGCGGTCATTGCCAACCTCAAGAATGAGGTTTTAACCCAAGTATGGTGCCCCATACTTGCTAGACCACCCTTAGCCTAGACCTAAGCCTTCTAGCCACCTCCATCAGCCTCACGCCTCTCAGATCCCTCCAAGTCATCCATGACTTGTTCATCCATCGCGCTAGCTTCCAGGTGCTTCCATCGGCTATGTCATGCTAACGGTGTCTACACCGCCAAGGCACATTGGACTTACACTGCCAAGACTCCGCTTGGACTTTACGCCGCCAATATCAATCCCCTTGGACTTCCCAATTGCCAAGACTCAAGCTTGGACTTTCCCTTGCCAGCCCATGCTGGACTTTCCATGCCAAGACCCATGCTTGGACTTTCCATTTGCCAAGACCCATGCTTGGACTTCTCATTTGCCAAGTGCTCAAGACTTGGACTTTCCCAAATGCCAAGTGTCCCACTTGGACTTTCCATGCCAAGTACCCATGACTTGGACTTTACCTTGCCAACCCATGTTGGACTTTCCATGCCAAGACCCATGCTTGGACTTTCCCATAATCACATGGTCAACCCTGGTCAACCATCAAGTCCAAGATATAATATCAAAACACATTCCCAAGGTAACTATAACCTTGAAAATGACCTAAAATGCCACCTTTACCATGGTTGGGTTAACTACCCTTCCAATGAAAGATGACACACCCTAAACCCATCTAGCATGAATCAATCACGCTCTTAGGAACCCAAAACCTATTTGAGCTCCTAGGATTTACTAGGTATTCCTTAGGGATAACCTCCCTAGATACCTTCCTAATGACCCTCCTAGGCTTAGAAGCCTTGGTCATTTGGGTCTTTCCATAGTTAACTCTAGGGGTGACTCCCCTTGTAACCTTCTTAGTGGCTTCCCTAGGTTTCCTTTAAACCCTAGCCACTAGGCACATACCATGGTCAACTCTAGAGATAACTTCCCTTGTGACCTTGGTCTTCCTAGACCTAGTTTGTGTTCCATAATCTAATGGAACATTATAGTAGGTATTTTTGGGCTTGAGCTTGCCCTTGGATGGTTCTTGATTTCTAGGTCTTTGACTTTGACTCCTAGACCTAGATTTTTTATCACTTTACCCTTGAAATTGATTTTGTATATTCCTAAGGGTCTTCTCTAATTTCTCAAGCCTTGACCTCAAAGCTTGATTTTCCAACTCTAATTTCTTTAATTTGGTGGGCCCATTGTTTATTTGATCATTTTTGTTCTTTCTAGGCATATGTCTAAAATTTTTAGAGTTTATGCCTAGATGGTCTTCTATTTTCTTAATGCTTTCTTTAAGAAGAGTTTTTCTAGGGACATTAGTCCCAAATTTCTCCTTAGTTCCAAAATGGACACTCTTAGCTCCTAAACAATAGTATTTATTATTTTTACTAGCATTCTTTTCATGATGAATTGCAAGATTACTAAAATTATCTCAAGCATGCTTTTGCCTACAATTTGAAGGTGCATTAATGAAATATACCTTAGGGTTAGCTTTTGAAGCTCCCCCTACTTGTGATGCTCCTTCTTGAGTCTTTTTGCTCCCCCTAGGGCATTGACTCCGGTAATGACCCAGTAGTCAGCATTTGAAGCAAATCACTTGCTCCTTGCTTTTCCTAATTGAGGCTTCAGCATCCTTTGAATTTGTGTTGACTTTTGATGCCGGAGGAGTCTTCTTAACCCTCTTTGGGCACTTGATCTTATAGTGCCCGGTTTCCCTACACTCAAAGCAAATTATATGAATTTTATCTTGAACTGAAATGCTTGAGTTACCTAGGGTGGTGGTTAGGGCCTCTTAAGCTTGTTCATCACTTCTCCCGGAAGTAGATGGCTCTCCTTGATCTTGCTCTTGCTCTGGAGTAGATTGTCTCTCCTCCTCAATCCTAGAAGTGGATGCTTCTTCCACTTCTTCCACCTCTTCCACCTCTTCTTCCACCGATCCGGAAGTTGACTCCTTCTTAAATTCTGACTCCTCACTTTCTTGTGAGGATGATGATGATTCTTCCTCGACTTCTTCCTCTTCTTGAGCCGATGAAGATTCTTCTTCTTCTACTTGTGCCAAGTGAGGCTTCTCATGGAACTTGGCCAATTTGTCCCATAGCTCCTTAGCATCTTGAAATTCACCTAAACTAGACAAAATATCATTAGGTATCAAATCTTCTAAAAGCTTTGTTACCTTGACTTCGGTCTTGAACTTTTGGCATTGCTCTTGGGTCCATTTCTTCAACTTTAGAACTTCTCCCTTCTTATCCCTAGGAGGTTCAAAGCCTTCTACAAGAATGAATCTGTTAGTGCAATCAACCCTTGATATGGTTTTGATGTGTGTGGCAATGGGTTTAAGTTAGGATGTTTGGATTTGATATGTGCGTTAGAGTCTTGCAGGACTTAGTAATTCGCACATGGAGCCTTGGTGAGTTTCACCTCTCATGACTCGATCCTTGAGCCGATGAAGGATGGCTTTGCGGAAGCCGTGCACTTAGAGCATCCGAGGGACCGCCGGACGAGGAGCTTGGAGTGAAGCCGGAGGAAGTAGACTTCAGGGCAAGATGCAAAGGATGGCGCTGTAGAGCTGTGCGCTTGGCGCATCCAAGGGATGTGGTCGGACGAAGATAACTTCAAAGACGAGGGACTCCAAGGGATGAGAGTGAGCGAATGTATCCCGGGAAGGGGTAGTACTCTTAGGTGAAACTTGGCCATTTGGCTAAGTGTCGGATGGGATTTCCGGACATCAGTCGACTGCCATGTTATGGCAGTCGATTACTCTAAGTCGACTATGACTCGACTAGTGTTTGAGTCCAGTTCAAGTGCCAACAGTCGACTGCCATGGATTGGCAGTCGACTGCGAGACCACCAGTCGACTGATGAAGTCATCAGTTGACTGGTCACAAGGGTTTCGAGCATAAAAGCAAGTCGAGCTCGCGAGCACTCAACTGATAGGTCCATCAGTTGATTGATGGTAAGATCAGTCGACTGATGATGGTATCGTTGGATGGAATCCAACGTGGAAAGCAACCATTATTGGGCAACTACTACAGGACCAGTCGACTGATAGGGACATCAGCCGACTGCTCCTGTGTCAACGGTAAGAAACCCTCTTCCTCTATAAAGAGGAAGGGTGTGGGGCTTTGGGGTCCTAATGTTCATGCTCTAAACTCTCCCAAAGTGCCCTAAAGTTTTTCCATCCTCTTACTTGGTTTTATTTATATAATATTTGTAAGAGGAGTAAATTCTTGTAAAGAGGTTACCTCCACCTAGCTTGGTGCAAAGGAGAGATCTAGTGGATAGATTGAGACGTGATTCACATTGGACAAATCAGACCGTGGATTAGCGGCGTAGCCATGAACCACGTTACATCCTTTGTTAGCGTTTGTATTCTTGTTATTGCTTTGTCTTTATTATTTATACTTTCCTCTTGCGCTAACGAATTTGTAGACGAGCAATCGACGAGAAAATTCCACCATCTACGTATTAGGCTATTCACCCCCTCTAGCCGGCCAATCATCGACCCTACAAGTGGTATTAGAGCCAAGTCACTTGTCGAGGACTAACCGCCGCAACAAGCGCTACATCATGAGATGACCGGCTCTAATATTCATCCGCCGAAGTTCGAGGGGGAATTCGCTTGGTGGAAGAAGCGAATGGAGGTATTTTTTGAAACCGACTTCGAAATCTTATTAATAAAGGAAAATGGTTTCAAGATGCCTAGGGATGAAGAAGGGGAGCCATTGGAAAAATCAAGATGGAGCAAGAGGCAAAGGGAGGAGTACTTGGAAAACTCAAAAGCTAAACATCACCTCTACAATGTACTCCCCCAACAAGAAGTCAACTGGATAGGAGAGTGTGCTAGCGCCAAGGAGATGTGGGAGAAACTAATAGAGATTCATGAAGGCACATTCGAGGCAAAGCTAGCAAGGAGAGATGTCTTTCTCTCCCAATTATCCAATATCAAACTCGAAAAGGGAGAGAAGGTAAAATCCCTACACTCTAGGTTTAAAGAAATTCTAACCGGTTTTACAAGTGTAGGGGAAAAGCTCTCCAACTGGGATATGGTAATGAAGGCTATAGAAGTCTTTCCCCGGTCATTAAGATGGAGCTCTATGGTGGATTCTTTTTACATCTCCAAGAATCTAGAAGTTAGCACCTTGGAGGAATTTTTCTCAACCATGGAGCTCCACGAAACATGGCTTGAAGGAATAGTAGAAGAGCCTAGAATTCAACCTTCAAGAGGAGTAGCCTTGATTGCCAACAAAGGGAAAAA
This sequence comes from Wurfbainia villosa, assembly GCA_025175895.1. Taxonomy (NCBI): domain Eukaryota; kingdom Viridiplantae; phylum Streptophyta; class Magnoliopsida; order Zingiberales; family Zingiberaceae; genus Wurfbainia; species Wurfbainia villosa. The sequence continues at coordinate 87,794,155 of CM046004.1, forward strand.
GAAGATGAAGACTCCCTCCTCCTCCGACGAAGCATCCTCCTCCTCCTCCATGGATAGCACGGAAGAAGCTTACATGGTAAGGAAGGTAAGACGTGCCTTGAAAAATTTCAAATTTAATAAATCTAATGATATGAGGAGAAGACCAAGGGGGAAGGTTATTTGCTACAATTGTCAAGGAGGACATATAAGGGATAATTTTCCCCTCTTGAACAAGAGCAAAGAGGAGAGAAGAAAGAAAGAAGAAAAGAAGAAGAAGGGGAGCAAGAAGAAAAAGGAAGAGGAGAAGAAGGCCAAAGAAAAAGGGAAGGCCAAGGAACTAAAGGCAAGGACATGGGATGACCCCTCTTCATCATCATCATCATCATCGGAAGAGGAGAATGCTTTTGTCACCAACCTAGCTTTGATGGCATTTGACGACCTAGACTCCTCCTCCTCCGAACAAGAAAGATCAAGCTCAAGTGAGGAGAGCTCTAGTGAAGGGGGAGCTTCTTCACCATCCTCATCTGAAGAAGAGGAAGACATGGAGACTATGATAACGAATCTCTCACCCTATAAAATAGTTTCCATGATATCTAGCCTCACTAAGGACATGTTTAGGAAAAAGAAAAAGAATAAATGCATGCTAGATCAAATTAAGGAATTAGAAGAAAAATTAAAAAAAACATGCTTAAATATTAATGATGATATTTCTTCTATCCTAAATGATGCATGCTCACATGACTATATGCCTTTTGATGTTAACGATGCATGCATTGAAGAAAATAGGATCCTAAGGGAAAAGGTAGATCATTTGACCAAGGCCCTAGAAAAGTTTACAATTGGCTCCAATACTCTTAACATGATCATAGGGAGCCAAAGGGCAAGCTTCAATAAGAAAGGCCTAGGATATAAGGAAAATAAAAATCAAAAGGCCTATAAATGTTTAATTGCTAGGGGTCAAGACAAAAAGAAAGTAATAGCTAGAAAATGGATCCCTAAGGAATTTTTAGTGAACCCAATAGGAAAGAATTTGTTTTGGATTCCTAAATCCATCCTTAAGGGTTAGGAAAACCCTAGGATAGTCAACCATGTGGATTTCACCTATATCTTATTTTTGGTTGACTTAGGATGGTGGGACAAAATTTTTGAAATAGTGTTGGGTGATAATAATGCACCCATAACTAGATAAATCATGCTTTAGGTGATATTTGCTTTATTATCATGATGTAATACCAATGCATGATTATAATTTGATGAATACATGTGTTTCATGATCATAATGTGAAATTCATACATATATGCTTTTATGATCATGTGGTATGTTAGGATGATACTTAACCTTGTATAGAATTGCATGAAATTGAAGGTTAAGTACATAAAATACCTTTAGGATATATCTCACACTCACCATAGGCTACCTTGATTGAAAACATAGCATGGGTGAGATGATAGGATGATACTAATGGTCCACTAATGCCTATGGCATTTAGATGGTCATTTAAGGTATCAAATAGCAATAATAGACCAATCATGGGGAAGACTTATATTTAATTCATAGACATATTTCCCAAATATCATGTTGGATATTTTATATGTTTTCAAAACAATTTCTTACTTTAAAATCTGTGTGTCATATTTTGAAACAATTTAAAGCAAAACTAGGTGTTAAAAGTGATATAAACTTGATCAAAAACCTAGTTGATTTTGAAACTTTGGATTTTTGCCAAATACTTGAAAATATAATGATTTTTCATGGAGAACTATTTTTCACTGATAAAGTACCTTAAAAGAAATGTGTTCCCCAAATTTCATGATTTTTCGAATTTTATAGATTTTCTAATGCATTTCTGAAATTCAGCCTGAAAATTAGAAAAACCTGAAATGCATGTGCCAGTCGACTGGTAGTCTGAACCAATCGACTGATCGTCTGATAACATGCCCAATAACTTCTTTTATCCAATTTTAAGGCATGTTTTGGTTTTGTTTCCCTCTAAACTTGATGTCATGCTTAGATAAACTTTGTTTCATATTTTTGATGATGTCAAAGGGGGAGAAATATATTTGTTTAAGTAAGGGGGAATTATATTTAGGGGGAGTTTTATGTATTAAGGGGGAGAGTTGCTAATCATGTTATTTACATGCTTTCTTACCTTAGTAATTTTATCAAATATTTTACCTAACTTAAACGGATTGCCACACATCAAAAAGGGGGAGATTGTTAGTGCAATCAACCCTTGATATGGTTTTGATGTGTGTGGCAAAGGGTTTAAGTTTGGATGTTTGGATTTGATATGTGCGTTGAAGTCTTGCAGGACTTAGTAATTCGCACATGGAGCCTTGGCGAGTTTCACCTCTCATGACTCGGTCCTTGAGCCGGTGAAGGATGGCTTTGCAGAAGCCGTGCGCTTGGAGCATCTGAGGGACCGCCGGATGAGGAGCTTGGAGTGAAGCCGGAGGAAGTAGACTTTAGGGCAAGACGCGAAGGATGGCACTGTAGATCTGTGCACTTGGCGCATCCGAGGGACGCGGCCGGAAGAAGATAACTTCAAAGGTGAGGGACTCCAAGGGATGAGAGTGAGCGAATGTAACCCGGGAAGGGGTAGTGCTCTTAGGTGAAACTTGGCCATTTGGCTAAGTGTCGGATGGGATTTCCCGACATCAGTCGACTGCCATGTTATGGTAGTCGATTACTCTAAGTCGACTGTGACTCGACTAGTGTTTGAGTCCAATTCAAGTGCCAACAGTCGACTGCCATGGATTGGCAGTCGACTGCGAGACCACCAGTCGACTGATGAAGTCATCAGTTGACTGGTCGCAAGGGTTTCGAGCATAAAAGCAAGTCGAGCTCGCGAGGACTCGACTGATAGGTCCATCAGTTGACTGATGGTAAGATCAGTCGACTGATGATGTTGCCGTTGGATGGAATCCAACGTAGAAAGCAGCCGTTATTGGGCAAAGACTATAGGATCAGTCGACTGATAGGGACATTAGTCGACTGCTCCTGTGTCGACGGAAAGAAACCCTCTTCCTCTATAAAGAGGAAGGGTGTGGGGCTTTGGGGATCTAATGTTCATGCTCTAAACTCTCCCAAAGTGTCCTAAAGTTTTTCCATCATCTTGCTTGGTTTTATTTATATCATATTTGTAAGAGGAGTGAATTATTGTAAAGAGGTTACCTCCACCTAGCTTGGCGCAAAGGAGAGATCTAGTGGATAGATTGAGGCGTGATTCACCTTGGACGAATCAGACTGTGGATTAATGGCGCAGCCATGAACCACGTTACATCCTTTGTTAGCGTTTGTATTCTTGTTATTGTTTTGTCTTTATTGTTTATACTTTCCGCTTGTGCTAACAAATTTGTAGACGAGCAATCGATGAGAAAATTCCACCGTCTACGTATTAGGCTATTCAACCCCCTCTAGCCGGCCAATCATCGACCCTACAGAACCAATCCTCTATGTTCATCATCAAGAATATCTCAATTCTTGCTCTTCTCGTCGAAAAATCTTCTCGGTCGTATGGTGGTGGAGTGTTGATGTCCCATCCAAGCTTGTCTTGGAATTCCATCTTCCCTCTAGCATCTTTGCTCCCGGCGGTTAGTCCGTAGAAGAGCCCCAGGCTCTGATACCAATTGTTGGGGAAAAGTTGACAGCTAGAGGGGGCGAATAGCGTCGATTCGTTGCGTGCTTGTCTACAAATTGTGTTAGCGCAGCGGAAATAGAACTAATAAAACAAATACAACACAAACACAAGCACTACACAATCATATAAGGTGGTTCGGAACCGAAAGGTTCCTACTCTATGGATCGAGCTCTAAAGAGTTCTAGCGATGCCACAAACATCACTAAGCAATAAACTCCTTCTCGACAACATGTTGGAGGTGGAGAAACCTCTTACAAGTGATTACAATAAGTAATGCAAAGTAAACAAGCAAATACAAGTGAAGATGTAAAGAGGACTTTACAAACTAGGGTTTTGAGCACTTGCTTGTTGGTTGCTTGGATGAGCTTGAAGGGCCCTGAAATGCACCTGCAATTCGCCTTCAAATCCCCTCACCAAAGCTCCCAAAGAATCAATGCTGGAATCTCCATGAACAGCTCCCTTTTAACCTACATCGGGCTGGATTTCTGCCGATCAGTCGACTGCCATAAGTCACCAGTCGACTGATGCCACTGTTGTCGTGAGACAATGGCTAGATCCACGCTGGAAAAGTTCCTTAGTGCTATCGGGTGCCTGGCTACAGAGCATTCTGTGCTCGCGACTAAACCATCAGTCGACTGCTCTAACGAGCAGTTGATTTCCATGGCATTTTAATCCCTTGAACGACAGTCGAGCTCTAGTCGACTCACGGTAGTCGAACCGGCCATAATGCTAGTCGACTGTCAACCTCAAACATGAGATTTTAACCCAAGTATGGTGCCCTTATACTTGCTAAACCACCCTTAGCCTAGACCTAAGCCTTCTAGCCTCCTCCATCATCCTCACGCCTATCGGATCCCTCCAAGTCATCCATGACTTCTTCATCCATGCGCTAGCCTTCAGGTGCTTCCATCGGCTATATCATGCTAGCGGTGTCTACACTGCCAAGGCACATTGGATTTACGCCGCCAAGACTCTGCTTGGACTTTACGCCGCCAACCATTGGACTTATGCTGCCAAGACTCCCGCTTGGGCTTTACGCCACCAATATCAAACCCCCTTGGACTTCTCAAATTCCAAGACTCAAGCTTGGACTTTTCCTTGCCAACCCATGTTGGACTTTCCATGCCAAGACCCATGCTTGGACTTTCCTTGCCAACCCATGTTGGACTTTCCATGCCAAGACCCATGCTTGGACTTTCCTTGCCAACCCATGTTGGACTTTCCATTGCCAAGACCCATGCTTGGACTTTCCCAAATGCCAAGTGTCCCACTTGGACTTTCCATGCCCAGTACCCAAGACTTGGTCATTCCCATGACAATCACATTGTCATATGTTTTTGTCGAACATCAAAACATCTCTTGAGTCAAGCTTGAATCCTGGTTAATTGTGACATGGGCTGATTGCACCAACAGAGAGGAATCCAAGAGTTGTTGGGTTGCCTGACTCAGCTTAGCTTGAGATGAAGCATGATGGGTTTCCAAATGCGCCTGATAATCCAACAATCAATGAATGGCCTCATCATATTGGGTGGTTGCCTGCACCAATAAAAGTCAAGTTCAGTTTGAAGTATAATAAGAGCTTAAAAAGGTCTATGAGAAGGTTGTGGGCTTACCAAGGTCAAGTCATGACGTAGGCAATCGAGAGGAGTTTGTAGCTCGACCTGTTTTAAAATTTTTATTTCTTCTAATGAGCGGGCGTGAAGAACAGAGTTGAGGGATACCAAAGAGGAACCCGGTAGAGAGGACACCCAGCTTCCTCTGTAGAGGGCGGTACAAAAATGGGAGGATCAGTTGGGGAAGAAAGAGAAATGCTCATAGGAAGGGAACTATGGACAACGATGGAAGAAGAAGGGAGAGATACAAAGTTCTCAAAAGAAGAAGGAAAAAGAGCCGAGAGGGAAGGTAGGGATTCAGAAGAGGGGAGGAGAGGAGGAGATGTAGTCTGCTCTTCAGGAGATGAGAGAACTACGAGAGTTGAATTGTTAGTATCTATAAGATTCACATATCTCTACAATAGTATGATATTGTCCACTTTGGGCCTAAGCCCTCATGGTTTTATTTTTGGACTTTACTCAAAAGGTCTCACACTAATGGAGATATCTTTTTATCTTATAAGCACATGATCTTTTTCATATTTTACCAATGTGGGACTTTGATTGTATTCTCCATACTCCCAACAATCTCCCCCTCAAACAAAGGATCACATTGAGTCCCCTCAAGTCTATCCTTCTTCGAAGGACTTTCTCTGCTTGTTATCCGATCCTCAACCCACTAGAACTTCTTGCCAACTATTTGGTCCTCCTGACCCAGTTGGACTTTCTGCCAATTGTCCAGCCCTTTTAGCCCAACTGGACTTCCTGCCAGTTGTTTGGTTCTCCCGACCCAACTGGACTTCCTACCTGGTGTCTGGTTTTCTTAATCTGGACATGGGAGTTCTACTTCCTTCATTCAAGGTTCATGGCTTGAAATGGACCATATCTCTAATACCAATTGTTAGTGTCTATAAGATTCACATATCTCCACAATGGTATGATATTGTCCACTTTGGGCCTAAGCTCTCATGGTTTTATTTTTGAACTTTACCCAAAAGGTCTCATACTAATAGAGATATCTTTTTATCTTAAAGAACATGATTTTTTTCATGTCTTACCAATGTTGGACTTTGATTGTATTCTCCATACTCTCAACATGAAGGAGCCTTGCCTGGAAAATAGGGTGAAGGCCTTAAAAGTCAGGGTCATCAATGTCGAATAAGGGGCATACCGTCAGACGAGTCTGAGGCAGTAGAAGGGGAAGAGGGGGGACTATTGGCGCTAAGGTTGGGGTCTTATCCTTCCCTACAATGGAAGCTTCGGCCATAGGATCAGCTCTTTTACATTTTCCTTGTGTCTTTGGAGCTGAGCGGGAGGAAGTGTGCACTTGGGAGGAAGGTTGTTGAGGCCCGCATCGGGGAGAAGGAATCAGAGTGAGGCGACTTAGGGGATGCAGAGACTTGGTTTTGCCTTTTTCCCTTTCCTTCTCTACTTCGGGAAATGCCTCCATCATGGCTTCTTGCATTATGTCGTCTATGGAGTAAAAGTCACATCAACATTTGTAAATGACATTGTGATATAAACTTTAGAGAAGGCTCATGATACCTGTCAGGGTAGGGTTGTCACAAGTAAAGGGAGCTAATTTGAAGTGGCTTAATAGCCTCTCATCCAATAACCTCGAAGACTGTATTGATGGTCACAAAGGATGTGCCTCGTGGCCTCGAAGGAGCATTCCAAATGACCCTCTTTCAAGGGAAGTAAGTCGAGAAGGTCATTCTTCCACGACTTAGAAAATGGCAAAGGAGTGGGTAATTAAACAAAGAAGTAAAGACTTTTCCAGCCTTTGTGAGAAAAGGGCATTCCCCTTAAGAATAGATAGTCGAGCTGACCTGCGAAGAAGAATACACCCAGTTCCGCCATCTTCAACTGAAATAGGCTATGAAACAAAAGGGGAGAGAGAGCAAGCTTGAGATGCTCAAAGACTCAGTATCGATGAGAATGCGAAAAGCATTGGGAGCTAGCTGGTTTACAATTATTCCGTTAAACTTTAAGATCATAAGGTAAATAGTGGGAATTAATAAACGAAGACCTCCTTCAAGCTGACCAATGAAAAAAGTAATGACAATTAGGGGGAGGGCGATGAGGTCGATCCGTAGGTAAAGGGAAAAGATAAGGGACGGCTTTCAAGATGTAATGGGATAGCTGAGCAAAAAAGTATGAGCAAAGATCAGAGGAGAGGCCAAGGTCTCGTGCCAGGGAGAGTCTACAGCTCTGACGGATCTCCTAGAAGAAGAGGCCACGGAAACCAAAAAAAAAAAGGAAAAGAGGGTTGCTTACTCAAGATGGAGAAAATATACACTGAGAGGGTGTGAGGGAGAAGATTAGCCGAGGCAAAGGGAAGTGACTCCCCTTTTCTATAGAAGCCCTCGAGTGTCGGGATGGTAGGGCGGTGCAATGATGATAACGTTGTTAGGGCAATCAACCCAAGTATGATCGTGGTTTTGATATGTGTGTCAAAGAGTTTAAGTTAGGATATCTATGCTTTTGATGTGTGTGTTTTAGTTATGCAGGACTTGGTGAATCACACATAAGTAAGCATTGGCAAGTTCACTCATCTCATGGCTCGGGTCCTTGAGTCAGTGAAGGAGGGCGTGGAATGCATCCGAGGCACCGTCGGATAAGGAGAAATGGAGTTAAGTTAAAAGAAGCAGACTTCATGGCAAGACGCGAAGGATGACATGGGGAGAAGCCGTGAGCTTAGTGCAACCGAGGGGCGCAGGCCAAAGGAAGAGAGCTTCAATGGAATACTCCATGGGAAGATGAGAGTTGAGCGATTGTAACCAGGTTGGGTAGTTCAACTTAGGTGAACTTGGAAAAATGGCTAAGATCAAGTGTCAGATGCTCAAACACCTTTGTTTGAGGTTTTACTCGACACCAGTTGACTGATATTGTTATCAGTCAACTGGTCAAGCAATTGGCTGAAGTAGGATGTTTAGAGCATGAACATTAATCATCTACAAGCCCCCACCCTCTCTTTTTATAGAGAGGAAGCAAATCTTCCCATTGAGCACTATTAGTCGACTGATTCTTTCATCATTCGACTTATGTCGACTCCAACGACTTTTGACCAGGCCAGATTTGCGAGATCCATGGTCACTTTCTCCAATAGTCGAATGATCAATCGATTGATGCTTTCATCAGTCGACTAATGTCGACTTCCAGTAGAGTGACCCACGAGCTCGACTAGCTTCTGTGCCCGTGTACAGTGCTATCAGTCGACTGCTTCCCTTAAGCAGTCGACTGATGTTGTCTTGATCCATCAGCCACACCAGTCGATTGATGATCGACTTGGAGCAGTCGACTTCCATGACATGGCAGTCGACTGGTGTCGGGTAAAACTCAATCTTAACATCCATTTAAGCGTCCGACGGTTGGGTAAACCTCAACCCTTGCGGTCGAGCCTCCGACACTCAGCCATTCGGCCAAGTTCACCTAATGAGCTACTTACAATTCACTCATTCTCTCATCTCACTTGAAGTCCCTCGCCGAAGCTCTCTTCGTTCGCGGCCACGTCCCTCGGCAGCATCAAGTGCATGACTCTGCAATGCTCCTTCGCGTCTCTTGCCCTCGAAGTCTGCTTCCTTGGCTTCGCTTTAAGTCATCTCGTCCGACGGTCCCTCAGATGCATCAAGCGCACGGCTCTGCAATGCTACTTCGTCGACTCAAGCACGAGGTTGTGAGTGGTGACACTTGCCTAAGCTCCATGTGAGAATTACTAAGTCCTGCAAGACTCCAACGCACATATCAAATCCAATCATCCTAACTTAAACCCTTTGCCACACACATCAAAACCATATCCCATGGGTTGATTGCCCTAACACTCTATTGAATAAGAAGGAAGAAAAGAAGAAGGATGATAAGAAGAAAGAAGGCAAGAAGAAAGAAGAGAATACGTCAAAGGAAAAGGAGAAGAAGTCAAAATCCCAAAACTTAAAAGCTACATGGAAAGACTCATCCACATCGGAGGAAGAGGAAGCCATTTAACATTTTTCACTCATGGGGTTAGATGATGTACCCTCCACCTCATCCGAACAAGAAGAAGAAAGTACACGTGAGGAGGAGAGCTCAAATATAGGGGGAGCACAACCTTTGGAATCGGAAGAAGATTGGATAAGTGAGGTAAAGAATCTCCCTACTCAAGATGTCATTTATATGATTTCAAATTTAACTAGAGATTTATTTTGAACAAAGAAGAAAAATAAATTCTTGCAAAATGAGTTTAGAACTCTAGAAGAAAAGCTAAAAAGTACATGTTCACATAATAATGTTGCTTCTTCTAGTACAAATAACGCATGTTTAGAAGAAAATAGGATTTTAAGGGAAAAGGTAGAATATCTTAGTAAAGCTCTTGAAAAGTTTACCATAGGCTCTAATACCTTAAAAATGATCATAGGAAGCCAAAGGACAAGTTTCAATAAGAAAGGCTTAGGATATAAGAAATCAAGGAATGAAAAGTCATAACATTGCCTAATTGCTAGGGGCAATCAAAAACAACAATGGTAGCTAGAAAATGGATCTCCAAGGAATACTTGGTAAACCCTATTGGAAAGAATCTATATTGGGTACCCAAGTCAATTCTTAAAGGATAGAAAAACCTAGGATAGACAACCATAATTGAATTTATTTCATACCTTGCTAAATGGTTGACTTATGATCACGATGGATGATATTGGATAATACTTAACTTGGGTACAATTGCATGAGAAATTTTTGGTTAAGTAGAATTACCTTAGTTACATCTCACAACACACTATAAGAATATCTTGATTGATAAACATAGCAATGGGTGAGATGTTAAGTTGATACAAATGACTCACTAATGCTTATGGCATTTTGATGAGTCATTAGATGTATCATGATATAGCAATCTTTGACCAACTATGGGGAAAGCAAATGTTTAACTCATGAACATCTTGCCCAAAGATCATAGTTGGATATTCTTGATAATTTGAAAACAATTTCATGTTTTGAGAACCTTGAGTTAATGCTTTGAAACATTTAAAGGAAAAACTAGATTTCAAAGTTGATACAACATTAGAAAATTTTAAAACTTTTAAATTTTGCCTAACTTTTGAGAATTTCATGCATTTTCATGAAATTTTTTTTCCTAATAGAGGAACTCATAATAAATATGTTCCCAAAATTTCATGTTTTTTTGAATTTTTCTAAAATTTTCATGCATTTCTAAAGTTGGCTTCAGAAATCAGGTTTTCTGCACTATCAGACACCAGTCGACTAGTGAATATACCAGTCGACTGGTTCATATACTAGTTGACTCTAACTTGAGACCAATCGATTGATATCTATAAAAATAGAATTTTGGGTTTTTCAAATCGGTCTTGGGTGCTTTATATTCCCTTAAATCTTGATACCATCTTGTATAAGATTTGTATGATCTTTTTGCTAGTGTCAAAGGGGGAGAATTTGTAAGGTATAAGTTAAACATTTTAGAGCATATGTTAAGGGGGAGTTTGATAGTTATGCTTCACTTTTTCTTAAGTAATTTTAACTAACTTAAACATATTGTCACACATCAAAGAGGGGGAGATTGTTAGGGCAATCAACCCAAGTATGATCGTTGTTTTAATGTGTGTGTTAAAGAGTTTAAGTTAGGATGTATATGCTTTTGATGTGTGTATTTTAGTTGTGCAGGACTTGGTGAATCACACATAAGTAGCTTGATACAGTCAAGCATTGGCAAGTTCACTCATCTAATGGCTCGGGTCCTTGAGTCGGTGAAGGAGGGAATGGAATGCATCTGAGGGACCGCCAGACAAGGAGCAATGGAGTTAAGCCAAAAAAAGCAGACTTCATGGCAAGACACGAAGGATGTCATGGGGAGAAGCCATGAGCTTAGTGCATCCAAGGGATGCAGACCGAAGGAAGAGAGCTTCAATGGAATACTCCATGGGAAGATGAGAGTTGAGCGATTGTAACCCAGGTTGGGTAGTTCAACTTAGGTGAACTTGGCCAAATGACTAAGATTAAGTGTCGAATGCTCAAACACCTTTGTTTGATGTTTTACCCGACACCAGTCGACTGATATTGTTATCAGTCGATTGGTCAAGCAATTCGCTGAAGTCGGCTGCATTCTGTGGCTCAATTAGTCAACTGGCATGAATGGACAGTCGACTAGTCCACATCAGTCGACTGCCATGGAGGTCAGCCGACTAATTTAGCTAGACATGAGCACAGAAACATATTTAGTCGACTGATTGCTTAGAGCAGTTGACTGATAGCTGGATCAGTTGACTGCTAGTGTGATCAGTCGACTGATCAGTGTGCCATTGAGCTATGACAACTATAGATGAGGCTTTGTCATAAGCTGTTGGATTAGGTCAGCTACAACAGCAGTCGATTGCTGGTATGCAATAGTCGACTGCTCCAAGATCAACAAGAAAATCAGCCTCCTCTCTATAAAAGGAGGCCTTGGGAAGCTTGAGAAGGATAGTGCTCTCATTCCAGACCTTGTTCTCAAGTTCTCCAAATTTTCTAAGTGTTTTTACTCTACTCTTCTCTAATCTTACTTCTATCATCTTGTGAGAAGAAAAGTTTATTGTAAGAAGGTTCTTCTCCACTTTGTCTTCATCTAAAGGAGAAAATAGTGAAGGGTTGAAGGAGTGATTGATGAGCGGTATTTGTATGTCGTGGTACCATTTCAAATTAATTACCGAACCCCCTAACTACACTAATATAGTATAGTGGATGGCCTGAACCGTTTCCCAACGAGTGTAATCGATAGAATAGTAAACTTAGGATTTCTAATTATTGTTAATCCTACTGAATGGGGGTTTGGAATTTGAAAGGCTAATCCTACTAAACGAAAGACAATGCAAGGTAATTAAGATCTAATCTAACTAAACTACGAGTGCGATGAAATTAAAAGAAACCTAAACTAAGAATTTAAACAAGAAAGTGCATGAATTTAATATGCAGAATAACATAAGAGTAAAACATAACATGAAATTAAATCTAAACTAACCAACTACAACCTAATTACTCTAAGAAACATTTCATCGAACACCTTCAAGGCATGAAACAAATTAAATCGAATACGTGCAATTTAAACATGGAAAATTGAATATGTTACAAACATTTAATAGTAAATACGAAGAAACAATCAACACGCTTGCAATCAATTCAACGAAGAGAATGCTGGAAATGTTGTTCGGAAGGTGCTGATCGGAGTTGGAAATGGTGCTGATTGAAGGTGGAAGTGTTGCCGACGTTGTGAAACTTCTGACAAAAGCTGTGATGGGTTGGCCGGAGAAGAGATGATTACTGTCATCATCTATGGTGGAACGAGGGTGGCTATTGGAGCGATCGGAGGGGAATCCCCACTCCGACTGGTCGACGGCGACAAAGAAATGGCCAGAGCTATGGAAGATGAGCGGCTGGCGGAGACATTGGCAGTAGAGAAAATGGGCGGATGTCGATGGTGGGAAGATGAGATGGAGGGTACCGGTCATCAGAGATTGGAGGGGATCCCCTTCCCTCTCCGACGACCGACGAGGAAGCGGAGAGCACAATGGCGGTGGGCAAGGCGTTGTGCCAAATCACGTGCGAAGAAGGTAAGAAGATGTGTCGGCTGTGTAGAATAGGAAAATGTTTGATTTTAAAGGACAATTACTTCGACCGTCCGATCAAAGCTACTTCAATCCCAGCCATCCGTTAAAGCTAGGGTTTGATTAAATTGATTAACCCTCAAGTGGTTATGCATCCAACGACTGAGAATTCTCCAACTTTGAATTGATTGATTTGATCAATCTAAAAGGCTAATCATGATCAGTCGAATCTGGATGAACACCTAAGATGTCTAGATTTAAATGTACAGATCGGATCTCTCCAGATCTGGGTAGATGACTCAAAATCAAGCTGCTTTCATGGACGGTCCATATCGCTCAGATCTAATCTCTTGATTAAATTGCCTTCGATCATGATGAAGGATCTAGATCAATCCAGTTTGAAATGATCCTTCTAGCCATAGATGAAGTCATATTTAATCCAACTTAAGTCTAGTCCAGTGGCTCATCTCGATCTTCTACAAATAAAGACAAATTTTGTATATAAGTCCAAATTTTAGGAGAATTTACAATTAGGTCCAAAAATATATCCAACTCATAAAACATGCAAATAATCGATAATTAATCACTCAAGAGGATAAAAACAGTGATATTAAGGACCAAAATAACACGACAAAATGATAATTGTCAATTCCCCCACACTTATTCTTGCACGTCCCGAGCAAGTAAAGAAAACTAAAAGTAAACTGAAAGTATGTTTCCCTAGCAATTCCTAATCATACATAGAAAATCATGAAAGAAAATTACCTAGGATTGTCAATTCTCAAAGACTCAAGCAATTATGGACTAAAATCTTACACAGATTAACAAACATGGTGACTTCAATCCATCATGAATAGACTAAGAATGATTAAGCCTCACGAGGTAAGTGGTGGTTTCTCTCGCTCTCATAAGCATGTAATAGTGGAGTTCACTCAAGCTACTCATGGTTTATGAACTACCATATGCTTGCTTTTCTTCTACCTTCATGACTATATACACATAAGAATGCACAATCACTGAAGGCTTATTAAGAATATAAGGGAAACATGAATACAAGAAAAATGACAAGATCTGTGAAAGAAAATAAAGATAAGAAATGAAATAGCTAAAGAAACGCAAGTAGAATATATGGAAATACTAGAATGCTACATGGATGAGTACAAGAAAGCATTGCCTAAAAATATTTTTCTTCCAACCCAATAAACATGTAAAGAACCCTTATCACATTCTTCAATACAAATCTACTAATGATATACAATAAATCTCTCAATAATGTATAGGGGATCGTTTGAACGCTAGAGGGGGGTGAATAGTGTCGTGCTATGCGTGATGGAACTCGTTCGCGTTCATCTCTACAAAACTCGTTATGCGCAGCAAAATAATAATAATAAAAGCAATAACGAATTAAAACAAACACGAACATAAAGATATAACATGGTTCGGAACCTCAAGGTTCCTACTCCACGGATCGAGCTCTAAAGAGCTCTAGTGATGCACATGCAACCACTAATCGCAAATACTCCTTCTCGACACAAGTCGGAGGCGGAGAAACCTCTTACAAACTATTATTACAACAATAAGAAATGGATACAAGTGATTACAATAAGGAAATACAATGCTAGTAAAGAAAACTACTTTACAATTGCTCTTTGAATGCTTGATCGCTTGGTTGCTTGAAATCAACTTGGAGACCCTGATTTGCAGCAGCAAATCACCCCAAAAGCCCTCAAGAAACCATGACATTTTCCTCCTCCACGAGCTCCTTATAAAGCTTCTACCTGTGCTGGAAAAAGTTGATCAGTTGACTGATCGGGACCATTAGTTGATTGATGTCACTGTTGTCGTGAGACAATGGCTAGATCCACGCTGGAAATGTCCAACGGATCCACCATCAGTCGACTGATTATGACCATCAGTCAACTGATAAAGCCATCACTCGACTGTTGACCGCAGCGGTCGAGTAAGACTCCATTCTGTGCTCCAAAACCCGAGCACCAATCGATTGATTACAAGATCAGTCGACTGCTCGACCAATCAGTCGACTGCTCACCTATGGCAGTTGACTGCTAGGGCATTTCCCGTAGTCAAACCCTAGTTGACTCTCACCAGTCGACTGCCATATGGCACCAGTCGACTGGCACACCTCAAACATGAGGTTTTAGCCCAAGTATGGTTCCCCCATACTTGCTAAACTACCCTTAGCCTAGACCTAAGCCTTCTAGCCACCTCCATCAGCCTCACACCTCTCGGATCCCTCCAAGTCATCCATGACATGTTCATCCATCGCGCTAGCCTCCAGGTGCTTCCATCGGATATGTCATGCTAATGGTGTCTACACCGCCAAGGCACATTAGACTTACGCCGCCAAGACTCCGCTTGGACTTTACACCGCCAATCATTGGACTTATGCTGCCAAGACTCCCGCTTGGACTTTACGTCGCCAATATCAATCCCTTGGACTTCTCAAATGCCAAGATTCGAGCTTGGACTTTCCCTTGCCAACCCATGTTGGAATTTCCACTGCCAAGATCCATGCTTGGACTTTCCTTGCCAACCCATGTTGGACGTTCCATGCCAAGACCCATGCTTGGACATTCCTTGCCAACCCATGTTGGACTTTCCATGCCAAGACCCATGCTTGGACTTTCCTTTCCAATCCATGTTGGACTTTACATGCCAAGACCCATGCTTGGACTTTCCTTGCCAACCCATGTTGGACTTTCCATTTGCCAAGTCCCATGCTTGGACTTTCCCAAATGCCAAGTGTCCCACTTGGACTTTCCATGCCAAGTACCCAAGACTTGAACTTTCCCATGACAATCACATTGTCATATGTTTTTGTCGAACATCAAAACATATCTCGAGTCAAGCTCGAGTCCTGTTCAATCGTGACCTGGGCCGATTGCACCAACAATCTCCCCCTTTTTGATGTTTGACAAAAACCAAACAAACCATTGAGTTATAATACTATCCCAAATTCCTTACCAATTATCCCAAATTTGTAATCTTACCTTTCTATAAATTCTCCCCCAAAACATTCTCCCCCTTTTTGACTAACATAAAAAAGGTTCTCTCCAAGGAGGTCAATGTCTCATGTCCCAATAAGATCTTACAATCTCCCCCTTGGTCCAAAGATACCTAGGTTGCCTACCATTTTCCTAGTAATAAGTCCCATATCACTCAAGAGAGGCAATCCTATTCACTCTCCCAATTTCCAAATTGGGTATCAAAAACCCATCAATTTTCCCAATTGATGACATTCTCCCCATAACTTCTCACCTTCAAGAAGAGAAAAAACACATCCATCATTCCATGAAGGATACCTCCCCCTAAAGAATTGCTCCCCCTTGACCATTGCACCAACAATGTCCTTGGAAAGTTCCTAAGCCAATAGGAACTCTAAACCATCAAAAATAAGGTTCAAAGTTCAAACTTGAACTTTCCACACCTTAAATTTGATACATCGACCTAACACCTCTCCTAATCCATATCCAATGGATTTTCACCCTTTATAATACTTCCCAAAGCATATCCTAGGGTTAGAAGTGGTTAGGGACCTTAACCGTAGCTGAACCGGGTTAAAAAAACTTGTTTTTCCCGAATCGATTGGGCAATGACTCACTCAAATACCACGATCATTATCATCACCGATCGCCACCCAGGGCATTCGACTGATGACTAAAATTTCCGAATTTCAATTATCAAAAATGAATTTCAGAAAATCATAAGTAATTCTACGTATATCGAAAAATCATGAAACTTCATACGTATATTACTTATAGTCAATACAATGGGTGAAAAATATTTGAAAATTATTTTACCCATAAAATATCGAAATTGATACAAAATCCAAAAGTGAATAAAAACTTCAAAGTTTTAGCTCACTTTGTATCAATCTCATCAATGGCGATTGCTATCAAAAGATAGACTTCACCAAGGTTTTTCAAAATTATTTTAAAACATTTTCAAAACCTTATTTTGGATCATATTACTTGGGCTCTATGTATATGACTTGTACACAAGCTTTCCCAATGATCCAACAATCATATAAGATGAGTTTTGGTTCATCTAGATGCAAAAACTATGCACCTTGAACTCAACTCATATCCTAGCATCTCACATGTATCTAGGGTGTATACACATACATATCAATGTAATGTGAGATGTGGGTTTTGTTCTCCCTAATCTAGGGTTTCATGCATTTCCTAGGCAATCCTACTTGATTCCCTTATAAATGGGACTTCAAGTCATGCCATTGTCCTTAATTCAATTTTAGTTAAATTAAATGCATGAAATGATCATGACATAATGATAGAAAAATAAAGCATGGCCAATGATCATGATGTCATGGCATAAGATATAATCTAAGCATACATGACATTAACCTTAAACCTAAACATGATCATGACATTTTATATGATTAAAAATAAACATGATGTCATGGCATGTTATATGGCAAACAAAGCATGCCATATAAAATGTATAGGTATAAGAATACCTAAATTTTACTATTTGTTTCCATTTGATATAATTAGGTTTATTTTGCCATGTTACTATTAATCTCCTATGTGTGCCAAAAACCCAAAATGGCACACAAACCTCTAAACCTAAATTGTTCCAATTTGATCAATTTATCAAACTTCTCAAATAGTATTGACACATCCTAAAATCTTTTAGGATCATAATTCAAATCTATTACCATGGTACCCATAACCTTGAAAATAACCTAAAGTGCCACCTTTACCATGGTTAGGTTAACTACCCATCCAATCAAGGTTGGCACACCCTAAACCCATCTAGCGTGAATCAATCACGCTCTTAGGAACCCAAAACCTATTTGAGCTCCTAGGGTTAATTAGGTATTCCTTAGGGATAACCTCCCTAGATACCTTCTTAATGACCCTCCTAGGCTTGGTAACCTTGGTCATTTTGGTCTTGCCATAGTTAACTCTAGGGATTGCCTCCCTAGTAACCTTCTTAGTGGACACCCTAGGTTTCCTAGAAACCCTAGCCACTAGGCACTTACCTTGGTTATTCTTAGGGATAACTTCCCTAGTAACATTGGTCTTCCTAGACCTAGTTTGTGTTCCATAATCAAATGGAACACTATGATAAGTCACCTTAGGCTTAGGTTTGTGACCCAAACCTTTCTTGCCCTTGGTTGACATTTGTCTCTTAGGTCCTAGATTGTTGACTTTGACTTTTAGACCTAGACTCTTGACTTTGACTATTTGACGCTTGAAATTGATTTTGCATCTTCTTGAGGGTCTTTTCTAATTTCTCAAGCCTTGACCTCAAGACTTGATTTTCTAATTCTAATTTTCCAATTTTAGAATTTTGGTTTGATCTTTGGGCATTATCTTTTCTAGGCATATGCCTTGTAACGCCCAAAAAAAATCTTAGGAGTTTTATAGATAATGAGGTATGATAATAAAGGGGCCCTTATGTGGGTTAAAGAAAATAAAGATAATTATGCATGTTGATAATAGGCTTATGTGGGATTTAAAGGAAATAAAAGAAAAGAAAACCGGACAAGAAGGGGTGAGTCACCAAAAATCCAATAAAAAATTTTATATGATTAGGGAGAAGTCACGAATTTAATTGAAGAAGGAATTAATTCTGTTAAAGAGAGAAATTTAAGGAAATTTATAAGGGAATAGGTTAAGCCTTGATGGTTATAAATTTAACCTCCCTAATACCCTAGAGGACACCTCTCTACTCTCTTGATCCCTCCACCGCCGAACCACACATCAAGGAGAATTCTCTCCTAGGATTGTCTTCTCCGCCGAATCCAAGGAAAGGTGGGATTCAAGAGACCTTGGAGGGCAGTTGCTAGGGTGGGACAGAAGGTTGCATCTCATTAGGTTTTACAAATATAAGTTAAAGCAATCAAAGGTAAGAATTCCCTCACCAGCAGTACATGGGTTTCTCTCGAATGGCTTTCATATTCCTAATGTTGTGCTATGCAATAAAGAGTTTTTCATGTTCTTCTTTTCCCTGTATTGCATATGATTAACCTTAGTCGAGGTTCCATGGTTGATATTGCTTAAGACCCTAGGACGAGGTTCGTATAAATTTTGTTAAGTAGAACACGTACAGAGGCCAACATGCCGCTCTTTCACCCGACACAGGCGTGTCGGGGTGAGCGATCTTGAGACACGCCTATCTTGCCTCGGCGCAGGCGTGTCGGGGAACAAACAATGGGCGCAGCGTCTTTGCCGCACAAAGCATGCTGCTCGGGCGCTAGGCGTGTCGCTCGACCGCTGAAGGTGCTGCTCGGCTAGCAGGCGTACCTCTCGGCTAGCAGGCGTACCTCTCGGCTAGCAGGCATGCCGCTCGACCATGACACGGGTGTGTCGTCCAACGCAGGCCAGCTGTGCTGGGCTCGGGAAGATTAAAAAGGACAAGAAAATAAATTAAAAAAAAATTTCCGAACATGATTCTGAATGATTTTCCATGTTATGCTAGGTATATATATGGTATTGATATGATGCTAGTTAAACGATATATTTGCATGATTTCATACCTTATGTCCATGTTAACGGCTGATGTAGAACCATTGTATCATAATGTATATGTTAAGTTTTGCTCATTTTATCATGATGTACCTGTTTATGTTCATGAATGATAGGCACCCCTATGCTATGGTTACGTAAGGCTTATGAATATGAATTGGTTAAAAAATGTTTCCCTAAGAGTGGGGACAAGAACACTCTTTATGTTATGTCAAAGAACATGTATACTATTTTACTTTACGCATGACTTGTATCAAAAGTTGCCCCTAGGTCAAAGTACGGGCCTAGTGGTAATGACACGGTCGACGGTCGATGACCACAAGGGGTCACCAAATGGGCCACCGAATGGACCGCCAAATGGGCTGGGCCAAGTCATGGATACAATGTCGGGCCCTAATGTTGAGATTATGTTTAAGTACTTATGAAAGTATATGTTTTCAAAGAGCATTTTGCATATAACTATTACATGCCTATGTTATTACGAGATGTTATGTTATTGTGATAAAAATGCCATGGGGATACATGTCCTAGATGATCATGTCACGGATTGCTTTACTCATGAATTTTGAATGCTAAGTCTATATGCCTCTTGATGATCATGTTAATAGTTACATCCATGCTATGACTATATGTTAGTTAAATGAACATGTCACTATCTTATGTGTAATTTATGTCGTATGACTTTTGTGAGTAGGAAAGGATCTTACTCAGCATATGTGTTGATAGTGTCGTTTTCCCCTTGTACTGCAGAGCATGGCAAGGAATGGAATAATTGAAGGGAGCAGCAGGAGGCAAAGATGTGTGTGGCAGTGGCATGGTGGATAAGATTTAGTTTATAGTTCGGGGAGATTATGCATGTTTTACCGTTCAGTGTTAAGACTTAAATGATGTTTTTGCCTTGGTTGTCACTCCCGTTTATTATATAAATCTTGAATTTCTTTAGTACATGTTTAGTTAAGAAAATTGCTAAGACCGTTACATCATAATTAATCTGTTAGGTGGATTAGGTTAATATAGTTAGCTTAAGAAGGGATTTTATTGTTTTAAATGCTTCCGCTGTATGTATATGCATGTATGTATGATCGCGTAGCGCCGCCCTTCACTCCCCTCTGAGGTACGGGAAGGGCGGGCATTACAGGTGGTATCAGAGGCCAGTTTTGCCTTTCCACTACACACACATCAAGCTTCCATCCTGCCACTCCAAGTAAGACATTTTATGCCTACTCTATTTCTTTCATGTAAGATAAGAAATGCTTTTAGCTTAAATATGCATGAATATATGTATGATAACCTTATGCTAGCCTTTAGTTTAAATATGCATAAATAAATATGAATGATAACCTTATTCTAGCCTTATTATAATATATGAAGATAAGCATAGCTAGAAGACGTAGTCATAGAGTCGATGAGACAAGTAATATATGGAAGACGTAGTAATAGAGTCGATGAGATGAATATATACATATTAATCTTATGCTAGCCTTATTATAATATATGAAGATAAGCATGGTTGGAAGACGTAGTAATAGAGTCGATGAGACAATAATATATGGAAGATGTGGTAATAGAGTCGATGAGACAGTAATATATGGAAGACGTAGTAATAGAGTCGATGAGACAGTATTTTGCTCTCCATAGGGAGCTCCAGTACTATTGGTAAAGAAGAAAGATGGGTCTATGCGATTGTGCATAGACTACCGAGCGCTAAATAATGTGACGATCAAGAACAAATACCCTTTACCACGGATTGACGATTTGTTCGACCAGTTAAAAGGTGCCACCGTCTTTTCAAAGATTGATCTCAGATCCGGCTACCATCAAGTGAAGGTAAAACCAGAGAATATTCCGAAGACGGCTTTCCGGACCAGATACGGACATTTTGAGTTCGTCGTCATGCCCTTCGGAGTGACCAATGCTTCTGCTATGTTTATGGACCTGATGAATCGGGTATTCTCGACATTTCTCGACAAGTTCGTGATCGTCTTCATCGACGATATCCTCATCTATTCGAGAAATCAAGAAGAGCATGTCGAACACTTGAAGATGGTGTTACAGATCCTTCAAGAAAAGCAGCTATATGCCAAGTTCTCCAAATGTGAATTCTGGCTCGATCAAGTATCTTTTCTGGGTCATATTATTTCCAAGGATGGAGTTATGGTGGACCCGAGGAAGATCGAGGCCGTGAGTAACTGGAGCAGACCAAGGAATGCTAGCGAAGTCAGGAGTTTTCTCGGATTAGCGGGCTATTACCGGAAATTCATAGAGGACTTCTCCAGAATCGCAGCACCTATGACAATTCTCACCCGAAAAAATAAGAAGTACGAATGGACGGACGGCTGCGAGAAGAGTTTCATGGAATTGAAGAGGAGATTGACCAGTGATCCTATCCTTACTCTTCCAAACTGTGACGAATCCTTCGATATGTACAGCGATGCCTCCAAATTGGGACTCGGAGTTGTACTTATGCAGAGTGGTAAAGTTATTGCCTATGCCTCTAGGCAACTCAAGGAATATGAAAAGAACTATCCCACTCACGATTTAGAGTTGGCCGATGTGGTCTTCGCTCTCAAGGTATGTAGGCACTATCTGTATGGAGCACAGTGTAAGATCTATATAGACCACCAGAGTCTGAGATATTTCTTCACACAGAGGGACCTCAATATGAGACAACACAGATGGCTTGAGCTCGTGAAGGACTATGACTGCGAGATTTTCTATCACCCAGGGAAAGCGAACAAAGTGGCCGATGCACTCAGCAGGAAGTCCAGTGCCACCTTGATGTCTCTATCGGGATTGTCTCGACCGCTGGAGATGGAAATCATGAGCTATGGAATCGAGGTTATTTCGTGACAGCTTTCGACCATGGCAATAGTACCATCACTATTCGATGACATATTGGCAAAACAAAGTAGTGATCCAAATCTCCAGAGGATCAAGCAGGAGATCCTAGAAGGAAAAATCAAGGATTTTCGTGTCGCTGATAGCGAAATATTATACCTTAGGGATCGTCTATGTATCCCTAATGATCCGGAACTACGCAAGAAGATATTGGAGGAGGCTCATGGGACCCCCTATTCTATGCATCCGAGATCCACCAAAATGTATCAAGATCTGAAAGAGAAATTCTGGTGGTCCGGTATGAAGAGGGATGTAGCACAACACATCAGTACCTATTTGACCTGTCAGCAAGTTAAAGCAGAACATCAGAGGCCTGGAGGAGTTCTGCGACCGATCCAAATTCCAGAGTGGAAATGGGAAGACATCTCTATGGACTTTATTTCAGGTCTTCCCAGGACTACGAACGGATATGACGCAATATGGGTTATCGTTGGATAGAGCAATCAAGATGACCTATTCGATTGAGCAACTGGCTCAATTATATGCTAAGGAAATCATCAGACTGCATGGTATTCCCAAGACCATCATTTCAGATAGGGATGGTCGCTTCATGTCATAGTTTTGGGAATGCGTTCATAAGGCTCTTGGCACGAAGCTGCATTTCAATACTGCCTTTTATCCTCAGACAGACGGACAAACAGAAAGGGTGAACCAAGTACTGGAAGACATGTTACGAGCTTGTGCCCTGGACTTCAAAAGGAGCTGGTGCCGATATTTATGTCTAGCGGAATTCGCTTACAACAATAGCTATCAGGCTACCATCGGAATGGCACCTTATGAAGCTTTATATGGGAGGAGATGTAGGTCTCCAATCTGTTGGTATGAAGGTGGTGAGAAGAAAGAGATGAGACTTCGGATGGAATTCATCAAGGACACCACCCGAGCGATATAGAATATCCGCCAAAGAATAGAGACTGCTCAGAGCCGGCAGAAAAACTATGCGGATCAGCGACGTAGACCTTTGGAATTCAATGTCGGAGATTTGGTATTTCTCCGGGTAGCACCTATGAAAGGAATAATGAGATTTGGGAAGAAAGGGAAGCTAAGTCCGCGATACGTAGGACCATATCCGATCTTGAAAAGAGTTGGAAAGGTAGCTTATGAGCTCGAGCTACCTCAGAAGATGTCGGCTATTCACAACGTGTTCCATGTGTCAATGCTCAAGAAGTGCATTTCCAGTAGAGACCAGATGGTTGAGCCACAGACAGTGCAAATTCAGGAGGACCTGAGTTACGAAAGTCGACCGATCCGAGTACTGGACCAGGAAGTCAAAAGACTAAGAAATAAAGAAGTGCCCTTAGTAAAAGTTTTGTGGCAAAGTCAACAATATGAAGAAGCCACCTGGGAACGCGAGGACGATATGAAACGAAGATACCCAGAACTATTCTAAGTTCGAGGACGAACCTTTTATAAGGTATGGGGGATTGTAACACCCGAAAAAAATCTTGGGAGTTTTATAGATAATGAGACATGATAATAAAGGGGCCCTTATGTGGGTTAAAGAAAATAAAGATAATTATGCATGATGATAATAGGCTTATGTGGGATTTAAAGGAAATAAAAGAAAAGATAAAAGAAAAGAAAACCAGACAAGAAGGGGTGAGTCACCAAAAATCCAATAAAAAATATTATATGATTAGGGAGAAGTCACGAATTTAATTGAAGAAGGAATTAATTCTGTTAAAGAGAGAAATTTAAGGAAATTTATAAGGGAATAGGTTAAGCCTTGATGGTTATAAATTTAACCTCCCTAATACCCTAGAGGACACCTCTCTACTCTCTTGATCCCTCCACCATCGAACCACACATCAAGGAGAATTCTCTCCTAGGGTTGTCTTCTCTACCGAATCCAAGGAAAGGTGGTATTCAAGAGACCTTGGAGGGCAGCTGCTAGGGCGGGACAGAAGGTTGCATCTCATTAGGTTTTACAAATATAAGTTAAAGCAATCGAAGGTAAGAATTCCCTCACCTGCAGTACATGGGTTTCTCTCGAATGGCTTTCATGTTCCTAATGTTGTGCTATGCAATAAAGAGTTTTTCATGTTCTTCTTTTCCCTGTATTGCATATGATTAACCTTAGTCGAGGTTCCATGGTTGATATTGCTTAAGACCCTAGGACGAGGTTCGTATAAATTTTGTTAAGCAGAACACGTACAGAGGCCAACATGCCGCTCTTTCACCCGACACAGGCATGTCGGGGTGAGCAGTGCGGGACACGCCTATGCCGCCCTGGCACAGGCATGTCGGGGCCAAACAGCTCGAGTGCAAAGCGTGCTGCCCGGGCGCAAAGCATGCCGCTCGGGCGCTAGGCGTGTCGCTCGACCGCTAAAGGTGCTGCTCGGCTAGTAGACGTACCTCTCGACTAGCAAGCGTGCCGCTCGGCCATGACACGGGTGTGTCGTTTAACGCAGGTCGGCTGTGTTGGGCTCGGGAAGATTAAAAAGGACAAGAAAATAAATAAAAAAAAAATCCGAACATGATTTCGAATGATTTTCCATGTTATGCTAGGTATGTATATGGTATTGATATGATGCTAGTTAGACGATATATTTGCATGATTTCATACCTTATGTCCATGTTAATGACTGATGTAGGACCATTGTATCATAATGTATATGTTAAGTTTTGCTCATTTTATCATGATGTACCTGTTTATGTTCATGAACGATAGGCACCCCTATGCTATGGTTACGTAAGGCTTATGAATATGAATTGGTTAAGAAATGTTTCCCTAAGAGTGGGGACAAGAACACTCTTTATGTTATGTCAAAGAACATGTATACTATTTTACTTTACGCATGGCTTGTATCCAAAGTTGCCCCTAGGTCGAAGTACGGGCCTAGTCGTAATGACACGGTCGACGGTCGACGACCACAAGGGGTCGCCAAATGGGCCGCTGAATGGACCGCCAAATGGGTTGGGCCGAGTCATGGATACAATGTTGGGCCCTAATGTTGAGATTATGTTTAAGTACTTATGAAAGTATATGTTTTCAAAGAGCATTCTTCATATAACTATTCCATGCCTATGTTATTACGAGATGTTATGTTATTGTGATAAAAATGCCATGGGGATACATGTCCTAGATGATCATGTCACGGATTGCTTTACTCATGAATTTTGAATGCTAAGTCTATATGCCTCTTGATGATCATGTTAATAGTTACATCCATGCTATGACTATATGTTAGTTAAATGAACATGTCACTATCTTATGTGTAATTTATGTCGTATGGCTTTTGTGAGTAGGAAAGGATCTTACTCAGCATATGTGTTGATAGTGTCATTTTTCCATTGTACTGCATAGCAAGGCAAGGAATGGAATAATTGAAGGGAGCAGCAGGAGGCAAAGATGTGTGTGGCAGTGGCATGGTGGATAAGATTTAGTTTATGGTTCGGGGAGATTATGCATGTTTTACCGTTCAGTGTTAAGACTTAAATAATGTTTTTGCCTTGGTTGTCACTCCCGTTTATTATATAAATCTTGAATTTCTTTAGTACATATTTAGTTAAGAAAATTGCTAAGACCGTTACATCATAATTAATCTGTTAAGTGGATTAGGTTAATATAGTTAGCTTAAGAAAGGATTTTATTGTTTTAAATGCTTCCGCTGTATGTATATGCATGTATGTATGATCGCGTAGCGCCGCCCTTCGCTCCCCTCTGAGGTACGGGAAGGGCGAGCATTACATGCCTAGTCCATTTAGGATTAAAACATAGGTGCTCTTGCACCTTTCTAATTGTCTCCCTAGGTAGAATTAGTCTTGAGTTATTTGACCTAGGTTTGTCCTTAGATAAATTGTTTTTAGGGACATTAGTCTCAAATTTCTCCTTATTTCTAAGGTGGACATTCTTAGCTCCTAAGCAAAAATATTTGACTCTAGCTTGCTTTTCATGATGAATTGCAAGAGAATTAAAATTTCTAGCATGCTTTTTAACATTTAAATTAGAAGGAGAATTATTTAGATATACCTTAGGGTTTGCCTTAGAGGCTCCCCCTACTTGTGATGCTCCCCTTTGCCCCTTCTTCTCCTTCGAGCATTGATTCCGGTAATGTCCCGATTGTCGGCATTTGAAGCAAATCACTTGCTCCTTGCTTTTGGTTGTTGGGGGACCGACATCTTAGACTTTTGGCGCTGGTGGAGCTTTCCTTATTCTCTTTGGGCACTTGCTCTTATAGTGCCCAAATTCCCTACACTCAAAACACATGATATTATTTTTATTTTAAATTACGGTGTTTCAATTACCTATGGTGGTGGTAGGTGCTGGAGTCAGAGATTCTTCATCTCTCCCGAAGATGGATGGCTCCTCTTGAAGTTGCTCCGGTGTGGAAGTTCTCTCTTCCCCCTCAATCCTAGAGGTGGATGATTCTTCCACTTCTTCCACCTCTTCCGATCCGGATGTTGATTCCCTATCAACCTCCGAAATCTCAAGATCTTTAGATGACGATATACTTGCTTCTTTTTGAGCTTGAGAGGGTGAGCACTCCTTTTCATCTTCTTCTTCTTGAGCTGATGATAAATTTTCATGGAGCTTTGTTACTTAGCTTCATAGCTCCTTGGCATCTACATAATTACCTAACATGCACAAGATATTGTTAGGCATTAAATCAATTAAAAATTTTATCGCCTTATCATTTTTCTCGGAGTCTCGGACTTGCTCTTCGGTCCATCTCTTCTTCTTAAGGAACCCTCCCTTTGGTCCTATTGGATAGCTAAAACCATCCATCAAGGTGGATCATTCTTCGAAGTCCCTCATCATCAAAAAAATTTCAATTCTCTCCTTCCAAGAATTGAAACCTTCTTGTCCATAGAAGGCATAAGGAATTGGGGTGTTGTTATCTCATCCTAATTATTCTTGGACTTCCATCTTCACCCTCTAGCGTGCTCCCTTTGTTGTTAAACTTGAAGAGCGGCCCCACTCTGATACCACTTGTAGGGGATCGTTTGAACGCTAGAGGGGGGTGAATAGCGTCGTTCTATGCGTGATGGAACTCGTTCGCGTTCGTCTCTACAAAACTCATTATGCACAGCGGAATAATAATAATAAAAGCAATAACAAATTAAAACAAACACGAACACAAAGATATAACGTGGTTCGGAACCTCAAGATTCCTACTCCACGGATCGAGCTCTAAAGAGCTCTAGTGATGCACACGCAACCACTAATCGCAAATACTCCTTTTTGACACAAGTCGGAGGCGGAGAAACCTCTTACAAACTATTCTTACAATAATAAGAAATGGATACAAGCAATTACAATAAGGAAATACAATGCAAGTAAAGAAAACTACTTTATAATTGCTCTTTGAATGCTTGATTGCTTGGTTGCTTGAAATCAACTTGGAGACCCTGATTTGCAGTAGCAAATCACCCCAAAAGCCCTTAAGAAACCATGCCTTTTTCCTCCTCCACGAGCTCCTTATAAAGCTTCTACTTGTGTTGGAAAAAGTCGATCAGTCGACTGATCGGGACCATCAGTCGACTGATGTCACTGTTGTCGTGAGACAACGGCTAGATCCACAATGGAAAAGTCCAACGGATCCACCATCAGTCGACTGATTATGACCATCAGTCGACTGATAAAGCCATCACTCGATTGCTCACCACAACGGTCGAGTGAGACTCCATTCTGTGCTCCAAAACCCGAGCACCAGTCGACTGATAACAAGATCAGTCGACTGCTCGACAAATCAGTCGATTGCTCACCTATGGCAGCCGATTGCTAGGGCATTTCTCGCAGTCAAACCCTAGTTGACTCTCACCAGTCGACTGCCATATGACACCAGTCGACTAGCACACCTCAAACATGAGGTTTTAGCCCAAGTATGGTTCCCTCATACTTGCTAGACCACCCTTAGCCTAGACCTAAGCCTTCTAGCCACCTCCATCAGCCTCACGCCTCTCAGATCCCTCTAAGTCATCCATGACTTGTTCATCCATGGCGCTAGCCTCCAGGTGCTTCCATCGGCTATGTCATGCTAACATTGTCTACACTGCTAAGGCACATTGGACTTACGCCGCCAAGACTCCGCTTGGACTTTACGACGCCAATCATTAGACTTATGCTGCCAAGACTCCCGCTTGGACTTTACGCCGCCAATATCAATCCCTTGGACTTCTCAAATGCCAAGACTCAAGCTTGGACTTTCCCTTGCCAACCCATGTTGGACTTTCCATTTCCAAGACCCATGCTTGGACTTTCCTTGCCAACCCATGTTGGACTTTCAATGCCAAGACCCATGCTTGGACTTTACTCGCCAACCCATGTTGGACTTTCCAAGCCAAGACCCATGCTTGGACTTTCCTTGCCAACCCATGTTAGACTTTCCTTGCTAAGACCCATGCTTGGACTTTCCTTGCCAACCCATGTTGAACTTTTCATGTCAAGGCTCATGCTTGGACTTTCCTTGCCAACCCATGTTGGACTTTCCATTTGCCAAGACCCATGCTTAGACTTTCCCATATGCCAAGTGTCCCACTTGGACTTTCCATGCCATGTACCCAAGACTTGCACTTTCTCATGACAATCACATTGTCATATGTTTTTGTCGAACATCAAAACATATCTCGAGTCAAGCTCAAGTCCTGGTCAATCGTGACCTGGGCCGATTGCACCAACATAATTGTAACAAGGGTTGTCGTTAATAAAAATACTATCACACATGAATAAAAAATGGCACAACATGTCAAAATTTTCACAATATTTTTTTTATTTCATGGGCACACAAATATTTATTCTTTTTTTTCAACTTTTCTTTTCAACTTTTTTTTCAAACTTTTTTTTTTTTTGACATGTAGTGCACTTCCCTATGCTCCAACATCAAGCTCAGCTAAAAAGATAAAGAACATGGCTAGCTCATGGTAATCAGGCACGACTTGTCTATGCTTACACTAAATTTCCCTGAGCTACTCTCTCCCCCACACTTAAATTTTTGTCCATCCTGGGCAAAACACTCATCATGAAACATCCAATATTCCACATCAAACAAAATGGAAATAGAAAGAAATGATATGATGAAAGTATAGAAAGACAGTAGAATGACTAATGAAAATGGCATGGCGTATGATAAGAAAATTATTTGAGTAGCATGTGACAACAAAAATAGTAAAGGGAAACAAGTGAGATAACCTTCATAGTAATTATGCAAACCCATGGTTGTGTGGTCTCGAAAGAATCAAAGCAAGTTCTAGAGTTACAATAACCACAAGTGCACCACACACAAGTAATAAAAATAGGCTCAATCCTCACTAGATAAACAAAAATAATCAACTCAGTCTATCAACATAGAATCCATCACCAAGTAGTAACCACATGCAATCAAATAATCCATTCATGACAATAAATCTCAAAATTTGACAATCAAATTTAACTAGCTTTCACGACTTCTAAGAAGATATAAAGGAATGCATAGGAAATTTATTTGAACAACCATCAAAGCAACAACTCAACAAACGAAACATAACAACTAAAACAAAAACAAATGAAGTAAAAGAAATATATATACAAGGAAAAAGAAAAGAGATGAGATGGAGCAAACTCCCCTGAGATCCTAGAGGTTGAAGAAGATTTAGCAGGAGAAGCCACTCAGGCAGTGGAGTGCTCCGTGAGAAATCCCATCCCAGTGGTTGAAGAAGATTCAAAGTAAGCATCCATGCCGAGAGTGGGATGGACTGAATGAGGGTGAGCGCCTTCATGGTGTGATCATGATAATACTGTGCTGCTCCCTCCAATATGATTGCCTCATCATATATAGTCTCTGGCAGTCGGAGGCGATTCAGGAAAAGTGTCCAGTCTTAGGGCTGGATTATTGCATTTGTTGTCAGGGCATTCATCAGCAAAATTCTTGGAGTCTTCAGCTCAAATAGGAGTGTCTAGTCTGGGGGAAAAACCCAGTTATCCATCACTCCTCTGTCAGGCTTATCGAGTGGTTGCATAGTTAAACATAAAAATTCTGTAGGCACTATCTCCTCTGCAACATCATCTACAATAAAACTGCAAATAGGAGTAGCTGGCAACTCACTAACATCATCCTCAACTAATTTTTTTGACCCTACTTCCACTGCAGATATCTCAGTATCAGTGGCATAAATAGCATCACAAAATAAATCCAAGCCACTAGTATCATCATCCACTTCATCTACAAATTCACATCCATCAGTATCTACAATAACATCACAACACAAAGATTCATAGGAGTCTTGTGGAGCGGCTAAATCATAGACATGCTCATCACTCACTCTACAATCCATCTCCCTAAGTGCGTCGATATCCATAGAAATGGTCTCTGACGGAGGCTGAAAGGAATTTTGTGCTTGTATCTGATTGATGGATGATGCAATTTGATCTAGTTGGATTTTTAAATTTTGTATCTTTTTTGTTGCTGCTGATGACTATTCCTCATTTGATGTTGCAATATTGCTAGCTTCAAGAACTTTTCTAGTGTATTCTCTTGACTAGGAGCAAGGGTTTCTTCATTGTAGTCTTGATATATTGGACTCTGATATGCTGGAAAAGGTTGATCATGCTGTTTTTGGTCATTCCCATTATAAAAGCTTTGATGATCAGTCCACCCTGAATTGTTGAATTGAGGTTGAGGAATGTTCTGTTGTGTGCTTCCATACTTGAACCCTGAATGATCCATCCAACCATAATTATAGGTATTTGAAAATGATTCATACTTATTCTGTTGTTGAGGTTGGAAGTACTCATGCCGCTCTGAAATTCGTTGGGGTTGATAATATTGCATTGAAGGATCTCCTCAATCATAACTATAAAAACTAAGAGTTGGATCATATATGTTCTGATATTCTCGTGGGTAGCTCTGAGGTTCAATAGGAAAAACACTCTGTTGCTCATTTTGTTCTGAATAATCAGCCTGATTGAAGTCTCCAAATCACTGATAATAAGGATTCATGTTTAAAGAAATTTCCTATTCTTTCCTGCAATACTCACAAACAATATCAAAAGACACAAGAAATAGATATGACCAAATACATGGATATACAAGAAATAAAATAATGTAGCTCTAAACAAAAATTTTGATTTTTGAATTTTTTCCTTTAGAAAGATAGACAAACAATCCTAAGTCTACCAAGCATCATTACACTCCCCGACAACGACACCAAAATTTGATGAGCGATTATTGTATGTCGTGGTACCGTTTCAAATTAATTAACGAACCCCCTAACTACACTAATATAGCATAGTGGATGGCTCAGATCATTTCCCAACGAGTGTAATCGATAGAATAGTAAACTTAGGATTTCTAATTATTGCTAATCCTACTAAATGGGGGTTTGGAATTTGAAAGGCTAATCCTACTCAACGAAAGACAATGCAAGGTAATTAAGATCTAATCTAACTAAACTACGAGTGCAATGAAATTAAAAGAAACCTAAACTAAGCATTTAAATAAGAAAGTGCATGAATTTAAATATGCAGAATAACATAAGAGTAAAACATAACATGAAATTAAATCTAAACTAACCAACTACAACCTAATTACTCTAAGAAACATTTCATCGAATACCTTCAAGGCATGAAACAAATTAAATCGAATACGTGAAATTTAAACATGGAAAATTGAATCTAATACAAACATTTAACAGTAAATACGAAGAAACAATCAACAAGCTTGCAATCAATCCAATGAAGAGAATGCTGGAAATGTTGTTCGGAAGGTGCTGATCGGAGCTGGAAATGGTGCTAATTGAAGGTGGAAGTGCTGTCGGCGCTGTGAAACTTCTGACCGAAGCTATGATGGGTTGGTCGGAGAAGAGATGACTGCCAGCGTCATCTGTGGTGGAACGAGGGTGGTTGTCCGAAGTGATCGGAGGGGAATCCCCACTTCGACTGATCGGCGACGACAGAGAAATGGCCGGAGCTGTGGATGACGAGCGGCTGGTGGAGACGTTGGCAGTAGAGGAAATGGGCGGCTGCCGATGGTGGGAAGATGAGATGGAGGGCACCGGTCACCGGAGATTGGTGGGGATCCCCTTCTCTCTCCGGCAACTAGCGAGGAAGAGGAGAGCGCGGTGGCGGTGGGCAAGGCGTCGGGCCAAAATCACATGCGAAGAAGGGAAGAAGATGTGTCGATTGCGTAGAATGGGAAAATGTTTGATTTTTAAAGTCCAATTACTTTGATTTTCCGATCAAAGCTGCTTTAATCCCAGCCATCCATTAAAGCTAGGGCTTGATTAAATTGATTAACCCTCAAGTGGTTATGCATCCAACGGCTGAGAATTCTCCGACTTTGAATGGATGGATTTGATCAATCTGAAAGGCTAATCACGATCAGTCGAATCTGGATGAACGCCTAAGATGTCCAGATTTAAATGTACGGACCGGATCTCTCCAGATCTAGGTAGATGGCTCAGAATCAAACTACTTTCATGGACGATTCATATTGCTCAGATCTAATCTCTTGATTAAATTGCCTTCGATCATGATGAAGGATCTAGATCAATCCAGTTTGAAATGATCCTTCTAGCCCTAGATGAAGCCATATTTGATCCAACTTGAGTCTAGTCCAGTGGCTCATCTCGATCTTTTACAAATAAAGACAAATTTTTCATATAAGTCCAAATTTTAGAAGAATTTACAATTAGATCCAAAAATATATCCAACTCATAAAACATGCAACTAATTAATAATTAATCACTCGAGAGGATAAAAACAGTGATATTAAGGACCAAAATAACATGATAAAATGACAGTTATCAGTGATCTACCTAAAGAATTATCGTGGACTAGTGGCAAGAGGTTGTGAACCATGTTAAAGGCTTGTGTTAGCATTGTCTTATTTACTTTTATTTTAGCTTTCATTTTATTTGTGTTTTAGCTAACAACTCTTGTAGAAAAATAAAGAAAGGCTATTCATCCCCCCTTCAAGCTAGAGCATCGATCCTAACAAACGTAAGATGAAGAGGTGGCATGACATAAGTCCAAAGTAAAGGGGTGGATGTTTTAAAAGAAAATTTTAGGATGTCGAACCCTAGGAGGATCGCGACATGGTGTTGGTGCAACAAGTCTCATGTCAATATTGGCCAAACTCAAGTAGGACTCGAGTAGTGTTTTGATTTTTGACAATGGGTTGCCAATGGGTTTGACCATTGTTTGACAATATGGTTTGACCATATATTGACCATATGACTAGTAGATGATTGAAATATCCAAAGTTATTTGGAGGAGATTGTTGGACAATCTATCTCAGAAGTCCAAGTTTGGATACTTGATAAGGAAAGTCCAAATATAGATATTTGGCAAGGGAAGTCCAAAGGTATAATCTTGGCAACATAAGTTCAAGTGTGTAGTCTTGGCAGCATAAAGTCCAAGTGAACTTTAGAAATTGAAAAGTCCAACATGGAGTTGGCAAGGAAAGTCCAAGCATGGTCTTGGCATGGAAAGTCCAAGCATGGTCTTGGCACTTGAAAGTCCAAGTCATGGGTACTTGGCAAAGGGAAAGTCCAAGGGTATGTTATGTTAGATCGAGAGAATCGCTAGAGGGGGGTGAATAGCGATCTTAAAAACTTCTTTTCGTTCGTCGAAAACTCAAGTAATGTAGCAAAATAAAGAGTAGAACAAGAGTAAAATAAACACCTTTGTTTTTACTTTGTTTACAACTGAAAGGTTACTACTCCAAGGCCCCACGATCCTAGACCGCGTACGATGGGGCAATTCACTATAAGTCTCCTCCTCGTTAGAGGTAGGAGACAATGAATACAAAAACTCAAAGAATAAAAGGATAGGTAACAAGCCTACCTCTTCTCTTAGAAATGTAAAGCTCAAATACAAAAAGACAATAACTAAAAAGAGACTACCGAATTAAATGAAGCAAGGTTGCATGTGTTGTCGGCATTTCGATGACATAGTGTTGTTGTCAGAGGCACGACATTGTTGGAGTACTTTGGGAGCAATAAATGATGATGCAAAAGGGTGAAAACCCATTCTTTTATAGCCCTTCAAACCCTAGCTCGTTGAGAATTGGATCTGAGTCAAAGCTCCTTATCTCCCCAAGATAAGAGGAGCTTATCTTGGCTTTCTTCGAGCTGGATAGTTTGAATATCAATCTACTGTTGCTAGAAAAAATTGATTATCAATAGTCAATAGTCGACTACTAGCTTGATTACTCCCCTGCAATAAAGAGTTAGCACAGAAATACAAGTAATGGATACTTTGATGGTTCCTTACCATCCGATCTCGACTAAGACCTTCCACTGGAAGTCTTAGTCGGATCACCGCCTAAGCTCATCCTCGTACGAAGGACACGACCTCACCATTACTCCGCACTTGTGCTTACCTCCGGCCTTTCCCGACCTGCCACTTAGCTTTCGGTCTTCCACTTAGGTTCCTCGACTCCACGAGGTTCTCCCGGTGTCACCCGACCACCACGGTTTCTCGTCCCGAGATTCTCCAGGTGTCGCTGACCTTCATCTTAGTTTAAACACTTCCTACACACTTAACACAACGCATGAGATAACAATAAGAGCTTAACTTTGAACCTTTGTCATAAAGAAAAGCATCGTCAAAATCCGAATCAACAAGTGCATACATCAATAATGTCTAGCACAATATCCACTATATAAATCCGGATCGATATATGAAACATTCGAAAACAAAAGGAAATATAAATACAAAGCCGGGACCCTTAGAAGTGAGATGAGACGATGCCAGCTAACAGTGCTCCAAGCCCATCACGAAGTCAGCTACCTGTTACCTAGGTGACAGGAAACCCAAGGTCTGTGGTGGTGAGTACAAAACTCAATGGTAATAAGAATAAAAGTGCATGCATAATATATATATATATATATATATATATATATATATATATATATATATATATATATATATATATATATATATATATATATATATATATATATATATATATATATATATATATATATATATATATATATATATATATATATATATATATATATATATATATATATATATATTATATATCACATGCGAATCAACAATATGTTGTCTAAAGGTATAACAACTGTATAACTAAACTGATCAACAATAATAACATAAGGTACTGACATACCTGAGATCGGCAACGATGTAACTCATACAACCTGAGTATAAGTATCATAATACAATACCTACAACATGGTAGAGTAATACTAACTCTATAATCGACAAAAACCAGCATACTAACATTCTATGTCAAATACATAATGAACCAGGTACATCCCGTATCACCTCAAGGTACTAGTCAAAGGTATATAATAGTCTGATCAACTCAACACTGGTAATCCACACATGACCATATAAGAATATGCAAGTGGAATGTGTAGGGTCAATGGTGGTTGGCTAAAGGGGGGTGAATAGCCCTCAATTGTCGTATGATGGAATACGATCATTTTTGCGTGCTTGTCTATAATTGTCGTTAATATACGCAGCAGAAATAATTGAAATAATAACAACAATACAATCACACGCAATACACAAAGATATACGTGGTTCGGTACCGAATGGTTCCTACTCCATGGGCGAGCTCACCGAGCTCTAGTTATGTGCACGACACTAACTAAACTCCTTCTCGACTACACGTCGGAGGTGGAGAAACCTCGTACAAGCTATTACAACAAGTAATATGAAATACAAAGACAATACAAAAGAGAACTTTTACACAATTGCTTTGATCACTTTCTTGTTGCTTGCTTTTGCTTGCTCTTGAAGGTCTGAAATGCAATAACAATTCCCCTCCAAAGTCACCTCAAAAGCCCTTTGCGAAATCCTCCCTCTTGAGCTTCATTTATAACCTGCATCAACCTGATTTCGCGACCATCAGTCGACTGATCGTGACCATCAGTCGACTGGTCCTGTAGCTGTTGTCTCACAATGGCCAGATCCACGTTGGTCAAGTTCTAACGGATAACCCATCAGTCGACTGATGATACCCATCAGTCGACTGATTATCCCATTAGTCGAGTGTTGGCGCGAGCACTCGACTAGAAATCATTCTGTGGCTGAAAACACCCTGATCAGTCGATTGATCTCCCTCATCAGTCGACTGATTGTGTTATCAGTCGACTGTCATCCCTTGGCAGTCGACTGATTAGCCAAACCCTATTCAGTCGAACACCAGTCGAACCCTAGTCGACTTAGAGCAGTCGACTGACACCTATTTCAGTCGACTGATGTGAAGTAAAACCTCAAACACTAAGTTGTTTGAGTATCCGACACTCAGTCTTAGCCACTTGGCCAAGTCCACCTCATCCCTCATGGAGTTCCCCACCGAAGCTCTCTTCCCTCGGCCTACGTCCCTCGGATGCGCCAAGCACACGACTTCGCAACGCCATCCTTCACATTTCTTTCCCTTGATGTATGCTTCCCTTGGGCCTCACTCCATTCGCTCCCCGTCCAGTGGTCCCTCGGATGCATCAAGCGCATGGCTTCGCAATGTCATCCTTCACCGAGTCAAGGACCCCGAGCCTAGTGAACTTGCCAAGCCCTCAAGACTTCCCAAATGCACCAAGCGCACGACTTCGCAATGCATTTCTCACCAAGCACCAAGCGCATGGCTTCGCAATGCTTTGGACTTTTCCACACCAAGTCCCATGCTTAGATTTTCCATGCCAACTCCATGTTGGACTTCCCTATGACAATCCCATGTCATAAGTTTTGTCTATCATCAAAATACCGCTCGAGTCAAACTCGAGTCAACCTGGGTCGATTGCACCAACAATCTCTCCCTTTTTGATGATTGAAAAACTACCATCCCAAGTCTACCAATTCTCCCATATTGGCAATTCTCATATCCCAATGAGAATTCCAACGAACCCTAATTGGTAACTTGGTAACTTCTCCCCCTTTTTGACATTATTTCAAAAAGGTCCTCAAGGGTGTCAATGTCTCATATCCCAATGAGATCTTACAATCTTCCCCTTGGCATGCCCTCAATATTTCTAGTGATAATCCCATATCACTTAAGAGAGGCGCAATCCCTCAATTTTCTTCCCATGAGGAAAAGTACACATCCATCTTCCCATGATGGATACCTCCCCCTAGAGGCTTGCTCCCCCTTGACCATTGCACCAACAATGTCCTTGGAGAGTCCCTAAGCCAATATAAACATTAAACAATCAAAATTAAGGCAAAGTTCAACAATGAAACTTCCATCCACCTTAAAATTGATACTCTCCCTAAACACTTCTCTTAATCCACATCCAATGGTTTTTCACCCTTTCTAATGCTCTCCCAAGTATGTCCTAGGGTTAGGAGTGGTTAGGGGACCAAAACCTAGCTGAACATGGGCCTAACCACCAAAGTTTACCCAAAATTAGCAGTATCAGTCGACTCTCTCAGCTACCAGTCGACTCATTCCCACATCAGTTGATTGGACTCCCTGACACTCGACTGATAATTGCATTTGTAGTTTTCTAATTTTTAGAAATGAATTTCTAAAATTTGTAAGTAAATATATATAAGTTGAAAAATCTTGAAATTTTGTATGTATATTACTTATTACAGATATTATGGGTGAAAAATATTAGAAAATTATTTTACCCACAAATTAGTGATATTGACACAAAGTCCAAAAGTTTAGAAAAGCTTCAATAATGAGCCCTCTTTGTATCATCTCATTCAATGATGATTGCTATCAAAAGATAAAATTCACCAAGGTTTTTCAAAATATTTTTGAAACCTTTAATTCCTTTTTCCTAAACATCTCACTTGTATCTAGATATGTAAAACACATTCAAGGCAATTAATCTAGTGAGATGTGGGTTTTTGTTCTTTAATGGTCTCATGCATATTTCTAGGCAATATTATTTGATTCTCATCAAATCATGCCATAGTCCTTAATTTCATTTTAGTTTATGTATGATATGATTATGGCATATATATGATATAACTTAAGCATGTGCCAAAATCATGATGTCATGGCATGTGAATGAAATTTTAGCATACATGACATATAGAGATAAGTCTAAAACATGATCATGACATTTTTAGAGATAAAAATGAAAATGATGTCATGACATGGCAAGGCAAATAAATCATGACAAGTAAAATATGCTAATGTATAGAATACCTAAGTGTTGAATCCAAATTGTCATTTCTAGGGTTAAGTCAATTTTTGCCTTAATTCCATTTATCCCCCTAGTGTGCCATAAACCTAAAATGGCACACCAATACCTTTAAGACATAATTGTGCCAATTTAATCATTTTTCATCTTCTCAAAGCATATTGGCACATCCTAATGTGTCAACTCACCATGGCTAGGTTAACTACCCATCCACTTAGGGTTGACACACCCTAACCCATCTAGCGTGAATCGATCATGCTCCTAGGAACCTAATACCTATTGGAGCTCCTTGGGTTAACAAGGTATTTACTAGGGATAACTTCTCTAGATACCTTCCTAATGACCCTTTTAGGCTTTGAAGCCTTAGTCTTTTGGGTCTTTCCTAGGTCAACTCTAGAGGTAACTCCCCTAATGACCTTCTTAGTGGCCTTCTTGGTTTTTCTCAAGTCCTTAGCCACTAAGCAAACACCATGGCTAGTCTTAGGGATAACTTCCCTATTAGCCTTGGATTTCCTAGACCTAGATGTTGTTCCATAATTAAATGGAACATTATGATAAGTCATCTTGGGCTTAGGTTTGTGACCCAAACCTTCCTTGACCTTAGACCTTTCTTGTTTCCTAGGCCTTGAATTTTGATCCTTTGACCCCTTAAATTAATTTGTAATTATTTTGAGGGTCTTCTCAAGTTTTTCTATCCTTGACCTCAAGGCTCTGTTTTCCACCTCTAATCTTCCCAATTTTGAATTTTCATCCTTTCTTTGGGAAGGACTCTTTCTAGGCATATGCCTAGACTTTTTGGGATTAATACCCAAATTTTCTTCTATTCTTCTAATTGACTCCCTAGGAAGGATTGGCCTAGTGTTATTGGTCCTAGGTTTGTTCTTAGATGAACTAACATGCTTGGCACCTAAACAATAAACCTTATTATTTCTACTAGCATGCTTTTCATTGATAATTGCAAGAGAACTAAAATAATTTTTAGCATGCTTTTTAACCTTAGACATTGAAGGTACATTAATTAAATTTACCTTAGGGTTAGCTTTAGAAGCTCCCCCTACATGAGATACACCTTCTTGCCCTTTCTTCCTCCCCCTAGGGCATTGGCTTCGGTAGTGTCCCCGTTGGTTGCATTTGAAGCACACAATGTGCTCTTTGCTCTTAATTGTGGGCACTCCGGCATCTTTTGACTTTGGGTTGACTTTTGGTGTCGGTATTTTCTTCTTAGCCAATTTTGGGCATTTACTCTTGTAATGCCCTTTTTCCCTACACTCAAAGCATGTTATATGATTTTTATTTATAATAACAACACTTTAGTTACCTAGGGTGGTGGAGGATTCCTCATTTCTTTCGGAGGTAGAAGCTTCATTTTGATCTTGCTCCGGAATGCAAATCCTTTCCTCCCCCTCAATGCTAGAGGTGGAGGTTTCCTCTAAGTCATCCACATCTTCGAATGTGGATGGTGCTTCTTTCTTGGCATTCTTCTTTATTTGTGCCAGTTGGAAATTTTCTTGGAATTTTATTACCTTATTCCATAATTTCTTCGCATCCCTATAGTCACCCAATCTAGACCAAATAGTGTTAGGGATCAAATCACTAAGTAATTTTATTACCTTGAGATTTGTCTTGAAGTCCTTGATTTTGTCTTGGGTCCACCTTGACTTTTCAATTTGCCTATTTCTTTCATCCCTAGGCAATTCGAAACCATTTTCTAGAATTAACATGAAATCAAAATTGGTTTCGAGATATACCTCCATTTTCCTTCTCCACTATAGAAAATCTCCTTCGAATTTTGGTGGTTGGAGGTTGTAGCTGGCCATCTTATAGTGCTTGTGTTGGCGGTTAGTCCTCGACAAGCGACTTGGCTCTGATACCACTTGTAGGATCGATGGTGATCAGCTAGAGGGGGGTGAATAACCCTCAATCGTCGTATGATGGAATACGATCGTTCTTGCATGCTTCTCTACAATTGTCGTTAATATACGCAGCAGAAATAATAGAAATAATAACAAAAATACAATAACATGCAATACACAAAGATATACGTGGTTCGGAACCGAATGGTTCCTACTCCATGGGTGAGCTCACCGAGCTCTAATTATGTGCATGACACTAACTAAACTCCTTGACTACACGTCGGAGGTGAAAAACTTCGTACAAGCTATTACAACAAGTAATATGAAATACAAGAAGAAATACAAAGACAATACAAAAGAGAACTTTTACACAATTGCTTTGATCACTTTCTTGTTGCTTGCTTTTGCTTGCTCTTGAAGGTCTGGAATGCAACAGCAATTCCCCTCCAAAGTCACCTCAAAAGCCCTTTGCAAAATCCTCCCTCTTGAGCTTCATTTATAACCTGGATCAAGCTGATTTCGCGCCCATCAGTCGACTGATCATGACCATCAGTCGACTGGTCCTATAGTCATTGTCTCACAATGGCCAGATCCATGTTGGTCAAGTTCCAACGGATCACCCATCAGTCGACTGATGATACCCATCAATCGACTGATTATCCCATCAGTCGAGTGTTGGCTCAAGCACTCGACTGGAAATCATTCTGTGGTTGAAAACACCCCGATCAGTCGACTGATCTCCCTCATCAGTCAAGTGATTGTGTTATCATTCGACTGCCATCCCTCAGTAGTCGACTGATTAGCCAAACCCTATTTAGTCGAACACCAGTCGAACCCTTGTCGACTTAGAGCAGTCGACTAGCACCTATGTCAGTCGACTGATGTCAGGTAAAACCTCAAACACCAAGTTGTTTGAGCATTCGACACTCAGTCTTAGCCACTTGGCCAAGTCCACCTCATCCCTCATGGAGTTCCCCACCAAAGCTCTCTTCCCTTGGCCTACATCCCTCGGATGTGCCACCTCATCCTTCGCGTTTCTTGCCCTCGAATTATGCTTCCCTTGGGCCTCACTCAATTCCCTCCCCGTCCGACAGTCCCTCGGATGCACCAAGCGCATGGCTTCGTAATGCCATTCTTTACCGACTCAAGGACCCCGAGCCTAGTGAACTTGCCAAGTCCTCAAGACTTCCCAAATGCACCAAGCGCATGGCTTCACAATGCATTTCTCACTAAGCACCAAGCGCACGGCTTCACAATGCTTTGGAATTTTCCACACCAAGCCCCATGCTTGGATTTTCCATGCCAACTCCTTGTTGGACTTCCCTATGACAATCCCATGTCATAAGTTTTGTCTATCATCAAAATACTGCTCGAGTCAAACTCGAGTCAACCTGGGCCGATTGCACTAACAAAATGCAAGATGATATACAATCTGTTGGATCGTTTAGAGCGCTAGAGAGGGGGGGGTGAATAGCGCAAAATTATCTTCGTTCATTTGTTCGATATAAAATGCGAGTAAGAGTAAATGCAGTGGAATAATAATAATACTCATTTGTTTTTACTTGGTTCATATCCTTCGGCTACTAGTCCAAGGCTCTAACGGTCCTGACCATGTATGGAGGGCAAAATACTAAAAACACTCACCTCGTTAGAGGAAGGAGTAAGCGAATACAATCGATGAAAAGCTGAAGGTGGACGGACACTCCTCCTCTCCTTGTTACCATTAAAGCACGATTAAATATATAATTTAAGATGACAATAAGAAAGAATACTGACGACTATTAAATTAATGAAAGGTAGGCACTTGTTGTCGGAGATGCGATAGC
This sequence comes from Wurfbainia villosa, assembly GCA_025175895.1. Lineage (NCBI taxonomy): Eukaryota > Viridiplantae > Streptophyta > Magnoliopsida > Zingiberales > Zingiberaceae > Wurfbainia > Wurfbainia villosa. The sequence goes on from CM046004.1 coordinate 87,836,074, forward strand.
ACTTCGTCGTCGTAAGGTCGTCATAGAAGAGTATCGTAGCGGAGGCTTTTTGGAGAGCTTTTGATGATGGAAATAGGGTGGAGAACCCCTACTTTTATAGCCTTGCAAACCCTAGACATTCACATCTTCAACCAATGAGAGAAAGCCTCCTATCCCTTCAAAAATGGAGATAAGCTTTGACTCTCCTCGAAGCTGATCCTTGACCAACAGTCGACTGCTACCCTTACTAGTCGACTCCTGATGGATCAGTCGACTGATGACAGGTTTCCCAACTGTAAAGAAGAGTTAGCTCGAAAATACAGTTAATACAAGTAAATTAAATGTCCATACACCATTCGATCTTGACTTAAACCTTCCATGGGAGGTCTTGGTCGGATCGTTGCCTATGAACATCCCCATACAGAGAACACGACCTTCCTTGCGCTTACTCACACGAGCTTACCTCAACATTTACCTTGTAGATTTTGCTTCCAGTCTTCCATTTGATTCCTTCGGCTTCCTCCGAAGTCATCCCGGTGTCGCCCGACAACCACGGCTCCCTCCGGATGTCGCTGACCTTCAGCTCTAGCTTTAGCACTTTTCTGCATACTTGATTTAGCTCGTGACATAACAAAATGAGCTTAATTTTGTATCATTTGCTATAATCAAAACTCAGGTTCGACTTAGGTGCCTACTGCACCAACAATCTCCCCCTTTTTTATCTATAGCAAACCCATACAAAGTTAAGGAAATAATATGCATGAAGAATCAAAGATTAAGTAGGAGTAATAAAGACTTTCTTCCAAGTACTCCCCCTTGAGGAAACCTCCCCCTTGACCGAGGGTGAGTCTTGAAGGAAGATCTTAATTCTCCCCCTTGATGTCTGCTATTTAGGAAGAGTTTAAGTAATTAACAATTACTTAAAGTTGACCTTAGTATTAAAAAATAAGTTTAAATTTAGAATATTTCTTAACTTGGCCTTTCTCCCCCTTTCTCAAGTAAAACATTAATGTTTGGCCATAAGAATATAGAATTAAGTTACTAAGTTAAGTTATCAAAATAAAGATCCCTTAACTTTGTCCTTTTCTCCCCCTTTTTCCATAAATCGGAAAGAGGGGTTTTGAAAAATATAAGTATTAAGTTTAAGTTCCAAGTCCAAGCATGTTCCATATTATTTTGAAAATAATATACTAAAAATAAGCTCATCTATTAAATGTTCAACTCTTATTTGACTTGATTGATATGAAAGATCAACAAGTCCTGGACAGAGTTAGTTAATATATATGATTATACTCCTTGGTTTATGGGGATGCACTAGCTCTACATATAGAACTAGGAGTAAGGTCCAAACATCTCACGCCCATCTACGTGGCTAAGTAGACAAACACATTAGTCCTATGTGTTGTGAGATGTATTGGCTCCTTAAATCTATAGGTTCATGATATCTAGGGTAAGCCTTAAGCTAGTTCCATTAACATAAAAAGAGAAGTAAATACTAGAGTATATATAAAAAGAATGTAAGTCCTACTCTATTATGCACATGCCTAATTTTCGTCTTAGTAGACTAAATTTGGCTTCTGGTAGTGGCTTGGTAAAAAGATCGGCTAGGTTTGACTTAGATTCCACATATTCGAGTTTAATGGTTCCGTTAGCTACATGTTCTCGAATAAAGTGGTGTTTAACTTCTATATGTTTGGTCCTAGAATGGAAAATAGGATTTTTGGTTAAGTTAATGGAGCTAATATTATCTATGTGAGTTTTAATATTGTTGAAGTTTAAGTTAAAGTCTTGAAGAGTGTGCTTCATCCAAAGAAGCTGAGCCACACACTCACCCATCACGACGTATTCGACTTCGGTGGTAGATAAAGCAACACAGTGTTGCTTCCTACTGCACCAACTCACTAGACTCGAGCTGAGAAGTTGACAACAACCACTCGTGCTCTTCCTATCGAGTTTACTACCGACATAGTCCGAGTCAGAGTAGCCGATCAGTTCGAACTCGGTAGATCTAGGGTACCAAATACCTACGCTTAGCATGCCCTTTAGATACCTAAGGATACGCTTAACTAAAGTTAGGTGAGACTCCTTAGCACAGGTTTGAAACCTTGTGCACATACTTACCGCGAATAAAATGTTGGGTCAACTCACGGTTAAGTATAAAAGACTCCCTACCGCACTCCTATAGTATTTTAGGTCGATGGGCTTTCCTTCTAAGTCCTCTCCTATATTGACATTATTTGCCATGGGTGTATTGAAGGTTTTAGTGTCTTGCATTCCAAAACGTTTAATTAATTCTCTAGTATATTTTTGTTGATGTAAATATATTTCATCCTTAGTTTATTTAATTTGTAGTCCTAGAAAGAAACTCAATTCACCTACTAAATTCATTTCAAATTCACTTTCCATAAGTGAAATGAATTCATTATGTAGGATCGAATTGGTTGTTCCAAAAATGATATCATCTACGTAAATTTGGGCTATAAATATTTCCTTACCTATGGTCTGGATCGACTAGGCCTTGGTTAAACCCTTTTGACTTAAGATAAATGGAAAGCCTCTCGTACCAAGCTCGAGGAGCTTGTTTGAGTCCATAAAGAGCTTTCTTTAGTTTAAGGACAAGGTCGGGTTTATCTAGGCTTTCGAATCTGAGGGGTTGACTAACGTATACCTCTTCTTTAATAAGTCCATTTAAAAATGCTGACTTGACATCCATTTGAAATAACTTAAATCCTCGATGTGCAGCGTATGCTAACAACATTCGGATGGATTCTAGTCTAGCTACGGAGGCATAGGTTTCATCGTAATCTAATTCTTCTACTTGACTGAAACCTTTGGCGACTAACCTTGCTTTATTTCTAACTACTTCATCTTTGTCATTAAGTTTGTTTCGAAAGACCCACCTTGTTCCAATAACTGATTTATCTTTAGGTGGTGGTACTAATTCCCAAACCTCGTTCCTAGTGAATTGAGCTAGCTCTTCTTGCATTGCAATAATCCAATCGGGATCAAGAAGAGATTGTTCAATGGTTTTGGGTTTGATTTTCGAAATCAAGGAGATTTGACTAAGATTTCTATAAAATGATCTAGTTCGAACCCCTAAGCTAGGATCACCTATCACTTGGTCGATAGGATGATTCGTTTGATTCCTAATTTGACTTGGGTTAGGGTCACCTATGACTTGGTCGACTGGATGACTCATTGGACTTGGGTTAGGATTAATACTAGACTCGATCTCAAGGTCGGAGTCAAGTCTGGTATGAGTCAGTTCACTAGTTGGTGTTGCTACGGGTTTTGTAGGTTCATGTCCTTCATCGAACACTACATTAATAGTCTCTTCAATTGTAAGGGTGTCATGGTTGTATACCCTATAGGCTCTACTTGTAGTGGAGTATCCTAAGAAGATTCTGGTAGATGTTTTGGAGGTGAACATTCCTAGGTAATCCTTAGTGTTCAGAATATGTACCTTACATCCAAATACCCTAAAGTACTTGATGTTAGGTACTTTGTCGTGATAGCTTTCGTACGAGGTCTTAAGTTGCCTCTTTACCAAAAGGATCCTATTTTGGACATAGCAAGCCATACTAACGGCTTCTGCCCAAAACTTGTCGGGTAGGTTATACTCGCTTAGCATTGTCCTAGCGGCTTCTTGTAGGGTTCTATTTTTACGTTCGACTAGACATTTTGTTGTGGGGTTCTAGGACACGATAATTCATGGTGATATCCGTTTAGGTTACAGAAATCTGTAAACCTATGGTTTTCGAATTCACCACCATGATCGCTCTTAAGTATTTTAATTTTAAGGTTCTTTTGATCTTCGATTAGTTTAAACAAGTTGATGAGTTGATCTAGAGTATCACTTTTATGTTTGATGAATCTAACCTAGGTAAACCTAGAATAGTCGTCAATTATAACTAAGCATAATTGACTACCATTAAGTGGCTTAGCTCCATGTGAATCGAATAGATCCATATGTAGGAGCTCAAGAACACTTTTGGTTCGTTCTTGATTAGTTAGTTAATGTTGTGTCCTAGATTGTTTACCTTGTTGACAAGCATTATAAATTTTATTGTCTAAGTTGTTAAGGTTGGACAAACCTTTGACTAAGCCACTCTGACTCATCTTGTGGACGAGTCTTGGGTGCGAGTGACCGAGTCGTTGGTGCCACAACCAAGATTCCTCTTGTTGTGTCATAAGGCACTTGGTTGAGGAGTTAGGTAGTTTAATAGTATAGATGTTGCTATTCCTAGTTCCTTTAAGGATTGTTTTAGAGGTTTCATTTGTTTTAATTGCGCATTCATTTTCTAGGAATATGACCTTATAGTTATTATCACATAGTTGACTTACACTAAGTAAATTATATTCAAAATTTTCAACTAGTAAAATATTTTGAATGATAAAGTTTGAGTTGAGCTCAATATCACTTGATCCGATGATTTTGAGCTTGTCATTGTTTCCAAAGGCTACCGATCCTTGTCGCTTGAATCGAAGCTTTGAAAACTTAAGTTGATCCCCGGTCATGTGTCGGGAGCAACCACTATCCAACATCCATTGATCCTACACGTAAGGTAGTTGGATCGGATATTGGAATTTAAAATTTGGTTGTAAATTATTAGACCTAGATCATCTCACCCATTTCTACATGATCAATTTTACTTGATTAATTTTAATGAATCAAAACTAGTCAACCTTGTGTTAGATTCGAATTTAACCCTAAGCTCATCAAGTCACCTTTTCAAGATCTTGGCTTCCAGGTCATGGCGAGGCACAGGGGCCTTCTTTGATCGAAAAAATGGACACTTCCTTACACAAAGCCAATTTTGAGAAAATAGTAACTTGACTTACTTAAGACCACTTCTTGGTCTAACTAGTCTAGCATATGGCGAGGTAGCTTCAGTTAGTTTCACTCGGTCAAGTGAATCGAACTAGATACGCCTTATCTAGCTAGAGTACCTAAGACTTCGCTTTCCTAGCATACTATCATCTCACCGCATCCTGGTACTATGTTATCAAGTATTGACGAGTTATAGTCCCTATCTAACCATTCTAAAAAAGAAAAGAAAGAGAAACTAAACATGCAATTTCTAAGTAATAGCACGAACAAGTTTTGTACTGGCTCCCCCTGGACCATTGAATCGGTTCGGTCTTTCCACATAGTGGATTTGGTCTTTGGGAACCCAGTACTGGTTGGATCCTAATTGAGAAATCAAAGTGGTCTTAGGGACCCATGCTTGGACATGTATTCTATTTCGACTTACAATTGACATATACGACTTGTTAGTCGTATTTGAGCTAAACCCAAGCCCAGCCTTGTTGTACACGATCCTTTGTGATCCAAGTAAGAGGTCAAGTCTCTTGGATCACAAAGTGAACCTTTCCAACGTGTTCCTAAAATCTTCGACTTGACTTTTCAAAAGTGAGTTCTCAACTTCGAGCTTTTCAACTCGAGTTGAGTCCTTATCTTGAACTTGACTAGTCGAAGAGGTTACGGAGACCTCGTGTTTAAGGAGTTTAACCTCCTCGAACAGGGTCTCGACCTTGGACTCGGACTTAGCTAACTTCCTAGTTAGAAACTTAATTTCATTGTATAAGGTACTAATGAGGGACCGACTTACCTTGAGAGTTTCTCTTGAACCGAATGTGTATCCGTGGCTTGTCTTGAATAGAGATTCATAGTCCGACTCATCCTCGGGTTCAGATTCGGACTCTGGCTCCGATTCAGTTGGTTTATCCATGAAGACGAGGTCATCATCTTCTTCCTCCTATGCCTCTTCCCACGTAGCATTGAGCGCCTTTTTGAACTTTGGTGCTTTGTTTTTAAGCTTCGGGCATTCCAACTTGACATGTCCGAACCTATTGCATTCATAGCACCTAACGTTAGAACAAGTTTTAGATTTACCTTCGTTGGATTGAGTGATGAGTCGTCTTTGGCTCTTGATCATCCTTCGAACTAGATTGACTAGTTCGGTCTCTGTCTCTGAATCGACCTCAGACTCGTACTCGTCTTCTTCTTCCTTCGGGGGTGGCTTACTTGCGGGCTTCTTCTTTTGACCTACAATAAGAGCTATACCTTTCTTGGGTACTGAGTTAGACTGTTCGTGGAGTTCAAATTCTGAAAATAATTCATCTAACCTAATTTTTGATAAGTCCTTAGAGACCTTATAGGCATCGACCATAGATGCCCACAAGGTAGCCCTAGGAAATGAGTTCAAGACATACCTTATTAGGTCGCAGTTTTCGACCTTTTGTCCGATGGCATGCAAGTTGTTGACGCTGTCTTGTACTCAGGCGTGTAGTTGAGTCACGATCTCATGTCCTGCATTTTTAAGTTATATAATTTATTAAAAAGAAGGTCCCATTTGCGTACCTTTGATTCGTCGATTTCTTCATGCAATTCCACTAATTTGGTCCACAAGTCCTTTGCACTGATGAAGGGGCCGACGCGATTAAGCTCCTCCTTGGACAAGCCACATTAGAGGATTTGAGTCTCCTTGGCTTCGGCTTCAACTTGTTTTTTTGTATCATTAGTCCATTGATCATAATCCAAATATTTACCCACTTCGTTAGTCGAAAGTGTGAATCCCATTTGGATTATGATCCACATCTCGATTTGGGTCTTAAGGAAGCACTCCATTCGACCCTTCCAATAACGGAGGTCATCTCCGTTGTAAAATGGAGGTCGGATAGTGCTAAAACCCTTGAGAAGGGCCATTGATACAAAAAGAGCAAGAAAAATGCATAAAAAACCTAGCAACGACAAAAACAAGTGGAATGTACCAAGACTCGTATCTTGGATTAGTAGTGCGGGAGAAAATCTAACCGAACGAAAGAGCTTGTGAAAAAAATTCGAAATAAACAGAAATAAAAATGAAAATAAATCTGAAAAAAAGCTAGATTGGTGGTTTCACCAAATCTTAGCACCCTCAGCTCTGATACCAATTGTTGGATCATTTAGAGCGCTAGAGGGGGTGAATAGCGCAAAATTCTCTTTGTTCGTTTGTTCGATATAAAATATGAGTAAGAGTAAATGCAGAAAAATAAAAATAATACTTGTTTGTTTTTACTTGTTTCATAGACTTCGGCTGCTAGTCTAAGGCCCTAACGGTCCTAGACCACGTACGGAAGACAAAACACTAAAAACACTCCTCCTCGTTAGAGGAAGGAGTAAGAGAATACAATCGATGAAAAAGCTCAAGGTAGAGGGACACTCCACCTCTCCTTGTTATGATTAAAGCACGATTAAATACAGAATTTAAGACGACAATAAGGAAGAATACTGACGACTATTAAATTAATGAAAGGTAGGCACTTGTCGTCGGAGATGCGGTAGCACTTCATCGTCGTAAGGTCGTCGTAAAAGAGTATTGTAGCAGAGGCTTTTTGGAGAGCTTTTGATGATGGAAATAGGGTGGAGAACCCCTACTTTTATAGTCTTGCAAACCCTAGACGTTCACATCTTCAACCAATGAGAGCAAGCCTCCTATCCCTTCAAAAATGGAGATAAGTGTTGACTCTCCTTGAAGCTGATCCTTGACCAACAGCTGACTACTACCCTTACCAGTCGACTGATACAAGCCCTCAGTCGACTAATGGCAGGTTTCCCAGCTGCAACGAAGAGTTAGCTTGAAAATACAGTTAATACAAGTAAATTAAATGGCCATACACCATCCGATCTCGACTTAGACCTTCCATGGGAGGTCTTGGTTGAATCATCACCTAAGAATGTCCTCGTACAGAGGGCACAACCTTCCTTTCTCTTACTCACATGATCTTTCCTCAACATTTACCTTGTAGCTTTTGCTTCTGGTCTTCCACCTGATTCCTTTAGCTTCCTCCGAAGTCATCTCGGTGTCGCCCGACCACCATGGCTCTCTCCGGGTGTTGCTGACCTTCAGCTCTAGCTTTAACACTTTTTTGCACACTTGATTTAGCTCGTGAGATAACAAAATGAGCTTAACTTTGTATCGTTTGCTATAATCAAAACTTAGGTTCGACTTAGGTGCCTACTGCACCAACACAATCAAATGCAACAAGCATAGTTCAAACAAATGCAACATCCAACGATCATATATATAGACTCTAGATATATATATTCTCATCACACTCAACTATATATATATTGTTGGATCGATTTGAGCGCTAGAGGGGGGGGGTGAATAATGCTAAGCGATTTTTTGAATTTGTTTTGATAAAACACAAGTGCACAACGGAAAGTAAGTAAAGACAATTTTGTTTTTACTTGGTTCACAGCCTTCCGACTGCTAATCCAAGGCCCTAACAGTCCTAGACCATGTACGGAGGGCAAATCACTAAAAACACTCCTCCTCATTAGAGGTAGGAGTAAGCAAGTATAAGAAAACAAGAACTCGAGATAGAGGGACACTCCCCCTCTTCTCATTGCGATTAAAGCTCCGAAAAAAGAAAGATTACAAACTTTGGAATGAAACTTTTACTGACAACTTAAGGAATGGTAGATTGAGCTCGAGTTGTCATCGTTTCGACAGTGCTTCATCATTGTAGGATCGTCGGAGTGTCGCAGCGTTTCAGAAGCACTTGGAGAGCTTTTGAATGATGGAAATGGTGTGGAGAACCCCTTCTTTTATAGACTTATGAAACCCTAAATGTTCAGATTAGGTTTCATGAGGTGATGCCACCTAGCCCTTGAGAAATAATCATAAGTTTTGCCTCTCCTCGAAGCTGATCTTTGACCAACAATCACCTGCCAGCCTTACCAGTCGAACTGATGCCCAGCAGTCGATTGCTACAAGCCATCAGTCAATTGTTGTCTAGGGTTTTCGACTGCAATAGAAAGTTAGCTCGAAAATAAGTGATTTCGATGGCCACCAATCGCCCAATCTCGACATAGACCTTCCTTTGGAAGTCTTAGTCGGATTGTTGCCTAAGGATGTCCCTGTACAGAGGACTCGACCTTGCATCACTCACTCACACGAGCTTACCTCAAGCTTTACCTTTGTTGTAGCTTTGTTTCTGGTCTCCACCTGAGTTCTTCGGCTCCCTCCGAAGTCCTCCCAATGTCGCCTGACCACCACGGTTTCCTCTGGGTGTCACTGACCTTCAGCTTAGCTTAGCATTTTTACATACTTGATTCAGCTCATGAGATAACAATATGGGCTTAACTTTGTGTCTTTTGCTATAATCAAAACTCATATTTGACTTAGGTGCCTACTGCATCAACAATCTCCCCCTTTTTTATCTATGGCAAACCCACACAAAGATAAGGAAATAAATTGAATGTATTAAGTGAATTGACTATCATGAATATGAAATTTGAAAATGTATTCTTAACTTCTCAAGTTAAGTAGGAGTATGAGTAAGACTCTTTTTCAAGTGTTCCCCCTTGACCAATGGTGAGTACTTAAAAAATACTTTAACCCTCCATCTTAATGTTTGCTACTTTAAAAGGTTAAGTAATCAAAATTACTTAACATAGGCCAAATAATCTATATGAAGTTTAAGTTAAGTGAACAAAAGTTAACTTTTGATCTCTTAACTTTGGCCTTTTCTTCCCCTTTTTCAATTAAGAAAGTTTAACCATAAAGGTTAAGTTTAAAAAATTAAGTTAAGTATTCATGCCATTAAAAGATACATAATATGTGTATTAAGTTAAGTTATAAAAATTTGATCCCTTAACTTTGGCCTTTTCTCCCCCTTTTTCCATAAATCGAAAAGAGTGGGGGGTTTTGAAAAACATAGTTTTTTGAATTTTGTTGAAAAATAAGTTTTATGTCCAAGCATGTTCCAAATAAATTTTGAAAATAGTAGTTTAAACATAAGCTCATCTATTTGGATGTTCAACTCTATTTGACTTGATTGATATGGAATGATCAACAAGTCTTGATTAGAGTTGGTTAATTTAGGTAATTATACTCCGTGGTTCATGTCGATGCACTAAATCTACATCTAGAACCAGGAGTAAGGTCCTAACATCTCACGCCCATCTACATGGCTAAGTACACAAACACATTAGTCCTATGTGTTGTGAGATGTGTTGGCTCCTTAAATCTATAGACACATGATATCTAGGGTAAACCCTAAGCTAGTTCCATTAACATGAAAAGTAAATAATAGAGTATAAAAAAAATTTGTAAATCCTACTCTATTACGCACATGCCCAATTTTCGTCTAAGTAGACTAAATTCGGCTTCAGGGTAGAGGCTTGGTAAAAAGGTCGGCTAGGTTTTACTTAGATTCCATGTATTCGAGTTGTATGGTTCCGTTAGTTACATGTTCTCGAATAAAGTGGTGTTTGACCTCTATATGTTTGGTCCTAGAGTGGCATATAAGATTCTTGGTTAAGTTGATTGAGCTAATATTATCTATGTAAGTTTTAATATTGTTGAAGTTTAAGTTAAAGTCTTGGAGAGTGTGCTTCATTCAAAGAAGCTGAGCCACACACTCACTCATTACGATGTATTAGGCTTCGGTGGTAGATAAGGCAATACAGTGTTGCTTTTGTTGGGATGTATACTGAAAATTCTATCTTTTGTATGAACATCTTTATTTTGAAATAAGAATCACATGATCATTGTTTGCATATTTATGGTTATGCATATTGTCTCATACATTACATTGTAGATAACATGGTGTGTAGTGTCACACGGTAGATCATGTCATCAGCTCCTTGTAGAGTATAAGTAAAGGCTCACAACCGAGATGGCTTTGGACAAACCATTGGTATGGTTGCAGTGTGATTTGGTATTGGTTTGTCTTGATCATAGAATTACACTAGTACACTTTGTGTGTATTGAGCAGGACCGACTTAGATGTGATTCGATTCATTGCTGACTACATAATCGAATCAGACCTCAGATATTATGTTGTACATGCTCTTAATCCCGATATAATAACGGGCACATATACTTAGTATTCATTTCTTTGATTTACCAATAGGCGAGGTTTATAGAGTAAATCGATAGGCTCGATAAGTTGGGAAATGATATTATTTATATGGTGTGCCGTTGATTATAGGAGGAAACTGTGTCCTATATATTAGGATGATGATGTCCCCTTGAGGAGCTCATAAGGTTCATCATGTAAACCCTGCAGGTGGACTTAGTCTGGCATGATGATAAGGTTGAGTGGTACTACTCATGGAGTTAGATGTTGATTAATTAATTGTCAGTAAATTAATTAATCGACGGATATTCGAGATCTTAAACACGGGAAGATAAATGTACAAATAATATATGGAGCTCATATTAACTTATGGGGGTTGGTGAGGTAGATCAATGATAATCCTCTAGTGTAATGGATTATCATTAATGGATCGGACTTTATGTGGGCTTGATCCATTGGGTGGCCAAGATCCAACTCCTCCTCATGGTCCCTATTGTATCCTATTAAAACCTCATGGAGCCTAGATCCGATAATGGAAAATAAAACTCTAGATCCGATGGTAGAGATTAAATCTCTAGATCCGACGGTTGAGATTAAATCTCTAGATCTGACGGTTGAGATTAAATCCCTAGAACCGACGGTGGAGATTAAAACAAGGTTTAAGCCTAACTCTATAAAAGGAGGCTTAAGGTGGGCAGCAAGAGAAATAAGAGCAAGGAGGGATTAGGGTTTTTGGCGGCAAGGGGCTTGAAGGCATGGGTGGCCACAAACTTGGAAAGTTTTTTTTTTCTTCTTCCTTAGGTGGTCGGCGCCCATCCACTACTCTCCTCTCCTTGGCAGCATCCAAAGCTTGCCTTTCTCTTCTCCTTGCCCAGTGAAAACTCAAGGGGATTAGGGTTTGGGTTGGCAGCAACAAGAGGTAAGGTTTTGGTATTTCTCCTCCTTCCTCTTGGCCGACTCTAGGGCATCCTCTTCCTTGGGTTTGGGTTACCCATCCTCTTCTTCTTCATCCTTGGCCGACGGCAATCACCAAGCAATGTTGCTTAGTGGTCGGTTCTAGAAAGGATAGAGTTTTGTTTTACGATCTTCCTTTGTTCGGAGTGAACAAGGAAAGGAAGATTGGTGATCTAGAAGGCTTCGACTTTTGGAAGATCATCGCCCACACAACGTCCAAAAGGAAAAAGGACATACAATAGAAGATCGAAAGGTATAATGCTCATTTATATTCTTTTGTATTATGTCTATAATTGTTTTTCAATTATATGAATGTTGTATGTTTTATCTTGTGGCTAAATTAACTTGGACCCCGAATACAAACGCAAAAATTGACGATCCGTACATCGTCTATTCCGCGGCTATTCGAAGAATAGAGGTAGGTTGCTTGAACAACAAGTTTGTTCAAGTGACCACTCTAATCAGATAGCACGACGATGAAATGGTAGCTTGGGTAATCCCTCCTTATCAAGGATAAATTTTTATCCGGGGATGTAGAAGGGATCGCCATGAACAAGCGATCGAGTTGAAGTGGGAAGCGAAGTTTCCTACCTTCAAGTGGTATCAGAGCCACGGTTTCAAGTTTTGTGTGTTTAGGATTCGGTTACTTTTATGCACTTTTCATATATTATATGTGTCGGATAATAGTAGGATGTGCATAGGTTAACTTTTTGGTTGCATGCATAGGATCCAACTATTATGGTCATATGTGTGTAATTGTATATTTTGTTGAATCCTCGGGGTTGACGAGGCTAGTATTTAATTATTGTAATTAGATACGACATTGTTTAGCCACTCTTTTTATTTTAGTTTTCTTTCGATCTAGATTTTATATACACTCCTTCGTGAAGTATAGGATCGATGGATGTAAATTAAAATAGTTAGTCTCGGCTCGGATCTCTGGATGGCTTGTACATGGCGACGGGAGGAGCGGATGAGATGGCGATACGACGGGAGGCATATTGGAGACAAAAGCCATAATAGTTGGAAAATATTTCTTTTTCATATTTATTGCTTATTGTTTGATATGCATGTCGTAGGCTAGAAAATTCCTCAATTTTAAAAATACTAAGTGGGAGAGGGATATTTTATAAATTCCCATGGCCTCCATTATGATTTGACAAGTGATGCAAATAAACTTGCGCGTTGGCTCTGAGTGCATTCCTCCACATCGGATGAGTTTGTTTGCATATCACAAGGTCGAATATGGTTATATGAAATTATTAAGGAGTGTGTGTACTTCCCCATCGGAAGGTACATAACCCGAGATAATTACCTTGGTACCGAGTAATGGTGAACACTTAGATGCAAATAGGAGTATCCTCCCCATCGGAGTCACTGCTCTTATTTGTAGGGACGAAGAGGAACCAACTATTAATTTTATTTGTCAAAAAGTTAGGTTGACAAGATAGTAAAATTAATGGGTAAAACCTCCTCTTACAAATGTAGAATTCGTATACGTCCACACTATCGTGGCATACGATATTCTCGGTGTTGGTTGATTTTAAAATTTTATTGTTTGAGGAATCAATAATTTTTTGAAATCTAATGTTTTGATCTATGTGATTCTTAGGTTTTTCAAAATGTCTTTCAACCCACTTGTTGTGATACTGAAAGAAAATAAACTTACTGGACCCAATTATGTTGATTGGAAGAGGAATCTTGACATTGTCTTGACTGCTGAGGAGTACAAATATGTACTCTTCGAAGAGTGCCCTCCTAAGCCTACGGATGATTCTGGGGAAAAGGAGAAGGAGAGTTATAAGAAGTGGATGAAGGCCGATGAGATGGCACAGTGTTACATTTTGGCATCTATGTCAAATGTACTGCAACATCAGCATCAAGCCATGCCCACTGCTTATGACATTATGCTCAATCTCAAAGAGCTTTTCGGACACCAGAATCGGGCTGCTAGGCAAGAAGCCATGAAGAACTTGATGACGACCACCATGATCGAGGGAACACCCGTGAGGGATCTTGTTCTCAAGATGATGGCTCATTTGAATGAGCTGGAAGTCCTCGGAGCTGAGATCGATGGGGAAACCCAGGTCGATATCATTCTCCAATCTCTACCTAGGAGTTTTGAGCAGTTTCTCCTGAACTACAACATGAACAAGAGGTTGTATTCGTTGGTGGAACTTCTGACAGAACTCTAGACGGCATAGGGGATTTTTCATCAGAGTGATTAGGCGCAAGCCATGGTTGCCCAAAAGGTTTCTACTTCTAAGCCGAAAGGCAAGAAGAAGAAGAAGCAAACTGGGGCAAAGGTGGCGGGAGGAACTCAGGGAGGAGTGAAGAAGCTGAAAGGCAAGTGCTTTACTTGCAAGCAGACTGGACATTGGAAGAAGGACTGCCCCAACCGGAAGTAGAACAAAGGTATATCTTTTGGTCTAGTCGTTAAAACATATTTAGCAGTGTTATCTATCGGCACCTAGTGTGTAGATACGGGAGTCACTGATCATGTCTGCAATACTTTGCAGGGGTTCTAGGAAACCAGACGACTGGCTGAGGGGGAGATTACCATATACTTGGGCGATGCCACGAAGGTGGCGGCTGTTGCAGTGGGAGATGTTTATTTATCTTTTGAGAGGAATAAATTTTTGGTTCTTAAAAATTGCCTTTATATACCTTTATTTAGAAAGAATTTGATTTCGGTTTCTAAATTATTTATGGATGGATATTCTATTTCTTTTAATGACAAAGTTGTTATAAAAAGGAATAGGGAGATTATCTATTCTGGTGCATTGATAGGAAATTTATATACACTTGAACCAAAAGCTCCCACGATGCAAATAGAAGTTAATAACTCATCTTTTAATTCCAATAAGAGAAAAGAACCTTCGAAGATGAACCAAACATATCTTTGGCATCTAAGACTTGGTCATATTAACCTAAGCAGAATTCAAAGGTTGATAGCTGATGGGCCTCTGGGTTCATTAGTGGTGGAAGATTTCCCAACCTACGAATCTTGCTTGGAGGCTAAAATGACCAAGAGGTCTTTTAAGGCTAAGGGGTATAGAGCCAAAGATGTGTTGGAATTGGTTCATTCTGATTTGTGTGGTCCTATGTCTATCCAAGCTAGAGGTGGTTTTGAGTATTTTGTCTCTTTTATAGATGATTATTTGAGATATGGATACATTTACTTGATGCACCGCAAGTCTGAATGCTTTGACAAGTTCAAAGAATTCAAGGCTGATGTGGAGAAACATCAAGGTAAAAGTATCAAGACACTACGATTTGATCATGGTGGTGAGTACCTCTTGGGAGAATTTAGAAATTACTTATCAGAGGTTGGGATTCAATCCCAAATTGTCTGCACCTGGCACACCCCAGCAGAATGGTGTAGCAGAGCGAAGGAATAAGACTCTTATGGAGATGGTTAGATCGATGATGAGTTATTCTGAGTTGCCAGATTCGTTCTGGGGATATGCTCTAGATACAGTAGTGTATATTCTGAACTTAGTACCATCTAAATCAGTGCCTTCTACTCCCACAGAATTATGGACTGGCCAAAAGCCTAGTCTAAGACATTCGTATTTGGGGGAGTCCAACACATGTGCTGAAGGCAGATGCTGGTAAGTTGGAACCTCGCACAGAAGTACACATGTTCATTGGCTATCCTAGAGGAACAAAAGGAGGTTTGTTTTATAGTCCTAGAGATCAGAGGGTGATCGTTAGCACGAACGCCAGATTTCTAGAGGAAGACTATGTGATGAACCACAAGCCCAAGAGTAAGATTGTTCTGGAGGAATTGAAAGGGGAAGTCACTACTTTAGTACCATCGGTACAAGAGGATATACCACAAGTCACTGCACCACATGTCATAGAGGATACACAGGTGATACCTCGTCATAGTGGGAGGGTTGTGAGATAGCCTGATAGATTCATGTTCTTGGGAGAATCTTCTGATTTGGTCCTTAGTGAACATGAACCTGATCCCTGGACATATGACGAGGCGATCCAAGATAAAGATGCGGTATCTTGGCAAAGTGCAATGAATGTTGAGATTGAATCTATGGATTCAAATCAGGTCTGGGAGCTAGTAGAACCACCCAATGGTGTAAAAACCATTGGATGCAAGTGGATCTACAAAATAAAGAGAGGAATAGACGGGAAGGTTGAGACCTTCAAAGCATGGCTTGTTGCAAAGGGGTATACTCAGAAAGAGGGTATCGATTATGAGGAGACCTTTTCGCCGGTAGCCATGCTTAAGTCTATTCAGATTCTCTTATGTATTGCTGCTCATATGGATTATGAGGTATGACAGATGGATGTCAAGACAGCTTTCCTTAATGGAAGTCTTGAGGAAAACATCTATATGAAGCAACCAGAGGGATTCATTGCAAAGGGCGAAGAGAATCTTGTGTGCAAGCTTAATCGGTCCATTTATGGATTGAAGCAAGCTTCGAGATCTTGGAACATCCGCTTTGATGAAGTAATACAGTCTTATGGATTTATTCAAAGCCCGGATGAGTCTTGTGTATACAAGAGATGTGATGGAAATGTAGTGGTATTTCTTGTACTATACGTAGATGACATTTTTTTAATTGGCAACAATGTCAAGGTGTTATCAGACATAAAGGTATGGTTGTCCAAACAGTTTGATATGAAGGACTTCGGAGAAGTGGGACACATCTTTGAGATTAAGGTTATAAAGGATCACAAGAAAAGGATGTTGTGCTTATCTCAAGCTTCATACATAGACACAATTATGGATCGTTTTAGCATGAAGAACTCCAAGAAGGGTTTTCTACCTTTCAGGCATGGAGTTCCTTTATCTAAGGAGATGTGTCCTAGAACATCTGAGGAGATAGAGGAGATAAAGGTGATTCCTTATGCTTCGACAGTAGGAAGCCTCATGTATGCTATGTTGTGTACGAGACCGGATATCTGCTTTATCGTTGGCATGGTTAGCAGATATTAGAGTAATCCAGGATAGGGACATTGGACTGCGGTAAAGCATATATTAAAGTATTTGAGAAGGACTAGGGACTATATGCTAGTTTACCAAGCAGACCAATTACTCCCTGTGGGTTACACAGATTCCGACTTCTAATCAGGTAGGGATAACAGTAAGTCTACCTCAGGTTTTGTGTTTACTTTGGGAGGTGGAGCCATTGTATGGAGGAGTGTCAAGCAGAAATGCATGGCGGACTCTACCATGGAAGGTGAGTATGTGGCAGCCTCTGAGGAAGCCAAAGAAGTTGTGTGGCTTAGGAACTTCTTGATGGACTTGGATGTGATTCCTGGTTTGCACAGAACTATTACAATTTATTGTGATAATAGTGGTGCAATTGCAAACTCGAAGGAACCACGAGCCCATAAGGCAAGTAAACACATATAGCACAAGTTCCACCTGATATGAGAAATCGTAAAGAGAGGAGAAGTTGTTGTGGCCAAGATTACATCAGAGGACAACCTAGCAGATCCTTTCACTAAGGCCCTTCCGGCGAGAGCTTTTGATAGGCATGTGGAGGGAATGGGAATCAGATGTATGGCAGTTTGAGGACAGCATAGTCTTTTAGTATAAGTGGGAGATTGTTTGGATGTATACTGAAAAGTCTATCTTTTATATGAAGATCTTTATTTTGAAATAAGAATCATATGATCATTGTTTGCATATTTATGGTTATGCATATTGTCTTATACATTACATTGTAGATAACATGGTGTGTAGTGTCACACGGTAGATCATGTTATCAGCTCCTTGTAGAGTATAAGTAAAGGCTCACAACCGAGATGACTTTGGACAAACCATTGGTATGGTTGTAGTGTGATTTGGTATTGGTTTGTCTTGAACATAGAATTACACTAGTACACTTTGTGTGTATTGAGCAGGACCGACTTAGAGGTGATTCGATTCATTATTGACTACATAATCGAATCGAACCTCAAATATTATGTTGTACATGCTCTTAAATCCCGATATAATAACAGGCACATATACTTAGTATTCATTTCTTTAATTTACCAATAGGCGAGATTTATAGAGTAAATCGATAGGCTCGGTAAGTTGGGAAATGATATTATTTATATGGTGTGTCGTTGATTATAGGAGAAAATCGTGCCCTATATATTAGGATGATGATGTCCTCTTGAGGAGCTCATAAGATTCATCATGTAAACCCTGCAGGTGGACTTGGTCCGACATGATGATAAGGTTGAGTGATACTACTCATGGAGTTAGAAGTTTGATTAATTAATTGTCAGTAAATTAATTAATCGACGGACATTCGAGATCTTAAACACAAGGAGATAAATGTACAAATAATATATGGAGCTCATATTAACTTATGGGGGTTGGTGAGGTAGATCAATGATAATCCTCTAGTGGAATGGATTATCATTAATGGATCGGACTTTATGTGGGCTTGATCCATTGGGTGGCCAAGATCCAACTCCTCCTCATGGTCCCTATTGTACCCTATTAAAACCTCATGGAGCCTAGATCCGATGATGGAAAATAAAACTCTAGATCTGATGGTAGAGATTAAATCTCTAGATCCGACGGTTGAGATTAAATCTCTAGATCCGACGGTTGAGATTAAATCCCTAGAACCGACGGTGGAGATTAAAACAAGGCTTAAGCCTAACTCTATAAAAGGAAGCTTAAGGTGGGCGACAAGAGAAATAAGAGCAAGGAGGGATTAGGGTTTTGGGCGGCAAGGGGCTTGGAGGCTTGGGCGGCCACAAACTTGGAAAGTTTTTTTTCTTCTTCTTCCTTAGGTGGCCGGTGCCCATCCACTACTCTCCTCTCCTTGGCCGGCATCCAAAGCTTGCCTTTCTCTTCTCCTTGGCCGGTGGAAACTCAAGGGGATTAGGGTTTGGGTTGGCGGCAACAAGAGGTAAGGTTTTGGTATTTCTCCTCCTTCCTCTTGGCCGACTCTAGGGCATCCTCTTCCTTGGGTTTGGGTTACCCATCCTCTTCTTCTTCATCCTTGGCCGGCGGCAATCACCAAGCAAGGTGGCTTGGTGGTCGGTTCTAGAAAGGATAGAGTTTTGTTCAACGATCTTCCTTTGTTTGGAGTGAACAAGGGAAGGAAGATTGGTGATCTAGGAGGCTTCGACTTTTGGAAGATCGTCGCCCACATGACGTCCAAAAGGAGGAAGGACATACAATAGAAGATTGAGAGGTATAATGCTCATTTATATTCTTTTGTATTATGTCTATAATTGTTTTTCAATTATATGAATGTTGTATGTTTTATCTTGTGGCTAAATTAACTTGGACCCCGAATACAAACGCAAAAACTAGCGATCCGTACATCTTTTATTCCGTGGATATTCAAAGAATAGAGGTAGGTTGCTTGAACAACAAGTTTGTTCAAGTGACCACTCTAATCGGATAGCATGACGATGAAATGGTAACTTGGGTAATCCCTCCTTATCAAGGATAAATTTTTATTCGGGGACGTAGAAGGGATCGCCATGAACCAGCGACCGAGTTGAAGTGGGAAGTGAAGTTTCCTACTTTCAGCTTTCTACTGCACCAACTCACTAGACTCGAGCCTAGAAGTTGACAGCAACTACTCGTGCTATTTCTATCGAGTTTACTACTCGCATAATCAGAGTCGGAGTAGCCGATTAGTTCGAACTCGGTAGATCTAGGATACCAAATACCTACGCTTAGAATGCCCTTTAGATATCTAAGGATACGCTTAACTAATGTTAGGTGCAACTCCTTGGCACAAGTTTTGAACCTTGTGCACATACTTACTGTGAATAATATATCGGGTCGACTCGCAGTTAAGGAGACTCCCTATCGCGCTCCTATAGTATTTTAGGTCAATAGGTTTTCCTTCTACATCTTCTCCTATATTAACATTTGTTGCCATGGGTGTATTAATGATTTTAGCATTTTGCATTCTGAATCAGTTAATTAATTCCTTAGCATATTTTTGTTGATGTAAATAGATTCCTTCCTTAGTTTGTTTAATTTTTAATCCTAGAAAGAAATTTAATTCTCCTACCAAATTCATTTCAAATTTACTTTCCATGAGTGAAATGAACTCGTTTAGTAGGATTGAATTAGTGGTTCTAAATATGATGTCATCTACGTATATTTGGGCTATAAAAATTTCTTTGCCTACGGATTTTACGAAAAGGGTTGGGTCAACTAAGCCTTGGCTAAACCCTTTAAAATTAAGGTATATAGAAAGTCTCTCATACCAAGCTCTAGGAGCTTATTTTATTCCATATAAAGCTTTCTTGAGTCTAAAGACATGGTTGGGTTTGTTTAGGCTTTCAAATCCTAAGAGTTGACTAACGTACACTTCTTCCTTAATAAGTCCATTCAAAAATGTTGACTTGACATCCATTTGAAATAATTTAAACCCTTGATGTGCAGCGTATGCCAACAACATTCGGATGGATTCTAATCTAGCTATGGGAGCATAGGTTTCATCATAATCTAAACCTTCTACTTGACTAAACCCTTTCGCGACCAATCTCGCTTTGTTTCTTACTTCACCTTTGTCATCAAGTTTGTTTCAGAAGACCCATCTTGTTCCAATAATTGATTTATCTTTAGGTGGTGGTACTAATTCCCAAACTTCATTCCTAGTAAATTGAGCTAGCTCTTCTTACATTGCAATAATCCAATCGGGATCAAGAAGAGTTTGTTCAATTGATTTGGGTTCGATTTTCAAAATCAAGGAAATTTGACTAAGGTTTTGATATGACACTCTAGTTTGAACCCCTAGGTTAGGATCACCTATCACTTGGTCGATAGGATGATTTGATTGAATTCTAGACTGACTTGGATTAGGATCACCTACCACTTGGTCGATAGGATGATTTGTTTGAACCCTAGATTGACTTGAGTTAGGATAAATATTGGACTCGATTTCATGGTCAGAGTCGAGTCTGGTATGAGTTGGTTCATTAGTTGGTTTTACTACGGGTTTTGTAGGTTCATGTCCTTCGTCGAATACTATATTAATGGTTTCCTCAATTTTAAGTGTGTCATTGTTATATACCCTATAGCTCTACTTGTAGTTGAGTATCCTAGGAAGATTTCGGGGGAGGTTTTGGATGTGAACTTTTCTAGGTAGTCCTTAGTGTTTAGGATATGTACCTTACATCCAAATACCCTAAAGTATTTAATGTTAGGTACTTTGTCATGGTAGATTTCGTATGAGGTCTTAAGGTGCCTCTTTACCATTAGGGATTCTATTTTGGACATAACAAGTCGTACTAACGGCTTCTGCCCAAAACCTATCAGGTAGGTTGTATTCGTTCAACATGGTCCTAGCGACTTCTTGTAGGGTTCTATTTTTTTGCTCGACTAGACCATTTTGTTGTGAGGTTCTAGGACATGAGAAGTCTAATTAATAGCATGCAAAGTCTAATTAATAGCACAAACAAATTTTGTACTAGCTCCCCCTGGACCATTGAATCGGTTTGGTCTTTCCACATAGTGGATTTGGTCCTTGGGAATCTAGTACTTGTTAGATCCTAATTTAGAAATCAAAA
Source organism: Wurfbainia villosa (assembly GCA_025175895.1). Lineage (NCBI taxonomy): Eukaryota > Viridiplantae > Streptophyta > Magnoliopsida > Zingiberales > Zingiberaceae > Wurfbainia > Wurfbainia villosa. The sequence continues at coordinate 87,857,374 of CM046004.1, forward strand.
TAGTCATAGGGGCCCATGCTTGGACATGTTTTTTATTTCGACTTACAATTGACATATACGACTTGTTAGTCGTATTTGAGCTAAACCCAAGCCCGACCTTGTTGTACACGGCCCTTTGCGATCCAAGTAAAAGGTCAAGTCCCTTGGATCCCAAAGTAAACCTTTCCAACGTATGCCTAAGGTCTTCGACTTGACTTTTCAAAAGTGAGTTCTCAACTTCGAGCTTTTCAACTTGAGTTGAGTCCTCCTTTTGAACTTGAAAAGTTGAAGAGGTTAGGGAGACCTCATGTTTAAGGAGTTTAATCTCCTCAACTAAGGTCTCGACCTTGGACTCGGACTTAGCTAATTTTCTAGTTAAGAATTTAATTGCATTATATAATGTGCTAAGTAAAGATTGACTTATCTTAAGTGACCCTTTTGAACCGGATGTGGATCCATGACTTGTCTTGAATAGCGACTCATTGTCGGATCTAGACTCGGACTCATCCTTGAGTTTAGACTGTTGTTCGGGCTCGGTCGGCTTGGCCATGAAGACGAGGTCGTCGTCTTCCTCCTCCGATGATTCTTCCCAAGTAGCGTTAAGTGCTTTCTTGGACTTGGGTGCTTTGTTCTTGAGTTTTTGACACAACGACTTGATGTGTCCAAACCTGTTACATTTAAAACATCTAAAATTAGAATTAGATTTAGATTTACCTTGATTGATGGGTCATCTTCGGCTCTTCATCATCTTCCGAACTAGATTTACTAGTTCAGTTTCCATTTCAGGGTCTACCTCCGACTAGTACTCGTCCTCTTCCTTGGGGGGTGGTTTGTTTGCGGGCTTCTTCTTTGAACCTTCAAGTAAGGCAATACCTTTCTGATGTGAGCAAAACATATAAGGTTTTAGGAGTAGTTTTTGCTCACATCTCATTTCATTTTATGTTTGTTTCATGCATATTTTATTTTGTTTTACATGCATTTCCTATTTTCTAGTTCGGAGATCTACTTTTGGTAATTTATGTGTAGGGCGACATTTTTGGAGCAAAAATGGAGCAATTTGTGGAGCACGGACCTTAAGGAAGATGCACTGGCCATGTCTCAAGACTTGGGCCTGTTTCCGAAGCGAAACATATCAAAACGGAGACTCCAGATAAAGACATGGCCAAGCCGTGTGAAAACACACGGTCGTGCCTTTTTTTCATCTCAATTTCCAGCATAGATTTCATCTATTTTCTAGCCTTGCACATTGTTAGGCCATGTGAAATTCACACGGTCGTGTGGTGGCACCGTGAATTCAAGGAAATAGGGATTTTCAAGCATTTATGGAAAGTCGGAGCCGCCTCTATATATAGGAAACTCATCTAAGAGGTGAGGGATCACGAGGGAGCCGCTCTAGGGCTCCCAAACCCTAGGGATGAGGGCCCAACGGTCGGGACGGCACACCGGTGCCCTAAAAAGCACTGGGAA